>OX421311.1:27779544-30396064 GCA_949125395.1 Diaphora mendica
AAAAATTTAGCAGGTAGGTTCCTTATAGGGTGTAGATATCGGCTAAGAACGGATTTTACGAAACTCCACCCCTAAGGGGGTAAAACGGGGGTTGGACGTTTGTATGAAAGTCCTATGTTTCTGAAGTAAGAGACTTGAATGTATGCTCTATAGACGTTGTGGAGGTGTACTAATAATGTATCTTTAGAAATCAACCCCCTCTTGGGGTAAAAACGGAGGATGATAGTTTGGACGCAAACGAGGGTCAGCTAGTTTAATATATATTTTTATCACATCTTCCTGAGAATGTGCCTTTCTTACTCGAAGCCATTTTGATTCATAGAATTAATAAATACAATACACTTCAAGTAGGTGGCATCCGGGGAGATTTCCTCACAGATAAAAAAAGCAACTTCACATAGAAGTGAACGTGTAGCAAGCGAAAGATTCGAGTAATATAACTAACTGGTATATCTAACGAATAAACACATATTCTATTTTATTGTGTGTTATACATTTATTTATCATATTAATTCTGTTCTAAAATTGACATTGGATAATGTATTATTACACCAGATAGATAAATAGATAGGTATTCATTTATTAGTTATTACACACCATAAATAAGAAACATATAACTTAGAATTCAAAACAAGAAAAAAATGTAGTACAACGAGCTGCTATATTGTCGCCTAATCTTTTACAGGTTACAGGCAACCATCATCTCCCTACCCCTTTTCCAACTTTACTTGGGGTCAGCCTGGCCATATCCTCTTTCACGCTGTACGTCTAGTTTTTCTTCAGATATCCTCTACTATTATATCCGTCGACTTCCATACTTAAAACTTGCTTTTCTACATTTTACTCATCTCTACACATCACAGGCGACCTTTGGATAGAATAAAATTATATTTTGGAATTTAATTGTCTTATATTCACTTTATTAAAATATTGAAAGTTACACAAAACAAGATATCTGAGTTAGGGTTTCTATTCTTATTAAAGTCAGACTTCTATGTTTATACTGGTATTTTTGCTGTCCATTTTTTACAAGTACTACGATAATAAGTGCGTCTTAAAGTAGATCTGAGAAGAAAATGTAAAGATAATCTAACAAGTATGTTTCAAGTCTTTATCGATTCAAATCTAACTGAAAATGACCTTTACTAGAAACAAAAAAGTAAATAGAAAAACTGATCTCATTAACAAAACTTAACAAACCTTGTTTTGAATATCTTCAAAGAAAGAAATTCATTAATGATACAAAACCCTTAAAGCTAGGTTTATGATTGTCGTCGTAACAAAAAGCTTCAATATTAACTACAAAGTATTTATCTCAGTTTTCAAAAAACTAATAATTAACCTGTAATATATTTAGCCTTCTTTCTAAGGAGATGCCTGTCTTTAGTAGTGGGCTATTAAAGGCTTTTTATGATGATATTTGTTTAAATTTTTCCAAGTATAAGGATGAACCAAACATAATTATTAAAAAACTGATTACAGTAAAATTATGAGAGACTGTCTGCACATTACATGTGCAGCCAGGGGTTGGTGTATAGGTCTTCGGGATCTTCACTCACTCGGTGAAACACAGCGCAAGTGCTATTTCACACCGGTTTTCTGTGAGGCCGTGGTATCACTCCGGTCGAGCCGGCCCATTCATGCCGAAGCGTGGCTCCCCCACGATAATAGTGTTTCATAAGTGTTGTACATATTAATATTTGAGTGCACGTATGGTGTAGTGGTTTAAGCAGTCACTTTGCCGCTTTTTACTGCGTTGCGTCTTGTAGGTTCGATTTACATATATTAACCAATCTCCATCCACTGCTGACCGAAGTTCTCCCCCAACGAGCGCCAACTATCCTGGTCTTGGGCATTGTTGGGAGTCTCGGTGTTCTTCATGTCCGTTTAAGGAATGTCTATCTTTAAAGAAGAAATCACTACCATACCTCTTAACATTTATTGTATGACTATATTCTATCGTCTATATCGAGTAGAATCTATAATTTTAATATAATATAATATTATAAACCTGAAGAGTTTCTTTGTTTGAACACGCTAATCTCAGGGACCGCTGGTACGATTTGAAAAATTATTTCAGTGTTGAATAGAACATTTATCGAGGAGGGCTATATAACATTACGCTAAGACGAATAACAGCGGAGCACCATTAAAAAATGTTACAAAAACTGGGGAAACTTATTATGCTACGGACAATAGGAGACGTAAACGAGGTTGCGTGGGTCAGCTAGTAATATGTCGGACCGCCTCAGGGAAGTGTTGGACGCTAGCTTGGCGTCCGGACGCTTCCCCGAGTGCTGGAAATGCGGGAAGCTGGTCCTGCTAAGGAAGCCGGGACGGCCTGCTGATTCGGTCGCGGCCTATAGGCCCATAGTGTTGCTGGACGAGGCGGGTAAACTTTTTGAGAGGATACTCTCTGCCCGCATCGTCCGGCACCTCTGCGAGGTGGGGCCCGACCTGTCGGACGCCCAATTCGGATTCCGAGAGGGGCGTTCGACGGTCGATGCCGTGATGCGCCTTAGGGCCGTGACCGAAGAGGCAGTGAGCTGTGGCGGCGTGGTGTTGGCGGTGTCCTTGGACATCGCCAACGCCTTCAATAGTCTGCCATTTAGCTGCATCAGGGAAGCACTCCACTACCACGGGGTGCCAGAGTACCTGAGGCGGCTAGTGGCAGACTATCTAGAGGAGCGTACCGTCGTGTACGAGGACCGAGAGGGCGTCTTGAGACGGCGACCCATGTCGTGCGGCGTTCCGCAGGGGTCTGTCCTTGGACCACTCCTGTGGAACGTGGGGTACGACTGGGTCCTTCGAAGTCGTCTGCCCCCCGGGCTGGGCGTAATTTGTTACGCCGATGACACATTGGTCACGGCCCGGGGAGCGAACTTCCAAGAGGTGGCGTGCCTGGCCACCAGGGGAGTTTCTCTGGTGGTCGGGCGCATCGAGGCGCTGGGCTTACGGGTGGCCCTGGACAAGACGGAGGCCCTATTGTTCCATGGGCCCCGTCGTGGTCCACCCGCCGGCGCCTCCATAGAGGTCAACTCGGTCCTCGTACCGGTTCGGGCCCAGATGAGGTATCTGGGCCTGATACTCGACGGTAGGTGGCTCTTCGACGAGCACTTCCGACAGCTTGGTCCGAAGCTGGTCGACGCTGCCTCCGCCCTTGGGCGACTTTTGCCCAATTTGGGTGGAGCCAGCGTCGCAACGCGACTCCTATACACGGGGGTTGTCCGGTCGATGGCGCTGTATGGTGCACCGGTGTGGGTGGCGGCTCTGACTGCCCTAAATAAGGCCCGCCTCTGGCGGCCTCAGAGGGTATTGGCAGTCAGAGCCATACGCGGATACCGCACGGTGTCGACCGAGGCGGCGTGCGCCCTGGCCGGAACACCCCCGTGGGATTTGGAGGCGGAAGAGCTCGCCGAAGTTTATCGACGGGTGGCTGAATATCGGGCGGAGTATGGCTATCGCCCTCCGCCCGAAGAGGTACGCGAGTGGCGTGAAGCCGCCCGTCGAGCCACGATGGCTCGCTGGTCGTTCCGGCTGGAGACTCCACGCGCTGGCTTTGCCGCCGGGGAGGCTCTCCAGCCGGTCATCCTCGAGTGGGCAGGGCGGCAGCACGGGACCCTTTCCTTCCGACTGACGCAGGTCCTTTCCGGGCATGGTTGCTTCGGGAAGTACCTGCACTCGGTCGCTAGGAGGGAATTGAGTCCCGCCTGCCACCACTGCGTCCCAATCCGCCGCCGGCGAACCGGGCGGCGGAGGCGCGCCTATCAGCGCCTCATGCCGCCCTGAGTGTGGCCGCGGATGGTCGGGACGGGCTTTCCCCTCCATCCGCTCTAGTGGCCTCCCGCGAGGGGGCGACGTACGCGTGTGCCGTACGTCGCCTAATTGAGAGGATACCAGCAGACGGTGCCCGCTTCTGTGCGGGCAGGCGCTGGGAGGGGTCCGGATGTGTTAATAACTGCAGTTCCCGGACTCCTCCCTTCACAGGCGCAGAGTGGCACGCCGTGTGGTTTTAGTCGGTTCGAGTCCGACACACCGCCCCGCCGCAAGCCCCGGTGGGGTGACGGTCCGAGGGGATTTCCACACGTTAAAAAAAAAAAAAAAGAAGGGTCAGCTAGTAATACATAAATGTAACCTTTATTACCCGACTACGGCAAAGCCAAAGGAGGGTTATGATTTTGACAGGCTATGTATGTATGTATGTTCATTTGTTCCCTCATAGCTCCTTAACTGCTTATGAGAACTGGACAAATGAGGTATCGTTAGAAGTGTCTTGATTGTCTGCTGGTTATAGGCTATATGACGTGTCGCTGAATCATAAAGCAATGAATTAAAAAATTAATTTGAGATAAATATGCCGTGTTTGGTATCATTGGAAAGGGCGTTACTTGTACATTTCAAATATATATAAATTATATATTAATAACGGCGTCAAAACATTTTAAATAAAAAAAAAGTAAAAACTAAAACCCAACTACGACAAAAAACGACGCTGAAAAAGTATGAAACAAGTTTGCAAAGCCGGAGTCACACGTTACATAGAAACGCACCATAACACTTTAACAACGTGTTATGGTGCGTTTTTTTAGATATAATATTGCTTTAAAAAGGAAAATTAGGGTCATTTACGGCTATACCAAATGTTGATGTTGTTAACATCATAAAGGGTATATAAACAGCTAATGTTTGCATTTGTATGGCATATTGGCTGTTTAGTCGGCTATTTACCTTTCTAAATGAGCGGCAAACGAGAACAAACTGTTATTGGATGCATTATCGCAGCAGTCTATCGATTTATTGCATTACGTAGGTGGAAAAAGCTAGTTCTTTGTCACCGTGGGAAAACATGCAAAATACTATACAATCTAAATAAAAATTCTGAAGTTAAGTGAAGCAAAGGTTAATAAAACTGACCTCTATTATGTTCGGTGGTAATAACAGTATATTTTGGTTTCATATTTCACTGTAATATTAACGGGATGTAAACATTAGTTGGTAATAGATAGGAGACATTCTAAAGATTAATTTGTTTATGTTTCAAAAATAAATACACTTAAAAAATAAAAATGTATTTAAACTTTTTGGAATATTATTCATTGATACTCACCTGTGTTTAGTCGTAGCGTAATGATATATAACCTTCCTCTTTTCTATTATCGAAAACTGAAAGAATTTTCTAAATCAGAGCCATAGTTTCTGAGATAAACGCGTTCAACCAATCAAACAAACTCTTCAGCTTTATAATTTAAGTATAGATTTCAATTCAAATAAAATTTTGGCAATTCAAGTAACAGTAGGTACTAGTCTCAAACAAGGAATGAATGAAAATAAAGTGTTAGTTCTTGTGCAAGTGCAACAATAAATAGTAGATTTTAATTAAGATGACGGTGACGATATAAAAGGTCTGATTGCAGGCGGTTGGCGGGCGGTTTAATGGCCATCATATCTTTGGACTAGAGCATCAAGGCTCTAGTGTGAACGTGCCCCCTCTCATAAAAGTGTTATGAGTTCATTTCCAGACGTACCTCCCCTACATGTTAAGCTGTAAAATTTTGACTGCTCCACGGAAATTAACAAGCAACTGTCTGATGTAATTGTGCAGTCTCTAGCCTCTGGTACATTGCGCTCTTTAAATATAGTTGTAATTGCATCCTTGGAAATGAATTTTTACATAACTCGTTTGGATGAAATTAAAATGTTCTCCTAGAGTGGTTTGACTTATCAGTGATAGCCAAGATGCAAAATACATGTCAAAAAGTTACGAGAGATGTAAATGATTAGGGAAATATATCACAGTTATATTGATATAGTTAGTTATATAGTTAGATTAAGATTAGATTATAAAGAAGATATAATAGTCAAATCTCAAAGAAAGTCTTTCGTGTGCTTCTATATACGTATTTTAATTCTAATAGAAAATTTCTGCTTATTGATCTTTATGAGGCGATCGGTTTAAACAGGTTGACAAAATGTCAAATTCAAATAATAGAAAAATGCACCCTAGGATTAAAGAATTTAAAAATAATAATAAACATTATATAATAACTATTTATGCCCCTTTCACCACAGCTACAAAAATGTAGTCAAAACCGAAGCCATTTCAAATGTAGCTATCGTTCTATTTATTCGGACTTAAAATTATTTGTTTAAAAATTAATTTTATTACTTACAAGTTTTAAATCGCGTATACGTAGAGTATAACAAAACGTTATTTGCCCGTGTGACATGAGCATATAATTTTCCATAAATCATATTTATCGCAAAAGCGTAAAAAATAAATGTATACTAGCAATATTTACATAGCGGACTAGCCTTCCTCCTGATAACCTGTACGAAACAAAATTTCGAAGAAGTTATAATATCCTGGGAGAGCCAACTGGCTTAAACTTATTATCAGCAGCAATATTAACTTAAAACAAATCCTCAGGCATCGAACTTGTGCTATTTTGAATGTGTCGAGGGGCAGATAAATATATGATGTGTTCCTAAAAGCGTAAGAAATCCATAGATTTGTAAAGTTTCCCCCTTTATGACGGGCAAAGCGCCCTGCCTATGTTTTCTTGCTAGAAAGATATAAAAACTTTATACAGCGTATTTTTCTTTAATTTCTACCTTATGTGTAACAAGTAGAGTTGAAATTCATTTCTAGATTTATAGTTAGAAAAATTCATTTGCAATGTTAGTCAACAGTAGTTTAACATATCTTTGTTTATGACTGAACCAAATGACAGACAAGAAAACTATTTATGGGGTTCTTAAATTTGAGACAGATTGGAAGGTTTCGTTTATGTCTTGATTTCATTTGCAGTTAGATGTTTTGTTTATTACTGTTATGAAATAGAGTTACGGATACTTTTCTTTTATTCCTGCATTCTTTTAATAGTTTTAATACCCTCAAGTAGTAAAAGGGGACTCTTTATTCTTCTTTGTTATTTTGGGCTACTAAAATAACCTAATAATGACGGTTCGTTGTAGACAATGGTTTGTTACTACAACGAACATCACGTTGTACTCAATAGTATAAAAATAAATTAAGTACTTAGTCTAGAAATAAGTAAAAATAAATTGTATTTTTTTTAAATAAAATAGGGGGCAAACTAGCAGACGTATCGCCTGATGGTAAGACACCCGCAACACCAGAGGCGACAACAAGTCCGATGCTGGCCTTTGAGGGATGGGGAGGGCAATGGGGGGAAGGGTTGGGGTTAGACCTCCGGTATCCTCACTTACTCGGTGAAACACAGCGCAAGCGCTGTTTCACGCCGATTTTTTTGTGAGGCCGTGGTAACACTCCTGTCGAGTGTCGGAGCATGCCGGAGCGAATATTACGTTAAAAAGTAAAACTGAATTTATACTTGACTATCATTCATGGGTTCTACTCATGCTTGCTTACAGATAGACTAGTCCCTTTAGAAAGTTCTGTAATAAAAAAAGATGACAGTGATGACTTAATGCACACTACGTGTGTATATCTTAACTCCTTATTATCGTGTTCTGTATTTTCCCCCAAATTAGTTAATTCAAGTTACAAAATTTCAAGTATTAAAATTTTCTTTTATTCTTAAGTTAGTTAAAAAGTGTTTGCCCGTTTTCTCAACATACATATTTTTTATAATTTAAAAAATGTCTGAAAAGTTTTCAACCTTTCACTGATACAAGTTTTTTTTTTACAGAATCTCCATGAACTGTATACACATATTACACATTGGGTTCGGTTTTTTTTTTATTACCACCACCTAGTATTTAGATTTATGAGAAAAATAAAAGTAATATAAAGTAATAATATAGGTTCCGCAGCAGGAAAAAACATATTTTTTATATATTTGTTTTGATTGAATGAAACGTAGGTAAATTGCAGTTTACGATTGATGACGTATTAAAAAAAAACTACTTACTAGATTTCGTTCAAACCAGTTTTCGGTGGAAGTTTGCATGGTGATGTACATCATATATTTTATTTAGATTTATCATGCCCTTATTTTAGAAGTTACAGGGGAGGGGGGGACACATTTTACCACTTTGGAAGTGTCTCTCGCGCAATCTATTAAGTTTAGAAAAAAATGATATTAGAAACCTCAATATCATTTTTAAGACCTATTCATAGATACCCCACCCCACACGCATGGGTTTGATGAAAAAAAAATATTTGAGTTTCAGTCCTATGTATGGGGACACCCAAAATTGATTGTTTTTTTCTTATTTTTGTGTGAAAATCTTAATGCGGTTCACAGAATACATCTACTTACCAAGTTTTAACATTATAGGTCTTTTAGTTTCGGATAAAAGTGGCTGTGACATACGGACGGACAGACGGACAGACAGACAGACAGACATGACGAATCTATAAGGGTTTCGTCTTTTGCCTTTGGCACGGAACCCTAAAAAAGAACTCTATGAGCATAAAGTTCTTTTTTTTAAAGGAAGGCAAGACTAAAAATAATATATCATTCCTTATGTAGGCATTAAATTAAAACTCTTCGCAAGTTTGAACTGTTATATTAAAGATATTGAAACTTTTTCATTATTTGTTCCGTTCGAAATCATAAAATAATTTCAGCATATAAATCAATTAGTTCGACATTATTTACAAAACTTCAATAGAGTGTTGCCGTTACAGTTACAGTGTGCCAGTTGTTGTCAACAATTCGTTTTAATGACCGTTCCCTACGGGCAAGAAAAAGCTGTAACATTTCTGAGACGGTAATTTTTCATGTCAGAACCGCGATAACGCGAGCGGTCAGGTGTTAGAATGATTTGTAACCCTCGTCGTTCGGCCGTTGCCTTCCTGATGTTGACAAACACAGGCTAAATTAGTACAGAAGCCTTGTCTTTATATTTTTTTAGATAAGTCTCTTATCTCTTCGATAACACTGTTGTCGTTTGACTCTGTAAGCGTAAACATGCCGCTAAATATACACTATTCAAGGTGCTTGAGTTGCGTCGCTTGTAGTTTATAGACCGTTGCACTATACCGATACCTTAGAGAATATTACTTTACAGTGCTCATATAAAAGTTCTAGGTTTACAATAGTAATAAAAACCGTTGTTGAACAAGCAAACGGAACAAAGTAGATTGGGAAATAAACAGCAAATAAAATTGGTTGCTTTAAGCCGCCGAGTAGCGATTTTAATTGGGGGTGGGAATTGTGATTAATGCCATCAGATAAGCAGAAAGGCGGCGTCACGAACAAGAGAAAAACTACTAGTTTTCGGTGAAAACACACACACATTAACCTAATTCGTTTTAATTGCCTAACCTAATCATTTGTAAAGATTTAGAAGTATATAGCTAAGTAGTTGATGTGTATATTTGTTGGTTGATTTATGATTCAGAATTTGCCCTCGTGTCACGTTAGGTGAAAGTTAAAGGGTGTAACACCTGCGTCAACACCCGCAGGTTAAAGTCACACGTAATAATATCACTAGGTTAAATTTACTTACAAGTGCGTAAAAATACTTTACGGCATTCGGTCATGATAGTACTCACGGTCAACCCTTTAATTACTTTGCCAATACTGTTTTCATTTGTTAATTTTCTGGGTTTGCCAATACTGTGTTCATTTGTTAATTTTCTGGGTTTGCCAATACTGTGTTCGTTGGTTAATTTTCTTTTGGATACAATTATTGTGACGTTTTATAAAATTAAACTGTAAACCAAAAGTATACAGATCTTAAACTAATTATTTTAATCGGATTATAACTCTTACCAGGTATTTATGAACATTAATATTGGAGTTTAATCCTTAAGAAACAATTTTCATATTTAGCCCGCAGTATGTTTTTTTTTATGGTCTAGTTTGGCAAACGAGCAGACTTATCGCCTGATGGTAAGCGATTACCGCCGCTCATAGACACTCGCAACACCAGAGGCATCACAAGTGCGTTGCCGGCTTTTGGGGGATTGGGAGGGGCAGGGGGGGAGGTGTTGGGGTATGGGCCTCCAGCATCCTCACTCACTCGGTGAAACACAGCGCAAGCGCTATTTTACACTGGTTTTCTGTGGGGCCGTGGTATCACTCCGGTCGAGCCGGCCCATTCATGCCGAAACGTGGCAGTTTTTTTTGTGAACAATAATCAAACGTCAAGTAAAAGTGAGGCGTTACGCTATATAACTAATGACAGCGCTTTGTCATTAGTTATATCGTCTAATGAACTATTAAAACAAACAGCGCTAGAACGCTTATTATTAGGAATAGTTTTCTCACGACCAAAATGATGCGTACAAAAGCGAAGAAGCTTGTGGCGCCACGCTGTGGCGTATATCGTTGTTTTGTATGTTATTGTGGTAGGTATTGTGAAATATTATCAACGGTTCAATTAAAACCATACGGTACCATTGCCTTCCCCTTTCTTTTTTTTAAAAGACAACTCCCACATTAATAAAATTCATTCTGTGTCGCGACACTTCAACTTAATTTATTTGTATAAATTAAATGGTGTTCCTTTAAAGTAGAATGCCGCTGCGGTAAGTGTCAGGACGTGGTCTAGCTGTAATTTTTACGAGATTTCTTCTATTGAAATTAAAATATGCTTATGATGAAAACTATAAAGCAAGAAAAAAACATGTACGTAAAAACTTTGATAAAATTTAAATAGCCTTTTTATAATTTAAATTTACATATAAATATTTATTAATAGATTAATATCACTATTACGAATCTACTGTCAACTCATTCATTAAAATCGGAATAGTGGTTTAGGCGCTACGGCAAAACATACATACATAGGCTGGCAAAAAAATATTACCCTCCCTTTTGCCTTCGCCGTAGTCAGGAAAAAATAGGTTTCCAAACTAAATTAAAACTCGTGCAGTATTAGTTTTATGAAGTGATTTGATTTAATAATACAAGCCTTTATGTTCTCCTAATGGTAATGAGTTACACGAAGTATTCGTGGCTGCAATGCAAAACTATTTCTTTCAACTGTTATTGGTGAAACATTAGAAATAAATAAGGCATTTTGCCAGAATACCGATAATACTTTAAATGAAATTCCAACATAACAAAGCTAGAAGTCACGAAAGGGAAATAAAGACTGCCAGTGATGTAACGACATAACGCAATTAATACAGAGCTTAAGTGCAATACGTAGGCTCACTATTTATGCAGCGGGGACCAAGGTCTTCTAGCAATGATGCATCTAGGCAACAGTTGGTTTAAAATTACAATACACATTCTTGTATTCATATTCTTTATAGTTTTTAAATCTGTTATTTATCAAAATAGCATGAATTATTGAAATACAATTCAAATAGATATTATAGAATTTTAATTCCTTGTAAGAATTACATAGCTACTACTCGTATTCTACATATTTTTTACAGTGAGATAGCAATGCTCTGCGAATATGGTTACCGGAGACCAAACGTCTCGCCTCAATTTACTGGAGGACTCAGAAAATGGCACCACACTGACAAAGTTTTTGTACGATTTTATTAAAGGTAGTGTAGGTATACTTTAAAGATAGTAGAGCCACGCTATTTCAGCACGAATGGGCCAGCTCGACCGGAGCGGTACTACCCTCGCACAGAAAATCAAGGTAAAATGACAGCGTTCGTGCTGTCGTGTTTCGTTGGTGAGTGCGAGACGGGAGGCCCAATTAGTCAAGTCAACAAGTTCCATACTTGTTGACTAGACTAAAAGATGCAGCAGCATCACTAGGCCGCCATGGTGTGGGTTGCCATACTGTATTGTCTGCATTCGCAGTGAGTATGGTGACCAATACTCTTGGATTCTGCTTATGCTTTCCATCAGGCAGAGTAGAGTAATTTTGGCGGGCCATATATAAAAAAAAAAAAAAACAAATATATATTAAAATCTATTCAAGTTTAAATCTAGCAACAAATAATTCATCAATATTATAAAATCATGAAAAATCGCACAAATAGTGAAATATATTAAGGTAAAGTAGTTCCGTCTATAGACAGCTTTACAATTTGGCATGTATAGCACAGTCGCCTAGGTTACACAAAAAGCGGCAGCCAGCGATATGCTAAGTGACCGCTGTTGATAACCGTCACGTGGTGCCACGTACTTCTGTGACCGTATGTAACCATTTCAGTCTCTATTGGTTAACGTAGTATATTTAAGGCTAGGGGAATAAATTTATTTTAGCATGTTTAACACCTATAAAGCATTATCATAATAACTTTAACTGGTATGATGTCAACTTCATAAACCTTTTATCTCTGGTGAATCATTCAAAGACTGCTTTGAAATTGAAATACTAACTATCTAACTAAAACTAGTCTTATATTTTTAGTACATTGACATGTCTAACACTCTGCGGTTTGTTTCACACTTGGCAGATTTTTTTTATACGGCAAACGAGCAGACGTATCGCCTGATGGTAAGCGATTACCGCCGCCCATGGACACCATGGCCTTTGGGGTATGGGCCTCCTGTATCCTCACTCACTCGGTTAAAAACAGCACAAGCGCTGTCTCACACCGGTTTTCAGTGAGGCCGTGGTATCACTCCGGTCGAACCGGCCCATTCGTGGCGAAGCGTGGCTGTCTCTGGTAGTGTAGTGTGCTGTTGTAAGCAGACAGCTAATAAATATGCTTTATAATCAGCTGCTGGACACAGTACTCTCTAATTGCACGCCACTTGCCTTATCAGGCACTTTCGAAACATTCAATGACTTTGGTTGCGCAGTTCCAAAGTGTCATTTCTATGGAGAAGAACCAACAAGTAACTCCATAAGCAACTCTTTAAAAAGCAGAGCTTTACAATATTTTATTTATATTTACAATATTTCATTATTTTACTTAAATTTGATACTAGGCTTTTCGCATCCAGCTCTTGAATCTTGCGTAAGCCACGGCTTCCCCTGGCCTGTAAACGTTCTACACTACGTTTCCCGAGAAGCGGTCTCCACTCAAGAACACGTTTACCCCATTCACGTTTTTTCCTAGGTGAAAATGCAAACCACGACCTCCGTTATATAATTCAGGTCGCTAACAACTACACTAATATGCTCGTCAATGAATATTCTGTTCTTCCATCTTATTATTTTCAACACGGTCATGGCCTTAAAACAGTAACAGGTATTGGTTGGGATCGTACTGAGCATTTTAGATAATCTCAAGGTTCCTTAGGAGAACAGAATATACATAGATTTTGCCACCATACTTTGTGTGTGTTACGGCAAATGATTGGCACTATTACTTTTTTAACCGACTTCCAAAAGGAGGAGGTTCTCAATTTCAACGGTTTTTTTATGTATGTACACTGATTACTCCGTCAATTGTGAACCGATTTTGAAAATTATTTTTGTATTCGAAAGGGTATGCTCCCCATGTGGTCCCATTGCCACCATATCAGGATCTGATGATGGGATCTCAAGGAAATCGAAGACAACCCTCAAATATGTTAGGCACGTTCTATGTTTTTCATATATTTTCTAAAGCTATAACAGTATTTACATTTGGTAGTCATCAGTTCATGATGATGAGCTGATGATGGAAGATGGCACCGATTTCAAACCTATGAATAGGTAGCACATACAAATTAAGTTATTTTATACTTTTAAGTTTTTGAAGTCGGTTTTTTTTAAACGATGTTTTTTTTTTTATAAACACACACAACTGTTTTTTAAAGGCTTTTTTTGGCAACTTTGATAAGAGTCGTGGTCCTTCCATTGATGATTCACTGGGCTTACATTTACTGGCTACATACAAACAATTGGTGACGATAAGCAGAAGGCAGCGACTTAGAAAATAAAATATCAAAATGTCGAAGAAAACAGAAGCATTATCAACCTGTACAAACACTAGCCCTTAAGCTCACGTGAGAACATGAGGATAAGGTAAAAGCTTTTTGAGTCACTATTATTTACTCTAACGATACTGTTTACTCAACACAGTAATTAACATAACAATACTTGTTTTACGTTCATAAAATACACACATCAAAAGTGTCTAGGGATCAACATATGTGTCTAGGGATCAACATATATTTTTGTAATAACTTTTCTCCTGATTGATATTAATTAAAATTTTCTCTAAGGATTCATCAAATAAAGTGTTTTCGTTTGTCATAGTAACGATAAACCAAGTCACCTTTGCATTAATAAAGAAATTTGACATTTTCCTAATAAAAGGATTTTTGACATTTGAACCACTAACATTAAAGTTCGAAAAATAGACTGAAATAACAGTTTTCTTTAAAAATTTTTTAGGTAACTTAAACAATTAATAATCCGTGTTTCTACCGCGAACACTAACACAAGAACATCGGTTTGGCATACTCAAAATGAGTTCATCCAAATCACGCTGTGGAATGGCCGCCCATGTTCGTTGCAACAACAAAAAAAAGGTCTTCTTGCGACTGGATACCCTCCATATTCGGCAGAGCTCTTCTCTGTAGCATATCCCATGCATGCTCAATCGGGTTCAAGTCTGGCGACTGAGCAGGCCAGGGCCAAAGCCACATCTCAATCTCAAGAAATCCGCATAAAAATGCTTGATCCCTAGACACTTTTGATGTGTGAAGTTATAACATTGATTTACGAACAAACATTTTTTTACTTTTTTATTACATACTTATTGAAACGTTTAAACAATTTAATTAGCAACTTTAAAAACCCTTAATACTAGTCAGGTTTCCAATTACAATTATTTCAAGACAATTTATATGTCGAAGTTGAAAGTTGCTAGACCGGGATTATGAAGCGACAGCGACATAGTCTCCATGTTTCAACCAGGTGAAGAAACTAGGTCAGGAAATGAGCATCGGGATTCCTTTCGAGGGTGCGCCTGGATCCCCGGCCTCTAGTACCCGAGACGGGCGGCGTGCGGTTTTTAGTCGGTTCGAGTCCGACATAGACACCAGCCGGTGATATCCGGGGGAATTTCCGCACAAACAAAAAGAATATTGAGAAACTATATGAAGCATAGGTCTGTCCACACAAAAATATTGATCATCTGAACAAAAAAAATAGCAATCTTGGAAAAAAACATAAGTGCACAAACTACAGTAATGTATAATTTATTATTTGTAGAAAAATATCGGACATTACAACCCCTCCTGAGCTATAAATATTAGTGAGCTTGATATTTGATTTTTTCATTTATAATTACAAACTTTAACATAAAAAAACCGACTTCAATTAAATTTAAATGGGACCATTCGGGAAGCACCAGCTTTCAAATAAAAAAAGAATCATCAAAATCGGTTCACCCAGTCCAAAGTTACGAAGTAACAAACATAAAAAAAAACAGTCGCATTGAGAACCTCCTCCTTTTTGAAGTCGGTTGGAAACATAATTTGTGTGTACTAAATTGTGTGTGTAACCATTAACATTTAAATCAATCCATGCTTTTATTTGCAATTTTTGAACTGGAACGCGTTACACAAATGTAACATAAATTATGGCAAAAGTTGTTAGTTTATTAACCACAATTCTTTTATTTAATGTTTTAATTACAAATAGCACTTCAAACAAATAATTCAGGTAGTGTGCTTACATTATTCAAACAATTCATTAGCGCGGCCCCCCGCTGTGTTATGCGAGCTTAATTTGAATATCTTCATTTTTTAACCGAACCTAAATTATTTTGACATTAATCGCGACAACGGCACGTTTGCAACTGCTGCGTGCTAAAAGAAATATGTTCTACGAATTAATTTTGTTAGCTTCATATTGCATTCTATATGTGGTGTATTTTTGATTTAAATTGCACATTGGATTTTTGCGGAAAGCTCCGTATCTGTATGCTCTGAATTCTGCTCCTCATTTGTAAAGCTATTAAGGGGCTGAAAACCAAAATAGAGCTAAATAAAGATCGCTTTGTATAAAACCTATCGCTCATATCATTACCAAAATCAATGTCTTTATAATTGAACATGTTCCTGACATAGTGGTTATTTCCAAAACACGATTTGAAAAACTTCACTCGATAGAAAAAAAAAACAAAGTAGCCTCCGAAAATACTTGAATTCTGACTTTACACAGTTGTGCTTTAAGTAATGTAAATGAAATTAAGTAAAATTGTCTATCATATGTAACTAAAGAAAATGGTTGAGTTAGATTTTTAATAAAATTGCAACTTTTACCATAATAACGATTTTGTGGTTTAGCACTTACGCCCTTCTATTCCAAGCGCTCTTTCTCTGTCACTCCTATGGACATGGGCAGTGAGCGTTGAGGCGCGCTGCTAGACGGACCTATGTCGCTCGATTCGCGCGCTGACCCGATATATTAGTCGTCTATTTAGTGTATAATTTGGTATAAGTGAATCATTTTCTACAGACGAATAGTATAGATAGATAGTTCCTAATTAATTAACCGACTTCCAAAAAGGAGAAGGTTCTATGTTCCACTGTATGTTTTTTTTTTTTTTTTTTCTTTGTGTATGTTACCCGATTACTCCGTCAGTCGTGGACCGATTAAAAAAATTTTTTTTTGTGTTCGAAAGGGTATACTTCCGAGGTGGTCCCATTGCCAGCATATCAGGATCTGATGATGGGGTCCCAGGGAAATCGAGGGAAACTCTCATTTTTTATAGGCACATACTATGTTTTTCGTATATTTTCTGAAGTTACACCCGTATTTGCGTCTGGTAGTCATCATTTTATGATGATGAGCTGATGATGTAAGGTACAACTCCGTAACGGTTAGGAGTTGGAGGATAAATCTTTAAATATCATATGTATATTTGTTACCTTTAGTCGTATTCTTTCAAATTATTTAGGTAAGCTCATCATGGAAGGTGGAAGGTACAACTCCTCAACGGTTAGGAGTTGGAGCATAATTCTTTCAATTTCATACGTATCTAAAGACCTTCAGTCGTATACTTTCAAGTTATTTGGGTGAACTGATGATAGAAGGTTAAACTCTTCAACAGTTAGGAATTAGAGGATGATTTCAATATTACACGTACGTTTAGACCTTCATTTGTATTCTTGATGATGAAATTTGATGAAATAGTTCAACTTACTACTTAGGTACCTAAAATCTGTTTGAAGTCGGTGCTAAGCCAAAAAGAATAAAAACGAACAATTACAAAAGTCTAAGCGATAGTCACTTCGCACCGACTTCAGACAGATTCGAGGTACCTAGCACACATTATAATACTACTATTTAAATGAATAAAGAATTAGGTATAGGCAATTTATGAAGAACCAGTTTATTTTACGCTTTTAAGTGTTTTTTTGGCAGAGAGTTTTCGTTGGATGTTTTTTATGTATGTATGTATGTGTATCTATGTACCTAATTGTCTCGCTTTTTGATTTCGATCTCGTGATAATCGTGATCTCGTTAATCACAATAAAATAATGTGATTATCTATACTAATATTATAAAGCTGCAGAGTTTGTTTGTTTGTTTGTTTGAACGCGCTAATCTCAGGATCTACTGGTCCGATTTGAAAAATTCTTTCAGTGTTGGATAGTCCATCTATCGAGGAAGGCTATAGGCTATATTTTATTTTCATAAAAAATAGAGATCCGTAAGAAAATTGCTATTTTGTAACCCAAGGTGTGAAATCGAAAACCTATTTTTGCGTGCGCTGCAAAAAGTATTGACAATAGAACAAAATAATGTACTACTGGTTTGTAGGTCACATTAAGATCTACAAAAAAGTCCGCGAGAGCATATATCTAACTATCATGGTTTAGTCACAATAACCGCTTTTGTGTTCAACAAATTTATTAAATCGTCTGAAGAAAGAAACTACGTTAAATGTGTATCGTAATATTAATCCTTACCTAAATAAAGCATTATGTTATCAAGGGTATTTATGTAGAAGTAAAATACTTTTTGTTTCATCCCATTCGGACATTTCGTTTAGAAGTTATCACGAGTATAAGACGCTAAGAGTTGGTACCTATTATTGAGTTATTTGCCAAAGAGTTTTTATCAACATAATACCTAATATTAGTCTTTATCCAAATAAATGTGTTGTTGATTATGAGTATTAGATCTTAGAAGAGTATAATAAATACATCTATACTAATATATAAAGCTGAAGAGTTTTTGTTTGTTTGAACGCGCTAATCTCAGGAACTACTGGTCCAATTTGAAAAGTTCTTTCAGTGTTAGATAGCCCGTTTATCGAGGAAGTTTATCGAGTTTATCTATATCGTCACGCTATGACCAATAGGAGCGGAGTACCACTGAAGAATGTTTCAAAAACGGGGGGAAATTATTACGCTACGGGCAATAGGAGACGCAAACGACGTTGCGTGGGTCATCTATACTAATATATAAAGCTGAAGAGTTTTTGTTTGTTTAAACGCGCTAATCTCAGGAACTACTGATCCAATTTGAAAAAGTTCTTTCAGTGTTAGATAGCCCGTTTATCGAGGAAGTTTATCGAGTTTATCTATATCATCACGCTATGACCAATAGGAGCGGAGTACCAATGAAGAATTTTTCAAAAACGGGGGGAAACTATTACGCTACGGGCAATAGGAGACGCAAACGACGTTGCGTGGGTCAGCTAGTAATACATAATGTGATTAATTTTTTTTTTTGTTTTAGGTACTTACTTGCTTACCTAATTGTATTTTTTTATCTATAACAATACAAAATAAAATAAATATTATATCACATATTTTCTATTATTTCATAGACAGAAAGTAAACATTAATAATCCTCATTATAATATTTTTGTAAGGAATGCGCCCATTTTGCGCATGACATTTTTGCTATTTTTATATGCTGCACAGAATTTGATTAGTTGAACCATTATTTACTTATTTAAAATTATGTTTTTTTTATCATACCATTACGATAGCATTTTTATTTTGACCTATCTGAAATATTCTAAAGCCCTGTGTAAAGTGTGGTGAAACTACAAAGCGCCATTATGTTGGTTTTAGCAGAGTGCAAACTCAAAGTGGATTAGTGGTTCTCGGACTCTGTAGTAGTACCAATAACGAACCGCATCGCAACCGCGGCGCTGCTTTATCGAACATTGTAAGGGGCGTGTCAATTGCTCAAGGTCGTTGGCTGCAGTCAGCGTCTTAATGTTGTACTAATAGTTTTTGATGTGGCAGCGTCTAATAAATTGATCAACGCCGGCTGCATGAACGAAAAAGGATGACTCATTGTCCCGTTACGCTTATTGTACGTCGTTGTATTAGAGATAGATGCGGCGCTTCATCAATGTTTTGTTATGATTTTGTCACGTTAAACTATCGTCCGTAATCTGACTTTATAGACAACCAATTTTTTTTTATAAAACTGACATGACTGGGAGAGACCTATGACCAGCAGTGGACTGCAATAGGCTGATGTTGATGACGATGAAGAATAAAATTTATTTGTACTGATTGAATATAGATTGCATTGCTTTATCTTCTAGCAGTTTATGCAGAGCTGAGAAATATTTGTCTTAAGATATGTGTACCAATAAGAGCAGAAATCCAATATATAATAATTAATCCAAAATAATGCAATGTGCTTTGCATGTATTCTGATATACTGGAGTAATATTATTGTATACAAGTTTCAACACTTTCGTAGTTTAATTTTAAAATATTTATTCCCTTTGTGGCGCAATATAAACAATGTAGCACCGCAAGATACACACGATATACACAATGCTTAAGACTTTGAATTCAGTGCCAGGCTTTAATATTAAGCAAACATTGAATAAATTAAATTAAGAAGCTTTTTAAAAACAAGCTTATACTGGAATGCCTCGAGACGAAACAAACGAGTCCAAACTCGATGATGTTGCGACGTTTCTTTACAGAGTTTCTATGGCCACCTTTCAGCTCTAGAATCAGATCAGCTCCATGTCATTATAATATTGTATTGACACGCTGTATACATATGCTTGCAAAATTTCAGCAAAATCGGTTAAAGACTTCTGCTTCAAAATTGAGTTGCAAGATTCCACCCGAACATCCAAGCATACATACATTGCAATTAAATTAAAAGCTTGTAAATAATCTTAACGGGTTATCTTTTTAAATAAATCACTAGTCAACAAACATCACTCTACCTGGAGATGACAGTACACAAATACGAAACAGACATACACACATTTGTCGCGTCCATTTAATTCAATTATATTGACTTTCGTTCAGGATCTGACTAGTAAGCGTAAAACCAGATAACGTGTGATTATTTATTATTTGCAATGTAATATATTATTAAGCAAAGCGTAATGAATTCTAGAAATTGTGGTATTTTGTTACGAACATAAAAGGACTCAATTAAACCGGAAAGGCAAAGGATCGTTGGCAAAAGAGATTTAATAATGCTACTGTGTACATTGTAAATACTTGTTAATTAACAAGCAAGTGAAATAAACGGTATTCCAAAGGTTTCATTCCGTTGCAAAATGTCACTTCCTTTTTGTGAGGCAATAAGAGACACATTAAATATAAAGGGTAATTAGGGAAATTACTTCCGTTTGTCAGTTTTCTTCTTAGAGGTAGAGCTCATCTTGCCAATTGCTTCTGAAGGTGATTGGAGCAATAATGATGTTCAATTTTTTTTTATGTCCAGCAGTGGACTGCGATAGGCTGATGATGATGATCTTTAATTTTTAATCTTTACAGTTTCCACGGTAACTATAACCATACTAAATAATAAAAAAAACTTGAGAGGTGTCAAGGGACACCCGGATGGAACGAAGTTTATATATATATATTTATACTATTCAGCACTATGACGTCAACTCAATGTTAAAAGTGTCGTTACAACTTTTGGTCTTAATCCGTCTAGCCCTCTTTCGCAACGCGTCATAAGGCACTTCGTTCCAAAAAAAGTATTAACAGTAAATCGTGAATAGTATAATAATATTTAATAGTAAATCTATATTTTTGGTATTTTAACTAACTTTTGTGTATTTAATCAACTTTATGCGTCGTGACCAAATGTTCATAATCTCAAAATGAATTCTTAAAATAAACATTTTCATTAAAACAGACTATTAGAACAAGGCAAGGCTGTAACTAAAAATGTATTTTTTTAACTGTGAAATTTTATTCAACCGAAAAATGTGGGCACATTGTCCGTTTATACAGCCGCAACAAACTTTACTATTATTTGCCCGAGGCACGAAAACTACAAAACAAACAGATAAGTTTTGAGCTGTGAAGTAATTAAAGTAGAATGGTTCAGTATTATTTTAAAATCGGCAGCGTTTTTTGATACAGGTTCGATTTTCTATAGGACAAATTTTATGCACATTCCTTGGCATAAAAAATGATGTTCGTAATCATCTTCAAAACTTTCAGTCGTTTTTGTCTTCAAACAAAACCCGCTCCCTAAATCATTTATTTATTGCTACTTTTATGTGTTAAGATTTAATATACTAGTCGTTGCCCGCGGCTCCACCCGCGTATATGTCGGTTATCGCGGCAAATAGTATCCTATGTGTTATTTTGATGTGTAAGCTATATTACTGTTAAGTTTCATCCAAATCCGTTCAGTAGGTTTTGCGTGAAAGAGTAACGAACATCGATCCATCCATCCATACTTACAAACTTTCGCGTTTATAGTATTAGTAGGATTAACCTTCTATATTAAAATCCGGCTTTCAATAGGTATGTGTATTTCAAGTGTGAAGTGCTTATAGTGAAATAAATGATAAATTAAGAAGCGTTTTATATGAGCTCTCGTAGTTTCATGGCATTGCAAACATTAAGCAGTATAAAACACCATAAGTAATATAAAACTGAGTTACGTGACGCGTTTTAGCTTTGTAGATATTTAAATGAGCAATAAACGTTGATTTATTCTAGTTTGTTTGAATTTCGACCTTCAACTTCTACCAAAACTATTTTAGTTTCAATTTTTATTCAAGTATATTGATGGTTTTGATGCGTGAGCTAATTTAATATCATTTAAATCCCAAATAAATATTACTCTTGAAAAGTTATAGAAATATTTGAAAGAGATATTTATTTTTTGAGATGTACTTTGAGATAAGTTCTACCTTGAAACGAACTTGGTAACTGTTCTTGAACCGAATCTTAAAGCAGAAATTATTACGTTTATTTTGAAAGGAAACAAACTTGGAAACCCTAAGGAGATATGATCTTACTACAAAGTGGATTGGCCAAGTCATTCAGAAAGGACAGGACACATTCGAACCATCCATTTGACAAAACCGTTCAGGACATTCTTGGTAGCCTGTTACTTTTTTGTGGATAAAGTCTAGATTTAAGCCTTCATTCTCATTAATCATAAGGGCATAACAAGATATAGGTACTCTTAACATGGGCTAAATTGAATTCAGATGTGGCGACTTCCACACACAGCGCAAAAGACATGTGACAGCGCCGTCTACCTAGAATACACTGAACTACGGAGTAACGTACAATACGAAAAAACTGCCAATCCTGAATCGCGCAATAGAAGTTTTCGCGCCAATTAACATATTTACAACATCCCAACATCAACCGTCGGGCATGATCACCTCGCCTGGTCGGAGGATCCTCCCTTTGTGTTCCCTTTGTGTTCAGATGTATTCAATAATAACATAATAAATTAAATGTTGTAAGTAGAAGTTCTTCAATTTTGTCACTATTTTCGAATCAGCAAAATTATACAGTTTGATAGCACAAGACTCAAAATGTTCTTGACTTATTTGTTTAGCATAATATAATAGTTAGATTTGCGACAGAGAAACTTGGTTTTATTTTCATGTAATAGAAATCAGGATATAATTTTGTCTGTATGGCAAAATAAAGAATTCTGTATTGACATTTAAGACAAGTTTTTTTAACCGACTTCAAAAAAGGAGGAGGTTATCAATTCGACTGTATTTTTAACCGACTTCCAAAAGGAGGAGGTTCTCAATTTCATCTTTATTTCTTTTATCTTTTATGCTTGTTACCTCAATTTTCGACTGGGTGAACCGATTTTGATGATTCTTTTTTCTATTTGAAAGCTGGTGCTTCCCGTGTGGTCTCATTCCAGTTCTTGAAGTCGTTTTTTGTTAAATTTTGTAGTTAGTTTATTTATTCGAATAATAAGTACAAGACAGTGGCATTTGACTAGTAAGTTACAGTATTTCAGTAATTTACGATCATAATGATTTGCAATTTTTAACACCGTAATTTTAATGAAATTCTTAAACAGTTTACAAAAATACACTAACGTAGCATTCTTATCAAAAACAATTATCAGAATAAATTGCAAAAAATAAATAAACTGTATCTTATCCAAACAACTTTTATTTTTTACGGCTAAGAAAAAAAATATAAAATCGCCCTCAGTTTAACTAGTTAACTCTAAACCAACACATATCGCGTGTGGCTGCAGATAAGGGGTGTCATAAGAACTGTCGACGGCTCGCCTCTGTGTCGCCGGTCCGGTCTAACCTTATTACTTAATTGTTCATTCGACTGGAGAGAATATGAGTTTAAATTATTTAATT
Organism: Diaphora mendica; assembly: GCA_949125395.1. Taxonomy (NCBI): domain Eukaryota; kingdom Metazoa; phylum Arthropoda; class Insecta; order Lepidoptera; family Erebidae; genus Diaphora; species Diaphora mendica. Next base: position 27,802,892 of record OX421311.1, read on the forward strand.
TTGTCACGTGTGTGATTAGTTTTGATTGAGTATGAGATAATAAGGGCTCATAGCCCAGTTCCACTCAGTGATTAGAAACAATCACCGAGGGTAAGCAACGACAGCGCGGTCAGTACTTAGATGGGTGACCGCTAGTGGCATGCTACCATGAGCGTCTCCGTGATTCGGAGATCACGTTAAGCAGTCGGTTCCGGTTGTTTTCACATGCTTAGTTGGAGGCCTTTGGGCGGCTTAAAAATATCCAACAGCAAGATTACGTAGCCACAACGTTGTCTTGCCAGTCCCCAACCCACACTCGGCCAGTGGCATGAGGACGTATGGCCTTAACCCTTTCCTGAGAGGAGACCCGAGCCCAGCAGTGGGACGTTATGGGTTGATGATGATGAGATAAGAATATCGTTAAGGAATTAAAATGCACCCTCGTCATAGGGGCAAACCGTCTGGCCACAGTGGTTCAGTAGTCCAAGGCCAAAACCTATTTTCCAAGGAGAGGCATTAGTCCAGGTGTAGCCTATATTAAAAGCTGTTGATGAGAGGGGTAACTGTAAACTCATTAACCAGATACATACATTTGCTAATTTACACTAATACTATTAATTATCTCCGTCTGTCTATTACTCATTCACAGCTAAACCACTGAACCAATTTGAATGAATTTCGGTATAGAGATAGATTGGACCTTGAAGATAGTCATAGGCTACTATTTGTCGCGATAACCGACATAAACACGGACGGAGCGGCGGGAAAATGCTAGTTAGTTTAAATATTTAAAATTTTTAAATAATCGGACGTAGTAGCCGTGCGTGTGCATGTACTCTGTTGGTAATGTTGATGATAAAAGTACCCACGTTAGTCACAATATAAAAAAAGCACGCATTACTTAACAAATGAAATTTTGTTTAATAGGAGAATTCTATTTTAACTGTAGGTATAGTAATCTTGGAAGGTGTTTGCTTAGGTCATGATTTATGCTTGGAGGTCATTTGCAATAATTAAGCAATAATAAATCATAACTCAAGGCTATCAGTTTCTATATATTATTTAAATAAAAATGTAATTAACATTAACTGGAAAAGGCTTTTAGAAAAGAAATACTAATCTTGCATCTATCGTCGCTTGCTATAGGTAAAAGGTTTTATAAAACAATTGTATCCACCAATTACCGTTTTGAACTTGATTAACCCGACAAGAAATCAGTATTTTTTTACCAAAATAAGAACTTAAACTGCATGTTAATAAGTACTAAAGTTAAAGAAACAAATCAAGATTAAACATAAAACTTTATTTTTGTTTGAGTAAGTAAAAGTTAGTACGTGTGAAATATTAATAAAATTGTGATTTAATCGCCCAGATAATCACCTTACCGTTATCATCGCGTGGCTTATTAGTGTCGGCCCGCTTCGATAAAGTTTCAACTTTTGTATTAAATTGAGTGGGGGCTTACCTTTCATTTAACGGTAGCACTTAATCAAATATTCATTAGGTGAATAAATCCCAAACCTCTACCAACGTTCTCGTAGTTGTTATTGATCGAAGTATTCTAGAACATACTTATTACATTGTCATACAGATAAACAAAATATTTCATTCTATTCCTAATTCCAGTTCTATGCATATCTATATAGCACACATGGCGTAGTGGTTGGAATGGGCACCACGCCGCTTTTTACTGCACTGACGGTTGTAGGTCAATCCCACATGGAACAACACTGTGTAATCCTCATATTGTTGTTCTAAGTAAGTGTGTTTGTTGTGTCCACGTCCTGTACATCCACTTGCTGTAAAGTCAACCGCGACCCTGGACTTGACTTTAAAAAAAAAATCACACTCAATGATGTTCTGTCATATAATAGGTCTTTACCTATGAAATTGCCGTTTTGTATGCAATAAGTGAAAGTACTTATTTTGTCAAACTTTTTTATTTCTGTTATTCGAAGTGATCACCCTTGCAATCAACGCATCTTTGCCAACGCATTGGCAGTTTATTGATGCCCTTCTTGTAAAAATCAGCTGGACGGGAGGCAACAAACTTGTGGAGGGACGGGTGTGATGTCCCTCCAACACAAAGGGAGGATACTCCGACCAGGCGAGGTGATCATGCCTGGCGGGCCAACTGCCCAACGGTTGATGTTGGGATGTTGTATATATGATTATCGACGCGAGAACTTTCACTGCGCGATTCAGGATTGGTAGTTTCTTAGTTTCCTTCGTTACTCCGTAGTTCGACGTATCTTTGGTAGATGGCGCTGTAGTATATTTCTGTTGCGCTGTATGTGGAAGTCGCCACATCACTCCCCTCCAAGACCGGAGGTTGATATATGATGAGTCAGCTGTCTGTGCTCTATTGCGGAGCTTGCCAGTGCCAGGAGTGAGTAGTTCCAGTGAGTCGGAACTGAAATGCCGCAACTTCCAGTGAGTCGGAACTGAATGCCGCTAGTCCCAGTGAGTCGGGGCTGAAGTCCGCTGATCCCAGTGAGTCGGGATTGAGTGCGGTGCGCGGTGCTGCGGTGAGGTCCCCAGTGAGTCGGGGCGGTTGCTGCGTAGTGGCTGGCTGCTGCGTAGACGGGAGAGATATGCTCTGCTTACATGGACCGTAGGTGCAGTGTGCTGTGCCTAGACGCTGATGAGGCCGTATGGGTAACCAGGCTGGAGCGGTCGCTTCCTGCGTGTGGTGTATCCCTGTTGAGGCCGAGGTTGCTGGCTGGCTGTGAGACTTGCTGTGGGAGTGAACATGATGGTGGCGTGCTGATGCTGCATCGAAGGCTGCTTCCAATCACGTCGGGGTTGACACTGTGGGGGACAGGTGTGTCATATCCCACCAACACAAATGGAGGATCCTCCGACCAGGCGAGGTGATCATGCTTGGCGGGCCAACTGCAAAACGGTTGATGTTGGGATGTTGTATATATGATTATCGACGCGAGAACTTTCACTGCGCGATTCAGGATTGGTAGTTTCTTAGTTTCCTTCGTTACTCCGTAGTTCGACGTATCTTTGGTAGATGACGCTGTAGTATATTTCTGTTGCGCTGTATGTGGAAGTCGCCACAAACTCTTTAAAGGCATTTAGTACTGCCTCTCGGGAATTGAATTTTTTACCCGCTAAAAAGTTGGCTAAATTTTGGAAAAGGTAATAGTCGGTAGGTGCAAGGTTTGGTGAGTATGGCGTATGAGGGAGAGTTTCCAACCCCAGCACTTGCAGCTTGGAGACTGTCTGTTGCGAACTGTACCAATTGATGTTGTCAGTTCAGACAGTCTCCAAGTTGCAAGAGCTGGGGTTGGAAGCTCTCCCTCATCCGCCATGCTCACCAGACCTTGCACCTACCATTACTCTTTCCAAAATTTAGACAACTTTTTAGTAGGTAAAAAATTCAATTCCCGAGAGGCAGTACAAAATGCCTTTGAAGAGTTTGTTGCCTCCCGTCCAGCTGATTTTTACAAGAAGGGCATCAATAAACTGCCAATGCGTTGGCAAAGATGCGTCGATTGCATGGGTGATTACTTCGAATAACAGAAATAAAAAAGTTTGAAAAAATAAGTACTTTCACTTATTGCATACAAAACGGCAATTTCATAGGTAAAGACCTATTAGTAGGAGAAATAAAACATTTCAGGAATTACAAATATAGACTGACTGGCTTCCGCCTCGTAAACATTCAACCTAATGACCCAGAAGCATTACATTCTAGAATCAGGCACTTGTACTTATTCCACTATTTTAATAAAGTTTACACCTGACCGGTTTCGCCTTATGGCATTATCAAAGGATGATGGTTATATAAAATATTTACATTAAATGCTATGAAATATATTTAGCTTTAATTCCGCGAGACAAATATCCAGGTCTGAAAGCAAGGCACAAATCCCACCGTCATGCATACTCACATGCACATATGGGTATCATGCATATGTACACATACAAAACAAGTGAGAAATAATTAGCATGCCATGCAACCAAACCTATACTCGACACGTGTTTCGCCCCTCCACGGGGCATCCTCAGGAGATGTTGACTCGTCGAGCGATTGAGCTCGAGTGAGCTCGCGCCACCGCTGTCGGCCCTTTATATACAGTTTCGATGACGCTATAATAATAGTCGATACAATGTCATAAAGACATCTGTGCCGAACTACCTGCAATCATACTAAGAAGTGATGATGGAATTAAGTTTGTTTGGTCATTCAACAGTGTATATGCATTATTATTGTTATGTTTTGATATTTCTAACTGTTCCAACACACTCAGCCGGAAACCCTTATCGCAAACATGCAGAATGTTATAGGTATTGTCACCCACTACAGCATAAACTAGCAGCCTTCCGCAGCTATGTCCACCGTTTAATGTCACTCCCACTGTCCACGGATAATTACGCAAAGGAACTCAAAATATTGTATCAAATCGCGACTTCTAACGGTTACACCAAACAAGTTATTCATAATATAATTATGAAAAAGCAGAATGACCGGGCGCGCTCAGCACTTTATGCATGTACCCCCGAAAGAATTAACAAGAATGTCGGGAGTCTCACTTACATAGGCCCAATTTCAGATAGAATCGCGAATATTCTAAGAAAACACAATGTTTACGTAGCTTTTCGATCGGATCATAACTTGCGTAAACTATGTAACGGTAAAGATAAATTAGAAAATTCAAAAAAATCCGGAGTTTACAAATTAGTATGCAATGATTGCACCGGGGTCTATGTGGGTCAGACAGGCCGTAGTTTCGAAATTAGGTACAGGGAACATGTTGCCGCTCACAGGAATGGCCATCCAGATAAATCACATTTCGCAAAACATTTAATAGACACCGGCCACTCCTTGAGCGGCAACAATACCTATAACATTCTGCATGTTTGCGATAAGGGTTTCCGGCTGAGTGTGTTGGAACAGTTAGAAATATCAAAACATAACAATAATAATAAATAAATATTTAGCGTCATCGAAACGGTATATAAAGGGCCGACAGCGGTGGCGTGAGCTCACTCGAGCTCAATCGCTCGACGAGTCTACATCTCCTGAGGATGCCCCGTGGAGGGGCGAAACACGTGTCGAGTATAGGTTTGGTTGCATGGCATGCTAATTATTTCTCATTTGTTTTGTATGTGTACATATGCATGATACCCATATGTGCATGTGAGTATGCATGACGGTGGGATTTGTGCCTTGCTTTCAGACCTGGATATTTGTCTCGCGGAATTAAAGCTAAATATATTTCATAGCATTTAATGTCATGGATTTCCGCAAAGTAACGCCTGATTCCATAACTTAAAATATTTACATCTAAAACCTAACAACTGCAGAAGCATCACTAGGCCGCCATGGTGTGGGTCACCAAGCTGCATTGTCTGCATTTGCAGTGAGAATGGTGACCATCACTTTCGGAGTCTGCTTATGCTTTCCATCAGGCATAATAGAGTCACTTTGATAGGCCCAAACATAAAAACAAAATCCCCCCAGTTGGTTGTAGATGCTATCTAGAATGCATAGATCACCATCGTTATCATCTTGTCAGAAAAGAAGAAGATTAAAAGAGCTAGATATATTGCAAATATTATGTGGTAAGTTCGAAACTACTGTAGTGGTAGTTATTTCCCTTAGTAGTAAAAAGCTGGACTCGCATACCTGTCTCTCTATAGTCTTATTATAAAGTTGTTCAGTATTGTTAAATTATAACCAATGGTGGTGTAGTGGAGTTGAGTAGAGACTACCAAGAATTGAACAGAAGTTAATTGTATTAGGGTACCTGTAAATCGATTAAATGAAAACACTTCAGTATAAAGCAATAATTTGGTTGAAAGGGTAGAACTCTTAAGCTGCTAAGAAATTGAACCAACTTCATAGACCCATTGTCTTCAGTTAGTATGAATAATGGCCGCAAATATTGTTGTAATTAATAGATAGACAATCAATCATTCTTGTTTACGGCGCTGAATAGCTTCAGGAAAATACTTACCTCATTCAAAATAAGTCTTTTGTATAGTATTATCGGTTATTTCGATTACTATATAAGGTATAATAGTTGTAATGGTGTTGTTTGCATTGTATTTGTTGTTTGGTGGACCGTTTAAGAGGTGTATCTTATATCCAAAACCAGAATACAATAGCCGCTTACATTTTTTAACTCTGCACTAAAATACTAATTAAGCTTTTCATAGCGTACACGGAATCAGTCATCCAGGCTTTCGTACAACTAGAAAGTTGATGACACAAAAGTTTTTCTGGCCAGGGATGAATAGAGATATTAATACGTTAACTAAAGCTTGTATAGCTTGTCAGAAAACTAAAGTACACACATCAAAAGTGTCTAGGGATCAAGCATTTTTATGCGGATTTCTTGAGATTGAGATGTGGCTTTGGCCCTGGCCTGCTCAGTCGCCAGACTTGAACCCGATTGAGCATGCATGGGATATGCTACAGAGAAGAGCTCTGCCGAATATGGAGGGTATCCAGTCGCAAAAAGACCTTTTTTTGTTGTTGCAACGAACATGGGCGGCCATTCCACAGCGTGATTTGGATGAACTCATTTTGAGTATGCCAAACCGATGTTCTTGTGTTAGTGTTCGCGGTAGAAACACGGATTATTAATTGTTTAAGTTACCTAATAAAATTTTAAAGAAAACTGTTATTTCAGTCTTTTTTTCGAACTTTAATGTTAGTGGTTCAAATGTCAAAAATCCTTTTATTAGGAAAATGGCAAATTTCTTTATTAATGCAAAGGTGACTTGGTTTATCGTTACTGTGACAAACGAAAACACTTTATTTGATGAATCCTTAAAGAAAATTTTAATTAATATCAATCAGGAGAAAAGTTATTGCAAAAATATATGTTGATCCCTAGACACATATGTTGATCCCTAGACACTTTTGATGTGTGTAAACAGACATACAGTTTCGGATTTAGGTAACTTTCCACCGTGTAGTAGATTTGATCACATTCATACGGATTTAGTAGGACCGTTGGAAACTTCGAAATATGGGCTGATACATTAATTACTTGAGCTGAGTGGATACATTAATTACTTGAGCTGAGTGACTGAGATTGCCTGACACTAACGTGTGTTAGCTATCGGAGGTGCGGACTGACTAGTCCAACCAAACGTGTGTTACATTTCGAAGGTGCGGACTGACTGAAGACTCCAACGGAGCCCTGTCGAGCCCGAGGTGCGATGTGCTACATTAGCTGATCATGCATTTTATTATTACAATGTATTGCATCATCGCGACCCCACAACTGAAGAATTTCATAATATTAAGAATTGTGTGAGGTGGCGGATTAAAAGTACAGAGTTCACCCACTTCTATTCATCAAGTAGTTGTCGTAAGAGGCGACTAAGGCGCTGCGCAAACGTGTTAACCGTTGCTACTACTGGCCACTAGTAACCATAGTTGCTGTATCCGGTGGCGGCAACAGTAAACAGTCACCGGTTGCTACTACTGGCCACAATTCGTCGCTTGTTTTCCGTTAATCTCACGATGTTGTAAGGAAATTTGTTAATGTTGCTTGTGTCTTCAACAGGTTTCCAGTTACCGACACCAAACACATTAAGTGGCGAGTGGATGATTTCACCAGTAGGTTCTATAAGAATCTAATATTCATCGGTGGCTTGTATCCGCCACAAGACATAAAAGTGTCCATGTTTGCGCTTTCCCTAAGATAACAAAATATGCAGGATAACAGAGCTGCACTGCAAAGACAAGTAAAATTGAAACAATTAAACCAAATTGTCTGTGCTGCTTGGTATAGTAAAACAAAACCTCCTTGCTAGGAAAAGGCCTATGTCCAGTAGTGCACTGTTAAATGTCGATGATGAAGAATAGAAAAACTTTTTAATTACATAGTTTAGCTTGTGATATAAATTATGTCACTGATAAATAACTGGACTTTTTCAAATATTGCAATTAAAAATTATTTTAAACTTTGTTGGCGTAAATGTAGTAAATACCCCTAATAAAAACAAAACAATCGGATTGAAATGTGTTGAAATATAAATAATAGATTTTTGCCGTTCCAGTTTTAAGACTGGCGAGCGGAATGGAAAAATAACAGCAAACTAATTGGAACACTCCTGGTTAAACCCTTTTCATTCGATTTTCAAGTTATCGGGGCTAATTTAAATGGTTTGCTTCGCCGGCGAATTCGCAAAATTCGTTTGGGTTTTTTTATTGGTATAATTAATCTTCTATATGTAGTGTTTTTGAAACAATTAAGTTTTTTCTTCTTAGTCTTTGTTTTGGAACTAAAAATTTACTCGAAAGTGCTAGGAAAATAATGACTAATAGTGAAATTGATGTTGATGCCGTAGTATGAGGCGTATAAGCACATAGATTCTATAGAAAGCCGTCGCATGCGGTGTTGGCCGAGTAAGTAGTGTTCATTAAACTAACTTTGGCACAAAACTAGTATAAATAAAGTGATATACACAATATATAAATATATAGGAAAGAAAGAGAGAGTTAGGTGACAGCCTTAGTCCCAGGTTAGTCAGCCTGTGAGATATTATAATTTTTTATATTGTTCATATTATTATATTATTTTCTTCCTCTCACTTAGATCGCATTGAAAAAATATTGTGTCTCTCAAGAATAGTGATTCTTTTCTCGATGAGCGGAAATATGTTCTATATCTTTTTCAATACTCAATACTTATTGCATCACATAGGTATACGAGGTCTTACAATGATCAAATTGTTCCACTATGAACCCTGTCGGGCACAGTAAATTACAAATAAGAGAGGATATAAACTTAAAACTTTAACAATTTAAATTAATAATACAATCTTCCTATAAATAAAAGTCAATTGCGTTTTGCTTGTCTCGCTAGAGCTCGGGAACGGCTGGGCCGATTTAGCCGATTTTGGCTTTGAAATGCTTGTCACAGTCCAGAGAAGGTCCAAACGGAGAAAAATCAAAAACAACTTCATCCATCCATAAATCCAAATGTCACTTTTTGTGAGATATGTGCTTACTTTCACAGAAAATAGTTAAGAAGTATGTGGTTGAAATCAGGACCTCAAACTCAACAATACTATCTTTCATATTTATGAGGGTCTTCATGTTTTTCTAAAACTATCGACAAATTACTAAATGATAAAAGTGATATTGGATTTTTGGGACTTTTCCAGTCAATATTTCAGGATTATTTTTATCATCAGCATCAGCATTTTATCATTACTTTCAATTACCAAGAAATGGTAATTGAATTATAAATGTAGATAAAACCAAAGAGGAATTCACGAAATAATATAATAGCGCGTTATCAAAAAGTCTAGTTTGACTACGATCGCGTGCACGACGCTGACGAGCCCGAATTTATAAGATTTAGTCGGAAAATAAATTAGCTGCGACGGAAAAGTTTTGGGTAAATACAGACGGAGGTGTGCCGATGTTGAAATGTTTTGCGATCAGATACGGTATACCGTTCTGTAAGTTAATACATAAATATAAATATATTTTTTTGGTACTTTTCTGGTAAATTATAAAGTGGCTTATAATTTTACCATAAAAGTATATTATGTATTTATATGATAAGTTCTCGGCTCTAAGCTTTTCTATATTACTATTCTGGTAAATAAACACACTGAATGAGACCCGATAAGTTTTGTGATTTTTATATCAAACGTTTTTGCATTGCTAAATTCAACATTCGCAGTTTACTCCACAAGCCGACATACTCAAACATCGGAACTGCACCACAGAATTAGAACACAACATTTAAAATTCAGTAAACGAACCAGTTCCTGGTAAGTGCATGTTGGGCTATTCGTTCTTAATCCTTACTTCCATGTTCTCTCTTATCTTTTTGGCAATACAGTGGTGATGTACTACTCCCTAATCTCGACCACGACTACTTAAAATTGCATAATAGGATCCATTACATTTGAATACACAAAATTTAAATGTTTATCTAGGTTTTGGCATATATTTACTGATACTTTTTATTCTTATTGCACTGTTTCCTCGAAACGTTAACATTTTTTGTGTAAAAACAATTGAGTGTTAATTCTAGATGTTTTCTTTCTGTATAGAAATACGTTCTTTGCTACTTACGAGTATATAATTGATATCTTTTCAAATAAAGTTGATGAAGGCTAAAATTTACTTGATGTAACAAAATGTATATTTAACTACATTATAAACACACAGTACAACGGTTTATAAACTTTTAAATTAATTTTCAATGTTTATATTAAAAACTAGCTGAACCACGCGGTGTTACCCGCGGTTATTGTCGTACCGCGGGTAACAACGCGGGATAAAGCTAGTCTTAAAAAAAGTTGCCTGAGTTACTCTTTAGATCATCAGCTACCTGCCAATGAAAGTCTCGACAAAATCGGTCCAGTGTTTCCAGAGATTACTCGGAACAAACAAATTAAAGAAAATGTTATTTTGGTGCCTGTACTGTGTATACATACATAATAATATGCATTTATTGAAAGCGGTTATTTTAATATTACAAACAGACACTCCACTTTTATTTATTTGTATGTACAGATAAATAAATAAAAAAAAAAAAAAAAACGGAACTTGTACTATGGGTACTAGACAACTGACATAAATACACAATTATATTCTTTTATTGTAAATACATACATATTATAGATAGAAAATATCCAAACACCGAAACAACATGCAAACTTGCAGATCATACAAACATTTGGTCCGACCCGGCAATCGAACCCCAGACCTCAAGCACAGCAGTCGCATACGCTACTACTGCGCCAACGAGGCAGTCAAAAGTTTTAATATACCTATTTAAATTCTGCATATTTTTTGGTCAAGAAATAGCTACGATAACGATAAATAAGGTAAAATCTGTTTAAAAGTCCGTCTTTTATACTTGTACGTCTCATGCTATGACTGTTTACTTTCAGACTGAACTGAGGTTTTACATAGTTTTTATAACGTGAAATTTAATTATTTTGCCGTCTAACTTAAATGCACAGGGAATACCTACTTGTAGACTTAAGTATGTAGCACTTCATAGCGTCAAATGTTTTATTTTTATATATTTTTAAAATTGTCATATGTAAATAACATGAATAAATACCAATAAAGGATGTTGACAGACATATAGATGAATGGACATTAAGGTAATCTAATAAGGTTTCCGTTTTTTCCTTTTGAGTTACGGATCACTAAAAATGACTACGATAATATGTTAAAGATAGGGACATAATATTTTTTACCTACAAACGAAATGATTTTTCGACATTATGTAGAAAAAATATAGCGTAATTAAACTTAAAAAAACGTTGTCAAAAGTCGATCACAAACAAACATACAGATGAAGCTTATAAAACGTATTAAAAATAGCTTAGTCATGGTTATCATAATATTATTTAAGAAAAATTTCAAAGTAGATTACTTAATATCAATTTTTATTTACGTATTGCAAATTTATTTATTACATTTTTTTAATTATTATTCTAACCGTATCACAGTGGTATTTGTTTTCAATTATATTATTGAATATTTACAATAAATCTGAATCTAAATTTAACAAATTGTTTTTGTTTTTTTTTCAACTCACTGGACATACTAATTGACAAGTAGCTTAATAGGCACTCTGCTTATTAATTAGACTGAAGCCAAACAGTTTAATATTTAAATAAATATGAACCCTTTCTTAAGTAAACAAAAAAGTCTGTGTTTACACACAGGGTGGTATAATAAGGTAAATGTAACAAATTTCTGACTATAGGTGACTGTAGAGGGTCATTCAAATTTAAATTTTCGTTCTCTCCTACAAATCCCAAGGGTGAGGGTGCCTGCATGCTGTATAGGGGAGAGAGCTAATAAAGAAAATTAAAGATTAATAATATATCGTCCTAATATAGGTTTTTAGGTATGGATATATGCCAACATTGTACTGAGCGGAATGCTATACGCTTGATTTTAATTAATGATTAATATTGAATGGAATCGGTAATGAGATGTTATTGTAAGTATAATGTTATATGTAGCAATAATACATATTAAGGTTATTCGTCCAAATCGTATGTAAGTACTTCTATATGTCCAAACTCATAATTGTGGGCGTAATGACTGGTTCGTGTAGATGGTTACTTTTTACCCGACTACGGCAAAGCCAAAGGAGGGTTATGATTTTGAGAGGCTATGTATGTATGTATGTATGTTCATTTGTTCCCTCATAGCTCCTTAACTACTTATTAGAACTGGACAAATGAGGTATCGTTAGAAGCGTCTTGATTGTCCGCTGGTTATAGACTATATGGCGTGTCACTGAATCTAATGTGGTGCCCTCTAGCCGACATAAAGTACTGTATAAAAAAATAAATTTGACATAAATATGCCGTGTTTGGTATCATTGGAAAGGGCGTTACTTGTACATTTCCAATATATAAATATTGTATGTTAATAACGGCACCAAAACATTTTAAATAAAAAATAAAGTAAAAACTAAAACCCAACTACGACAAAAAACGACGTGTTACATAGAAACGCACCAGAACACTTTAACAAAGTGTGACTACGGCTTTTCAAACTTGTTTTATAATTATACAACGTCGTTTTTGTCGTAGTTTTACTTTCTTTTTAATATCTAATGTGTTTGATTATTTTGTGGCACACGGTGGTAAATATTTTGACGAAGTCCAAAATATCTTGAAAATAGTAAAGAACAAACCAATGTCTGTTAAAAATCACAATATCATAGATTTATTTAGAGGAATATTTTTGTAACATTTAGCCTTTCAAATAGCTAATAATAAAACAGTAGCAGATATAATACATTGCAAACACTGGATGTATTTAAGCTGAATAATCTCAAGATTTCATTTCGCAAAGGAAGACTAACAAAAGGGAACGAGAAAATAAATAAAAAAGCTTTTAAAAACAAGCTTTTACTGGAATGTCTCGAAACAAATCAAACGAGTCCAAACTAGATGAAGTTGTGATGTTTCTTTACAGAGTTCCTATGGCCACCTTCCAGCTCCAGCATCAGATCATTTCCATGTCATTATAATATTGTATTGTCACGCAGTATGTATATGCTTGCAAAATTTCAGCAAATTCGGTTATAGATATCTGCTTCAAAATTGAGTTGCAAGATTCCATCCGAACATACAAGCATTCATACATACATTGCAAGTTAATAAAAAGCTTGTAAAAATATCCCATTCCCATAAATTCCCATAATCCTATTTTAAACATAACGAACGCTAGCCTCCATGACCTACCTACCTTACCTACTCAGATAGACAATCTGTTATCTGCATATTATAATTACTCTTGCATAGTTCTATTTTAATGATCCATAATAAAGTCCAAAATTATTTAGGTGTTAATAAATATTTTTTGCCCAGTCCTAATACCCGTAATAGACATTGTGCTACGTATGTTCATTCGGTTTTATAGCTTAATCTCTCTCAATTTTTTTATTTTCTATAGTCAGAGAGGTGTTTTCATCTTCACCTATTTTTATTAGAACAGCACTTACACTAAATTTAAAGGTCTACCTTCATGAAATAATAAACCGCGTACAGTCCCCAAGGGAAATTAATGTTTTCATAAAACACCATGGAGTTTTAAAAATACCCCTCTTTTAAATTTTACTTAGAACACAAATATGTGATCTTATACTAAGAACAAGATTTTATCAACTTTTAATTACTGAACTCCTGATAAATGGAGAAAAAATAAAGTTTGCGCGTTAAACACCTCGTTTGATAAGGGTCAAAAGGGGATCTAACCAACTTATATGTCTCTTCATTTTAATTCTTACTTATTGTTCCATAGATAATATTAATGGAACATGTAACACTTTTAATATGAAACGAATAGAGTTCATAATCCTCTAATAACAATTAGGAGAAATAGATATAGTGGACAACGGCGAAGGTCTGGTTGACACGCTTGGCCACCAGCAGTCATTGCACCTGTAGAATGTGCCTATCGCGGCAAAAGATTCAAAAGCTCGTCGCCCGCTCCGACACTTTTTTGGGAAACCAAAAAAATCAACTTCATTTTAATTGACGTCGGGTTTTTTAAAAAGATACACTGAGTGAGTGGAATGAGAAGTATTTGATGCCCATCCACTGCAATGGTATGCAAATAATTCAATGTGACAGTTACCAGTTCAACACATTGTGGTTTTAAATTTATTTGCTTCGTAGTTAAAGTCGAGAGGATACATTTTAACAAAGGGTGTTAAACTTAAATAAAACGAATCCTCTGTCAATTTTTGCAACAATATCAAATTGTAATGAAATATCCAAGCCAAAATATTATATTAGGATATTTATAGGCATTAACGGTAGGGAAAAAAATTAGGACTGAATACTAAACCAATTCGCATTATAGGCTTCCCATAGGTTAGCCATTTGATATCAACAATAAAATTATTTTTATTATTCCGTATCGAAGTATCGTATATAGTTCGATTTTATTGAGCAGAATTAACAACCAGAAATATTACATATTAGTTTACTATTCCCGTAGAAGTTAATGCAACAAATAAAAGGGAATTGTCGTTTTTATTATTATAAGGATATATTGTTGAGTATAGCATACGGTCGAGTGGGTATAATCTCGTCGAAGTATTAAGAAAGTTATACGAATCTTAAGGGAAACTAAGTTTCGCACAGATATTGCGTTCACAAAAACTTCGAGCGATGACTTTTTGTTTAGATATTAGTATATTTATATTTGTCAGTCTATATTAATAACTCAAAATCTTTAAAATAATGATAGTTTCGATTCTACTTTAAATTCTTATTTATTTACAAAAATATGCAAATTTAAATATAAAATAAAAATATATATTTATTAGTAAAATCAGCAAAAAAATTATTCATGAATCTTTTGGGAAAATCTACTTATTTGCGTGTGGTAAGCATGAATGTAAAATAATAATATTATTAATTTTAACCGACTTCAAAAAAGGAGGAGGTTCTCAATTTGACCATTTTTCTCACTAAGATCTGATGATGGCATCCAAGAGAAATCGAGTCGAACCTTGAAGTCGGTTTTTGTTAAAATTTTACTTGTACCCACTAAGAGATCGCTTGTTGTTCGTCTGTGTGAATGGATGTTTCAAAATAGGTATAGAGGTTTCCAAGAAGTTTAAAAATCTAAGGCTATCATAAAACATGAACATATGAACTACTAACTTTTGCCTGCGGCTCCCCCCGCGTGTATATCGGTTATCGCGGTAAAGAGTAGCCTATGTCCTTCCTCAAGAATCAAAGTATCAGCATGCCAAATTTATTGAAATCGGTTCAGCGGTTTAGCCGTATTAGCGTAACAGACAGGCATACAGAGTTATTTCTAAATTTATATTATTATGCTGAAAGTATAATTATAGTAGGAAAGTATGGATTGATAGTCTAGTACCTAGAAGATTGTGTTAAGAAATTCTCACAGCAAGAAAAAAACTCAAATTAAAAAAGCAAATAAATAAGTAAAATACTTCTCGTGATAGTAATCTTCAACGGCAAACTTGTCAGTAATTGATAAATTTTACTAAGTTTAGTAGACATGCATGGTTATCGAGTTGACTGAACCAACCACCTAAATTATTTCGTTACTTTTAGTCGCATTAGTGACATTATGGGGATTGAAAATACAGACTATAGATGCCAATATCCCAGTCCTATCGAAGCGATTCTAGAATTTATGATGCCAAAACAGTTGTATCTCTTCAATAGCAGGTGTTTCAGGGAAGCGATAGACACTTACTAATAGATGTAACATCTGTAGTAGTTATACCGTTAAAAAAAACGAAATTATCCATTGATATAATGAACTTATCGAGAACGAATTATTAAACTGTATAATTCTTAGTGTTCTAGTAACCTGTAAAAATAACTCCTAGTGCAAGTTCAGTAGACGACTTTAGTTAAAGCCGTAGTGCCATTCTACGCACCGTTTCCATTTTGTCTGCCGCAACTGAACCAGAAACTCTAAGGGAAAACTTTTAATAGTTTTCTTTATTCAATCAACATATTTTCGCTTTTGGACACTTCTCTCGTTTGCCAACAATTTGTTTGGGGGAGTTTTTCTTTGGCTAGACGTTTACTAACTCACGGCGCTCCTGACAAATTTGGTCTCAAGGGTGTTTTACGAAGATTTTGTCAGTATTCTGATCTATCTTTAGTCCTACTTACTTGTATATTTGTTTGTATACATACAAACAATGGTTAAAGCAAACATTATGACTAGATAGATATTTTTCGGAAGAAAACGAATTCTTGCCCAGTTTGGGATTACAACTATTAAAACTCAGTGTTGTAGAGTATTTAGGCAACCCCTCAAGACATTGCGCCATTAGTACATACCTCACAATAATTCTTCCTTACAACAGGTTGTCAATAAATCATGTCAAAAATGCCATATTATAAACATTTAATCGTGAAACTAAGTTTTATATAAGCGGAACGGTTACGGTAATTTTCAACGCCAATTTAAAGCTCCGGTGGCTTTCGTCACATTGTGATTGGATTCATAATTGCTGTGTAGGTGTAAATATAAACTGCAGAGATATGGAAGATGATGTCTAAGCTTTTTCCATACGTTATCTTTATTATCATCATTTTTTTTAACAAATGCACATGTATCTCCCAAAATAGCAACAACTTTGATTTATGTTTATCTAAATAGCCTAAAAATTATGTTTGAACAATGATATTGTATAAAAAACAGGTGGTGGTATGATGTGTATGGTTTCAAAATATCATTGTTTTTGAAGATTCTTCTAGTTCGATAAGATCCTCATTTAAGGATAAAAGAACCGCAAAATGTAAAATCTTCCATAAAAAAAACAAAAATGACTAACAATACCATACAAGTTTACATCCATCAGCCAATATGGCGCTTGACTGTCAACTAGCAGCTGACGCATGTTGGCACACACAACAAAATTAAATATAAGTATACCTAACTGCAATTGATTAACAGAAATGAGGGGACAGTATATTTAGTTTAATCAAAAGCGATTGAGGCTACATTTTATCAAATTTTAAATTATCATATTACTAAAAATGGATGACACTAAATGTGCAACATTACCTGCAATTTCCATATTTCAATAGTGTAATAAATTGTGTTCATTGAACACCCACTGTTTTCAAAGTTCGTGGCAATTCAGCAAAATATGAAGACAAATTACCTGCTGAAATAGTGCAATTGGAATTGAAAGAAGTAAAAATCAGCGTTGGATCGGCACTGTGGGCCGTGACTGAAATACTAAATGAGTAATTTTGAGATTCTCCAAATGCCCGTGTACCAAGAGAGCAAATGTCAGCTTCTAATAGCATTGCGAACATGATACGAACACCGAAGTGCAATCGTACTAGTTGATTTATTACAAAAAGTCTGCTAATGCTTGTTAGAATTTATTTTCCAATCCTGGACTTGATCATGAGGACTTCTGACTATTCAGTAGCGGAAACTCTTCGTAACATGATATACGAGTACATAGACGGGGTATAATTAAGTTATATTATTCTATCATTCCATGGTTCCATAACGAATTACAATAATCTATATATATATAAAAGAGTAAATGACTGACTGATTGACTGACTGACATACCCAGAGATTAAACGCACAGCCCAAACCGCTGAAGCTAGAATCATGAAATTTTGCATGTAGGTTCTTTATGTAACGTAAGTGAGCACCAAGAAAGGAATTTTCGAAATTCCACCCCTAAGGGGGTAAATCAGGGGATGAAAGTCTGCGTGAGCGAAGCCGCGTGTAAATGCTAGTAAAATATAAAAGTGTATAGAATACGGGTCATATAGTGTAAATTTTCACAATCCGTATAATATAACGTTCGATTTTTTCATTACGATATAATAGTTTCAAAAGATTATAGCTTTGTATTTGTAATTAGTTAAGATAATAAGTAAATAAAATGTTAAATTTTTGATTTAATTTTAAGAATGTATAAATATTTAAATATAACATTAGTGGCGAGATACCGTTAAACTATAATGAACTTTTTAGTTCAGAGACGAAAAGTAATGAATTCTCTTCGTAAGACGCGATCAGTTTCCTGTCAGACTCAAGAAATACATTGCACTCAAAACTCAAAATCCGAATATGATGAATGCTCTCGGCCATCTGTTTAGTCACTAAGCAAATAGCGGAACAGATTGTCACGGAATAACAAATTTCACTAAAAAAAATAGTTTGTGAGGAGAATGATTTATAATGTTATTTATTTCGGATACACACTGGAATGTTCGTTTAGAAGTAAAGGTGGGGCTGGTGTCAAGTTTCAGTTGCCGGTTATGTTTGATTTCTAAATACATTAGTAAAGTTATAATTTTTTGCTTACATTTGCTTTTTAGTTTTGTGATTACATAAATAGTCTATACGTGGCAACAATATAAAGCCATACTAATATTATAAATTCAAATGCAACTCTGTCTGTCTGACAACACCGATTTTAATGAAATTTGTCATTGAGATATTAGAGATACTTGAGAAAGGACATAGACTACTTTTTACCGCGATAACCGAGGTACACGCGGGCATTGCCTCGGGCAAAAGCTTGTAATCTAATATTAGTATTAGTACGAAATATTTGTACTAAAATTATATTTTTTTTACAAACTGTTTGCAGTACCTTGAATAGATTTCTGCTTTTGACAGTATTGATACAGACTTGATACCTGAATATTATACAAGACATATTACGAAAATCTTAATGTAATATTTGAATATGGAAATGGTTTACGTATGCTTGCTTTATACTTCCAAAATTAACATCGATAACAAGAATACCACGTGTCTTCCATTGACCGTCGAAATGCCTATAATAGTACAGAATCGGATATCCACTGTAATTATTTACTATGCGTGGATTAATCCACACACGTGTCTCACGATGTCACCAGATAAGTCGCTAGATTTGTTGAACAAGTATCAGATTACTTTTAGCTTCTGTGTGTACTGCATCAACTCTGATTAAACTTGTTCGAAATCGAACCGTTTGGTTTATAAAGAATAGTCTAATGGATTTGGACAGTTTGTTTAGTTGTTTTTTTTTAATTGTGTGTATGTATTTGGAACTCTATAAATGAAAATAAAATAGTTTTTGGTTTTGTATAAGTAAATGTTAAGGTACGGTATTGTATTATGACTATTATTCACTAGAGTGAAATGTTGCAGGGTAAAGGTTTGCTGTATTTTTAAATGTTAGATGTAAATAATTCAGTGAATATGTTCGAAAGAAATTGAATCATTGTAAAATGGATTAATGCAGTGTTCATTTTTAACACGTATAAAATGATTTAACTGTAAAACTACAGACTACCGATGTTTGTTAAAGTTATGAATATTGATAATAATATTTTAAAGACGTAAGCATATAAAGTTGTAAAATAAATATATAAATTTGATTTAGTCTACTCAGGCAACAGTAAATTCTTAAGCTGATTCTCAATAATGGATGGTGGTAAATAATTTCTTATTTTATTTAAGTTTACATAGAATTAAGTATTTTCTTATGATACATTTTTTTTTAATAAAACCTTTATTTCACTGTTTTGGTTAAGTCAAAATTCATGTTGTTAAATCACGAGTACATAGCGATAATATGATCTCATCATATTCATTTTCAACTTTACCATTCCAAATTATTCCAAATTTTCACTAACTTTCGATTGTACCCTGAGCCTAATAGGTTATGATGTATGAAAATGATATAATGTATGAAATTTCTGAGAAAATATTATAAGTTTTTGCTTAACATTAAAGCTTCAATTTAGTTGAGATGGTATGTTAAAACCTAGTGTAATATGATTTAATTTTGGTAGTTTAAAACTTTGTAATTGCCAACGTTGTAGTTGTATGAATGTGTTAGTAACTGCCACTAGTTCAGTTTTAATAACTTCACATCATATTTTGAATTTACGAGTAATAAAAAAAAGTAAAAAGGTCACGCGTTATTCAAGTTTTATAGTACGTTTCTTTGTAACGTGTGACTACGGCTTTTCAAACTTGTTTCATACTTTTTCAGCGTCGTTTGTTGTCGGAGTTGGGTTTGAGTTTTTACTTTTTTTATTACTCTACATACACCTCTTTACATAAATACATACATATGCTGTTAAAATCATAACCCTCCTTTGGCTTTGCCGTATTCGGGTAAAAATATAAAGCCTCTAGCCGACCTAAATTGCGTACGAGACTAAGCTATCCGTTAACTTTAGAAGTTTTAACGAGCAGAGTCTGGAAGGTTGAATTTATATACCTCTCTGATGAACCGATTAATTAATCTGTCTTTCATGTCATTTAATGGGAGATTGAGTAAAATTTAAATGCAAATGTTTTTTTTTTATGGAATAGGCGGGCAAACGAGCAGACGTATCGCCTGATGGTAAGTGATTACCGCCGCCCATGGACACCTTCAACACCAGAAGCGTCACAAGTGCGTTGCCGGCCTTTGGGGGATGGGAAAGGGGAGATAGGAGGAGGGATTAGGGTCGGGCCTCCGGTATCCTCACTCACTCGGTGAAACACAGCGCAAGCACTATTTCACACCGGTTTTCTGTGAGGCCGTGGTATCACTCCGGTCGAGCCGGCCCATTTATGCCGAAGCGTGACTCTCCCACGGTTAGTTTATTATCTAAGATACTATTACCTGAGCTATAATGAGCTACCATTATCGTCATCAGCTTATTGCAGTCTACTGCTGCACATGCCTCTCCCTAAATACTTTCAATTATAATGACTATCAAGTACCTATACTAACTTTTAAACTTTCGCGTTCCATGATATAATTATTATTATTTTTACGGGAATTAACGCGATCACTATTTCAAGGTACTACATACCTCTGTTTTGCCTGACGTTTCGACCAGGTTGCACTGGCCGTGGTCACAGGCAAAAACGTCAGGCAAAACAGAGGTATGTAGTACCTTGAAATAGTGATCGCGTTAATTCCCGTAAAAATAATAATAATTATATCAAGTACCTAGTTAATATAATGATTTTCGCTTGTAGTTTGTAGTAGGTACTTATTTCTACCATGTAATCGGATTTATTGATTTGAGTTTCTGTTGCTTAGAAAACATCGAAAATTCTTTTAAAGCGTCAGTATTTGCATAACCATCAAGTACGCATCAATATACTGTAGATTTAAATTATCTACAACCTTAATGCTATGAAAATAAAATCTCAGTTACTAAATCAGAAACTCTTGACAATATTTCGCATTAGTTTGAATCCATACAACCATTTCAGTAAACTGCCTCTTTGTATGCCGAAACGAGTAACCAGATTTTCATTAGTGCTGTGAGTCTATTGGCCACAAAGGTGAAATGGACGAACGGATATTGTCAGTTTAGTACGTTAGATACAAATGGATTGATACTTTGAATACTAAAGCGTCTGATAGCTCAAAAGTAGGTGTTTAGTTTTGTATAAATTTTCATCAAGGCTTCATAATCATAATATCAGCCGAAAGAAGCTCACTGTTTCATATGCGCCTTCCCCAAGGTTCACCAAAAACTGGTTCTATGCTGCCCGCATCCAATGGCTTCCCGTGACCTTCACCAGGTGGACAAGCACCTAGTGAGGGCAAGTCACACTCCATTTGTACGTGAGCAATCGTTCCTCGAGAACTTTTTGGCTCCATTAGCAACAGTTTCTGCGAGCAATGTACCACCCTCTTCTACATAATATATTTGACAATACTCCGGGCAATATCGGAGACTTGGCGCGTCAGTGGATCTC
Organism: Diaphora mendica; assembly: GCA_949125395.1. Taxonomy (NCBI): domain Eukaryota; kingdom Metazoa; phylum Arthropoda; class Insecta; order Lepidoptera; family Erebidae; genus Diaphora; species Diaphora mendica. The sequence goes on from OX421311.1 coordinate 27,824,595, forward strand.
CTATTTTTTTTATCAATCACACAGAGAGAGGCTGTCAAGACCTAAGAAAAAAAAATGTGCTGTTTTTTTATGGAATTGGCGGGCAAACTAGCAGACGTATCGCCTCATGGTAAGCAATTACCGCCGCCCATGGACACCCGCAACACCGTTGCGTTGCCGGCCTTTGGGGGTTGGGGGGGGGGGATGATAGGAGGAGGGATTAGGGTCGGGCCTCCGGTATCCACACTCACTCGGTGAAACACAGCACAAGCACTATTTCACACCGATTTTCTGTGAGGCCGTGGTATCACTCCGGTCGAGCCGGCCCATTCATGCCGAAGCGTGGCTCGCCTACGGGAATATCTTTTATTAAACATTAATTTTTTAATCGAATAAAGAAAATACCTAAATGCATATTATGTTGCCTGCCAGAACAAATCACCACAGAGTCCAGGTACATAATTTTACGCGTAATAAAGAAAAGTGCTGAGGTAGCGTCCGTCCCAAAACGTGACCTACGATTAAACTTGTAAAGTGCGTTTAAACAAATTATCCAAGCAAAACTCTCGTTTCGCCAAATGTTATGAAAACGTTTGTTAACTGGCGTTTAAGTGAGTAATTCGTAAACGCGTTGCATATTAATATCTTTGTTAATAGTGAAGCTCAGAACATTGATTTTATGTATATGTCGTTATGTTTATCTTTCTAAGCAGTAAATGAATCGAATAACTATAAACTCATAACGTTACCTTGAATTAAAAGATTTTATGTGTGAATAATAGAAACTAAGGAAAAAAACAAAAAAGGTTTTGTATCAGACAGAGATATGCAGATAGAGTTATTGTCGCTTTTATAAAAGTAGAAGGGATATAGATTTAATAAAAAAAATGAAAATAGATATATTAAAAATAAATAAATGTAATACAATTATTATTATTTTTACGGGAATTAACGCGATCACTATTTCAAGGTTGCACTGGCCGTGGTCACAGGTCACAGTCAGCCTGTGACCACGGCCAGTGCAACCTGGTCGAAACGTCAGGCAAAACAGAGGTATGTAGTACCTTGAAATAGTGATCGCGTTAATTCCCGTAAAAATAATAATAATTATATCATGGAACGCGAAAGTTTAAAAGTTAGTAAATGTAATACAGATTTGTATAATACATAGTTTACAATTTAGGTCTCAAAATTATTACTACATTTAAAGTAGTTTCGATAGTCAACAAATCCTATAATGGTCACGAAATTTAAAATGAAAAGGGTCCACCATTGTCAACAACTCGTGCTGTGTGCGCGGTTTAAAAAATTGCATACTCAAACCCATGAAATCATAACAGGAACTGGTTCCATTACGTGCGCATGAATAACCATCAAGTACTACGTCACACCTTTCGATACTAATTTTACTGTTAACAATACAAGCCCCTAAATCATGAAGAACATGAGACCAGTATTAGCTGAACGAAGGGGTGACTGTCAGCGGTTAATAAAAGTATTCGTGCGGTGTATAGTTTCATCCCTAAATTTTAAACTCGCTTAAAATATAAAGTATTGTTAAATTTATTTGGCACGTGAGCTACTTTATTTTACATAATTAAACATATTACAAGCTCATAACACCATAAGTAAACTTAACAATTCGTAAATAATGTGTACCTAAGTGTAAGATAAAATTTTAACGAAATAAAAACCGTCTTCCAGGTAAGACTCGATTTCTCTTGGATGCCGTCATCAGATCTTAATGTCCTTATCATGGTACCCCGTTGGGATATCTCCTTTCCATTAAAAAAATAATCATCCAAATCGGTCCATAAACGACAAATTTATCCGCGAACAGCATAAAAAAAACATATATACTGTCGAATTGAGAACCTCCTCCTTTTTTGAAGTCGGTTAAAAAGTAAAATAAAAATATAAAGTAGGTGAAATTAAAATAATATTTTTTGTTTGATATGATTATGTTTGATATTGTATTAATAGTAAATTAAATGGCATATTTTATACCAAACATACACCTAATGATTAATGGTCAATATTACCCATCGCTTACAAAGTACAATAAAATTTAGACAGATGTGATAAACGCACTCGACCGTATGTCATGTTCATGGCAAAAACAGGGTCTGAGACCACCACGTAGGACTTAACCAGTAAAATCTCTATAATCCCTGACATTGTATATTGTGATCGTTGGATTTGAGTGTCATATATTTCAACTAATGCCGAACATGTGGCGCTGAGGATGCGTCAGGGAAAGATACGGGTTACTAGTGTGATATTTGGTATTATCTCTTGAAATTGCATACATTATTAGAATGGGATTAGGAAGCAAATTGTGAATTAAAGCTACAGTGTGCGTAGTAGCAATTTATGAATGTATTTTTTTTTACCTTTTTATTAATTGCTATAGTCGATGTAAGCTCAATTTAAAGATTTTAGTAATACAAATTTCAGTAGTTTCAAAACAATAAAGCTAACTTAGTTCCAATTAATGTCCTTCAGAATATTACTACGCATGGAGTGCAAAGTATGATAATAATAATAATAATAATAATAATAATTTATTGTTTCTCTCACACACAGTTTACAATTAAAAACAAATTCATACAGCAAATAGCAAATACAGTTCACATAAATATAATCTGTGTGGGAGACTGGTATCTGTACTAGGATGACCTGTATTACAGATTACCAGCCGCTCCAGACTCTGGATAGTGAAATGTATGGTGGGAGGAGCAGTGACATTTATGTTTGCATGGGCAAGAATAATGCCTAAATTACAAATTGCAAATAATGTGTGTGTGCGTATGCGTGTGTGTGTGTGTGCGTGCGTGCGTGTATTGTGTGTTATGCGTGTATGTGTATGCGTATGTGAGTGCGTGTTCATATGAGGGTGTATGAGTGTGTGTGCTCACAAAAAGAAACCATTTAAGTACCTAAACACAGGAAATAAAACTAGGAATGAGGGAAGTTATGAGGGCACAAGTAGAAGATTCTCGGTTTCCTCGTAGTTCAGGGACTTTAGCCACGAAGTGATAGATCTTTTACACTTGTATCTGGTAAGTTGATAGATTGAGGTTGTTTTGTTAATATTTTTGTATAAGTACCCACCCAAAAATCCATAAAACTTCTGAGAGAAGGCAGTAGACCATTTATTGACGTTGTGTTGACAAATTTTATGCTTTAACCTTTTCTTTGTATGCGAAGGATCGTATTTCAGTGACGAATGATGCTTAAGAGTAACCTTTAGGATATATAGTTGGCGAACTGTAAGGACATCAGCTTTAAGATAAAGTTCTTTAGTATGGAAAAGGAAAGGTAAGAAGTGACCAACCTTCAGGACAGCCCTCTGAGCTCTCTCCAGTTTCATCATAGCCGTTCTGCATGCACCACCCCAAACAGTTATACAGTATGACAAGATAGGCTCACAAAGTGTTTGGTAAACCAACTTCAATAAATTTCTGTCAGCAATATGTCTCAGGTTTTTAAAAACAAAAATCAACTTTCGGACCCTTGATGACAGCAGATCTATGTGGTGATTAAAACTCAACTTATTATCAATCATTACACCAAGATACTTGATAACTGGGGCATAAGTTAGGTGTTTACATGAGCAAGGAGAATGATCCAAAGAGCATGTATGTGCCAAAATTGAAAAGTTGCTCAGATCTGTAGGAGCTATACTTCGCATCGCAAATGGTAAATATCTTGTCTTCTCGACATTGAGTGTAAGTCCATTGGCATTTAGCCATGATAACACCTGGTTAAAACCCAACTGGGCTGTGTGAAAAGTGTCACCCCATGAATCTCCACTGAAAATCAATGCAGTGTCATCAGCGAAGGTAACAATCTTGCCGTCTCCCAACTGGATGTCACACAGGTCGTTAATAAAGGCGAGAAAGAGCGTAGGCCCAATCACAGATCCCTGGGGCACGCCCCATTCAACCCGAAGGTCATCACCAGCGACTCCACCAATCCTAACACGTTGCGATCTGCCGGTAAGGTAACTTTCAAGCAGATTAAGCTGAGTGTCACGAATACCCATTTTTTCGAGTTTGTTTAGTAAGAGTGGAACAGAGACCGTGTCAAAAGCCTTGGCTATATCAAGAAATATTGAAACTACTTTTTTCTTTTCATCCAATTTTTTGACAATGTGATCTGTTAGTTCATGAACGGCGTGACTTGTTGAAATGCCACTTCTAAAACCAAATTGAGATTTGGAAAGGAGGTTATGAGATTCTAAAAAGTTAATCAAACGTTTATTTATGACCTTTTCAAGAATTTTTGAAAGAGTTGATAGGATACAGATGGGCCTATAGTTATTTACACAGCCTCTGTCTCCACTTTTGTAGATTGGTATTACCTCAGCGAGCTTAAAGGCTTTAGGGAAGACACCAGTAGTGAGTACCAAGTTAAACAGGTAAGTTAAAGGTGGCACCAGATATGCGTGATAACGCTTTAGAAAAGTACCAGATATAGTGTCCCTACCCACTGCGTTATCTTTTTTTAGGTTAAGTATAAAGTTGGTAACCTCGGCTTCATCAGTGGGAATTAAGACAAACGAGGATTGGTGCGACCTCACACAATAAGCACTACCTGAAGTAAACTTCTGAGCATTTTCGGCGAGATTTATACCAACAGAAACGAAATAACTGTTTATATTATTAACAGAGTCATACGGGTCTTGAGACGATAAAAGCTCCGTGGCCGGATTAGTATTTATGTTGTAGTGTGTAACCTTTTTTATAGTATCCCATAGTACCTTATTGTTGGTTTTTGTTGCTCTAGTAAGTAAATCTCTATCAAAGTCCTTCTTTATTTTCTTGAGTAAGTCATTGCAATAGTTTCTGTATCTTAAATAAGTAATCTTAAGTGTTTCATCTTGGGGGTTCCTCTTAAATTTTACATGCAATTTATCGCGATTTTTGATGCATCTTAGTAGCCCTGCAGTCATCTAGGGTTTTTTAATCCTTTTACGATTAGGCACTTTACTTATATGCGTGTTAGCTTCGATTTTAGAGGTTAAGTTGGTTATCAATAGACAAGTAGCCTCGTTGGCATCTGTTGACTCGTGAATGAAATCAAAACACATGTTTGCCATATCCGCATCAAGACCAATGTAGTTAACAGTTTTAATGGTAAACTGATTCTTGGGTACATTCACTTGTCTCAGTATGAGAAACACACTATCATGGTCAGTAACAGAGGTTTCCGCAACATAGCAAAATGCAGACAATTTACTTTTTAGCATGATGTGGTCAAGACTTGTTTTACCGTGTGTTGGAAGCTGGTGCGCAGGCAGGATGCCGTGCGATGCCAGTAGGTTAAGATACAGTGAAGAATTATTGTCGCTACTGTTAGGCGAGATATCTATATTAATATCGCCTACTATTATGATATTCTGCGCTTTTAAGTCACCAAGTAGTACATTGAGTGATTCAATAAATGGGTAAATATTTTTATAGCTCGGCGGTCTGTAAATAGCAACCACTACGGTATCACAGTCTAATTTTAATGTCAAGCAGTTGGCTTCCTCTATGCAGGTTTCTATCACTGAAACACGTATGGAGTCCTTGTAGTAACAAACTACACCTTCGTTTTGTGTTAAGTTATTTGCATTTTTTGCAGATTTATACCCGTCAATACTGGGGATCTGATGTGTATGTCGCAGCCAACACTCGGTTAAAATAATTAGGTCCCAATCGGTGTTAGACCGTTCAAGTAATGTAAGCAAACCAGTAAAATTACTGTTAATACTGCGGATATTCTGTTGTAACACCTTTAAAGATGAGTGATGTTTTTGTATCAGCCTAGGACAATCATCTATTTCGCAAGTAGTAGCTTGAGCAATATGAAAATTATCAAGATAACCGTTAATTGCATTAGTATCGAATTATAATAGATAAATTATCGGCAGGTGAATTCAATAGGTGTACAAATGATAATACAAGGTGAATGAGGTTAGCAAAGGCTACATGCTTGATGCAACAATCGTCTACTGAGTTTCGGATTATGAGAATGTTTACTTGCGTGAGTTTCTGTAAATGGCAAATGGTTGATGTTGAGTGAAAGTATATTGAGCAGGTTAAAGTTAGATAGGGTATATGTAAACTTAAGTATGAGGGTGTAGTATTTTGCGTGTATATATGTGTCATAGTGTAAGTTTCATGTGGTGTTAGTGATTTTAGTAAGGTAACAAAAAACAATACATTGAAAAACAAGTGATACAAACTAAAACATAGATGAAATAGTCATTCCGGACGAATCTTTTGTAGATCTTGCTCACAGTCTATACGAAGAACAGAAGAGTCTTGTGATTTTTTTATGTATATTTTACCATACGAAATCCATGTGCTATGGTAGTGGTTGTCTTTGACGCATTGCCTTGCTAGGAACGCAAGTCTTCTTCCAGTGCTAGTTAGTGACTCGTCAATGAAAACGGGTTTGGAAGTACCAGGCAATTTAAGGTGGGTGGTATTGAGTTTATTGGCCTTATGGGTCTTGTTGAAGCTTCTGCATTGCCTGATAAAACCATCCTTACAAGCCGTAGTTGAGAACTTGACAACAATGTGGTTATTGGCCTCATTCTTAGTTCTCAAGCGATAGATGTCTTGGATGTCCGGGGCCGATACAGGATGTTGGACCACCTCGCCGATGATACTTTTTAACCGACTTCAAAAAAAGGAGGAGGTTTCTCAATTCGACCGTATATATATCTTAATATATATATTTCTTGTGTGCGTGTGTATGTGACTGAACTCCTCCTAAACGACTGGACCAATTTTGATGAAATTTTTTGTGTGTGTTCAAGGGGATCTGGGAATGGTTTAGATTCACAAAAAACACTGGACCGATTTTGATGAAATTTTTTGTGTGTGTTCAAGGGGATCTGGGAATGGTTTAGATTCACAAAAACGTAAACGATGTTACGTGCGTCATAAATATGGCGGTACGAAGTTCGCCGGATCAGCTAGTATATATATATATATTTATGTGTGTTCGGGGATAACTTCGTCGTTTATGAACCGATTTTGATGATTCTTTTTTTAATGGAAAGTAGATGTCCTGACGGTGGTACCATGATAAGGAAACTAGGATCTGATGATGGCATCCCAGAGAAATCGAGGGTAACCCTCATTTTTTTCAGGCACGTACTATGTTTTTCGTATATTTTCTGAAGCTATGCCGGTATTTGCGTCTGGTAGTCATCATTTAATGATGATGAGCTGATGATGAAAGGTAAAACTCCTTAACGGTTAGGAGTTGGAGGATAAATCTTTAAATGTCATATGTATGTATGTTACCTTTAGTCGTATTCTTTCAAGTTATTTAGGTAAGCTGATGATGGAAGGTACAACTCCTCAACGGTTAGGAGTTGGAGGATAATTCTTTCAATTTCATACTTATCTATAGACCTTTAGTTGTATACTTTTAAGTTATTTAGGTGAGCTGATTTCACAGGCGCTATGATGACTAACCCCTTAATATATTTTGCTTTAAGTAACTCGCCTGCTTCTATTTCATCACGACATTTAAGCTTGGACACGATTCCTATTGCCCCGTAGACCACGTTCTCGGTAACAGAAATCTTGCATCTCAGCATAATTTTGGAAACTGATCATACTCAGTTTTAATACGTGTTCAAACCACTAAAGTTATTCGCATCAGCAGAAATTATATGAAATAGTTCAACTTACTGATAACCTATGATTGTTTGCACTAAAAATGGAAAAATAAAAACTTTTTATAAAAAAAAAACGACTTCCAAAAAACCATCCGACGAAAACTCTCTGCCAAAAAGCACTAAAAAGCGTAAAATAAACTGGCTCTTCATAAACTGCTACGTGCCAATTCTTGTCTATACCTAATTCTTTATTCATTTAAATAGTAGTATTATTGTGTATGCTAGGTACCTAAAATCTGTTTGAAGTCGGCGCCAAGCCAAAATGTAATAGGAGGTACCGCACTCGCCGCTGCCGGAAAGCTAGAATAAAACAACCCAAGCGAGCAGACACGCGCGGGCTGACGCGACGTCGTTGATGGTCGTCTCGAAATAAAGCGAGTGTGGTAACTACTATTACATTTGGCTTGGCGCCGACTTCAAACAGATTTTAGGTACCTAGCATACACAATAATACTACTATTTAAATGAGTAAAGAATTAGGTATAGACAAGAATTGGCACATAGCAATTTATGAAGAGCCAGTTTATTTTACGCTTTTTAGTGTTTTTTGGCAGAGGGTTTTCGTCGGATGGTTTTTTGAAAGTCGTTTTTTTTTTTATAAAAAGTTTTTATTACTGATTTTTCTTGTAGGGAAGGTGTAGGGTGGAGGGAGAAGCGACTTATGTGCATAAAATTTAATATACCTAATAGTAATTATAATATTTATTAACTTCAAATTACATAGTAATTTTCAGATACAACATCGTTTTCGTAGGTGAGGTATACAGCAATAGTCAGGCTCGGGCTTGTATAAAATTACCGATATTCAAACAATAGAGTCAATAAAAAAAAATAGTGACGTTCATGACGTTGACATTTAAATTTTAGCCATCTTAATTTACTTAGGTTACTACATAGTATTATTGCTGTAATTGGAAATGAATTAATTATTCTTAAATTAATAAGTAATATTCTAATACCAAATGGGTCAGCATCCGAAAAACTATTTCTTCTACTTCGCATACGGTAGCAATTTATTTAAGAAACGAATTCTTATTAATAATCCCTCTGCTACATTTGTCGCAGTTGGCCAATTCAACGTTAGAAATTTATATTTAATTCAGTACTAGAAATTAGATGATTGACAAATCGATAGTTTATTTAATATGTCTAAAGAATACTTTAAGAACATTTTGGTTTGAGAAATAACCACCGGCGAAAAAAGTAGCTGTTTTCTTTTTTTTAGGCTAATAATATTGAGGAAAATTAATTCTAACAATCATATCTCGGCATATAAAACAGCCACCACTATATAGGATTTTTTGGCAACGATAAACCAAGTACTTAATGTTACAAGACGAGAAAACCGCAAAAATATATGTCCTAAATGTTATTGTTTATTTTGACTATTATTCATATCCAGTCTGTCTGTCTATCTTTTTAAAAATTTCGATAAACTTTGGTATAGAGATAGACATTGGAGGAGGACAAACACAAAGTATTTATTGGAAAACAGGATAACTAACAAAACTTACTTTTTAGAATCATAAATTTGACTTTTCCAAATATAACACGAATTGGCAAGGTGCAGTTTGTACAATAGTCTCAACGGAAAAAGAGATTGTATGGGGAGCTGTTTGGAAACTGAATAATGACGATCTTCCGGCGCTGGATAGGTAAGGCTAGAATAATGTTTTAAATATTCATCGACTGCGAAACGTATAAGACCTAGAATATGAATATGATTTTTGCAAGTGACTTCGTGGAACGGTTTAATTGTTTGATTAGAAGAATAAAAATATTAATTCTACTTCTGTTAAATCTAATTCATTAATGCAAATTTTTTAATTGATTTAAGCACTAGCTATAAAAATCTTCAACGAAATACTGCTGTTGTTTTCCATAAGTAGGTTTTTTTTCTTCTAAGCCCAGGTATTGTATTAATTTAATTGAATATATGATAACGCCTAAATTGTACGAAATTGCTGTACCCAGTTTATGCGGAAATTCTGGTGGTGGTTATTTCGTACTGAAAGTGACCAAAACTTTACGCCGCCGCGCCGCGCCGTCTTGGATAAGAACCATGATCTTCTAGAGAAAATTCCTTATTTTCTTTGACTAACATTTTATTAGTAATAAACTATTTTTATTCTAGACAAGAAGGAGTAGCAACAAAGGAATACTTTTCAAAAATAGTAAATATAATAGCAAACACACAAAACGTTGAATGTAGAACATATCAACACCATTTCGAACCTCCACTACTAAGTAACAACTCACTGTCTTTAGAAAATCTTCCTGAAAGTAGACGACCGTCTATTAGTTACTTAAACTGTTTGATTAAAGGAGCTGTCGAATGTAAATTGCCACCTGACTACATTGATAAATTGAAAAAAAAATACCACATAATGGTCGTTTTGCTTCTCCAAAAATAAGGAATATTCTAGATATATAGGTAAGTAGAATTTGTGTTTCAAGCTATTTATACAAACTAGCCATCAGTGAACCCCTTAACATAATTGAAGTATTGTTTTATAAGTTTTTAAGTCACTATTTAGTTCGCTTACATCGTTCTACTTGAGACTCATTTTTAAGATTTTATTAAATTCTTTTGTTAAGTAATTCTTTGTCTAATTTCTATAAAAAGACACACCATCCAAAGTAATGATGTTATGTAAGATTTTTAAGGATACATTTTTAATGTAAAATATTAATTTTAAAGGAAGAAAATTTAAAAGCTTACCATGAAAAGTATACCTGGCAACTACTTGAAGGAAGTAAACATTTTTAACAGAAATAAACAACCAAATTTCTTCTCGAAACAGTTTTGATATAATTCAATCAACATTTCTGTTGAATTTTATATCAAAAATCTATTTTAAAAGTTATAAAAACATCAGAACGGTTGCACAGTGTTTACTTTGTTTCCACGTCGAAATAAAATTAAAAGTTTTTGAAACTCTGCAAACGGTCGAACGCTCGCCACCGCTGCATCTCTCTCCTCGTATCGTACAATTACTAAAAAAGTACCAAATTACTTTCACAGAGTTGTTTGCACAAACCCTTTGGTTTAAAAAATTTATGCACCCTCGCGAAACAGCATCTATAATAAGTGTAGGTTACATGCCCCATTTGAAAGCTTCCTGTTGATTTTGAACATAAAAGATATAATCTACCGCACTGGTGTAAAATAACCGTATTTTTTCTTTGTGTTATGATTCTGTTCACCCTTCTGCAACGGCGGGTGCGCATTTTGATATTGTTCTTATATGTAAGTTTATTATACGTGCGTGGCTTTATAAATAAGAATAGTCGTACTTAGATAATACACCCATTAGTAGGTTAATTTGTTTTGTTTCATGGGAGAAGCATGAGACGTAGTTAAATATACTTACTTTTATAACTATAACATTCGAGGCCTATTCAATATTTAAAAAGTCACTGTTTATTTATAAATCGATGTTCCTCTTATGTATTGAAATAGCTCATATAGTATTTTTTTTTTTTTTAAAGACAACTCCCGCATTAGGAAATGACATCCTGTGTCGCGGGGGACTTTACAGACATACATGAAACGGACACAATTAACACCCAAGCTCAGAACAACAATTTGTGGATTACACAAAGTGTTGTCCCGTGTAGGATTTGAACCCACACCACTTGGCAAGCGGCGTGGCGACCGCCGAAACCACTAGGCCAACCGTGCAGTGCATATTAACAGTATTAATACAAGTTTATTTGAATAAATAAATTCATGCAACTTTCTTTACCCAGAATACAAAATAAAACTAGGGTATCAACACATGCCTTGATAGAAAGTGCCACTATCGTATCATATTAATATCTCACATCGCTTGATATTTATATCGATATAATGTTTTAAATATCAGTCAGATATTAGCTTATCACGCTTCGTACCCTGCATATTTCTGCGTATTTCCCAAAGTGCCTGGCGTACTACAATCTCTTTATAGTTTGCGCTTAAACTTAAACGCATTTGCCACACTATCGCTCAGCATTCGCGTAACATGTGCGCATCAGCATTATCCTATTATTACGTGCAAAACACTCAGATTGAGTGATGGGCGTCTTTAAACCGCTAGTGTCTACTGTCTAGTCTATCGCTATCGACACGTGGCGCACGCCAAACAGTTGTGAAGTGGTGTGGGACGCGGGACAAACTGTTGTGACAAGCAAGTTAATAAAATAATGTCGAGATTTTTTAATATATTTAAAAAACCTTTTGTTGCATGAGGATTTATACTCGTACATCCCTAAGCTCTGGGCGAAATTATTGTGTATGACATAAGCCACTTAAAGTGATTAGAATACCGTCACCATGGGACCTATTTTTATTAGAAGTTCAATATAAAATATGTATCTTAATATAATTTGATTGCAAAATAATTGAGAAGTAAACCTGTCATTGTGTCTCTTAGCTATGGACGTTTATGTACTATTTTGCATTGGTTTATTAAAAGTAAGTAGTTTAATAAGTTTTTAGAGCCACGCTGATTTCAGCACGAATGGGGCGGTTCGACCGGGGCGGACAGAAAATCAACGTAAAATGACAGCGTTCGTGCTGTCGAGTTTCGTTGGTGAGTGCGAGAGCGGAGGCCCAATGATGCAGAATCATCACTAGGCTGCCATGGTGTGGGTCACCATGCTGCATTGTTGCATTGTCTGCATTCGCAATGAGTATGGTGACCACGGTGGCATGTGTATACGCATGTATTCTCTCATTTCTAACAGTCCTTAATATAACAATAGTCTAGTTACATATTACAGTCTAATTTAGTAGATTATCTCAGCATGATATAGTTTATATTAATAATTTATTTATATAACTTCATTCCATGTTTATAAAGAAATTACTGTCAGTCATTGAGTTAATCTAATACTGTCTACTGTCAATCTGTAATACATATTATTTCCATGTTCTCAAGACACTGATATAAATTTTTTTATCGTATAAATAACTAACTAACTTTGTTTCCACACTATTATCAGAAAAGAACACCAAACTGCGTAATAATTTACCATTCTAATCTTGTACAGATCGTATTTGCACTTGACACATCTGTTTCTCTTCAATTGCAGTGGAGTTGCTACGACAATATCACTCTAATACAATACTACCATGGCACTAGTGAATTTATTTTGTCTAGTGATATATTTATATTGAGATAAACCTTTAAACGTAACATGGGTCAAGGTAGCACCTATATACAATAATTGTTCAACGACCAACACCATAATACATACATAGTTTAGTACATTTAAATTGGTTACATTTGCAATTCAAATCGTTACACAACACCAGGTGTCTATCTGCTGTGGTGCAAAGCAACGATAGTAAAACAACTGGATATTAATATAGGGCACTTTTTCAAGTCCCCCATGTCGTAGATGTACTTGTATTACACAAGTAGAACTCGGATACCACCTGGTGGCGTGTTGGACTCGAACCGGCTAAAACCGCACAATGTCTCAGGTACTAGGAGCCGGGGAACCAGGTGCACCCCAGAAAGGAAAACCCTGAACTGAATAAGTACCTGGTTTATTTTTCGTGAATTTTCTAAAAATGTATTCTAGCCAGATCGATTAATCGCCTCCGAAACCCCCTGCATACTAAATTCCGTGAAAATCGTTGGAGCTGTTTCCGATATTAAGAATATCTATACAAGAATTGTTCGTTCAAAGGTATTACTAGATAGATAGATAACATGAGCGGACGCTTATAATTTACTAACTGACCCACGCAACGTCGTTTACGTCTCCTATTGCCCGTAGCGTAATATTTTTCCCCGTTTTTAAACATTATTCATTGGTGATCCGCTCCTATTGGTCTTAGCGTGATGATATATAGCCTTCCTTGATAAATGGGCTATCTAACACTAAAATATTTTTTCAAATCGGACCAGTAGTTCCTGAGACTAGCGTTCAAACAAACAAACAAACTCTTCAGCTTTATATATTAGTATATAGATAATATGTATTAATATAAAGTATAGATTGCGACAAAAACATATTAATTAGGGTGTCAAAAATCAAAGAGGATATAAGAATTTGATTGGAGATAAGCGTTGTTGCGGAAGTACCACTTGAAACGTGCAAATTTTGACACTAACCTAATTCCCTTGATAAGTCGTAAATCTGTCTTTCAGTATGTAAGTGGAACATCAGTACTCAAAGGGGCTCTTCAGATTTTTTAGGCGACATCTGGCATACACACTTAAGCTCTGGTGCCCACGTGCTAATTATTAGTATACAAAAAATTGAGGAATGTCTTGTACGCGGTCGGCTTAACAAGTCACGCTACCTACACACAGTTTGAAAACATGCGTTAAATTAATGATATAAAACCAGAAAAATTACAGCTATCGTTTAGACTTTTGATTACTGGTGACTACCAATTCATTTTCTTAGACTTCCTGTTATTATTAGATATGTATGTATTAGATAAAACTACTCCATGCCATGAGAGTGCTCAGCAGATCAGATTATCTGCTAACACTACAACAAAGGTTAAGAGTTATAATGTCGTAATAATGTCAATGAAAATAATTATAGCTACGTAGTGTTCTCATTAAAGAAATGAAGAAGAAATAGATACTTAAATAATACTTTTTTTTTAAAACAAGCTAAGATATGGTAGTGAGAATATATTAGACTACCAAATACTTAAAATCTGAAGGTAAGAAATTGTTTCTTAAACCTAAGTTCATTTGGAAGATTAATAAGAAAAAGTAGGTACCTATATAGTTTTATTCGACAAATAGATACACGATGTATATATGCATGGTTAAAGTTCATATGGACGAGAAGTGCAAAAGCAGCAGAAGATAGCTGTGCGACCACTACCTAAACAGAAATACGCACCGATTTTTAACGCTACTATGCGTCTCAGACATTTTCATCATAATAAGGTATTTACCTTTGAAATTGCCGTTTTGTATGCAATAAGTGAAAGTACTTATTTTTTCAAACTTTTTTATTTCTGTTATTCGAAGTAATCACCCATGCAATCGACGCATCTTTGCCAACGCATTGGCAGTTTATTGATGTCCTTCTTGTAAAAATCAGCTGGACGGCAACAAACTCTTCAAAGGCATTTTGTACTGCCTCTCGGGAATTGAATTTTTTACCCACTAAAAAGTTGTCTAAATTTTGGAAAAGTAATAGTCGGTAGGTGCAAGGTCTGGTGAGTATGGCGGATGAGGGAGAGCTTCCAACCCCAGCTCTTGCGGCTTGGAGACTGTCTGTTGCGCAGTATGGGGTTGCGCGTTGTCGTGAAGGAGCAGTGCGGACGACCGATTGACCAAAGCTGGTTGCAGATGTGCAAGCTTCTCCATCATTCTCTCCAGTTCTTCACAGTACACATCTGCATTACTCCTCATGCCGTTTAGTAAAAAGCTGTGGTGAATCACACCCGCACTAGACCACCAAACAGTGACTATCACCTTTTTAGGGGTCATTTTTGGTTTAGGGCATTGCGTTGGTGCTGAACCAGGGTCTAACCAACTTGCTGAGCGCTTTCGATTGTCGAACAGAATCCATTTTTCGTCGCACGTAACAATTCGTTTCAAAATTCCTTCATTTATTTGCCTGTTGAGCAGCGCAAGGCAGGTCTCGACGCGTACGTTGCGCTGGCGATCGTTAAGGTCGTGGGGCACCCATCTATCAAGCTTTTTTACCTTGCCAATTTGTCGCAAATGGATCAATATTGTTTTGATGCTTACATTAAAAGCTGCTGCTAGCTCAGCTGTAGATTGAGTTTCGTCAGCTTCCACAATCGCCTTTAATTCATTATTGTTAACCAAAGTCTCCGGACGACCACGAGCTTCATTTTTCAAGTCAAAATTTCCAGAACGGAACCGGGAAAACCAATAACGGGTTGTGCGTTCGTTTGTACAGTTCTCTCCGTAAACGTTTTTGATGTTACGTGCCGTTTGTGTCGCGTTGGTGCCACGACGGAACTCATATTCCATAATTACACGAATTTTTAAAATATCCA
This sequence comes from Diaphora mendica, assembly GCA_949125395.1. NCBI lineage: Eukaryota > Metazoa > Arthropoda > Insecta > Lepidoptera > Erebidae > Diaphora > Diaphora mendica. Next base: position 27,840,257 of record OX421311.1, read on the forward strand.
TTATGACGAAAAATGTTCAAATGTAATGGAAATACAAGGCTTATCAAAAAACAAAAGACTGAGTTTGTGAATAGAATGTCATGGTTTTAAAACAAAATTAATTTGAATTGAGAATACAGAGCCATTACAAACTTTTTTTTATTTGAAATGACCAGTACTGAAGAAAGGCAATTTCATAGGTAAAGACCTAAATAAACATTATTACCTACGTAGTTATTCCTAACAATTGGCCTGTTTTTTTTAATGGACAAACATATTATATTATCTTTCCTAAAAAATAGTCATAACAGTAATTAAACCAGTCATATGCAAAACAAAACTACTTCCTAAGTGTTAATACTGCAGTCTCCATTCCAAACTTGCTTTAAAATGTATTCGGTAACAAGATTTCTCAGTAGAGTGAGCATAACAAAATTATGCAACGTAACAAAGCAGCATAGGGGCCCTGTAACCCTTATTACAAAGTTACATTAACTGCATGTTCAGTATTGTTCAGCCTAGAATATTGTTCTGTCCAACTTGTCTATTATATCGCTCCGAGCTGGTTCAAATACACACGAGTTCGTATACATTGTTATTTGTAAGCAATGTTGTTGATATTTGTTTGTAGGTGATATAAGGAAAAGAGCTATTACATACATTTATCAATGTTGTATTTATATAAATACTAGCTTTTACAGGCGGCTTCGCTCACGCAGACTTTCATCCCCTGATTTGCCCCCTTAGGGGTGGAATTTCAAAAATTCCTTTCTTAGTGCTCACTTACGTTATATAAAGAACCTACATGCAAAAATTCAGGATTCTAGCTTCAGCGGTTTGGGCTGTGCGTTGATCTCTGGGTATGTCAGTCAGTCACCCTACTAATATTATAAACGTGAAAGTTTATAAGTATGGATGGATGGATGGATAGATGGATGGATGGATGTTTGTTACGCTTTCACGCAAAAACTACTGAACGGAATTGGATGAAACTTTACAGTAACATAGCTTATACAATAGAATAACACAACCTCCTCATTTTTTGAAGTCGGTTAAAAATCGGTTCAGTAGTTCAGGTGCTATGGTGGAACATACAAACATACATAGTGTCAAAAATAGTACCCTTCCTTTTGGATCTGCCGTAGTTGGGTAAAAATAAGAAACCTTATAACGAAATTAATGAAACTCAATAAACATTAGATGGTGCATTCATTCGTTACCGATTTTATGTTTAACACGATCAAACGATTTAAGAAAGAAATAGTTATTTGAGATAAGAATAATTTTTTCTCCATACATTTCGTCAGTTAACAATACATACATAGAACAAACTTCTGTAAAAAGTATCAGTTACACCGACGACCCTTATTTTCACTATAAACATACTTACATACACTATACAAAGTCTTCCATGAATAACGCAGTCGCAAAATTGAATAAAGCATCGAAACACTAGTGATCCCTTTGTTATTCTCAAAAAGTATTACCTATGTCAAAGCAATTTGTCGCTTCGGGGTTAGAATTGTAAAAATATAAAAATAAATCTCAAACATTGTTTCACCTTCTTTAATATCCGAATTTATATCAGACGTTCCTTTATTGGTGTCGTCGCCGATTTAAGCGCATGCCACACGTTAATACAAGCCCGAGGCAAATCTCGTAAGTACCCGTGTATCTGCAAATAATGTTGAAGTAGGTATTCCCATTATATTGGATCCTTGCCTCAGGCGGGGGATCGTCCGGTTCTAATAAACAAGACAATATTCCAGCAACGCGATATAGACGGATGCCCGTGTTTATTCAGTCGGCCTCTGAGAGTTATACCTATTATTATTTGTCTATAAGTGTCAGTGAAGCGGACTGTTGTCTTTAGAATATCTTTATCAATAAATTGTGTTGTTGTGGTATGAGAATGCAAGATTTGTTTTGTGTCGACTTCATTTTTTATTATTGAAAATTTGTTATTTCTTCAAGGTTTTGTGGTTGGGGCTAGGAATTTACTTTGATTTTAAGTTATCTTAAATATTTAAAATTGACATCTGAAAGTATTTTTTTAACGGAATTGAGTGTTTAACGGAATAAGTTACGCTTAGTTATTAAGCTTTTGATGGTTATTTACCAATAAAAATATGTACAAATATGTATTAACATCTTTTTAGTAGAAAGGTAAACACGAAAGTAGTAGTAGTAGAAATACCTATAGTCATACCCATTAATTTCCAAAATAAAGTTGAGTTAAAGTAGCTCCTTGGTTAAAAGTTCTAGAAAACCTCAAACCTGTTTCAAGAATATTCTACAAAGTATTCTAGAACGCTTTTCGTGTTCTAATATTGTCTTTAAGCACGTATTTATGTCGTTCCTACTCACTTGTCACAGTAACTAATACAGGTTTATAAAAATAAATACGCTAATGCTTCAAGTCTACATATGTTATAATAATACATTCTTACAATAAGCAGAGTTGTACAGAAGTAATAAAAGTACGATATCAAAGGATTTGGAGTTCTTTATGTGACGGTATATTGAGTCGCTACTTCTTTTGTGTTACGAGAATTTCATAAATTCATAAATATCTATATACAATCGTTAAATTCGTAATATGAGAAAATGTTTCCCAGAGTTACTGTGTGCCTTTTGTGTAATACAAAACTTGAGACAATAATACAATGGAAATGTACGCTTTAATTGGTAAATGATACTTTATCATATTCGAAAGAAGAGCTTTTGTACCAGTTTTTATAATCTGAATAAATACAGTTATTAAACCAAGATATGTTAAGGCTTACTAGGCTCTGTTCATAAAGAATAATATAAATAATATGTTCAACGTATCAACGACATGTTCTAAATTTAATGGCTACTTATAAGAAAATTAAATTATGCCGGAAAATGTTGTCATGTGTCAAATGACAGTGAATTAATGTCAAACAAATGATTCTAAAAGGGAGCTTTTCTATTTCATAAACAGATTTGACAGATTCATGCCAAATTTTTAGGTTTTATACATGAAAAGTTGTGAGTGATTGACACTCCCTAAGCTAAATACTTAAAATTACTTCTTAAATCTTTTTCAAGTTATTTTAAAGGATTCATGTTGAGAGGTATAAATAGAGTTTAATCAAAATTTTGATTGTACACCTACTAGGGTCAATATGATTTTTCATATATTGACGGGTAGGATAAATGATAATATATTATAACAATACTATATTAATCATCGCAAGGAAGAAAGCCTCTGCACTTATGAAAGCAATTAGAATAATTATAGATAATATTAAAATGTAAACATTTTTTACGTTATTTATTTGTAAACTAAACAATCAAGTCACCGAATCTTATAATTACTAATAAATACTACATTGCACCATTGCCCATTAGTTTTACGGCATAAATTTTTATCTTCTCTACAAACAAATATAATGTTTCATTATTTTTTAAGCTTAATACCTTGAAAATAACCGAAATACCATTATAATCTTATATATAAAATTCTCGTGTCTCAATGTTAGTTACCATACTCCGCTGAAACGGCTGGACCGATTTTTATGAAATTTGGTGTGCATATCGGGTAGGTCTGAGAATCGACCAACATCAATTTTTTATACGCCAATTTTTTTTTATGGCAAAACAACGTTTGCCGGACCACAGAACTTTTGTTCTGTGTGCCGGACCAACTCGTTATTATATAATTTTACGTCATTAAAAACCTTTTTCCAGAATACATAAATTTTTATGTCATAAGAAAAATAAAAGAGCTTTTAATAAAACTTATAAGCTTTAGGCTAATCCCGTTCAGTCCCGAATAGCTATAGCAAAGAGAACATAGTCTGATTGAACGCGTGAATTCTTAAAAAAAAATAATTAAATTAGATTAATTTTAATAATTAATTATTTATTATTAATTAATTAATTAATTTAGATAGACTATGAGTGAATTTGATTACTCCACATTGCTAATCTGATTAACGAATATTAGTAACATTCTGATATATTTAACAAAATAATCTGTTTTTTTTAGGATCACACAAGAACTAGTTTTTTATAGCAGAAAACAGGAACAAAAAACATGTAAAGATTATGTCTTTTTCATCAATATAATCTGAGTACCTATTTATTTATTTACTCATTTCGTTTTATTTCTATAATTGTAATCATTCATTTTTATATTAATCTTAACCAAGATGATCTACTTTTTAAAACAATAATCTTCTTATTGATAAACCCTATTTCAATTTAAACAACGGTTTTGTGTTATCTTCATCTGTAAAGTCTTAAAGTTGAATAACAGAAACGTTCCATAAAATAAAATAACTAATAACTAAAGAGGGCAAATATTGGACTTCGTGCTGACTCACGAAAATCCTTTCCTGCTCTTCCTCTGAATCCTCAATACCCACTTAATATTGATCATTTATCCTATAAATTTGCTAAAAAGGACCACGAATTCCTTAAATCTGATTTTGAGAACTAACCTCATTTGAACTTTAAAGATCTTAAAATTTCTTTAAAACTCTATTTTGCTGTTTACGTGTGCCAAAATTTATGTTTTACATTAACCCTCTTAATGATTACTAGATTATAACTTTTATAACTTCCAAGACCGAAACTGGTCTATTTCCGGGTTCTTAAAAGACAGTAAACACAGGTCATAATAATTGCTGTTATACAAACGTTGATTAGTTTTTTCTGCGGCACTGTAGGATAACGTAAATACCAGGATCTCATTGAAATGAAATCTAATTGAATACATGTAATAATTTATGAAACTTATTTTATTTATAAAATAAAATCTACTAAAATGACTCTACTCTGCCTGTTGGATATCATGTTATAAACTTACCCAGGTTTGAAATATGTTCATAAGAAACCGTAGATCTAGAGCATTTTTTTTAAAAACACAGATTAGACTAATTCATAATTATATTTACTATCAGAACTTGCAACTTTAATGTATGGTAGCTAGACGGCTTCATAACAAGTAAATTAAAACACACACATGCTCATTATGTATGCCTATTGCCTTTTCTTTATATACCTATATGTTTATAAATTTTCTCGACTTCAGGCTACTCAACCCTAAATAGCAAATACCTATTTTATCAACAGCGCTTTATGAGTTCTCGTAAAAAATTAAAGTGTCTGCAATATTTTTACAAGATGCCACCCTATGTATAAGTGTATCTATTTTTGCATGAATCTCAGCAAGCTCGCCTTCGTCTCTCATATCGTATTCATTAGATTTCATTTGTCAGCGCCCGTTTCTTTGATGAATTATTCACAGTATACGCAATTTGTTTACACTAGTCATATCCAAACTATTTCTGGTGAAGTTGGACTTAGATGTATGTGTGTAATTATTCAAGTCTTAACACGTATTATTGTTTATGTATTGCAACATTCTTATTGTTTGTTTGTTTTTTTTTTTTTTTTTTATTTATTTATTGATACAATATATATAATACAGGTGTTATCTATATAACATCACAAAACCTTGACAGGTTTGTCTGGACGTTGAATCACTTTTGAGCAATCTATTAACATACATTCACCTAAAAACATCTCAAAACCAAAAACAATGTTTTTACAATAGTACCTACCTACAATTCGCTTAAACTATTTATCACTAGGAAACCGGTTATCTAACCGTTCGACGCATGTCCCGGCCGATGCTACCTGACTTTGTTAAGAAGTTATGATTATTATGTAGTGTAGTTATGCAGAAGTAGTGATACACTATAAACAGGATGTTGCACTTCCTTTATTTTATTTTTATATTTTTATTTTCTTCTTTCTGTTTAAATTTATCAAGTCGTCTACTTTCCAATTATATATTATGTTTTGGTGTTAAATAATAGAAATAAAATATTTTTTGTATTTATATTTATAGTTCTTTTCTGTTATTTTTGTTTGTATATTTATTGGAATGTCATTGATAAAAGTTGGTATTAAATATGTGTTCATTCGTTGTCCGTAATAGTTTGTAATCCTGGGCACTTCTAATTTTGAGTGTGTTATTTTCCGTGTTGTTATTTTATGATTTATTTTAATTTGTAGTTTTTTATTATGATATTGTTCGATTAAAAGCCACATTTTTATTTTAAGATGAATTGGCAGTATTTTACAATATTTGAACAGGGCACTGGTATTGTCACCAGCGCATACCGTCTTTTTTATTTTGTCTGGTGTTATGGTTTTTAGAATTCGTAGCTGCAAGTTGTATATTCTATCCAAGTAGGTTTTAAAAGTTCTTCCGTAGCTAGTGATTCCATATGAAATGATTGACTCAGCAAGGGCATTGTATAAGTTGAGTATAGGTATTGTATTGGTATATTATTGTAAAAAATAATTACAGTGTTTAATAGTTTTGATATTTCTTTTCCATCGCTTATCTAGTAACACTCACAAGCATCGAATAACATAATTCCGTAAAGCTTAGAAAATCCTTTAGGAATCAAAACGCGCTTTTACATTCTTACTTCACATTTTCGTAGAAAAAAAAATGTTGTCGACCAAAGGTACCCTTTGTGGAAACAAACAGGGTTATCCTACTGGTTTTACGTGGAAACTTTTCAATAATCATTGATGGAATCAAGGGCCTTTTCACCTTTTATTTTCACCTCATAACATCGAAAACCTTTCTCTGCACCACATATTTATAGACTCGTTGTTAACTCATTTGTTTTAGATACATGTATGTGTTGGACAAGGACGTTTCACATTTCGAGAAATATTTATATAGACCGTGATGTAATGTATTACATAAAAGTCGTGTGGTGTCGTGGGACACCAGATAGGAACGAAGTTCCTTATCATAAAAATATTTATTTCAAGTTCTATTCAAGGCATAAAGAAAATAATTATTCGGGTATACATTTTTTATAATAATTTTTTTATCGATAAACATAAAAAGAAGGCGATTACCATCGCAGAGAATTGAAGTGAAAGATAGATAGAATACAATTTTAAATGCACTGTATCACAGAATTTTAAATACACGATATAATTTTAATCGTTTCGCTGATATTTCAGAAAAAATAATAGAAACTTTACCAGAGTTGAGACCATCATCATCATCAACATCATAAACTGTTTAATGTAATGATAGTGGTCTTAATCGTGGGTTACTAATCTTTTCCTTCAGCTACTTAAAAAATTAATGATAATAGAAATACTTTATGTCAATGACTAAATTTATACAATATTGTGTAATGTTTCTACTATTTAAATAAACATACACTGTATTAATAAAGCTGTTTAATAATTGTTTTAACATAATTATGAGTATATTAACAAATAGAATTATAGATAAAATATAATAATACATGCAACTTACAGATGGCGCTATACAAAATTTTTCGTTTAGGCTCTTTAAGAACCACATAATTGTCTTAACACCTATATTAACCGACTTCTTTTATTTAAAATAAAAATATGTAAAGTTCTATGCGAGGTATAAATAAAATAACTATTCGGATTTATTATGATTTTTTAACGAAAAAAAATAAATAAATAAACTTGTGCTGCCACCTAGTAATCTCTACTGAAACAAGTTTGTCTAGAGTTACTCCGTACTTGTTACATGCAACTTGCAGATTATATAAATTTTTCGTTCACGAAATAAATAAATATTTCGGATTTTTTTGTGTAAATACATACATATTATACATAGAAAACATCAAAACTCCCAAAAAACAAATATTTGCTTATTGTTGGATTTCGAACGTCATTGTAATGGCAACATTTTTCAATTGTCATTTTTTTTCGTGTTTCACGTTTTGACGTTTGAGGTTAATGGAGTACTAGAAAGACGCGTGTTGTGAACGGTCGACGATTGTTGTTTGAGAACCGTAATTAATTGATATTAAGCTAATTGTACATCGACCCGGTCCCTTTAGTGATTTACCGTTTTTGTTAGGTCTGGTTGGACTCGCGAGTTTTGTAGGCGCGTTCCGCGATAGCTGAAGCGAGTGAGTTGTAATTCGAATATCCGTGATAGATGATACGAGTTTATTGTAATTCGAATACCTTGAAAGATATACAGCACTTGGAGCAAGTTTGTGTGACGACGCAGAGAAGAACTACCCAAGAGATCTCTTGGAACGCCGAGAACACTGAAGCCACACAACTCCAGTAAGTGCTTGATGATTTTAGTTTAGATTAAGAACACGGTGAATCGCCGTTGTTCATTGCTCTCGCTAGTGAATTAGGTTAGTGATTGAATGCCTTATCTATGGGCCGTAAGACATCTCAAGTATCACAAAGTGATCGCTCCATTGGTGAGAGGACTGAACACTTATCAAAAAAAAAAATATTGATCCTACACGGGATACGAACCCAAGACCTCACATCATTCTCATACGCTACCATTTTGACACCGAGGCGTCAATCTTACGTTATGGACGTTTTTTGCCGGCTAGGGTACCCCTCCGCAACGCCCCATAAGGAACTTCGTTCCAATATATAAAAATTACAGAAAATATCTAAATAAGAGTACATTACGCTAAACTAAAAGAGATACATTTTTAGTCTAGAGTTACGTGACTTAATAGTCCTTATACTTAGTTTCAAAAACAAAAAAAATACGTTTTCACTTATTCTTAATTTAGAAAAAAAACAGTAATATATTTTCGTTAGATATGGACGTGGAATACTGATTAAATTTATAGGTCGTGCTTATTGTTAAATAAAAGTGAAAAGAGATTTTGTTGTAAGTTTTACGAAAAAAAGTAAAATATCATACCTCGGGTTATATAAAAACATTGTGATTCGAAAATGTACAAAAATACATTTAAAAATATAGCAACTTCAAAATTGTATTATCATCATGTTTGATAGTTAAATTACATGATTTGAAACTCTTTAAAAGTCAAAATTATGACAATAATATGTTTTAATCTCCTTTAACTAACTTGAAACTATAGCTTAATTTTAAAGTAGATTAAAAGATAACAAGACTTTTGAAAGCTTAACAACTGAAAGGGTTCTTAGAAATTTTGGAAGCAGTGCACTTTATCTATGTATATAATGCGTGTCACGCTGTTGCTCACGATAAACTCTCCGATTTTCACTTTTTTAAATGTATGTTTTATTTGGTGTACCTAAAATAGAATAATTAGGAGCTGACACAGACGAAGGTGAGTGGGTCACCTAGTACAATTGAACAATTATCAGACAAAAATGTAAGTCAACAAATTTCAATAGGTCTTTAAAGTATGTTCTTAATTATAAACTTTATCTATTGATGGACTCGTAAGTTCTATTTATATTATAAGGTCTACTTACATTGTTAAATTTAAACAAAAGCAGAGTAAGATAACTGATTTATTATAGAAAAGAAAAACAAAAAGCATTTCCCAAAATCAACTCAAGTTACAAACTCGTTCAAAGAGAGTTACGTACAAACAGTTTCAAAGAAACTGAATCCACTTTACCATTACCTCTTATATGTTTTTTTTTCACAAAATTGTTCTTGTACTTACGAGAAGAGAGGCAGATGAATATGAAAACGTAAATTGAACTCAATAACACATCAGAGGACTCTTCAGTCTCGCTGGCACGCAAGCCGGGCTTTTTGGCCTATCCCGGTTTACATACCAGCTTTAGTTCCGACAAATATTTTTGCTATTTTTGAAGTTTCCTGTTGAGATTTATACACGTTACTCTTATTTCAAAAACTGCAGTGTGTTCGTTCAAATGTAAAGAGAGAGTTATTTCATATCAGCAAAAAAATACTTCAACTAGTTTATTTAAAATTTTGAATATTACTTAGAATTTCTATTCGCCAATTGTATGGTTAATCGGTTATTGAACTGCAAAACTCCTCTGGAAGTGACTTATATTCAAAGCGATTTCATTTAAGTTATTCTATAGGCGTCAGCAATTAATTTTATTAAAAGCTTACAATAATTAAATTTCGACCCGTTCTGGTATTTAAACCGGTCAATTATATAAATACGAGTTTCGAATGTCATAAAACTGAGCTTGGCAATAATGAACAGGCGGCGCGTGCAGTAAACTATGTAGCAGTTAATATCGAGTGCGGGACTTATTGGACATTTAGCTATTTGGCCGTCCGCCGTCCACTTCCACTAAATAAATTTAAGCGGAAAAGCTACATCGTTCATTAGAAATGTAAATTATTAGGAGCACCACCTTATAAGGCTAGCGATAGCAAACAGAACGGATTGATGTCTTAATAACCTATTCCATGAACATCTATTGCTATCGTTATTATCAAATCTGAATCCTGAGATTTACTGACAACTAGTACAACATTGCTAGTAACTAGTACAGGATTGCAGAGTTCCAATGCCAGTCGTTTCGTGGCAAAAGTAATATTTATTTATTTATTTTACAACTTTATGCACAAAATGTACAATGGCGGACTTAATACCATAGGCATTCTCTAACAGTCTACCTTCAGGTGGTGCGGAAATGAATGTAAGGGTGCACTATACTTTGATAACTTAATTTGAAATAGACAAAAAATAACTAAAAATAAGTAATACGATATATCTAAGCATACATACAAAAATACTTACATACACATACATACATACATATATACTTACACACATAAAACATATATATACATACATACTAAAATAGTATCAAATTTGTGACAATTCTGCTAAGTTTTGGATGAGGAGAGCTTGTACTTTGGCCTTGAACGAATCACGAGTGGGTGCTATTCTGATTTCCTTGGGAAGAGCATTCCAGAGAAGAACAGATTGAATTAGGAAGGAAGAATGAACGCATGCAGAAGTGTGGGAGGGGCATGATAGAAGGAGGTTATTTGTGGAGCGGAGGGTTCGGTCATGATTAGAACCCAGTAACTGGAAGGAGGAAGTCAGGTAGGTAGGCGAGTTAGGAGAGTTGATAATAGAGTAGAGAGTCGTTAAAGCGCGCAGATGGCGACGCTGACGAATGGGGAGCCAATTTAATTTGAGACGAAACGAGGAAATATGATCATATTTACGAAGATTAAAAACGAATCGAATGCAGTTGTTCAGAAGTCGGTCGTATTTGTTGAGGAGATCTGCATTCAGGTCGTAGTAGCACACATCACCATAATCAAAGATGGGTAGAATTAGGGTTTGCACCAACATCGTTTTAGTCTCAGGAGGTAGAAAGTTTTTGAGCCGGTATAACGCCCTAAGGGTTCCTGTAACTTTCTGACTCACACTAGTGACCTGGGTTTGCCAACTAAGGTTATTATCGATAAACAAGCCCAAATCCTTCACCGAAGAGCTTAGAGGAATGATTAATCCATTAAATAATATAGATGGCAGTGTAGCTGGATCTAGCCTTCTGGTCATACGTTGACTGCCCAAGATGATAGCCTGGCACTTTGTAGGGTTCACTATCAAACCGAACCTATCAGACCAACCACTGATAGTATCTAAGTCGTGGTTTATCATAGCAATAGCCTCCGTTATATTCTCTACAGCAGCATGATAATATAGTTGTAAGTCATCGGCATAAAGATGGTACGCACACTGAAGATTTTGAGTGATAAGATTAATAAAAATAGAAAATAACAGAGGAGAGAGAATACCGCCTTGGGGGACACCAGAGTTAAGGTCACACCATAAGGAGGTGGATTCATCGACACGGACGGACTGCTGGCGCCCCCGAAGATATGAAGAGAACCATTCCAGTTCATCAGGTGATATCATATAATACGAGAGGATAGACAGGAGGACATCGTGACTGACGGTGTTAAAAGCATTTGAGAAATCAATCAAAGCCAATACGGTAACTTTGGAGTTCTCAATTGCCGTCCGAACGTCACCGGTCACCTTCAGGAGGGCGGAAGTTGTGCTGTGACCAGGTCTGAAGCCTGATTGAAAAGGGCTTAGTAAGTTATTGCGATACATGAATCGTGATAACTGTTGGTGGACACACGTCTCAAGGACTTTGGATAAGAAGGGAAGTATGGAGATTGGGCGGAAGTGATTTATAAGGGTAGGATTAGAAACTTTGGGGATGGGTATAACAAAAGCATTACGCCACAGTGATGGGAAAGTATATGAATCCAGTGAAAAATTCACTATATGCGTAATGGCGGGAAGAAGATGATCAAGGATAGGGGTGATCATGCGACGGTTAATGTTATCACTACCCATTGCGTTGGACTTAAGGGATAGGATTATCTTTTTGATATCATCTGGAGAAACTGGAGAAAATTGAAAGAAATCAATATTGGGGCGAGGTAAGTCATCCAGGTACCCAAGAGTACGACACTTTGTTTGGTGATCAAATTGGGGAAGAGAGGTGAAATGTCGATTAATATCATCCAAGTCAAAGGTCGTTGGGGAGTTAGATTTCCCAGATTTACCAATACCCAGAGTGCCAAGAAACTTCCAGATATGGGAAGCAGAGACACAATTAAGACCATTGATAATGTGGCAGCGTTTAGCATCACGCACCACCCGATTACACCGATTCCTTTCAACCCTGTAAAGAGACCAGTTGGTATCGTTCCTGTTTTTTCGAAATTTTCGAAACGCTTTGTCTCTGCGTCGCATTGCCTCGCGAACATTCACTGACATCCAGGGGGCTGGGGAGCGTTTAATTCTTACTTTTTTGATTGTAGCATTTTGATCGTAGAGGTCAATCGCTAAAGAATTAAAAATTTGTACCTTATCATCTACTGTATGCGCCTCGAGCAGAGGCTTCCAATTTAACGTTGAGGCTTCACTGCGTAGTTTATCTTCATTCATCCGTCCAAAACAACGAATATGGCGAAACTGAGGATGGGGCTTAGGAGGTTTCAAGGCATAGGATAGATAGATAAGGTCATGTTGTGAAAAACCAGAGGCCTGGTGCTGGCCATAACTGCGGACAAAGGAAGGAGATGAGGTGAGGATGAGGTCTAGCCAGGTGTCGGGTCCAGTAATATTGTGATGTGTGGCGGACAGTGGTAGCACCTGCAAACTAGATGATTCAACGACCTGGAGGAGTTTACGGGAACGAAGGGAACAGGAAGCGAGGAGATCGGTATTGAAATCGCCCATGATGATATGGTGTGTATACTCGGACCCTAAAGATTCCAGAATCGGTTCGAGACTGGAGAAGTAGTCGAATTGAGGGGGACAATAGACAACGCCCAGAACAGTTTTGGCTCCATTTGTTCTAACCTCGAGAAAAAGGTATTCAGCTGATGCAAGACAGGAGGTAGGAGAAGATGTTAAAATTTTGTATGAAATTGAGCAGCGAAGATAAATAGCAACACCACCTCCCCTCCTATCGATTCTATCGTTGCGTATGAGAACGAAACCAGGGAGAGAATAAGACGCAGACGGCAAATGAGGTTTGAACCAGGACTCGGAAATCAGAACAGCATGAACCTCAGAGTCAGTAAAAGCTTCAAGTAAGTCGTTGTAGTGACTGGGGATACTTTGAGCGTTGATATGGCAAACGTTTAAACGACATTTGACAGGGTGACCAAACGTATGACGCACAAAGTCGCCCAGTGTGTTAGATAATGATATAAAACTTTCATCACTTGAAATACTAACAGAATCGTTCGCTGAATGAAACGATTCATTATCAGACAGCATTAAAAGAATATTATAAGCTAATACAAATAATAAATAACAACAAATACGAAAACAAACTTAAAATGAAGAAATAATATTCAATACGTATAAGAAATAAATAAAATTATTATAATTATATACGAAAATATATATGTTAGTGCGTACTATAGTAATTAATCATGTCGACACCACCCACCAGCTCCGACCCACACATGAAAAAAAATATATATACAGACAGATAATGTAAATAAAATGTATAGTGAGACAAGACAACGGACGATAAAGTAAAGCGAGACAAATGAAAAAATGTCATCGATCCGAATTGTATCCGAACGTAGCTAGCCGGCCGTGTGTAAAAGTGAAATGATATGTACTTTGAGAAACGTCATTTTGACATTGTTAAAATTGGGTTATTATTTGTTACTGTTGTTGATAATAAAAGTTTGAATTGTGCAGCAAATCACAATTAATTAAAGTAATGTTCATAAATAGTACGGCCGACTCAAGAAAATATAACTAAACAATACAAATAGCTACGCTTAAATAAATAGAACAATATGGACAATCAATGATTTACGAGGTTATATAAAACATTACTTAGTTACGTGAGGATGTGTTACCACTGTGCTTGCCAGCAGAGGAGGTGTTACCAACCGCTTTGGGATGCCTCTCCAGCAGCGGAAGGAGCTGCTCCATGTATAGTACTTTGTGGCGATGACCGTCCGACGTTTTGATAACAATGGTACCGCTCTGCGTCCAAACTGCTTTCATACCGAAATGCTGTCGTGCTTTGCCGAAGATATCTTGTCGAGTCTTCGTAAGGAACTCCCGTACCGAGATGGTTGTGCCCTTCAGGGCTGACTTCGCTCTCCAGATGGAAGACCTTGTTGTCACATCAGCGAAACGGACCAAAATGGGCCGGGGATGATCTTTACTCAAGACGCCGATCCTATGGCTGACCTTAATGTCCTGGAGGGAGATGTTTTCCATGCTCATCTTATTAAGGACCAAATCGAGAATCGATTTGGCACAGTTTTCACTCTCAATCTCCGTAATGCCTAAGAAGAGAAGATCCTTGCGTCGTTGCTTTGCATCCAAGTCATCAACCAGCCTGTGACAGTCGGAGATTTGCTTGCGAAGGAGTCCAAGCATTTTAAACATGAGTTCGCGAAATGTGCGGAACTCCTCCGCTACTTTGGCCACAGTATCTTTCGCTGGCACTCCACTGTGTAGCTGGGCCTCAAGTTCTGTCATCCTTCGATTGAAGCTCTCTTCCAGGCTTCTCTGTGCAGATTCTATCTGTATTAAGTGAGACATTGTTGATAGCTAAGTGAATGTGGGTGTGAACTGGTAGGTGGTATTGCGATATATTATTATATTACATTAAATGTAATGACCATGTAATAAGTAACTAATTACACTATTTAGCACTTGTATTAATCAAAACAAATTGTAAAAATTAACTAAATAAATTAATTTATAGTTTATGAAGAGCAGAGTTTGTCTTTACTTTTTTAGCACCTACCCACATTTTTATTAATATTCAGGTCTCAAAACAATTTTAAATTTTCTATATACATACTATAATCAAAATATCGTAACAGTTCAAATAAAATTAGAACGGAATCATATCAACTATATGGAAATGTCTAAATACCTAATGTCTCTTCATAAAACTGGCGAGTAACCTATGATAGTGTTAATATCCCGGGGAAGCAAGACTTATTGGTCGTTTGCTGTTACTTGAAAATAAATGGCATAGTCGCCAAGCGTGGTGCCTCGAATGTACTTGATCAATGCAACCACACAGCCTGTGTATTATGATGAGTTATTTTTTTAATAATGGTTCAATTCGATACAGCAGGTTTCGAGTACCGGAGAAAAGTGCAGCTATCTTTATTTATTCAGTTTCTTCTTACATTTTTTTTGTGTAAAAAGAACCTATTAATAAACCTATGTCCTTTCCTGTATTCCTGTCATGCATTTTGTATTCATTATATAATAATCAATTAAACATTAATACAGCGTTATATAAAATCGAACAAGTATTTTTTTATGCATTAAAAAAGAAATAAAATATTAAATTATTTATTAATTAAATATTGCAACATTACTAGGATTTAGATAGTAGAATGAGAATGAGATAGAATTTCGTGACGGATAAATGGCTACTACAATATAAGTAGGTACTACTAGCGTTTGCCAATTACGCCTGATTTATTTTAGTCATACAGAGATGTGTTCCATCTATTTAGTATTGTCTATATAGTTATTTAGTAGTAGACTCTTACAAACTTATCTTACGTTTGTTAAATCTCTTCTAACTTTAGATTAATTATGTTGTGTACACATTATTAATCTCTTTAAATTATATTAATTAAAACACTATTTAAGTACTTTACTTGTAAAATTAAATCTCCAAAATAATGTTTAAATTTGGACTTATCAGACTGGACGATCATTCCTATACTCGTACATTTAATCTCATTAAAATAAGTTTTAATTAAAAACCCTCGACTACAATTTTGGACACAATTAGTGGATAAAGGTACTTAACATTTTCTAATTTAATTTTGCAACACTATTATAATATAACTATACCTTTTAAAATTATCTAACACAAACCTTTTACACTTATTGGAAATTCATTAGTTATTTCTCATTGGAGACAATATTGTATAAGAGTTGTTGTTAATTTTTTTAGGACGGACACAAAGATAGCAGAACCATCTCATCGATTTATATGAAACTAGCTGTTGCCCGCGGCTCCGCCCGCGTGTATGTCGGTTATCACAGCAAATAGTAGCCTATGTGTTATTCTGATATATAGTCTATATTACTGTAAAGTTTCATCCAAATCCGTTCAGTAGTTTTTGCGTGAAAGAGTAACAAACATCCATACTTACAAACTTTCGCGTTTATAATATTAGTATAGATATGGAACTGATCTCGAAGCCAGCAGTGCGGCGTGGTGGGCAACGCCGTCTCGCTACCGCTGATTTTGAGACCATGGCCTGAAAAAAATATTTTTTTATTGAATGTATAAGATCCTAGTTGAAAAAGTTGAAATATACTTAAGAACATACACGAATGGGTTCAGAATTGAAGGCTCATACTTATAACTCAAACTGACCGTGTGTTCAGGATTTGCAATCCAATGGTTAAGGTCTAAGGTCCACCCATCCATAGACTGACCTGGCTAGGATTGCTTAACTTTGAAATGTGCTGAAACTTGAAACCCATTAACCACTTAGCCACGAGCCTTTAGAATTTATTATGAGAATTTTAGGCTCCGATTTTATTTTAGCCAACGTTTATTTTCCTTCGTTTGTAATATTTGTAAATAAAGCTTCTATAATACAATATTATTTCTGAATATCTAGAATACATTTATAGAATTACAAATGGTTTTAACCGAAATATTCAATCCAGTTGAAACCGTTTACCAAACTAAATGCAATTTCAGTTCAAAATTACTGAAAATTAATTTTGGAGAGATTATTTGATTTGTTGTACAAAATTATTTGTTTGAACAATGTCCCCAGTTGGCCAAGGCGTAATAAGTAACTAAAGTTAGGAACGAACGATTGAAGCTTAAACGTTTATATTAATCGGTTCGCTGCTTGTGCGCCAAACAATAGCTAGCTATCGTTCAGTCCAACAATAGGGAACTTATGAATTTGACCGATTTCTCTATACTATAGCGTCGTAACATTGAATATGTTTACCGACAGGCTTAAATTTACCTATTATCAACATGTTCTGTTATGAATACCGTGTAAATATATATTTAACAAAATTATTACACCAAGAAGTTCAGCTAACACGGTACGTGGCTTGTTAATATTAATTAAGTAAGCTCATATGAAGCTTGAACATAACACGAGGCGTTAACTCTAGTTATTCAGTTTCTATTAACAGGCATACCTGCGGCGATACACTAGTTTTATTGTCGTAACACGACTACCTTTAGCTGTAGCGTTATATAATAAAGGCAGTTATTATAACTTGTTTTTCATTTGCTTCAGCTATATTCGCTGGTATGTTCATGGTTAGAAGTTTACGTTGTTTTATGTTCACGTTTGTAATATAAGCGTGTTTAAAATCGTTACTACAGCTGCGTAGCTAGAGCTATGTTTTGTGTTTTTTTTTAAAGACAACTCCCGCATTTGGAATCGCGGAGGTCCTTACAAACATACATGAAACGGATACAAAGAACACCCAGACTCAGAACAACAATTTGTGGATCACACAAAGTGTTGTCCCATGTGGGATTTGAACCCACAGATTTGGCGCAGTAGAAAGCGGCGTGGTGACCACTTGAGCCACTAAGACTTACAATAAATAGGAATAAATTAGGTTTAAAGTAACCGTATGGGGTTAATAAACGGCCGCTTCTAATCTTTGGGTTGGTGGACATCGCTCAGCTTTTTTTATAGGTTATCTTTTATTGTACATGTTACATCTATCATAGATTAACACGGTAGGGAGCAGCCATACGCAGCTGCCTACGTATTCGTCCGATTTCGGAGCAGATCGTCTCGATCCGTGCGAGCTTCGGGTGTTAGGTTTTATTTACGTTACGGAATTTCTTGATTCGGTCGGCAATAACTTAAAATAATTATTTAATTTGGTGCAGCCGATCGGAAGTTATGCGCGTGCATACATTTCGGCGATTCATTTTTATAATATACACACATCATTAGTGTCTAGGGATCAAGCATTTTTATGCGGATTTCTTGAGATTGAGATGTGGCTTTGGCCCTGGCCTGCTCAGTCGCCAGACTTGAACCCGATTGAGCATGCATGGGATATGCTACAGAGAAGAGCTCTGCCGAATATGGAGGGTATCCAGTCGCAAGAAGACCTTTTTTTGTTGTTGCAACGAACATGGGCGGCCATTCCACAGCGTGATTTGGATGAACTCATTTTGAGTATGCCAAACCGATGTTCTTGTGTTAGTGTTCGCGGTAGAAACACGGATTATTAATTGTTTAAGTTACCTAATAAAATTTTAAAGAAAACTGTTATTTCAGTCTTTTTTTCGAACTTTAATGTTAGTGGTTCAAATGTCAAAAATCCTTTTATTAGGAAAATGGCAAATTTCTTTATTAATGCAAAGGTGACTTGGTTTATCGTTACTGTGACAAACGAAAACACTTTATTTGATGAATCCTTAAAGAAAATTTTAATTAATATCAATCAGGAGAAAAGTTATTGCAAAAATATATGTTGATCCCTAGACACATATGTTGATCCCTAGACACTTTTGATGTGTGTATATGTGAGTTCGTAGTGACAGGTGATTGTTTTGGTATGTGAGTCTACAATGTATACGAGGTAGACTCGTATAAAAAAAACAATCGCCCCGCAAAAAATGACAAGGAAAATATACAAATTTATACCCGGTATCGCTCGTATGAATGTAGATGTACATGTCTTTATCAATCAATTTACTTCTCTTTAGGAAAAAGATATACACCATAAAGAAAAAATACAAGAGTAAGTAAGCATATCTTTTAAAGTTTTAAGGTTCAAGCTTCATTAATTATACTCGTATGTGATTCTACTGTAATTATAATGCGTAATAATTATTACGTGCTAATCAATTTACTGGAAATTTCTATCTATGAAAGAGCTCAAGAGCTCACTGAGATTTCATTAATACCTTATGATATTACCTACATACCATAAATTGAAGCCTGTATTTCAGATGAGCCAAAAGCATCTATTATTTGGTGCTCATAGCGAATAAGAGCTAATTACTCCCCTTCAGGGTCTATGAATGCTGACATTCTTCAGTGGTTGTCGACGTACATAGATGTGCGAAAACTACGACCTTTCATAATTTTGGTTACATAGTTTTTAACAATAATTATTTTTACGGGAATTAACGCGATCACTTATTAAAAGGTATTGTATACCTCTGATTACCTGACGTTTCGACCAGGTTGCACCGGCCGTGGTTACAGGCTGACTGGCTCAGCGGCGCACGCCCTCCGTCGTCAAATCCGTGAAGTAGAAGGTTCTTCGTTCACCCGCACATTTTCGACATTATTGATAAATTTGTTTCGCCATGTACCGTCACATACCACACTAACAGTGTCCCTATTCTGTAAGCAAACCGATGTGTTCCTATTCTGGTGTTTATCCGACTGCGCAGAAAAGCGAGGTGGTATGTTTTTTAACACTGGATTCCACGGTGTAGATAATTTAAAACCATCTTCCCGATTGAAAGTTTTGTGTTTTTTAATCTCAATCGCTTCACGTACTACTCTTGAGTAAAAGTGACGTTCGGTGGAGAGGACTTGCGTGCGGTGAAATTCAATCCAGTGGTTGATGCCTGCATCGAGTGCATGTTCTGCAATCGCCGATTTGCTCGTCTGTCGGTTCTTCACAGCAGCAATATGTTCTTTGACCCTTTCAGCAATAGTCCGCTTCGTTTGGCCTATGTAGGAACTTCCGCAGCTGCAGTCTATTTTATACACACCCGGAGTTTGTAGTGGCAATATATCCTTCGGTGTGCGGACGATGTTGTGAACCTTTATGCCTGGTGTGTATACTGTCGGAATGGTGTATTTCGATATACTATATATATAATAAATATAAATAAATATTTCTATTTATTTATTTAATCATCCACACTGTGTGTTACTATTAATTTGTATAAGATGTACATATACTTTTTTTTACTATCAACTTTTAATACACCAGGCACTGCCCTTAACTTTCCACGTCTTTCTTTCCATCCCTTATCGCCTTAAGGCAATCTCTTACAGGCAGTAAGAGATTGCCTTAAGGCGATAAGGCCGCCAATTGTACGTCCTAGTTTTATGTTACCTATGTAATTAATCTGGTGTACAATAAAGTGATTATTATAATTATTCTCTTTATTAAATTACTATAACATATTATTTACATTTTTAAATATACATATAAAAACAAATACATTTAAAAATATAAAAAATAGTAGACCACCGCCTTCGGGTACAGGGATCAAGAAACCGGTGGTTAGGGCTCCAAAGACAAGAACCTCCTCACAATACGAGCCGTATCAAGTAGGACTGCCTTCTGCATCAGACCCTTAATCCAGCCGTCTAACGTGAGCCTCTTAAGGTGTTGGTCGAGGCTCTTGGCAATTAATCCGTGAACAGATATGACTATCGGAACAATGATCACCGAATCAACATTCCACATTTCGACAATCTCGTGAGATAAATCCAAATATTTTATTTGTTTCTCTTTTTCAACTTTCACGAGATTCTCATCATGAGGAACGGCGATGTCGACAATCATTGCGCGGCGCTCCAATCGATCTATCAACACAATATCAGGCTTATTGGCAACAATAGTCCTGTCTGTGATAACAGATCGATCCCAATATAATGCAGCATGACCATTCTCGAGAACTGGGTCGGGCACATACCTATAGTATGGCACCTCTTAGTTCACAAGATGGTATTTAAGGGCAAGTTGCTGATGTACGATCCTGGCTACTTGGTTGTGCATATGCAAGTACTCGCCGTTAGCAAGACGAGAACAACCAGAAATAATATGCCTGATAGATTCTCCAGGACGGTGAAATGCCCGACAGATATCATGATATATTTCCGATAGTTATTCGTCATGATGACTTCGTCCATAATCACACAAACAAAACCTTCGGTTTCTCCAAAGAGATCGCCATACCGTAGCCAAGACGTAGACGCTTTGACGTCTATATCAGGCCCATTTAGGGCCCGATAAAACCGACCATGAAGTTCCTTGCCCTTCCATACCTCCTTGCGTTCATTAGTACCAAGTGCTACTGCAACTAGACTGCGATGCATTCCCACATCAGTATGAAGAAAATATTCTCTAAGATTGTATATCTCGCGGTTGTGAAGGGTATTGAAATAGACCACGACCCCCACATTTTCGCGGGATAAACAACCTCATAACTGATGAACGTGGGTGATGCATTCGGAATGCAGTCAGCAATGTACGGACTCTCCTGTCTAGGGCATCTAATTCGGTCTGAGTCCATCTAAGTATACCAAAGATATACATCAGAACCGGCATGACCCAACCATTGTAGGCTCGCACCTTGTTACGGCCTGATAAAATACTTTTAAGTACTTTTTTCAGGCGGCCAAAAAAGCGTTCCCGCAACGACTGTTTCATGTCAGATTCTGGTATTCCTAAAGACTGTGAAAAACCTAGATACTTGTAGGTTTCGGTTGCAGACAGAGATCTGAGTCTTGTAGAATCTGAAAGCTCTATACCCTCAGATTCCGCAATCACACCTTTCTTTACATACATGACTGCACACTTGTCTGCAAACGTTGCATTGCGGAAGGAGTATTTCCTAGTGTTTGGCGGTGCGGTAATATTCGAATAATACCAAAAAGCGGCGATAAGCCGCCGGACGATCCTAAATCCTATCGACCCATAACACTGTTACCATCGCTGGGAAAGCTTTTAGAGCGTCTTGTAGTACCACGACTTCTACCGGGTGGAGTTAAATTTCATGATAGACAATTCGGCTTTACGTTGGGAAAATCGACAACTGATGCGGTTATATCTGTAAGGAAAACTGTCACCGAGTCAAATTTTCAATACGTTTTAGGCATCTTCTTAGATATATCTGGCGCCTTTGACAATGCGTGGTGGCCCATGCTATTGCTAAAATTAAAATTAAGAGGTTGCTTTAAAAATATTTATTCCCTTATCTCCTCGTACTTCTTACAAGGTACTACTAAATTGAGACTTGGGCATCATTCTGTGTCAAACGCGCTTACGATGGGGTGTCCTCAAGGGTCAGTGCTAGCTCCATACTTGTGGAACGGGGGAACGGACTTCGACGATTTTCTGGCAATGCCTGTGCCGTCCAGATGTACCCTGAATGCGTACGCGGACGACGGTTTGTTATTGATAGAGTCGGATACTAGAACGGGGCTTGAGACGCTGGCCAGTGAATGTTTGGACTTAATATCTCGGTGGGGTGGGCGTAATCGGTTGACGTTTGCACCAAACAAAACCTTCCAGCTACTTCTGAAAGGTAACCTCAAATCACCGCCGTGTATTAAATTTGAAAATGTTACTATTAAAAATAAAACCTCGGTTTCTTTGCACTGACGATGATATCAACTGCGACATGGGGTCTGTCATATAATACACTAAAGATCATATATGGAGCTACTTATTTGGGTTCTATTTGCTATGGTGCTCCTGTATGGGCAGATAGGGCGACTGTAGGTGCTGTCCGTCGCAAACTGTTACAAAGCCAACGACCTGCATTGATTTTCTTGTGCAAGGCATATAGGACGGTTAGCACTGAGGCTTTACCGGTGTTGGCAGGTGTTCTTCCGGTCGATCTCGAGGTGCAAAGACGTGCAGCCATGTACTATTCCACACTACAAAACATGGAATGCGATTTTTTGGGCATACGAGACCGCGGTAAAATCATAAGATTGTTTCAACAACAATCCAATGTCTATAACGACCTCTTGGATGAATGGCAGCAACGATGGGACGAATCATCTAAGGGGCGTCACCTCTACCAGTTCTTTCCATCTGTTCGTGAAAGGTTGTCAAGGACATGGCTCGAGGTAGATCACTGTGTCGCTCAATTTCTTACAGGCCACGGTAACTTTAAGAGCAAACTATACTCATTTAAATTAGTCGATTCACCATTGTGTCAATGCTCAACACCTGATTCTAGCTGTGAACAGTCGGCTCATCATATCCTCTGGGAATGTAGTCTTTGGTACAATGAACGTAACATGATGCTAAATAGCTTACAAATGACGTCTGGGGTAGTATATTATGGGGATCTTGTGTCAACTGCGGTGAATTTCCGTGCGTTTAAGCGATTCTGCCATACATACTATAGAAATTAAATATAGCTCACTTAGGACCCATAATATTTTTATCCGTGGTGCTTCCCGGTTTGAAAAAGGCGTCTGCCTATTTTGACTCCATTTTGTCTCCCGCTTTGCTAAGGAGGGAAGTGGACTTATTATATTTCCAACTCCTCCAGTTTTCTTCTGATTAATTTCGTTGCGGGTTCCAAGACAGTTAAGTTTTTCTTGGGACTTCCCGAGTGTCATAACTCGGTGTTTTCGTGGGTCACCGCTGTTGATCCTGGTGTACAGGAGTTACAGTGGTGGGCGTGTGGGCGGGATTAGTCCTGCACACTTGTCTACACCAAACTCCATTTTTATAGAATTACTAAAGTTTTCCGTAACCCTTAGTAACGCTGTCAATTGTAATTTAGTGGGGGCAAATAGTTTCAAATCATCCATATAAAAGAGGTGAGATATAACTCGATCATCTTTCTACAACCTATAGCCTAACCCTGAACCCTATAGAATAGAGTACTTAGAGGATTCAAAGACAGACAAAACCACAAGAGACTCAGACTGTCACCTTGAAAGATGCCTCGCTCAATATTTATAAGTACGTCGTTTACCGCAGTATGCCGACATCCAGGATACCGAAGTACTGTTCTCCATTGCCCCATACACGACTTTAAGAAAGTGCACAGAGTTGTATCAATTTTATACAACTCCAGCACCTTCAAAAGCCATGTATGTGGAACCGAGTCATAGGCCTTCTTGTAATCTATCCAACATGTCGCCAGACTCTTACGATTACGACGCACTTGTTGGCTAATGATCATGTCTGTGATAAGGAGATATTTAGTGCCACGGGATCCACTTCTACATCCATTCTGAGAAACGGAAATTATCAAATTATTATTGATATGTGTAGAAATTTTGACTCTCAGAATAGATGTCAGAAGTTGATACATAGTTGGTAAACATGTTATGGGTCTAAAATTTTTGGGATCCACGGCACTACCAGATTTATAGAGTAAGTGGGTTATACCAGTGGTTAAAAATTGTGGTAATGACCCCGAATCCAATGCTGCCTGGAATTGAGATGCCAGACACGCATGTGAGCTTTGGAACCATTTAAGCCAAAAGTTGTGCAGACCGTCTGGACCAGGTGATTTCCAATTCGGCAATGAACGGACTGCACAACTTACATCATCTTCATCAATGACAACTGGTTCCATAGATGTTATTTAGATGTTATAGACTCACATGAGCGTTTGACATCCCGCATCCAATCACCATCTGTGTGAGTGACAGGCACCGACCAAATGTTACGCTAAAATGTATTTGTGGCATTTTCATCTGGCAAGTGCCCATCACGCTCACATGGATTCGGTGCCTCCCATTTTCGATACACCCACTTCTCATTTCTTTGGAACATACGATTCTGATTAAACCGGTCTCCTCGTTTTTTGTACCGTCCTATCCTATTTGCCCATGCATAAACTTTTTGCTTCAAGAAGTCAATGCGCTCTGTGACACTCGACATGTACTGTTGAGGACTGATGGTAGTCCCCAAGAATTATATTATTATAATTAATAATTAATGTATTATTATTATGATTCTTTAACACGGACCCGATCTTATCCGTAACTCCCTTGACATAAGTTAGTACATAGTTTTTTTATGTTTGGCCCTGCCAAAATGACTCTACACTGCCTGATGGAAATCATAAGCCGGATTTAAGATTGGTGGTCACCATACTCATTGCGAATGCAAACAATGCAGTATGGTGACCCACACCATAGCGTCCTAGTGATGCTTAGACATCATTGGACCTCCGGTCTCACACTCACAAACTAAACACGACAGCACGAACGCTGTCATTTCGCGTCGGTCGAGCCGACCCGTTCGTGCTGAATTCAGCGTGGCTCTACTACCTCAAAAATTTGGTTTTATATGTAATTATGATATGTAATGTTAAAGCCAGTGTACCTTTATATGGTAGCGGATTAAGAATATAGAATGACAACACCCTTATTCATCCCGTGGTGGTCGCAAACTCTGGAGGATAGCAGCACTGAAGGGAGAAAGAAAAACTTAAAACAAATCCTGTACCAACCAGTCTGACCAGGGTGGTACAGTAAGCCAAAACCTCCTTTCTAAGGATTGGTTTGGTCACTGGATTGGAACTGGATTGGTCACACACTCCGTAGGGATTCCAATCATATCGCCCCACAGGCGCTCAAATGAAATCCTCAAGGGAAACGAAAACGTGGCTGTCCCAAACAGACCTGGCGACGCACACACGACGACTGCAGACGAGGCGAAGAAGGTCAGAAAGACGTGGAGCGAGTTAAAATACGAAAATCACGACCGAACGCCATGGCGGAATACTGTGGACGCCCTCTGCCCCATCTAGGGGACATAGGACTACTGGACTAGTGGACTGTCATCATAGGCTCTGGTGATGATAGTTGTTTTTTCGTCTATTAAAAAATCAAAATCAGATACGCTACCTGTGTGTCCTAACCGTGTATGTGGATGGTACATAGTATGGATGAATCATCATAGAAAAGATTAGCAAAATTTATATCTAATAATAATGTCTGTAAAAAAATCTAATAAAATATACGAGTATTTGAATTATAAACAAATAAAAACAAATAGAAACATCGTTCATAAAAGCCCAAAACATTCCTGTAATTTAAAAATAAATCATCAAAAGTCAGACATGTTGTCTTAACCGTCATTAAAACATAAATTTATGAAATTTTAGCCAGGATAAAATGGGATTGTAGGATTGTATCATAATAATAACAAAGTTATACTGAGAGGTAAAAGATGAACTTCGCGAGCCCACTGGCAAGAGTATTACGTCCCAATTACAGTAATACACCCCAAAATAATAGGGGAGATACCTGTCCCGATTTCCAAATCATTATCTAAGCTCACCCTGTAATGGTATTTTTTCAAGAGGAAAACAAGCTGGTACATTCGTGTTGACGACGTAATACACTGTCATTACCTCTTATTCTGGATGGAATAACTGAACATAAAAACAAAATACAAAAGAATTACCTCAAAGTCTTGTTTAATTTGTTTAAAATACCAATTCTTCATACAAGTACTCGCATCATAAAGGTTGAAGTAACACATAATATGTAGATAACAATGCCGCGTATTATGCTAATAACATATCAATCATTTATTTTTGTTTCATAAAAAACCGACACAAAGCATTTCCTTTAGTGATAACATTTGATATACATCTATGAAGTTAACTGCTGTAATTTTATAGGTTTTACCTAGTTTAAGCATATACAAAGTGTTTATTCTGTAGTTAAACCATTCGCTTGTGAAGATATATTACCCAAAGTACTATTTTATGGGTTTCTAGCCAGTCACCCATAACCAAAAAAATGTTGTTCTTGGTTTAAATATGAAACAGGTATTTACCAGGCCTCAGTGTAGTAGTTAAGTTATTATTTGAAAGTTGAAACATTGGAATCTTGGCTCTGAGAATTAAATTATAATTCCTTAAAAAAAAACTAAAAAACTAGTCACACGTTGTTAAAGTGTTATGGTGCGTTTCTACGTAACGTGTGACTACGGCTTTTCAAACTTGTTTCATACTTTTTCAGGTTCGTTTTTTGTCGTAGTTGGGTTTTAGTTTTTTCTTTTTTTTATTTAAAATGTTTTGGGGCCATTATTAATATATAATATATATATGTCGGAGTGAGGGTATCCAAATAATAAAAGTGATACAAACATTTGCCACTATCGAACACTACGGAACACTCTATATAAAGCGGCGCGATCGGCAACAGGACACAGTTCTCTTCAGATCTCGCGACGACCATATCTATTATTTGATTTGCGATTTATTGTATCTCTGTGTTTTATATTGTGTGTATGAGGCGATATTTATCAGTGGGGGAATTACTAGCCTAGGTGGCGAATTCCACAGGGCATCGCGGAGGGGTGAGCGTTGCCCCAATCCCCTCATGGGGGGTTGCTGATGGTGTTTAAGTTAATTCGTATCCGTTTAGTAGTGATTAGTGTTTGGCTTTGGTCCAGATTGGCTGTATCTGTCATTCATGTTCTCGTTTATTCTTGTGTCTCCGACATCAGAAGTGGGATCTGAATCTCATTTGCCCACATGTTTGAGAGTGTAACGGATCGTCAGTCGCGGCGAGCGGTCGAACTACCCTCCGCTTGAAAATCGTACGAGGTGTCATTTGTTAAATTTTTGTAAGTGAGAACGCTCACATAGTATCAAAGTGTCGGTATAGCCTTTTCGCGTACGAAGGGTTTGTGAGACGTGCGGCCTACAACAGCGGCAGCGTGCGGTAGTAAAAGCAACGCATCGGTAACTGGGAAGTAACCGGTATGTACGGACAACTCCAACAATCCGGTGAGTCGTACTATTTTTATTTTGTGCTGAGTGCTCTTTAATAAGATAAGTTCTGTCAGATGAGTTTCTAGGCAAACGACAATATTGTGTAATTTATACTCTCGATTGTTTGATTGATTGTTGATTTTTGTGTAAACAAAAATAAAATAGTGGAATAAGTAAAAGTGATTTTGATTCGAAAATGGACAATATTGTGCAGTAACATTATTGAGGGTAGGTAATGCCCGCACTTATTGTAACCTCGAAATTCTATGAACAGTTTCAATCCAGATTTATTCATTGCGGTTATTGTTTCATGTAGTACACGATTACTGTATTTCAAACGACATAATTATTTAAAGAGAAGAATGAGAATCTGTTTGCATTAAGGTTTTCATTTGCAGTTTTCGAAAATAATTTTGTTCTTAAAATAATAAGATCGTTTCTATTGGTGACATCGGTACAAAGGTAGACGATTTCGGAAGTATAGTGTAGTATTATATCATAGCAGAATATCTGTGATGGAGGTGGATTGAATAACCCGTTTTGCACATGCTGTTTGTTTATTGTTTAAATTTATTTCTTATTTTTAAAACCCGACGCAAAAAGAGGGGTGTTATAAGTTTGACGTGTGTCTGTCTGTGGCACCGTAGCTCGCGAACGGATGAAGTGAATTCAATTTAGTTTTTTTGTATGAAAGGTGAGTTACGTGCGAGTGTTCTTAGACGTGTTTCATGAGAGTCGGTTGAGTCATTTGAAGGTTGTGAGGGTGAAAGTGGGGAAGAAAAACCGAATGTCTGCAAAACGTGCCAGTATAATCGTTAAATGACAATTGTGTAATTGATAACTTCGACCTGATGCTGCATAAGGGGTTTTTTTATTTATTCAATTTTAAATTTATGATTGTGATGTGATTTTTAGTTTGAGGCGGATTCATCTTTGATTGTAGCTATTAACATTTTTTTAATTATTATTTTGACCAATTTGAGATAGTTGTGACTCGAATTATAATTACCGTTTTTTTATTTTGTGATGAAATGTCGATATTTTCAGTAAAGATAAAAAAAACTGGTCGGACTTCTATTTGGTGTCAGCTATCTCACCAGCAGCGGGTGATTGTAGCTGGCATGTCTATGTAGTTGGCAGATACACGTGTGGGAGTCACAAGGGATAACTAACTGTTACACTTGTGGTGGTCACAGGGATGACCTACGATACTATTTATTTTGATTGCTTTGAGAATTTGCAGCAGTAGTCAATTACTAAAGTTCTTATTTTATGTTGTTTTGATTTTAATAATGATGTTACTGTTTTCTTTTCCTGTTCAGTAGTGTACTGTTTTATTGAGACAGAATAGACAGTGAGGTCAGATATGGCAGAGTGAGAGAGATACTGTGTGTACACGTATGTGACATTTGATAGGGAAAGTGTAAATTAGTAAAGTTTGATCTCAGTAACTTAGTTTTGATTCAAAGTTAAGAAAGAAATTAGACAAAGTTAAATCCTAAGTATAAAGGACCGTTTAAAATTGTAGAGTTGCTCGATGGCGATCGTTATACTTTGAAATCTTTAACTAGTAACAGAATCTACAAATGCGCTTGCGTTCGTATACGAGAGTTTCCTTTAAGTGATATACCCGAGGAGGTAGATTTATCTGGCATTGATAATAGTGAGGAAAATCCCTGTAGATCAAGTCCCTATTGATTATGATGATGATAATCAAGGGTTAATTAATTTGGATGGTCTGATCCAATCAGGCTGATGCAATGGAATGAAATTGAGTTGTAATTGTGTGGCGAGTAGTCTCTATAATGAGATATCCTATCAGCGTGGTGGTTGTTAAAGTTTAGTTAAGTTTTGCGAAAGGCGAGGTGGCCACTGAAAGGCGAGGTGGCCACTGAAAGGCGAGGTGGCCACTGAAAGGCGAGGTGGCCACTGAAAGGCGAGGTGGCCACTGAAAGGCGAGGTGGCCACTGAAAGGCGAGGTGGCCACTGAAAGGCGAGATGGCCATTGAAAAGTGAAATTGGTAGAATAAGAGGCCATGTAGATATTGTTAATAATCCAAAAATGTGTAACGCGATAAACGGTGAGGTGACTGTTGCGATACTACTTACTGGTGTTATTAATTTAGTATGTAGCGAGAAGTCTATTAGCATTCAGATTTGATAACGAAAAGCCTATTTTATGAGAATGTCCTAAATGAAGTTGTTCCATAGAAGATAAAATGTAATAATGTACCCAATGTCCTTGGTCAGGAGTGGCCGAACAATACGAAAATCTCTTTCTTTTCTGCGGATAATGATGATGATGCCTTCAACATCACACGAGGACGTGTAATACGTCAGGACGGCCGTGTCGGAGTGAGGGTATCCAAATAATAAAAGTGATACAAACATTTGCCACTATCGAACACTACGGAACACTCTATATAAAGCGGCGCGATCGGCAACAGGACACAGTTCTCTTCAGATCTCGCGACGACCATATCTATTATTTGATTTGCGATTTATTGTATCTCTGTGTTTTATATTGTGTGTATGAGGCGATATTTATCAGTGGGGGAATTACTAGCCTAGGTGGCGAATTCCACAGGGCATCGCGGAGGGGTGAGCGTTGCCCCAATCCCCTCATGGGGGGTTGCTGATGGTGTTTAAGTTAATTCGTATCCGTTTAGTAGTGATTAGTGTTTGGCTTTGGTCCAGATTGGCTGTATCTGTCATTCATGTTCTCGTTTATTCTTGTGTCTCCGACATATATATATTTGAAATGTACAAGTAACGCCCTTTCCAATGATACCAATGGCTGTAAATTAAACTTAAAGCAGTTGAGTATAATTCGCATAACGTTTCTGAAATATGTTATTATTGAAATAGGTTTTAATAGACCTTTTCATTAGAAGATTATTTTGAAGTAATTTCGAAAAAAAAAGTGCCTCCCTTGCCATCTCCAATGAATTTCTTGATTCCTCGTCGTATTCCTTGCGGTTTTCTCTGAGCTCCAGAGCGAGGTGCTGCGTATCCAACTAACATAAAGCATTCAGTTTATCCGACGGCGTGGAAAACCTTAACACTTGAGGTATGTTGATGAAGCGGTTTCTATTTAATTGAGTCTAATTAATCTTGAGTTTCTAGTTAATAGTTCCCATAAATATAGTCATCAAGATGTGGTTCATTTTATGGTGTCAAAATCTACTAAACATGTATAAGTGAAATCTGATTAACATATTTTTTTATTGCTCTGTGGTACGTATTTATCTATATAAATAAACAAAATTGAAGTTTCTGTTTTCAGTCTTTCGCTAAATGAATTTGAAAGTATAATACGGTACTTACATCAATTATTTTTTTTATATTTTTGTCTTTCTGTCTGTTTGTTCAAGCTAATAGAGATTAGCTATAGAGATAACGACAGTTGTTATAGAGATAGCGACTACGCGACTGTCTACAAGAAGAGAGTCCTATCAGAATCGGTCTGATGGGACTTTCACTGGCAGATAGCTGATGTTATATGTAGCAACTAACTAAAAGTAGTACCGTGGGAAAACCGCGCTTCGGCATGAATGGGCTGGCTCGGCCGGAGTGATACCGCGGCCTCACAGAAAACCGGTGTGAAATAGCACTTGCGCTGTGTTTCACCGAGTGAGTGAGGATACCGGAGGCCCATACCCCAATCACTCCCCATACCCCTCCTCATCCCCCAAAGGCCGGCAACGCACTTGTGACGCCTCTGGTGTTGCAAGTGTCTATGAGCGGCGGTAATCGCTTACCATTAGGCGATATGTCTGCTTGTTTGCCCGGCTAGTACATATAAAAAAAATATATAAAAAAAAAAAAACAAAATTAAAACTAATGGAATAGTAATAATATCCGATTCAAAAGGATCAAAATTCAATAACACTGGGGGGCGCAGCTATGTACTAAATTTCATCAAATAAGAAGTATTAAATACTTATAGATTACCTCTTTCGACATTGTTATACTGAAATGGCCCGCCCGAGACCACTACTGGTGAAATAATTAAATACATTATTCCAGTATTAAAAAAACATATTTTTGTTAAAATAATTTTTATCGCTTTAAAACTATAGAAGTCACATAAATTTGAAAATTTTAACAATATGTAATTTTGTAATTTAAGCAAGGCACCATAACAGAATTGCATGTCTTCCGCGAAATATGATATTAAGCATTTCGTAAGAAACAGAACAATTTTATACATCTGTAATGGTTATTTTCGATAATTGACTTGTTGAGGTTCCACCTGCTGTCACATCAATCTTAAAGATGTAACCACTTCTTAAGTAACTGCAACTGAACATTATAACTTTTTGAATGCAGCTAACGATGAAATTATAGGTTATTGTTTCGCATCTGTCTCTCTATAGACCCATTAGTACCTAATAGAACATCTTTCCTTTAGAAGAGTTTAACTTTTTTTTTTTGAAGATACGTTCTTTTCGGTTTTTATAGTAAAAAATATTTCAAGTGTTACATTACAGCTTCAATATTATTATATTAGTCCTATTTTTAATTGACTTCCAAAAGCAGGAGGTTCTCAATTTCATCGGGTTTTTTTTTTTTTGTATGTACCTACACTGATTACTCCGTCAATTGTGGACCGATTTTGAAAATTATTTTTGTATTCGAAATGGTATGCTCCCCATGTGGTCCCATTGTCAAGATATCAGGATCTGATGATGGGATCCCAAGGAAATCGAAGGAAACCCTCAAATTTGTGAGGCACGCACTATGTTTTTCATATATTTTCTAAAGCTATTACAGTATTTACATTTGGTAGTCATCAGTTCATGATGATGAGCTGATGATGGAAGATAAAACTCCTTAACGGTTAGGAGTTGGAAGATAAATCTTTAAATGTCATGTGTATGTATGTTATCTTAAGTCGTATTCTTTCAAGTTATTTAGGTGAAATGATGATGAGAGACTTGATAAACACTAAACAGCGAAAAAAAAACTACGTTTAAAAAACCGACTTCAAAAAGTAATAAATAGTATAAAATAACTTAATTTGTATGTGCTACCTATTAATAGGTTTGAAATCGGTGCCAAGCCAAAGTGTAATAGTAGGTACCGCACTCGCCACGCGTGACCTTGAGCGGGATAGCTGCTCTTCGCGTAGAACAAAACAACCGAAGCGTCGGTGACGTCGCCGTCGTTGACGTTCATCTCGAAATATAGCGAGTGTGGTACCTACTATTACATTTGGCTTGGCACCGACTTCAAACCTATGAATAACTAGCACATACAAATTAAGTTATTTTATACTTTTTAGTTTTTGTAGTCGGTTTTTTAAACGAAGTTTTTTTTTCATATCATACTATTATATTTACAATCAACCTGTCGCCGTCCATTGCTGAACGCAGGCTCCATAAGGAGCGCCCACTATTGCGATCATGGGCAGTACACGTCCATTCACTGATAGCCAATTTCAAACCTCGTGTAAATAATATACCTTTTTGAAAAATTCAATGCTTTAATTACGCTTAGGTATATATATTTTTTAGAATAATTAACTGCAACCAAATTATAATCAGTAGAAGTAGAATAAGAATAAGTAGAATAAGAAAGGAAAATATTTCGAAAAGGATTTTTACAAGCTTTCTGGTTGCGAGAGAGTGGACTGTATCTGCGGTTTCTAAAAACTGACAATGAATGCGACAATAAGGGAGATGAACTGCCTTAGGGAAAATCAGGGTTATGACAAGACAGTTCTACATATAGGTAAGGACTAACCTCTGCTTGGTCTTCCCTTGTGGATGTGGACTGCTGATGCGAGTAGCGGCGGGTAGATCCACGGAATCCTCGATAATCGCCACGGCGGTTAGCGACAAAAGTTCGTTCCTGCGGGTGCGGTGAAGTCTTTGCGGGATAGGGTTACGAAAAACAACCTTTTCCTTCCGTGGTTCGCGTCGGACTTCTTCGACACTTGTCAAATCACAAGTGTCATTGTATGCGTCGAATGCTTCTCTTTCTCGCTCTCACAATCACAGCTTGAGGTATGAGGGAAAAGGATAGGAGAGGATGGCGCATTCATCAATCAATTATAGATATATTAAATAAATGACAATATGGCGTAACCATTTCCCCCCGTCTTGAAGGAATTGATTCCTTCAAAGTATGAAAGAAAAAAAAGAGAAAACACCAAATAAGCGAAAACACGAGCGAAAACTACGTGCGAAAAACTATATATGCGAAAATTACGAGCTCAACTATATGGGCGAAAATATATCTTAAACTATAACCTAACCTAAGACGCTATTCGCGATAACACTTATTGGCTAGGTAAAGGGCACAGACGTACAACCGGGCGCAAATACGATCCGGTAGCAGTCCTAACTCTTGCGATACGAACCACTCCATCAGTGGCCGGAAATACTTCTTCAATAACCCCTAAAGGCCAGTGAAGAGGCGGCGCGTTTTCCGTATTTAAAATAACGACGGTCCCTACGGTAATCGGGTTATGCGGTGTATTCCATTTATTCCGAGACTGCAAAGTATGCAAGTATTCTGCTCTCCATCGCCTCCAAAAGGATTGCACTAATCCATCCAGTAAGTCATGTCGAGACAGAATAGTAAGTCTGTCATCTTCGATGTCGCGAGCAGGTAAATAACGTAAGGGTGTCGTATTTAGAAAGTGTGCGGGCGTTAATGCGAGATCCTCCGAGGGATCGCTAGAGATGGTGCGACATAAGGGACGTGTGTTCATAACTGCCTCAACTTGAGCCAGTACGGTGGTCATCTCTTCAAACGATAAAATTTGCTCACCAATAACGCGAAATAAATGAGTCTTAAGGCTCTTAATGTTAGCCTCCCAGTTACCACCAAAGTGACTAGCGGCGGGCGTGTTTAGTAACCAGGTTATGCGATTCTCAGCTAATATGTGAGCATATTCATTATTGAAATCTTTGGACTTCAGAAGCCCATAAAGCTCTGAAAGGAAGCGTTTAGCGCCGACATAGTTCGTCCCGTTGTCCGAATAAATACGACCCACAGGACCTCTACGCGCTAAAAACCGTTTGAAGGCTGACATAAAACTTGCTGTACTAAGATCACCAGCTAGTTCTATATGAACAGCACGTGTTGTCAAACAGACAAACAAGCAGACATAAGCCTTCACAGACCGTATACCACGGCCTCGCGAAATCGTCACCTTAAAGGGGCCAGCATAATCTGTACCCGTGTGTACGAAAGGCTTAGCGGATTGTACGACACGACAAGACCTGTGTTCCGACATTTCAGGAAATACAGGCTTAGGCCGTACTCGAAAGCAAGAGATACACTTATGTATCCTACTACGAATCAAATTGCGTGCGGACAAGATCCAGTATTTCTGTCGAAGAATTGACATAAGTAAATCTGGACCTGCGTGGCAGTTTAACTTGTGATAATAGTCCACAAGCAAACACAAAACATGATGTTTTTTAGGCAAAACGATCGGATGTTTCTGATCGAAATTCAAATCTGAATTCGACAAACGTCCACCAACTCTAATAATGCCATCGTGGAGAAATGGCTTGAGTCGTTGGAAGGAACGACTACAGGGTTTTCCAGTCTGTAGCTTGACTATCTCATTGGCGAAATGAGTAGTCTGTAATTCACGAAGAACCTTCTGCTCCGCATAATCCAAATCTGAAGCTGAAATTAATTCTCGTTTTGGGAGAAGTTTCATAAATCTGCAGACGTAAACTACGCAGCGCAAAAGTTTAGACCACGAGGAAACACGATCCGCCAGTGTGAGAATAGGAGATTGTTCCTGTGGTATAGAGGTGAGTAATGAACATTTCTTTTCTTCAGGCGGGCAAGAAACATCAGATGGTTGAAACGTGTACACTGGCCACTCAGACGGATCAAATTTGACCCATGGTGGACCATGAAACCAAAGCGGGTGACCAATAATTTGTGCCGGACTAAGACCGCGCGACAAGCAGTCAGCGGGATTTTCAATTCCTGATACGTGACGAAAACACTGCGGCGACAATAACGATTGAATCTTTGAAACGCGATTAGCGACAAAGGTTGCCCACCTATGGGGTGAGGCGTGAATCCAGCACAAAGCTACAGTAGAGTCTGAAAAGGCGTACACGCCACGAAATTGTATGCGGTTTCGACATGCTTCAATAATACCATTGATTAAGTTTGCGAGCACTAGGGCAGAGCAAAGTTCGAGTCGGGCTAAAGATACCACTTTACGAGGTGCAACTTTGGATTTGGCACTAATAAGGTGCACAACAACATTATCGCCATTTTTGACGTGAAAATATGCAACAGCCCCATAGGCCTTCTCACTAGCATCACAGAACCCTATGATAGTCACTTCGCTACCACTAGTGATGTCCACATGGCGTGGTATATTGATTTGTTCGAGCAGCGGGAGCTCCTGCCGGAACCGTACCCACAAGGAGACAATGTTGTCCGGAGGTGTGTCATCCCAGTCACAATTACAAAGCCAAAGCTCTTTAATTAGAAGCTTGGCATATAATATCACGGGAGCCACGAAGCCCATTATATCCCATAATCTTGCCACGCAAGATAAAATGGTGCGTTTTGTACATTTTTGAGCGGGTGTACTAATTTTCAAACTGAAAAGATCTGATGAATGTGACCAGTTCAAGCCTAGCACTTTATGAGAGTCTGATTCATCAAACTCCTTAACAGATAAAAGGCGATGCGATGGCGGAATAGTGTTTATAACATCTTGCGAGTTGCTAGTCCACTTTACTAGATCAAACTGCCCAGCTTTCATAAGAGAGATAACCTCAGCAGTAGTGGAGATAGCTTCGCTTTTGTTCTCTACACTGAAAACAAAATCGTCCATATATCCAGAATGTTGAACGATTTCTTGCGCCTTAGGGTACGTGTTACCCTCGTCAGACGCTAACTGCTTCACTGTACGCAGTGCGTGAAATGGACTCGACTTGAGACCGAAACATACGCGATTAAATTCGTAAACCTTAAGCGGTTTATCAGGTGAAAAGCGGTATAATATGCGTTGAAATCTGCGATCACATTCGCGAACTTCAATGTTTAGATACATTTGCCGAACGTCGGCCGAGAGTGCGATTGGAAATAAGCGAAAATTAACGATTATATTGAACAAATTGCCTTGTAAGTTCTGCCCATTATGTAGAATATCATTGAGGGACACAGATGTGCTAGTCTTAGCGCTAGCATTTAGCACTACGCGGAGCTTCGTTGTAAGTTTATCCTCTCGGATAACCCCATGATGCGGTATTATATATGAAGGCAACTGGCTGCCCTTCTCGCTCTCAAGAGGAGAGGGTGCGATATACTCCTTCTGCAAATATTCTCTGATGACGTCATCATAAGCTTGCTTTAGCTTTGGCGAGGCTTGCATTTTTCTCTCAAGACAGAGAAAGCACCTCTCAGCTAGGCGTCGGGAGTCGCCGAGCGTACATGGGTCGCCCTTAAAAGGAAGCGCGACACAGTAACGACCATCAGCGGTGCGAGTCGTAGTACGACTATACATTTCCTCGCAGTCCTTATCATCTGGACTCAAGATTGGTGGGACATTAACTTCTTCGAGTTCCCAGAACTTAGTGACGATCGAATCCAAAGGAGGTTCGACTGAGCAACAGTACGAAACTGGCGAATAAGTAATCCACTTTGCGGGAGCACAACCTACAACAACATAACCCAACACGGTCTCTAAAGCGTGTGGTGCGGTGAGGGTGGAATTACCTTGAACCTTGGAACCCAAAATGAGATGTGGAAAAATAGAGGCGCCTATCAAAATATCAATATCAGCCGGCGTGTGATATGAATCATCAGCTAAAGGCAGATTTTCAAAATTAACCAGCGACGACGTATCAACAGTGACAGTCGGTAAGCGTTCAGTAATTTTATCGACGACTAGTGACTCCATATCAAACTTAACATTTTTATTAAAGCGCGAATAAAAGTTTAATTGTACGGAACCCAGTGTCGTTTTAGTAGAACCCCCAATTCCCTTCACTATAGAAGATGACGATCTTTGGTTCAAGTTTAATCCTAAGCGGTTACAGCATTGGCGCGTTACGAAATTACTCTGAGACGCACTGTCTAACAGAGCGCGAAAACTATGTTCCTTGCCATGCCTATCTATTAGTATAACCCGTGCGGTTGCAAGCAAAACCGTAGTCACGGGTGCGTGCGAAATATTTTTATTATTGCCTGATAATGAGCACAATGCAACATCATCAGCGCTGCGGGTATCATACGATGACGGAGCGGGCGCCGGACCCAGCTGCCGTCCTCCTCCCACGTCACTGCAAGCGCGCGGCGGCGGGGGGGCGAGCGGTGCGACTACTGCGTTAGATGCAGTATGTTTATTTTCAAAATGTAACATCGTGTGATGTTTCTGTTGACATTTTTTACAACGCGAATCCGAATTACAATCAGAAGCATGATGCTTTTTACTTAAGCAATTTATACAGTTTGACTGCGATTTAATAAATTTAAAGCGTTCGTTAGGTGTCAATTTTTTAAATGATTGACATTGATACAAATGCTCATGCTGCGATTTGCATAGCGAACACACAGTTTGATACGATTGAGTTTGAGCGGTGTTAACGTAAGTATTAGTAGACTTGCGTTGCGGCGGCGACCTTGGCGTCGTATAGTCTACGCGGTTACGAGGTTCAGTTTTCGATGTGCGGTTTATGATCTTTGCTTGATCGCGAACAAATGAAACCAAACTATCAAAAGATGGAATCTCAGAACCACGACTGTCCAACTCAAATGCGCGAGCGGTTTCAGGATCTAACTTTTTTAATGATAAGTATAAAAACAATAAATCTGAGAGGTCACTGACCTTAAGATTTTTAAGCGCAGCGACTGAAGTTGCGAATTTATCTAAAAACATCTCGAGGCCAGCTACACTGGGAGCACTCAAAGCCTTAAGTTCGAAAATCTGATCCAAATAGGAACATGACAGCGCGCGTTTATCTTCATACCTATTTATTAAAGTGTCTAAAATAACTTTATAATTTTCGGCACACGGAGTAATGCCTGCGAAAACAGTTTGAACCTTACTATTTAACTTACCAATCAAGTAATGCAATTTTTCTGAGTCAGTGAGCCCCGGGTTCTCATGAACGGTGTTTTTATAAGCCGCGTAAAACAATGGCCAAGTCTTAATATCACCATTAAACTGTGGTAATTCGATCGGCGGTAGCCTAGGTCTGGCACATCTTTTGTGTTCCAGGCGAGGCTCAACTAAAGCAATTAACTTTGCCGCGCGTTTTATTCGACCGTAAAGTTCGTCGAACGAAAGAAGCGATTGATAATTAATAATATATTTAGGATTCAATTTTAACTCAATCGAATTTATTTGGTCTAAGATTAACTCAAAATCTATGCGTAATTTATCTATAGTTTCAATATCACACAAAAAACTTTCTTTTGCAAATTCATTCGATAGATTCTTACATCTATCTGAGATAGCCTGTATGCGTGAGAACATAAGGTCTCTCTTTGCGTGTAGAAGCGACAACTTATTCTCGTCCGACATGACGATATCTAACAGATGTTATAAATGATAACAGTGTATAATACGTAAATATTAGCAATAGATACTTAATTATTTTAATATGTGCCGTGTTCTTATTTGTATATGCGACGAACAGATAACTTGCAAACCTATACAGCTACTTAGTGAAACGTGATACGATGCGAAATAAATGTAATTAATTATAATTAATAAGTAGTTAATAAGATATCCGAATAACATCTATCTACTTTCACGAATTTACTAAGTTGCAAGTCTGTGCAATATTAAATTAACGAAAATTGGGTACGACCGATATTTATAATTATTGTACTACCTACGAATTTGAGATATGAACAAAGTTATAGAAATTTAATTTTTATTACATGCTACAACAAACAAGGAATGCGATAATCCTAACTATTAGTAACGTATTGTATGATTGATCGAATTTGATGCCTAATACCTATAGCGGTGCGGTAAATGCGAGAATTAAAGTAGCGTACTGCTACTAAAAGGGTAGGTACTAGCTAATCTAACCCTACAAACAGCACGAAAACGATACGTTTGGATTAGAATAATTAGTTATAATCCGGTTCGTATGGACCATAAAATAATGGTTGCGAGAGAGTGGACTGTATCTGCGGTTTCTAAAAACTGACAATGAATGCGACAATAAGGGAGATGAACTGCCTTAGGGAAAATCAGGGTTATGACAAGACAGTTCTACATATAGGTAAGGACTAACCTCTGCTTGGTCTTCCCTTGTGGATGTGGACTGCTGATGCGAGTAGCGGCGGGTAGATCCACGGAATCCTCGATAATCGCCACGGCGGTTAGCGACAAAAGTTCGTTCCTGCGGGTGCGGTGAAGTCTTTGCGGGATAGGGTTACGAAAAACAACCTTTTCCTTCCGTGGTTCGCGTCGGACTTCTTCGACACTTGTCAAATCACAAGTGTCATTGTATGCGTCGAATGCTTCTCTTTCTCGCTCTCACAATCACAGCTTGAGGTATGAGGGAAAAGGATAGGAGAGGATGGCGCATTCATCAATCAATTATAGATATATTAAATAAATGACAATATGGCGTAACCACTTTCTATAAAGATGAAACAGCAACTAGCAAAGCCGCTAATAAAGTGCAAGCTTTTGATGAGGTTATCAAAATTGCAGTATACACTATACAGTACCCAAAACACCGTGTGACGTTATTCGCGAGGCATCTCATGTAGGCAGGCTCAGAACTCGGAATCAAAAAGAACTAGAGAAGGATTGTATAATATTAATATTTTGTAGAAAAAGTATAATGAAAAGTTTGGTGACATTGTTATATGCCAATTATGTCTTATATCATTTATTATTTTGAGGTAAAACTATGCTAGACAGCTAATTAATATTATGTGGCGTATGTCTGCATTATATTAATTTGCCGTCTGTAATCACTTAAATATATTTAAATACTAGCTGAATCCAGCG
Source organism: Diaphora mendica (assembly GCA_949125395.1). Classification (NCBI taxonomy): domain Eukaryota; kingdom Metazoa; phylum Arthropoda; class Insecta; order Lepidoptera; family Erebidae; genus Diaphora; species Diaphora mendica. Next base: position 27,880,980 of record OX421311.1, read on the forward strand.
AAGTTACCCGCGGTTATTGTCGTACCGCGGGTAACGTCGCGGGGCGAAGCTAGTCTAAAAGAAAGTAGCCTAAGTTACTCTTTATATCATCAGCTACCTATCAGTGAAAGTCCCGTCAAAATCGGTTAAGCCGTTCCTTAGCCGGAACAAAAAAACCGACAAACAAACAAAAATTTAAAAAAATGATATTTTGGTACATGTACCGTGCGTGGTATATGTATGCATTTAGTAAAAATCGGTAATTTTAATATTACAAGCAGACACTCCAATTTTATTTATTTGTATAGATTTTTGAACATCTGAAACACAACGCCATCTAACTTCAAACCAACCAAAGGTTGAATACTATGAAGCCAGACTGACTGACGGAATACTTTTTACAAGCTTTATAATAGGTTTACCCATGAAATTGCCGTTTTGTATGCAATAAGTGAAAGTACTTATTTTTTCAAACTTTTTTATTTCTGTTATTCGAATTAATCACCCATGCAATCGACGCATCTTTGCCAATGCATTGGCGGTTTATCTTGCCAGCTCTTGCAGCTTGGAGACTGTCTGTTGCGCAGTATGGGGTCGCGCGTTGTCGTGAAGGAGCAGTGGGGACGACCGATTGACGAAAGCTGGTTGCAGATGTGCAAGCTTCTCCATCATTCTCTCCAGTTCTTCACAGTACACATCTGCATTAATGCTCATGCCGTTTTGTAAAAAGCTGTGGTGAATCACACCCGCACTAGACCACCAAACAGTGACCATCACCTTTTTAGGGGTCATTTTTGGTTTAGGGCATTGCTTTGGTGCTGAACCAGGGTCTAACCAACTTGCTGAGCGCTTTCGATTGTCGAACAGAATCCATTTTTCGTCGCACGTAACAATTCGTTTCAAAATTCCTTCATTTATTTGCCTGTTGAGCAGCGCAAGGCAGGTCTCGACGCGTACGTTGCGCTGGCGATCGTTAAGGTCGTGGGGCACCCATCTATCAAGCTTTGTTACCTTGCCAATTTGTCGCCAATGGATCAATATTGTTTTGATGCTTACATTAAAAGCTGCTGTTAGCTCAGCTGTAGATTGAGCTTCGTCAGCTTCCACAATCACCTTTAATTCATTATTGTTAACCAAAATCTCCGGACGACCACGAGCTTCATTTTTCAAGTCAAAATTTCCAGAACGGAACCGGGAAAACCCATAAAGGGTTGTGCGTTTGTTTGTACAGTTCTCTCCGTAAACGTTTTTGATGTTACGTGCCGTTTGTGTCGCGTTGGTGCCACGACGGAACTCATATTCCATAATTACATGAATTTTTAAAGTATCCATTATGACGAAAAATGTTCAAATGTAATGAAAATACAACGCTAATCAAAAAACAAAAGACTGAGTTTGTAAATAGAATGTCATGGTTTTAAAACAAAATTAATTTGAATTTAGAATACAGAGCCATTACAAACTTTTTTTATTTGAAATGACCAGTACTGAAGAAAGGCAATTTCATAGGTAAAGACCTATTATTAACTTGCAATGTATGTATGAATGCTTGTATGTTCGGGGGGAATCTTGCAACTCAATTCCGAAGCAGATATCTTCAACCGATTTTGCTGAAATTTTGCAAGCATATGTATACAGCGTGAAAATACTATAATGACATGGAGCTGATCTGATGCTGGAGCTGGAAGGTGGCCATAGGAACTCTGTAGAGAAACGTCGCAAAATCATCGAGTTTGGACTCGTTTGATTCGTCACGAGGCATTCTAGTAAAAGCTTGTTTTTATAAAGCTTTTGAATTTAATTTATTATTAACATTAAATGAAATGTTGTTTCGATCGCAGTAGGCAGCATATTTTCTTATTTTTTCATTTTGCAGCCCTTGTACAGATGTTGTTTTGCCGCCTCCATTCTCTTGGTATATCTACGCAGAGTTATAATGAAACGCCTGTAAGGAAGGTGTCTTATGAATACTGACTACGCGCTAGTACCCACCCTCAGACTTGGCTTAAGTTGTCAGCGGTAACAAATGGAGTGAGTCGCGGCGCGATCATCTTGCCTCAATGTTTAATTTGATAGTCGTTAATTATATAATAATTACTACCTATATTACTTTAATTTTTATTGACCCAAAATCAGTTTGAGGAAATTGTAAGATGTCTAATTGTTTGGGGAGATAAACAAAAAGAAATTTTTGACTTACAATTATTTTAACATAGAAAAAAGAATTCATATGTAGATCTTAATAGAATCACCTAATTTTATGTACATTCTCTTAAGCATTATTCATATTAGAAGGCAAATACGTGTAAAATATTCCATTAGCTTTTTGGATAATATTTCAAGTCGATATTTCTCTTAAGCACAACGGAGTTTGTACCGTCATTTCAAACAATTAAAGTACTTACCATACTTACCAATAATTCCATATTACATATTACGTAATGCATGACATCATGATCGTTTGATGTTGTCTTGGAGGCTACGGTAATTAATCCTCACCTAAATTAATGATAGATACCTTCATGTTGGATTAGAGTGTTATCTTCCGCTGTATTTGAATATGGAAGTGTGTTGAGATGTTTAATATTAATTTACGGCTCACATTACGGGCATTATGCTTTTATTGTATACGCTTATTATACATTTTATATATTTATAACACATTTATTGTTTTAAGTTTATAATCTTAAATAAGCACTACACATTTTGTAAAATTTCTTCGTATAACTTACTATCGCCGATCTCAAAACAATATGCCATTTAGTAGTATTTGAATTGGAAACAGATTATCTCCTGCTACCTTAATTTTATCTTTGTTTTGCTGTTTTTCTTTTATCAGGTTTTTCTCTCAGATTCAGATCTCAGATTGCATGACCCGTCTCCACGCCAAATACTCAAATGTATGTATATTTCCAACTTAGCTACATCTTAGCAGTTTAGGTATTCTAATATCAGCCTATTGTTGTGCACTGCTGAACGAAAGCAGACTGTTTTTGGGCCGTCCGCATTTATCGTAGTACACTGTGTTCCTACTACAAATCTAGAAACAGAATCATGACGCTCTAATAAGTTAAACTGTTGAAACTCAAGTTCCTGTTGCGGGGAAGTACGTACATTTTAACTGTAACAAAATATTCATTTTCATAATTATTATGAGTGTCCAGCGCCATAGTTCCTATGTGTCCTAAAAGTACATATTTAGAACTAGCTTAGGTCCTCGTCTTCATCCACGTATTAGTCGGTTATCGCCGTAAAGAATAGCCTATGCATCTTTAAATAAAAGTATATCCATGCTTTTCATCGAAATCGTTGAAGCGGTTTAGCCGAGAAAGCGTAACAGACAGATAGACTGATGACCCCTATATCTTACAACCATCGTCATTCAGCAAAAGTTTCAGTCTGCCTTTGTCAAAGACGTATTGATTTTCTAATTAATAATTGTTTGCAATACGACCGTTTCGCACACTTCCCTTATTAGAGGATTATTCTGAATTCTCAGGGTGAACAACCCCACATATTTGACATGTTTAATTTATAGTTGTCGATGCAAATTCTCCTACTAAGCACCCCAATTTGGTCCCTATTATTTAAGTATCGGCTCCGCTACAGAATTCGCAATCATTATGTTCTTCTTTTGTGAACAAGATGTTGTATTCGAACTTTTATGTACCAAAAGATTTTTTACGGTAATAGTCACAAAGAGTTACGATGCCTTTTCTTAGATTTGGAACAAATCTTATCTTTATACACTGTTTTTATACAACATTTTACGGGTATGTTTATATTTGTTTAAGGCCCTGGTTCGAGTAATATTAAACCACAAAAGGTTCATTCCTTCTAAAAAAGCATGTATTTTTCTTTCAGTTTTTGATATTGTTGATTCTTTGTTACAATTTAATTGTAGAATTACAAGTTTTAACAACAAAAAAACCGACTTTAATCTGGACTAAATTCAAATTCAATTCAAATGGAACCATTCGGGAAGCACCAGCTTTCAAATAAAAAAAGAATCATCAAAATCGGTACACCCAGTCCAAAGTTATGAGGTAACAAACCGAAAAAAAACAGTCGAATTGAGAACCTCCTCTTTTTTGAAGTCGGTTGAAAAGGATTAAAATCTTACAAACTAACTTCAACTTCATTCTTAACAAAAGATTCCATTACTACCACTTTTATATTTTTTGCACTATTTTTTTTTTTTTTTCATTTCTATACATATTTCTCATTATTTATTATTTTAAAATTAATTTATTTTAAATCGAGGTTAACGATGAAATTATAATCACTGATTTTATACAAAACTAGCTTTTGCCCGTGGCTCCGCCCGCGTGTATGTCGGTTATCGCTTTTAATAGTACACTATGTCCTTCTTCGAGAATCATTGATCTCATTGTCAAATTTCATTGAAATCGGTGCAGCGTTTGAGCCGTTGTAGCCTAACAAACAGATAGAATTACTTTAAAATTTATAATATGAATAATGAATAGGTATGGCATACGTCGTTAGAGTTCTACTAAACCGATTGTCAGTAATTACTGGGTTTCTATTTTATTTTACCTTTAGATAGAACTGACCGTGCTTTCTAATAGTCACAAATTTCAACAAAAAGAAAAAACTGACTTCGAGAACTAAACCAAATTTAAATGGGACCACACGGAAAGCACTAGCTTTCAAATAAAAAAAGAATCATCAAAATCGGTTCACGCACTCGAAAGTTATGAGGTAACAACCATAAAAAAAAAACACGAATTGATAACCTCTTCCTTTTTTGAAGTCGGTTAATAAGTAGTTACTATGTAGAACACTTTGTGTTGTAATGTTTTTTTGCCATTTATGTATTTTTTGCCCGAAACGCATTTCTTGTAAGTCAAGCAAAAATATATCTTACATTTTAATTATATCGATTTTCATTACATTAATTTTTAATTGATAGGTTTTTTTATTTGCAGGATAAAGAAATTTAAATTTTATCTTCGTATGATCAAAAAATAAAACTCCCTCCTCCATAGTACTTACCATCGTTAGGTACCTACTCACATCCCATTAATCTACCAATATTTGTAAAACGATGCCCAATAAAACCTAGAAAATAAATTCGGATACCAACCACACATATTACACATAACACACTCGGTTGTAACGCGTTTTCATCGAATTTTCGTATAAACTCGATGAATTTATATCCACTGCGCAATTAATCCTCAATTATACTAAAATATGCCGTTTAATTAAATGTCGAAATGATTTTGGCCCGACTTTAATTTGGTTTTGTACGTATTCTATTGTCATGTTTTCAACAAAGATTTACATTGATAGCAACCAGGCTGTAAATTACGAGTAATTAACTCCATAAAACTACAACTCGAAGTGGAATAAATCCGAATTATCATCGTCATTTTCAAATATCGTACTAAATCAAGCATACAATTTTAAAACAAGAAACATTTTATTTCATACTAGCTTTTGCCCGTGACTCCGCTCGTGTGTATATCGGTTATCGCGGTAAAGAGAATCAAAGTATCTCTGTGCCAAATTTCATTGATAGATGTGCAGCGGCTTAGTCGTAAAAGCGTAACAAACAAACAGAAAGACAGACAGATAGAAAGACGGGTAAAGTAACTTTCAATTAAGTATGGATTTATTAATGTGTTCTAAACGGTTTTCCTACCACAGAATAAATAATAGTACTTACGTGTTCCTACTACAGACACCAGACACTAACAAAGGAACGAGAGACTCAACTCGTATTATGGCTATTCTAAATATTGTAATTACCTTTGTGAATGAGAGAAATAAATTAACTATTATAATTATTTAAAAAAATCGCGTGTTCTTTTTTTAAATAAGTATAGTAGTATTACTTGAAAAACACAAGACAAGACAAATCCAAACATTTACATTGCTTAAAAATGTTTGTTGATGCTAAACTCAGTGGTGCAGATAAAAATCTGGTTACAATTTTAATTTTCAATAGCCCGGAGGCGTTGCAAACACAGCAGCCATCACAATACAATGTATTATTCTTTTAGAACTTGGCATATGGTACAAGTCATGAGCGGTTTAACATACCGAGATAAGAACCACACGTAATTGTATTCAGAAATGTTGTAGATGTGTTTGGTTTTGTCGGCCAAGGATATTTATTAAGGGTTTCTTAGTTCACTTCGCAACCATACTGTTTATTTCCTAGTCCACACAATGCCAGAACAATTCTAATATTGTAAGGTTCTCCAGAACCTTTGGTCATCAACTCAAAGGTATGCCAATCGCAATAGCTGAATACTAGTTGGAAAGGCTTTGGGATCTGTAAAAAGAGCGTCACTTTATTTATATTTGTATTTATATATCTATTAAATGCTATGAAATATATTTAGCTTTAATTCCGCGAGACAAATATCCAGGTCTGAAAGCAGGGCACAAATCCCACCGTCATGCATATGTACACATACAAAACAAGTGAGAAATAATTAGCATGCCATGCAACCAAACCTATACTCGACACGTGTTTCGCCCCTCCACGGGGCATCCTCAGGAGATGTTGACTCGTCGAGCGTTTGAGCAAACGAAACGAACTCGGCGAAACACGTGTCGAGTATAGGTTTGGTTGCATGGCATGCTAATTATTTCTCACTTGTTTTGTATGTGTACATATGCATGACGGTGGGATTTGTGCCCTGCTTTCAGACCTGGATATTTGTCTCGCGGAATTAAAGCTAAATATATTTCATAGCATTTAATGTCATGGATTTCCGCAAAGTAACGCCTGATTCCATAACTTTATATATCTAATCTATTTTTAACCCCCGACGCAAAAAGAGGGGTGTTATAAGTTTAACATCAATGTCTATCTGTATGTGTGTGTGTGTGCTTGTGGCATCGTAGCTCTCAAAGGGATGGACCGATTTCGATGCGGTTTTTTTTCATTTGAAAGCCAGTTTCCTTGCGGTGGTTCTTAGCTATGTATGATAAATATCGATCTAGCAGTGTAAGAGTATCAGCTCTTTTCCAAAATGATGTAAGGCATTTTTGGCTTATGATTACTCGATTAAGTGCTTGCGTAGGAGTATTTTAAATTTAAATTATGAAAAATATCACGTTGACCAAATGCCTATTGCTTTTTAATTAACGATCTTTTATTGTTTATATAATTATACTAACTGCCACAATGGTTAAACTTCCTGATGGAAAGCATTAAATAAAACTATATAAAATATTTTTTCTATTTCTTTGCAGTCTTTTTACGATCTATATTCAGTTTCTGCTTATTACTTGTACCACAAAACTTACGAATCAGAATTCAACATTATATTATTACGCGATACAAAACTTTGACTTTAACCTTTTTTAAGCTTTCTTCCTTTATGTACTTAGCTCCCCACACCTGTTTGCTTCAGGGCATTGCCCTTTTATATTTTCTTAGGTAATATAGCGGTAAATGGAGGTTTATGTGGGAATCAAAAGCGACCACTTTAGTTGATTTAGGGTTCTGTTCTAGCAAATTAAAAAGAGGTATTTTTATTTATATTTATTAAATACTAGCTGCCCCGACAGATTTCATTCTGTTTAAAGTTATTGGTCTCAGTCCAATGTAAAAAAGATGTACAATATATATTTTGTTTTGTCTCTCTATATTAACCATCCTTGTGCGTTTACGAAAATTTCAAAAAAGTAATCGAATTGGTCGAGTGGTTTTCGAGTTTTGCGCTTAGAATGTTTGGTGATTCATGTAGTACTAGACACTAGTATTGTATAAATATAATATTATGTTTGTATTGAATTTTTGGGCTGACTGAGAACTATAAAATAAATATTGTTTGAGCGAAATAGTCATAAGTAATTGTGTCTAAGCTCCTTAAATTAAGATTTAAAAAACGTATTGTTCGTTATATTTATTATAATATCAAACTAAAGTATGTCAAAATATTTATGCTTATTTATAATCATCATCAACACATATTCCTCGAAATAGTATTTTATACATTATAGACATTCGTGACTTTTACACAATTTTCCTTTTACTTTTACACACCTCGCCATTATACCTAAATACTTACGTATTACTGTAGTAGAAAAAAACTACATAAATTGAAAATCAACCAATCTACGAGTTACGATTACTTTAAAATCATTTTTACTGTACAGTAATCTTTTAATACATGCGGAACCTTTTTTGAAAAGGTTGAGATATTGATTACTAAGCTGTTACCTCTCTTTATAAATTGGCCACAATTGTTCATTTTGTGAACCGCTCAATATAACCCTTTATTTTTTGATTAACCTAAACAAACATAATATTCTGTTGTTGCATTTTTTTTTCATATTTTGATATTCCTTTCATTTTAAATGAATAATATTTTTTTGGATTGTGTTTCTTTTTATTAAAATACTAGTTGTTGCCCGCGGCTCCGCCCGCGTGTATGTCGGTGATCGCGGCAAATAGTAGCCTATGTGTTATTCTGATGTATAAGCTATATTACTGTAAAGTTTCATCCAAATTCGTTCAGTAGTTTTTGCGTAAAGAGTAACAAACATCCATCCATACTTACAAACTTTCGCGTTTATAATAATAGGTCTTTACCTATGAAATTGCCGTTTTGTATGCAATAAGTGAAAGTACTTATTTTTTCAAACTTTTTTATTTCTGTTATTCGAAGTAATCACCCATGGAATCGACGCATCTTTGCCAACGCATTGGCAGTTTATTGATGCCCTTCTTGTAAAAATCAGCTGGACGGGAGGCAACAAACTCTTCAAAGGCATTTTGTACTGCCTCTCGGGAATTGAATTGTTTACCCACTAAAAAGTTGTCTAAATTTTGGAAAAAGTAATAGTCGGTAGGTGCAAGGTCTGGTGAGTATGGCGGATGAGGGAGAGCTTCCAACCCCAGCTCTTGCAGCTTGGAGACTGTCTGTTGCGCAGTATGGGGTCGCGCGTTGTCGTGAAGGAGCAGTGGGGACGACCATTGACCAAAGCTGGTTGCAGATGTACAAGCTTCTCCATCATTCTCTCCAGTTCTTCACAGTACACATCTGCATGACTGCTCATGCCGTTTTGTAAAAAGCTGTGGTGAATCACACCCGCACTAGACCACCAAATAGTGACCATAACCTTTTTAGGGGTCATTTTTGGTTTAGGGCATTGCTTTGGTGCTGAACCAGGGTCTAACCAAGTTGATGAGCGCTTTCGATTGTCGAACAGAATCCATTTTTCGTCGCACGTAAGAATTCGTTTCAAAATTCCTTCATTTCTTTGCCTGTTGAGCAGCGCAAGGCAGGTCTCGACGCGTACGTTGCGCTGGCGATCGTTAAGGTCGTGAGGCACCCATCTATCAAGCTTTTTTACCTTGCCAATTTGTCGTAAATGGATCAATATTGTTTTGATGCTTAAATTAAAAGCTGCTGCTAGCTCAGCTGTAGATTGAGTTTCGTCAGCTTCCACAATCGCCTTTAATTCATTATTGTTTATCAAAGTCTCCGGACGACCACAAGCTTCATTTTTCAAGTCAAAATTTCCAGAACGGAACCGGGAAAACCAATAAAGGGTTGTGCGTTCGTTTGTACAGTTCTCTCCGTAAACGTTTTTGATGTTACGTGCCGTTTGTGTCGCGTTGGTGCCACGACGGAACTCATATTCCATTATTACACGAATTTTTAAAGTATCCATTATGACGAAAAATGTTCAAATGTAATGAAAATACAACGCTAATCAAAAAACAAAAGACTGAGTTTGTAAATAGAATGTCATGGTTTTAAAACAAAATTAATTTGAATTTAGAATACAGAGCCATTACAAACTTTTTTTTATTTGAAATGACCAGTACTGAAGAACGGCAATTTCATAGGTAAAGACCTAATATTAGTAGGATATAGTACAGATTTTTTTTGATAAATTAAGCCGAAAGCTTTTCCCTTGATGGTTTATTAATATTGTACAGTTTCACTTTATGGTTTTGATCTCCATAGATAAATAACTAAGGCTTATTACGGTAAGTACTGTGACATTAGCTATTAATGCAATTTTAACATTTTTTCGGCCAAAACAAAAGAGCACAATTTCACGTCACGTCGGAAGGATACGTGTCTTACATTTCTAATTTATGATTTATAAAGCATTAACCTAAAAGCTTCGAAAAAGTGTGTTCAAGTGTTACTAGACTGTACACGAGGGAGTAAAAAGAATTGTGTAAATCGTTCTATTTACCGAATGCGTTTTAGAACCCGTCCTATACAAAATCTAATTTATTATTTAATTTCATAGAATTTATTGCTAGTTTTTTGCGAGACTGTTTCAGTAGCGATATGAGACTGGATGAAAAATAGTGTTTTGCTTTTATTGCTCTGAGAAATAGTTCATAAAATAATAGTTTCTACTCTGTTGCTTTTATTACATGTGAAATTGGAACTGGAATCGGAAATTTTCTTGAACCATTTAAGTACTTAGGATAACTACAGTTCGTTATGATAATCTGTAACTTAATCTTCAAAACTAAATAAAGTTATACTAGAAGGGAATATAGATTTCATGTTGATAGCACAACTTAACAACCTTTAAACGCATAATCTTCTATTCTATGCAATCTTCAATTGCAATATGCATCATTTATCATGACTACTTTTAATTAATATTTATTCTTGATATGCTACTTCGCAATTTGAAAAACGTTTTCAACAATATTAAATCACATGTTCCTAACTTTACCCATAATTTCACCATTAACAATAAATTTAAAATTTTGGGCAAATAGCCCAAGACTAAATTGAAGTTTACCTACCAGCGCCTGCAAGACTATGTAAATCGTTTATCATTAAAATTAATTTGACTCCATGTTCGCTAAACGCTCTTTATTCATTTCCTCCTCTTAATTAAGCAATCTGTTTACAATGAGGCAATTAATTGGCATTTCCATTGTTAGAAATTTCTTCAAGTGTTTTAACCCATCCACTGAAATTGGAATTTGAAATTGAGACTGTTAATTTGTTCGCTGTGCTGCTGTTTAATTTTTGTAAATTACTTGTTTTGTGGATATATGTGGCAAATTATTTCTATTTTACTTTGAAGTTTATATGTAACATTTAATAAATGTGAGTATTTTAAGATTCGCTACTATGATTATAGCTAGATAAGATTGAAGTTAATTATACATTGAACCGATGCCTCGAAGGTGTGTGCCATAGTTTAGAGCCGAATTTTAATTGCTTTACATAATATAGTACTTCGTTAGCATCCTTCGAGAACAGGCAAGGAAAGGAAATCGATCGCCGAATCGATAACGCCTGGACGAGCTACTGGTCCATAAAACAGTACATGAAAGGGGATCTTCCCCTTTCCTTGAAACGCCGACTCTTCGACAAGTGTCTCCTGCCCATCCTTTCCTTACATATGGCGCCCAAACTTGGTCTTTGACAGAGGGTCAGAAGTCCAAGCTCAAGATTTGCCAAAGAGCAATGGAACGCAGTATGACGGGTGTCAAGCGACAGGACCATATAAAGAAACACAGAGCTGCGTTCCAAAACTAAAGTTGCGGATGTGGGAAAGAAGACTGCCAGATTAAAATGGGACTGGGCCGGACACGACACGTATCTCGGATGAATCCGGACCGGTGGGCCAAGTCGTCGTCGAACGCTGGGTACCTCAGGGTGGACGCCGCCGATGAGGCAGACCCCGTAAAAGATGGCGCCCCGATCTTGACGCCTATCGCAGAGACTGGCCGGAACTGGCCTTGGATAGAGGGAAGTGGCTTGTTGCAGGGGAGGCCCTTGTCCAGCAGTGGGACACAGTAGGCTCATTAAAAAAAAAAAAATATAATACTCAAACAATTTTAAGAAAAGTCGTGGTTTTCAATACAGAAAACATGTTTTAGTATTGAAATGATTTTTTAAATTAACTGATACTTTAGTATGACTGTGGGCTGATATGAATTAAACAATGAGTATTACAGGTAAAGGCTTTCGATAAAATCCCAAAGTTTTTCAGTTATTTTAATAAATTATCTAAACCCCTTTCAAATCACTCTACTTATCTCCTGTCACAACCCTTCCCTGACTTCTATTAATACAAATATAAAAGAGTAATAAAAGTTTAACAACTCCAACAAGTTCATTACTCACAAATTTATAAAACAGTGCCATAATAATATTTTTATTAACCTCTTTTGTTCTAAACAAAACGAAAATTAGGCTGAAATAAAATTGTTTATTCAAAGCTTTACCTGGCGGGGCAGTTTTTTCAACAAATGACTGCGGTTGCATGTCACTTGGCCATTTATAAAGAGCTGGGTGAGAGGCCTTAATAGGCTGACGACAGTTAAATGTCACTATTTTCACGTTACTTTACTATAGAGAAAAGACAATACGTTTTGTTATTGATATAATTGGCCTTCGGGAACTTTAGCTTTTTTGTGTTCGTTGGCGTATTTAATATTTAAAAACTTGCTACGTCTAAAATTTAAACGTACAGTATGAAATAATTATTTAATAACAAGTTTGAATTGTTCAAAGTGCTTATTGTATTACTGCATTATTAAAATATTCAAGTAAAACATTCTCGTTTCAAACAAATTCAAGTTACTTAAACTGTATATATATTTTATTCATAACATATTCTCGTTTAATAACTTTCTAAGCCTATATGTTTATGTATAATGTAGGTATGCATAAAAGAGAACGTTAGTAAATAAGCATTACTTAGTGCTGCTCAAATAATTAACTGTTACCTTTGTGCGTTTAAGATCTAAAAAAAATGTATATTCAAAGTTGTACAATTTTACGTAACACGTGTATAACGTTAAGGTGCCTAATAAATAATGTTTTAAGCTAATTAATAAGTGTGGTAGGTTTAAACTTTTTTTTCATTCAATTATATCATAACTTAAGCTTCAGTTAAAATTGCAAAATTGAAAAAAATGTTTAGTTTTTAAACTAAAATCTAGACTAACTAATTAGGTCAAGAAGGAAAGAAACACGTGATTGTTGGTTAAAAATTATCTGTAAAAATAACAATACAGCAAGCAATATTAGAATTTTATAATAAACTAGATTTTGCTCGCGGCTCCGCCCGCGTGTATGACGGTTATTGCGGCAAATAGTAGCCTATGCGTTATTCTGATGTATAAGCTATATTACTGTTAAGTTTCATCCAAATCCGTTCAGTAGTTTTTGCGTGAAAGAGTAACAAACATCCATCCATCCATACTTACAAGCTTTCGCGTTTATAATATTAGTAGGAAGTAGGATAAATAACGAAGATTTCCGAGGGTTTTGCGTGCTACTGTATTAATTTAGTGCGTTTCTGTGTCCCATAAACCGAATAACCGGTCAATGCCGGTCGTCGGTCCGCCAATTAAAGTGATCTACAACCTCTGTGTTCATATAAGTAGTTATAAAGTATCTAGGGTATAATAAATACCCCAGTGTTAATGAAGTGGAAATGTATATTACTTAACCATTTTCTGTAATCACTAATTTGGAATAGTTTATTTGTATTAATATTTTGTTTTTTGTAATACAATAATTCAAAGTCCCATAAAATTGAGTTGTGTTTTTTTCTACAATGTCAATAATATCGTACAGGAATAGGTTTTAAGTGCTGTACTATATATTCTATTTTAACAATGTTATTGAATACAATAACTTAACCTATGAAATATATAATCTTAATACCGTTTCCCGAGAAAACATCACAACTAATTTGGGTAATTTATTTTTTTAATGTATGGCCCTGTCGAAATGACTCTTTTCTGCCTGATGGAAAGCATGAGCAGAAAGAATCCAAGAGTGGTGGTCACCATACTTATTGCGAACGCAGACAATGCAACAATGCAGCATGATGACCCACACCATGGCGTCCTAGTGATGCTTCTGCATCATTATACATATAAATATGCGTTTAATGAAGACACTACCTGACCCGCGTAACCTCATCTGCGTCTCCTATTGCCTGCAGTGTGAAATTATACAGCGTGAACAAATTTGTTTATTATAAAACGGGATATAGGGAGCCAACCTTAAAAGATAGTACCTACCTATGCTGCCGCACACTTTTTTTTTAATTTTAAAGGAGAACATTTCTTTCATACATTATTTTTGGGAAAATTTAAAGTTAACCGGTTAACCGTTTTCGCGGCAGAAGTTCAGAAAAGGAATATTTTTCGCCTGTTTTTTTGAAACAATTTTAAATTCAAACGACATAATATTATTATCACATGGATACAGAATAACTGTCAGTAAATAATTTATACATTTTCAACAAAACTTCTGAAAGTAGGTTAGTAAGGTGTTTGCGGTTTTAGTAAGTTGGCCACTATGAGTGTGATCAAAATAAACGTGTGAAAAAATTGGGTACATATATTTTATAACTAGCGACCCGACCCTGCTTCGCACGGATGTTTGTATATTGTCGGATTTCCTCTACTAGCATATGCATGTATTACACATATAAAATGTCCTCTTGAATCACTTTATCTATTGCTAAAAATTTTATTAAAATCCGTTGAATAGTTAAAAAAATATAAGGGAACAGACATCGGAGATATTGACAGCAGACACTGTCACATATCTATATTTTAAAACACTAGAAATAAAAAAGTATATTTTTTTGTATTAAGTATTATTTTATTTAAAATTGAAAAAAAATATTTATACAAAATTGGAAGAACAACATTAACTAAACCCGAGTGATACGTCAAAAAACAATCTTAAAAATACACGTTGCAAGATATACCCGTTTGCTTCTAAACTGTGATGCATCATATCCCGCTCGGAGAGCGCAGTGAGTAAATTGAAATTGTGTAATATACTCCGATGATATTTTATTCACGATCCACATAATTTTTATGCAATCGCACTTCGCTGTGATGAAATTCTTTGAAATGCACAGTACGACTTTCCATATTATTATGAGAATTCTATACATCAAGTGACTAGATGGCTTGACTTATCTTGCAACAGCCAGTTAGATATACAAGGGTAGTATGTTTTTTTTATGGAATAGGGGGCATACGAGCTGACGTATCACCTGACGGTAAGCGATTACCACCGCCCATGGACACTCGCAACACCAGAGGCGTCACAAGTGCGTTGCCAGCCTTTGCGGTATTGGGGGAGGGGTATATGGGCCTCCGGTATCCTCACTCATTCGGTGAAACACAGCGCAAGCGCTGTTTCACACCGGTTTTCTGTGAAGTCGTGCTATCACTCCAGTCGAGCCGGCCCATGCTTGCCGAAGTGTGGCTCCCACGGAACTAACTTTCTTACTAACAAATCTTGACTGGTAATGTCGTTTCCACGGTGTTGGTACAACTCACACCAGATCATGATCATTCTTATGCCGGAATAATTTTAAAGTAAGAAACATAAAAATAACGACCATACTTATGATCTACTTTAGATGCATTTCGATATTTATGAACAAGGAATTAACGATATACATTTATTTTCTTTAATTTTAGAGATAGAAATTATTTTCGTCCAGTTTTGCCCGTGGAGATGATGAAATTTTCGTGGTAGCCTTGTAGCACATTCCATAACTAGGTTATAAAAACGACCTTTTAAACGAAAACCTTAATTAAGTAGGTATATTATAAACTCAGATACTGTTATGTTTTTAATTAAATTCTCCGTTCAAAGTAATATTCTTTTGTTAAGCATTAATGAACAACGTTTTTCTTTATGTAGAAACCACGAAATGTGCTAAATTGTAATTAAATAAATGTAAATATTTTTTTAATAACTATTGTTATAATATTAGGAGTTTGTATATTTTTATTTGCTACATACGTTTTCTTTTTCATATTGCTGACTGCGATAGACTGATGATGTTTGGGCTATAAATTTAAAAAATCTATGGTGTTGAATGGGCTAAAAGTTTTATTTAAAAGTTGCACATAACTTTATGTTTTAGCTTTTAACTAAGCTAGTCTTTAACACCGGCCTGGGAACCTAGTTGAAGCAGTTTAAAGGTACACACTTTTATATGTTTAGGGCTCGGATTTGAAATCAGCAAAATTATAAAATCTTGGAATCAGAACATTCATAAAAAAAATCTCACAGGCCTAATATTGAGGAGTGAAAAGGTCAAATAAAAATAAACTTCTTAATCAGATTTTTGTAGTAACAGGTTTATTTTATAATTTGAATAAAAGTTTAATAGGGCTGTAACGGTTATTCGTATGGTGATTGGCTAAGAATACCGAGTGTCCCCCCTGTTCATTCCATGGCATGGGTGTGTTAGAGGTGACTAAGGGCGCAAACTATGCAGAACATCACTGCAAGCGACCGGCCATTAAGTTACAGTAGGCCCAAGCCACAACAATTAAATCCTAATCCTACTAATATTATAAACGCGAAAGTTTATAATATTATCATTATATCATTATATCCATCCATCCATCCAAGTATGGATGGATGGATGGATGTTTGTTACTCTTACACGCAAAAACTACTAAACGGATTTGGTTGAAACTTTACAGTAATAAGCTATATATACATCAGAATAACACATAGGCTACTATTTGCTGCGATAACCGACATACACGCGGGCGGAGCTGCGAGCAAAAACTAGTATTTACATATTATTACTTATAGTCATGATTCAAATATATTCTAAGAGTAAGTACTAAACTTCGTACGTGCACATCAGCAAATGATAATATTATATTATAATATATCTAAATAAATATTGTAAAACTGAAGAGTTTGTTTGTTTGATCGCGCTAATCTCAGGAACCGCTGGTCCAATTTGAAAAATTCTTTCAGTGTTGGATAGTACATTTATCGAGGAAGGCTATATACTATATATTGTCACGCTAAGACCAATAGGAGCGAAGCACCTATGAAGAATGTTACAAAAACGGGGAATATTTTTTACGCTACGGGCAATAGGAGACGTAAACGACTTTGCGTGGGTCAGCTAGTGATAATATTAGATACAACATCAATCAAAAAAATAGAGGTCATGCCATAAAAAAATGCTTCTCAGACTATTCAAATTAGATCGTCAATAAATTACCGCTGATAACTTTAATGATTTGATTTTATTCAAACTGAAGTTAGTATACCAAAGGCCAAGTCCAAACTTAACAGTTAAGTGTAGTGATTTATAGCGAGGACCATTTCCCGTGCTTTTTATATTTTGATAAGCATCAAATGTGTTAGTTGCCGACTGGGTTTTAAATGCTGTCACTGGACAAAAACAAGGCTTAAGTTATAAGAGTATGTTAAACTACTCTTAATTGCAAATTATGACTGAATATCTCCATCATCATTTTCCTCTCTTCCGAAATTGATTTAGGGTCAGTACAATGAGTTATTTCTTCCATTCTCCTTAATCTCACACACTCTTTTATTTCATTGATTATGTTTCTAAACTTTTATTGTACCAGTAACTGTACACCTATTTTTAACCGACTTCAAAAAAGGACGAGGTTCTCGATTCAACCGTATATATGTATGGTTTTTTTTTATGTGTGTTCGTGGATAACTTCGTCGTTTATGAACCGATTTTGATGATTCTTTTTTTAATGGAAAGGAGATATCCCAACGGTGGTACCATGATGAGGACACTAAGATGGCATCCAAGAGAAATCGAGTCGAACCTTGAAGTCGGTTTTTATTTTAAACATTTTTATTTTTAAATATTTAAGCACTCATTTTGTTTAGAATATAATCAACAGCTAAAGTAAACAAAAATATCCTAAGCTTGTTTATATTCATAGTGAAAGAAAATTAAATTAATAAAGTAGGTACAACTGACTTCATATAACACGAAAATGCAATGCTATAATATTTATAATAATTTAACACGCGTGAAACCCAAAAGTAGGTCGATGAATATAAAACTTTCAGTAAAAAGTCAAATAAATAAGCACAATTGGCTTTCATGTCACCATTTGACTTTTTTAAGTGCTATATTATCTTTGCATTCTTAATTGTACCGTATCACGACATTCACCCTATTTCCTTTTAGAGTTTTAAAAGTCGGTTACGCACAAATGTTAAATACACGCAGCCTTCACATTTAATAAAATAAAAATAATATCGAAACTTATTTCTCTCAAAGAAAAATTTTGCCAGGCACTGTACAAAAATTACGAAATCGCTGTCACTTATAACTTACGTACATAACAAGTTAACAGACCCATCATTAACTCCGAAGAATGAATGTCAATCAATTTTATTAGCGGATAAATAAAAACAGTAGCAACGCGTCACAGCGGGTCACACCAGTCTAAGCCGTAAATCCTGGCCGTGTAAAAAAGGAATAAAAAATCAAACAGTCTTCGTACCAACACCCCCTTAATTTACAACTTTTATGCTTCGCTCAGTGGTTTCATTGAAGTATTTTAGGACTAATTAAAATTTTCAACCCATTTTTTTCAAGTTTCAACTTATTATGAGCTCAGCAACGGAGGGTTATTAATTTTACTAAACTATTCGATCAATGTTAAAAGCTTTGGTGTTGAAAGTATTTTAGTTAATTAGTTTATTTTAGATTATTAAATAAGCTTCTTAACTATTCGAAAGCTGAAACTTACCTATTTTATATTTCTAGGAAATGTGGCATTAGTGAAATGTCATTATTCAATATCGCTAGTGAATAATTTACCTGAGTCATGACCTGAGAAATATTCTAGAACATTTCTTATTATTTCAAGTTAAAACTCCTGTTCGATTCTAGCACAAGGTTAATACGTTAAACATAGAACTTTATCTTACTACTAGCTTTTGCCCGCGGCTTTCACGGGTGTATGTCGGTTATCGTGGTAAAAAATATCCTAGGTCCATCCGCAAGAATTAAAGTATCTACATGCCAAATTTCATTAGAATCGGTACTGCAGTCTAGCCGTGAAAACGCAACAAACAGAGTTATTTTCGAACTTATAATATTAAATATGAATTATTATATAATTTGGGACAAATAATAAATGAAATAGATTATCTTTAGTAAAATGTATGTAATCAAGAATAAATTAAACGTATGATCTCAAAATATTACAAGGAAACACTTCACGAACAATACTGCATATTGTAAAAGTTCCTAATTTAGACAGACTTTTAACCGTCTTAATTCGTAACGGATTTCGAAGATACTCACCATCTGCTATAAGGCAAGACAAATACGCTCCTTCATGTTCGGTGTGTCTTATGTGTCGTAATTTGTTAAGCATTATCCTCGCCTGTTGTCATGGTTGTCGTTGACAGCCGAAAGTGAGTAATTGGTTGCCCACTTCTATACTTATTCTGTTATGGATTTACTCTAGGTTACGCTGAGATTTATTTGTAATTAAGTTACATTAAGGGTCTCGGTAGCTTTCTAGAACCATTACCTTTGGTAGCAAATGTTAAAAAGTATTTTTTTATCATTTGTAGTGTACTTTTTATATTTATGTTATATTATAATTACTTACAAGGTGTTATTAAACTTAACTTTTTATTTTGGAATAAACAAACTAACTACTAAAGTTATAACGACGTTATTTAGAATTTCTATGGAAGTAAAAAGATAAAGAACTTTATTACATTACTTTTGAATTTAAATACATTAGTTGTAAATAAATATATAAATATTAATAAAGCGTATGGTCGTAAAGCACTTTTAATAGTCTCATTCATAAAGATGTAATAAAGATTTTACACCTAGTAACTCCCAAGGCACTCCACTGAGCCCGGTCTGCTGACTTTTGCATTTTTTTTATATTTGCCCCTGCCAAAATGACTCTACTCTGCCTGATGGAAAGCATGAGCAGAATCCAAGAGTGGTGGTTACCATACTGCGAATGCAGATAATGCAGCATAGTGACCCACACCATGGCGGGCTAGTGATGCTTCTGCATCATTGGGCCTCCGGTCTCGCACTCACCAACGAAACACGACAGCACTATCGCTGTCATTTTACGTTGATTTTCTGTGCGAGGGTAGTACCGCCCCGGTCGAGCCGGCCCGTTCGTGCTGAAATCAACGTGGCTCTACTACCTTGATCTGTGCGAGGGTAGTACCGCCCCGGCATCCAGTCGCTGCCGCAACATATGAGGTCTATGACCAGCAGTGGTCTGCAATGGGCTGATGATGATGACCATGAACTAGTAACTGAGTATGAAACAGCATTTAGTGTTTGTGTAACTATCAACTTTTCGGCATCCAAAATCTTATCTGTTTACAACACTCGCAAACTTTTAATCTGTCTTTAAAAATTCATATTTATATAATACACAGCATATAACATTTCAGGCAGCGAAGTCACCAAATATTCAAGTCTAAAAGTCCCTTCGATAGGCCTCGTACTCGTACAAA
Source organism: Diaphora mendica (assembly GCA_949125395.1). Classification (NCBI taxonomy): domain Eukaryota; kingdom Metazoa; phylum Arthropoda; class Insecta; order Lepidoptera; family Erebidae; genus Diaphora; species Diaphora mendica. The sequence continues at coordinate 27,901,244 of OX421311.1, forward strand.
TTATTTCGTAACTCGTATCTTCAACGGCAAGCGGTTCATGTCGGTTAAATCAAGATTAAGTGCAAGCATACGGGTTCTACCTCAAAAAGTGTCGACAATAAATCAAAGTTTAAATAAGAAATTCGCCCCGTCTAATGCTGGGCGACTTCAAAGTGAGATTTAAAAGTAGTGAGGGCCAAAGGGTTACCTCGTAAATGTTAGTGGTATTCAAACAGCCATTAAATAGTAAATCACGACATAAAGAGTTGTTTTTTCATTGAAACTACCCTAATGGGAGTTGAAATTGTAGCAACAACATGAATATATTTTCAATCTTCATTATTTTGTTTTTAGTGTAGATCGTTAAATCAGGTGAATAATAATTTAGATCTTTATTTATATGAAGCAGTACAAGTTAACACGTTGTCGGGTCATGGACATTGCATGTTTATTGGTAAAATAAAATTTTGTTATAGTGCTTCAGTCCATCAATTCAAACTCATTTGCGAGTTTTCATTTTTGCTATATTTCCTACTGTATCAGTCACCAAGTTTCATTTAAGTGATTTTTTTTTTTTTTTTTTTTTTTTTTTTTTTATGGAATAGGCGGGCAAACGAGCAGACGTATCGCCTGATGGTAAGCGATTACCGCCGCCCATGGACACATGCAACACCAGAAGCGTCACAAGTGCGTTGCCGGCCTTTTGGGGATGAGGGGGGGAGGTAGGGGTAGGGGATTGGGGTATGGGCCTCCGGTATCCTCACTCACTCGGTGAAACACAGCGCAAGCACTATTTCACACCGGTTTTCTGTGAGGCCGTGGTATCACTCCGGTCGAGCCGGCCCATTCATGCCGAAGCGTGGCTCTCCCACGGTTTAATATTTGTGTAATATTTTAATAACTTCATTATGTTAACCACCGATATATGCTACTTTACCTGACTACGGGAAAGCTAAAAGGAAGGGTAATCTTTTTGGCAGTCTATGGATGTTTATATGTTCCACCGTAGCGTCTAAAGTAGTGAACCGATTTTAATGATTGAGGTGTCAATAGATTCTTAATAATGTCACGGGTAACATCTAAATATGTTTAAATAAATGAATCGCCAAAATGTATGTACGAGCATAACTTCCGATTGGCTGCACCAAATTAAACAATATTTTTTATACGTGTTCGTTATATTTAGGACAAGGTATGTGTACAAGAAAATTAAAAGATAACGGGAAAAGTCTTTTTATTTTTGTTTGCGACTGTACACTGCCTGTGGGAAGCTGAGACAGATATGTAAATATGACGGTACGAAGTTCGCCGGGTCAGCTAGTATTCTATATAAATCTTATCAAAAGTAAATTTAGTAAGTCGGGTTATAGTTCTTAAAACCTTTCTTGTTATATTCAAAGGTCGCTAATGATCACAAAAATATTGTAGACTGACATATTTACTTAATATTACATTTAATCGTTTACAAGGAACATAACTTTTAATTTTGACATCGAGATTCCCAGTTGCGTATAAGTGACAAAAATAGTTGTGATTCTCGCCTGTTAAATTTGAAAAATATTACTGAAATGATACTAAGCGTTATTAGTGATGATGTATATCGACCACAAAACCAAAAAGTATTCACTCAAGTATAGAAAAAATCATAGTCTACCTGAATCATAACCTACCTGTCTACACTACAAAGCTTCAACGTCTATACGTGCAAGAAAAAGATGCTAGGTATAATTTTAAAATTTATACCTAAGTATGTATTAATATTTATAGTGTTTGTATCTAACAGCCGTATAAGATGTCAAAAGTTTCTTTATCAAATAGAAACTTTGTAAACATTAAACTTGCCAAGATAGTGGTACTCACGAAACAAACTTGGTGGATAAAACAGCTTTCTTACTTCCATAGCCAAGTTTTTTATGTAAAATTTGTGTAAACTTGTAAAGGAAGTTTGAAAATGAGGCTTAAAGAGATGTAATTAAACCAACAACGATAGGGGAAAGTATTTTCCTTCAGTTTTTCTAGACAAATTTATTCATACATTTAATTTAAAATTAAATAAAATGTTGACTGAATTAGCTACGGAAATAAAACTAAAAAATATTAAATCGTTCTACTGTTAAAGTTATTAAAGTAGTCTAATAATATCATATTCATCTTCATCACCATCACACACTAGGTGTAGACTTTCGAGACTTTGCCACATATTTTGTAGTAGTGTGTCCATTGGAACTTATTCGCGAATAAATCTGGCTTTACATTTACAACACATTTTTTTTTCGGACATCTAACACACAACGCCATCTAGTCCCAAGCTAAGCAGAGCTTGTGTTATGGGTACTAGACAACTGATATAAATACAAATATACTTCTTTTTTGTAAATCTTTATATATATAATTCTTCTGTGAGTGTGTATGTCACTGAACTTCTCTCAAACGACTGGACCGATTTTGATGAAATTTTTTGTGTGTGTTCAAGGGGATCTGGGAATGGTTTAGGTTCACAATTTTGTCCGCTGGACAATGTTTTTTTAATTAATTTTTGAAATTTTCAAATTAAAGACGTGTAGACAGGACAACGGCTGTCGGGTCCGCTAGTACATACATAATATACATAGAAAACATCCAAACTCCGATTCAAATATTTGCAGATCATACAAACATTTGGTCCGACCTGGGAATCGAACCCGAGACTTCAAGCACAGCAGTCGCATACGCTACCACTACTCCACCGAGGCAGTTTAAAAAATTCAATCACATTATTTTAAACAAAAATAATTTTAGTTAATTTTATTTTTATTTACTTTTATTTCAGAAGAATGTCTTTTCTTTCTTTCTTCTTTTACTAATGTAATAGGGAGTAATTCTGCTGCAGTTCACCATCCACTTTTATTTCAAAATTTATATTTATTAAGATGCCATGTGAATGATGATCGTGCTGATTATACAATTAACTCCTCTCTAAAATTACATCTGGCTAAAATTAACAATAACTTTACCAATGTATGCAAAAAATCGTTTTAAGTTATTATTTTTTGAAATAAATGGTCCCTAAAAATCGATTTCATAAATAATACAATCGTTTGTTAAACTGCAGACTGACCGGTATCTTGTAATGGATCACTTAATTTCGATTAACTCCACGGACCCGATACGAGAACAATAGGGCGCCGGATATTACTCGTTTTTGCTTTTTGATCGTTTTTCACGTTATTTTCGATATAGCCCGGCAGTGGTGATCTTAAACAAATAGTTACCACGTCCAAGGTAACAAGAACTTCCAATATGAGTAGGCCAACCACTTTAAGCTCACATATTTTGAATATCACGGGAGGTAGGGCAGTTCATGCAAAGTTGGTTTAACGATGTTTGATGTAGAATGCCCCTTCGGCCTTTCAACGATGAAGCGTATCTTTCAAGCTTGAGCCCATTATTTTAATGGGCAATCAATATATTCCCTATAGTTACATTACATATTTCACTTTGGTTGTACAAAGGATATACTAATTAAGTTTGTTTGAATATTTACTTTGTAAATTGTTTGAGTTGCGCCGTTATTAAGTTGTTGTTTGCGGTTTCCTAATTTTCTCGCGCGGTTATAATCTAACCGGTCGTTGTTAGAATATTAGACTATCTATCAAGATATTTCATGCTCGTATAAATGTTAAAGGTTAGGACGACTAAGCAATAGACAAAGTTTAAACTAAACCTTACGAGGCCAACAATGTTTCGAACATGAACGTGTTTTAATTAAGAACTTTCAAACGTAATGTCGCCCAAGCATAATTAGGTTGACTAATAGAGAAATACAGAGGTTTAGGATAGCCGTATACTAATTAGACTTTAGTTATGTATAAAAATTTATACGCATAACATGGAAATACATAACATAAAAATTGCATTAAAAAGACTACGTGTATTGTTGAGAATATTAAATTAGTTAAGAATATATCCACAAATTCGAATTTGAAAATTTAGATACCGTCATTTCAAAAATATATGTTATAGTTTTAGGAACTTTTAATCTCTCTCTTCTTCCTAGCCTTTATTATTCCATGATTTGGGGTCGGCTACTAGTTCAACCGGTTTTACCTGAATATCAGTTTTAACACGGAGCGACTGGCATCGGACCTCCGCAATCCTGAGGGTGAACTAAATTCGAAGGTTGACCTAGTTGTCAGCATACGCCATCGGAGGAGATCTATCGCTACCGGCCGTCATTCGCTCCATGGCCGGTAGCGATAGCAGTTTTACCGCGGTCGCAACCTTCTGCGAAGAAGTCATCTCACAGAAGGAGGCGGCGGAGAAGGCTCGGGAGGACGACCTCCACTCGGACCCAATTCGCCGCCGGCGAACCGGGCAGCGGAGGCGCGCTCACCTGCGCCTCATGCCGCCCTGAGTGTGGCCGCGGATGGTCGGGACGGGCTTTCCCTTCCATCCGCTCTAGTGGCCGCCCGCGAGGAGGCGACGTTACGTGTGTGCCGTACGTTGCCTAAAATGAGAGGTATCCATAGAGGGTGCCCGCTTCTGTGCGGGCAAGCGCTGGGAGGGGTCTGGATGTCGTAATAACAGCAGTTCCCGGACTCCTCCCTCCTCAGGCGCAGAGTGGCACACCGTGTGGTTTTAGTCGGTTCGAGTCCGACACACCGCCCCGCCGCAAGCCCCGGTGGGGTGACGGTCCGAGGGGATTTCCACACGTTAAAAAAAAAAAAAAGTTGTCAGCATATTTGAGGGCACTGACTTCCTAATAACGATTGCCATAGATGTTCATGACAACCGGGACCGACGGCTTAACGTGCTCTCCGAGGCACGGGCGGGAAATACCGTTTTAGGAGATTTTAATATATAAAAAAAATACCGAAGAATACTGCCCATTACAATATTAAGTCATTTTACCAAGAAAATAAAACACATACTCAGATTATAATACAAAATCTTTTGTTTCACAATCTAAGCGACACACGAGTTAACATTTACAGTTATATTTTTTTCATTCTCAGTTAAAAGGTTTACCCCAATATTTCTCTTAGAATGCTAGACACAAACACTTTAAATCATAGTGTTTGCACACAACATATACGTTGAAAAGCCGGATAAGCTGCACTGCCGCCACTCGGGCTCCAAAGTCACCAAAACAGGCTGAAGGTTTCTCCTTTTGTGCTAAAATAACACCGTTTATTCTTTACAAAACGGAACAGAACCCAAAACATTCTTATATTTCTATTGTGAATATTTGAAATCACACATTTTACCTACATCCACAACGCACATTTATAAAAAGAACTTAAACGCTTCTGTTTTCTACGCTGAATATTATAGAGATATCTACATATATTTCACAGCGCCATTTTGAATAATAAAAGAATATTATTAACTAGACTAAAACAACTTACTATAAACTCTAAAAGTTCCACTTTACAATAATAACAGCTTTCAATAATAAAAAAGATACTATCCCTTATTTTATTTTGAATATTAAGGAACTGCTTTTTAATCAGACAAATGGAATTTTTCACTCCGTAGCTATCTACTAATAATATTATTTTGTCCCCCTCTAGCAATGCGACAGTTCGAAAACTAACCGAAGTTTTTGAAAGACGCTCTCTTATTTACATTTTCATTCAATAAGTATTTGGTATTCATGACGCACAATTTTTAATGTTGGTTACTTAAAGTAAAATATATTATCCAAGAATTTTTAGAAAATGATGTGTTTTTTTTTTTATTTAGGTGATATCAGTTTCGTGTCTTCTGTATCTATATTTACATTATCACATTTCACATTCCTTTTTTAAATTTGGAAAGTCTGATTGCAGGAAATGAAATTTTGCATGCAGATACTTCGATCCTTGAGGAATGACATACGGGTCTTTTAACCGCGATAACAGTCATAACGCGGTCTTAGCCGCGGGTAAAAGCTAAGTAGGCTATATAAATTTTAATAAAAGTTAAAACATCAACACCCTTGTCTTTTTGTGTATGGGCCTGCCAAAATCACTTTACTCTGCCTGATGGAAAGCATAAGTAGAATCCAAGAGTGGTGGTCACGACACTCATTGCAATTGCAGACAATGCAACAATGCAGCATGGTGATCCACACCATGGCGGCCTAGTGATGCTTCTGGATCATTGGGCCTTCGGTCTCGCACTCGCCAACGAAATACGATAGCACGAACGCTGTCATTTTACGTTGATCTATTACATTTTTTTTTTACTTTTTCTCGTTAATTTTTTAGCTCAGCATACTATCAGCTGTAGTTAAATGAATATATAAAAGAACAAAAGTTTTTGACTTACAGACACGGCAAACTAAAAATGTTATAAACGTTTTACCATAAAGTATGTGCTATTAAACTATCATTATTGAAAGACATCATTATTGATATCACAACACAGCATACAAGTAATATACAAACGTAAAAATATGTCACCTAATTAAATATACTAATTCTGATAATAAATATAAACTATAATAAATAGATACTAAAAGGACCAACATAAGAGGCTGTCAAGTAAGTGGTAAAACTAACCCTGTTGGTAACTCTGCTAATTTCTATAGGCACCAATAGCCAACTAACTTTTCAGACTCAATGTTACAAGTACCCAACCATAATTACAAGCAACCAAATATCATAAGCATATAATTTAACTTTATCAATACTAACAAAATGAAAGTAATTTATCTTATATTCAGTTTCCTACCAGAGTATTGTCTTTTTTGTCATCGTGATCCAAGATATAACTCTCAAATTTCAAAAAAACGCGCGTATAATTATAAAGATGTTATCTTACATCCCTAGTTATGGTATTGTATTATAATCTACTACTGACGGTAGCCCACTCTAAGATACCAAATGCAGAATTCTGAATTTATACCTTAATGTTAAGGATCTAAGATAGCATCTCAATTGCATTAAATTTCTTGTATTGAGTTAGCAATGTCCAGCGTATGAGAGAAAAAAGTAAGAATCCACCATGTCTGACCATTTCCGACGGCTATTATTCTGTCTCCCTCTATATCCGTTTCCGCCTGTCGCGAAAACAAAATACTGCAGCACACAAAACAAAGTATGTCCGTACCTTGCTCCGTTCAGGTTCAATCTATTGTTTTTTTATAAATGATCCCTTGATTTGTGAGAAAACGAAGAAGAATAGTGATATTTGTGTTTTAAATACAGGACTAGTTGTCGAGCACATTAATTTATCATAATCCATACTAATATTGTAAATTCAATAGTAGCTCTGTATGTCTGTGTATTTTGTTTTCACGGCAAAACTTTCAATGAACTTTGGCGTGGAGATACTTTGATTCTTGAGGAAGGACATGGGCTACTTTTTACCGCGATAACCGATATACACGCGTGCGGAACCGCGGGCAAAAGTTAGTAATTATAACAGGAAACATTTCAAAGACGGCCATATGATCCCTAACTAGGCAGAGCCTAGGCAAAGGTAACCAGTCAGCTGATTAAGTTACTTATATTTTTGTAATGAAATACATACTATAGATAAATTACATTTAGATACAAAATTAATGGGAATGCACATCCCACAATATTTGTCCGAACCCACAAACAGTCAGGGTCACAAAAAAACTAGAAAAACGTCAATATTAATCTGTCTGATGTTCAGTGTTTAATTGGGAAGCAATGTGTTTTAAACTTTTTATTTTTACTTTATAACCAGTAAGGGTTAGCAGGTTAGAAGTCCATTTTAAGTAGGGTATGACTACCGATAAGGATGGTATTTATTGATGACAAGGGGAAGGATTTGCGCTGGTTTCGAAACTTGAAATACTCTTATTGACTACACTACCGTGGGAGAGCTACGCTTCGGCATGAATGGGCCGCCTCGACCGGAGTCATACCACGGCCTCACAGAAAGCCGGTGTGAAATAGCGCTTACGCTGTGTTTCACCGAGTGAGTGAGGATACCGGAGACCCATACCCCAACCCTCGCCCTATCTCCCCCCCCCCCCCCCCCTCCCATACCCCAAAGGCCGGCAACGCACTTGTGAGGCCTCTGGTGTTGCGGGTGTCCATGGGCGGCGATAATCGCTTACCATCAGGCGATACGTCTGCTCGCTTGTCCCCCTGTTCCGTAAATATTCAGAAAGTCAATGAATTAAGTAATTACGTGAATAATGTTATGTCATAGGGAAAAGAGTCAAAGCTGACTAGTGCTACAGATCTTATAATGTCGTTTAGGCTAAGCTATAGAAAGAAATGTTTTAATGTTCAAAATTATATGAGACACGGGACACCACATTGTGAATGTAATCACACTTATTTAAAATAACAAAAAATTACCATGTTTTAATGAGGTTATTACATATTTTGTCTGTTTTATATTCCTAGAGTAGAGTTTTACCCGACTGCGAAAGGAGGGTTATGTTTTTTGATTGTATGTATGTGTGTATGTATAAATATTTCTTTAGTACGCCCTAGAGCCAAAACGGCTTGTCTCATTTTTATATGAGTGGTGTCAATAGATTCGTCTTAGTCGTGAGAGTAACACTGGGTACATCAAAATAAAAAAATAAGGATTTTTGGCGCCAAAAAATAATATAAAAAAAAGAATGTTTTCAAAATACATCGAGTGTGGTATCAAAATAAAGATTTTGTACGATGATTACGAATATATATATAAAACTTATATGTTTTTATTGTTAAATATTGACGTAGTCAGGTTTTTTATTTTGAATATTTTGTACTTGTTTTTATTTTTACTCAGACCAACAATCAAATAAAATAAGTATCACAATCACACCATTGTAAAATTGTAATAAATATTTTTAGTCACACTCACAAAAAGTTCTAAAAATGTCTCCCCTTGCTTTTATCGAGAACCTTCTCACAGTATATTTGGCGCTACTTAACACCTAAAAGACCTCACCGAACATTACGAAGCTGGATGGCGGTGTGCGGTGTAAAATTGTACGTTTTTCGAACAAACTGTACGGATCGGACTGGCAAAACAAACTGTTTCTGGTAAGTGAAAGGTTCGAACGTTTTTGCTTTTAACCATCCCCAGAGTTTAAAAAAACAACCGATAACCTACCTACTACCTACCTACTAAATCGGGCGTAATATTATTTTAGTGTTATTTACTTATGGATTTCAATATCAAGTAAAAAAATAATAAAAATAGTAGTTTGAAAAAGCTATAAATCGGAAATTTTGTAGGTATTGTTTATTTACGTTAGTTAAGTTTTTATAAATGATATTTATTTTGCAAGTAAATCTTTACAGATATTTTTTCACGTCGGACTCTACAGCTAGAAGAGGCCGGCATTTCCTAAGACTATGAGCGTTTTTACATTATCCATGTGTATGTATTTTTAGGCTCCGATATCCGATAGCGGGCCGTACAATATGAAAGACATATACATATTTCATACATTTAACTGCCTCCGATATCGTATCGGCGTCCGACACCGATATCGGATCGGATAATGTGAAAACACTCTAAGGAAGCAAACTTTGTAGGACAACCACACTGCAAAGAGATGAAAAAATTTAATCAAACCCTATACCAGCCAGTCTGGACATCGTGATAATATGTTCAAATATTCTTCCTAAGCAGAGCTCTATGTTCACCAGTGGACTACTAAAGGCTGTTGATGATTACATAACTGTTGAGATAAATTAAGACATAAAAAAAAAACAGATGAAATTGAGAACCTCCTCCTTTTGGGAGTCGGTTAAAAATGGTTGAATGGTGATGGTTAAATCCTACATTCTGCGATACGATAAGATGACAAATGCCAAAAGTAACTGTAATAGCTAATTCGATAAAGGCAAACTAGGCAAAGGTAGTGTAGAAGACTAGGAGACCGACAACGTGATGATGGATACGTCTGCCCAAGACCGGAATGGTTGGCACTTTTTGGGGAGGCCTTCGTTTAGTAGTAGACGGCAAACAGCTGAAGTTAGTATATAGGTATACATATTTAAAGTTATTTAATTTAAAGATTAACGTAGGTTACATAATACGGCCCCCCAATGTATCCCTACGTTGTCGTCGTGGTGGGGCTTGCGTGGGTCGATGATTTCTGGGGCTATGCCGGTAGAGCCACTCATGCCGGATAGGCCCAGAAGGAGACTCCAGACTAAATGGGATACGAGACGGAGTCTTCACAGGCTGCCGCGTGGGGCACTCTAAACGTCCCTCTGCTCTAGCAGAAGGCGTATTAGAGTGCCAGTAGTTCCGAGAGGGACAGGGGGCGGACGGATCCGGTCTGGTGCAGACCCTGTCCGGCCCAGCCGTAATCCTGAACGGACAGGACCGGTGGCTCTTCGAAGCCATGAGGACGTAAACCTCTATAAAAATACCCCAAGCTCACGCTCTGACGCCTGGCAATGAGCTGAATCGCTGGAGGGAGTCCAGTGCCAAGGGCGTCCTCTGTCGGAGGACATTAAACTTCAAAAAACTAATGACAATGGAAAACAATAGGATAAAACCTACCCAGGAGGGTCCTAGACGCGAAGCGTCTGGGGAATCCCTCCCGGAGCCAGTCGGCTCCGGTAGCCCCCAATCGTATTATGGGGGGGGCATTCACTGTCTTACACGCCCGTCGCCGAGCGTCAAATCCGGCACCAATATCGCGAAGGTCGCGGAAACCAGAAGTGGGGCAGTCTCGCGCCAGACGCGGAACAGCCGCGGACAGTTTCGGAAGGCGGACGCCCACTCCTCGAATGATGAGATTGCTGCGGCAGGAACGCCTGCAGCGGTGGGGCTCCCAGAAGTCTATCCGGCTGCTGGGAGCCAAAGAACAATGGAGCGCATGCGTTCCAGATCCGCCGTGAGCGTCACGGGCGGTGGTCCCAGTGCGAGGACGGACGCACTGGAGCCGATGGACGTGGAGGAATACCGGAAGCGCGGACGCCCCACTGGCTGCGAGAGTGACATCGCTCAGGCGATGTTGCCTCCTAAGGTGGCGAGCAGTCAGAGGGAGCGATCGCTGACCCCGGTGCCGGCCCCGTCAGGTTCCCCCTTTTGTAGGGCGGAGTCCTACAGGCGGACTCGAGCGGACGGCGAATTCCAAGCGGAGGAGGAGATAGCAGATCTCCTGCTGAAGATCAAGGAGCCGACGGTGGGGGATTCTGTGCCCCAAACACCGTCCTCCATGCAGGAGAGAGCGGACGCGGCGGTGGCTATTATCCACAAGGTGGCCACCAAGTCCGTCAACCTTAAGGGCCCGTTTGTGAGGGCCCTTAAGGACTCCTCCTCTGCCTTAGCGGGAGTCGTCGAATCTCTCGCGGGGGACGTGGCTCGCCTCGAGGCGGCCAACGGCCGCTTGACGGAGCAGGTGGCCGGGCTCAGCGCTCAATTTGCCGTCTTTCGGGCGGAGTGCTCTGAGCGTGAGGCCCCTGTCCCGTCTGCGTCCCAGCCGGCCCTGGCCCCGTCTACATGCCGGCCGGCCCCGTCTGCGTCCCGGCCGGCCCCGTCTGAGCCGCCGCCTCCGCCTGCGTTGCGGCGGGCCCCGTCTGCGTCCCAGCCTGCCCCGTGTACGTCGCAGTCAGCCCCTGCTGTCCCCGGGGTATCCGACGACGTCCTGCAGCAGATGCTGCAGCAGATCCTCGTCTCGGTGGGGAATCTGGTGGACGGTCGTCTGGCTGGACTGGAAGAAAGGCTGCTTCCCGCCCCTATTCTTCGGCCGCCGCTCGCGGCGCCGAAGACGAGGGTCACCTCGGCGCCGGCCTCGCTTCCCGTGGTGGGGGGTCGCGTGTCGTACGCGGCGGCGACGTCTGTGCCGGGCACTGCCTTCACGCGCAAGACGCAGCAGCGGGCGAAGGCTGCGGCCAAGACGGCTGCGCCGCAGCCGACGCCCAAGACGGTGGCAACGTCTGGAGCGGAGTTCCCTCCGCTCCCCACTCCAACACCTCTGCCTGGCCCTTCCACATCCGCCCCCTCTGATGAGGGTTGGCAAGTAGTTGGAGGGGCCAAGCTGTCAAAGAAGGCCAAGAAGCGGGCCAAGAAGGCTGCCCAAAAGGCGGCCTCTGGCCCGCAGTCGTCATCGGTGGCAAGGACCACTCCAAAGAAGCCGCGGAAGTTGCAGCCGCCTAAGACCGCGGCTGTAGTGGTCACGGTGTCACCGGAGGCGGCAAGTGGGGGACTGTCCTACGCGGCCGTCTTTAAGACGGCCCGGGACTGTCTCGCCCCAGATTTTGGAGCGGCAGGGGTCCGCTTGCGCCTTGCCCAGACGGGAGCTCGGATCCTCGAGTTCCCTGGGGCCGATGGCGCAAAGACGGCGGACACCTTCGCCGAGAGGCTACGGGAAGTATTTTCCAACACGGATGGTGTCAAGGTCGCCAGGCCCACGAAGTGCGCGGAGCTGCGCATTTCGGGCCTGGACGACTCCGTCACTGTGGATGACGTTCGCGTTGCTATAAGAGAGAAGACGAAGTGCAACGCGGACAACATCAGGGTAGGCACCATCCGCCCCGGTCCGGGAGGACTTGGCGCTGTCTGGGTCAGTTGTCCCGTGGCGTCAGCCAAAGTTTTGGACGACGCCGGCAGGCTGCTCATCGGTTTCGTGAGCGCCAGGATCACAGTCATGGCTGCGAGACCGATGAGGTGTTTCAAATGCCTGGCCGCGGGACACACCCGAGTGAAGTGTGACAGCTGCTTTGACTGCAGTGGACTTTGCTTCCGCTGTGGTCAACCGGGGCACAAGGCGGCAGAGTGCTCTGCCGCCCCCCACTGCCCTGTGTGTGCGGCGGGTAATAAGCCTGCCAATCACCAGATGGGGCAGGGGGGCTGCAAGCCTTCCCGCGCTTCTCGGCAGACGTCGGGGGCTAGCCTAGCGACCCAGGCTGCCTCTGACGTTGCCCATTCGTCAACATTGACGCCAATGGAGGGGGTTGTAGAAACGATCCAGTAATGGATCAAATCTGCAACCTCCTTGTCCAGACGAACCTGAACCACTGTGCCGCGGCGCAGGATCTATTCCTGCAAACCATGGCGCAGTGGTCAATAGGTGTTGCCGTAGTCGCGGAGCCCTATTTCGTTCCTCCCCGTCCAAACTGGATGGGTGACTGGGACGGCTCCGTGGCAGTCGTCGGTTCCGCGGCGGCTCATTCCCCGCCCTTGTCGCTTAGAGACAAGGGCTCTGGATATGTTGCCGCCGAGTGGGGGGGGATCACCGTTTACGGTATTTACTTCTCCCCCAATCGGAGTTTGAGCGACTTTGAGGTCTTCCTTAACAGCTTGGAGACCTCGATGCGGCGATTAGCGTCTGGGCACGTCCTCGTGCTGGGGGACTTCAACGCAAAATCCATTGCGTGGGGGTCTCCCGGGACGGACGCCAAGGGCGAAGCCGTTGAGGAGTGGGCGGCTTCGGTGGGCCTCTGTTTGCTGAACAGAGGCTCCACCAACACGTGCGTGCGACAGCAAGGGGGGTCGATAGTGGACCTTTCGTTCGCTACCCCTGCTGTGGCCGCACGAGTAAGGAACTGGTGTGTCCTGGAAGAGGTCGAGACGCTCTCGGATCATTTATATATCCGATTCGAGCTCTCCCGGTCCCAGGGCCCCAGTAGGGGTCACACGGCGCGGCATTCATCCCGCTTTCCGCGGTGGGCTGTCGCCAAGCTCGATAGGGACCTACTAGAGGAGGCGGCCATTGTTCAATCTTGGCTGTCTCCGCAGGCCCCGACCGGGGAGGTCGGCGTGGACGTGGGGGCTGGCCGTTTTCGCGATGCGATTACGCAGATTTGCGATACGGCCATGCCCCGCGTCCAAGGTCGTCGGCCTCCCCGGAAGGAGGTCTACTGGTGGTCCCAGGAGTTGGCGGACCTCCGTGCGGCTTGTACTCGTGCCCGGAGGTCCTACACCCGCAGCCGGCGACGTCACCGTGGAGACGGTGGCGGGGACCAGCTTCATGAGGAGTACCGCGAAGCGCGGAAAACTCTGAAGCTGGCCATTTGCCGCGCCAAGGACGAGAAAAAGAAGGAGATGCTGGAGAGTCTCGACCGTGACCCCTGGGGTCGCCCATATCGTGCGGTGCGACAGAGGCTCCGCACGTCGGGCCCCCCCCTTACCGAGACTCTCCAGCCCAGCTTCCTGCAGGAAGTGGTCGAGGGCCTTTTCCCTGAGCGGGCGGAGCACACACCCCCGTCGATGGCCTATGCGGTCATAGATGACGGGGGTAGAGAGGACTATGTGCCGCCCGTTAGGGAATCGGAGGTTGGGGCGGTTGTTCTTCGGATCCGTTCCAAGAACACCGCCCCCGGGCCGGACGGGGTTCCAGCCCGAGTGATGGCCCGAGCCCTCGACCATATGTCGGACCGCCTCAGGGAGGTGTTGGACGCTAGCCTGGCGTCCGGACGCTTCCCTGAGTGCTGGAAATGCGGGAAGCTGGTCCTATTGAGGAAGCCGGGACGGCCTGCCGATTCGGTCGCGGCCTATAGACCCATCGTGTTGCTGGACGAGGCGGGTAAACTTTTTGAGAGGATACTCTCTGCCCGCATCGTCCGGCACCTCTGCGAGGTGGGGCCCGACCTGTCGGACGCCCAATTCGGATTCCGAGAGGGGCGTTCGACGGTCGATGCCGTGATGCGCCTTAGGGCCGTGACCGAAGAGGCAGTGAGCTGTGGCGGCGTGGTGTTGGCGGTGTCCTTGGACATCGCCAACGCCTTCAATAGTCTGCCATTTAGCTGCATCAGGGAAGCACTCCACTACCACGGGGTGCCAGAGTACCTGAGGCGGCTAGTGGCAGACTATTTAGAGGAGCGTACCGTCGTGTACGAGGACCGAGAGGGCGTCTTGAGACGGCGACCCATGTCGTGCGGCGTTCCGCAGGGGTCTGTCCTTGGACCACTCCTGTGGAACGTGGGGTACGACTGGGTCCTACGAAGTCGTCTGCCTCCCGGGCTGGGCGTAATTTGTTACGCCGATGACACACTTGTCACAGCCCGGGGGGCGAACTTCCAAGAGGCGGCGCGGCTGGCCACCAGGGGTGTTTCTCTGGTGGTCGGGCGCATCGAGGCGCTGGGCTTACGGGTGGCCCTGGACAAGACGGAGGCCCTATTGTTCCATGGGCCCCGTCGTGGTCCACCCGCCGGCGCCTCCATAGAGGTCAACTCGGTCCTCGTACCGGTTCGGGCCCAGATGAGGTATCTGGGCCTGATCCTCGACGGTAGGTGGCTCTTCGACGAGCACTTCCGACAGCTTGGTCCAAAGCTGGTCGACGCTGCCTCCGCCCTTGGGCGACTTTTGCCCAATTTGGGTGGAGCCAGCGTCGCAACACGACACCTCTACACGGGGGTGGTCCGGTCGATGGCGCTGTATGGTGCACCGGTGTGGGTGGCGGCTCTGACTGCCCTAAATAAGGCCCGCCTCTGGCGGCCTCAGAGGGTATTGGCAGTCAGAGCCATACGCGGATACCGCACGGTGTCGACCGAGGCGGCGTGCGCCTTGGCCGGAACACCCCCGTGGGATTTGGAGGCGGAAGTGCTCGCCGAAGTTTATCGACGGGTGGCTGGATATCGGGCGGAGTATGGCTATCGCCCTCCGCCCGAAGAGGTACGCGAATGGCGTGAAGCCGCTCGTCGAGCCACTATGGACAGATGGTCGTTCCGGCTGGAGACTCCACGCGCTGGCTTTGCCGCCGTGGAGGCCCTCCAGCCGGTCATCCTCGAGTGGGCAGGGCGGCAGCACGGGACCCTTTCCTTCCGACTGACGCAGGTCCTTTCCGGGCACGGTTGCTTCGGGAAGTACCTGCACTCGGTCGCTAGGAGGGAATTGAGTCCCGCCTGCCACCACTGCGACTGTCATCGGAGGAGATCTCTCGCTACCGGCCGTCATACGCTCCATGGCCGGTAGCGATAGCAGTTTTACCGCGGTCGCAACCTTCTGCGAAGATGTAATCTCGCAGAAGGAGGTGGCGGAGAAGGCCCGGGAGGATGATATCCACTCGGACCCAATCCGCCGCCGGCGAACCGGGCGGCGGAGGCGCGCCTATCTGCGCCTCATGCCGCCCTGAGTGTGGCCGCGGATGGTCGGGACGGGTTTTCCCCTCCATCCGCTCTAGTGGCCACCCGCGAGGGGGCGACGTACGCGTGTGCCGTACGTCGCCTACTTAGATAGTCCATCAGGTGACGGTGCCCGCTTCTGTGCGGGCAAGCGCTGGGAGGGGTCCGGATGTGTTAATATCAGCAGTTCCCGGATTCCTCCCTTCACAGGCGCAGAGTGGCACACCGTGTGGTTTTAGTCGGTTCGAGTCCGACACACCGCCCCGCCGTAAACCCCGGTGGGGTGACGGTCCGATGGGATTTCCACACGTTAAAAAAAAAAAAAAAAAAAAAAAGGTTACATAATACGGAAATATATATATTTTCACATAACTCAAGACTTCATGTGTGAAAACACACATAAAGTCTCGAAATAAGGCGCGGTGTTTCGCGCGGTAATCAAAACCGCAGTAAACAATGTAATACGGAAACTTCAAATATAGTGTTCATAAGGGGGACAAAATACACATAGATAATACTATAAATATTAATACACAGAATAAGTAGCTCTTAATAAATTTCAACTTCTCATTTAGGGTACTCGAAATATATTCATATCTTGATAATTGTAATTAATGGTAATAAATAAATGATCTAATTCTACAAAACAGGTCTCTCACAAATTTCAAGGGACTCTAAAACTTTCCCGAATTAAGATGTCTGTCCTTGTTCTAACCTTAATCCTTTACCAGGTGAACGCATCTTATAAATGAAGAAATAGAAACTATGGAGCAACAAAACTCTTTAATTGCTACATAAAACAGTCTTCACCCTTTTAATCATATCAAAAGGGCAATCATCCGGTCGGATGGATGGCAAGCAACAGTTCTAAGCCCTATATTCACACTACCTTATTACAAGACGATAAGGATGTGCTTTCAGTGTGAAATACCAATCTGTTGTCGGAGAGTAATTTTGGAACTTCCACGAATAATAATGATCTCTCATATTACAAATTTGTTTTTGATTTGTGGAAATCTAATTTTGTGGTTCAGTCTTTCATGTTGGCATTTCTCTTGTTTAATCTTCCGAACGTTTTAGGTTACCTATTTTCTTTAATTAAAATGGAAGCTTTTCATTTACGTCGGTTAATGTCACATTGTTTTATACCGTATCTGGTATCGACTTTATGTGAACACTTTTGAGGTTAACATTCGTAATTCTGTACAAGATTTATGGTTAAAAGGTTGTTTGAAGCTTGGAAGTATCTACATCGTTAAAACGTGGTTAGTTTATGCATAAAACATCAACATTCTCATTTTTTTAAATAAACACGTTTTTTTCTGTAGGTATCGTGATATGAGATCATTTAAACTTTTTATAGGCGAATGTTTTCTTGCAACCCTCCACCATTAATATTTCTACATAATTGAAAGTTGACTGGTGTGATTCGACTTTGGTATTAAATCTATCAATACTCTTTTTGCTTAGCAAATGAAATATACCTCAGCCCTTAACCAACAACATCGAATGTGTGGTAGAATCGAACTGACTAAAACTACGTCACCCTCCGAGCTCACTGTGTAACAATATGTCACTACATGTCTACGTCTGTACGAAGACTCAGCCTACTACTGTAGAATCTTTAGGCGCGAGAGATTAAGTTCATTTTACGTCAATTTTATCATAACGATACATGAGCGCGTTCGGCGTTGCAATTGACCACCACTCTTGGAATCTGCTCATGCTTTCCATCGGGCAGAGCATCACTTTGGCACGCCCATAAAAAATAAAATTCAAATAAAAGAGTCCGCGCTGAACTCTTCACCGAGATATACTTACACATACTAGGACCTCAGACCACGCAGAAGTCCGCCAACTGAGGTTACATCATGGATAGAATAGTGGTAACGATAACCCCGACATTTTCCACTGTGCTAAGTGTTGAGGGTTTGATCCTCACATGGGACTATGTCTTTTACAACTTGTTCACAAATTGATCATTTGAATCTGGGTGTTCTTTGTGTTCGTTTCATTCGTTTATGAGGTCTCTCGTGATACAAGATATACTCTTAGTGCGCAAGAAGCCTAAAAAAAAACTCTGTGAAGTCCATCAGTTTTCTACTTTCTGTTTGATAAAAAAATTCAAATAGCATATTATAGTCAATATACAAAACTTTACTACGCAATTTCATTAATAGAATTAGTTATTCGATTACTACTATTAATCGTTTCTGTAGTCCCTATCATAAACTCCTAATAACCAACTCCAATCTTTGCTCCTACTAAAGCTATCCCTTACGCTTACCGCAAATTGAAATGAGACGGCATAATGACTGTGTGAAATTCATAGGCAAGAGCATAATGCCGTTGTTATTGCACCATAAACTTTACTTACCATTTTATCATGGCGGCTTCCCTACAATGTATGAGATATTCATATATTAATAAATATTAATATAAAGGCATTAATTTTATGAGGCCTAAGAGGTGGAAACAGGAGCCAAGTGAATATTTATAGCTTTGCATGTTTCCAATGTAAGGCGTGCAGTATGAATTACACTGGAGTACTTATTGCAGTTGTGTGACGGAATTCCGGTGTAAGTTTAATAGGTTGACAATGGCGACAACGTGGTGGGACTGTATACATTTACTGAATTAGTGCCTATTATGAATTAGTTATTTTTATCGATCGACAATATTTTTTATAGGTATACTTTATTGCACCTCAAAAAAAAAGCAAAGAATTGTACAACCTGAAAATAACATACGACGAAGATCTTAGTCATAGAAATTAACGCTTAAAGTTTTAAACTTTAAAGTTGGTATTAGTAAGGCGTACTTGTTCCTTTCCATTGTCAGAAAACAATAATCGTCTAATACTTACTATATCATAAAATTGCAAGACCAACTGCCTCGTTGGTCTTGCGGTTGACGTATGCAACTGCCAATCAAGAGGTCTCGGGTTCGAATCCCGGGTCAGGCCAAATGTGTTAATGAGTTTTTCTGATTATAGAAATACTTAATAACAGCTCGGAGTTTGGAAGTTGCGGTCTGAACCCCTGTGCTTCGGAGAGCACGTAAAGCTGTCGGTCCTGCGCCTGATCTCTCTCTGATCGTGTCGGTTAACCGTCCCATCGGATTATGAAAGAGAGGGAACAGAGCGTGCACCTGTGTTTGCGCACACACTTGGGCACTATAATATCTCCTGCGTAGTTGGCTGGTCTCCGTTGAGACAGGCCGCCGTGGCCGTTATCGGCTAGGAGAACATTATTATTAATCTTAAAAACAGTGATTTTAGTATTGTGTATGTTCACTCCAACATTGATACAAGAATCCATGAAAAAATATCAGAAACAGACGCACATTTAAATAATTTAAGCAAAGAAAACTCCTAAGTTATTTTAAGTTGAAATAATATGAAAAATAATTTCTAATGTATCAATAAAAGGGGACGAGGCAAAGTTTCGTGAAACTTGAAGACAAAGAATAACGTTGATATCCATAACTCAGAGACTTCGGGATGAAGGAATAGAAAGTAAACTAAACAAAAATAAAAGGCAGTGTTTGTGAATCAACTTCCAAGTTTATTTTCAAAGGGCGCGTAATCATCGAGAGGCGAAGTTTATTACGTTTTACGAGATACTTAGATGTGAAATGTAAACATCGGCACGGGGGCGAACATGCAAAACGTAAACAAATTAACGAACGGGATACCTCCTTGTATCTCATAAAAATTGAATGTAAACTTCCTTATGATTTCTTTTGCAATATATTTAGTGTAAAATAATTGAAAAAACTTCTAATGTCCTTAATCAATTATATGTATAGTTGATTAAATTGTGTTATATATGTGCGTGCAATTGAAATGGCCTTTGACCAACAGTAGAATGCAATATGCTGATGATGATGATATGATTTTTGTTTTAAATAATTATTTTAAAGCATGAATTTAAACGAATAGCATTTAAGTATTGAATTAAGTACGAAAATGCATAATTCAATTACTTACTTTAAGGGCTAGTATTAATATCGTAACAAGAAAGATAACGAAAATAAATCTCGCCGAGCGTGTAAAGAAAAAAACAACTTCCCTTGTCTTAACCCCAGCAATAAAGTCATCTGCACTTTAAAAGCAAAAAATATTAAAGCAGAACATTTAACATCTCCGTCCATGTGTCGAGTAATAGCGTGGAGGCGTCAAAAGATATGCAGATGTATCTTGTAATTACACTTTTTTTAT
This sequence comes from Diaphora mendica, assembly GCA_949125395.1. Taxonomy (NCBI): domain Eukaryota; kingdom Metazoa; phylum Arthropoda; class Insecta; order Lepidoptera; family Erebidae; genus Diaphora; species Diaphora mendica. The sequence continues at coordinate 27,921,413 of OX421311.1, forward strand.
GTCAGAGAAGTGCTACAAAGCGCTGACTTTTTATGCTAAAATATGGAGATGGCGTCATTAACAATTTTTGTTTTAATGAAAAGATGTTCAGATTCAAATGAACGAGCCCTGCTTCTGTGGGTCAGCAAGTTTTTCTAACAATCCTTATCTAACAAAATGCAGAGACATTTGAAGTGATTTCTTTTTATGTACTTCGGTCTATTTTGTTGTTAAAATTGTAGGTGTGAGATCGGGGTTAATTATTAATAAACTAACTATTTAAAAATGTTATAAATTTTACCTATTTTGCACTGATTTGGTCTGTTGTGCTATTTTAAGATTATTTTCATAATCAGTAGAATATACGTGTATGAGTAGAAAAAAATAAAAAATATACTATAATGTCGGAACGCTAACATAGTCATTTCAGATCACAGTTGTTGCTTCTCCACACTGAGCACTACAAGAGTCTGGTATGAATTATTTTAAATTTGGTTTTTACATAAAACAATACAATTTTGCATTTTCAAATTATATCAATTAAAGTCTTAGAAAATGACAGGTAAAATTTCTTAATATTTCATACCAAATATCACCAGTAACATCAATCGAAACACCACATTTAGTAATAAAAAATGATTATTGTTGGTTCACAATTAATGTCCGCGTCATTCTTCTCCTGGAGAGATATTGTTTTTATTCCCGTCACTTAGTGGTTGTATTTTTGGTGTCACATTGTTATTATAGCATCCCCGACGGGTGTGTTCTCTTAATTTCCAGTAAATCGTGGCGCTCTTTAGCGAATGGCCTGCATCTGAATAAACATTCGGATAGGCGTGATTAAAGCTGGGTGTAAAAGAGCGGTTACTAAATTAAAAGTGATAGCACAAAGCAAATTTAATTTTCACAACAAGTAATTTTTAAATTCTAGTTCTAAAACTTAAAAGTGAGAAAAAATATTTTCAAGCATCTCATCAATATTTCATCGTTATTTTTGCCTTTATTTAATTACTGACTTAAGCTCATTCAATTGATCACTATCCTCAATTCAACAATAAATTTATTACCATTTTATTTTATTAAATTAAGAAAATATCAGATGTTTGTTCGTCCTTTCTTCTCAGGGCTAGTCCAGTTAGAAAAGGCCGATCTCATCTCCTCAAAAAGTTTAACTTGCAAAAGTGTTCGTGTAACGAAATTCCAGATTAAAAGATTTAATTTCAGATGTTCTGAATATTATCGGCCAAATCAACGATGAAATATTTCATGTTTTGGTTTAGTAATTTTGATTGCTTGTCAATCGATTTTCGATGTTTTACTTCACTCTATAGCTTTAAAAAACATTTTGAATTGTTTAATCAGTGCAATTTTATCCTGTTAAAGTAACCTAACCGCAAGTCTGTAAGCAGCCTAACAGCCTATCGCCAGTCAAAGTGATAATCTCATCGATATATCAAGAGCATTGAGCTGTCCAAGTGGAGGACCATCGACTTCTGAAGGGAAGTGAGCTACATACGAGAATTTGAGCGAGTATATTCGTTCAAATAATATTTGCTAGTGTTCCAGAAATATAAATCAAGATTTGTAATATGTTTTAATCAAATTTAGAACACGTTTATTTATTTTTCGTTAGTTATTCAAATAGTGTAGTGATGATGATGTCATTAATCACTATCCAAGATTATTAAAATGTGAAATTGAAATATTACCTGTACGTAAGGCAGAATAAAAAAGTAATAATACAAAATCGCCGAATAAGTTTTTTTTTAATTTATCCCAACATAATAAATACTGAATGGAATAAACGCTAAGGTAATTATGGACACGCGTTTGTAGCAGAAAAAAACAAGTAAATAATAAATAGAGTTATAGTTACCTCTTTTACCCAACTCCAGGTTATAAATAAATCAGTTTTCAACATAATTTTATCAAGGACGGGTACAACGATGGTTGTCTCGTAATAAATTTCTATGCAGTCAGCATTATCTTCACTGCACTGTAATGGAGTAATGTCTTCATACATTAGGAAAACAAACAATTTATCTTAATGTATATATACATAAATATCTCCTGAGTCATCTAGTGTTTGTCACGCATATTATGTATTTTAGGGTTGTCTTGTTAAAGAAATACAAAATTCAACGATTCACCACCAAAATCTCTTCTATGCTCAGAAAGGAACTGGTGATCTTTAAAGAACTTGACACGGTTTTATTGATTATAACAAAAAGTTTCAATACCTCGATGGAATATTAATTCATAATAATATTAATTAATTATGTGTTTAATAACTTATTTTAAAATTTAATGCTTAATTTAAATATATTCAGAATATTCATTTTAAATATATTTCAATTCAAATCAAAAACTTATTAAAGTCAAAGCATGCATGTATTTGTGTATATAGTATTAAAATAAATAAAAATAAATAAATAAATAAAGTCTTTTCAGATATGTGTCGCCCCTATTTTGTAAAAAAAACTCTATTTCCGGTTAAAACAAGACATTTTAGTGGCTTTAAAGCACTTTGGTTAATCACTGATTTCATTAAACGCCTCGTAAGAGAGACAAAAGCACTGTAGTGCATATCGATAACGAAAGCTCATTTCCAAAATGGTATTATTAAGGTAGGTGACTTATTAGATCGTTTTATAAAGCGGTAGCGAAGAAGTATAAGTTTGTTACAGGTATCTATAAAGTTCTTAGAAGGCATAGTGTAAACATTTAAATATATACGTGTAAACTTACAGAAGGCAGGAGAGTCATGCTTCGGGCTCTTCGGTATTCGGCACGAATAGACCATATCGACCAGAGTGATACCGCAGTCTCACAGAAAAAAACTGTTATATTGCTTTTCATTCTTTTCGTGATTCTAGAGAAAGAAACTCAAAGAGCAGTAACATGCTTTAAAGCTAAACGAGTCCTAAGCTTAAAGCTAAACAGACGGTTTAGCTTTAAATATATACCATTTCACTTCATTATACTTTTTTACCCTAACTTAAACTGATTTCTATGCCCTATAAATGTCTTGTATTTATTTCAAATTCATTTATGAATATATTCATTTCAAAATTCTAAATTCTGATGATTAAATTTAAGTACTACTATTAATAGTGTATCGCTATTTATTCGTAACATGTTAGCAACCTTATAAACAAGCATCCCAAAGTGAGTAACTGATACGCCTCCCCACGATAGACACATAAATACTTTATACTGATAAAATGCACTCGCTTAGGTAGACAGTAGACACGTATGTGTATACTATAGTGTTCAAATAAAAAATAGTAGTAATTATTGACACTATTTTTACATCATAAAATATCATAGTGTGCAATTTTTATTTTTCCTTATCTGCCTACACATTTGATACTTACTCATGTTCATTTCTCACATTACTTTTTAATCATCAAACAAAATATGAATGCCTTTTCATTTGTACGTAATACTTAAATACATTCATATGCCTATATAGCCTAGCCCGTGTACTGTTACGTTGATTTTGCTTTGGTACGACTATTTCAAAGGCCGGCAAAATTCATGTCAAAATGTTTGAAAAGTGTTCCGAAAGCATCAAAACCTCTCTGCAGCAACTTTTATGTGATATTTAATGTTGCAGATTTAAAAGCTACTGCCATTGAAGGCAACTGTACCGGAGTAACATTTTATTTTCTGTTTGAATGCTATAAGGAGTTCATATACAGTCGAGTGACCTGATGGAAAATGACTATCATGGCCCCTAGGTACCTACAACTCAAGAGACATAAGTGGGTTGTCGTCTTTTGGGTCTGCCCTCACACAGAACTAGGAAGATAGGGTTGAGCTGCCGGCGCCTCATCCTTAAGTCGTTAACTGCTTGACATAGGTCTCCTCCAAGGTTCGTCACAACAACTGGTCTTGTGCTGCCCGCATCTAAAACACAATCAACACATTCTCACTTACTCAAAAAAACTAAACCTACTTAACACAGATAGCCTCTGGGGTCGCGGCGTCACTCCGGTCAGACTGAATGGTCAAAGATGCAATTTATTTTTAAAAAGACTTCCTCGGTGGCGCAGTGGTAGCGTATGCGAGTGCTGTGCTTGAGGGCTCGGGTTTGATCCCTGGGTCGGACCAATCATACAAAATGATATGCAAATATTTGTTTCGAACTTTGGGTGTTTTCTATGTACAATGTGTATTTATTTACAAAAACATTATATAATATGTACTAATATCAGTTGTCTAGTACCCATAGTACAAACTCTGCTTAGTATGGGAGGAGATGACGTTGTCTGTAAAAAAAGTGCTCTTTAAATTATTAGTTTTAGGCAAACAATACATACATTAAGTACTAATTAATTGAATGCACGTATTGATATAAGGTTTACGGGGTAGCCACGCAGCCACTATCTACTGCACTGAGTGTTGTGGGTTCAAACCCCACATGAGCCAACACTTTGTGCGATTCACAAATTGTTGTTCTAAGTCTAGGTGTTCTTTGTGTCCGTTTTAAATACGTTTGTAAAGTCCCTAGAAGGCTAGAATAGAGGATGCTTTAGCATAATATGTAAATACAAAGTCTACTAGTTACTTAAATAATATTTGTGTGAAGCTCAATTTTTCAATATCTACTAATAAAATATAAATATAATATTTTTTAATACCACCAAACAGCCCATATCATACATCGATTCGTTTTTTTTTTTAAATATCAAATACAATATTAATAACATTTATTGCGACATAAATGCAATCATTAAGTATTCCATACTCTATCCATATATAAATGCAATAATTAAGTATTACATACTCAACTAAATCATTTTATAGTACGAAAATAAACTAAATTTTGTATTTGTTCCATCACTCTTTTATAATATCATGCAATATTGACGAAATCTAACAAATATTAGTTCAAAACATATATACGGAAAGCAAATAAATAATACCTGTTGTTCCTCTCTAAATCAAAGCACAATATTTGATTTCATATATGTTTTTGAATTTTTTAATATTGCCAGCACTCGAGAGAGATTATGCCACAGCGGCAACTTTACTAACTAAACTCGCCACAAATATTTATAAATCACACAAATTGGTACCATCTGGTGCTCGAACACAATTCGACGATGAAATAGTTCAAAATATAAAAAACGTTTTCCCACACATATTTCTAAGCTGCATTTAATAATACATATACGTAAATTAAAGAATTAAATTAGGTAAATTAGAAATTACCACGTAAAACCTCTGCGTTGAAGGCTAATCTGCATCGTTGTCAATGGATACCTGTTCAGGAACATAATGAGACCTCTTCGTCCAAACGAGCTAGGACTGCCTTCAGCCAGGTTAAACCAACAGGTCCAACGTTTGATGTACCTATATTTCAAATCTATATTTTTACTTTCTGTAAGAGCAAAGTTGGTGGCAGGGTAGTTTAGAAAAATTTAATCCACAAATACGATCTTTAAATAATAATTAAACACAAACAACAGTTTACAGCTTAACTTACCTCTGCAGAAAATTATTTCATTATTTTTACATGCCCGATGTATTAATTATCTACTGACACTTACGATGCAACAAAAGACTAATATTGTGTGTTCATCAACACTGAACGATATCAATTTAGCACTACACCAAACAATACGCCCTGGTAGATTGGTAAATCCCAAAGAAAATATCTTGGTAAAATGTCCCTTACACAAACCTTAATGGAATGAAATGAAGAACAATAAGGAATCTGATATAAGTGGACTGTACGAATGTTATTTCAGTAGGAACCCTTAGGTCTATTTGTTTTACCCTACGTGCGAATTATTTGACATTAGAATAGTGGCACCCCCTGCCTCTCAAGTCTGGATCAATGAGAGTCACTGAAAAAAGAAAACATTGAAGCTTTTGAAATTCCGCTAGAAATTGAAACCTGAATAAGTATAAAAGGAGAGTTATCTGCTATGTGGCTTAGTTCATAAGGTATTCTAATTATTTATATTGAAATCAGACTATGAATTAGGTTGGCATTTTAAAAATCTTTATTTATTACAGTTGTATATAACAACCGAACATCGTCAATTATAACTTAACCAACAAATTGGTCATTTTCAATTTACAGTGCATCCGATGACGTTATGGTCGTATATCCCCCGACGTATACCCCAACTCGGAACTTACCTGGCTGGTGAGTAGCGGATCTAAATCAACCCTCCCCTCCCCCTCTGGCGAGGTCACGTGACTAAAATAGCCATGGTATAACGATACACTTCGCCAGTTATAGCACTCTGAGAAACAGTGCTCACGTGGGAGACACAAGCCTACGTCATCATCACTATTGTCAAAAACTTGTCCCGCTACTCACCAGCCAGGTCTGCAGTTTCGTGTTGGGGTATATTAGGAGAGGTGTGTGACAAGTTTTTAGCTTGCCTCAAATACCTACCCAAAAAATGGTACCAGCTCTCCTACTATTACTCTTTGTCAGATATACTTGCAGTACTTTCTTAAATGTTTGTAAGTAGAGTACTTACAAACATTTCCGTAAGTTTGGTTTGTTTGAATTTCTCCCATCAACGACAAACCACAACACATTACATGTTTACAGTGTACACTGTACCTACACTTGGCTCCATGATGTTTTTTTTTTATTAAACGGTTTTATTTAGCTTGCCCTGGTTGTTTATTTATATGTTTGTTTGGGTCAAATCAAGTAATTGCAATTTGACCCCCTTCCTGTTAACAGATTGATCTGAAATTTGGTACACACCTTTAGTTCTGGTGACAATACAATTATATAAATTCTGTTTCATTGTAAATCCAAGATGGCCGCCGCTACACAATGGTGGTTTACAAATTATATCACGACTACCTCAATATGGGTATCAAATGAAAGGACTTGACTAGTAGAACACAGTTGACTATGAAAACAAATTAAAATCTAAGACGGCCGACGCCACAAAATGCTGGTTTACACATTTTGTCACGACTACCACTATATGGCTATCATATGAAAGGGCTTAACTAGTAGAATACAGATGAGAAGTACTATGTAATGAAATTAAAAACTAAAAACTTGAAAATAAAAAACAAAAAATTTTTTTTTTTAATTTAAACGGTTTTATTGAACATAATGTATTAAAAGCTAAAAAATAATTTGGGATAAAAATATATTCGGTATAAAATCGTTGGGCCCCTGTTTCCATCCAGTCATCTCAGTTTACGCTATGCCCAACGACTTTATACCGAATATTTTTAATCAAATTATTTTTTAGCTTTTAGTACTTTATCCATACTTATATTATAAATGCTGAAGTAATTCTGTATGTCTGTCCTGCTTTCATGTTCAAACCGCTGCACCAATTTCAATGAAATTTGGCTTGATTCTAGAGGAAGGACATAGGCTATTGTTTGCTGCGATAACCGACAAAAACCGCGCGCGAAAGTTAGTTTTCAATAAAACCGTTTAAATGAAAAAAAATTTTTTACATATTTTTTACTCATTTAAATGACAAAAATAGTATAAAATTCCACGAGTGGTGGTTACCATACTCTTTGCGAATGCAGTCAATGCAACAATGCAGCATGGTGACCCACACCATGGCGGCCTAGTGATGCTTCTGCATCATTGGGCCTCCGGTGTCGCACTCACCAACGAAACACGATAGCACGAACGCTGTCATTTTACGTTGATCTTCTGTCTGTGTACTTTCTCTATCTATTAGCAACTTTGGATGTCAAGAAATTTTATATTTTGCTTATCACGAACTGTAAATCACCAGTAGCATAGTAAGTAAATTAAAATCGCTCATCTTATCGCTTTAACTATAGCTGAACCTCATGGGATTATCCGAGTAATATTTAACTGTAACTGACTTGACTGATGTAATTATAGTATTTTTTTAAGTCCAACAGAGACACGGCGCAGCCGGTACGTCGCGTCGCAAATAGACAAACGCTAGTCAGTTATTTAGTGACAAGCTTGAGTGCATAAACTTTTGTCACTGAAGGGTTGAATTTGTGTGAATGAAAAATAAAGTGTATTTGTTTTAACTAATATCTCAATTTCTTAGACGCTTGGCATAAATCCATACAAGTTTCAAGACAGAATATTTGGCGAGTGTTTGGCGTTACAGTTTTATACTTTTATTTCGTATAATAAATATGTTTTATCTTTTCATTTGAAGTTTCTTTCCACTAAGCCTACCCAAGATACGTTTAAGCACGTTCTTAAAAATATAATGTTCTTAAAAAGTCAATGATTGCATTGACTACAATAATGCTTAATCTTCTGAAAATTATATTTTAGGAATTGTCCTGAAGCAGGATAATATTTATTTCTTAACTATATGATATTCCGTTCTACCGTGGGAGAGCCACGCTTCGGCATGAATGGGCCGGCTCGACCGGTGTGATACCACGGCCTCACAGAAAACCGTTGTGAGATAGCGCTTGCGCTGTGTTTCACCGAGTGAGTGAGGATACCGGAGGCCCATAATACAACCCCTCCCCACATCCCTTTCCCCGTCCCCCAAAGGCCGGCAACGCACTTCGACGCCTCTGGTGTTGCGGGTGTCCATGGGCGTCATATTTTATTTACAATTATAGAGGAAATAGCTTTGCAAAAATAATCGAAACTTTACCTTTCGCCAATCTAGAATCAAATAAGTAAAACCTGTTAGATTAAACTTATTGTGTGAAAGTGTCTCCCTCATTTAACTCTTACCTTATATTTATTATATTACCTCAGTAAGCACTTGCCAGCGCTGCTTGAAAAGGGTAGGGATATGGGCGAGTGACAACTCTAGTGTTTTAAATAAGACTATTCGCCGGAAACACTTAACTTACTGTAGCTATATAAAAGAAAGTGTCCTACTAAAATTCTCGTCCAATTTATATATTAATATGATATTAATATTGTAATATCTAAAGCCATTTGTACGTAATATCCCGTCTAACGGGATTCGAAACACAAAGGGATTTAGATAACCTCCCGGTTATTATGAGTTAATATTACTTGTAACACTGCCATGTAATACCTAACGAATCATCCCTCATAAATTTTAATTAAACATTTGATACTCTGGCCGTTGTTATAATCTACTTTAAAATTAATAATGTTTATTTTAAACATTGTTTTAAATAGGCCGATTGTGTTGACTTATATCATCAAACACATTATAGGAAAATGATTATGTAAACTCCATAAGTTTAAAATAAATTATAGTGTTTTTTTTAGGCAATAGGCGGCAATAGATGGTAAGCGATTACCGCCGTCCATAGACACCCGCAATACCAGAAGCGTCACAAGTGCGTTGCCGGGCTTTGGTGGATGGGGAGGCGGATGGAGAGAGGGGTTGGGGTATGGGCCTCCGGTATCCTCACTCACTCGGTGAAACACAGCGCAAGCGCTGTTTCACACCGGTTTCTGTGAGGCCGTGGTATCACTCCGGTCAAACCGGCCCATTCATGCCGAAGAGTGGCTCTCCCACGGTATATTGTGTGTGTGTGTTAGTGATTTCATAAATTGTAGGGTGACATCCGTTAAAAAGAGACATGAACTTACGTCGAATAAAATATGTAGATTGTTGATGTAGAATTTTCACACGCAGGTACCTCTGATGAACAATAACAGATCAAAAGTAAAAAAAAAATGTTCAATAAACAAATTAATGTACCTTTTGCAATGTAGTCACAGAAAAATTACATGTACCTACCAAAATATATACTATTTTTTATTGGGATCTGAATAAAAAAGCACCTACACATGACATGCCAAACACTAACTTCTCTTTCCCGTTCTGGGTAAACAGAGAACGAGACGGTCGCTGCCCTGGACTAGTAGTGTCTCGCGTCGCGCTCGAAAAGCACATTAAATACTTCCTATATTGTCATCAAACATTTAGTATAGAAGTAAATAGAAGAATATATAAGAGACCGAGACACTTGTCGCGGTCTCCGGCGCGATCTACAGTCTCGGTCGCTTGTTTCTGTCGCGGCGCGAACCGCCACCTTTATAGTGCACAAATGTGTGCGCAAACACAGGTGCACTCTCTGTTACCTTTCTCTCTTATAATCCTATGGGACGGTTAACCGACAAGATCAGGCGCAGGACCGACAGCTTTAATACGTGCTGTCGGTCCTGCGCCGACCAGGCACGGGGTTCAGACCCCAACTTCCAAACTCCGAGCTGTTATTAAGTATTTCTATAATCAGAAATACTCAATCACACTTTTGACCCGACTCGGGATTTGAACCCAAGACCTCTCGATAGGCAGTCGCATACATCAACCGCTAGACCTTAATGTTATCAAAGCGATACTAAAAATCGCTTAAAATTAAATGTGACCTTTTCGGGTATTTCATAAATCCAACTTGGATAGCTTAGTTTCGAAGTCATACAAGTATAAGCAAAGTATTTTAAACATGATAGTAGGTCGGAAGTGGTTAAAGTATTCTGAAGATTCATGTAACTCTAAAACATTTCTAAAGAAACAGAAGCAACGAAAAATGTTTTGGAGGGTTGTGGGATAAATAGTTACAGTGTTATAAACTTACGCAATAATTAATTTATACTTGTAACTAAGAATAAAGAGGTATGTGTAAATAAAAGTAATATATAGGTAAAAGATATATAGGTCTTTTTGAAAATTGAAATTGAAAAACAAAAAATTTGATACCACACTCGATGTATTTTTAACACATTTTTTTTTTGAGATTACTTTTTGGCGCCAAAAATCGCTGTTTGTTTTTTTAATTTTGATATACCCAGTGACACTCTCACGACTTAGACGAATCTAATGACACCACTTACATGAAAATTTTGTCGTCAGTTTGTGCTGAAATCAGCATGGCTCTCCTACTTTTTAAACACCGAGAACTGGAAGATTAATAAATATAAACGCCAGTCATTAAGATCAATCTTGAGATAATACTTGAAAATATTTTAATCTTCTTAAAACACATCGTTATGCACAGGAATTGGAGCAGTACTTATACAAATTTATGGCCCTAAATTGATATGTTTGTCGCAATCAGCGATGTTTTAACAAGGGAATCATAGTCATTTTGTTCAATCTTCTTTGGCCCAGCTACAGATATAATGAATAAAATTGTCGGCCACCCACAATTCTAAAAAATCTCATATAAAAAATGACTGATGAATTTTTAATTCATCCAGAATATAGTTATCTAATGCAGTGATATTAACTTCTCAAGTTGTAAACTCCTTACTTTATTTGATCAGGTCAAGCTCTCGTCATGTTATAAAATGAATGTTAGGTATTTTTACGTCGAACGTACGTGAAATATAAAATTCTTCTTGATTAAATTCTGAGGTTTTATTTGCATTTTTTTTTTTTTAGGCATAAAATAACTACTAAACGCGGTAATTGAATACAATGAACAACTAAAAGAGCTATTAACTTCACTCTGCAAATTGAATGTGGCATCATCATCATCAACAGCCTTTTTTAATTCTTACTTATAACTCACTAGTTGTAGCCCGTGGCTCCGCCCGCGTATATGTCGGTTATCGCGGTAAATAGTAGCCTATATGTTATTCTGATATATAAGCTATATTACTGTAAAGTTTCATCCAAATCCGTTCAGTAGTTATTGAGTGAAAGAGTAACAAACATCCATCAATCCATACTTACAAACTATCGCGTTTATAATATTATTAGGATTAAGTTTTGCATAAAACAACGACCACTTTGGCTCCTAAGGTTAAGGTTTCTTCATCTTGTGTAAACTGGATGTATCTAAATGTATCTTCGCCTCCATAAAGCAGGAAGTCATATATAATGCCGGACATGCCTGCTCGGACAAAGATTTTGAAACCCCAATTATTGGGTTTCATGGGATTGTATTGTCTCCTATTACCCGCCTTTTTACCTTTATAATGGTATGGTCATTTCGTCAATGCTATATCTCGTTTCCCTTTTCCTTGGCTAAGCAGTTCCTTCTCACCTTTTCTACAAAGGTCTTACTTTGAAGTAGCGATACGAATCTGGACACAAATTAAAATGGATGTATCTACGTATAGCTTCAAACCTTTTTAGTGACATGCTTTCGGCAATAGCTGGATAGCGTAATTTTTTTGACCAATAATCTACATAGGCTGGCAAATTTACAATACCCATAAGTAATAAAATAAGAATCCTTCATTTCATCCTCAGATATATTGATGGATCGCCCAGTAATTTGAAATGAGTAAAAATTGGTGTCGTGTACTATATCTTGTAAAATTTCTGAAGAAAAATATTGACAAAAGTAATCAATAGGTGTGAAATCAGTATGTATTTTATTCAATTCACAATTAGATATTTCGGCCTTATGCTGGAATTTGCCTTTTTTCCACTTGTAGTTCGTGCTTTTCCGTCTTGGGGCCTGACGTTATGAACACGACTATGGGTATTCACATTTCACTTTCGCTTAGATCTGGTATTCACAGCATTAGGTAGTGGTGATATGTCTTGGACAGACGGTATAGACTCAATTAACCTCAAAGTTGGAATATTATCAAAATTTACCTGGCTGATCGACGGTAACACTTCTGATAATCGGTTTTAGACGCACTGCAAGTTCTTGGTCTTCTGGCTCGCTATTGGGTATCTCATCATCAGATGAATTATTCCTCTCTACATCACTGTCGAAAAGATTCATGTTCTCTAGTGACGACGGTATAGACGGTGCGTCAGACGAAAACTCCTCTATTTCTTGGCGGTTTATGTTTATATCCTTGTCATCCGAAGTAGTTTGACTTTCTATGTCTGATGTAGCCTTAGGCGGTGGTACTAATGCCAATATCTTTGACTAACGTGATGTTTTTCTAAAGACCTGCAAATAATATTACATATGGGTAGGAAAAAAAATACACCTACGATATATATACATAAAATCATATAAACCCTTATTTTTCTATCTTATTGGCAATGTCCAATATAATACACATCACAAAATCTCACTAACATAGTAGGTACTTGGCAATGGGTAATATACTAGACACGCGAATTTCATTGAATATTACGAAAAATCTATAATAGCTGTAATAATTTTAATTTGTGTATACATATTGACAGGTTTCATAAAATATATTGAGAAGTAATGAGTAATAATTTCAAAATAAAATTACAAATAAATCGGAACTTACCAAGAGCGGTCGCGGCCAACTTTTCCACCCCGACATTTCGGCGACTACCAACCAGCTAAGAAGTCGCGCATCTTGTTCGTAATTTTATGTACATAACGTTAGTTTACAAGTAAACTATTGGAATTAAAATAAAAACAAAAATATAGTAAAAAATGCTGCAATATTTTTTCAAAGTTGATGTTCAGTATATTGCACACTATCGAATTAAGGGTTAATTCACTGCTGGACATAAGCCTCTCCTTAAATACGTAAAACATTAATACCTAAGTATGAAAACTACTATACAGCTACACGATAAAGAATTACGAGTACATGTTAAAATGTAAGAAGCTTAACACGTGTTTCCGTTTATATTCCGGTGCAATAAGATTGATTAGGTATTTCAATAATGCACGTAGCCTGCGCTGTAAATGTGAATTTACGCAAAAGGTGAAGTCGGATAAAATCTTTTGTAGCACATAAACTATACCTCATGATTCGTGACGTATGTAATATCGGTTCAGAAGGCAGGCATAGAACTTCCGATGTAGACTATTAGCTTGCAAATATAGAACCCATACAAAATACTTATTGATCGAATGTTAGTCGGTGCAAGTTGCAAACTAAAATTTATGAGCGAACAGTAAGTAAGAGCTCTTCGGGATCGGTTACTTTGCTTTACTTCAGTCGGTACGAGCTTTGTTTATTGCTAGCCTCAGATACACCGTCTTACGCTTATGAATATTGATAACAGACTTGCTTAGAGTTCAAACTTTCTGAAAGAGCGATATTAATATTGGATCGCGGAACGCTTTATTCGCTACTTTTTTGCTGTGAATTGCTTTTGAATTAGTTTCAATTCTAAGAAATATCGATTAGGGGGAATTTCTTTTTTATTTAACAAGAACCCAAAGTCGTATATCAATTACATAATATATAAAATCCAAAATCTTTATTTTTGGTGTTCAACTTTGGTTTTAAGATTGTAATTCTTACACATAAATGAAAAAAATTAAGCATATGCTAAGCTGTCGTTTATACAGACTAATATATCTGTACATTCAAATTATATCGAAATATTGCTTTTGCCTTAGACTCTAAAATGATTGATAAAACACCTTACAAGTCTCAAGTATCTGACGAGTACATGCCATCCTCAAGGTCCTCATTCGTCTTGAAACCAGACACGGCAGCCCCTAATATCGAACTATTGTATCAACAAGAATAGGTTACTGAGATATTTGAGTTGTTCAAGATATTAACTAAATATATATTGGATTAATCCCACCTATTGATCGCGCTATAATATATTCTGATTCAAGAACCCTTGTTCAAGTTGGTTGATGCCGTCAGCCAAACCCATTGATGTACGTACATTGCTATTTCATTTGATGTTGTTGGTCTCATCAAATATTTAGGTTGTTAAACTTAAGTGGAAGATAGAAATGCGCCGGGTAACTTCGCTACTGCATCGACTTTTAAGCGAAGCTTCGATACGGGTAATGCAAACAGAGACGTTTAATCAGTTTTAGGATGTAGGAAAAGTCCCAAGCGTTATTACTCACTGGTTCAAATTTAAACAATATAAAAATAAATTTCGCTATACGATGTGTAAAGTAAAAAAGTTATATGAATATATAGTAAGTACCCAAGATTGTGATAAAAAGTATCCACCCGCTTAAAGCTTGAGAGATTAAAATTCGTTGAGCCTTTATGGCCAATGTATACTGCCGAATATCCCTATTACTTAATAACTCCATTTAGGTACATATAAGGCCCTGTTATGGAGTCATTGGACCAAATTACATTTTAAAGCGAACAAAGGGTGGTGAAATGGTTGATTTTAAATATTATTGGGTTGCAATAGCATTCTTACATTGTTTACAGAGTATAATGTGGTAAAATAAATGTTTTTACGTTTACTTAAATCCATGGGCGTAGCTAGGGGGAGGGGTTACATCTCTCATTTTTTTATAATAATATTACGGTTAAAGGGACATAGTCATTTTATTGTCTTGAAACCCATCTTTAAAGTAAAACTGGGCTACGCCCGTGCTTAAATAGTGTGTTTTTACAAGCTTTTTATTAACTTGCAATGTATGTATGTATGCTTGTATGTTCGGGTGGAATCTTGCAACTCAATTTTGAAGCAGATATCTTCAACCGATTTTGCTGAAATTTTGCAAGCATACATATGTATATGTAGCGTGACAATACAATATTATAATGACATGGAACTGATCTGATGCTGAAGCTAAGAGGTGGCCATAGGAACTCTGTAAAGAAACGTCGCAACATCATCGAGTTTGGACTCGTTTGATTCGTCTCGAGGCATTCCAGTAAAAGCTTGTTTTAAAAAGCTTTTTAATTTAATTTATTTTACATCCACATCCCTGAAAGAGCAGATTCTATACACCGCTGAAATGTTGTTGACAAAAATTTTAAGTGCCAGTAATTTCAAAATACAAAATATTTACGGACAAACTCATTAGTGAATTATGTTTAACATGTTTTAATACAAAATTATGACATTGAACTGGGTAATGTTTAATTAATAGTGATTGTATCATTTAAACGTAGTGTAGGACGTCCACAGGCCAGGTGGAGTGATGATCTGCGCAAGATGGCTGGCACGAGCTGGATGCGAGAAGCCGAGGATCGAACCAAGTGGCGCGCAATTGGAGAGGTCTATGTCCAGCAGTGGACTGCGATAAGCTTTTTTTTTTTTTTTTTTTTTTATGTTTGGCCCGCCAAAATGACTCTACTCTGCCTGATGGAAAGCATAAGCAGAATCCAAGAGTGGTGGTCACCATGCTCACTGCGAATGCAGACAATGCAGTATGGCGACCCACACCATGGCGGCCTAGTGATGCTACTGCATCTTTTAGTCTAGTCAACAAGTATGGAACTTGTTGACTAGACTAATTGGGCCTCCGGTCTCGCACTCACCAACGAAACACGACAGCATGCTGTCATTTTACGTTGATTTCCTGTGCGAGGGTAGTACCGCCCCGGTCGAGCCGGCCCGTTCGTGCTGAAATCAGCGTGGCTCTACTACCTTTAAAGGCTGATGATGATGATGTATCATTTAAATTATAGCAGAAAGTTTACTATAGGACTACATATTATTTTACAAGGCCACGTCTCAGTGACAGCCTTATAAAATATGTTTTTATTTATTGGTACATTTAATAGGTATACCCTATGTCTAAAAAGAAAACTTCAAATAGAATAGAAGTTCCACCTGGTCAAAATTTTCCTGTCTCGCCAGCAATTGTACCGTGATTATATCTTAACCATGTTCTACCTTCTTCAGACAAACAACCGATTCACTTACATTTATTTGGTGAATAATTAGTGAAAATATTTAGTTAGATACATAGTTCACTAATGAAATATTCCAAATTCAAAAATGGGTATTATAATATCGTTAGGAAAACTATTTGAAACTTTCAAACTCGCTTACGATAACGAAAGTTTAATAATATCCAAAATGCTATTATACCGATTATTACACTCGAGGATTCCTAAGTTAAATCAGTTTTATTGTACCAAACCTATAAACAAAACAGTCGCGAGACATAACTTCCACTGAATTCCCACTGTTTGGGTCGGACTAATGCTTTTAAAAGTTAATAAAAGGTGCAGCAGAGCTATTCAGTTGGCTCATTAAAAATATCACACGGGGAATAAAAATAAGGCTAGTGAATATAAATAACTACAACCTCCGTATAAATCTTGGTTTACAGTTTACAGGGTTGTCAGTCGTTTTTATTTTTGATGACTTAATAATTTAAGATTAAATAATTCAATTTATTGGTCTGAGGAGTATAAAACTCGCAGCCTATTTATTTGTCACACTCTCTGTGTATGCCTATGAAATGGAGGTGCAGGTATGGATATGGTAAAACGTAAAGTAAACAAACTCAAATCCAAAATTAATCCAATCTTAAAAATTACAATTTTTAATTACACAAAGTGTAAAGTGTAGTAGTGTAAATTTAAATAATTACAAATTTTAACAAAAAAAAAACCGACTTCAATCTGGACCAAATTTAAATGGGACCATTCGGGAAGCACCAGCTTTCAAATAAAAAAAGAATCATCAAAATCGGTTCACCCAGACCAAAGTTATGAGGTACAAACATAAAAAAAAATTCAAAAAATACAGTCGACTTGAGAACCTCCTCCTTTTTGAAGTCGGTTGAAAATAGTACCACATTCAGTCTAAAATTATGTACCCGAAACTGAAAATTTACATTTAAAATTTTATTTTAAACTTCATTTTGAATTTCTCCGCATAATTTCTTTAACTTGAGTATGAAATGGGACTCGTCCGAGGTTATCCACAAACGACGCGGCGGTGACGGGCGGCGAAGCGTCAACCCTCGCTAGCAAAACTTGGCTACCCGCAAGGAATACTCGAGTTTTCTGCCTCAACTGTGGGGTGGAAATGTACAGCAATATGGGAATAAAATTCTAGATTTAATCTTTGAACAAGTCACCATTTAATCTAGAAGAAAATATGGCAACCGTTATGCAATGGATACAATGTCGCAGCAAATTATTTTCTATTGTAATTGTAATGTACGTATTATTAAAAAAACGTATTTGGGAGTTTAGTCTGTTGAAAATATAAGGAGATTGCTAATTAATATTTTGTTATTTCGACTCTAGTAGAACTCAAAAATTTCCAGTGTATTAGGTTAAGCAAATTCATGGAATTATGTTTGATAAGGATGATTAATGGCATTATTAATTCACGGCGTTCGTACAGATGAAGGTTTGTGTGTAAATTTCTGTTATTATTAAATAATATGTAAGATAATTAGATGTGTATTGTATAAGTAAACTAGCCGACCAACACAAGTTTGTCTGCATTAGCAAAAAAATTTGATGTCAGAAAGACTAATAGGGATTTAATTAATATAATTATGTATATGTTACCGTGAGATTGTAAAATCTGTTAGATCGTAATTTATCTCGCGAGATTATAATCTGTCAAAAGATTGTGAACTGTAACATACTGCTTACAACTTAACGTATTATTTTTAGTTAGATTATAATCTTTTGAATTGAAATCGTCAAATTGTGATATGGTATGCGAAGGATCGCATCTCGCGTGCTGATTCGTTGAATATTTGTTTGTTAATTCGTTTGTTGCCGAATGTAAAGTATTTTTTTGATTATAAATTAATTTCATGTTGAAAACACTTCACAGCTTTAGAATTAGTTACATAAAATTGTTGTGGCCGTAAAACTAAAAAAAATGTGATTAATCAAATAAGTTCTAAACTAACCTAACTCTATGGCCATAAACGACCTACTGTAAGACCGACCAATAAGGGACAGTTGACAATTTGACGCACGACAGATTGTGATTTAACGGTTTTACTTCGATACATAATAATCTAACGAAAAATAGTATGTTAACTTGTAAGCAGTATGTCACAGTTGACAATCTTTCAACAGTTTACAATCTCGCTAGGTAGATTATAATCTAACGGTGTTTACAATCTTACATTGACATATATAAGATTTAATTTAAGATATACATACATATATCAATAAAAAATAAAGAGAATATACGAAGTAGAATGATTTTCTGTTAGATAAGTTGTTACGCATTTTTTTATATTTTTTTGAATATTGTAGCTGCCAAAATGACTCTGCTCTGCCTGATGGAAAGCATGAGCAGAATCCAGGATTGGTGGTCACCATTCTCAATGTGAATAGGGACCATGCAGCACGGTGGCCCACACTATTGCGGCCGAGTGAGATGCTTTTTCACGCCCCGTTTAAAGGACCCGGGTTCATAGTGGAAGGGAAACACGCACGCAGGTAGTGTGTTCCAGGTTTTCAACGCTCGGCACAGGAAGGAAGAAACGAAGCGGTGAGTATGAGAGCGTATGTCTACCTCTCTGGAGCGGTTACTTCCAAGGCCGGCACGTGTTGTCCTGTAGAGGAAGGGAAAAGCGGGGACCAGTTGGAACAACTCTTCAGAATACTCTCCATGATAAAAGCGATAGAGAAGTGCCATAGAGGCGATATCTCTACGCAACTGCAAAATTGGATGTATTTTTTAGTAGTTACGTATTAAAGAAAATTGATTGATAAATAATAAAAGGTAATGTTTAATATTAATACATAATGGTCATAGTACAAATACACAAGTTACACTATATAAAAATGCATTTAAAAACTACTACTACTACAAAATACTTTACTTTGATTATATAAAACTTTTTAAAGTAGTGTATTGTTCTGTGTGATAAATAAGTAGTCAGCCTAACAATTGAGAATTTTAAGGCACCAGAATGCAAAACAGGAATCTAGTCAACAGGGACTTATTTCATGTTACGTTAGAATGAAAAATATAATTTTAAAATTGATATTTTTATTTCCCAAGTCATCAGAATAGTCATGGACTGCCTCGATGGCGCAGTGGTAGCGTATGTGACTGCTGTGCTTGAGGTCTCGGGTTCTACTATGAGCTTTCTGCCTTAACTGAGGCAGTTGGTCTCGCGGTGGTTGTTGTGCGACTGCTGATCATGAGGTCTTGGGTTCGAATCCCAGGTCGGACCAAATGTTTGTATGATCTGCAAATATTTGTTTCGGAGTTTGGGTGTTTTCTATGTATAATAAGTATATGTATTTATATCAGTTGTCTAGTACCCATAACGCAAGCTCTGCTTAGCTTGGGACTAGATGGCGTTGTGTGTTAGATGTCCGAAATATTTATTATTATTTATGCTAGTACCTCGTAATCCATACATTGAATTACTTAATTGAAAAATAATGTTGTATTATAAAAACCAACAATTTTAATAATAAATACAGTATCAGATTACAATTGGTCCAAAATAATGAACGAGCTTTATTTATTTACGTGCATTTCAAAGGGAGAGCTAGTTTGTAAGGGAGCTAAAGCCTCATTATTTAGATAAGTTAATAAGAATTCCTAAGTCGTATTTACGTCAAGTAGAAACGTTCTCTGTTGGACATTAAGCCAAGAAAAAGGAGATTAGAATTATACATAAGGTAAAGTTAACATCTCAGACTGTTCATTATTACTTAATGGGTAATAACGATACATACATTTTATTTTTCATTCATTTTATGAGCATCTAAATTCGGTAACGTAAATATAAGGATTTTGTAATAACTATATTATTAATAAATTTAAATATTAAAACAAGTTTCTAATATGGTGAAAATCAGTGATTTGACTATTTAAAGTTAAGTTTTACTGTATATTTGATGCCCATTCGATAAATCGTCTACCTGTAGCGCAGTGGTAGCGTATGCGACTGCTGTGCTTGAGGTCTCGGGTTCGATTCCCGGGTCGTACCAAATGTTTGTATGATCTCCAAATATTTGTTTTGGAGTTAGGTTATTTTCTATGGATAATATGTATGTATTTACAAAAAAAAAGTATATTATGTATTTATATCAGTTGTCTAGTACCCATAACACAAGCTCTGCTTAACTTGGGACTAGATGGCGTTGTGTGTAAGATGTCCGGTTTTTTTTTTTAATTAACTTTAAATTGTCAAATTGTAAGAATAACTGTACATTTATAAACCAAGTAACACTCATGCCTAAATCGTTAAATTAGATTGTAAAAAAAGTCTACTTGCACTTGCAGAAAGCCTACTTACATACTAACTGAAACTAAAAAAAATATTCTTTATTTTTTTTTCGCTTTTTTTCGTTACTATCAAGCGGGACGAATGTTTAGTAGCCTACCAAATAGTAAAAATAAGTTTTTAATTTTTAAAATAAAATATCTCGTCCAATAAATAACTCTACCAAATACAATACAATGGATGAAAGCTTACAAAATTTATTTTGTTATTACAAAACTGCTTTCTAAATCATTGCATCCTATCATTTATATTTATATCAACAATCAAAATCAATCGACCACAGAGAACAACAATATCATACAAATCATCAAAGCTATTAATAAAACAGAACAAGTATGAAGATTTGTCAAATAAAATTATGGAACGCCTACGTCATTGGAAGACAATACTCAATTACTGCTGCCACCTACTGCTTCAAGATTGGGTGTGTTCAGTAGAATGAGAAACTTTAATAAATGATAGCTTATTCATCACACGCTGACGTCTTACTGCTTTCGTTTGATGCTTCGTTTTGTTTATATTTGATTATGAAATCATTTTACAAAACAATGGGAGTCAGTCGAAATGTTACATTAAATTGTGTAGGTAATTTTCTTTAAATAAAAAGAATGAAAAACTATGTTAGGAATGTGTTTAAATAGATAAACGGGCTGTATAATTTCACTTCGTTAAATAAACGTGTATGTAATCCTTATAAGTAAACATGTTTGAATGTTTATTGGCTACTTGAGTATTTGTTTTTGATAAGGAAATGAACGTTATATTGAGGGAGAGCGACTGGTTCAATAAATTTAATGCGTTAATTTTTAGAGTATAAATTATATTACGTACAGGCAAAACAAAGTTTGATCTTTATAAGCTACGAAGATTGGTCAAGTTATAGGCCAGGAATAATTATGTAGCTAATATTTTACATACCTGTTGTAACATCTTTACATAGTTTAAAATTAAGTCGCTTCCGTTGTCATGCACTGACGCATTTTTAATGGGTTACTATAGAGTTGAGTCTAAATATCACCAAACTAGTTTTTATTGAAAAAATACTACGATAAGATAAATAAACTATTCAATAAACTTACAAAAAGTTAGGTCATTCACTCAAAGACTCAAAATACTGAACTAAAAAATAATTTTCAAAATCGGTCCACAATTGACGGAGTAATCTACATAATCACAATCTACATACTAAAATACATACATAAAAAAAATAAAAAAAACCGATGAAATTGAGAACCTCCTCCTTATGGAAGTCGGTTAAAAAGCGATAGAGATGGGCGTCTGCAGTCAGTGATCGTTCTTATGACCAAAAACCTTATGTGTGGTACAGGATTTGTAAGTTTGGTGAAGTAAAAAAAAATAAAGAAGAAATTAAGGATCAAATTACTCAAATCCATTAGAGCGACCAATAAAAATAGAACTGTACTCACGCGTAGAGCCGTTTTAAAAATCATTCATCTGAAATAAATAAATCTGTTCACAAACAAGCACAAGGTTTTGTTGAATTGTTTTAAAAAGCTTATTTTACTAAGTGTTTTAAAACTTTGGTAGATTGGTTGTTGAGTAATTACTTACCTATGTATGAGTGTGGCGCTCGGGGGTTTTCACCTCGTACGTTTGTTACAATTAATTTACAGGATTGAGATGGGATCTGGTGGTTTAGACTATAAATTATTCAATTGCTTAGAGTTTTATAATTCTACTAGTTTTTACCCGCGGCCTTGCTCGCATTTAATAAAAAGTATCCAATGTTACTTCTAATACCTCCAAGAATATGTGTACATAGTTTCATGATGATCGGTTAAGTAGTTTTCGCATGAAGGCGTAACAAACTTTCATTCACATTTATAATATTAGTAGGGATTTTATGGATATCGCGATTATTATTTGGTTGAACGCGTTATTCTCAGGAAGTATTGGTCCGATTGGAAAAAATATTTCACTGTTAGATAGCCCAGTTATCGAGGAAGACTACACATCACTACGCTACGACCAAAAGGAGCGCAGTAGCAATAAAAAAAAATCCAAAGCGGGGGAAAATTATTCCATTTGAAAGCTTCCAAATCGTGTGCTGCTTAACGGTTACATTTTCAGACACATTTTTCGTTTAAAAAGTTCGAAAAAAATAACATTTCTTTAGGTTTGGCTTACTATAACCCTTTTTATGATAAACAAATTTATTCACGCGCTGATATACGATCATGCTACGGGCAATAGGAGACGCAGACGAGGTTGAGTGGGTCAGCTAATCATATATATAAGTGCTATGTGTTGGATTCGTGTAAGAAAAAGTACAAGAGGTGATTTACTTAACATTTTTTTTTTCAGGGCAAAATATTACAAAAGTAATTAGTTTTAGCACTTAAGAGACATGTACAAAAATTAGATAAGATATTCAAAATAACCTTTTAAAAGCCAACGATAGTCAATTCATTCTAAACCCTAAAAAAGCGAAGAACATAACTATAGACAAGTACCTCTATTAAACGAAATATGGTAAACTAGTTGTTGCCCGCGGCTCCACCCGCGTTTATGTCGGTCATCGCTGCAAATAGTAGCCTATGTGTTATTCTGGTGTATAATCTATATTACTGTAAAGTTTCATCCAAATCCGTTCAGTAGTTTTTGCGTGAAAGAGTAACAAACATATATCCAGCCATCCATCCATCCATCCGTCCTTACTTACCTACAAACTTTCGCGATTATAACATTAGTATAGATATAGATAAATTGAAATAAAACGATTTCGAATATAATTTAAGAATGCTGTTTAAATGTCTCCTTACCGTATATGGAATACAACGGTTGTACTTAGCATTTTGGTTTCTGAATGTTCACTCGTGGCTATATTCTGTCAAGCTGCAAATATAAATTTCGAAGTGACATATTTCAGAGGAATTTGTAATTCAAATGTAAAATATTTCAAATATAAAGTGTTTCGTTTATGGTAACCTACTATAAAATTTGACTTGGAAATACTTTGATACTTGAGACTATAGGAATAAAGGACATAGGTATACACACAATTCAGACTGCACGGTTGGCCTAGTGGTTTAAGCGGTCCCCACACCGCTTTCTACTGCGCCAAGTGTTGTGGGTTCAAATCCCACATGGGGTAACACTTTGTGTGATCTACATCTTGTTGTTTTGAGTCTGGGTGTTCTTCGTGTCTTTGTTCATGTATGTTTGTAAAGTCCCCCATAAAACAGGATGTATTATCCTAATGCGGGCGTTGTCTTAAAATATTTTTTTTTAATCGATTGGTTTATCTGCTCCATATGGTTAAAGCTGAATACGGACACCCAAATTCTGAATAAGAGAAGGTATCATAAGAATCAACACTCGCCGCCCACAAGAGACACAATGTCCCAACAAGATTTGAACCAATGATGGCGCACTAAATTAACCGTGTCGACTTTTATAGTCGAACATTTGTGACGTTGACAGCGAACAGTGCCAACACAAACTCGTCTTATTCAATGAATGTGATTACGAGTATACTAACAATACTATATTTAAGAAATAACACACCATTTATAAAGTTACAACTGTCAAAGTATCTGAGTCGTTAATATTCGATAAAAAATATTATAAAACTTTTTTTGAGCTGCATCAATTATTGTGTTTTGAAAGTCTGTTATTTTTAATTACAAAATTATCTTTGTAAGTAGGTATGTAGTCTTTTTAATTTCTTTGTATAGGATTCGAATTCTAACAATCTAATTTATAACTTAAAATATAAAGTGAAAACTAAATATTTCTGGAAAGTCATTAGAACTAAAGTAATAAAATATTGTTTAAAAAAAATCATATTACTGTTACCTACAACTATTATGATTCAATTAATGATATTTCTAGGTCTAGCTCTTCATTGAAATTAAATATTTTCATTAATCTCAAGGACAACAACAATTTTATTAAGTGTGAATTAATTTAATGTATGGCCTTAACCCTCTCCTGGAGACCCGATCCCAGCAGTGGGTCATTATGTGTTGTTGATGATGAATGTCTCGAATTATTTGACAGATGGCGCTCTACTAAATTTTTCGTTCACGCTCTTTAACAACCACAACATTGTCTTAACACCTTTATTTTATTTTAAAATGATTTATTGGTTACGACAACAACGAAATTACCATAGCGTACCTATAATATCAATATTTTATACATAGTTAAATTGTATGTATGTTTTATATGTGTATGTGTAAAAGTCGCCAAAGTCTAAAAACAAGTTAAAGTATTTTATTCCTACCTATAGATTATACCTACTTCAGTCACTGGTGACTGGACACTTGAATTGAATTGAAGTTTAGAGGAATATGATGTTCAGAATCAGAAAACATTAAAGTACACCTATTAAATATGTAGAAAATATAATGTTTTATATTCCGTATGAAAACAGGTCAGATGTTATTATTTTCAAAGTTGATTGCCTGACATAATAAGGGAAAATAACGATGTCTCCTATTAAAGCGTTTGATAGAAAAACGTTGAAGCGTTAACTACGAATTGCTTAAACAATTGGGATTGGATACAATTCATATAATAACTTAATTTTTTTTTTACTTTTCACTACAGTCATGGGATAAAAACGACACATTATATAGTAATAAGCGGTTAATTTCTTTGTACCTGTATTACTATGCGGAATCTATCTACTTATAAGGAGGACGGAGGAAAACTTATTCTGTAGCGTAAGCGTTCGGGTTTTATTTATTATACTAGAAAAACAGGCACCTGTTCTTTTAAATTGACAAATAATATGGATCATTACAAGGTTCAGTGATGTGTCAAAATTTAATTTCTTTGATCCTGTTTAGCCAAATGTCACTTCAACTTGCTCTTCGGGTCACAGGACTTATATGTGTGGATCTATATCATGTATGTGTATCATATTTTAACTTAATCGGTGCTGTAGATTCAGTAGGTACAAATTCTGAGTTGAGAAAGAAAGATGCACGAGTAATGTCATGGATTCTTAAAAAACGTCTAATATCAATCATTGGTAAAATTATTGCATTGTTATTAAAAGTTAATTTTTATCTAATTAAGGTTTTAAATATATCGGCGATCGATAAAAGAAAAATTAAAAAATCGGCAAAAAAAAATTACGATAAATGTATTAGAGATTTTTCATCTGAGAGTTTTCATACATTTTATGATTTTTGTAAATAAAATCTAAATGGTTACAGCTTTGCATTCTTTAAGAACTTGCAAAACCAGTTATTTCACCATCGTTTGCTAAGATTATTATGGCTTTTTAGAAAAAAAAACAGTACTACTAGTACTATGGTTTGATACTTTCAAAAAAATAAAAATCACTATCAAAGTTTGGACCTGTTAACAAAAATAAAACAAAATAAAACATTGTTGTTTTAGGCATAAATAACCTTGGTCATTAAAAAAATCATATAAGACTCATTGAGAGCTCATATTAAATCAATAGCAATAAAACATTTTCCCCTACTTTAACAAAGCAATTAATATGCTCATGCGCCTAAAACAAGATGGCGTGTTGTGGGAGTGGTAACCACGGTGTGAGCTCTTATTGGTGCTTATTATCATTTAATTTTAAATGAAGATGGCATGATAAAGCTACTGAACTCCGGTTAATAACCAACACTTGAGAGGAGATATATAGCCTCGTTAATACAATACGAGGTTTTATACTTCTTCGATGAAATTAAAACAATAATCCACTTTGTTCATGTCTGATAAATGCATTACATATTTTTGAGACTGTCCCTTAATATGAAATGTATTTTGGGTTTGCCATTAGGGCTCTTTGGGTAAACGAAAAATCGAAACGAAACTGAAATAAAATATTTGAAAATAAAATATTCACTATTCAAGTCATAGAGTGTAGTTTACTTTGAATACTTTCAAACCTACCTACTTAGACGTAATAGTAGGTATTGGCGTAGACCTCAAAATGAAGCAGTATTGCAAATTACAACCAGTTACAATTAAATTACAATCTACCAACACTCATCTTTCGTGAAGTATAGAGTTCTACAGCTTTTTGTTCTTTTGATTATAATATTTTGTTATACGTGGTTATGAGTGCCTATAAAAGTTGATCACTGACAAGTGCTATTGTGAATATTAATAGACATCAATCCTTTGTTATAAAAGAAAGATGCCCTAAAAACCCACAAATCATCATCATCTCAGTCAAATAACAGTCACGGGTGACTATACTTAAATCTCTAAGACCATTACAACATACCAACGCTGAGGTGGTCTCACGGATGAAAGGGAAGCGTGGGATGGACCTCACTGGAAGGACTATCGACGTAGTAACAGTGGCAATTTTAATTTTCATCCATTTCTTAGTATGTATGGTTATTGTTCTCATAAATGTAAAGTATTTACCTGCTGTCCGAATTAGCTATACAAATTAGCACTGACTATTTAACGGCACTTTTATGCAATTTAAAGATCCTAATGTCCTTGTTATTAGCTTTGACTGTCATCTTCTACATTTCATAACACGTTCTGTAAATTACAAACATCATGTGAACACCATCTGAGTTACAAAAAACAAGGTGCGAGTCATAGTTTATAAAAAAACCGCCTCTTCTGTACAGTACTTACAGTATCATGGTAATTTGTATATTTAGTAGAAATTAGAGTTGTAAACTTAGGCTTTTTTATATATTACTTTACATTACATTATACTCTAGAAAAGGACAGGCATCAAATGTAAACGACATTACACATTACACTATCGAGAGATTGCCACATTGTCATCTTCTTGATATAATAGGTGTGAATATGTATCTCTAGATTCTGAATAAGGCACAATTATTATTCACATACTACAATAGTGTAACTCGGAAACATAACATCTGCAATAGAAATATACATCCTGTGTCGCGGGGGACTTTACAAATATACATGAAATGGACACAAAGAATACCCAGACTCGGAACAACAATTTGTGAATCACAGAAGTTGTCCCACAATTTGAACCCACAACACTTGGCGCAGTAGAAAGCAGCGAAGCGACCGCTTAAACCACTAGGCCAACCGTGCAATCACATCTTCAGTCTTTGAACTAAACCTATAAATCTATAAATTCAAACACGTATGAATTGTGTTTTAAAAGCCTTTAAGTTTTAAAAATGTTTTTGGTATTCATAGTGGTATTACAGTAAAAGTCAAATTATCATTATATAATGATAATGGCCAACTAGATCCACGTAATTAAAGTTATTGAAGTATGGCTAGTTGACTTGTGTGTGTGTGTAAAACAAGTAGTCAAATTGCCAATGTCAATTCAACTGACTTTGTAATGGTTTCAGTGGTCACAGTTCCATTGTCAGTGTCGAGTGTTGTAAGTATGGCTTCGACACGGAACAAATGCTTGTGTAGCCCACAAATAATTACTATTCGGACTCTACATATGCTTTCTACCGTACACTGCTATTATAGCGAGTTATGTTTCCATTATATGTTAGACTAGGAAATAATTAAAAAGTACTAACTAACTTTACGTTAACTAAAAAGGTCGTAACTTTAGATATTAGGGTACCTGAGTTCACAGCTATGC
Organism: Diaphora mendica; assembly: GCA_949125395.1. Taxonomy (NCBI): domain Eukaryota; kingdom Metazoa; phylum Arthropoda; class Insecta; order Lepidoptera; family Erebidae; genus Diaphora; species Diaphora mendica. The sequence goes on from OX421311.1 coordinate 27,949,698, forward strand.
TGTGATTTTTTTCTTAAACTGCTAAGCAAACATTGACTAAAAAAACCTAAGATGAACTCAGTCAAGGTCAAGGCATTTACAACAAAAAGTTTTTAGTTATTATTTTCATAGTAAACTTGTTTCCATCACTAAACTAGGATTTGGAACCTAGTTTGTATGAAGATTGAAGTGAAAATTGCGTGTATGAACAATAAGTTAAAAAAGGCAGATGATAGTCTTGTTACCGCTTTCCAAAAACAAGGTCCGATCCCTTCGGGCAGAATTGATAATTTACTCGTTCGAAGGGCTATCATTAAGGTCGTTGGTTATAAAATGATTGCTAGTTACATACATACGTTTACTGAGCGTAGACGGCGGCCTGGGAGAAGAACAAACAAAGTTTCGGCTCGTTAACAACAGAATTATAACGAGGGGTTATTATGACGTAATAACAAATTCCAAATTTAAATTTATGGGATGATCTTTTGCAGGTGGTTTGATGTTTTTCGGGTAAAAAGTTTTAGGTAAGCAAAGATGACAAGATTTTGTTTTTGCTACGTTAATTTAAAACTTTTTGCTCAATTAACAATACCTTAGAATCAAGTAATTTTTGTTATCACGTTGATTTTGTAATTTAAAACTAACTTTAGGGCTTTTGTTTTATTTAATGGTAATTCCTTGATTTAACAATTTATTTATTTATTTTTCTTAGTATATTTTCTTCAAAACTTCCTAGACTTATTTATTGTACCTGTTTCATTTGTAGTTTTTTACTTTACGAAATTCTATAAAGCAGATCAACAAGTGTGACGTTAACTCAATTGTAAAAAAAGCGGCCAAGTGCGAGTCGAACTCGCCCATGCCCATTTTATATTTGTGTTGATTTAATGAAAGGTAAATTGCAGTGTATGATTTATGACGTATTAAAAAAAACTACTTACTAGATTTAGTTCAAACTAATTTTCGGTGAAAGTTGGCATGGCATGGTAATGTACATCATATATATTTTTTAGTTTAATCATTCTCTTAAAACTATTCAGTTTAAAAAAAATGATATCAGAAACCTCAATATCATTTTTGAAGACCTATCCATAGATACCCCAAAAGTATGGGATTGATGAAAAAAAAAAAATAAGTTTCAGTTCCAGTATGAGGACCCCCAAAATTTATTGTTTTCTTTTTATTTTCATGTGAAAATCTTATTGCAGTTTACAGAATACATCTACTTACCAAGTTTCAACAGTATAGTTCTTATAGTATCGGAAAAAAGTGGCTGTGACGGACGGACAGATAGACGGACGGACAGACAGACAGTCTGACAGAATCTTTATAGTTTCGTCATGTCCTACGGAACCCTAAAAAACGGTAATCAAATAAGATTGAGGTAGACTAACTTTTCGGGTTATTATTCCCTTACCTTCTCGAGAGAAGGCCTCTCTAGAAGGCCTTCTCTCGAGAAGGTACAGGTACAAGTACAAGTACAAGTTTGTACTTGTACGTGCAAGTTCAAGTGCAAGTGCAAGTGCAATAGCACGTGCTATTCAAGTGCAAGTACGGGTACAAGCACAAATACAAGTACAAATACAAGTACAAATACAAGTACAAATACAAGTACAAGTGCAAATGCACCTTCAAGTTCAATTGCAAGTACAAGTGCAAGTACAAGTGCAAGTACAAGTGCAAGTTCTCTTTCAAGTTCAATTGCAAGTACAAGTACAAGTGCAAGTACAGGTACAATTACAAATACAAGTACAAGTACAAGTACAAATACAAGTACAAGTGCAAATGCACCTTCAAGTTCAAGTGCAAGTACAAGTGCAAGTTCTCTTTCAAGTTCAATTGCAAGTACAAGTACAAGTGCAAGTACAGGTACAATTACAAATACAAGTACAAGTACAAGTACAAGTACAAGTACAAGTACAAGTACAAGTACAAGTACAAGTACAAGTACAAGTACAAGTACAAGTACAAGTACAAGTACAAGTACAAGTACAAGTACAAGTACAAGTACAAGTACAAGTACAAGTACAAGTACAAGTACAAGTACAAGTACAAGTACAAGTACAAGTACAAGTACAAGTACAAGTACAATTACAATTACAAGTACAAGTACAAGTACAAGTACAAGTACAAGTACAAGTACAAGTACAAGTACAAGTACAAGTACAAGTACAAGTACAAGTACAAGTACAAGTGCAAGTGCAAGTGCAAGTGCAAGTGCAAGTTCTCTTTCAAGTGCAAGTTCTCTTTCAAGTTCAATTGCAAGTACAAGTGCAAGTGCAAGTACAAGTGCAAGTACAAGTGCAAGTACAAGTGCAAGTTCTCTTTCAAGTTCAATTGCAAGTACAAGTACAAGTGCAAGTACAAGTGCAAGTACAGGTGCAAGTACAGGTACAAGTACAAATGCAAGTACAAGTGCAAGTGCAAGTTCTCTTTCAAGTTCAATTGCAAGTACAAGTGCAAGTACAAGTTCAGGTGCAAGTACAAGTACAAGTGCAAGTGCAACATCACGTACAAGTGCAAGTACTAGCGCAATATCATGTGCATGCAAGCATAAGTATACAAGTACTTATACAAGTGCAAGTACAAGTGCAAGTACAAGTGCAAGTATAAGTGCAAGTACAAGTGCAAGTTCTCTTTCAAGTTCAATTGCAAGTACAAGTACAAGTGCAAGTGCAAGTGCACCATCAAGTTCAATTGCAACTATAAGTGCAAGTGCAAGTGCTAGTGCTAGTGCTAGTGCTAGTGCAAGTGCAAGTATAAGTGCAAGTACAAGTGCAAGTTCTCTTTCAAGTTCAATTGCAAGTACAAGTACAAGTACAAATGCAAGTACAAGTGCAAGTACAGGTGCAAGTACAGGTACAAGTACAAATGCAAGTACAAGTGCAAGTTCTCTTTCAAGTTCAATTGCAAGTACAAGTACAAGTGCAAGTGCAAGTGCACCATCAAGTTCAATTGCAACTATAAGTGCAAGTGCAAGTGCTAGTGCTAGTGCTAGTGCTAGTGCTAGTGCTAGTGCTAGTGCTAGTGCTAGTGCTAGTGCAAGTGCAAGTATAAGTGCAAGTACAAGTGCAAGTTCTCTTTCAAGTTCAATTGCAAGTACAAGTACAAGTACAAGTACAAATGCAAGTACAAGTGCAAGTACAGGTGCAAGTACAGGTACAAGTACAAATGCAAGTACAAGTGCAAGTTCTCTTTCAAGTTCAATTGCAAGTACAAGTACAAGTGCAAGTGCAAGTGCACCATCAAGTTCAATTGCAACTATAAGTGCAAGTGCAAGTGCAAGTGCAAGTATAAGTGCAAGTACAAGTGCAAGTTCTCTTTCAAGTTCAATTTGCAAGTACAAATACAAGTACAAGTGCAAGTGCAAGTGCACCATCAAGTTCAATTGCAAGTATAAGTACAAGTGCAAGTGCTAGTGCTAGTGCTAGTGCTAGTGCTAGTGCTAGCACTAGCATTACTAGCAGCACTGCAAACTCAATGTTTTCATCTATACATTATTTTTACAAATACCATTCATTATTGAAAATACTTAGCTGCCAGTCTTCATTACTTGTGTCAATTTCAGAAGCTCTTATTAACAAATTACTTCATAAAACTAATTTAGTAGCCTTTACAAAGTCCAGAAAATATATACAAGTACAAGTACAAGTACTCAATTGCAAGTACAACTATAAGAACAAGTGCAAGTGCTAGTGCTAGTGCTAGTGCTAGTGCTAGTGCTAGTGCTAGTGCTAGTGCTAGTGATAGTGCTAGTGCTAGTGCTAGTGCAAGTGCAAGTACAAGTGCAAGTATATGTGCAAGTACAAGTGCAAGTTCTCTTTCAAGTTCAATTGCAAGTACAAATACAAGTACAAGTACAAATGCAAGTACAAGTGCAAGTACAGGTGCAAGTACAGGTACAAGTACAAATGCAAGTACAAGTGCAAGTGCAAGTGCAATAGCATGTGCAATTCAAGTGCAAGTGCAAGTACAAGTGCAAGTGCAAGTGCAAGTACAAATGCAAGTTCTCTAACAAGTTCTCTTTCAAGTTCAATTGCAAGTACAAATGCAAGTACAAGTGCAAGTGCAAGTGCACCATCAAGTTCAATTGCAACTATAAGTACAAGTGCAAGTGCAAGTGCTAGTGCTAGTGCAAGTGCAAGTGCAATTACAAGTGCAAGTATAAGTGCAAGTACAAGTGCAAGTTCTCTTTCAAGTACAAATACTTGTACAAGTACAAATGCAAGTACAAGAGCACGCGTAAGTGCAAGTACAAGGACATGTACTAGTACACAAGTAAAAGTACATGTACAAGTATAGGTTGGTGCCAAGCCAAAATGTAATAATAGGTACCGTACATACAAATTAGGTTATTTAATGCTTTAAAAAACTTACACGAATTTTAAAAACTTTGTTTAAGTTTTTTTTTATAACCACAGAAGAGGTACTTTAATTTAATAGGCACTTCCCATAATTTGAGGTTTAAGAATTTTTGAGTTAAAGGGACAAAGTATCAAACTTATATATAAGTTAACATATACTATTTCTTTTTCAACCGATACAGAATAGCTTTTTTGAAGAGCGTGGAGGAAATACTTGATGCAATGGCAATCGAGTTGATTTATGGGTCTGTAAGGTTAACTAATACTGACGCGGTCAACTCCATAGATGGATGGCTTTAGAAAACTCATGTGCATTCGAACATGAGTTTTCTAGAGTTGTAATTTAGTTAGTTAAAGAAAACTATATTTTTTTTATAAAATTCTGATTACGTCAAGGTTTACGTTTTTCATTATAATGTTTTCATCTATACATTATTTTTACAAATACCATTCATTATTGAAAATACTTAGCTGCCAGTCTTCATTACTTGTGTCAATTTCAGAAGCTCTTATTAACAAATTACTTCATAAAACTAATTTAGTAGCCTTTACAAAGTCCAGAAAATAAATACAAGTACAAATACAAGTACAAGTACTAGTCCAAGATCACGTACAAGAACAAGTACAAGTACTTATACATGGACAAGTGCAAGATCACCTACAAGTGCAAGTACTAGCGCAATATCATGTGCATGCAAGCACAAGTACAAGTACTTATACAAAGACATGTACAAGTACAAGTGCAAGTGCAAGTATAAGTGCAAGTACAAGTGCAAGTTCTCTTTCAAGTTCAATTGCAAGTACAAGTACAAGTACAAGTGCAAGTGCAAGTGTACCATCAAGTTCAATTGCAACTATAAGTACAAGTGCAAGTGCAAGTGCTAGTGCAAGTACAGGTGCAAGTGCAAGTGCAAGTACAAGTGCAAGTATAAGTGCAAGTACAAGTGCAAGTATAAGTGCAAGTACAAGTGCAAGTTCTCTAACAAGTTCAATTGCAAGTACAAATACAAGTACAAGTACAAATGCAAGTACAAGTGCAAGTGCAAGTGCAAGTACAAGTGCAAGTATAAGTGCAAGTACAAGTGCAAGTACAAGTGCAAGTACAAGTGCAAGTTCTCTTTCAAGTTCAATTGCAAGTACAAATACAAGTACAAGTACAAATGCAAGTACAAGTGCAAGTGCAAGTGCACCATCAAGTTCAATTGCAACTTTATAGTTGCAACTTTATAGTACTTATGTACAAGTGCAAGTGCTAGTGCTAGTGCTAGTGCTAGTGCAAGTGCAAGTACAAATACAAGTACAAGTGCAAGTGCAAGTGCACCATCAAGTTCAATTGCAACTATAAGTACAAGTGCAAGTGCTAGTGCTAGTGCTAGTGCAAGTGCAAGTGCAAGTGCAAGTACAAGTGCAAGTTCTCTTTCAAGTACAAATACTTGTACAAGTATAAATGCAAGTACAAGAGCACGCGTAAGTGCAAGTACAAGGACATGTACTAGTACACAAGTAAAAGTACATGTACAAGTATAGGTTGGTGCCAAGCCAAAATGTAATAATAGGTACCGCACATACAAATTAGGTTATTTAATGCTTTAAAAAACTTACACGAATTTTAAAAACTTTGTTTAAGTTTTTTTTTATAACCACAGAAGAGGTACTTTAATTTAATAGGCACTTCCCATAATTTGAGGTTTAAGAATTTTTGAGTTAAAGGGACAAAGTATCAAACTTATATATAAGTTAACATATACTATTTCTTTTTCAACCGACACAGAATAGCTTTTTTGAAGAGCGTGGAGGAGATACTTGATGCAATGGCAATCGAGTTGATTTATGGGTCTGTAAGGTTAACTAATACTGACGCGGTCAACTCCATAGATGGATGGCTTTAGAAAACTCATGTGCATTCGAACATGAGTTTTCTAGAGTTGTAATTTAGTTAGTTAAAGAAAACTATATTTTTACAAGTGCAAGTGCAAGTGCTAGTGCTAGTGCTAGTGCTAGTGCTAGTGCTAGTGCTAGTGCTAGTGCTAGTGCTAGTGCAAGTGCAAGTACAAGTGCAAGTATAAGTGCAAGTACAAGTGCAAGTTCTCTTTCAAGTTCAATTGCAAGTACAAATACAAGTACAAGTACAAATGCAAGTACAAGTGCAAGTGCAAGTTCTCTTTCAAGTTCAATTGCAAGTACAAGTGCAAGTTCTCTTTCAAGTTCAATTGCAAGAACAAGTGCAAGTGCAAGTACAAGTGCAAGTACAAGTGCAAGTACAAGTACAAGTACAATTGCAAGTACAAGTGCAAGTGCAAGTGCAAGTATAAGTGCAAGTATAAGTGCAAGTACAAGTGCAAGTTCTCTAACAAGTTCAATTGCAAGTACAAGTACAAGTAGAAATGCAAGTACAAGTGCAAGTGCAAGTACAAGTGCAAGTACAAGTGCAAGTTCTCTTTCAAGTTCAATTGCAAGTACAAGTACAAGTACAAGTGCAAGTACAGGTGCAAGTACAGGTACAAGTACAAATGCAAGTACAAATACAAGTACAAGTACAAATGCAAGTACAAATGCAAGTACAAGTGCAAGTTCTCTTTCAAGTTCAATTGCAAGTACAAATACAAGTACAAGTACAAATGCAAGTACAAGTGCAAGTGCAAGTGCACCATCAAGTTCAATTGCAACTATAAGTACAAGTGCAAGTGCTAGTGCTAGTGCTAGTGCTAGTGCAAGTGCAAGTACAAGTGCAAGTATAAGTGCAAGTACAAGTGCAAGTTCTCTTTCAAGTTCAATTGCAAGTACAAATACAAGTACAAGTGCAAGTGCAAGTGCACCATCAAGTTCAATTGCAACTATAAGTACAAGTGCTAGTGCAAGTGCAAGTGCAATTACAAGTGCAAGTATAAGTGCAAGTACAAGTGCAAGTTCTCTTTCAAGTACAAATACTTGTACAAGTACAAATGCAAGTACAAGAGCACGCGTAAGTGCAAGTACAAGGACATGTACTAGTACACAAGTAAAAGTACATGTACAAGTATAGGTTGGTGCCAAGCCAAAATGTAATAATAGGTACCGCACATACAAATTAGGTTATTTAATGCTTTAAAAAACTTACACGAATTTTAAAAACTTTGTTTAAGTTTTTTTTTATAACCACAGAAGAGGTACTTTAATTTAATAGGCACTTCCCATAATTTGAGGTTTAAGAATTTTTGAGTTAAAGGGACAAAGTATCAAACTTATATATAAGTTAACATATACTATTTCTTTTTCAACCGATACAGAATAGCTTTTTTGAAGAGCGTGGAGGAGATACTTGATGCAATGGCAATCGAGTTGATTTATGGGTCTGTAAGGTTAACTAATACTGACGCGGTCAACTCCATAGATGGATGGCTTTAGAAAACTCATGTGCATTCGAACATGAGTTTTCTAGAGTTGTAATTTAGTTAGTTAAAGAAAACTATATTTTTACAAGTGCAAGTGCTAGTGCTAGTGCTAGTGCAAGTGCAAGTGCAAGTACAAGTGCAAGTATAAGTGCAAGTACAAGTGCAAGTTCTCTTTCAAGTTCAATTGCAAGTACAAATACAAGTACAAGTACAAATGCAAGTACAAGTGCAAGTGCAAGTTCTCTTTCAAGTTCAATTGCAAGTACAAGTGCAAGTTCTCTTTCAAGTTCAATTGCCAGAACAAGTGCAAGTGCAAGTACAAGTGCAAGTACAAGTGCAAGTACAAGTACAAGTACAATTGCAAGTACAAGTGCAAGTGCAAGTGCAAGTACAAGTGCAAGTATAAGTGCAAGTACAAGTGCAAGTTCTCTAACGAGTTCAATTGCAAGTACAAATACAAGTACAAGTACAAATGCTAGTACAAGTGCAAGTGCAAGTACAAGTGCAAGTACAAGTGCAAGTACAAGTGCAAGTTCTCTTTCAAGTTCAATTGCAAGTACAAGTACAAGTGCAAGTACAAGTGCAAGTACAGGTGCAAGTACAGGTACAAGTACAAATGCAAGTACAAGTGCAAGTGCAAGTTCTCTTTCAAATTCAATTGCAAGTACAAGTGCAAGTGCAAGTTCTCTTTCAAGTTCAATTGCTTGAAAGAGAACTTGCACTTGCACTTGTACTTGCACTTGCACTTATAGTTGCAATTGAACTTGATGGTGCACTAGCACTTGCACTTGTACTTGTACTTGCAATTGAACTTGAAAGAGAACTTGCACTTGTACTTGCACTTATACTTGCACTTGTACTTGCACTTGCACTTGTACTTGTACTTGTACTTGTACTTGTACTTGTACTTGTACTTGTATTTGTACTTGCAATTGAACTTGAAAGAGAACTTGCACTTGTACTTGCACTTATACTTGCACTTGCAGTTGCACTTGCACTAGCACTAGCACTAGCACTAGCACTAGCACTAGCACTAGCACTAGCACTAGCACTAGCACTAGCACTAGCACTAGCACTAGCACTAGCACTAGCACTAGCACTAGCACTAGCACTTGCACTTGCACTTATAGTTGCAAGTACAAGTACAAGTACAAGTACAAGAACAAGTGCAAGTACAAGTGCAAGTACAGGTGCAAGTACAGGTGCAAATGCAAGAGCGCGTGCAAGTGCCGGAGCACGTGCAAGTACAGGTACAATTACAAATACAAGTACAAGTGCAAGTGCAAGAGCACGTTCAAGTTCAAGTGCAAGTACAAGTGCAAGTACAAGTTCAGGTGCAAGTACAAGTACAAGTACAAGTGCAAGATCACGTACAAGTGCAAGTACTAGCGCAATATCATGTGCATGCAAGCATAAGTACAAGTACTTATACAATTGCAAGTACAAGTGCAATTTCTCTTTCAAGTTCAATTGCAAGTAAAAGTACAAGTGCAAGTACAGGTACAATTACAAATACAAGTACAAGTACAAGTACAAGTACAAGTCCCTGTACCTGTCCCTGTACCTGTACCTGTACCTGTACCTGTACTTGCACTTGTACTTGTACTTGCAATTAAACTTGATGGTGCACTTGCACTTGCACTTGCACTTGTACTTGTACTTGTACCTGTACCTGTACTTGCACTTGCACTTGCACTTGCACTTGCACGTGCTATTGCACTTGCACTTGAACTTGCACGTGCTATTGCACTTGCACTTGTCCTTGTCCTTGTCCTTGTCCTTGTACTTGTCCTTGTCCTTGTCCTTGTCCTTGTCCTTGTCCTTGTCCTTGTCCTTGTCCTTGTCCTTGTCCTTGTCCTTGTCCTTGTCCTTGTCCTTGTCCTTGTCCTTGTCCTTGTCCTTGTCCTTGTCCTTGTCCTTGTACTTGTCCTTGTCCTTGTACTTGTACTTGTACTTGTACTTGTACTTGTACTTGTACCTTTACTTGCACTTGAACTTGTACTCGCAATTAAACTTGATGGTGCACTTGAACTTGAACGTGCTCTTGCACTTGCACTTGTACTTTTATTTGTAATTGTACCTGTACTTGCACTTAAACTGGCACGTGCTCAAGCAATTGCACGTGCTCTTGCATTTGCACTTGTACTTGTACTTGTCCTTGTATAATTACTTGTACTTGTGCTTGCATGCACATGATATTGCGCTAGTACTTGCACTTGTACTTGTACTTGTCCTTGTATAATTACTTGTACTTGTGCTTGCATGCATATGATATTGCGCTAGTACTTGCACTTGTACGTTATCTTGCACTTGTACTTGTCTTTGTATTTGTACTTGTTGATAGGATTACTATTAGAAAAAGTTACTACCACCGTTCATAATTAATTGGAACCTGTGTTCCAACCGCTTGTGACTCCTGGGAGTCACAAGCACTTTGCCGACCTTTGAAGAAGGAGTACGCTCTCTCTGTAATTATATGATTAAGGTATGATGTAAATAAAAGTTATGGCTTTTTTTGTATTTTCTGCTGAATAATTTATCACGTTTCTTGATAAATAAATCATCCTTAAACTTATTTATTTTCTGGACTTTGTAAAGGCTACTAAATTAGTTTTATGAAGTTAATTTGTTAATGAGAGCTTCTAAAATTGACACAAGTAATGAGGACTGGCGGCTAAGTATTTTTAATAATGAATGGAATTTGTAAAAATAATGTATAGATAAAAACATTATAATGAAAAACGTAAACCTTGACGTAATCAGAATTTTATAAAAAAAAAAAGTTTTCTTAAACTAACTAAATTACAGAGGGATTAGCATCACTCCTAACATTTGGTTACTTTTTTTTTTTTTTTTTATGTATGGCCCGCCAAAATGACTCTACTCTGCCTGATGGAAAGCATAAGCAGAATCCAAGAGTGGCGGTCACCATACTCACTGCGAATGCAGACAATGCAGTATGGCAACCCACACCATGGCGGCCTAGTGATGCTGCTGCATCTTTTAGTCTAGTCAACAAGTGGAACTTGTCGACTAGACTATTTGGGCCTCCGGTCTCGCACTCACCAACGAAACACGACAGCATGAACGCTGTCATTTTACGTTGATTTTCTGTGCGAGGGTAGTACCGCCCCGGTCGAGCCGGCCCATTCATGCTGAAATCAGCGTGGCTCTACTACCTATATCCCGTCCTTCTACCTACTCCCGTCAATCAGAGAGATTATCTCTAGAAAACTCTAGAAAACTCTTGAAAACTCATGTTCGAATGAACATGAGTTTTCTAAAGCCATCCATCTATGGAGTTGATCGCGTCAATATTATATGTATATAGTTAACCTCACAGACCCATAAATAAACTCGATCGTCATTGCATCAAGTATCTCTACTTTTACTTGTGTACTTGTACATGTCCTTGTACTTGCACTTGCACTTGCACTTACACGTGCTCTTGCACTTGCACGTGCCCTTGCACTTGCACTAGTACTTGTACTTGTACTTGTACTTGTACTTGTACTTGTACTTGTACTTGTACTTGTACTTGTACTTATACCTGTACTTGTATAAGTTGAATTGGCGTACTATTAGCAACTATTACCTATTTTATGTTTTGATAGTAACCAGGGTGTGATGATGGAGCCGAAAGGTGGTTATGGGAACTCTGTAATGAAACGACGCAACACCATCGAGCTTGGAATCGTTTGATTCGTCTTAACGAGTACTTCATGTTTTGATAATATCCAAGGTCTGATGATGGAGCCGCAAGGTGGCCATAGGAGCTCTGTAATGAAACGAAGCAACACCATCGAGATTGGAATCGTTTGATGCGTCTTGGCGAGTACTTTATGTTTTGATACTACCCGGGGTCTGATGATGGAGCCGGAAGGTGGTCATGGAAACTCTGTAATGAAACAACGTAACCCATGGAGTTTGTACTCGTTTGATTCGTTTTGACGAGTACTTTATGTTTTGATAGTATTCAGAGTCTGATGATGGAGCCGGAAGATCACTACCATTTCATCGTTCTATTGATGGTGGGAGTGGCATCCAATTCACTTAAATATTTGTATCGAGAGTTTTATATAGCCTGTTTATAAATACTCTGTGGTAAATAGGAACTCTATTATGAAACGACGCAACGCCATCGAGCTTGGAATCGTTTGATTCGTCTTGACGTTTCGACGAGTATTTTATGTTTTGATAGTAACCAGGGTGTGATGATGGAGCCGAAAGGTAGTTATGGGAACTCTGTAATGAAACGACGCAACTCCATCGAGCTTGGAATCGTTTGATTCGTCTTAACGAGTACTTCATGTTTTGATAGTATCCAAGGTCTGATGATGGAGCCGCAAGGTCGCCATAGGAACTCTGTAATGAAACGACGCAACAACAATGAGATTGGAATCGTTTGATGCGTCTTGGCGAGTACTTTATGTTTTGATACTACCCTACAACTGGGTTGACGATGAAGTTGATAGGTGTTCATAGGATTTGTCTTGATAAGTAGGTACTTCGGTCGTCGATGTCTTGCAATATTGATGGGTTTGAATGAGATGAACAGACTGAAAAACCTGTCCAGCGATAACTAAAAAGTAAAAAATAAATTTATTAAAAAAACTTTTTAAAAACAAGCTTTTATTGGAATGCTCTAAAAAGAATAAAAATAAAGTATTCCTTGAAAACTTTTCTATCAACTTATAATGTCATTACACATTTTATATAATACAAAAGCTTGTTGCGAGATTTCGTTACCGGTATTTACTTAGTTTGAGAATTTTAAACATTGTCAGTCAAGTCAAATCAAGTTCTTTAGTTGACTTTCTTATCTACAGGCAAATCTCGCAACAAGCTTTTGTATAATATGAAATGTGTAATGACATTATAAGTACATAGAAAAGTTTTCAAGGAATACTTTATTTTATTCTTTTTAGAGCATTCCAATAAAAGCTTGTTTTTAAAAAGTTTTTTTTAATAAATTTTATTTTTACAAATACCATTCATTATTGAAAATACTTAGCTGCCAGTCTTCATTACTTGTTGTGTCAATTTCAGAAGCTCTCATTAACAAATTACTTCACAAAACTAATTTAGTGTTGCCTTTACAAAGTCCAATAAATAAATTTAAGGATGTTTTTTTTTTTTTAAAGACAACTCCCGCACTGGGAATAAATATTGTGTCGCGGGGGACTTTACAAACATACATGAAACGTACACAAAGAACACCCAGACTCAGAACAACAATTTGTGGATCACACAAAGTGTTGTCCTACGTGGGATTTGAACCCACGACACTTGGCGAAGAAGACCGTTAAACCACTAGGCCAAACGTGCACTCAGTTTTTTTTATTAAGAAACGGGATAAATAATTCAGCAGAAAATACAAAAAGAGCTATAGGTTTTATTTACATCATATAATTACAGAGAGAGCGTACTCCTTCTTCAAAGGTCGGCAAAGCGCTTGTGACTCCTGTGTTCCAGGCATCCATGAACGATGGTGGTAACTGTCTTCTATCAGATCGCCTGTCTGATCACCCGTAAAAAAAATGTTAAAATATAATTCAATCTACAATTACTGCCTGCCTCGGTGGTGCAGTGGTAGCGTACGCGACTGCTGTGCATGAGGTCTCGGGTTCGAATCCTGGGTCGCACTAATTGTTTGTATGATCTGCAAATATTTGTTTCGGAGTTTGGGTTTTTTATATGTATAATACGGATGTATTTACAAAAAAAATTGTATGTATGTATTCATATCAGTTGTCTAGTACCCATAATACAAGCTCTGCTTAGTTTGGGACTAGATGGCGTGTGTTAGATGTCCGAAATATTTATTTATTTATTACTAATTAAGATAACTAACACTACCCTTTACATCCTGTATATATTTCCATCAAACGGTTGCCTGGAAGAGGTTGCATGTTGAGCGATAAGGCCGCAAATGGTACTGACCTAGCATTACGTAATATATTTAGTTATCTGGAGTACAATAAAGTTATTTTATTATTGTTATATTATTATTATAACTATTACACACAACCATTACATGCTGTCCGTGTAGTGAAGTATTAATAGTGACCACCCCTATTCATCGTATGGGTGTCGTAAGAGGCGACTAAGGGAACAAACAGCGCAGTACAATATCGTTACAAAGAGCTAGCGTGGTATCGTAGACCATGATTCTTCATTTATTCTTCTTCATGATAGATTCATGATAATGATAATTACACACAAACAATGGAGAGAAGTACATAGTAGATATGTTCTGAGTATTTACATACAACAAACGGCGAACAGTTTTATTGTATGAGGTTTCCTCTCAACTCGGACGGCCAGCTCTACTGTGCGTAATACAACCGGACTTTCAAAACTAAGTTTGGTTTTGCTAGTCACATCCTCCTGTTCAGCATGGGTTCTCCCTTTGATGGATTCTGACCCATCCCCCACCCAGACTGAACAGGGGGGAGTCACCATCACTGGATACGGTGTGGATATGATGATGACTATCATGAATCAATTATTTTGTACAAGACTACGGCATGCATATTGCAAAAACCTTCACTGATATACATATTATATTTCGCAGAAACACAAACCATCGTTTTTATATTACTAACTCGAATAGCAGTACTTTTTTGTAGCACATGATCCCAGATTACATCGTTAACAAGTATAATAACTGTAATTTAAAATATAACCACAGTTCTATTCGTGGAACCGTTCTACCTTGGTTCCTACAGTAAACGTGGCTTGAAATCTTTTTTTGCTTAGTAAATTACGCCTTATGTTTAGTAATGTGTATGGTTTTGGCCGATGACTTGACTTTTTAATGGTATTACGAGCTTTGTTGATATTAATGTGGTGTTCAATGAATGATAAAATTGAGATCTTTTTTTGTTACTTAACGCACTGGTGCGTTTGAAGGTTAAGTATCTGAAAATTGAAGGAGACATGAATTTTTTACTAGAGATTTACTGATGAAGGTCTAATTTAGACCCGATCGCAAAATACGTTTGAGTTTATGGGCATCTTTGTAAACCACTTTATATATTTTCATTACATTAATATTTCTTAGTAATGTTCAATAATATTAAGGAATCAAGGTCTTTCTTCGACTTTTCTGCTTTTCTTACTTTGATTTAACTCTTTACCACTTATGCACTCATTAAAATACGGGCCTACGCGTGCTCTTTGAAGCAAACCGGTTATCTACTGACTAGTTCTAAATTGATGTACATATCAATAATAAATATTGTTAAAAAGGTATATCATGTATACCATAGTACAAGTACTGCCTAATTTGCGTCTAGATATTGATTGAACGTATTACACATCTGACAGAATATGTCTAATACTGACAATGATCGTCCACCATTTTTCATCACAAACTTCGGAATAAAAAAATGAAAGCAATCAGAAATTGATCTTGCTTCTATAAGCAAAAACTATTGTGAATAGAATTGCGATGCGGATTGTATTTCCTTTAAAATTGTGACAGTAAAATATCGAACAAAAGAACCCTTATTATGGTGCACGGTCCTTTATGATGTTTAATCGTCATCCGTCAATTTGTGGTGGTATCGTTTTTTTCTTCCGGTGTAACATTATACATATAAAAACTTATTCTAAGACGTTTTGCCTTCCTTTTAAAGTTCAGTCTACAGTGATGGTTGTTGTAACAAATTTGATTCCCATTTTGGTTGCGCTGTATAATGCAATAGTTGCAACCACCTTGTTCCTGTAAAATGATACTCAGTTCAATCCTGTGGGTGGTTCGAAATGTATCGAGTTACTTAGAGGGTTGTCATTTTATAGCGATTAATGTGTGTACGACAAAATTTGCAGCGCCTATTTGATTTGGAAAGTTCCGTACTAATCTTCAATAGACTTTTGTAGAAGTTTAAACACCAAACTATAATATTTTATTTTTTAAGTCATTGGATGAATAATGTTAAAATTTTCAAGTAGTTAAGCTATTTTTTTATTTTAGTTTATTATGGAAACAAACAGATACAAAATAGATAACAATAATATACAAGTAATTTAAATCCAGAATAGTTTCCACAAATGAATGTGACATTTTCATGTCATGGTAATGGTTTGGCAACATCTCAGTAGTTACACATTACTTGTCATTTTTATAGCTAAAACTTAAGGTCTTTAATTTATAAGAAACTAGCTTTTGTCCACGGTTTCCCCCGCGTCTATGTCCATGTTTATTATCGCGACAAAAGTAGCCTATGTCTTTCTCCAAGGTTCAAAGAACTGGTTCAGCGATATAATCCCGAAAACGTAACAAACAGACACACAGAGTTACTTTCGAATTATAATATTAGTATACATAATCTTATATAACAGTATAAGTATGTATTTCGAAACATCGTGCTAATCATTTCGCAATTGCTAAATGCTTTAAGTAATGATGTTGACATAAATTGATTTTAAATATAAAACCAAGGACGCACATACAAACACTACAATCACATTCGTCGAATAGACATTAGTATCACTAGTTTCGTAAGCACAAATGTATATTGGACACAAAGCACCAGGCAATATTATATTATATTGTATTGTGCCAATTGTCAATCGCAACAACTTGGCCTGTAAGTCTCGCGTAGTATTGTGCGATTTCTGGACCGAACGCAGTAACCCCAGTACTTTACTTGCATTTCAGAAACGATGCAATGTTTAATTTTGAACCCTACGCTTTTCTAATAGAGACTCTTGATAAATTTGAAGGCGTCCAGGTTAAATGTGTTTACAAGTTTGTTCGTGAACTAAAGTCAGCTCGGTCGGAAGTGGTCATTAAATTATGTATTTGGTGTACTGCAGCTGTTTGTAAGTTTGCCGTTTTTCAATCATAAATATGACAAATATAAAGAGTGATACATTCGGGGTTTTCAACTCTAGGTAATATCTAAAACTATAAAATGAAATAGTTTAGGCGAAACCGTTGATTATAATCTGTTTTAAAAAATATTTGTATGTTACAATCAAAGAGGTCGATAGACCCACGTAAGATATATTTTATGTTAAACTGTTTAAGTATATAATAGAGGTAAATTTACTACTTTTAAGTACTTTTAAAAACACGTCCACATAGTCAATAAACTATAATATTTTGTTCTTTATTGAACAAACAAATTATCGTAAGCCACATTGTGAAAGGAAGTGATACTGACAAAGTGATGAGTAATATTTGCAAATTACTTATTAAACATTCAATATCACATTGTATGGTGACCAATTAAGTACATAATTTTATTTGATGACCGTTCTATTTTAGTGTAACGAAAGCAAAAGGTACCGATCTTCTCTGCAAAACACGAAGGCTTTATGCAAAAGGCAACAATGAACATCGTTAAGCCGCTTTAGTGTCAGAAATTTTCATTGAATTTGGTAATCATTGTGTGCAATCGTATGATATGCACTCATTTTAGTCAACTCTCTATAAAGAGTTGTTAAGCCCCCATAAACTGCCAAAACGGAATTTTGGATAACATTTGAGCCGAGTAAATTCATTTCCGAAAAAAAAAAAAAGTTTTGAACATCGATGTCGAACAATTATGATCGATCGTACTCATGTAGTTTATAGAAATATTATCATACTAGCTGTTGCCCGCGGCTCCGCCCACGTGTATGTCAGTTATCGCTGCAAATAGTAGCCTATGTGTTATTCTGATGGATAATCTATATTACTGTAAAGTTTAATCCAAATCCGTTCAGTAGTTTTTACGTGAAAGAGTAACAAACATCCATCCATACAAACTTTCGCGTTTATAATAATACGAGTATTAGTAGGATTAAATACTATCAAATGTGTCTCTATTTTTTCTACATGTATAAAATGTAGTCACACCAATATGATTACTGTCACATTTACTTTACTCTATATTTATACTTCCTTTATGCTGCATTGTTTGACACAAAGGCACAGTAACAATATTTTGAAAGATTTAAGAAAACTGCGTCCAACAATGCCTGCATTCATGGATGACACGAGTGTTCTTGTGTACTATGGAAACGGAAGTTGACATTACGATGTGCCAACATATAGTAGTACGCTTTGTTTAACTTCCTTGTGTACGATAGATAAAGAAATGTAAGATCTTGCCCGCGGCTTAGCGGCTGAGGTTTTGGTGCAGGATGTGGAGGTGCTGGCTTATTGTGTTCTCCAAGTTACCTACTTATTGGTTCTTTTTCTCTATCACTTAAAAGAATTGGGCAATTCAGTTTGCTTATCAAAATGTCCTTTCTATAAAATTGCTTCTTAATATAGGCTCAAAGCTGCTAGGTTTAGGTATCTTATATTGTGCTAATTATTATTCTTCTTCCTGGCCCTTATTATTCTCAAATTTATTTCGGTGCGGCTAGGTATTAGATCAACCAGTTCAATCTGAATATAGATAAGATTTTCCACGAAGCGACTGGCGTAGGACCTTCGCAACTCTCCGACTATTGCTTTCATGACACTAGAATAGTTTGCTCATCAAATAAAATATTTATTGTTATAGTTGTATTATGCCAAGGCATAAAACACAGTCTATAAAATAGTTGTTCACGTATATTATCTATTAGAAATCAAAAAGCTACCCTTCAATACAAATTGTTAGTATTCTGTTAATCTACCGACACATACATCAAAGTTTCGGGTCCATTTCAATTATCAACCACTCTGCGAAAAGCCCTAAAAAACTTACAACAATATTAGCGATCAATCTGAAATTCAACTAACCGTCCATATTCTGTCAAACTGACGTGAACCAACGCTCCCAATTTGATACACCTATCTCCTATACGATCTACGCATTCACATTAAAGAACTATTTACCCAAAAGTAAGTCTTACTGCTCCAGGAATAAGATTATGTAATCTGAATACATAGGTTTGTATTATGTTCAACATACGGGCGTTCATTCACGAGATTCGCCCAGAGATTGTGGTACATCCATCAAGCCGAATGTCAAACCTAATACAAAACTGGGTCCCGTGAGAGACTCGTATTCGTAATTATGTGTTTCAATGCATCGAACGTCGTCTGATTAAAATTGGCATTCGATAGGGGAAACTACGTCTGAATTACTTTGTTGGACCATTTCATTTTAATGACCAGAAAAATTAAATTTGATAATATCTGATTGACTCACAGATTGACTGCCGTTTAGAGTTATCAATTTATTTTGACAGCCCAATTCCCTTAACTTATCATATGTTTTAATCGTGTATAAATTCCAGAGGGACGTATTATACTATAAAGTTTAGGCAAAGCAAAATACCATCATTTATTTTTTACTTGACAAAGATATTTCAATACGTAATCTGTCATTTTAATTTCTTATTCACTGTCTTCAAAAAGCAGGAGTTTCTCAATTCGATTTTTTTTGTAGTAAGAATTTGAACAAATTGTATAGTAGAGGTGCTCATGGTCATGGAAATATAGTATTCTTTGTACCAGGTATCAAAATATTATAGTAAACAATACCCTCTTCGTTTTAATACATTTTTTTAGTGTCTCAATTTCCTATTTATATAATCAGAAAATGGTATCTACCTTCTTTGTAACATATTGATGCAAACACATGACATTATTAAATAGATTAAACTTTTTAAAACAGGTGTGACTCACTCGCATAGCTTGCATGCAGTCCATTCAATTTGATGCAATTTTATATGACCAATTTAAACAACCATCAGAGAAGATCGGTAACTATTACTTTCGTTATATTAAAATAGATCGGTCATGAAATAATGTAATTGGTCAATTAAACAATGTAGTATTGAACGTATATTACGCAGTCGCACACTCCAACCGCGAGACCAACAAGGCAGTCAATTAATATAAGTTACTTGTATACATTAGAAATAATATACATTGTAGTATAGTAACCCAAAATCTTCTTATTGAGACCTCTGTCCAGCAGTGGACTATTAGAGGTTGTTGATGATGTTGATGATTAAGTACCGATGCGCCGTTTTTCCCATAAAACAATAAGTAACTAATAAAATAAATAAATATTTCGGACTAATAACACACAATTATTCATTATTTCGAAGAATATGAAAATAAAAACTACGTACTTTGAAACATATAATTGTGTGTGACTATGACAATGTAAATTAGTTCGTTACAGCTTTTTCTTTTGACATATAAAATCTTGTAAGACAAAAGGAAAGTAGGTTCAATTCTCAACTATTGCAGCTTTCTTACATTGACCAATATTACTTGCTACATACAAACTTGTTAATTTGAAGCGACATGTGACAAAAACATTTTGCAGATATGTGTGGTCGCAATTTACGCGGTACTAATTTGTTCTTTTAGTGTAGTTAGCACTAAAGTGTGGACAGTTTCCAGAATGTTTACTGAGTTTTGACAGCATGTTAAATATGTAGAGTCAAACATGAAATGTATATTGTGAGTCACACTAACTTATATGACTGTTTGCCAATAGATATTTTTCTTTATCATGGCAGTGAAAATGAATAGACTAATATTACGCACGCTTTTAATGGTAGCGCTGTCTGGTTGCAGAAACCAGGACCCAATGGCGAAAATCCGCCAACGTTATGATATGTAGCCTGTGACCTGGGAAATTCTATGCTCAAAACAACGATACGATCTCCAAACTTTCGAGAAAATCATAAAGTACTTCCATCTCTACGCATTTATGACTCTCGGTTTGTAGGCATTCATGGGTAGCAGATATCACTTTTCACCTGACCCTTCTGTTGTGCTGGTTTACAAAATAAGCTATTTAAGAAGAGCTGGGTTTCCCTTTAAAACATTCACGATATAATATGCATTACCTACTTGTAGTTTACTAGTATTTAATTAGTTATATTATTAAACATATTGTATCATTGCAATCAAATCTATACTAATGGTAATATAAAGAGGTAAAGTTTGTAGGGGATAATCTCTGGATCTACATTAACTAGAAAAATGAATACCGCGATATGCGACGGCAAAATCTAGTATTGGATAAACCCTGATTTGATTGAAGAATCGAAAGACACGTAAAACTTTATTGCCTTGCCTATTAGGTCGTATACAGTAAAACAAAAGATGAACGACGAGGTGAGACAGGAAAATAGACTAGTAACCCTATGGCCTATGGCCCTATACAGCATATAACATTTGTACCTACGTCAAAACAATGGTGTCATCAACGATTACACAATCGTATTTACGATTAACTTATGCAAATATTTATACGTGATTAACTCTATGTTGACAGAAATAGCCTGTTAATGCTGTGGTTCGATTATTATGGAGCCAAAACATTCTCTATTCATAACATAAGTGGCTTTGTAATGACTAGAAAACAGCTCTTGGGTGAGGCATCTGTTTATATAATTGAACATCTAGTTCTATACAATAACACTAGTGAAGATTATCAACATTTAGATGATTATAATAAGCCTAGTTGAGTTTTGGTTTATAGGTTAGATAGTTATCACGTATTGTTAGATTTTTATTGATAGCATTTACTTAATGTAAATATTATTATGTCATATATAATAGTAGTTAATTACAACACTTTTTAGGGTTCCGTACCTCCAAAAGAAAAAACGGAACCCTTATGGGATCACTTTGTTGTCCGTCTGTCTGTCAAGACCCTTTTTCTCAGGAACGCGTGGAGGTATCAAGCTGAAATTCATATCAAATACATACAAACTTCTAAGCCAACGCAATCAAAAGATTTTTATGCTGCAAATTTTCGACACTCGCAAGGGAATAAAAACCTACAGGGTACTTCCCGTGAACTCACAATCTTGAAATTTGGTGCGAAGCAACGTCTTATAGCACAGAAAAATAAAAAAATGCAAAAGCATAAAATTTTAGTTACATCAAATAATATACCTACAGGTTTGTACGGAACATTCGGTGTGGGAGTCCGACTCGCACTTGACCGGTATTTTATGACTTAACTAGCTGACTCTGATTTTTTAAATTATCTATTTATTTCAGAACTATATGTATGTATATATGTGTGTTGGCAATTGTTATCCAACAAAAAATCAGTCAGAAAAGTTAAAATTTATAAAGAAATTCATTGTCTCTAAGTTCTATATTATAAATGATTAAAGTAACGAAGTATTACCACCTATTAGAGATGCAAATGGTAGACTACATTAGTTAGGACAAAGTTCTAATAAGAATATTAATAGAATAATTATAAAATAAATCTATTGTTAATAGACGTATTCATGAGTATTTTTAGTATGAAAATTTTGAAACCATGGAATTATGAAATTTAAAAAACATTTACAAATCACACTAATCACGCTAATAATATAAATGCGAAAGTTTGTGTGTATGTTTGTTACTTCTTCACGCAAAAACTACTGAACGGATTTGGATGGAACTTTACAGTAATAGCTTATACATCAGAATAACACATAGGCTACTTTTTGCAGCGATAACCGACATACACGCGGAACCGAGGGCAACAGCTAGTTTCTAATAAGTACGAGATAACGTTTATTACTCTTATAAGAGCGCCAATGTAAGTTATATTAATGATCTTATAAGAATACAAAACCAGGACGAGAAACTGTTGTCTTAGTGGTCTAAAAATTGGAATAATACATCGAGATATTACGTACTACGTACTAGTGGAGCCACTCAAAACCAATTATATGTTCCGTTTATATTTGAATTAAAACTAAAAAGCGCTGCAGCGCAGCCAAACAATAATTAGTAGTCTAATCCAACAGTATTAACAAGCAGCGCTCTATCGCATTCGAGCTGTAGTTTCCTCGCGAGCGAAATGTCATAAGCGCCGTGATTTTCATGGCGCTTACGCGTTTTGGCCAACGAACTGTTGCAAAGATTCGCTTTTATAGAGTAAGCGCCAAACAAGAAAGCAGAACGGATAAATAGCTTTATACCTACGAAGCTTTATTAGGAAATTCACTTTGAGTAAATAGTACTTCAATAGCTTTACCAGTTTCAGTTTTTTTGTAGAATTCATACAGATATAAAATATAAAAGCCGAACATTCAATTTTTAAATTATACTTTAATGATAATTTAAATATAATTATTGCAAAAAAAATGTTATGGGTTATTTACGAAGCTATTTTTAACAACATATTATTTTTCCTTATCCAATTAAATACGTTAAATACGTTGTGCATTTAACGTCAGTTAATTCTACCTAAATATCACTTCTGTATGTTTTACTCTAAGTACTCTATGTCGAATGAGGCAACAATGGCGTCTTAAAATATTTTGTTCGTATTTAATTTTAAAACAATTATATCTAGTTAATTACTGGTGAAAAGTTATTCCTTTGTTTTTCTCCGTATTCCTTGTATTATTAGTGCAATATCTCAAGACACAAAATGGCATAATTCACGAGTTTTAGAACGTTTTTAAATGTAAACAGTCACACGCTTAAGCCACCGCTTCATCAGAGTGTAGCTAGCAAGCGACTGAAGGAAGTGCGGCGCATGCGCCGCAATTGCATGGAACACCGCACTAATGAGTGGCGTCTTCTCTATACATTATATCTCGATGGAATAATATAAGAATCTTCGAGAAGACGCTAAGTGCAAATTCTATTATAACATAATCTAGATCGTACGCAATATTGGATATATCTAGATTTTACATTTATTATAATCCCCTACCCCTACCTTCCCCCCCCCCATTCCTAAAAGGCCGGCAACGCACTTGTGACGCTTCTGGTGTTGCAGGTGTCCATGGGCGGCGGTAATCGCTTACCATCAGGCGATACGTCTGCTCGTTTGCCCGCCTATTCCATAAAATATATATATATATTAGGCAATGAAACTAATGATGTTAACCTGTCCTTAATGATGACGGCTGATTCATCTACCTTGTTTAGCTCTGCATCACCCTAAGCTCGACTGGTAGAAAATGCCTACGGCATTAAGTCCGTCTTTGCAACATTTCTGCATAAAAAAAATTAAAAAACCTATTGAATAATCTAAACGATGTGTCTAACATAATATTGAAAAAATCAAATAATTATTTGTATGTTAACTTTTTTATCATTAACCTGAAACTAGAAAGTTTACAGGTGAAGAAAACATTTTCAAATAAGATTCTAAATAGAATTGGTATTAAAAATATGTAGTTACAACAGTTATCTATGCCATATTTGATTTATTTGAGAATTTTGCCCAAGGGCGAGGCACTGAATCCTAAATATCTTATTACCTATCAAGTACTTGAAATAAGAAATAAATAAGATTTATTTATTAATACGCTTTATAATGGCATGTTTGTTTGTTTCTAACCAACTTTTGTAAGAGTGTTTTTTGGGGGGTATGGACCTCCTGTATCCTCACTCACTCGGCGAAACACAGCGCAAGCGCTATTTCACACCGGTTTTCTGTGAGGCCGTGATATCACTCGGGTCGAGCCGGCCCATTCATGCCGAATCGTGTGGCTCTCCTACGTGATTTTTTATCTTTTTTTAAATATAAGCTGTCTCGTTGGTCTCGCGGTTAGCGTGTGCGACTGCTGATTATAAGGTCTCGGGTTCGATTCCCGGGTCGGACCAAATGTTTGTATGATCTACAAATATTTGTTTCGGAGTTTGGGTGTTTTCTATGTATAATATGTATGTATTTACAAAAAAAATGTATAGGTATATATATGTATTTGTATCAGTTGTCTAGTACCCATAACACAAGCTCTGCTTAGCTTGGGACTAGATGGCGTTGTGTGTTAAATGTCCGAAATATTTATTTATTTATCTCAACTATCAGATGTCATGATTATTTATTTGTCAATTCTAATTCATTCACCCATTTCACCCATTGACTACCTTGTTGGCGCAGTGGTAGCGTATGCGACTCTTGTGCTTGAGGTCTCGGGTTCAATTCCCGGATCGGACCAAATGTTTGTTATCTATGTATTATATGTATGTATTTATATACAATGACATATATTTATATCAGCTATCTAGTACCCACGTAGCAAGCTCTGCTTAGCTTGGGACAAGATGGCATTGTGTGTTAGATGTCCGAATTATTAACTATATTATTATTGCATGTTTTATGTTTAATTTTGTAGCAATGAAATCGATTCTACGTGTTAAATATGTTCAACTATTAAAAACTTTTCATATATATGTACATATTTCTATGTACCTGGCAATCTTTAAGCGACTTCTGATAACATGTAGTATTTACAATGTTTAACTGGATATTATATAAACAAGAAACCATGTAAAGTAACAATGTTTGCAATCGTCGCCTGTTACAGCAGATTTAAAGTTGTTTAATGTATATAGTAAAAGCTAAAATTCTACTAATATTATAAACGCGAAAGTTTGTAAGTAACGATGGATCGATGGATGAATGGATGGATGGATGTTTGTTACTCTTTCACGCAAAAACTACTGAACGGATTTCAATGAAACTTTACAGTAATATAGCTTATACATCAGAATAACACATAGGTTACTATTTGCAGCGATAACCGACATATAGGCGCGCGGAGCCGTGGGCAACAACTAGTATGGCATAAGGTACAATAACATTGTCAGTAAACTCATGTCCCCCAACAATTTACATAGTCACCGCTAGTACATAAAACACAAGTATTTCGCTTCTGAGACTCCTGAAAACCTCAACTCTACTACAAAGAGGACATTGTTTCACTACACTGACAATAAACTTGATCATTATATGTGAACATAAAGGCAACTTTAAACGTTAGTAAGATTAAAATTTGTTTCACAACCACACACATCGCTATTGTGGCTTTAAATATATTTCGTTCAGTGCACTGCTTATTATTTTTACAATGTCGAACATTCTCACTACCTACTTTAGATAAATTTTAAACTCATTTATTGTTAATTATTTTGTTAAATTAATGATTATTTTCTATAGAATTAAGTACCTACCTACCTTAGTCTTACCTGGGAGAATCACGCTTCGGAGGATTTGGCCGGCTCGACTGGCTTACCTCACAGTAAAACAGTGTGAAATAGCGCTTGCGCTGTGTTTCACCGAGCGAGTGAGGATACAGGAGGTCCATACCCTAACCCCTCCCGTCATCCCCCTCTCCTTCCCCCAAAGGCCGGCAACGCACTTGTGACGCCTCTGGTGTAGCGGGTGTCTATGGGCGGCGGTAATCGCTTACCATCAGGCGATACATCTGCTCGTTTGCCCTCTATTCCATAAAAAAAAGTCTAAATTTTATTTTCTTTTGAGGTGCAGTTGCATTTTTTATTTTTGTTTAAATTTTTCTTGAGCGTATTTAATAAAAAATAAAATATTTTGACGGCCGTAGGGTGTGCCTGGAGTACCGTCACATAGGCTTCGAGACTAGTATGGACTACAACTCTCAATAAGAAACTTTTTAAAAACTTTTTACCTCGATAAAACTGTACCTACTTTGTGAGAAAAATAAAGTTTATTATTTATTATTATTCTAACTATATAATCTTATTATGTTTTGACTGTCTGATTGGTCTAATGGTCAATGACCCTGTTTGCTAAGCCGGAGGTCGTGGATTCTATTCCCACTCACGACAAATATAGTGTGATATGAACAATTTGGAGAACAAAACTTACAACAAATTTACAAACTTTTAAAGGTAGGTAGGTACTAAAACTAAGATTCACTATAATAAATAGTTAATCTAATGAATACTTTATTAGTTTCCTTCTAAAAATATTTTTATTTTAGAGTTTTATCATTATAAAAATTAAGTTTTTTAAACAACTAATTAAATAATTTTATTGTCTAAGTAACTACAAACATAATATTTAGTTCGTTCCTTAGTATTTTTTTTGCAGAAATAACAATAATAATAATAAATCTCTTTATTGTACACCAGCTTATGTAGTTACAAGGTTAACTTAAAACTATTATAAAGAATGTACAAGTGGCGGCCTTATCGCTCCAAAGCAATATCTTACAGGCAACCAGAAAGTACAGAAGTAGGTAGGTACACGTAATATCTGGGGGCACGGTCGTGCCCCCGCCAAGACGAGCCAAGCGCAGCGCAAGGGCAATACCTACTTTTTCTCGAAGTGTTTCGTCGTTTTTTTGAACCCTCATAACTTTGGCTCGCGATATTCCAGATCGTTCAAATTCTCAGGATATGATGTTACTAATAGACTAATGAAACACACAAAGTTTCAATTGCATAGCTCTGATACTTTAGATTTTATGGATACCTAAAAAATACCGATTTCGTCACTGACACACTGATGATCATCAAAACTGTTAGGGTACTTCCTGAAGTGCTAGAAAGCTGAAATTTGGTATGTAAACTAAGTTTAGTATACAAACAACAGAAAAATTCATAAACCTATTACTTTTGTCCCCCAACCCCCAAATTTGGGGGGTGGAAGTTTGTATGAGACTTTCACAAATTTTTATGCTAGAGGTTTTATTTTTGGACTTTTTCGAAAGAAGAAAGAACATAAATTTTTACTGAGATGTAGAGTTTACGAAGTTAGGGTTGGTAGAGTTAGGGCGTGTAGATTCGGAACCTTGGCTCTACATGAGATCTGATATCTTTTTCACAGGGTAAGCCATATGCAGTCGTCTTGGCAACATATTACATGAAAATGTTTTTGGTGGGATTCAACTTGTTTACGCGCGACGCAACGCGTCTAGCGTGCGAGCCGAGTGCTGAGTGGCAACCATAACCATTGCCGTAGTCCTACCCGGGAGGAGCGCTCGGCGGAACATATCTAAACTGAGAAGTGAAACCCCCCTGGTACAGGCTGTGTTTGCTCACACACAATGATCTGATCGCTGACTGAGATCAGATGGCCGTGTGTGAGACGTGTACAGTTATTATTATTAATCTATACTCATTATTTCATCACATTTCGTTCCATTCTTTAATTGAAATTAATTTAGACGCACGTGGTTGTAAATCGTTAAAGGGTTAAACAAATAGGAATCACAAGTTACCACACTTGAACAAAAAATATGTCACATGAACTTATTTTTGCAAACTTGATATTAGGATGCGTTCTAAATGAGCAGGCTCATTGTCAACTAATGTAGATTAAACATCTTTTTCGATGAGGCTTGAATTATCAACTAAGATTGTATTTTTATTATTACAAAAAATATTTTATTTCATTTTTGGGAACATTACTTACAAAAATTACTTGTGTCTTTTGTTAGTAACGTTATTTATATTAAACGTTGAACAGGTATGAATTTATAAGAATACTGAGATTTTGTACTTTTCTTACTGTGTGTAAATCATAAGTAAACAAGTATTTTATATGCCATAGTATTTAATAAATCTCTAGTAACAGTAACGCACAGTGTTTTCCCCTATGACTGAACAAACATCTATTCACTGTTATGTTCTAAGTTGAAATGTTGTAGATTGTTTTATTGTTTTAGGAAGAAAAACACATCCTACACAATGAAGAAAATGGTGAAAGGAGGAAAAACGTGACGATTGTATTCATAAATGCTAAAGGTACCTTTTTTAACACTTACCTTACACGAAATGCTGGTTTTTAATTCAAAGATATGCTGCCCAATATTAAAGTTGAAGGTGTTTCCGTAATTTTACTTTGTTTACTCTGCCAGAAATGTTTGTGCCGCTTTCTGTATCTAATAAAAAAAAATGTAAAAAAAAATAATTGAAACAGTGTTATTGAAAATAATGTAATGTGTAATTGTAGCTTTTAGCTACAAAATAATTAGGTAGAAAATATTCGGTATAAAATCGTTGGGCGTAGCGTAAACTGAGATGGCTGGCTGGAAACACTACCACTATATAGGTATCATCTGATACCCATATAGTGGTAGTCGTGACAATATAAATAAATAAATAAATATTTGGACATCTAACACACAATGCCATCTAGTCCCAAGCTAAGCAGAGCTTGTGTTATGGGTACTAGACAACTGATATGAATACATATATGTACTTTTTTTTTGTAAATACATACATATTATACATAGAGAACACCCAAACTCCGAAACAAATACTTGCATATCATACAAACATTTGGCCCGACCCAGAAATCGAACCCGAGACCTCAAGCACAGCAGTCGCATACGCTACCACTGCGCCACCGAGGCAGTTTTGTGTAGTGTAAACACAATATGCGTAAACCACCTCTTTGTAGCGTCGGCCATCTTAGATTTAAATTTGTTTTCATAGTGAACTGTGTTCTACTAGTCAAGCCCTTTCATTTGATACCCATATTGAGGTAGTCGTGTCAAAATTTGTAAACCGCCATTTTGTAGAGGCGCCTATCTGCAATATGTCATGCACTTCTTTTCTTCACACATGTTGTAGTTTATGTAATCCATTGATACAGTCAGGCAAGTGTTTTTGGAACGAAGTTCCTTATGGCGCGGATTAAGACCAAAATTTGTAACGACAATTTTCGTTGTAACGACACTTTTCGTTGTAATGACACTTTTCGTTGTAACGACACTTTTAACATTGAGTTTACGTCATAGTGCTGAATAGTATATAGGTATATATGTATGTATATATATATATATATATATATATATATATATATATATATATATATATATATATATATATATATAAACTTCGTTCCATCCGGGTGTCTCTTGACACCTCTCAAGTTTTTTTATTTAAAAGATGTTTTTAAAAGACACAGGCAACAAAAGACAGGTCATGTTTGTTAAAGATTTTAGTAATGTGATTTCTTTAGTAACGTTCAAGCCACAAACAGGATTAGACACAGATATAATTTTGAGGTGACTAGCATCATTTTTTCGAGACACAAAACATTTTGCTTTGAGAAAATTGAAATTTATTTTTAAGAAACATAACATAAAATTTTATGACTCATTATTACAGAATATACCTACTGTATTTGAACTACTTCAGTAAATAATAAATTAATAATTTTATTTCTACCATACCCACACCAATTATGCATTTAATTTTGTTGTAATTTATTACGAACTGTGCTCCAAAGGCATTGATAATAAAATAATTAAGCTGATAGTCAATTAACATTATTTAAATTAATTTCTATTGGGATACTAATCGATTTTATCTTTATTGACACAACAATCAGCCAATTACTGTATACACACGAAGTGTATTGCCGAGTTCCTTGCATAACATATTCTCGATGTTACTGTCGAAGAATCGAAATGTTTGGTTTATCTGAGGCTGTTGAACTATATTCTGAACCTTATTAGCACACCATAAAATAGCATATTCACAATAGAAACCAAAATTAGCAGAAGTAAATGTTTTACGTGTTGAAATCCCATCACACGATGGCGGCGTCAATGCACCATAACTTGGCTATGTGGGACTCATACTAAAACCGCATGGTTTATAATATACCAAAAGTATATTCCGAAGCTTTCTGCCCTAGAAGAATTACCACTAAAACTCCTGAGGTCCTCCTCTTCATTAGGATGTCAGACGACGTCAAATAATGGGCGAGGCTTCGTCTCTCCCGATATACATAATTATATATCTTATATATAAAATTATCGTGTCACAGTGTTAGTTACCATACTCCTCTGAAACGGCTGGACCGATTTTAATGAAATTTGGTGTGCATATCGGGTAGGTCTAAGAATCGACCAACATCTATTCTTTTTAATCCATTTTTTTTTAAATGTCAATATAAAAATCTTTACAGTTCTAAAGTCGGTTTCTTTTTTTCTTTTTTTTTTCTTATTTTTACTATTGTCTTGTTTTCTTTTCTTTCTATAAGAACCTTCCTTGAATGAAAATATTTATAAAAAGAATAACGAAATTGGTCAAGCAGTTCTCGAGTTTTGCGCGTTTAGCAACACATTTGTTGATTTTTTTTTTTTAAAGAATGTATATATGTATACGCATGTATATATCATCGGTGTAAATAAGGTTACACCCTGTATGTACTTGTATTATTGATAATATTGTTGTAGATGTACTTCTTAAAAATCTTAACCAAAGTGTAGCGTATCTCTTCATTTATCTCCATACCACCCCTCGGTAGACTTTTGAAGAATGCCTAAGGCATTGGCCCTTCGCACACGGCGTCGTAGCGTAAGCGTATCGTAATCCGCGCGTACGGCGAGAGCAATACGAGCATGTACATTTTAATACAAGTCCGCACACGAAGCGTTGCTGCAGCGAATCGTAGGAGATGCGTATTGTCATTAAGATAGTCGTAGCGTACTGGCGTAAAAAAGCAAGCGTAAAAAAATTACTGTGTATTAATTTCTTTCAAATTTAATTGTTTTTTTTTAAACTTCTTACGACTTTTAATTTTCAATATGACTGAAATAGTGATTAAATTCGTGAAACTCGTTGAACCGTTCTTGTCTGTATAATTATTTATTAAGTAAATATGTATAATCAAGGAAAGATGTAACAGATAAAGCTTGAAGAGAAATATCGTCAAAGATAAACTGACTTATTGAAAATCATTGACTTATTGAAAAAATACACACAATGCTGCCACTGCCACGACATAGAATTACTGGCTTTCAGAAATTAATTTGCCATATAACCGCAAAGCTGGATGGATAATGAATTTCAATCAACGTGAAGATTTGCTTTATATTCTGAAACTATTATTTGTAGGTTACCCGCGGCATGTATACAGTCTTCAGTTTGGTAGAACTCGTGATTTCAGCTGAGATCTTACAAAACGATACGCCTACGCGTCGATTCGTTTGTGCAACAATGCAGGTCGCGTACGCGTAGCGTCGTAACGATACGCGTACGATACGACTACGTTTGCGACCCGTGTGCGAAGGGGGTAAGTGCGCCATTGTATTTTTGTGCATAAAGTTATTTGAAATGAATTATACATACCTGATAGTTAATTTTAGGAGAAAAAAATTCAAATTTAAAAGGAATGGTGTTTATTAAGTTAGAAAATGTAGAAGCACCCTCTTATGCATTTATAAACATTATTTTTCTATTAAAAAAGACAACTCCCGCATTAGGAGTATCCTGTGTCGCGGGAGACTTTATATGCATACATGTAACGGACACAAAGAACACCCAGACTCACGACAACAATTTGTGAATCACATATAGCGTTGCCAGACGTCCCGCCCGTATTTCCCGGGACGTCCCGTATTTTAAACATGGTTTAAAATGTCCCGGCGGGACTGCCTTTGTCCCGTTTTTTGTCGTATCGCTAAAATCAGTCGATCTATGTTTGAAATGTACTTACGCACCCAACGCGAGCGTATAAGTCGTCATAATAATATAATATAATCTTACTTTCTTTCGTTTTCTTCCTAATTTAAGTGAGAAAGATTTATTGATCGATTTAATTTTTTCAATAATTTTCAAGAAGCTGCGGAACTTTTTCAGTTAGAAGCAGGAAATATGTATTGCTTGTATGAAGAATTCCAAATAATATCCAATCAATATTTTTAAGAGGGCTCCTTAAAAATATATTTTATTCTGTTTTTTTAGTATTTAATATTTAGATTGCCTCGTTGGTACAGTGGTAGTGAATGCGTCTGCTGTTTTTGAGGTCTCGGGTTAAACTTCTGGGTCGGACCAAATGTTTGTGTGATCACCAAATATATGTTTCGGTACTAAACAACTGATATAATTACATATATACTTTTTTTTTTGTAAATACATACATATTATACATAGAAAACACCCAAACTCCTAAGCAAATGTTTGCAGATCAGTACCTCAGACCTCAAGTACAGCAGTCGCATACGCCACCACTGTGCCAAAGAGGCAGTGATTTTCTTGCTACAATCGCTAAATAATATTCTTTTGTATTATTGGTTTATATTTTGTTATTACAATTGACTTAGAGTTAAAATGACACAATGTCAAATGTTTGTAGAATGTCAAATTGGCTGGAGACGTTCATGGAGGCGGTAGTCACATTGATATAAAATTATGGTGACGACCTAGAATATCGCATAGATACTACCCATGTCGCACCTACGTTTCTAATTAGAACGAAAATAAAACCAACCTTATTCACTAATAACATAGCATTAATGTTACTGGAATTTCAAAAATAGTTTCACTACGATGAAAACTTCAAAAGAAATTCTCATTATTTTTAAATTAAATACACCTACTTGTTTCTTAAAACACGGGTCATATTCTGAGAAATGTCGGTCAGACTTCAAATAATTAGAACTCTAGTTAATTATGAATGTTTATTTTTCATAATAAAGTGATAATCAAGAAGCTTTTTACGAAATGAAAATCATAATAAGTATAAAAACGTCAGTATAATTTATTACGTTTCCAAGATATCTTTGTACATTTTTATACAAAACAATAATTTTCGTTATGACTAATAATTACAATCCAAAAATTACATTTATTTTCAAGTTTATAATTATTAAATCTAATATCACGATTTAGCTTAGTTATTTTAAAATAGGTAGGTACCCAAGCAATACATCCAAGTATAGCCAATAAACGATAACATTGCAAACATATTATATTGTTATATACATTTTCATTATAATTATTACGATTAAGCACATTTATAAATGTAACATACTACATGCTTTCGTACAACTAAATTTGAAATGGTTTTAAATTACTAAACACTTTAATCAAAATATAACGAAAGAAAAAATATCTATTTGCTTGAGAATAAATAAATTACTAACAAAAGCGTGTAAAAAATGTCTTTACAATAAAACACATTATTTATACTTTACAAAGAGAGAAAAACAATAAAGTAAAACAGTGATCACTAAAATTACCCTCGATTATATTATTAAAAATTCAGATTATAGAAATGATTTTCAACATCTTAAACTATTTGGTGTTGTATTACAGTGACAGACCTGTGAGCAAATTTCACAGCTCTAATAGACTATTCAATACAATTAATATTAATTTTAATATTTGAAAAATGTTACCACAATCAGACTCAATATTTTCACACGAACTTTGTACAAATATTGTTTCATTAAAATACTCGTATTTCCACACAACGATTCGAATCCCGCAAAACCTTAAATTACGTATGTGAAAATTGACGAAATGTACGACATTAAGTAACAATTTTATTTACAATAGTAAAATAATTTATGCACTGTGAATGAATAATTAATTAACAGTGAAGGATTTAGTGCACAGTAAGAAAATGAAAACTTACAATGATTGGAGTCTTGCATACCTCCAAATGCGATTATACATAGTACGTGCGTCCCTTATTGGAAGCACTCCTGGTTATGGACCGTGGTACTGTCGGCGAAATATCATCTACCCTAGAATAAACGTGACCAGTGCTAGGGGACAGCCTCAGGTCATAATTAAACCGAGGACAAGTTCTATTGTCAATCGACATGTAGCTATTGTTCGAGTTGTTCCCTTCTCCGTATGTGTTGTTGTCCGACGACGCAGAACTTTCATTCTGAGATGATTCTCCATCGTTCCTCTTACAATACTGCAAGGAATTTGTGAAATTCTGCTTTGAGCAATTATCGTTTGAAACGGGCATTGTTGTATATCTTAAAGTCGGCGTTTGTCGTAAATGCTTCTTAAATACGCTCTTTTCAGAGCCTTTTACTGTAATAATAGTGTCTGTCGAATTAAGTAAAGCAATGAACCTGTCCCAAAAGCGTGGATCGTTCCAGGATAAATTCCTAAACTTATCCAATACAAAACATAGTTCTTCGCTTAACTGTTTGTTTTCTACTACTTTGATTACTAACACTTTGTTTAAGTCACTACGATTTAGAGATTTTAAATAACTAAAAAACATATTTTTAAAATGAATGTCACAAAGGTCATTGCAAATGAAGTTAGTTGTCAAAACTATTATTAGCCGTTTAGACAATTTAGGTGATTTGGAAAAACTATCTAATGTGAGAATGTTCAGCGAAGCCTCATTTATAGAAATTTTTTTTGACGACATTTTCCTGAACTCTATCTCGGACATAATATTATGATAAACAAAGTTTGCATCTTTGGTATTACATATCACGTAGTACTCATACATGGGATTGCTTTCCAACACGTGATCCACATTTGGACAAGACTGTTCCTTGAACAGAGGCACACCATATTTAGTGTATAACCAATCACTAAGTTCATATCTGAAAGCATAGAAAATAGCACCTATAAGACAAATTACCACGAGAATGATAATCACTCCACATATAACCGCAAAGTAATTATCGGGTAGAAATACTGACTTAGAAACAATTTCATCTCTAGATACCGTTGGGTCGCCTATTGATCCCATATATTCTTTACAATGGCTCAATACCGAGGCGATAGTAATTTTAGTTGGTTTTCCTCCTGTATCCGTGCACAACATTTTCTCCGGGTCTCCCGGATCCCTCCTAAGCCACGAATCTAATTCAGCTATACTTTTACAGTCACAAGAATATTGGTTACCTTCAATAGATACATGAGCTAAACTTTTGGAAGACGACGCCAATAATTTCCAAGGAAAAAAGTTAACAAGTTTGTTGTCATCGATTCTAAGAACCGAAAGGGACTTTAATGAGGCAAAAGTGTTATTAGCAACATGCACTATGGCATTGTGATCTAAATATAGCTCGTTTAAATTATTCAAGTGGAGAAACTCATCTCCTTTCAATTCAACCAGTTTATTATTTTCTAAATGCAAAACTCTTAGTGAGTCAACACCTTTGAAAGTTTGATTATTTACTTCTTTCAACTTTGTGTTGTTCAAATACAAAACTTGAAGTTTCTTTTTGCCTATAAATACATGATTTCCCAAATGGCTGATGTGATTTCCATCTAAATATATTTCGGTGGCGTCCATCGGAATCCGTTCGGGTACCTCTGTGTAGCCGGCGTTCGAACAATCTACAACGTTCGCATTCCATGTAATGTCGTGATAGCATCTACAGTTATTTGGACAAATCATTTCACAGTCACATGCAACAAACTCACAACAATGACAAAGAGCAAAACAATGACTTTCGTACTGGCAGAGAAAGTCGGAAGGTGACATGTCGATTATCATTTTTTTTTCCTTAGTGCGTGAATGGACCAACGTACATAAGGTTTTATCTAAATCTAATACGCGCGGGTATTGTCGACTGTGAGTCAAGTATACACTACGCTGAATCCATTCCATTGAACAGTCGCAAACAAATGGGTTTCCGCTTATAAAGAACTCTGGTAAGTCACTATCTTTATCTATTTGATCTAACCTAAAAGCGTTCATGTCAAGTTGTACCAGTTTGTTATTATTTAATGTCACAAGTGATAGCTTTTGTAGTTTAGAAAATGAACCGACTTGAATATTCTGTATATTGTTGTCATTTAAATAAAGTTTTTCTACAGATTGTGGTATGGAAGTCACTAAAATGTCAGTAATATTATTGTAACTTAAATCTAGTATTTTTATTTTTACATTTGTATGCATATCATCATTTACAAAGTTTTCTATGAAATTTTTATGCAAATCCAACCATTCTAAGTTACTCGGTATGCTTCTAAAATCAAATTTAGAAATTTTGTTTGCAGACATATTAAGCCAAATCAAATTATTTAAGGTGTTAAGAATCCCGTCAAATTTCATTATTTCATTACCATCCATTCGAAGGACTTGTAAATTTATGTTTTTTCGAAAACAACCTGGTGTGACATGTTTTATTTTATTAGATGCCAAATTAAGTATCTGAAGTTGTGGCAAGTGTTCAAAAGTATCTTCGTTCAAATATGTGACTTTGTTATCTACTAAGCGAAGGCCATAAAGTTCGGAAAGTCCTCGAAAATTATCCCTATTCAAATGTGTTATATTATTGTTGCCTATATCCAAAGATCTCAGTGATCGAAGTTTGTGGATAGCAGAGGGAATAGTAGACAAAAAATTATCATTTAATCCTAAGTCCTCGATTGCAGTCATATTGTCGAAGGCGTTATCTTCAATTTGTTTTATCTTATTATTATCAATAAACAACTCATGCAACACGTGTAGATCTGTAAACAAATGTGCGTGAATGTGTACAAGTTTGTTATTGGAAAGTGTCAGAGAATGTAAGTTTCGTAATTCGCCGAATGCATGCTCGTCTATCGAATTGATTTCATTATGTTCTAAATTTAGTTTCTGTAAACTATATAAATCCTGAAACATATGTCGGTCTATCCTATTTAAATTGTTATATGACAAGTTAAGAATAACCATGCGTAGTAATCCTATAAATGTGCCCTTATTTATCCACTGACTAGTAAGTAAATTATGAGATAAATCTAGTATTTGTAATTGATCTAATCCATCAAATAAACCAGGTGGTATGGTATTTATAGTATTGTTACTGAAGTTTATCTCTTTCAAAGTCTTTGTGTCTACAAAAATATCTGGGGGAATAGTATTTAAAAAGTTACTTGATAAATTTAAAACCTGTAAACTGAGCAATCCTTCAAAGGCACCATCTTCTAGGGTAGAAATCACATTGTTTTGCAACAACAACTTCGACAAGGAACGTAACTTTGATAAACAATTGTCAGTTAGAACAATCAAGTCGTTATAAGACATATCAAGAACTTCTATGACTAAATTACAACTTTTTGCGCTTAAATTCTGTTCTCTTCGTGAATCTGAGAATCCAACAGTTTTAATATTTTGCAAATGATTATTGCTAAGGTTCAAATTTTTCAAACTATACAATGTACAGAAAGTATCTGTCTTAGTACTCCAAATGTTGTTGTCACTTAGATTTAGTTCTACCAACTCGTTTAAGCCAGCAAACGCTTGTTCATGTAACTCCATTGTCATTGCAGACCACTCGCTGTTATAAGTTGTCACATGTAGGTGTTTCAGGTCTTTGAAATTCTCAAAAGCACGCGCCGGTATTTGGCGTATCTTGCACTTGTCTATCATAAGATTTCTTAGTTTTGAGAGACCTGAATGTTTTCCTGGTGATTTGTCCGTGTGAGCAGTTAGAGTGCTTTCAAAAAACAAAATCTCACTGCACTGTACTTGTAACGATACAACATCGTCATAATGAGTCCTACTGATGTTTTGCAACAAGTTATCCAAACTACTTATAGTTCGGATTTTACAGAAAAGTACCGTGTCCTCCGACGTTTCCGTCTCGAAACTGCGGAACGCGCACTCGTGCGGCATTTCGGCTGCAAAGCTCCTTTCGATGGCATGGCAGTAGAACAACACGTACACTATGATTTGATTAAAAGTTTGGTGATCGAGTCTTTTCGCGACAGTTTGTTTTGTTAGCATTTTACGACCATATGCGGGCTGAGGTGAGGCATTGAGGTCGGCAGTGCCATTTATGAGGCAGCGAATGATTCGATCGCATCATAAATATTCACACGTTGAAAGAGACATCGCGAATCGCGTGGCATGACAGCGTATGGCGCGTTGGCGGCAGGCGAGTAGCGCGGATGGCGGCTGCCCACCGACTGAGCGGCGTTTTGTAGCTCCGCCCCACGACATCGAATACCCCGCACCGCCGCTCCGCCCCGGCGTCTGAAGAAACTTCATCTCATAAAATCAAGGGTGCATAAACCGTTGAATTATTCCCT
This sequence comes from Diaphora mendica, assembly GCA_949125395.1. Taxonomy (NCBI): domain Eukaryota; kingdom Metazoa; phylum Arthropoda; class Insecta; order Lepidoptera; family Erebidae; genus Diaphora; species Diaphora mendica. The sequence goes on from OX421311.1 coordinate 27,987,854, forward strand.
TGCGAATGTATCGAGCATTAATTATAAAGAAACTGAGATCTAGTTAGGTAGAGCTTCTTGTTATATTTCTATATAGTTTTTTTATTGTCGAATTGGCTCTTTTGTGCTAATGGGACATAATAATCGTATTAAACTTCTCAGAAAACCTAAAGTTTTTATAAGTACCTAATTAAAGTAGAGAAGAATACGTTTAAAGGTATCTCTTGAGTGTGCTCTTTATAAAACACGTTGAAAGGTAAAAGTCGGCACTTTAAAAACTTTTGTTCATTGAATATAAAGTTGGTATTTTCAAAACAATACTCTTTTAAAAAAAGAGGCTAATACCGTGATATTACGAACACCTGTTGTGATCCTAACAACTTCTGTAAACTTTTTACTCAGGCGTGTTCTCGTGAAAATGGGATAAAAGACTTGAAAATAGTTTTCTGGGACACCACATGCTTCTAAAGTTAACGTTTTATCCTATATTATGGGAAATGGAAGGCTCTTAAAACTAAAACCAAGTATTTTTTTATGAATTCTTACTTTCTCCAACTTTATTAAGATTATGCACAAGTATGTATGTAAGTTAAAAAGGCTCTTATGTGTCTTGAAGCTTTTTGTGTTCATAAGCCAGAAGCCTTTTTATTTTTTAACATACAGTCCACAACGGGAGTTTCTTTTTGTTTATGATTTTGGTAATCCAAATAGGTATATATACTCTCGTGAGTCTTAACATGTTGAAAAAAGCCATACATTTTTTATCCACTTTGTATAAATCTGTAACTTTAAAGTACACATTTAACTGTGGTTATGGAAATACTAGTTATCGCCCGCGGCTCCGCGGGCGTATATGTCGGTTATCACAGCAAATAGTAGCCTATGTGTTATTCTGATGTATGAGCTATATTACTGTAAAGTTTCATCCAAATCCGTTCAGTAGTTTCTTCGTGAAAGAGTAACAAACATCAACAATATAAACGACAAAGTTATCCGCGAACACACATAGAAAAATATAAATAATATACGGTCGAATTGAGAACCTCCTCCTCTTTGAAATCGGTTAAAAATAGTGAACATTAAAAAAAGTAACACCGACTCCAACAAGCTTATATAGCTAATGATTATTGAATGAAAATTCAATTCATTGCAAATAATTCACATAACCCGGAGATATCGCGTAACACATACATACTAAAACAGTCTAATTAAGAACCGCCTCCATTTGAAGTTGTTAAAAAATATGAAGGTTTTTTTTTGTTTAGCATACCTAACCTAATCTGTTTTCATAGAATAAATCTTATAAGTACAGCTCTGTATTTAATAAATAAAGAGGCCCGCATTGTTCCTTAATCTAGATCTAACGTTATGATACAAAAACATATTGAAACTACCACACAATAATACCATATATTAATTATAGTGCAGGTACGCCTTAACTATGTAAGCAAAGAAAAAATATGAGCACCAATTATTTTATCACGATTTTAAAGCCGGATATTGAGAGCTATTATTTTACAAAACTATCATTATTTGTAACTATAATAAAGTTAAAATAGCTTAAGACATTGTCCGTGTGGCTTAGAGCAATGCTCTAAACCGTGTGGTGATGGATTAAGAATTCGAAGATATAAATATTCATCCCTGTTCATCCCATGAGTGTCGGCGACTAAAGGAACTAAACATGACAATATCACTGCAAAAAGAAGGAAAATTTGAATCTAACCCTATACCCACCCGTCTGGCCAGCGTGGTATAGAAGCCTAAAACTTCCTTTTCAATGAGAGGCTTGCTTCAAGCAGTGGACTATTAAAAGCTATTGATGAATTTGAGGCATCACAAATACGGTAGGTACACATATTTATTTTTTTTTCCTCAGAGAACTTTAAGTCTACCACGATTCGGCTGAACTATGTTTTTTTTTTTTTTTTTTTTTTATGTTTGGCCCGCCAAAATGACTCTTCTCTGCCTGATGGAAAGCATAAGCAGAATCCAAGAGTGGTGGTCACCATACTCATTGCGAATGCAGACAATGCAGTATGGCGACCCACACTATGGCGGCCTAGTGATGCTGCTGCATCTTTTAGTCTAGTCAACAAGTATGGAACTTCGGTCTCGCACTCACCACCGAAACACGACAGCACGAATGCTGTCATTTTACGTTGATTTTCTGTGCAAGGGTAGTACCGCCCCGGTCGAGCCGGCCCGTTCGTGCTGAAATCAGCGTGGCTCTACTACCTTGTACCTTGTTTAATACAAATTGTTAATTTTCTTTGGCTTTGACATTTTATTGTTTTAATTACAACTTATAAATTAGTACATACACACATACTTATATAATGTAAATGAATACATGATGGTACCTTGATACTTTTCTAACAATTTGTTTCCCCATTTATTAAATACGCACTTGTTATTGTATGAGCACCTTGTCGACTATGATTATTATTAATTTTTTTGATATTGACCTGATGATTTGCTGTGCGGCCTGAGTACGCAGCTCAACTATGGTTGAATAGGTCGATGGCTGATCCATGCGTCTTACTTTATTTTACATTTGTGACATTTATTGATTATTTTATATTTGGAAATATTACATCTTTTTTAATTTGACTGTGAGTGAAAGTGCTATTTGGATTTTATTTTCCATAAGTGGACCTCACAATATAACAATATAATGTCACAATATAACAATGTAAAAATCTTGCAGCTATCAGTAAGAACGGCGCATGATTGGTTAGCTCATGGCTGTGTAGCAATGACTCCAAACCTTTTGTTTTGTTTTCTTTGGTTGACTTCGTTCTCATTCGTCTCTTATTTAATAATCTGATTTTTTTTTTAAAGGAGCAACAATGGAGTTTCTTGCCAGATTCTTCTCCATGAAGGGTAGGCTGCACTTGGAATTGGCGACTAGAATCACTCGATTTTTTAATATTAAATATTGAATATTCATAAGTGCCTGTAAAATAAGTGCCTGTATGAATAAAATCTTTTTGAGTTTGAGTTTATGGCCAGAACTCAGCAATTCAGGTAGGTACTACTAGGCGATGACCGAGAGGGCGTAGTACAGTTAGGTGGACTGACTGATTTGGCCAAGGAGAGGAACAAGTGCGAGCAACTGTCACTTGCGTGGCGAGGAATCACGACCATCAGTAATGACGATAACGAAGCGAGGAGGAGAAGAACTAGGCGATAACGAAATTCTGCAGAAAGAGTGTTTTCGAACTTTTTAGGGATCTGACAACCCGTAACGATAGCTAAAGTTGTTCCTATGGCAACATGCAATGCGGTAAGTGTTGTGGGTTGGATCCCCACATCACCCACTTGGAAATCACTTTGCGTGATCTACAAATTCATACCGTGGGAGATCCACGCTTCGGCATGCAAAGGCCGACTCGACCGGAGTGATAAACAGCGCTTGCGCTGTGTTTCACCGAATGAGTGAGGATACCGGAGGCCCATACCCCAATCCCTCCCTCCATCCCCTCCCCATCCCACAAAGGCCGGCAACGCAGTTGTGACGCCTCTGGTGTTGCGAGTGCCCATGGGCGGCGATAATCGCTTACCATCAAGCGATGAGTCTGCTCGTTTGCCCCTATTCTATAGGGAACGTGCAGGAACTATAGGTGGCAGCACTAAATTGATGAAAGCGACACTATGCGGACAGTAAAGGAACTTATCAGACCTGTCATCGTGCTTTCAAATAAGTAAACAAAATTTTCTCATATATTTAAATAATTTTTATACGATAGAAGTTATAGCATGGGTTCCGGTATATCAATACTGATGGTCATCGTGGACAAAATATGTCAATTCCTATCAGTATTTATTTCTACAGACTTAATTAGCTCGTTATATTCAACGTTGCTGTCTTTTAAATCTTTGTAATTTTTAAGCAGTTTTTATGATTTTTCTTTACCAATGAAAGATGTAGGAACGTATGACGGATGTACCTAAAGGATTTTCTGTTTTTTTTGTCGCCAATGAAGTAAGCACTGCATATTACATTATTATTTTTAACCGACTTCAAAAAAAGGAGGAGGTTTCTCTATTCGACCGTATATTTTTTATTTTTTTTATGTGTGTTCGGGGATAACTTCGTCGTTTATGGACCGATTTTAATGATTCTTTTTTTAATGGAAAGTAGATGTCCCGACGGTGGTACCATGATAAGGAAACTAGGATCTGATAATGGCATCCCGGGGAAACTGAGAGAAACCCTCATTTTTTTCAGGCACGTACTATGTTTTTCGTATATTTTCTGAAGTTACACCGGTATTTGCGTCTGGTAGTCATCATTTAATGATGATGAGCTGATGATGAAAGATAAAACTCCTTAACGGTTAGGAGTTGGAGGATAAATCTTTAAATGTCATATGTATGTATGTTACCTTTAGTCGTATTCTTTCAAGTTATTTAGGTAAGCTGATGATGGAAGGTGGAAGGTACAACTCCTCAACGGTTAGGAGTTGGAGGATAATTCTTTAAATTTCATACGTATCTAAAGACCTTCAGTCATATACTTTCAAGTTATTTAGGTGAGCTGATGATAGACGGTTAAACTCTTCAACAGTTAGGGATTAGAGGATGATTTTAATATTATACATACGTATAGACCTTAATTCGTATTCTTGATGATGAAATAGTTCAACTTACTACTTACCTACGATTGTTTGCACTAAAAACTGAAAAATAAAAACTTTTTATAAAAAAAAACCGACTTCCAAAAAACATCCAACGAGAACTCTCTGCCAAAAAAACACTTAAAAGCGTAAAATAAACTGGTTCTTCATAAATTGCGTATACCTAATTCTTTATTCATTTAAATAGTAGTATTATAATGTGTGCTAGGCACGTCGGTGTCACTTGGCACCGACTTCAAACAGATTCTAAGTACCTAGCACACATTATAATACTACTATTTAAATGAATAAAGAATTAGGTATAGGCAATTTATGAAGAATCAGTTTATTTTACGCTTTTAAGTGTTTTTTTGGCAGAGAGTTTTCGTTGGATGTTTTTTGGAAGTCGGTTTTTTTTTGTGTTTTTCACATACCTAACCATGGCCTGAGAGTGTCTACTATTCCTTGAAAAGTAATAAAATTTGATGCAATTTGATTTATTTTTAGTTTTTCTGGATGTATTCGTACATCCAAAATGCAACAATGCATTATGATTAGCTGCAATAATAATGTTCACTAATAAAATTATTTCTGTTTACTTCTTATAAATGTCTATGTCAAGTATTAATAGAGTACAAGATTCGAATTCGCGACACCAGTTGGCAGCACCTTCGTTGTGCACGTTCTCTATAAATAAAATTTTGTCTTTTTTAATGTTTGGCCCTGCCTAAATGACTACTATGCCTGATGGAAAGCATAAGCAGAATCCAAGATTGGTGGTCAACATACTCTCTACTCTCAACAGTCAATGCAGCCTGGTGACTCACACAATGGCGGCCTAGTGATGCTTCTGCATCATTGGGCCTCCGGTCTTGCACTCACTAACGAAACACGACAACACGAACGCTGCCATTTTACGTTGATTTTCTGTGCGAGGGTAGTACCGCCCCGGCCGAGCCGGCTCGTTCGTGCTGAAATTCACGGGGCTCTACTACCTTGAAGCTTTTGACAGTGTTCTTTGTTTTCATTTCATGTATGTGTTTAAAGATTCTACGATCTGGAATATACTACTAGTGAGAAAGTTTTCCTTTGAAAAGAAAGAGAAGTAGCAGGACTATAGGTATAACTGCATGAGAAGAGTTTTAGTAATAATTGAGCATTACGTGATTTAATAAATAAATATTTTCGGACATCTAACACACAACATACAACGTACTAGTCATCCTAGTCGTCTAGTAGTGAGCAGAGTTTTTATTATGGGTACTAGACAACTGAAATAAATACGTATATGTATATATATGTTGTAAATACATAGGTAATAGATATTAAACACCCAAACTCCGAAAAAAAATGTTTAAATCATAATAACATTTAGTCCGACCCGGGAATCGAACCCGAGATCTCAATCACAGCAGTCGCATACGCTACCACTGCGCCACCGAGGCAGTTTGTTTTATTGTCACTGTGTGTGTACACGTTGCCCGAACGCATAAACCAGTAAAAGGCAATTTGTAATCCATGATCTAACAGTGAATGGACCACCCGCCAGCTATTATGGGTACTGGAAGGTTGTCCATTTTATTGCTTTTGTCGAAAGTTTTAGAAACAGGATAAATATATGTAAGTATTGTATAGAATATCTGAGATTTTGTTGAAGTTAATAATAATGATTTTATTTAATACTAGGGGATAGGTGGACTGTAGATGCCTCTTTTGTGACTGCCTCGTTGGTCTAGTGATTAGCGTAAGCGACTGCAGATCAAGAGGTCTCGGGTTCGATTCCCGGGTCGGACTGCTGTTAGATTTTTCTTACAAGAAATTCTAATTAGCAGCCCGGAGCATGGAAGATTGCGGTGTTTCCCGCCCGTGACTCGGAGAGCACGTTAAGCCATCGGTCCCGGTTATCATGAACATCTATGGCAATCGTTATTGGGAAGTCAGAGCCCTCAAATATACAGACAACTATTTCAATCATCGACTTTAGTTCGCCCTCAGGGTTGTGGAGGTCCGATGCCAGTCGCTCCGTGTCAAAACTGATATTCAGGTTAAACCGGTTGAACTAGTAGCCGACCCCAAAATTTTGGGAATAATAAAGGCTAGGAAGAAGCAGGTGTACTGTAGATAACATAGTTTATTCTCTCATTATTTCCAAGAAATGTTTAATGTTGTGCTAACAAATTGATAACTAATATATCGATTTCAATCAACCTACCACCATCCACTGCTGAACAAAGGTCTCCGGTATATCCATTTAACACAAATATAATTAACATGTTTGTTTATTCTTCAACTCTCATATTCTATTGACAGTGAAGATAATACGCTTGAAATAGATTTATATACAAGTATTTATTTCATTGAATTCCTAGTGTAAGTACATAATAAATATTCCAAAATAAAACAAAATGGTATCAAACACATAATATTGGATTCTGATTTATTTATAGAAACACATAAGAAATATGCCCACGATTATAACTCATCCAAAAATATTGAGAGCAAAGAAGTTGAAAAGTGGTAAGAGAATCTTCTGAGCTCCAAAGAAGATTAGGTACTACATTCCTTCTGTTCTTTGTTCCTTTATTATTATTATTCTGTTATTATTTAAGCTTTAATGTAGGTACATAACTATGTAATCGATTCTAGCATAATATTAGTTGCTAATAACATTAAGATCTAATCTACTTGTACATAACATCTTAGATAATTTATTTTCAACGTTAAATGGTTCAACGCTTCGTTGCACCATAAGAGCATTGTTTTAATATTTTTTATTTATTTTCCCATGACTTGGTTTTGAGATAATTATATTCACCGCTAGATGACTATAAAGAGCGGTTATCGAGTAAGCTCGTCCCGCCCTTAGCAATAATCACCTTGTTAGATGTACTTAGTGAAGACAATCATCGTTATCGACATGAATGTTAGAATTTGAAATATTATAATGTTGATGTGAAATTAATAATACGATGATCAATATTATAATTTTGTATTCATATTTTTGTTATTCATTAAAAACCGTTCTATAGTCAATCTTCTGTTTTAACTAGAAAAAGATTATTGAAAACGGCCTTAAGTATTTAGATGTACTGGCATTTTTTATGAATGCATGATTTAAAAAAAAACAAAAAAAAACAGTAATCTAAATACTGACTTGATAGAATTAGTCTACGGCTTTGTTCCTTTTGCACTTGACGGTTGAAATCGTCACTTGTATCTTCTTTTCTGTACTGTCACATAGTATTATATAAAATATGTACAAAAGACAGATATTAATTTTTAAATACGTTACCTTACTTAGATAAGGGTACTTATTTCAGAGTATGTTGAACCCTACAAAGAATGAATAATTTAACTGTTGTCTTGCACACGGATACATCACTTTTAAATATGAATTAATATATATTTTATCTTATTATGTCTTTAATATAATACTTATACACATAATGTGATTGGTTATAATATAGCTATAAGTAAAAATAAATCTAAAATGTTGTAAATGTAAAAAAAAATTAGTATTTTAATATTTTATTTAGTACTTTTCATTATTTTAATGATTAATATAATAAACATGATCCCATTTATACTATGTAGACGTAAAAGGTTATAACTATACTATAATATTTATCAATAAAGTACTTATTGTTTCTCCAGAACGCAATGATACAAGCTTATAAAACGAGTAGTAGGTAAGCAAACTTGTACTGAAGTATTTTAATATACATTACTTTGATCGTAATAATTTATTAGAATTTTATAGTAGGGCAGCTGATTATGATATTGCTGATTGTGTTATCTTGATATCGTCACGTAGTCGCCTTAACCTCCAATATTAAATACTATAGCCATAAATTTATTGATAAGTTTCACGTAATCCGTAAAAATGTGATCATAACACATATAAAATATTAACGTGATTTCACATAGCACGCGAATTGTTTTATTCCTATCGATATCGACGTTCTATTCACGCAACACTATACTTTAACACGACCTAAACGGTATGCATATTAAATTTGATTCGCGTGCTCAAACAATATACCTAATATGTATGTTTATATGTATATATTTTTGTTTTGAGCCGGAAAGTGGGCCGGTGTTTGTAGTTTTTCTATTAACTTGTTTTGTAAAGGTGTCGCGCTACATTAATGTTTGCTTACTGATACTAAATCATAGTATTATGAAATATATTCTTACTATTCTATAAAAATTATAAAATATATTCGTAAGTTTTGAAATAATATGACTGGGTAAACAATAAATTTTGATGAATTTTGTTTTAAGTTTTACTCAAGAATTAACAATAAATTCAATTTATCTCAGGAAAATGTCACTGTTGGTTTATACGCTTTTTTTTTAACACACAACGCCATCTAGTCCCAAGCTAAGCGGAGCTTATGTTATGGGTACTAGACAACTGACATAAATAAATATATAGTTTTTTTTTGTAAATACATACATATTATACATAGAAAACACCCAAACTCCGAAACAAATATTTGCAGATCATACAAACATTTGGTCCGACTCGGGAATGAAACCCGAGACCTCAAGCACAGCAGTAGCATACGCTACCACTGCTCCATCGAGGCAGTCCATTGCCTAACAAGATCCTTGTAGCACCTATCGCTAGATTTATGTGGTAAATTACACCTTTTCGCCAATATCCAGTAAAAAAATTCTGGAATACGGATATAAACGCGAACGTTTTATAATATATCTCAAAACAGTAATCTTAAATACATCTTAGGTGCATAACAGATTCGGCTAAAATTGACATTGGTCTACACTTTTAGTGTTGATTGTCAATTTTTAAACTTTTATTTTATTTTTATTTAACTTTTTTTTTTATTTAACTTTTTATTAACCTAAGTTATTGACTGCCTCGTTGGTCTCGCGGTTGGCCTGTGCGACTGGTGATCATGAGGTCTCGGGTTCGATTCCCGGGTCGGACCAAATGTTTGTATGATCTACAAATATTTGTTTCGGAGTTTGGGTGTTTTTTATGTATAATATGTATGTATTTACAAAAAAAAAGTATATATGTATTTGTATCAGTTGTCTAGTACCCATAACACAAGCTCTGCTTAGCTTGGGACTAAGGCTGAAATTTATAAAGCGTGCTTAGGCTTTGCTTAGACTTACCTCACGAGTTAAGTGTGCATTGAAATTTATAGTCACTATGCTTAGCTCAAGCTGAGCAAATGCTTAGCATAGTCTAAGTCACCGAAATCCTTGACTTAGCGAATACTTACGCGCTCGTAAAGATGGTTCGATTGACCAGGTAAAAAAACCGTAATCTAGTTTGTAAACTTTATAACAGAAGTCCGTAAGGGCATGCCAGGGTCAAAGTAAAAAGTTCTTTCTAGAAATTGATAATTAATTATATGTAATTGAAATCGAGACAATCTAAATAATTATTGACAATTTTTTTTTATGGAATAGGCGGTCATACGAGCAGACGTATCGCCTGATGGTAAGCGATTACCGCCGCCCATGGACACCTGCAACACCAGAGGCGTCACAAGTGCGTTGCCGACCTTGTGACGTTGGTGGGAGGGGAGGGGGTTGGGGGATGGGCCTCCGGAATCCTCACTTACTCGGTGAAACACAGCGCAAGCACTAATTCACGCCGGTTTTCTGTGAGGCCGTGGTATCACTCCGGTCGAGCCGGCCCATTTATGCCGAAGCGTTGCTCTCCCACGGTGTCAATCCGGTTTTTTTTTTGATGACAAGTCAAAGATACATTCTATTTTACTTGTACATGTGTTATTTTGGCCCTTTTTCACTTAAAATCAATAAAAAATAACGGTTTAAATTGATTGATCTACAATTTTACGATAAAGATTATAAAATTACTAATATTTAAGTTTAATACAGTTATTTTAAAAATAAAATGTGTTTGAAATACCTATATAATTCAAATAAATATGCTATGCAAATTGAAACGTTAAACATTTTTTCCTGAGTTGTTGCTTAGCATACACTCAGTAAATACTTAGCCCAAAGGACTATAAATTCGAACGCTAAGATTACACTGAGCAGGAACTTAAGTAAGTATAGCGTAAGCAAAGTCTGAGCAAAGTCTAAGCACGCTTTATAAATTTCAGCCTAAGATGGCGTTGTGTGTTAGATGTCCGAAAATATTTATTTTATTTATTTATTTATTTGTGTTATATCTACCGTGTATACATACATTTGCATTTAGTAAAAAACGGTTATTTTGATATTACAGACTCTCCAATACTATTTATTTGTAGAGAATTACTCGTCAAACTAGATTGAACTTTAGTTATTCATAGAGAAAGTGACTGTTTATTACGAAAAATTTCTAAGTTTTCAAACTATTTAAATGTTGATAGACACAGCTAGTCCTTAATAGCAAGTTGCGTAAATAATACAACTTTATTTTTCATCTCTTGTACAGTTTTCGATTAATCACATTAATGGCAGTTAAATTAGTTCTTAAAGAAATTCTTACTGTCTGAAAAATGCTTTGCGACTGTTCAGTGATATTTCAGATTAAAATTCTAGGGTAGTTATAATTAACGATTAACATACTCATAGGGTCAACTTAGTCACCTAATGCTCACATAAAGTTTTTCTCAAGAATAGGTGTTTGTGTTATTTTCCGAAGATGAAAGCGTTTAAAGAAAAAATAAGAAAGCAGGTCTATCATCAGGCATAAATAACAGGACATTTTTATCGGTATATATATACCACAGAACAGAGAATAACATCTATACATATATTAATAGCTATGGTATGATATATAACAGTAATCATAACATATACTGGATGCTGCTCTGGAAAAAATCTTTCATTAATCTCATAATTGTTAATAAGGTGTTCATCTAATAAAAAAGCAATCTGATTCTAAATAACTTATTCATTAAATAACAGCCTCCTGATATATATGCTTATTAGTATGTGCATACATATTACAGGTAAATTACATTCTTACACAGAAGAAACGGTTTTGTCTTCACGCAGTTAAATGTCTCAGGTAGGAACCCAAGCCACGATCTTTACCTTAGCAAGACGAGAGCAACTAGAAATAATATGCCTGATAGATTCCCCAGGACGGTGACATGCCTTGCCGATGTCGACCGTGCCATCTTTCAGGATTTACTTCCGATAGTTATTCGTCATGATAACTTCGTCCATAATCGTACAGACAAAAACTTCGGTTTCTCCGAAGAGAGCACCATACCGCTATACCGTAGCCAGGACGTAGATGCTTTAAAATCTATATTGAGTCCATTAAGAACCTTATAAAACCGACCATGAAGTTCTTTGCCCTTCCATACTTCCTTGCGATCATTAATAGTAAGTACTACAGGTTTGCGCCAATTCAGCCAGATTATTTAGCCAGGGCGAGCGGAGTGAATCCGGTATCCACTGGAATAATACTGCGATGAACACCTACATCAGTGTGTAGAAATATTCTCTAAGATTGTATATCTCCCGATTGTGTATTATTATTATTGTTGAAAAAAAAAAATAGCGACGATGATTGAGAGAACACTTTCGTGCTTATAAATGTCAAGTTTGTTTAACAAACGTTAGGTAAGTTTTCTTCGTAAGGAACTCAAAGTAACTTGCACTTGGTTGTCTTTTTGTAAATACTTTACTTTGGTAACTTATTTGACTTTCCACTTCAACTATTTTCCTTTGTTTAGTTCACTATAGAACTTATGAAATAACCTACGTACCCACTTTGTAAAATATACATTTTTAAATAAGCTTTTTAACTTTTGTATTTTTCAGAAACTCACTTTTTATGAAAATATTTGCTAACAAATGATAGCAAATACTTTTTTTGATGGAAGGTTATTTAGATGAAAACTCAGTACAATCAACTTGCGTCAAAGCTGAAGTAGAATCGGTTCTTATCAGAGTTGTAAAACGTAGAGTTTTAAAGCACAATCAGATAATATACGATTTAGTCATGTGTTCTTGTAAAAACAATTTCAAACACCAAATGAAATAATTAAGATGTCATTTATATACAAAGATATAGTACTACATAATAGTAGGCGTGTTTTGGTTGAGATAATGATAATGATGACTACATATTTTATTGTTTATTTTAATGATATAAAGGGGAACCTGATGGTGACTACAGCAGTCCATGGACATTTGCAACTCAAGAGTCGTAAGTGCGTTGTCACCCATTAGTCATTTCTTTAGAAAAAAGGTAGTAGAGCCACGCTGATTTCAGCACGAACGGGCCGGCTCGACCGGGGCGTTACTACCCTCGCACAGAAGATCAACGTAAAATGACAGCCTTCGTGCTGTCGTGTTTCGTTGGTGAGTGCGAGACCGGAGGCCCAATGATGCAGAAGCATCACTAGGCCGCCATAGTGTGGGTCACCATGCTGCATTGTTGCATTTTCTGCATTCGCAATGAGTATGGTGACCACCACTCTTGGATTCTGCTTATTCTTTCCATCAGGCAAAGTAGAGTCATTTTGGAGGGCCATACATAAAAAAAGGGATTTGCAACCTTTTTTTTACATGTGGAAGCCCCCTTATTAAGACATCCGGACCCTGGGTATCGGCAACCTTACCTAACCTGAGAGTATAGTCTTGCCTTGCAATGTTAGTTCATATTTAGTATATTTCTGGTGGTTTTGAGTTTTTCCACGGCCTACCCAAACGTTCTGATGATGGTAGTGTCGCGCTTCGGGTGATTGACTATTGACAGTTAGGTAACACATTGGCTGGTTCTCATATGCCGTCTATATGGACACTGAACAGGCTGACTCAAAACTATGGTCCTTTCTTCAAAAGGCGAAGCCAGACCGTATATTGTACTTGCATAGCGTTAATTTAATCAATATTCATGAACTTAAAAAAGACACCCACGTGTTTTTTTTTCGGCATTTCTTTGAAGAGTGAGTCTTGGGAAATGTCGGCGCCTACTAAATAAAAGTCTGGCTTGTAACCATATATATAAAAGATCTACTTACAAAACGAAATATCATTTATTATGCAGGGTCACTATCCATTAGGTTCGTAAACATTAAATATAATAAGTAGACGATTGCTAAAAAATATAGGTACATGTACTTTACTTACTCTTCAAAACTCGTGTTCAAAGCTAGATCATTCAAAAAACGTTAAAAGCATTATTATTATATATTGATTCAAGTTTCTCTGTCAATAAAATATGCAATTATATTTATAAAATATATAATATACTGTCATTTTCAAATAGCAAAAACTTTTCATGATCATCCGACATTAACAATTTTCACCTGAAATCCGTTCCTTGTTTTCAATTCGTCGGATAGAGAAAGTTTTCAGTTGCCAACTTGTGAATTCTATTTAACAAGACCATAAAAGAACCGAAGGGGATCCAAATAAAAACGTTTTAAAATAGAAACTTTCCCCTCCATTACGACTGTGTTTACACAGTGTTCATCTAAATGAAAAATTGAATCTAACGTCTGAAATGACAACGTTACGCGTGTGAATCATCTGAGCCTTTTACCAATTTATTTCAAACATCACCAATTTGAGATTTCCTCCGTAAAATTGAGGAAATAGGGTTTATAATGGTTTGTCTAAGATTTTTGAAACTCGAATTATATTGTTGTGTTCAGTAAAATAAACACAGTGTAAATTAGTGTCGAGAGCATTGGGTACAATTAACATATAGAAGAGACGTGTAGGAAGCGACATGTCATTAGTCATGTTCAAGCGATAATCTTCGAATAACAGCCGTTTGTCATATGGCCTTGTGAATGTATTGTGTGTTGGTTTTGTCAGCTCTGAAGAATTTCAACTGAATAATGTCTAATGTTTATTAATAATATATTATGTAGTGTATTTGAGGGAAAGATTACAAAATTTTCTTCCAAAAATATTGACGTATCGATTTAAAATGAAAGATTTAACTTAAAGCGATTTTGGATTCTGATTTATTTTATCGATATACCTCTGTTAATATGAGAGTTAAGTAACAACCAACCAAAAGTAGTAGTAACCAAACACTTACATTAGACAATGTTGGCAAATTTCTTAGTATATCACTGATGACTGATAAACCTATGCGTGAACCAATTTTCCTATGTATTGGTCTACGCATAAGTGTTTTAAAAAGTTTTCTCAGTCATTATAAGTACAAGTCAAAATCAGAGGTGTAGAAATGATTTTTAGCTCTCTGATTTTAACTTGTAAATATAATAAGTAAATCAAAACATTCATATGTCTATTATTCAGCCAATTAACAATTATGTATATAAATAGTTAAATGTCATCATCATAATCTCCCTATCCTTTTCCCAACTTTATTTGGGGTCGGTGCAATGAGTTTTCCTCCTCCGTTCTCCTCTATCACTCGTAAGTTCAGTGCTTACCCCCTCCCTGGCCATATCCTCTTTTATGCAGTCCATCCATTTTTTCTTTGGTCGACCTCTACTCTTATATCCGTCGACTTCCATACTTAACACTTTCTTAACTACATTTTGCTCATCTCTACGCATCACATGTCCATACCAGGTTAACCTGTTGCTTCTCAACTTTTCATTTACTGGTGCTACTTTCAGGCTCCCTTTAATGTAGTCATTCCTCACCTTATCCATTCTAGTCGCCCCACACATGCATCTCAACATTCGCATTTCAGCTACATGCAGGCGTCTCTCATCCGTTCTCTTTATTGATCAACACTCAGATCCATGCAAGACGGCAGGTCTAGTCTATGATCGTTGATGGAAATGGTTAAAATAGTTAATTATGTTAATTTAAAAAAAAAAAATATTTGTGTATTTTCACAAGACAATTTTAAAATTGATATATTGAAGAAGATATTAGGTTATGTAAGAAGTGTAAAAATACATTTCTTTTAATAATATAGTAGAAACATGAGAAAATGAGACCTGTTGGTAATTGACTACGTATTTAAATTTATACCAATATCAGGGTTTTTCATTTCATTTGTGAGATAATTACATTTATTATTTCCACAAATAGTGCAATTAAAACAGGTTCACAGATAAAGTCGTATATAGCGCAGGCCTATCGGAAATGTATCGACTATTGGGAAAACGTGAATTTTAATACAACAAATTACCTGCATTGTGTTAAACGTGCGTATGAAGTAAGTAAATGGCTTTTATCAGCAATACTGTGTACGTCTGCAGTGTTAATAGTGTGTCAAATGTTACAGTGAAAATGAATGATTATTATTATTTTCGAATTCTGAAATCTCATCAACATTGATAACATTTCTATTTCTACACACTTTACAGTGACTCATGATAACAGTAGTTCCAGCCTTTATACTATTTTAGACTTGGAGACAATTACCAAACATAGGTACAAAATTAATTTTCTGTAATCATCGACCTAGCAATTAATACACGTGGTTTTGTGGATTACTTAATTAATTTATATTTAAAGCAAGCAATAAAAACAAGACTTGTAAACCTAAAACATTTTTCGCCTGTCGAGTATGAAGAGAAAAAACGACTGCACGTTTGGCCTAGTAGTTTAACGGTCACCACGCCGTTTCCTATTTCACCAAGTGTCGTGGGTTCAAATCCCACGTAGGACAACACTTTGTGTGATCCACAAATTGTTGTTCTGAGTCTGGGTGTTCTTTGTGTCCGTTTCATGTACGTTTGTAAAGTCCCCCGTGACACAGGATTTATTCCTAGTGCGGGAGTTGTCTTTTTTTAAAGAAAAAAAAGAAAAAAGAAAAACAATTTTAAAATCGATGTCTATCTAACATACATATTGACTGGTATGGGTATCTAGTGTTTGGCGACTATGACTACTTTGCCAGAGTTTATAGGTACAATTCCCACTTATAACAAATACTGTGTGGTGAGTACGATCGATTATTGCCTTTCTAAGCTTATAATTCCTCATCTATCTATACTAATATTATAAACCTGAAAGTTTGTAAGTATGGATGGATGGCTGGATGGATGGATGGATGTTTGTTGTTACTCTTTCACGGAAAAACTACTGAACGGATTTGGATGAAACTTTACAATAATATAGCTTATACATCAGAATAACACATAGGCTAATATTTGCCGCGATAACCGACATATACGTGGGCGGAGCCGCGGGCAACCACTAGTATCTATATCTATACTATCTATATCTATACTAATATTATAAACCGGAAAGTTTGTAAGTATGGATGGATGGATGTTTGTTACTCTTTCACGGAAAAATTACTGACGGCATTTAAATGAAACTTTACAATAATATAGCTTATACATCATAATAACACACAGGCTAATATTTGCCGCGATAACCGACATATACGCCGGCGGAGCCGCGGGCAACCACTACTATTAAATATATTTATCAACACTTTGTCTACCATAGTACAGGCTCAGTCTAATTTGGAATCAGACGACCATGTATGTAATGCTAAGTTATTATTATAATATTAAAAATTCACGAAGGACGAAGCGATGATCATACCTTTCTATATTAAAGCCAATGAAACGCCATGACACTTAGGAAAGAAAGCATATGTTGATCAAACTATTTAAATATGTATAGCACCTTTCCGTTATTTAATTATTCAACGTTAGACTTCCTTTTATAAAGATAAACAGCGTAACGATGTATTCCGATAGTGATTAAACCAAAGGTAAGAAAACTATTAGACAATTTTAAAGTAACAGGTGTACTCGTTATCTGTACGTTTAATTTTAATGGCTACAAATAAAAGCTTAAGGAAATATACTAAAGTAATTAACGAGATAATAGCATTGTGATTTATATATGAGCAATTTAATTAAAAAAATACTATTCTTAGATGTACGATGTTCAAAACTTGTCAATGCTCTACGTATATTTATTTTTCAAATGCTAGTATGGAGGAAAAATGTGTTTTACTTTAAATAAATCTAATAAATAAATTGAAATCAAATTTCCAAATTATTGATTGTATACCTGTATAATAATTATACTGAGCTCTATTTAAAAAATTATGATTTCGAAGTGACTTCATAAAATTAAGTTATTATTTTCGCCAATAGCCAGTTTGAGTTACAGTTCTGTAAATTATGATTATTATGATGTAAGATATAATCGAGTACTAATCTTTTTTCCACCTAATTACTAAAATGTAGGTTTACCTATTTTGTCTAGTTTGCATAAGACTAAAAACCACACTTGAAAAAAATTGGATTCCACTGATTTAGGTATGTAGATTATTATCTATGCTGATTATTATTAAAAACAGCTGAAGGACTGCAATCAATACCTTTCTAAACCCATATTTAAAAGTACCACTGAGAAAACACAATTTTCAGGTAAAAATGCAAAACAATAACAGTAACAATATAGAATTGTGTGTTATCATAGTTTAATCTGACTTTAAATTCCAGTTCATTCGTACAAAAGCGACATGTAATCTAATCTTCCTACAAAACCTATAAAGAGTTAGTCTGTAGAAATAAGAACACAACAAAATGAAATCGTTACCGACTTCGGAGTCTTAAATTAACGACATTAAAACAAGCTTCCCTCATTCAAGATAAGACCTTTGTAAGGGGGGAATAAATTGGATAGAATTCTGCAAAACTGGACAATGCAGTTACACAAAAGTTAGCACGAGCGAAGGAGACAAATCGTAGGAAATAATATCATTTGGTAACTCATTTTAAAACAGAAAATAAATTACTGAAGTGAGGCTTCAATTTTGGAGAAGATATAAACCATTTTGATTGTAAAGAAAAACACGAAATTAATATCTAAGATTTTCATCAGCTGTACATTCAAGCTCAGAAACTAGAGTTAAGAATGAAACTTTGAACTTTAAGTTAAATATAAATACATATTACCTAAATTTATCAATTCATTTCTAAAAAGTATACAGCAAAAAAAGGTAAATAGTATAATACGTACCTGTTTAAGTGGATGCAATAACTCAAAACAAGATTTAGGATTAAGGTTTTTTAAAACTTTGTTTTAATTTAGTGACATACTAAATCAACGTAGATAGTACAAAAAACTTGTAGGCAATAATCTCGAATCGATCTACATCCACCATTGCATAATGCTATCCACCTTGTTGGTGTATGATATTCTTAAGGTCCTCCTATAAAATTACCTCCTAACTCGAGTCACGTTTCGGCTATTAGTCCAAGGTACTTATACTAAAGTTTCATCGCAAAACGATCAATGAACCACTTTACCGTTTTCTTTGGAAAATATTTTATAGGGGTTAGCTAGTCAACCGTGTCGGTAATGTATATCTACGAATCCAGGTG
The DNA here is from genome assembly GCA_949125395.1 of Diaphora mendica. NCBI lineage: Eukaryota > Metazoa > Arthropoda > Insecta > Lepidoptera > Erebidae > Diaphora > Diaphora mendica. The sequence continues at coordinate 28,006,704 of OX421311.1, forward strand.
GTCAGGCAGATGTTGAGACGCAATCACAGTATTCACTCGAACGTGGAAGATGAAGCCTCAAAGGTCAATGACCCGGTCAATATTGCGGATCTCGTTTTATGTTGGAGAGGGCACGATTGGTGGTTAACGATCTGTTTGATATTTATGATCTTATTAAGCTGTTTTTTCTTTTGTTTTATTTGACAATAGATTATTCTGCCACTGGAAGTACATTAAATAATATACCGAATTTTATGATTTTCTCTATTGTTAAATAAAACAATCCAAGTAGACAGTTGTTGTAAGTTTAATGTGTGTGTGTTAATATTACATTATGTCTGTGTATGTTGGAAAGGATATCAGAATAAATGTTTACTTGAATAATACACATCCTTATGTTGGTATTTTTATGTATGTTGTTTTTTTGACTGCCTCGTTGGTCTAACGATTAGCGTATAGTATACAACTGCCAATCAAGAGGTCTCAGGTTCAATTCTCGGGTCGGGCCAAAAGTGTTTGTGGGTTTTTCTTACAAGAAATGCCTAATAACAGCCCAGAGTATGAAAGCTTGGCGGTGCTTACGCCCGTGCCTTAGTGCACGTTAAGGAATCGGTTCTGGTTGTCAGTCAATCGCTACTGGGAAGTCAGTGCCCTCAAATATACAATTAGTTCAACCTTCCAATTCAGGGCTGCGGAGTTAGTTAAGTAGTAGCCGATCCCAAATTATCTTCGGAATAATAAAAGCTAGGAAGATGATGAGGTAGGTTCGGTATAGTTATAAGAATAAACAGCTGAACAATAACCGTAAATTACGTACCTAAAAAACCAGTGCTTATCTAAGACTCACCATACACTACTCTTATTACGAGCATCGACTTCCTAGTTAAACAGCGTAACTTCTAGAACTCTATTTATTAATAAAGATTTCGTAAAACGAATCTTGGAATTTGATATTTAGTCTCTATGAGGCATCTTATAATTATTTGTTCTTATTCAATTTAAACTTAAATAACTTTATCCGCTTTATTCAAAACAAGCTTTATGATGCAAATCAAACGTCCCCAAATATGTTCAGAACTCTTAACTAGTGAGCAGTTAAACAGTTAACATTGACATCCCTTCAGAGCTCCCGTTATCTGTATAAAGTTGCAAATCTCTCGCTAATAAAGCGTATTCACCCCAATTTGGGTTGTTACATACATTACAATATAAGTACAATGTCGGTTAAAATATTTTACAAAAGGTACATTGATGTATAGAATAGCATACACACATTTGATTTCGTACTAACCAATCAATGGTTAATAAAATACGGTTCATCGCTTCTGTCGATACGTATTGTTGTAGAAGGCCTATATGTCTAACGGATCGGGAGCTTTCTGCTAACAAACTAAGTTTAATATCAGAAGGCCGTAGGCGCTTCCCTGTGCGATACACGTTTGTTATATGATACATATACGGTAAACGGCATGAATGGGCCGACTCGACCGGAGTGATACCACGGCCTCACAGAAAACCGGTGTGAAATAGTGCTTGCGCTGTGTTTCACCGAGTGAGTGAGGATGCCGGAGGCCCATACCCCAACCCCTCCCCCTATCTCCCCCCCCGTCCCCCAAAGGCCGGTAACGCACTTGTGACACCTCTGGTGTTGCGGGTGTCCATGGGCGGCGGTAATCGCTTACCATCAGGCGATACGTCTGCTCGTTTGCCGGTCTATTTCATAAAAAAAAAAAAAAAAAAAACATGGTTTTTTTTGCAGATTTTTTCTTCCTTTTACTTCTAAGAGCAGTTAACTGAACTAGGTAACAGTTGTAGAAGTAGGTGGTTGTAAACTGTGTGGTAAAATATGAATGTTATTCCTTTAAATTTATATGGAAGTGACTAGTAATAGACTACCCAATAGTTGAGTTTAAATGTGATATAGATATGTGCATACCAGTAGGGAAAACAAAAAAATAAAGATATGGAGTTTCTTTGCTCGATCGTTTGTTCAAGCGGGCAATCCCTGGAACTATTAGTTTTCAACAATTATTTTTGCGTTATATAGAATAAGGAAGGGAACTATAGGCTATAGAATGAAACGATGAATGTAAGGAGTGTTAAGGGACAATGGATACAATTAAACTGTTTTAGCGTTCAATAACTTTCTTTTTTATTTACTACATTTTTTAGTTATTTAAATCATCACCCGCAACTTCTTTTGCGTCTGTTTCAAATAATATATTTTTCCATTTTACACGATATTTTACATAGGTTCTCCGGTCCTATTGGCCGTAGCGGGATGCTTTTTAGATCGAACTATTATTTCCTAATTAGATGAATTAGCGTTCAACTAAATAAACAAACTCATTCATAGCTTCACAATTAGTCTAGCATCAGCAGCCTGTAGCAGTGCATTGCTTATACACAGGCTTTTCTTTCATAAAGTTTGCATTTTATACGAGTCGATGTATGTAGGTAGGTATGACTTTCGTCAGCAGAGAGACAGTGTCAGTACAGTACAGCGTCAAATGCAGCCAGCCTTGGCCGTTGTTTTTGTCGTTCTGTCAGTGCCAGGCCGTTTGTGTATATACGTAGATTTATGCAAGAGAAGCTTATCTCATGGTCCGTTTGCACAGTTAGAATACGCTCCATATCTTCACGATTGTCGATAATGTGCGGTTTTGATGTCAGTACGACATACGTTATAGTAATATACTAGAAATCGATGTTACCGTTCATAAAATTGTAAGTGATTTATCTGTAATCTGAATGTTGTGGAAAGTGATCTCAATTTCATAACGTGTCTAAGGCCCGTATTTTAAAAGGCGTCTCAGTCGTGAATCTAGTTTTAAAACTAGTTTTAACAAGAGATTTTATTAATGAACGCCTTTTGAGACAAGATTCACTGATCGTTAATCAAGTGAGTAAAGATCAACGAATCTCTGTCTATAGCTTATTTTAGAATGATGTTTATGTCAAAATCTCCTCTCAGGAATAGATTTTGACAGATGTGATCTCTGTTTACCTGAGACAAGATCAATCTAGTCTCAAGTGGTAATTTCTACGGCATTTTAAGGGAAACTAACATATTTTATAATGATGTTTCTGAATAACAACGAAAAATTTTCTTTACCTTACTTTATTTACGAAAGAATTATTTATCATACACATATCAATTCACTTTAATTAACATTAATTGATATTCAATACACTTAAAACACATATTTAACCATTTGTTTCAATTAATATCACCCACAACCTTTCGGTTTATGACAAAAATATATTATTATTGTAGATTTAAAAACCAAAACATAGTTTGACACTTCAACATGACAAATATTGATAACAATTTGAACGTTCCGTTATAGGTAATATCTAGCCATTTTTATTTTAATATTTTAAAATTTAATTTAGGGCGAGTTGCTTGTTATTATTATGTTTACATTGATACACTAGCCAATAGTGTATTATATATAAACTAATAACCAATAATATATAAAAAATGTTTGTTCAATATATTTTGTTTATTATAATTTGATGTGTGATACGGAACAATAATTTCGATAATGCAGAAACGTAACTGAGAACATACTGTGAGTTGAGATTAGATATTGAAACTAGTTTCAGCTGATCAGAGTTCAACGGATACTTGAGACACCTTTTAAAATACGGGCCTAAGATCGTTTTAGTTTATCGTTTTAAACCTGTGTCAAAAAAGACGTGTGGCACTCGGGGACTGCCGCGGTAAAGCTATTGCATAGAATTTCTATTAAACTATTCCTAATAAATGTCTTCGTCATTGAACGAGTTGTTTTATTCACAGTATTTTTTTTTTCTTTGAACATGTCTACTTACGGGGCGCACATGCGGTGAGTGTGGCATTATAAAGATATGATAGATACCTATACACCTATATAATTTCTCACAAACCCAACTGACTGTTTTGTCTGTCTGTCTCTGTCACGCACGAAGAAGAAGAGACAGACAGATTTGTTGATTCGTCATTCGGAGCAGCTCGACTCGATCCGTGCGAGCTTCGGGTGTCAGGTTTTATTTTTGTTACGTTACGAAATTTCTTGATTCGGTCGCCGCCCTCAAAGACCTCAAAGCCCGCGATAAAAGCTATGCAATAACTTAAAAGATGTACATTTTAATATGAACATGGAATAAATAAATGTAAGTTTATGGTTCAGAAGAAATGTAACTATTATCTGCCAATGTTTCTTTAATGAATAAGGCGCTACTGAACCTCATTCGAATGTAAATAATTTGAAATAAATCTTGTAACTTGTAATTGTCACTACACACTAAATCCCAAGTCACAGGAATACACTAAATCCCAAGTCACAGGAATACCTAGTTTGGGAGTTAGGGTTAGTCTAATTGTGTGACCTTTACCTTAAACCATGTAATCTTTAGCTCTAAGGCAATTGTAAAAGGTTATTTAAAACAATAAAGATTATTATTATTATTGTTAATATTTAAAGAAGGGTTTTTAAAGAAGGAAAACATTATAAATTAGCAACTGGGTGTCGGTTGAGTGGAGTGAGTTGTTAATACCGGGTAAAAATCCGCTTTTTTCTTCTTCTTTATTAAAAACTGTATAATTATGTATTAATAAATCACAAATCATATGAATATTAAAATGAAATATGCAGATGAAATTTATAAGAATTGCTAACAAAAACCTACCTTGTATTTACCTATGTGAAATGTGAGTGTTAATTAAGAGGGATTTAACTATATTGATGAGGGGGGGGGGGGGAAGTAAACGTTTAATCCATAAAAAAAACATATATTTGACTGTATCAAAATACATAGGACACAAACCAGACATCCACTTTCATCAATAGACGTAGAAACTCATTATCATTTCAGGAACCGTTGTAATAAAGGACAGGCCACATGCAATTATATTCTGACCCAGGGGAATTTACACTTTGGAACTACTCGGTTAATTCATCTAAGCCAATTACACAAGTATGGCACGACATTACATGGAAACAATTCAGTTATTTTAATCGCAATTAAAAACCATTTAAATACTTCTGTACTAAAAATGCAACAATGTTTGACTTACATAATAATATTATATATGATTGCCTCGTTGGTCTCGCGGTTGGCGTGTGTGACTGCTGATCATGAGGTCTTGGGTTCGATTCCGGGTCGGAGTTTGGGTGTTTTCTATGTATAATATGTATGAACATACAAAAAAAGTATATATGTATTTGTATCAGTTGTCTAGTACCCATAACACAAGCTCTGCTTAGCTTGGGACTAAATGGCGTTGTGTGTTAGATGTCTAAAATATTTATTTATATAATACATAGACGTATAGAATCATGGATGTATCACAAAATAATTAACAACATTTTAACAAAAACAAACCGACTTTAAGAACGACCAAATTGAATTGAGTTATTCGTCAATTCGTCGCACACATACATAATGCAAATTGAAGAATTATATGATTTTCTCATGGATGACATGTCAGAACTGGACCAAATTAAAATGGGCCCACATGGGAAGCACAAGCTTTCAAATAAAAAAAGAATCATCAAAATTGGTTCACCCAGTCGAAAGTTATGAGGTAACAAACATTAAAAAAAATAAAACAGTCGAATTGAGAACCTCCTCTAAGCACTAAAAAGAAACTAAGCAAAATATCTAGGAATTTATGTACTCTACGTTGAAAATCGTTTCCTTAATAATCCATTGTTACAACAAGGAAACCTTATAGTTAGGATTTGTCCACCTATATATGATAAGTATGATGTAATTTTAAATTTAAATTAAATATAGGTTGTATTCAAAATTTATTTCTACTAATATTATCAAAAAGAAATAAAAATAAAATAAATAATAAAGTTTGTGAGGTTAAAGGTGGTAATCGCAGAATCTAATAATGTAATAATAAAATACAGACAAATAGTCACGTGGGCAAAACCACAGGCAGCAGTTTATTTAAAACAAAAAGAACTGCATTTAAATATAACACCTACAAACAGGAGAAAAAAAATTGAAATAAAATAATTTTAATTAAGAAAAAATACAAATCAAGTTCTGCAATCTTCTGTGCAATAACGAACATAATACTATGTTGAATGTAGTCCTCTTACGGCAACTGTACGACAAGCACCTGCGTGAATAGCACATAACATAATCTACGAAAGGCATCAATCAAATACAATTAAAATGTGCATTCCTCTTTACATTTAGGACGTGTACGGTCTATGTACTTTAACACATCATGAACGAAACTAATTTGTGAGCTACTACGGTAAAGCATTCAAATGCTACTGAGAACGGAATCGGTACGTTGCCGACGCCGGCGTCGTCGTTGGGAATTTTCTAATTACGTTTTCAAAGACACCTCGTTTGTGGAACATGTGACATTTGGAGTGAAAAAGGTCACGTATAGAAAATTGGAAATCCGACCGAGAACCGAGCATGGACGTTCCAAAAATTTGCCTCCAGAGTTTCCTATTAACGAATCTCATTTGTCGGACCGTCGAAAAGCTTTTGAGTCTTTTTTTAGTGTCATGTTATAGGAAAACCGCTCGCACTTTTTGCAATGAATGCCATATTGGTGAAATAGATTAAAAGATTCTAAGAAAATTAGGCTTACGGCGATCATTTGTAGATCTGTCGTAAAGTTTTTTTTTAGTTTTAATATTAGTGAGGTTGCATCGGTATTTTTGTAAGAAATGCAAATAAAAACGTCTTTTAGTAGTACTTATAGTATGGATCTCATTATTTAAATTCTCGAAATAGTTTTCAGGGCTTTCATTAACAGTATTGTTAAATTATTCTAAAAGCAGGCTCTAGACTCTGTACTCCTTCCAAAAATGTTTTCTAGGAGGAAATGTTTTAATGAGATTTTCAATATAGGAGTTCTATAACTCAGACTAAAAAAATAGTACAGTCATGCAATATTCCCACTATTTAGTATTGACGTGAAGGTAACTTAATTAAAATTTGAAACAAAACTTTGTTCCAGGAAATTTTATTAGCCCCCCGACTTAACTTAGTACACCATCTGCACAGCCTTATTGCAAAATAATTAGTCCAAAGTAAATTATGCACCCTTTAAACTGCATCAAATTTAGGCAAATAAAGTGAGTTTAAAATATATATTAGGGGCCACATGGCGTATGTTTCAAAAGACATTTCTTATGAGGTGCATCACACTTATTATAAAAGGGGAGGGGAAAATATTATATTGTGCAGACCGATCTTTGTATTACGCGCTAGAGCAAAGTTTAAGGGATGTTTTTAATGAACCACTCTAATTAAAATTAATGTACACTTTATGTATGCACCCTTATAGTTTACTTGTGTTTAAACCATAACATTTAAGAAAAAATCATCATTGTTTTCAAATTTATTTTATACTTGTTGTTGCGCGCGGCTCCGCCCGCGTATATGTCGGTTATCGCGGCAAATAGTAGCCTATGTATTATTCTGATGTATAAGCTTTATTACTATAAAGTTTCATCCAAATCCGTTCAGTAGTTTTTGTGTGAAAGAGTAACAAACATCCATCCGTACTTACAAACTTTCGCGTTTATAATATTAATAGGAAGTATTTACACTAAATTACATGTATATGTGGGTATATATATGTTTACAGTGGTAAAGGTCGACACAAATTTATCTTGTTTATTTTTTATGTTATAGGGGATATAAACGAGCACACGGGTCACCTGTTGTTATGTAACTACCGCCTTCTAGACATTTGCTGCCCTTTCAATTTTTACCTATGGTCAGAGGGAGTGGGGTCTTGGCTACGGTAACCTAATTTACAATGTGAAAAGCAACGGGCAAGACTACCGCCTCACAGAATACCAGTGTTAAATCGAACATCAAAAATTATCACTTCGCGATATCATTATTATCAATGAAAATAAATTAAATTATTAAATAGAATGCAATAAAAATAAAGTAACTTTTTTTAAGTGTTTAAATGAGACTAAAAGTTATAGGAAAGGAGTAGGTAGGTAAAGGGTAGGAAATAATAACAGCATGGTCATTCAATTGATACATTCTTTTATGTAAACTGTATTCTATTTTAAGTATATTCTATCATAACATTTATTGATTTGACGATTTTTATAATCTATTGAACTTATTATAAGTAATGTTCATACATCGACTACAAAAGATTTTTTTGGTATCACAATAATTAACTATGTTTAATAAATGTAGTTAACTGTTTTTTTCTTGACTTCTATCATTTCAATTTCTTACATATAATCAAGGCATTAAAACTCTACTTTAACCGTTCCTTTAGTACTGCAGCATAATAAATAAGTCTTCAATCTCAAAATTACTAGCTTCAAAATTTACGACTTATTTTTGAAAACAATACGATAAATATAGTTATTTATTCATACACCCACCTAGCTATGTGCACACTAATAGTGGAACGTACAAACAAAATTATACAACAGATATAGGCGATAGAGGAGTGCATAAATTCCAGTGTTACACGGTAATCAACATGAAACTGTAATTCGAATATTGCCCCACAATTACAATACATTAACATACAGATTTGGTTAGATTGAATTTCTATGGTTACATCCAGCTTGTTAATTTACCTAAAAGGAAAGTAATTGCTCAAATGGAATTTATATCCTATACAAACTTAATGTGAAATAACTTGAGACACTTAATGATTTGTAAAGACTTCTTCAATTTGTATTTCTTTTTAAATGATTTGGTATCATCATTAGGAAATGAAATGAAATTATTTATTTTGCAATTAGGTTACTAGAACACTTTTAAATGTTAAACTATTTTCAGCAGATGGGTTCGAACTGTTTTGGGTAATTTAATTTTTGTATAGATTATTCTGTAAATCGTTTAACACAAAACAGTTATTTCGGAGGAAATCCGATTTAAAATCCTGCATTAATACCCGACTATGCGATGTCGCTATGTAGTTTGATTGCATGCGCAGTAGTACGATTCATGTAGTTAGCTCTCTAAGTAGTATCATACATTTTCTACTTCGTTATCTACTTTTCTTTGATCGATTTTTTATCTAACATTAAATTAATTTGTGTTGTTAATATTTATGTTACGCATTCTAAGATTATGCATTCTATTTCTAGTTTAGATTTTTGAAGTTGTAAAACTGGGAACAGCCTTGGATTGACCTCAAGGAACTGCCATAAAGTACTATTCACCTTTATAACTGTTGTATAACAATATAACACGTTAAAAACTAGTCGCCTAAAATACGAAAAACTATGTTCTATAAAACTAAAGTCTCAAAGCGTAAACGTATCGGACTGTTGAATTTATGTATTTATTTCAGGCCTACGTCAGCTATTGGCCGCAATAGAAGCTATTTCGCGTACGTACCGTGTAATCGTTTTATTCACCATGATTGCACTCGGTGAATAAATATTTCTTTTTTTCGCACCCGAAGCCCCACAGTTCCTGCAATGCGAATAATTGTGCCCACTCGGTCAATTGTACCGACACGCGCCGTTCGAAGTGTTTTGCTGCCGGTCTCTGTAAAGAAAAGTGACGCAATTTCTGTTTATTATGAATAGAAGAAATCCAGTTGGTGGGATTTAAATAGCGGGCATTGAAACTCAATAACGAGATGGGCTATGGCCATCGCAGTAAATGCTGAAAGCCCAATTATTTGGAAAATCACCATAATCGTCAACAGTAGTACCATACTACCGTACCGTAGTATCAGTAGTACAAGTATTTAAAAGTTATTGTTAAGTCTGAACACTAGGAACGGGTCAGACAGACGATTACAAACTTTAATCAAAATCAGTTAAACAGTTAGCGGTAACCTGCGATAATTACGTATTCAAAAAGTCGATAAAAACTTCATACTTAATATTATAAATTCGAAAGTAACTCTGTCTGTCCGTTAGCCTTTCACGGCTAAACCGCTGCACCGATTTCAATCAACTTTTTCATGTAGATATTTTAATTCTTTAGGAAGGACATAGGCTATTCTCTACTACTATAACCGACATATACACGGGCGGAACCGAAAGCAAAAGCTAGTGAAACATATTTATCAAAAGTTTTAAATGCCTTTCTTTCAAAAAGCTTAAAAACCACAAAATTTTAAAATTGTCATTCAAAGTTTTGGTACGACAAATTAAATTTAAATCTAGACAAATTATGGTACGAACAAAAATCCGGAATACAATGAGTGCAGAGATAATGTTCCGTATAATTGCCGTGATACAAATTTATGCAACCGGAGCTTGGGCAAAACCCATGCGGTATGCGGCATCAACGTTTCAGTGAATTATTCCGCGGTTCAGTTATTCATGTCCCGCGTTTCATTCGTCATCACATTTTGATTTAATGATTAGTGTTCTGTCAACAGGATTTGTGGCTCTATTCTATTTGGTAAGGCTGTTTTCATTATGTAGTATATAATTCATATATTAATGTCAAATGAAAGGGCTAAGTGTAATTAGAAATAATTGGACTACGAATTTATGTAAATTTTTGGTATAAAATCATAAGCACGTATTTCTGTAAATATCACCTATTTTTCTATTTTTTTTCTACTTTTTCTTTGAAATTGGCTATAGTTATATTATGTTTTGAAGTAGTTTATATTTAAATTAGGGAATAATTAAATAATAAACAAATTCAGTATTAAACATTTTGCATAATGAAACACAACTAAACAACAAAATGTTTACATCGACGAGCAAAAGCGATTATACTAAAATGTTAATTAATGTACACAAGTTTACGTCAAATATTCACTTCATTTTACTTGAGAGACTCCGAATCGACATCAGGAAGAGAATGCTCAACCCGTTAAATTACCATGGGGTGGTCTGTGTGACCCCATCTGAGCTAAAATTACACTAGACACAAAGAAAATTTAAGTGTATTTTGGTTCAATTAGTGGGAGGGTTGGGGGTGTGAAATTGCGCAGGGACAGTAATTTATTTTAAGTGTGACAGCAACCAATTTCAACCGGGCAGCGATTATAGGATTTAAGCCTTTTTTTAGAGAGGGACCATATATCGTGGATATTAAAATATTCATGCACTGACACGTACCCAAACACTTTTCATGTATAAACAAAAGAGCGCTTTATGAAGTAACAATTTGTTACAAAGCTATGTCGTTAGAAAGATTAGTAGAACTTTAAACTAAACGTTGCTCAGTCGTCTGCAGTGTTTTAGAAGATTTTTTGAGAAAAGTATACCCATTACTTAATACTAGATATCACTAAATTATCATTTTACAAGTACAAGAAAAAGAATCACATCAACAGTCCCTAAACTGCTATACGTTATGCTTCTCCATTGATATACAAATGCTTCTCCTTAGTAATAACACTTATTACCCGACTACGGCAAAGCCAAAGGAGGGTTATGATTTTGACAGGCTATGTATGTATATATGTTCATAGCTCCTTACCCACTTATTAGAACTGGACAAATGAGATATCGTTAGAAGCGTCTTGATCGCCCGCTGCGCTGGTTATAGTCTATATGACGTGTCATCTAATGTGGCGCCCTCTAGCCGACTTAAAGTACTGTAATAAAAAATAAATTTGAGATAAAAATGCCGTGTTTGGTATCATTGGAAAGGGCTATATTTTAACAGAAAAATACGCTTAAATTCAAAAAATTCTAAATCAAAAAAGCGTCTTAGCAACATCTGAATGTTTTTTAAAGTGCTATTTAATAATACCCCACATTATGGGGTAGACGCAAGAAAAAAAAACATCCTCACTTTACGTGCAGAGGAGGAAACATAAAATCACCAAAAACATTTTGTTGATGGTGATTTTATTTTAATCACCAATAAACTTTGTCGACGTTTTAAATACGCATAAGCATGAAAAATTTCATCTTTCTAGGAAGGTAATTCGAGGACATGATGCAACTACAAGGGTTCCGAGACGTGAACTACGGAACCCTTAAAATATAAACTTAAGAACCGGTAAACAGAGCAATGCTTAATAATTGTATGATGTATCACATCATATTTTCAGATGATAATATAATTAATCGAACTAAGTTATTTTACCATTCCATTAGCAATACACTTGAATAATATTCATATACTACAAAGGCATAATATTTATAGGCATATAAAATAAATGTTAAATCATAAAATTGTGGTTTAGTTCTCGTATAATATTATTATTTATTGGTAAGCTCTGGCTCGCATACTCGGTTTCACCATCTGACGCACTTGTGTAATGGTCTGAACAGGATAGTTGTATGTAAACACAGCTTCTTTATGTATTTAATTTGAACGCCAATGGACGCACGCATAATGGCGGCAGCCTGTCGCCGCGGTTTGGCGAATGGTACGTGTTTGGATGTAGAAAGATTTTACGCTAGATGAACTTGTTAATTAATTTTATCAAGATGGTAGGATATTTTATGCAAGATTTCATACTTCCTGTCTCTCAATATACCATTTAATTTAGTATAGTTAAATAAAGACTGTAATTGTAATTAATAAATTCTAGGGTATAAAATACTCAATTTGGAAATAAAACTTGAAGTTCTGATCCGGAATAAAACATCGACTGCCTGCATGAGGTCTCTGGGTTGAATTCCCATTATGTTTGTGTGATCTGCAAATATTTGTTTCAGAGTTTTTTTATGGAATAGGTGTTCAAACCAGCAGTCGTATCGCCTGTTGGTAAGCGATTACCGCCACCCATTGACACCCGCAACACCAGAGACGTCACAAGTGCGTTACCGGCCTTTGGAGGATGGGGGAGCTAGAGGGAGGGGTTGAGGTATGAGCCTCCAGTATCCTCACTCACTCAGTAAAACACAGCGCAAACACTATTTCACACCGGTTTTCTGTGAGGCCGTGGTATCACTCCGATCGAGCCGGCCCATTCATGTCGAAGCGTGGCTCTCCCACCTTAGTTCGGGTGTTTCTGTGTAATATAATATGTATGTATTTACAAAAAAAAAGTAGGTACTTAGGTATTTGTTTTTAGTTTGCTTAGTTTGGCGTTGTGTTAAATGTCCGAAATATTTATCAATTTATTTATTTATCTACACGAACATTAAGATATCATTTTTTGATTTAGATTATACGTAAATATATTTTGGGCAATGATGAGTAGGAATTTTTTGACGATTGTATTTTTTTAATGTTATTAAAATTTGGTTTGGTTTTTCGTAAGAAATTTTTATTACCACTAGCCCGGAGTATGGAAGTTTGGCGGTGAATCACACACGCACACGCCCGTGCCTCGGAGAGCACGTTAAGCCATCGGTCCCGGTTGCTATGAACCTAGGGTAATCGTAATTGAGAAGTCAGTGCTCTCAAATATAGTGATATTAGTTTCAACCTTCGAATTCAGTTTCTACCCTCGGGGTTTTTTTTTTATCTACACCTCCAACATTATCGGAGCCTTTGCTAGCTAATTATTTTTCATGCATACGAGTTCTCGCTGCTATGCTTCTCGCACTTTTATGCTGCATACTGTTTCTTTCTCATATTCATCTCTCATTCAGTCCTTACGGGTGGGATTCCCGTTTACTATGGGTACTATTCTAGTTTTCTATATTCTATTGTTACTATCTTTATTTATTTATGTTTCGGGAAAATAAGGTAAACCCAACTCCAGTCTTCTTTTTTTCTTTTTACATTGTTTTCTTATATCTAGTTATTTCTTAGTGACACATTATTATACTACTAACAGCTTTAATTTTTTACAATTTAGTATACACTTTCTTTTGCTTATATTACTTTCATCTTATATCTATTACATCTGTTTCTTATTCTATTACAATTTATACACAGTGTATTTAGATTCTACAGGTTTAGATATTTCTTATGGCTACGTTCTTATTTTCTATTAACATTTATTTGTTTATGCTTAACTTTAATATCCTATATAATATTATGTAAACATAATTTCTTAGACTATATTTTTATTCCTTTTTATGACTTTTTAGCTATTTTAACACAGTAGTCCAAAAATGTATCCCTATGTTTATCTTTTATTATTTTTGACAGATTTTCTATTTTAATTTCTGTGTCTATTATATTCTCGTAGTTGTGTCGTTCCACGGTAAAGATAGGGCAATTACATAAGATGTGCGGGACAGTCTCTTTTGCATCGGGGTCGCAGATGCAGATGCGTATTCGGAGAATCCACCGTACCCCGTCATTATTTGTGTTAAGATGTATGATATGTCGATTTTCCTAATTATTCTGTACGCCGACACCGCATCTGGGAAAAACAATTTGGTGATACTGGCAGTTTCGCCAGTGTTATACCGGAGGTTTCATTCATCAAGCGTCCGCATACGCAGGTTTCGCTTGATGAATGAAACCGGGCACAGATCATAGTCCGGCTTATTCTTGGACTTTTTACCCCTAGAGAGACTGGGCTCTTAGGTTCTCTCTAGTTTCCACTGCCAGGGGGTGGAGGCAATTGTGGTTTTTGACTGTCATTAGTGCTGCCATGGAGTCACTGAGGATACCGAAGGTTGCAGTTTTGATCCTCCCAATCTCTCTCGTTGCGACGCATATGGCCAGGAGCTCGGCCTGGTAGACAAGTATTATAAGTAATATATATACAATAAGTACGCTGGTAAAGTCAACTTGATGGATTTCCTCTCTTTTATTGCGTCCCATATTGACAGCGCTGCCCCAACTTTGCCCGCAATTTTACTACCATCTGTAAAGATGGTAGTTTCAAAATCTGACAGAGTTGAAAATTGGTCTTGGTCCACCAGGTTCCTAAACTCCAGGTCAGCTCGCTCTGCGGGATGCGGTACCAGCAAAGCAGAGTGCCTTTGCTCTACCTCCCTGTCCCCAAGAACCTGCTTCGGTACCCCTCTTGGCCTCATAAAGTGAGGCTACCTCACGGACTCGGAGGTCTAGTGGGAGCACCCCAGCCAGCACAAGTGCAGAGTTCAGGGAGACAGTTCGGTAAGTCTTGCACATCTTCAGTGCCACTCCTCTCTGTACCATTCCTAACCGCTTCCTTACCCCTATTATCTCAGCTGCCGCAGCCCATACGCTTGCGGCGTACAGAATAATTGGTTCAATCGCTGCTATGTAAATGACCCTAATGACCTTTGGGTGTAACCCCCAAGTTGCCCTCGCAGCCCTACACAACTGTTTGTAGATTAATACCGCCTTTCCGCAAACATTCGCCACATGGCTATTGAAGGTGAGTTTTTCGTCAAATGTGACGCCCAATAATTTAATTTCTTTAGACATGGCAACGTCGATCCCGCCCATGCTCAAGCGTGGGGTGTCGAATTTGCGTTTCTTAGTAATAAGCATGGCGCAGGTCTTATGAGGCGCGAATTTAAGCTTGTTGTTGACTCCCCACGTCAGAACATGTGCGAGTGCAGCATTGGCCTGTAGTTCGATGTCTCGTGCCGTTTCACCGTCAAATAGTAGGACGACGTCATCCGCGAAGGCCTGGCAGTAGATGTCCCGATCTTCCAGTTCCTTAAGAAGGGGATCCAGGAGGAGATTCCACAGGATGGGTCCTCCAATCGAGCCCTCAGGGTTGCGGAGGTCCGATGCCAGTCGCTCCGAGTAATATATATATATATATATATATATATATATATATATATATATATATATATATATATATATATATAATAATCTTGGGATAAGGCTAGGAAGAAAAAAAAAAATAATATATAAAACAGTAACAGTATAACCTCATTGGCAACTTGTTGTTAATTTCTAAGGAGAAGCCTATGTCTAGCAGTGGACTGTTAAAGAGTACATATGAAAATGTTAGACTCTATTTCTGTACCCTCCACAAACAATCAGACGGCTGTCTTACATGTTAATTTTTCCTTTTCTAGCGAAATGACGTCTTGGCCAATTGAAAGATATTTGGAAAGTTAAAGATGTAGATGTTGGCCTTAGCGTGATGATATATTACATAGCCTATATGCTTCCTTGATAAATGGACTATCTAACACTGAAATAATTTTTCAAATCAGACCAGTAGCTCCTGAGATTAGAGCCTTCAAGCAGACAAACTCTGATTAGTGATAATAAGCTTTCGTTACGATTCCATGTAAAATTTATAGAGTCAAAGTGTAAAGACATCTCACATCTAAATAGTTATAACTAATAGATAACCTACCAGACGTATCTAGTATTCTAAGCCGCAATAGTTCCATGATTTTAGCACATAGTTACGGTCCACAGAGGTAATACGTGCATGTAGGAGAGGCATCGTGCTATGCGCTGGACTATCTGTTATTAAAAATGCAGAGGGATGGGAATTTAAATGAATTTTATATACATGATTCACTATGTGTCATTAAAACATTGCATTTTACATTATTGGTAATTTCACATGCATTTGTGAGATTAAATGTTATAATTATTCATATATTTTTATGATGTTTCGCCGATGAGTTTGCAAAAGCACGTTAAAACAATTTGCAGGACAGCGTTAGAAACCTTTGATTATTTTATTTAATAATTTGCATCTTCGCGAATTAACTTGTTTTTGTCGACTAGTTGCAGTGACACGACCTAAATACAAAAAAAAAACCGGTCATCTAGGTACTTGTAATTAAGCCCATAATGTCCTATGCTACTACAAAATTAATTAAAAACAGGCTACAGGTAAAAAGGTTTTTAGTATGCACTTTCCGCTGTTATTCTACGAGCCGGACAAACATTTTGATTAACAACTTGCGTCGAATCAATCAATTTAATTGGTCGAACCAACGGCACGGGCAGTTACACGTAATAAAACATTACAAATAACAACACACATGAAAACATAACACCATTTAATACTATCAACATTGAAATTAAAAATCACAAATTTTAACAAAAATAGAACCGACTTCAAGAACTGGACCAAATTGAAATGGGACCACATGGGAAGCACCAGCTTTCAAATATAAAAAGAATCATCAAAAGCGGACCCAGTCCAAAGTTATGAGGTAACAATCAGAAGAAAAAAAAAACAGTCGAATTGATAACCTCCTCTTTCTTTGAAGTCGGTTAGAAATGTGCACAAACGTGATACCATGAGTATAGCATTTGTGAAATTTAACTTAATTTAAAAATTTAGTTTACATTTTTTTAAAATAAAATTATGCGTATAAACTACAGAAGTTTATTTGTAACACACTATACCGTACATATGTACATATAATAAATAGACACTTAAAAATAAAAGAAAATAACTTCTAGAACTTAAGTATTTCTATTAAAGATAGGCTCAGTTTTTATATTTGGATATTCTGTTTATACTTTATTTTTCAAGGTAGTAGAGCTACGCTGATTTCAGCACGAACGGGCCGGCTCGACCGGAGCGGTACTACCCTCGCACAGAAGATCAACGTAAAATGACAGCGTTCGTGCTGTCGTGTTTCGTTGGTGAGTGCGAGACCGGAGGCCCAATGATGCAGAAGCATCACTAGGCCGCCATGGTGTGGGTCACCATGCTGCATTGTTGCATTGTCCGCATTCGCAGTGAGTATGCTGACCACTTGGATCTGCCTATGCTTTCTATCAGGCAGAGAAGAGTCATTTTAGCAGGGCCAAGTGTAAAAAAAAATACTAACTGGACTTAACAATTTTAAAATTTAAACCTCAAATGTGGGTATTGATTCAATCACCTCATTTGTCTACTTGTCTAACTAAATACGAGCAAGTATGCGAATAATTTTACACCAATTTATTTCGTTTAGTCCCTTTTAAAAAGGTAAGTTAACTTAAGTTGGAAAACATTTTTTCTGATGTTTATAAGCCCAGGAGCTGTTTGAAAGAGCCAAATCAATTACACCTTGAGCCATAAAGTCGATAGCTGAAAACCCTCTCATAAGTAACCAGGGACCACAACGTACGACGCACCGTATCCTTACTGCAGTAGCAGTTACAGGTGGAACAGTATTCCTTCCTAGCGACTGATTCGTGCGAAGAATTTCTATCTATCTATACTATACTAATATATAAAGCTGAAGAGTTTGTTTGTTTGTTTGAACGCGCTAATCTCAGGAACCACTGGTATGATTTGAAAAAATCTTTCAGTGTTGGATAATATATATAATAGGAGCGGAGTACCAATGAAGAATGTTTCAAAAACGGGGGAAAATTTATTACGCTACGGCAATAGGAGACGCATACGAGGTTGCGTGGGTCAGCTAGTTATACTCATATTGAGTTACAAGAAGCATCTTATGTCAACCAGCTCACATGAGGACTGATTTGTCATGAAGCAACTCAGTATGCAAATATGTGGTTTCTATTAATGATATTATAGTAAAACAAAAGACTGTTGGGTACATCCACACTAGTATTATAAGTTCGAAAGTAACTATGTATGTCTATCTGTTACGTTTTTATTGGCTTTAATGAAATTTGGCATGGAGATGCTTTGATTTTTGAGGAAGGACATTTAATACTCTTTACCGCGATAATCAACATAAAGGCGGTCGGAGCCGCGGGTAAAAGTTAGTATTATATTAAAAGGAAAAACAGTAGTTGTACATAAAATATCATAATGCTTATTTCCTTTTTTAATTCCAGAGTCGAATCCATGTAGTATTCCGTGTAACGTTTTCGTATATATCTTAATAACGTCATCAATTTCAATAGAACCTAGTTCGAGGCGAAACAGCTAAATGACGCAAACAAACGTAACCATTCCACGTATCGTCATAAAGGCTATTTTTATTGCTCACAGTTAACATAAAGTTTATCCAGCTTCATCCCCTAACGTCTCTAAATGCAATCCAAACGCAGTGGAACCAGGAATTATACCAGCATTTACTTTCAACGATGCACTCAAGATATTTTCAAGTGTGGTGAAGTGAGGGTTAAATGTAAAGTTATTTTTATTTCAATAATATTACTGCTTCGATATAAGAATCTAGGATTCTGAAGCTAGTACAGACTGTTTATCAATTCCTAAACACTTTGCGAGAAGTCTTTTTATTTATTTTACTTCGCATTTCGAAATTATTTATAATAAATAATGTAATATTAGTCCAGTATACGAATTATAAATAGGAAGTATTTTAAAGAATCCGTGAGCTGAAAAAGTTATATCAGATTTAAAATTGAATTGAGAATAAAATAGTCGAAATGGCGTAATTTAAAATTATTTTCTTCAAATGGGTACTTTATATGCTGTACCCGTAGCTTTGACCTACTCGTTTCACTTATTCCGATATTGGACCCACTAATTTTGTTTACTTATTCATTAAAATGGAGAGAGATGGTGGACTCCAGCGAAATGCTTTCTCTATTAGATTTTTATGGAAAACTGAATACGTGAAACTGGATTTATAAAGAGGAAACCTTTTTCTTGAAACGTTCTGTTTAAATTATATCAATAAATTGTTTCTAGCCATTATGGAGAGTTACAGAGAACTTACCAAGTTTATTTTATAGAGGTTAATCAGCGAAACTGTTTTTTTTTTCAATTGCATGGTATTTACCGACATTAAATAATTTATTTAACAGTACACCTTCTTATATTCCATTTACTACAGTGTACGATTAATAAGTATATGTACTATGTATTTATTATTAGTATTTATATATACATAAGTGCATGTAGTTGTAAATGAAGTTTGAAGGTGTTCTATGAAACACGGTCAAGTAGTCACTTGGAATATTATGAAACACACTGTATACGCATATATAAAAAAATCTACACACAAATAACTATCATACTCCTCTTTTTTGCGAGAAATTTTTGCTAAACTACCAATATTACTATACGTTTTCACATTACATCAAATTTGAAAACAGGTATCAAAGTTACAAAAATTTCAACCGAACAAATAACCCATAATAGGAGTAGACAGAAATCCAGACATGTGTCGAGTATCATCATACGAATGTAAAACAGAAAGATGAAGAATATAACTCGTGAACACGGCATACGATATCCTCATATTACTGCGGATTTACGTACAAAATGCAACGGGCTGGGAGCTTGACGGACTGCCGATTCGCATCTTGAATTATTCATCCCCAAAACTTTACCAAGACGCCCCATCGAACATTGCTTTGTTTTACAGTTTATGAAATTTTGCTTCCCCTTTTATAGGAGTCTTGGAATTCTGTGTTGTTTAAATTAAGTTTAACTTTTACAAATTTATTATTCTTTTGTATCTTAAAAATGATACAAGAGCAGCTCTAAGCTTGTATCAATATACCTATAAATTATTACATTCTAACATAAATAGCATATTATGCGTTCCTTAATTCATTTTTCATTCTCTCTGTTTTTCCTTTAAAAAATTAAATTAATTTTAATCAATATTTGAGCAACTCATATACCTTAAAGAGAAGTCAAAGAAATTTATAATAATGTACAAAGTTTTAACAAAATTAGAAATGTACAAAATCCCGCTGGATTTAAATACGTTATTTAAATTGTCCTAACCGTCAATTTTATGTTTTATAAAGTTCTCATAAGAAATCTAAATAAAATTATGACATTCAGGATATTTAATACTTTTTAATGTACGATCTCTAACGGATGATTTAATTACCTTATATAATGTTTAACTCTATTATCATAAAATATTGCGATTAGACTCAAATAAGTTTGTCCTAAATTCCATTACCAAAAAAAAATCCAGTTTATCCGTAATCAATAGTAATCATTGACAAAAAAAACAAAAACAAGCGAACTCAACTTTAATGCACTATTTTCGGTTTATTTATTTAACGTACTGTTCTCTAATTATTTCTAAAAAAAAAACCTTCCCTCGTATGTAACACATTCTGTTAGTCAAATATAGACATTTTAAAATGCTCAATCGTTTTGGAACCAAGAAGAACACCATTAATAACATTGCTCTATTTCAATGTAATTCACTAATAGACTTCAATGAACGTTCCAATAAGTCAATGTAACAATAAGTCAGGCCGTTTGGACACGTGCCTTCCTGCAACATCCGTTACCCATTCGCCGACGCACAAATCGGTTCGTTTGCGAAGACTAATGGCAGCCGTCTGCTTGCTAACATATACACGAATTGCATTTTCAAAAATTATTTGAAAAAGAATTGAAAATCCAATAACGGGTGCAAGCGCAAGTTTGAAAGCTGTCGTATTTTTTCCGGTCACTAACGTTTTAATTTTGAGCTTTGCCACATAACTGATAAAGTTAAATTATTATTATTAAGTTATTTATTTTATGCTGCAAGTATGAAAGTCTCATCGGTATATGAAAAGTGATGCTCTGATATTGATATTCCGTTTAGCATTGTTGCCGTGCTTCAACCGTGTCACCCTCTGTGTTACCACAGTCAACTTTTTGTTTAGCAACAATAGAATTTATTTCTAATGCGTCGCGATTTAGGTATGTCATAGCCATTGTTCGATTAGTGTTCGGCACCGAGCGCGTTTAGAAAATATGCTCCCTGCGGTATTTGTCACCGTCGGTGGCATCGTCAGGCGCTTCGACAGACATGTGTTTAGAATTGAAATAGCAGTATTATGTGGCAGTTAAGATAAATTTGTGAAGATAAGAGCCGCAGATCACGACATACCAATACGGGCTACATCAAAAACTTTGGTGAAGACAAGAAACCCTGAACATTGCGATTTAATAACCGTGCTTCTCATGCTTTGTTTTATGATTAAACATTTACAATGACAGCTGGAACTAATTATAGTTGTAAATGTTAAATCGCCCCCATGGTTTGAATTTTCTCTGCATTGAATTCGCTTCGTTCTTCTTTTATAAATATTCAATAAAAGAAAATGAAAATATATTGTCCAGTCATCCGAATAAGCAGCTTGTCTCTAAACGGACTTGATAAATTTAACTCCAATAGTTATTTACTACCCTAAAATCAGCAAGAATATGGATAAGTTTGGTTATTTAAAATGTTTACTGTTGCAAGTAGCGAAGTATGTATTATTTTACTACATTATTTCTTGTAATGATATTTCGAATACAAGTTCTAACGACAAAGTTGGATAGTATGGTTTATCTATACTTATAATAAAAATGTAACAGGTCCAATTCTGTACATTAAAGATATTTAGAAAAAATTTTTTGGAGGGCTCTTTATAATCGATACTGAACCCGAAACTGTAATTTTTTTCATTTTTGTCTGTCTGTCTGTCTGTCTGTCCGTCTGTCTGTCTGTCTGTCTGTCTGTCTGTCTGTATCTTGGCCGCGCATCACGTCGAAACTACTGAACGGATTGAAATGAAACTTGGCATGATTTGAGTTCATACTACGAGGTAGGACATAGGCTACTTTTTATCCCGAAATTCAGCACGGTTTCCTGGAGAGAGGTTGAAGGTCAAAATATGTACATAGTTGTAATTCAATAACGCATGCTCCGATTTCATTCATTCTTTTTTTGCTAGAAAGAAAAAAATAAAAGATAACGGGAAATGTCTTTTTTTTGGTCCGCGACTGTACACTGCCTGTGGGAAGCTGAGACAGATATGTAAATATGGCGGTACGAAGTTCGCCGGGTCAGCTAGTTTTAAATATAATTGATAATAGATCTATTATGTTGGGCATTTCACGTGAAGCGGAAAACGAAAAAAGGGTCAGGATTCCGATTTCGTTTATATTTTAGTGTGTTATACCTGTACATATCCTCGACACAGATACGAAATATTTTTGCATTTGCAAGCTTAGTTTTTAAAATATAAGTCTTTGAAGATTTCAGAAAACGTAAGGTATGCACTTCTTCGAATGTCATTATCAGTTCAAAAATAGTAACTTTGGGACAAATTGAACACTGAGTTATATACTACACTAGCTGACCCACGCAACGTCGTTTGCGTCTCCTAATGCCCGTAGCGTGATAATTTTCCCCCGTTTTTGAAACATTCTTCATTGGTGCTCCGCTCCTATTGGTCTTACCGTGGTGATGTATGGCCTTCCTCGATAAATGGGCTATCTAACACTGAAATAATTTTTCAAATTGGACTAGTAGTTCCTGAGATTAGCACGTTCAAACAAACATACTAAAAAACAAAAAAATAATAGTATAGATGTATTATTATACTCTTCTAAGATCTAATACTCCTAATCAAAAACACAATTATTTAGATGAAGATTAATATTAGATATTATGTTGCTAACAACTCTTTGGCAACTAACTAATTATTAAGTACCAACTCTTAGCGTTTTATACTCGTGATAACTTCTAAACGAAATGTCCGATTGGGATGAAACAAAAAGTATTTTACTTCTACATAAATACCCTTGACAACATAATGCTTAATTTGGATAAGGTTTATATTGTGGATAGGGATTTCGACAAATTTAAACCGATCATAATTTAAAAAGACGCACCCGAAGTAGCGTAGGTCAGCGAGTTTACCTATATATTCAACATAAAAAAATATACTGTTTTTTGTTTGAAACATCAAATTAAGTTTTACTTTTATTTTTCAGATTTACAATTTGATTATTTCTGTTGTAAAAACTACGAACATTATTGCAATTGTAAAAACGTTACCTTATTTATTGAGTTTATATGACCACATGTTTCTATAATATTCGAATCCTATTTTTTAAAATAGCCTATACATCTAATTTAACTTCATAATGGTTTAATTACTAGGTAAGGTTCAATAATGTTTATTAACAATCTATTGAAATACGAAACCAAGCACTAAATAATGCCGTAACCTAACATGACATAGCCCATATTTGCCGTAGAACCGTTAAACGTTGGGGTAAACGAGTACTTGAGTGGAGATTGCGTTTCGGTGAACGTAGTGTAGGACGTCCACAGGCCAGGTGGAGTAATGATTTGCGCAAGACGGCTGGCAGGAGCTGGATGCGAGAAGCCGAGGATTTAACCAAGTGGCATGCAATTGGAAAGGCCTATGTCCAGCAATGGACTGATGATAGTAGGCTGATGAACCTAACATATGACATGACATTAGTTATTAGTTATATTTTTAGACCATAATACTTTGATTTGAACATATTAGCAACCTCTTTCGTTGTTCGCCTATCCAATTTTTCAGACATCTCTACATTGTTCGGATGTAGTTCGTAAATCTTAACTTTTTCCGGTTATCTTCAAGTTTAAGATTGTTTAGTGTCGCAAAAAGTACGCTATATCAACTTGTATGTATCGATAATATATTGAGTGGGGTGCGGTATTGCAGAAAACAGTGGTGATTTGCAAAACGTATCGCACTGATTTATATGTCTGGCTGAAAAGCACTTCCACTGTAAATAAAGTTTCGACAATTTGTTAGTTTTTATATCGAATACCTTGCTCACTTTTTAGTTCTTCAGCAAAAATCATTTGAATGATCTGAATGTTGTTTCATATTAAGTGCACTCACACAGAAACATAGTTAAAATACTTATTTGATGCTTTATATTATTTTTGGGATATTTTTTTGAATAGATTCAAATGTTAGGTTACATTGTGTTAAAAAAGTGATATCTTAACGTTTTCAGTCAAAATGTAAACTTAATATTAGACAAATATAATTGAACTAGCTGCGCCCGCGACTTCGTCCGCGTGGAGCAGTGACTTTAGGTAGCAGTTTTAATTATTAAGGCTAATATTATTTTAAAAATAAGACACACTTTTCACTGTTAAAAACATATTTAAGTATTTATATAAGTACATAAAATAAAAAGTATTTTGTATGAAATTATTTCGACATTCGACATGGCCAAGGCTTTCAACCTGTTCTTGCACCGTTCGCTTCTCTCCGATCTCTAAGCATTCGGTCTGCCTCCTAGAGTCGTCTCTAGATTTACTCTTTTCTTCATCAGCGCCTTCGCATTCGGGTTCTTTGCGACGGACGGCGCGGCCTCTGTTTTTCTGGAGGTAAACGCTAGCGTACCTCAGAATTCGGTCCTGTCGCCCAAGATGTTTCTTCTGCATGTCAATGACATATTAGCCCTTGGCAATATACATTGCTATGCAGACGATAGCACAGTGCATGGGCGATATTATGGATACCCTGCAGCCAATATAGTAGACGTTGAGGAAAATGGATAGGAGATTGTCGCTGAGCTTGACCGGGTTTTGAACCGCATTTAACAATGTGGTGATGAGAATCTGGTCGAGTTCAACGTTAAGAAAACACAGGTGTGCCCGTTCTCTACCAAAAAGTCTCCGTTTCTGCCCCTCCCCACTTTTCAGAGCACTCAACTGCCACTACGGGGTAAGCTCGGTGTCCTGGGCATGGATATTTGCCGGGACCTCGAGTACTGTCTCATTGGTCGGCGGATCAGAAAATATATTATTTTTAGATCATGTGTGCTATCAAATACCAGAACTCACGTCTCAGTGTAATCATGTCATTACTGTCATTTGGCATACAATCATCTCCTATTTTTAGAAGAGCATTTGCATATTGACACTGCTCATAAATCATTGTGAAGTTGTACTCGCATAATTGTAGTAAGACAAAACTTTTTAACATGTACCCATAATACATATGTTTCATACAGGCATTTATTTCATCTTGCGGCGTACCCCTTTTGCTTTTTTTTGTGTTTAAATCCCGCCGGATACTTTTCCTTCGGATTTTTTCACGAAGAAAATTATTTGAATAAACAAAAAATCATGTTAACAAATCGAATCCTAGTGAATAATAACGAATTTGTAGTAGCAAAATTCAACATCCGCATGCGGCACAGTCGTCTGCCCTCACATGTCTGCCCGTTCGGGTAAGTACACTTAGGCATATTGTGATAACTCAGTAAATGTTACATCTGAATAGCTCTAATATTTTGTCTCCTGTCCCAAACTCATGAAACATTTTTGCAAACCTTGCATCATCATCATCAGCCTATCGCAATCCACTGCTGGACATAGGCCTTGCCTTGCCTTGCCTTCACAAACCTTGCATATTTCCATACAAACTTTCATCCCCTATTGTTATTTTACCCCCTTGATCTTAATTTTTTTACGAAATTTAAATGACATTTTTATTTATATGTAATCAACAACCTAAAAAATAAAGTTTAAGATTTTAGCTTAAAATGACGATACTGTATACACTGTTTTGTGATTTGTCTTATTTATTTCTATTAATATAATGAACATACAAATCATATTTATGAATGTATGTTATTTATTATATTATTATTATTATATTAATTTAAGTATTCGTTGAAAAGGAGAAATATTTTAATGAATTTCACATCCTTGTTACCTCGTTGCCAAGAGTGTCCGGTGTACCGGGCGGTGTCACCAAGGTAATGCGCAGGCGTGTGGCGATTAAACCACCACTCTTCTATACAATCTTTCATCCCCCCTTTCAACCCCTTATTACCTTTTTTTCGCAATAAAAAGTAGCCTATGTCCTTTCTCAGGCTCTAGACTATCTGTGTACCAAATTTCATTGTAATCGGTGCAGCGGTTTGGCCGTGAAAGCAAGACAGACAGACAGACAGAGTTACTTTCGCATTTATAATATAAAGTATGGAAGTATGGATAGCCTTCCTCGATAAATGGGCTATCTAACACTGAAATAAGTTTTCAAATTGTACCAGTAGTTCCTGAGATTAGCGCGTCCAAACAAATAAACAAACTCTTCAGCTTTATATATTAGTATAGATGTATTTATTATACTCTTCTAAGATCTAATACTCATAATAAACAACACAATTATTTAGATAAAGATTAATATTAGGCATTATGTTGATAAAAACTCTTTGGCAAATAACTCATTATTGGGTACCAACTCTTAGCGTCTTATACTCGTGATAACTTCTAAACGAAATGTCGGATTGGGATGAAACAAAAAGTATTTTACTTCTACATAAATACCCTTGATAATATAATGCTTAATTTGGATAAGGATTAATATTATGATACACATTTAACGTAGTTTCTTTCTTCAGACGATTTAATATTTTTTTCGAACACAAAAGCGGTTATTGTGACTAAACCATGATAGTTAGATATATACTCTCGCGGACTTTTTTGTAGGTCTTAATGGGCCCTACAAACCCGTAATACATTATTTTGTTCTATTGTCAATAGTCTTTGCAGCGCACGCAATAATAGGTTTTCGATTTCACACCTTGGGTTAGAAATTAGCAATTTTCTTACGGATCCCTAATTTTTTGAAAATAAAATATAGCCTATAGCCTTCCTCGATAAATGGACTATCCAACACTGAAAGAATTTTTCAAATCGGACCAGTACTTCCTGAGATTAGCGCGTTCAAACAAACAAACAAACAAACAAACAAACAAACTCTGCAGCTTTATAATATTAGTATAGATTTATATTATCACATAACTGCTTCGAAATTATTTCCATAAAATATTCAGAATGATAACAAGCATGGGTTATTCCAATTATACATTCTTGTTTTCCTTCATACGCGAACACAAACGTAAATTATGTAAAACAAATAAATTTAAAAGCGATTGATTTACATACCGTATATATTTTACATTTAATTTCTCTATGCAAACAATGGTAAACATGCGGGCTTTTATTGACAGCTAATATCTGTTTAAATAACCATCGGATCGTTTAATACGATTGTAAATCATTGTTAACAGCTTGCTGGTTTTTTAATGAAATTTATTATGCGTACAATACATGGTAGCTGGCTGGAATTTCTTTGGGAGATTCAAGAAATTACTTTTGAGTTTTTATATGTAACGATGTTTTATAATACTTTATGTGATGAAGAAACAGAGTTTTAAGAAGAACGGGGATAAGGGATTGCTTTGGACTTTTATGCAACGGAACATAGTGTCTAATATATCAATTTTTACTAAAGTTTATTGAGTTAGCAATAAATACATGTCTTTTAGCTACATATATATTATGTTTTATTATATACATTTTTTTTAGGATTTAAAAAGATGATTACTTTAAGTGAGTTTTTTCAGTCTGCGTTTTTATCAAGAGGAGTCACTTATTTGTCATTCTTAATCTCTTGTTCTGAGTCTTCCTACGGTCATTCTATTAATTAGAAAAGTACCCTGGCAAGGGTCCCTTGGCTGTTGTCTGATCCTTAGCGAATGACTGCCACTGATATTTTCTGAATTCAATATAATACAATAAAAAACACAATACACAGTTCTAGTACAGGTGGGAGGACTAGTTCTAATAAAACCCTAATAACTTCTCCGCTTCTTGTCTCCGCTGTTATTTGTTAGTCTTATCTTTATTTTTCCCTACTAATCGAATCGCAATCGTTACATATAAACAGAACGTCGAAAGCTATCGTTTGGCACCAAGCCAACTATTGGTGTCGGATGTACTCATTTTGCACTTACATCTGCTTGTATCTAAGAGCTGTAAATAAAACACTATATGCTCGAGATATTGTGTCTCAAATAACACTGATATTTATTTAAGGTCTCACGTTAATAGAGTGTGTTATGTTTCACACATCACAAATCGGAAAATGAATGACCTACCAAAAATGAACACATCTTCACTTTAAGTGAAGAAATCAGGTACTCGCTCCGGGTTAGAAACATGATCTCTCACTCTGGGTTACATGAAATAACCCACAAGTCACACAATGCTATAGGTATAGATGGCTATGGATAGCATTGTGTGATTCTAAGTTACAGAGTACTGTGGGATAATCAGAAATAAGGAGATAGCTAAGATAAGAGAAGTTTACAAAATTACATACCTTGAAATTAGTCAGACAACATTATAGTCCGGGATCCCCAGAACAAATATTACAAGTTATTACTATCAACCTAATTTTTTGTGAGTGGCTTCATTTTGATAAGGGCCCATCTTTCAGCTTAAAAAAAATCGATTGTGGGAACTAACAGGGCTAGCAGAGAAAAAACAACTTTTGAGCGTAGGACCGGGATAACGTACCACGCAAATTGTAGGACAATGTGTCTGTTAAATTTTATCAATATTAACTAAACAACTGTAAAAAAATCAGCTGGTTTGTTTTTCCAACCATTAATGCATACCTACCAAGATAATATAATTATCAATTTGGTGGAACGTGCTTACATTTTGTTTTAGTACCAGATTCTTTGAAAAATAGTATCATATATATATATACATTATTGGTGCCCATCAATAAGTAAGTTTAAGGGAAGAGTTCTACTTCCTGATACAATTGAAACATTTACTTACAAGGGATTAGTAGATGGTTCAATATAAAACACTGTATTTCATGAAGTTTTGATTTTATTGCTTTTTAATTTGATTAGAATTTGTCTAAATTATTCTCTTGTGTATAATATAAAGTTAAATCTCTAGGATGCAGGCCAAAAAAAAATAATTTAGAAAAGTCTCGGATGATCCATGGCCTCTGCCCGCACCCGAATGTCACAAAGTCCTCGATCCCAAACGGATCCGTCACGGGCCATTCTCAATGAAATCTGTTGTTTCAGAACGCTGCTAAGGATGGGCATTTCTAGTCGATATATTTTTTTAATTTAGTATAATGTGAACTCGTCTACAATTTTAATTTTTCAAAACTACCCTACTACTTCTTGGTAAAAATGCTACTTATAAAATGTAAAATAATGATATTTAGTGCATCAATATTATTTTAAGAGGAAAGTATGACGACAATGTGAATATCATTTTGTTGAAATAACACAAGTATCAAATGAAATTCTCACATAGATAGCTTAGTGTTAGAATAGAAATACTCTAGTTTCTTTTTGCAAAATCAATTAATGTTCTAACTAGCAATAAACGTTTTCTTGAAATATATTATACTTCGCCCGAGACGGACTAAAATAATACTTGGACTTAAATTCAGTCAGCATAATAATCATTTGAGTTTTTCTTTGAAAAATTGCTTAGAGTTTGTTTTAAGTTCAAAGTGAACTAAAGTAAATAAATGCTATCTCTGACTAGCGGTCCGCCTCGGATTCGCACGGATAGATATAAAATCTCTAACTTTTTTGAAAATATTCTGTAGTATATGTTCATCAGGAATAATGTAGGATTCTAATGGTGAAAATATTTTCAAATCGGTCCAATAGTTTCGATATCTATTTAATGCATTGAAACAATCAAATCTTTTTTCCTTATAATATTAGTGCAGACATATCGAATTGTAAAAATATACAAATATGTTATGTCCCATCACTAAAGTAGATATTGGCGCTCCTTTGTCATCAAATGGTTGGTTTAATTTGATTAATGTCGCCACCAATAGCGGATGATGGCCGGGTCACTGGACAAGTTTAAAATTTTTAATTTACGCGTTTTAAATTCAATCACTTTAAAATTAAATTAAATATTTTATTACTATGGTGGCTAATCCAGCATCAAGAATTTTAATAACGTTATTGTTCATTTACGGCTTCCTGAACATATCATACATTTTGTTGTAACTAATAACACAGCCATGTTTAAAAAAATATATCCAAAAATATATATCATGTTGTGTAAAATCTTATATTTTGGAAGACTTTAATCTTATATATAAAATTCTCGTGTTACAATATTAGTTACCATACTCCGGCAACGGCTGGACCGGTTTTTATGAAAATTGGTGTGCATATCGGGTAGGTTAGAGAATCGACCAACATCTATTTCCTTCAACATCTATAACCCCATTTTTTTTGTTATGGCAGTCAACGTTTGCCGCTAGTTTAATATATATAATTTAGAAAATCAAGCACATCTACCTAAGCCATAAGAAGTTCAGTACTGAATTTTACGTCTTAGTCAAAACTCTCTATAATTAGTGGAAAACTATTACTCCTTTAGTAACCTATAATTACTTTAAAATTAATACTAGTATATCAAGACAACTAGATACTTGCTTAAATAAAGTAAGAATAACTTCAAATTCCTCCATCCTCATTTTTTTAGGATTCTACGGTGGATTCTACCTTTACTAATTAATATACGTCATAAACTTTTAGTCAAATAATAGCAATGACTTTCTCCTAAACATTATTCAAAACAATTGCACTATAATTTTTGTAGTATCTATACAAAACAAAACTTCTAAACTGGACAAAACAGACCAATATTTCAAAAGCGCGTAAGCCACAAAATATATGACATGGTATCGATATATTTATGGCGTGTGTCAGCCAGGTAATGGGATGAAAACACCACGAGACTTTATATATTGCAATAAGTTGCCGAAACAAAGAAGTAACACAATTGAGGGATCCATCCCCACTTCACTCTAAGAGGGCTTTGCGGAAAAGGTCGTGCATAAGTAAGAAATGTATGAAAGAGATGAGTTTCGTCAATAAACTCGAGTTAATAAATTAGATTGTAATGTATGTGGTGCATGGACTTCTTTTAGTCACCCCACGATGTTGTGCGGTGGATTTGTTTTGGTTTTGGAATAATTGAGTTTGTCGATTTATTTTTAAGGGTTGTTGCGGGCTACTATTTACTTTTCCAATTAGGACTGAACTTGTTCTGCTGAACAGAGTGAACAGTTGCAAGTCCAGACCTATTTAACTAAATATTTTCAGAATGAATAACAAAAGTCTAAAGAGCTGTATTTCCTGGTTTCCTGTGATTTGGTTCACCCTGAGCACAAAATCACAGATATATAATTATTACCCCCTAAAGTAGCAGATTAGTGCTTCACTAATTTATAGATTTCACTATACTCTGTATTACAATAAAGCTACAAATAATATTTCAACCAACGCACTTACTTCAAAAAGATAGAAGAAAAGACATAATGTTGATACCTTGGAAATTACATTAATGACTTTTGACACTTAAAATTTAATTTCTCCTCCCTATCTGCTAGTAGATTCTACCCAACCGTGATATTAAGATCAACATAACGACTACAGGAGGAAGTTGTGTTTCGGCAGTGACTGTTCTCGTTAATTTCTTTTGCTACGATTACCTAATAATCGTATTTAAAATAGTGTCGAAGATAAAAACTCAGCAGATGCACATTGCTACGTTGGACTGCTAAAATATATTGCTACTGAAAAAAATGCTGTAGTTGAAAAATTTACCACACATTTCATAGAATTATCTACACACATTCGTATTCTAAACGCAATCTATAAGTTCTTCATTACTTATCTTCAAACGCATCGATACGCTACATTTATTACGCTACAAAATACCAGCAGCAGATAGCACCTACTGTACGCCTTTTATCCACTCTAACACAAGGGTATAAAGTCTTTATTTGCGTAGCACAAAGATTACTTACATGCATGTCTGAAGCTGTTTGCGAATGTCTAGGGCTGTTCTGTCACGTCAAAACAAGGAGATGGGGAACAATGTATTGCAGTTGGCAATCTTAGTGCCCTTTCCACAATATCTTTAATGTGACGCCCCTCGATATGAATAATGTGTCATACGATCGCGCCCTTTTATCTACGCTGAAGGAAACCTACTGAGATTTTATAGAAATAGCACGGGGGTGGACTTTTTTTGTCGTTTATTATGTTTGGTCATAAGGTTGATAAGGTTTTATTTGTTATACATATATAGCAACTAAACTGTTGAAGGAATATAAAATTTTAAACGCGTTACCTATATATTTTTACGTGAAGCACTTTGTACCCCTTTTTAAAAAAAAATATGGGAACGGAAAAGTATGTAATTTAGTACAATTAAAGTTTATACGGAGAAAAGTGAAAAAAAAGAAGTCGAATTTCCACCACTGGGCAACCACTAGTATGCATAAAATGTTAAGGTCGTTCGTATGCTTCAAAAACTCAAAAAGTTCTTCACCACTTGAGATAAAATTTTTACTCGATCTACCTCAAAAAAAATATTGTTCATTTTATTTTACATTTCACTTAAACCAAACAACGAAAACAACTAAGCGTAGGGTACAACTAGTGCAGTCAAACACAAAAATTTCGCATGTGCTATTATATAATGCAACTATACATTATGTATTACTTCATATACTTTTATTACAGAATCATACAATACACTAAAAGTCCATTTAATCCATAAGTATAGACGAAAACGTAAACAAAACACAAATATAAACACAATAACACTTATTAAACTTTTTTCAATAACTTCTGTGTTGTTAGGTCTTATCATAAACTAGAAGGCTCCTATCGAACCTTAAATACACGTCGCACTTAATATATATGATGTTCAAAACACTGCTATTGAAAAAATATTTACTTGTGTTATTTGATATCAGGATTTATTATACACTAGATGACCCGGCGAACTTCGTACCGCCATATTTACATATCTGTCTCAGCTTACCACAGGCAGTGTACAGTCGCAGACAAAAAAAAACACTTTTCCCGTTATCTTTTATTTGTTTTCTTTCTAGCAAAAAAAGAATGAATGAAATCGGACTATGTGTTATTGAATTACAACCAAGTACATATTTTGACTTTCATCCCCCCTCTCCAGGATACCGTGATGAATTTCGGGATAAAAAGTATCCTATGTCCTACCTCGTAGTATGAACTCAAATCATGCCAAGTTTCATTTCAATCCGTTCAGTAGTTTCGACGTGATGCGCGGCCAAGATACAGACAGACAGACAGACAGACAGACGGACAGACAGACAGACAAAAATGAAAAAAAAATACAGTTTTGGATTCAGTATCGTTTATAGAGAGCCCTCCAATAAAACATTTTCAAAATATCTTTAATGTACAGAATTGGACCTGTTATATTTTTTTTAAAAGTATAGATAATACGGAGCCTAAATTGCTAATTTTGGGTTTTAGAAATGAAAACAATAACATTGTTGAACTACATAATAATGCCATTTTGCAAATTAATTCTTTGCATTTATTATACCTAACTATTATAGTTTATGTAATGTATTGTCCTACACTTCACGAAATATTTCGTTGGAATCCCTCTTTAACAAACAAGCTAAAATTATTCAAACAAACAACAATTAAACAAAACAAACAGATCACAGACTTAGCTACTATTATGTTTTCTGCGACTTAGCCATCAAACAACCTTCTTCATTTAATAACTTTTATTTTTAGTACGATAATAAAATGTTCCTGTCAGTGCTATAAAGGGGACAATGAAGCATTGGTGAATGGGAATGGTTGCCATAACTCAGGCCCAGCTTACTTACTATAAAGAATTCTAAAAAACATATTACAATATTTAAACTGCGTAAATGGTAGAATAAGTAGTCCCGTCATTAAATAATATATAAAAGGTGTCAGCCTTTAGATTTCAACGGGTTTTTTGTATATCGATTATTTCAACGCATGATTGCCGCCGTGGTAATCGAGAGGACAGCTTTAAGTCAAAGATAGCCTTTTTTATTGGCATGTCTCATGCACTTCCTAGCCTAAAATTAGCCTAAATTTTATCCTGAAAAATGTAGGATGAGCAAGGTTCAACATCAACCACGGGTAACACCCGGGAACGCAGCTAGTTGCTAATAAATCTGGAAGAGCTTCCAGAATATATCTATCTCTGTGCTGAATGTTATCCAGGTCCGTTCAGTTATTTTTGCGTGAAAGAGTTACAAAAACTTTCACATAGAAATAGGATGTTCACATATTGATTAAAATTATAGCTTTTTTCTAAATATAACCTTATATAAATACCTAATATAATATTCCCCCGTACGTGACATTTGCTTAAAAGGGGTATTAAAGACTCCTTAATAATATAACAACAAAAAGTCATAAACTTTTTGCCCAAATCACTGAGCTGAAAAGAGACGTTTTGGATTATCATCATAACATAATATATAGTATAATAATTGCGTTTCATATCACGCTCCGCAGATACTGAAATCATCCGCAATACCGCACGACGTATTTGAATCAGGTGAGATGTCAGATAAATGATATCGCAACGATGATCTTCTCCAACCACTTATATTCTGTAAATTTTACAATAAATATAGATTGTTAACAATATATGTGATAATTTAAGATGAATATAAGAACATTTTACGAGATATGAAAATAAATGTATCCTATAGTATTATGACGTATTTAAATGAACCTTCACCCCACGCCGCACGGTATAAAAAAATGAGAGTACAAATACTTGTATTATTTTTGTGGGGGTGATTCTTAGGGTTGAAAAAGCTAATGTTTTGGCTCGATACGCTCTCGAAAAAAAAATGCATGGGTTCGATGCAATATTTTAATATTAACCGTGTTATAGGGTGGACTGCATTCTCCGGTTAGCTAAATTCCGAAAGCACTAGTATAGATAAGGTAGATTCATAGTAACTATAATATTAATAGATACAACTGTAGTAATAGAAATCTCTAATCAAATTAATATTATAAGTGAAAATTCAGTTTTATATAGAAAAGAAAAATATATAATATGAAAATGAAATGCAATATAAAAATGTTTTGAGACCTTAACCACTCAATCTATCATTATATTCATGTAAAGGAATTAGTTATTCCTCACCCAAGTTTTTTTTCACATTATTCATGTGTAAAGCATAGAAATCATGAAAAAAAAACTAGGTACAGTCTACAATACCTACATGTTTCGAAAAGTTCCGTCTATTCCTCCAAGTTTGTATCATCAGATATCGACATGATGACACTAAGATCAGCTATAGATTTAAAAAAAAACTGTGCCATATATCATTGTGTAGTCCGGCAACATACATCACTAATCAAAGAAGGTCACGACTATTCGAGAACCTCCTTTTAGAAGTTAATATTCCCCGTGCTTATCCACACTATGGTCCAACAACCATCCGTACTTACGTTATAAAAACTTCATGCACCATGACCGCTCACTGTGAGGGCAACATCGGTTTGCACTCCCTGATATTAGACTAATATTCAGCTAACCCTCGGCTTTATTAAAAAACCAAGGGCCATTTGTACGTATTTATAGTTCCCAAACATAACAGCTACTGTCAACGTCCCTACAGATTAATTTCGTTAAAACATTTTCCCTATCAATACCGTCTGTTCTTCCTCCCTTGGATGCTTAGAAAATTCCTACACTCATGTTCTTTTATTAGTTGCAGTGAAAAGCATGTTCAAAAATTTAAACAAGGTGAAGGTATTGCCATTTTTCAAATAAAGAAATGTAGTAAGTAAAGAGGGAAGTTTTATTAGCCATGCATTAGGGTAACAGACTTACATTTTAAGTATTCTTTTTTATTTTTTATTACTATTTTTAATTGATAAACGATGAACTTTCAAAACATTACCTTAATCAATGTGCCTACATCATCGTGAATTATAAACTGTATTCTTCATTATTAAGAATTTGCTAAAAATTTTAATGGGACCAAATTGTAATTCAAGTTTGATCCCATAACATTTTTCCTGAACTTTCCTAAATCGGTTCCTAAATGACGAAGTTCTGAGATTCATAAAAAATGCAGTGCTATAAAATAATATGTACCGAATAGTTCATTATTTACTGTCTATCACAGTTGTTGCTATTACGCTTAAGGGTGATTCAATAAAAGAAAAAAGTGTACAAAAAGAAATAGTACAGTAACATTTATCGCACGTGCGATGATATTTCTCTATAAACATCCGTCATGGACGCACCATAACTTCGCCCTAGGATGCAATAACAGATAAAACGTGGAAAAACAACGGGCTAAAATATAAAACTTCTCCTTGTTTATTGCATTCAAGTTTGTGGTGCCGAGATACCGCTATCAGATGTCCATAAATAATAGACAGTTTAGCAATTTTATGCACTTTTACGTATCTACTTTATTTAAGTGTTACTGTTTTATTGCCCGCGATAGTAATTTTAATTCTTTCTTTTGTAAAGAAGGTACTTTATATCAAAAAATAAAAAAAATACCAATAAAATTCAGAACCTCCTCCTTTTGGAAGTCGGTTAAAATACTTGTGTCTTTTGAGCTGAAGATGTCTCTAGGCAGCAGTTGTCACTTACAATTTTATTAAGTGTCCCTTCTGCTCTCGATTGCTCTTATATCATTGTCTTCATCAAGAGCCATTAATGGTCCACTGCTGGACATAGGCCTCTTCTTAACAAAACTAACCACCTTGCTCCTAAACAAAAAAAAAATAAGAAAGCATTTTATGGAATAAGGTGCAAACAAACCGACATATCGCCTGATGGTAAGTGATTACCGCTGCCCATAGAC
Organism: Diaphora mendica; assembly: GCA_949125395.1. NCBI lineage: Eukaryota > Metazoa > Arthropoda > Insecta > Lepidoptera > Erebidae > Diaphora > Diaphora mendica. The sequence continues at coordinate 28,043,616 of OX421311.1, forward strand.
ACCCGCAACTCCAGAGGCGTCACAAGTGCGTTGCCGGTCATTGGAGGATGGGTAGGGCGATGGGAGAGGGTTTGGGGTATGGGCCTCCGGTATCCTCACTCACTCGGTGAAACACAGCCCAAGCGCTGTTTCATACCGGTTTTCTGTGAGGCCGTGGTATCACTCCGGTCGAGCCGGCCCATTCATGCCAAAGCGTGGCTCTCCCACGGTTGTGTTGTGATAGCTTAGCAAAATAATTTGACATTTAATTCAATGTATTTATGAATTAATTGATCTTAATTGAGATCAAAGATCTAATTGAGACCAATCAGTGATCTGACAAATGTTAATTTTGATTAAATCTGGTGTAAATTATTTTGCTCGTTATGGAGATTATAAGAAGTCAGCTAATAGACATCAAGTAACTAGCCTAATCTAGGTTTTTTCTTTATTTGCCTGAAGTCCTTATATTATTATAATATTACTAGTTTATCCGGCAAACGTTGTTTTGCCAATATTGGGGTATAAAAAATAGATGTTTGTCGATTCTCAGACCTACCCAAATCTCATAAAAATCGGTCCAGCCGTTTCAGAGGAGTATGGTAACTAACATTGTGACACGAGAATTTTATAAGATTAAACCGATTTATAATTTGTGTACATCAGTAATTTAAGGTTCATCAGAGATTTAAAACATATTTTTTACTCGAAATTAAAATTAAGCCAAAAATCCTGAGTAAAGATTGACCACGTAAGATGAGCTTAAAACAGAAAAGTAACGAAACAAGACATCTTAAGGTACTTATATAAATAAAATGTCCAGACCAGTAGGCTGTACTTTGAATACAGATTAGAGTCTTAAACATAAGCAATTTCATTTCGCAGACAGAATTTGTTAAAATAAAAGGCAGTAGAATTCTTCAAAAAATATAAAGGTGGGAACCAATGAAACGGTGCTTAGCGCTTCCAGTTTAGCAGTTGACAAATTGGCCAATTTTTTTTCCACCCTCTCAAGATAAAGGCGTTTCATAACAGTCTGACGGTGAGAGCTTATTACTGGGCATTCGAGTCTTATTGACTTTAATTTTCTACTCTGTTGACGTTTCCAATGATATATATCTCCAGTGAAATGGTGAAAATGGCCCTTCGCTTTTTCAAATAACAAGCGAAACCCCATCAATCGTCGCTGTCATTCATTTGCGCCGTCCCTTCTCGTAAAATATTAGTGTTATCTATCCGGACGAATCACTGTAAAAACTACTGCGAGTTTCCGAAAATAATATTTCAGTTTGATTGTTTTTCTATTGTAAATAAGGGCGTGAGATGTTTCGTTTGATAGAGTGATTACGCGGCAGTCTTGTCAAGAGATTCCATTTTTAGGTCACGGAGAGATTTTCTTTAGAGGTTTTTTCAAGAATAAAATAGTTTTATAACGTCTGCATCATGATATGTTAAAAGTAATGCCATTCAAATTTGATATTACTTTTGTGTGATTGATGAGAAAAGTGATTATATACCTTGTGAATAGGTAGTAATACCTATTATAACCGTAGGTACCCATTATAACAGGACATGTATCTATTTATGTACTTCTATATGAATTACTCACATTATTTAGATTAAGTGAAGGCATTATACAGTGCCTTCTAGAATTGAAAGCTGATTGACTTTGCAGGCGCATAAATAAATAAAAAATGGTTGTCTGTAAAGTCTCTTTACGGACGATAGTTTAACGTGACAACGTCATAACGAAACATTGATGAAATGATGAGAGATAGATGCGGCGCTTGCGATATCTCTCGCTTGCACTTCAAGCCTTAAATGGAACGCCTCAGAGCGAGGTAACCCAGCATAAATGATGAGAGATAGATGCGACGCATTGCGAGGTAACGACGTATGGCGAGGTAACGCCGCATGACTCATGTTTTTTTCGTGTGTGCAGCCGGCTCCATCAATTTATAAGACGTTGTCACGTCAAAAAATCTCAAGTGCAGAAATAATAAAAAATCTTATACGAGTAGTGTGCACCGAATAAGCCGTACGTACTACATGTAGGCTATCTACTTATATTGTGTGGATCATTCCTAGTCTAATTATCGACCGCTGCGCGATTGAGGACATATCATCATAAAAACAGTCCGCGAATTCATAGCATTTTTATTTTATACTAATTAGCTAACACACGCAACTTTGTCTATGTCTCTTTTCAATCATGCTCGGCTCTAATTGACATAAGCGTGACGTTAACTATCCATGGTCCGAGAGCTGGTATCATTTTTGAGTAGATATTTGAGGCAAGCTGAAAACTTGTCACAGACCTCTCCTGTTATACCCCAACACGGAACTGCAGACCTGGCTGGTGAGTAGCGGGGCTAAATCAACCCCACTCCTCTGGCGAGATCACGTGACTTCCAATAGCCATGGTATAACGATATACTTCGCCAGTTATAGCACTCTGAGAAAAAGTGCTCACGTGGAAGACACAAGCCTATGTCATCATCACTATCGCTGGTTGTCAAAAATTTGCCCCGCTACTCACCAGCCAGGTCTGCAGTTTCGTGTTGGGGTATATTAGGAGAGGTGTGTGACAAGTTTTCAGCTTGTCTCAAATAACTACCCAAAAAATGGTACCAGCTCTCCTACTACAAATCTTAAGCATACCAGCAAAGCACACATTTAAGAGAACGTGAAAATCGGTTAAATAGTTTCGGAGTTCATCGTGAGCAACAACGTGACACGAGTATGATATAATAATATACAAAATTTTACTTCTATTAATTCTCTCCTACTCTCTTCCTACTAATTTTACTGAGATCAAATTAATTATCTCACTCTTCTTTATATCTATTAAGCTAGAGACTAATACTTCAGTGACCACATTCGAATTACGCACTCAACTGTCAAATTTTCCAATTAGCGCTCAGTAAATAGCGCCGTGCATCTGAATGGGGTTGACAAAAGCATGCTATACCAGCACAGTCAAAGAGAATCACCCTTCTTCGCATACTGGCTTCATGCCAACATAAGTGGTATCGATGTAGGCTATATATCGCCTTTTGCCCTTAACTAATGTAATAAGATTACAAAGGGTTGTACACGGTTTGGTATACGAAAACAGGGTCGGATTGCATATTAAAACTTTTTAATTTAATGTTTTTTTAAATTAATTTTTAGATATCAGAGACTAGTCATTTAGTTATTTACTAAAAATTTACGCTTTATGATCTTTCTGTGATTGCCACAACTTGTCTTAAGCGTTTTTTTAAATGACTTCAAAAAAAGGAGGAGGTTCTCAATTCGACTTTTATTTATTTATTTTTTTATGTTTGTTACCTCATAACTTTCGATTGGGAGAACTGATTTTGATGATTCTTTTTTAATTGAAAGCTGGTGCTTCCCGAATGGTCCCATTTAAATTTGGTCCAGATTGAAGTCGGTTTTTTTTTGTAAAAATTTGTAATTATTGAACCATAAATAACACGAATTGGCCGGTTTTATTTACAAAAACCACTGTAATGTTTATTAGCTGTTATCTAAATATTGTTGACTTAAAACGTCAAATATGGATTTTTTAAACATCTGACTGACTGTATCAAATCCAAACTGTTTATTTACGTAATACAGGTCTTACAAAGATTAAGAAGTAGTTTTGGCCCGTGTTTACTACCTTCCTGGATGTGCAAATACGACGTCGACGATAACAAGTAAGTTCCTTGGTACAAAACCAATCTACTTAATTTTGCATGCAGTGAGATCTAGATAAGAAAACTGGGATATTTATTTAAATTAAAATTGAAATTCATTAGTACAATATAAGTATTCTTATAATAAATAAACTTCATTTCTTTTAATAAAAAATAATGAACTGACACGTCCCATGGTTGCTGCTGATTTAAAACTAGGCAGAACCTGTGCTACGGTAATAAAGGGTGCTGATGAACATAGTTACATATTTCTAAATACATATATATATATATATAGATAAATAAAGTGAAGTGTCTGTTTGTAATATTAAAATAACCGCTTTTTACTAAATGCATATGTATGTATACACGGTACATATACCAAAATAACATCTTTTACAATTTTGTCTGTCTGTCGGTCTGTCTGTCTGTTTGTTCCGGCTGATATCTGGGACGGCTAGTCCGATTTTGACGGGACTTTCACTGATAGGTAGCTGATGATATAAGGAGTATCTTAGACTAATTTTTTTAGACTATCTTTGCCCCGCGGCGTTGCTCGCGGTTATTATCGTACAGCGGGTAGCACCGTGGGGTTCAGCTAGTATTATATATAAATAGCACCCATGAAAATTTGTAAATATTAAAAATTTAAACTTATTTGTTGCACTTAGAAAGCGACAATAATCATGAAATAACTTTAACAAACTTTTAATGTCTTTTATAGACTTGACAGCAGAAACTGTTAAAGTAAATAAAATTTCAAATTATTAAATAAATAATACTAAGTGGCAGACAGGTTTTTAAATTAATTTAAAAGTGTTATTCTTTTAATAAACATATTTGTTTTTACTGATAACATTGAATTAATAACGAAACTTGAACTCCCAAAATACGTCCCTGATGTCCCGTAACGAATCACCACTGACGTTTTGGCGAAGCGTTAACTGTCGACCCCCAAAGGGGTAGGACGTAGGACCGTTATATTATAGCCATTACGGACAATCGTTTAGTCGTCTGCAAACAAAATATCTTCACGGTAAAAGCCGATCCGTCACGGGATAAATTAAGTTTGTTGACTATAGGCTCGTGAGGGTCGCGGTGTTGGATATCTATGTGTTATGTACTTGCGAGAAGATATACACACACCCACATCTTTGTCTATAAGAGATAGACAGATGCGTATTAGGGGGGAGCAAGACATTGTCTGCATATCTTTTTTTTTAAGAGAGAGAGAGCCAAAGAGACTACTCTGACTGTTCGAAAGTATGAGTAGAACCAAAGAGTGTTAGTCAACAAACCGACGCATTTCGAATGCAGACATTGCAGCATGCATTTCTACTTGTAAATTTTGAAATACCTAAATCATCAGCAACCCATAATGTCACATACATAATGTGACCCAGGAGAGGGTTAAGGCCATACGTCCCCACGCAAATACGGGAAATACCTAAATATTACAGATAATTTGAACTTATCGAAAAATGTTTGTGATAGATGTAAGTCGAATCCACGTCCTCTGTGCACTAGTTTGGATCGCTAATTAACAGACTAATATGTCAGTCAGGCAGTCGAATTAGATCTAATATTATAATGTATGTGTATTAACTTTAAGTTACTCACTCATTTTTTTTACAGTTCATTTTGTTTGTTTATGCTCTCGTGGCCAGCAGTGAATGTCCTTTGATTGATATGATGACGACAATAACGACGATGATGACTGCTTTTAATTGTCAAAATATTAGGTATTTTATATCAGTAGGACTGTAACCTGTAAATGTCGGCTCCTGGCTCCCTACAGTTTGGTACGTACTACATAATTATTATCTACTAGTGGTTGCCCGCGTGTATGTCGGTTATCGTGGCAAATAGTAACCTATGTGTTATTCTGATGTATAAGTTATATTACTGTAAAGTTTCATCCAAATCTGTTCAGTAGTTTTTGCGTGAAAGAGTAACAAACATCCATCCATACTTACAAATTTTCGCGTTTATAATATTAGTATAAATTCTTATACTATACTAGCCGAGCCCCGTGGTGTTACCTGCCGTTGTTGTTGTATCTTTACAAAAATAAATTGCGGGTAACGCTTAAAGGCTAAACTAGTCTAAATAAGTTGGTTTAAGTTCATCCTCATCATCTCCTCATATCATCAGCTACCTACCAGTAAAAGTCCCGTCAAAATCGGTCCAGCCGTTCCAGAGATTAGCCGGAACAAACAGATAGACAAACAAATATTTAAAAAAATGATTGTGAAAAGCTGTTAATTTGAAATTACACGCAGACACAGATTTTTATTTATTTATATAGATACTGCCATGCCAGTGGAGCACAATCAGCGTCATAAAAAAATGTGTGTAAATTTTTAGACTGCCTCGTTGGTCTCGCGGTTGGCGTGTGCGACTGCTGATCATGAGGTCTCGGGTTCGATTCCCGGGTCGGACCAAATGTTTGTATGATCTACAAATATTTGTTTCGGAGTTTGGATGTTTCCTATGTATAATATGTATGTATTTACAAAAAAAAAAAAGTATATATGTATTTGTATCAGTTGTCTAGTACCCATAACACAAGCTCTGCTTAGCTTGGGACTAGACGGCGTTGTGTGTTAGTTGTCCGAAATATTTATTTATTTATTTTCACATAACTTGGGACTTGAAAATTTCTATTATGCCGAGGCGCTAAAGCTAATTTACAAAATTGATGGAATTTATGTATCAGAATGTAGTAAGACTATTTTTGTGTCTATATCTTTAAAACTAAAGGAACGCTGTAATATATACTTACAAGTTAGTACAATTTTCTCTAAAAATCAAGAAAGCTTTGAAATAAAACTTGTTACATGTTTTAAAATAATGACATCTATTAGATTAGTCGCGTAAATCTTTCTAAAACAAAATGAAACACAGCAAGAACAACGTACAAAGGGCAAGGCTGTCACTGCGGTATACGCCATCTCTCGAAGTTATTTGGGATCATCTCGCATTGGAACACCTTGATCAGCTTGAAATAGTATTAGTTCAAAAGAATATGTATAGATGGCAGTACTTTTGATACTTTTTAAAATTCATTTTGTAATACATTAATTTCATTTCCTTAACGCTAATGCATTGAATGGACTATAGTTATATGACAGGGTATATTTTTAATAAACAAGTTATAAATAAAGAAGTCTAAAACGGACTATAATTATCAGAAGGAACAATAGCAGAACAGAATAGGTAAAACAAGAATGATATATAATGAAAATAAGAAATTATTGAGAATAAAGAACAATAGGACAAACTGTTACCATACTCTAAAAATCAAGTAAGCTGTTTTTAATTATTATTTTTGATGGAATAAATTGATGCAAGTATATTAGCGCCATCTATCCGTTATTTGTTGTATCATTTAAACAAGGACATTTCGGACACAGAGTCAGTTGCTTTACGGGCAGAGCATATCAATATAGTTCTACTAAACCACAATAGATGTCACTGATAAATATTTTAGTCTACCCTTGAAATAGGTTTACCGATCGTAGAAACGGAATACGGCTACTCGAGAGATGCTTGGTGCAAGCAATCTCTTAAACATTTTTGATTTTCTTTTTTTTTAAATTATATAACCGCCTAATTATAATAAATTTAGTAGAATAAAAACGCAGAATTAGTATTAGCGGAACAGTAGGTACCTAGATCAAAAGTGTTTTATTATAGTTTGTACAAGATTAGGTAATCTCTTACGTAAAAGGAGGCAACACCACCATAGAGCACACTGATGCCATAGCTCGATACAGTTAATGAGCTATCAACTTTCTAGGTAGTAGAGCCACGTTTAGTCCAGCACGAACGGGCCGGCTAGACCGAGGCGGTCACACAACACAGAAGACCAACCTGATATGAGAGTATTTATGCTTTCGTGTTTCGTCGGTGAGTGCAAGACCGGAGGCTCAATGATGCAGAAGCATCTCAATAGGCCGCCACAGTGTCGGCCACCATGCTACATTGTTGCATTGTCCTTATTCGCAATGAGTTGATGATTGCCATTGCTCTTGGATTCTGCTTCATGCTTCATTCAGGCAGAATAGATTCACCTTGGCAGGCCCATACATAAAAAAAAACAAGTTCGTGACACTGCGTTTTTTTTATAAATACTCCAAAACCTTCGGGCCTTTAAATTAGCAAAATGTTTAGGTAGTGTCACTTACAGTAATGCAAGCTTAATGCAATAAATTTTTGACATGTTAAAAACTTTGTTGGGTTAAGCTTGTAGTATTGTGCGGTGTCTTTAACCGACTTTAAAAAAAGGAGGCGGTTCTTTTGACTAGGTTTTTACCATGTTGGCAAGACGGGTTGGTTTCGAGATTTCATTCTCTTTGGTGCTGTGCAGTTGTCCTGAAGATCTAGACCTCCTTTTAGTTCGCTCCTACCATACCCACGGGATGAAAAGGGGTGGTGTTACTCCGTATGCATATTACGTCAATAGACGCGGATGAAACTTAAATCTTTATCTTTAAAGACTTAAAAGTTTTAAGATTTTTCGACTTTATCTGTAAACTCTTCGAAATATAGTCTGTATTGCTGTGTTTTGCAAACAACTATGTTTTTACTTTTTAAGGTATAGTATAAGTTATATATGAATACATTGTAAATTTAGGGTACGATGGGGCTGACATGGTCTTATGTGTGACTAAAAGCCCCCAAATAAAATGAGATTTAAAAAAAAACTTTAAAGACTATAATTTTATTTATTCTGAGTCTGGGTGAAATTCATCTTTAATATTATTATATGTTTTTAGAAATATTTAAGTATATTTATCAGCACTCTTTTACTATAGCACTGGGCCTGCCTAACTCAGAATCAGACAGCCGTGGGTGAAATATGTGAGTTCGATAAAACACAATTACGTCTAATTTTACTTTTTTTCAGGAAAAAGCCTAGCAATAAAAGCTTCGTCTGAAGATATTATTTTCTTTCAAGGGATCGTCCACCGTCTTTGTTAATTTCTAACGAGCTAATTGCACTTGAGGGTCCCATTTAATTAACGACAATGTAAATAACATTAGGGCTGGCCACAAAGGGTCAAAACTTTGAACCTCATAGGAACGTAACGGACCCTGTACACATACTTTTGATTAATTAATAGTCAAGTACTGACATAAGTGTATAGCAAGATGGACCCCCTTGAGGTTTTCTCAAGGAGAATTGTTAATGCGATGCCTATTAGATAATAGCTTCGAGAGGATGCGAGTTGTAAATTTGATAAGGTCTCATAGATCCTGTAACATATTAAATTTCCTATTTCACTTAAGGATCAATCATTTGTAAACTTCGTCTGTGATGGAAATGTACGTTAATTTTTACCGCAGTTTAAAAGGCAATGGTTGGGGACACAACATTTATAATTTTTTTACCGACTTCCAAAAAGGAGGAGGTTCTATGTTCCACTGTATGTATTTTTTTTAATGTATGTTCACCGATTACTCCGTCAATTGAGGACCGATTTTAAAATCCACTTTTGCCACCATATCAGGATCTGATGATGGGATCCCAGGGAAATCGAGTGAAACCCTCATTTTTTTAGGAACATACTATGTTTTTTGTATATTTTCTGAAGTTACACCGGTATTTGCGTCTGGTAGTCATCATTTTATGATGATGAGCTGATGATGTAAGGTACAACTCCTTAACGGTTAGGAGTTATTGAGAACCCTATCCCAGTCTCTTGTAATAATTTTAAGATTTACGTTGTAGTGCTTAATCAAGACATGCACCTACTTGCTTTAAAAGTTCATCATTAAAGAAGTACAGTACTTGTAAAATTATTATGTAAATAATTATAATACGACTAGCTGACCTACGCAACCTCGTTTGCGTCCAAACTACCATCCCCCGTTTTAACCCCAATAGGGAGTTAATTTCTAAGGATACATTATTAGTACACCTCCACACCATCTATAGAGCATACGTTTTAAATTTCAAGTCTCTTACTTCAAAACATAGGACTTTCATACAAACGTCCAACCCCCGTTTTACCTCCTTAGGGGTGGAGTTTCGTAAAATCCGTTCTTAGCGGATGTCTACACCATATAAGGAACCTAACTGCCAAATTTCAAGTCTGTAGGTATTATAGTTTCTGAGATTTCGTGATTAATAGGTGAGTGGTATTTCGCTTTTAAATATATGTAGATTAGATGTATAACTCCACTGTAGAGACCTGATGTAAATTATTTTCGAACTTTTTGTGTTGTTTTTTTAGAAATATTCAACTTTAATGTTTTAGATCTAAGTGGTTACAAAATTTTACCTCCTTTGTTTATTATTTATCTGTAGTAAAATTTTCAAGAATATTACTAAGAGAAATATCATTAAAGTAATAGCTGATTAAGGTACTTTACTTGGAATACGAACCGGTGTGAACATTCTCACCAAGTGATAAGGTGCTGAGTAATTTTTATGAGTACATTTGCCGTAACAATAATAACAACTGGCAACTAATTAAAAGCGGGACGTGAACTGACTGGGTGGGGCTTCCTTACCTTGCTAAGGTGTGGTCAGCAAAAACGAAAAAGCAGAAATAGTTTCTCTACTCAAATTTGGTCTGTTTTTCTTTTCTCTTGTGACATATTACCGTAATTGGTTCAATTTGTTGTAGGGTGAAAAAAACATTAATTTATTTGACGACTTACCTAAACTACATTTTGTCATTCTTGGTTGTCTCGTTCCAATGTGCAAAAGGTTTTTGTACTAAGACGGAAAAAATGCATGCATCTGTAGCAGAATATTTCTCTCACCACCGATACTTCTAGCACGTGACCTTATATAAATGGGTAAACGATGGGTATTACACTTTATTGGTCCATTTCATTAAGACCATGCAATTTTTGTCTTTGTGGTTCCTAATCACAAAAAGTTTTTCAAATTTTCCTCGCTTTTGCGTACTGTATGGACCAAGCATAAAAGTTATTAACATGCACGTGCATTATGCATTTCGCAGAATTTTGATGATTCATTAATTTATAATTACATTAACAATATAAAGGTCTTCATAAAATAAATATTTTATAGTAACAGTAAAGTTCCGCTTACATTATTGTTTTGTATACGCTACAAAAAGACGACTTCTAATTAGCAAGTTGAGAGCTAAATATTACATTTATGATATGCAAATTTTGCTGAGCCAACTAAAGTGAACGTCATAATCTAAACTGTATTCGAGTAATATTAGGGTTTAATTTCATCGGCAGCACATTGAGACTTTAAGTTTTCTTCTTTATAAGTATAAGGACCCGTTTGTATTATCGCATTTATTTTATGACGTGTATTTTAGTAATGTTCTTTTTTAAGAATAGTCAAAATAAAGTATATGTATGAATTTGTAATACACATTTATAAATAATATGTGACTCTACATGTGACACATTTTCATTATGATCCTTCGTTTACTCGTTTTCCCAGTACAGCCACTGTTGTGTTGTATGTTTCACGACAAGATATTGCAAAGCAAATATACGGGAAACAATTAAAAATGTAAATTATGATTCATCCTATTCAATAATATTATTTTGGAATAGTCAATTCTTAAAAACAGAAGAATTTTGCGATTTCGTTCTTGTCAATTGCCATATAAAACAAATGGTGTTTTTGAAAAACTATTGTATAAAAATTTTCAAACAGGCTGCGGAGCTCTCGATACAGTTTTTCTTAAACTATACCAATAGTTAGCTAGAGAAATAGTGACGGTAGAAAGTAGCCGTGGACATAATTTTAACACGCCACGCTGATTTCAGCACGAACGGGCCGGCTCGACCGGGGCGGTACTACCCTCGCACAGAAAATCAACGTAAAATGACAGCAGCAGTGCTGTCGTGTTTCGTTGGTGAGTGCGAGACCGGAGGCCCAATTAGTCTAGTCAACAAGTTCCATACTTGTTGACTAGACTAAAAGATGCAGCAGCATCACTAGGCCGCCATAGTGTGGGTCGCCATACTGCATTGTCTGCATTCGCAATGAGTATGGTGACCACCACTCTTGGATTCTGCTTATGTTTTCCATCAGGCAGAGTAGAGTCATTTTGGCGGGCCAAAAAAAAAAAAAAAAAAAAAAAAAAAAAAAAAAAAAAAAAAAAAAAAAAAAAAACATCGAAGAACGAGTAGGTATATTTTCACCGGGTCACCATGAGGTTCCAACTTGATATTCTGGTGCTTGAGATCGTTCGGTTTGAGCTAAGACAGACGATTCATGATGTAGACAAGTTGTACATGATGAAAATTGACCACAATTTTGGGCCTATTTACTCTTGTACCATAAACTGTAAAGTGACTAGTTGCCAGTGAGAGTCAAGATGAGATCCGACTCTCAATAGCTGGCGCCCAACGGTGTGTAAACTAAACTGTGGACGCGACGCCCGCGTTCGCACGATGACGCTCATCAATTGAGTAACCGTAGCGGAAGCTTTCCTGTAGTACGCCCATAGTCTCGTTAATTATGCGCTCCATTAGTTTAGACAGAAGGGAGGTTTTAGCGATGGCCTGTAATTGGACGATACTGAACTGTGTGTGTATAATACAGGATCTTCAGTCTTTAGCTGAACCTATTTCATGAAGGTAGGCACAAAGGTTGCAATACTGCACCGCATTTAGTAACAGTCTTGGTCTTATTAATAGCAATTTCCACAACCCTAAATGTTTAAGTACACAATCAAGCATTTTCATTATATGCTCCTCGGTATTTTACAGTGTCTTTGTCTCATCAAGACATCAAGTGTTATCGTTTATTCCGGTCCCTTCCGACATCAGAAGTGAGATCTGAATCTCATTTGCCCACAATGTTTGAGAGTGTAACGGATCGTCGGTCGCGGCGAACGGTCGAACTACCCTCCGCTTGAAAATCGTACGAGGTGCCATTTGTAAAATTTTTGTAAGCGCGAACGGGCACATAGTGTCAAAGTGTCGGTATAGCCATTCGCGTACGAACGGTTCGTAAAACGTGCGGCCTTCAACAGCGGCAGCGTGTTGTAGTAAAGCAACTCATTGATAACTCTGAAGTAACCGGTATGTACGGATAACTCCAACAATCTGGTGAGTCGTACTATTTTTATTTTGTGCCGAATGCACTTTAATAAGACAAGTTCTGTCAGATGAATTTCTAGGCAAACGACAATATAGTACAGTAACATTATTGAGGGTAGGTAACGCCCGCACTTATTGTAACATCGAAATTCTATGTACAGTTTTAATCCGGTTTTATTAAGTGTGGTTATTGTTTCATGTAGTATACGATTGCTGTATTTCGAGCGACATAATTATTTAGGGAAAATAATGAGAATCGATCTAGAGCCTACGGCACTGGATAGGCAGTTGGAAGTGGTGTAGTTGATGAAGGGGGCTGGCCTAAACCGGGGCAATGCCTACGGTCAGACTACGACTTTTCTGGTGTGAGCTGGGTGGCAAGAGATTGATTTGGGACTGGCCTATACGGGTCGACGTTCCGAACCAGTTGATTGCAGCAGCTGTGTGTGGTTATCGTGACTGATCGAAGAGACACCTTGTGTGTGTGATTGCGTTAGTGAACGCTGGGAGGTTGTCCGGTTCATGTCATCATAACTGATGATGGCTGATCGAAGGGACGCCTCTGTGGATATTGTGAAGTAGGTGTCCATAAGTGTTGTTGTACCTTGTTTGATCGATGCCGATTAGTTATCCGATCCACGTTGTCATTGGAGATGACAGCTGGTTGAAGAGATGCTTGTCGCGGTCGTTATGTTCAGATGTGTCAGGGATGGACGAGCTATATCTACGGTAGTTTGCTCTTTGCAGATTAACGGGGGAGTACAAGACTTGCAAAGGCGAGTGATCACACGAGGACTTGCGAGTGTCAGTATGGCCGTGTCGGAATGAGGGTATCCGAATAATAAAAGTATCGAACGGTTCCGTGAGTCGGGCGAGGTAGTAATGGAGTCTATATAAAGCGGCGCGATTGGCAACAGGACACAGTTTCTCTTCAGATCTCGTGACGACCATATCTCTTGATTGTGACATGGAGTAGTAGTAGTTTTCTATTATTTGATTTGTGATTTATTGTATCTCTGTGTTTTATATCGTGTGTACGAGGCGGTATTCACCAGGGGGGGAATTACTAGCCTAGGTGGCGAATTCCACAGGGCACCGCGGAGGAGTGAGCGTTGCCCCAACCCGTTCGTGGGGGTTGCTGATGGTGTTTAAGTTAATTCGTATCCGTTTAGTAGTGATTAGTGTTTGGCTTTAGTCCAGATTGGCTGTATCTGTGATTTATGTGCTCGTTTTATTCTCGTGCCTTCTGACATCTATTTCATGAAACTATGCGTTATACTATACATTAGCTGAAACTATTTCATGAAGGTAGGCGCAAAGGTTGCAATACTGCACCGCATTTAGTAACAGTCTTGGTCTTATTAATAGCAATTTTCACAACCCTAAATGTTTAAGTACACAATCAAGCATTTTCATTATAGGCTCCTCGGTATTTTACAGTGTCTTTGTCTCATCAAACAACTACTGAGGTATATAGTTATGTATTCACAAGGTGGAAACCGCTGTCAAACCTTTGACATGCTTTCTCATGTATTAGAATATGCCACGCCCACAAGTAGGAGGGCAAGAAGCGGAATTAAGCTTAGAATTTAGTATTACTTTCATATTCAGGACTTTAAACTAAATTTGATATGATGTTTGATACCGGAATTGTGTCAGCTATTCACCAGAATATAAAGTAGAAATATAAGGCATTTACGAAGTTATATTAAAAGACGAATTTGAATAATAAATAATAAAATAATTAAACTTAAATGAATAAAAGTTTCTAATCCATTATTTTTTACATTTCAGTGTTCTTTGTCAGTATTTACACTACAAAATATTTTATTAACGATAATAATCGGAATACTAATAAAATTTCAATTTGATTTCAGCTCGAACGGGCCGGCTCGGCCAGGGGGTACTTCTCTTTTATAGACGATGGTACTACCCTCGCACAGAAAATCAACGAAAAATGACAGCGATTGTGCTGGCGTATTTCGTGCGAGACCGGAGGCCCAATGATACAGAAGCATCACTAGCCCGCCATGGTGTGGGTCACCAAGCATGGTGCATTGTTGCATTGTCTTCATTCGCAGTATGGTGACCACCACTCATAGATTCTCTTAGATTAGAAAAATACGTTACTAAAGAAAATATCGATTAAACAAAAACCAATTGACCATGTTTAATTCTCTTCACAAATATACCTACACGATAGAGTAATAGAGAGACCAAGAAAAGTTCGAGGTCGCTCACCACATCAATTATCGTAACAAATCATATGAACAAAACGATACGTTTATGTTGTCGTACATTATAGGTATAGTCCCAGTTTGGCAAAAAGTTTGTGGTAAATTTACGCTACACGCCAAAAACAGGGCAATATTGTAATGTTGGGTACACTTTAAGTAAGTATATACGAATTAATAAAATTTCGGTTTCTTGTATATAAGTAGTTATATGTTCTGTGCGCATCGGCCTACGGATGAACTTGGACAAAACCAAGGTCATGTTCAATGAACATGTACTACCGGAACCGGTCGCAGTACACAGTGCCGTTCTCGACGTTGTTCAAAATTATGTGTACCTCGGGCAGACTTTGCAGTTAGGAAACAACTTTGAGGATGAGGTGAACAGGAGAATTCAGCTGGGTTGGGCAGCGTTTGGGAAACTTCGTCGGGTCTTTGCATCGTCGATCCCACAGTTCCTTAAGACGAAAGTCTTCAATCAGTGCGTCCTACCCGTCATGATATATGGAGCCGAAACGTGGACACTTACGGCACGGCTGGTCCACAAGTTCAAAGTCGCTCAGCGTGCTATGGAGAGGGCTATGCTCGGCGTTTCTCTGAGGGATTGCATCAGGAATTAGGTAATCCAGCAGAGAACCAAGGTCATCGACATAGCCCAAAGGATAAGCAAGCTGAAGTGGCAGTGGGCTGGCCATATTAGCCGCAGAACTGATTATCGTTGGGGTAAACGGGTTCTTGAGTGGAGACCGCGTTTCGGCAAACGTAGTGTAGGACGTCCACAGGCCAGGTGGAGTGATGGTCTGCGCAAGACGGCTGGCAGGAGCTGGACGCGAGAAGCCGAGGATCGAACCAAGTGGCGCGCAATTGGAGAGGCCTATGTACAGCAGTGGACTGCGATAGGCTGATGATTAACTTTTACTTTTTTAAATTTTTACTTAACTATATACTAGTTAAGTAAAAATTAAAACAAATGCCATGGGGACTAAAATATGTATAAACATAATATATGACACACATATGTAAAATGGCTGAATTATAAGTTATTTAGTTGTCAACAATACTAATATACGTAATTAGTATAGGGAAATCTTTCTACTCGTGTTTCGTTTGATAAGATTTCACAAAAGTTATAATTAAAAAAATGCAGCAAACAGAGGTCATGTGTGATTATACATTTTGTAAAATAGATCTGTTTTACTTATGTACGTAATTCCAGGTTATTCAAGTTTTTGATATGACTCAGCGATGATGGGCCTTAATCACAGTTTGAAGCGCTTGCCACCTTAAATGTGGAGTAGAAAAATAAAATTTCTGGATTAATGATTTCCTTTAACACAATTGTAGGGTGAGACAGTTGTTATTTTAACACGAAATCTCAACACGTACGCTACTTTAAAGATATAGGTCATGATCGAGTAATTAAAGGAGTTTCTGACCGGTAATGTAAGGTTTGTATGCGTTTAGCCAGCGGCGTAGGCCTAAAAACCTCCTTTTTAAGCAGTGGACTGTTAAAGGCTGTTGATGTGATGATGATGCGAATGTAAGGTTGAGTGCGATTTATTTTGGATAATATGTAATTAAAATAATACTGGTACTAAGGGGCGGTACTACCCTTGCACAGAAGTTGACAACGTAAAATAATCACAAATTTTAACAAAAAAAAACCGACTTCAATCAAGACCAAATTTAAATGGGACCATACGGGAATATCGAGTTATTCGTTAATTTTTCGCACACATACTTAATGCAAATTGAAGACTTATATGGTTTTGTCATGGATGACATGTCAAAACTGGACCAAATTGAAATTGGACCACATGGGCTTTCAAATAAAAAAAGAATCATCAAAATCTGTTCACCCACTCGAAAGTTATGAGGTAACAAACATAAAAAAAAAATACAGTCGAATTGAGAACCTCTGGTCTTGGATTAGGTAAACGTAAATAACAGCGATCGTGCTGTCGTGTTTCGTTGGTGAGTGCGAGACCGGAGGCCCAATGATGCGAAAGCATCACTAGGCCGCCATGGTGTGGGTTGCCATGCTGCATTGTTGCGTTGTCTGCATTCGCAGTGAGTATGGTGACCACTACTCTTGGATTCTGCTTATGCTTTCCATCAGGTAGAATAAAGTCATTTTGGCAGGCCCATACATAAAAAAAAGAAAAGTGGATTGATATTTATGGTCCAAGAGTAAGCAACGTACTTTACGCTTAGTACAGAAATGGATTTCTAATATTGTTTGACAAAGGAGCAGGCAAACTTTACGGTTGATATATTCCATTTTATGATCTTCTTTGTTTTTGTTACAGGAGTGAAGACAAGCATAAACGTGAAGAAACGATTGATATTCGTTATTTGTGATATTTATAAGGAAAACAAAAATAAACATTGTTTGCTCTTTCTTTGTGTAATTGAAGAATTGCTAGTTATACTTATTGGTAATGTGTGTATCGAAAAGAGAGCTTCGAATAAGTGTTGGTAGTGACATTAGGCGTAATATAGCTGCCTAGGAATATTACAACGTTCTGAAAATAATTGAAGAATTGCTTGTTATACTTATTGGTAATGTGTCTATTGAAAAAAGAGCTTCGAATAAGTGTTGGTAGTGACATTAGGCGTAATATAGCTGCCTAGGAATATTACAACGTTCTGACAACTATAGTGATTTAGAATAAAATAAATTATAATAAGAATTTAAAAGGTTCCTATTTATACTTCTAGGTTTTGTATAATAGGTTATTTATTGTCATAACTGCTGTGAGATTTAAAAAAGCATTAAACATAGTATTTTCGTCATTACTAAAAATATCAAAATAGTATACCTATGTACCCAAGTATACCTACTATGTTGATGTTTTTATAAATTAGTAGTTATAATAAATATAAATAACACATCATATTTCGGACATCTGACACAACACCATCTAGCTCCGCACTAAACTGAGCTTATACTATGACAGCTAGATTAAGCGATAGGATACTTAGGTATTACACTTTTAGAAATATATACATATTCTACCTAAAAAGCATCCAAACCCCGAAACAAACATTTGAAGATCATGCAAACATCACTTTGGCCCAAACTGGGAATCTAACCCGAGACTTCAGCATAGAAGTCCGACACGGACTCAATATCTGTATTTTTTTAAACTGCAAATTTGTTATTTGAATTTTCACATACTTATTTCAGGGCCAAACTCTTTTTATTAAACTCTTGTGTTTGAGGTCTCGGGTTCGATTCCCGGGTCGAAATTAGTCTGTCTGTATTGTCTGAAATATAAGAAATGAAATTAGAAAAAGCCAAACAAACAAGATAAAACCTGTTGGATATATGACACATCAATATTTGACAAACGTGATGCATTTAAAACACCAAAATGTACATATGGAGGACATCTCTAAAATATCAACTTATATTTCTTATTAAATTCCTCTGTTAAACATTCAAAACGCTATCAAACATAATGACATTGTACTAAATTAAATTAGGTTCAAGTTCGTCTTTGTGTAACCAACACTCATCGCAATTCGTCTTCTTCCACTTGATGGATGAGACCTCGCCACTTCCCTAATAAATGTAAACAAAACAGTTACTTTTTGTCCTACCATATTAATGAATGGCCTCCGATGATAAGTTTAATTGTTTTGAATGCACCCTCTTTGATCTTGATAAAAGCTTCTTCGTAGAACCATTTTTTGTGGCAAAACGTTGCGTTATTGACGCAGAGATGTTGTAATGTCACACCATTCATTATACGGCGTTAAAATAACAAACAATACTGTACCAAGTTGCTCAGAGATAAAGTATATTTTGGTTTAGCATTGCTACTGATATAAGAATGTCATATGATACAAAATCTTTTTTTATTCCACAAAACGCAGTCACCGTAAAAAAGGAAGTGTCCCTGGAATTCTTCGTAATAGACGAGGTATTTTAATGAGGATTTTTTAAATAATAAATGCTAAGTGTGGAGCGATTGCGTGTTTCAGGTGAATTGGTGACTAACGGTCAGGCTGCCGATTAAAGCACCCAAAGACGGAAGTATTGTTAAATTCTTTGATAACATTGTTGGTTTGTGGACATGAGAGAATTGGGGCGAGAATTGTTCATGAAAGGTCGAAATAGTATATTTAAATTACCCTAAACTAGGAAAATTAAAAATAATTAGTCCATTTTATTATTAAAAATTGTTATTAAAATGACGTAGATAATAATAATATCATTAATTACTCCTATATTACAGGCTGACTAGCTACCCGCGGTATAACAAAACCGCAGGTAACGCCGCGGGGCGATGCTAATGTAAAAATTTTGTTGGGATAGCGAGTGTAAAATAACCTAAATTGCTCCTTATATGATCGGCTATCTGCCAGTAAAAGTTCCGTTAAAATCGATCCCGCCGTTCCAGAGATTAGCCGGATCAAACAGACACAGAAAGGCGGACAATTTTTTACAAAAAAATGCTTTTTTATGTAAGCACGTATTTAAAAACTGTAAATTGAAATTACAAATAGGCACTTCAATTTTATTTATTTGTATAGAAGCAATAGAAAAGGGATTTCAGTTTTGGAGCGTCGAACTCCAAACTAGCTGACAAAAGCCAGAAAAGGTGACACAATAAGTCACCTATGTCTTATAGATTTTTTTAGTTGTTCATTTTGCTCTCATTAGCTCGCTTCTGCGTTTACCGCAACATTTACCTCTCGATCAGACGACAAATTAATGAGTCACCAATTCAGACTTAATCAAGCCCATTACATTGGGCTCAACACTAATTGGACAAAATGACCTTTTATAGGCCTCATCAAAATAATACTCTGATCGAATCACCCACTGAATTGATTCTAGGTACAGAGATGAGTAAGACTCAGGTGGAATGAATCAGTATAGGTAAACCTTTTCCAATATAGATGGGCCTGTATATTAAGTTGTTAGTGACTGCCGACTGCCAATTTAGATACTATGTACTAAATGCCTTTTAAGTATTAACACACACTCAGTTCAATACTTCTGCTATAGGCTTTCTGATTTCTGTTAATTGTGAAACAAACGGTTCACACAAATAAATATATCTTTACCTTTTTTTCGCCAAAACGATGTACTTTGATATAGTTCACTAAAGCTCTGGTAACTATTTATTTAGTTATTAGATAATAATAAAAGAATATTTGCCTAACCTTTAACTCTTTGAAGAAATAGGCAACTGACTGAAAGACAGGAACAACAATTACTTTAATGTTAATACTATTGTAGGAATGTCTCTTACTATTAACAATGTGGAAATATCGGTAAAACAGAAAATAAAGGACATAGACAGAAGGAATTCTCTTGAAAGAAATTCAAGAGAATTATAGATATGCGACCTAGTCTTGCTTGAGTTATTAATAATACTCTTTAAACCATCTGGAATATTCTTTACCGTTGCTTACCTTCCATAATAACATTAATATACAGTAAAATAATGATGTTTAATAGGCGTCTATTTACTATTGCGTCATCTTCCTAGCCTTACTTATTCCCAAGATTATTAGGCTACTATTTCAATCGGTTTTACCTGAAAGTCAGTTTTTCCACGGAGCAAATGGCATCGGACCATACCAAACCCTGAGGGTGAACTGAATTAGAAGGTTGAACTAGTTGTCAGTATATTTCCCATGTCGTGCGGCGTTCCGCAGGGGTCTGTCCTTGGACCACTCCTGTGGAACGTGGGGTAAAACTGGGTCCTACGAAGTCGTCTGCCTCCCGGGCTGGGCGTAATTTGTTACGCCGATGACACACTTGTCACAGCCCGGGGGGCGAACTTCCAAGAGGCGGCGCGCCTGGCCACCAGGGGTGTTTCTCTGGTGGTCGGGCGCATCGAGGCGCTGGGCTTACGGGTGGCCCTGGACAAGACGGAGGCCCTATTATTCCATAGCCCCGTCGTGGTCCACCCGCCGGCGCCTCCATAGAGGTCAACTCGGTCCTCGTACCGGTTCGGGCCCAGATGAGGTATCTGGGCCTGATCCTCGACGGTAGGTGGCTCTTCGACGAGCACTTCCGACAGCTTGGTCCAAAGTTGGTCGACGCTGCCTCTGCCCTTGGGCGACTTTTGCCCAATTTGGGTGGAGCCAGCGTCGCAACACGACACCTCTACACGGGGGTGGTCCGGTCGATGGCGCTGTATGGTGCACCGGTGTGGGTGGCGGCTCTGACTGCCCTAAATAAGGCCCGCCTCTGGCGGCCTCAGAGGGTATTGGCAGTCAGAGCCATACGCGGATACCGCACGGTGTCGACCGAGGCGGCGTGCGCCTTGGCCGGAACACCCCCGTGGGATTTGGAGGCGGAAGTGCTCGCCGAAGTTTATCGACGGGTGGCTGGATATCGGGCGGAGTATGGCTATCGCCCTCCGCCCGAAGAGGTACGCGAGTGGCGTGAAGCCGCTCATCGAGCCACTATGGACAGATGGTCGTTCCGGCTGGAGACTCCACGCGCTGGCTTTGCCGCCGTGGAGGCTCTCCAGCCGGTCATCCTCGAATGGGCAGGGCGGCAGCACGGGACCCTTTCCTTCCGACTGACGCAGGTCCTTTCCGGGCACGGTTGCTTCGGGAAGTACCTGCACTCGGTCGCTAGGAGGGAATTGAGTCCCGCCTGCCCCTACTGCGACTGCAGTGAGGACTCGGCCCAGCCTACGCTGGCGATTTTCCCCGCTTGGGCGTCGCAGCGCCGGGCCCTCACTGCAGTCATCGGAGGAGATCTCTCGCTACCGGCCGTCATACGCTCCATGGCCGGTAGCGACAGCAGTTTTACGGCGGTCGCAACCTTCTGCGAAGATGTAATCTCGCAGAAGGAGGTGGCGGAGAAGGCCCGGGAGGATGATATCCACTCGGACCCAATCCGCCGCCGGCGAACCGGGCGGCGGAGGCGCGCCTATCTGCGCCTCATGCCGCCCTGAGTGTGGCCGCGGATGGTCGGGACGGGTTTTCCCCTCCATCCGCTCTAGTGGCCACCCGCGAGGGGGCGACGTACGCGTGTGCCGTACGTCGCCTACTTAGATAGTCCATCAGGTGACGGTGCCCGCTTCTGTGCGGGCAAGCGCTGGGAGGGGTCCGGATGTGTTAATATCAGCAGTTCCCGGATTCCTCCCTTCACAGGCGCAGAGTGGCACACCGTGTGGTTTTAGTCGGTTTGAGTCCGACACACCGCCCCGCCGTAAACCCCGGTGGAGTGACGGTCCGATGGGATTTCCACACGTTAAAAAAAAAAAAAAAAATGTCAGTATATTTGGGGGCACTGGATTCCATATTGCCATAGATGTTCATGACAACCGGCACCGAACGGTTAACGTGCACGCACGGGCGTTAAACACCGCCAAACTTTCATACTTTAGACTGTTATTAAGATTTTTTTGTAACAAAACCCCAACAACACTTTTGGCTCGACCCGAGAATCAACGCGAAACCTCTCGATTTGCAGTCGCATACGCTAACCGTTAGACCTACGAGGCCGTCGTCTATCTACGAGTGAGTGAGTGATGATAACTTAGTACTATTTAAATGCGAATTTAAAAAAACAAACGTGTTTTACATATGTAGGTGAACATGTATTTCAATTTCATTATACACACCATATACAACGAGTATGAATGTTCGGAACAGTGAATCTGCGTGTATGTTACGATCCCCAATCCAGGTGCGGACTATCCATTATTTATTGCTTTCAAGCCTATTTCAGACTTACACCGGTAAATGTTAACATAAACCATCGTAGCGTGCTAAATATTCATCCTGGGTGTTATGAGTAGCTAAACTTGGTTTGTATTTGTACTACTATCTTTAGCAGTAATATTCAACTTTAGTTGTGTACACATGAGGTACTGGAATAATTGAGTTGACTAACAAAAATAAGCTAATGAACAAAAATATTTAACAATTTTTTTTTGTAATTATAACATTAGTTAATGGTTTTCGTTTTAAAATGTTTGTTCCCATAAATACTTTGAATATCTATACTAATATTATAAAGCTGCAGAGTTCGTTTGTTTGTTTGAATCAGTAGTTCCTGAGATTAACGCAATCTCAGGAACTATTGATCCGATTTGAAAAAATATTTCAGTGTTGGATAGTCCATTTATCGAGGAAGGCTATAAGCTATATTTTATTTTCAAAAAAATTAGGAATCCGTAAGAAAATTGCTATTTTGTAACCCAAGGTGTGAAATCGAAAACCTATTTTTGCGTGCGCTGCAAAAAATATTTAGAAAATAGAATAGAAATAGAAGTAGTATAGAAATAGTTTAAATAGAACAAAATAATGTATTACGGGTTTGTAGGTCCTATTAAGATCTACAAAAAAGTCCGCGAGAGCATATATCTAACTATCATGGTTTAGTCACAATAACCGCTTTTGTGTTTAATTTTTTTTATTAAATCGTCTGAAGAAAGAAATTACGTTAAATGTGTATCGTAATTTTAATCCTTATCCAAATTAAGCATTGTGTTATCAAGGGTATTTATGTGGAAGTAAAATACTTTTTGTTTCATCCCATTCTGACATTTCGTTTAGAAGTTATCACGAGTGTAAGACGTTAAGAGTTGAATAATAAGTTATTTGCCAAAGAGTTTTTATCAACATAATCTTATTTATAAAAATGAATTGCTTTCGTTTGTCTGGCTAAAACTCGATAACCGCCGGGCCGATTTAGCTGATTTAGGTTTTGAAATGTTTGTCGTAGTTCAGGGAAGGTTTAAACGGTGAGAAAATATGGAAAAATTGCGAGGAAGATAATAAAAACAACAATTTTCTTTTGCCCATATAAACTGTTCTACTAACTTTCCTGTCAAAGTTTTGACTGTCAAATTGAAGCACTTATTAAATTAAGGGTTTTAAATAGACACCACATATTATTTATATATTATTATCGCGTATTTTAATATTATTATTTTGATGGTTGTTATTGTTGCTTCATTCAGAAATTTTTGTCATCATATTGACATATTTTGATGGTTGTCACTGTTTTGAGTGCAAATAAAAAAGAATTTACTGTGCCATATCCATAGAGGTCATATCACAAACAAAATAAGATAACACTGTTAATAAAATCAAAACGCTGTTTTGTTGGAATGTGAAAAAATTATTGATGTCAATCGTCTGTCGAACGTTAGACGAAAGATTATCAATACGGGCTATTTTCTGCACCTATGGCATATAAAGTAGGTACCAGTCATTCTATTACCGTTATTAAAATCTTATATCATCAGTTTGTCAGTGTGTAAGAATTTGATTTACTACTAGCTGATCCGGCAAACGTTGTTTTGCCATAAAAAAAATTGGGGTATAAAAAATAGATGATGGTCGATTCTCAGACCTACCCGATATGCACACCAAATTTCATAAAAATCGGTCTAGCCATTTCAGAGGAGTATGGTAATTAACATTGTGATACGAGAATTTTATCAAAATGGAATCGAAATCCAAATAGATTCGCTAGGGGATCAGTGTGGATGAAATTTTCACATGGATTCCCTTAGGGGATCTAAGCAGGGGATCAAGTGGACGGAGCCGCTTAGAATGAAACGAGTTCGGGCACACCAAACACAACAACGGCGAGCACGACGCAATGAAATCGAGCGATACCGCAGAAACAGTGCTCCTGTGAACCTGGAACGAGTAGCATTCCAGTGCAATCCGGAAGTAGATTATTGTGCCGACAAATACGTGACAATTGGGGAAATGACAATTATTTGTTAATATTGTAAAGAGTTAAAATACATTTGTATCACAAATAATAATTTAACAAGATAATTGCAGATACAAGGACAATTTATCACTGACTGGGAGCACTGTTGCCACTGCCAGATGTGGATCATCAATTTTTACAAATTTATTTTATGGGCAATCAAGATGCGGAATTGAAAGGCGTTGTGCTCATAATCCAACAGTGAAACGAACCATTGTCCAAGAACTGCAAACGTTTCTTCATCAGAACAATAATTTAGTCAAAATGTTCAAAATGGCCTTAGATCGTATGCCATCGGACAGCCATAATATTGTAATCAGAGCTGACAAAACACCTGCTGGTGAGCATGCATGGAGGCTTAATTCACCGACAATCGACGAAGTGGCTATTGTCGTCGTTGGAAAAAATTGCAGTCTAGAGATATTATGCTCCATCGTCATCGGAACAATGAATTGAAACGTGTGTCTGAAACGCATAGGTCTTATGACGCGTTACAATATCCATTAATCTTCTGGCAGGGAGTAGATGGATATTATTTAAATATCAAAATGGTTAATCAAGTAAATGGTAATGATATTAGATAATATTTTTAAAATTCAGTATCAACATATCTATTTATATAAAAATGTATCGCCGAAATGTATGTACACGCATAACTTCCGATCGGCTGCACCAAATTAAATATTTTTTTTATGTGTTCCTTATTGTTAGGACAAGCTTTGTATTAAGAAAAATTAAAAGATAGTGGGAAAAGTCTTTTTTTATGTCCGCAACGGGAAGCTGAGACAGATATGTAAATATGGCGGTACGAAGTTCGCCGGGTCAGCTAGTACCTAATATTAATCTTTATCCAAATAAGTGTGTTGTTGTTTAGGAGTATTAGATCTTAGATGAGTATAATAAATACATCTATACTAATATATAAAGCTAAAGAGTTTGTTTGTTTGTTTGAACGCGCTAATCTCACGAACTACTGGTCCAATTTGAAAAATTCTTTCAGTGTCAGATAGCCCATTTATCGAGGAAGGCTATATATCATCACGCTAAGACCAATAGGAGCGGAGCACCAATGAAAATGTTTCAAAAATGGGGGAAAATTATCACGCTACGAGCAATAGAAGACGCAAACGACGTTGCGTGGGTCAGCTAGTTATTTATAAGTAATTGTTCACCTTAAAATGTTTATATCTAGGTCATACTGAGATTTTTATAGTTTTTTGTTACAATAAGAATCAAACAATTTTAAATTCTACTAATCATGAAACCTATAATGTATAAAATCTATAGCAATTGAAACATTAGCAGAATTATAAGTTAACTTTGGTGTACACGATTAAACATTTGTACGAAATATAAATATACAATGCATGACGTTAAGCAAACGTTTGCTGAAGTTATTTTTTGTTTTCATAGCGTATGGATATGAAAAATATCATTTGAACTTCCAACTTCTCAAGTATCGTAATATGAATATTAAACTCTGGAAAGACCCTCATTTCCGATGATATTTCACCACAAAACATCCCCGTATCGGAAAATAGGAGTCGCATTACTGGCGCGCCACACCATCGTAACATTATTAGACCAACATATGCTCCTTAACGACTTCTAAAAAGTGACACTTTTTTGTAACTGTCCCGTGACAAAAAGTGCCAAATTAACTTTTTAAAGGAAACGATCTGTTTTTGAGACCGCCACGTGTGAGAACGCTGAGATGGCGACGCATTCTATTTCGGAGGTGACGGCACATGGTTTTCTGTTGATACTTTGTCGTCAAATAATCCCTCCTCATCGGGGATATCTATTTTTGGCACTACCCCGATTGATGACTCGAAGTTCGGGGGCTTAACTTGACTTTAATATGCCCGTGATGTATTGAACCTCGTTACAAAGCTGACACATGGAAACGTATTCTCTTTTTGAATTATTCCTTCTACCCGTTACTGACTTTATGGAATTTCTTTCATATTTCACATTAAAAACTTTACTGCTGTTGGCATGTAACAAAGACCGATTGAAATTGAAAATAAAAAACAGAATGTTTATTTCATTTTTCAAATAATATACAACTGTCAGATATAAATACAAACTAGTTTTATTGTGTTTTTCATAAGAAAAACCCTAGAGGAATATGTAAGGGAAAATATGTAAGGGAGAGAGAGGTAGAAAAAGTCATGAAGAGAAAAAAGAAACGTTCTTAACTGGTTCCGACATTATATTCGCATTTGTGAAGATCAAAGAGCATGTTGTGACACACGGGCAGGGAAAAACTTCGGTCGTCGGTGGTGAGGTGAACAACGCTCGAGGGCTCTCAAGTAACACCATCCTTGAGGGAGCTAGGCTTTGAAACAAAATGCGTTTGCATACATTAAACTGTAAGAATGTCGGAGATAGGGAGGGTAATACCGTCGAGTCCCTTGGGAAGTGTGTTTCGGCGATTACACGGACAGAATTTCTCAACAGAAGTTGCCTTCTTGGTGAGATAGTTTGCACGTAACACTAGCCTCTTTGCGTATTTTCACAGTCAAAGCCGCTCTCCAGAATACTTCTGTGTTTTAAAGTATTTGAAAGGCAAATTAGGAACATATCTTGAGTGAGTTCCTTGAGAGCTTCGAGCACTGCTACGCTTGGGACGTTGTAAATATTTGAACGTAATGAATTTAAGCCAGTTCTGGTTTCAGAAACACATTTTGGATTTAAGATAATTCTCTTAAAATGTGCCAAATGTTTTTTAAATATTTGCGAGTAAAGAGAAATTACAAATCCTTTCAACATTGCTAAAGAAAGTGGCATAGTCTCGAATTTAAGTTAACACTTATTTACTTATTATTTTTACACTTTTAAAATACTGTCAGATAAAGGGAGTCTTGTCTAAAGCATCCTTGAATTAATTTAAATTAAATTATCTACGTTATATTATGACTACGGCGAAGCCAAAAAGAAGTGTAATACTTTTGGCAGTCTATGTATGTTTGTATTTCCCATCGTGGCGCCTAAACTACTAAACCGAATTTGATGTTTGAGGAGTTAATGGATTCGTAATAATGGCCCGGATAACATAGGCTGTATAAATTTTATTAAAATGTTTTACTTAGTCGGGTTTTAGTTTTTGAAATTTTTTCTTGTTAAATTGTAAGAACTTAACATTCGGTCGATACATTTTGCATACATTTTATGTTGGAGAAAAAGACACAGACAACTTCGTAACAAAAACTGTCTGCTGGATAGAAAAAATACTTTAAAACCATGAAGTCACTGACATAAGTTATATACGTGTAGGTCTTTCAAAAATGTCTGTTTACATATTGTTTTTAATTAATTCTGTGTATGTAAACATAGTCGAGCACGTTATTAAACAAATTACAACAATGAAACACGAGTGCAAATAAAATTAACGATACAAAGGGTATTAGCCCCATTTATAAACAGCATTTGGAGTTTGCAATCTGTGTGCAAACACATGAGGCCTCTAGGGAATCCCTGCGGCCTCATTCGGATGATGCACGTTCTTGGACGTCTTGAGACATGACTCAGAAAGTTTAATGTTCCTAAGTCATTACAGAGTTACAAGAAGGGGAAAGTTTGTGTTTTTGTCTAACAAAAGGTTTTGATACCATATTAAAAAAGTTAACAGTTATAATCTGTTTGTCTAAGAATGTACATAAAGAAACGTGTGGCACTCGAGGACTGCCGCGGTAAAGCGATTGCATAGCATTTTTTATCAACTTATGCAATTATATTTATTGATTTTTTATTTATGCAGTATTTTTTTTTCTTTGAACATGTATAGGTACTTACGGGGCGCACATGCGGTGAATGTGGCATTATAAAGGTATGATAGATACCTATACACCTATATACTTTCTCACAAACAGCTGCTTACGTATTCGTCCGATTGCGGAGCAGCTCGTCTCGATCCGTGCGAGCTTTGGGTTTCAGGTTTTATTTTCGTTACAGAATTTCTTGATTCGGTCGCCGCGCTCAAAGCCTGCGATAAAAGCTATGCAATGGCTTAAAATAACAATCAGTAATGCAGAACCTCTGCGGCCAAGATATATTATGTATATTCATTTACTTTTTCAAGTGTAATTGGTTCAGTTTCTAATTAGATTTTCGAAATTGAATAAATAAAATACATAAAGAGACAAGGACAAATAAATTTATTATCACACTGCGTCCTGGGTGAGGAGAGAGTATACACACGACTATACGACTCCTACACACATCATGAAATTAATGAACTGTCACAAGATGCCTAAAAAAAATTATAATATATTTCATACAAATTAGGTAAGTTTACTTTGAATATAACCTATGTTTTGGTAAAGTGCCCCATTGGTATACATTGGTTCAATTTAATGTGCAGTATCGACCAATTAGGATTTCAATTAACTTCAACTTGTTTTGTTCATTTTTCATATAGGAGAACATAATATATTATGACGAAAACATAAAAGCGTGAGTTACATTAAAACAATTGATTAGCGGAATATTTGAAATGCGAAATGCAGTTTTATAAGTCAATAAATATATTACTTTAATTACAGGAAATCTTACAGCTAATTAAAAAATATAGTAGTAAAAGCACAATTAAAAGTTCACTTATAAATATCACTGTTATGCAACAATACATTTGTAACATCGTTTTTTTAGTGTTCAATGTTTAGCAATTTTTTGTTTCAGCGCCCTCTCGTTCATTGTAGTTCGAACTACAATTGGATGTTGATCGCGATCGAAGTATCGGGCTGTTGGTACACCTAGGTGGCACTAGGGGGCGTATTTTATGAAGGATATTTAGTTGACATTATGACACTTAGAAATAATGAGACATTATCATATGTGTATCATACGATTCTCACTACTTCTTAAATTTGATCTCAAATAAGCAAGGAGTATGGAAGTTGTACGTCCTGTTCTCACATCCAGAAATGGAGTAGGGAAATCATCTAGAATGTTCGATCGAATGTCTATATAACGGGCTGTGTGGCATATTTCTTTTTATTTCTTAAAACCTTCTCTCGTTAACTCTGAGGAAGCTTTGCTTACAGTGTACATTAATATTCTTGTTGGTAGTGTTTGTGAGTGTTCAAGTCCCACTGTATGTGGTAAGTTAACCTCAAAAAGGTTTTTCCTTATTATCTTATTGTATGTAGAATATGTTCTCAGGCTATTTAATTTTGTTTATAGGGTCGTTAGATTACCGCAGAAAGAATCATACATCTTGCCTGTCTTGTGGTTCAAGATTTGTGCTGAGGACGGTTAACTATTGGCAGCTCACAGCTCACTCCTCAAGACCTATCTGCCCTACCTTGAGGGAAGTTCATATTATATATATGGAAATTAATTATTAATTTTTTACCTAGCACCCACAAGTTGGATCACTGGTGGACGTCTCTGTAAGCTACCTTGAGCTGGAGAGAGTCTACGGCTGACTACTGTGAGTCAGAGAGGTGACCAGAGGGTGGCTATCCTGTGCAGACCAGTCTACAGGCTTAAAGAGTGAAAGAAAAGACTGTATAATTTTATTTTTATTTTTTAAGACTACCTCTTAAGTTTTTTTTGTCAATATATTAAATTAATTAAATTACTTTAAATTCATATGTAAAGATAGCAGGAATTGGAATAAAAGTTTATTTAAATTGTAAGTTGTCTTTTTGAAGTCTTCCTTGGACCCTCCGCACCCTCACCTTAAAATTTTATCTAAATTCTTACGGCGCCCTGAGGTATCATCTTCTACCCTGAGTCGAAGCCGGTGAGTTTCCACCTGACAAGTTCAGGGGTTACAAATTGGCGACCAACGTTCGGCTAACTTTTCGAACCTTGAGGGTGTGCTGAGTGTAGTTCCCGGGAGGACTTTGGATGAGACGCTTACTGTCCGTCCGAGACTACCCAGGACGTTAATTGGTTTTGTGAAGTGCAGTTCACATGTAATAATTATCTCATTGCATTTTTCAGCACTTTATTACCATCTCTGCGGTGTGGAAAAGCATTGAGCAAAATTCAAAATTAAATCAAAATTTTAACTGCACAAATTTTGGTAAGTCTTTTTGAATTTATTTTGGCAAGAACATTTTTTCTTTTTTTCTTTTCCTGTTGTTTCACAGTTCATGTGTGTGTTCCCTAAGGGAGCAGCACATACATATAGCTTGTATTTTGTTCAGGTTTTCCTTGAATAACTTTATTTTTACTTTTTATATTCCTACCTACTTACAACTTAAGTAAATAAATGTGAGATTAACTTCATTTTATTTCTATAAGAGGGTTTGCATAATATAATTAAAGGGATATTGTGCTTCCTTTAACTTGTTTGTAATTTTAACATAATAATTTAACCTTTTAGTGTATTTAAATTGTGTATTTAATAGTGTAATTTAAATTTCAATCTAGGACACTTTGCATAAATAAAAGTAGGGTATACTTTTATCTATAGTAAAGAAAACTTGAATTTTTTGTTCATTGAATGTGGATTGTTAGTAACTACTTTATAGTTGTGGAAACATGAAGCAAACATAATTAATGTATTAGAATTAAATTTATAATTAACTTAGAGTTAGAAAGGGGATCAAAAAAAAAGTTTTCTTTTGTTACCCCACAAATTATTGTAAGACTGAATCTTTTAATTTTTTCACTAAGAAGAACTTAGTGCTTTGTTTTAACTTTGTTAACTTGTCATTAATTTTAATTTTGAATTTTAAAACATTGTGTTAAGAAAGTAACACATTATTTTTATAACATTCAGCCTAATCGTTTTGTAGGACTGAATCTTTTACTTTCTCACTAAGAAGAACTTAGTGCTTTATATATAAATTTTTTAAATTGTCAACAGATTTATTTTTGAATTTTAACATCATGGCCCAGCTGATTAAATGTATTAATTATCTAAAGAAGGATGAACTTATTAACGAGTTGTCTGCCATGGGTGTTTCAGCGAATCCCGATGACACGGTGGTCAGTTTGAGGAGTGAGCTGCGCACTGCGTTGCGCCTTATACGGCGTGGCAGCATTAAAGCCAGCACTGTCGTCCCTGCTTCTGCTGCTTCTGAGCTGTCTTTCTGCGAGCCGAAGGTCATGGAACTGGAAGTCCTTTCTTCAGGTGATTTCGTTTCTAATAAGACTAGTCGCCTAAGAGTTTCCTTGAGGGCTAATTATCTTCTCGCTAGGTTAGCAAGATGTGGTAATGACTAAACTATAATATCATGTTTTACAAATGTATTTCAGATATAATTTATTAACTTTTTTTTGTAAATGGTTTTATGTGCTGAAGTCTATTGTGTGTGTTATAGTGAACCACATCATAATGTAGTAATCTTTTATCTATGCAAGTATATTCCATTCCACTCCTTGCATAAGACCTAAATCAACATCAGGATGTAGTTGGGGAGGCAGTACATATGTTATCGCCTCGTTTCTACAAGTACTAACAGAGGACTTATTATGTCAGCTGTTACGAACGAGAACAGGTGCACTGGACGGTGTCTATAACGTATTGTTCCTTCATTTAGGTATAAGGTGTTGATTAGGTATAGGAGATAGGCAGTGCATAAGATGTCGCCTCGTTTTGCAAGTACTAACTGAGGACTATTTATGTCCACTGTTACGAACGCATTCAGGTGCTCCGGATGGAGTTTGCAATGTACTGTCTATATTTATAAAAAGGTTGTATGTGTTTGATGAAGTAATAAGTAGTTCCATTTTAACATTCAATAGCTTTAGCAATACATCAAAGATAGTGTCGTAGTAGTTTTATAGATTCTCTTTAGACTTCGTTGGTTTGTTTTGGAGCTTAATTTTTTTTAAATTTGTTCTCTGCAGCTTTTTTTTTTGAGTTTGTTTAAATTTTTTTGTTCCATTGCCACTTCTCAAATTATTCCTTGAGCACACTACTCAAGGAACACTGTGGGGAGGGGGTGGTGTAACATCGTTTTTTTAGTGTTCAATGTTTAGCAATTTTTTGTTTCAGCGCCCTCTCGTTCATTGTAGTTCGAACTACAATTGGATGTTGATCGCGATCGAAGTATCGGGCTGTTGGTACACCTAGGTGGCACTAGGGGGCGTATTTTATGAAGGATATTTAGTTGACATTATGACACTTAGAAATAATGAGACATTATCATATGTGTATCATACGATTCTCACTACTTCTTAAATTTGATCTCAAATAAGCAAGGAGTATGGAAGTTGTACGTCCTGTTCTCACATCCAGAAATGGAGTAGGGAAATCATCTAGAATGTTCGATCGAATGTCTATATAACGGGCTGTGTGGCATATTTCTTTTTATTTCTTAAAACCTTCTCTCGTTAACTCTGAGGAAGCTTTGCTTACAGTGTACATTAATATTCTTGTTGGTAGTGTTTGTGAGTGTTCAAGTCCCACTGTATGTGGTAAGTTAACCTCAAAAAGGTTTTTCCTTATTATCTTATTGTATGTAGAATATGTTCTCAGGCTATTTAATTTTGTTTATAGGGTCGTTAGATTACCGCAGAAAGAATCATACATCTTGCCTGTCTTGTGGTTCAAGATTTGTGCTGAGGACGGTTAACTATTGGCAGCTCACAGCTCACTCCTCAAGACCTATCTGCCCTACCTTGAGGGAAGTTCATATTATATATATGGAAATTAATTATTAATTTTTTACCTAGCACCCACAAGTTGGATCACTGGTGGACGTCTCTGTAAGCTACCTTGAGCTGGAGAGAGTCTACGGCTGACTACTGTGAGTCAGAGAGGTGACCAGAGGGTGGCTATCCTGTGCAGACCAGTCTACAGGCTTAAAGAGTGAAAGAAAAGACTGTATAATTTTATTTTTATTTTTTAAGACTACCTCTTAAGTTTTTTTTGTCAATATATTAAATTAATTAAATTACTTTAAATTCATATGTAAAGATAGCAGGAATTGGAATAAAAGTTTATTTAAATTGTAAGTTGTCTTTTTGAAGTCTTCCTTGGACCCTCCGCACCCTCACCTTAAAATTTTATCTAAATTCTTACGGCGCCCTGAGGTATCATCTTCTACCCTGAGTCGAAGCCGGTGAGTTTCCACCTGACAAGTTCAGGGGTTACACATTTATACGATATGCAATAATTACATAAAATAAAATATACGAATTTGAATTTAGAAAAATACATAAAAGAAAAAACAACTATCAACAAAACTTTCGCAAATGTTTTTTTTCAAATGCGCAACACTAAATTCAAACAAGTCAAGATCAACTTTCCGACACTCTCCGTTTTGTTTGTACACTGTTCTCGCTAGAGATAAATAGAGAAGATTTGTTTCTCGTAGATGTGTAGAAGGTTAAAATACAGTACATAATTTTCATTTCTGAATTATTCTTAAACTAGTTGTTGCCCGCGGCTCCGCCCGCGTGTATGTCGGTTATCGAGGCAAATAGTAGCCTATGTGTTATTCTGATGTATAAGCTATATTACTGTAAAGTTTCATCCAAATCCGTTAAGTAGTTTTTGCGTGAAGAAGTAACAAACATACACACAAACTTTCGCCTTTATATATTAGTGTGATTCTATATTTCTTTGGCACGCCCTAGAGCCTAAACGGCTTGTCGTATTTTTATGTGAGTGGTGTCAATAGATTAGTCGTGAGAGTGACACTGGGTACATTAAAATAAAAAAAATAAAAATGAGGATTTTTGGCGCCAAAAAGTAATATAAAAAAAATGTTTTCAAAATACATCGAGTGTGGTATCAAAATAAAGATTTTTTACGGGGATTACGAATATAAAACTTATGTTTTTATTGTTAAATATTGACGCAGTTGGGTTTTTTATTTTTAATAATATATATTTTGTACTTGTTTTATTTTATATTTTTGTTAAGGCACAAGGAAGGTTCTTATGGAGAGAAAATACAAAAAATTACGAAATAAATAGTAATAAATACAATACTTATTATTTTTTCTATCCGACTGCGACAGGTCAATAACTTTTGACAGAACGAAGTCTGTTGGGGCAGCTAGTAATACACAAAACATAAATTTAAGGAGTAAATACACATTTACATGCAATGAATGTCTGAATTCCTTTTCAACAACTGTCTTTTAGTCTAGTCAACAAGTATGGAACTTGTTGACTAGACTAAAAGATGCACAAGCATCACTAGGCCGCCATAGTGTGGGTCGCCATGCTGCATTGTTGAAATCGCAATGAGTATGGTGGCCACCACTCGTGGATTCTGCTTATGCTTTCCATCAGGCAGAGTAGAGTCATTTTGGAGGTCTAAACATAAAAAAAAAAAAAAAAAAAAAACTATGCATTCAACATCAGTGCAAAGCCCAGGAAAACTTGAAAAACTCTATCCCAACCCGTCTGGCCAGCGTCATATACTAAGTCTAAGCCGCCTGTCTCAGGATCTGAGAGATCTAACTAGTGAACTGTTAAAGAATCAAAGTTCTTTTTTTTTAATGGATTAGGGTCGTAGGTAGAGCCACGCTGATTTCAGCACGAACGGGCCGGCTCGACCGGGGCGGTACTACCCTCGCACAGAAAATCAACGTAAAATGACAGCGTTCGTGCTGTCGTGTTTCGTTGGTGAGTGCGAGACCGGAGGCCCAACGATGCAGGAGCATCACTAGCCCACCATGGTGTGGGTCACTATTGTCTGCATTTGCAATGAGTATGGTGACCACCACTCTTGGAATCTGCTTATGCTTTCCATCAGGCAGAGTAGAGCCATTTTGGCAGGGCCAAACATAAAAAAAAAACGAGCAGACGTATCGCCTGATGTAAGCGATTACCCCCGCCCATGGACACCCGCATCACCAGAGGCATCACAAGTGCGTAGCCGGACTTTGGGGGATGGGTTATGGACCTCCGGTACCCTCACGCACTCGGTGAAACACAGCGAAGGTGCTTTTTTACAACGGTTTTCTGTGAGGCCGTGGTGTCACTCCGGTCGAACCGGCCTATGCATGCCGATGCGTGGCTCTCCCACTATAAGATCTAAAATATAATAGTAACATCACACATTACCTGAGTGGTGTTGCTTAATTGGTATATTATTACGAAACACATTCGTGTAGTCGTTGTAAAAAACCAAGTTTAGCCATCCTGCTAGTTTTAATATTAGTAACTTCTCAATAATAATAAAACACATTTTTGGTGAAATCCAACATCATTTATCATAGGCACAATTACTCTTTCAATGCCAACACACTAAATAATGAAGTACTAAGGTGTACATAACAACCAAACACAATCATAAAGTCGTTATTCTTTATTAACATTACGGAGCGTTTTTATGATGGATAGAAATAAGTTACTAAGTTATCCTTAATGTATTAGACTTGGGTATGTCTGTATCTGAAAGGTTTTTATAACATCTTAGCAAACGATAATATTTGTTCTCATAAGCATTATTTACAATGTAAAAAAAATTCAAGATAATTAAATCTCCGTTTAATGTGTTAGTTTTCAACCGCCTTCCATATGGTGTTTGTGTAAACCGGTTATTGTGGAGAACCTAGACGTACAAGTGAGTACGGACTGGTGGTAGTGTGTCGCGCTATGGAGCGCGCGCCTCCTGGTATCATCAGAGTTCTTACTCAGAAGGGGATTATAAATAATAATAAATATTTCAGACATCTAACACACAACGCCATCTAGTCCCAAGCTAAGCAGAGCTTGTGTTATGGGTACTAGACAACTGATACAAATACATAAATACTTTCTTTTGTAAATACATACATATTATACATAGAAAACACCCAAACTCCGAAACAAATATTGGCAGATCATACAAACATTTGGTCCGACCCGGGAATCGAACCCGAGACCTCATGATCAGCAGTCGCACACGCCAACCGCGAGACCAACGAGGCAGTCGGTTATAATGCAAGTAGTAGATACTAAGATACACCTTAAAGGTAAAACAACCAAATAACATGTTTTACCCAGTATTCATTCAAGATAATGTTAACAAAAGCTGTGGGAAGTTTACTGCGAAGCAATAAATTATTTCGGTTCCACGATTGGGATTTTCATGTCTTTAAGACAGTTATTACTACTGAGGGTGCGTTTATGTCGCGAGTGCAGAACGCAATAACCACTGCGGCGATAAACTTAGTCGACTCTGTGCGCGCTGTCATGGGACAAAGGAATTCTACTGGGCAGCGGTTCCCCACTAATCTAGACTAGGGTTGCGAGTTAATGTTGAGATTTTAATAGTGCTTCTCATCTCTAATGTATGTCTAATATTGTAGTAGTTTTTTTTAAAATAAGAAAGTGGTTATGATCGTGAAATATGTATAAAATAAAACTATACAATTGTGTGTCTGTCGTTTGCCAGCAAAATGAAAATGCTAATAAAGTTAGTAGCTACAATTATATTCAAACTAAATTAATCAAATATATTAGAATGCATTTAGTATTTTTTTAGATGATAATAAAAGTAATAATACTTATTAAAAAAAGCGGCCAAGTACGAGTCGGACTCGCCCATGAAGGGTTCCGCAGCAGCAAGTAACATAATATAATTTTTATTTTATTTCTGTGTTGATTGAATGAAAGGTAAATTGCAGTTTACGATTTATGACGTATTAAAAAAACTACTTACTAGTTTTCGTTCAAACCAATTTTCGTTGGAAGTTTGCATAGTAATGTACATCATATATTTTTTTTTGATTTATAATTCTCTCATTTTAGAAGTTACAGGGGGGGGGGGGACATTTTACCACTTTGGAAGTGTCTCTCGCGCAAACTATTCAGTTTAGAAAAAATGATACTAGAAACCTCAATATCATTTTCGAAGACCTATCCATAGATAGGTTTGATACACACGTATAAGTTTAATGAAAAAAAATATTTAGAGCTTTAGTTCTAAGTATGGGGACCCCCAAAATTTATTGTTTTTTTTCTATTTTTGTGTGAAAATCTTAATGCGGTTTACAGAATACATCTACTTACCAAGTTTCAACATTATAGGTCTTATAGTTTCGGAAAAAAGTGGCTGTGACATACGGACGGACAGACGGACAGACAGACAGACATGACGAATCTATAAGGGTTCCGTTTTTTGCCTTTGCCACGGAACCCTAAAAAGTAGATACAATTAGCGTAAGTTTCGTAATAATATGCTCTGGTACTCTTACCTCCTGTCATGGTCTCTTAACAGGCAACTATTGACTAAAAAAACTGAAATTTTGACTCCCGAGTCTTTTTTTCTACGCTTTCATACTTTAGACTTCGTTTTAGTTCTATACCAATTTGAATAATGCTGCTAAAGTTGCTTCATATCCGGTCAGTCATACTGCTTAGCTGCCTATTACAGAAATCAATATGTACTATATTAACACTCTTAAACCACTTCTTTGAGGTTAAGAAGAACGATTGTGTTAAAAAATAAACCTGAAAGCTTAAGAGATAGCCCTGTTGTTGATGGTGTTAACTAGTTTGTATAAACAAGTCTACAAATTCAGTAGATTGAATAAGAAAGTTTTCGAAAAAAAAGTTACATACCCAGGCAAACTTTGCTACCGTTTGCCACGTGAGCTCGACTTAAAAACTTTTAGCTAGTTGACAGCCCTGGCTGAACCAATTTAATGTTGTAAATCCATAGGGCACACTTACCTCCCTTGAAACTCATGCGATATTGCGTTTTTTCTAAACCGCAGTGAAGGGGGCGTAAGCATGTGGAGCTATCGTTTTATGTCGTCACGAAAATGCTTCACTGGTAAAATGTTACGAAAAATAAAATGTGTTACGAAGGTTGTTGACTTTTGTTGTTTTTAGAGCAGCATGCCGTAGTACTTATTGGTTGGATGGATCTTTGTATTTCGTAAACGTAATGTGAAAACAGGGAGATAAATGAATGCAGCTCTCCTTTTACTCTTGTTAAAGATATATTTTTTGTATGACCTAAATTGGTTTCACTTTAGATAAATACTCAAAATAAAACAATAACTATGGGTTTTTTGGTGCGCCGACGAAATGACATCTTTCAGCAAACAATAGTTATTTGTTATACAAGAGGGCAAAGTTGCTTTTTAACCGCGTGCTCAATTTTGATGACCGAGCAAGCGAAGGATTCTAAAAAATTAGAATCCTGAGCATCAAAGAGGGAATCAAAAGAGCGCGAGGTGAAAAATCTTTGCACTCGAGTGCAACACGTAAATTTTCATTCCACCTCAGCGAGGAAACAACTAAATGCAAAAAACGCATTAACAATCACAAGATACTTTTATTTCAGTTTAGGTATTAATATTTATTAGGTACTACATTATGATAGGTAAGTATTACAGATTATTTTTAAATTATTTAAAAAATACTTAGGTACTCGCTCAACCCCGCGGTGTTACCCGCGGTTTTTGTTGTACCGCGAGGAACACCGCGGGACAAAGCTAGTCTAAAAAAGTAGCCTTAGTTACTCCTTAAATTATCAGCTATCTGCCAGTGAAAGTCACGTCAAAATCAGTGCAGCCGTTCCAGAGATTACCCGGAACAAACAGACAGACAGACCGAGTGACGGACAGACAATGTAACAGAAATTATAAAAATAATATTTTAGTATATGTACCGTGAATACATATATATGCATTTAGTAAAAAGCGGTTATTTTAATATTAGAAACAGACATTTCAATTTTATTTATTTGTATGGATGTATAGATGAATTAAAAAAAATTGAAAGTTAAGTTGCTATAGTTACTTAACAAGAAAATGGTGCGGGCAGAGCAAATTAAAAAAAAACTACACCAAGAAGGTTCCGAGTCTGAGTTTTTAACAAATTAAAAAATATGTATGATTAATCGCACCATGGAGGTAGAAGTAAATAGGTTTAATGATGTTTTGAATTCACAAACTTAGTGCACTCGAGCGATGTTCTAAATTCAATTTACTTTATTCGTCTAGAGGATAAAAACGGCTTTTGCACTCAGATATCGAAGCGCAAAAATACTCTTTACGAGCTGGTGGGATGAAAAAGCGTTTATTACTGTGAAGATAACAGTTATGCAGATATGCAGGATCACAGGCGCAGATATAGTTCTATATCTAGACTTTCCACAGTAATAATAGTTTTTTTTTCTGGTATATCATCTAAGCCTGTTAACTATAGTTCGTCCTACCTAATAGAATGTGTTTCGAACAAATCGTAAAACATTATAATTTTTCAACAATTGTGCCTTCTGGCGATTATATTCTTGATATATTATTCGATGTAGTAGTCCGCGTGTTAAAACCTATAATGAACCACTTACTGCAGTCACATTGCGATATGGGCATCGTGATTATAAAAGAGGAAACACGTAGGAAGGTCACAAGCATTTTGATTGATTTTGAAAATAAATAAATAATAAATATTTCGGACATCTAACACACAAGGTCATCTAGTCCCAAGCTAAGCAGAGCTTGTGTTATGGGTACTAGACAACTGATATAAATACATATATACCTTTTTTTGTAAATACATACATATCCTACATAGAAAACACCCAAACTCCCAATATATTTGTAGATCACACAAACATTTGGTCCGACCCAGGATTTGAAGCCTCAAGCACAGCAGTCGCATTCACTACCACTACGCCACCGAGGCAGTTTAAAATATTTCGTTATTGGGCACTACCTAAGTATAGTACGCTCCCAGGGTTGCGCAGATCCGATGCCAGTCGTTACGTGGAAAAACTCATATTCAGGTAAAACCGGTTGAACTAGTAGCTAACCACAAATAATCCTGGCAATAATAAAGGAAGATGATGATTTCATAAGGTGTTAATATTTTTTTGTGGTTAGTAAATATAATCACAATATCAACACATATCTTAAATTTAAGGCTGCTCACAGAAAATTTAGA
The DNA here is from genome assembly GCA_949125395.1 of Diaphora mendica. Taxonomy (NCBI): domain Eukaryota; kingdom Metazoa; phylum Arthropoda; class Insecta; order Lepidoptera; family Erebidae; genus Diaphora; species Diaphora mendica. The sequence continues at coordinate 28,084,085 of OX421311.1, forward strand.
ATCTGCAATGAATTTAATCAGAAGTAAACTTGTATAGTTGTAAGTTTGAAAATTATACTTAAGAATCTCCTCCTTTTGGAAGTCGGTTAAAAAGGAAAAGTTGTTTGGTACTTCTGCTGAGATTTTCAATAACCTAATAACTAAGACATATTGCGAAAGTAGTCCGTTTTCGGAATATGTCTGAACTTATTAGGCATGAATTGGCCTGGTGGGTGAAGCAGTCGCCACGTCAACTCCTACTGCGCCAAGTGTTGTGGGTTCAAATCCCACTTGTGACAACATTTTGTGTGAATCAAAAATTTTTGTTATGAGTCTGGGTGTCTATTTCATGTATCTACGTTAAATTCCCCCGCGACAAGATATATTCCTAGTGCGGAAGTTGTCTTAAAAAAAACTTCTCAAGACATTGCGATTTAATTTATGTACGAAGTTATGTATTCATAAAATTTTATAAAAAAAATACTTAGAACCAAATTAAATTTACAAAGACTTTTGAAATTCAAACATAGCAATTTACAAACTATGGCTTTACGAAATATGAAAATTCTAAAATAAAACTTTATATTTAACATCAATAATGAAACTTCTAATGCGCAAATAGCTCTATAAACGACTAATGTTCAAACTAAAACGTAACTAACAAAAATAAATTACTTGACAGCATAAACATCAATAATAATACTAGATAGCAAGCGTGCCTTCACGCAGAAATTATGGGGCTACGTAAGTTTTGGAAAATATTGAATCGCTCCCGTGGGAGTTCTGCTATTTTTCTCTTAAAACCATAACAAATTTCCAGATTACTTACGTCCAGGATAGTCCCCTCACTATCTTTGCCTTTTTCTCTATTTATTGCTCTCTACCCTAAGCTAAGTTATCGAAAATATAATCCCTCTTACGCACGAAAACTTCCACAGCTGATTACTACTTGGTCCTGATAACAGTGAGTTGTAACAGTATGGACATGCCTGCTAGTTATGTCATTAAAACGCAGTGTCTATCGATTTTGAGATATTTAATAATTTTACCAAACTTTCAAAAATAATAAACGTATACGTACTAACTTCATCTCCAACCTTCAACAGCTTTTAAAAGAACACTACTAGATATAGGTCTCTCCTTAGAAAGGTGACTTTGGTCTATTACTACTTTGGTTATTAAAGAATTTCAAGTTTACCTTCTTTTTGCAGTGCTGTTGTCTTCCGTACGAGACCAATAATATGAATATATATTACCATAATTTACAGCAATTGTTAATTCCAGAATAACAATACAAACCAAATGTTTTCTCTTTTCAATATTTTTTTTATTCTATTTTATATTTATTTAGTAACCGGTTATTCGTGAATAGGTTCCACCAGTTACTAAGATGAGAAATAAAAAATAAAAGATGCGTTCGGCATGAGAACCTAATTTTGTTTCTAAAATTCATATTAAAAAGAGTGATAATGATGAACCTGGTCACTCGCACTGTGATTAAAACATTACCCTCTTTCTGACACAGCCGGGTAAAAAGACTCATATATGATATTAAAATACGTAATAATATAATTTCATCATTGGTATGCTATTTAAAACACTTATATTTTGGTGAAAAAAAAAACTTTAAATTTATGTGTATTAGATAGTCTTTACTACGTAGTTAACAAGTTAGCTTATTTATCGCAATAAAGTTACGTTGAGTCTATCTACTACAAAACGCTGACTTAATAAAATCTGTTAACATTTTAACGAGGAGATAAAGAAACATTTATGCAAAAACTTGCAAGCTGTAGTAAATATATTCAGGGCGCGACAGCAACATTGCGAAGTGTTTAGTACCTAATTTCCAAGAGCACTGTAAGTAAAAAGCCTTAAGCAGATCACGTTTTATCGCACAACTTTTACACCCGTTAAAGCCAAATGTTCACCATAAAACAATCGTTATACTTTCATTAGTGGATTGCCCATCCACATTATTATATACGTTAAGAATAATCTGGGGTTATTCTCCAAGTTCCGAGTTGTGGGTAGAGGAATAAAATCCAAGTGTAATCCTCGCGAGATTAATATTATTTTATCGCTAACAATAAATAACGAGTGAATTCAATAGCCGAGCGCCAAACGGAATTATAAGTTTTTTGAGGCACTAGAAGAAAACTTTCGCTGGATTCAATCTGGTCGGGATTTGTTCGGGACGCTTTATATTCCTCTCCTTCAGGTACCGGGTAAAAGTAACTTTATGATCGTATATTTGTTGTCGAACTAGATTTAAAGACTGATAGATAAAACTTATCTTGGGTGCTTTTGAATTCGTGAAAAAGAAAGTCAGAAATATTGTCGTAGATGTAAAAATTCTTATAGGTATTTATCTCAACATAATAAATTATTATTGTACGTGTACGATTTTTTATAAGATTTATCAATGCAAAATTTCATTTTATTCAGTTATTCGTGAAACTTATTCAATGAAAATAAGTCGTGCCATGATGATAGACCACTCGATATCAATATTTGTTGTCTGGTTTGTCCCCGCATTTTAAACACAAAAATGTGTGACAATTTTCTAAAACAAATATTACTATTAACTAATGGATTTATTTGCAATTATTTATCTTCCTTGCGGTTGATTAATGAATTTATATTTATTATATGGAATACAGGGCAAGTGGGGTTGTATTTTCATTTCTAAAATTTCAGTAAAAGGAAGAACATGAGTTATTAAGAGTAATTATGAAACACGATAAAAAAGTGGCAGCATTAGTCTTTGATTTAAGCAGTCAATTACCATTTTTTGCATATTTTAAGGCGTAAAAACTTATCAAACTTTTATATGGAGACGTATTCCTTTCTTTACAAATGCCATACTCTGATACATGTTGTTCAAAAATATTACAAAATCAGCATTTTCGACTGCAATAATTTGTTCATCTACTTAAAGATCAAAAGCAATGGCAAGATAACTTCAAACGGATTCCTGAAAGCACGCGAAGGAAGACTAAGAGGTGCCATCTTAGATAATATTTGACATTCTATATTTTGTGGAATTCCAGGAAACACAGTGTTTAAGTTGCAAAATTTATTCTAAAGCGGGAGAGATTAACAAAATTATTATTACTGGTATTACAGAGTTTGGTTGTTCTGGAATCTTCGTTAATAAATCCATATAATTGGATCATATGATTATGATAGGACCCAATTTATAAAGTGAAAGGTTACTCTCTAATAAATATTATTAATGACAGCCATCCAAATATAAAATCACATTTAAAAAAGCCTCTATTAACTCGGTAGGAAAATCGAGTAATTTGTTACAAAATAATACGCGGCCATTCACATCTGGAGCTTATTATGAAAAATTGGCAATTTTCATGTATGTCTTATTTCATGTCGTCACAGGATTGAGTTATAAATCAAGAGCTCTTTTCATTTGTAAGCACAGTATAAAAGGAAAACGACGTCATCATTCCTTTGTAAATTGGGATAGTCCTTTTTGTGAATTTTATAATGTATTGTTGGCCATTATTTTCTATAACAATATTGTGTATCGTGAACAAAAAGATTTTCAGACGTCGCTCCTAGAATAGATTATAAACGCTGAGTAAGTCTACATTTAATGGATAAAAACGTTACTATGGGCCTGTGAAACCCGGGTAATGAGTTTTGTATATCATACTTATATAAACAGACATATTATATGTTTGTATCATATTTGGCGTTGATCTTATTTTAAGTTCTTGTTTAAATTTTTGTGAAATTGAAAATTTCTACCTCCTTTTTTATTATTGTAAAAAAATACTGGCAACGTTTGCTAAATGTTACTAGTATTATTTTTATTCTTAGGAGGTAAACTAGGTAGCTAAACTTTCTAGTTTACCCTTTTGTGTACTGGGTGGGAATCAATCCCGAAACCAGTTTGTCGCAAGTTCACCTTAACCATTATGCGGTTCGGTTTTTGATTTATTAACTCTGACGTGAATTTATGTAAAACAAACTATTTTTATAGAACTGGCAAAGTAAAAAAGTGTTTTTCGTAAAACAATGTTGTGTACGTATGGATTTTTTTTGTCGACTCTCTAAAATTCGTGCATTTTGCAGCACGTCGTGAAACCGTCCTGGTCTGTTTCTGCTATGCTTCTGCACTTATGGAGGTTCAAAGACTTTCTGCGACCTACGGTACCTGAGCCGTCTGAGGAACCTCTCCCATTCCCAGACCTAGTAGCCTGGGAGAGTATTAAACAGTATTAAACCTCTTCCGGTCTCGCTTCGCGGTTTCCATTACGAGCATAACCTGCTCGCTGAAGAAGAAGTCGAAGTTCCAGGTGCTACACACACAAGTATCATGGTCTCGAACGAGAGATTTCCAACTCCGATATTCGCCATGAACTCACGTCTCTATTAAAGCCACGCCGTGTCCATGGAAACATATTTCCTGCGTCAACCGGTATCAGAGTAGCCCTTCGTGCCAATCCTCCTTAACAGGGATATTCCGCCGCAATGATGGCGTGCCCGAATACATTTACACCTAATTTAGATTTAATCAGGCTTATCCAATCGATAATATAATACAATTTGTACCCATACAATAAAGGTCTAAGAAATAGTTCGATCTAGAATAAAGCTAGAGTACTAACTACGGTAATGTTAATTATAGGTATATTTGTAATTTATTATTATAAACTCTTTTGCAAAAAAACGGGCACTTAAGCAAAGAACTATTTTATAGTTACTATTAGTTTGTTTGACAATTTTAGGTATTGTTATCCTCTGAATTTTATAAATTAATTAGGAAGGAATAGTTTTCATCAGTTTTATCATAACATTTTGATTAAATTATTGAGAAATAATGTTTAAGCTCAAAACACTATTAATGTACCTGCTCGCTAAATAAAATAAAACGCGTTAATTTCTTTGTTTTTCTTGAATACATTAAAAGCAGATAAAAGTTTAGTATTGAGTGTGACCCCCTCTTGCTGAAATCATGGCTTGCATTCGTCTGGGCATGCTAGCGAGTATATCTTTTATGGTTTCTTGGGGAATACGTTCCCACTCCGCGGTAATCACATTCTTTAGCTCTCTGATGGTCTGCGGAGCCGGCTGCACTGATCTTACTCGTCGTTTCAGAACGTCCCAGACATGCTCTATGAGATTGAGGTCCGGACTTCTAGCTGGCCAGTCCAAACGACGAATTCCGACTTCTAGCATTTACGCTTCCACACCGCCAGACCGGTGGGCGCGAGCGTTGTCGTCCATAAAAATAGAGTTTTCGCCAAGAGCGGTTAAAGCGGGTTGTGCATAAGGAATTAGAACTTCCGTTATGTATCGGTGTTCAGTCAGTGTACCGTTTTCGATGAAGACTAACTCCGTACGATCCATAGAATTTATTCCTGCCCAAAACATAACAGACTCCAACTCCATAAGGAGTGATTTCTTCACAACTTGCCTCTGCAAAGCGTTCTCCTCGTCTACGTAGCACTCGCCGACCTCGGTCTTCACCATGCAGAGATATCCTGGCTTCATCGGAGAACAATACCCTATCCCAGTCTTCATGAGTCCATGACACACAATTTCGAGCGAAGCTAAGCCTGGCAACTCAATGTCCACGGAGTAATTTAGGGCCGCGTGCCGGGCGATGACTGTGTATATTAGCAGCGAGAAGCCTCCTCCTGACCGTCCATAGACTAATTTGCATATTTCTTACTTCTTCGAGGCTGTTCTTGAGGTCCACATAAGAAGATTTGCGATTTCTCAACGCTTGACTAACTAGAAAACGATCATCCCGTGGTTCGGTACATGTCTTTCTGCCAGAAACCAGGTCAGGCCTTCTCTTGACGGAACCGGTCTTGATAGCGCTGCCAGGTCCTTTGAACTGTCGACCGACTCACATTTAGCCTCTGAGCCACGAAGCATTAGCTGCAACCTTCTTCAAGCAGCGCAATAATTTTGCTCACTTTTATCACTTTATCTACCATTTTCGAGATTGCTAAACAGCAATAACAATACTTTTAAATGTTAAGGACATCAGATAATTTAATAAAAATTGACAAAAAGTTAATTAGAGTCGATATTAACTACAGGGAATTCGCGCCACAAAATGTAGTTAAAAGTTGTTTTCTTTGAAAACCAGGCTCATTCAAAAATTTGAATTTGGAATGTACTCTTATAAACATTATGGCACTTTTATCTGGCCAGTAACATGTTCAAATGATTAAAACCTTTTTGGTGTTTTATTTTTTTCAGCGAGGAAGAAAATCGAAACCGCCCGTTTTGTTTGCAAATGAGTGTATATAGTGCTTATGTACTCGTATAATTTTTATACTTACTTCTTTTAATTATACTGCCCTAACTATTCCCCTTAAATGCTACTGAGGAAGCAAATCATTCTATTACGATAAACCACTATACGAGAATCTTATTTTTTATCTCTATTATAGTCAAGTAATAATAATAAATATTTCGGACATCTAACACACAACGCCATCTAGTCCCAAGCTAAGCAGAGCTTGTGTTATGGGTACTAGACAACAGATACAAATACATATATACTTTTTTTGTAAATACATACATATTATACACCTAAACTCCGAAACAAATATTTATAGATCATACAAACATTTGGTTCGACCCGGGAATCGAACCCGAGACCTCATAATCAGCAGTCGCATATGCCAACCGCGAGACCAACGAGGCAGTCAGTAGAGAATACGCTAACTTTTAAAAAGGTTTTAAGAATGTTATTAGTCCTGAGATGAATTTACTGGAAACATACGACATTTATATATCTGCATGAATCAATTATTTACAACATCAGAACTATTTTGTGTTAGTATTTTGCATTTTATCTACGAGTAACCTAAAAAGAGCAAGACATGTACTTTCTTAGATTACTTCAAAACTTTGAATGAAGTATTTCCGTGGCACGTGGCACGCCCCACTGGTTCGTTCACCCCTCATGTGCCGTATAAATATGAAATGCACCCTCACTAAGACAAATTATTTCATTTCCCCGTCTAAAGGGACTTCACGTGACTGCAGGTTTCCATCAAATGTACGAGAGATATAGCACGTCGATTTAGTATAACGATGGTAATATAATGGCGGTTGTTTAACGTGGATGTCATGCTTTTTAGTGTTTCAACTCGTTAATAGCTTGCTTAAGTGCTGTTTGTTTTGTAGTTCTAATGTGTTTGAGGAGTGTGATTGCACCGTTGACTAGTGTTCTGGAGAATTATGACTACAAGGATGTAAAGTAAACGAATACACATAATGGGTGTGAAGTATTTTCCAGTTTCTTGTATTTTATAGAGGTTTGATGCGCGTCTGACGTGTATTCCTTTTTTCTTAAAGAAAAAGTACAATAGTATAGTTACTTGTGTGTAAATATACATAATTTTTAGGACCTTAAGGTTTTAAGAGTAGGGAATAATAATAAAACATAGATACACCTTACACTCTCTGATATTAAACTATTATGATTATGACGCTGACAATGAGCCTACTATGCCTGATGGAAAGCGTGAGTAGATTTCAAGTGAGAAACTTACATCGGATCATCAATACTACATCATATCATCATGATCACCAATTCCGGCCCACTGGACCCGTTGGTCTACTAGATGTTTCTTCACCCTATCTTAGTGTTAGTTCACTCAACATGTATTTGGGGGACCATTATTTGCTTAAGCGCGTAGAAACTTTAGATAGCGAGACTTTATTCTTAAAAACATGAAGTAGGTACATATACGGTGACATGGAAAGTCTCACCGAATCTCAAAGTCATTTGTGCGTATATAATAGCAATAACAAATGTCCTTTTAAACGTTATATAACCGTTCTTAGGTTTTATTATTACACATGATATGATACAATTGAAAATATTACTTCTACATTCGTTTTTATTAAAGATATCTTTTAAGGTAGGTTTCTATTGTCCTTTTGTATGTCTAGACATAGTATAAACACTATACACTTATTACGGTTTGTATATTCAGATACAAAGCCTTGTAAAAACATTTTACGTGTATTAAAAACGTTTGTGTAATAAATAACATTCCTTTTAGGGTTCTATGTAAATAGCTGGCTGGTTAGACATTTTTTCGTAACTTTATTATTTTGAACGAAACCCCTTATTGGTTCACAAATTCCCCTGTGAAAACTCTCCCCCTGATTGACTGACAGGGAAATATTTTATGTTTGGATGATAGTCGCAATCTAACATGACTTACTGCATCTGTTAGAACAATGTTATAAAACTAGATTTTTAAGATATATAATTGGATTCATCTAATATTAAATGCCTTATGTTAAGATACAATTTCATTACATGACAGCTAAAATTTCACAAACTGATGAAAGAAAGTTGTAGCCATTACAAAATGTTTAAATTATGACTTTATGGAATTTTAAAAATATGTTTAAAAAAATATTAGAATCTGTGTGTTACAAAATACTAGCTTTTGCTAGCGGGTTCGCGCAAGTGTATTCGGTTATCGCGGTAAGAAAAGCCTATTTCCTTTCTTAAGATCTAAGTATCTCCACGCCAAATTTTATTGAAATTCGTACAGCGGTTTAACTTTAAAATAAAAATGTAAAAGACAGACAGACACAAAGACTGACAGAGTTACTTTCGAATTTATGATATTTGTATAAATTGTACGAATTCACACAGATTTCATTTAGTGCAATTAACCTTAAAAAGTTTTTAAACTTGCTTAAATTTGAGAAAAAAAAATACAAATAAATTTCTTGCGTGTATACCTACATAATTCTTAGAAACTTTGTTCAAAATATTCATGATAAAATATTGTGTTTGTCAAATTAATTTATACTTTCCGATTTCATTTAGTGCAATTAACCTTAAAAAGTTTTTAAACTTGCTTAAATTTGAGAAAAAAAAATACAAATAAATTTCTTGCGTGTATACCTACATAATTCTTAGAAACGTTGTTCAAAATATTCATGATAAAATATTGTGTTTGTCAAATTAATTTATACTTTCCGTCAGTTCACACAGCAAAATTTTATTTACCAGCGCGCTGTTTGTTCGAGGCCTATGAGAGCTTACCAGTTAATTAATTCTTAGCATAATATACATAACAAGGAGCACTAAATTTACATTACTTCCAGCTGTCTAATAAGCTTGCTTGCTGTCTAAGTGAAATTGTTTTGTCCCGGCGTACACTTTGTCACAGTCACCGTGAAAACGTCCAAGAAAATTGGCCTCCAGTTCAGGCGAACACAGCCATAATTAGGACTGGCTAATGTTCTGGAAAAACAATTTCATAAAACATCTCATTTCTTGCCGAGGTACGGGGCCGCATAAAAAGAAATAAGACACTAAATAAACTTCTACTTACACGCTCGAATACTCCTTTATTCGGAGACCGTGATGAAATATGTACATTTATACTGTTGTCAAAGAACTCGACTCGACGGGTTTCATTCAGTTTTGCGTGAAAGAACAATTTCCCTACAGCTTGGACATGAATTAAAATTACTTTAGGGCGACAATTGGTAATATTGCAATTCGAAATCCAACCGCAGTTTAATACGGTATATATTCAATACAACATACATCGTATTTACACGGGATTAAGGCAATAATTAATTAAGTTTAACTTGTAAGCACTTTGGATATTTGGCATGGTATAATACGATTTGTGGCAAATCAGTCGCAATGCATTGTTGGAAAATTTTCATAGTTCGTTGAGTTTGTTCATGCAAATACACGCAGCTTGTTGTATGAAGTTCATTGTGCATGACTTAGTTTTACATACGGTTCGGTTATACAGTTTTTCATGTGAAACTATGATGTAATAGTGAATAAATTAAGGAGTTATAAAGGGAAATTATTGAATTTGTTTCTTTAAACCATATATTATTATTGTTTCTGAATATTAATGTAATTGTGAAAGTCAAAAATAATTTTCTTCATTAGACAAAAAAAATTAAATCGTCTCTTATGTAAACACTCATGTCATTTTATATCAATATACACAATAGCACCGATCTGTTTTGTTAAAAATTCACCAAAATGAAAATGTCTTCATCAGCCTATCACAGTCCGCTTGTCCTATCACAGTGGATATGATATCAGCCGCAGGAAGTCCACTGCTGATGATAATGAAAATATTTTATAGATCTGTGCCTACAACCACCTCTTTCTAGGAGGTTGCGCTTTATGACAAAAAAGGACTACCTAATTCAAGTCCAGAAAACAATAAGTTTACAACAATATTGTTTTGATGCGTGTTTGTATGTCAGGTTTTCAGGTTGTCAACAGTTATTTGTGATTTTTTTTTCAAATTTCAAAGCGCAAGTTTTATTCCTATCAACTATTAATGAAATATCATCAGACTGCCTCGTTGGTCTCGCGGTTGGCGTTTACGACTGCTGATCATGAGGTCTCGGGTTCGATTCCCGAGTCGGACCAAATGTTTGTATGATCTACCAATATTTGTTTTGGAGTTTGGGTGTTTTCTATGTATAATATGTATGTATTAAAAAAAAAAGTAAATATGTATTTGTATCAGTTGTCTAGTACTCATAACACAAGCACTGCTGAGCTTGGGACTAGATAGCGTTGTGTGTTTGATGTCCAAAATATTTATTTTATTTTTATCCCTCTACAAAGAAATAAGTACTCAAATATTGTAGGTTTATATTGAAACTGGGTCAAATGGATCAAACCCTGTGTAGTTCTTGTTGAACGCAAAAAATCGTTTGTTGCTGAGCACAACTTGCGAACTTTCGATATCCTTTTTATCAACGAAACTTGTCTGACCTATTTGGATGTATAGTTAGATTCATGAGAAGCAAAATTGGAAGAAAAAAATACAATTAAGCTCGAAGTTCTAAAACGTTGAAGGGATTTATCTTATAATACCTACCCTATTTTAGAAGGTTTCAAGATAGAGTTGTATTTTTAGGGTTCAAGGTATGTATTAAAGAAAACGAAATCAGCATATTTACTGCCAGGATAAAGTACTCAAGTTTTTAGTTTTATTGGTTGAGTGTAATAGGCTTCATTTAAAATTTGAATCATGATTAAAATTTACATTTATGCACAAAAATAAATGTGTCATAGATAAATAACTAGATACACTATATTCAAGAAGAAAAAAAAATGTCTATTTAATAATAATAATTCAAACTATATTCATTTACATACCTAAATCCGTACATTTTTTTTATCTAAGACACAACGCCATCTAGTCCCAAGCTAAGCAGAGCTTGTGTTACGGGTACTAGACAACTGATATAAATACTTAAACACTTTTTTTTTGTAAATACATACGTGTTATACATAGAAAACACCCAAACTCCGAAACAAACATTAGCAAATCATACAAACATTTGGTTGACCCGGGAATCGAACCCGAAACCTCAAGCAAAGCAGTCGCATACGCTACCACTGCGCCACCATCGCAGAGGCAATATTATATTTATAAATTCTAAAGTAACTCTGTCTGTCTATTACGCTTTCATAGCTAAACCGCTGTACCCATTTCAACGAAATTTGACATGGAAATACTTTTAAGTAGGTGCTTGAGGAAGGACACACTCTTTGCCACGATAACCGAGGTACAAGATACAAAATAAATAGGTACTTTAATCTGCTAGAATGTATTATATCTATACTATTTATAATATTATAAAGCTGAAGAGATTGTTTGTTTGAACGAGCTAATCTCAGGAATTACTGGTCCGATTTGAAAAATTCTTTCAGTGTTAGATAACTCATTTATGGAGAAAGGCTATAGGATATATATCATCACGCTAAGATCAATAGGAGCGGCGCATCATTGAAGACTGTTACAAAAACGGGGTAATATTTTTACGCTACGGGCAATAGGAGACGTATAACGACGTTGCGTGGGTCGGCTAGTTAAATATATAATAGCCAGTCACCTGAAGAAATATGATCATAAACCTGGTAGATGTTATTGGCACCCTCGAAAACATAACGTAACTATTCCAAATAAGTATTCCAAATCTATACTAATATTATAAAGCTGCAGAGTTTGTTTGTTTGTTTGTTTGAACGCGCTAATCTCAGGAACTACTGGTCCGATTTGAAAAATTCTTTTAGTGTTGGATAGTCCATTTATCGAGGAAGGCTATAGGCTATATTTTATTTTCAAAAAAAATAGGGATCCGTAAGAAAATTGCTATTTTGTAACCTAAGGTGTGAACTCGAAAACCTATTTTTGCGTGCGCTGCAATAACTATTGACAATAGAACAAAATAATGTATTACGGGTTTGTAGGTCTCATTAAGATCTACAAAAAGTCTGCAAGAGCATATATCTAACTATCATGGTTTAGTTACAATAATCGCTTTTGTGTTCAAAAAATTATTAAATCGTCTGAAGAAAGAAACTACGTTAAATGTGTATCGTAATATTAATCCTTATCCAAATTAAGCACTGTGTTATCAAGGATATTTATGTAGAAGTAAAATACTTTTTGTTTCATCCCAATCGTTCATTTCGTTTAGAAGTCATCACAAGTATAAGACGCTGAGGGTTGGTACCTAATAATGAGTTATTTGCCAAAGAGTTTTTATCAACATAATACCTAATATTAATCTTTATCCAAATAAATGTGTTGTTGAGTATGAGTATTAGATCTTAAAAGAGCATAATAAATACACGCATACAATTATGCGAGTACAACTTCACAATTATTTATGAGCAGTGTCAATATGCAAATGCTCTTCTAAAAATCAGAGAAGATTGTATCCAACTGACAGTAACGACATGATTACACTGAGACGTGAGTTCTGGTATATGATGGCACAGATGATCTAAAAATAATATCTATTCTGATCCGCCGACTAATGAGACAGTTATCAAATAAACGAACGGATCATATCATGTCAGACGTGGAGGAAGATGTTATCGAAAACCTCTCCGGAAATACAAGGGACACTGAACCAGTCATATCATAGCTTATGCATAGAGTTTCTCAACTCTTTACAATTATCAGGAGCGCCTTACCATAAGTTGAGACTGAAATTTAATGTTCCAGTCCTATTAATGAGAAATCTTGAGCGCCAAAGCTATATAATGGTACACGGCTACAAAATACACGTCTGGGGTACAACATTGTAAAAGCTACAATCACGATGCATGGAATGGCAAAAGGAGAAAATATTTTAATTACACATATTCCAATAATTCAAACTTATTTGCAATTTCAATTTAAAAGAATGTAGTTCCCACTGAAAACAAAATTTGCAATAACAATTATCAAAGCCCAAAGACAGACGCGTAAAGTTGCAGTTCATTTAGAAAAAAACATGTTTTTCCCATGGGCAGCATAATCACGTGTATCAAATCCGCTAAATCTCTATATTTTGGCAAAAGATGGCAAATCGAAAAACGTAGTCAATAAAATTGAAAAAAATGAGAATCTGCTTAGCCTGAGGGAAAACTCAAGTAGAATCCAACCGGAGTGTCAACTCCAATCCAAGTGGAGGCAACCGTACTCGCTGCGAACCCAGACAATGCAGAACCAAACCGTTAGGTTCGAGAGCGTATTTCTAAGACTGAGGCGGTGACTTCCAAGGCCAGCACGTGTTGTTCTGTAGAGAAAGAGAGAAGGTGGGATCAGTTGGAAGAACTCTTCAGAACACTCCATGGTAAAGCGGTAGAGGACTGCCATAGAGGCGATGTCACTCCGCAACTGCAGAGGCCCAAGGGACTCGGTGGTATCAGGACTGTTGATCATGCGGACTGCTCGCCGCTGCAACCGATCGAGAACATCAAGCAAATACTGCGTGTATCCATCACAAAGATGAGAACAGTACGCACGAGCGAACCTGGGTCTTATATAGGAGACACAAATGCTCGGGCGCGAAGAACCGTCTCACCCTGTTCAGGCCGCCTTAGTGGTGCCCTCGATGTACTTCCGTGGGTTGAGGTCTCGACAAATATCCATGCCCAGGACACCAGCTTATCCCGTAGTGGTAGTTGAGTGCTCTGAAAAGTGGGGAGGGGAAAAAACGGACACTTTTTGGTAGGAAAGGGCACACCTATGTTTTCTTAACGTTGAACTCGACCAAAATCTCATCACCCTATTGTGAAATGCGGTTCAAAACCCGGTCGAGCTCAGCGTCGAGCTCCTGTCGATTTTCCTCAATGTCTACCAGCTTGGCTGCAGGGTATCCATAATATCGCCCAAGCACTGTGCTATCGTCTGCATAGCAATGTATATTGCCGAGGGCTAATATGTCATTGACATGCAGAAGAAACATCTTGGGCGTCAGGACTGAACACTGAGGTACGCTAGCGTTTACCTCCAGAAAAACAGAGGCCGCGCCGTCGCAAAGAACCCTAATGCGAAGGCGCTGATGAAGAAAAGCGTCAATCCAGTGACAGAGTCCAGGAGGCAGACCGAATGCTTAGAGCTTAGAGAGAAGCGAACGGTGCCAGACCCGGTTGAAAGCCTTGGCCATGTCAAATGTCGAAATAAGCTCATGTAAAATACTTTTTATTTAATGTACTTATAGAAATACTTAAATGTGTTTTTAACGGTGAAACGCGTGTGTCTTATTTTTAAAATAATATTATCCTCAATAATTAAAACTGCTACCCAAAGTCACTATTACACGCGGACGAAGTCGCGGGCACAGCTAGTAGTGAGTAAAATGGATCTTTCTAACTTTCTAACTAATAAGCTATTTATGCAGTTTTATACAGGACTATAATTCCTGTATAAAACTGCATAAATAGCTTATTGATCGTATTTATCAAAACACAAAATATTATTTTCATATCAAAGATTTTTTTTTGTTATGTGGGCCATACATAACAAAAAAATACTTTGATATGAAAATAATAATTTGTGAGTCATTCCGAAATGACTCTACTCTGCCTGATGGAAAGCATAAGCAGAATCCAAGAGTGGTGGTCACCATAATCATTGCGAATGCAAACAATGCAACAATGCAACATGGTGAACCCATAAAATGGCGGCCTACCTAGGGATGCTTCTGCATCATTGGGCCTGCGGTCTCGCACTCACCAACACAACACGACTGCACGAATGTTGTCATTTTACGTTGATCTTCTGTGCTAGGGTAGTACCGCTCCAGTTGAGCCGGCCAAACCGTGCTGAAATCAACGTGGCTCTACTGCCTATATGGCTATGGTTGACATATGAGAATTTGGCAAATACTAGTTACATTAACCAATCTCAGGTATCATATATGTGCTTCTGTCTTCGTACACTTTCTTTAGGTCAAATAAAAGTTTGATATTTGTTTTAATTTTACTGAGGTTTTGTTTGTTTTTGTTAAGGTCTAAGTTACAGTGTAAATTTAATACGTGAGATGCGCGTTTGAAAAGTAAAAAATGTGTTGAAAAGGTAATTCTAAAGATTCAGCTCCCTGATTTCAACACCCACGGATCCGAATAAACCATAACAAAATGGTACCGGACACATCCATTACTAATTTCAGATAACGCTCACGCACAATTATCTACGGGAACTTATTAAGATAAGCCGGTCACGGATGGCGGCCATTTTTCTTATTGCTCCAAATCGTTATCGATACGAGTGATAGACAGCCCTAGATTATAAGTAATCCTGTTAACGAAATTAGATGGTGTTGTGTATGGGCTGTTGTGTTGTAGGTTGAGTGTGTAATTATGATGGTATTTGGCTTGTATAGGTATATATTCCTCTATGATGGATGACCAGAGCTTGTATCGACATAGTAAGACTTAGTAATAAGCAGAATCATGAACCCATTTTATTCTTTCATTTGTTTAAATTTTGAATGATAGACGGAAAAATTATCTTATCTGTCGTTTTAAAAAAGGTTGATATAATAATTATCGTAGCACAAAATAAGACACCTAAATATGATATTTCAAGATTTTTTTGCAAAAATGGTGACGAAAATTGATGATATCAACGGAGTCCAGCCAACTACGCAGGAGATATTATATAGTGTGTGCGCAAGCACAGGTGTACTTTCTTTTCACTCGCTCTCACAATTCGTTGGGTAATTCACTGTGGAAGTGCCTTCAGAACGTAGGTACTTAATGTAGGTATACTACATATGAGGTGGTATTATAATGTGACTTACTTAACTAAAAGTTTGAAACTGAAACCCAAAATATTAAATTGCGTTTTGGAGAGTTATGAATCCAAGTAAATTATTTACCAGAGAGGTATAACGACCCTTTGTGGGAATACCGTAAGTTTTAAGCGATTCGCCTCCAACATGTTATACACCGTTAGCTCTGTTTTTATTTACACAAAAAAAAATACTTCAGAAAATACGTGATTAAGGTCTTTTGAAAGTAGGTAGTCTGAGGATGGTAGCTGTAATGTTTTATTTTGAACTCTGTATCTGATCAATAAATATAAATGCACCTAATACAATTAAAATATAACCCTACGAAAGAGCGCGTGACTAACATTGAAATATGCAACTGTCGTGCAATGAATGTGATGGCAGCCCAAATTGTACTAACGTTTAGTTATGCCCGGTGCCCTTTGGTTATGTGCGTTTATATTGTCTGCGGTTGTCGTACATATATGACTACCATCCAACGTATGTTTTGTGTAGCAAAAAAAAAACACCATATTCTAACAGTAAGTTCATGGAAGAGATTTGGTTTTGCGTTAGTATTCATTTTTATAGGTATTTTCTTATAAAATGAACATATCTTCCAGTATTTTACATGTCTTGTTGGGTTTTCTTATTTTTTAAACTATGTTAACCGTATGCAGTGTTACTAAATTGATCAAAAGCATTCAAGTCATTGTAGCAAAACAGAGTTTTATTTTTATTTAATTATATTCTAGATGGGATCAACTACATATTTACAAAAGTCACGTTTCTTTGTCAGTGCTACTTTGGATTTGACGCTGTTAATTGAATCTGTCATTAATACTTATAAGTATAACAGAGCATAACATTAGAATTAAGCACAGTAACTTTTAAGTATTCTACCATTTAGTCTTCATATACCGAATTCGTTTGATAAGTACCTACTCGTAATTCAGAAATGAATATTGATTTTAATTGAAATATGACGTTTAAAGTTTTCATTTTAAAATCTAAAAACATTTAATTTTATATTATGTAAAACTGGTTAAAATTAATTTAGTATTTCAAATGCTGTCCGTAGTTACTAGTGTACGACTATGAACATACAACAACATACCCTGCTTCAGAGAAATAAATTACGCAAACAATTAAATATCGGCAATAATGCGAACATGGGGTGTGACAATTTGTCTGGACCGGCCTCGCTGGGGTAGCTCAATGTATACAGGGTGCACATATTTCTTATTTGTTTTTATGACAGTAACATTTTGTGTTCATTTGTAGCCTTAGTTAATTAGCTTTGTCTCTGTAGTCAGAAAAAATATGGCTCAATATTTTCTTTATTTAGGAATGAGCGTCGTTTTTTCGGGATGGAAATTATTTTCTTTTCTGACATTTACTTTTACACACGCCAACATTTTGAAACAATAAAAAGTCAAATGTTGTATGTATTTTTGTTAATTATTCACATATTAAATCTCAACTGGTCATTAACTCAAGTTGTTATCAGGTCTTGCATCACAAAGTCCTATTTGCCGGGGTATTGGGTACTCTTAAGAGGAAATCTTAACAGAATTTGTCACCTGCTGAATAATAGTCCACTCTAATGCGAGGGCCACTGTCACCTCAAGCCAGTGACACGGCGATAGGTAACCTTCTCGCTGCAGATCGTTTTACAGTTTCCAGCGCCTTTTTGGGTCTCTCAGGGTATATTGCGACTTAAAGAAACTAGCTGACCCACGCAACCTCGTTTGCGTCTCTTATTGTCCGTAGCGTGATAATTCCCCCCCGTTTTTGAAACATTTTTCATAGGTGCTCCGCTCCTATTGGTCTCAGCGTGATGATGTAGAGCCTATAGCCTTTCTCGACAAATGGGCTATCTAACACTGAAATAATTTTTCAAATCGGACCAGCGTTTTCTGAGATTAGCGCGTTCAAACAAACTCTTCAGCTTTATATAATTATATATTACGAGCTGACCCACGCAACGTCGTTTGCGTTTCCTATTGCCCGTAGCGTGATAATTTTCCCCCGTTTTTGAAACATTCTTCATTGGTGCTCCGCTCCTATTGGTCTTAGCGTAATGATACTGCACGTTTGGCCTAGTGGTTTAACGGTCACCACGCCGTTTCCTACTTCGCCAAGTGTCTTGGGTTCAAATCCCACGTAGGACAACACTTTGTGTGATCCACAAATTGTTTTTCTGAGTCTGGGTGTTCTTTGTGTTCGTTACATGTATGTTTGTAAAGTCCCCCGCGACACAGGATTTATTCCTAGTGCGGGCGTTGTCTTTAAAAAAAAAAAGTGATATATAGCCTATAGCCTTCCTCGATAAATGGGCTATCTAACATTGAAAGAATTTTTCAAATTGGACCAGTAGTTCCTGAGATTAGCGCGTTCAAGCAAACAAACAAACTCTTCAGCTTTATAATTAGTATAGATTAATTATAAAGCTGAAGAAGAAGTATTTATTATACTCTTCTAAGATCTAATACTCATAATCGACAACACATTTATTTGGATAAAGATTAATATTAGGTATTATGTTGAGAACAACTCTTTGGCAAATAACTTATTATTAGGTACCAACTCTTAGCGTCTTATACTTGTGATAACTTCTAAACGAAATGTCTGATTGGTATGAAACAAAAAGTATTTTACTTCTACATAAATACCCTTGATAACATAATGCTTAATTTCGATAAGGATTAATATTACGATACACATTTAACGTAGTTTCTCTCTTCAGACGATTTAATAAAAAAATTTAACACAAAAGCGGTTATTGTGACTAAACCATGATAGTTGGATATATGCTCTCCCGGACGTTTTTGTAGATCTTAATGGGACCTACAAACCCGTAATATATTATTTTGTTCTATTGTCAATAGTTATTGCAGCGCACGCAACAATAGGTTTTCGATTTCACACCTTGCGTTACGAAATAGCAATTTTCTTACGGATCCCTAATTTTTTTGAAAATAAAATATAGCCTATAGCTTTCCTCGATAAATAGACTATTCAACACTGAAAGATTTTTTTAAATCAAGCCAGTAGTTCCTGAGATTAGCGCGTTCAAACAAACAAACAAACTCTGCAGCTTTATAATATTAGTATAGACTAGCTGACCCACGCAACGTCGTTTGCGTCTCCTATTGCCCGTAGCGTAATAGTTGCCCCCCGTTTTTTAAACATTCTTCATTGGTACTCCGCTCCTATTGGTCATAGCGTGATGATATAGATAAACTCGATAAACTTCCTCGATAAACGGGCTATCTAACACTGAAAGAACTTTTTCAAATTGGACCAGAAGTTCCTGAGATTAGCGCGTTCAAACAAACATAAACTCTTCAGCTTTATATATTAGTATAGATGACCCACGCAACGTCGTTTGCGTCTGCTATTGCCCGTAGCTTAATAATTTCCCCCCGTTTTTGAAACATTCTTCATTGGTACTCCGCTCCTATTGGCCATAGCGTGATAATATAGATAAACTCGATAAACGGGCTATCTAACACTCAAAGAACTTTTTCAAATTGGACCAGTAGTTCCTGAGATTAGCGCGTTCAAACAAACAAAAACTCTTCAGCTTTATATATTAGTATAGATGACCCACGCAACGTCGTTTGCGTCTCCTATTGCCCGTAGCGTAATAATTTCCCCCCGTTTTTGAAACATTCTTCATTGGCACTCCGCTCCAATTGGTCATAGCGTGATGATATAGATAAACTCGATAAACTTGCTCGACAAACGGGCTATCTAACACTGAAAGAACTTTTTCAAATTGGACCAGTAGTTCCTGAGATTAGCGCGTTCAAACAAACAAAAACTCTTCAGCTTTATATATTAGTATAGATAACCCACGCAACGTCGTTTGCGTCTCTTATTGCCCTTAGCGTAATAATTTCCCCCAGTTTTTGAAACATTCTTCATTGGTACTCCGCTCCTATTGGTCATAGCGATATGATATAGATAAACTCGATAAACTTCCTCGATAAACGGGCTATCTAACACTGAAAGAACTTTTTCAAATTGGACCAGTAGTTCCTGAGATTAGCGCGTTCAAACAAACAAAAACTCTTGAGCTTTATATATTAGTATAGATGTATTTATTATACTCTTCTAAGATCTAATACTCATAATCAACAACACATTTATTTGGAAAAGACTAATATTAGGTATTATGTTGATAAAAACTTTTTGGCAAATAACTCAATAATAGGTACCAACTCTTAGCGTCTTATACTCGTGATAACTTCTAAACGAAATGTCCGAATGGGATGAAACAAAAAGTATTTTACTTCTACATAAATACTTTTGATAACATAATGCTTTATTTGGATAAGGATTAATATTACGATACACATTTAAAGTAGTTTCTTTCTTCAGACGATTTAATAATTTTTCTGCACACAAAAGCGGTTATTTTGACTAAACCATGATAGTTAGATATATGCTCTCGCGGTTTTTTTTGTAGATCTTAATGGGACCTACAAACCCGTAATACATTATTTTGTTCTATTGTCAATACTTTTTGCAGTGCACGCAAAAATAGGTTTTCGATTTCACACCTTGGGTTACAAAATCGCAATTTTCTTACGGATCTCTATTTTTTATGAAAATAAAATATAGCCTATAGCCTTCCTCGATAGATGGAATATCCAACACTGAAAGAATTTTTCAAATCGGACCAGTAGATCCTGAGATTAGCGCGTTCAAACAAACAAACAATCAAACAAACAAACTCTGCAGCTTTATAATATTAGTATAGATTATTGCACGACATATAGCTTAAATACATTTGAGATATACTAAATGCGTTTAAGAAGGTTAAACACGATTAGCATCTTGGAAAACCCCCCTTATCATATTTAACTAAAATTTACCTGCTGTCATCATTGTGCAAAAGGGCGCTAAATTTGTTTAAGCTAAACGTGTTTGTGCGTTTAACTACATTTAACTAATTTTGTTTAGTAGCTAGTTAAGTGGAACGCTGTGCAAGTCACCCTTAGTATAAGATAAATAAATAAATGGTAATTATCAAATCCTAAAACTTTCTGTAAATTTTTTTTCCTCGTATGATGAGATTTACGTTTCGAGTCATGGTCGGAAACAGAGCAACATTGAAAAAACTTCCTTTGCCGATAGCTATTCTACTCCTGAACTTTAGGAATTTTTGGTTAACCATTCATAATTTTACCCTACATTTTTATACCTTTAAGTTTCCTAACAACAAGAATCTTTTATCTTTTTCTCATATCTTGATTTTCTACATTGATTTTTTTTTCCAAACACACATAATTAAAAAAATATTAATTGTTCATTTTTTTCATTTTTTTCATTCATTTCATTAATTAACTTACATTTTTGCAATAAAATTAGTTTAAGTTCTTCTTTATGATCTTATCTATCTCTATAAAGTACTAGCGACCCGCCCCGGCTTCGCACGGGTTGAGTTTACATGCCCCCGCCGCGTCGACGACACGATTAGTGCATTTTAAATCTGTAATATCTTCGAATATATTCATTTAAATTAGATACAGTAAAGAGCCATTTTCATCTATATTAAATGCACAATGTATTTAATTTACTAATTTGTGTATGGATTCATTCTGTATTGCTTAATATCGCTTCGTAAATAATCCATTATTTCTCGTAAAAAGAAAGGAATAAATATGTTTATTGTTATTTTAAGGTGTACAATACTGTAGTACACTATTTTGATCTATCTCGTAGGGTGCAACCAGCGTTTGCAATGTAAGCGCAAAAAATGTGTTTATTTGCTACATCACATTAAAAACCTCTAAAATTAACAGTGTTTCCATACTATTACATTTATTATACATAAAAACCTTTAACCGCATCAAAATCCGTTGCGTAGTTTTAAAGATTTAAGCAAACATAGGGACATAGGGATATAGGGACAGAGAAAGCGACTTTGTTTTATACTATGTAGTGATGATGTATCATTTAAACATTTTTTGTAAAGTTGTACGCTATAACACAAAGACTAATTTTATTTTAATCTTGCAAAGAAACGTACTAAAATTCAAGATAAAAAGTAGATATGCAGTATCTTACGCTTGCGCTACACCCAAAAATAAAACAATGGTAGTTTTCATTTAAATGTACAGAATGTGTCCTTTTAAAAAATAATGTATTTTTAATGTATTTAATATGACTTGTTTTAGTGTAGATGATCAAGCCAGAATTGTCTCATCCTGTGCATACAAAATGTAACACATGCATTGCGTAGTTAATGTAATTATGAGGCCGTAACGTAAACGGTCCCGACTTGTTCGATTAGAGACTGTCCGCAGGGGTGCACAACATTTGGATACATAACTTTTCTTTCTTAATAAAATATAAAATTCATATATGGCTATTATTATTTTACTATTTGTTGTCATGATAATAAAATAGTTACTTTTAGTCATATTTTTTTCCAATAACTATGGCCCTGCCAAAATGACTCTGCCAGATAGAAAGCACAGTCAAAATCCTAGAGTGGTGGTCACCATACTTATTGCGAATGCACACAATGCAGCATGGTGTACCACCCCATGGCGGCCTAGTGATGCTTCATAAAATTATTCAGATGATTGTCGGAAACTGAAGCAAGTATATGTTAACGAAATAGATAGTCTTTAAAAAAGGTTAATCTAGCTTGATTATCAAAATGTTTGTTATCAATGTAGCAAATTTGAGGCAAATGCCTGTATTCATTGGAAAAGTTAATGAAAGTTACCCCAAGTCAATGATTCTCTCCCTGCCTATGACAAGTTAGAATTGTTTACCTTTTGTGTTTTGACTGTATCAAACGAGCTTAACACATCTCAGCTAAGTACATTTTGTTCACATTTTATTGATGCTGCTACTTTTTACGAGACATTATTTAATGTACAGTTAAATCAGAGTGTTTATGAAGACAGATTTGAAAAATATAAAATTTTGCTACAATTAAGTTATATTTTTTTTACTATGACTATTACTTTTCTAGAACATTCCATGGTACAAATATCTCATAAGGTATTTTGGTGAAAAGTTCTAAGTCGGTATAAGTAACTAATAAACATAAACAGATAATTATTCTGAAACAAGTATTATCGTTATAGGTATGTATACTATATAGTAACTAAGCAATTAATAGAGTTATGCCTGTAGTTGCATCTGCTATAATGGTTCCAGTTAGTCTGCAGTGGGTAATTACTTACTGCAATAGACCAATTAATAAGGGAGGCTGTGCAAACTCCCAACTTGTATATGAATATTGTGGTAGAAGATACTCTCTAAGGAGTTCAAGAAAATTGGATAATTACTTTATGGAATCGAAGTACATGAATATAGTTAACAAAGTGACCACTGAACAATCCACTGGTCCCGTAACCGTAATTATAAACGATAAACAAACATACTGTTATTCATTTTTTTAGTTTTGACTGATCATGTTTAGATATCTTAGTAATAAATGTTGAATTTAATTGAATTGATAACGAAATAAATCATAAAAAAATCAATTTCAAACATCTACTTTTGTTAGAAATTTAACGTCATTTTAATGGCAACATTTTTGATTGTAATTTTTTCTGGTTTGACGTTTTGACGTTGACAGACAGTACTATTGAGACGCTTGGAACGGTCAAGCAAGGCTTGTTGAAAAAGGTGCCGTTTAATTGTAATTTAGCTAATTGTCGATATGACTCGGTCCCTTTAGTGGTTTACCGTTATGAGTGGTCTGGTTTGGACTCGCGAGTTTTAGTAGTCCGTTCAAATAGGCGCGATCCGCGATAGTTAATACGAGTGTATTGTAATTCGAATACCTTGGAGGTTGTACAGCACTTTGGAGCATGTATGTGTGAACGCGGCAAGACAAACGGCAGTGGGGTACCCCATCAACGGCCGACGAGATCAAGGACATCACGCAACTCCGGTAAGTGCTTGATGCATTAGTTTAGAATAAGAACACGGTGAAACAGCCGTCAGTTCATTGCTCTTGCCAGTGACATAGTTAGCGATTGAATGACTTACTCATGGGCCTAAGACATTGCAAATTTCACAAGGCACACACATTTCACAATTTCGCTGCATTGGCGAGAGAATTGAACAACTTTCCTACCTTACATGTGGATTTTGCAAAATTATTTTTATTCATAATTTTTGCGGAAGTTAAAATGTCTAAACAAAAAAAGACTTGAGTAAAAAACAGACAGATGGACAACAAAGTGATCCGACCAGACCTACTTTTTTCCTTTTAAGGAAAGGAAAATTCAATTTCAGAGATAGTTGAATTATCTACACACAAGTACACGGAATTTTCTGTGCGATTTAGACACGCTTTTGTTTATTAGGTTAGAGGTTTAGTCAGTAATTCGAATATAGAAAACCTAAGCATTCAAAAAAGTAAAGTTCGCTAGGATGATGAAATATCAATAAATTCGGATTTCAAAACAATAACTAGTACTTTTAAATATGAAATTAATAAAAAAAGGCTACAAAACGGTTTGAATGTATTGCTAGATGGAACTGTAAAGTAACGGTTTCGATTGACTACGGTAATAGATGCATTTGAATAATATAATGAGACCAATCTAAATTGACAGCATTCGTGCTGTCGTGCTTGTGAGTGTGAGACCGGGGGCCCAATGGTGCTGAAGCATCTTATTAGGCCCCCATAGTGTTGATCACCGTGCTGCATGGTTGCATTGTCTGCATTCGCTATGAGTATGGTGGCCACTATTCTTGAATTCTGCTCATTTTTTCCATGAAACACAGTAGTCACTATGGCAGATCTAGACTTAAAAAATCCTCATATTTAAAGCATAACTTTAACAAAATTAGTGGATTGAACCCTCTATTTTTGCGACTGTCACAAGCTCTCTAGCCTGGAGCAATGTCACAACCATACCTACACCTAACATTTGAAATTTAATTGAATTGATAATTCAGAGACTGCGTTAATGGAGAGTCGAACCCGCCTCGGGCAAGCACGTGCCGTATACACCCTTGCTTTTATTGCGTTAGTTTGACGTTAAAAGTGTTTTCAGATAGAAATGCGCTTTCATTAAGTATTCTTTCGAATTTCAACTATACTTTGTTTTCTTGCCTATCAATGTCTCTCCACAGTAAGAGCTTAACATGCAAGGATAGCTTTTGGTGTCAATTGGAATTTAAAGCAGGCTTTAGATACTCCAAGGTCAACAATTTAATACATTGTCGTATAAATTCGTACAAATTATTTAGAAAAATAATACGGAAGAACCTAAACAGAACTACCTACCTAACTAGATTGCAGTAAAAACTTAAACTTTTCTTATTTAATGCCTTAGAACTATTTGCGATCTCTATCGCTTACATCGTGGACAAGGTTCTAAACTCATTTGTATATTTTTTTCAGTTATAGAAAAGTTAATGCTAATTCGAGTTGTTCATGTCATAGAACTGTAAGTTAAAGTAATTAATTCTGATCTCATTTTCATACGTCCTTACTCGTATGGGTCACAAAAGAAATTGTCTCTTCGAGCAAAGTAACTTCATATTGTAGCCAGATGATTTAAAGTAATGTATCCTGACATGTCAATAATCTATAGGAGGGGATCTCTGAAAGGGTAAACAGATGTATGCCATAGTATAACTACTCTGATAATAATTTTTACTCATAAAGACGCGTGCTAGAAATAGGTGAAAGAAGTGTGTGTTCGAAACATCGCTAAAACAACGATGCACAGTAAGATATTGTTTAGTTTATATTTCAGAACTTTTATAAACATAGTGAATTAGTCCTTGAGTAACATTTTTCAATAATACATTATTGCTAAACAGCACAAAATATCTAGTTTCGAAGCTTAATTAAAGAATTCTGCCAGTTAGGCTTCAAACCATCAAGAAAAGAGCGCACTCCTTCTGAAAACTTGTGACGCCTGTGACGCGGTGTTGCGGGTGTCTATGGGCGGCGGTAATCACTTATCATCAGGCGATACGTCTGCTCGTTTGCCCTCTATACCATAAAAAAATGTTAGGCAATGATTAGGATCATAGGTATATTCTAAACTTTTTATATTTTACCATTTATATAAGTTCTGTAATTACACTATCATTAACTATGACATGTTTATTTATTTCATGGCTTAGTATAATATGTAAAACTAATTACATATTGGGATTACTTTATGTTGTTCCTACATATGTCACATCAACAATCAATCACATTCAACATCACACATGGCGTCATAGTAATGTGTCCAATCACAGCTCCCACATACATGTGACGATTGAATAGTCAATACAAAGGGAAAACTAGGTGGTTTACATAATACGTGCAGATCTGAATAGACAGAATCTAGCTATGTTTATTTAAATTAAAATACGATTCATCAAAATTCACCGATTTGATAGCTAACAGATTACCCAAAAACTGTTTTTGGACTTAACTATATTCCAAACACGATGGAAACTGGTTTGATTATATGAATAGGGGTTTGACTATTGTAACTAAGATGTTGTTCTTTGTAATGTAATAATAATGAAAAAACAACTGATATAGTGTACTATAAAACACTTTTAAACACATTGTTAATCTGAATTCACAATTTGCAATATCTGAGTTTATTTTGATGCTTTTCTCCTTTAATTTAATAGATTCAACTTTAAATGTAATTTTAAGGATAAATTTGTAGTCATAGAATGAAATTCTAGACGATTTAAGGTGTCTCTGGACACTGAAAAGCAGAACCGTAACGGATTGCATTTGTCTGACTGAATGCAGATTGTCTAATTTTACGCGGATTTTACAACTTCAGATATCTAAAAAAGATTGGATGCCTCGTTGGTCTAATGGTTAGCGTAAGCAACTGCAGATCAAGAGGTCCGGTTTCGATTCCCGGGTCGGAATGCTGTTGGGTTTTTCTTGAAAGAAATTCTTAATAGCAGCCCGGAGTATGGAAGATGGCGGTGTTTCCCACCCGTGCCTCGGAGAGCACGTCAAGCCGTCGGTTCCAGTTGTCATGAACATTTATGGCAATAGTTATTGGGAAGTCAGTGCCCTCAAATATACTGACAACTAGTTCAAACTTCTGGAAGTTCTATTTATGCCCACTGCTGTTGAGGTTATTGTATTTTTAAGTGATAAACCAAAATGTTAACTTAAGTAGACTAGAAACAGTGTACCTAAATTCACAATATTGTAACATGGGTTTCAAAATAAATTATTATTATTATAATAAAAATTACGAAAAGAAAGTACGAAGAAAAAACAAACTCTGTGTGCAAAATATTTGCTGAAGGTGATATAAAAGAAGCAAAAACCGATGGGTTAAATGCTGAAGTTGGAGAACCGAATACCAGGGTACAAATTGGGACCTATGACCTGTAAATCAAAAACCAACCTGGCCAGTCCCAAAAACAACTATTTTAGCTTACATAGTGTATCTTAGGTGACCTCGAGTATTCCCATTTAATGAGCTTTTAATGTTATCATAACATCTAACAAATAACAAAAGTACCTATAAAAATTAGGAAATCCTAACATTAGCGTACGATAAGAAGATGAATGTTCTCGTATAAAATAGAAGTTTTCCTTGTTTACTACGATTATTAGCTAATGTTAAACTAATACGCGATCTAATGATCTAATGTGACCATTTACTACACAAATGTAACTTACTCCACATAATATGGGATCTGTGAAATGAGATGCGTAGTCCCCCGGCCGGAGACTGTCACATTCGCAAGAGAGACGAGAATTTTATGCAATTCTGATCTTAGATAAAGCAAGAGGAGGGTGGTGAGGCTTGGATAGCCGCTTTATTTTAATACGAACCGACAACAAATAACGAATAAATATTCCCTTTTTTATTGTTGAGTTGTGACGCGAACACTTTGATTTAGGGTAAGTGAGAGGGGTCGCGGCGAATTGTGGTCGAGATTATTCGGATAGCACCGGGATTTGTATTACAATTGCTGTCAGAAATTCGAGTGGTATCAAGTTTCATCAATATTACGAGAGTATTGACCCGCCATAAAGGATCGGGTTCTTACAGCTTTCACAAAATTTATTTCATGGTTTTATCATCAAAACTACTGTTAAGCTTTTACCTGATAAGGAGAAAGGACCCATTGCCGATTTTAACTTAACAGTTTCACTTTTAATGGGGCTTTTACTTTTAATACATTTTTCATGTTACGAGTTTAGTTTATATTATATGTATTCTTGAAAATGACTTTTCCTTTGGTTTAGGCAAATTTATATTGTAAATAAAGTTAGAATCATAACTTGGATAGAGTTTTTAGCACAGGAGTGTGTGGTACTTTAACCAAAATAGTATGTTTGTAATTTTACTTGTCAATTTTTGTACACGGTACTTAGGTAATAAGTGGCAATAATATATATGGCCTATCGAGGTGGTTCTGACGGTTAACATTTTTAAATATACGAGCATACGAGGAATTTTGGCTAAATATTCTGTACACACATACATTTTTATTTGCAGTAAGTAGGTAAATGTCATAATATTCTTCCGGAACTATTTAATATTTTACAAACAACTTTCACCCAACTTTCCGAGCTCAATAGCTTAGACCTAAATCTTACGTCAATTTGTAAATTTAGATATGTATAATGTGTGATAAATTTGTACATACATTCACCATGTTTGTGCTTACTTTCATAATGTTATAAATATAATACCTGAAATTTTTATCTATATTTAGCATTTTACTATGATGCTCAAGACAATAAAAAAAGAAAAATATTAAGAAAAACTATGAACGACGATGATGCCGAATGACATTAAATTGAAATTATTTTGGAACCTTCTTACCAAGTGGCATCCTTAATATTATAAATGTGAATGTAAGTTTGTTTGTTACGCTTGCACGCGAAAACTATTTAATCGATCATCATAAAACTTTGTACACATATTCTTGGAGGTATTAGAAGTAACATAGGATACTTTTATTAAATGTGAGCGAGCCGTGGGTAAAAGCTAGTACAAAATATATATGTGTTTATACAAAATAATATTAGGTGTTCGTTTTGTTAAAACAATAGATACAGATATTAAAGGTAGCACGATGCAATTGGTATACACATTTCTATTTTCAATTGGTTTTCGGTCCTGTAAAATATTCGTTCCAATAACATGTATGTTAGAATTCACTCTATTAACACTGTCAAACTACTATGTAATAACAAATTAAAACATTGTTATTCTTTAATTTCCACACCAGCCAACTAGACAAAACAGGAAGTACACCAAATATTGTTTCTGTTATCAGATGACCAAACTAAATAACGCTGTACTCGAGGGGGACCTTACCTCAATGTAGTTCCCTACACGTGTTTCATAGATTCAAAGTTTAAGGCTGCCACCCTTGGTTATAAAAACAATCAGTTCTAGTGCGGGAGAAATAAGAAACAGACGCTTGGTGCTCTGGATACTGGAAGTCCACTTTTTATAAGGGGACCAGAAATTATGATTCTGTGATATACGACGACACTTCTCTCGGAATTTAAACGTCCCGTTTTCGTAACAGTTACTTACAGTAGGTAGGGTGACCCTCAATAAATTTAGAATAAAGGATTACGACGGAAAATTGTTTCTTCTCACACATTTTAAATGTTTTATGGTCGGAGTTACGAAATTCTCCAATTATAAAACTGTAGAAAAGAACTCTTGCGGGTTTACTCTATGAAAGGGAAGTAAGTTTAAGTTCCATTCAGAAAAAATGTCAGGCTAACTCAGTAAAGTAGATTGTATTACAACATTCACATTTCTAGCAACTTTTCTAATAAAACATTATATTTGCGTTCACGACGTCGCAGTGGCAAAGTTTATCTAGATCAAACAGTTGGCTATCTCTCCTCCAGATGTTGGTGATAAAGATTGCACGACTGATTCTGTCTTGACCCTAACCGTATTAGAAGTCTCGGTAACTGGAACATGAGAGCCGTTTAATTTATCAGCTTGTTCCAGTCCGGTCAACTTTGTTCCCGGGTTTTTTATCTAAATGTAATGAGTGAAATTAATAAAATTTAGTACCAATTTGTCACTCAGTTTGCTAAATAAAATGACGATTTTAAAGAATCATGCATAGTTATCACAATATTCGGCCATCATCGTAATATCCATCGCTTAACAATTAATATTACAGAATGTGATAGTATTTATAAAAAGAATATGAATGTCTTAATAAACCTGTTATTAAAAATATGGGACTTTAGGTGATAAAATTTTAAAATACACACATGAAAAGTGTCTAGGGATCAACATATGTGTCTAGGGATCAACATATATTTTTGCAATAACTTTTCTCCTGATTGATATTAATTAAAATTTTCTTTAAGGATTCATCAAATAAAGTGTTTTCGTTTGTCACAGTAACGATAAACCAAGTCACCTTTGCATTAATAAAGAAATTTGCCATTTTCCTAATAAAGGGATTTTTGACATTTGAACCACTAACATTAAAGTTCGAAAAAAAGACTGAAATAACAGTTTTCTTTAAAATGTTATTAGGTAACTGAAACAATTAATAATCCGTGTTTCTACCGCGAACACTAACAACACAAGAACATCGGTTTGGCATACTCAAAATGAGTTCATCCAAACACGCTGTGGAATGGCCGCCCATGTTCGTTGCAACAACAAAAAAAGGTCTTCTTGCGACTGGATACCCTCCATATTCGGCAGAGCTCTTCTCTGTAGCATATCCCATGCATGCTCAATCGGGTTCAAGTCTGGCGACTGAGCAGGCCAGGGCCAAAGCCACATCTCAATCTCAAGAAATCCGCATAAAAATGCTTGATCCCTAGACACTTGATGTGTGTAGTTCCTTAGAGTACTGATAAATGACAATACTGTTTAAAATTGTGTTATATAATATTGATTCTACATTATAAACGTCTATAACGAATGGCTTACAAAGAGCCATGTGGCTTTTTCTTTCCTCTAAGACACTGAACTGCTGCATTCATGCCTACGCTTCGTTTATATGTGAAGAATACTTGTTTGGTTTGGTAAAATGTCGGACAACACGAATATACATTGCGAACATCGATTATAGTTTGAATGCTAGTCATACTGACAATGTTTAAAAATATAATAGAATTAAGTAATTTTAACTTTCGAAAAACCTAATACATTCAAATGCTATAAAATACGCTGTTTAGTAAAAGAAACAACATAGACTTATAATAGAACCCCAGTAGACCCTATTTCTCTTTGTATAATGCTTTATTTCGGACAATAACAAGTTAGCCTTAGGCTAAAGTCAGAAAGTCAGATATTTCATGTTCCACAATCGAATTATTTTTTTTGTCAATCAATAACGGTATTGCATTCGTTCTGCCTGCGCCACGCGTTGCCTTAGGCCATACTCTAAAAGTCCTTTAATGCACAACTTCGCTTCTCCATTTGTCGAATGTTCAAACTAATAGAGAAATTCTATTTTAAAACTAAGTTTTATAACCCGAGGGAGTGAGTTTATTGCACATTTTTAATGTCGCGAATGCAGTTTATGGGGTAATCAATTTATCACGGCATCGGGTGCGGCACTTGAAAGGCTTGTAATAAAGCGTAATTTTTATTGTGCAAATTTAATACTTCAGATAAATCTTAAAAAGTACAATAACCTCTGTCCGTGGGTACCTTCAATTCTCAAATAAAGTATAAACATTGTAAGTAAACTAAAGTATATTCAAAATTTCATAGTCTCAATTTTAGTCAACAATGCTCGTTATTTTAATACAATGTCGGTATATGCTTTCATAAAAATTTGTAATGACATTAAAACAGTTCCATTATACACATCAGAAAGCAGCTTAATTATCTTTTTGACTAATTACGAAAAGGACGACGAAACTTCTAATTGAATAATTATTTTTGGAAGACTACGTTCTCCGTAATATTCTTTTTCTTTTAAAAAAAGTTCGGGTCCCCAACGATCTCTAATATCTATGCTAATAATATACACTAATTAAGGATCCCCGACTGTAGCGTTTTTAGGACTTTGAAATTAAAAGATTTTCATTTTCATTCTGTCATGATCTGTGTACAGTTCATTTGTATACTAAATAAGTTTACATATTAAAGTCCAGGAACTAAATTATGATCATAATTGTTAAGAGTTATTTCTATAAAAATTGAAAAGAGTTGTTGATCGGTTTTAGGTTTGCTTAGGTCTTTGGTAAGTAACATTCTCGCTGCATACACTCGGGATTTCTCTTATATAAGGTCTCACCGACTATATATTGTCAAATACCCGTAACATATAACCTTTAAAATGCTTTATATCCGACATAACCTCAGCATGTTTCAAAATTGTCACGTCACTCTGTCGCCCCTCCTTAACGACGTTTAAGTCAAGAGACATGTCGTCACAAAGTGTATGTAAATTGGTAAATGTAATAAATTGCATTTATTTATCTGGTAATGGGGCCTTAACCCGTGGGGTGGGGCAGTGACGGATCGATTCGCCGGATTTGTACAGCTTACCGCCTCAGTTGAGGTGGCTAATTTTGGTACAAATTTCGGTGAATTTACTGGAGCATGTAGTTGGTTAAACAGTTCTCAATACGATATATATTACTGTTCATTTTATTGGTAATGTTTTTAAACAGCTCAAATATAACTGATCCTTTTTTGCTTAAGGTTTTCCAACTTTTAATATAGTACAAAATTTTGTTTCGAGTTATATTTTAAGTTGTATTGGGGTTTTTCATTATTCGGTATTATTTACACCCTTAAGCACTTTATAATACTAAAATAAAAATAAAATACTGTACAGTACTATAACGTGATATTATGTACAGCATTCACAGGAGATAGAGATATGATGTTATTCTTCGTTGGGATAATCAAAACACTTATTAACCGGTATAAAATTAACCGGGGTTGCGACATGCGGGCGCACTCAAACCTATCTGCAATCGTTATCAAACATTCAGTAGGGGACGTATCAGTACTTAGACTTTATTACGTATACAAAGCTACTATTGATAGCAATTACAATACCTGTGAATTAATTGATTCATTTGATTGATATCAATATATTTTAATCAAAATTATTTTCGTTCGTTTCGTTTTTACACAGATATTTTGTTGTTATTGATAAATTGTATTTTTAAGATAAATAGAGGTATGTTGATATTTTAATTTATGATTTGGAATGTATTCCTAAGGACGTATACATCTAAATCCTACAATACCATTAAAGAGACTAAGGAAAAACAATTGTAACTGAGGTAGACTAAGTATAAGAAAGGATAAGCACACGACCCAACTAATATACTATATATTGGTAGCAAAAGCTTAGGTACGGACGCTCACAAAACTCTTCCAGAAGTGTTTCTTCAATAATTATTTTCCTCTAAATAAGTTCTTCATACTCATATTAAATATATTCAATTAACTATTATTGTACCATTAATCTTGAACATGCAGAAATAGTTATTGTCGTTCATACGATTACTACGAATTTAATAATAATTAATATATTATCATTTATATTTTTTTAGCTTTTTGCTCTCCTCCTGTACCTATATAAACTTTAACTGTGCCAAATTATTGATAATATATATACGCCGATGATTGTTTTGCAATCTTAAATACGGTTCATGTTTTAATTTTTTTTTTTTTTTTTAAAGACAACTCCGTCATTAGATATAAACATTCTGTGTCGCGGGGGACTTCACAGACATACATAAAACGGACACAATTAACACCCAAACTCAGAACAACAATTTGTGGATCACACAAAGTATTGTCCTGTGTAGGACAATACTTTACTTTGTTTTTGTTTACGCCGCTTGCCAATTTGCCAAGTGTTGTAACACTTGGCAAATTGGCAAGCGGCGTGGCGACCGCCTAAACCACTAGGCCAACCGTGCAGTCGAGTTACACTAGTCGTGCACTAGGCCAATTAAATCGAGTTTGAAATATTTTTTTTATTACTAGTGTGATAAAACTAACGGTTTAATAGATTGTATCTCACTTTTAATCGCCAATCCAACCACGTTGAAGTCACTACAAATACACTATTAATTTCAAAATATTTAATAAATGATATATATACATATATTGGTCCATAGGACTACTTACAATATTTAGACCTTGAAATTAAACTGTTTTAATTTTACTTTAATATTTAATAGTAAATATCATAAATTTCACTTTGATTGAAACTTAAAACTCGAGAAAGAATAACTATCTTTCTCGAAATTAATGTTGAATTAATAATTTAAATTCCAATAATAGATAGATTTCTGACACGTAATACGTTCAACTGACCATTACATAATAACACGGTATCTCAAGCCATATATTTTGCAACATCAGCTATTATTACTGAGCCAAAATTGGTTTCTGTTTGACGCCAACTACCGGGGGATAATAATTAAAGCTGGAGTAATTATGCCATGATTATGTGCGGAAGCTAATGGGGTTTATCGAAGAGCTAATGACGCGTGGACTTGATGTCAAAGTTATCTGTTTACATTATATATATGGTTAGGGTTATTGTTATGTGGTGTTCTTGTAATCTATATTCAGCTTAGAGATAACATTTAATTGATTACAACTACGGTGGTCTGACTATGTGGTGAAGAAGGTTACGAGAAGCTGTGAGATGCGGAAAGCACAAGACCAGGTTGTTGTTGCGAACTTTGGGAAGGCATAAGTCCAGCAGTAGATCCAGTAGTAGTCTTTCGGGTGAGATGATGATGAATTACAATAGTTGATGATGATGAATTATATACAGTCGTATTGCTATATGTGCATAAAATGTTATGGATATTGCAATAAGGTTGTGGCTATTTTTTTTAATCAGAGACTTTTTTCATTATTTTACTTTGGTGTTCCCGTTCCCCCTTTGAATTTCCAAAGTAAGATTAGACTCCGAACTCAAAGATCGACAACCCTCTTGTAACATTTAATTGAATGATTTTCAACTCATGATTAGGTTACCTAAATTATAAAATACGTTTTTTTTATGTGAAACCTCTATAGGCGAGAGGTAAACCTGATTTTTGGCGTGGCGAGAATTGCCGTGGCGACGCTTCGCCACTATATTGTATGTGTATTGTAATTTTTGATGTGAAACATCTATAGGCGCGGGTAAACCTGATTTTTTTGCGTGGCGAAGCATCGCGATGTCAAATAAATTTTAAAATTTTGAATTTTTGTATTTAATAAAATTGAATATTAATGAAATGAACAGTCATTTTAATTTATGGAATTTCAATTTCAATGTTTCACATCTGCCGGGCGTCGCGTGACGGCTCACTTTTTTCCCTTAAAACATAATGTTTTGAATTCGATTGAAGTACACATTACCTAACGACTTTTCTCGAAAACGATTTGGTGTTAAGCTGAGACTGAAAGTATATGTCGTGGGCAGCAATAGGCTTTCGTGTTATTATGAATACTGGAGCAAAAAAGGTTTCAAGTACGTAAACGAGGTGAATCGTACTATTATTAAAACTACATATACATTTAAAATAAAATAATTCTGATAATTGTATTCGATTGTGCGATGCGAACGGTTATTTTTTCTATTATTTATGTATGAATTTGATCTTTGGTTTATATATAAAACCATCCAAACAAAATAAAACCCGGTTAGACACCTCTGCCTTTGCACATAAGGTGTGTCACAAACGAAATCTCAAATGTGTCAAATGAAACAAGATTTTTCTCCCCTAAAGGTACCAATTTAGTACGCGACACGTCAATAATATAAAAAGGGGGCTCGATCTTTGTTTCCCCTGATGCTAGCCTATTCTTGCTCGAATAAGAGGGCTTTTTAAATTCGAAACCATAAAACTTTATGATTTGACGCGAGTGCGTTTGACTTAATATGACACCTAGATTGACGACTGACAGAAAGTTCTGAAATTTATGATTACACTAGTTGTTGCCCACTGCTCCGCCCGTGTATATGTCGGTTATCGCGGCAAATAGTTATTCTGATGTATAAGCTATATTACTGTAGATGTATAAGCTATATTACTGTAAAGTTTCATCCAAATCCGTTCAGTAGTTTTTGCGTTAAAGAGTAACAAACATCCATCCATCCATCCATACATACTTACAAACTTGCGCGTTTATAATATTAAGTATAGATATACATGTGACTAGTTTTGTCTGCAACTCCGCCTGTGAGTATGTTGGCTGTCGTGGTAAATAGTGCCTAGCTTGTTGTTTTTTTAATGTGTTACCCATATAAAGTTTTATCTAAATCCGTTTAGTAGTTTTTGCGTGATAAAGTAACAAAAATCCATACATCCATCGTCCTCACAAACTTTCGCATTTATAATATGTATTAGTGAAATTTGTGTGATATATTAGATATATGTATTTGAATAAACTAAATCTCACATTTCATATATTACTGTTTAATTCTTATTTTAATCCATACATTTTACTAGATATTAATTTTCTTTATATTACCTCCCACAAATGTCCTACCATGGCATTTAGAAATAGGCTTTTCACTACAACAAGTTAAAAACTTACTTATTGATCTCTCTGTCATTATATTGAAAGTAGCATTAAACGAGCACTTTCTGTATATATATAATCTGAATATCGGAAACGGCTCCAACGATCTTCATGAAATTTATTATGCAGGGGGTTCAGGGGCTATAAATAATAATATGATAAATAATAATAATAAATCGTTTATTAATTCTCTCTCACACAGAATAGTTAACAAAAATCATTTCTCAAGTTCAGTGTTATATAAAAACAGTGGGTGAATCTGTGTGAGCGACTGGTATCTGCACTAGGAGAACCTGTATGACAGATTACCAGCCTCCCCTATGTCTAGATACTCCAGAGCTTGAAGTAAATGTAACCATGTTGATTCATAATGTGAAGTGAAAAAATTTGACTACGAGACATAATAAACATAAGTGTAACGATGTCATGATGTGTAGGAGTATGTATGTTTGTGTGTGTGTGCGTGCGTGTAGTGAGTTAGTGTACATATGTATGTCTTGTATAAATGTGTGCGTGTGTTTGTGTGCCTTTGTGTATATGTACTAACCCTACGACAATGCAGTCGATCTAGCTCATATTTATCTCTAAAGAAACCATTAAAAAATACCGAGCAAAACTCGGTCATCTAAGTAATTTTTCTTTATATTACCTCACACAAAGGTCCTACCATGGCATCTAGAAATAGGCTTTTCACTAGAACAAGTTCGTAATTTTATTTATCGATTATACTCTACCAATTTTTTAATAAATAGTTATTTCAATAATATGCAACTCTTTTCATTTGACTTAACTAAGAAATAAAATGTACTGATTGTGAATAATTTAAACACTCACAGACTTCTAAAAAACACTTAAAGTTGTTCAATCGCGAAAAAGTTATTTGATAACGCTCAGTCCACCAAAAGTTAATCTCAAAGCTAACATTTGGTTTTCATCAAATCTCGTTATTTAATGTTTTAGATTGAAATACGCACTAATATAGTTTCTTTTATTTAAAAATACTTTCATTCTATTTAATTATTCATTCATAGTTGGCTTCTTTGAAGAGAGTTGACAGTGGTGTCCCAAATTCCAGCACATATATATGCACAAGAGATATTTTATTTACTTTTTGGTTTTGAATATAATATGCATAATATAATCAGTTTTACCAACCTCTTTTCTAAAGTGAAGGTTGTTGCCAGCGATAGCCTATTAAAGGCTGCTTGTTAGGATGATGTGATGTGATGATCACTTTCGTACATGTCAAAAATCATTTGTTTATTAGTATGCACTTTTTTTTCTCATCGCGTAATATGAGGCACATTTATTTAAGTCTAGGAAAATAGAAAGCACATGGATAGGGATACGTAAGTAAGATGGACAGGTAATGGAAAAAAGGATCTATGTATATTGATGACTCGTAGAGTTTGAGAATATTGCTTACAACACAAACCATTCTAAGTCAGGTTCGCAAACCTTGTAATTCGTCCGGATGGTTGTCAGGAAGTCCGACCTCTAAGTGTATCATTTTTGTTGAAAAACTTCTTAACACATTTACCCTTTACTTAAAAATATGTTTATCTTAACAAGAAAAGCTTTTATAAGTTAGAAACAGGATAATGAACTGTTCTTTAAAATTATTAAAAGCAAGTAAATGGATATTCCTTGTCATAACTCTTGCAACGCATAAAACTATACCCGTTAGAGGTTGCTCGGCTAAAAGAAAAACTGATGGAGTCACCAACTAGATGTTTACTTCACAACTTTGAAATACCCATAGACAAAACAAAATGTTATAAGCATTTTTTCTGGAAAATAATATTTAAAAAAGTGTACAATTTTACTTTTATTATTTAAAATAAGCCTTTACAAACGAAATGCGACAGTTGTTCATTTTCCATACAACCCTCTTTTAACATCAAATCACTCCATATAAATATTATATTAAGGTTTCTGGCAGTTTCTATGCTAAGAAGGTACGCTAGTATCTCCAAAATGGAACTTAGGTTGAAACTGAAAAATGTTTGCCATAATACATTTTTTATCCATATTACTTAAACACGAATAAAAAAATATAATAAAATTTAAATAAGTAATTTTTTGTAAGTAAGTAATAGGTATTGTTTGAACATTGGGGTCCTCACTTACTCGGTGAAACACAGCGCAAGCGCTGTTTCACACTGGTTTTCTGTGTTAAAGAAGTAATAGGCACATTAAACTAACAAAAATTAAAGCGTCAAGAAAAAAGAGTTGCAGTATTTCGAAGTTTTATACAACCAATTGAACCATAATCGTTAATATTCAAATAGTTTTGTGTTTTATGTAACGAAATAAGCAATATATATAAAATAATATTTTCAAAAGCAATAGAGGTTGGTAAGCAAAATGTAATTTTCTGCCAAAAGAAAAGCACTGTTATAGTCATGGTATTTAACAATTTTGTTATTGTCTTAATAGACAATAAAATAATTATTAACAACAACTTATACATAGGTACTTCTAAGCTTTAACAGATTATAAAAATTAAAGAGGCGGACAAGTTAACGACAAAGTAATCTTTTTTGTACAACCAACAATTACAATAAAAGGAACGTTATATACGGAAGCAGGCCGGCACGCTTCTATTCACGGTATGGACAGTAATAATAATGATCAGCCTTCCTGTCGCCGCTACGGCTGCTACCATCGGAAACGTTTCACCATTGATTTTTCCGCAAATAATACAGTCTCCAAATTTCATTTCTGTCTTCATTGTTTCCAATGTCACCCCAGATTCACCCCTCGTTCGAACGTCGCATGGTTTTGAGTGCATTAGATTCGCTCAAACACATTCGGCACTCTCGGTTTCCTGGACGTTGGTCGACACGTGACTCCAAATATAAAAGACTTCACGCCTGATCACTCACCGATATAGATGTGAATGGAATTGCCCTTATTGTATGATATAAAGAGGGTGATTTGAATCAATCCGTGTGGGTTTTGATAAACCCAGTTTGTATTAGTATCCAAGAAGTGTTCAGAATATGCCAGAAATTATCTATAGTACGCCGTAAACGATGTTAATGATTTATTAACCGACTTCTAAAAAGGAGGAGGTTCTATGTTCCACTGTATGTATTTTTTTATTTTTTTTTTATGTATGTTACCTGATTACTCCGTCAGTCGTGGACCGATTTTGTTTTTTTTTTTTGTATTCGACAGGGTATGCTTCCGTGGTGGTCCCATTGCCAGCATATCAGGATCTGATGATGGGATCCCAGGGAAATCGAGGGAAACCCTCCTTTTTTATAGGCACATACTATGTTTTTCGTATATTTTCTGAAGTTACACCGATATTTGCGTCTGGTAGTCATCATTTTATGATGATGAGCTGATGATGTAAGGCACCACTCCTTAACGGTTAGGAGTTGGAGGATAAATCTTTAAATATCATATGTATATAAGTTACCTTTAGTCGTATTCTTACAAATTATTTAGGTAAGCTGATGATGGAAGGTGGAAGGTACAACTCCTCAACGGTTAGGAGTTGGAGAATAATTCTTTCAATTTCATACGTATCTAAAGACCTTCAGTCGTATACTTTCAAGCTATTTAGGTGAGCTGATGATAGAAGATTAAACTCTTCAACAGTTAGGGATGAGAGGATGATTTTAATATTACACGTACCTTAATTTGTATTATTCTTGATGATGAAATTTGATTAAATAATTCAACTTACCACTTACCTACGATTGTTTGCACTAAAAACTGTAAAATAAAAACTTTTTATAAAAAAAAAAAACCGACTTCCAAAAACATCCAACGAAAAGTCTCTGTCCAAAAACACTTAAAAGCGTAAAATAAACTGGTTCTTCATAAATTGCCTATACCTAATTCTTTATTCATTTAAATAGTAGTATTATAATGGGTGCTAGGTACCTAAAATCTGTTCGAAGTCGGTGCTAAGCCAAAAAGAATACAAACGAACAATTACAAAAGTCTAAGCGATAGTCACTTGGCACCGACTTCAAACAGATTTTAGGTACCTAGCAGCCATTATAATACTACTATTTAAATGAATAAAGAATTAGGTATAGGCAATTTATGAAGAACCAGTTTATTTTACGCTTTTAAGTGTTTTTGGACAGAGAGTTTTCGTTGGATGTTTTTGGAAGTCGGTTTTTTTTTTTTTATAAAAAGTTTTTATTGATATCAATATATTTTAAAGACAAGTGACAAAATGAATTTTACGGTGACGTTTCATGCAAACCTGTTTCGATCCTTTTTACATGGAGCTCTTTCACTGTCGTAATGTGATTAGGCAAGGCCCAATCGCAGTACCCTCTTTCTTGAGGGCGCTAAATAAGATGCGACGTTTTCCGCCTCGGGCACCTTTGATAGTACTTTTTAAAGCTGTGTCACGAATTCCGAACCTCTCTTTTATTGGTCACCATTATGATAATTACATTAAGGGCCGTCCGTAGCCGATACTTCGTCTTTCGAATTTGTTCTGTTGTTACGGTAAGGCGTTTGCCTCTTGAATATTGATCAGCTCATTTGCGAAAATCGCACCTATTCTCTACGTGACAGTTTTATTCCACAAAGTTCTTTGGCATTATGTTTCTTGGGCTGGAATCAAATTATCCAATATTAAAAATTTGTTCATTAAGTTGATTGACACTCATTTAGTGAAGATGAATCGTGCCTACGTGCAAATATTAATGTAATATTTTAATTGCTGTTATTTTAAAATGGTTAAATGTAGTTTTAATTTTCAATTATTTAATAAATTTAGATTCTGAACTCATTAATACATTTGAAGTATTATTATAAGCTATTTTATTTACAGTCATCACCAACCTCTACGCTAAACTATTATTAATTTATAATTAATAAATTGTGTAAGAATAAAGAGACCGAGTAAATTTTATTATTTATTTTAGGATTAAAAATTATAAACACATTTTCTTGTAGAGCAAACACAATTTAAGCTTATTATTTTAATTTGAACATTAGAAAGCTGAACCGTCTTTAAAGTTTATTTTACAATTAATTCAAATGAATTCCAAAATTATTGAAATTAGATGAACATTTAAAGCTTGACAAAATTCTACGATATCAAAGCACAAACATTCTTGGAATGTCTACACAGATTTGATTGAACCGTAACAACAATCAGAAACAAGTTTTTTCAATTAAATTCCATTTGTTTATTCACACGAATTGAATCTGTTTTCGATTGCTAAAATAAAACATTTTGATTCTTTTTTCAATTGCGTTATCTGTAAACGTTCTATAAACAAGTAAATTGTTTCAATGGTACTATTTCTTTTCATTGTTATGTTTTCTATTTACCCCATGCTGTAATTTGTTTTTCTAACATTCTAGCATTTGGAACGTGTGCTTAATTTTCCATGTTTCATTGTTGAGTGTAAGACCGGAGGCCCAGTGACTTAGAAGTATCTCTATAGGCCTCCATAGTGTGGGTCACCATACTGCATTGTTGCATTATCTAAATTCACAATGATTATGGTGTCTACTACTCTTGGATTCTGCTCATGCTTTTCATCAGGCAGGGTAGAGTCACTTAGGCAGGCAAATTTTTTTTTATTTTTTTTTTATTTCGACATCTAACACACAACGCCATCTAGTCCAAAGCTAAGCAGAGCTTATGTAATGAGTACTAGACAACTGATACAAATACATAAATACTTTTTTTTTGTAAATACATACATATTATATATAGAAAACACCCAAACTCCGAAACAAATATTTGTAGATCATACAAACATTTGGTTCGACCCGGGAATCGAACCCGAGACCTCATGATCAGCAGTCGCACACGCGAACCACGAGACCAACGAGGCAGATTTGTCGACTAGAAAAAACTAATAAGTCTATTAATTTAATTTATTAGTAGCTTCAGCACGAACTTTTAATTTAGAATGTGTAATCTTTTGAGACAGTTTTAAAAACGTTTGGCATCAAATATTCTTGTTAATTTACGATAACTAATTGTAAGTCGATATAA
Source organism: Diaphora mendica (assembly GCA_949125395.1). Classification (NCBI taxonomy): domain Eukaryota; kingdom Metazoa; phylum Arthropoda; class Insecta; order Lepidoptera; family Erebidae; genus Diaphora; species Diaphora mendica. The sequence continues at coordinate 28,126,619 of OX421311.1, forward strand.
TTGGGTATATTTTAATAACCTGAAGGACCGACAACTTTGACAAATTCGATTAGCGTAGGGGATTGCACCGGTAAGCCAATTATATAATAATTAATATAAAATTTGAGAAGCTTAAAGCGTGCTTTGATAAAATATTTTCATTCAATGTTAATATACGTATGTAATTATAATATTTACCCATTTACAACAAAACTATGGCACTAATGTTTACTCGAAAAACATTTATCGCTGTTTGTTACATATAACAGAACAAGTACAGTTCAGTTGTAAAAGCGATTGTCGATGTTTTGGGTGTGATTCCACGTTTTATTTTTATAAAATTGTATGCAGGTCTTTTTTAGAATCAACAGCAGTGACCTACGAACACTCGGGAAGTCCCAGGAAAAATTAAACTGTCTTCGAACCCGCAACGAATTCAATCAGAAGAAAGCTGGAGGAGTTGGAAATATAATAAGTCCACTTCTCTCCTTAGCAAATTGAATACAGGTTGTTAAAGATACGTATATATCTCTTATATAACGCTAGGGATCAGTACTCGATGAAAATAATATAATATTATAATAATAAATATTTTGAGGCGCTCATAGCCCAGTTGCACTCGGTGATTAGAAACAATCACCGAGGGTAAGCAACGACGGCGCGGTCAGTACCTGGATGGGTGACCGCTAGTGGTATGGTACCATGTGCATCTCCGTGATTCGGAGGTCACGTTAAGCAGTCGGTCCCGGTTGTTATCATATGATAACAATAAGGCAACTGCCTCGTTGGTCTCGCGGTTGGCGTGTGCGACTGGTGATCATGAGGTCTCGGGTTCGATTCCCGGGTCGGACCAAATGTTTGTATGATCTACAAATATTTGTTTCGGAGTTTGGGTGTTTTCTATGTATGTATTTACAAAAAAAAAAGTATATATGTATTTGTATCAGTTGTCTAGTACCCATAACACAAGCTCTGCTTAGCTTGGGACAAGATGGCGTTGTGTGTTAGATGTCCGAAAAAAAAAAAAAAAATAACAGTCGTGAAGCTTAGTTGGAGGCCTTTGGGCGGCTTAAAAACATCCAACGACAAGATAACGTAGCCACAACGTTGTCTTGCCAGTCCCCAACCCGCACTTGGCCAGCGTGGGGACGTATGGCTTTAACCTGAGAGGAGACCCGAGCCCAGCAGTGGGACGTTATGGGTTGTTGATGATGATGATTAAATATTTTGGACATCTAACACGCAACATCTAATTCATAAATAAATAGAGCTTGTGCTGGGGTACTCGTAAAGGACAACTGATATAAATTGTCATATAGTTTATTTTTGGCAATGCATACATATTATACATAGAAAACACTCGAACCCGAGACCTCAAGCTCAGCTTACGCTACCACTGTGCCACCTAAGCAGCTAAATATATACTGTTTTCTTTTTTGCTGAGCAAAAATAATTTCTACACTAGGACTATTTCTGTATCGTAGAGGACTTACAAAAATATATAATACAGAACACCCAAATTTAGAACAAAAAATTAATGGATCACATAAACTGTTGTCCAGAGTGGGGTTTGAAGTCACAATACTCGGCGGCGAGTGACTGCTCAAACCACTACACCACCACCCATGTAATCAAATGAAATAACTTAATAATAGTGAACAAAGCAGCGGGCAAATACTAGTACTATATACAAATAAAAAAGATCTGTAAAAAACATTAACAGTCCCAGATCGTGACTAAAGGCATTAAGCGTGTCTTTAAGAAATTTGCATTTGAAATAAAGGCGTCTCCACCCAAATCACATTACCACAAATTTGAGGCCAAAAACGTCGTGTCATTTCGGTGAACATTGGACCACGCCCGTGGAATAAACTGTAAAAGTATTATTACTCTCGTATGAGATTTTGCAAATCATTGTAGGTGCGGCCTGTCATGATCTGTAGAATAAATGGTGGAGAAAATTATTTATTCTCTCGATCGTCGGCACTTGATGGAACTTGTAAACATTCTAGAATTAAACTCACTTGTACTTATTCCACTATTTTAATTAACTTTAATCCTGACCGGTTCTGCCCTATGACATTGTCAAAGGTCGCTAACAATTGGATAGGGTACAAGTTGGTTTAATTCTAGAATGTATCATTTCTGTAAATTATGCGTAATATATAATGATTATTATTATATGATTATTAAATATATTTTTATTATTAAATAGATTATAAAATAAATAATGATTATTAAATTTTATTGTGTAATATTAATTAAAGTTTATCGATTAATATACATCATTATAACTTTATTGAATTTAATTTATAGATTATTTTTTATAAAGCTTGCCAAATCTCTGCCTATATTTAAAAAAATGGTCAAAAAACACTTCTTATCTTCGTAACTTATTACCTGCCTAAAAATATTTTATCATTTCCATTTCTTCATTATGAAATCGTGGATATTGTGCATTGTTTTACATGTTTTTATTTGTTTGTAATAATGTGTATTAAAATCTCTATATTTTTATTTATGTAATTTTATCTCAATCAAGTCAATTATTTTCGTTATTTATTTTAAACACCAAAACTACTTATTAATTTGAGTATCTACAGTCGATTTGTCCATCCAAAGGTTGCCTGTAAGAAATTGCTTTTTAGCGATAAGACCGCCATTTGTACATGGTCATTATATTGTTAAGCTTCTATATGCAACTGTATCAATTGGTGTACAATAAAGTTTATTCTATTCTATTCTAGAAACAGATCCTAATTTACGAAACCTTACGGACAAAGCAATGACTGAGCAAGCAAAATAGTGCCAAATCACTGGTAAAGAATCAAGACATTGTCGTGACGGGAAGAAATAAGGTTATCGATGTAAGCACTTACTTTTGAGATTGAAGTTCCAATTTATTAACTGACTTGACTAGCGACCCGACTTGGTATCACACGTAAGTCTTTCAAATTTTCGGACTTTTTCTACTATAAGCACGCATTACCCATATAAACATTTCTCTTGAATCATTATATCTATTGCTGAAAACTGCACTAAAATCTGTTGAGTAGTTTAAAAGATCTAAGCGAATAGACAGCCGGAGTGACTTCATTTTAAACTATTTAAAGACTAGCCTATTGCCTATTGACTTTTAATTTGAATTTTAATTTAAGACGTAATAATACGTAGCGTAATAATTTTTCCATGTTTTTGTAGCATTCTTCATTGGTGCTCCGTTCCTATTAATCTTAGCGTGATGATATGTAGCCTGTAGCCTTTCTCGATAAATGGGTTATCTAATGCTGAAAGATTTTTTTAAATCGTACCAGTAGTTCCTGAGATTAGCGTGTTCAAGCAAACAAACTATTTTCTCTTCATCTATGAAAAATTTATTCGGGTCACCTTCAGTCACCTTTGATTGGGTTTTTAGGTCAATGGATACTCGTAAACAAGTTTTACAGAGTGAGTTAGTTAGTTTTAGAAACCACAAATTTATATCTTTATTAATATTATTTACTGAAGTAACTAAGAATTTAAAATGTTACTTACAATGGCTTACCGCTATTTCTTTCAGTTTTTAATGTAAAGAATTTTTAAACGTTCCATAAATAAGGTATTACATACTGTATGTATGTAATATTGTTCAAACGTTCAATCATGTACATACCTATTAATTGAAGATAAACATTGCGAATCATTTTATTGATTTGACTATAATTTTTTTGTAAACAAATTTTCAAATGCATCCAATAAGAAAGTAAATATACTTAAATTATTTATTTATTTACTAAATGGAAATTTAGTCTAAAAGCATCGTTTGAAAATAAAATAAATATTGACTACCCAAATGAGACAAATATTTGAAGTGATTTAGTGCCATTCAATTTAAGTGTTTTTATCATCCTTATCCTATTAACGATTCACAAGTTTGTAATGAATACGGTGAATTATTAAACAGAAAATGTTAAACTTTACTTATCGTGTTTCTTTAGTGTAAATTACATGGCCAGTTTCAGTCTAGTTTCCAGTGGCATAAACATTAATGTACGCCTAATTATTAATAAATAAAAATATAAATAAAAATCACAAAACTATTTACATTTTCGAACAACTTCAGAAAAAGTATTTCAACTTAAATAGTTGTTTTTCGTTTCGGCCGTATCGAGATAACTCGCCATTTTGGATAAACGTTCCTTTCCCTGTAAAGCTAAAATACTTATGTTCCATCAGAGTAATATTAAAAGTTATTCTGACTGTTAATGCTTATTTATTATCGTAATCATATTCATATTTCGTTTAATCAACATCTTTTCAAAGATTAAATATTTCATAGCATTTGAGTGAATGCTATGAAACATTTGTTTTTACAAAACTTTTTTCTTGTTTATACAACGAATTGAAACGACATGACAGGTTCAACATTTAATAGCAAGTTCATTATTAAAAACTAGCAGCCCGGTACGTGCTTCGCTACGTATAAAGTAAAATTACAAACAATGTGATAAATGTAGAACCGCTCGACCGATTTTGTGCAAACTTCACATAAACCATCTACTAAATAGTCCGAACAAAACCTAAACATTTGGTTTGGATAGGTGAGACCGTTCTTGAGTTATAAAATTACAACGAAAAGTGGCATTGATTTTTATTATATTGATTACATTTAGAGTTAACTGATTAGTTTAATTTTATCATTTTAATTATTATTAAACTGTTTTTAAAGAGGACAATAAGCTATCGGGAGGTCATGACCAAGACAAGTTTTTTGTTAATTTCTAAGAAGAAATCTGAAATTACTGAACTGTGTAACTTTTACAGTTAATTTTAGAGCTTACTAATGTACATGAATTTTTAAATGCTAGGCAGAGTGCCTTATGTAAATTGCCACATGCCACACAAAACCACATAAAACATTATCTATTGTGATGTTAGCTTAGAAAACATAAATTGGAGAACATCGAAGTTAATTTACAAGTTTTAATTACTTTAATAGCTATATGTTGTTTTCAAAATGTTTAAATCTTATGTATTCTGTCAATGTTAACGTAATGGATCCTTTTCTCTAACACAGTGACTCGATCGGAGTTTTGGTCGGTCATTTGGAGGGTAAGGCCAAATTGATCTCAAAGAAGCTTGGCGTGCTCCACAGATCGAGACAGTATTTCACTCCGGCCCAACGCCTTCTGCTTTATTAGGCGCAGGTTCGGCCTCACATGTAATACAGTCATCATCCTTGGGCGGAGGCACCCCAGTACCAGCTCCTCCATCTGGACCGCATTCAACGGAGAGCGACTCAAATCGTCGATTGCCAAGAAGATTTAATTCGGCTAGACTCTCTGGCACTGTGTAGAGATGTGACTTCGCTGTGCATTTTCTACTGCATTTACTACGAGGAGTGCTCCGAGGAATTGTTCGGACTGATCCCTGCCGCCTCTTTCCACCATCATCCCACGCGACAACAGTTTCATCCCCATCATCTAGATGGTTGGCAGTTCACAACTGTGTGCTTTTCCAGAAACATTCTGCCTCGCACAACAAAACTGTGGAATGAACTGTTACCTACGGATGCCTGCTATTCCCGGACCAATTCGACCTTCAAACCTTTAAGAAAAGAGCGTACTCGAGTGCCTTCAAGGATTCCGCGCAAACCCATCACGCCACTGTGTGCGCCATTAAGAAGAACTGTTCTGGGTGCTAATTCTCCATGTGCGAGATTGTGCAAGGCGTTAAATGGCTGCAGCGACATAGTTGATATCCATTACGATTCATTATACAAATTTAAATCGATTTTGAGCTCTTTGCCAAACCTTGCTTAACCTCTGAATGGACTATTCTAATACTGATGTCAAATGCAAATAACCATGTTTATATAACTTCAAAAGTTGTTGTCTTTTTGTACTTATTTGTTCTTCAAGTGTTTGTAATTTTTGTACCATAATTTTTAATAATGCATGCTGTGCCTACCTATAAGTAATTGTTACATTACGATCCATAATACTGACTTTGTAATATTTTTAAGGTAAAAATGTAAACAATTGTTGGCGGGCCCTAATAAATAAATAAAAAATAAATAAATACTCCTTCTTAAAAGGCCAGCAACGCACTTGTGATGCCTCTGGTGTTGCGGGTGTCCATGGGCGGCAGTAATAGCTTACCATCAAGTGATGTGTCCGCTCGTTTGCCCCCTTATGAAATAAAAAAATACACAAAAAGAAGCTTACATTTTTACTACAATTGAAATAACGTTGTTTTATTAGTGCACTATATTTTATGTTTTTCCACTTTGATAGGAAGACATTTTAGATGGAAATACTGTCATCCATTCATCCTCCACATAAGCGTAAGAAAGATTTTGGAGGTTATGGCCTACTGAACTACCCTGACCAAATGGGTTGGTATACGGTATGTTTGCTGTTCTTCATAGTTTGCCCTCTTATTGTCTCTTACGATACCACCATTAAGAACCAATCCATTGCTGATATTCTCTAACTTTAAGGCTTTTAAAAAAACATTGAATAAGTAATAAATTTACTAAGAATCAGTTCCATTATACAAGCTTTTTATTAACTTGCAATGTACGTATGTATGTATGCTTGTATGGTTGGGTGGAATCTTGCAACTCAATTTCGAAGCAGATATCTTCAACCGATTTTGGTGAAATTTTGCAAGCATATGTATACAGCGTGACAATACAATATTTAAATGACATGGAGCTGATCTGATGCTGGAGCTGGAAGGTGGCCATAGGAACTCTATAAAGAAACATCACAACATCATCGAGTTTGGATTCGTTTGATTCGTCTCGAGGCATTCCAGTAAAAGCTTGTTTTTAAAAAGCTTTTAAATTTAATTTATTTATTCTCATTCAGATTAAGCGTTTAATGAGGACCGCTTAGGAAAAAAGCCATTTATATAATTGGAAACCTTTAAATTCTACCTAATAATCACGATATATACCAATGCTTGAAGGATTTTTTTTCTAAGTGACCTAAGAACGTAAAATGTCATCAATATTGTGTAGAAGCCTTTTTAAATCATTGAAAAAGAGACATTGTTATTGTGTAATCGGTTTACTTTGGCCAAACTGATTTATTAATCAATGAATCTGTGTGACCATGTGTGTCATTGATGTCGGTTGTGATTTTACTGGGTACAATTAAACTAAATATAACTAGGCTACAGACATATCTAAGATTGGCAGGCTTTGTGACTCGTGGTCTGAAATAGATACTAAAATACCTCCATACAAGATCTGATAACATACACCGTTCCTTTAGAATGTTTACAAATGCTTGACACAATCGCTAGTTTTCTTTGAAACAACCTTCAAATAACTATTTGTTGATAGATGCGCAAACACGAACAGTTTCGCTTGAAATACGTACAAAAAACTTCTAAAGGGCCCAACTCTATTCCCTTTAAAAACTGTATTTTCTTTTTATATCTAATGAACCGTGAAACTGCGGGCGATTGTTGATGCTGAAAGCTAGCTGCGTAGTTCGTATAAACCTTAGAGCGAAGTTTCATGTTATGTGTTTCAGATTGGGTTAAATATCGAGCTTATTGTTAGAATATTTCAATAAATCTTAAAATAATATTACGTATTATAAAATAATATTCGAGTATCTTCGACACAGAAAGGTAGAAAGAAATGAATACGATAATTATATTTGTTATAAATGTGTGCTTTTAGAAAAAATACCTACTTGTAAGTGTGTGTAAACTGATCATCTAATGGAAATGGACTATTGCTGGTTATGAATAACCCCAACTCAGGCGCGTTTGAGGTGACAGTGAGTTCTTTTCTTGAAAATTTGGATATCGTATCGGTCCGAAAAAACCATAGGTGACAATTTTTCATGTAGATTGGTTTTGCGAGCCAAAACATTTCTAATGCCAATTATGCTATGTGATGGGAATTTATTAGTAAATCAAGATTCTTCGAGATGAATTGGATCGACTGACGAACTGAGCTTCGCTCGATTTTTATACGCCTAGACTTGACTTAATGTATATTTAGTAAGGTTATAGGGTTATTTACGAGTATAGTAAGTTTATAGTAAAGTTTTACGGTCATTAAGTTAGTGTATTTCCTTATGATAATTACTTTTCTTTTCTCATATATAAAGTTTTTTTTCCACTACAGGTGATATTGAATACTTAATCACTTGATGGTCTTACAGATTGTTAAACTTTCCTAAGGCACAGAAATAAAAAGAATCCATTCCTATATGTGCAAGAAAATTATCGTATCTGAAATTCATTGAAATTATCGTGGTAGAACCACTTGTGCCGTAGTATTAATGTGAGCAGCCATTATCTAAGCTTTTATTTTTAATTCATTGAACAATATTTTGCTCTTGAAAGCTGTTAGCAAACGAAGTTGAATTTTATTTCCAAGTTTTAACTACACAAATAAGTACTTAATAACTAAAGCAATGCTATTTTCCCAGTCCCGGTAAACCAACAAAAAATGTCGTACAAAAGAAACGAAGTCCAATTTAAGAGGAGACGGGAACTTATTATTCCTTATTCCATCCTATTTTTCTCAACAAGAGAAACTAATCTAAAGAAAATTTTCGAGTCCCTGTGAAAGAAAATAAGCTTATAAGGAAGTGCAGTTTACTTGCACGAATACCGCCTAGGAATGCTAGCTGGCAACAAACTTTAAATTAAAGTTTCTCAAGGAAATAAGAACTTTCACATTTGATTTCGGCCTGTGGTGTGTTAATGATTAGTTGTTTTATAATAAGATTCTTACACTTTCCAACTTATATAACCGCGCATGTGAATCTAAAAATATAGTGAACTACTTCACATATCTCTTAGTAATTTTGGTGACTTTTTAATATTTAAAAACAAGTAGTTTCTATAGTACTGTTCTGGTTATTGGGTGATAAAATTATATTAACTGTAAAATAACTTCATATATATTTTATACTAGCTGATCCAGGCGAACTTCGTACCGCCATATTTACATATCTGTCTCAGCTTCCCACAGGCAGTGTACAGTCGCGGACACAAAAAAGACTTTTCCCGTTATCTTTTTTTTTTCTTTCTAACAAAAAAAAACTGAAAGAAATTGGACTATGTGTTATTGAATTACAACTAAGTACATATTTTGACTTTCATCCCCTCTCTCCAAGAAACCGTGCTGAATTTCGGGATAAAAGTATCCCAAGTCCTACCTCGTAGTATGAACTCAAATCATGCCAAGTTCCATTTGAATCCATTCAGTAGTTTCGATTATCGATTATAGAGAGACCTTAAAAAAAAAAAAAACTTTATTGTACAGAATTGGACCTGTTACATTTTTATTATAAGTATATAGATATAGACTATGTATTGGCAATTGTAATCTTAACTACAAAAATACTCTACTACGTAATTAGACGTTGTGTAACTAGAATACGCCCAAGCTGTCTTTGTTTTGAATCGGTGATCGAACCATGAATCAGTTTAAAATCTGAGACATAAGTAATCAGAAAATTCTAAGATGCTCAATGCTCGAAATAGCATTGGAAATAGCTTAAAAGTATTGGACTGGAACTTATTTATTGTAATTGTGACTGAAATTTAGTAATAATACTTATATTCTGTAATATCGTAATAGTTTTGAAAAAAATTAAACGGCTATGGGCCTTTTAACCGACTTTAAAAAAGTAGGAGGTTTTCAATTCGACCGTAAATATATGTTTTTTTTTGTGTTTGCGGATAACTTCGTCGTTTATGAACCGATTTTAATTATTCTTTTTTTAATGGAAAGGAGATACCCCAATGGTAGTAACATGATAAGGACACTAAGATCTGATTATGGTATGCAAGAGAAATCGAGTCGAACCTTGAAGTCGGTTTTCATTTTGTTAAAATTTTACTTGTTAACATTAAGAGCACTGCTAAGACTACTACATTAATTGTTTTGCCCGCTGCTTCACATTAAATTCCGATTTGAGAGAATCTGATGAAACCATCATTCCTTATCTATATTGTTGGTCTAGCGGTGAGCGTAAGCGCCTGACAGTCATGAGGTCTCTGCTAACATTCGCTCCGTGGAAAAACTGATATTCAAGTAAAACTGCTACAAATAGTTGCCGACTCCAAATAATCTTGGGGACAGTAAAGGCTAGGAAGATGATTCAAAATAAGTACCTACCGTAAGCTAAATTATGCTCTGCCAATATGTTATTGTTTTGTTTTGCATAATAATAAATTTATAATTTAACTAGCTGACCCGGCGAACTTCGTACCGCAGATATGTAAATTATCTGTCTCAGCTTCCCACAGGCAGTGTACATTCGCTGACAAAAACTATCCTATCTCTCAATTTGGATCGAACTGCACATGGTGTGTAATTTTTATTATAATCGGTTAAGTGGTTTAGGAGTCCATTGAGGACAAACATTGTGACACGAGATTTATATATATTAAGATAACGGTGAGATTAACTTTTTATTTAAGAAGTTTTCGCATTAAGCTATGCTTTAAATCAATTTACCTGTTTGTGAAATGAAAATCTTTTAATAAACAAAGTTACCTTCTTCATAAAGTTTCTCAGTTAATTTTCATTTCGCCGACTCATGTCTTCTCATACAAACTTTTGTTGGTCTAATGGAGTGTAGGTAAGTTGATGCCATGCTCCTATACTTTTATATATATTTTTAGATATTCTTTAATTAAATTTCTTGTACAAGTCTTTTATAAAACATTTCGGAAAGGAAAATGGATTGTGCTGAATTTTTAATGATGATGATACAAAAAAACTACATTTATTATTTGTCGACAAAAAATTGACACACGGTTATAAATGAAACCAGAAGGCCTACATTCCATTTATGTAATAGAATATGAAGAATAATAATGTTTATTCAACAGATTATTTTACAAATTTCTCTTAGGCATACTGATACTACATAAATATAGGGACTCATTAGATGAGAGGTTGCCGATGATGACCATCTTTATATATATAATTCTTCTGTGAGTGTGTATGTCACTGAACTTCTCTCAAACGACTGGACCGATTTTGATGAAATTTTTTGTGTGTGTTCAAGGGGATCTGGGAATGGTTTAGATTCACAACTTTGTCCGCTGGACAATGTTTTTTTAATTAATTTTTGAAATTTTCAAATTAAAGACGTGTAGACAGGACAACGTCTGTCGGGTCCGCTAGTATTTATATAAAAATGTATCGCCGAAATGTATGTACGCGCATAACTTCCGATCGGCTGCATCAAATTAAATAATTATTTTTTTATGTGTTCCTTATTGTTAGGACAAGGTTTGTGTATAAGAAAAATTAAAAGATAGTGGGAAAAGTATTTTTTTGTCCGCGACGGGAAGCTGAGACAGATATGTAAATATGGCGGTACGAAGTTCGCCGGGTCAGCTAGTACTAATATAAATTAGGTCGTCAGCACAATATACCTTGTCATCGGTAAAAGAAAATACATTGCATTGGCAAATAGTCTATTGAACAGAAGAATACTATCTTATCTAAATATGTGTCTATGTGTATATTTCTGTATATAAATATATGTGTCTTTATGAGGTTTGCATTATATGTAGTGTATTTTTCTTTTATAATGCAACCCTATACATCGTAAGGAAGGCAGGGTGCTAACTTTATCTCAAAAATCTAAGGAGGGATCGCTTGAGAGATCCCTTTTCGTGGTCCCGGTACCTTCTAAACGCGGTCCCGTGGCCATACAATGTTGCGAGGCCATTAGGGAGCAGCTTAACGTCTCCAAAAACATAAAAAGGGAGAGAAAGAAGGAGATAGAAAACAGGGTGGATATGCTAGAAAAAATTATAAAGGCATACGAAGAGGAGAGGAAACGGACTACTAAAGGACAAAACATAAAAATAGTAGAAGAAGATATAAACACCAATCCTGGAAGCGAGATCTTAAAGAAGATAGAGGAGAACCAAAGGATTTTGAAAGAAAATAGTAAGGTTATAGAGGATTTGAAGGATAAAATAGAAAAACAGGATGAGAGAGAGAGGGAGAGGGAGGTAAAACAAACAGCAACCTACGCAGGGGTGGTGGCGGCTCATCCTGGAGCTCAGCCCCCGTACCGGTCGACGCTGCACTCTGTAGTTGTGTCATCCAAGAATGAAAAGGAGACAGGGGAGGAAGTCTTGGAACAGCTAAGGAAGGTAGCAGACGAGGACGAGGGATGGGTAAAGGACATAAAGATAATTATTGGCTATAAGACAGAACAAGAAAGGGATAGGGCCAGAGAGAGGCTGCTGGAAAGGGGAAAAAACATCACAGTAGAAGATATCAAAAATAAGGACCCGCTACTCATAATGTACGGTGTCCTTAAAATACACAAGAATGAGGACCTCGTAAATGCCATAAGGACCAAAAATAAAGAAATCTTCCGAAATCTAAACCAAGAACATGATAGAATATCTATCCTTTACCGGAAGACGGCACGAAACCCCCACGTGGTGCTCAGAGTCTCCCCGACCTACAACCTATAAGGGTGGCGGACCAGTCACCCTTAGTACAGTGCTCCCTATGTCTAGGGTACGGGCATAGTAGGAAGTTCTGTACCACCTGTACCAACCAAAGTGTAGTCACTGTGGCGGGCTCCATTCAAGGACCGATTGCCCGGACTACTCTCTTGGTGCAGAGCCAAACTGCTGCAACTTCCAGAGGGAGAGGCTGAGCAGTACGGGGCATAACGCCTTCAGCGACTTGTGCCCCGTGAGGGCAAGATGGGACACCATTACCAGAGCAACCACGCAGTACCGCTGCTAAGGGCCCATTAACGGACGCGACCCCCTATCAAGTGCTACAAGCAAACCTTCAAAGGCGGAAGCTCGCAACAGACGAGCTCATGCTGGAAGCCTCGAGACGTAAGGCTGCTGTCGCTCTAATTCAGGAACCCTATGTGGGGGCGGTGAGGAGGATGAAGGTTTACCAGGGCGTTAGGGTCTTCCAGAACACTGGGCAAGGAGAAGGGACTGTAAAAGCGGCTATCGCCGTTTTCGACCCACTTTTAGATGTGATACAGAACCCGCAACTCACCACCGATAACATCGTGGTGGTGGGAATCCGGACCAGAGCGTAGACGATCACGCTGGTATCCTTCTACTTCGAACCTAGCGAACCCATAGCGCCCTACATAAAAAAACTCAAGAACATCAACAGAAGAATAGGCTCTAAGTGCGTCGTCCTGGCAGGCGACACGAACTCGAAGAGCACTTGGTGGGGAGGTAAACTGGAGGACAGCAGGGGGGAAACCTTTAGCGGGCTGCTCGGAGAGCTGGACCTCCACGTCTTGAACAGCGGAGACGTTCCAACTTTCGACACTGTGAGAGGAGGAGTGAGGTACTGCAGCTACGTGGACGTCATGGCCTGCACGAGTGACATGCTGGCTTGGATCGACGTCTGGAGAGTCGATGAGAACCTTGTAAGCTCGGACAACAACGGCATAGTGTTCAACGTCAATCTAAGTAGAGCCAAGGGCACTACAATAAAAAGAACGACTCGCAAATACAACACGAGAAGAGCGAACTGGGATAGCTTCAGGTCGCGGCTATCCCGACAAATCTCTGACAACAATATCAACAAACACACAGGAGCTGGAGAATCTGATAGTAAAATACAGTAGATTAGTCGGGGAAGCATGCGACCTGAATATCCCTAAGAAAGGAAAGACAGAGTTACTCACTATGCCGTGGTGGTCGGAGAGGTTTGCTAACTTGAAGAAGGAGGTAAACACCAGGAGGCGTCGAATCCGGAACGCAGCGCCAGTCCGAAGAGAGTGGGTAGTCTCGCAGTACCTGAAACAAAAGGAACATTACGAATTAGAAGTAAGGAAAGCACAGGTCAAAAGTTGGAAGGATTTCTGTGGAAAACAAGACAGGGAAGGCGTTTGGGAAGGGGTGTATCGGATACTGGGAAGATCCACAGTGAGGGAGGAGGACCAAATGCTGAAGGAGAGCGGGACCTACCACCGCCTGGATGCAAAAGGCTCTGTGGAGCTGTTAGCAAGGGTTTTTTACCCGGAGGGCAGTGTGGAGGAGGACAGGGTAGGGCATCGACACATCAGGAGTTTAGCGCTGAAAGAGGACGAAAAAGGGGGACATTATGACGATGACCTACCCTTTCAAGTGAACGAATTGCTAGATGCAATACAACGGTTCAACCCCAAGAAGGCTCCGGGACTAGACGGCTTCACGGCTGATATTTGTGCAGAAGCCATCAACACCGACCCAGCACTTTTTCTAAGGCTGCTAAATCAGTGCCTTCACCACGGCTACTTTCCCAAGATATGGAAGGAGGCCGTGGTGGTGGTACTGAAAAAACCAGGAAAGGACGCGTACGACGTCCCCAAAGCCTACAGGCCGATTGGGCTTTTGCCTGTACTGGGGAAGGTCTATGAGAGGATGCTGAATGCTCGACTCAAATTCTACCGAGAATGAGTACTCGCCAGTACGGCTTTATGCCGCAAAGGAGCACCGAGGACGCCCTCTATGACCTAATGGGGCACACAAGGGCTAAACTTGATAACAAGAGAATAGTCACTTTAGTGTCCCTGGACATAGAGGGTGCCTTCGATAGCGCCTGGTGGCCGGCTATAAAGGTACGGCTGGCTGAGGAAAAGTGTCCGGTAAATTTGAGACGAGCAATCAGCAGCTATCTCAGTGACAGAATCGTCACAGTAAGATACGCGGGAGAGGAGGGTAGCCATAGCACACAAGAGGAATGCGTCCAGGAATCCATAGGGGGACCCCTGCTTTGGAACCTCTTACTTGATCCCCTATTACACCAGTTGGAGGGCCGGGGGGTTCGCGTGCAAGCGTTCGCGGATGATGTGGTTTTGGTGTTGGACGGAGATACGGCACTGGAGATTGAGAGACAGGCCTATGCCTCTCTCGAGCATGTGCGGGAGTGGGGGATCGGAATGAAGCTGAAATTCGCACCGCACAAAACATGTGCGATGGTAATCACGCGGAGGCTGAAGTACGATCTCCCGCGCCTCAGCATGGGCGGGATAGACATTGGACTGTCCAAGGAAATCAAAATCCTAGGGCTCACTATCGATCACAAACTCACATTCAACACACACGTAGCAAATGTTTGCAGAAAGGCTATCGGCATATACAACAAGCTGGCGAGGATGGCCCGGATCAGTTGGGGGCTTCACCCCGAAGTGATCCGGACCATCTATGTCGCAGCCGTAGAACTCACCATCTTGTATGGTGCCAGTAGCTGGTGCACAGCGGCAAAAGGGCTTGGCGTCCGAAAACAACTGAACGTGGAACAGCGCGGATTCGCCCAAAAGCTGTGTAAGAGCTACCGGACGGTCTCTCTGCACTCGGCGCTGATCTTGGCTGGCATGCTCCCTCTGGACCTCAGGATCCATGAGGTGGCTTCGCTATACTGAGCCAAGAGAGGGGTGTGCCAGTCATGGTTGGGAGACATAGAGATCGAACGAATGGCTCCAGCTATAGAGGCACCTCACCCTGCGGAGCATGGGGCTCTTGAGTTCGAAGGCCTGGTAGACGATGAACAACTACAGCGCACCGACAACATCGCGGTGCGCATCTTTATGGACGGGAGCAAGATTGAGGGCCGGGTTGGCGCAGCGTTGTCCATATGGCATAACGAAGCCGAAACCAGGGCCCTCAAACTTGCTCTGTTGCCCACTGCACCGTCTACCAGGCTGAGCTCCTAGCCGTGTGCAAAGCGACCAGTGAGATCCTCAGGCGAGGCGAAACCACGTTCGGTATCTTCAGCGATAGCAGAGCCGCACTTCAAACGGTCACCAATCGCCATGCCCTTCATCCCCTTGCCGTGGAGGCCAGAGTCGCCATTCGGAAAGGCATGATCCAGGGTAAGGAGATATCCTTATTCTGGGTCAAGGCCCACGCAGGGTTGAGTGGCAACGAGCGAGCAGACCAGCTCGCCAAGGAGGCGGCCCTGAGGTTGAAGAAAGCACCGGACTACGGTCTGTGCCCTGTTTCGTTCGTCAAGCGAGGCCTTCGCCAGGCCTCGCTTGCCGAATGGAACAGGAGCTACAGAGAGGGCGAGACCGCCTCCGTCACCAAGCTCTTTTTTCCCTGTGCGCTCGCTGCATATGGTACTATTCGTAAAATGGAGATAGCCGGCATAACGACACAGTTGTTTACGGGGCATGGTGGGTTCTCCGAATACTTGACACGCTTCAAGTGTAAGGAGAACCCATCCTGCATTTGTGACCCGAATGTCGCAGAGACCGTCCCCCACCTTATTGTGGAATGTCCGGTCTATAGTAAACAAAGATTCGAAGTGGAAATGAAAATGAACACTAAAATTACAAATTTAAATTTAAGCATTATAATTAGTAGCGATATTAGAAGCAAATTTATAGAATATTTGTACAAGCATAATAAAATTAGTAAATAAGAGGAATAAGGCAAACTAGAATGTAATGATTCCAAGATAATATGGATTATCTAAGAGAATCATAAAGCAATTAGTGTAATATAATAGAAAGTAAAATGTACAGTATCTAGTAATAAGACCTAGTTTTAATTTAAATTTGTTATTTGATGTAGTATGTAGAAAATAGTATGTACATGACAAAGTAGATAATAGTGATAGAAAGTAAATAAATAAATATCGTGTAAAACTTATTACCCTAAAATAAAAAGTAAGTAATATAGAGCTTAGCAGGAATCCCACCTGGTAATAGCGTGAAAAGAGAGTGAAAGAAAGAATCAGTATGAGGAATGAAAGTACGAGCAGTAGCAAAAGCGAGAACGAATGAAAGGAATAGCTAGGAATAGGCTTCAAAACAATATTGAAGGTGCTAGATTAAAAAAAAAAAACCCTATACATCTCCCTACAAGATTTCTACACCACCCTAAAGTTGACTGAAAGAGACTGCCTTGGGCATTAAGACCGCCGATGTACTAATAATGTAAACTAATTAATTAATTTTAATGTGCCTTTTTACGCCACCTCACATGCTAATGTCTTTATAACATGGTATCATAGTCGTTGCGATTGTAAATATAATAAAATAATATGCCCGGTTATTAATGAATGGTTGTGTAGATATTTGAATTTGGTTTGCCTAGTGTTTTGATAGCTAGATGAAAATGAAAACTAATATTGCAATGATATGTGATTGAAGCTGCTAACTAATACAGCAAATGCACAATTCGCAAAGCTCTTCATGCACCGTTGGGCAACATCGGACGGTAATGCATCTCCCCTATCGCTACATTTATATCATACATTAACTTTAATGGATTGCCCATTTTGTTATTACCTTTATGCTTTTTCTTTTTATTTATTGGCCATTCACGTTATTGGACTATATGGTTGTTTATCTTTTAATTATGTTTACATAACCAAGTAGGATCTTTTTGATTATAAAATGAGAAAAGAGTGGATATGTCACCGTAAGATTGTAAAAACCATTAGATTATACTCTCCCTAACGAGATTGCAAACTATCGATAGATTGTCAACTGTGTTATACTGCTTACGCGCTTCAAAATTTCAACTGTCCCTGATTGGTCGGTTTTACAGTAGGCCGTTCAATGGCCATAGAGATAGGTTAGGTTAGAACTTCTTTGATTAATCACAAATAAATTTTACTGTCACAACAATTTTATATAACTAATTCTAAAGCTGTGAGGTATTTTCAACATTAAATGAATTTACAATCACAGAAATACTTTACATTCGGCAACAAAGACGAATTAAGAAACAAATTTGCCGGGCGCGGGACATATTATGCTGTTCAATCAATCAGCGCGCGACTTGCGATTCGTCGATACCATTTCATAATCTTTCGACTGTTTGCAATCTCGCGAGATAGATTACAATCTAACGGTTTTGACAATCTGACGGTAACAGATATACAATATCATATTATTAGATTGTACTAAACAATTAAATACTGTACTAAAAGTGCCTTAGTACATTATGTGTCTTTAATATCACAAATATCTGGCGTTATAAACCTTTGTCTTGTGTGTATGATTGTCTTTTATTACAATATAGAAGCGAGAAGACTCTTCTTTTCATTGACATCTTATGTGTTTACAAAAGCCTTTTTCTACATACACACTAGAAATTGGTCATATAGTGAATACAGCGTTTAGTCACTTTAGTTGTTTTCAATATTGGGGCATAATAAGTGTACATAAACTTTATTGGATTAGATGGAATTTTTAGTTTGTTAACGTTCATACACGTCACTTATTTACTGTTTAGATGAAACAACATATATGAATTACTTTGCTTTTACCGGCAAATATTCATATTGATACGTTAAATTGATGAAAAGTTCACAAACAAGCTAAAAGAGGGGATTGATTTGAATTCTACCGTAAATATAGCTCTGCGTAGTAGTACTCACTTTAAATTCAAAGGGGATAGTTTTGTACTGTTCTAAATATTAGTATAAGAGCGTTTACCGCCAGCATTAAATTCAGTATTTAAAAACATTTCATTGAATAATGCGATAAAACTACTTTTTGTCTGCTCGTTGCCTCGTTGGCCTCGCGGTTGGCGTGTGCGACTGTTGATCATGAGGTCTCGGGTTCGATGCCCGGATCGGACCAAATGTTTGTATGATCTACAAATATTTGTTTCGGGGTTTGGGTGTTTTCTATGTATAATATGTATGTATTTACAAAAAAAAAGTATAATATGTATTTGTATCAGTTGTCTAGTACCCATAACACAAGCTCTGCTTAGCTTGGGACTAGATGGCGTTGTGTGTTAGATGTCTGAAATATTTATTTATTTTCTTTCTTTTGATATGGATCCTACATCAAAACTCATAACGAAAGCAATAGATTCTATTTTATTTTTAATCTAAAAAAGTTGAAAGGTTTCGAAAGCTTTTTTGTTTTGTATCTACGAACATTTACTAATAATAGATTGCTATCCATTATCTTGAAAGGTTTTCCTTTGGGTAATGATTTCATAATATTTCGACTCTAGGCAAGACCGTAAAATAGTGAATTGGAAATTCATTGTACATTCAAAGGGATAATATATACAGTTTTTTGTCTCGCGGGAAATTATACATTGACATGTAAAAGCAGTATATCAAAATTTCCATTCTTGATATTAGTTTTAAGAAGTGGAAGAAGAAAAAATAACAAAAATAGAACAAAAAGAAAAAGATAAGAAAACAATTAAGCTTGTTATGTGTTCAACACTTTTAAGCATGCATGCATTATTGCATAGCTTTTATTGCGGGCTTTGAGCGCGGCGACCGAATCATGTAATTCCGTAACGAAAATAAAACCTGACACCCGAAGCTCGCACGATTCGAGACGAGCTGCTCTGCTGGTGTATAGTTATCTATCATCACTTCAAGAGGAAGGTTTTTATGTATAATAAATGCATAATATAGTATAGATACACTGTTAATTTTCGAGGTTTCTAATGTGATGTAGCAAATAAACTCATTTTTTTGCGCTTACATTGCAAACGCTGGTTGCAACGTACGAGATAGATAAAAATAATGTACTACAGTATTGTACACCTCAAAAAGTACTACAAAAAAGTCCGCGACGGTATATTATCATGTCTATCTCTCAGGGATAACCCACAACAACCATTTTTTATTCCTTTTTTTTTTACGAGAAATAATGGCTTATTTACGAAGTGATTTTAAGCAATACAGAATGAACCCTTATACAATTAAGTAAATTAAATACATTGTGCATTTAATATAGATCAAAATGGTCCTTTACAGTATCTAATTTAAAATGCCACACTCACCGCATGTGCGTCCCGTAAGTAAACATGTTCAAAGAAAAAAAATACTGCATAAATTAAAAATAAATAAATATATATAATTGCATAAGTTGATTAAAAATGCTCTGCAATAGCTTTACCGCGGCAGTCCCCGAGTGGCACGTCTTTTTTTTTTAATACTTAAGATGAAACCTCACATAGATAATAAAGGTGTGTTGTAGTGATGATTTTGAGTAAGGAGACTTAAATTTATTTTAAATCACTTCTAACAGAGCAATTATGTATTACATAGGTGGTGTTACAATTCTTTCACGACTTTACTATTTCCGTGTAGTAATCGATTAAGAATATGGAGTGTCACCACATCCTTTCTAAGAAAAAATCTATATCCCACAGCACACTTAATTGCTGTCAATAATTTTAGAAAATTTGTTACATATTTGTATACTTATGATATTTTATGTATATCCTCAAGTAGCTTATCCCTGAATAAGTAATAGTATTATTCTTTATATATACCTACTTTATTTCTTTATTTTTGTTCGTTTTCGCACAATGGAGGAAAAAAAGTTTGTCTGGTAGACATCGCGTTAAGCGATAAGAACGCCTATTGTACTGGCCGCCATTAATTGTCCCTAATTATGTTTAATTGCTGTCAAAAAAGTGGGGTGCAATACAGATTTTTTAATCTGTATACCCATCTGTTTCTAAAGTATATTATATACAACTTAATTCGTGTTACGAATGTAAGATCTTAAAATTACTCTTTCATACAAAAATTCTTAGGTGCAGAACTATGAAAACTCAAACCTTCATCTTCCTAGCCTTTATTATTCCCAAGATTTGGGGTCGGCTACTAGTTCAACCGGCTTTTACCTGAATATCAGTTTTTCGATGGAGCGACTGGCATCGGACCTCCGCAATCCTGAGGGTGAACTGAATTCGAAGGTTGAACTAGTTGTCAGTATATTTGAGGACACTGACTACCCAATAACGATTGCCATAGACGTTCATGACAACCGGGACCGACGGTTTAACGTGCTCTCCGAGGCACGGGCGGGAAACACCGCCATCTTCGATACTCCGGGCTGCTATTAAGAATTTCTTGTAAGAAAAACCCAACAGCAGTTCAACCCGGGAATCGAACCCGAGACCTCTTGATCCGTGATCGCTTACGGTAACCACTAGACCAACGAGGCAGTCATAAAATATTTGGTAGATATATTAGGTATGAAAACTCATGCCTAATATATCTAAAAACAACTTCAAGCCACTACAAATAAAGTAAAAACTAAACAGAAGTGAATGTTTTGGCTATTATGAATAGAAAACTTGATTTTCTCAACTCTTAGAATTGCTGAACAAACTCCGGTATTAGTTTGAGGTTTACCAATACTTGTGAATTCTATATTCTAGCCATTATTATCAGTGACTTCGTTCAAGTTTAACTTTTCTTTATACTTCTCAGGGTTAGTATTTTTTGTCATGTACATGTCGAATTTCTGCGTAATTTTATGATGTAAGGGATAAGTAACTATGCCGCAATACCCTTTCAACAAATACAAATTGTACTCAACTTGTAGTATAATAAGTCGCCATAGAAGGTTTATAATACTGTGGATAAGGGTTTACTAAGGGTCAACTTAAATTTGGTCTAACGTGTTCTGATATAAGAAAATACTAAATGTTTTGTGATAATTGTATATGGATATTAAGGGATATTGGAGACATATATAAAACATAAATAATATAATTTAAACACTTATATCTTAATATCTTCAGGATTATTGAAAGCTTCAGATTGTAAGGTCTTATATTTTGCAATACTGCGGTGCCTTTTTATCACATCGTTCTGATATTGAAGCACGTTTTAATACTAAATTCTTACCGTGGGCCATTTAGCGGACTCGCGTCCTGCTACGTTTTACGGCCCAAGCTTGCATTATTGAAGTAACCCAGTACATGTAAGTGAAGAATCTTAATACATACGTGAAATTATTTATGGGATCTGCTCCTGAGACGGTAAGAGCGCAGCTTCTACGTCTCAGTTTAAATCGGTTTGTTTTGGTGAATTTATACATGTTCCTTTGAGTATTTCTGTACTTTGTGTTTCCTTGGCACTTTAAGCATGTACATTTTCACGTGCTTGCTGTAAAATTAACATCAAGAAAGTACTGCTTGGTTTCTTCACTTGGAAATTACAGTATCTTAATGTTCTCCTAATATGATTAATCAATTGGAACGGCAATTCAATATAAAATAATTACACCTATGTAGAGTTAAATTAAGTAATTATATAATTTTAAAATTTAAGACCCAAAACAAAGGGCTGATGTTTAATAATTTAGTACCCTTACTTTAACCTTAAATGCTTAGCGTATCAGCACTTATAGAATTTCGTTACGTGACTAAACACATACGTTAAATGTTCACGCGACCGTTAATTTACAATAATTTGTTCAATTTTCTTTCCATATCGCACGCAATATTGCGGTGTAGCATGTCAATAATGACATACATTACATTGTTATACTTTTGTTCCCACATTATCACGATAAAATACAGGGCCCAAATAACTTTAAATCTGATAAATCTATTTAGCTTCATTACTGGTACATTTCTTTGGACACGAACATAGAAATCCTTTCATTTACGGAAATTGATAAGCGGCCGAGTTTCAAAGTTGTACAAAAAGCTCCGCTAGAAAAAGTTGGTTGGCCTCGCAATTTTTCCCTAACTGTATTTACATGTCTATCAATATTATGTATTAAATGTCTTACTTTTGTAAACAGACGAAATTATTTGGTACTAAATAGGACCATATGCACAAAAAAATTATTATAAATCACAAAGGAAAAAAACCCACCTACACATTTGGAAATCTATTTTGAAATGTCACGAAAAGCATAGTGACCCAAATATTTCCTATCTCATTATAATGTCGGATGCAGAAATAGAACAAGTCAGTCGGTAGTGCAAGAAATAACTTTCTATTTTACGTGTCCAACTGTCCGGTACACGAGCAATGGCGCAAATTAAGAGTTGTAGCGATGTCCGTTCTGTTTACATCGAATGTTAATATTTTCCTTATTTGTTTTCTTTTTTCTGAATTTCACGCGGCAATAGGAAATAAGAAGAGGTATTTCTTCTGACGTATTATTTTATACATCTTTAAGCATCCGGTCTGAAGACGATTTTACACGATTTTAATTCTTATCGACTATGATTTTTATTGAAAACTAGCTGATGCCTGCTATGTTACCCGCGGTACAACAACTACCGCGTGCAACGCCGCCAGGCAAAGCTATTTTAAAAAAGTGACTTAGTTACTCCTTATATCAGTTATCTGCCAGTGAAAGTACCGTCAAAATCGATCCAACCGTTCCAGAGATTAGCCGAAACAAACAGACAGACAAAACATTATATAAATTGTTTTTTTTTGTGTATGTACCCGTACATACTTTCATATGTATTTAGTGAAAAGCTGTTAGTTTGAAATACAAACGGACACTTAAATTTTATTTATTTGTATAGATATGTATATAATTAAATAATGCACAGGATTTTGTGAAGGGCATCGATTTTTACTAAAGCAAAGACTTTTTACTTATCGAGCTAAGTCCAGCTACAATTATGTTTGGTGGCATACAAATCATTTAGTTTTTTAATCCCAAACCTTTTAAGTATCTAACTTAGACTATGCTTTTAGCGTCCAGTGATCGAAACTCTAATCTGTGTACACGTCGATTTTCATTACGAAGTTGCCAGTTTTTAGATCCCAGAGCGGTTTGCCGCACCGGTTTAAATTTGAATATCTAATTTAGGAAGGTTGATAGATAAACAAGTGCAGATTGGAACAAAAACATATAAAATAACCATTTACGTTTAACATCATTTAATAAAAAAAATGCATATAAACTGTTGCGCAAAAAAAAGCTTTCATGAAAAATTCGAATACAGTTGCATCCGGCATAAAATTTTAATCTACTGAGAGCACCGAGCGGAGAGCATGGATCCAATATTCAAATTAAAGAAATACAACCACGAGCAACTCGTCGGCTACATTAATATTATTTAGGTCCATTTTTGGCGAATAGTCCTCGGGAAGTTTGGCCACGGCGTTCCCACGCGGGCCTAAAACTTTTCTCAAAGTTATTACTCAGGTAAATACAGTTAGGGAAAAATTGCGAGGCCAACCAACTTTTTCTAGCGGAGCTTTTTGTACAACTTTGAAACTCGGGCGCTTATCAATTTCCGTAAATGAAAGGATTTCTATGTTCGTGTCCAAAGAAATGTACCAGTAATGAAGCTAAATAGATTTATCAGATTTAAAGTTATTTGGGCCCTGTATTTTATCGTGATAATGTGGGAACAAAAGTATAACAATGTAATGTATGTCATTATTGACATGCTACACCGCAATATTGCGTGCGATATGGAAAGAAAATTGAACAAATTATTGTAAATTAACGGTCGCGTGAACATTTAACGTATGTGTTTAGTCACGTAACGAAATTCTATAAGTGCTGATACGCTAAGCATTTAAGGTTAAAGTAAGGGTACTAAATTATTAAACATCAGCCCTTTGTTTTGGGTCTTAAATTTTAAAATTATATAATTACTTAATTTAACTCTACATAGGTGTAATTATTTTATATTGAATTGCCGTTCCAATTGATTAATCATATTAGGAGAACATTAAGATACTGTAATTTCCAAGTGAAGAAACCAAGCAGTACTTTCTTGATGTTAATTTTACAGCAAGCACGTGAAAATGTACATGCTTAAAGTGCCAAGGAAACACAAAGTACAGAAATACTCAAAGGAACATGTATAAATTCACCAAAACAAACCGATTTAAACTGAGACGTAGAAGCTGCGCTCTTACCGTCTCAGGAGCAGATCCCATAAATAATTTCACGTATGTATTAAGATTCTTCACTTACATGTACTGGGTTACTTCAATAATGCAAGCTTGGGCCGTAAAACGTAGCAGGACGCGAGTCCGCTAAATGGCCCACGGTAAGAATTTAGTATTAAAACGTGCTTCAATATCAGAACGATGTGATAAAAAGGCACCGCAGTATTGCAAAATATAAGACCTTACAATCTGAAGCTTTCAATAATCCTGAAGATATTAAGATATAAGTGTTTAAATTATATTATTTATGTTTTATATATGTCTCCAATATCCCTTAATATCCATATACAATTATCACAAAACATTTAGTATTTTCTTATATCAGAACACGTTAGACCAAATTTAAGTTGACCCTTAGTAAACCCTTATCCACAGTATTATAAACCTTCTATGGCGACTTATTATACTACAAGTTGAGTACAATTTGTATTTGTTGAAAGGGTATTGCGGCATAGTTACTTATCCCTTACATCATAAAATTACGCAGAAATTCGACATGTACATGACAAAAAATACTAACCCTGAGAAGTATAAAGAAAAGTTAAACTTGAACGAAGTCACTGATAATAATGGCTAGAATATAGAATTCACAAGTATTGGTAAACCTCAAACTAATACCGGAGTTTGTTCAGCAATTCTAAGAGTTGAGAAAATCAAGTTTTCTATTCATAATAGCCAAAACATTCACTTCTGTTTAGTTTTTACTTTATTTGTAGTGGCTTGAAGTTGTTTTTACTCTACATCTCAGTAAAAATGTATGGCTTGGCTGTTTCGTTACTTCCGAAACTAAACATTCGCATAACACATTACGAGGCGAAGGCATTATAGGCGAAGCCATACATTTTTACTGAGATGTAGAGTTTGTGAAGTTAGGGTTGGTAGAGTTAGAGCATGTAGAATCATAAGCTTGGCTCTACATGACAACTGATATCTTTTTCATAGGGTAAGCCATATGCAGTCGTCTTGGCAACATTTTACATGAAAATGTTTTTGGTGGGATAGTTATTTAAAGAAAAGCTTCAGGATACATTATCGTATAGTTAACACTGCAGCAAGCGCCAAAGAAATCATTAAAACATCAGTGCAATGGATGTTAAGATACAAAAAATCTGTACGCTTCGGATAACCGATTTCGTTTCCATCATTAATAAACTCACCACTAAAACATTCCATAACATTTGCAAACTGTTCTCAAATTGGCCGCATCCATTTACGGGCTATTCCCGTACTCATCACATCATTGGTTAGCTTTAGTAGACTGTATACGTAATGGATTAGCCATTTGTCTGATTAGCAACATCAATAAATAACAAACCAACATACAGGAGGGTCAAACCAAATCATTGATTCATTAAACTTTAGGGGTAAAGTACAAATAGTATGCTGTGTGTGCCGCAGTCTCCGAGTACACTAATTAACCTGAGTAAATATTTGAAAGCACAATTCTTGTATTGTACAAATGTTGGTGAAATAAACTAACATTGTATATGTTGATAAAACACGTGGATGCATTTGTTACCTTAAATAATTACCTACAAATTTTAACAAAAAAAAACCGACTTCAATCTGGACCAAATTTAAATGGAATCATTCGGGAAGCACCAGCTTTCAAAAAAAAAAATGTTCACTCAGTCAAAAGTAATGAGGTAACAAACATAAAAAAAAACAGTCGAATTAAGAACCTCTTCCTTTTTTTGAAGTCGGTTAACAAGATGTCAGTATCGTTGAAGCTTTGTAGTGTTGTTTACAACAGAAGTATCTAGCAAACAAGCTACTTTTATGTCCAGATTGTAGTTACAGCGATAGTTATTTACCTGTATTAGAAAACTAAAAGTGCAGTTGAAAATGGCGTTCGACAATTCGCAATAATGTTATCCACTTCCACAATAAACTAAGCCATGTGTATGGTATCTTTTTAACCGACTTCAAAAAAGGAGGAGGTTCTCAATTCGACTGTTTTTTTTTTTATGTTTGTTACCTCATAACTTTCAACTGGGTGAACCGATTTTGATGATTCTTTTTTTATTTGAAAGCTGGTGCTTCCCATGTGGTTCTATTTCAATTTGGTCCTGTTCTGACATCCATGAGAAAACCATATAAGTCTTCAATTTGCATTAAGTATGTGCGCGACAAATTAACGACTAACTCAATATTCCCGTATGGTCCCATTTAAATTTGGTCCAGATTGAAGTCGGTTTTTTTTTGTTAAAATTTGTGATTATGTGTTAGGCATTTAGTATTATTTTTACTAATAAAGTGATGCACACATGCTACATGATGCTAACTTGTTCTGTTAAACGACTTTTTACGAAAAATGTATAAACAATTTTATTAGTAATAACTAGCGGAAAAAAACAGCAGTAGTAACAGTAGGTTTCAGACTAGGAACCAACTAGAAAAGTTTATCTCAAATTTATTAAGTCAATATGTAATTATTGTTTTATTCAAATTTATTAACGATTCAAAGACTACATGTAACAAATTGATTTCTTAATAAGGCAGTCCATTGTACCTGTTCAGTTAGTGTATACCATGTAAGCAAATTTTAATTGGTGTGTAATGGTAGTCATTTATGTTTCATTTACTCTGTCGAAGGAGGTTATCAATGTCCCATCAGAAAGAGGTAATGGTTTAAATGTTTATAGGTACCGGTTTCTGAGCCGGATAGACCTTTAGTAAATACATTTCTAACTATTTTTCTACGGAATTTGGCTACATCTTAAAAAACGGATTTCATAGACAAATATTGTCAAGTTTTATTTCGTCCACCCTTACTACTACTACTTACTTCTATCTTATTGGTGTATACACTATAAAGTATACCATATCAAAACAAGATCGTGGAATGCAGCAGCATTATTCATAGCAATATCACTACTACAACATATTACGAAATAATTATAATTATAAGCCGCAATGACAGTGACGCTATCATAAAAATTGAAATTATAGAAAGTCTTGAGATAATTTAGTTTTACCCTGCAAAATTATACGCAGTTTTGATATGCTGTTGGTGATATAATTATATCTTGGTGTTTAATATTTAATTATTAAAACTTTTCACATCTATTACGAGTAGTACTGCCTCGGTGGCGCAGTGGTTGCATATGCGACTGCTGTGCATGAGGTCTCGGGTTCGATTCCTGGGTCGGGCCAAATGTTTGTATGATCTGCAAATATTTGTTTCGAAGTTTGGGTGTTTTCTATGTATAATATGTATGTATTTACAAAAAAAAAGTATATATATATTTATATCAGCTGTTTAGTACCCATAACACAAGCTCTGCTTAGCTTGGGACTAGATGGCGTTGTGTGTTAGACGTCCCAAATATTTAAATATTTATTTATTTAGTTTGGTTACAAGCCTGAGTAAATGCGTTTATTTTATAAAAGTCACGTAAAAGGTTATTTGAGCAATTAAAATTTTCACAAACATAGTTAATATAAAATATTTGAAGACTCCAGAGGCTTCGAATTAAAATTTTGACAGACGTTACCAACCCAAAAACGTTTCAACTTAATCTAAATACGAGCCCTCTTTGTAAGTTGAAGGCACTTAATTAAACCGACAAGAAAACGTTCTAAATAAGATATTAAAGTTCAAACAAGAGGCATATGTTCATGTTAAGCAACAAATGTGAACTGACAAAATGCTAACTCGGCATGAATTATGAGCTCTCCACTCTGCAACTACCCAAGGGAAATTAAAGTGTCTTGCTGCAACTTTAAGACGAGCAGGTAGAACACGCGTTTCCTCGGATACTAGAATAATAAATTTAATTTCTTCCCTTTGTGAGATCGAATTGGTTTCGTTCGACGTCAATACACGCTTACTGCATATTGAAACTTTAAAGTTCAAAATCTTAAATGCTTTTACAACATAGACAACACATAAGAATATAATATAATACCTGTATGTTATGATAAATATATATTATAGAGTATGATACGTTTAAACAACTAGCTAAGCATTTTATTGACACTTCTCGTGACCAGAACACCGGCCTAGCACTGAGAATTAACATTGCAATTCATCGTGGCAGTGCTGCCAGTCTTTTGGGAACGCTACTAGTAAGTAAGCTATGATGCGGAAGAATTTTTTGACGTCTGCTTGTTAATATGTATTGTAAAAAAAAGTTTTGTTTTAGTATTTTAATATAATTTTAATTAGGTTTTATAACATTTATTGACAAATAAATTCTAAGAATATAATTATAATTACTTATAAGTACTGTGTATACAAAAGATACAATAGTATATAAGAAATTAAAGTAGAAGAAACAGACTGCACAAAACTCTAAAAGCAATAACGATACCTTTTCTTACTTTATTCAAAAAACTGTAAAGATATTTGGGTGTCAAAGCTCTGATATTATGCGATTCCTTATTTAGTGAAAAAGTATACTAAAATTTTATTTTATTTTTACGTTATTGGATAGTATTATCACATACACTAAAATACTATGTAAAAAAGGATTATTATATGTAAATAATATTAAATTTATATTAGTTGACGATGAAAATTACTGTACAGCTATAAAGATCTGCATCGAAAGATAATATTTTGGCCACAAGGTTTTTCAAAACATTTTTGTGAAAACAACTAGAAATTTTACATAGCAAAATAGTTCGAAAAGAAATTAAAACGATGGACACAGAAAGACATTATTAAATGCTAACATAAAATATGCTATTTACAGTTGTAATAATTGAAGCTGTTATTTTCCGTTTATTTTTGCAGGCGTACCCAAGAGAGGGAACGGAGATGCACTTTAGCATTGTTCCGTAAAATAACCTCGTCTTGAAACGCAACGACCATAAAAATTCTGAAGCGGAGACTCGAAATTGGGTCAAAAGCACCACACCAACTAAATTTACTGAAACGAATGGTTAAGAAATGAGAGAATCAAATACCTAGTTGGAAAACATCCAAAACAATTGAGATAAGGCAATCCGTTGAGCTTTAGTTGGCCATCTAAAGTAAACAAGCGAAAGTTGGATGTTTATTTTGTAGCTGGATCTATATCAAAGTTTTAACAAATTTTTTACGAGGATTTTATTTGTTACACTGTATTTTCACGCGAAAAAGAGATTAATGTAAATAATAACTTGATAGGCTTTTATGTTTCACAGGCAATACCAGAAACTACAAACCACTTGAACTAAAGCAGAAATCGTTATCGTAATATAGTTAATTGATGATACTACTTTAAAGAAAGCAATACAATTTTTATTTACGCTTAAACCTAAAATCATTATGAATACGTTTTGATACGGAAATTTTACCTAGATGATCTGAAATTTACTGGCGTGATTAACTTTTTAAGAACCCAACTTGCCATATTTTTTCTATACACGTTCACAAAAACAATCAAAGACAGAATTTAATAACGAAAAAAAACAATAATCAAGAACGGCTACTCATCACTCATATTCAATGTGACGATAAATCATAGCGATAGGAATGAATAAAATAAATAAAATAATAAATAAAATAAATAAAATTGTTGAATTGGATAACGCGAAAATACCTCACATTAAGAGAAAAACGTATTTCAATAAATTGCGATTAAATTTAAATTGTTAAATTTTGCTTACTTAGTTGCATGCAATGTTTGCTATCTGCCTCTTGGATTAGTCCTGGGGCTCG
Organism: Diaphora mendica; assembly: GCA_949125395.1. Taxonomy (NCBI): domain Eukaryota; kingdom Metazoa; phylum Arthropoda; class Insecta; order Lepidoptera; family Erebidae; genus Diaphora; species Diaphora mendica. The sequence goes on from OX421311.1 coordinate 28,156,879, forward strand.
TCAGCTGAACAAATAAGGTGTGTCTGAACACAGAGTCAGCACATATGTACCGACACTCAAGGGAAATAAATTGTTCGCACCGACCTGATTGCAAGTCTTACAAGATTTTTCGTGAATCCTGTTTAAACATGGATCATGATAAAAAACTAAGCTAGCTTTGTTGAGGTATGTGATTTAATTTTTTTATCGACTTAGTATTAAATTGGAAATTCATAAATAAGTACGTAAAAAAATGTTAGATTTTTTTCAATTAAGAAACTGATTGCTGCGGTGAATCTTAAGAGAGTCCTATGCCCCGCAGTGGACATCTTGAGTGATGATGAAGAATATATTTTTTTAATAAGGGAGATCGTTTTAAAAAAAATCAATATTCAAGGTGCGGTGACTGCTATAAGTATAGAATGTTAAAAGATCACTAATAAATATCACTATTTCAAATATTTAAACTTTATACTACTTTTCTGCCTACCCTACATGTCATTTCCTTCCCTTTTATAAACCATTTCATTTCATTTTCGTAGTTTTCAAATAATACCTGATGTTCACATTCCAAGGCACTTGGTTTATCTTCTGTGAAACTTTTAAGCTATTGCATAGCTTTTAATCACGTGCTTTGAGCGCCGCGACCGAATCAAGAAATTCCGTAACGAAAATAAAAGCTCGCACGGATCGAGACGAGCTGCTCCGAAATCGAACGAATACGTAAGCAGCTGTTTGTGAGAAAGTATATAGGTGTATAGGTATCTATCATATCTTTATAATGCTACACTCATCGCATTTGCGCCCCTTAAGTATACATGTTCAAATAAATAAATGAATACTGCATAAATAAAAAATAATAATAATTATAATTGCATAAGTTGATAAAGAATGCTATGCAATAGCTTTACCGCGGCAGTTCCCGAGTGCCACGCGTTTTTTTTTAGTTTTTTTATTTCTTAATTGCACTTATCTCTCTATCTGTTAGTCAGCTAAATAATAATGAATGATGAAAAATGTGGAACTACAATTCTGTACAAAAATAGGTATCAACTAAGAGAAAATTATTTAAAACATATTTTTAAAATATGTAATAAATAAATAAATAAATATTTCGGACATCTAACACACAACGCCATCTAGTCCCAAGCTAAGCAGAGCTTGTGTTATGGGTACTAGACAACTGATACAAATACATATATTACTTTTTTTTTTTTGTAAATACATACATATTATACATAGAAAACACCCAAACTCCGAAACAAATATTTGTAGATCATACAAACACTTGGTTCGACCCGGGAATCGAACCCGAGACCTCATGATCAGCAGTCGCACACGACAACCGCGAGACCAACGAGGCAGTCGCCTCCAGCCTATACACCTATATACTTTCTCACAAACAGCTGCTTACGTATTCGTTCGATTTCGGAGCAGCTCGTCTCGATCCGTGCGAGCTTTTATTTTCGTTACGGAATTTCTTGATTCGGTCGCGGCGCTCAAAGCACGTGATTAAAAGCTATGCAATAGCTTAAAAGTTTCACAGAAGATAAACCAAGTGCCTTGGAATGTGAACATCAGGTATTATTTGAAAACTACGAAAATGAAATGAAATGGTTTATAAAAGGGAAGGAAATGACATGTAGGGTAGGCAGAAAAGTAGTATAAAGTTTAAATATTTGAAATAGTGATATTTATTAGTGATCTTTTAACATTCTATACTTATAGCAGTCACCGCACCTTGAATATTGATTTTTTTTAAAACGATCTCCCTTATTAAAAAAATATATTCTTCATCATCACTCAAGATGTCCACTGCGGGGCATAGGACTCTCTTAAGATTCACCGCAGCAATCAGTTTCTTAATTGAAAAAAATCTAACATTTTTTTACGTACTTATTTATGAATTTCCAATTTAATACTAAGTCGATAAAAAAATTAAATCACATACCTCAACAAAGCTAGCTTAGTTTTTTATCATGATCCATGTTTAAACAGGATTCACGAAAAATCTTGTAAGACTTGCAATCAGGTCGGTGCGAACAATTTATTTCCCTTGAGTGTCGGTACATATGTGCTGACTCTGTGTTCAGACACACCTTATTTGTTCAGCTGACGAGCCCCAGGACTAATCCAAGAGGCAGATAGCAAACATTGCATGCAACTAAGTAAGCAAAATTTAACAATTTAAATTTAATCGCAATTTATTGAAATACGTTTTTCTCTTAATGTGAGGTATTTTCGCGTTATCCAATTCAACAATTTTATTTATTTTATTTATTATTTTATTTATTTTATTCATTCCTATCGCTATGATTTATCGTCACATTGAATATGAGTGATGAGTAGCCGTTCTTGATTATTGTTTTTTTTCGTTATTAAATTCTGTCTTTGATTGTTTTTGTGAACGTGTATAGAAAAAATATGGCAAGTTGGGTTCTTAAAAAGTTAATCACGCCAGTAAATTTCAGATCATCTAGGTAAAATTTCCGTATCAAAACGTATTCATAATGATTTTAGGTTTAAGCGTAAATAAAAATTGTATTGCTTTCTTTAAAGTAGTATCATCAATTAACTATATTACGATAACGATTTCTGCTTTAGTTCAAGTGGTTTGTAGTTTCTGGTATTGCCTGTGAAACATAAAAGCCTATCAAGTTATTATTTACATTAATCTCTTTTTCGCGTGAAAATACAGTGTAACAAATAAAATCCTCGTAAAAAATTTGTTAAAACTTTGATATAGATCCAGCTACAAAATAAACATCCAACTTTCGCTTGTTTACTTTAGATGGCCAACTAAAGCTCAACGGATTGCCTTATCTCAATTGTTTTGGATGTTTTCCAACTAGGTATTTGATTCTCTCATTTCTTAACCATTCGTTTCAGTAAATTTAGTTGGTGTGGTGCTTTTGACCCAATTTCGAGTCTCCGCTTCAGAATTTTTATGGTCGTTGCGTTTCAAGACGAGGTTATTTTACGGAACAATGCTAAAGTGCATCTCCGTTCCCTCTCTTGGGTACGCCTGCAAAAATAAACGGAAAATAACAGCTTCAATTATTACAACTGTAAATAGCATATTTTATGTTAGCATTTAATAATGTCTTTCTGTGTCCATCGTTTTAATTTCTTTTCGAACTATTTTGCTATGTAAAATTTCTAGTTGTTTTCACAAAAATGTTTTGAAAAACCTTGTGGCCAAAATATTATCTTTCGATGCAGATCTTTATAGCTGTACAGTAATTTTCATCGTCAACTAATATAAATTTAATATTATTTACATATAATAATCCTTTTTTACATAGTATTTTAGTGTATGTGATAATACTATCCAATAACGTAAAAATAAAATAAAATTTTAGTATACTTTTTCACTAAATAAGGAATCGCATAATATCAGAGCTTTGACACCCAAATATCTTTACAGTTTTTTGAATAAAGTAAGAAAAGGTATCGTTATTGCTTTTAGAGTTTTGTGCAGTCTGTTTCTTCTACTTTAATTTCTTATATACTATTGTATCTTTTGTATACACAGTACTTATAAGTAATTATAATTATATTCTTAGAATTTATTTGTCAATAAATGTTATAAAACCTAATTAAAATTATATTAAAATACTAAAACAAAACTTTTTTTTACAATACATATTAACAAGCAGACGTCAAAAAATTCTTCCGCATCATAGCTTACTTACTAGTAGCGTTCCCAAAAGACTGGCAGCACTGCCACGATGAATTGCAATGTTAATTCTCAGTGCTAGGCCGGTGTTCTGGTCACGAGAAGTGTCAATAAAATGCTTAGCTAGTTGTTTAAACGTATCATACTCTATAATATATATTTATCATAACATACAGGTATTATATTATATTCTTATGTGTTGTCTATGTTGTAAAAGCATTTAAGATTTTGAACTTTAAAGTTTCAATATGCAGTAAGCGTGTATTGACGTCGAACGAAACCAATTCGATCTCACAAAGGGAAGAAATTAAATTTATTATTCTAGTATCCGAGGAAACGCGTGTTCTACCTGCTCGTCTTAAAGTTGCAGCAAGACACTTTAATTTCCCTTGGGTAGTTGCAGAGTGGAGAGCTCATAATTCATGCCGAGTTAGCATTTTGTCAGTTCACATTTGTTGCTTAACATGAACATATGCCTCTTGTTTGAACTTTAATATCTTATTTAGAACGTTTTCTTGTCGGTTTAATTAAGTGCCTTCAACTTACAAAGAGGGCTCGTATTTAGATTAAGTTGAAACGTTTTTGGGTTGGTAACGTCTGTCAAAATTTTAATTCGAAGCCTCTGGAGTCTTCAAATATTTTATATTAACTATGTTTGTGAAAATTTTAATTGCTCAAATAACCTTTTACGTGACTTTTATAAAATAAACGCATTTACTCAGGCTTGTAACCAAACTAAATAAATAAATATTTAAATATTTGGGACGTCTAACACACAACGCCATCTAGTCCCAAGCTAAGCAGAGCTTGTGTTATGGGTACTAAACAGCTGATATAAATATATATATACTTTTTTTTTGTAAATACATACATATTATACATAGAAAACACCCAAACTTCGAAACAAATATTTGCAGATCATACAAACATTTGGCCCGACCCAGGAATCGAACCCGAGACCTCATGCACAGCAGTCGCATATGCAACCACTGCGCCACCGAGGCAGTACTACTCGTAATAGATGTGAAAAGTTTTAATAATTAAATATTAAACACCAAGATATAATTATATCACCAACAGCATATCAAAACTGCGTATAATTTTGCAGGGTAAAACTAAATTATCTCAAGACTTTCTATAATTTCAATTTTTATGATAGCGTCACTGTCATTGCGGCTTATAATTATAATTATTTCGTAATATGTTGTAGTAGTGATATTGCTATGAATAATGCTGCTGCATTCCACGATCTTGTTTTGATATGGTATACTTTATAGTGTATACACCAATAAGATAGAAGTAAGTAGTAGTAGTAAGGGTGGACGAAATAAAACTTGACAATATTTGTCTATGAAATCCGTTTTTTAAGATGTAGCCAAATTCCGTAGAAAAATAGTTAGAAATGTATTTACTAAAGGTCTATCCGGCTCAGAAACCGGTACCTATAAACATTTAAACCATTACCTCTTTCTGATGGGACATTGATAACCTCCTTCGACAGAGTAAATGAAACATAAATGACTACCATTACACACCAATTAAAATTTGCTTACATGGTATACACTAACTGAACAGGTACAATGGACTGCCTTATTAAGAAATCAATTTGTTACATGTAGTCTTTGAATCGTTAATAAATTTGAATAAAACAATAATTACATATTGACTTAATAAATTTGAGATAAACTTTTCTAGTTGGTTCCTAGTCTGAAACCTACTGTTACTACTGCTGTTTTTTTCCGCTAGTTATTACTAATAAAATTGTTTATACATTTTTCGTAAAAAGTCGTTTAACAGAACAAGTTAGCATCATGTAGCATGTGTGCATCACTTTATTAGTAAAAATAATACTAAATGCCTAACACATAATCACAAATTTTAACAAAAAAAAACCGACTTCAATCTGGACCAAATTTAAATGGGACCATACGGGAATATTGAGTTAGTCGTTAATTTGTCGCGCACATACTTAATGCAAATTGAAGACTTATATGGTTTTCTCATGGATGTCAGAACAGGACCAAATTGAAATAGAACCACATGGGAAGCACCAGCTTTCAAATAAAAAAAGAATCATCAAAATCGGTTCACCCAGTTGAAAGTTATGAGGTAACAAACATAAAAAAAAAAACAGTCGAATTGAGAACCTCCTCCTTTTTTGAAGTCGGTTAAAAAGATACCATACACATGGCTTAGTTTATTGTGGAAGTGGATAACATTATTGCGAATTGTCGAACGCCATTTTCAACTGCACTTTTAGTTTTCTAATACAGGTAAATAACTATCGCTGTAACTACAATCTGGACATAAAAGTAGCTTGTTTGCTAGATACTTCTGTTGTAAACAACACTACAAAGCTTCAACGATACTGACATCTTGTTAACCGACTTCAAAAAAAGGAAGAGGTTCTTAATTCGACTGTTTTTTTTTATGTTTGTTACCTCATTACTTTTGACTGAGTGAACATTTTTTTTTTTGAAAGCTGGTGCTTCCCGAATGATTCCATTTAAATTTGGTCCAGATTGAAGTCGGTTTTTTTTTGTTAAAATTTGTAGGTAATTATTTAAGGTAACAAATGCATCCACGTGTTTTATCAACATATACAATGTTAGTTTATTTCACCAACATTTGTACAATACAAGAATTGTGCTTTCAAATATTTACTCAGGTTAATTAGTGTACTCGGAGACTGCGGCACACACAGCATACTATTTGTACTTTACCCCTAAAGTTTAATGAATCAATGATTTGGTTTGACCCTCCTGTATGTTGGTTTGTTATTTATTGATGTTGCTAATCAGACAAATGGCTAATCCATTACGTATACAGTCTACTAAAGCTAACCAATGATGTGATGAGTACGGGAATAGCCCGTAAATGGATGCGGCCAATTTGAGAACAGTTTGCAAATGTTATGGAATGTTTTAGTGGTGAGTTTATTAATGATGGAAACGAAATCGGTTATCCGAAGCGTACAGATTTTTTGTATCTTAACATCCATTGCACTGATGTTTTAATGATTTCTTTGGCGCTTGCTGCAGTGTTAACTATACGATAATGTATCCTGAAGCTTTTCTTTAAATAACTATCCCACCAAAAACATTTTCATGTAAAATGTTGCCAAGACGACTGCATATGGCTTACCCTATGAAAAAGATATCAGTTGTCATGTAGAGCCAAGCTTATGATTCTACATGCTCTAACTCTACCAACCCTAACTTCACAAACTCTACATCTCAGTAAAAATGTATGGCTTCGCCTATAATGCCTTCGCCTCGTAATGTGTTATGCGAATGTTTAGTTTCGGAAGTAACGAAACAGCCAAGCCATACATTTTTACTGAGATGTAGAGTTTGTGAAGTTAGGGTTGATCAAGTTAGGGCGTATAGAAGCTTCAGAAGCTTGGCTCTATATGAGATCTGATATCTTTATCACATGGTAAGCCATGTGCAGTCGTCTTGGCAAAATTTTACATGAAAATGTTTTTGGTAGGATTTCATTTCTTTTTGCAAGTTGCTTATAGCAGTATTTTATACTGTTTATTTTTATTTTTTGGGGGTGTATTTCTTGTACATCTTCGTTCTTTTTTCGAATAAGTCCGTATACAAAAAATAAAACCTGAAAGTCTCATACAAACTTCCACCCCCTATTTTGGGGGTTAGGGGCAAAAGTAACAAGCTTATGATTTTTTTTGTTGTTTGTATACTAAACTTAGTTTACATACCAAATTTTAACTTTCTAGCACTTCAGGAAATACTCTAATAGTTTTGATGATCATCAGTGTGTCAGTGACGAAATCAGTGAATTTTAAAAATCTAAAGTATCAGAGCTATGCAATTGATCCTGAAGCTTTTCTTTAAATAACTATATGTAAAATGTTGTGTAAAGTAAATAATTTCATCAAAATAATTGATTTAATAATCTATGTTTTTTTTCGTGTTGTTTAAACTTTAAACTTTAAATTAAATTTTAATTTAAAGTTTAAAGTAAAGTTAAAACGTTAAATTGTGAACTAAATTAGTTCACAATTCACAATTTAGTTCACATAGTATTAAATACTATTTTGTAAGTTGTATCTGACAGTTAACGCCAGAACATTTTCGGAGCTACTTGATCCAATTGATGTGTGCAAACACGCACAAATGTTTGAAAGGCGCAAATACATATAATCGAGCGTTTCTCAGTCAGGTCTCAATTGAAGGAGAAAAGCAGATTTTGACATATTTAGTTTCTACATCTCCTACATAATAAATTGTTATTAAATTATGTGCACTGATTTTCATATAGTCTATCTTTTAAGAAAAGTCAACAAAAATAAAGAAAATATATAAATTCAATGCGATGCACCAACCTGTCAGGACCACAGCTGTTTTCAGTGCTAAGGCATTGGACTAAAATCAGAATACTGTGGAAGGAAAACCTACCTAATACAATACTAACTTTTGAATTCTTATTAAGCTATTACATCTTAAATGTTTTTATTACTAAATTTACAACCATTTTTACAGGTTACAAAACTAAAATAATAGAAAACAATTTAAAAAAATACTTACGTAAAATTATAATATTACTACAAGGTACTACACACATCAAAAGTGTCTAGGGATCAACATATGTGTCTAGGGATCAACATATATTTTTGCAATAACTTTTCTCCTGATTGATATTAATTAAAATTTTCTTTAAGGATTCATCAAATAAAGTGTTTTCGTTTGTCACAGTAACGATAAACCAAGTCACCTTTGCATTAATAAAGAAATTTGCCATTTTCCTAATAAAAGGATTTTTGACATTTGAACCACTAACATTAAAGTTCGAAAAAAAGACTGAAATAACAGTTTTCTTTAAAATTTTATTAGGTAACTTAAACAATTAATAATCCGTGTTTCTACCGCGAACACTAACACAAGAACATCGGTTTGGCATACTCAAAATGAGTTCATCCAAATCACGCTGTGGAATGGCCGCCCATGTTCGTTGCAACAACAAAAAAAGGTCTTCTTGCGACTGGATACCCTCCATATTCGGCAGAGCTCTTCTCTGTAGCATATCCCATGCATGCTCAATCGGGTTCAAGTCTGGCGACAGCGGGCCAGGGCCAAAGCCACATCTCAATCTCAAGAAATCCGCATAAAAATGCTTGATCCCTAGACACTTTTGATGTGTGTATTATAAATATGGTATAAATTCATTAAAACACTAATAATGTGTAATCCATATTACTCTGGACTATGACTAGCTCAGATCAATTAAATTATTGGTCTGAGCACGTCTAAAGTAGTAACTTAAAAACGTTTATTGTCTCTCGAAATGTCTAGTACTTGCTTAGCTCGGATTTGTGTTCGATAAGGAAAATTTATGTTGAACATTTGATTTAAAAAAAAATCATTTTATAATATGACTTAAAATGAATTATTTTTTCTTTGAATTCATGTTAAAATACGCAAAATATTCACATCTTATCCACTCATACTAATTCTTAAAACTTGTAGTTTGTTAAATGTATCTAAACAAAATACTATGTTATCAGGAAATACACGAATGCAGATGCGCACCGTCCCACCTTAGTTTGTATTGCACTGCCGAACTCAATTAGCGAGGGAGCATCTCTGATTATAGAGTTTGCTAGTGAGGCGACAGTTTAAAGGTAATACTTAAATTTATCGATATCTATTGAAAATTATTCGATTGTATTCTTACGTATAATAAATCTATATTATATAGACAAATGGTAATTCATCTTCGAAAGCGCTTACAGGCTTAAAGACTTTGAGCCGTTACGGATTATTAATTTCGCTAAACTTTTAGTCTCTTATTCTCCATGTAAATATCTACGTCAAGATTTTAAAAACAAATTGAGATAAAACATAAGTTATACTAAGAAAGAGTTTTAACGGCTATCCGTTGCTGATAATCATTCATCGCCGTGGGAGAGCCACGCTTCGGCATGAATGGGCCGGCTCGACTGGAGTGATACCAGGGCCTCACAGAAAACCGGTGTGAAATACTGCTTGCGCTGTGTTTCACCTAGTGAGTGAGGATACCGGAGGCCCATACCCCAATCCCCCTACCCCTACCTCCCCACCCATCCCCAAAAGGCCGGCAACGCACTTGTGACGCTTCTGGTGTTGCAGGTGTCCATGGGCGGCGGTAATCGCTTACCATCGGGCGATACGTCTTCTTGTTTGCCCCCTAATCCCATAAAAAAACAAAAAAACATTATCATCAACAGCTTTCAACAGTCCTCTGCCGGACCTGTCTCTCCTTAGAAATTAAAAAGGAGGATTTGGGCTACTATACCACGTTGGCCAGACGGGTTGGTATAGGGTATGTTTTAAGTCCGCTGGGAGGGGTCTGGATGCCGTAATAACAGCAGTTCCCGGACTCCTCCCTCCTCAGGCGCAGAGAGGCACACCGTGTGGTTTTAGTCGGTTCGAGTCCGACACACCGCCCCGCCGCAAGCCCCGGCGCGGGTGACGGTCCGAGGGGATTTCCAAACGTTAAAAAAAAAAAAAAGGGTAAGTTTTAAGTTTTCCTTCTCTATGCAGTGATGTTTTCTTGCGTAGTTTGTCTTGCAGTCGCCTTTTACAACACTCACGGGATGAAAAGGGTTGGTGACAATCCGTATTCTTAATTTGTCACCACACGAATAACACTGACATTAATCAAATAAAAAATCGGCCAAGTGCGAGTTGGACTCGCACAGGAAGGGTTCCGTACCATTATCTATACATTTCAAGCGTCTACCGTATCAATGTTGACGTTTGTTGTATGGGCGCCCCCTTAAATATTTATTTTATTCTGCTTTTTAATATTTGTTGTTTACGCGGCAACAGAAACACATCATCTCTTAAAATTTTAACTGTCTAACTATCACGGTTCATAAGATAAGATACAGCCTGGTGACAGATAGACAGTGAAGTCTTGGTAATAGGGTCCCGTTTTACTCTTTAGTTACAGAACCCTAAAAAGTACTTGGACTTGACTACTTTTTATAAATCATAAGCACAATAACTATCAAACATTTTATACAATGAAGATGTTTAATGCCAATGGATACAATTTAGTGAACAAATACTAATCCAATAATTTTAAATGTAACATTTAAAATGAGTTTACCCCATGCCTATTCAACCGTCAAACGCGTAGACAAAGGGTGAAATTGCCGATCGCACTAATTAATAAATCAAGACTTGTCTGGCCAAACCAGTTCGATTCAGCCGAAATTATTGTTTGAGTTTGGTATACAAAACCCATTATCTGTGATTATTAAACTGTTGTATATTATTTTGTTGTCGTAAGTATTTAAATTTGAGAATTACAAAGTGAGTTTAGATATAATTAAAACGTATTAACATTGATAATTCAGAAGTATCAGAAAATTATTGAAACTACTAGTTTTTGCTCGCGGCTCCGCCCGCGCGTCGCGCCTATGTCGGTTATCGCGGCAAATAGTAGCCTATGTGTTATTCTGATGTATAAGCTATATTACTGTAAAGTTTCATCCAAATCCGTTTAGTAGTTTTTGCGTGAAAGAGTAACAAACATTCCATCCATCCAGCCATCCATCCATACTTACAAACTTTCGCGTTTATAATATTAGGTTTTGAGTTGAAACGAACATAAACTTTAATAAAAGAATATTGAACGTTCCCCTTCACCAATGGATGGCGTCATTATTATCCAATATATTATTGATTGGGGTCCTGGGAAAAATGAAATAATCTCTCTACTTTGCAGATGTATTGATAAATCAAATCACAGCACAGTAACACTATGATCTTATTAGTGCACAGTTGGATGCTGCTTCCCCTTCACCCTAAACATACTCATAAAATGCATACGCTTTATCTGGTAAATAACTAACAAATAAAGATGAATATTTAAAAAATCTTCTTCCATTATTAAATGAAAATATTAAATAAGTCACAAAATATAGGGTTTTAATTTTTTGCGAACGTTACTTACCGCCTGAAAGCCATCACTCAAATTAACGTCTAGAGACCGCCCGCTGCGACACACATTTCGAAACAAGATAAATCTGAGAGCAAATCTATCTCTTAGGAAGTTTTGCTTTTAATGATTTAACAAAATTACAATTATGTGAAATCATTAAAAGCAGAAGATGAACCATAAAATTTCTTAATTACCTAAGAATTTGTAAATATTTTTATAGAAGCTTAATACTCTATACATACCTCTATACATACATTTGTTGAATAATGATTTCTCTTAATGATTTAGAGAGGAATAATTTTCTGTTGAATTTCATTTAAAAGTAAAGCTATGTTTATTTGTTTTACAAACTCTTTAAAGTTTATTAAAGTTTATTTTTTTAAGTTATTTACGCTATTATAACAGTTATTTAATATGTTGCCCTACCTACCACCCTACCTTATCGTCATAAAATTTTACATAATCGTTGCTGAAATATGAGATACTAGTAATAGGTACTTACAAACAACAATGCAGAGTATTTATCTATATAAATAATTTTCGTCGGCTAGAATTATGTTTAATCTACTACGAAAAAAGATGGTATTTGACAAAAAAACCTTAATATTAAAAAAAAAAACACTTCACGCAAAGAAACTAACCGAAACTGTTTTATAATATTACTTAAGATAAAAGTGATTATACGGTGGCACTCTATTAACGTCACCCTTGGTCTGTCCAGGAGGTCCTTTCAAATATCAATTATGTCTACGCCGCACTCAGACAACGTTGATTAATTAATTAGGGTCTCGTGCAATTATGTCTTTTGTTGGCATTTACGTCTTCACGTTTATGATAAGTTAAGAATATTAAAAGCTCAATAAGCATAAAGTGATAATTAATAAATTTTAATGATAGAAGTCATATAAATTCCTTAACGATCGTTTGACAATTGCGTTTTACAATCATGACAGAATAATCAAAATTTTAATCACAATTGAATATGGTTGGTATTAAGTTTTCTTAATGTCAGAGAAACAATTAATTCATTGTTTTAGTGTTTATTATTATTCTTATTTTAACCGAATTAAAAAAGGGGGAGATTCTCAATTCGACTGTATTTTCTTTATGTCTGTTCCCTCAGAACTTTCGACTGGATACTACGACTGCTTTTGATAATTTGTGTAAATTTCATAAATTTTAATATCAAACTAAATGTCAATAAAACAACAAAAGCTCATAAAGTACAAGAGAAGTTACTTTTTAAGAAGACTGTACTAAGAAGAGTTACTGTTACTGAGAATTATGATGATCATTTTTACAAGCTTTTTATTAACTTGCAATGTATGTATGTATGCGTGTATGTTCGAGTGGAATCTTGCAACTCAATTTTGAAGCAGATATCTTGTTCCGAGTTTGCTGAAATTTTACAAGCATATGTATACAGCGTGACAATACAATATTATAATGACATGGAGCTGATCTGTTGCTGGAGCTGGAAGGTGGCCATACGAACTCAGTAAAAAAACGTCGCAACACCATCGAATTTGGACTCGTCTGATTCGTCACGAGGCATTCCAGTAAAAGCTTGTTTTTAAAAAGCTTTTTAATTTAATTTATTTGGACTAGAAATAGGTATGCTTGAACATTAATAATAACTATATTATTAATATTAAGGCTTAAATAAGGAATAATACAGATGCAACTATTTTTACTAAAAATTGTTACTTCACACTGAAATTCCCACTCTGCATTAAATCGTTAGTTTCCAAGCGAACAAAAGACTTCAATTTCAACACGTCGCGCATACGACAATGTAATGATTTCCCCTAATCGCTGATAAGCTCATTGTGACACTGCAATTGTACCCAATAGCCAGTCTCTGTAGCCGTGTATGTAGGTACTCTATACTGGCAATGTTCTGTGCAAGACACCATGCGTGTTTATGACAGGATAATGGCTCACACCCTCGTTTTACCGAAATTGACAATATTAAACGGCAGTGAAGAAAAATATTTAGAAAAACAAAACTGATTCATACTAACTTTTAGTGTGATTGGTTTATTTTTATTAAAACTGTAGAGAATTAAATATTTATAAAAGAACAGAAACTCAAATTTGGACCTATCATGGACCTGTATTGTAAATTCATGACGTGTGCCGTACTGCTCAAAATATCCTACTGACTGAGCGATCAAAAAAAACTTCATGTTGAAAGTAATATAGATACATACATTTTAAAAACAAATGTTGAGAAATTGCTTATAGTTCTTGTCAGACAATTATGTGGAAGATTTTTTTTATGGAATAGGCGGGATTTTTTTATGGAATATGGAATGGGCATACGAGCAGACGTATCGCCTGATGGTAAGCGATTACCGCCGCCCATGGACTCCTGCAACACCAGAAGCGTCACAAGCGCGTTGCCGGCCTTTTGAGGATGGGGGGGGGGGAGGTAGGGCATTGGGGTACGGGCCTCCGGTATCCTCACTCACTCGGTGAAACACAGCGCAGGCACTATTTAGCACTATTTCACACCGGTTTTCTGTGAGGCCGTGGTATCACTACGGTCGAGCCGGCCCATTCATGCCGAAGCGTGGCTCTCCCACGGTAGGTCAATAGAATTTTCGGGTAATCAAAGTAGGTCAATAGAATGAATAGATTGATATCGAATTATCTAGCAGTAGTAGGAAAAACCACTCGTTGAGATAATAGAAAATACTTCAGTATTTTAAGAAAAATATTTTCGGTGATATGTGATAGTATCGATATATAAAGAGTGTGATTTATGGTTCCCTATTTCCAAATACTAGTAGAGTAGCAATACCAACTATAAAGCCTGAGGAGGTTCATGAGAGTGAGAGTCTTATCCAAAAGTTGATTAGTTAAAGTTGTTGATGAAAGACTGAGAATCGAGCAGAGATGAACACTTTTGTTATTTTTCTAAAGTTGCAACTAAGAAGTACCTAATTGTTCACGATTCTTGTTAGTAAAATGACATTGCTGAAAATTTTCTTCTTGGCTTCATAATCTTGTTTTTAGTATAAACACGTATAGAACAAGCCCCAATTAAAATGTCATGAAAGAAAATACGATTTATTCAATTGTGACATACAGCAAATAATACAAAACTTAACTATTCCAGTACAGTTCTCACAATCATGAAAATGTCACGACCAGTTACTCTCTACTATAAATATTTTATTTTACCTTCTCAAGATCTTGCACGAAAAGAACGACCTTTAAATAAATCAAAAAAAGAAACAAGATTTTTATCTTGAAGTCGTTTTAATAAAATGTTCTAGTACCGTTTTCTTCTAAGAAATATTCCGATAAGTTTCGATAAAGGCTACGAAGGCGCGGGTTCTGATTTCCTTTCATTTCCTTTTAGGAAACTTAAATAGAACTGAGACTTCCTTGACGACGGGGCACCGAATCAATTATTTGTGTTACGGAACTTTCCTTCGATTTGGTATCCATATAATAGTGTTGCCTAGTTTTTGTTATTTCTCATAATACTTTTGTTTTCTTTAGATAAATGTATATCCATTAAGCCTGGCTGATATGTTACCGAAAAGTTTGATACTCAGACAAATTATTTTTATTGGCTGACGATATTGCGCAAAACAACTATGAATGCATCTAACAATAATTCATTGAATACTTTCTGTTGTGACGTTATCGAATAAAACGAGCTTAATTTGAACAGTATTGTCGAGTATCAGGGTAATGCAAATAAAATTTGCAAACAATTGACTGTTTAACGAGCGTGCCTACGGCTGAGCGCGTGCGATCCAAGCCCTCGCGGAGCTTACTGCAAATCTTAAAAAATATTAATGATGGTGCACTATGAAATTCACTGTGGCAGACACAAAACATATATCTAAAGAGTATGTATATACATAAAATATGGCTACGCCCTAGCAATTGGGATTATGTTAGTAGTAGTGATATTTAGCAATAAGATGGAATTTTAATGCTTTCAAATTAAATTAAAAAAAACACTTATTCAATTAAGACACTAAGTGATATTTTATGAACGTTAAATTGAAGCTACAGTAAAAAATCATAGATCACCACAACAGACGCCACAGCATGTGCTGTATTGTCAAAGTAAATTAGGTGAAAACACCAAAATTCACTGCCTGCCTGTGTCGATCCTTAACTTCCAGTTTACAAAATGCGTAGAGCCTTATGAGAGGAATCCCGGCAAAGAAACTCATGGCCCCTCTTTTTTAAAAGTCAGACATTCAGGTACAATAGTGTTAGTACTACATGAAAGGTAAACAGTATGCAAGCTGTTGCTCCTGAATTTCATTTTACGCTATAGGAAAGGAATTCAGTGTGCTGCAGAAAATTATTTTTTTGGCTTACTTATATTTTGCTTTGGTTTTTAAAATCATTAATAATAATAAATCAACAACAAAAAACACATCCGTCTTCAAAATGGAGTTTGAAAAATACTATTATCGTGTGTTGTAAAATAGAATTACAATCTTTGACAACATAAAACCCTTAAAAGTACAAAGACGTTTTATAAGTAGCTGTAAGTGAATTAAAAAGGTGGAGGATGTCAAAATGGAGGTGAAGGAAGTTTGCAAGTGGCTCGTCAGCAAATTATAGTCTAAGTTGTGCGAGCCGTGGGGACACAACTTCTGAACGTAAGACTAAACTTTGCGTGATACAAACTTATGATTTTCATTAAATTCTGCTTCACTATCCAGAATTATTCTACGTGACTTGACATTAATGTTTGTTTACACTATTTGTTTTTATAAATATATTTGTGTATAATGAAGACTGATCACCATTTGCCTTTTGCAGGATTTTTTTGGAAATAGATTAAAAATGTTAAAATTCAGAACAAACATCTTTTTAGACATACTGTGGATACTCAAAATAATTGTATTTAGGTTTTGCTTGGATATCCAATATAACCAAAGGATCATTGTTCAATTTAAAAGTCACTCGTGCAACAGTGCTTTAATGGTTTAAAATATTTCATTTTAATACCTGACGAGTATTACGTATCCTCAATATTTTCTCCCAGGTACAGTAATAGTTTAGTTTAGTCCGAACGGCGGTATTTACGTTGGTATTTGGCCGGCCACATTCAACGCTTTATAGGAATTCAGGGTTCTCCACCCAATCTAACTCCAATATAGGTATTAGTCGGGAATTAATACGATATTGTTAAGCAGCATCAATATCTCGCTAAAAGAAATACGACGTTGGCTTACTTAAGCCTTATTACGAGAAAAAGCTCTGATTAAATTCTTACCACCAACTTATTTTTACTATCCACACGTAAAACAGTCAAGGAAAATAGTAGGCACCTTTATTTTTATTATACGTCACTAAGCTTCCAATTTCAATTCAATACAGTTTTGAGTAAGCTTATTAAAAAATTGTGTAGTTTCTTCGACAACCGTAGAAATCAGGCTGGCATTATTGATGAACTGTCTATGATGTAGGTCTACAAAGTATGATCCATTTCTTTACATAACTTGTTCGTCATATATCATATTATACCTCATATAATTTTATTCAAATGAATTTAAATTTTAATGCGAACATAACATTTTCTAAACACCAAACTGTTGGTTTGCTGCTGAAACTCCCATTCGAGTACTACCAACTTGTTCATGAACGTACACATACGAGCCTAACTAACTGAATAAAGTACCGCCGCGCGAAACTCTGCGATACAAACTTTCAACTTGCAAGATTTGCGAAAACGCTCGCGGCTTTTCGTTTAAGGATGGCGACATATGCTGCGTCTCTGCTACACGAGGAATTTTACATTACAAATAATAGCACCTTTTATATAATGGAATAGAAAATTCAGCAGAGGATGTATGTGTTTCTACAAAAACTACCCCGACAGCCATCCCCAGATGTCCTATTCGAGGGATGACTCGGGTCATGTGCTTTTTGGTCCTACAAATAATAGTTTGCTTACCTTTTCTGGGTTATTCATATATTTATAAAGACTTCCTAAAACGTTTATCGATCAAGTTAATGATAGGTTAAGTTAAAGATAGGTAGTAGAGCCACGCTGATTTCAGCACGAATGGGCCGGCTCAACCGGGGTGGTACTACCCTCGCACAGAAAATCAACGTAAAATGACAGCGTTCGTGCTGTCGTGTTTCGTTGGTGAGTGCGAGACCGGAGTCCCAAACAGTCTAGTCAACAAGTTCCATACTTCTTGACTAGACTAAAAGATGCAGAAGCATCACTAGGCTGCCATGGTGTGGGTCGCCATACTGCATTGTCTGCATTCGCAGTGAGTATGGTGACCGCCACTTTTGGATTCTACTTATGCTTTCCATCAGGCAGAGTAGACTCATTTTGGCGTGCCATACATAAAAAAAAAAAAAAATGTTCTGAAGAAAAAGCACCAGAGCGGTGAGCACGCATGCAGCAATTGATGAATGTGGACATAAAATGCTATAGTAAACACACCAAAATAAAATTTATTTATTATAAGGCTAGTATATAATATAAATACTAGCTAATAACAGTTGTTCTTAAATAGTATTTATATTAAAATTAGTTCGAACAAACTCTTTGTCAGATAGTGGCACAGATTTTAATTGAATAAAATATCAGAATGGATGCCAGGTGCATATAACACACCCTCGCCACTAAAAGTCATTCCTATTAGTTACGGTTAGCATTTAAAATGTTGGGGATCATTTTGCAGATTGAGTGATGTATATTTTTCTTTCCCTTAAACAGGTTTACATTCTACAATCGTAAACGTTATTAGAAAACTAACAAATGTGTGGGAATGACGTCTCTTAACGCTAAGTCACGTGGCCAAAAAAAATGTTATCCAATAATACAAGGGAATAGAGTCGTTAGCAATTGTAGAAAGAGAAACGACTCGAAACAGTTGCATTCGTGCTAACGGAGCAGTAGCGTATAGGCACAGTAATGTTGTTGGCAATCTGTTGAAGTGCCGAAGTTGCAGGAGTGGAGTAGGACTATTTGAACGTTTTTTTTTTATTATCTCTTCTTTCTTGCCTAGTGGTTATGTGGAATTAAAAATTTCTTCGGATCTCCGGCTCCGCGGGGACTAAGGAACCAGGTACATGGCGATTCCACTAAAAACCATCCCGACAGTCGGTCTCACGCGCCCTGCTCTGAGGAGGACCCAGGTTACCACATTATTTCAGGATCCAGGATTTCACGCCGCGTCAATCAAGACTCTATCCTGGGGGAAGCATGAGCTTACCCCTGCCTCTCGGCCCAGTCATTATATGTTGCGGCCTGACCGCAGTTTTGGAACCAGGCCACCCTCCTACCGCTGACCGCATGAATTAATCACCTACCAGAGGTCCCTACTCTCTGGCAGCTTGCGGCCCTGTTGACTGCTGGTGTCGCCGAAATGAGGATTACCTAGTTAAAAATTCGTAGTATCGCTTCAAGCTAAGAGCTTGGTTGAAAGATTTATCTTCGTTCCTATTTGTTTTTATTAAAAAAACGCCATATCTGTTCAAACCCTTAAGGGCGACACCTACGAGCGATACGAAAGTGGATTTAGAAGCACGTCGCTTCAGTGTAACATGTTGTATATATTTATGTGTTAAGAAATAAATTGATACAACTTTTAAGTGCTCCTGTATTTGCTGTATAATACTTTGTTTAATTTTATTTAGAGATTATTACTTGTTAAAAGATTTAATAAAGATTCGTATTGGTGATAAACTTTTTCCCTTATATATTGTACAATTTTTGTTTTATCATACAATTTTGTGAATATGAGATACCTTTTTTTATCAGGGATAGCTAATTTATTTTAAATAAATTGGTTCCTCGAATACATCTTATAGGGTCATTACCAAGATAAAACATACCTTAAAAATTGGAAAACAGCATCAATATTCTTATTCACGTATTAAGTTTATAGGCAACTCACATACAGTGCATGTGAGGGCAAGCAGAATACAAGAGTGGTGGTCACTATACTCATTGCGAATGCAGACAATGCAGCATGGCGACCCACACTATGGCGGCCTAGTGATGCTTCTGCATCTTTTAGTCTAGTCAACAAGTATGGAACTTGTTGACCAGACTATTTGGGCCCCCGGTCTCGCACTCACCAACGAAACACGACGGCTCAAACGCTGTCATTTTACGTTAATTTTCTGTGTGAGGGTAGTACCGCCCCGGTCGAGCCGGCCCGTTCGTGCTGAAATCAGCGTGGCTCTGCTACCTTGTCTTTCCTAAGGAGAGGCTTATGTCCAGTTCCAGCAGTGGGCCTCGATGTTTATAGCGCGGAGGTTCTTTATCGTAGATGTGAAATGTATTAAACTTTGTGTCTATTGGTACATACACACCACCACCAACGAAACACGACGGCTCAAACGCTGTCATTTTACGTTAATTGTCTGTGTGAGGGTAGTACCGCCCCGGTACGGTCGGCCCGTTTGTGCTGAAATCAGCGTGGCTCTACTACCTTGTCTTTCCTAAGGAGAGGCTTATGTCCAGTTCCAGCAGTGGGCGTCGATGTTTAAAGCGCGGAGGTTCTTTATCGTAGATGTGAAATGTATTAAACTTTGTGTCTATTGGTACATACACACATCAAAAGTGTCTAGAGATCAAGCATTTTTATGCGGATTTCTTGAGATTGAGATGTGGCTTTGGCCCTGGCCTGCTCAGTCGCCAGACTTGAACCCGATTGAGCATGCATGGGATATGCTACAGAGAAGAGCTCTGCCGAATATGGAGGGTATCCAGTCGCAAGAAGACCTTTTTTTGTTGTTGCAACGAACATGGGCGGCCATTCCACAGCGTGATTTGGATGAACTCATTTTGAGTATGCCAAACCGATGTTCTTGTGTTAGTGTTCGCGGTAGAAACACGGATTATTAATTGTTTAAGTTACCTAATAAAATTTTAAAGAAAACTGTTATTTCTGTCTTTTTTTCGAACTTTAATGTTAGTGGTTCAAATGTCAGAAATCCTTTTATTAGGAAAATGGCAAATTTCTTTATTAATGCAAAGGTGACTTGGTTTATCGTTACTGTGACAAACGAAAACACTTTATTTGATGAATCCTTAAAGAAAATTTTAATTAATATCAATCAGGAGAAAAGTTATTGCAAAAATATATGTTGATCCCTAGACACATATGTTGATCCCTAGACACTTTTGATGTGTGTAGTTGCTAGAGTAGGTTCAGGATACATGAACGGATCGGATAGTACCACCTGGAGCGTTGTCAATTTGAAACGATCTCCATTTCGTTAACAAGAATGTAAGTTTTCATTTTAAATTATACTATCTCTTAATTTATATATTATAAATTATTATGCTGTTGATTTAGTGGTTATTCCAATTTCATATTTTTTCTACAATCCAGTGTAAAAAATAAAGCTATCACTATACCCTGGGTAAAAGAATATCACTCTTCGAAAGTCACATTAGAATACATTTTTGTTTTCTGTACAAGTAGTCCAGGTCTGAAATAAATAATGTACATTAAAGTCTATCTGCAATTTATGTCAAATTTTAGTGAAATTGGAGCTTATCCAACACATATCCCAAATATTACAAGATACAAGACTGGATGAAAAAATTAAAACAGAATTATTGCATATATTTTAGCAGCTTATGTAAAATTTAAAGCATAATTCAGTCAACTAGAAAACTAATGATGAAAACTAACGGGTGGGTTTCGCCACTAAAAACTATTATCTTTTAAAGTAAAATATTACAGATTGCGGCCATGTCGGAGCCGATTTAAAATTGTTTCAGTATCTTTATTTGGGTCTTGATATGGCTGATCATGTTCCACTAAGTTGTTTTATAGATATGAAGACATTCTGCTTCTTATAGAGTAACTATACCTATGACGATTATGTTCTCCTAGCCGATTTCGACCACGGCGGCCCGCTCAACGGAGAACAGCCAACTACTCAGGAGATATTATAGTGCACAAGTGTGTGCAAACACAGGTGCACCTTCTGTTCCCTAACTCTACCAATATCAGATTATCGAATCCCTTAGACCACTTTCATGTTTAGTTTTCAATCAAAATACATGTAATTTATGGGTATTCCTATTGTAATTGAAATAATACTCCGAATGACGTGAAGCATTGGCTAGCTGAATTTTGACTGCGGTCAATTTGAACGAATCGTTTTAAACAGATACGCTCTAAACAAGAAATTGATAATTGTAATTATTTTCTGTTTTAAAAACAATAGTCTGATAAAATTGTTTTGCATATTAGTATAGGAGATATTATGGAAATTCACAAAGTAAAATATTAGAGAGTTATGTCAACATTGCACGTTATATACTGAGTTCAGTGCTGTGTTTGGCACAGTTCGCACTTGGCACAATACCGTGTACTTCATCTGAAAAGATTAACTGTCGTGAATATTGCGGATGTCATTGTAAAGAGATGTCTTTCTTTTATTTCATGTAAAAGCTTTATTTCTGATATAATTGCTAGAAATTTTAGTTGAAGCTTAAGGTATAATTCTTTTGTCGCTCGTCACAACAAAATATTCGATATAGTTTTTTTGTTAGAAGAATACAGTTAACAATAATATTTATAAATTTTCAACCAGTACAATTTTTTCATTATTTTTACGGTTCCGTACCTCAAAAGGAAAAAACGGAACCCTTATAAGAGCACTTTGTTGACCGTCTGTCTGTCAAGAACTCAAGACCCCTTTTCTCAGGAATGCGGAGAGGTATCAAGCTGAAATTCATATACTCAGTCAAATACTCACAGCTATAGCAAGCACAGATAAAGGAAAACTTGCGAAAAGCATATGTTTTAGTTGCATCTTATAATATACCTACAGGTTTGTACCGAACCCTCGGTGCGCGAGTTCGACCCGCACTTGGCTGGTTTTTTTGTATTTTAACAATAGTGATCTATGCATTCTCATCTAACTCAAACTGACAGTTAGAATTGAAAATAAAAAAAAAAACTATGTCGCACATTTCTTACTTATTAAACTTCAGGAAGGTTTTAGCATTAATAAGTGAATTAAGTATCTAAGTTATCTCTTTCAGAACAGAGAAGTGTGCTCAGATTTCTGAAAGGTCTGTCTTAATCCAACTACAGGACGGCGCTCATAGAGTTTGGAGATCTGCGGTCTTCCACGCCTCGTGTTTTTAAAACGTAAGGTTCAATACCTATTCCGCCAGATCGAGTAAATTTAAAATATCTTAGCAAATCGTTGTATACTAAATCTTTAATATTGTGAATAAAACCTGATTATGCAAACTTTATTATACCTCAATTAAAGTAAATAAATTACGGGATTCAACCCCCACCAGGAGTAACCCTACTCATTTCCAGTAAGTATGCGGATCAAGGGACAAATTTATGTACCAACGACACAAAAACCAACTGTCCAATGCGGTAGATACTTGTAGACCATAGAGTCTGACGTCGGAGGGAATAACATTTATTTATTAGAAAAGTTTCTAACTGGCAGCACTAAATCAACAACATGTCCAGAAAAGGACAACTAATATGATCACGGAACTGAGAATGGTAATATTTGTGACATGAGAATAATATTATTTTCACAATTCTGTTTGACATTTATATATTAAAAAGTTAGATAGTGGACGGGCAAATTCGTTGACCTGTAAAAGGGTTTATTTGGGACAGTATTGTATGAATATTAATGAATTATCAGTCGTAATTCGGTGCTGTTATCCATTAAGAAGTTTCAGTAAGCTGTGGAAGTTTATTGCAAGTTGTTTAATAATTTCTCGTGACAAAGTAAACGATACAAAAAGCTATTTTGGAGTTAATGTAGAAACTTTGATGTTGTAAATATTTGAAAAGATGAAGTTATTAGCCATTCCAAGACTTGTTAACAGATTAACTTTCTTAAAGTCTAACCGGAAAAGTATTATATTTATTTATTTTTGATTTGATTAGGGATAGTTAAAGATTTTTTTTTAAAAAGACAATTCCCGCCCTAGGAATAAATCCTGTGTCGCGGGGGACTTTACAAACATACATGAAACGGACACAAAGAACACCCAGACTCAGAACAACAATTTGTGAATCACACAAAGTGTTGTCCTACGTGGGATTTGAACCCACGACACTTGGCGAACTAGGAAACGGCGTGGTGACCGTTAAACCACTAGACCAAACGTGCAGTTATTTAATAATGAATGACGTTTATTTAATGAAATAGTTTGTAGATATTTGTGATTTTAGTTAATTTACTATCTGATATATTTACGCTAGGTACACATTAACATTATCTTTAAATAAAGTATAACATTAAAAATTACTTTATTTTTTACATATCAAACGGTATTAAGACACAAAGAACACAACAGTGATGGGAACATCTTTGAATATTTTTACTCTCAGTGCAACACAGGTGAAATGCTGTCACTAAATTCTCTTCTCTTTATCAACAGAGTTTTCACATTCTATTTCACATTTATTATATAAAATTATATTACATGTACGTATTACCCTATACCTAGGTGTTTACCTTAACTATTAAACTTTACAAATTTTATACTGAGTTTGTTACCTTTTTTCGCTTTCACACCTAACCTTTTATAGTTTTTAACTAACACACACACACAAAAGACTGAAGTTCATGTCATAATAATAATATGTAGTTTTAACATCTAAATTTATATACACACATATATAGTTAACAAAATGTTACTCAATTAACCAGGTAAAAAGGCAAAAAACAAACATTTAAATTAGTAAACATAAATAATTATGTTTACTAATATAAATGCTTTACTGAACGACGTTGAATAATACGAAATGGTGTCTACTACTAACAACAAATAATGAGTTTGTGATATGAAGGCCGATTATTCGTAGAATACATTCGGTTTTCTGACTATGATTCGCAATATTTGGACTACGAGTATGCATACACATTGCATTGGGACATACCCATTTATGCAGTCTAACAGTCTGTTTGCCTTCATAAAGTGAAAGCATAATCGCAAATTTCTAGATAAACCTGCTTCTCAGTGCTAAATAGAGTGTAAACACGAATCGGCTTTTCGTTTATCTATATAGCTAAACATTTGTGTCATAGGAAACTAACAATATTTACCAGTAAAATTGATCTTTCAATTTATTAAGAAAAATCTTTGTGTGTATGTTTATACATATATCCGTATACTATGATTGTGTTTATATTTGTGTATATATGTATTTTAAATGTGTTTCTGTAAGAATGAAGTTTTGTGTATTACAAACAATATTGAAAAACAAGTAATAGTGTATTATTATAAGCATGTAGTTCATAAAGATGCTAGAATCTAACATTCTAGCATCTTTATGAAGAAAAGTATTTTCACAAGTAATTCTGCTCTTGGTTCAAAGCCATATTTATATCGTTTTATTTTTAACTGATACTAACTTTTAAACTTTCGCGTTTCATGACGCAATAATTATTTTAACGGGAATTAATGCGATCACTTATTAACAGGCTGACTGCTGCCTGTGCCCACGGCCAGTGCAACCTGGTCGAAATGTCAGGGAAATCAGAGGTATGTAATACCTTTAAATAAGTGATCGCATTAATTCCCGTGAATATAATTTTTCTTTGTTTTTAATAAAATTTAGTATCATTTCCGACATTTATTTGATATATTAAACTAATTTAGTTATTAAACGATTTAACGAATAAAAGTTGTCCACAAATGTGAATACACTAGTATACCTAGTTTAAATAGCACTAGAGTAACTTAAGATGACCTACGTCTTAAATTACATTTATTGAATGTATAAAATATGGTGATATTTTACATATAATTACAATATTCACGCAGACCTATTTTAAATTTGTGTAATAAATTAAAACAAATGTGTATTTTAGTTCGTAGCAAGCACCCATTTACTAGCTTAATAGTTATTTAATGTGACAAAGTTACAATCGTCCCCACTTCAAAGCTGTAGATATGAATCGTAACACAGCTGGAATCGAAGAAGTTAAATTTCAATATCGATCGGTGCTGTGATGGTCAATTTAATAAAATTTACAACATTTTTGGTTTAAGAAACAATATCGTTTACGTTTAAGTTACGTTATTACACGACTCTTTACAGATTTTATAGACGTATAATAGAAAAGAAGAAAATACAGTAAAATAACGGTAACTGGCATTACGGAGGTGATATTTTTGACCCATGTTATTTTGTAACATGCAAATAGATATCTATACTAAAAGTTATTTCTTGTAGCAATACTCACTTTCAGTCATTTCTAATCACGTGTATAAAATAATATAGATGTAATGCAATACTAATAAAATAAAATTTAATGTTCAATGAATATCTTGAATTGTCAAAAAAATTCAAAAATAAATTCTAGAAAAAACTTCAATGTCTAAAATACCTAACACATGTTTCTTAGCCACATTTTATGTGGAGTCTCTTGCTTGACAAACATTGTTTCGGAAATGGTTCAATGGTTAATGCACTTGCTTCTATTCAATTACCTTTAACTAGAAACAACCATTTATATCAATTACGACCACAGTTTAATTCGTATAAATACCAATTTTATGGGCATTGAAGATTATTGTGGTTACAATGTACGATACGGTAAGGGTTTCAAAGGGTTTTAAAATTTAATAGCTCCGTTCTAAATTAAAGCAACATGGAATGACCTTTTTATGAGAATTTATTAATGTTATTTTACGGTTGCCCTTCTTAAAGGTAGTATTTATTTACTTTTTTATTTGTTTAATTAAAATTACTGAATCATTTCGTTTTATTCAAAATTCCGTCAGAGGTCATGAGTATCGTTGTACAAATCTGACATTGTAACGTCTCACAATGCCAACAAAAAATAATATTAAATCGATATGACTAAGCATTATCTAATGTCCCATCGAGAGACAGAATAAATTGCCATTTAAAGTCGAGTCCACCCTATAATATTAACAATGACATCGAATGTATATCAATAGAGTTTCGCCCACCTCGTCGTCATAAGTACACAAAGGCATGGAATGCATTGGTACATTAGCATATCGTTGGATCGATACTGTCGCGATGAACCATCGACGAAGTGCGTCTGATACCGATCGCCGAAGAAAAGGTCGCTCGACCCTCAACACAATAATCAGAAACGATGCAGCACACATTCGATTTCAGACCTTTTAACTAAAAGAATAACATTCAATGTCGTACAATGAAATGAGAAAATAAATCGACGTCCGTATCTTATTCGTTTTCAAATCATCGGTGACTCATTTCGTCTGTGCTAGCTTTTTATGCAGCCATTTGAATTCTAGTGGAAAAGCGTTATTTCAATTCAATACAAGAAGTATAAGCAATATAGCAGGTGTTTGAACGTTTTGTGCGCGGCTATCATAATAAATTTCAAGAGCGTTGAACGCACTGTCTTTAATTGAACGCACTAACAGGCTTGTTATTAATTAGCTATTTGATTGCCCCTTGTAAATCATTGCGTGAAGAATACAACAAGCACAACTTAAAAAAAAATGTGGTTTGGGTGTAATTTAAATATATTATAATTATACGATTTAGGTATTTGATAATAGCTTGGTTTGATATCAGATGATTATCTCAAGTTTGTTATTATGTAATATATATTATATAATATATAAAAATACATGAAAACCGTATTTTAATTTAAACAAAATGTGTCAAAATTTTTCAAAATTATGTGAAGACATTTAAACTTCTGCGTGAGCCAGAGTTTCGAAGTCAAGTAAATGACTGAATGCTTGCTAATACATATTTATAGTTCTTACTAACGACAGGATCGTTAGAAAGAATTATAAATATTAGCAACTACCACCAGACCACCACCCACCAAAAAATAAGACTAAGAAACATTTGCGCCTCCATAAGGTGTTAAAATTCTACAATACATAGACTAAAAACTTAGTTTCTTTACAATGGACAATGTAATAAAGAAGCCTTAATACAAACAATGAAAGAATTATACAACAACCAAACTATTTATTTCCACGATAAATAATTCTGAACATGTCACAACAGATAAACTGAATTTCAATATAGGTTTGGAAACAAATAGATTTTTGCATACAAACAATTCAGATCCAATTGTCATAGAAGGCGTAACAAAAGAATTATGGGCATGTGGGCTTAGACGCACACTTGAACGACGCCTACGCACTAGACACGTCAAAATTTCGGTTAACAAGCGAGGTGTACTCAGAAAACAAATGGCTCTCGTTGGGTCTATAGCTGTTTGTTTTAATACTCATAAATTATTCGTGTTCGTCAATAATGATACATGTACTCTTTACAGGATAAATTTTGAAATCTAGTCTAACGCGATATAATAATTTCGATTCTGAATTAAAGTTGAAAATACAAAAAGTCAAAGTCAAGTGAAAGTTCCAGTCAGAATCGATCATCCCATGTTTATTGTAATGTTGATTCCGAATATTTCAAATGTACAAATTAATAAGTATGAGATGTAATGAAACCTAACCTAGACCTAATCATAAATGCAGACTAATATTGGGAATTGTGAATAAAACGATATCTATACTAATATTAATAACGCGAAAGGTAGTAAGTATGGTTGGATGGATGGATGTTTGTTACTCTTTCACGCAAAAACTACTGAACGGATTTGGATGAAACTTTACAGTAATATAGCTTATACATCAGAATAACACATAGGCTACTATTTGCCGCGATAATCGACATATACGCGGGCGGAGCCGCCGGCAACCACTAGTTAAGAATATACAACACAGGATGAAGAAATCATGATTCTTAGTAACTCTTTAATGACCGAATATTAGTTGAAACCGGTTGAAATTTCTCATAAGAATTAGTCTAAGCATCGTATACCTACTGACAATAACAAACTGTAAATCAATAAATTTAGGACAATCGAACTATCACTACTTTCTTTTCTCTCAATATATTTATCATATTCATAGATAAATAAAGCAAAGCATGCTTTGTTAATGAGACATGGCCATAGAACAAGGTAGAATATTATATCTTATCTATATGTGTGACAGTCAAGTGTGATTCAATCACTTATGGCAGACAAACAGTGCTTACTTGTAATACCGGAGGCAGTGACGCTGTATAATGTTAATAAGTTTATGATAAACGTATGTAAATTTTAATGATAATTTTAATAGGGTCTTCGTGGTTGATTGTTCTTAAAAATGTATTTCTTTTAAAATTAAACTACTTATATTTAATCTATCTAAGTACTTTGATTCATGAAGGCCCTAAGGGATTTTTTAATTTTTTTTAATGTATGGCCCGCCAAAATGACTCTACTCTGCCTGATGAAAAGCATAAGCAAAATCCAAGAGTGGTGGTCACCATACTCACTGCGAATGCAGACAATGCAGCATGGCGACCCACATCATAGCGGCCTAGTGATGCTTCTGCATCTTTTAGTCTTTTAGGATTTAAGAAAATACTGGAGTACGAGAAGAAATCTAAGTAATAGTTTTTTACTTTTTAGGGTAGATGATCACCACACAATCGTAAAGTAATGGGGTGTCAGTGCGAAAATTTACATTTCGCGAGATGGATGTGAAGAGCGACCTTAGATAATTATGGTGGTCAAGTGGTGTTCGATGAATCTCTTTAACGTTTATAATTTTTAAATCTTTTTTAAATGTAAATTACAGTAGTAAAAATACATATATCTTAATATATATAAATCTCGTGTCACAATGTTTGTCCTCAATGGACTCCTAAACCACTTAACCGATTATAATAAAATTTGCACACCATGTGCAGTTCGATCCAAATTGAGAGATAGGATAGTTTAAATCTCAAATTATAGTCGCAATTTTAATTTATTGCTAATTATTGTATATAAATATGGCGGTACGAAGTTCGCCGGGTCAGCTAGTATATATATATATATTAGAAATATTGCTAGTTCAACAGAATGTACGAAGAGCTTGTAGGATGCCATTGCAAAATGATAACCTTCATAAGACCGCGTCAAGCGGTCTACTAAAGTCTACTAAATTTTCTGGAATGATACTGTAGTCTTCTAGGAAAAAAACAACAGATTTCTAAAAACTGAAAATTCAGCTCGTGCAAAGATTATATTATTATATGTATATTATTGAAATGTCATTGAAATGTCATTGTTATACACACATCAAAAGTGTCTAGGGATCAACATATGTGTCTAGGGATCAACATATATTTTTGCAATAACTTTTCTCCTGATTGATATTAATTAAAATTTTCTTTAAGGATTCATCAAATAAAGTGTTTTCGTTTGTCACAGTAACGATAAACCATTTGCATTAATAAAGAAATTTGCCATTTTCCTAATAAAGGGATTTTTGACATTTGAACCACTAACATTAAAGTTCGAAAAAAAGACTGAAATAACAGTTTTCTGTAAAATTTTATTAGGTAACTTAAACAATTAATAATCCGTGTTTCTACCGCGAACACTAACACCACAAGAACATCGGTTTGGCATACTCAAAATGAGTTCATCTAAACACGCTGTGGAATGGCCGCCCATGTTCGTTGCAACAACAAAAAAAGGTCTTCTTGCGACTGGATGCCCTCCATATTCGGCAGAGCTCTTCTCTGTAGCATATCCCATGCATGCTCAATCGGGTTCAAGTCTGGCGACTGAGCAGGCCAGGGCCAAAGCCACATCTCAATCTCAAGAAATCCGCATAAAAATGCTTGATCCCTAGACACTTTTGATGTGTGTAGTTATTTTGGTTATTGTGTTTTAAGAATTTGCGTATCAATACACACAATTTCAATACGTAAGGTAAACAAACAGTAATAAAAGTATAGGTACGGTAACTTAATTAATTCCGTCTTTATGGGGTATAAACCTATATTTAAATATAATATTATAATGATGTTTGTATTTAAGGTACTTCCAATATAGCTGGAATTGCCTACACCTACACTTTACCACTTACAGTTTTCCTCTTCCTAACATCGTTTCAAGAACTCTAATAAAACTTTACATTTCTGTTTAATTTTAGAACTCCTGTTCACCCGCAAACAAGACTCTGTATAAAGTTCAAAAGCTTAAATATAAAGCCAAAACACTTACTATTCAGAACAATATCACCTATTCCGGGAAACAGACTAAGAACAGTAGCTAATGTCCACCAATAATCGTTATCCTCTAGATAAGTGCCGTAACTAAGTGCCTCGCCAATTGCCCCAAAGATACCTACAGGCTAATTACTCTGTATCTGTATAGCCTTGATTCGTTAAAGTTAAATGGGACACTGTAAGTAGAATAACCTTTATGAAAATTCATTTCTGTAAAAAATATTAGTTTTTACTTTTACGCAGGGAGGTTAAATTGGCAAGAAAGAAACCGAAAGAACAAATATATTTAAATTACCTCATACATTTCAGTGATTCATTTTTATTTATATACTAGCTGACACGGCAAACTTCGTACTGCCATATTTACATATTTGTCTCAGCTTCCCACAGGCAGTGTACAGTCGTGGACAAAAAAAAGACTTTTCCCGTTATCTTTTTTTTTCTAGTAAAAAAATAGTGAATGAAATCGGACTATGTGTTATTGAAAACAAACAAAAGGTATCCTATGTCCTACCTCGTAGTATGAACTCAAATCATACCAAGTTTCATTTGAATCCAAAAATGAAAAAAACTACAGTTTTGGCTTCAGTATCGAATTCAGAACTCAAAGACAGCCTAACAATTTTATGTTTTTCGATAATAAGCCTCAAATAATATTCTAAAAAAGCTTTTAAATAGAAAAAAACTTGTAAAAATTCAATAGCATTGTTATATTTATTCTTTAAATTGATTATTATTTGAACAAAGTAATATGTAAATTACGATCTAGTGATCAAGCTTAGATTTGTAATGTAAAAAAAATGAAATCTTTTGTCTTTCATTAAGGCAGCCAACCAAATGTAAAGCTTTTGACCATATAATATATTTTTTCCTTCACCGTGTACTAACGAAAAGAAAAAAAACTCGTAAGTATTTTTTGTACTGATATAAATTATTAAAAATAAATATTTAGACAACTTAATGAAAAGTTAACCGATAAGACTACTAATACCGTCAAGAAATCTCAAAATGTATTTTATTAATGTAAAATTAAACTTTACAGACAGATATAGTGGGTATATAATAGATAAAGTGGGTCTTGTGTCTCTCATATAAGAAGCTCAGGAAACAGGCAATTTAAGGAAATTGAACAAGTTTAGGCGTCGCCGTCGTCGGTACAAATAAATGAAATAAAAAAGTCTAACACAAATATTTAGGCGTCACTAAGTTTTATTAAACACGCCATTACAATTCGGTGCCACGAAATACTGGAAAAGTATTATGTAAGTAATTCGAATATCGTAAGAAAGTATGTCAGTTTCAGTTCTAAGTACGGGGACCCCCAAAATTTATTGTTTTTATTTTATTTTTGTGTGAAATTCTTAATGCGGTTCACAGAATTCATCTACTTACCAAGTTTCAATAGTATAGTGCTTATAATTTCGGAATAAAGTGGCTGTGACATACGGACGGACAGACAGACAGACGGACGGACAGACAGACAGACAGACATGACGAATCTATAAGGGTTCCGTTTTTTGCCTTTGGCACGGAACCCTAAAAATATGAGTATTGACAATGAAGTCCTTTTTATCCAAAAATTGAATCCAATAGAGATAGATATAACACATTACAGTAGTCAACACATTATGACTGCATGCAAAATTTAGTCGAGAATAAAAATGAATATGGAGAATAAAGGCATTTTTATCCCAAGATTATGGTATGGTATGGATGGTAGTCAAAACATTATGACTAATATCGAACAAAGTTGTGAATAGTATCAACCACGGCTCCATTCCGAACTTAGTCATTGCAATAGTTGACTACTGAGATGGATAATACATTATAGTAGTCCACCACTATGGTTAATCTTCGGACATACTTGTTAGTAGTATTAACGACGGCTCCGCATTTCATTTCGACATTAATTTTGTACAAAAAGTCCTTTGGCAACCTTTGCTGTGCAATTTAGTACCAAACAGCCAAAAGTTAAGAGGATATAAATGCCACTAACTTTTGCCTATGTAAATCACTGACAGAAATGCGGCACATTTTTACAGTTTCATTCTGTAATCTGTTTTGCGAAATGTACTAATTCGTTTTGGTTCGAGAATCCATACTAATAACATATTGACATGACTGCCTCGTTGGCGCAGTGGTAGCGTACGCGACTGCTGTGCATGAGGTCTCGGGTTCGAATCCCGGGTCGGACCAAATGTTTGTATGATCTGCAAATATTTGTTTCGGGGTTTGGGTGTTTTCTATGTACGTATTTACAATAAAAAGTATATATGTATTTGTATCAGTTATCTAGTACCCATAACACAAGCTCTGCTTAGCTTGGGACTAGATGGCGTTGTGTGTTTAGATGTCCAAAATATTTTATTATTATTATTTATTCTATTATAAATTTGAAAGTAACTATGTCTGTCTTTATGTCTGTTACGCTTCACGGTTAAACCACTGCACCGATTTTATAGAAATTTGGCATATAGATACTTCGATTCTTGAGGAAGGATCAATGCTACTCTTATCTTATATCGCAATAACTGTCATACACGCGAGCGGAGCTCCGGGCAAAATCTAGTTAAATTTAAAAAAAAAAATACCTATGTTTTAATGTTTTTCATCAGTTTACTGACTTTTCTAAATTTTGTGATCATTTTGTGTTGGACAATCATTATATTTAAGCTTGATATACTATCGCGTCCATTAGGATTAATGTGAATTAATTGATTTCTCAGGTCACTTACTCTACAGTTCTACACGAATTAAAATATGATTTATACGTATAAATTCATTTTTTTTAGATAATTTCTATTTTTTTTCTTTTTTATAATTATAAATTATTGTTAGTGTTATTTTTTAGATCAATTTGAGTTACCTATTACACTCAATACAGAACCGTGACACATGTACCTACATTTCACTCGCTATATCATAAAAACAAAGTAAAATAATCATAAATTTTAACAAAAGAAACAACCGACTTCAATCTGGACCAAATTTAAATGGGACCATACGGGAATATAATTTGTCGCGCACATACTTAATGCAAATTTAAGACTTATATGATTTTCTCATGGATGACATGTCAGAACAGGACTAAATTGAAATGGGACCACATGGGAAGCACCAGCTTTCAAATAAAAAAAAATCATCAAAATCGGTTCACCCAGTCGAAAGTTATGAGGTAACAAACATAAAAAAAAATATAGTCGAATTGAGAACCTCCTCCTTTTTTTGAAGTCGGTTACAAATAACATTAATAATACTTTTTCCTTTATGATGAAAAAGGTACCTAAATACTTTTTACCCAGTCATATATTTATAATTAGCATTTATTCTATTATTATTATCTTTTGATAATCTGTATTTTCATATAATATATCACTAACAGCAGTTAACAGTTACCAGTTTTATCTAAAACAACTTTACTTTCTAATTTATAAATCAAAGGCACAGGAAACATCTGCGCTATGTTTGTGTTTCATAAAACAGTTACACAATGAGACAAAATATATGAGCAAACTTGTCTCACACAATTTTCACATAAAAACTTTTTATGCTTCCTTTGAAAGAAATGGGACGCATCAAATTAATTCAAATTAGTTATTATCGTTGTCCGCATCGCATAATATCGTTACGCTTTTGAATAATTTATTTCGACGTGTAATAAATAAAAGGTGTGGCTTTTTGGACTCCACCTGTTCGATATAATCGTAACCGCCCATTGTATTGACAACACTGTTATTGTGGAGCTGACCCCAGTAATATATGTAAGGATGTTTAAAGTCCTATAGATGTTATACAATTCAACTTTTTTATAATAAATCCTGCCAATACATTTACATGACAAAGACCTCGCGTTTGAATATGAGAATAAACACACTAAAATATAAACAATATATATATATATAACAATAAAAATCTATAAATGTTCGTTTTCGGGTCATATACGTGTTCGAATCTATATCTAATTACTATAAAAAATGTTATAAATGCAAATGACCCAATGATGCAGAGGCATCATTAGGCCGCCAAGCTGCATTGTTGCATTGTCTGCATTCGCAATGGGTTTGGTGACTACTACTCTTGGATTCTGCTTATGCTTTTCATCCGGCAGAGTAGAGTCATTTTGGCAGGGCCATACATAAAAAAATATGTTGTACGTGTTTTGTTTTATTTGTTTGAAATACAAAGTGATACCATTTTGCAAAAATTGTAACTTATGGTCGTAAAGTATATAAAATAGAACTCTAAAATAAAATGAGGGAACTCAACATATGCTATAACCCGTAGCGAAGTCAAGTTTAAACAAAGAAACCTAGCCATCATAGAATAATTTTTCATACCTACATTCTTTGACAGTAATTTTTTACATACGAGTAATTCTCGTTTCAGTTTATTACTCCTCTGTATTATTAGGTTAATTTATATTCTACCATTTTACGTTTAAGGCACATATATATTTAAATTAAGTTCAAAAATGTAAAAGTCTAAGTAGGGAACACAATTCAGATTATCAGCTTAATTTTTGTGCGGGTTGTATAGTAAAATGTAGCCTTCTTGTTACGATTGTACTGATTAGAATGTTGAACAAATTTTCTTTCATATTATTTCAGAGAAAAAAAAAGTTTTTTACACTATTCTAAAAAGAAGTTGATATCTATGGTAAAAGCTTTGCAAACATTGAGCTATTATGACGTTAGGGATTTTTATTTGAAATATTTTACCAATAAAAGTTTCTAATTTCACATCAACAACGAATGACGTTGAATTTTGATGGATTTTATTAATCTTTACACCAAAATCCAGAGAGCTTAGTGCGTGTTTTTAGATATTCACGGGTGTCAATAATGTATTGAATTATTAACATGGTGCACTGCGGTGTAATGATGACTGACAAAATAATGATTTTGCTTTAAAGGATTTGTAGACTGTGAATGTATACAGCCTTAGGATCAATATCACCACTAGCTGAGAAATCCCCTGATACACTCTTAGACAACTCTTGGATTATGCTTATACCTTCCATTAGGCAGGAAGGTAGAGTCACTTTGGCAGGCTGTTATTAAAAGAAACAGTTATGGAAACTCATCTGCCAGATACTTCAGTATTCAGTTTCGCAAGACGTGGATAGAGGAATATATGTATATTATTTGTCAGATATACCTACATGATGACCTACATATAATGCCTGCTAAGCTAGT
Organism: Diaphora mendica; assembly: GCA_949125395.1. Taxonomy (NCBI): domain Eukaryota; kingdom Metazoa; phylum Arthropoda; class Insecta; order Lepidoptera; family Erebidae; genus Diaphora; species Diaphora mendica. Next base: position 28,192,737 of record OX421311.1, read on the forward strand.
GATTCAGTTCTTACTCAGAATCAATCTATGTATTATAAACATGATTTCTATAAAAGTTTATTTGAAAGAGCTGTCTGTCTCCATGTTCTGTTTTTATTGCCAAAGCATTTTTATTTTCAATTTCAAACATTACTGCTGCCGACCATCGTTGTGCAAAACTCATTGAATCGACAGTAACGCAAAACTAAAAAAAATATAGTCTATCGAGTTTTAAAAATAATCTCTAAAAGTGTGTATACATATAGTACTTCCGAAAGTTTTTGGTTTAATATTAAGAATCCACAATTAATTATTACATAGGATCTATTACCTAAGCCTTAAACTAATTTACATAAACTTACCCTATATAATACATACTGCCCTACACCGCCCAACGGTAATATAATACTAGTAACACTATTTCCAACAAAAAACCTATTACATAACATCTATAAGGTTTCATCCATATCCAACTGTCACATTAACAGTCTCAAATGACGTAGAATGACACGTTGATTTTTAGGTGAAATGATATCTATTACGTCGGAAGTAGAGTTAAGTGATGCGGAAACTGTCTTTTAGCGACTGTACAAAATCCATTAAGGTGTAAAGTCACTTGGTCTGACGTGATGACGGTTATATCCCGTTGATTTTTTTATATTTTGCTCAAAAAACCAATTGGAGATCTTATAATTTAACATTTTGTTCATTTATTCACGTGTATTTTGGTTTACTTCATGCAATACATTTAACTAAAACGAAACTTAGCATTGCTCGTTTCAAAGCTAGATATTTAGAAATGCCTAAAATGTCTGGTGGTTTTGTTCGGCTATAGGAATACAACGGCCTGGAAATCGTTCAGTTTAACCGATATCTATGTAGAATTGAAGTGCTTTCCCAACTGTGCGACCTGCGCTTGCATATATATATGCTTTGTTTTGATTCTCCCAATTCTAGATAAACTCTCTCCTTTATGTAGCTTTTCTACTTTAATACTTCTGTCATATGTGTCACATCTTACTAATATTATAAACGCGAAAGTTTGTAAGTATGGATGGATGGATGGATGGGTGGATGTTTGTTACTCTTTCACGCAAAAACTACAGAACGGATTTGGATGAAACTTTACAGTAAAATAGCTTATACATCAGAATAACACATAGGCTACTATTTGCCGCGATAACCGACATATACGCGTGCGTAGCCGCAGGCAACCACTAGCATTGAAGTAATATAAACCATGATTAGTGAAAAGAACATGAGTAATTTATTTCATGTATTTGTCTTCACCTTAGTATCTGATAAAATTAAAAACAATAGGGTCTTAGTAGATGGATATATTAAATAACTTTATAACTATTTGTACCTGTCATTTTATCAGCGTTTAATGCGATAATTCATATGCAATTTATTAAGAGGGTGAATAACTGAATACATTAGTTTATAATGGGATAATTGTTGTCATAAAGAAGAAAATTTTATGGAAGAGGGCGTGTTTGTGTTCCGAAGGCTTATCTTTACGAGTATTGCCTAATATCGTTTACAGAATGTGCTATTCTGTTAATTCGGCTGTTATATGTTTCATAATTAGGAGCGTTATATATGATAGACGTGCCTCGTTAGCTTGTTGTGTGGGTGGATTTTAGATATCGCGCTGAAATATGCATTATGTAAATAAGTCACTATGTTGGGTATATTCAAATGGAATTTGTTATAATGGTATTCTTTTCACTGTTTATTTTAACTTTTTTTTTATCAAAAGGGACTTTTAAAAATAATGGTAATCTGTATCATTTTATTGTAGATACATCATGCGAAATATGATACAAGATACTATTATCATTGTTTTAAATAAAAATAGAATACACATGACAATGAGTTTTAATGGCATATTCCACTACATTTTAGTAAAAAAAGTGAGTTTTTGGTGTACGGTTTGCCTAGAGGTTTAAGTGGTCATCGCACCGCTTTATACTGCACCAAGTGTTGTGGATTCATATTCCACACGAGACAACACTTTCAGCGATCTACAAATTGTTGTTCTGAGTCTGGGTATTCTTTGTGTCCATTTCATGTATTTTTGTAAAGTCTCCCGCGACACATAATATATATTCCTAATGCGGGAGTTGTAATAAAAAGCATTAGATGTTATAATATGCCGACAAAATATCAAAGCTTGCAAACTCTAGTTGTGTTTACTAGCAGACTTTGAACTCTTGGAGAAAAACGTTAGGTTGGTGATATAAAGTTTATTTTGTGTTAGTAATTCTGTTACTGTTTAGGAAAAGAAAATAATCAAATTTGTAAATCAGTATGTTTTTTAATAGGAAGTAATGTCTCTAGTCAATTTATATGCAAATGAACATGTCATTTGTAGCATATTCATTTTAAAATCAAAAGTAGTAGGTACAACATTTACATAATCCTGCTCCTAAGCAAAATAATAAATAACACACTATTTCCTTCTAAAACTTGGTGTTATTGTGAGAAACTAGACTCATAAGCTCTAAGTGTAATAACAATCTATATCTATACTTATAATAAAAATGTAACAGGTCCAATTCTGTACATTAAAGATATTTTGAAAAACATTTTTGGAGGGCTCTCTATAATCGATATTGAAGCCAAACTGTATTTTCATTTTTGTCTGTCTGTCCGTCTGTCTGTCCGTCCGTCTGTCTGTCTGTCTGTCTATATGGCCGCGTATCACGCTGAAACTATTGAATGGATTCAACTGAAACTTGGCATGATTTGAGTTCATACTACGAGGTAGGACATGGGATACTTTTTATCCCGAAATTCAGCACGGTTTCTTGGAGAGAGGGGATGAAAGTCAAAATATATACTTAGTTGTAAATCAATAACACATAGTCCGATTTCTTTCATTCTTTTTTTGGTAGAAAGAAAAAAGATAACGGGAAAAGTCTTTTTTTATCCGCGACTGTAGACTGCCTGTGGGAAACTGAGACAGATATGTAAATATGGCGGTACGAATTTCGTTATATATATAGTACGCGTGAAAGGGTTACGAAACTTCCCTATATTAAAATGTATTCCGGTCCTAACGTAAGTGACAAATGTTTGATATAATAGTGACATTATTGCTCATCAAAAAATGTAACTACATTCAAAAATTTCCATTTCAACCTGTCCGTGTGGGCTTATCGGAGATGTTGTACATTCCATCGACATAATAACATCCCACTAAACTCCACCTTAAACATTGTGTATCTATGTCTAATAAATATTTATTTTATCATACTACTGCCATGTTTTGGACTCAATAAAGCACCAGCTCAAAATTTAAATATTGAATTGATAATTCATAGAACCGAACGACTTAATATAATAAACTTTTTCACTGTTCTCACTGATTTCACTGAACTCCAGACCTAAGGGGGTAAATCAGGGGATGAAGGTCTGCGTGAGCGAAGCTGCGTGCAAAACCTAGTAAATTATATATATCTTAATAGTTAAATATACGCAAATCTTTTTATATGTGCACTTGTATCATTTATATAATGATATTTAGTATTTAGATTATTAGGTTAGTATTAGGCTATTATTATTATCTAGAATATCTAGTTTAAAAAGCGTTTTCCATTTTATTTCAAACGAAAGTCATAAGAGAAGCAGCGTGCTCATGTCATATCCACAATTCTGCAGACAGTTTGACGCACAACCATCTTACAAGCACATCTCATCAGGCGTTTATTTTTACGATGTTTGTTTTGAATTCTCTCGGTTTAGTTTCTCAGACTTGATTAAAAGAAAACTTATACGAGTATTAATGTTCAGCATTATGAGAAAAAAACAACTATAATTTGTGGAAGGACAGAAAACAAACGTCAGTGTAAATTTCTGTTAAGCTGTAATGACCTTAAATTTATTGTCTGTTTCAGAATATTTTGCTTCCAAATTACCACTGAACTCCGATGAAAGTTTGATAGAAATATTTGTCTGTTTGTGTAAATAAAACGTAACGTGATTCATTATGTTACGAATGATTATTATCTTATTATCTATTATCAATAATATTTAGTTGTTACTTATTCTAAATGTTTTAGGCTTTTAGATGGAAAAGTAATAATATTTCATTGCAATTAAGTCGTCTTTTACGTTACTGTGGATAGTAACTACGTTTTGGCACATTTCTTTGAGTTCACTCATTTCATTCGTGTTAACCCAAGAGTTTGATATGTCAATAACATCGAAGCTTCAGTTTAAAAATCATACAAATAAATCCATTGTTCTACTTCAAAACATCCGACATAATAAATCCATTTCCGACTAGCGAGTCATAAAAAGTCCAAAAACAAAACAGAATATCGAAAATTCATTGAGTAACAAATGAATATCCGATAAATGGTAGATCATAAAAACCTATCACCTGTCTCAGAGGTATAGCGCGGCATAACGTTTTATATCGTCGTAATTAATAAAAAATAAAACTGTCGAGCGATGGCCCTAAAACGCATTTAATTCTTGATAAGGGTAACAAATTGGATAAAGATAGCACGACGGTTGGAGACAGAGAGATCGTAAGTGCATTGCCGTGATAACTCATGTGTGATAACGACAGATTTGTGTGGACTTTCAGTTTGAATTATGTGACAGTAAAATATGAAGAAGATTAGTGCAGATATGTAACTTATATGGTTTAAAAACATTCGTAAATATCACACGAATACACATATTAATATGGTATTTTTTTGTATTCACTCTACTGCAGTGCCCGACACCAATGCTGAAAGGACACATCTTAGAAAGGTAGAATTTGAATCTAGTTGATAATCCTTGATACACTCAATATGTAACTTATATTGGATACTCTAGCATATAAAGTGGATTATTTACATTGATTACTATTTACCTAGCTAAAGTTAACATAATCAGTGGCTACATTATGATGATCAGATCAACACATTTAACTTTAAATTTGACCACACAAATTGCTTTTCATTAAATGTGCAATAGTTTCCAGTGATGTGTGTCCACCGCTGGCGTTCCTATCAACCATAATAATGAAGACTTAAATTGTTGCTGCAATTGTCGGTCTGTCAAAATCAAAATCTGATCCAATATGTGGTAATATTTTTTTTGATTACGCTGCGACACTGTTTCTAATGAGATTAGTCAAAGAATAAATCATTCCACCATAGGCAGGAAATACGATTTATTTGAACTAAAAATGTTAATAAAACTAATAATGATTTAAATTCGGATTCGATATGGGACGAGAAAAGCATAATTATGCCTCAGGCTTCAGTTGATGAGTTCTGTTTATTGTGAGAGTGTTAGTTTATTACGAAGGGGTTTTATTTAAGAAACAAAATTCCAGTTTGTACTCATTAGTTTAATTTTTTGTTTGTTTTTATATTACATGTGTACTTCAGTTTAGTATATTATTGTAAATCTAGTGTATATAAAATAGTAAATCTGATATCTACCTAGCTTGGTAGGCTTGAGAATTTCGTAACAGAATATCCGTATACCGATTTGCTTCATGCCTATATCGATTTCAGAACCCCAAAGTCGTACACAAAAATAGGCAAAGCTCGTATCCAACGACGCAGTCTGAGAGAATGAGAATATCCATACAAATCTTTCGATTGGCCTTCTCAACATTGCATCGTCGATGGTTGTAATCTTGAAATGTCAAAGGTATTTAATTTGAATATCATTTCTTATCTCATTCCCAAGCATTGAACTTATCGATGAAATATATATATCGATATGAAATGTAGCCTCTATTAAGGATTTAAACTGATTGTAGCTGGAGTCTTGTAAACTGAGACTTGAATATACTTTTAATATTTATTACCAATGATGAGATGAGATATTTTACTTTATTTCATTACAAGCTTTTTATTAACTTGCAATGTATGTATGTATGCTTGTATGTTCGGGTGGAACTCAATTTTGAAGCAGATATCTTCAACCGATTTTGCTGTTTTTTTTTATCGAGGCATTCCAGTGAATGCTTGTTTTTAAAAAGTTTTTTAATTTAATTTATTTATTTTAATGATAGTCAAGTATAGTTAATTTATACTATTGATATAATTAATACTATTGATATAATATTGATGTTTTTTTATTTCCTCATTTTTTTAAATAGGCGCAGAATGTAGTAGTACCTACAGTTTTTTTAAATGATGTATAAATTATCTTTGTTCTCAATAGGCTGATTGCCGTTTTTGGGATCATAGCCTGTATATTGCCAAAATGTGAGTGTGGGGTGGGGGTATCATGTCCTTCCTACACAAAGGGAGGATCCTCCGACCAGGCGGGTAGTAATGCTTGGCGGGCCACTGCCCAACGGTTGATGTTAAGATGTGATAAACGGCGCGAGAACTTCGATTGCGTGATTTAGGATTGGTAGCTTCTTCGTTTCCTTTGTTTCGACGTATTTTCGGTAGATAGCACTGTAGTATGTTACTGTTGCGCTGTATGGCTGTATGAGGAAGTCACCACATGAGCACTGTTAGAAATATTTCAAAAAAAATATAGTAAGAATAATAAACAAAGACATATATCTATCCATAGTCACTCCACAATTTCTATTGGTTCTGCCGTGGCATAGCAGTATTCTGAAGATAGCATATGTAAATAATATAGATAATACTAATACTTAAATAAATAAATATATAGATAAACCACACAGTAGCATATTCCCAGCAGTGGACTGCAACCGACTGATAGTGATGATAGATAAACCACATGTTTAAAGTCAGTCTTCTAAGAACAATTACGTAGCCAAAACACCCTTCTTTCTTTAGCTACGTTATTCTTATTCATATCTTACTAATCTTATAAACGCGAAAGTTTGTAAGTATGGATGGATGGATGTTTAATACTCTTTCACGCAAAAACTACGAAACGGATTTGGATGAAACGTTACAATAATATAGCTTATACATCAGAATAACACATAGGCTACTACTATACTATAACCGACATATATGCGGGCTAGTGCTAGCTAGTGTCAAATATATCACACTGACTTTTGAAATTAAGTTTATTGTGACTCTTAGCATGAAAAAATTAGACTAATATGTTATATTTAACTTTAATTCTAAAAGTTTGTAATACTTTCGGAAAAAGCTTTATCAAATACTTAAAAAAAGTATCGTCTCACGGTTTCTACAAATCAATTCATAGCACGTTACATTTATGTGAATATCACATTAAAATCCACTCGATACTTATTTTAATATAAAAAATTAACCAAGCCATGTTCGTACATAATAAAAAATTAATAAGACCGAATATAAAAATGATATACGCTAATATAATTCAAAACATTGCTTATTCAACGTGCATTCTGATAAAATAGTTATTTTTATGTACAATAAACACGTTGTTCTGAATTCCGGGCCACATTATAGTCATATGTCACGGCAAGGAACAGTAAAGAGCCGTTAGTATTATAAATTTTCTTATGTGTTAGTCAAAGTGATTTGCATATTGTGGTAGTTGTCGCCTTTAACTGGTAACTTGCGTGTAAAATGACGATAACTGTGGCTTTTTAAATCGTTATTGATGGCACAGCAAAGTTGTATTTTTTTATCATATGTTTACATTAAAAACTTTATGCCCTTGATTACATTTATTGATTAATTTGACTGCACGGTTGGCCTAGTGGTTTAGGCGGTCGCCACGCCGCTTGCCAATTCGCCAAATGTTATGGGTTCAAATCCTACACGGGATAACACTTTGTGTGATCCACAAATTCTGCTGTTTTGCTTGCTGTTCTGAGTTTGGGTGTTAATTGTGTCCGTTTCATGTATGTTTGTAAAGTCCCCCGCGACACAGGATGTTTATTCCTAATGCGGGAGTTGTCTTTTTAAAAAGAAAAAAAAAATACGAAGACAACAGTACTGCAAAGAGATGGAAAACATGGAACCAACCGCCCGTTAATTCTGAATCCACTCGCTTGTGTTTTTTAATTTGCAAATGTTCATTAACAGTGGTAGCTAATTACCACATAAGGTAACCGACTTCCTCGTTTGTCCTCTACACAGATCCCCTCACAATTTTCTTAAAACGTATAAAAGCCGTTTTTGTGTAAAATGTAAGTATTTAGAGTAACCATTATAACGTTTTAAACACTCATAGTTAACTCAAAAGTTAATTTTAATTGCTGTACATATTTCACTCATACCCCATATTTGTCCGACACGTGAATTTAAATGCGTAAATGAAAGCCAGCCCTTGAGTTGGCTTTCACAATTTGCGTTGAATCTCACTCATTGGAGTTTGCTAGCTACCAATTTAAAAGCACCCTGAATTTGAGTAATTTAAATACCTAGCAAAAACGTTTGTAGAACATATTTTTAAGAGATACTATACAAAATGAGCGTGTTTTTTTTAATAAAAAGTATGATTTACATACAGAATATTGAAAATTACACTAACACCAATTTTATTATTTGGCCAAATTCATTCTACATAATTATTTTGAACTATTGAAATTGTCGAATAAAACATTTAGTATTTAAGGAATAATTTATTGAAATTACTTAAGGCTTTTATTCAGTATACTTGCTTCACAAATATTCACCACACCCTAAATTGTTGGAAAATATTATTATGTTATCACTGTTTATGTAGAGGTTTAATGAGGATTACTTGTACGCAACTTGGTGTGCATGTAAATACGATTTTTGAGTAATTAGAGCGGTTCTACTCGTCCGATACACTGGTTTGATCATCCCATTTTTAATTTCGTGTTTGAAACATAGTCAGTTTCCTGTTTGATGTAACCGATTTAAGCCTACGTTACTTTTACATTCAAGTAAACATATTTATTTGTTGAAAACCGTATATTATATCTATAATACTATATATCACATAAACATATTTGTAGGTAAATTAAGGAATCTTTCTCACTTGCTCTAATGATACACCTGCTCCACACAGCTATGTACCGCCCAAAGATCGACTGCAAGAAAATGCCTTTGGTACTAAGTCCGCCTTATGCAATGTAAAATATGTGTTTTTGCAGGAAGCTTAAATAAATAAAACCTTTGGTGATCAAACTAATCAAGAGAGGTGGTACATATTTAAAGCTTTCTGACAGCTTCTAGTCACTATATTTCTTGACCCACGCTCTCTAACTTACTTATTAGTTATTTCAACTGAAAGTAGACTATTTGTCTTTAAATAGTGTTGAGTTTGGATCTTATAGTCAACCAAGTGATGCTCAAAACTCTTCATTGTATCTATTATAATATAATAGGTCAGATATGTCTTGCAATTTACTAGCAAGATATTACATTCTATATTGCACTATTTCAGAACTAAGTTCCTTCGGGTAGCACGTGCGTATTGACTATTCTATAGGTACTGTTAGTTTTGAAACGTTTGCTGTTGCACAAGCAGTCCTCAGATTTCGTTGGTTTGGTTTTCAATTTGGATAGCTTCGTGCTAAATTTAGAAGAATTAGGGAGAATATCATATACTTTGTCATTTTAGATATAATTTCATAAACCAGAGTTGTATAAATAATTATTTTGGTACGTATAACCACTGGATATACAATCACGTCGGGGTCACCACTTTGGAGGAACGGGTGTGATGTCCCTCCAACACAAAGGGAGCATCCTCCGACCAGGCGAGATGATCATGCCTGGCGGGCCAACTGGCCATCATCAACCATCAGACACCCCAACATCAACCGTTGGGCAGTTGCCCAACGGTTGATGTTGGGGTGTTGTATATATGTTAATTGGCGCAAGAACTTTCACTGCGCGATTCAGGATTGGTAGTTTTTTAGTTTCCTTCGTTACTCCTTAGTTCGACGTATCTTCGGTAGATGGCGCTGTAGTATGTTATATTGTTGTTGATGTCTAGATTTAGGTAAACACGGTGTTGTTCAACGTTTTAACTTAGCCTCAGGCAAACAGCAATATACCCATGTCTTCATATATTTAACATTTAGTAAATTTGTATATTCAGTCTCAATACTTACCCATTAGTCAGGCATATCCCACGCCTTTCGTTCGATTTACCACACAGTCCACGCGGAATACATAAATCATAAATCAAACACAGACAATCACTAACGAACGTTGTTTAAACATTGAAATTGAGTTACGAATAAAAATGAACGAAACAATGGCGAGAGGCCTCTATGGCTCTATCACACTTCAATTTGTCAAAATGTGTCAGTATAATACTATTTGCGTTTCCTCGTTCCGTTGCGGGTAGTCGTCGTTTCGAATCCACTGCGAGACACGCTTTCAATGAATTTTGGAGTATGGGTATTGGGAATACGACAAAAATGTTAAAATCGTTAAAGGGAAGGGTGGAGTATTTTTTTTTTACGAGTAATTTCCCGGAGGCTATCACATCGACACGCAAATTGCCGAACATTTTTAGTTTTAAGCGATACCTATTTCGGTTTTTGTTCTCATGGGTTCACGTGGTTTACGTTTGAAACAGGAAAAGATAAATATTCACATCACCTATTTGAAAAGCCCCAAAAACATAATAGTACAATTATCGTGTTTTTTTTATAAATTTAAATGCTATTGTAAAGTTGATATTTGTAACATACTTGGATCCGCATCGAACCGTAATTCTAAATACACACATCAAAAGTGTCTAGGGATCAAGCATTTTTATGCGGATTTCTTGAGATTGAGAAGTGGCTTTGGCCCTGGCCTGCTCAGTCGCCAGACTTGAACCCGATTGAGCATGCATGGGATATGCTACAGAGAAGAGCTCTGCCGAATATGGAGGGTATCCAGTCGCAAGAAGACCTTTTTTTGTTGTTGCAACGAACATGGGCGGCCATTCCACAGCGTGATTTGGATGAACTCATTTTGAGTATGCCAAACCGATGTTCTTGTGTTAGTGTTCGCGGTAGAAACACGGATTATTAATTGTTTAAGTTACCTAATAAAATTTTAAAGAAAACTGTTATTTCAGTCTTTTTTTCGAACTTTAATGTTAGTGGTTCAAATGTCAAAAATCCTTTTATTAGGAAAATGGCAAATTTCTTTATTAATGCAAAGGTGACTTGGTTTATCGTTACTGTGACAAACGAAAACACTTTATTTGATGAATCCTTAAAGAAAATTTTAATTAATATCAATCAGGAGAAAAGTTATTGCAAAAATATATGTTGATCCCTAGACACATATGTTGATCCCTAGACACTTTTGATGTGTGTAAGAAAAGGTTTCAAAAACTGTATCTCGATTAAAGTCAATGAAAACTTTTGATGAAATGTATATCTATACTAATATTATAAACGCGAAAGTATGTAAGTATGGATGGATGGATGGATGGATGTTTGTTACTCTTTCACGCAAAAACTACTGAACGAATTTGTATGAAACTTTAGAGTAATATAGCTTATATACAAGGGCGGCTTATATACAGTCGAATAATATATTTAGTCTTTATCATCCAGGCCTTTACAAATCTGTTGACAACTCCTTCATTAACATCCGGTCAGTCGTTTAGGCGCAACAGTGGAATATACAAACATACAGAGACTGCCATAACTTTTTTTTTTTTTTTTTTTTTAAAAGACAACTCCCGCACTAGGAATAAATCCTGTGTCGCGGGGGACTTTACAAACATAACGTAACGGAACGTAACGGACGTAATGTAACGGACACAAAGAACACCCAGACTCAGAACAACAATTTGTGGATCACACAAAGTGATGTCCTACGTGGGATTTGAACCCACGACACTTGGCGAAGTAGGAACGGCGTGGTGACCGTTAAACCACTAGGCCAAACGTGCAGTCAAACTATTACCCTTCCTTTTGTTTTCCGTTGAATTAAACTAAATAATCCAGCATGTCCATGTCCAGCAGTGGACTGTGATAGGCTGGTGGTGATTAAATTAAACAATCCAAATGGCAGTTCATTTTCAAAGTTAATCATAAATGCTGAATGGAGTGGCAAAACCGTAATTATACAAGATCTGTACAGTTTAAGACCTTTTCTAAACATTGAGAATTCACTAACACATGGAAAGAAATGCTGTTCTATGTAATTTTTACAAATGGATCGAAGACTTGGTCAAAGACAACAAGAAACACTAACAATAACAAGAACACAAAGACAGTATTTCACGGAATCCTTTATCTACCGATGAACCTCGCATGAGTACATTTCTATGGCATTTCTTTGAGTCGTACGTACAATTCTTTTAATTTCATTAATTAGACAGTACATCTAAGTGTCTTTTTATTAATACACTGATTGAATTTAAAAGTCGCCTGTTTATATGTTGTATACGGGTATAAAGCAACATTTCTTTTACATTTATATTTTTATGCTATAAATCCAGTGACTCTCGGCAACGTATGTGACGCTTCAATTCAACGGACGTGCAATTAGTTCAAACAATATGTTAGTTGACTATCTGAATATCTGCATATTTATTGAATATTTATGTGAATTTTTAAAACCGGTGTGTTGGATGTTTTTAAAGTGTAAACAAATGCAGAAAAATGAAAGGAAAGACTAACAATAATTTAAAATTCACCCCAGTTTCGTATTTTTCATTTCAAAATTTAAAATCAAAACAATTAAATGCACTAACCGAGGGTTTGACGTCGACACGAGGGTGTCTTACTTAAAATGTGCAAAATGTTTCTTCTTTCTTTAAAATCATAATTCAAGGCTTATATCTTAAGATTTAAAAATCAATTTTCTTTACTTTGGCTATGGCTAGGGGAAAGTATGATCAGTTTTCCAGCATCCTCGTCGGTTATGCTTCTGAAGAACCTCACAGCTATTATGGTTGCCCTTATCCGAAAATGGGCCTTATGTTTTCCTAATAACTGTGAATCTTGTAAGGCAAATTCGGTTTTAGTTTAACGTCTATAACGGTTACTTTGGCGTGTACATTCTAAGTAAAGTATGTTGATAATTTGGTGTTTAATGAAGCGACTCTGCTGCATTGTCTCCGGCGGAAGATGGTTGAAAAATGCTCGCAGTGAATGCAAATTTTCTCCATTATTGTTTGCCTATTGTCCTGTTTATGAAGCGAGAAAGTGAAAATTTACACTCTTGCTGGTTAAGATTTATTATCTGTAGAATTGCAACGTTTTTTATAAATGGAACCGTTTTGTATAAACTGTCTAGAGTTTAATATGATTCTTAACATTAATGACAAGCTACAATGAGTCATTCGAGTAGTACTAAATACCTCCGAAAAATATGGCATTCTTAAAATATTTATTTATGACCGTCTAAAAGCAATTTTGTTGAATCACGCCTTAAGTACTCTACTAAAGGTTCCGTCGGTGGTTGAACTCGAAATTTTTAATTGTAATGGAGATTAGCAGTTATCTGATTCGGCGTAATGCACGCATTAGTAATAACATATTTATTTTGTTCGTTTGACAGCTGTGGGCGGATTGATCAACGAGATAACATAAGAGTGCCATAGCCTTTAATGCGAACTAGAATGCTTATAACAACTCACTGCAACTGGTCTTCAATTACGGCTGTCTTTTGTTTTTTTTTTGCTCTGTATGCTACTGAGGTGTTAGAATAAAACAAGTTTATACACTTTTGATATGGTGGTTATAAGAACTTGAGTGAAACCGTTAACCATGGAATTCCTACTAGATGCCTACAGCCTACGGCAAAGTTTGTATTAATTATTATAAGTTTACAAGTTTACACTATTATCTGAAATTGTTTTTTTTTTCATGTCAATTTGCGGACATCATCACAAAAATCCAGGTTAGTAATTAATTTATCCCAGCTCTCTTTCTGGAAGCTTTATATAGCTTATAGGGTTTATTATTTTTTTATGAAAAATCAAGAAATATCACGAATTTAGTAACGTTTTAGATAGATTCGACCTCGTATGGTCCATATGATAGGACCTGAAGTTGTAATCACACTTTCCTGTATTAGACCTTCTTTGACATATTTTTATATACAACTAACTGCTCCGATAGACTTCGTTCTGTTGACATTTTCAACAGATATTTTAAGTTACGCTATGGTTTGTATGGGAAAAGAAAAATGTTGTTTTCTTTTATTTTCCTCGCAATATTTACGTTTATTCTCTCTATAAGAACCTTGTGCCTTAATGAAAATATCAAAAAACCGAATTCGTCGGTTTTCGAGTTTTGCGCTAAGCAACACATTTGGCGTTCATTTTTCATTGATTTATATACAAATAATGAATTCGATTTTGGAATCAAATAGTGTATTTTTTAACCAACGATGATATTTTAAGATAATTCTTGGAAGGTCAATTTTAAATTATTCAACATCGATTCCTAAATTTTACTTCTTAACAGTTGATTTGATGTATCCAGTACTTAACTACCACTACTAACTCATAATACCAAAACCCTCTTAAGCAATACAATTTACAATGGCGAATTTTCTTAAATGAAATAACAAACATTAGACACACAAAAGCGGTGTATTGAGCAAACATCGTAAAAGATAACTGCTTACAAAACAAACTGTCATCTCACAAAAAAATCAATACTTAAACAGTGTCGCGTGCTGATATTTCAAGTCATTTGGCACACATTAGCACTAAGGGTCCTAGGACGCTCCCCTGCAGGATCCATTCAACTTCACCATCGGCTACAGTAACTGGTCATTAGGAAAACTGCATTTCACGTATTTAATAACGTCGTCAATACACCCCACACAAGAAATCTATTAACGTCAACACGAACGTTTTAATAATCCATCAAGTATACAACCCTTGTAAATGAAAAATGGTTTTCTTTAGACGCACAAATTATGTTTACTTTCAAGCGTTTATTGCGATGAAATTTTATAACTTGTGTTTAGTTTGACTAAGAATAAAAATAATATAATGGAGATTTATGCTATTTAAATACATAGTAAAACTTGAATGAAAAATATAGTGAAATACAAGTGAAATACTTTAAAATTCGTGATTGGAGAATTATTTCTGTCTAAAAACATAATATTGCAATAAAAGTATATTTTTCTAGGTAAAAGGTTATGCATAATTTATTCTCTATACAGAATAATATCTTTTATTTTATTCCAAAAATCTTTATATTTTACATTTCGTTACTTGTTATTAAAAATCGAAAGGTATAATTGTTTTTTTTTTCATAAATCATATTAGTTTATTAATCCTTTTGACCGTCAGCTATAAAAACTTTCATTTCACTTTATTAAATATTGCCACTTATCCAGCATTGACACAATTATATTGAACTTGAAAGATATATATATATATATATATATATATATTTATGTTTGGCCCGCCAAAATGACTCTACTCTGCCTGATGGAAAGCATAAGCAGAATCCACGAGTGATGGCCACCATATTCATTGCGAATACAACAATGCAGCATGGCGACCCACACTATGGCGGCCTAGTGATGCTTGTGCATCTTTTAGTCTAGTCAACAAGTATGGACCTTGTTGACTAGACTAATTGGGCCTCCGGTCTCGCACTCACCAACGAAACACGACAGCACAAACGCTGTCATTTTACGTTGATTTTCTGTGCGAGGGTAGTACCACCCCGGTCGAGCCGGCCCGTTCGTGCTGAAATCAGCGTGGCTCTACTACCTTTTAAGATATGTGGTTTAATAAATGAAATATGTTTCGCGTTTTTAATTTTATTTTAATGGCATTACAGCAATATTATTTATTATACTAGCTGATCCGGCAAACGTTGTATTGCCACTTAAAAATTTGGTATAAAAAATAGATGTTGGTCGATTCCCAGACCAAATTTCATAAAAATCGGTCCAGCCGTTTCAGAGAAGTATGGTAACTAACATTGTGACACGAGAATTTTATATATAAGAATTTTAGCAGACACGGTTCCTTGTGCTATGTAAGGTGAACACCGAATGTTTATCTTAAAAAGATATTAAGAAAACAGTCAGGTAGTATAATAAATAAATAACAATTAAAGACTAAAGTACCTATACAATCAAATCAAAATAAAGTAATTCAAAAATTCACATTCAAAATCTTCAAATAACGTGAATAGGAATCTTTGTTTAAAATTCTGATAAAATAGAAATAATAAAATTTTGCACGATGACTTGTACAATGCAAACGGAATTTATTGTCTAGACACGGACGCTTAATGGGTGCAAATCATTGCAAATTGCATTCTTGTAACAATGTCGGAGGACATTTCTAATAACTGTGGCTTAGCTACTTGGTCCTGAGTTACTATCTATTTATTGCACAAGAACCTTTTACATAAGAACCAGTATAACTTTCATATTTAATATTTACCTTACCCTTTTGAAACATTTTTATAGTTGTGCATGAAACTTTAAAATATTTACGGGCTGACTGTTCGTTAATGTATTTTGACACTATGGACTCTTGGCATTGATATGACTTTTACGATGATTTTATCAGTTTTATTCTTAGAATTTTATTTTAATATTCTTTTAGTAAAATATGTGTTTGTCATCTCGCGTAAGTGTACCATACTTTTTGCCCTAGCTGCCAATCTTCATAAATCCTTAAATAATATTTTGGGTTGTTAGATTATACAAAGCGATAAAAAGTTTCTTGCGACCCGCCCAATCAATCGCAGCTTTTAATGGACTGTATTTAGAACGAATGTAAAAACTGCAGACGGGAAACTCGTTACTACGAATAGGATATAATTAGATGAACCTTACACTGAATAAAACAAAAGCAGATATAACATTTTTGTATTTAGACGAAATTACAAATATATTAGGCCACAAGTGTTTGCATTTTAGGCACTCATTTATTAAAATGTAAATAGTAATAAAATAAATTTCTCAGTTACGAAAAGACTACATCGATAGATTTTTAAAGATGTGTGTGTTATTACTTTTCACATCTCATATACCGCAGTCTGAACCCAAACTGGGACAATATATGGTAACCAGTCTGATAAACATACGTATATACTTCTTAATACATACATGATTATAGATCAATTACTCTTAGACACAGAACAAGTGATCACGTCCATCGTAATATTTTGTTCTGGATGCAAATCAAAAATGCGATCTCCGGTTCAGCAGTCAGGGTCACTAACCACTGGACACATGAAAATGTTTATCTCGATGACGGATGACATGTACACTTTTTTATTTTAAAAGCAATTCCCGTATTAGAAACGTATCTTTTGTAATGGGAGACTTGTCAAATATACATGAAATGGACATAAAGAACACCTCAACTCAGAACAACAATTCGTGGATCACATAAACTTTTGTCCGATGTGGGGACTATTCACTATTAACTCACTATGTACTATTTATTAAGTATGTACCTGCTATACTTCTTGACCAGCCTGCCTTGTTAATCTATGAATCCACTATCTAAATTAAGCATTGAATATCTTATAGGCTTAAATTAAATTACCTTTAAGTTTGATTGAAAGCAGGTTACTGTATCAGTACCACTGGAAGGACAAAGTAATTAAAATGTGACTTGAGGCTATGTTGTCTTTTATTTTACAGAACGTTAAGCTTAAGTGAGCCAAAATGGCATAATTTGATGAACTGGGCGATGTCTAATGAAATAAAACAATTGAGTAATTTGATTAATTGAAAGTTTTAAGTCACTATACATTTCTAGAAGAATAAAGTTAAGAATTATTGAAACGAAGTCTTAGTTTAGATGTGAACGTAAAATAGATGATAAGATGTTTTTTTTTTGTGAAATTAATTTCCTATTCATGAGTTGCTTAGGTATTTTGCAATAGAGGCTGTAGTTTTTGAAAGTAGAAGAGGTTTCATAGCTAGCGAGGATTGACTGAAGTCAATCTTGAAGTCTCGTGTTCAATTTCAGCATTCATCAAACATTTGGCCTAGTTCGGACCAAATGTTTGTATGATTTGCAAATATTTGTTTCGAAGATGTTTTCTGTTTATAAAAGTACTAGCTTTTTCACGCGGCTTCGCTCACGCAGACTTTTGTCCCCTGATTTACCCCCTTAGGGGTGGAATTTTAAAAAAATCCTTTCTTAGTGCTCACTTACGTTACATAAAGAACCTACATGCAAAATTTTAGGATTCTAGCTTCAGCGGTTTGGGCTGTGCGTTGATCTCTGGGTATGTCAGTCAGTCAGTCAGTCACCTTACTCTTTTATATATATATATATAGATTTATAGTATTCTATTGGTCAATTTAGCTGTCATAGTACAACGTCTGCTTAGTTTGAAACTAGAGGGAGTTGTGAAACATTTATTAATATTTATAGCTGAGGATGGTGGCTGTTCATGTCTTGGTGAAATCATACTAACAAACTTTATAAGATCTCTTCGTTTCCCTAAAGGCAATAACATCTTTTTACTTCATAGTGGGGAGTCCCAGTACCATTGTATGGCAATAATACTAGGCGCTGCGAATACTGATATACTTTATTACTGGCGAGGAAAAATGATACTTATTTTTTTTTTAATTCATCGTCATCATCTCAGTCGAAAGACGTCCACTGCTTGACTTAGGCCTTCCTCAAGGCACCCCACAACAACCGGTCGTGCCCACATCCAGCGGTTCCTGCGATCTTTACCAGGTTGTCGCATAACCGATACAAGATACCCAGTTATGAGTGATTAGCCATAAATTTAAATTTCTAATACAAAGACTTTCAATAATGTTGAAAATATAAAATAAAGAAGTATGTATAAAAAAGAAAACATATCATTCGGGGTAGCAAAATGTAACAATATCACTAACCTTCAATATGACGAGCCGTGTTCACTGGTGACGTATCAATCACACCCAAAGCTCCCTGCGCAAAAACTACTGTCTGTCGTGCGGGCCATGAGTCGATTGCCGTAAGCCAGGAGCTGGAATGAGTTTTCATATCCTAGCAATTTGGCGAAGCAAATCTATAGCTTTATAAACAAATTTACATTGTATTTTCTGTATGTTTTTATTGACAAAACATTTATTATAATACAATGTATAAAGTAAATTTGATATTTTGTAAATCAAAGTAAAAAAGAAGACAAGCATTACGCATACAAATATACGCATCTGTAAATTACAATTTATTGGCATTGTAGGATTCTTTGTTCATATAAGTCTTTTTAACTAGTCTTCAATTAAGTGGATGCCAGGTTAAGGTACCTGAAGGCCAAATCAATAAACTTTATTGATGAGACAGTGCTCAAAGACACGTCTAAGTGCTCTCTAGCACCACTAATTAGATCAAAAAGACTTTTAAAGACGAAAACGATTTTTGTTTTTGAAATTGTGGATGGTGATTATTATTTTAAGTGTGTAAAATAAACTTTGTATCATAAACAATTTTATGTTATTTAAAATGTCTGCTATTAAAAGGCTGTATAGAAAATGATCTTATATTTATAAAACTAACCCCAATGAGTAAGAATTCAAACATATTCACAATGAACTTAAAATAATGACGTAACTCTGCGTGACCACAAATCATTATTAATTTCTGTTGCAACACCGCTTACAAAATAAACTGTAATTTGTATTCGGCAAATTCGTAATATCACTAACGTCTCGAGTTATTTTCAATTAATCGAATTGATGTTTATGTTGATTCATGATCAAGAAACAGCGGGATGCCTCGCGCTTCGCACGTACATACAAAACTTGGAGGCTTCCTCTAAAATTCTTTAAAAAATAAGTGGCAATCAAATATAAAGGTTATTTTAATATGCAGTAAAATTTGAAATCAATTTCTTTTTAAGTCATAAAGAGGACTTTTAGTAGGTTTTCTCGTGAATCATTGCGCGGGGAGTTGTACCAATCCAGGGTATGATTTGTTGGTATGTAGTAAGTATGGCTCAGCGAGAGATGTCGTAAATCAGGAAACGCGACACCCTTATGATTCCTACAGCTGCACGACGTCGAAAAATAAGATTCCAACACGGCACAATGAAACAGCGTTTTTTAAATATTTATTACTCTCGCATAATAGAAGCAACGTAAAATTTAGTGGTAGGAATAATCTCGAAAGGAGGTGGAAAAATAGATATGTATTTTTGTAGTCGCAAATGATCATTTTCAAATTATTTAGCTCATAATAACAAACCTGATTCGTTCATTCATCTTGTGTTTGTATCGATTTAATTATCCTTTTCATGAATCAAAGTTAAATAGTCTTTTGATCGCACTTTATAATTTAAGCTGATTAGGTTTTGATATATTCCTATATTTTCCTCTAGTGAAAAGAATGGCTTTTAAAGAAAAATATATTCAAATTTATTGGAATTAACATATTTTTTGGTCTCGTTTAATGTGTCTGATATGCCTTATTCGCATTCACATATTCGTAAATTAGTATAGTAGATAATACATTCGTAAGTTAATTGATTATTTAAGAAAGCCTAAGAAAGCATTCAAATGCTTCAAAAATCGGTAGGGTCTCTATTGCTTACCTTATCTTAAATGTATCAAATTCACTAATCTATTAGTAATGAACGTTAGCGATCAATGTTTTGATTTATTATTCTGACGTGACACAAAATAATTACCTACAAATTTTAACAAAAAAAAAAACGACTTCAATTTGGACCAAATTTAAATGGGACCATTCGGAAAGCACCAGCTTTCAAATAAAAAAAGAATTATAAAAATCGGTTCACCCAGTCAAAAGTTATGAGGTAACAAACATAAAAAAAAAAAAAAAACAGTCGAATTGAGAACCTCCTCCTTTTTTTGAAGTCGGTTTAAAATCAGTCTGTCTCAATCATAATGTAACAAATTACAATAAATAATTACATCTCAAGTAAAAATCTATTAAGAATCTAGTCGTCCATGAACTTATAAACAAGCAAGCTACAGGAAGGTAAACAGTTTTCTCTTGTGACGAAACATTCTGATATATAATTGTAACTGATCTGTGTAAGTGATACATTGACGCCCAGTAAATTGTTTTAGCTGAAACCCCACCCTTCACATTAATCGAACAAAGAATCGCTGATTGAATAGTAATACAATCTATGTAGCAGTCAGACCAATGAAGTAATATAGACTTTTATTTTCTAAATATAGCGGTGATGACAATTAAATATTATTTTTCTACTTTCCAGCTTTGTATTTTATAGTATATCGTATATATATTTAACACTCTAATAGAACACAGTATGGTAGAGCCTTTCCATGTCCATAAAAGTTTACGAAACATTTACATGTTAAATATCCAAAATAAGCACTGATGATATAAATGAGTTTTTAATAAATGAATATTAGAGAGATATATAAAGCATATATCACTTTTAATCAAGACCCCACACAAACAAACAAACAAAATATAAATTTAAACGTGTTGTCTCGACAAGAGACACGCCAATCACTTGATCGCTCTAATTAACGAAATGCCAATCCAATGTTCTCTATACATGAGTAAATTAGAATAAATTACGAACAAAGAGAGTTTTCACTTTCATTTCGCTACAAACATGAATACAAATAAATGTAATTGCTCAAAAGTTTGTTGTCATCTTTGATAAAAATTAAATACGTGACACAAACAATTCAAAAATTAAAAAGCGGCCAAGCGTCAGTCGGACTCGCAAATGAAGGGTTCCGCCGCAGCAAGTAACATAATATATTTTATTTTTATATTTGTGTTGATTGAATGAACGGTAAATTGCAGTTTACGATTTATGACATATTAAAAAAACTACTAACTAGATTTCGTTCAAACTAATTTTCGGTGGAAGTTTGCATGGTAATGTACAGCATATATTTTTTTTAGATTTATCATGTTCTTACTTTAGAAGTTACGGAGGGTGAGGGGGGGAACTCTTTAACCACTTTGGAAGTGTCTCTCGCGCAAACTATTCAGTTTAGGAAAAAATGATAATAGAAACCTCAATATCCTTTTCGAAGACCTATCCATAGATACCCCAAACGTATGGATTTGGAAAAAAAATTTTGAGTTTCAGTTCTAAGTATGGGGACCCCGAAAATTTACTGTTTTTTTTTTTTATTTTTGTGTGAAAATCTTAATGCTATTCACAGAATACATCTACTTACCAAGTTGCAACATTATAGGTCTTATAGTTTCGGAAAAAAGTGGCTGTGACATACGGACGGACAGACAGACGGACGGACAGATATGACGAATCTATAAGGGTTCCGTTTTTTGCCTTTGGCACGGAACCCTAAAAAATAGAAATTGCGGTTTACATTTTATTTACTTACTTGAATTACTTTTCTTGCGTAAAAGGTGTTCAAATTTTCAAACTAAATTAATTAACGGCTTAATTAGATATCAATTAATGACTTTATTCCATTGAAAATTATGATTGTTTCGAAACGAATAGTGCAATACGTTATTAATTAATTATTATCTATTCCTTTTACTAGATATACTACTGCCATCGGCTTTGAATTTAATGGCGTTTCACTCACCAGGTCCTTACAGCTTACTTTTACTAAGAAGAAAGGTACACAGTCTCTAAATTCAAAGAGATCGCTAAGCAAAAACATTACCTACGTCTTAAAGATGTTGGAACGTAAATTGTACGTGAAAATCGACACCAACGATTTTTGGTCGCGGGTTTTATATCGTGCTTAGTGTACTTGGATTAGTTTTCGATATTCGGAAATTGTCCAGTTCACCGTAAATGCTTGTTAAATATATTCAACCCTTCACATTAATATTTTACATTAAGTGTTTAACGAAGCTTTGTTCACTATTAGTTTTTGTTCTCTTTTTTTTAACCGACTATAGAAAAGGAGGAGGTTCTCAATTCGACCGTATATATATATATGTATTTTTAATGTTTGTTCGCGGATAACTTTGTCGTTTACGAACCGATTTTGATGATTCTTTTTTAATGGAAAGGAGATATCTCAACGGTTGTACCATGGTAAGGACACTAAGATCTGATGATGAAATCCAAGAGAAATCGAGTCAAACCTTGAATTCGGTTTTTGTTTTTGTTAAAATTTTACTTGTATATTAATCTACTAAAAAATTAAAATGGAATATATTTTAATTATATTTAAAAAGAAAACACCCGCAGTAGGAATACACATCCAGTTTCGCAGGGGACTTTACAAACGGAAACAAAGAACACCCAGACTCAGGACGACAATTTGTGGATCACACAACGTGTTGTCCTACGTGGGATTTGAACTCACGACACTTAGCACAGTAGAAGGTGGTGTGGCGACCGCTTGAACTACTAGGCCAACCAGGCCAGATAATATAATTGATAAAAATAAGACCTGAGTGATTAACGACCTAGAGAAAAAAGATACCTGTAGACCGTGCACTGTGGCGCAAATTAGGAGACGCCTGTGTCTATCGATGGATTTCTATTAGCAAATTTAGCGTCATAATTATATTAATTTACTTGTGAAATCAAACTGATTCAAACATTTTTTTACATGAACGATGAGAATGGGACTATTGAGAACATATTTTAGTACTTAATTTGAACTAGAGTAGATAATGACTAAAATATGTACAACATGCGTGGAAGACGATGTTGCTAGAACCACTTCTAACAACATCGTCTACTCTATCATTTTGTCATCGAAAACTGTAGCGTTCACTACTGCTGCCTTAAGACACAGTGTCTTGTTGAATTAATTACTTATTAATTTTCTACTACAAAGTTGTTCAAGCATTCTTGATTATACAACAAAAAGAAAAGAGTGGCTAAAGTCTTCTCTGGACACAAAATAACAAATGGATAAGTGCGTCTTATGGTTAGTGTTTTTAACGTATTAAAGCAAATCAACTATTATATTAAGGCGTGGTAGCTTCTGCTTTTACAGTCACAATACGGGCTTGTGCGTTTATTACTATTGGCGTATCACCGCGCATCTTGGTGGGCGGATCCAAGTGTTTACTTTGATCTTTGTACGTCTTGCCAAAGCAAATACTTTTATCATTATTTACACAGTGTTCAGTTGCTGTCTATCGAATGTACATTGAGTTTTGTTTTTTTCTTTGTAGCCCTTAACAAATAAGATAATATTCGTTATTGTTTTATGAACAGGAATCTGAGTGTGTCATGACAGTACATTCTTTTGCTTTTTGAAGTTTTGTGTTATGAGACTATGTAACTCTGTATTTACATAGGTGCCTAGACCATTTGCATGGGAACTATTGGCTATGATCATCATAGTCGTTATTTGTAATGAACATTGTGTTAGTTTTATTAAAAAAAAATTTGTAGTCTGGATCTTATCTGAGTCTGAAGTTCTATCTAACAAATAACATTCCTAAAAATTGTTCGCCCTCATTTACAATTTAATAGTATTTTGTGAACATTTCTAAAAGAAAGTTTGAATTGTATTCAATTCATTACAAAATAATGCTACGACCATTAAGAAACTGAATAAAAAGTACCATTGTGAAACCAAGAACAAATTGAGACAACTTTAGAATTCACACGGCGGAAACAAATTTAATTTATCGACATCTTATTCGAAGATGTCTCAGTTGCGTATAACAACAATTACAAAATTGCAAACTGTTTCAACACTCATCACCACTCTTAAGGTCTTTGATAGAAAGTCGTAAGTCCCTTGACTGAATACACTAATAAATTTGTTACGGCAATGCCGAAGTGACAGAACTTAATAGGACTTTAACAAATAGCTAAACATTTTGTAATTCGGGGAAGATCTTGAATGCTTAGTTTACTTAACAAAGGATGGGGAGTGTCCCATTTTGTTTGCCGTCTCGTAGTGATGTCAACATCTGCCCTTTTTTCTGAGACAATACCTGGTGAACTTGAAAGAGATATTTGTTCAACTAGCCAGAAAATCGGGAGCCATTGTGTATTTGAATAGAGCTGGTCAACAGTTTATTTGCGTACCTACCTATGTTTTTGCTATGGTTGCACATTGCACATTTTGATGAGTTATTTAAGTCTCGTAAAATATCCCATATATCTATGTCATATGTCTTTTACCACTGTATTTGGGAGTCCCCTATATTAATTATTGCTGTGGAAACAACATAGGATTTAAAAAACATGGTATTTATTCTATATGTAATTTCAATGTTAAACATTTAAGTTCATCTATTAAAACATTTACTAAAGTAAGTCAGCAAATCAGAGCACTTTAACGCAGTTAATATTACTGTCGAAGAGCATTTTTCACACATAAGAAGGTATTTTTGCATGATATTAGAAACGTTAATCTCTTATAATTAATTGGGGCCAAAAAGTTTTGAAACGGCGACCATGTATCGGAAGACGGACCCGGGAAAAGCCCCCTACGAAAAGGTCCGAAGGCCTTGTAAAGGTCGCGGAAATCCGTTAGACGAAGGCTGCACAGGACCGGTTGATGTGGCGAGCCCTAGCGGAGGCCTATGTCCAGCAGTGATCTTTTGAATGAGATGATGACGTTTAATTATCATAATTACGTTCTTTACTATTATAGTGCTTCATCAAACTTGTCGTTGGCAGCTAAATTACTTTTAGAGAACAGCCATCCAAAATTCCTTAAATTCTTATACTAATACTAGCTTTTGCACGCGGCTTCGCTCACGCAGACTTTCATCCCCTGATACTTACTTACTTACTTACTCCCTTAGGGGTAGAATTTCAAGAATTCCTTTCTTAGTGCTCACTTTCGTTATATAAAGAACCTACATGCAAAATTTCATTCTAGCTTCAGCGGTTTGGGCTGTGCGTTGATCTCTGGGTATGTCAGTCAGTCAGTCAGTCACCTTACTCTTTTATATATATAGATAGATTATAAACGCGAAAGTAACTCTGTCTGTCTGTCGCGCTTCACGTCAAAACTACTGAATCGATTTCAATGAAATTTAGTACATAAATAGTCTAGAGCCTGAGAAACGACATAGGCTACTTTTTAATGCGAAAAAGGTATTGTAAGGGGTTGAAAGCGGGATGAAAAGTTGTATAAATGTTACCCAAAGTCACTAATGCACGCGGACTAAGTCACGGGCACAGATGGTGATATATAAAAAGATAAGACAATTAATATACATGAAATATGTGTTCGGCAATCTATTAATTTCTATTGTTATATAACAAAGTATTCCAAGACATATTCTGGTACAGCACTTGCCTTTATGAGGCATAGCTGTAGACAAATTATGTAGGTTATGTTTCATAGAAATTGTATTTTCTATTTCCGAATTTTGAAAAAAAATAAGGACACTATTTTTTGGATAATTGAAAGTCATATATAATAATGTTCTAAAGATATTTTATAAAAGAGATAAAATATTTTTCATACAAAATACAAGCTAGAAACATGAATTAATATCAAAATTTTATAGTAGATAAGGATTTTCATAGTAGCACATATAACCATTGTTTAAACATCTAATAACAACATACTGGGATCGTTTTAACAATAAATAAAGAGGGTGGTGCAATATCTGTCTCGCGCATACTGAGTGCAGGCCATTTGCATTGGAAGTGAATGCGACGAAACGGCCTCCAGTGGAATTTAATAAAAATATCTTAGCGCATCGCTTAGTGTTTCTTTAATATACAGCCGACAGTATTACTGAAAATATATTTCTAGTCCTTTTATTTCTTCTCCTGTGTTGAGATTGGATCTGCAGACACAAGTAAGTGATATGTGCTCTTCTAAGACGCGGAGAGAGAGTCAGGATATTCCATCTGTACGGTTGTTATTTTTGTTATTAAAGTTTCGAAACGAGCTAAAAGTTTCACAAAGAGGTCTCTTGAAAACAATAACGTTTAAAATATTCATAAAGCTAAATTTTCTGAACTTAAAAGCAATAAACATTATCTTTACATAAAATTACATTTCTAAAATTAAATACAACGCTACTGCGGCACGTTCCCTCGCTTGTGAAAATTCAATTGAAAAGCAACACTGCGAGTTTTAAATAGCAGCATTTAAATTAATAGGGTTAATCACAACTAAGTACCTGCAGACAAATTGTTTGATTTATCGAAACAATGTATTCCGATTTGCTGTAGAGACAATATGCTGTTAGCGTTACTTGATTAATCCATTAAAAATAATAACGTATTTATATTTATACTAGCTGACCCGGCGAACTTCGTACCGCCATATTTACATATCTGTCTCAGCTTCCCACAGGCAGTGTACAGTCGCGGACAAAAAAAACACTTTGCCCGTTATCTTTTTTTTTTCTTTCTAGCAAAAAAAGAATGAATGAAATCGGACTATGTGTTATTGAATTACAACTAAGTACATATTTTGACTTTCATCCCCTCTCTTCAGGCAACCGTGCTGAATTTCGGGATAAAAAGTATCCTATGTCCTACCTCGTAGTATGAACTCAAATGGTGCCAAGTTTCATTTGAATCCGTTCAGTAGTTTCGGCGTGATGCGCGGCCAAGATACAGACAGACAGACAGACAGACAGACAGACGGACAGACAGACAGACAGACAAAAATGAAAAAAATTACAGTTTTGGCTTCAGTATCGATTATAGAGAGCCTTCCAAAAAAAATTTTTAAAAATATCTTTAATGTACAGAATTGGACCTGTTACATTTTTATTATAAGTATAGATTATTGGTTTAGGAAATATTATTTACTTTTTAGAATTCAGTCTCAAGAACTTTTAAAATGTGGTAACCGTTTAGGCTACCACATTTTAAAAGTTAATCGATCCCAGTAGACCCCTCCGGGCCACGTAAAGCACGCTATGGTCCATCGGTTTGTATGGCAATACAAACATCCTTGGCAGTCGTTACGGGTAGTTAGAGACCTTTTCTTTTCTGTGCGGAAAGATAGCTGGAGCCCTAAAAATTCCGACCACAGCAATTCTATTTAATTCACGGTTGCCTGTAGCCTATATAGCCTCTAGCCTCCAGGCGATAAGGTAGCCAATTAATTGTACTATTTGTTTTTTGTTTTGTGCTAATTGTCCCTTTTTTTTAACGTGTGGAAACCACCTCGGGCCGTTATCCCACCGGGGTTCGCGGTGGGGCGGTGTGTCAGAATCGAACCGACTAAAACCATATGGTGTGCCACTCTGCGCCTGAGACGGGAGGGATCCGGGAACTGCTGTTATTAACACATCCGGACCCCTCCTAGCGCTTGCCCGCACTGCAGCGGGCACCGTTTGCTGGTAGACTCTCAATTTAGGTGACGACGTACAGCACACGCGTACGTCGCCTCCTCGCGGTTGGCCTCTAAAGCGGATGGAGGGGAAAACCCGCCAAATGTACTTCCCTAGTTTAAGTTTTCCTATTTATATTAACCTTGTTGCTAATCTGGTACAATAAAGCGATTTATTATTATTATTACTAATTCTAGAGAATTTCTATAGCGCCTAGTATATACGTTGTGGAGGTCAGTCACTCCGGTAAAAAAAAATCTTGCACAAGTTCAGCCGTTTCGTTGTAGACTTAAATCCAACCCCAACCTAATTTATTTATTTATTTTCAAATCTATTTTAGTAATGGACAGCTCTTGTATGAATCTACATTGGTTTTATTAATAGTAGCGGACAGTTGTTGACTAGTATCCCAAAATGAAAGATATCTATCACCAAAATTAGCATTCATAAGCCAACTCAGGCGACATGAATAACATCTGATATCTGTTCTGTTACGTGTGATGATAGCGATTATTGGCTATCGTATATCACGCCTACGTAATGCATTCACAGATTATTTTGACGCCTACTAAAATATGTATTTTTTTAGTTAATTATTGTAATTTCTATATTTTTAACCGACTTCAAAAAAAGGAGGAGGTTATCAATTGGACTTTATTTTTAATATTTTTTACCTCAAAACTTTCGACCGGGCGAACTGATTTTCATGATTCTTTATTTTATTTGAAAGCTGGTGCTTTCCGCGTGAACCCATTTCAGTTTGGTCTAGTTCTTGAAGGCGGTTTTTCTTTTGTTAAAATTTTGTATTATGTAAATAAAATACAACAAAGAACACCCAGACTCAGAACACACATAACGTTTACAATTATTATAATACAAATAAGTAGTAAATTAGTTACAGTATTAGGTATTATAATACAATATTTATTAAATGCTATGAAATATATTTAGCTTTATATTTATTATCTATATAGTTTTTAAGAGAATGGAGTGTTGTTCATTTAAATGAAAGAAAATAAGATTGAAATGTTATTTTATTTTATCCTAAAAGGAACCTCTATCAGAATATCTAATAAGTCAAGAAGCTTCTATCAGATCTACTCTGTATTCGAGAGTCGACTATATAGTTGTCTAGTCACTTTGAGAATATTGCTGCTATATTTGTTGCCCACAAATATAACGTCCTTGGTATAGTAAATATCATCTCGATATATATGACAGGTTCATGACTCCCAAGACATTTAATATTAAACTTAATGACGGATGATAAAGTAAACTAAAGATTGTAGTACCTTGTACCTTCATTAAAAAAAATTTTTTCACCCGACTACATCGTCCCAAAAGTATAGGTTAAAGTTTTGATAATCCGAATATATTTATTTGTTCCCCGTAGCGCTTAAACTACTGAATCAATTTTAATGAATGAGGTGAAAGGTTTTGACGTAGTCGGGTTTTACTTTTTTCAACTTTTTCGGTTAATCGTCTATGAAATTTCAATATCAAAGACAACTTTTGTGTGCAATATTCTTAATTAATAAACATTTGCGAGGTAGTAGAGTCACAGTGATTTCAGCACGAACGGGCAAGCTCTACCGGGGTGGAACTACCCTCGCACAGAAGATCACCGTAAAATGACAGCATTTGTCCTGTCGTGTTTCGTTGGTGAGTGCGAGACCGGAGGCCCAATAATTCAGAAGCATCACTAGGCTGCCATGGTGAGGGTCACCATGCTGCATTGTCTGCTTATGCTTTCTATCAGGCTGTGTAGAGTCATTTTGGCAGGGCCATACAAAAAAAAACTTTGAATTCTGCATGTATTCCTCATTATATTAGATTATTATTCTGTATTTAAATTTCTTATGCACAAAGTTCCTGCAGTTTAGCATTTAATCTAAGGAATAATTTATTGCAAAACCCAAAACGGTTATAGAAGAATAGTTTATTATAAGCCATAAAAACAAGGACTTAACTTGACTAAAGTACTGAAGAACTGTAGCGTAAAGTCCCTAAGTAACTATACTTTAAAGTTTTAAAGCACTCCCAGTTTTTACTTAAAAATCGATTGGCCCGGTTATCCGAGCTTATTCAGGCGTGAATCTGCTATAATAATATAACTTTGCTATGGTAGCTAGTTTCGAGGAAAATCGATAGGTTTCTATTAAAAACGCTTTCGTATGAACTAAAGCGTATAACGTTTCAGAACGTATAAAATGGCAAATCAAACTGGGATTGAACCTCTACAATATTATATCCATTTAGATGCACTGTGTATAAATTTGCACTTTACGTTGAATTTAAAAAATAATTACATTTGAAGAACATGTTAATAAACTGATGAAATTTTTATTGCCTGTGTACTTATTAGTAAAATCGTTTTATTCCAAAACCTTAAAACACTTTAAATAGAGGAGCGGTTTGCATTGCAATATCAACAATAGTAGGTAGAAATAACTGTGGTAAACTTAAAATATAGTTAAATGCCAAGGAAAATGAACACGCTTTTTCGCTGATGTTAAAATAAAATAATTAAAATTATGACAACTGGTAAATTTGCTGGTATGTAATCATTAATCATTATAAAATGTTTATTATACTATAAACAAAACACTTTTTTTCAATGTTAAATTATCATAAACAGTGTACCAAACACTGTACTTTTAGGAATGTTGCTGTTGATTTCTTAGGCAAATAAGCTAATACCATTAGCTTGAGTGATGTAAACAGCTTAAGCTTACCGACAATGATCGTGTAAATAAACTCCTGTGTGCAGGGTGTGCGGCTAGACACACTTTTTATGATAATTATTAAAGAAAGTCAATGACGTCGTTAGAAACTTCATAAGTTGTTTATCAAATCATATTTCATACACTAAGAAGAAGAAAACAAATAATAGAGGAATTTACTTTAACTTAATTTACAAGATCATGTTAAAGAAAAATTATGTAACAGAAGGGTTAGGTCACTAATGCCCGTTTGCCGTTTTCATCTCTCTTTCTCTTTTTCTGTATGGAGTATAATGACTCTACTCTACCTGATGGAAAGCATAAGCAGAATCCAAGAGTGGTGGTCACCATACTCATTGCGAAATCAGACAATGCAGTATGGCGACCCACACTATGGCGGCCTAGTGATACTTCTGCATCTTTTAGTCTAGTCAACAAGTATGAAACTTGTTGACTAGACTATTTGGGCCTCCGGTCTCGCACTCACCAACGAAACACGACAGCACGAACGCTGTCATTTTACGTTGATCTTCTGTGCGAGGGTAGTACCGCCCCGGTCTAGCCGGCCCATCCGTGCTGAAATCAGCGTGGCTCTACTACCTAGTAAATCTTTGAATCTTTGTGATCGCATTGATTGCTAAATATTATACCACATACAATTTTTTTCGTTCTTCTTGTGTTCGTGTGTTTAGCTTTTGACTATTGTTCTCACAGACGGTATATTATTAAATTTCTTTACTATAAAATCTTAAGGAAATCCCGAATCTTAAAAAAAATAATTGTATATTATATTTTACCATGTTTTCATTCATCAGAAATTTTAATACCTACTAAAAAGCCTTTGAAAAGAAAAGATATAATGTGAAAACATTTGCAATAAATGACAAGGACTACGTTTGAAATTTCGAATGCAACTACTCACGTGACATCAGCATAAAAGAGCTTTAAAACGGCTATTCTCACTTATTTCAAATAGGATTCTCTTTTGAATTTACTGCGAGAAATATACTGTATACAACATAATCCTTTGAGAGAAATATATTCGCTTTTTCTTCATACGGCTTACGCTAGATCTCAACAGGAGGCTTTTGTATAAATGACTGGCAATTCAAACTGATTATACTTCATTGACAGCTTAAACCACCCTAATCTATGTACTGCGAATTCGACTTTAGTAGCGCCAACAATTTACATAATTATATGTTTTGGAAAATTTTAAAGAATACTAAAAAGGAAATGTTTTCAATTGTTCTGGAAAACAGCCTACAAAAATGTCTGAGTGTATTGCAGCAAAATCAACTGTACTGACTCACTCACTCACTCACAGGTATCGTTGCTGGTAGAATTTTGAAATCGCGTGATAATGACATGACATTTTCATTGTGACCTTTGATAAAACAATAAAACAGTTTTTCTGTTTTACTTTTTATTAACTTTTTTTTTCTATATTATAATAATATAACTTATGGCAAATTATATTTAAAAGAATGATACAGACGCACTTATTGCTATAACTATCGTAACAATCGTAATATATTTCGTAAATTTAAATTTGAAAATAATAGACATCTTGTGCAAATGTAATAGAACAAAAAATTTAAAATCCTATCTTTATTATAATGATAACCTATACTCACCTTGTATATTTGTTAATTTCACATAAATCAATAAATTTCTAAATGTAGGTATAGTACAGTAAACCTAATGTAAAGGAATAATACAAATCCTTGATAATTTACCCCTTCACATAAGTGGTAATTATCCTAACAAATTGTGACCTCAGCCCCTTTCAGAATTAAATCGAGTGACCTAATTGACTTACCAAAAAAAAGTCAATATTTTAATCAGAGCTGCTCGACGTAACGTGACCCGTGGGTGTACGTACATAACGTACGAGATTTTATTTTAACAGACAAATTGAATATGAAAGTAGATGGTAATGAAATTCGTGGCAACTGAAATTAGTTCCATTGAGAATAACCCATTGAAAAAGTGTAAAGGGGACGCCGAAATATAATTTGCAATAAAGTCGGCACATGATTTCTCACTGAGCTCACCCTTGACTACTTTATTACTTTTCTCTGAAGCGCGGTATTTTATTAACTTAATATTTCATTCGCGTACATGTATTCTGCTCCTTGCATTGACTGCCGATTGTTGAATTTTTTACGCCTTTGTGTTGTTTGTTTCGAGATGACCATACTAAAATGAGTAAAGCTTTATAGCCCTTTACGCAAATCTTTTCCCACTCAATACATTTAAGCATTATATTATTCATAGAATAGGTTTAAATATCTTGAACTTTATGTATTTGAGAAGGTATCTAATTAAAGCTCTATACAATACAGTCAGGACAGCATAGAGAAGTCAATATAAAACTCCAATTTGTGTTTGAAACTCCATTGAGTTTATTTTTTAGCATTGGCAGTCGGATCGTAGCAAGCTTTTAAATTAACAAAGGCATTCTGTTCAACAGCGAGCGTATTTAAAAGTTGCTAAGCGAACTACTCCGTTGGTATTTATTTCCATACAATTTTCGCGATCTAAAGTTTCATTAGGATAGCGAAAGTTTTTTAGCATTTCGAACGCGTTGTGGCCCGCCTCGCCGCAGCAAATCGCCAGCATTACATGAGTGGTTCTCCACTTTTTTGTTAAGAAAACTAATCTTTTGTTCCCATATAAAAGACAAACTTGCTTGTGGTCTACCTAGTAGAAAATACTTATTGTTAAATTCAAACCACTTTAAAAAATCAACCATAATTCAAACATAATGTAAACATGTGTACAGTTGATCGATATGAGTTGTTAGTAACGCATTTTAATCCCACTAAGTAATACTAGATTTTCGTAAGTAGTCACAGTGTATGAGCATAGGCAAAATGTTTTTTTACCCTCATTACCTTAGTAGGAATGTAGTGCCTGGTTGTTTTGTTAAAAACCTGACCAGCAAACTTATTACAATAAGCAATTATTTTCTTTTATTATCTTTCTATTTAACTACCCTCACTTTCTATTATTTTAATATTCTTTAAAGTTTACTACTTCAGGGTTGTCCAGAAATTAATTAAAACGAGAAAAGAAACTCTGACCCACCAGGTGAATAAGCACCTTATATAAATAAATAATAATATTTATGTAAAATTCATTCACCTTTAACATCAGTTCACACAATTTTATGCGTATTCACATAAATCGCATCTTTGTACACCACATTGCGATACTCTTACGTCTTCACACAAGTATAGGATGGATCACGACAAAGACGTGTTACCCAGTCATGTAGCCCTCTATGACGAATCTATCTTAACAAGACTTCCAAACGAATTTCAACTTTGGGTCTTTGTGATAAGGTGGTAAAGTTCGTTTGCAGAAAATTCTCAGTGTCCTGCTGGGAACAATGTTGGTGTTATCTCGACATCAGATTGAGATAGCACGAAGGTCAAGTTCGGCACGCGAGCAAATATGGCCAGTTATGCTACTTGACGAATATGGTATGAGAGGTACAATAACATTTTAGAGACACGGAATTCGTAATAGGTCACAAAACAAAAAATAAAATGGTATCAAGAGTGTTGGTAATTTTTATGTAATAAAAACCAGCCAAGTGCCAAAGCCGCATTGTAAAGTTTCCTTGTTCATTATGACCGTTTTAAATGAGAAATAACTGAACAATATTTTTTTTTACGGATTTTGAATTTAGTACGAAGTATGTATTATATGGCGGCAGTAAGTAATTAAAATTTTTGAAGAGATCTAATTAAGCTGTCATAATATATTCTAGAACCGTAATTATGTATTTTTTAATGATGATTACTTTTCTAATTTTTTTAAGTTTTTATACTTTGCAATAGGTAGATGTTTGGCGCCTAACTCAACACGAATAATTTTCCATTTATCAGTAGGCAAACTCTCAATCAAAATCTATCTTTACAATTTATTATTAATTAAAAAACTGTACAACATTTTACGCCGCTCTATGAAATATACAAGAAAAAAGTTTTCTGTATTGTAAGGGTTTTGCAGGTTCACAGGTTCTACAGATACCATCTATACTAATATTATAAGCGCTAAAGTTTGTAAGTATGGATGGATGTATGGATGTTTGTTACTCTTTCACGCAAAAACTACATAACGGATTTGGATGAAACTTTACAGTAATATAGCTTATACATCAGAATGACACATAGGCCACTATTTGCCGCGATAACCGACATATACGCGGCCGGAGCCGCGGGCAACAACTAGTAAAAAATATTCATCAAGGCTTAATTATTTCACTTTGTTAGAGTAATTGTTATTATAAGTGAATATAGTTATCTAGTAGTCTCAGTTTAGCCGCGAATGGAAAATGGAAAACAAGAGTTAGGAATGCGAAACTTTATAAGAGAACAAATTATATTTTATTTATGTAATAATTGTTTAAATAATATGTTTATGTTCGTCTGCATCTCTTTTCAATTATGCTCGGCTCATATTGGTCTAAACGTGATGTAAACTATCCTATTTTAGGCTTGCCAGAATTTTTTTACCGTGGGAGAGCCACGCTTCGGCATGAATGGGGTGGCTCGACCGGAGTAATACCACGGCCTCACAGAAAACCGGTGTGAAATAGCGCTTGCGCTATATTTCACCGAGCGAGTGAGGATACTGGAGGCCTATACCCCAACCCTTTCCCCATCCCTGGTGTTGCGAGTGTCCATGGGCGGCGGTAATCGCTTATCATCAGGCGATACGTCTGCTCGTTTGCCCACCAAGTCCATAAAAAAAACTTTAAATAAAAAAATTGTAAATCGGTTAGATATTTTGGGAGATCATCGTGAGCGTACATTAACACTAGAATTATATTTTATAGATAAAATTAAAGGTGGGCTAAATTTAAAATACATTGGTCCAAAAAACTTTTGAAAACTAAGAAAAAATTGGTAAAATGGAATTTTATTCAAAGATAGTTTTTTTAAATTATTTGACTTCTAGCTGCAATAAATGCAAATGCAATTTCGGAGTACTGTTTCATTCTTGTGAATATTACGAATATTATCTTCTTCCAATATTCCTCAAATGCTGTAAGAAACACATAACTATTCCACGTAGAGTAATAAAGCTGCATCGATTGCACTTTTCCTTCTATATCGTATCATATCTAGCTAGCATAAGTTCTCCAGAATGCGTATTGGATCCTATTCGGGCCCTATCATTGAAATGTCGATTTTGTTTAAGAATTTTATTTTAAGTAAAATGGCAGTTCGGCTTTTTTGGTCCCGTATTAGCGTCCATTTTTGAAAAAGATCGGTGAAGCCTTGTACTATCACCGTTGGTGAAATAATTGGGTTTAGGCTAGTAAGCAAGTGGTTTTTTTTATAGTCAGCTTATTATAAGGACACTAACTTTAGGTAATTGATTCTTGATGTTGTAAGTTATGAGTAGCCTTGAGTTTCATGTTTCCGTTGTTTTAATATCATTATATTCATTTTAACTAATATTAATAATAAGTCCGTATTACGTTAAATGCTTATAGTTTTTTTTTTCGAAATTAAGACATTATTTATGTTCTGTATCAAATACTAAATAAAGTTGTGGGTACTTCAGTAGCCAATTATTCCAAGAGAATTTATTGAATAGAGTTGTATGTGAGATCCTACATAGGCAACCTGCGGTAGAGGGCATAGATCCGGCCTTATTCAGTTAGACAGTACATGGTATTCGTGACTTACATTCTGTATAAAACAATTCTCGGACAAAGGTTCTGGTCAGATGTGTGCAACAAAGGAACAATGCTGCCAACGAGAGATGCCTTTGGTTCATTTCGATTGTGGACAGTTCATGTCCAGGCGAGACCAAACGAAAATTGGTCTGCAAAAATGATTTTATTTTTAAAATATTTTCTACCCGTTAGGTATCTAAATGTACTGACATTTAAATACCTAACGGGTAGGAAATATTTTATTAGTACATACATATTTAGTACATAGAATTCACACTTTTTGAAAATTTGAAAGTTAACAGTTGTTACATCAACTGCGTTTTTAGCCTCCGACGCATAAAGAGGGGTGTTGTAAGTTTGACGTCGATGTCTGTCTGGGTGTGTGTGTCTGTCTGTAGCATCGTAGCTCTCAAACGGATGGACCGATTTGGATGCATTTTTTTTCATTTGAAAGCCAATTTCCTTGCGGTGGTTCTTAGCTATGTTTGGTTAATATCGGTCTAGCAGTGTAAGGGTATCAGCTCTTTTCCAAAATAATGTAATGCATTTTTGACGTAGGATTACTCGATTCAGTGCTTGCATAGGGAGTTTTTTAAATGTTTAATTTTAGCTTGTATTATTACGTATAATACAAGCTAAAAATATCATTTTAGTGATAAATAATTTTTAAAGCTATAGGTATCTACATACAAAAGTGTAATTACTCAAATAGTTGTTGAGTTCACTGTCATCAACCTATAGCAGTCTACTACTAGACATAGGCGTAGGTCTCTCCAATTTAGTAATAATTTGTTGAGTGGTCTTTTTCAAACCTTTGACTCGCCAATTCTCATAATCTACGAGTAAAGTAGTTCTCGCAGTTCTCGGAAGTTATGTACTGCTCAGAAATTTAATATTACTACTATATATAAAACTGTATTAGTTGAGTGTTGAAAGAAATATACGTACTTTTCCGAGTTATTTCTCAAAAGGAATTCGTATAAGAAGTACATTTGTCTGTCAAGATATAATTGAACTGATTGACTTGAATAACATATTTGAAAATTGTATTCCTACATTTATTTTTTGAAATATGATGAAAAAAATTAGAAAGTGTGTCGAAATCTAGACCGAGAAGCAAGATGCAATAATAAAAACATCTCTATTTATTTATGACATATTTAAATTTGCCGGGTGACAATCTCGAAGAATCATTTCTGATATACACACATCAAAAGTGTCTAGGGATCAAGCATTTTTATCCGGATTTCTTGAGATTGAGATGTGGCTTTGGCCCTGGCCTGCTCAGTCGCCAGACTTGAACCCGATTGAGCATGCATGGGATATGCTACAGAGAAGAACTCTGCCGAATATGGAGGGTATCCAGTCGCAAGAAGACCTTTTTTTGTTGTTGCAACGAACATGGGCGGCCATTCCACAGCGTGATTTGGATGAACTCATTTTGAGTATGCCAAACCGATGTTCTTGTGTTAGTGTTCGCGGTAGAAACACGGATTATTAATTGTTTAAGGTACCTAATAAAATTTTAAAGAAAACTGTTATTTCAGTCTTTTTTTCGAACTTTAATGTTAGTGGTTGAAATGTCAAAAATCCTTTTATTAGGAAAATGGCAAATTTCTTTATTAATGCAAAGGTGACTTGGTTTATCGTTACTGTGACAAACGAAAACACTTTATTTGATGAATCCTTAAAGAAAAATGTAATTAATATCAATCAGGAGAAAAGTTATTGCAAAAATATATGTTGATCCCTAGACACATATGTTGATCCCTAGACACTTTTGATGTGTGTACATATGAATCTGTTTTGGTACGGTTTTTGTAACTGCATTTTTTTTTATATTGTACGAACTGCTAGATAATAAGGAAAGAACTATGTATACTGTGAACTATATAATATAACATTAAATAAATAATTAAATAATTTAGTCTTTCAATAGCACGCAGAAATATTAAGGTCCGCAGTTCTATTATTATATGGAAGAAGCAAACCGCTTTGTGGCTTAACAATAAATATCTGAAATGTGTTACCACTGCGTTTAATATAGCTGAGCGTACATATTTGAATTGACATCTATAACGACCAAAATCAAGTAATTTATGGCAGCGACAGACATGTAGCAATATCGTTTTACTTGAATCAAATATAAACTACAGCACCATATATTTACAAAACTGATGAATCTATTTTGCAAATAATACAAAGACGTTGACTTGTCCGTGGGCCACCCACAAATAATAGGACCTCGGTCATTGTCTGACCGACCGACGCGACGATATTGACGATATGACATATTGACTTCTGAGGTCTCATTCTGCACAAACTCAATTCACGATTGCGTTCAATGCTGACTTTGGGTCACGGTTCCTATGTTCGATGATATTGTTAACCACAAAATCTGTTTTGACATTTTTATTATGGTAGAGAAATAAAATGTTTGAGTTTTCTCAATATTGTTATTATAATGCTTCGATTGATATAGT
Source organism: Diaphora mendica (assembly GCA_949125395.1). Classification (NCBI taxonomy): domain Eukaryota; kingdom Metazoa; phylum Arthropoda; class Insecta; order Lepidoptera; family Erebidae; genus Diaphora; species Diaphora mendica. Next base: position 28,231,619 of record OX421311.1, read on the forward strand.
TATGTTTGGAAATTGTATGAATATGACTTTTGAAGTTACAATGTACACACATCAAAAGTGTCTAGGGATCAACATATGTGTCTAGGGATCAACATATATTTTTGCAATAACTTTTCTCCTGATTGATATTAATTAAAATTTTCTTTAAGGATTCATCAAATAAAGTGTTTTCGTTTGTCACAGTAACGATAAACCAAGTCACCTTTGCATTAATAAAGAAATTTGCCATTTTCCTAATAAAAGGATTTTTGACATTTGAACCACTAACATTCAAGTTCGAAAAAAAGAGTGAAATAACAGTTTTCTTTAAAATTTTATTAGGTAACTTAAACAATTAATAATCCGTGTTTCTACCGCGAACACTAACACAAGAACATCGGTTTGGCATACTCAAAATGAGTTCATCCAAATCACGCCGATTTCAGCACGAACGGGCCGGCTCGACCGGGGCGGTACTACCCTCGCACAGAAAATCAACGTAAAATGACAGCATGCTGTCGTGTTTCGTTGGTGAGTGCGAGACCGGAGGCCCAATTAGTCTAGTCAACAAGTTCCATACTTGTTGACTAGACTAAAAGATGCAGTAGCACCACTAGGCCGCCATGGTGTGGGTCGCCATGCTGCATTGTCTGCATTCGCAGTGAGCATGGTGACCACCACTCTTGGATTCTGCTTATGCTTTCCATCAGGCAGAGTAGAGTCATTTTGGCGGGCCAATCATAAAAAAAAAAAAAAAAAAAAAAAAAAAAAAAAAAAAAAAAAAAAAAACGCTGTGGAATGGCCGCCCATGTTCGTTGCAACAACAAAAAAAGGTCTTCTTGCGACTGGATACCCTCCATATTCGGCAGAGCTCTTCTCTGTAGCATATCCCATGCATGCTCAATCGGGTTCAAGTCTGGCGACTGAGCAGGCCAGGGCCAAAGCCACATCTCAATCTCAAGAAATCCGCATAAAAATGCTTGATCCCTAGACACTTTTGATGTGTGTATTTAAATATATGTATTTTCTCTAACATTATACAACTCCAATTTCCAATTTCACTCCAATTTTATTTATTTGTATAATAAATAATTTAAATATTTTCGGACATCTAACACACAAAGCCATCTAGTCCCAAGCTAAGCCGAGCTTGTGTTATGGGTACTAGACAACTGATATAAATACATATTATAAACTTTTTTTTTTGTAAATACATACATATTATACATAGAAAACACCCAAACTCCGAAACAAATATTTGCAGATCATACAAATATTTGATCCGACCCGGAAATCGAACCCGAGAGCTGAAGCTCAGCAGTCGCATACGCTACCACTGAGGCAGTCAAGCAACAACTGCACTATAATGCCAGAAATATTATCGTTATGATTCAATTTGAGGAACAATTTTTAACCTAACTAAGATGAAAAAATAATTCAGCTAACGCAAGAGATAGATAAAAGCGATTTTTAGCGGATTTTTTTATTGTGTTAAATTTTGAGCTCAATTGATGGACTTTTTCTGCGTTTTTAAAGCGAATACAAATCAACATAATTTAAAATTTTCTTGTTCCTTATATATTTGGTGTAATTCTACTAGGCTGGCTCTTGAATTTACTGAGGCTATAAACGGGTACTGGTGCATATGTAAAGGTGAATGTATAAACAACGGACGTTGAAAGCCAGAATATCCATTACAATGCAAATTTGCCTTCGTCGTTGCAATGAACGAGTTACCTTCCAACACACCAACTTTTTGCCTAGTTCCAGGCCCAAATTGGACTATGACCGAGTTCAGTTATATGGACAACTAGCACGTAGCTATCAAATTTCGAACAATTTTCAGAAAGCGCTAACTTTCTAGCACTATTATTACGTTAATGGATTGTGTTTTACTGATTTTGAAACGCTACCTTTTAAACACGATACGTTTTTAAACTACTGATTTTATTACAAAAATGTATTAATACTGGACCAAAATGATTTTTCAAATGAAGGTTCGGTCAGTCAGTTATTGTTAATTGTATTTTTATTTAAGTATTAAAGATAATTTAGGTTTCTAAATTAGTATATTCATATAGACTTTTCGTTCTCTTACAAAATTCCTGTCATATTAACTTCATCGCACCAAATATGTTTTGACTGATAATATTAGACTCGGAGTGCGTGTTCATAACGCGTGGCATATTACTCCACTGCTTTCTAATATGTCTTCGAGTGAATTCGTCCTACTTGAATGCGTGAATAAATACCTATAGGTATTCGCTGGTGTATGACTCAGAGATCTAACATTGTTTGTATGATTGGACGTATTTATATTGGTGAAACTACAGTCCATTGTGTCCACGTATGCAAGCTTTTTTTTGTTCAAAATAATATACATACATTAAAAACTAATTACTTCTTAGCCATCCATATTTATTTTAATGTTATCGAAATTTAAATGTTACATTATATCTGATAGAATAAATTAAACTGGAAAAAATATTTCATTACTTTGGTACTCTTATTGTTAATAATAAGTGAGAAACTTCCAAATTGGAGAACAATTGTCTTTCAATTGTTATACTGTGCTTAGCCATAAGTTTCTGTCAATCGGTGATACCACTTACCAGATATTGAGAATAATTTAATAAGGATATATCTTTTTGTTGTAAACCAGATTAATCACAATGATGACTTAAAGCTAAAGAAGTACAAGGGGCGGCCTTGTCACTCGGCGGCAGTTTATTACAAGCATTTTGATTTGATTGTTGGTATAGGTTAAAAACTAGTATTTTTACTGCATACTATGTCAAAGTAATATCACCATTAATAACTTATCAGGCAATCTTTGAAAATTGAGTCGTGACATCACATCAAATTTATGAATTTATCAGTGTGCAAACAAACTGCGACGGAACCAGCTTCCAATATTTGGTGAAAACTGATTGATAAAACGAGCGCTTCAATTATATCAATTATTAACACAATAAATTTTATGCGCCAGCTGCATTTAGTACATAAACGAGCGAGGCTCTCATGATGGGAGGCGAAATTTAATTGCATCGTTACGTTCATGACGTGCCATCAAACATTTATCAATATTGACTAAACTCTTAATAAAGCCTAATGGACGATATGTGGTTGACGTTGGGTGTACAAATATAGGAACGCCGATGCTTTTAAAGAGAATAAAAAACAGAACTCCAGATTAATCGATGGTTATAAAGCTACACGGAAAATATTTTTGTGCATCATTAGTTTGATGGTGCACTCTATCCTCGTGGCACGTGTTACTATTATGAATTGTCTCTCGCTTCTATTTTCCTGTTTGCATTAATCGTTTATTTGTTCTGATTATAACTGTAAGGCTAATAGCTGTGGCGAGACTAAAAAGAATAGCAACTTCTTTAATATCTACAACCAGTAAGTAAATTATTAATAATATATTTTCAGCAAAAGTATCTTCTATCATTTTATCAGTGAAATTAAGTTAGGTAGAAAAAATTTAAATTACAATGCTTATAAAATCACAAATGTGTTTATTTGTAGCCTTAACATATTTTGTCAACAATCTACTGGTTTTTTCAAAGCCTTAATTAATTGGATTGTTTAACTTTACTTATATAAACGTATTTTTAAGTTCACTATAACAGTGTATTTTTAGTGGCAAAAATAGAAAATTCATTACAATTGTGGAGGAACTGGTGTCATGTCCCTCCGACCAGGCCAACAAGTGATCATGCCTGGCGGGCCAACTGCCCAACGGTTGATATTGGGATGTTGTATATATGATTGTCAGCTCGAAAACTTCTATTGCGCGATGCAGGATTGGTAGTTTCTTCGTATTATATGTTACTCCGTAGTTCAGTGTATCTTCGGTAGATGGCGCTGTCATATGTTTTCTTGATGCGCTGTATGTGGAAGTCGCCATACAATTTTAGATGTAAAATATATACATTATCTTAGGTTTTAACAGTGATTTTATGCAAGGTGTTAATAGTTTTTTACTTAATACAGCATTATCATTATGGTTCATTTATTTAGTCTCCATAGAAATAATTTACTTACAATCTCAATAATAAAACGTTTGCAATTTTTAAACGATTTTATTAGCTTCACCTGTATGTTCCTTTATTTGTATGTAACCCACTTTTTTATGGAATAGGAGGCAAACGAGCGACGTGGCGATTACCACCGCCCATAGACACCCGCAACACCAGAGTCGTTACAAGTTCATTGTCGGCCTTTGGAGGAGGGGAGGGGGGTTTGAGGGATGGGCCTCCGGTATCCTTACTCACTCGGTGAAACACAGCGCAAGCGCTGTTTTACACCGGTTTTCTGCTAGGTCGTGTTATCACTCTGGTCGAGCCGACCTATGCATGCCGAAGCGTGGCTCTCCCACGGAGTTTCACTTTTGTGAGCTCTTTTTTATTTATTTTTTCAAACTATATTTAACTGAGAGTCGTTCGCAGAAAGCAAATAAAATGACTCGATATCAAAAAAAATTGTAGCGTACCCTGAAATAGCAGCATCAATGTTCGAAAGGAACTTGAGCAAACACACTATTTGTTATTTTAAATCTTACTTAACATACTGTGTAAATAACCCATCCTTCTTCATCTTAATATCTTATAATGTAAATAATAATGTTTTAATAATAACAATCAGAATAATGTAAAATAACTCTTTTAATTCAACTATTAATTGTACAAGAATGTATTTTCTATGTCTATCTCTGTATATTTTATGACCTCGTATCCTGCTGTGCCTGGTTGATGGATATTGGTAATTATCATATCACGTATAGAGTCGATCAATAGCTTGGTCCCAGCCACCTTCAACTAACTATCCGTACTTCCTCTCTTAATTAAAATACTAGTTTCATTACTTTTATTACAACTACATCGAGAGTTCGAAACTTAATCAATTCAGACAACCAAACAATATATTCAGAACATAAAAACGATTTATGAAATAACATCAACATTATTAGGCCGATCTATATTACAATTTCTCACAATTAAATCTCGTAAGATTTTTATGATCAAGCGCTTTAAAATGTAATAGAATTCTTAAGGTATTTTATGATTTTATTGCGTAAGTAATAATATACTCGTAGTTACGAGTGTATGAGTTGATGACTGATACTGACCCTCTGAGAACGTTGTATGTAGATATTTACACAAAATCTTATTTTATTAAACAGTATTCATTATAAATGCTTGTTATAAAGTTTAAAAGTATCTTTAAACGTCAATGAAAACTAAGGTCTGGTATTTTTTTGAGTTATTATATGCAGATCATTAAGGCACGGTTCTTAATTCAGATGTTTATATTTTTTATATATCTTAGGGCATAACTTCGTCATTTATAGACAAAACTCTTTTTTGTTCGGAAAGTGTATATTACATAATATTTACATTTAAATTTCAGATAGATTGAGTGATGTGTTTTGAAGACAGTCAACAAAACTCTCCAAAAATTACAATCAACAACGATTGCTGCTAGCATCACATAAATATACGTTGTTTACGTAATTACATAGTATTGTTTGAAGTCGGTTCAAGTTTAAAAAAAAAAGGGTTTTTAATTAGCAACATGTATAATGAATACAAAATAAAAGTGTCAAGAAACTTGTCAAAAATTTTGAAAAATGGTTTCATTTCTGATGTATCCCAAAATACACGTCCACACTCGAAGAAGAAATATGAAGTCATGACGTTAATTACCCTTAGAGATGTATGTGTACAGAAATGTTTGTTTATTTTAATGACTGTTAAATCAAAACTAATGCTTATCCCGTTCATTTGATTGATTGTACGTTCTAGTGAGACGGACAAACGGAGAGGCCTTAGGCCAAAATCGTAGGTTGCTCGGTATGCATGTTGGTTTAGTAAAGGAAAATTACAGTCATTTGTTTATTTGGAATGTAAAATGTATTATTTGCATTTAAGTTTCTGTTGCATCATCGGTATTTCTTAGCTGTTAGTGCAAGTTTTTAGTATAGAAGATAGGAAGATTCTTTAATTGTATCCTTAATTTTATCATCTACCTTTAGAATAAGATTATTTGAATTGAATATGTCTTAAATTAAATTAAAATATATTGTTTCGTAGATTACGTTAATTATTAGCTTCACGGTCTTTTAAAGGTTCTTACAGTACCCCAATCACCGACTGCCTATTTTGAAAATAAACACCTTTACTTAGATAAGTCTAAGGAATATTTAACTTGTATTTGAATATTATTAGGTTAAAATGTAGAGAGACTCAAGTGTTGATTAAGAGATAAATAACATTTAACAGATTACAAAGGCTTAAATTTTAATTTTAAATAAGTTGATTTGAGAAACACACACACACACAATTTAAAGTTTAAATCATGTCAAACGAAAGTATGCTGTAGATATGTTGTGCAAGACACAGCTTGTCTTGCATTTTTACAATACCGTAGGTCTCCTTGACTAAACTGGTATCAAAATATTACCTGTTTATTTTACTCAGTAGGGTGTAAAGTAATTTTATCGTTGACCACTGTTATACTTTAAAGAATTGATATTTCTAGAATAAATCGAAAAATGTTCTAAGGTTGTCTGGAAGAAATCGCCGTGAGAGATGACACCGCCAATTGTTACGTTTTCAACTTTGTAACTCATCTTTTGTTATGTATTTAGCTTGTGTATATACTAAAGATATATAAATAAAAAAGACGTGTGGCACTCAGGGACTGCCGCGGTAAAGCTATTGCATAGCATTTTTTATCAACTTATGCAATTATAATTATTAATTTTTTATTTATGCAGAATGTATAATAATGTGAATGAAAAATACTAAACTATTATATTAGTACCAACATCGCCACTAGATGGCGTTGATCACTTTATTTAAGTAGCGATATGGTTTCGTTACACAGCATACTATAAAAGGTTTAAACTATTCCTAATAAATGTCTTCGTCATTGAACGGGTTGTTTTATTCACAGTATTTTTTTTTCTTTGAACATGTATACTTACGGGGCGCACATGCGGTGAGTGTGGCATTCCGCATTATAAAGATATCATAGATATCTATACACATAGGTATATAGATACTTTCTCACAAATAGCTGCTTAAGCCAGACATACACGTTCAAGTATACTTGCGCAAACCCAGACTGTCTTGATTAACTCAACTGACTTTCCTTGATTCATCGTTCGGAGCAGCTCGTCTCGATCCGTGCGAGCTTCGGGTGTCAGGTTTTATTTTCGTTACGTTACGGAATTTCTTGATTCAGTGGCCACGCTCAAACGCCTCAAAGCCCGCGATAAAAGCTATGCAATAGCTTAAAAATAAATCAGATGATACAACCAGATACCATATGATGTAACTTTTTGTGAAAGCAGCATATTACAGCCTGCTTTGTCCGGTACCTTTTTTTTTTTTCATTTATTGGTCCACCAACAACTGTTACACTTTTTCTTACAACCAAAATAAGCTAAACTACCTAAAGTACTTCCTTAGTAAAAATATTGTGAAATACAAAAAAAAAGAACAAACACATTAATTAAAAATTAAACTCGTGGAGACATAATTAAAACAGGATTAGTAATTAAGTTTCTTTTTATTTGTCAACCTGCCAAAGTGGCTCTGCTCAGCCTGAAGTAAAGTTTGTGTAGAATCCAACAGTGGGGGCTGCCATACTCACTGCGAATGTAGAAAATACAATATGGCGTCCCACATTATGGCCACAAAGACGTTACAATACTAAACTATTATTTATTATTATTTTTATTATTTCCGTATGACTATTAATATTTAAATATAATGTTTTCTGTAATGCCTTATCTGAATCTAATAATATAATTCATTGCATAAATATCCACATTATTTTTCCATAATCCTTACCTCGGACCCCTTGGTCACACTGCTGATAAAACCTTATTTAATAAGGTGACTAAACGCATAACTCGAGAGAGATAGTGTCCCCGACACTTGTTTAAGTGTAAACTGCTGTTCTTTTGTGATAAAATGTCACATTTTGATAATTTAGCTCTCGATATAACCGGAAAACAGGTTTACTATCGACTTTAAAATAAAACTTTAACTATAACACAAGTGTTCCTTTACACACATTTTAAAAAGTTGTTTCTATTTTGAACTTTATATTCTGTGACTTTGGAAACAATATATTAGAAAATTATTTTAGAAATACACACAGTTCAATTTGTAAACTAAGATGATGTCTAGATAAATGATAAAGTACACTGATAAGAAAAACAACTCAATGTTCATGTACTATAACAGACCATTAATGCTAAACAACAACAATGTATATCATAAATTAAAATAAAAACCACCAAACAGAAATGAGTTTAATACATTTTACAACCAAGAAACTTTCGCAAAGCGAAGGCCTCATTTCATTTGACAGAATGATAAGTAACGGACAATTTTATTATACTGTTAACAAGTTAAAAAAATAAAATATTGGTTCTGCTATAAAGGAAGAAAATTACAAATTAGAGTTGTCTTGGAGTTGGATACCTGCCCGTGGCTAAAACACGATTGGAGGTGTTGAACCAGTCTTCAATAATTAGGTAATAAATATTTATAAAAGGAGCGCTGGCATTGCTGCATTTTTTTTTCATTTTTGGTTCTTAAAATATCAGAGGAATACAACGAGCTCGCAACATGGGCACTTTGCAAATAAGATTGCTATTTGGATTCTCGACTATGTATCCAAAGTAAAAAACACGCAGAAAAGAGTGCATCTACTGCATTGATCTTGTAATTCCATTTTATGGTAAAATGCTGTATTCTATAAAGCATTTTTTTATAATTTGAGAAATAAAGTACCAAATATAATTCAGTATAGGATTTTATAAATGACCTTGATGTCGTGTATTGGATGCAACTTAAACTCAACAAATAAATACCGATCAAATGGAAAACCTCCTTCTTTTGGAAGTCGGTTAAAAAGAGATAGCTGGACAGATAGGAAACTGTTAATAAATTTCATACAATATTATTGATAGCTGCTAAAACAGGGTGGAAAATTATTTATATTGAGATAACATAGCTTTTGAGAAATTTGTGTATAAAAATGGTATCAGTTCTATATTTTGTACTTCTAAAAATTATCATCACCCTCTCAACGTCTCAAAGACGTCCATTCCTGACGCTCCTTCTTCTCCTCCTTCCTTCCACGCTTGACAAAAAAACAGAAGGTTTAGGAATTAGAAATTTTAGATAGTTCTATAACTTTACGACCCAAAGCCTTAGGCCTTGAATTGTTACTGAGACAGAAGTCTCAGTAACAATTCAAGGCCTAAGGCTTATTAACTCGTTACCTTACATCTAGCATTCCATAGAACAGCATTTTTATGTATTGTCCAGACATTAAAATTTGAAATAAATGTCCTAATAAATTGAATGAACAAGTTAGATTTCAGGTTACGTTGATGAGAAGCACATTGAGATAGTAAAACATTTTATTACGGAAACATTCCCGATTTGATTACGGTGTTGTTTGGATAATGGCGGTTAGTGGACATATTCAGTTGTGGCAGCACTGTTGGAACCAGATAAAATAATACATTTATTCGTTACCAATTAAACTAAACTACCTATCTAGTAAATTTTAAAACTCACAATGAACAAGTACATAATCTTATTTATAAATCTCTAGCAAAGAAAGCTAAGAATAATAATAATGTTAACGTATCAATTACAATAAATTTTACAGAATTAGGCGAGTCAATTTACAAACAAAAGCAATTAATTAGGTAGATAGATTGCAATGCCTATACAATCCCACACTCAAGAAACTTCTAAATTTAAAACATGTTCAACGACCAGAACTGATTTCACCATTACACTAAGTTACAAGTAACAAATTAAATTTCACTCTACTTTGAAGCCTACACAATCAAATTAGGATTCTGGAAGCTAAATATACCTCTGTTATCCTATTCCAGTTACTTTTCGAGGCATTTCCCTCCATAAAACCTTCCAATTATTTCCGCTCTGTAGTTATCGGGTCGCATCTTGCATCAATCCACTCGTATTAAACAAAAATTTACGAGAATGAGACTTCTTCGGGCGTGATTAACAATAAATTTCTAGTTAACAGCCTGATGTCAGCCGTCTGCCTCTCTATCCATACTTTTAAAAAGCGAGATACTTCCACAACTGCTGATTTATTATGTTTCTCTTTGTTGTGTGTTTGTCCTCTTTATTGTTTTATTTTCTGCCCATGTATTTTTTGTGGTCCCGTTTTATTTCGAGACAGTTTCTTTGTTAAGCCGCTATTGAAATTGCGGCTTTTAGGAGAATAATTACCGCTGCTATCAGTGACATCTGCTCAAGCCTCATGATAATATTTTTGTACTTTATTGCTTAACAAGGAAGACTGTATATTTTTAAGGAAAATCTCAATGTCATGACGAAATAAATATGAGATATGTTATAATTTATTTATTCAACTGTTTAGTAAAATATAAGAATAATCCGTTGTGTACTATTGCTTTATGTTCAGTATAGACTCTGACATTTTTTTTTTAATTTCAGGAAACGCCAGTTTAATATTAAAATACGTATTTTGCAAGTGATCATGCACAAAATTCTATTCTAGTCTAATTAGTGGAAGAATCTTTCCAATGGAGTGTTGATGTATTTTTTTCCAATGTATTAGACGATTACGATCCTCTTCCTACAAATCTCACTCATTATATGAAGTACCTGTTCTTATGAATGTTTACAAAAAAAAACTTCATTATTACCATCAGATAAAACAGAATGTTTACTAAGAAATAACAACCAGTACCATAATAAAATCGGGCCAATATTCTTAACAAGGCAACAAGGGAACTAATTAAAATTTTAAACCCAATGACCGCTGTAAGATGCCGTAATAAAGTTGTCAAAGAGAGGGCAGTAAACTGACTGTGTAGATGTCTGCCACTAAGCATTGTGGAAATCTGTGTGCTCAGTTTAATTTCATTTAGGTCTTCATTATTTACGAGTATAGTACTAGGTACTACAAGTACTAGTTTAGAGTTTCTACTTTCTAGCCGTTATATTTTTTGATTAGATGTACAGATTTATTCTAAATCGGATAAATAAAATTATCATGTCACAATGATGGTTACCATACTCCTCTGAAACGGCTGGACCGATTTTTATGAAATTTGGTGTGCATATCGGGTAGGTCTGAGAATCGACCAACATCTATTTTTTATACCCCAATATTTTTTATGACAAAACAACGTTTGCCGGATCTACTAGTATTATTGTAAATTCAAATGTGAGTTTGTTTGCTTGTAACGCTTTTACGGCTAAGGTTTATAAAAACATTTTTTTAATCTTTCACATCTCTCACGTCTTCCGATCGTGATTAATTCTAACACGATACGAAGCAACTGCCATCAGGCCTAAACAGCTCAGACGATATCGAAGTTCTCTAAAAAGACTGTTTTCAACCTTTTCAGATGACTCCAACTATCCGTAACCATCACAGATGTTCGTCTTGCAACCGGGACCTAGTCAGTTTCCACTTAGCAACAAAGCCTCTTCTTAAAAGTTTTGCACCAATGCATAGCTGTATTATCAGCGAGTAGGCTACTTTTTAGCGCATATACGCGAGCAGAGCCGCGGGAAATGTTAATATTTAATAATACTCCTACAGTGGCAACTGATAACAAATAATAGAAATAATAAATATTTCGAAAATCTACCACATAACGCCATCTAGTCCCAAGCGAAGCAGAGCTTGTGTTATGGGTACTAGACAACTGATACAAATACATATATACTTTTTTTTTTGTAAATACATACATATTAATCATAGAAAACACCCAAACTCCGAAACAAATATTTGCTGATCATACAAACATTTGGTCCGACCCAGGAATCGAACCCGAGACCTCAAGCACTGCAGTTGCATACGCTACCACTGCGTATGCGCCACCGAGGCAGTCATTCCACCACACAAAATGTTTCGCTTCTGTTTCACACAGCCCATGACCTTACATTCCCATCACTTAATCTCGCCGGCAATACCTACGGGTTTCTCGTATTTAAATGCCTTTGAACTATGCCCTTTTCACTGAAATGATATGATTCTGAAATGATGAGATATGACTCGCATTCATAATATGTAGTTCATTACAACATACAACTATCTCACAAAGCTCTCATATCTGCTTCTATTCGAAATAGGTTTTATAATGAACGTGAGAATAATTAATGGAGAGATGAGCTTTTATGAAACGAATGATAAAATCCTTTTGATTATATTAATTTTATTGATTATACTTATTTGAGCTAAGTTTTTAGTTAAGTAATTAGAGGTTCTGTTAATCGCGATGTCGTCATAAGATAAATATCTAGGCCTGAACTGCTCGAATTGTCTTGTCTCATAACACAGAAGACTTTGCAGTGAACTTAAATAAGGAAGTCAGGCTATTGTTCCCAGTCTTAGACAACTAGCGGTCAAAGTTCCCAGACGTCAATATTAAACTGGAGTGTTTAAGAACATTTTGTACCCCTTAATTCTCTGTCAAAGTTACAGATGTTAAGATTAGTTTTGAGAGTACTTCACTTAATCAATGAGATAATCGTTTGTATTATCGTTAATACAACCGGGAGTAAAATTACTGGTGTTATAATTTACATTTACTTATAAATCCTTATACTTTCATTTTTTAAAATTTCTAAAATAGGGAACTAAAATTTCAAATTCATTGTACTTCAAAACTCTTGATTTCTATAAAGCTCTAAGGGCTGAATTACTTGTCTCATTTTTACCGACACTAATATTAATCACTTTATAAAAAAAATATTTACGAATTCGACTAAAAATATTTGTAAAATATTTTTGAATTGTGTGATGTCTTAAAGAATTTGAAACAACATACTTTGATATTAACTTATAACCGACCCCTACCAAACTGCTGTATCCACCACCGGTGGTTCGGAGGACTGTGGCGAGTTCCGCAGAGAGGGCAAAAATGGAGAGCGACCCACGACACCCCATGTACGGCTACACCCTGCCCCAACAGAGACTAAAGAGCCGTATGAGTTTTGCGAAATGTGTCGACCCATTGACCTTGGGGCCATCTCAAGCGAGGTGCAAATTGTGGAGCGACAGCGTGTCATTGCCGGATCCATTTGTGGTGCCGGCTGAGTGCCTACCGCCTGGACATGAATTACCGTGGCCAACCTGGAGGTCCTTAAACAGACTTCGTAATTAGATCGGCCGGAGCAAGTTAAAAATATATCCAGGTGAGGATTTGCAGACGGTGACAACCTGGTCTGTTTGTGCGGTGAAACCCAAACGATGGCCCACCTTGCATTATGCCCTGCTTGCTCGGACACCTGCACGGGGGAGGACATGATGGCTGCCACCGATAATGCAATCAGAGTGACCGCGTTCTGGCCTGCTAAGATCTAACTTCACTGACACGAAACGTTTGCCATCGAAACGCTTAGAAGGAGAAGAAGAAGAACTTATAACCAGCCCCGTTTTCATGGTAAATCAAAAGTTATTTCATGATTGATATATTTTTTCTTTTTCTCATTTCTTTAAGTGCAGCCATGTTTAGCATTACTTCCGATACACAGGCCGGCAACTAACGATCTTCAACTTTCGACCGGATATTTCGCGTCCGGAAATACATCTATGGTTGACCGATTTAAGTTTCAACTTTTTCGTACTTAAATAAATAAAATGACCTATGTTCTTTACAATGCTCGTCGGTTCCCAGTGCTCTTTACATTACCAGCGATTGATGAATGTGAACGAAGCAAAAGAGGTGTGCCAGGATCGTAGTAAGTGGAGGTCAATTGACTCGGCCCACCCCTCTGGGAATAAGGCGTGATGTCTTTGAAATGTACTGCCTGAGTGTCGCTGTCTAATTTATTTATTACAATATGTTTTAAATACGTTTATCAGAAGTCAGGTTGTCATAGCACAATTACTTATGGCTTTGCTTTAAAAGCGAAATATTTGCTTAAAAACCCAACAAATAAAATGTTGAACAATGTTACATAAATTAAACGTATTCAAATTTATCAGCGTATGTATTTCAAAATACAAGCGAAATTAGCCCCAGATATGTACTAAAGTAATTTTAGAATAGAATCGGATTAGTTAAATGAACCAAACGCCTTTTTAGAATGTTTAGACTTTCATCAAAATTATTTCATAGTCAAATTAAACTAGCCTTTATGTAATAAAAAAACCGTATTACACCTAATATTCCAATAAACCCCCAACTGAAGCACTTAATCGAGTAATCATACGCCAATGATATTTTTGCAGACATTCTGTTATTCTTCCCCACTTTCACCCCTATAACTTTTGAACGACTCAACCGATTTTCATGAAACATGTCTGAGAACACTCGCACGTAACTCACCTTTCATACAAAATAAACTAAATTGAAATCGCTTCATCCGTTCGCGAGCTACGGTGCCACAGACAGACAGACACGTCAAACTTATAACACCCCTCTTTTTGCGTCGGGGGTTAAAAAACCTTATTACACCTAATATTCGAACCAGAAGGAAGTACTTATAGTAGGCAAATATGAAACGAAAGTTCATAAAATCTAGACTTCTTTCTAACTTTTAATAACTTTAAAAAAAAAAAGAGAACCTCAAATCATCGTGATAATAATATTCTAATTACCATATCTCAAACAAATTATAAATAATCAACGTATCCGATTAACATAATAACCAACATAAAAAAAATAACCTGGTTATGAGTCAAAACTCATTTATCAAAACACAGAAACTAAATAACGAATGCACTGTAAGGAGACGGACGTAGGTGCATATTCTATAGTCGTTTAACACGCTTTACAACATTAATCACGTAGTACATGAACGCCTAATTAAACTATATGAAGGCAATTAAAATGTACTAGATGAAGTTTTTCTAACAAAACATTTTTTCCTGTAGGCCACTAGTGGTGTTGGCTCGGTCCGAAGCCCCTGCTGTTTCAATTAAATCACTGACAATACTTCGAATGCCTGTCCAGTCAATACCAAAACATACCGTTTTTCATTGTCATTGTAGTCTGGATGGAGCAGTTTTGATCATTGGTCCATTAAAACTAATTAAATAATAAAAAAATACATTCAGATTAAAGTATACGTAATTTTCCGACGTAATACATAATATGCCATGTTCTTTAGATTATCTTGAAGATTTTAGCAATCCAATTCCAATGTGAAAAAATATAAGTAGGTACATTTTATTGAGTAGTTCTTATTAAGTCGCATGGTTTACTTTCAAACATCTATATAAATTTACTTTATTTTGAATCTTCTACCAGTTACTAGACCGTGTAATACACACGCTACTAAACACGATTAGTGGTAAAAAAAAACAAGTCAAGAACTTGGGTACCTACCTCAATTAGTTGGTCGGCCTTTGTAACTGTGCGTGTAATTAAAGAAAAATGTTTTGTCTAATTGTTCGGTATATTTGTATATTTGATTTAATAAATTTAAATTTGATTAATTTTGAAATAACTTTGATAAATTCTTTGAAAGGACCTAAACTGTTTTCGTTACTAAATATCTTGTTACCGAGCTCACGACTACATGTGCCGACAGAGCACTGATACCATCTAATCCAGATTTCCCTCACTATTTAATTGATTATTTCATAAAGATTAATATGACTCGTCATACTTGACGGTTCGTGGTACCGAACATAAAAATTGTATCAAACAATCTTCTCTGAGTCACGATGAGAGCAACCAGCTTAGAAAGATCCGTTCTCATTGAAATCTTCAAATGCTAAAGTTATAAGCTCTTTAAAAATAAAGTTTCTTAGTAAATTGGACTGTGTTTTCTTGCTAATAAATTAGGAGTTCAATGTCGATTCGATTAAGTTTAATATTTAGTTAAACGTCTATATGTAATATATGTATAATTGATAGCGACGTATTCAATTATTTAGTCTCTGCAAAACTAAGGTTTATATGAGTATGTAGTAGTAGGTGTAAAAATAGTATAATTTTTGACAATACCAATACTAGAAAGTTTCATTTAATTTCCATTTCATTTCATATTATACAGGAAATCAAACAAATGCGAATGTACTAATATAAGTACTACAGTCCCGTAAGGTAGAACGTCGATATTGGTATTTGACACGAAAAAATATTTTTTTTAACTATTAAAAAACATTGTTCTTTGAATCGTCACGTCATTCTCTGCTTTATTGGGAGTCGTCGCGATGCAATATCGCTAAGATTTTGTCTTTTTTAATAGCCGCCTTTATAGCTTTCATGAAGTCAAGATTGTTCGGGAGTTTAATCATTTGTAGACGGGACAAAGGAAAAAGGTAAACTGGGACAAGGAAATCGGAGAGGGCAAGTGAGTGGAACCGGGAAACATGACTAAGATTGCAGTGGCTCGAAGAGGACACGATTGTATGTATACCCTTATGTTATCCGAGAAGTCTGTAAAACAAGACTATACACTGGTCAAAATATATAAGCGCCTTAGTATGGACTCCAGTGCTACGAAACTAATAATAATGCCATACCATACCAATAACAAATGTAATGTAAAAAACACTTTTTTTTATTTGAATGTAAATTTACCGAAAGTATATTCATTTCCTCACCACCCAAAAGAAGACTGGCAGAGAATGCGTTTGGCATTATGTTTATCATTGTACAATTTGTGCATAAAGTTACTAAATTAATAAATGAATTTGTATTTCATATCTGTATGCAACCAATAAATGTAGTATGTGAATATAAATGTAATAATCAAATCATCAAACAATCATTAGCGTGTATTAGAAGCAATATATCTTTAAAATACCCATCATGGCCTCATCACAAACAATTTATAAGGACAATTTTATCAATTGCCAGCGGATGTCTATAAATCTATATGGAAGCAAATAGCCCATAGGTTGTATAATTTCGTTGATTGTTCTAGATTAACGAACCATATCATTATGCGTAATGAATCGGACACTACGATCTTATCTATGCTTAAAAATCAGTCCAAAATCTATTTAAGAGGTTCTCGGCGATTGTACGCAGGTACTGAATTACTTATTGTCATTATGTATAGTCATGTCATTAGTTGTTGCCCGCGGCTCCGCCCGCGTGTATGTCGGTTATCCTGGCAAATAGTAGCCTATGTGTTATTCTGATGTATAAACTATATTACTGTAAAGTTTCATCTAAATTCGTTCAGTAGTTTTTGCGTGAAAGAGTAACAAACATCCATCCATCCATACTTACAAACTTTCGCGTTTATAATATTAGTGGGATTGGGATGAGATAATTCTATAGTGTTTTTATTTGTATAATACATACATAACAACATTTTCTATTAATGAATAAGTTCACCATTATTGGCAGTGGCCATCTATCGTCGTCGTACCACATGTAATTAGAATATTATTATTATTATCACGATGATTTGTTCTTTCTTTGTTTTGTTGAATGTTGAAAATAAAAACAGCCACAAAAATATATTAATGTTGCCAAAATATATTAAGATTGTCAAAACCATTAGATTGTAATCTATCTCGCGAGATTGCAAGCAGTCGAAAGATTGTGAAATGGTATCGGCGAATCGCAAGTCGCGCGCTGATTGGTGGAACAGCATATGTCCCGCGCCGCCATATTTGTTTGTTAATTCGTCTTTTTTGCCGAATGTAAAGTATTTTTGTGATTGTAAATTAATTACATATAGAAAATACCACACAGCTTTAGAATTAGTTATATAAAATTGTTGTGACAGGAAAACTAATTTGTGATTAATTGCATAAGAAATACTAACCTAACCTAACTCTATGGCCATTGAACGGCCTATTGTAAAACCGACCAATCAGGGACAGTTGACAATATGACGCCCGTTAGCAGTATATCACAGTTGACAATCTATCTATAGTTTGCAATCTCGCTAGGTAGATTATAATCTAATGGTTTTTACAATCTTACGGTGACATATAGATATTTCTCATATTGGCAGTACTAAAGTCCCCTAAAACATAAACATACAAATGAATATACTGTTTACTTGATTGGTAGTACATTCTCATCTAATCACCTTACTAAAATTATAGACAATTTAAAACTACGTTAAAATTACATGAAAAAACTTACATTCTTTAGGACAACAAATGTTGAATTTGATAGTTTCCCCCAAGCTCGTTAATGTATATCGATCCCCTACGCAAACACATCCCAAAATTTCAGTCTCTCAATAACTTTGAACAACTTTAGATCGTCGGAGGGTCTATTTGCTTTAAGAGTCGCTTCAGGGACAAGATAAACACACATGCGTTTGATATCAGGCTTTTTGAATCTCTCCCCTTCAAACCAAATCTTTTAGAAACATTACAACGACTACAAAGGCATGCACTTAGGGCAAATAAATCAAACCCTCATCAATACCATCTGGTAGATTAAGCGAAGGTTTTATATTAAATGTACCACACGATTTACTTTTGATGATCAAAATCTTTATTCAATTTGGAAAGATAGATAGTATAAGAGATAGATATATTTATCTATAAGACAGAAGCGAGCTTGCAAAGCTAAAGACGCTTTTTGAAGCCTAGGTCCTTACTAGATATATATACTAAATATATACATAAGTTTTATGTCTTAAAACAGAATAATATCTTATATATAAAATTCTCGTGTCACAATGTTAGTTACCATACTCCTCTGAAACGGCTAGACCGATTTTTATGAAATTTGGTGTGCATATTATCGGGTAGGTCTGAGAATCGACCAACATCTATTTTTTATACCCCAATTTTTTTTTGTTTTTTTATGACAAAACAACGTTTGCCGGATCAGCTAGTAATAATAAAAAAAAAAGTCGTTTAAAAAAAACGACCTCAAAAACTGAAAAGTATAAAATAACTTAATTTGTATGTGCTACCTATTCATAGGTTTGAATTCGGCGCCAAGCCAAATGTAATAGTAGGTCACCGACGCTTCGGTTGTTTTGTCCTACGCGAAGAGCAGCTATCCCGCTCAAGGTCACGCGCGGCGAGTGCGGTACCTACTATTACATTTTGGCTCGGCACCGACTTCAAACCTATGAATAGGTAGCACATACAAATTAAGTTATTTTATACTTTTAAGTTTTTGAAGTCGGTTTTTTTAAACGAAGTTTTTTTTATATTTTTCGCTTTTTAGTCTTTCTCAAGTCTCTCATCATCATTTCACCTAAATAACTTGAAAGAATACGACTAAAGGTAACATACAACATACTGTATAGAATAATAAATAATAATTAATAAATATTTCGGACATGATGTCAACAGAATATTAAGACATGCAGACAATTGCCTTAACTTTATTGCAGGCGCTCACGTAAATTTGAGGGTTTCCTTCGATTTCCTTGGGATCCCATCATCAGATCCTGATATGGTGCCCATGGGACCACATGGGGAGCATACCCTTTCGAATACAAAAATAATTTTCAAAATCGGTCCACAATTGACGGAGTAATCAATGTACATACATAAAAAAAAAAAAAAAAAAAAAACCGATGAAATTGAGAACCTCCTCCTTTTGGAAGTCGGTTAATAATAAACTAGACCGTCTTCTCAATAATTGCATTGGATGCATCTTTAATCTTCGGAAGTATGACCATGTGTCTGCTTTACGCACCCAATTAAACTGCTTGCCTATTCGCCTGCGCCGCACCCAGCGAGCACTT
The DNA here is from genome assembly GCA_949125395.1 of Diaphora mendica. Taxonomy (NCBI): domain Eukaryota; kingdom Metazoa; phylum Arthropoda; class Insecta; order Lepidoptera; family Erebidae; genus Diaphora; species Diaphora mendica. The sequence continues at coordinate 28,251,286 of OX421311.1, forward strand.
ACCTCTCTATTTTCATAACCGACTTCCAAAAAGGAGGAGGTTTTATGTTCCACTGTATGTATTTTTTTTTTTTTTTTTTATGTATGTTACCTGATTACTCCGTCAGTTGAGGACCGATTTTGAAATTTTTTTTGTCATTTCTCAACTCGCTTTTCTCACCTACGTACCTTGCTCCGTACTTGCGTTACCTGTGCTCTAACCGCGACCGAAATCTTCGCTCAGCTAATAATCTGCTTCTCTCATGTCCCTCCCACAACTCCGACTTCGTGAACTCTTCGTTCTTTGTCCAAGCAGTACTACTCTGGAATGCGCTCCCGCTCGAAGTCAGGATGGCCACAACCCGTTTAATATTCAGAAATAAAGTACATGATCTCCTTCTCAACGAAATGGCGGAATCATATAATCGATAGTGCACCTTAAATTCAAGCTGTCATTGTGTACGAATCTAATAAAATATATTTACGTGTAAGTGTATCTTATATTTATATACATAATATATAGATATATATCATATAATCAAATATTTATTAGTATTTATGTTGTATGTATTGTATTCGTATATATTTGTTCATAAGTTTTTGTATGCAGTTAACTGTTACCTTTTTAGGGTTCCGTGCCAAGCAAAAAACGGAACCCTTATAGATTCGTCATGTCTGTCTGTCTGTCCGTCCGTATGTCGCAGCCACTTTATTCCGAAAATATAAGACCTATAATATTGAAACTTGGTAGGTAGATGTATTCTGTGAACCGCATTAAGATTTTCACCCAAAAATAGAAAAAAAAACAATAAATTTTGGGTGTCCCCATACTGAGAACTGAAACTCAAAAAAAAATTTTTCATCCAACCCATACGTGTGGGGTATCTAGAGATAGGTCATCAAAAATGATATTGAGGTTTCTAACATTTTTTTTTTCTAAACTGAATATTTTGCGCGAGAGACACTTCCAAAGTGGTAAAATGTGTTCCCCCCCCCCTGTAACTTCTAAAATAAGAGAATGATAAAACTAAAAAAAATATATAATGTACATTACCATGCAAACTTCCACCGAAAATTGGTTTGAACGAAATCTAGTAAGTAGTTTTTTTTAATACGTCATAAATCGTAAACTGTATTTTGCCTTTTATTCAATCAACACACATATAAAAATAAAATAAAAATTATATTATGTTACTTGCTGCTGCGGAACCCTTCATGGGCGAGTCCGACTCGCACTTGGCCGCTTTTTTATTTACTTGCTTCATCTGTAACCTATCTGCACCTACCTTATAAAATTTCTCCACCACCTTAAGGTTAACTGGTAGAGAATGCCTTAGGCATTAAGTCCGCCGATGTACAAAAGTGATTAAAGTTTATAATAAATAAATAGTATTGCTATTGACATAATTATTTCATTAGTAAATTAATTAGGGTTCGAGAGTTTTAAAACCGTCTGTAAAAATGAAGAGTTGATTATCGCAAATTCAAATAGAGATCAAATCTTTCCTCAATTATGCTGAACGAACCGCAGTCAATGATAAAAAATGTAATCAACCAATGATTTATAGCCTTTAATATGCATTAAACCCTTTTCAAATCAGCCATTGGTTGTATTACAAAGTATTTAGAGACTTTTATTCCATTCTTTATAGAGCGTACTCTAAAAAACTTTAAGCTCGTCCCTTGTTGCTTAAGACGATTTACGACCAAGAGACTTTATAAAAACTTTCATGCACCTGTTCAGTCCATTTAGCAGTAGCGACCAAGTTTGATTATAGTGTAAAAAACCTAAATTCTTTAAGACTTTGAATTTGCCAGTGAAGTGAATTTAAAACAATCCTATGATTTAGACACACATTTTTTATTTTAGTAGATTATTCTTGTAAGCTTTTGAAATTGATATTCATTCATTTACCAACAGGTGATTGATCTACTCATTTATCTTAATAACTATGATACTTTATACAAGATTAGTTTGTATTTAAAAAAAAAATATTCCGAAGAGAATCTAAATCTACATTTGGTAACCAATAGAAACTGTTTTTCGGATTCAACGATAAGGGTGGCTATCACAGTGAATATCTTACGAATGGAATCAGCCAGATCCAATAATAAAATATAAATCGATATGAAAAGACGGGAAAAGATTCATATAGTTATATATTCATGTAACATATTCATACATAGTGTTATTCCAAGACCAATTCATATTCTCATAAATATTCAATCGTGTCTGATATTAATGTACATACTTATGTAAGAGCACCGGGCATTGTATTTAGTGAAAACAAGACATTAATTCAGACCAAATATGTGTGCTCAATATTGTTGATTTTCTAAAGGTTATACTGAGATATAAAAATATAACCCGCTCTACTAAATTAATTATTAAAGTTAAAACAATGCTTTGAAAAACGTTTGTTATACATAAAAGGGTTACTTTTGTGAATAACAAACACTATAAAATATCACTGGTAGTGAGAAACATAAACAAAACAAAATTAATGTACAAGCTAAAATTCAAAATAAAAAAAAACCCTACTCAAGTACTTAATCGAGTAATCATACGCCAATTATATTTTTGCAGGCATTCTGTTATTATTCCCCACTTTCACCCCCATAACTTTTAAACGACTCAACCGATTTTCATGAAACATGTCTAAGAACAATTGCACGTAACTCACCTTTCATACAAAAAAAAACTAAATTGAAATCGATTCATCCGTTCGCAAGCTACGGTGCCACAGACAGACAGACAGACAAACACGTCAAACTTATAACACCCCTCTTTTTGCGTCAGGGGTTAAAAAGATATCAGACATTAAAACAACAAAACGGTTAGATGCCTATTTCAATTCTTTTTTATATTCGAGGGTCCCAACTGATCTCGATGAAATGTGCTTATACAAGTTTAGTTTTAGACGTCAAAAGGAAAGGAAAATATAAGTAAATTATGTGTTAAAAAAAACCCAGAAACTGAAGCCATGAACTCAAATTTATAATTCTTTAGCCGTTCACTAATTTGATGACAAACGTCAGATTGGTGTTAGCGATATCGGTCCTACCAAATTTATGGTAAACAACTGCGACGTCGAAAAACGAAGATATTGATTACAACTTTGATATCTCCCCAGTCGAATGTTATAAATTCAGTTGATTTAACGGGCCACATTTATATTAACATCCTGAAAATTTATGGCAAATTAATGAAGCTGTTTGTATTAATTTTCTTTTACTACATCGTATGTTATTTTATTCTGAAACTGCATGAAAAATTATCGCTTTATCATGATTAAAGTAATCAAATATTACCTTTAGTACATGCATGGGATTTTATTGGTGTTATTTATTAAAAAAATGTTCTTGTTGGAAAATCTTAATCTGAAGTGTAATACTTCCATACAAATGTAAATTCATTTACTAGGGAAGCTATATCTCTTTATTTAAATTATGTTGCACCAAATAAAACGCGATGAACCATCGAAATAATAACACACATCTAACTCCCTCAGAAGAAAATAAATAACACTAAACGAGCAATAATTTCATCGGCACTGGGCCTTTCCTAATTTGACACTGGACATTATAACCTATAACCAAAACGACGGCGCCAAGACAGTATCATATTATCTGAAACCAACTATCTCAAAAATATCGGATGACAAAGAATGGACTGTTTATTACAAAATAACGATCTATCGGCGGCTATAGGCGAAGGCACCCGAAAATAAAACGACGTATAAAATAACAGAAAAAGTTGGTAGATTAGAATCAGAGTATATTTATGTTAAGGAAACGTCGAAGGCGCGCGTTTAAAGGTTAACGATTCCTATCAATTAAGGTTATGGGTCGAGTCAACGGGCTGTCGGTAGACCCCCGCTGTGCTAGGATTTCGCACCTGTCTTTTTCGGTTTGGTTTTTCACGTCAACGGCACCCAAAATGGTTACAGGTGCAATTCAATTGTAGGGTGACCGCCGAAACGATTACAATATGGACAGTCTGTTTGAAATCTAATATGCTGTTTAGGTAAAGTCAAGGCAAGATATTTGGTACAGATGAAGAAGGAGTGACAGTAGTATAAAATATAAAAAAAAACACAAAATAGGTTAGAAAATGAATTTCATTTTAAATCAAACAATTACAAGTTATTTTACAACTTGAAACAAGTAACTTTTTATAGACCTCTACTAAGTATAACTTTATGCTTCAACTTTAAGGGTTAGATAAAATACATATTTGTTTGAAAAACTAAACAAATAACATTGCGACCTACACAGAGCGAACCTACAAGTTTTATTTATTTAAATAAATATCGCTAACTTTAACATTTTATAAAATCAGAATAGTGTCCCATTACTATAAGTTACTATGGACATCCTATTCCCTCGTTTCTATTTATATTAATATATGCTTGATTTTATTTATATTAACAAGGCCCTTATTTATGAATACGGTAACTTTAATGGAAAGTGCCAGTGCCCTACTGCGCACGAGTGGAACAAATTGTTTGCGTGATAGTGGAGATATTTTATACAATTCATTTTAGAAACAATATCCATTTCGTACGCTTTTAAGAATGTGATTTTTATGTGTACTATAAAACTTAATATTATAACCCTTTTTTGTTATAATAAACTGTTGATAGCTGGTCGTTATTTTCTATGAGTGTCTTGGTGCGTGTTTTATTAGTTATTTTTTAAATTTATCCGGATAAAAGTGTGTTAAAGAATTTTGTACCTGGCTGTTACCTAATAAAATGCCATTTACATTTATGAATTAAAAGCTATTGCAAATTATAGTCAAATATACTTATTTAATCATTAAAATCCATCGTCTTATTTGAGAGAATAGTGTGAATAATTAAGAGATTGCTAGCGAAAGGAGAAAATGAAGTTGACATAACCAAATTAAAAGATTATATTATTGAGATCACTTGAAGTGTATTCAATTCCATTATTCTCTGGTGAATTTAATTTGAGTAAACACTTTCATTTAACGAAGACACTAATTAAGAGGTTCTCAGACCATCGTTAGGTTTTCATTAATCTATAATTGTGTTTGGATAGTATAATCCACTTATCATGAATCTATAAGACGTTAATTTTAGTACATAAATTAACATTATTTTAATAGAAGTTAGTAGTGGACTAAATTCTAAATTTATTTACTATACGTAGATTCATATTCTAAAAAGAGCGTAGCAGAATGTTTAGAATGTGTCTTTCTCATGATTTTATTAGTTTTCCAATAACATCGTGTAAGATAATGATTAAAGCTGTTCATGATTTTTAAGCTATTGCATAGCTCTCATCGCAGGCTTTGAGGCCTTTGAGCGCGGCGACCGAATCAAGAAATTCCGTAACACAAATAAAACCTGACACCCGAAGCTCGCACGGATCGAGACGAGATGCTCTAACGAATAAACGAATCTGTCTGTCTCTGTCACGTTATGCTAATGCACGTATATAACATTTTTCTGTATTAGCAAATTACCTACTACGCTGGCTAAGAATCATAAGTTAAGTTTTCCTGACAAAAATATTTTTTTGTTATTTAAAATATTGTTGTAAGTCAATGAAAGTTACCCCAACATTCAAAAACTTTTTTGCAGCTGAATATAAAAACCATTTTCAATTGAGTACTAATTTTACTCGTTTACGTTTAAACTTTGATACTTTTAGTCAATCAATTACAAATTAAGGCAAACATAGTCACTCCGTGGGAGAGCCACGCTTCGGCATGAATGGGCCGGCTCGACCGGAGTGATACCACGGCCTCACAGAAAATCTGCGTGACACAGCGCTTGCGCTGTGTTTCACCGAGTGAGTGAGGATACCGGAGGCCCTTTCCCCAACTTCCCCCCCCCCCATTCCCCAAAGGTCGGCAACGCACTCGTGACGCCTCTGGTGTTGCGGGTGTCAATGGGCGGCGGTAATCACTTACCATCAGGTGATACGTCTGCTCGATTGCCCACTATCCCATATAAAAAAAATCACCTATATGCATTAATGTTTATTTTTATTTCACAGCTTTTACTGGGTCTACAAATAGACCAATGATCAGCGTTTTAAATTTTTGTTGAAAAATGAAACCTGGTTTTAGCGTTCAAAGTTTCAATTTAGGTCAAATTCTATCATAACTTTCGTCTATTCGATCATTATAGGGATCAATTAAACTTTTAGTCTTTAATAGTTTCAACACGTTTTGAATATCTTGCATATTCAAAACGTGTTTTATCTCGAGTTAATGTGTAAGTGTGATTAATGTATACGAGTATGTGTCCTACAGAAACCTGAATTCGATATATACGTTTCGATTCTATAGGTTTTTTTTTTAAGACTTTAGTTTTATATAAATTATTATTGACTGTACCCTGCCACCTTACGTTTCAGAAGCGTACACAAACCAACTGATAATGTTTATGTATATAGTAAACTAGTTTTTGCCGCGGATCCGCCTGCGTGTATGTCGATTACGGCGGTTAAAAGAAGCTCATGGCCATCCTTAAAAGTTTAAGTATCTCCATGCCAAATTTCATTGAAATCAGTGCAGCGATTTAGCCGTGAAAGTGAAACAGACTGACAGAGTTACTTTCGAATTTATAACATTAGTGTGGATTGTAGTTTCAAACAATTATTCTTAAAAAAAACCGTAAAATATACCGTGGGCGAGCCACACTTCGGCATGAATGAGCCGGCTCGGCCGGAGTGATACCACGGCCTCACTGAAAACCAGTGTAAAATAGCGCTTGCGCTGTGCTTTACCGAGTGAGTGGGGATACCGTAGGCCCATAGCCCAACCACTCCCCATACCTCTCCCTACACCCCAAAGGCCGGCATCGCACTTGTGACGCCTCTGGTGTTGCAAGTGTCCATGGGCAGCGGTAATTGCTTACCATCAGGCGATACGTCTGCTCGTTTGCCAGCCTAGTAGATAAAACACCGGAAACAAACAGTGTGACAGTAGTAATGTGTGGTGTAGTGACATTTGTTTATATCACCGTTTGGTCATTACGTGTGGTGCATTCGCTTTTCCTATAATTAATTTTGTCAAAGTATATCTATATTGACAGACTACACCTGACTCTGAAAGGGGTACTTTTGAAAGTAGGTGCATTATTTAGTTCAATTCCTTAATGGCAGCTATTACTGTTGTTTTGTATCAAAATATTATGATAAGATAGTAGGTCTGGTTGCGTTTGAACGATTAGTTCTTGGCGATAAGGTCACCTCTGCTACTTATCTAGTCTTAAGTTTTCTGTTTTAATGAAGCGGTGGACAATAAGACGATATATAATTATTATTAGTAAAAATAATTAAGACTCGTCTCAGTTACATGAACATAGTCTAAAATAGAAAGTAGTTACTTAGTAAAACATTTTTTTTTATTTATTTAGGTATTGTGGCGACCTCCACATACAGCGCAACAGCAACATGCTGCAGCGTCATCGACCAAAGATACACCGAACTACGGTGTAACGTCACAACACGGAATACACAACAGTACCAATCCTAAATCGCGCATTAAGATTTCTCGCGCCAATAAACATAATATACAATTTCCCAACATCAACCGTGGGGCAGTTGTCCCGCCAGGCATGATCACCTCGCCTGGTCGGAGGATACTCCCTTTGTGTTGAAGGGACATCACACCGTTCCTCCAAAGTATTATTATTATTTGGGGGAATACCCTAAATGTTATCGTTGACTTTAAGTCACCTGAAAATGCCTATCATCAAAAGTCCATGATAGGTGTTCTATTAAGCTCGTATCTATAGTTAAACGCATATTTATTTTAATAAAGCACACAATTGACAGAAGTGTTAGATAACTTTGCTTAAAGGGTTTGAATGTATTTGAATCTAAATGTGAGCTTAGAACTTAGTCCATGCTTTAACAAGGCAATCAAATCTAAGACCCGACTATCAGTGGGCGAACTAATCACAGCTTAACCGAGTTCATGGGTAAATTGTCTAAACACGACTAAATTACAAAGTCTTTCATTATTGTATAATTCTATTTGACGCTCACGTACATTTATCTGTAAAAACATAAATTAGAAGCGATACGGTATTTATCTATTCATCATATATATTATATTCATCATATGCAATTACAAATTCTTGTCGATTTTACTCGGCACTTACACAACTAGATCTTTATATTTAAATATATTAAACGTTTATTAAAACAGATAATATGAGTCCTCTAGTATCCATTATAGCTAATTGGTCGTGTACGTTTCAAGGTTTAAATTTAAGTGACACTTTTAGTATTCAATAATGAGCTGGCTTAGGTAACTACCTAAGCCAACTAGTAACTACTAGTGATAGTACACAGTGGCATCCTGGCTCTCATTTTTATTTTTATTTTACACGCCATCTAGTCCCAAACTAAGCAGAGCTTGTATTATGAGTACTAAGCAACTGATATAAATACATAAATACTTTTTTTTGTTAATACATATATATAGTACATAGAAAACACCCAAACTCCGAAACAAATACATATTTACAGATCTTACAATCTGTTGGTCCGACTCAGGAATGGAACCCGAGACCTCATGCACAGCAGTCGCGTACGCTACCACTGCGCCAACGAGGTAGTCGATTAGGATATTTACCATTGAAACTATGTCCCTATTAAAAAAATATTTTAATTAAAATAACAATAAATTTAAAAAATTATACACACCTAATTAAAAAACATTGATTAGAAAACTATGTGCTTAAAAACTGTGTTTTTTTAAATTAGGCATGGAACACAGAATAAATGATAACATGTTTATCAGTACTGCATGCAGTTCAAAAGTGTACAAAATTTAATTTACTTTTCCATTTTACCTCAGAGTACAGTCTTGGCAATATATATCGACGGTTAACGGCCAAAAAGGGATAACCGCCATTCTACAAACTTTACAGGAGAGAGGTTTAAAGTTTAAAAAAAATCATAGAAAAAAAAAAATTGGGTCCACAGGCTTAAATTTATAACTAAATAGCTTTTGAAAGGTTCTCCATAAACTGGCATAATTAATTTTGTTGAATTCCATCTCGAAGTATCATTTACGGTCGCTTACCCTGAAATGACCCAGATTTGACAAACAGCAAAAACGTTCCAAGTGAATATAACATGGGATTCACTTCCAGCCTAAACGATGCAAATGCATTTCAGTATTTTCTAAAAACAAGAAAAAAGGGCATATTGTAATATTTCTTGTTTATCAGGCGGGGCCAATATAGCTTGAGTGGTTATTGGTTAGTAACAGATAGAGAAGAAAATTGTAATAAGTGATGAAATCTCATAATAATTGTTCAGCAGTTAAAGATTACTGATGATTTTTGCACTATTACTGAGGATTATAATAAAAACAAGGTGCTTTGAGACAAATAAACTTGTAATATTAATAAGTAATAATAAGTATTAAAAATTATAAATCTAATACAATCATAAAAAAAGTTTTTAACAATCCTTGTACAACATTTTTGTTCTAAGCTACAAATAGTAACTGCTTAGGCTTATGAATCAGTCTGGGCAAGTTAATGAAGTACACTTAATTATTATTAATAATAATAATAGTATTTATTTATTTATGTAATAATTCAATCATACATTAATTGAGATCAAAAAGTATTAAAATAATCATGACTACCCACGATAAGGTCTTGCCTAATGTGGGGACCACTGAAACACACTTGTGTTTCAGTGGGCCCCACATTAGGCAAGCCTGTATCGTCCCTGACATTGGCAGGTATTTACTTTAATAGATAACTTAGCTAAAACGTACGTACTAAAAACAATAAATGCAAAACATTTACTCAGAACAAAAAAATACAAAATTATTTACGATATAACTTTTACTCAAAAAATACAAAAAAAATATTTAAGACATTAGACATAACTTATTATAAATAATAATAAAAACCAAGTACCTATTTAATTAATATCATCATCTTCGACATCTGATTCAGGGAGTGTATCTCGAATGCTACTAGCACTTTTAAGGCTCTTATACTCCCCTTGAAATATTTGTGGGATCACATTATCGGTACAGAGTTTCAGTAAGTCATCAAGTTTTATTTTCGAAATGGGTAACTGAGATTTATAACAAGCTGGGACATTACCTTTGGACTTTGATTGTACTACGATTTGATGTGACTCAGCGTTTTCGTTCATGGAAGTTTTGTAATTAATTAAACAGTCGTTCTTTTTAAATTTTACTATGCGCATTTTGCTGATTATGCCAGTGAGATTTCCCTTGAAATATTTTTCACTGATTGAATCCCATTTGTAAAAATCATTGAATTGCAGTGAGTCGACAATGTAAGGTTCTGGATTTTGTCTCGCTGTAGTAAAGACTGTAAACCACTGAGAAGGTGCGTGAATGGTAGTTTTTTTTAAATTTTTCTCAATAACGGCATGGACGGAGTCTACTGGCATGTAAGTATGCCCTGTTAGCAAGAAGTTTATTTGGATTACATTGATATTATTGCACGTTTGCAAAGTTGCGTGTAACATTGCCATGATTATCCGGTTTCTATTTTGACCGGGACAACAATCACAGTATAGTAATAAATTCTTTACTGTACCACGTTTATCTACAATTTTAATGTACTTATTGAGTATTGTTGCAATTTCGTTGGCACCTCGTTTACCGTTACTTTCGTCCCAATAAAAACAAAATACTTTTCGCGTGCCATTTTCATAAATACATAGATTATATACCGCTAGTTTACGACTATAAAATAATAACATGCTCTCTCCGTACGGAGTATTTAAAACTTTTTGTAGATCGAAACTAACACATAGGGTGGCAGGATCGTTTTTATTTATATTCTGATGTGCTTTAAATCTCTTATAACTATCTTCTTTTTCTCTTTCGTGTTATTTAATTTCTTTTTGCATACTTGCATTGTCTTTATTTTGTTCGTATTTAAGGCACTTTAGGCATTTATCCTTCTTAGGAACGTGAAACCCGATATTAAATTTTTCATTAAATATAGTCCGAAAAATACGTTCACTTACAATATCAATTCCTCTCTGTATATAACTATTTTTATACATTTCATACAAATATGATATATTTTTTATGCAGCTAGGCAAGTAAACACGGGTAGAGTCCTTACGGCAATAGTGTGAGGGAACAGCTGGGAGACCCTTGATGTAATTATGCACTAACACTATTGTACTTTCTTTAGTTTTGTTATGTGGTTCGCGTTTACCACGATTATCCTCTTTTGCCAACCCAATTTCAGAGTTTTGTACAGTATATTGAATAAATTTCAGACCAACATCCAAAGTGGCTGCTAAAAACTGAAGACACACGAATCGCTTCCCCTCACCTTCTGTTATTGCATACTTGTAACTGTATGAGCGTTTCTCAGAATTACTTTTTTTCCGTTTTATAACTGACCTCTGAGTCATTGATACCAACCAGTCTTTGCGCCGTACGGTTGACAGGCTCCAAAAATATTCAAAAATACATTTTCGTCGCTCATCTGTGACCATTTCACAACCATTGCCACACTTCTTGCCTGTACAAGGGTTAGGTTTAATTTCTTTAGCAGGGACTTCAATACCATTTCTTTTCACGTATGCTTGACCAGATTGCCTTAGAGTTCTTTGTACTTTCTTTTGATTTATACGTCGTTTTTTTACTGCATTATCTCCTACCTTATTGATTTCATGTTCTAGCTCTACGTTGTTTTTGTTAGATTTTTTCCGCTTTTTCTTATTAGTCATACCTGAGCCTACTTCAGAATCATCTGATTCTGAAGTAGGTTCATAAACATCTGAATCTGCTTCTCCTTCTCCGAAAATGGTTGTAAAGTCTTCTTCGTCGGATAAATAGTCAAAATATTGTTTTTTCATTGTATGACGCTTTTTACATGGTGGTGGGTTACTATCTATATTAGAAACAGGCACAAAGGTAACGCTAAAGCTGGTAGAGGGCAAAGGTTCTATATTGATGTTATTTGTTGAAGACAAAGGTTCTGTCTCGACAGAACCAGTTGAAGGCAAAGGTACTGGAACGATATAACTGGTAGATGGCATAGGTTCTGTCTCCATATAATTGGTAGAAAGCGAAGGTTCTATCTCGATATAACTAGTTGAAGGTAACGACAATTTTGATGTAGATTTTATAGATAGTGGTACATTTATAATTTCATCGCTAATTATTTTTATTTTCTCTGTAAATTGTTTTTCAGGCTTTGGTGAAACAGCTACGTTTACAGAGATAATATTGCTGATGTCATTATTTATATCTCCAAGTAAATAATTTTTTGATTGATTTAAATCATCTAAGTTAGATGATGAAGTAGGTTCAGAGTTTTCATTAACATCAAAATGTTTGACATCATTTGAGACTTTAGAAAATGAATTCTGTTTGTACCTATTTATGCCCTCGTCTGGTTGAACATCAAAATTGATTTTTCTTCGAATTTTCTGAAGCTTTATTTGTTGTGAATTGCGTAATGCCTGCCCGATAATATCATATGCTTCTGTTTCTGAGCCATATCTTCTCCTAAAATATAAAAAAAACAAGTATTAGCATTAGTATAAGCAAGCATTAAAAAGAGTTTTAGGTAAGTAACTAGAACAAATAATATAATATATATATATATAATATATATATATATATATTATATTATTTGTTCTAGTTATATTCTATTTATATATAATATATATATATAATATCGGTACCGACCTGAAACATTGTTTTTCTGGATAGGTTAGTAGGTAGGTAGGTAGGTAGATAGATAGATAGGTAGGTGGGTTGAAAGGCAGGTAGGTAATTAGGTAGCTAGATAGGTACCTAGTAGCCAGGTAGGTTAATATAGCTATCGAGATAAATTATTATTATGCACTTATAACTAATGTTTCTTCACCTCAAACAGTAGGCAGTCCTCAAACACAGAGTTAAGCTATTAATGGTATAGAAAATTAATTTCCTTGACCGCCATAGTCAAGCAATAAGTCACTGGTAACAATAGCAACTATACGTGTAAACCATACAACCATTAGCCCACATCATGCATAATATGCCAGATGAAAACGACAAAAATGAAAGCGCTTGAATATAAACACCTGTGGATGCACTACAGGATGAAATAACAATTTCAACACCCTTCGGGGCACAGTCGGCGAACAACCGACTTGCGAAACGTGAGGTTATGGATTCGATACCCACCTTGAACAAATGTCGGTGTGATAAACACGATTATTTGTTCTGTGTGATGATTTTTTTTCTATCAATTATGTATGTACCTACCTATTAACAAAAAAAGTAGTAACGACTTAATAGTTATTATTAGAAATATTGTATTTTTAATTAATATAGATAAGTACAATTATTATTATTTATCTAGTTTGTATAGTATAAGTTCCTGCTTCGTTTGAGATTAGGTACTTAACTTCATTGAAAATAACACAATATTTCTAAAAATAACTACCCATAACACCTATTTTTTTTACATCGCATTCACAAGTTCAGTAAGTATTTCATTTTCTGGGTAATATAATTTTAAAGCATTCATAATTAAAAAAGAAATAAACTTACCGTTTACGAAACTGCTCGCTAAAAACACTCGCACGCACGCGTGGCGGTTGGGCAACGTATCACAGAACACTGAATGATCGCACGGACTGGCAACGTGTTTAGTGGGGATTAATTATTATAGAGTAACCGAGAGCTTTGTGTTTGCGCGCACAAGATAAGTGCCAAATATTCGAAAACCTATTGGCGTAAGTGTCTATTAAAATTTTATTATATTTATCTAACCGACAGACATGGATATTTTTTTGGGAGGGAAAATTAAGATAAGCGCCATTCAGAATGTTTGTAATGATTTAGTAAAATAGTACTAACCGCCACAACAATAATGGAAAATATGTGTTTTTTTGGATTAATTAACTTTTTTGCAATAAATATTTCTAGCTAAATTCGGTCAACGAACAAATATCAATATTTTAATGAAAGCCTAAAGAGCATAATGGTCAATTGCGAAAATATAATATATGACCAACTACCATTGTAAAAAAAAACATCAATGAACCTGTCGTTTATGACTTTAAATTTAATGAAATTTTTCAATTTTTCAATTGCCTAACCTCCAAAAAGTTTGTCCCAGGACCATGAAACTGGTACCAATCAACGCAGAAAAATCTGCTGATTCCAAATATGTATATAACTCATTTCAGCTAAAAGTGTCGCTTATCCCTTTTTGGCCGTTAACCGTCGATATGTTTTTTACTGTTCATTTTTAAATTAGGGCTAAATTAACTTCAATATATAAAAATAAAACTCATTTGAAAAGATAAATCTATTCCACATAGCCTTCTTCTTGTTTTAGATTATGTGTAGTTATTAGTTACAAGTCGAGTTAACAGTAAAAGTTTGAATAAAAACCTATTTTTCTTGCGGCTTAGGTTTCAAAAGCCCTTTCCGGTTTTCTACTCAGTTACTTGAGTGCTAAAACTTCGTTATTTTCTCTCTCAAACTCATAGTAGCAATAAGCTTGATAGAACTTTGTGAGCTTAAATTAATTTTGTAAGGGTTTATAATCCATTTTTAATGGCTTAATTGAAAACAGTTAGGGCAAGATAAAAACTTTTTTATTAAAATAATTTTATGGTTTCTAGTTTACATAATGAATTGTGTGAAATTTATCAAAGCGTCATATTTTATGGTTCAAATAAACACTTAAGTACATTTATTTACCTTTTATTTATTTTCTGACTGTTTCTTAGCTTTAACATTATTTAAGAAAATTTGGGCATACTCGATTTAGCCAGTTCACTGAAAGATTTAAAATCGTATACTGGTGGAAAAATTTAGTTGCTAATGTAACTGGCTAACAGCGTTACCTTATCATCACTATCACTACATAGTCACTACATAGTATAAAACAAAGTCGCTATCTCTGTCCCTATATCCCTATGTGTCTATGTGTGCTTAAATCTTTAAAACTACGCAACGAATTTTGATGCGGTTTTTTTAATAGATAGAGTGATTCAAGAGGAAGGTTTTTATGTAGAATAAATGCATAATATAGTATGGAAACACTGTTAATTTTCGAGGTTTCTAATGTGATGTAGCAAATAAACACATTTTTTGCGCTTACATTGCAAACGCTGGTTGCACCCTACGAGATAGATCAAAATAATATATTACAGTATTATACACCGTAAAAAGGTCTACAAAAAAGTCCGCAACGGTATATGTCTATCTCTTAGGGATAACCAACAATAAACATTTTTTATTCCTTTCTTTTTACGAGAAATAATGGCTTATTTACGAAGCGATATTAAGCAATACAGAATGAATACTTATACAATTAAGTAAATTAAATACATTGTGCATTTAATATAGATGAAAATCGCCCTTTACTGTATCTAATTTAAATGAACATATTCGAAGATATTACAGATTTAAAATGCACGAATCGTGTCGTCGACGCGGCGGGGGCATCTAAACTCCACCCGTCCGAAGCCGGGGCAGGTCGCTAGTTGTATATATACAGAGACCAAAAAACACATTTTCTTGAGGATTATTATCGACCAGTAGCATACTAGTGCTGATTCTTGACACATATCAACAGCCTTTAACGGTCGCAGCCTTTCAGAGGTCTTAGCCTACTAAATCTACTTATCAACCTCAGATCAAATAAAAAAAGGTAGATAACGCACGGCCTTGTTCTTGTTGAAGCAAAAAAAAACTAGACGACGAAAAGTAGCGTAGTTTCATAGCATGTTTGTGCGTTAACGCGTGTGTTTACTTAGAAGTAGCAGATTTTTTTTTTGATTTAAGAATGACAAGGCCGTGCATTATCTATCCTTTTTTATTTATCTGAGTTATCAACATAGAATAATAAATTTCTAGACTTCATTCACTACATGATGAAAAAGATAATTGCCTTTCAGCAGCAGTATCATATAAAGAAAAAATGGTTGCTAAGAAAAAAAAATACTCATTTTAATAATACGTGTGTACTTTTAAAGTTGATGAACTCTTGACGTTAGCTAGTAAATTATAATAATACGTTGTAAGATTTTGTAGAACATTTCAAATATTCACAGCCCCCAGAGATCCCTCTAAAGAATGTAAGATATTGGAAAACCCATATCGGGACCTTTAATAAAGGATAAGCTGAATAACTTTAGCGTTGTTTCCAATAAATTCATTATATTTGTTACTCTAGATTGTATTTATATAAAAACAATTTCGATTCGATAACTATTCGATTCTTTGGAGATAATATAGCATAATTATTTGTAATACTTTTTTAATACCTTATTTGACTGCACGTTTGGCCTAGTGGTTTAACGGTCACCACGCCGTTTCCTACTTCGCCAAGTGTCGTGGGTTCAAATTCCACGTAGGACAACACTTTGTGTGATCCACAAATTGTTGTTCTGAGTCTGGGTGTTCTTTGTGTCCGTTTCATGTGTGTTTGTAAAGTCCCCCGCGACACAGGATTTATTCCTAGTGCGGGAGTTGTCTTTTTTAAACAATATCAAAGTACTGCATGATTTTTAATCGTGTTTTAGTGAGCAACCACTCACTAAACTAACTTTAATTTTAATAACATAATATTACTTGTTTATGTCTGATTTATGTTTGCATGATTTCGTATTAAGTATAAGGACTGACATCATCACTATTCTTTTGGTGCTATCGTAAGAGCTGACTAGGGAGAGAATTACGCAGTTTACCAGCACTACAGAGAGAAGGAAAACTTGGATCAAACCCTATACTAACCCGTCTGGTCAGTGTGTCACAGGAGGCCAAGATTTTATATTTAAGAAAAGCCTTAATTATGTCCAGCCATAGACTAAAGACTGTTGGTAATATCTAATAAACCATTAAAGGTAGTAGATCCACGCTGATTTCAGCACGAACGGGCCGGCTCGACCGGGGCGGTACTAACCTCGCACAGAAAATCAACGTAAAATGATAGCCTTCGTGCTGTTGTGTTTCGTTGGTGAGTGCGAGACCGGAGGCCCAAATAGCCTATTCAACAAGTTCCATGCTTGTTGACTAGACTAAAAGATGCAGAAGCATCACTAGGGTGCCATGGTGTGGGTCACCATGCTGCATTGTCTGCATTCGCAATGGGTATGGTGACCACCACTCTTGGATTTTGCTTATCCTTTCTATCAGGCAGAGGAGAGTCATTTTGGCGAGCCATACATAAAAGAAAACACATTAACGACAGATACTCCCTAGTCAATCGATATGAGCAAATTTACGTTCGTACTATAACCTTACTTAATACCCATAGTTCCAGAAGTCCTATGTTTTAAACCGGTTCTGGTTTGTATTTACCTGGTCGTCATTACCTTGCAAACGTTATTCTGAACATACGACAAATAGAAATTCTGTAATAACACGTAAGGAGGAAAATAGCTGGAACATTAGTTTTCATATAAATGGAAATATAACCGGGGGTAATAAGCACTTCAACTTCTCGTCGCAATTGCTTTTTTTTTGCAAATAGACGTTGTACAGGGGAATCGAGTTTATTTACGGCATTATTCTTATAATGGCTCCGTAGTACTACCCTTGGGCACACTTTTAGCTGAAAACGTTCGCATTGCAGCTATGGGACGCATTAAAATTTAAACTTTGGGAAGTTCGTATTGTACTTTTAGCTTCTTTGAATTATTTATTCATTTTTATAATCCAACTAACTC
Source organism: Diaphora mendica (assembly GCA_949125395.1). Lineage (NCBI taxonomy): Eukaryota > Metazoa > Arthropoda > Insecta > Lepidoptera > Erebidae > Diaphora > Diaphora mendica. The sequence goes on from OX421311.1 coordinate 28,268,958, forward strand.
GAATTATATTTTCCTGTAGCTATAGTCGTCCCAACGATTCCAGTCTAATATTTTAACAGATCTTGTAATAGTCATCTAGAATACTTTCATGCATGTGAAAATTTTGTTACCTCACCCTAGAATGGTTGAATGGATTAGGATGAAATCGGCACAGCGACAGATTATAATCTGCCTAAAAATAGATATAACATTGCGCAAACTTAATAATATTATCACGTATTGTCAGGAAATACAAGCAAAAATCTTTTCATTATGAAAAGATTTATACTTTTAAGCTAAAAATAATATAAATTTTAATTCCGGGAATAACTGAATCTGTTATAAATTCAAACAGTGGCACCACAACCGCAGATACCGTTGCCCAGTATGCCAAATCCGGGTCGTATCTGACAAAATCGTGTAACTTTATGGGCGGAGAAATTAGTGCATAAATCCTGCCGTATATAGCTTAGATTAGTGTTCGTAATGTTATGTCCTGTACAGCTTTGTATTCATTAAGCTATTGGTTTATTGAGTATCTGGTACGAATTAGTTGCATCCAAAGTAATAAAGATATTAAATAAAAAGCAGCATTTAGTCGAAATATAATTAGATATATTATTATATGAACATTATATATAATACATTATTATTGCAGTTTTTAATTGCTTGTCTCTTTATATAATTTGAAAATACGAGCAAATATACATATAATATTCATTATAAAAACGTAGAACTAAGTAAGTCATTTATGTACATTTATTTGTATTCAGTAAAAATCAATTCTAGTCACTAGAAAACGTATATGAATTGAGGCCTGTATATTGATTCTAAACTTAGTTTTTTTTTTGCCTTGGTATTAAAATATGATATTTCATCAAATACATAAAGCAAACCAAGCTTGTAGCGATTTGAACCAAAATATGGAAACTCAAATAAGAGCACGATCGAGCAGTGAATATTACTTTTATGTAAGCTATTTATTGCAGATAGCACTGATATTCCCGGTAGCCTGAACGTGTCACTGAATGGACAGGCTGTACTGTCCACATTTCCACAACCCGAGGCGGGAAATACTCTGAATTTTGTGTTTATTTTAAACCAAGGCTTTTTGAATTATACGAATCACCGGGTCAGGTTATAGATATATTTAAATGTAATTTATACTCTCGATTGTCGGCACTTGATAGAACTTGTTATAATACATTCAAGAATTAAAATCACTTGTACTTATTCCACTATTTTATTTTTGTTCATACCTGACCGGTTTCGCCTTACAGCATCATCAAAGGTTACTGTAATTATGTTAACTAAAGATTTTAATGTATTAATATAAGGACACGTCATATGGGTTAGATTGTAACATGGATTTGAATTATTGTAACCATAGCGTTAAGCACTTTTTGGGTGAACAAAAATCATGGAACTCGCGTCATCGTCACCGAACGCTTTCCATGACCTATATGTATACTGTGTATACCATGTGTCCCAAAATTCAACGATAAGCGGGCGCCAAAAGGTAGACCTGCTCATGAGTACATAAGGAAAAAAAAAATATACCTAGTTTTTTTTTTAGTTACAAGAAAAATTTAGAATTTCTATGCTTAAGATTTTTATTTTATTTTATACCTAAATAGTGCTACTATTCACCACAACTCTTAAAAACACCAAATTGCCCGCAGTTTTTACACAAAAAACGTTCAAAATAATTTTTTTTCCCTAAAATTATGAAATATTTTTACTGTAAGTGTACTTTGACTCATGGTCTATATCATGAAAGGTATAAATTTTCAAAGAAATTCTAAATTTTTCTTGTAACTAAAAAAAAAACTAGGTATATATTTTTTTTTTCCTTATGTACTCATTAGCAGGTCTACCTTTAGGCGCCCGCTTATCGTTGAATTTTGGGACACCCTGTATGTATATGTATTTTTAGATAAACAAAAAGCGTGAAACTCTGTCATCATCACCGCACGCTTTAACAAGTTAGGTAGGTACTTAGTTTTCACTTCAATCGGCAGGCCCCAAAGACTGCAGTGAAGGTAAGCAAAATGTAATAATAGGATTGAACTGAGGAGGCGTGTAAATTGAAATGATACCTTTAGGTCCATGTAATTGTTTATTAAAACATACATATAAACAAACATGCTCACTCACACTATCATCCTAACAGATTTATTAACGCACAAGCATGTACCTACTTTAAGAAATAGAAAGTGTGTGTGAATAAAAAGACAATTTAAAGCAACTTAAATAAAATGTCAAAATTTTATCATGTGTGAAGTTTGTAGCGCCTAGTAAAACATGGTCTGTATAACTGCAAGTTCAGCTGACCATACGAACTGATACAGTCAGTTTACTGTCCAATATCCGCAAGAGTCGTAGTTTCCGGCCACAGACCGCTCGTCCATCGTCCTCCGCATCTGTCGCGTGTTACGAACGCCAATATTATACATCCTATGTCATTATAACATTACTTTGTTTTGCAGATGAACTTTTTCGTCGTATTTAATACCCAATGAATGATATGCATTTATTGCTTAAAATAAGTCTCAGGTCATGCTGACATAAAATGTTATCTAATAATCAAAATCAGTCGCAATCATTTTAAATTAATTGTTAATATTTTTGAATTATTAGGAGTACGAATCAATCAAAATAAGCCCACGTATCCAGTACTATGGAGTTGAACAAGTAAGAGATCATACCTACAGGGACACTCTTCTACGGATTGATAACATATGCATTTTATTCGTATTTAAGAAACTTTATTCACATATAAAATATTATTGCTGTCAATCAATTTTAAATTAAAATATCCAACAAGGATTTTTTTATTACTAGTTAGTAGTATTCACATAAGTAATTTCATAATATAACAAAATGTACAGATTACGATCGTCAACGAAATATTTATAAACCTTAAAGAAGAAGTCGTTAAACTTTTAAGCGTATAAATAATCTGCATGTTTAAATACATTTTTAAATAGAATGGTCAAAACGTATTCGGAGCCGTTTGTTTACAAGAGTAGCGGTCGACTCCAAAGAATGTTGAATTTTCTTTTCAAAGATTTGCAGGAATGTTTGCAACGGTGGTGTATGAAAGCGGTATTTCTTACCGAACGCTATTGCTATTATGGCTATAATATATTATGTATATATTTTTTATACAATATAATTCTGTTTTGATCAACTTAAAAAAAGTGTGTGGCAAAGGAAGAAGTGAAACAGAGAAAAACAGAGAATTTAGAATTTTTAGATGAATAACTATAAATTCTCAAAATTAAAAAAAAACCCCGACTTAATAACCTGAGTTCCCTTTAAAAAGTAAAAATCACTTTATGCGCTTTCATTTGACACCCCACTCGATGATATTTTTGCAGACATTCGGTTAATCTTCCCCACTTTCACCCCCATAACTTTTAAACGGCTCAACCGATTTTCATGAAACATGTCTAAGAACACTCGCACGTAACTCACCTTTCATACAAAAGAAATTAAATTGAAATCGCTTCATCCGTTCGAGCGCTACGGTGCCACAGACAGACAGACACGTGAAACTTATAACACCTTTCTTTTTGGTCGGGGGTTAAAAATTTATTCATTCTTATTCGATTGATTGAATTCTTCGAAACAGGCCAAAAATCCAAAATTTAGGCATCAAACTTTAAGTATATATCTTTTTTATAATAAGTATAATAAATACAAATAGATGCCAAAATACGCATTTTAGCGCCTATGCATACACTACTTAATATAATATATGTAATAACTGTTTTAAGACCTTCGCGTCTTAAACACATATCCATACAGTATCTGTCTTCTCTTCCAAGTCGCCCATCGCCCCACTCCATAAGGACGGTAGACGTTACGTACGTAAGTAATAATAATAAATTTTGGACATCTAACACACAACGCCATTTGGTCCCAAGACTAAGCAGAGCTGATGTTATGGGTACTAGACGACTAATATAAATACATAATATACTTTTTTTTTGTAAATACATACATATTATACATAGAAAATATCCAAACTTCGAAACCAATATTTGCAGGTCATAAGAACCCTATAACCTCAAGCACAGCAGTCGCATACGCTACCACTGCACTGCGCCAATGAGGCAGTCAAACAATTAACAAATTACAAATAATCAACGCGACCAAGTGCGAGTAGTCACACCTTGCATATAACGAAGGCATCGCTAAGGTCACTAGAGTCTACCCGTGACCACGAGCGGTATAACCCGTTTGAAACGTCGGGATATAGAAGGTATCATAACTTTTAACTGATTTTAGAGTAAGTCCCGTTATACTGGCACAGAATAGGAAAGAATGGCGCATTCTAGTGGCGGAGGCCAAGACGCACTTTTGGTCGCTGAGCCAGCAAAGTAAGTAAGTTGTTAAATCCTAAACTTTATTAAACCAAAATTATCCAGGAAAGCAATAAAACAATAAAAAATTTCCATTGCTACAGCGGATTTTCAACAAAGAATTTTCATATCCGAACACTGTATACTTATTCCATTTTCATTTTAAACTTTGGAATTCTCGCATACAGATTTTCAACATTAGTACTTGTCTCCAGTAATTTTTAACCCATTTTGCGCTTGGCTGTAGCGAAATATTATTTGAACGTTATTCTGACGTCACGTGCATCTGATTCGGGACGTCCCGCCCCTCTGCCCCTTGGGCCATTAATCATTGGGACAGTCTACGTGTCGACCTGACTGGGCCGACTATACACTTTAATATTATAGATCTACTGGTTACATTGTTGTACGTCATAATATTATTTCATACACTTAATAAGATATTTATTAATTGTATCACGATTTACGAGAGAGGATTTATTTTAATATAGTCATATAAGTTTGTTATTATGGACCTTAAACTGAATAAAAACGTTAATGAAACATATTCCTCGCCCCGAATAGGCTACCCTTTTTTAGTTTCTTCAGCTTAATGCTCGTTTAAGCTAGTGACGAGTGGAAGGTACGCCTCTTTTCGACTCCTGCATCCCAATAATGATGTAAGCTTATACGAAACGGTTGGTTGGGTGTCAGGTAACTAATTTTAATGAATCTTTGACAGAAGTCAAAGGGCGTTTAAATTTAAAAATGTAAATTAAAATAAAGTAATTTTATTTTCAAGGTAGCTTCTGTGCAATTATAAGCAAACGATACCTTTGTTAAGCAACAATTTTTATCACTTCCATTTTTGTGACAATTTAAAAGTTGTTCATACATCATGTTTGAAATCACGATTTACATATATTCAATGTGTAGATAATGAAATCTGAAGATGATAATGGTTTTGTTTATACTCTTTCACTTTCACTTAGTAGGTAGTAGAGCCACGCTGATTTCAGCACGAACGGGCCTAACCGGGGCGGTACTACCCTCACACAGAAAATCAACGTAAAATGACAGCGTTCGTGCTATCGTGTTTCGTGTGTTCGTGTGTCGTGTGCCGGAGGCCCAATGATGCAGAAGCATCACTAGCCCGCCAGGGTGTGGGTCACCATGCTGCATTGTTGCATTGTTTGCATTCGCAGTGAGTATGGTGACCGCCACTCTTGGATTCTGCTTATGCTTTCCATCAGGCAGAGTAGAGTCATTTTGGCAGGGTCAAACATAAAAAAACCGTACCGTGGCTCCTCTCGCGTGCATGTCGATTAACGCTGTTAAGAGTAGCCTATGTCTTGCCTCAAAAATCAAAATATCTCCACATATTTTCACCGTGGGAGAACCACGCTTCGGCATGCATGGGCTGACTCGACCGGAGTGATACCACGGCCTCACATAAAACCGGTGAGGAACAGCGCTTGCGCTGTGTTTCACCGAGTGAGTGAGGATACCGGTGGCCCATACCCCCCCAACCCCTCCCCGCATCCCCGTACCCATCCCCCAAAGGCCGGCTACGCACTTGTGACGCCTCTATAATATTATAGTACAGTATAATATAATAGTAGATAAATAAATACTGAATTTGAATTTTAACTAGTGACATTTAAATAATTGAGAACCATTAAATATTCTAAATAGTCTTAACTAAAGTTCTACAAGCAATTATTTCGTGCTAGCGAAATAAGTAGATTATGTTTTCTAAAGCATCTACAAGAGATAGTACTATAATTTCGATCAGAGATAAGGCTACGTTCCCTTAACAAATTACAAATACTTCAAACTTATAAAACAATTTCTATAAAACAGTATCAAGTAATAAATGTTGATTTTTAATCGTGGCCAGACATTATTTCAGACGGAAATTTATGGAAATATCTAGCAGCATGTAAAACTAAACTCTTTGCTGTTGTTACAAAGTTCTTTTTTGGTTAGCATAAGCTGTCCAAGGAAGGAAAGGAAATTAATTAATTAAGCAACAGCGTTAAAGAAACCAAAATTTAAGAATCACAGAAAGTAAAGGGATTCAATGACGAAGTTCTTGTACGCCTCTATATTAGTATAGATATAATTTGTACTTTAGACTAATACACTCATACAGTGACATTAATTTACTTCTTACTCTTGAATGGTAATTGGGGGTTGGGTATGAAAAGGATATAAAATTATTTTCAGCCCTACATGAAAACATTCTAAGAAAATTACTAAAGTACCTGCTGTCGTCTTAATATCTATGTATTATTATTTCTTCTTGTACCTACTTTTTTACTACCTACTAATTTCTTGTGACAAAAATATTTTATAGTACCTTTTAATAAAAGCACATACTATAATTTATGTGATATTGAATATTAATTGTTACGAAACTTTTATTTTTCTTTATTATAATCTTCCTAGTGAATAATTTCATTTGTATAATTTTTCATTATTTATTTAAATAATATGTTTTAATTAAAAATGCCCTCCAAAATGTAAGTTCCCACCTTGAAAGTGATGGATTTATTTATTCCTTCTAATAGTCGATTTCTTTTATTTATTTTTATTTAATAAGGGGCAAACGAGCAGACGTATCACCTGATGGTAAGTGATTACCGCCGCCATGGACACCTGCAACACCAGAGGCGTCACAAGTGCATTGCCGGCCTTTTAAGAAGGAGTACGCTCTTTTCTTGAAGGTTTGAAGGTCGTATTGGTCCGGGAATACCGCAGGCGACAGTTCATTCCACAGTTTTGTTGTGTGAAGCAGAAAGTTCCTAGAGAACCGCACAGCTGTGGACTGCCAGCCATCTAAGTGATGGGGATGAAACTGTTGTCGCGTAGGACGATGGCGGAAAGAGGCGGCAGGAATCAGCCCGAACAATTTCTCGGAGCACTCCCCATAGTAAATGCGTACGATATACATATATAATATAATATAGTTACGAACGAATGTAAAGCTCTATTGTTGGGGATATAAATGCTTATTTAAACATTAAAAATGAGTTTAAATCAATAAAAAATATAGCAATATAAAAAAAATGGTACAAATATTTTAGGGGAAAATTTCTGGGAAATGACTGTGGGGAAATTTCGACCAGTTACCTTAACTAATGAGGCTAACATCCACCATGACTCCCCTAAACGAGAATAAAAAAAGAAATGGAATGGACAGTCTTCATTACTTATTTTTTTGGTTTTTAGCATTAGGGTGATCATTTATAGTAACTGTTCTATTACTCACTAAAATAATTGAAAGTTCTAAAAAAAATGCCTGAATGGGAATCGAACCCACGACTTCTGGTTTAGCAATCAGAGCCACTTATCACTAGACCAACACAGGAAAGTCAGTATCTATCCAGTATCTAACTTAATTTACTGTTGAGAACTCCTCTTAAAACATTCGTATACAATAGCAGTATTTGATATATGAGTGTTTTTTTTTAATTATTCGATTTCATAACAATTCAGTTGACAAAACTCTCATATCTGTCTATCTATATATATAAAAGAGTAAGGTGACTAACTGACTGACTGGCATACCCAGAGATCAACGCACAGCCCAAACCGCTGAAGCTAGAATCCTGAAATTTTGCATGTAGGTTCTTTATATAACGTAAGTGAGCACTAACAAAAGATTTTTTGAAATTCCACCACTAAGGGGGTAAATCAGGGAATGAAAGTCTGCGTGAGCGAAGCCGCGTGTAAAAGCTAGTAGTTGAATATAATACAAGTAATGTAATGACGCTGTCAATTTTGTATATCCTCCAAGTTTTAGTAGTACTTCTCTTGCACAAACAAAATACTCAAGTAACATAAACGCTCCACCCCACCAAAGTTCTTAACCGATGCAAAAGTTAACACAACAGGCCCGTGATAAACGATTGACTCGATGACTTGAAAAAAGTAACGCCCAAAACGACGATCGCGTTCGACTAACGATGTCCATTATACTGCGATATCACGAGAACGGCTCCATCGAAGCTTTTCACTTGCGGAGATTTTACTTCAGCATGAAGTGTCCAAATGAGTCTAATTTGACCGAATTGGTCGTTCGCTGTTCAATACGTGGTACGAGACGAAACTTTGTTACAGTTTTTGCGATGAAATATGTCGGCTGAAAGTTTATAGTTTCAGTAAGTGAGTTTTGGGACAGTTTTGCCTTCTCCAAATATTTTTTTTTGTAGAGAAAGTCTTCACTATATTGGTAAAAGTGTATTATACAAAGTTGTTATCTAACACATCTGTTTTACTTTAGTTAAACGTTTAAGTTTTCTAAGATAAGCGTTATATCCATGTCACCTTAGAAACAATAGATATTAATAACGTCTTATTTGAAAACCATAACTAAGGAATCTATACTAATATCATAAACGCGAAAGTTTGTAAGATGGATGGAAGGATGGATGAATGGATGGATGGATGGATGTTTGTTACTCTTTCACGCAAAAATTACTGAACGGATTTGGATGAAACTTTACAGTAATATTGCTTATACATCAGAATAACACATAGGCTACTATTTGCAGCGATAACCGATATATGTATACAATACAAAGTACTTGAAATGTATTGTAAAAGTATACATTTTTTCCTGAGTATAATCCATAACATGGAATTGGCGAATGAAGGATGAAGCTTTCGTCCCTTGTTTGGCAATCAATCAACTTACTTAAACTGACGGCAGCCGGTCATCTATATCAATTGTAGGTACGCCTTATCGGTGTATATTTGTAAGAAACTTGCCAAATAAAAATCATATTCTTCTTAATCATTCATCAAATAGTTATTAATTTTTGACTCCCTTAACCTTTATTACTTCTTTTCTTTTTAGTTTTTATTTATTACTATTCTGATTGATACATTTGTACCTCTTAATTTTTTTCCATAGTTTAAACTTAGCTGTTTGAGTCTATTTTTTTAGTAATCTTTTCTCTAAATGCTACTTACATACACCGAGTAATATTCTTTTCTACCTCTTTTTAGGTTTTTTTTTTATGTATGGCCCGCCAAAATGACTCTACTCTGCGTGATGGAAAGCATAAGCAGAATCCAAGAGTGGCGGTCACCATACTCACTGCGAATGCAGACAATGCAGTATGGCAACCCACACCATGGCGGCCTAGTGATGCTGCTGCATCTTTTAGTCTAGTCAACAAGTGGAACTTGTCGACTATCGACAAAAAACAAGTGGAACTTGTATTTTAATATTTTACTATTTTTAATAATAATTATTGCAGTCATTTTTTAAAACCACGGGATTTAAGTATATAACTTCTATATGTTTCAAGAAATAAAAGAAAGGACAGAGGTATATTCATGTTTGTGACTACCTTAATAATCTGTTTTATGAAATAAATGGATACTCTTATTGTTTAAAAAATTAATTGATCATTTGAGAGCCTTCTAGAGAATCTACACTGATTAAAGGACTCTGATAACAATTAATTGTTTACAAATATATAAGCCTCCATTTCCCATATATAATGTTTATCATTAACTAAAGAAGATAACGATTTTATAGAAGCGTAAAGCCTGTCGGGATCGATTTCTAAAATACAATTTCTCGGGCATAGAGGCATGGAATGGAAGGAGCACAAACGACGAACCTCGTTAGTGCAAAGACGCCTCTCATTGGATTAATTAGTTCCCCGTTCGGAAGGAACATGCCGACATACTTTCGTAACCAGTATATCGCCGCCGACTCTAAGAGTATCCTTATTGTTCAAGATGCCTCACATTTTCATGTATATTTTAAGTTAGCCGCGTTGCAACGGCTTCGGAAGTTGCCTTACCCCGTAATCCTTTAACAATGTTAGAGGAAAGTATTCAACATGCTCTAAGGGGTTTCCACTTTGTTTAGTATGAATAGTTAATTAAGAAATAATTGAATTTTAAAGTAAATTATGTCATTCTTGTAAAATTTGTACGGTTAGTGTTCTGGGGTTCAAATGAAGTTTGTGATATTGTCAATTTTGAAATCCTCTGAAGTAGGGACAATATTTTGGATTAGATAAAATAATTACACATCCTAGTAATGTTGGAAGGATGTTCAAAGTCTAGGAAGATTAAATAAATAAATTGTATTCCATATCAATGATATATGTATAATATTATATAAGGTTAAAATGCTTTTTTACACACGGAAAGAGAGACCACTGAAAAAATTATGAAATTTGATAGAATTAATCAAAGTTTTTTTTGCACTTCATCGAGTAAATAACGGTCATCGAAAATGTCACTGGCATATTGCTATTAAAGTACACATACATTATACCTTGAAAAGTGTTTGAACCTCTTCCATGATGTTCACTGAAATCATACTCCAAAAATATTTATTGAAACTAAAGCCATCTTAAGTAACTCTTTTGTTGTTTTCCTGACTAAATAAGGTTACCAAATATCTAACGAGGAGTTGTCTTTTGAACTGCAGATGTCCACAGGCGGCGGTGACCACTTGCCTTCAAATGACTCTACGGCTAGTTTCTCTCCTAAATCTACCATAAAAATACGACCACTATAACCGAGATTTGCTCGATATTTTTTTTGGTAAATCTAAAAATGAGTCTTTATTATCTAGATCGTTTTCTTGCCCTCTAAACCCCCGTTCGAATTTTTTTTCGTTTGGAAATCCCCTCGAATACCACCTCCTGGTGGCATGTCGACCTCGAACCGACTAAATCCGCAAGCCGTCTCGGGTGGAAGCCGAGGAACCAGGTGTACACTACCAAGGAAAACCCTGGTAGGGGGCCACCTACGGTTTGTACATGGCCCCCTACTGTGTAGGAACCCCAGTGTTCCCGTTACTATCCCCAGGGCGCGCACGATTCGCATCGTCCGCGCCTCCACCCGGCCCTCGAAACCCCCTGCATAACTACTAAATTTCATGAAAATCGTTGGAGCTGTTCCCGAGATTCAGATTTTATAATTGCTCGATTAAAAGTATTAGATGGTTAGATTTGCCATTTGCACGACGTTTGCCTTTAATATATAAAATATATTGTGTATGTATTTCTACAGGAAAACTTAACAAAATGCGAAGTTACATAATATATTATGCTATCAAACCGGCACATATCACATCAATATGGTGACAAAATCAAACGGCAAATCTTCAAAGTACGTAATCAAAGAAGGAAATATGATTCTTTTTACTTTTTTGTCGACGTGTGAGACACACGAAATGTGTGAAGCATTTCGCTCACAAGGACAACGCCTTTGTCGGCATTTTGTTAAAGTTTTAGATTAAACATTTGTAACAGACATTTAAAGGTTTTATATATATATATTTAAATCGCTAATTTAAAATAAATGTGGTTAAAATTAGCCTTGATCAAATTGACTTAATTAATATACATAACAAATACTCTGTCCATCTGTTATGCTTACACGGCTATGCCGCTACACCGATTTCAATGAAATTTGGCATGGAGATACATCGATTCTTGAGGAAGAACATAGGATACTTTTGACCGCGATAACCGATATACTTGTATATAGACATATTGTATACCGCCCGCAATAGTAATAATATAATATCAGATGTATGTTATGTACGATACTTTCTGCCATCCCTTCGAACGAATACTTCAAAAGATTGACAATTTAGGTACCTATTGTCTTTTAATCTATGGCCATTAAAACTAGGCCACATGCAGACATCAGTCAGTCCGACGCTTCGTCGTGCATGACCACAAAAACAGATGTCTGGGTTCGCTACTGACATAAAAACGGTAAAGGGCAGTGGCTTAGTTCCGATAGTAGGAACAAAGGTCCCGCAGTGACATAGCAGACCATAATTAATATTATTAGCTGTCAACAGCAGACGTTTCTTACTTTTTCGTGACGCAGTTAATATTTGTTCTTTTGACAAGTTTTGTTTCGGTGCCAAGTATGGTTTTGTTTCAATTTTTTAATGGTAAATATACATTATATTGTTTTACTTAGCATTTCAAAATACACCAAACTGTAACTTACTTTTAGTGGCTTAGTTATATTTATTAGTTATTATCGTATCATCCGCCGTAAGTACTAAATAGTAACAACATAAGGTAACAATTCAATGCCTTGGCAAACGACACAAATGTTCATTTATTACCGACATTAAGTTTTTTAACGACAGACAGTACAAAAAACATAAGACAATAGAAAAATATTGGGCGACATAATGTGTTTTAAAAGAACGTCACCATATGGTTGTCGAGACGATAAAGCTGATAATATCTGTGACAGTTGGTGCAAAGATTATACTACTAATTACTGTTTGAAAAAATGTTTATTCAGAGTATTTTAGTTCTTATTGTATACGTTTTATACAATAAGAACAATTACTTTAATTTAACAGATACTTTCGAAAAGGCCAATTATAGGCTTAGTGTATTGAAATCCTAATAACGACTCTGAAAACATAATAAATTCAGGAATAAAAAAAGTTAAATTTGAATTTAGACTTTTCTGTTGTGTAGCGATTGTGGCACGAATACCAACAAAAGAAGGAGGTATGCTGTCAGTTTTTTTTAAATTCATGGTTATTAGCATATTCTGTCACGATTATAGTTAAGAGTTTTTATTATTACATTTCTTTTTTATCATAATATAAGACCTTTTACAGTATTGTAAACGAAAGCTTGTCTCTAATTACATAATTATATTTCACTAGTTGTTGCCCGCGGCTCCGCCCGCGTATATGTCGGTTATCGCGGCAAATAGTAGCCTATGTGTTATTCTGATGTATAAGCTATATTACTGTAAAGTTTCATCCAAATCCGTTCAGTAGTTTTTGCGTGAAAGAGTAACAAATATCCATCCATCCATCCATACTTACAAACTTTCGCGTTTATAATATTAGCATAGATAGTATAGATTTTCACAGATAATTATGTATTATATTAACTATCTATACTCATTATATATATCCATACTCTGTCTATTAACTATCTATCGAAAAAAATAATTACTATACAAATTTCTTAGTCATTTTTTCATAAAAAATAAAAGTTATTGTTTAAAAATTAGCCATACTAATAAAACAAATAATTTGTAATACGGCCATTCTACAAAAAAGAAATAATAATTTGCAAAAAATACAACGAAAATGCAAATTACGTTCCCATTCAAATTAAAATACTTAGAATACCCTTAGCTGTGAGGGATTATACAAACACACGTGTAACGAGCACAAAATACATAAAGTCGAAACTCAACGCGGCGGCACTTGGTTAGGTGATTATTTAAACCACCGCCCCATCCTTTATAATGAGTTGAATATTTGCTGTGTAGCCCATGGAGTATTTTTATAAAATCTATTATATAGAAAGGAAAAGTGAAACCAAAACTTGATATTCTTTTGTAAAATCTGCTCTGACTGCACAGATGATGGCAGACGAAATGAACTTGTACTATTAAATCATGCCACTGCGAACTCTAGAAACAGGGATACTTTGCTCTTTGTGCTATTTAAAGGCGATGAAGCTTCATCATAAGTTTAACAAGAATATAAAGAAATTAAATAAATTATCCTGACGAATACATTAGATTTAAATTTTCGAGATTTTTTGATGACCTGTGTCTATTTGTTCAATGGATAAATTTTGTAGAATTTATACCAAACTAGCTGACCCACGCAACTTAGTTTGCGTCTCTTTTCAATCATGCTCGGGTCCTATTTGTCTAAGCATGATGTTAACTTAGGAACTCCTATCTTAGGCACGTCAGGAAAGCATACAAAACAAATTAAATTAAAAAGCTTTTTAAAAACAAGCTTTTAGTGGAATGCCTCGACACGAATCAAACGAGTCCAAACTCGACGATGTTGCGACGTTTCTTTACAGAGTTCCTATGGCCACCTTACAGCTCCAGCATCAGATCAGCTCCATGTCATTATAATATTGTATTGTCATGCTGTATACATCTGCTTGCAAAATTTCAGCAAAATCGGTTAAAGATATCTGCTTTAAAATTTAATTGCAAGATTCCACCCGAACATACAAGCATACATATTTATTATTACAGATTGCAAGTTAATAAAAAGCTTGTAAAAACGTAAAAATCGGTCAGATAGTTTCGGAGTTTATCGTGATTTTAGATTCATTAAATCTATATTTAAAAAATATCTACTTATATATAAATTTGATTTTAAAATTCAGAAGTGAATTCGATTTAGAATTATTCCTTAAAAAAGAGTTTTCAGAAATAAAACGAAAGAGTTAATGAAGAATGTAGCCTGAGGCGGTTCAGTTCCTTTCAATTTAACTGAAGTACCGTAATCCTACTAATCGGAATATTATGTTTCAATTCCTTTTCCAGACAAGCGGAAACATCTTTCGATTTCAATCCAATTTTTATAAAATATTGTTTCTGTAATGGAGAAGCTTGAGTTATTTTAAATGGAAAATCGTTTCACAAATCTGCTGATACAAATACTTTTAAATAGATTCTATCACAATCTATACATCACAAAAATATACTCTACTTTTTAATGATTTGAAGCAATGAATAACGTCAAATGTAGTACAATTTTTTCTAGGCGTTCCTCTACGATTAAACTATAAACAGTATTTTCTCTACATTTGGGGGATGAGATCCAGACGTAATTATAACATTAAAATTAAAATTTAAAAAACGCCCTACGCAGCATCAGGACGAAGTTATCAAGTAATTGTCATTTAATGATTGTACTGGTACGCGTGAAGCATTTAATCGAGTTATCATACGCCAAAAATGCCTAATAGTTTTGTATGGTTTTGTATGTCTGTGTATGTTCCACTATAGCGCCTAAACTATTGAACCAATTTTAATGAATGAGGTGTCAATAGATGTCGGCGCACGGGCACCGAGCAGCGGCGGGGGAAAGGAGGACAGCGACGCGAGGAGGCAATCCTTCGGTTCTACGTGACTCCGCGCAACACATTCAGCAGCGACGCTTGCCTTACATATTATGTATTTAGTTTTTTTTTTTTTATGTTTGGCCCGCCAAAATGACTCTGCTCTGCCTGATGGAAAACATAAGCAGAATCCAAGAGTGGTGGTCACCATACTCATTGCGAATGCAGACAATGCAGTATGGCGACCCACACTATGGCGGCCTAGTGATGCTACTGCATCTTTCAGTCCAGTCAACAAGTATGGAACTTGTTGACTAGAATAATTGGGCCTCCGGTCTCGCACTCACCAACGAAACACGACAGCACTGCTGCTGTCATTTTACGTTGATTTTCTGTGCGAGGGTAGTACCGCCCCGGTCGAGCCGGCCCGTTCGTGCTGAAATCAGCGTGGCTTTACTACCTCTATAGTTATCCTAAATACAAGTCTTATTTATACAGTTCACTCTAGTTTATTTACATTTACCTAAGTAATAGGACCCTACTATACCTACCGTAGACAATAGATTTGTAATAATTACCTAGGTGATATAAATTATATAAATTTAGCCTATATAAATTTTATCATAACTTTTTACGTAGTTGGATTTTTTTTTAATAAAAGTTTATTATTTAACAATTGTTTGTGTCCTAAGAAAACTAAAGCCTTTATTTATGAACGTTTCTTGAGTTTCATCATAGTCCAAAAAGAGCTATCTAGAAGACTAGACAGTAAACACTATTATACAAAATTATCCCGTGTAACAAGGTCTTAATTTCTTAATGTGTGTTCTTCCTATTTAGCCGACGCACGCCTCCTTTGAACTAGAAAACGAGTTTCGCGAATATTACTGTGGTTAAAGTATGATCATATTACATACCGATCTATAAAACATCCACGTGTACCATTTCTATTACTTGGGTCATTGACATCAAGTAATTCATATCTCCTTTATATCTCAAGTTAAAATAAAATGGAATACATTTGTTAAGTTATGAAGAGAAACCACGCCCTTGAATACTTATTTTTGTTGGAGGAGTTTTACTCCGAAATTTATTCCTTTAGTTATTGTAAGATGTATTTAAGTGGTGTAAAAATTTGTGCTAAGATGTATTTTGAGACAAAAAATCAATTACTCGTGTACTTAATTCAAATTACATAATTAACAGTTCATTGCATGGATTTTTTCATTTTTTCAATGTTACAGTCGCGTAGCAGATATTGTAAATTTTTATTGTAAATAATATAATATTTATAAATGAACAAATAAATTTCAAATCTAGTTACCATCGTAAAAGTTTTAGCTTTTTCAGGATTCTACAGTAGTATCTGAAGTGTTTTAATTAAATATTTTTAATTAACTAAATAACATTGGAGAATCAGTACGCTGAACTTAAAATGGGAGGAACCGATGGTCAGTGGAGTCGAAATCTGCATGAGTGGAGACCGCGATTAGACAAACTTAGTGTAGGGCGCCCTGCGACGCGATGGACTGACGATTTGAAGAAAGTGGCTGGCAGCGAATAGATGCGGACTGCCCAAGATCGGGATAGTTGGCGCTCCTTGCGGGAGACCTTCGTTCAGCAGTGGACGGCGATTGGTTGATTGATTGATTTAAATAATTTAGAAAAACAAAATTCTACCTAAAATACTAAGTAACAAATGTGAAGCAACATCTCTAGATTTGTACCAACTAAGCGCTACTAACTACTTATAAAGCAAGTGCTCAAAGGCATCTAGCTACAAGTCTTCACGAGTTGGGTGTAAACAGCTCTAAGTGTTTTCCTATTTCTCTTTGACATTGGTTCAAAGTCCCAAACGACGCTCTCTCATGCATTTAGTATATGTTTGGAAGGAGTGTTTAATTTATTTATGGAGTCTTCCGTTACGCAAAGCTGAAGGCACGAACCTAATTACGTCTGTAATAAATATTCACTAGTGATAAACTTGGTGAATAATTTACGATGGTGTGAATGTTTATTTCACCACAAATTTGAGTGATCATGCGTTCGAATTTTTATGTATCCTAGGATAATTTTCATTTGATGTTTAGTGTAACTATATACTTTGACAATTAGTATTCGATATGCATTATAAATAAAGTTTTTAAGTTAATCTGTTTACATCAGTCTACAAATTTACTAGTCATTCGCCATCATCAACAGTCTTTGATGGTCCACTGTTGGACATAGACTATACCACGCTGGCCAGAAGGGCCTGTTTAGGGTTAAGTTTTACTTCTCTTTGCAGTGATGTTGTACTACGTAGTTTGCTTCCTTAGTCGCCTCTCACTGTCGTACACACCCACACACCCTTGGGATGAATAGAGGTGGTGACACACTGTATTCTTATTATGTCACTACATGGATAGTTCTAGTAATTAATAATAATAAATGTTTATTTCTCTTAGAAAAGAATCAACAATGATATTCTTAAGCTTAAATATGCACTGAGGTTTTCATTAGGGTATTAGCACTGGTTCCCAAACTAGGCTTGAGCCTGTATTTTGGGAGTCAGTTCAAATATCAGCTGTAATAAGTTATAGCAAGATTTAAACGTGAGGGAAAAGTATTTCGTACGGGTGTATGGCATGAGCCGACTTGACCAGATTAATACTACAGCGTCACTGAATACCTGGGCAAGTATTTCGTTACTTTCTACCGAGTGAGTGTAGTGATTGAAGGCAGAACCCACCTAACCTAATTCTTTTTTTTTTGATAGATGGCGAACGAGGAGACGTATCACCTGATGGTAAGCGATTACCGCCGCACATGGACACCCGCCACACCAGAGGCGTCACAAGTGCGTTGCCGACCTTTGGGGGATGGAGAAAGAGATGAGGGGAGGGGTTGGGGTATGGGTCCCTGGTATTCTCACTCACTCGGTGAAACACAGCGCAAGCGCTATTTCACACCGGGTTTCTGTGAGGTCGTGGTATCACTCCGGTCGATACGACCCATTCATGCCGAAGCAAGGCTCTCCCATGGTTAAGGGTGGACACTCAAAGGACGGCATTCATTCGACTCTTGAGATACAGGTATCCATTCATTTGATTTCTATTCCATAAAAAAATATCAATACTCAAGAATAACCAATTACATCTACTGAAAATCGCTATTATTATTACTAAACCTTCTAAAGCTGGTAAACCTGCTGAACTGTACAGTACCATATTTGATTTGAATTTAATAATAGAATTAAATTTTCGTATTTATAATAAAAGCAATTTCACATTCTAAACTTAAGGCAACTCCACCGCTTGATGCGTCTACAACTTTTCTGAAAACACGTCTCTGATATTAAATACAAGTTAAATAAAGACAGTTTGAACAGTATTGTTTGCTCACGTGAATCTTATTTGAGAAACAAGTATAATTCCAAAGAGTTTTGAGTAAATTCCTAAGGAAATTAATTTAATAAATTAGTTACGAAACAACAATCCCAAGTTCTGCTTTTATAACTCACGCGAAAAGAATTTTGTTCCTTCATTACCATAGCTTTTGTGAAATAATTTTTAATATTGAACATTTCAGATACGTCTTTAACAGATTTTTGGGAAAATATTAAGGGTAATCAAATGAATTTTTAAAAAGAAATGTTCTAAGCCATCGGATATTGTATAAAAACCAGTTTTACTGTATAAACAAAATAAAGTGTGAAAAAAAAAACTATTGACCTACAAGATTAAGGCGTGGTATTTTTTTTTATGATTATAAGTGCCTACTAAAGTGACTCTACTGTGCCTGATGGAAAGCATGACCAGAATACAACAGTTATGGTCACCATAATTATTGCGAATGCAGAAAATGCAACACGGTGATCCACACGATGGAAACTTATTGAGATGCTTCTGCATCATTGGGCCTCCGGTCTCGCACTCACCACCGAAACACGACAACTGAGGAATGCTGTCACTTTAGGTGAGTCTTCTATGATAGGGTGGTAGTACCGCCCCGGTCTTTTCGACCCGTACGTGCCAGAATCCCCATTTTAAATTAACACTAAGTACACGTAATATAATATTTTACGTACATTAGGTATACTTATGTTTTTTACGCTATTTTTGCTTGTCTATTAAGATGCGTTATATAGCTTATATTAAAAAACATAATTTACACACTACTATAGCACATGTTTAATTTTGTATAGAAAAGCATGCATTTTATTTAAAACCTTGAATCACAGTCATGTTAATCTGCGTACGTAATTCTTATGGCATTACGAATACGCCCAAGATTACTTAACTCTTGTCAAAAGATAACAGCCCTGGACCACACATTTATCGTATCCAACTCTAATTAAATCCCTTTACAAAAGCTGGGCCGGTGGGGCATAAGTCAGGTATTGCGAGATAAAGATTAATGGCTTCTTGTCAAATAATTTACGGTGGTGATAGCAATCCGGTTGTACTGTCTATTTGCATGGCCCATTATGGTTTTCTTTATATAGTTGTTGCTAATATATTAAACAACGCAATTGCTAAATGTCCAGAGTGTATGAATAGTCCAAGTGAATTTTAAAACCAATTACGACAAATAAATATTAATTGCTCGCTTGCTTTTTGAACATGTTTTACTACACCAAAAATAACTGTTTAATACTGATTACATTTTAAAGACTGGATTAAAAATGTTTCTGGAATTCTATATCAAACATAGACAATTTGAAATCATAAAGCAATCTTGTCCCTGATTAGTCCCGGTATGTGATGTCTCAGATCAAACAAGTTCAGGAGTAATACGGCGCCTACACAAACACGCTACCTAATGTGTTTACCTCTGATTCCAAACAAAAGTTGTGCGAACGGGCTCGACATTGTTTGAACACACTTTGTCTTTGCTGTTGTCGTTTTTACTGACAAATTCAAGCAAGTTCTCAAGAACAAAAAAAACTGGAGCGACCCTTATTAGACCCTTGTAGGATTTAGGTGGTTCACACAAGCATGAAACAAGTACTGACCGTACTTAGCTTACTATTTAGATGTGTAAATTTATGTAGTTGTTTTAAAAGAAAATGGGAATACATATATATTTTTGTACATGTACAATTTATATTAAGTTTAAAAATCTACCGTGGGAGAGCCACGCATCGGCATGCAGGGGGCGGCTCGACCGGAGTGATACCACGGCTTCACAGAAAACCGGTGTGAAACAGCGCTTGCGCTGTGTTTCACCGAGTGAGTGAGGGATTCCGAGGGCCCATCCCCCCACCTATCCCTCTCCCCATCCCCCAAAGGCCGGCAACACACTTTTGACACCTCTGGTGTTGCGGGTGTCTATGGGCGGCGGTAATCGCTTACCACTTTTATTCCATAAAAAAAATCTTTACAGACAGAAAGTATTATTGCTATTTAATGGACCGATCGGCTGCACCAAATAAAATAATTCTTTTTTCTATGTATTCGTTATTGTTAGAGCAAGATTTGTGTACAAGAAAAATTTAAAAGATAACAGGAAAAGTCTTTTTTGTGTCCGCGATGGGAAACTGAGACAGATATGTAAATATGGCGGTACGAAGTTCGCCGGGTCAGCTAGTTTAAAATAAAAAGACACGTGTGCATTTCTAGTAAGTGTAATAAATATGACGTGTAAGCAATCTCAATAATATCCATAAGGTTATATTAATTAGAATTCCATTGCTACATTAACTTAATATAATTATTACTTCTAATATTTGAATTTACTAGATGACATTGAAATATTGAATTTACCAAGTCTAAAGACATTTGGTAATTGATTTATAAATGGCATCGACAGAGCTAGACTTTTATAAATAATATTTTTAGATCAAGAGATTTGACCAGTGAATGTGATTTTATTTGTTTTTTTTTTAATATAAATTACCTGCCAAAATGAATCTGCTCAACCTGATGGTAAGCTCAAGCAGAAACCAACAGCGGGGGCCACCATACTCACTGCGAAAGTAGACAATGCAGTATGGCGTCCCACACTATGGCGGCTTAGTGAGATGCTTTTTCACGCCCCGCTTAAAGGATCCGGGATCATAGTGGGAGGGAAACACGTGCGCTGGTAGTGAGTTCCAGTTTTTAAGTGCTTGGCACAGGAAGGAAGAACCAAACCGTTAGGTTCGAGAGCGTATTTCAACGACTCTAAGGCGGTGGCTTCCAAGGCCAGCACGCGTTGTTCTATAGAGAAAGGGAGAAGGTGGGATCAATTGGAAGAGCTCTTCAGAGCACTCTCCATGGTATAGGCGGTAGAGGACTGCCATAGAGGCGATATCTCTCCGCCGATAGGCTCAAGGAACTCGGTGGCAGCGGGACTGTTGATAATGCGGCCTGCTCGCCGCTGCAACCGGTCGAGAGCATCGAGCAAATACTGCGCGGATCCATCACAAAGATGAGAACAGCACTCCACGCACGAGCGTACCTGCCAGACCCGGTCGAAGGCCTTGGCCATGTCAAGGCTGATTGCCAAGGACTCCCCATGCCTGTCCATAGCCTCACCCCTATGGTGTGTGACGTACGCTAGAAGATCACCCGTGGAACGGTTCGGTCTGAAACCATATTGCCGATCATTTAACAAGGAGGGATCCTTAAGGTAGCGGACTAACTGATTGTTGATAATACGTTCAAACACCTTACAGAGAATGGAAGTGACGGCTATAGGTCGGTAATTGGCTGGGTTAGAGCGGTCACCTTTTTTGGATATGGGTTGAATATTCGATTCTCTCCAGGCATCCGGAACAATTCCTGAGGAATATGTAAGGCGGTACAGGCGCGTCAATACGGGAGCCAACTCCGGTGCACAGTTCTTAAGAACCATCCCTGGAATACCGTCAGGACCACTGGCTTTCCGGACGTCGAGAGACCGCAGCTCCGCACGGACATCACTTTGCCGGATGCGAATGTCTTGCATTATGGAGTCGCAGATTGGAATAGTAGGCGAATACGCGCCACGGTCGTCGATTCGGGAGTTAGCCGCAAAGAGATCGACAAGCAATTTTGCTTTCTCTTGCGGCTGATGGGCCAGAGTGCCGTCTGGATATTTCAGCAGCGGTAGTGAGGGCCGGCAATGGTTAGATTGCACGGTTTTAGCTAAACGCCAAAACTTACGGCTACCCGTAGGGTGTGCTACAAGTTCCTGGCCTATCCGTGCAATACGCTGGGCATCCGCTCTGATGTAGGCCCTCTTGCATTCCCTAGTAGCTTTATTGTACGCTGCTTTTAAGCGACCAACGTCAGGGTTGCCATGAGTGCGGGCCCTGGTCCATGCGCGGTAGGTCGATTGTTTATGTGCAACCGCGTTGGATCACTCGCCGTCAAACCAGGGGCGGGTTTTCGTGCTGGCGACATATAATATTCCATACCGACAGTGATCTCGCCAGCGACGGCAGACGCACTCTGTGACAAATCCTGGTCTGTAAAGCAGCGTTGAGCCCATGGGATTTAAGCAAAGTAATCACGCATGCCATCCCAATCTGCTGACGAGGCCATCTGGTGCTGGTATCCTGGTGGGCTGGAGTACCAACTGTGTGAGGTCATGCGTGAGAGCGAATGCGTGGGCAGTTCGACCCGCGTGGTCAGTTCTGGAAGATCCCAGCCACAACTCATGGTGGGCGTTAAATTCTCCCAGAAACACCAGTTCAGCTGTCGGAAACTGCTCCTGCGCTTTATCCGCTGCCTGACTTAGATGGTCAAAGAGACGAGTTGTCTCGGAGTCTCCGGAATGGGACCGATAGAGACACACGTAGATACGGCTCATAGATCCGCACTCTACGTGAAGCAATAGGGTGGATAGGGAAGGGTCTTCTAGGCAGCGCAAATGGCGGCAACAAATATCCGCCCTGACAGACCGCCCTGACCCTAAAATAACAGCGAATGTGTTCATTTATTAATTTGAGTAATATAGGTATATACAAATATTGATAAGTCGCTGCTCGCTCCTATAATAAATATGTTCATCGTGGAAATCTCCAAATACTTTCTATCTTCTAATCAACATTTATTTGAAATAGAGGGATAATTACATGATATATATATATATATAAAAGAGGAAGGTGACTGACTGACTGACATACCCAAAGATCAACGCACAGCCCAAACCGCTGAACCTAGAATCCTGAAATTTTGCATGTAGGTTCTTTATAAAACGAAAGCTAGCACTAAGAAAGGAATTTTCGAAATTCCACCCCTAACCCACCGTGGGGTAAATCAGGGGATGAAAGTCTGCGTGAGTGAAGCTGCATGTAAAAGCTAGTTACATGATAAAAACGGACGAGCATTAAAATTTTCTAGCTACAATTTTTTAAATTATCTAGTATAGTAAATTACTTACTTTGTAGATATCGATGTATAATATTAATAAGTGTCCAAAAACAAAAATGGTTAATGCTATCTTTTTAAGATTGGATTTACCAAAACATTAAGTATGAGTAAGTTAAAGGAATCTCTAGGTTTCATGAAGATTCCAAATAGGTTGAGGCGTACAAGAATATAACATTAACTAATTAATTTTTAACCATATTCATCAATAGTTTTAAATATTAGCCCTAATTACGATCTTTGAATATAAGACCGTAACTAAGTAATAGCGTTCATAGTGTTAGTAAAGACTAATCTTTTTGCTTCTGGGTAGGGTCTTGATCTACGATAGTAAGATTTTTTAAACTAGTATTCATATAAACCGTTTATCATTCATTATCTAAACGGATGCCTCGCCCTAAAAAAAAAATAACTTTTACTTTTTAGTTCAATGGTACAACAATATAAAATATTAAGAGTGCTTTAAAAAGTATTCATATTGTTACCTAACTGATTAAATGTTTTATTGTAAACAAAAGCAAAATTTCATCAGAACAGAAGAAGTAAATTAAATTATTTGTATTTTATTGCCGATAATAAAGAAAACTTTAACTGTTCCACTTAATTTTCGTTAACCCTTCAGACAAGTTGAATTAAAAGAATCCTTGAAGAAAAACGGTCATAAAAGACTGGATGAAGATTTTATTTTTTCTTGTATTTTAGTGCGATTTTGAAGAGTTTAGGATCAAGTCGCTTCCCCTGGCTGTCTTAAGAGTAAAGTTTAATCAAGTGGGAAACGTTCAAAAGTTTATACTTACTTTCCCGCAGGAAGTGAGATAAATATTCATGAGACTTAACTCGGGAAAACTTATTTTCACGTCAGTGTCTGTCCGTCGCTACATTTGTAATGAAACGACTTAAAACAGACTGTTTTAATACTTTTAATTTGCCAACTCTTTGATATTCCGTCTGGTGTGGCTCAACTTAATTTAACTTGCGTAAATTTATATGTTTTGTTTATCTTTAAAAGATGTTATCAAAAACTAAATAAAACAAATATATAACTATTTTAGGAGACAAGAAATAAACGATATGCAGCAGATAGGTTTTCAGATTTATTGCCATTTTTCCATTCATCATCGAACCTCACACCCGTTCTCACCTCTAAATAAGCGATTATCGCCGCCCATGACATGGTAAATGTCATGGGCGGCGATAATCGCTTACCATCAGGTGATACGTCTGCTCGTTTTCCCTTAATTCCATAAAAAAAAACCATCCGACATCAGTATTGCAGGCGGTATTATAAGGCTTGAGTTTATTCACACATACGAGAAATTTGAATAAACTTAAGCCTTATCTTCAGGATAAAAGCACAAAAGCCATTCAATTCTTTCCTCGTATAATACGGTTGAAAACAATTTGATAGAATTTTTAGGTAATAAATTTTACGTGCATACTTAATATAGTGATCTACCAAGTACCTACAATTTGGTTTTTATTTCGTTTGTAAATAATCGATACTGTAATATTTTCAAGATTACAGAATGGATTTTTACCCTACTGTCTTTGCTCAAGACTTTCTTCTACAGGAAGCAGTATGAAGTAACTTTGAAAGTTATTTAGAGCATAGCTAAGGGGATCCACCTGTGCGCTTTAAGAATGTTGCGTTGGGTAATATCAGAAGTTTTAGGTTTATTAATTTATGGATGCGTAGGGGAACACCCTAAGGATGAAAAATGTGAGTTTCTATATATTTTTTAATAAACGTATTCAAAGATGGGTACGGTTTCATAAAGATAGAACAGTAAACATATTTTTAAATTTTGTACAGCGTTAAGTTATGACACACATCTAGGATAATTTTATTCACATAACTAAAGTGTAATTAAAAAGATATGTCAATAAATATTTAAATTAAAAACGTAAAAATCGTTTTTTATAACTATAAAAATAATTCTACCTAATATAAATGCAAATCGAAAAAAAAATAACGAGATTTAACTTACTTATAAAATCTAATATGAAAAGCTACTGATATCCCTACAGCTTTTAAGGAATGTTTAAAGAGAAACCTGAAATTTTAATACCATCTATATATAATACAAAAAAATTGAACTTTATTCCATAGCAGTAAGAAATTTTATTAATTAAATTGAGATTTCATACATCGTGCGTAAGCCTCAAAGTGTCAAGACACATTTTGTTTTAGAAGAGATATTTTACATTGTTAGCGAGTTCGTAGACGACCACAAGCTTACGTGTGGTAAACTCCTAACTTCAAACAGTGATAAAGCATACTTTGCGAAATATTTACACAACTTTTTAATGTTGTATGACCCTTAAGTGAAGCTAAGCCTCTTAACGGTAAGTTGGAGTAATGATCTTGATGTGATGAAGACGTAAGCGGACTATTCTTACCAACTACGACATAAGCTGACCAAGAAATATTTGTACCTGCTGTCTATTATTCTATAAAGTTTAGGATGATTAAAGATGATGAAAGAAGGATACGGACATACAATTTAATTTTTAAACTTACTTATTTAGTGCAACTTAGCTCACACACGGCCTGCGTACGGGCAAGCTATTACTCGTCGTCGTCTATAAGTACTTGCTAGAACACTAATGCTGTCAGTGAGTTGCGAGCCTTGTTGTTCATCCAAATCTTTGATATTGTATTTTAATATCGATTGGCCACATAATTTTAGAAACCTATTGTCTACAATTATTATCATTCGATGATGGTAATTATGATGCCATATGAACCTAACATCGTCCAATTCTGGTCGGAGGCCTCCCTCAAGGACCATCGACTATTCCGGCCTATTTGTAAGTTAACAATATATCGTAAATTTTGCTATGTACTGTAAATATATTGTTTTGCTTAAAAGTTCACAATGCATAAAATTTTAATCATAACTTTGCTTATGTTAGCGGTAAGACGTGTAAATCAAGTTTGCACAACTTCAGATAGAACAAAGTATATTCATTTGTGGTTACTATAATACACAAAACGTTCAAATAAATTGAAGCCAAGTTGTAATTTTAAAGATTGAAGTTTTGATGTTTTGATAAAATTTTATGTATTCTTACTTTTTGCATCGTAGCTATACTACTTAGACTACTTAGATCGCAGAATGTTCTGCTATCAAACATTATTTGTAAAAATATTGAACGGACTATTCTTTCAATAAGGATTACCTCAAAGAAGATATTGCTGAAAAATCCTCTATTGTTTTTGATTGTGATTTTCAAGTAACTAGCTCATAGAGTTTTAGGGGAATTGTGATCTATGTATCATTGTCAAAAATCAAGTTGTTACAATAGTTTCTGTTGCTATAAAACTATTATGTTCAAAGCTATTTCTTTGCTAAATAATCTTTAATCTCACGTGACTATAGTAATTATATGAATTGAAAAATCACGTGATATTTAAGTATGATCGCAAGTGAAAACGGTCACGAGAACTTTTTTTTTTTACTAACAATAAGGAATTTAAAAACACTAGGAATATTTACACAAGGTTTATTTAAATACAATAAGGAATTTAAATACACTAGGACAAACACACGGGCGGAGCCGGTTTTCGCAGTTTTCGCAAAGAGTAGCCTATGCCCTTTCTCAAGAATCAAAGTATCTCCATGCCAAATTTCATTGAAATCGGTACAGCGGTTTGGCCGTGAAAGCAGGACAGACAGACTGAGTTACTTTCGCATTTATAATATAAGTATGGATTGTAACTTTAGAAGATATGTTGGTCAAATATATTATTTTATTCTTGAACTACCTATCTACACACATCAAAAGTGTCTAGGGATCAACATATATTTTTGCAATAACTTTTCTCCTGATTGATATTAATTAAAATTTTCTTTAAGGATTCATCAAATAAAGTGTTTTCGTTTGTCACAGTAACGATAAACCAAGTCACCTTTGCATTAATAAAGAAATTTGCAATTTTCCTAATAAAGGGAGTTTTGACATTTGAACCACTAACATTAAAGTTCGAAAAAAAGACTGAAATAACAGTTTTCTTTAAAATTTTATTAGGTAACTTAAACAATTAATAATCCGTGTTTCTACCGCGAACACTAACACAAGAACATCGGTTTGGCATACTCAAAATGAGTTCATCCAAATCACGCTGTGGAATGGCCGCCCATGTTCGTTGCAACAACAAAAAAAGGTCTTCTTGCGACTGGATACCCTCCATATTCGGCAGAGCTCTTCTCTGTAGCATATCCCATGCATGCTCAATCGGGTTCAAGTCTGGCGACTGAGCAGGCCAGGGCCAAAGCCACATCTCAATCTCAAGAAATCCGCATAAAAATGCTTGATCCCTAGACACTTTTGATGTGTGTATTAATAGTTATGAAATACAATAACTAGGTGAACAAATTTTTATTTGGAAACGTACATGTTTTTATTATTTATTTAACTAAAATTTTTCGTTATCTGTAGCAAATAGAATGTCTAAATATCTATAATCGTATATTCTCCGAAGCCAATACTCTATTTCTATTTTATTAATATACTTCGATCATCAGAACCTGTCAGTTGTCGTCAACTGAAATAAACTTATTAATTTAACAAACCAAGTCTTGGACTTAATATACTCTGTTTTTATCACAACAAGTTATCGTTAGACGTCTGTGAAGATGCCAGAAACGTAAATGAAAATAAAAAAATAGTATCATATTTCAAAGTTCAAAGCAAAAAATGTGAAGTAATTGCCTTTATGACTCCTTCAAAATGTCCTACAGTGGCGTAATGAGCACTTTGGAAAGCTCTTTTTCAAGATCCAGCTCTTTCGCTTTCTTCAATTTTCGTTTTTAAAATACCGTCCTTTTATGTTCAATTACAGGTCCGTTATTAAGAAAACGGGTGTTATAGAGCAGTAAATGTGTAAAGAGAGTGTTTTAAATTGAAAGTGTTGATTAATCAAAGAACTTTTCAAATAACTTTTCAAAAATAGTGTTCAGAAAAATAACTTATGCGAAAACGTAAACGACAAAACCGGTATGCGTTTATATTTGACAGCAAAATTATCCACGTTGTGAACAGTTATATTTTTTAATGTTAAAATTTCCTGAATATACAAATTTACATATTTTCTCGTTAAATTGTTTTAAGTTGATATCAAGATTTATTTTTCTACAAATTATTTTAAATTAGGGATGCATTTTTTTTTTCACAGATTTTTTACGCAAATATAAATTTAGTTTTACATAGCTTTTCAATATACGTATCTAAAATTAATAGAAACAGGTTACACTAGGAAATAAAAAATTAAACTGTCTTGGAACCCGCAACGAAATTAATCAGAAGAAAACTGGAGGAGTTGGAAATATAATAAGTCCACTTCCCTCCTTAGCAATGCGGGAGACAAAATGAAGTCAAATTGACAGACGCCTTTTTCAAACCGGGAAGCACCACGGATAAAATATTATGGGTTCTAAGTGAGCTATATTTGATTTCTATAGTATGTATGGCAGAATCGCTTAAACGCACGGGAATTCACGGCAGTTGGCACAAGATCCCCATAATATACTTATTTATTAATTAATTAAAACTCATAGAAGTCAACTATTTCAGAAGTCAACGGGATTGAGGGATGAAACTACCTTCTATTAAAGTCTGCGGAAGCACCTGATTGTTTGACAGCTGGTCGAGCATCCTTGACTAAGTTCCCTAATAAAAATGCTTCAACTTTATAAGTACAAAATTACAAAAGTTTTACACTATAATTTCACTATTTATTTTGTATTTCAAAATACATATTAAACTTTAATATTGTCTAAGTCTTGTAACTTCTGCAACGATTTAAGATATGTGCGATTTTATTTTCACCTCGTGAGCTCGAGGTGCGAGAAATACGTACTTTTCAAAGTCATCTGACATAAACTGGCTCTCTTAAACTAAACAGACACCAAGTTTCAGTGTTCGAGCGGGCGAAGCGAGAAACTTTAAGTTTGTGGTCTCAAGTGACGGTTTTTCGTTGATAAGAATACTAGGTACCAAGTTTGTAGTAAAGTATGATTTATTTTGCTTTATATAGCTAGAAATTAATCTTCGGATTAGTTGCTTGACTTGACATTAAAGAAGGTTTAAATAAAAGCTTTTGGCACTTTAATTTAGGTACACAGACAAAGCTTTTACCGAACATGATTATTTGGATTGGAATTTAAATAAGATCAATAATTTGATCAAACGTAAACATTTTGATTTATGTCAATTATTGGATAAAATGTTTGACATTTATTAGTAGGAAATAACAATTACATTTTCTTATTCTGTCCTTTAATCAAATTGGTCCATCGCTGCCATGACCGGCTGTACTGATGAACCCAGTAAATATAGTTGCGGTTTGCCTACAGAGAAAAAGAATATTCATTTGTTCTGTGGGTTTGCGAGTGTTGTTATAAGGTGAACTGTCTCATTAGTCAAACTGTCATTGCTGCTATACGTATATATGATTATTGAAACGGAATAAAGCTGAAAAAAATCGGTAAAAGCAGTAATCCGTTTTTGTTATTACTAAGTGTTATAAATATTTAGATAGCAAGTAGTATTTGTCTTCTATTCATGCAACTTAGTGACTATATAATCTAAAAAATAATATGTCAAAATCATTCAAATTCCCCTTACCTAAAATACTTATCTTTTAATCTAATTCGAACATTAACCTAAAATGCAGTTAGCAGAAAAAAACATAGGACTAGGAAGTTTCCGCTGTCATTAAAGCTCTATTTCCTGAAAGCTTTTATAGGTGAATGTTAAGTTCAAAACCTCTAAACTATCATTATCTTTGTCACAATTAATTGAGAGATTAATAATTGAGTTTATTTTAAATATTCTAGTGACTATAACTTGAAATGTTTTTAATGTGATCTTACTAACAATTAAAATTAGGTTTTTATAATGTTAGATAATTGAGAAGTTGATTCGCAATGATTAATCTATACTAATATTGTAAACGCGAAAGTTTGTAAGTATGGATGGATGGATGAATGGATGGATGTTTGTTACTCTTTCGCACAAAAACTACTGAACGGATTTGGATGAAACTTTACAGTAATATAGCTTATACATCAGAATAACACTAAGCTACTATTTGCGGCGATAACCGACATACACGCGGGCGGAGCTGCGGGCAACCACTAGTATCTAAAATAAATGCTGACTGAAAGGCACTGAAGTCGCCTCAAGTTAATTATTATATTAAAATTAATAGATAAATTATTAATAAAAGCTATCTATTATATTTAACACAGGCTTCGAGTTTGACTGCCACCGAGGTAGCGTGGTAGCGTATACGACTGCTGTGCTTGAGGTCTCGGGTTCGATTCCCGGGTCGGACCAAATGTTTGTATGATCTGCAAATATTTTTTTTGGAGTTTGGGTGTTTTAAAGTACATGTTGGATTTCGAACGTCATTGTACTGGCAATATTTTGATTGTCTCTGGTTCGTGTTTGACGTTTTGACGTTTGAGGTTAATGTGTAAAAAAGATTGTGATAGAACTCGTGTTGAAATGGCCGGTGCCGTAATTTATTGATTGTGAATTTTGTAGTACTCGTATAGTTTCCGCGTGAGATTGATAACACCGTGAGGTTTGTTGAGCTAGGGTACTTGTGGGCTCGCCGCCCAGCGTGAGACGAGATTAATATCGAAAATTGTTGAGAAGGCTGGTGAACAGTCTGCAGTCAATTGTGATTAGACTCGCGAGAATTGTAATACGTGATAGGCGCGTCCCGCAAGAACTAAAACGAGTGTATTGTAATTCGAATATCTGTGAAAAGTTGATTATTGAGATTAATTCGGATACCTTGAGAAATAACCAGCACCTGGAAGCAATGTTTGTGTGAAGACGAAGAGCAGTGAAGAAACTACCACACCAAGAGATCTCTTGGAGACGTCGAAAACAGGACGCCACACAACTCCAGTAAGTGTAGTTTAGATTAAGAACACGGTGACATATCCGTGGGTCATTCTTCTTGCCAGTGGTATTAGTAGTGATTGTATATCTATCTATGGGCCCGTAGGTATTATAAACTTCTTAAGGTGATCACTGCCTTGGCAAGAGGATTGATCAGTACATATATATTAATATCAGTTGTCTAGTACCCATAACACAAGCTCTACTTAGCTTGGGACTAGATGGCGTTGTGTGTGAGATGTCTGAAATAGTTATTTATTTATAAATAAATTCTAGCTATTATTCACCAGTAAACAACAACTGTATACTTTTGTACTTTTTTATTTCAGACTTTAACTTAATAGTAATTAGTCTGTCATATACGTTAATATCCTTGCTAAGGAGAGGCTTATGTCCAGCAGTGGACTGCTAAAGGCTGTTTATGTGATGTGCGATGACACTTGTACATAATAATTATATTAATGTAATAATACATATCAATGTACGAATGTATTAATGTAACATTTATATATTTATTTGATTTTTATAAGTTATTACACCACGATTAAAGTACTATAGTGTAGCCCGATCTTATCTATAAGAGATCATAGACTGCTGTCATATCGGCTGTAGCTACAGTTTCTTCTATTATTTCTATCTAATTATAATAAATATATATCTATCTAATTCTGAGTGAACAACTGAAAATAACGCTGCAAAGATTTGCTCCTTTTGTTGCATTACTGTGGTTTACATTTTAAGCAGATACCATTTAAATTTCCTACATTGTGATAAGTCCTTGCAGTGAGTTGAAACTATAACAGTAAAGCTGAGTAATTTAACTTTATCTTTGTTTGCTACACACATTTTCAGAATTTCATTTTCATTTGCTGTTTCCTTTTCAAAATACAGCAATATAATATTTCTAATAACTTTCAAGAGTCACTGATTATCTTTTGGCATGGTTATGTCTTTCTTTCACGGACAATCAGAGGAAACATTACGCGAATTCGTCAGTAAAACTTTTATTTTTTTAAAACAAGACATTCTAAACAGTTTGAATATTTTTAGCGAGAAAGATGAGATTTAGACGAATGAGTAAATCCGATTTCACGAAAGCTGCAGCCATGCGAAGACGGAACGTGTATTGGACTCATGGGCAACATAGCTAAGTTGTTAATGAGAAATCCATATTGAGTTTAACTTTAAATACATTTTTGTGGTCACGGTTTTTTACCTTAAACACATTTTTTTAAATGGATTTGCAGCTTTAATCTATATTTCTATAAGATGCATTTAAAAAATACTTACGTATAAAAATACTATTAGTGCTTCCCTTAAAGCCTTTCGTACAGTATTCTCTTCCTAAGTGTATTTCCAAGTTTATACATTAAAATAATAAATAAAGAATGAATTACATTAACATGTTTACTTCTGATATAACGCTGCATTTCACAAAATTTAAAAACAAACATTCTATAGTTTTATTTATCATCCACGCATTCGGTACGACTACCCAAAAAATAATTAAGAAGATTATGTCACGTTTAATTTTGACTACTGCTTTTCTGATATAAGTGCCTTTACAATGTGCCTGGAAGGTTGCCTGAAAGAGATAAAAAAAACGTGTGGCACTCGGGGACTGCCGCGGTAAAGCTATTGCATGGAATTTTTTATCAACTTATGCAATTATAATTATTTATTTATTTTTATTTATGCAGTTGTTTTTTCTTTGAACATGTATATTTACGGGGCGCACATGCGGTGAGTGTGGCATTATAAAGATATAATAGATACTTATACACTATATACTTTCTCACAAACAGTTGCTTACGTATTCGTCCGATTTTGGAGCCGCTCGTCTCGTACCGTGCGAGCTTCGGGTGTTAGGTTTTATCTTCGTTACGGAGTTTCTTGATTCGGTCGCCGCGCTCAAAGCTCGCGATAAAAGCTATGCAATAGCTTAATAAAAATAAACTTCGTACACTATTTATCTGAAATTTAATGTAGATTACTCTCTTGAAACTCTGTAATGGTCTACAAATAAAAATATCTCTATGTATATTTAGAAAAAGCAACAGCACAAGAACCCCACCGTTTAAACCTACGATCTAGGACAAATAATCTGTGCCTATTATTTTTATAATAACAACAGAAACTGAACGTCGGTGAATTAGAGCGTGGTTGAAAATTAACCACCATTATTCTGCAAGTCTGGCACCAACTCCGTAATATGATTAAGGCAGAGATTTGCTGTAAATGGAGTATCTGTAAGAAACAACTCATTATTGAATTTTAATCTATTTAGTGAAGTTTTAAAAATTATATACGAGTCTTGTTTTTGATCCAAAATTACAGGAACTTACTAAAATATCATAAGAGATTGTTTAGCTTTCTTAGTATAGCTATACTAGGTACTCCCCGCGGTATCATCCGCGAGTTTTGTTGCTTTTGAATCGTAATATTTTTAGGTTATTTTTCACTATTTCATTGGTTTTAATTTTGTTTTCGCATATCTTATTTTTTTTTCATAAAACGAAAGGTAGCCTAAGTTACTGCTTATAACATCAGCTATATAGCTACAATTAAAGTTTTTTGGTCATAAAGATAGTTTATTGATTAAAGTACAAAAAAGTATTTAAATTTCTAAAAAAAACTATATTCTAAAAAATATAGGTACATAAATCTGGTTTACATTCTACAATTAAAATCACTTGTACTTATTCCACTATTTTATTTTTGTTTACACCTGACCGGTTTCGCCTTATAGCATCATCAAGGGTTGCTAGTTATACAAAATAAAATCTTCACATCTAAAACCCAACAACTGCGGGTACATGGAAATATCAGTATGTCCGTGTAAGGAAGTTTCCCTGAAATTAGGGAAATTGTATTTTGTATCCACCTACGCTATTTGTTAAATAAATTAAATTAAAAAGCTTTTTAAAGACAAGATTTTACTGGAATGCCTCGAGACGAACCAAGCGAGTTCAAACTCGATGATGTTGCACCGATTCTTTACAGAGTTCCTATGGCCACCTTCCAACTTCAGCATCAGATCAGCTTATGCTGTCATTATAATATTGCATTGTCACGCTGTATACATATGCTTGCAAAATTTTAGCAAAATCGGCTGAAGATATCAGCTTCAAACTTGAGTTGCAAGATTCCACCCGAACATACAAGCATACATACATATATTGCAAGTTAATAAAAAGCTTGTAAAATCTGGTTTACAATTGTGTTGGAAAATTACGAAACTTTCAACTCGCTGTCGCCCACTCTTAACACTAAGATTGCATTCCTAGCACATCGCTTGTAGGCTTTAGGGGCACATTAAGGTCGGGCTAGCTTCCAACATCTTGTATACCATGACCACAATGTACACACATTTAATTTACTACCTTCATATAAATGACTTTGAATCGTAATTCACATTATGACGTGTGGCCGTTGGTCGTATAGTAAATTCCACACAACAGCGCGAAGTCCGTTCAAATAATTAATTTTGACCCAAATATCTGGCGTGCTTTAGATTATTATACACCATCCTTCACCCGGATCCAAGACGGTATTTGATAGAACCATGCGAAGAGAATTTCAGTAAGAAGGGTTGTGGTGACTTATTTCATAAGTTTTTGTAATTAATGGATAAAAAACATACGTCTCCGCTTTCAAACACAATGTGAGATTTTACAGTTTTCTTAGTTTTAATATTTATTTTAACATCTAATCAGGTTTCTATCAATACCGAGACAAATTGTTACGCTATAAATTAACGGCATGAGTCAAATTATAGTATTTAATAATATTTTATCATTTGAAATTGATGACAATATAGTGCGATGTTAATACAGTAGTATATTTTGTTATATCGAAGGTAATAATAAAAATATGTAGTACTGGTTGTTGCCCGCGGCTCCGCCCGCGTGTATGTTGGTTATCGCGGTAAATAGTAGGCTATATGTTATTCTGATGTATAAGCTATATTACTGTAAAGTTTCATCCAAATCTGTTTAGTGGTTTTTGCGTGAAAGAGTAACAAACATCCATCCATCCATACTTATAATCTTTTGCGTTTATAATATTACTAGCTGTTGCCCGCGGCTCCGCCCGCGTGTATGTC
Source organism: Diaphora mendica (assembly GCA_949125395.1). NCBI lineage: Eukaryota > Metazoa > Arthropoda > Insecta > Lepidoptera > Erebidae > Diaphora > Diaphora mendica. Next base: position 28,304,482 of record OX421311.1, read on the forward strand.
GGCTATCGCTGCAAATAGTAGCCTATGTGTTATTCTGTTGTATAAGCGATATTACTGTAAAGTTTCATCCAAATCTGTTCAGTAGTTTTTGCGTGAAGAAGTAACAAACATACACACCAACTTTCATATACACACATCAAAAGTCTAGGGATCAACATATGTGTCTAGGGATCAAGATATATTTTTGCAATAACTTTTCTCCTGATTGATATTAATTAAAATTTTCTTTAAGGATTCATCAAATAAAGTGTTTTCGTTTGTCACAGTAACGATAAACCAAGTCACCTTGGCATTAATAAAGAAATTTGCCATTTTCCTAATAAAGGGATTTTTGACATTTGAACCACTAACATTAAAGTTCGAAAAAAAGACTGAAATAACAGTTTTCTTTAAAATTTATTAGGTAACTTAAACAATTAATAATCCGTGTTTCTACCGCGAACACTAACAACACAAGAATCGGTTTGGCATACTCAAAATGAGTTCATCCAAATCACGCTGTGGAATGGCCGCCCATGTTCGTTGCAACAACAAAAAAAGGTCTTCTTGCGACTGGATACCCTCCATATTCGGCAGAGCTCTTCTCTGTAGCATATCCCATGCATGCTCAATCGAGTTCAAGTCTGGCGACTGAGCAGGCCAGGGCCAAAGCCACATCTCAATCTCAAGAAATCCGCATAAAAATGCTTGATCCCTAGACACTTTTGATGTGTGTATTAGTGTGATTAGTACTGATTTATATTGTATATTTTAAAAGTATCACATTTTTACAAATGGTGGTATGGGCTTTTTGAACTGTATTTTTTACATCGAGGCACAATTTGAACTGCACAATTAGGAAAGAGGTATGGCTAAAAATTTTGTATTTTTTACACATTTGATAGCACTATAACCCTGCTATGTTACAAAATATTTACTATGCATTAAGAAAACATTACTACTTTCGAGAGATGGTATATTGATGGACAAAAAGTTGCTGGATATAGGCGTCTCCTTAGAAATAAGGGTTTGGCCTGCTATATTCGGGCAACAGCAGCTGTTAAAATGATAAATTCAGGTCCTTCAGCTCCTAAAGTTATAAAACATGTTTTTTTTAATCTATGGCCCGCCAAAATGACACTACTCTGCCTGATGGAAAGCATAAGCAAAATCCAAGAGTGGTGGTCACCATACTCACTACGAATGCAGACAATGCCGCATAGCGACCTACACCATGGCGGCCTAGTGATGCTTATGCATCTTTTACAAGTATGTAACTTGTTGACTAGACTATTTGGGCCTCCGGTCTTGCACTCACCAACGAAACACGACAGCACGAACGCTGTCATTTTACGTTGATTTTTAACCGACTTCAAAAAAAGGAAGAGGTTTCTCAATTCGACCGTATATATTTATTTTTTTTTATGTGTGTTCGGGGATAACTTCGTCGTTTATGAACCGATTTTGATGATTCTTCTTTTGTTGGAAAGGAGATGTCTCGATGGTGGTACCATGACAAGGAAACTAGGATCTGATGATGGCATCCCAGAGAAATCGAGGAGAACCCTCATTTTTTTCAGGCACGTACTATGTTTTTCGTATATTTTCTGAATATACGATGTACGAATACGATACGACGATATACGATGATGAGCTGATGATGAAAGGTACAACTCCTTAACGGTTAGGAGTTGGAGGATAAATCTTTAAATGTCATATGTATGTATGTTACCTTTAGCCGTATTCTTTCAATTTATTTAGGTAAGATGATGTTGGAAGGTCCAACTCCTCAACGGTTAGGAGTTGGAGGATAATTCTTTCAATTTCATACATATCTATAGACCTTTAGTTGTATACTTTTAAGTTATTTAGGTGAGCTGATGTCACATGCGCTATGATGACTAACCCTTTAGTGTATTTTGCTTTAAGTAACTCGCCTGCTTCTATTTCATCACGACATTTAAGCTAGGACACGATTCCTATTGCCCCGTAGACCACGTTTTTGGTAACAGAAATCTTGCATCTCAACATAATTTTGTAAACTGAGCATACTCAGTTTTAATACGTGTTCAAACCACTAAAGTTATTAGCATCAGCAGAAATTATATGAAGTAGTTCAACTTACTGATAACCTATGATTGTTTGCACTAAAAATGGAAAAATAAAAACTTTTTATAAAAAAAAAACCGACTTCCAAAAACCATCCAACGAAAAGTCCCTGCCAAAAAACACAAAAAAACAGTAAAATAAACTGGCTCTTCATAAATTGCTATGTGCCAATTCTTGTCTATACCTAATTCTTTATTCATTTAAATCGTAGTATTATTATGTGTGCTAGGTACCTAAAATCTGTTTGAAGTCGGCGCCAAGCCAAAATGTAATAGGAGGTGCCGCACTCGCCGCTGCCGGATAGCTGATGCCTCGTGTAGCACAAAACAACCCAAGTGGGCAGACACGCGCGAGCTGACGCGACGTCGTTGATGGTCGTCTCGAAATATAGCGAGTGTGGTAACTACTATTACATTTGGCTTGGCGCCGACTTCAAACATATTTTAGGTACCTAGCACACATAATAATACTACTATTTAAATGAATAAAGAATTAGGTATAGACAAGAATTGGCACATAGCAATTTATGAAGAGCCAGTTCATTTTACGCTTTTGAGTGTTTTTTGGCAGGGACTTTTCGTTGGATGGTTTTTGGAAGTCGGTTTTTTTTTTATAAAAAGTTTTTATCTAACTTTCATTCATCATTTCATTCGATACACACACATACATATGCACAATCAATAACTAATAAACTAAACAAAAACAGTTCAGATATTTACAGAATGTGTCTGTGCAGTGTTAAAGACTTTTGGCAAGTATGCAATGCGAATGGACCATGAAATCTAAACAATAAACAAACTGCTTCCTTAGGGAACGTACGAAAATGTACAAACACATTGCAGCTCTACAGGGAATAAACGTCTTTAACACCCTACGAAGGATGGGGATTTGTGTGATGAGAAATAGAAATGATTATCTGAGTATTATAATATTACAGTGCACACTAGGGTTGACGTTATTGAGACAGATTGAAGCGCTGCGTGGAGTTATGTTGAAAATATGTGGTGAAATATTTTCTGCAAAACTGATTTTGAGCTTGAGATATGTTATTACTAAACCTGTAGTTTATTTTAGGTTTATTTTATAACAGTGATTAACATTGACGAAAGCATTTATTCTAGGTGTTGCAAATTCTACTCTGTCGTTGAAGAGGTTTATCCGGTGAATATAAAAGCAATAGAATCCTTACTTTCAGTAAAACATACGTGATCATCAGCCGGATCCACACCGGACGATTCAAATTGGCGAGGCACCTTTGAGGCTGGCAAAAAACCGACAACTGACGGATCGCTCGCGGCAAGGAGCGCGCGCTCCTGCCGCGCAGTTTGGATCGCGCGAGGCAAGTCCACATCAAACGCTCCTAAGGAGCGCGCTCCTGCCGCCAGCGATCGGAGCGCGTTGGATCGTCTGGTGTGGATCCGGCTATTGACACCTATTTATAAGTATCTAATACAGGCTGATACAATTCACTGTCAAAAACGCAATGAGAGAGCTATAGAGTAGAGGGCGTCTGCAAGATTAACGTGATTATAATATAATCATCAGATCAGATGATCCTGTAACGTCTTCTGAAGAATATTACAAACGATAAACTCGGCACTTAGTCTAAGTGAAAAGGACCTCTCATAAGAAGTTTCTTTAAATGTGGTAAGCGAAGTGATTGAGGGCTTACCGATTTAGCGCTTTTTGTCAATCCTTTTATTATATATATTTTTATCGAATATAACACATAAAATTATTATCGCTGAAAATTATGATACCCAAAATGAAAGGTAGAAGATATTAGTAATATTCGGCAAATAAGACATAAAACATAACCGAACAAAAAAGGAACTAATTTCACTTTAATAATGAATAGAGTAAAATTATATAAATGAATGAATAAAACAATCGAATGAGTCGTATGATTTGGTCTTCGGTCGCAATTCTTAACAAAATAAAAAATACACAGATGATGCAGACTAAAGCAAAAGACACGCTAACAATATCACAAATTCGACAAAGACTTATTCAATATAAATTGCCTCAGTATTTGAAAATCAAAACGTTGAAACAAGCAATAAAAATTTCCGCTACAAAACAATGGTGTTTCCGATCAAGTTTGATAGTTGGAATTCACAGTAGCGACAGGTGTTTTTTACGACCTCCCGTTGATTTAGCACTTGAGGATTCGCCATTAATCCCGTTTGGATAGACACGAATAGAAACAATACAAACATTGCGTTAGAAGTGTAACTTTACCATTTAGAAGCGGATATTATTAGAATGGCATCTGTTATTGTTCTTGTTCATTTAGTTTTGATATATTAGTATTTTGATTTAATTAAAAGTGAAGTAACGCACGGAAATAAAACCATGTACGATCATATTGACTGCACGGTTAGCCTAGTGGTTTAGGCGGTCGCCACGCCGCTTGCCAATTCGCCAAGTGTTGCGGGTTCAAATCCTAAAATGTTGTGGGTAGTGGCCAAGTGTTGTGGGTAAATCCTACACGGGACAACACTTTGTGTGATCCACAAATTGTTGTTCTGAGTTTGGGTGTTAATTGTGTCCGTTTCATGTATGTCTGTAAAGTCCCCCGCGACACAGTATGTTTATTCCTAAAAATATATAAAAAAAATATTGGGTGAAAAATTTTTAAAACTTTTTAAAACCAGCTTTTACTGCAATGCCTTGAGATGAATCAAACGAGTCCAAACTCGAGGATATTGCGACGTTTCTTCACAGAGTTCCTATGGCCACCTTAAAGCCCCAGCATCAGATCAGCTCCATGTCATTATAATATTGTATTGTCACGCTGTATACATATGCTTGCAAAATTTCAGCAAAATCGGTTGAAGATATCTGTTTCAAAATTGACTTGCAAGATTTCACCCGAACATACAAGCATACATAAATACATTGCAAGTTAATTAAAAGCTTGTAAAATGGAAAGGGGCGTTTGTAAAATGTCAAATACTTTTTAGTTTAATTTAACATTGTGTCATTTCCTATAATTATATTTCGTTTACAACGTTTAATAATAGTAATAATAACAGTATTAGTAAATGCAAGTTTTGCTAAAACAATTTTATTATCGGCAAAGTGTAGGTAGGTTAAGATTCACATACGGTTATCTACTTAATATTAGGAGCTTTTGATGGTAAAATTAAACTTAATCTCTGTTAAATTTCAACTGCATTACAGGAAAAAGCTATGACCCAACCAGTCCCGACCACCTAAGTAAAAGTTTCTGAATAAGCTTATATGGCCTATGTCACCCGAGTCAATATAACGAACCTTTTGACACCTCATTCCATAAAATCATTCCATTTAGACGCTACGGTAAAACATACATAAACTGCCGAAAATATTATCCTTACTTTTGGTTTTGTCGTAAGAAGACGGTACTGTACTGTACGGTGTTAACAGTAACTAATTAATACTGAGAGAAAAGCAAAACCAAAACTGTCAAACCGATGCGTATTCCAAAGTGAAAATTCAGAAATTGGGAGACGTAAGCTTACAATCCGGAAGATACCAACGTTCAAAGTTCTTTTAATGGGACTTTTCTCGCGGTAAATTGGCTGTTAAAAGAGAAATCCTCCAACAATAATCTAAAAGTGAGAATTCAAGAAAAGTACACGTGAGTTATTCACGACTTAAGAATTTTATATACAAGAGACTTAACACGGTCAAAACATTTCGTCAATATCACGTTCGACAATTCTAAACCAATAAAATTTCAATGGGGATTTATAAAGGTTATCTAATTTCGAAGTCGTCGAAAGGAATTCCAAACTTAAAGTATTTTGTAAAAGCATTTGTTAACACGATAGCGGCATGGCAGTGTAACAAAAAGCATTGCGGCGGAGTTCTAGTGGTTTTCAGAGACGTCTGTGAATATTTTGCGACTATATATGCATCCCGAATACCACTCCAGACGTGCAGGGATCTCTAACGAGACGGTAAAAGCACATTCTAAAATGACTACGAAATATAAGTGTATGAGGGTATGGTAATGGTTTGGTATTTCATTTTATTTTATTTAAATTAAAACTGTTTCCTTTTATTTAAGTTTTTATTTCACAAGTTTCTGCCTGCAGCTTCACTCTCGTAACAAATATTTTTTAAATTCTTAGGAACTATGCCTTTCCTTGGCGTGGCGTTGTATCTTTTGAAATATATTTTTATTGCACTTAGGACATTCATGCTAAATATGAATTGATCTATTTGAATTTGTAGCTGTAGCTTGGAAAAAAGGATAAAACATGGCATGATACGGACCCCTGAAACCAAGTTGCAATCCGTCTTTGTTCTGTCCAATCTGTTTGTCAGAAAAACCTACACCAACGAATATCGAAGGTCGGTGACAAAACACGAAAACAAACATGATATCGAGAGTCGCGCTATCTAAATCGTGAGCGTGTATTTTGTTTTTATACACTAAAAGCATTGCAGTTGCTATTTCTGTTGAGCTAAGCAAATATAAAATTCTCATATTGTCACTTTAGAGATAGAACTTTTTCTTGTTCTCTATTGATGACACATTTAAAGAATTGTTGTTATGTTTTTATTACTAACTTACAGACCCACGCAACCCCGTTTGCGTCTCCGATAATTTTCCCCCGTTTTCGAAATATTCTTCATTGATGCTCCGCTTCCATTGGTCTTAGCGTGATGATATATAGCCTATCCTAGCCTTCATCGATAAATGTGCTATCTAACACTGAATGATCTTTTTAAATTGGACCAGAAGTTTCTGAGATTAGCGCGTTCAAATAAACAAACAAACAAACTTTTCAGCTTTATATTTCAAGTAATAGATGAAAATTATTCATTATTCTGTAAAAAAACACACTTGATTTAATATACTTTTTCATAATATTTTATCCTAACGAATACATGAGTTTTAGTTATTGAATGATGCTGAGCGTTAGTAATAAGTTTTATTTTTAATAATTTCTAATTCTTACAACAATAAAATTTAATTATCTTAGCCATTATGGAAGACAGTCTACAATAGTCAAACATGATGAAAATTTTACTAACCACAAAATAGATCGTTATGTTAAAAGTTTTATTTCACTCTCCAGGACTATATATTTTTAGTACTTTCAATAATATTATTTTTATAACTTTGATACGACATATGACTCTACCTACTTAAAGGCACTATTACACATCATCTTTAAAAAAATACATATTTTCGTTTACATTGTCCAGTGCGCATATTTATAAATCACTCACAAAAAGCTACAAAGTTTTACAAAGGGAGATCAAGAGATGCGTTAAGGAACAAATATAGTGAGTGCGAAGCGGCGGCGTACATATTTATCTTAAGTTTTATTTCTTTTGTGTCCGACGCGAGGTGTCCGAATGATGGCAGTTGTTGCCACTATTGTTAACATCTATAGAGATGAAATTATAAATATTTGAAGAAGTAATACCTTGACTACAACAACACTGGGAAATATCGTATGAGTTCAGTAGGAATTGTGCAAGGAACTCGGTCCGAGGCGAAAAGACGCCGTCAAAGGAAAATGATAATATAAATGACATAATAACTATAAATGTATAATTAACCATCGTATAAGCCAGTTAGAGCTTGCTTCCCTTCCACCACTTATCTACGATGGTTGATGGTTATCCCATTCTGTGAAAGTGTGAAGGACCTCGGATTGTACATTGACACAACTCTCAGCTGGCGAAAACAAGTGACATCTGTGTGCCAGAAAGTCACGGATTCGTTTCTATAGGCTTAAGAACTTTCTGCCAACGAAAACCAAGGTAATGCTTGTCCAGACCCTAATATTTCTAATAATCGACTATAGTGACGTGTGCTACTAGAGAATAATGGCAGTGGCACTCCCTTATCATAATCCGTAACTACACAGATATTATTAATACGACATAATTAAACATTAAAAAAATATAGATAGGTATCTATTTTGGTCAATATATATTATTTTAGTATATTAATATTGGTTTATTAGAAATAGTGGTTAGTAATACCGACTTCTGTGCCAGAGATCATGGGTTTCACGCAAGACAAAATAATCGTGCGACATGTGTTTTATTCTAAGTCTAGGAGTATTTTATAGTTCGTTTGTATTTAGAAATCTATAAGTTTGGTAATAAGGATTAGATAGTCCTATTTGAGCTGTATCAAGTTACATTCAAGTTAATTCAAATTGGTTTCTATAATAGAGTTTATCGAAATCGCATAAGAAAGATTACATAATGCGTGAGAATATAAATCAGAATACGTATATCTATATAGAGTTACACTAATCCTAATGAATACTATAATGATCTCATAGTGAAACGATCTTAACTGAACCGCAGTGCAACAATCTAAAATATTATAATAGGCTTATAGATCACAATGCGTCTGCAACTGTTTTAGCTAACTGTACTAAAGATTGATGATGCTCAGAGTATTCGAAACAATACATACGAAACATCAATTCATCGACCGCGATGACCTCCAGATCGTATGATAGCGGATAAGTCACAACATTTGATGATACCTCATTGAATATAATGAGATAACGTAGTTATAACCGTTAGAACCGCCTTAAGGGTAATCAATTAACACCTACTTTTATCAACCAGTTCCCGAAAATGAGAACTTAAATTGGATACAACTGTGTAATTTATATAATTTATTATTTACAGTTAGTGAAGAAAGTTGTAATTTTTTTACATTGTTTTCTTTCTTTAAGTTCTGCATCTACGATAGGATGTTTGTAACAGAAGAGACACTTGGTAATGCTTTAGAAAAGTAGATAACTTTGAAGCTCACATTTTCATTGCATGTTCATAAGTTGCTCGTCTAAATAGGGTCAAAATACATATTGCTGTACCAGTGAAATCAATCATTACACCGTTGACAGAGTCTGACTCCAGAGATTAGAACGACTTTGTGTAGATCAAAGAAACTTCTTTTTTTGGAATGATTTTATGATGATGATGAATTAATGACAAAGAAGCAAAATATACATACATTATATACATAATTGTATGTAAGTTTAACGTATGCTGTAAGAATACCAAAAATACAGATGTCTAATTACGGTTTTGGAATCTGAAAATTGTCTTTTACGAGATATACTCGTGTTTTTTCCTAGCCTAGAGATATTAATGTAAATGAGGACCAAAAGATTATTGAATATTTTAATTACTATTATTAGCACTAAAAATAGTTGATTTTAGATAGTAAATGCCACTTTATTTGACATCAGAATGTTTTTACTAAATTTAGATTTTCGCGACTTATTCATTTATGAATTTTATAGCGGGACTTATTTCACGAGCGGTACAATTCGTTTTAAACATCGGGAAATAGAAAGTATCTTTTCTTTTGAAATAGTTTTATCGTTAATAAAGCAGTTTTCTTTATACAAGAAAAACTATGGGAATGTTTTGAATCAGTTGAAATATACAATATACTAAGCTCGCCGCACCACGGCGATTAAATTTCTGTAAAAAGTCCGACTGACGACGAGTATAACTACTTTACTAGTACGAATGTTGCCGTGTGTAAAGGGTTGTAGCAAAAATGTAAATGATCGTGGTTTCGACATAACAACATTGAAGTGTGTACCTACATAAAATTTAATGCATCTCTCAAAAAGTCTTCTGAATATCATTATGATCGTCGCATGTATCTTTTACTGTTTAATATTTGGTTGGAACTCTCATAAGAGATTCAAATTCGGCTTCTTGATAACAATAACATTTTCAAAATAACACCAGTAAGTATGATTCGAATAAGACTGTTATACCCTTTGACACACCTAAGTAAAATATATTGTTTTAAACTATCATGGTCAGTAACATTAAAATAGAAATCTGCGGGATTGCTACCATGTACCTTTTTGTTAGTGAGTATCCGATATTTCGGTGCTGTTGCAAGCGCTATGATCACGGAGTAAGCCCATGTTCAGATGACGAGCGCTCAACGCGCGTTTTGCTAACGCGCGTTTACAACTACATGTAATTTGTTCTAAGAGTACACATACTAACGCGCGTTTTGACATGGAGTTGTTAACGCGCGTTTACAACTACATGTAATTTTGTTCTAGGAGTACACATGCTAACGCGCGTTTTTACATGTAGTTGTTAATGCGCGTTTTGCTAACGCGCGTTTACGACTACATGAAATTTGTTCTAGGAGTACACATGCTAACGCGCGGTTTTGTATGTAGTTGTTAACGCGCGTTACCAAATCGCGCGTTGAGCGCTCGTCATCTGAACATGGGCTAACTCTGATCATGGCGCTTGCAACAGCGTCGAAATATCGGATACTCACTAACAAAAAGGTACATGGTAGCAATCTAAGTAAAATAATTTGCAATTGAGAATGCATGTCTAATTTCACTCAGTGCTTTAACAGCAAGAAATGATAGATATATGAAAGGTTTATTAAGTTGTTAAATACCAAGGAGTCTGTTAAAATGACTATCTAAACTTAGCCATTTTTTTTCAAATAATTGATATTGCAAGCTAGATTCATAATCAAAGAATGACCACTAATCTATTTCTTTTGCCAGTTATTGGATTTTATTACGGTAAGCTCAAGTATAAAGTTATTATCAATATAATTTGTTCAAATCCCAATGAAATCTTGACTTTACTTAACACCAACCTTAACAATTTGCTTAAAGCCTTATTATGATCATCATTTACAAAAGGAATTAGTGTACGATACAACCCACGTTATCTATATATATAAAAGCGAAACACCACTCACTTATCACTTATATTTTCTAAAATATTATTTTCATTATATCTGACTTATGCATGAATTTAGGTAATATTAAGAACTTTATTGAGCTAATCGAAACCAATTGGGGTAATAACAATATCATATTGCTTATTGTTATTACCTCAATTCGGTGTTCATATGGCATTGTTTTTTAAAAAAGGACCCTGTAGACAATTTCAATATTTGTTTTGGATCTCACATATTTGAAAGCAGTGAGTGTAAAAAGAGTTTATTTCTATAAATTAGTTAGAGAGTTCGGAGGGCGGGGCGGGAGAAGGACAGTTAGTTTCGAGTTACAATATGCAAGCAAGATTTTTTCTACGTATTTCTTACACTCTCCAATTTATATGTAAAAATACCTTTGCATATTTTCTAGATTTAGTTTTTTAATATATCTTCTTTCTCCTTGCCTCACATGATATTTCCGAAATTGCTTGGTTCGTGGCATCAGGCTGTGGCATGGAATGTAAAAGATAAATGTAATAAAATGTGGGTTCCTACTTCATATTTTTCTGCTCATCTGTTCAGCGATACAGACAATACGTACGTAGTTTAAAAAGTTTTGTGGTCCACTAATTGTGGTAAAGTTTTCCGGAAAGATTTAAGATTTAAATTCAATTAAATCGATGAAATACTAGATAGTTTTCTTTTTGAAAGAAAAGTGTCTAGCAGTACATTTAAAAAAATCACAAAAAAAAATCTATGTTTAGACGATATTGGAACAGAAAGTGTACAAGAAAATTCAATCATGACATCAGATTTCCGAACTGTCAACCTCGATAATTTATTCGCAAATGCAACATAAACATGTTGCTTGCATACAAAGAGCTTTGTTCCACGGATGAGATTTCGTACAATAATAAGCCACCGTTTGTAATAAAATTTTGATGGAATAGCTGATGGAGTATATGGGAGAACATAAAATACTACCAGAGAATTCCATCGTCGATGGCTTATTGACACATGTTATTTTCCGTAATACGCTCATAAAACCTACCAATCTTATCTTGCTTGCTCATGTTTTGGATAAAATACGCTTTTAGCAGCATTTCCTCTAAGTTGTAAGCAGCTAAGGTATATACGTTTGTTTTAAAAAAAATACGTTAACATATCACATCACAGTTTACTATGTGGAGGAACATGTTACCCAACAGAGTGAATCTGTCGATTCCAGCTAATTCTACATCTTATGAGAATATTTATTATGTAAAATAAGAATAATAATAATAATAAATATTTCAGACATCTAACACAGAACACCATCTAGTCCCAAGCTAAGCAGAGCTTGTGTTATGGGTACTAGACAACTGATACAAATACATATATACTTTTTTTTTGTAAATACATACATATTCTACACAAAACTCCGAAACAAATATTTGTAGATCATACAAACATTTGGTCCGACCCGGGAATCGAACCCAAGACCTCATGATCAGCAGTCGCACACAGAATGTTTTTTTGATATTAGAATGGCAGGGGTTTGACAAAGAGCAGACTTATCACTAGATGGTAAGTGACTGCCGACCCCCATTAACATCTAGAGTAGAGTTTAAAAGTCGCAAGGATGGTACGGCCATTTCGGTCTCCCTCCCAAAATCAGGAGAACGGGGTCTTACATTTCCTTCTAATTCTGGCTTTGATAATCGCACTCGTTTTATGAAAAGCAAGGAAAGAAGCTGCTCAGCATCGGTTTTCTATGAGGACGTGGTATCACTTTGGTCCAGCTTTGACAATTTTGTGCCCAATCTTGGTTCTGCATAATTACATATTTACAATAATAGTTTTATGAGAATTAATAACACTAGACAGTCTTATTAATGGTACAAAATTAAGAATTCTACTCGAAATATTCATTTGAGCTTTAACTGTGATTGCCAATGCATTGGTTATTTTCCGTTACACAATAATCATTTCATATCTCACCCAGACGGTGTCCTTTATAAAAGAGTTATAAATTTTAGTAGACATAGCTCAAGTTTTAAAAAAAACTGGCTTTGTATAATGCTACTAATTATAATTTTCACACCTAAGCCTACTTAAAACTAAAGCAAATGTTACAATAGATTAAATTAAAAAAGCTTTTTAAAAACAAGCTTTTACTGGAATGCCTCGAGACGAATCAAACGAGTCCAAGCTCGATGATGTTGCGACGTTTCTTTACAGAGTTCCTATGGCCACCTTCCAGCTCCAGCATCAGATCAGCTCCATGTCATTATAATATTGTATTGTCACGTTGTATACATATGCTTGCAAAATTTCAGCAAAATCGGTTGAAGATATCTACTTCAAAATTGAGTTGCAAGGTTCCACCCGAACATACAAGCTACATACATACATTGCAAGTTAATAAAAAGCTTGTAAAAAGTAATTTAAAACGGACATTGATAGATCATATTGAGTTCTTATCAGCATAATTTTTCACATTTTTGTGGACCCAGTAAAAGGATCGGTGAATCGGACGGAAACCAACTATTCAAGTATGTATTATCTACACAAATCTCGAGATTTTATGTCAGCAATATATTACTGTCGCCGCTGACAGAACCGCATTCCTGATAATACGGTGAGATTTCTTAAATATTACCTTAATTACGAGCGATATTGATCAGTATTCGTTTCATCATTCCATTATCTTGTATACTGTTCCATTGAAATATTCCGAACATTAACATAATGTACCTAAAATGAAGAAAAAATCGAATGTAAACTAAGTCAGTTAATTCAGTACTTACTTATCTATGGGAGCAGCTATGCAGCAACTTTTTCATAAATTGATGGCTTGTTTGTTAGCTAACAACAGTAACTTATAGTCACCTTATCATTGTCACATTTTTATTGCCTTTATAAATGGAGTGACTTTTCACGTTAACTGTATATTAATGTTTAATGTGCTAATTTGAGTAAAAAAACTATATTTTTGTCCGTAGCCAGCAATGAGATAATTTTTTCCAAAACATACACACAATGAAACTCCTACTTCACAAAGCATACAACAAATATGATGTCTTTAACACTCTCCATACACAAATAAACTTTATAAACACAAATCAAAACAACAGTATCTTGCACACCAAATAATAATTTAAAACCGACCGAACTGACAAATATTTATTGGTAACGGTGGAAAGACGTTTACAAATTGCGAAGAACAAACCAAACACAGTGAACCACCGAACGAACGTCATCTATAGCAATTAAACGAAAGTAATAAATTATGGGCTTTTGAAGACATCACATTTTACTTAATTGAGGTACAAACGTTTGCAAATTGGTGACTTCGAAATATACATAAATCAATTAAGTACCGTCCTGCGACTCGATTTCGACTTGTCTTAATATTGTACAATTTTTCCTTGCCCTCATAATATTTTTATCATTTATAAAAGTAGCCATTAAATAGAATTAATGAATGACTTTTGAATCAACTTTTATGTTTTTTTACACTATAACATTCTGCCCGACTGGTTTTCAGAAAAATACATTTGATTAGGTCACAATTGGGCATTAAAGATTGTCTACGAAATGAAACTCATTATATATTAAACAAGTGTTATTAAACTTGTCTGCTCGGTGAGTAATGTCCTCATTCAAAAAAAGTGTTGCCCACATAGTTGAAACAAAATCTTTAATTGAATGAAATTAAAATAAATAAAGAGAAGATTAGATGGACCGTACTTTCTTGCAACAGCTGGTTTCAGTTATAGGTTCGCCACATATTTAACCTACTGTTTACAGTCCTGAATAAACCCGTTCAGCATTATCCATTCAATGGCTTACCTTACTTGCTTTTCCTACCTAAATTACGCGGTTGATAATAATATTTAACAGTAATCAACATCGATATTACATAACAGGGGTTAAAAAGATCATTGGCAAATTTATAGCGCTCAATACGCCATTATTTACATAGTTATCCATGAGTATATTTATGATGCATGAATATTGGATCTAAAAACTAACAAACTACACTATATATTCCCTGCATTTTGTATAAGCGAGATACGAATTGCGAAGATATATCGTTTAATTTTTCAATGCCGAAGTTATATTGCATGGTGATCGTTTATTTATTTTTGTTTTATTTATTTATCTTTATTGTACACAAATAACAGAAAAAAAAAAATTACCCAGTAGGAGTTGTAGAACGTTCACTAATTAGTCATTCTTTTATCGTTTTCCGTAGCTTCTTCGTTAGGTTACTTAAGTTTTAATTACTTTACTACTACACATTGTGACAAAGTTAAGGTCTAATAGTGGTGGAACAATTTTTACATCGCAAAATAACAAACATTGGTAATTTACACTGGATCTATTTTAACAATGTACCTATTTAAAATTTGTTTAAGATTGATGTCATACAATAAACTTCTAGCATTGATAGCAACACTTCAATGATGGCTTTCTTTATATAGGCCATCTAAGTGCGCTTCTATTACGTATAATAATTTAAAAGCTGAGTCTTCTGATGTTGTAATTTTCTACTTCTATTTAAAAATTTACAGAATCCGTTTATCTACGAAACAATGTTGCTGTTCGTGTGTTCGCTTTTGGCAAAATAGTATCTTGTTTACGGCAATGCGAATGTGAATCTTAACTCCTTTCAGGTGCACTCAGACGCCTTTGATAGAGTGAACGAACGAAGTCAGGTATTAAACATACAGTACGGTACGTGATGAAAGAAACTGGGAGTGCCGCAGGGCACCTCAAACTGGCATGCATTCTACACCATTCATTACCATTTTATCCGCTGGAAGTCGAAACACTGTTATTATAAACAGACAAGGGCGAGCAATGATCGCGTCTACTTCAAGTTGTGATTATCATGTTTTTTATTCGGTTAAGACTGGTGTTGAACCAAGAGGAGCTATGTTTACAAGCTGTAATTTATCTTGATGAGACCAAATATTTTTCTTTGAAATGTGAATGTAATGACGATGTTTAAAAAACCACATTGGTTAGGTTAACAGAATGAGCCGTGAAATGGATCATTGTAAAATGTAAACAACTATTTATGGCATTATAGAGGATGGTGATTTGTTTTTTGTTATTTATCTTATTTAAACATATAAAAAATATGTAGATCTAGTAAACAAAGAAGTGAGAATAAAGAAGTGTAAGAACTTTATGCTCGTGATTCAAAAATTAGAATCCTGAGCGTCAGCGAGGGAATCAAAAGAGCACCAGGTGTAAAATCTTTGCACTCGAGTGCAACACGTAACTTTTCATTCCACCTCAGCGAGGAAACAACTAAATGCAAAAAAAAGCATTAACAATCACAAGATACTTTTATTTCAGTTTAGGTATTAATATTTATTAGGTACTACATTATGATAGGTAAGTATTACAGATTAATTTTTAAATTATTTCAAAAATACTTAGGTACTCGCTCAACCCCGCGGTGTTACCCGCGGTTTTTGGCGTACCGCGAGTAACACCGCGGGACAAAGCTAGTCTAAAAAAGTAGCCTAAGTTACTCCTTAGATTATCAGTTATCTGCCAGTAAAAGTCACGTGAAAATCAGTCCAGACGTTCCAGAGATTACCCGGAACAAACAGACAGACAGACCGACTGACAGACAGACAATGTAACAGAAATTATAAAAAATATATTTTCGTATATGTACCGTGTATATATCGTATATATACATCGTATGTATCGTATCGTATATATACATTTCGTAAAAACCGGATATTTTAATATTACAAACAGACATTTCAATTCTTTTTTGTATGGATGTATAGATAGATTGAGAAAAAGCGGCCAAGTGCGAGTCGGACTCGCCCATGAAGGGTTCCGCAGCAGCAAGTAACATTTTTTTTAATATTTGTTTTGATTGAATGAAAGGTAAATTGCAGTTTACGATTTATGACGTTTTAAAAAAAACTACTTACTAGATTTCGTTCAAACCAATTTTAAGTGGAAGTTTGCATGGTAATGTACATCATATATTTTTTTTAGATTTATCATGCTCTTATTTTAGAAGTTACAGGGGGGGGGGGACATTTTACCACTTTGGAAGTGTCTCTCGCGCAATCTATTCAGTTTAGAAAAAAATGATATTAGAAACCTCAATATATTTTTTGAAGACCTATCCATACATACCCCACACGCATGGGTTTGATGAAAAAAATTTTTTGAGTTTCAGTTCTATGTATGTATACCCCCAAAATTTATTGTTTTTTTCTTATTTTTAAGTGAAAATCTTAATGCAGTTCACAGAATACATCTACTTACCAAGTTTCAACATTATAGGTCTTATAGTTTCGGAAAAAAGAAGTGGCTGTGACATACGGACGGACAGACAGACAGACATGACGAATCTATAAGGGTTCCGTCTTTTGCCTTTGGCACGGAACGCAAAAATTGAAAGTTAAGTTGCTATAGTTACAAGAAAATGGTGCGGGCAGAGCAAATTAAATAAAAAACTACACCAAGAAGGTTCCGAGTCTGAGATTTTAACAAAAAAAAAATAGTATATGATTAATTCGGCACCATGGAGGTAGAAGTAAATAGGTTTAATGATGTTTTGGATTCACAAACTTAGTGCACTCGAGCGATGTTCTAAATTCAATTTACACACATCAAAAGTGTCTAGGGATCAACATATGTGTCTAGGGATCAACATATATTTTTGCAATAACTTTTCTCCTGATTGATATTAATTAAAATTTTCTTTAAGGATTCATCAAATAAAGTGTTTTCGTTTGTCACAGCAACGATAAACCAAGTCACCTTTGCATTAATAAAGAAATTTGCAATTTTCCTAATAAAGGGATTTTTGACATTTGAACCACTAACATTAAAGTTCGAAAAAAAGACTGAAATAACAGTTTTCTTTAAAATTTTATTAGGTAACTTAAACAATTAATAATCCGTGTTTCTACCGCGAACACTAACAACACAAGAACATCGGTTTGGCATACTCAAAATGAGTTCATCCAAACACGCTGTGGAATGGCCGCCCATGTTCGTTGCAACAACAAAAAAAGGTCTTCTTGCGACTGGATACCCTCCATATTCGGCAGAGCTCTTCTCTGTAGCATATCTCATGCATGCTCAATCGGGTTCAAGTCTGGCGACTGAGCAGGCCAGGGCCAAAGCCACATCTCAATCTCAAGAAATCCGCATAAAAATGCTTGATCCCTAGACACTTTTGATGTGTGTACTTTATTCCTCTAGAGGATAAAAACGGCTTTTGCACTCAGATATCGAAGGGCAAAAATACTCTTTACGAGCTGGTGGGATGAAAAGGTTGTTTTTAACAACATTTTATTTTATACAAAGTCAATTCGTTAATAAAATCACATAGGAGGCTTTAGTGGCACGTTTCAAAATAACTTTACTAATTAAATTTAATGTAAAATGACTTTCATTCGTTGGTATCTGACTTTTTTTTTAAAGTCCATCGAATTTTAGTAAACAGTTTTATCGACGGATGATAGTCGACAGTTTCACCGTCGTGTTGGAAGTAATATTACACGTGATGATTATAAATTACTTGCTTGTTAGTTGTAACTTACGTATTGTACAGTAATGAAAATAATTGAATTTATATGTGCCAAAAAAAGCTACTCACATTTATATTTTTGTAATGTCCAAAAGTTTTCTTTGGAGTTAACGGGATTTTTTTTTCAAAGAGTGAGAAATCCCGCCGCGATTAAATGTTTGACCTGATACCATACAAATACCCGAGTAACAAGCTAAAATTAAAAATTTAAAAAACACCCTACCCTAACAAGCACTTAATCAAAAAATCTCACGCCAAAGATTTTTTACATCATTTTGGAACAGAGCTGATACTCTTACAATTCTGGACCGATATAATCCAAACATAGCTAAGAACCACCACAAGGAAACTGGCTTTCATATGAAAAAAACCGAATCAAAAACGGTCCATCCCTTTGAGAGCTACGATGCCATAGACAGACAGACACACATACACATAGACAGACATCGACGTCAAACTTATAACAACCCTCTTTTTGCGTCTGGGGTTAAAAACCGTGTATATTTTAATAAACCTAATACGAATGTTCTTATTAATAATAATATATTGTTAGTACATTATTACTAACAGAACAAATTATAAAAACAATTTTTAGGTATTTCTAAAATGTTTCATTTCATACAATGAAAACCATTACAACTATTTGTAAGTACAGCTATATATTTTGGAACTGTCAGGAAAGCCCGTATTCGCATAACGCAAACAGGGCAATAGTTCATTAAAAAGATTTAAACGGTCATTACGACGGCGCGACGTCCCAACTACTATCACAGTAACTGTAGTAACTTATCGGATGACTATTTTACAGATAAAAGTTGCATTTCTAAGTTATTTGTTTGTTATAGAATATATGTTTATCTAGCAATAAACATTTGCATAAAATATTAGTGACCAATATCATAAAATGTTGAGGACAAATGTCTGTGTATGGTGTTGAAGGGATAGTATTTTCAGCGACGCGTATGATATTGTAACAAAAATATCTCATAATGAAACGAGTGCCAATAAACCCTATCAAAAAACAAATTCATTAAATTATAAATTTACTTTTAAGATCATACATGAAATACACTTCTGGTTAAATTTATGTTCTGTGAATACGAGATTGCAAAAGTCTGTCCCTAACTAACACTATTTAACGTACTCTTCCATTGCTACTAGTAAATAGAGAAAAAAAACGCTAAGAATATGCTGTAAGGGTCAAATTTCAATTATGCATGATATGTGTAGGTACCAATTTATTGCCGCCTCGGCTTTGTGCCTGTTTGTCACTTTAGACGACACAAAAAGAAACTTGTGTTCACTGTTTTCGTGTACGCTCTCAAAGCAACATTAAACGAACGTCCTTATCTATATTTATAAAAATGATTCTCTTTCTCTTAGTCACGACATAACGCATGAACGGCTGGACCATTTTCGCTAATTCTTTTAGCATGGGATAGCCCATTTATCGAGACAGTTAGATAGTATGAAATAAGACACTGAAGACTTTGAAATTTCTGATCTCTTTCTGATGCTTTTCAAATGTATATTTTATGAATAATAATACAGTTTGAAAAAACCTATAAAGTTAACTTTTTGGTCTACCGAAATTATTGAAGTGAAAACTTCTTTAGCCGCGTTGAGCACTTTTTGGTAGGGGAAAATCTTATGAGTTCACGTCACCTCGTCACCGACATGCTAGTGTTAGATGTTGATAATTTTAATTTAAACATTATGAAATTGCTACTTTAACACAAAAATTTTACAAATAACATTCTAAGTTATAAGTTTTCACTTATATCGGCAATTGCCAATTTTTTTACATAATATTTCTGCAATGCTATCATTCTGAAGAGCATTCAGTTCTCAATATACATAGTTTCCAAACAAAAACACTACTGTGAACTGACTACGCGACTTAGCCTAGAAAATAAATTTAATTAAAAAGCTTTTTACTGGAATGCCTCGAGACGAATCAAATGAGTCCTAACTCGATGATGTTGCGACGTTTCTTTACAGAGTTGACAAGGCTGTTCGACTCCTGACATCAGATCTGAAACTGGCGGATCCCGATCTCGACACCCCAAGTACAGTTGACGTGCTACTGGGAGTAGACGTTCTGGGTAAGTTTTGCTGTCGGATCGGAGAGTCTTGCAGCATGATCAACTCATGACTTGGAGACATGTGCCAGGAGAATTGAACCCTTCGGATTGAGCATCCAGGGGATGCTGGGCTCCTGAATTAGTTAACCATCAGTTATGGTGGGGCCCTCCTTGGCTGGCAAGGAAGGAATCGGATTGGCCCCATAACAACGCGAAGTTGTCTATAGACTGTGGTCTAATAGCAGCCGTGTATGTGACCCAAGAGGTCCAGGAGACTGACGCGAGTTTCCTGATTGAGCGGTATAGCTCTCTTGATAAATTGATCAATGTCAATTGTTGTATGAGAAGATTCGTTCGGAATTGTCGCACTCCCCGCGAACAGCGAACGCTAAGCCCAATTCTGTCACCGGCAGAGCGAAATGAGTCGCTTCTGAATTTGATCCGGTTGGTACAGTCTTCGAACTTTGGAGCAGAATTGGAGAGTCTACAAACTGGGCGTTCGAAATTGAAGGGTGCTGTCGCGCGTCTCAACCCGTTTATAGATTCGGCCGGGTTGCTTCGGGTAGGAGGAAGATTGCGCAATGCGAATCTGCCGTATTCGGCTCGTCACCCCCTACTGCTCCCCAAGGGAGGGCAGTTGGTTGAGTTGTTGGTGACTGATCGCATTGTTAAAAACGCTCATGCAGGTTGTAACGCCTTGTTGGCTACGCTCCAGAGGGAGTTTTGGATTTTGTCTGAGCGTCGTACCATACGGAACATCGTGTTTCGGTGCATGCCTTGTTATAGGAGCAAGGCTGCCACGATGCAGCCTCACATGGGGGATCTGCCCCCTGATCGGGTGAATGAGGCTAGGCCATGGGCTGGTGTTGGTACAAACTTTGCGGGCCCATTCTTAGTAAAAAGCTCGCGGCTGCGTAACGCGAAACATTACAAGGCGTACCTTTGCGTGTTCGTCTGTTTATCCACCAAGGCGTTGCATCTCCAGCTCGTTGCTGACCTCACGACGGAAGCTTTTATAGCGTGCTTGGACAGATTCGTTTCCCGGAGGGGACTGCCAGCACTGATTCGTTCCGATAACGGAACCAACTTCGTAGGTGCAGAACGATACTTACGAGATGTAGTTAAGTTTTTAAATGAAAACAAAGTGGATATTGGAACAGCCCTCTCCCGTCGGGGTATACAATGGACCTTCAGTCCACCAGGTTGCCCCCACTTGGGCGGGATTTTTGAAGCCGTAGTTAAGTCAGCTAAGACGCATTTAGGGCGTATTGTAGGTCAGACCGCGCTGACATTTGAGGAACTCGCGACGTTGTTTTGTAAGATCGAAGCCGTTCTCAACTCGCGACCGTTGTGTCCGCTCAGCTCGGATCCAAATGACCTGGAGGCGTTGACTCCAGGCCATTTCTTAATTCGTCAGCCACTTAACGCGTTGCCCGAACACCCGTTCGAAGATGTGAAATTGTTTCGGTTGTCTCGGTGTCAGATGTTGCAGCAGTTTTCACAGAATTTTTGGAAACGATGGTCTCTAGAGTATCTGCACATTCTGCAACAGCGCCTTAAGTGGACTGACAAAACTAGCCCCCCTAGTGTTGGTGACCTCGTGCTGGTTAAGGATGCTAACCTACCGCCACTGGGTTGGCGCCGGGGGCGCATTGTTAACTTGTTCCCTGGTAAGGATGGGACTCCCCGGTCCGCAGAGGTTCTAGTTGGGGACTCAGTTATCAAACGAGCGGTAGCAACGTTATCTCGCCTGCCTGTAGATTACGGGAACAGGTACGGACCTGTTCAGGCGGGTGACTGTTAGAAATTTAACGTCATTGTAATGGCAACATTTTCGATTGTCATTTTTCTTGTTTGACGTTTTGACATTGACAGTAGTACATTGAGACGCTTGGATCGGTCGAGCTGGAGCTTCGTTAAAAAAGAACCGTTTTAATTGTAATTTAGCTAATTGTCAATTCAACCCGGTCCCTTTAGTGGTTTACCGTTATGATTGGTCTGATTTGGACTCGCGAGTTTTCGTAGTCACGTCATAGGCGCGATCCGTGATAGCTGAATCGGGTGTCTTGTAATTACGAGATTTCGGGAGCCCGCAAGCATTTAGGAATTCCTTGTAGGTGTACAGCACTTTGGAGCATGTATGTGTGAACGTACCAAGACAAGCCGCAGTTGGGTACCCCATCAACGGCCGACAAGATCAAAGACATCACGCATCTCCAGTAAGTGCTTGATTACATTAGTTAGAATAAGAACACGGTGAATCGCCGTAGTTCATTGCTCTTGCCAATGAACTAGTTTAGTGATTGTATGCTTATAACATGGGCCTATAGGTATTGCAAACGTCACAAGGTGATCGCTGAATTGGCGAGAGGAATGAACAGTCCCGCTGTATACATATGCTTGCAAGATTTCAGAATAATCGGTTGAGGATATCTGCTTCAAAATTGAGTTGCAAGATTCCACCCGAACATACAAGCATACATACATACATTGCAAGTTAATAAAAAGCTTGTAAAAAACTCGATTACATTAAAATCTCGCGTTACTTATCTAATTTCTTTTTTGTTAGAAAAACGTATACAATTTCAAAAGCTGTTAAATATGAGTACATACTATTAATATTATATTTAGTCTTTTGCATTCTAACTTACCACGTACTTCTTTAACATTTGCCATTTTAAAGTACTTAAGTTCCTATATCAGGTCAAAGCGGAGTCGTCTATTTCTTTTGGAATAAAGCCAATGTCTTTCAGATGTAGGCAACGAGCCAGGCTGCAGAAACTCTATTTTGATATCAGCAACAACATTAAACCTATAATTTGAAAGTGTTTAGATGATTTAAACTTTACTGATAGAATATTTCTTGAAAGTTTTGTTATTACATATCAACAAAAATATCTGAGCAAGATCTTGTAAAGCCTATGGCTATGTAATATTTGGTTACAAGATAAAAGCTTAGAGTGCAAAAAGTAACCTAAAACGTTGCTGCGATAAGAGTATATTGATGAAGAAAATATTATAAACTAGCTGTTGCCCGCGGCTTTGCTCGCGTGGAAGTTGATTATATGTATTTATTTAAAACTGTGTAAGTATCTATGAATACTGTGTTCACGTTTTTAAACGTATTTATTTATAATCAATAGTCCATTAAAATTGACTTTCACACACACTTTCGACCCTTATTTTAACCCCTTTAGGAATAGAATTCCCATAAATGCTGATATAAGTATTCATTTATTTGTAAGACATGTAGCCTGAAGACAAAGTTTCAGGCTACTAAATTAAGAAATGACGGACTTCCAGTCTAGCCTAGGGATAGAATATCCAGAAACGCTTAAATACGTATCTCATTATCATCAACGCAGTCCACTGCTGGACATAGGCATCTCCAATTGCACGCCACTTGGTTCGATCCTCAGCTTCTCTCATCCAGCTTCTGCCAGCCGTCCGATCATTATTCCACCTGGCCTGTGGACGTTCTACGCTACGTTTGCCGAGACGCGGTCACCACTCACGAACCCGTTTATCCCAACGGTTATCAGTTCTACGGCTAATATGGCCAGCCCACTGTCACTTCAGTTTGCTTATCCCGTGGGCTATGTCAATGACCTTGGTTCTCTACCGGATCACCTCATTCTTGATGCGATCCCTTAGAGAAACGTTGAGCTTTTTTGATGAGAAATATTCATCATTATTATTATTATAGCCCTCTCCATAGCGACTTTGAACTTGTGGACCAGCCGTGTCGTGTCCACGTTTCGGCACAGTATGTCATGACAGGTAGGACGTATTGATTGAAGAGTTTCGTATTTAGGCACTGTGGGATTGACGATGAAAAGACCCGACAAAGTTTCCCAAACGCTGCCCAACCCGGCTGAATTCTCCTGTTCATCTCGTCCTCGAAGTTGTTTCTACTTAACTGCAAAGTCTGCCCGAGGTACCACACATATTTTTGAACAACTTCAAGAACGGCACCGTGAACCACAACCGGTTCCGGTAGAACATGTTCGTACATACGTATCTACTCATTTTTAATCAGTAGCCATAAATAAAGTTGCATGTTTCTAACTTCAAGAATGACGGACTTCCAGAATAACCTATATACGAAATAACAACCCCTATTTAACCTCTTAGGGTTAGATTATCCGAAACGCTTAAACACGTATCTACTATTTTTTAATCAGTAGCCCAAAAGTAAAGAATGACGAACTCCCTTACAAACTTTCAACCCCGATTTCACCCCCTTAGGGGTAGAATATTAAGAAACGTTTAAATACGTATCTCTTCATTTTAAATCAGTAGCCCAAAAGTAAAGAATGACGAACATCCTTACAAACTTTCAACCCTGATTTCACCCCCTTAGGGGTAGAATATTAAGAAACGTTTCAATACGTATCTATTCATTTTAAACCAGTACCCCAAAAATAAGGTTTCACGTTTCTTACTTAAAAAATGACGAACTTCCATACAAACTTTCAACCCCTATTTCACCACCTTAGGGGTAGAATATTCAGAAACGTTGAAACACGTATCAATTCATTTTTAATCAGCAGCCAAAAAATAAAGTTTCATGTTTCTGACTTCAAAAATTACGAACTTCCAGACTGACCTATATACAAAATAACAACTCCTATTTCACCCCTTAGGGGTAGAATATCCAGAAACGCTTCAATACGTATCTACCCATTTTTAATCAGTAGCCCAAAACTACATTTTCATGTTTCTCACTTAAAAAATGACGGACTTCCTTACAAACTTTCAACCCTTATTTCACCCCTTTGCGGGCATAATATCCAGAAACTCCTAAATACGTATCTAATCATTTTTATTAAGTAGCCCAAAAATAAAGTTTCATATTTCTTATTTAAAAAATGACGAACTTCCATACAAACTTTCAACCCCTATTTAACCCCCTTAGGGGTATATTATTAAGAAACGTTTTAATACGTATCTATTCATTTCAAATCAGTACCCCAAAAATAAAGTTTCATGTTTCTTACTTAAAAAATGACGAACTTCCATACAAACTTTCAACCCCTATTTCACCCCCTTAGGGGTAGAATATTAAGAAACGTTTAAATACGTATCTCTTCATTTTTAATCAGTAGCCCAAAAGTAAAGAATGACGAACTCCCTTACAAACTTTCAACCCCGATTTCACCCCCTTAGGGGTAGAATATTAAGAAACGTTTAAATACGTATCTCTTCATTTTAAATCAGTAGCCCAAAAGTAAAGAATGACGAACATCCTTACAAACTTTCAACCCTGATTTCACCCCCTTAGGGGTAGAATATTAAGAAACGTTTCAATACGTATCTATTCATTTTAAACCAGTACCCCAAAAATAAGGTTTCACGTTTCTTACTTAAAAAATGACGAACTTCCATACAAACTTTCAACCCCTATTTCACCACCTTAGGGGTAGAATATTCAGAAACGTTGAAACACGTATCAATTCATTTTTAATCAGCAGCCAAAAAATAAAGTTTCATGTTTCTGACTTCAAAAATTACGAACTTCCAGACTGACCTATATACAAAATAACAACTCCTATTTCACCCCTTAGGGGTAGAATATCCAGAAACGCTTCAATACGTATCTACCCATTTTTAATCAGTAGCCCAAAACTACATTTTCATGTTTCTCACTTAAAAAATGACGGACTTCCTTACAAACTTTCAACCCTTATTTCACCCCTTTGCGGGCATAATATCCAGAAACTCCTAAATACGTATCTAATCATTTTTATTAAGTAGCCCAAAAATAAAGTTTCATATTTCTTATTTAAAAAATGACGAACTTCCATACAAACTTTCAACCCCTATTTAACCCCCTTAGGGGTATATTATTAAGAAACGTTTTAATACGTATCTATTCATTTCAAATCAGTACCCCAAAAATAAAGTTTCATGTTTCTTACTTAAAAAATGACGAACTTCCATACAAACTTTCAACCCCTATTTAACCCCCTTAGGGGTATAATATTAAGAAACGTTTTAATACGTATCTATTCATTTCAAATCAGTACCCCAAAAATAAAGTTTCATGTTTCTTACTTAAAAAATGATGAACTTCCATACAAACTTTCAACCCCTATTTCACCCCCTTAGGGGTAGAATATTCAGAAACGCTGAAACACCTATCAATTCATTTTTAATCAGCAGCCTAAAAATAAAGTTCATGTTTCTAACTGCAAAAATGACGGACTTCCAGACTGACTTATATACGAAATAACAACCCCTATTTAACCCCTTAGGGGTAGAATATCCAGAAACGCTTAAATACGTATCTGCTCTTTTTTAATCAGTACCTTAAAAATAAAGTTTGTTGTTTCTTACTTAAAAAATGACGAACTTCCATACAAACTTTCAACCCCGATTTCACCCCCTTAGGGGTAGAATATTAAGAAACGTTTAAATACGTATCTATTCATTTTAAATCAGTAGCCCAAAAGTAAAGAATGACGAACATCCTTACAAACTTTCAACCCTGATTTCACCCCCTTAGGGGTAGAATATTAAGAAACGTTTCAATACGTATCTATTCATTTTAAACCAGTACCCCAAAAATAAGGTTTCACGTTTCTTACTTAAAAAATGACGAACTTCCATACAAACTTTCAACCCCTATTTCACCACCTTAGGGGTAGAATATTCAGAAACGTTGAAACACGTATCAATTCATTTTTAATCAGCAGCCAAAAAATAAAGTTTCATGTTTCTGACTTCAAAAATTACGAACTTCCAGACTGACCTATATACGAAATAACAACCCCTATTTCACCCCTTAGGGGTAGAATATCCAGAAACGCTTCAATACGTATCTACCCATTTTTAATCAGTAGCCCAAAACTACATTTTCATGTTTCTCACTTAAAAAATGACGGACTTCCTTACAAACTTTCAACCCTTATTTCACCCCTTTACGGGCATAATATCCAGAAACTCCTAAATACGTATCTAATCATTTTTATTAAGTAGCCCAAAAATAAAGTTTCATATTTCTTATTTAAAAAATGACGAACTTCCATACAAACTTTCAACCCCTATTTAACCCCCTTAGGGGTATAATATTAAGAAACGTTTTAATACGTATCTATTCATTTCAAATCAGTACCCCAAAAATAAAGTTTCATGTTTCTTACTTAAAAAATGACGAACTTCCATACAAACTTTCAACCCCTATTTAACCCCCTTAGGGGTATAATATTATGAAACGTTTTAATACGTATCTATTCATTTCAAATCAGTACCCCAAAAATAAAGTTTCATGTTTCTTACTTAAAAAATGACGAACTTTCATACAAACTTTCAACCCCTATTTCACCCCCTTAGGGGTAGAATATTCAGAAACGCTGAAACACCTATCAATTCATTTTTAATCAGCAGCCTAAAAATAAAGTTCATGTTTCTAACTGCAAAAATGACGGACTTCCAGACTGACCTATATAGGAAATAACAACCCCTATTTAACCCCTTAGGGGTAGAATATCCAGAAACGCTTAAATACGTATCTGCTCTTTTTTAATCAGTACCTTAAAAATAAAGTTTTTTGTTTCTTACTTAAAAAATGACGAACTTCCATACAAACTTTCAACCCCTATTTCACCCCCTGGGGGTAGAATATTCAGAAACGCTAAAATACGTATCGATTCATTTTTAATCAGCAGCCTAAAAATAAAGTTTCATGTTTCTAACTTAAAAGACGACGGACTTCCAGACTGACCTATATACGAAATAACAACCCCTATTTAACCCCTTAGGGGTAGAATATCCAGAAACGCTTAAATACGTATCTGCTCTTTTTTAATGAGTACCTTAAAAATAAAGTTTTTTGTTTCTTACTTAAAAAATGACGAACTTCCATACAAACTTTCAACCCCTATTTCACCCCCTTAGGGGTAGAATATTCAGAAACGCTGAAACACGTATCAATTCATTTTTAATAAGCAGCCTAAAAATAAAGTTTCATGTTTCTAACTTAAAAGATGACGGACTTCCAGACTGACCTATATACGAAATAACAACCCCTATTTAACCCCTTAGGGGTAGAATATCCAGAAACGCTTAAATACGTATCTACTCTTTTTTAATCAGTAGCCCAAAAGTAAAGTTTCATGTTTCTTACTTCAAAAATGACGAACTTCCATACAAACTTTCAACCCCTATTTAACCCCCTTAGGGGTGGAATTTCAAAAAATCCTTTCTTAGTGCTCACTTACGTCATATGAAGAACCTACATGCAAAATTTCAGGATTGTAGCTTCAGCGGTTTGGGCTGTGCGTTGATCTCTGGGTATGTCAGTCAGTCAGTCAGTCAGTCAGTCACCTTACTCTTTTATATATATAGATGAAAACTCCAAAAGTTTCCAATGACACAAGAAACTTTATCATGTTTGAAGTTCAAACTATTTGCTCATCACAACCAACTAATTATCAGTTCACCAAGACTGATTTATAACAAAAGAGTTTCTGAAATACAATGTCTTTCACATATTACAACATGTATGTAATATTCGGATACACCTTATGAGATACTGAAAGCTGAGAAAATGAAAGCTGCTAATGGTCTTTTTCTGACGACAGGTAGTGTTCATGTACATCTCTAAGGCCTTCGCTGAAACTAAGTATTAGAAAGTTAATTTTTAAAATAGTATTCTGGATCGCGTAATATGTTCAAGGGAAGCTAGGTAATTACAAATTAATTTGGAGGACATATGGCAGCATAACAGCAAAGGAACTTAGATTATATTTCTAGTTCAGAGTTGAGATGCAACGGATTGTAAAGGCAAACTGCTACACAAAATACGTTCGGATCAACGGTTCAGAGTCTCAGTAGAAGCGTGCCCGTAAATGTTTCCACCTGATGAAATCTGTCAAAGGGTTGCATCCGCAACTGTGAAATTCAATTAGATATGGATGGGTATGAACTCTGTAGAATTCCTTAGAGTATTTCGTTTAGATTTTTTTATAATAGATAAAAAATTGTGTGATCGCCTCCAGATTAGGGTTTTTTCGACTTCAAAACAACGATAGGATGGCTCAATCAACAAAGAACAGCATCAAATCAAATACAGTCCAAGACCTAATCAACGTCTTTTAAGTGCAGCGGAGGTCCTGGCACCAGTCAGTTGTCACTAGTTCCACTGAGGATACAATCATGTATGTAAAGAGCCTGGCGTAAAAGCAGTTATGCTAGAGATTCTCAATATTCTTAACGCCTTTCCACTTTTAATACAAAGTAGCTTCATTATCACTTGTATGTGGTTTGTTATATACTAGAGTATAAAACAAACCACATACAAGCCACTACTATAAGGGAAGCAATTTAATATTTCATCAGTTTATTGCCCGCTCAGACACAGTTTATACGACTCTATGTTTGACCATTTCTCTTCTTCCCTTGGATGCAGATTCATAGTCGGAGGAGACTGGAACGCTAAACATGTGCACTGGGGGTCTAGGTTGACTACCAATAGAGGCTGATAACTCAAAGAAAGCGTGAATCAAAATAACCTCATTACAATCTCGAGCTCGGAACCTACATATTGGCCTACAGACACTAACAGAAAGCCTGACCTGCTGGACTTTTTTGTAATTAAAGGATTATCCAGGAAATATTTCAAGGCGTATTCCTGTCTGCACGGCTCGTCTGATCACACCCTAGTAATACTGACAGTCAGAAGAACTTTGATACAGTATGAGAAGCCTGCTATTCTTTGTAACACACGTATGGACTGGAACGGTTGCCTAGAGTATATTGAAACTGCAATACGGTTGAATGCTAAATTAAAAGGTTGAATGCTAAATAAAAAACGTCTAAAGATATTGATGGTACGCTGGAGAACTTTACTAACGTAATTCAGGTTGCCTGCTGGAATAATACTCCTGATGTACACAAAAATTATTCCATCAATAACTGTGCACTGGACATAAAATAAAAGATCCCAGAAAAGCGTAAGCTGCGTAGAAAATGATACGTAAGTCGACATCCTAGCGATAAAACAGCATTAAATTATATATATATAGCAATTATAGAGTTGAAGAAAATTATTAGAGACGCTAATGAAAAAACACTCCAAAGAAAATTGGAGTCACTTACAGCAAGTAGCTCAACCAATTACTCGCTGTGGAGGATGGCCTAAAAACTAATTTACAGCCATAACATACAAAAAAAATTGGCACTATTGCTAGAGATGCTGAACAAATGCTGGTAGACGCTTCCGATACTACAACACTACTTTTAATTGTATCGATATAAAGACGATGCGTCCAGGTGCATTTAAGAGGTTGTTGTCAGACAGGCTAGCATTGCTCTAATTTATAGATTATTTTTTTTCCTGCATGCTCTAATTTACAGATTAATTTTTTTCCTGCATGCTCTATACTTTGTTTTATATACTTATTTGTTTACTCATCCGTGAAGTTAACGTATCGTGAGATTACCGATTTTTACCTATACTTATTACAACTACAAAAATGCATTTGTTAATATGCGGTAAATGTCGCTGGTGTTACAATTGCTACATTCATATGTCAACCATTAAACAATTATATATTGTGTCATTATTAATTTACCTTAAAAAAACTCAAGTATCTATACGTATTTCATAAATATTTGTTTTTGGTTAGTTCTCGACATTCAACTGTTTAAAGCCGTTGAGACGATATCTTTTATTTAGAGTACAACTTGATTCGTATTTGCTGAAACTACAAAAAGTAAAACTTAGGCCTATAAAACATAGTTCTTTATTACACAAAAAGAAAATCTTTATAAAAATGTAAATACAAATAAAAATTTGTCAAAATACAACGTTTTCAAATAAAATCATAAAGTGATAAAACAGTATCGTAATTGCATAGATCGTAGTCACAGAAATTCCACCAGTAATTGTACAGAGGCGTACGTACACAGCCTCGCCATATATATCCATGAGCTCTATGTGCTTTTACTGCACAAACTTCATTTTCTTCACATTCTTCAACTGGTATGTTGCCTCTAAAATAAATAGTTAAAATGTTATATAAATCCATTTCAGACAAAACATATTTTTACGAATATAATTGATTAAATGACTCTCTGTACAAACAGGTGGGCACAGCAAAAATTCAAGACTTATGAAATAACTGGTATATAAATAAATAAATAATAAAATAAATATATTCGAAAATCTAACACACAACGCCACCTAGTCCCAAACTAAGCAGAGCTTGTACTATGGGTACTAGACAACTGATATAAATACATTTATACTTTTTTTTTGTAAATGCATACATACTATACATAAAAAACACCCAAACTCCAAAACAAATATTCTCAGATCGTACAAACATTTGGTCCGACTCGTTAATCCAACCCACGACCTCATGCACAGGCAGTCAATAAAGTTTTAAGCAAGCAAAAGTACATAATATATGCCAGATATTATTTTTCCCATATTTAGACACATTTTACTTTTTAGTTCAAACCTGGATGTCACACAGCCGATCACTTTTTAAATGTATGCCGAAAAATTCATATCCATACTAATATTACAAATTCAAAAGTCATTTTGTCGGTCTGTCTGTTATTCTTTCAAGGCTTTAAATCATCAAAGCTAGTAACTAATATTACGAAAAATGTAGATACTATGTGTGTATTCTGAAAATTCAAGATCACAAATGAAATTACTTACATGCTACCTTCTAAGCAGTTGGCACTTTCGATTAAATCTGCTTTCTGTACTGTTGAGTTGACTTCGCATCTCAAACAAGACATATCTTTAAATATTGATTTTCTGAAGTGCCTCGTTCTTGAAATTTCTATAACATTATCAATCCAATCTTGTTTGGTGTTGAATGTATACGGCATCTCAGAAATTGAAATATAGTTGCAACGATTGCAGGAACACACGTAAGTAGTTAGGTTGTGATTTGAGTTGTAACATCTACGGTCAATATTCGTGTAACAAATATGATTATGAGGACATACCATATACTCCGTACTGAAAATTAAAAAATACAATTAGTTTTAAAATTAAAATGGTTTTAAACTGCATCTTATCGGTACTTTTTTACTAAAATAATTAAGTAGTACTATTTATTCAGAATTCATATTAAAACAGTCAGCTTTGATTGCCTTGTACTAAGTGAGTGACGTTACCGAAGGGCGAAACTATCACCCCAAATGCGCGTATCCCACTTGAGGCTCTTAAAATACAAGCACATAGTGTGGGTCACCATGCTACATTATCGGGAATCACCAGTACGATATGGGATGGTTACCGCAACTTTTGGATTTTAGCCATACTCTCTATCAGGCAAAGTAGAGTCATTTTGGTAAGCTAATGTGTATATAGATACATATTATATAAAAGCGTCTCAGGAAAGGGGTAGTCATTTTCTATCAGATGACCAGTGTGCTCGTTTGTTTCTTCTGTATATATAAAAATGAATCGCCGAAATGTATGTACGCGCATAACTTCCAATCAACAGCACCAAATTTATTTTTATGATATTCGTTATAGAAAGGACAAGATTTGTCTACAAGAAAAATTAAAAGATAACAGGAAAAGTCTCTTTTTTTCTGTGCTTTTTTTCTGCTTTTTGTGCTTGCTTTTTTTTTTCTTCTCTGAGACTGTACACTGCCCGTGGGAAACTGAGACAGATATGTAAATATTGCGGTACGAAGATCGTCAGCTAGTTTATAATAAAAAAAAGTTTATGCATTTTCTAAAACTACTCACTTTTTACCAGATCTACAACTTTGATCTTGTACAGGGTCTACGCCTTTCGTTTCACAAACTTTACAAATGAGGTCCATGCCCAGCAGTCGTTTTGACAGTCGAGAATTATCGTATGCCCAATTATTGATCGTTGTATACTCGTAATGCCAGGATTCGGTAGAAGGTTTATCGTTACAGAGAGGGCATTTGCACACAAATGTTCTGTTTACCCTTCCAGGTAAGACACAACCCCTTCGTAAGTATTCTGGATGAATTTCCGTAAAGCAGAACTCAGCATCAGCACATTTTGTTATGGGTACCCTTTGAAAAAGAAGGTCATTGTTGTTTACTTAAAAAATACGTATAAAGTATGAGAAAAGATTGTTTTATTCTTAATAAACTTACTTAGCACCTTTGTAGCATTTTTCGTCCACTCTTGATGTTCCAGCTGCGTAACACGTTCGGCAACGCACAGTTGTATGTGCCGCCCTAGGTGTTCTTTGAAGTCTCATTATTTCTCGAGCCTCATTTTTATATTTTGCACTCGCTGCATCTTTATATAATTTAAATTTTTTCACAAAAAGCTTCTGGAGTTCATAGTCATCAAATTTCTCATAGTCCACTGTAAGATCTGTTGTACTCGTAATGTTATTCTTACTTAGACTTTCGTTAGAATTGCTTTCAGGACACGGTCTTGATGCAATTTCCCTTTGTTCTGTAATATAATCCCACTGGCTTTTGATCCCCTGTACTACTAAGGCTAATATAAAAAGACTGAAAAGATTTTGCATATTTACATTTGACATTTTGTAGGTTATCGTGGCAAGGTAATTTAATTTTCTTTTTCCTCAGTAGTACAGCAGGTTATTACTGTTCAAGATTATTTTGGAAGAAAGAGGTCTTATTAGTTAGGGATGTTATTTTGCATTTGAAAATATCTGTAAAAAAGGTGATAAATTTTTTATTGGTTAAAATAAATATGTTGGTATAAATTATGTAAAATAACAAGTAAACATTATATCCGCTTTTATTTATTTATTTATTTATATCTTTATTGTGTACATAAAATGAAAAAAATAACATAACATAAAATGAGTAACAAAGATGTATACGTAACAATAGGGAATATGCATAAAAAAATTATTTGTCCTAAACATTTTTTTCTAGATTCTTTATTGTCTTTACAATATACATAAAAAGTATTTTTTTTATTTAGTGATTATTTAAACCCAGAAAATATTAAATAAAAAGTGCAAATTAAGGGAGGGAAATTCAAACCTACAAAACGCGTCCTATTGGTCGAAACGAAATGTGACGTCGATTATTACATTATCGAAATTATCGGCGTCGAAATTCCTACTGTGTTGTAGTGTTTGTGAGAAAAAATAACTTCTTCCATGATTTTTATAGCAATCAAAACTAAGAATCAAAACTGTAAATAGGTATAAAATAACTGAAACACTCAATAGTAAATAAATACGAAATGACAATGACGTCATTTGTTATGTCAATAGCGCGCGAAAAATGGCGGCGTTTGAATAGCTTAAATTTAGTCGGTGTTTTAAATTTCACTTTGAAAATTAGTTTGACTATTTTCAAGCCTATTTATATTTTTTTCTATGTTATGGAGTCTTTTATGATCAGATTAAGAAATAAAAAAAAGCCATGCATATTCCCTATTGGCGGTCTTATCGATCGCTTACGGCGGCAATAAAAAAAAATAAAAAAAATAACATAACAAAAAATGAGTAACAAAGATGTATACGTAACAATTGGCGGTCTTATCGCTCACGGCGGACATTTTTTTATGTTAATAGTTTGTACTTGTAAAGAATGAATCAGTATACTGAAAATCAAATTAATATTCTTTTAATCAAACTTTGGGTCATTCTTTGAAAGTAAAATGCGTCAATTTTGTACACTAAAATAATTAAATTAATTAATCTTTTGAAACTAAAATTTGTACTCAAAAAGTTTATATATAAACCAGTATTATTTTAAAATTCCAAGACATCTATAATTTTTCTGAAACATAAATAAAGTAAATTACATGACGTTGAAATATTTTTACTGGGACTGTTCAGTGCTAATATTGTTACGCTATAAGATAATTGACTCATTAGTATTTCAACCACCTTTGGTCTTTGAAGGGATTCAAGTGATGTAAGACTACATTTTTACACCATTTAACAAAAACTAGCTAAGCTGCATATTAACCATTAATCCTGATTACAAAACCCAAAAATAGTTAGTTCCACAAGATATTATGTAGCCTGGTTGACCTCCCTTTGGAAGTTATAGATGACACAATCGGGTAGTAGATTTTGGTGTTTTCACCTAATTTACCTTGACAATCCAGTACATCCTGTGGCGTCTGTTTATGTCAATCTATCATTTTAACTGCAGTTTCAATTTAAAGTTCATGAATGTCACTTAGTGTCTTAATTAAATAAATAAATTTAAATTTCATTTGAATTTAATTTAATGTCCCCTTTGGGTTAGAGGGACGCAATTTCACGTTTCCCCATAGCAAAAAGCGACACATTGTTAATTAATATTGGTACCTGTATAAGTATAAAAAGATCTGTATGCGAGAAGTTCAAAATCAATCAGAGTGAAGTGCAA
This sequence comes from Diaphora mendica, assembly GCA_949125395.1. Lineage (NCBI taxonomy): Eukaryota > Metazoa > Arthropoda > Insecta > Lepidoptera > Erebidae > Diaphora > Diaphora mendica. Next base: position 28,340,244 of record OX421311.1, read on the forward strand.
TGGGAGAGGCCTTTTACCAGAATTGCGATAGGCTAACGATGATGAAAAGTAGATTTGATTTCACTAAAGAAGATTTAACAGTTTAACAAGTCAATTATATTAAGTTTAGTGATTCAAAAATTGCTAGAAAAAAACCGCAAAAGTTATGTGGTTAATCTTGACTCGATGATTAATTGACTCCAATATTTGAACCAATAAGTCCGGGAAAGGGAAATTTTGTTTTTATGGAATAAGCGGGCAAACGAGCAGACGTACCGCCTGATGGTAAGCGATTACCCATGGACACCTGCAACACCAGAAGCGTCACAAGTGCGTTGCCGGCCTTTTGGGGATGGGGGGGAGGTAGGGGTAGGGGATTGGGGTATGGGCCTCCGATATCCTCACTTACTCGGTGAAACACAGCGCAAGCACTATTTCACTCCAGTTTTCTGTGAGGCCATGGTATCACTCCGGTCGAGCCGGCCCATTCATGCCGAAGCGTAGCTATCCCACGGTGACGATTTATTTCGTTTTAAGGAATATAAACTTTACAAAGGCTGAAAGCTAAGAATGCATGGCCAACCACGATTGATGCAAAGCATATAAACGCAATATTAAAGGAAACTTGATAACACGTCTATACGCTATGAATGAGTTACAGACGTAAAGTAATGAAATCTTAGATACGGTTTTATAGTCAAAAAGTAAGAAGTATCAGTCAAAGAAGTGCACTGTGTGTCGAAATAATTTTTTTGAAGGAAAACCTTATTCGTTGTTATTACAGCCTAAGCTGGTTGCAGTGGATAATTATAATCAATCGTGCCTTTATAGTTTTATGTAGATTTTCAAAAAGAAACACTAAAGTAGTAAAATAAACAAATGATATATGTTTTATACATATTTACTAAATGAAGTTTGAAAAGTAACCAAGCAACCGATTTATAAAAATTAAAACAGAATTTTCAAGACTGAGGAATTACTGGGTGAATACTAAAAATGATTTGTATTTTAATAGATGTTTCAATCAAAGACGTGATTTTCTAAATCAGAACCCTTTGCAGCATCCCTATAAATGTGTCCAATGTCAAAGGGTAATAGCAGCAATTCAATAATCACGCATCTCCTTCGGGAAACCCGTCTTCTCACGTCCATGCTCAGCGGTCGCTCTGCACGACTGTACTATAATTCAACCCAATAATGATTCATATAAATTTGCGAAACGACTGAGAGGTGCAAACTGTAAGAGTAAGCTATGCAGTATATAATTTGCGCAAGTACACGCCCCAAGCGGATTACATAGTGCTGGAAACACGTATGTGATCTGTATCGATAGAAACAATTTGAACGGGTGTAATTTAAGACGTGTATGTATTTTTTTATGAAACGTGCTGGATAGTAGTACTATAATTTCAAGATCATCTAAAGTTATTCACTGATTGTATTAGAAATTTTTGCCTTCAATATGTTAAAAAGTTATACTTAATAAGTGTAACTTAAAGTACAGCCAATTGACTGCTTTATATTGTTTTCTAAAGAGATTCATACCCATATGAGGTAATAGGTATGAGGATATGTATATATTTTTTGTGACATTTGTTTATAAATAGCCAGTGGTGGTGATTCTGTTGTTGTCATCACTAAACTAAAATTCACTAAAATTTGTTGTTGCATTATAAACATACAAGCGTTTGTAACTGATTAACGTTTATTTGGTACTGAACTAAACACAGTGACAGCTAAGATGTGAGATACTTAAAAAATGGACTGTAAGTTGGTGAGATTAAAGTATATAATCCAACAACAAATATTAGTGATTTTTAGTTTAGTGATGACAACAACAAATATTAGTGATTTTTAGTTTAGTGATATAACTAAACAGAATATATCAATCTTCTTACGTAAACTTAGATCACTATCTATACAAATAAATAAAATTAGAGTGTCTGGTTGTAATATTAAAATAACCGCTTTTTAATAAATACATATGTATGTATACACGGTACATATACCAAAATATCATTTTATAAAATTTTTGTCTGTCTGTCTGTCTATTTGTTCCGAGTAACCTCTGGAACGGCTGGACCGATTTTGACGGGACTTTCACTGGCAGATAGCTGATGATCTAAGAAGTAACTTAGGCTACTTTTTTAGACTAGCTTTGTCCCGCGGTGTTACTCGCCGTACGACAATAACCGCGGGTAACACCGCTGGGTTCAGCTAGTTTAATTATAATTTTAGTTTTTCAATGTCAGTAATATATTACTTATAAACTTCCAAGTAATAAAATAAAATCTCACAAATTCTATCTAATTATATTTAAAATAATTTGTGTTTTCAGAAAAAACACGGCATCGATAAAATATAAATATATTTTGTTATCAACACCAGTGGAGCATATAAATCCTACCATTATTACTAAGTGTCACCTTTTTTTGCATCAACGGGCATGCTTGTTAGTGTAAAGACAAAATAGTTACTTATTTTATGAGTTGAAAATATTGACCAAGAAATATTACAGTAAAGCAATCACAAATGAGGTTAAACAATTTAATAATTCAATTTTATTTGCGTCACTTATTTCAAAATTAGATTTCCAAAGAAAAAAAAGACATTTTAGTATTTTTGAAACGAAGTTCCTTATGGGCGGCATTGCGGAGAGGTAACCTAGCCGGCAAAAAGTATCCGTAACGTTAGATTGACTGTCTCGGTGTCGCAATGGTAGCGTATGCGTTGGTTATGGTTCAATTTCTTTGTCGCATCACCCTGCCGCAAACCCCGGTGGGCAACAGAGTTAGGTTATGTCTCGCCTGTACCAAATATTGTAGGTTTAAGGATCCGCATAGTTAATGGCGCAAGTGAAATCAAAAACATGTTGTATAGTGCTGTTTTATAAACTCAATTGAGAACAAGAATGCATGCTTGCATTAGAAATAGGGCCTCACACTTTGAAAATCGACTGTAAATTTAAGTTTAGACTGCAAAATAACTACATTTAAAAAAAATCGATTTTTCACTTACTCCCGATTAAGTTCATTTAGTCAGCCACTTGTCAACGTATTAAATTTTTTTATACCTCGTTGGATAGCTATAAAACATACTTATTTTTAAGCACTACGCCGATAAATTTGTAAGGTGATTTTTTTTAATAAAATTGCATTTAGTCATAAGAAACAGTAAAATGTATGAAAGTGTTTAGATTCCCTGAATCATCATTCACTAAAGGTACTACATTTCTTTTCTTTTTTTGTGTTATTATTACGTATTAGGGTGTTAGCTAACTAAAAACACCAACAACAACCATTACAGACGCAAGTGTTTGTTTTAAGAGCACTTTGAAGTAGCGTGATCCACTTTTCTTAAAAAAAAAAGAGTATTTTTATTTTATTTCCAAAACGGTACATTTTTGACACATTTACCCGAGGACAATTTTATAGCTAATGATCTCAACTATCGCCCCTTATAGGGATTACTACATGTTACCAGTAACCCTGTATATTTACAAAAAAAAGTAGATACCTGTGTATTTATATCAGTTGTCAAGTACCCACAACAAAAGCACCAGAGCGGGAGTCACCACATTTGTGAGTCATTCGGCGACCGATCTCCGCAATGAGACCTTTGGCCTCCGATCCCCAACTGCTCAGAGTCTCCACCGCAATGGGCACAAAACAATAATGTGTCTCCATTGCGGCGTACTTCCGTCTCTTCCTATCAGCGGTATCCCCCGCTGCTGCCCCCTGGAGCGCTGACAGTGTGACCCAGATGCGAGCGATAGTAGCGTCCTACACCAAGCACCTGCCGTTCTTCCATGGTACCAAAGTCAAGCTATCCGGCCGCTTCCCGTCAGATCTGCTGAGGCCCGGTGGCTCCAGCATACAGGGTATATTGGCTGATATCAGAGCCCTTCGCACAATGTCGTTGAAGGCATGATGTCGCGAAAATCTACCAGAGCAACATCGACAACTCAACACGTGATGGCCATCGACCTCCACCATGGTGCCGCATTGCATCGATGCGGTTCACATACTCGGCAACCCAGGCGAAGAGCCACTGCCACACGTAAACAGTGATCGTCCAGCAAGGTACCCAGGTAAGGTGACGGGAGTGCGTGTAACTATGCCCCCGACTTCGATTGCGACACAGCTCTCAGTCTCGCCAGATTAGCACCCACAGCATCCTCCTCATTTTAGTATTTGTATTTACATAAAACCTGTAATAAAGTTCGTTTTTGTATAAAACCTTTACAAATTGAAAAATAGTCCAGTCGTGTCATTAAATTTGGAGTGGGATGGAGATGGAGTGCAGAATGTTAAAAAAGAAATAAAATAAATTACAGTTGAATTTCGACCACTGGGACCACTAATTTAGTAAGAACGCTGCCTTTTCTGATCCAAATCAGAATACAGATTACCTACCCTCACACCGTCACCCTACGGTCTAGGTTGGTTATCACTGACTTTTTCTTTAACTTCTTTGGCATCAATAGATTTAAATTACGTTACTATTTTTGAATCGCAAAAACTTTGTCTTTGTCAATATTGGCCATAAATTACGTAAATTTCACCTGTGTGCGTTTGTGTAAAAAATGGGTTAGCGTTGCCGCGCCTCTTCCCGAGCCGCCACCGTCTACCGTTTTCTAAATGAGAACTAAACGCGGCCTAGGTTTTCATTTAGAAAACTGAACGTTCGTTCATTTTTATTAAATGTACTTTAAACGTACTATTCTTTATTTTTGTATTTTAAATCTTGTTCGTTAAAGGCGCTCATAGCCCCGTTGCACTCGGTGATTTGAAACAATCACCGAGGGTAAGCAACGACGGCGCGGTTAGTACCTGGATGGGTGAACGCTGGTGGCATAACACCATGAGCGTCTCCGTGATTCGGAGGTCACGTTAAGCAGTCGGTCCCGGTTCTTATCATATGATAACAGTCGTGAAGCTTAGTTGGAGGCCCTTGGGTGACTTATAAACATCCAACGGCAAGATTACGTAGCCACAACGTTGTCTTGCCAGTCCCCAATCCGCACTTGGTCAGCATGGGGACGTATGGCCTTAACCCTCTCCTGAGAGGAGACCCGAGCCCAGCAGTGGGACATTATGGGTTGTTGATGGTGATGAAATCTAGTTATAAAACTGATAAAACATGATTTGTAACTTTTCTTAGATATACACTATGTGCGAAAAGAGCGTGACCGGCAAAATTTAATAGCTGCGAGGTAAAGACCTCCACGCGGAGGTAAGTTCACGAGTAAGGTCAGCGACGATCACTGCATTTTTTGCCCTTAGTTTAAGCTTCATCCACGCTCAAACATTTTCAATTGGATTGGCATCAAGGGACTGTGAGGGTCAATCCAATACGTTAATACCATGTTCCGCATTCCAAGTGGTGCAGAGCCGACTTCGGTGTTTAAGATCATTATCCTCTTGCAGAATCCAGAAATCATTTTGGTGTAGAAACATCTTCTTAGCGGACGGCAATAATGCTTTATCGTAAATTTTCGTCATCTTCTCAGCATCCAAAGTACCGGTAAACAAGTGCAAATTTCCGAAACCCTTTTTTGAGAAGCATCCCCAAACATGCACCTTTAAAGGGTGTTTCTCGGTTCGTACCATCAGTCTATTGTCAGCCGTAGTTCAAGCTCGAGTCGAGTAACCGGTTGCCCAAAATGAAGTTTCATCAGAAAAAAATGTCTTGTCCCAATCATGGTCTTTGTTTTCGCACGCCCAATGCAGCCTTTTTTCAATATGCGTTTCAGAAAAGAGAGTTCTCTTCACATTGCTTCGATATTTCACGCCCTTTACAACTAAACGCTTTTTGATAGTGTCAAATGATATGATTAAACCCTTTTTCTCAACTCTTCTTGCCCAGAGCGAAGTGATAATAAACGATTCCTGGCAAAGAGCTGCACAATCCGTTTATCCTCTGCAACAGACGTCTTTTTCGATTTGCCACGATTTGGTAAGTCATCGACGGTTTTTGTTTGTGAATATCTCTTCACTCACTTGCTCACGAAGGCCTTGGACTTTTTTATATAATGGGCGGCCTAGTCGCGAGACATTTTGGGGCCTTTCGGATTAGTACAAAGAAACACAGCTTCAAATCGGGAAGCGTACGCGGCACTCATTGTAAAAAATAATATTTTTAACAAGGAAAACTGGAGGGAAAACTTATGTTTTCTACAATGCATTTTAGGCAAAGGATTGTTCTATTCAGCCTATTATTTATTTTTATAAATTGCATTCCAAAATTTAAAAATATGCCGGTCACGTTCTTTTCACACACACTGTATTACTCCTAAAATAGAACAATTTCTATGTTGTATGTATCTATGGTAGGGCTCTATGGTAGGGCTCTATAGAATATTGATTGTACAATGATTGGTAGTCTGTTGACACCCTTGACTAACCACTTTGCCACAGTCATCTCGTTACCTTACCGATATATATTCGATCTTCACTAACGATCTTCGCTTTGTATGTTTGCAGTTACAAGACAATTGTATATTTGATTATGATGTATACTATATTATAGGGTACTATTAAAAATACTACAAAATAACCATCGTTACTATGAATGTAGTAGATATAACTATATTTTGTCAGTGATTTTTTGGACATCACTTTGATTTTATTAGTTTCTTCATTAAATTATCGGTTTGAAAAGTTATTTGACTATTTGTGAGTAACTGAACACACAGGCATTCTTACCTAATTAACATTCCATTGTTAAATATTAATTATTCCTTCTTTAGTTCAGTCCTTTAATCTAATGAAGAAGTTTCCCACATTTTGTTGACAGTTACATTTGGAGGAATTCAAAAATATAATCGGAGTGTGTTCTATTAGAGAGCATTAAGGTATAAAGTTCCTTAATACTTCTTGACATGATCACTATAATGTCATAGTAAAATAGAACTGTGTAACCCTACCCGTTATTTCGGAACAATCTTTGTAGATTTGGTTTTTATCTACGCCAAATTTAGGCTTTTAACTTAACTGTAAAAAAAATTGCCTGTTTTCTCAGTGTTTCTTGTATTTAAATTTTACAAAAACACTTACTTTAACTCTAAAGACGTTGCATAAATCAGTGTTCTTGAATTTAATGTCGCATAAAATCACAAGTCGGCGCAGGCAAACCTCCTCATGGGCCCTTGGAGTACCGCCTGTATGTACCTTTTTACCACCCATTGTAAAGATTTTTATTACCTGTAATTTAATATACTTTACTGAATTACCGTGCAGTACGCTGTATGGTAGTTTATGAGTCCTATTTTACACACTATTTTTACATGCTCAAGTGTGCATCAAATCTGCTATGAAGTCATAATAATATTTCACGAGTAATATTTTTGTTCAGCAATAAAGGTTTTTAAAGTACAGTAACGATGTTCTAAGGGTAGTTAGTAAGCACGGATATAAAAGCGCTTGTTTAATCTAGGTTCATCTTTTTTATGGCATTGTTTCACCCGCAGTTTAAAAATGTAAATCCCCGCGCTCCAGTTTTTGGAGTCAGGTAAGCCTTTCGTAATGAAGTACGCGCGTAATGCCCACTTGTGTTTTTGTTTTATAAAACCCTGACAAACATCGTTATACTAAATGGTTAGCGCAGCTAATAATGTAAAAATTTTACCAAAAACAAAAACCGACTTCAAGGTTCGACTTGATTTCTTTTTGTAGCCATCATCAGATGTTAGTGTCCTTATCATGGTACCACCGTAGGGATATCTCCTTTCCATTAAAAAAAGAATCATCAAAATCGGTTCATAAACGACGAAGTTATCCGCGAACACACAAAAAAATAAAAGTTATATACGGTCGAATTGATAACCTCCTCCTTTTTTGAATTCGTTTAAAAATATTACGAATTTTTTTTTTTCTAAAGGACTTATTTGTAGATGGAAATAGTCCCGCTACCTCAAATACCATGTGAGTTGTTAAATTAAAATTAAATTTAGATTTTTCTTAGTTGAGTAGGCTTGTTCTTACAAGAAAAGTAATGACGCTAACGTCTTCGAGGCACTCTAGTGGAATACACATGAGATTTCGCATATAAACCAGTGGGTTTCCATTTTAGCTAAGAGGCGAAGCATATATTTTTTTATGAGATTTCGTGTCGAGGTATTTTTTATTTAGTAGCCTATTTATAAGTTAGAACTCGATCAGGGTAACTGATTTGTTTACACCTTTGAAAGAGAAAATGAAAATTAGCTATGTTTTGACAATGTAATCACTGTTTTCTATATATATATAAGCGAAATACCACTCACTTATTAATCACGAAATCTCAGAAACTATAACATCTACAAAATTGAAATTTGGCAGGTAAGTTCCTTATAGGGTGTAGACATCCGCTAATAACGGATTTCACGAAACTCCACCCCTAAGGGGGTAAAACGTTGGTTGGAATTTTGTATGAAAGTGCTATGTTTTTGAAGTAAGAGACTTGAAATTTAAAATGTATGCTCTATAGATGGTGTGAAGGTGTACTAATAATGTATCTTTAGAAATCAACCCCCTTTTGGGATTAAAACGGAGGATGGTAGTTTGGACGCAAACGAGGTTGCGTAGGTCAGCTAGTTTATAAATAGAACACTATGAAGTTTCATAAACTTTATTTTTTCATTTAACTATCAAAAGTTTATAAGATCTATCTAATACTGCTGTATTGCAAATCTAAATACCATTAGATACCAACAGAAATTATTAAGGCTACGTGGTTGAGACATCAACAATTTAATTACATTTCTGAGGTATCAAACGGACGTCGCGTCATAAACAAAGTCTTTAAATAATATACAATGTATCGTATATAGAGAGCTTCAAGCGTTATTATACCTATTATCGCCTCTAAAAGCCAATTACGAAATCCTGTTGAACTGAAAATTATTAAATCCACTCAGAGCTTTACTTTAGCTATTCTCGGTTATTTCCTAGTAAAAGCTATCACTTTAGTTTACTTATTAGGATAGATACTAAGTAAGTCAAGTATAATTTGCATTTTGCAATTTGCACATATTTAACACATAAATAATAAAAAATTGACTGCACGTTTGGCCTAGTGGTTTAACGGTCACCACGCCGTTTCCTACATCGCCAAGTGTCGTGGGTTCAAATCCCACGTAGGACAACACTTTGTGTGATCCACAAATTGTTGTTCTGAGTCTGGGTGTTCTTTTTGTCCGTTTCATGTATGTTTGTAAAGTCTCCCGCGACACAGGATATATTCCTAGTGCGGGAGTTGTCTTTAAAAAAAAATACGTTATTTGTATTCGCATGAATGTTTTAAAGTTTAACCTATATGATTTTTCATTTATTGTTTTATTTTAAAATCACATTAAGTTTAAAAATATTTTGACACTACAATCTGCTGATATTATTTTCAAGTATAATTCCATTCAGCATTATTGAATGCGACGTAAAGTTAATGTATCAAGTAGATAATTATTTATTATTTAATCAAATGTTAATTTACGATTATCTTGTAAACAATGTGGTTCAATACTCAATGAAATTGATTGTGTTGTTCAACTACGTTCACTGTGAGCTCCATTAAGCAATTACACGTTGGTGACGATTGCGTAGTATAAATTTCTTTCTAATTACTGTGTGTAGAATTGATACATCCGTCATGACGGAAGTACTAATCTAGTTTTCAGTTCTAGTTTCAGACACACTAGAAGATGTGGGTAAAAGCAAAGAAGCGATGTACAATAAGTGACTTAGGTTCCAAGCGTGTTCAGAAAGAATGGACATTAAATAGTATTCACGGTGAGATCTCAAATATATCTAATACTAATACTCTATTTCGATATCAGTTCAAACTTAGTTTATTGATTGACGAACATACAGTTGGAGAGTCATTTATCGTGGCTGAGTCATTAGTCTAAATGTATTGTCACTTACACTAATTGAAGGACAAGTGAAGTACAAAAGTCTAACACTTAAAGGTAATGTAAGGGATAAAGTTTTAAATATATCAAATTTTTGCATGCTAACATTATGTTTAACTACATATTTCATTTCTTGTCTATTAAAAATAATGATGCCTTAGAATCGTCCTCAACTAGGCTTTAATAATTTATCTATTATTATGCTAGTTATTTTTAACGTGTTAATTTATATGAACTTAAAATAATTAAAAAGCAATTCTGTAAATGAACTGCAACTGTATCATTAACAATATCACCTGACTTTCACTTTCTTTTAATTACGAAATTCTGACGATATGAGATAGTGAGTTGTGATATGATCCCAGCTGTTAGTTGTATAAGACACAATTGAACAGTAGTCGTACATATTTTTAAATATTTAAATTTTTTCGACTATAAAACAATAAACTTCGTACAGTAAAACTTGTAAGCCTTATAATGAAAATTCATAAAGTTATTAGCAGATGTCAGTTACTTAAAACTAATTTAATAATTCCAGCAGCTGTGATTGTAATTAATCAAAACTACTAGGCTATTTAAGGGCTAAAATATTCTAAGTATGTCCTTAACTAAATAGTGCTTTATAGCAAATAAAAGTGACAACGAGTCAATGTTAGCCACGAGAGTCGTTACATCATCAAATTCCACAGTCAACGACGTTGACCAGACACCGCACCGATCATTGAGAACTCGCCACTGTGGGCGCATGGCCTAGAGGTAGAGTTACACTTTACATGGAGTGTCGAAAATAATTTTATCGACATCGTACAAAAAATTAATAACCAATTTTAAACAGTTTAAATATTTTTGGGATTAGGAATCCAAAAATTATTGTTTGAAATAAACATTGCTTTATATCTAATCATCTAAAGTTTTCTTAATAAAGAATTATCTAAGATTTTCTTGGTGTATATTTGATTTCATAAAATAGAGACATACAAAATACTATATCCTCAGACCTTTATCTATCTGTAATATATGGACAGGAGCATTTTAGACACTCATATTTTGTGAAACAACATTTATGATAATAAAGGAAAGCCTATTATTTTCAACCGAAACCCACAGGATTTTTTTAAGGAAAAGAATCTATACCTTATTTATTGGTTGAATTATAAAATCCAAGCTGATAAAAAAGTTAGAAATATCTCAATTTTGAACTATTACCGGGAATAAATTACAACTACCGTTGGTTAGAACTTCTTTGTTTTTCAAGATTTTCTGAGATTTATAGAAAGAAGTAAAAGTATGCCATATTTTTAACGTTCAGATGCGTGCAAAGAACCTCATCCAATGAAAAGAAGCCTTTACTGTGCTTTTAATACTTGATTAAGCGAGTAACTTGATACCTTCTTGAACAGCCGCAACCTATTGATTTCCTGACAGTCCAGTTTCCCATGCATGACCACACCGCGTGTACTTACCAAGACCTAAAAAGTAACGGAAAAATTTGTACTCAGAAACCATATTGTAACTTACAATATGATTTTGTTACTTACTTACTTACACTTGGTAAATTACAACTTATAAATGAACAACAATTCAATGACCAGTCTTAATATTACTTTTTTAAATATTACGTATAATTTCCTTTTATTGAGAAAAAAAACAAAATTTTATTCACATAATGATAGTTGGCTGGCTGATTATAGTTTTTCCTAATAAAATACGAAAAAAATAGAGAAATTTGCGGGCTAAAACGCTATGCATCTAAATTTAATTTTACAAATAACTAGAAATAAAATCACTTTTGGAGCGGTCTTTTAAAATGATGAGTGACAAAGTACAAGAATAAAAAAAAAAAACAAAATAAAAAATGACTTCAAGGTTCGACTCGATTTCTCTTGGATGCCATCATCAGATCTTAGTGTCCTTATCATGGTACCACCGTTGGGATAACTCCTTTCCATTAAAAAGAGAATCATTAAAATCGGTTCCTAAACGACGAAGTTATCCGCGAACACACATAAAAAAAAAACTATATACGGTCAAATTGAGACCCTCCTCCTTTTTTGAAGTCGGTTAAAAAAACATATTTATTAAGAAAGCAATAGTTTATTACAATCCTGATTTAATTTGGTTTCACCTGCTTTGTGATTATTAAAAACACACTTAAATTACAAAACTGCAGCTGTTCGGTAGCACATTTTACTATGTGCACTCCAATGTTTTCATTCCATTCCGTATAGGTTAGTTGATTCGAGACTACGATTAATACCCAGACAATGAGTCGTAAGGTGAGTTAGAGTTATATGTTCTTAGTGTAACTATAAAAGCCAATTATTGAAAATGGTAAAACAATATTTAGGCTAATAAAATTTGACCAAAATGTAGTATTTTCTGAGCTTATAATTTTTTCGTTACTACACAACACTTAAACTCTAAAAATTTAGTGATCAAAAACTGCAAACTTACATACAGATAAACACCAACCAAAAAGCATTAAAAAATTAGTAGAATCCCAGTTACAGCGCAAAAACGTAGTGAAAAAAAAAAACAAATGTAAAATTGAATTTTCGATTGCCAGAAATTTTCTGGTCTATGACTTTGTCCTGACCGTTACAAACACAATAAAAAAGTAGCGGAAACATAATGCTACTCTGAAGTAGTATAGTATCTATATAGTATATATATAGTATCTTGTGTATTCAATTTATCGTTTCTATTTATTTCATACTAGCTGACCCACGCAATCTCGTTTGTGTCTCCTATTACCCGTAGCGTGATATTTTTCCCCCGTTTTTGTAACATTCTGCATTGGTGCTCCGCTCTTATTGGTCTTAGCGTGATGATATATAGCCTATAGCCATCCTCGATAAATGTACTATCCAACACTGAAAGAATTTTTCAAATCGGACCAACGGTTCCTGACATTAGCGCGTTCAAACAAACAAACAAACTCTTCAGCTTTATAATATTAGTATTGATGTAAGCGAAAAATTTCACTGAGTGCCTTTACACCCATAGGGGTCTCATTTTAAGGAATTTAGTAGAAAAGTACTTTTTACATTATTTCGTCACCATCATCAACTTATCCTAGTCCAATGCTTTACATAGGCCTTCTAATTGCACGCGTCTTTGTTTTGATCTTTTACATATCATTGATACAAATCGTTATGTCTAACAACCTGTGAATTGTAGTATCTAATTCTACTATTAGCCCGTTAAGTGGTGCAAATCATCTTCATTAATAAATTAAACCATTAGTAGTAGCCATACTAAGAACAGTCACTTATGCTTTACTAATTGTCTTTGTGAATGTACCGACGCAATTAACCACGTACGACGCTCCCTAACCAGTTGAAATTGGCAATCAGTTAATCGTATGTTGTATGCAATATATGTCTGCATATGTATCGGCCTGTTGTTGTAACAGTATAAGACAATCATAGGGAATCGATTATTCATCACCCTTTTTAACCGACTTCCAAAAGGAGGAGGTTCTCAATTTCATCGTTTTTTTTTTCTTTATGTATGTACATCGATTACTCCGTCAATTGTGGACCGATTTTGAAAATTCTTTTTGTATTCGAATGGGTATGCTATGTATGTGGTCCCATGGCCACCATATCAGGATCTGATGATGGAATCCTAAGGAAATCGAAGGAAACCCTCAAATATACGTGAGCGCCTGCAATGAAGTTACGAGCAATTGTCTGCATGCCTTCATATTCTGTAGACATCATTAAATTTTAAATGAAATGATGATGAGAGACTTGAGAAAGACTAAAAAGCGAAAAAAAAAACTTCGTTTAAAAAACCGACTTCAAAAACTAAAAAGTATAAAATAGCTTAATTTGTATGTGCTACCTATTCATAGGTGTGAAGTCGGTGCCAAGCCAAAATGTTATAGTAGGTACCGCACTCGCCGCGCGTGACCTGGAGCGGGATAGCTGTTCTTCGCGTTGAACAAAACAACCGAAGCGTCGTTGACGTTCGTCTCGAAATATAGCGAGTGTGGTACCTACTATTCCATTGGCTTGGCACTGACTTCAAACCTATGAATAGGTAGCACATACAAATTAAGTTATTTTATACTTTTCAGTTTTTGAAGTCGGTTTTTTTAAACGAAGTTTTTTTTTCGCTTTTTAGTCTTTTTCAAGTCTGTCATCATAATTTCACCTAAATAACTTGAAAGAATACGACTAAGGTAAAGGGGAAATGTTTTTGAATATTGTTAGATTTTAAAGTGTAAATCAAAGTTGAGATCAAATGCGAAGGAGGTACGAATTACAATACGCTTTCAGTACGTGTCTAACATCAAGAGCAAGGACTTGTAGGGTTTACATAAGTGTCAAGATTAACTCAAAATAGCTGAGCAAACTCAAAATAGATGTCTCATGATCGACAACTCAGTACACCCCACATCTGGTTTACTGTAGATGTATAAGTATTAGGAGCCTTCTAATACAGAAATACATTGGTAATATATTTAAGTAAGTAACGTATCATTCGCTTCAATAGACATGTTAAGAATTCTTACGGAATTAAGGACTGTATCTGATATAATACACTTAAATGTTATATTAATTAATTATTATATTTTTAGAAAAACAAATTTAATATATAAAATTCTCGTGTCGCGGTGTTTGTTACTAAATACCTACAAAACGGCCTGAACGATTTTTATGAAATTTTGTGTGCATATAGCGTAGGTCTGAGAATCGGCCAACATCTATTTTTCATACCCCTAAATGATAAGGGTGACCAAACCCTATTTTTAATTTTTTTATGCCAAAACAATGTTTGCCGGGTCAGCTAGTAGGTTTATAATTCATATAGATACATGGATTATACTAGTAGTAACTATTAGTCCAACTAACACCTCATACCCTAATTTATATAATGACCTAGTTGTTATGTTTCGAGGCTTCATTAAAAGACGTCTTCAGGATTGATTGGTTTAATACAGTCGCAGTACACACAATTATATTATACAGGTAAAGATCACAGACGTGTCTTAACACCGACGTTGACATATAGGACTTCCTAACAATATACTCTTTGTGCTGTAGCATGGTGCGTGGTAGTTTAATTTAATATATTGCGAATGTGGTACAGCTGAAATACTAAGTCATAATTTGTAAATCGCGGCAACTTTCAAGAGGTAAACGAAATGTTACTAAACCATACCAAGCACCATGCTACAGCGCAAAGAGTATAGTTTACTACGAACGCAATGACAACAAATAGTCTAGTGAGTTGACCATGCAATAATTGCATAATATTTAGAGTTTAAATCAGTCTCACAACCAAAATTAGGGTTTCAGGATATAATTTTAAGAGAGTCAACGAGTTTGGATACATACATTTCTTGAAAGAATAATTACAAGACAAGATAAATCAAATTATATGTCGATGGCTGAGTCTCTAAGTTATTTTATTTTGAAGACAATTGTTTTTAAATACATAATTGGACAAGTTAAAATTAATTAATATCTATATTTTCAGAAAGAATAAGTTAGTCACAGCCGAATTTAGATCTTAATAAGTTAGTGAAGAGCTAGTCAGTTACATACACGTAGTAATATTTAGCGAAAGTCAAAATAAATGGGACATTTATACCCCAATCAGTCTTTTACAAATATGAAAAGTAATAATCATTTGTCTATTGCTTAAGGCTTCAAGAACAAAGTATGGCAATGCAAACTCCAATTTGAAACCGAGTACTCGATAAATAGTATTTCACCGAGTTCGTGTTCGAGTCGAGGTTAATTGACATATGTTACGAGTACGATTGACGCTTCCACGTGAGTAATCGATTTAAGAGTCTATTATTTTCAGTTCGAAACGTTTGGGATTAATTAATGGATGAAAAGGGTCAGCATTCATTCACTGTACTCATTTTACCCGGATTCGCATTTATTCTACAGATAGATTGGTTCGACCAGTTTTTTTTGTGAAGGTCGGTCGTGATCGAAATGAGAGGGTCTAGTACATTTAAAATTCTGTTGCGATCTGTGGATGGACAACATTTTATTTAGTATAACTGTGTTCTTATTAAGCCGTGGAAAAAACAAGGGACATTTTAAAAAAATGATCAATAACGTATTTCGTTCTTTTAGGATATTAAGTACACTTAGGATAGGCAGAGAAGATGACACACCATTTACCACGAACTATGTGACCTGACTTGTTGTTGTAGAGCGTCTTATGTCCAGCAGTGGACGTCTTTCAGGAGAGATGATGACGAGGACTTCAGAGTCATTGAATTTCATACATGCTAATCGGTTATAGAGTCCCTTAAATATAATGCTGCTGCTGAAAAGAAGGAATATTCGAAAAGTAATACTACCTAATGTAAATTCACATATACAGAGAATACTTTTTAAGGAAAGGCCTATATCTAGTACTAGCTTTTACACGCAGCTTCGCTCACGCAGACTTTCATCCCCTGATTTACCCCCTTAGGGGTGGAATTTCCAAAATTCCTTTCTTAGTGCTCACTTAAGTTATATAAAGAACCTACATGCAAAATTTCAGGATTCTAGCTTCAGCGGTTTGGGCTGTGCGTTGATCTCTGGGTATGTCAGTCAGTCAGTCAGTCACCTTACTCTTTTATATATATAGATTAGGTTGTCAAAGGCTGTTGAGTTAATGCTGATACACAGAATAGACAGACTCAGAATAAGTCGAAAAAACACATCACAACTCCAAAATCGAGATCCAAAACAGCCATAATCGCTTAACAAGTTAATATATGTGTTACTTGCCTTTGAATTAGGGCTAGGTATAGGTATATTTTCAGTTTACATTGCTATAATTCCTTATCGCACACGTTTGTAAATATTTATGTAACATTGACTCCGCGTGTTGAGTAGCTATTTCGTTTTGAGCTTTTTGTTGGGTTTTCCACATAGCAAGAATGTCGGAATAAATGCGATAACAAGAATATTATAATACCGCAACGCAAAATTTATTTAACGTGTTTAGTGTAAGGGTCGTTGTTCTGTAAATATTTAACCACATTATTTACGTAGTATAAGGGCAGCCGCTTTTATCTTAATATTATACTAGCTCCCTAAATTCTAAATATTATTGGACTATGCTTTTTGAATAGATACTTCCCTATGTATATATAGCCTTCAGATAAGACAATAGTGTCTCTTCATTATCATACGGGAAGCACCAGCTTTCAAATAAAAAAAGAATCATCAAAATCGGTTCACCTAGTCGAAAGTAATGAGGTAACAAACATAAAAAAAAATACAGTCGAATTGAGAACATCCTCCTTTTTTGAAGTCGGTTAAAAATGGTTAAGAGATACAACGGTGAGACAACAATATTAATAAATTAATTCGAACAATTTCATCACTTCCAAAGGCAAGTAAGCAAGCTTCCTAACGAACATTTTATCAGATTAGGATTTATTTTTCATTTATCTCTGGATCAAAATTGTCTCGTTTCGATTGACCAGATTGAATCAAATCAAGAGGCTTCCCATAGCCTATTGATCAATGTTGACCGTTTATCGATCTTTCAACTGACTGCCATCAAATACTTTTTAAGTTTCAATAAGTTGGTGGTTAATTTGTTGTGATTATCTTCGATCAATAATGTACTATTATTACTATTATTGATATGTATATGTATGTACTATTTATGTAAATGTATATATGTACTATTATTGATCGAAGGTGATTATCGTATCATTTTCGATAATATAATTTAAAATGGCAAAAGCTCATTATTACTACAACAATGTTTGGAAAATACTCATTTTGGATTATATATAATGTGTTCATGTTCAGAGTGGAATACCTAAATGAATTATTAAAATTATTATTTATAAAAACAGAAACTCTACTTGTAATAGTGTACGATAGAGTCGATAGGTATAGTTTGACTATATTCATCATTAAATGTTAAAATTTACTAGAAATCGATCTCAATGTATTTTTACTTTAAGTGTAGTGAAAGGCAATCACTTTATAATTCATTACTTTAACGAAATAGAATACAGCACTAAATTTGTCCTTATGACCTATTGAGAACCTTAAGATAGTTGTCCTTCGCGCGTTTAATCTGTCGACCTTATGTCCTTTCGATGTTTTGATGTAATGGTCCAACAATTTATCGACCTCCATATCTGTCTGTGATTTTTGAATAGATATCTACGAGCAAATATCATTAGTTGAAGAATCGGGAATACTTTTATAGTTACCAAATTGGTCTGGTACCTATATGAATTTATATTTCACCGAAACCCTGTGTTGATATATAATATCCATATCTTAAACTTAACCGTTTGTTGGTTGGAGGTATAGCACACATTAAAGAAATAAAAACATGACGATCTCTCATAAGCTTTCTATTTTATTTGTATAAAATAATAAAGAATTTACAAATAACTTATTAAACAATTTAAATAGAGTAAGCGGTTTTATCGCTAAAGATTTGTACCAGACAACCTTGGAATGTTAATTACTCGTACAAGAGGATTATAGAGTTGGTGGTTGGCATGTTCTACGGTAAAGGATATTTAGTCAGACTACAAAAACATTAGACTAACTGAAATTCATCAGATGTAAATAACATTTGTAGTGTGTCTAAGTACTAACATTTCCTTTTTGCCCAACTGCAGTGAACCCAAAAGGAAGGGTAATAGTTTTGACAGTTAATGTATGTTTGTATGTTCCACGACTACTGAACCGATTTTAACTAATGAGGAGTCTGTTAGGATGTGGCTTCCCTATTATTTAATATGTTTAGTGTAACATCACTAGAGGGTGTCATGGACGGACTTCCGTGTCGGACAGACAGATTGATTCTGGATATCGAAGTGACTACATTGTGTGAACTCATCGAGATATTACGTACTACGTACTAGAGGAGCCACTCAAAACCAATTATATGTTCCGTTTATATTTGAATTAAAACTAAAAAGCGCTGCAGCGCAGCCAAACAAATTAGTAGTCTAATCCAACAGTATTGACAAGCAGCGTTCTATCGCATTTGAGCTATAGTTTCCTCGCGAGCGAAATGTCTTAAGCGCCGTGATTTTCATGGCGCTTACGCGTTTTGGCCAACGAACTGTTGCAAAGATTCGCTTTCATGGAGTAAGCGCCAAGCAACAAAGCAGAACGGATAAATAGCTTTATACCTACGAAGCTTTATTAGGAAATTCACACTGAGTAAATAGTACTTCAATAGCTTTGACAGTTTCAGTTTTTTTGTAGAATGCATCGAGGTATAAAATATAAAAGCAGTTTTTTAAATTATACTTTAAGTATAATTTTAAGAGTAATTATTCCAAAAAAAGTTTTATGGGTTATTTACAAAGCTATTTTTAACAACATATTATTTTTCCTTATCCAATTAAATACGTTAGATACGTTGTGCATTTAACGTCAGTTAATTCTGCCTTAATATCACTTCTGTATGTTTTACTCTAAGTACTCTATGTCGAGTGAGGCAACAATGGCGTCTTAAAATATTTTGTTCGTATTTAATTTTAAAACAATTATATCTAGTTAAATACTGGTGAAAAGTTATTCCTTTGTTTTTCTCCGTATTCCTTGTATTATTAGTGCAATATCTCAAGACACAAAATGGCATATTTCACGAGTTTTAGAACGTTTTTAAATTTAAACAATCACACGCTAAAGCCACCGCTTCTGCAGAGTGTAGCTAGCAAGCGACTGAAGGAAGTGCGGCGCAATCGCCGCAATTGCATGGAACACCGCACTTATGAGTGGCGCCTTCTTTATACATTATATCTCGATGTGTGAACTGTAATTTTATTTATTTATTTATTTATTTATTGAAAACCAACAGCGATACAATATTTTAACATAATAACATACACAGAAAGTGTGGCCAATAACAGGTTTTCCTCGGTTAACTAAAACTATGTATCCAGCATGCGAACGAGAACATGAAATATGACATTTGTCTAAATACATTCAAATTACATATATAAACGTAATCATTTACACTGTCCACTCAAAACGTCAGTGATTTTAAATTTAAACAGTTGTTTGGAACATGAGAAGATATCTACCTCATGGAAAAAAACATTATATGTACGCGACATACGGGCAAATACACAGTTCTTGGCATAGTTAGTTGCATGACGGGGTACATGAAGCATGGGCGTATGTCGGGTGCGACGGGATGGGGTATTAAAAACTATTTGCGAAACCAATTCGGCACTATCGATATTTCCATTTATGACATCATACAATAAACACATGTCCAGGACCACACGTCTGTCCTCAAGAGTCAACAAGCCATGTTCTTTACAACTTTGACGGTAAGTCATGACTGGTTTACAGAGACGATTATTAAAGTGATCTACCAGTTTTTCTTGTATATGTTCTATTTGATTCAAATAAATTAGATAATAAGGGGACCAAATAGGGCAACTATACTCGAGTGTGCTACGCACGTAAGCAAAATAAACAGACTTCAGCGATTCAATTGTTTTAAAATGTTGACAAGATCTTAGAACAAACCCAAGGTTTTTATATGCTTTAGAGCAAATAGTGTCAATATGCTCAGAAAACGATAGTGTACTGTCGAATGACACCCCGAGATCACGTACAGCAGTGACTCTTTTAATCGGAGCGCCGTTAAAATTGTAAAAATAGTGTAACGGTTGTTTTTTACGACTGTAAGTGACACATTGGCATTTATTAATATTTACAGAAATGTTGTTCTTACCGTAATAATCAAACAGATAGTTTAGGTCAGATTGAAGTGCCAAGCAATCAGTAAGGCACCCAATCTTTAAAAATATTTTTTTGTCATCAGCATACATTAAGTATTGAGAGTTTCTGATGGCATCATTGATGTCGTATAAATACGGGTTATACAATAACGGTCCCAAATGTGAACCTTGTGGGACACCACTGGGGATTTCACAAAAACTGGAACGGTACCCTCCCATCACTACTGCTTGTGACCTTTTGGCTAGGTAAGACTTAATCCACCTCAAAAGATCACCACGTATACCGAGTCTGAATAATTTGTTAAGCAGGATGACGTGATCCACCCGGTCGAATGCTTTTTCGAAATCCGTATATACCACGTCAACCTGCCCCCCACCGTCCACATTTTTAAAGACATAATTAGAAAAACAAGCTAAATTTGTGACGGTGGAACGTTTTTTTAAAAATCCATGCTGTGAGCTTGGAATTCCAGCCAGTATCTGAGGGTATATGGCATTATATACGAGTTTTTCGAAAACTTTACCCAAGGTGTTGAGTATAGAGATGCCTCTGTAATTTTCTATCTTAACCCGTGAACCTTTTTTATGTATAGGAACAATATGAGCCTTTTTCCATATATCCGGGAAGACTCCTTCCTCCAACGAACGATTATAAATAGTTGAAATAGGAGCCGCTAAGGATCTGGCACAGCCTTTCCAGAACATAGGGGAAATGCCATCGCATCCAGGACCCTTGTCAGTATTTAGAGCATCAATTGCTTTTTCTACAGTGCTGGCACTCACTCTCAATTTACATATGATATCGGAACATATGTCGCCGTCGCCAGTGTTAGAGCTGTTCTCAGAATTATCCTGAGAGGATTGAACTCCAAATACGCTATAAAAGAAATTGTTGAATGCTTCGCATATATCCCGTCCGTTAGAGTAAACTTCTTTATTATGAGTTAACATTTTAGGGTAATTAGAACCACCGCGCATATGTTTTATATAAGTCCAGAACCTCTTAGGCTCACATTTGAGCGTTTTTTCGGTTGTTTGTACATACTTATCGAAACATTCTTTTTGTACATTACGCTGTCTAGTTCGTAACATTGCAAACTCATCGTAGTATAGAAGGTTTCCATATTTTTTCCAACGCGAATGTGCCTTAGTTTTTTGCTTTATTATTTTTATTAGTGAATTACTGTACCAGACGGGATATTTACGAGTGCCTGGTCTATAACACATTGGTACAAACTTATCAATACCTATTTGCACCTGATTGTAAAAGGTGTCCACGGCCTCGTCAATGGGTACAATGTTTGACAGTGGCTGCCAATTAATTTCATTATAGAAACTGTTTAGTGCTATGAAATCAGCTTTACGGTAATTTGGCTTAGAAGAAGATAACTCTTTAAACGGGGAGACCGATAAATCGAGAACTTCGAAATTAAATACAGGATGGGCTGGATCAGGCTTCGATAGAGGCAGCAAACATTCATTGATCTTGAGGGGTAAGTTACAGAAAACGAGATCTAATGTGTTACCTTTATAGTTGAGAAGGGTGTTGTATTGTGTTAGGCCATGAAGGTACAACGTCTCAACCAATCGCCTACCAGCAAGTTGGACCTCTACAGCACCCTGTTTTTTAAATATAGGAGTACTGTGTTGCCACTCGATGCAAGGAATGTTAAAATCACCCGCTAGCACGTAGTTGAATTTTTTAGTTATGCTAGTACCAATTTTTGTCATGCATTTAAGCACACAGTCAACATCTGTAGGTATGCAATGCGGATCAGGTGGTATATACACAACACTGACGTAAAGGTCCAGAGCAGCAGACAGAGTACGGGCCGGTATTACAATGGTCACGATTTAATAATAAACCAATTAATCCTGAAGACGTCTTTGAATCAAGCCACGGAACATAACAGAGTCAACAGATTGTTAATAATGCATCGAGTCACATGAAATAATATTTACGGCTATATAAAGGTAAATGTTATTAAAAGCTTTTATGTAGGTAGTCAGGTTATAGTTTTTTTTATCTTTTGTTTTCAACTTAGGTCGTAAAAAAAACTAATTGTTTAAAACCTATTTATTAGTAGTAAAATAACAAAAATAGTATACATTTCCTATACATTTAAAACTTTAGTTGTATATAAAATAAAATAGTACAATTAAATTGAAATCACCTCAAGTCTAAACGAAATAACTTCTAACCGAAGGTGTACATTGAGCGGCTGCAACGGTGCGCTCGGGCAGAGCAATACGTAACAAGAATAAATCAACAGTAGTTTAATCGTGTGTGAAGTATATTTGACAAAATATTGTTTTGGTAGTGTAAAATATTTACCTACTTAATGTCTGTGTCGTAATATAATAAACTGCATCAGACTATCTGTTGGGAATTTAACTTGTTATTCACCAACTCCTTCGTTCAGCTGCACGGGATTAGGTACGTTCCTGTATTTACCTTAAATATTAAATTATATGTATTATATGATTGGTTTTCTTTTGTTATATAAAGAAATTAGTATTTGTCACGGATACTGAAGTTGTCGCTAGTTCATAATAGAGTTTTCAATTTTTTAATTTCTTATTACTAGTTATTTTTATATTTAAAGGTATGTAGTAAAGGTAAAGTAGGTGGTAGAGCCATGCTGATTGCAGCACGAACGGGCCGGCTCGACCAGGGCGGTACTACCCTCGCACAGAAAATCAACGTAAAATGACAGCGTTCGTGCTGTCGTGTTTCGTTGGTGAGTGCGAGACGGGAGGCCCAAATAGTCTAGTCAACAAGTTCCATACTTGTTGACTAGACTTAAAGATGCAGAAGCATCTAGGCCTAGGACTAGGCCGCCATGGTGTGGGTCGCCATGCTGCATTGTCTGCATTCGCAATGAGTATGGTGACCACCACTCTTGGATTCTGCTTATGCTTTCCATCAGGCAGAGTAGAGTCATTTTGGCGGGCCATACATAAAAAAAAGGACAGCCTAACTAAGCTTACAGAATAGGAACCTCACTCACTGCATCCTGAGTCAATCCATACTAATATTATGAATTTGAAATTAACTCCGTCTGTCTGTCTGTTAGGCTTTCACGATTAAATCTCTACACCGATTTCAATGAAATTTTGAATAGAAAAACTCTGATTCTAGAAGAAGGACATAGACAAATTTTTAACCGCGATAATTCACATACACGCAGGGGAAGCCACGGAACAAAGCTAGTAACCTTAATTAATAATTTTCTAGCGTGTACTATTTCTTTATCGCATTGTCTTAAAACCTAAGAAAGTTCAAGCAAATAAACTTAATATTCTTAAAAATACACAGACACTTACATGTTAAGTTATACCTAAAATATAATGTATAATACAGGTACATATATACAACATGTGTAAATCTTCTCACTAAATATGCAAATTGCGGAGTAATGATCTCGAAACGCTCAACAAATCCTAATAAGGATGTCGTTATGCAACATCTTCGCTATCTCAAGTCCCCCCACAAAGTGTAGATTAAACAATTCATCAAGGCTCAAGTGTCCCGGCATTAGCTAAAAGTGCATTATCTCCGGTACATTACTGTGGGGCTAAGTTTACTCGAGAGAAGGAAAGAGGACACGCAGTGTACTGGTGGTTGGGTGCAAGCGGTCTTATGTTATGTATGTTATGTAAACAGAAATGTGCTTGGCCCATGTGGGGGATTTAAGCGGGCTTGCTTAGTATTACTTTCGTACTTTTATAGTTATTTTTTTTCATTTTTAACTATAAGACTCGTTATCTGGACCAAATAAAATCATACTGCATTGACTGTCTAGGTGGCGTAGTGGTAGCGTACGCGACTGCTGTGCTTGAGGTCTCAGGTTTGATTTCCGATTTCTAGATGGCATTGTTTATTAGATGTCCGAAATATGTGTTTATTTATTTACTATTTTTTTATTAAAGTGTATGCAGTAAGTGTAACCTTCATAATACTACTAAACAAACAAAACATTAAGTCTCTGCTTAAAATAACAGTTATTCAAATGGTGCATTCAACTGTATCAGCAATTTAATAAAAAAATATTTAAATGAAATATAAAACATTTACATACAGAATAAGTTATAACATAAAAGCCAGATAGTATCATAGAAGATGAGTTTAAAAACAGAAGGTAATTCTCAAATATTTAGAAGAACAGTATACTCCATAACATGTACAATGTACATACATGTTAAGTGCTTATCTAATGCAATACAGGTGGTAAAATAGAAAAACAATCTGACTCTGCACAAATACAATATATTAGAACAAAAAAATTTGTTGTCTGTAAAGTCAGTTTACGGACGATAGTTTAACGTGACAACGTCATAACAAAACATTGTTGAAATGATGAGAGATAGATGAGCAAACGCCGCATATATCTCTCATACAACGATGTGCAATGAGCGTAACGGAACAATGAACGCAACGGGACAATACGCGTAACAGGACAATGAGTCATTCTTTTTCCTGCATGCAGCCGGCGTTCATTAATTTATTAGACGTTGTCATTGTCACGTCAAAAAACACATCAATTGTTATTAAAACATAAATATATTTAAACTCGCCAAAGTCCTATAACTTGAATCACGTAGTTAACTGCGAATGTTTCATCAACACCAGAGGAGATTCGCAACAAAGGCTACGTTAAAGGACACACTGAGCGTTAGAATACGCTTTGTCGACATAATGTTATGTTTGCCTCAGCCTTTTCCTTGTAAATGAGTTGAGTGGTATTCGTGTAGTGAACAATTAGAATATTTATCTCATAATCCATGCGAGTAAATAAAATTTTACTGTTGGAATAGTAGATTACGCAATTCTCTATTACATGTAAGTAATTGATATGCTTGTCTGGAAAACTTTTAAGTGGTGCACCTGTTTGCACTAGACACTATAAGAAAACATGTATGGTATTATAGGAAAAGTTTCTAGGTAATAACTAAGTAAAAATCAAAATGATCATATTCTAAATTAAGTATCACTTTATTGAATAGTATGTTTTTCAGCCTCAGATCAAATAAATTTATTTGATCTGAGTTTTCAGCCAACTATAAACGAAAAAAATTAAAGCCCTACTTCAAAAAATTCAACATTACTTATATTTACAGTAATTTTACAGATAAAACTACAGTTAAATGTTGTTGAAATATCATTTTGAATATACACTGTAATTAAAGTTTTAGTTGATGTTGAAAAATTATATCATATAATGAAAACACAAACAAGAAAAGCATAACGCTTTGTTATTAGTAGTACAGACATCAGAATCTTCGTATTGAGCACTAGAGTAAAAAGTAAATTCTTTAATAGCAAAGTAATGGCTGTAGGACTATAAAAAGGTGTGCAAATGGATGTTATGTAGATACATCGGCAGCTTCAACATTCTTCACGGACTACTGACAGTCAGTTAAAAGTATGATAGTTTCATTCAAAACAAGAAAAATTATAAAAATAGTCTTGCGTCGATATAACTGGAAATATTATTATACAGAATTAATGAAATGCCAAATGGCATCAACAACATTTAGTAAATGAACAACGGTTGTAATATGGATTATTTTTCGTAATACTTGCATAATAATTCAGTCATTTTTAAAATTAACAGATGAAATGAAAGCTCACCATTTATAATTGGGCGGCCGTTAATAAATAGAATCTGATATACAAAAGTTGCTTATCCATTGAAACCATGAAAGAATATCGAGAGATGAATAAGAGGTACTTTTTTTCTAACAGTAGTGTCTTTCTTAATCAGTATAGATTTTTGTGATTCCTATGGTAAAATTATTTTAACAAGTTTAGTACATGTGATGATGGATGTATCGTATGGTGTTTTTTTTTTAAGCTATTGCATAGCTTTTATCGCGGGCTTTGAGGCCTTTGTGCAGAAATTCGGAATGAAAAAACCCTAACATCAGAAGCTCGCATGGATCGAGACGAGCTGCTCCGAACGACGAATCAACGAATCTGTCTGGCAAAATAAAATAAAAAAATAAATAAAGCGCCATCTGTTAAAGCTGTTTCGCAACTACGAGGTACACTAACGCCCTCTATTATTTATATACTTTTTGAACAATATTAAATGAAAAACTGGCAAAATAAAATTAATTATGAGTTTAATTGTGTAAATAACTAATTCGCTCCGTTATGAGTATATATTTGAGTGCTCTGTGAGTGTTGCGCCGCTCGGCAAATTATTTGTATCTTTTAAAATGTGTTCTCATGTAAGTGAAACTGAAATTTATATGAGCATAAAACTTTATTCTCATAAAGAATTTCAGAACTTAAACCCGATAATTGCATAAGCTTTACCGCGGAAATCCCCGAGTGCCACACGTATTTTTATTTATAGTATGGGCCTGCCAAAATGAACTTTCGATGCTTTTGCATCATTGGGCCTCTGGCCTCGCACTTACCAACGAAACACGACAGCAGGAACTCTATCATTTTACGTTGATCTTCTGTGCGAGGGTAGTACCGCCCCGGTCGAGCCGGCCCGTTCGTGCTGGAATCAGCGTGCCTCTACTACCTTGAGAAATTAAGAGAATTAAGACTGAGGGAGCAAATTGTGCAGAACGACATCACTGCAAAGTGAAAGAAAACTTGATACAAACCCTATATCACCCCTTCTGGCCAGCGTGGTATGGTAGGTCAAAACGAGCTTATGTCCATTTGAGGATTATAAAGGCTGTTGATGATAATGATAAATTATGTACACATGTTATTAAATCTGTTTACTGAATTCCACCAACTGTATTATTATTATAAACTGGCCCATCATAAACTCCCACTCCATACATTTCTTAACATAACCTGTTCTTCAACTACATGAATACTGTTGGATCAGCAAACTTCTGATACATCTTCACATCAAAACTATAATTAGAACCAATTCACATCCACCGTCGACTTTATAATTCAAATCCATTTAGTTCCTTATTTATACTTATATTCTTTCTTTTACACTTGTTATGCGAAGCTCACGTACATATAATACTACAATGAGGCATACAAATTATCGCTTGTGCCGACGTCTGACGGTTGTAATTTAAAATCGACGAGTGTGAGAACTACACATATGCTAAATTAGATCTTATGGATGAGTTGTAAAGGTTGATTATAATAAATTAGACGTTCGTTATTAAAGACTTTCTCACTTCAGGGTTAAGGTCAGTGGTCGGCGAATAACTCGCTAAGACATGATCATGACTTGTGAGCTTATACTCCACACCTCGTTACGTGTTAACAGGCACATTCGCTCACGACGGACTTCAAAACATCCCGGTCGTATTGCACTCTTGTCGAAATGTTGTAATGGGACCAACGTGCTAGGGTAAACGATTTTGTACAAAAGAACCTTTCTGTCGTATATTTTATTTATACTGGTGTTAATATTTTTACACTGTCTATGGCTATAAAAACATTGCTTGTTTTACATTAACTTGTTATAGATAAGTGTCCTCTGGACTCACTAACTGAGATTTATTCGGTGTTCAATTAGCAAATGGCTTGATTAACCGTTATTCTTTTTCTTTATGTTGTTGACAATATTATGGACAACAGTATCAAGAAAAATAACGATATATGAGATATGTGTTATAGAAGCTTCCAGATTAGAATTATATATAATGTCCTTGCTTGTTGCAAAAATGTAAACTACCTGCTAAATATTGGACAAGGCAGCGCCGGCCATAATTAATATTTGTCATTGATGATCATATTTTATCTTTTTCTTTAGAAATAATTGTCGTATATTTGGAACACGATTCTTTTAGACATTTGAATAGTAAAAAGCAAACACTTTATTTTTGATTTAGGTAATTATAATACCATTAGAAAGATCACTTCTATTTAGAATTCATGAACATTAAAAAAAATCGCACACTCAGAAAACGTAAAATACTTTTTTTTTATTTTTTATTTATAGAGTGAATATCTAGATGTTTTTAGTACTAATAGCCTGCATATTATTCAAACATCTTGTGTGATGAGTACGATCATTTGGTTATTTGTGAACTTGGAAATATTAAATTCTCAGTAGTCTGGATACCAGAAGCTAGGCTTAATTTAGGATTAGATAGCAGTGTGTTAGATGAAACAACTCATATTAAATTATAATTCATATTACACTACGATGAAAAGTGTTTATTATTTCATTAGACGTGACGAGCACTAAATAATCTCTTTGAAGTTGAAGCTCTACTAAATTTATTTATGTAGGTTCATTAAATATTGATAAACAATATCAATGTTTCCTTTGCCGATTAAAACCATTTTTATGATGACGTTAACGACGAGTAATAAGTCACAAGATTGAATTCAGATACTCAAAGACCTTGGTTTTGAAACCCCATTTCAGATTTAGGTTACCTTTGAAGTAAATTTACTACACATTTTAGCACGAAATACGTTGAACACTGGGTAACTATGATAATTTATTAAGTTCATGAAATGTTTGTTAGGCGTTTCATTAGGTGTTTCATGCAATAATATAAGTTTTATTACAGTATGGAATATTTACAAACATTCGGCTATATCTCTCTGATCTCGTATTTGTAGAAGTGTGATATTAAAATGTATTTTTTGAAGATTATATGCATACAGAACTGCTACAGTGTGACATAATAATGGACATAATAATTCCTAAAGTTTAATGTTTAGTTTAGTTCTATATTCAGTTCTTTTTTAGTTAATTTAATTATTGTCAGCGATATGTCAACATACAGCAGATAGCACCTGCTGTCTTGAGAAGATTTCCGATAAAAATCCACGGAACTTGTACATGTTGTTTTATTCACAGCTCCAAGTCGATTGGACACAATGATTGACGTATTCACAAAACAGTAATCCTCACCAGATTTTAACCTCGTTTAACACCCGAATGAGACCGTTTGTAACATTACATTCCATTACTATTGTAGTCTTTGATGTACTGTTATTAAACCGTAGTAGATCTTGTCCAATTTGTATTCCTATTCATTTCCTGTGACGGTATTCGTGGTTGTAATTTCAATAGGAATAGACGTCAAGACTAAGACTATTTGAAAGTACTTTGAAAGAAGTTTTTTGGATTGTATTGAAAATACCTGCTTTAGAACTTAAGCACAATTTGCACACGGTCGTCTAATTGCAAACCAGCTGTTTGTCACTGTCATAAAACAAAAGATATTTTAAAAAAATATTACATGTCAAAAAAAAATAGTGACAATTCGGAGTCTTGCTTTATAAAAGGACAGTTGCTGGAGTTTACTATGCTCTACACATACAGTAAATTTACTGCTCCATAAACGAAGATAAGGTTGCTTAAATCTATACGTCGTCGTTCGTGCCAATATTCGTTGTGCTCTTATTTTCTAAAGATTGATCACCTAATGTAACGTTCCGGGAATACAGTAAAGGCTCTTCAGTTTGATGCACTAATTCTTTTCACGATAAAAGTTTATCTAACGTAAATATAGACATTTAATTTTAGCATGTTTCTTTTTTTTTTTTTTTTTTTTTAAGTTTTGGCTGCGCCAAAATGACTCTGCTCTGCCTGATGGAAAGCACGAGCAGATTCTAAAAGTGGTGATCACCATCCTCAATGCGAATAAGGACATTGCAGCATGGTGACCTACACTATGGCCGCCTAGTGAGATGCTTTTTTACGCCCCGCTTAAAGGACCCGGGATCATATTGGGAGGGAAACACGTGCGCTGGAAGTGAGTTCCAGGTTTTGACCGCTCGGCACAGAAAGGACGAACCGAAGCGATGAGTACGAGATCGTATGTCTACCACTCTGAAGCGGTGACTTCCAAGGCCGGCACGTGTTGTCCTGTAGAGGAAGGGGGAAGGGGGGACCAGTTGGAAGAGCTCCTCAGAACACTCTCCGTGATACAAGCGATAGAGTACTGCCATAGAGGCGACATCTCTACGCAACTGCAGGGGCTCAAGGGACTCGGTGGCTTCAGGACTGTTGACAGTGCGGATTGCTCGCCGCTGCAACCGGTCGAGAGCGTCAAACAGGTACTGTGCGGCACCATCGCAAAGATGAGAACAGTACTCTACGCACGAGCGAACCTGGGTCTTGTAAAGAAGACACAGATGCTCGGGCGAGAAGAACCGTCTCACCTTGTTTAAAACACCTAGCTTCCGCGAGGCCGCTTTAGTGACACTCTCAACGTATTCGCGTGGGTTGAGATCTCGGCAGATATCCATGCCCAGGATATCGAGCCTACCTTGTAATGCCATTTGAGTGTTCTGGAAAGTGGGAAGGGGAAGGAATGGAGACTTTTTGGCAGAGAACGCGCACCCCTGTGTTTTCTTGGCGTTGAACTCGACCAGATTCTCACAGCCCCATTGAGAAATGCGGCCCAGAACATGGTCGAGTTGAACGACAAGCTCCTGTCGTTTTTCCTCGATATCTGCAAGCTTGGCTGTTGGATGTCCAAAATATCGTCCGTGAACTGTACTGTCGTCTGCATAGCAATGAATGTTGCCAAGGGCTAACATGTCATTGATATGCAGAAGAAACAGTGTGGGCGACAGGACGGAGCCCTGCGGTACTCCGGCGTTTATCGACTGAAAATCAGAGGCCGCACCGTCGCAAAGGACTCTGATGCGGCGCTGGTGCAGGAATGCGGCAGCCCAGTTGCAGAGTTTGGGGGGCAAACCGAAAGCCGGTAGCTTGGAGAGAAGCGAACGATGCCAAACCCTATCAAAGGCCTTGGCCATATCAAGGCTAATGGCCAGGGATTCCCCATGCCTGTCAATAGCCTCACCCCAAAGGTGTGTGACGTACGCTAGAAGATCACCCGTGGATCGGTTCGGTCTAAAACCATACTGACGATCATTTAGTAGGGAGTGATCTTCCAGGTAGTGGACCAGTTGTTTGTTTATTATCCGCTCAAACACTTTGCAGATAATGGAGGTGACGGCTATCGGACGGTAGTTGGCCGGGTCGGAGCGGTTGCCTTTTTTGGGGATGGGTTGAACATTCGCCTCTCTCCAAACCTCCGGTACAGTTCCCGAGGAATATGACAGGCGATACAGACGCGTCAATACCGGAGACAACTCTGGTGCACAGTTCTTAAGAACCACCGCTGGGATACCGTCGGGTCCACTTGCTTTCCGGACGACGAGTGACCGAAGCTCCGCACGGACTTCACTCAGCCGGACGCGAATATCCCGCATTGTAGTGTCGCAGGTCGGAATAGTAGGCGGGTGCTTGCCGTGGTCATCGATTCGGGAGTTAGCCGCAAAGAGTAATAAAATCTAAATATATATGTGATAGTAAATATATAAAATCTAGCGCAAAAGTAACATATGTATATACCTATTTGAACTTTTTTTAATAACAAACAGAGTCTTTATTCTAAATATGAGTTATGTGAACAAGATAAAGTTTCAATATTCGCCGCAAATATACATGAAACGAGCCAAAGTAATACCTCATTCATGACACACATTTATACCTACTAATATTTCATAATTAATCTGAAGAGTGGAACCACAATGCCTGTGGGATTCACGCATGCTGATGAGACGCTGAGGTCAGAAACAGTTACATAACCTACGTGAAACATATGAACCGCGTGTAGGCATAAATCAACTCCGCACTGAGAATTTATAAAGCTTAAGTCAAAAACGTTGGGCGATTTTGTTTTTTTTTTTATGAGCCTACTGTGTTCCACTGCTGGGCAAAGGCCTGAGGGGCAGGCTGACCCTGACGGAAGTAGGGGCGGTGCTGGAACCAGGGGCGCGTACAATCCCCGGGCGGCGACGCTTTGATTTAATAAATTAAAAAAACTGATATTTATTTAAAATACCTGTCAAACTTGTTACGGTTATTAGCAACTCGATTAAGAATTCGATGTTGTTGTCACTGACTCCATTTTAATATTTCTGAACTCGAAGACTACAAAATTTCGATTATGGAGGAGGTAGGTAATCAATGAATGACTAGTACATCAACAAAGACAAGAACTAGATGAGATTTTGACGTTAAAGAATTAGTGTATGTCATAACCATTCTGATTTTGGAGATTAATGGCAAACTCTTATTAACTCCAACATGGGAAAAAATAAAAAATATTTATGTCAATACTAGTAATGATTCAGGGGTCATAATACCAGAATCTCAAAGTCATTATAAAAATGTTACAAATTATATCTTCTGGCTTCCTATTTGATTTATAGAGGGGGTAAAGAAAACGTGTTCTCTTATCACTTGCACCTGAATAATCCTTTACTTCGCCTCCGAAGCTTGTTATCTACTGTCTTGCGGGATTCCCTCAGCCTTCATTACAATTTTCGTCTAGTATTACGTATGCATTATAAACAAACTCCACAAGCTGTATGGAAACGATCCTTTAATGAAGAACCGGTTATTGATCTATACTCTCCAGTTCTATATTTATGAGGAAGGGGCGATTAGATTGGAACATTATGCAGTTTGTCTACCAATTACAGAGAAATTATTCACACAAGTATTTTGTTCAAGTTTAGTTTAGTTATTATAATAACGATATGTATATATGCTGACATACTTTTGTTTAAGTTATTATGATTAACAATTTAATCAACTTATACTACGATTATTTAAACTTGTTTTATTATCTATATCTATACTAATATCATAAACGCGAAAGTTTGTAAGTATGGATGGATGGATGGATGTTTGTTACTCTTTCACGCAAAAACTACTGAACGGATTTGGATGAAACTTTACAGTAATATAGCTTATACATCAGAATAACACATAGGCTACTATTTGCAGCGATAACCGACACACACGCGGGCGGAGACGCGGACAACAACTAGTTATATATATATAAATTAATGGTTTTGGTAAACTAATCTCTAAATATTTATTTTAAGACGAATATCTTTGAAAACGTCTTAAACAGTATTATTTAGGAACTAAATTGGCAAGTCTTGCTATCGCTGTTGCCTTTATTAATTTTCTGTGTACTCATTATCCAACTCCCGTCATTTTAATTACAAGCTAATTTGCTCTTCCTTGTGAAGAAATTTTATTACAACATCGGCTTTCGTTGCGCCGTTTGTTTTTAGGACCGCAGTTTGGTCGCACTTATATATAGAAATTGGGAGAATTCGTAATGATTTAGTTAAACCGATGATGATAAAGTTTGTTAGGCTCGTCAAAGTCACAATTTCCGTATTAATTCACAAGATATTATCTCTCTTAATCTCTATAAAGTTTAGAAATGAGGATTTGCAAGGAGAAAGTTTGGTGGATTAAGGCGTATTCAGGTATATAAGGTATTCAGTTTCGTACTAGCTCAACAATGAAGGGGTCATTGTTGAGCTAGTACGAAACTGAATACCTACTTCCTGTTTTGTATCCTAAAAACAAGTAGATACAGCTTTCAGTTCGCTGTAGTATGCTTAGGCAAGGTTTATCGATAATTTGAGATACTACAAAAGTTTAGGATTGTTGAAAACTTGTTTTAATCACTAAACTAAATATTAGAAATCAATTATTGGTTAAATATAACGTAACGATGACGCAGACATTGGCAACTTTCAACTTGAACTTTTTCAGGTCTTTGTAATGGCTTAATTTTAACCAGCTAGCAGTAATTTAAAAAATAGAATTATACGCAATAGGGGCTGCGTCTTAATCTTTATTTTTTTATTAGATGCGGTATAGTCTTCAATGATCCCTTATGTATGAAAAGAATATTTGCCATGATTTAAATAAATATTTAAGATTTGAAATATCTTTGAATATAACACGTTAGAATCACTCTATGTAAAATTCCGTTCTCCACAACAGTTTTTGAAGTGAAAAGTTCTTTTGACGCACCGCTAACACCATTTTTCGTAGGTAGTAAGTTAAGCTGATCCATCACGCTCTGAGGTGAAAGGTTGACTGCACGTTTGGCCTAGTGGTTTAACGGTCACCAGGCCGTTTCCTACTTCGCCAAGTGTCGTGGGTTCAAATCCCACGTAGGACAACACTTTGTGTGATCCACAAATTATTGTTCTGAGTCTGGGTGTTCTTTGTGTCCGTTTCATGTATGTTTGTAAAGTCCCCCGCGACACAGGACTTATTCTTAGTGCGGGAGTTGACTTTAAAAAAAAAATATGTAAATATTGTTCGATCGGGTGAACTCGGGACCGCCGAGCCAGAGCGAGAAAGATACGCCTGCTCGCCATCCAGTCAGCTGCTTTTCGCTGTTGTGTCGTGTGTTTAGTATACTCAATTAATACGTAATAATTTTCATTATTAATTTAATAGTTATTATCGGTACGTAATAAGATTACGATTGTCAATGAAGTTTTTGAAGTTCACTTCTGCCGTGCGGTCTTAAGCACACACTCAATTTTATATTGTCTTCAACATTATATTGTCTAATTTTAAAGTATAAATATTAAGAACGCTATCTCTTGCACGCGTATAAAATCCTACTAATATTATAAATGCGAAAGTTTGTGAGGATGTTTGTAACTCTTTCACGCAAAAACTACTGAAAGGACTTAGATGAAACTTTACAGTAATGTAGGTTATACATATATCAGAATAACACATGAGCTACTACTTACCGCGGTAATCTACATACACGCGGGCGGAGTCGCGAGAAAAAGTTAGTAGAACTTACTACCAAAATTACGTTGCCTTATGCTGCATGAAACACAAAAATGTTCAAAGAACTAACGGTGCATCTGCACTATTATTCATGATAAAGGAACGTGATACAGCAGAGGGCAAGAAGTTAGCCGAAGTAAGTTTGAAATATTACTTAGAAAAGTAAGTGTATGATGTGAGAATATTTTATATTTACACATTGTGTACCTGTTTCGTTAGTTCCTGTCAGCTTTTGTGTAGTTACTAATATTTATAATAGCC
The DNA here is from genome assembly GCA_949125395.1 of Diaphora mendica. Taxonomy (NCBI): domain Eukaryota; kingdom Metazoa; phylum Arthropoda; class Insecta; order Lepidoptera; family Erebidae; genus Diaphora; species Diaphora mendica. The sequence continues at coordinate 28,375,690 of OX421311.1, forward strand.
TATACGATGCGCTAGAGGATTCGCCGAGGATCGAACCAAGTGGCGCGCAATTGGAGAGGCCTATGTCCAGCAGTGGACTGCGATAGGCTGATGATGATACGATGCGCTATCTTCAAAAACACCAGCCATGATTATGATGATTAAAAATAGTCAAAGGAGATTAGAATTACTTTACAAGAAATCAAAGTAAGTCATCAGCCACAATATACTATTTCTTTTAAAGACAACTCTCGCATTGGGATATGTTATTTTGTTTTGCAGGGACTTTAAAGATCATGAAACGGCAATACAGAAACACAATATTACAGTTTAATTAAAACACTAAAAATACACTATAAATATATTTACAGATGAAGCTACTAAAGCATGTTAAAAAGACCTAGACTCAGAAACACTAACTTTTTGTGAATCATACAAAGTGTTGTCCTGTTTAAACCACTTTAAAAATTGTAAATTACGTTTATTATAATTGTATATTTAAAATGAGAGAGCTATAATTAGGACCAGCACATCCTGCAGACGGGATATAAATTCCCGAGAATATGAGTTTGATAACAAAGCACTGGAGATTCCCACAACGACCCGATATAAGATAACATAGGAAGTCTTATCGAAAAAGACGGTGACCATGATTTTACTGGATAAATGTTTATAGACTGCAGTAAAAGCCGACAGGAGGAGAGGTCGTATCCACATTGAAGAAGAACAAAGTCGACAAAATAAATATCATTTTAAATAAATTTAATATTTATCAAAATAAAAATGTTTAAGGATAATTTCGTAAGTTTGTTTTTGTATAAACTAAAAACATTAAACTCAGCGCTCAATTCAAGCAGCATAACAAACAATCATAACTTATATTTTAGTGTGTACATATTACATTATATTATCTAATCGCATGGCTTAAACCCTTTCCTGAGAGGAGACCCGAGCCCAGCAGTGGGACATTATGGGTTGTTGAAGATGAAGACATTATATACCTAGAAAAGCAAAGTCATGAGAATCATAAACCTTCCTAAAACACTGCACAAACATGAACATTACTCTTATGTTGTAGTATTTAGTAAAATTAGCTTGTTTAACGATGAAATATTCTATTCAATAGCTTTAACAACTTTAAAAATCTTCATCATCGTTCTATTGCAGCCCACTACTGGGCAAAAGCTTCTCACAGTTCATGAAATATTACATCTTACTAGATACAAATCACAAACAAGAGCCTATACAAAATTTTACTAATTGTAGCTTAGACATTTAGATAAATAAAAAATAAAAATCTACGCCATATTTCCATTTATAAACTTCAAATTTTTCAAAAATAAATATTGGTTTGACATTATTACTTATTACCTACGTGTGATATCACCAATAAAACGAAAATTTATTCAATATCTTAAAACCGGCCAAGAAGCCTCTCAAACTGTAATATGACAGTCCTATTAATGTATCCAGTGATTTAGATATTGATAACAACCTACAATAAAAAGTTAAACGAACCGCATCAGACGAAGCCATAGGGTCAGAAGCACTTAAATAAAAAAAAAAGTTACATCCTAAACTTGAACCCACACAAGAAGTTTATAACGCATTTGACATAATAAAGATTACAAGCCATATTTGTAATTAATTAAATCAGTTTCCATTTAAATAAACCGTCATGCAATCAAAATTGGTTCGGGCTAACCAACCGGCGCATTTGACATACATGTAATCGAGCTATAAAATGGAGTATTTATCTCGAATTTATCTTTACCGCTCTAGATTGACAGATGTAATGTTTGATTGATGTGTGTTAATGCAAAGTGCTATTAATTTATCGCCAAATGTAATGACCTGAGCGACGTTCTACCGATCGTAACGTTTTGTATTGATTGGTAAGTTTAAATGGCTGTAACTGTTTTACGATAGATTTACTTTGACATTGTTCAAAGGTAATATTCCAATTTTATAGCAGCTCGTTTCGGTTACAATCGAATTAAATTCTCATTGAGAATGCTTATATAGAATGATATTGGTTTTCAAAGCCATGACGTAGAATTGTTTTGTAGGTTATAAGTTAGGCTTATTCTGCAATATAACCTATTTTTACCACTACCGTGACTACGGGAGAAGTTAAAAAGAAGGGGATACGTATGTTTTATGTTCCACGGTAGCGCCTGAAGTACTGAACTGATTTTAATTAATGATGTGTCAAAAGATTCGTAATAATGGGCCGGGTGACATAGGCTTTGAAAGTTTTATTAAAAGTGTTTACGTAGTCGAGTTACAGTTTTTAAACTTTTTCTTGTTACGATTGCGTCGTAAGACGGAAATAGATTTTGTATTAACAAGAATTTATTTGAATGCAAAGTAGAGTTTTAGAAAACTGTAATCATTTATAATTTGATGAAATTTAAGTTTTTATTGTCATATACCTTTAACAGATGAACAATATTATGAATCTTTAATTTTTAAACATACGTTTAAAAGTGAAATAATCTTGATAAAAAAACTACTCAAGAATCAATGCCTACTTTGTGATGCAGTGGAGAAACTCAGGCTTTAAGATGTTACCGGTGCCGGTAATAAGAATTGGTGTTACTCTGCAATTAGAAAGATTAAAAAAACACATATTCAATTCTTTTTTTTAACGTATTAGAAAGATGAATTTTAACCAAAATAATCAAGGGGAATCGGGCAAACACAATGTATAAGAGGCGTATAGTTTTAAAGTCCTCAGACATAGCTTTTTTAGGGTTCCGTGCCAAAGATTCGACATGTCTGTCTGTATGTCCGTCTGTCCGTCCGTATGTCACAGCCACTTTTTTCCGAAACTATAAGACATATAATGTTGAAACTTGGTAAGTGTATAAGATGTATTCTGTGAACCGCATTAAGATTTTCACACAAAAATAAGAAAAAAACAAAAAATTTTGGGGGTCCCCCATACGTAGAACTGAAACTCAAAAGTTTTTTTTTCATCAAACCCATGCTCTATGGATAGGTCTTCAAAAATGATATTGAGGTTTTTAATATCATTTTTTTCTAAACTGAACAGATTGCGCGAGAGACACTTCCAAAGTGGTAAAATGTGTGTGTGTCCCCCCCCGTAACTTCTAAAATAAGAGCATGATAAATCTAAAAAAATATATGATGTACATTACCATGCAAACTTCCACCGAAAATTGGTTTGAACGAAATCTAGTAAGCAGTTTTTTTTAATACGTCATAAATCGTAAACTGCAATTTACCTTTCATTCAATCAAAACAAATATTTAAAAAAAAGTTACTTGCTGCTGCGGAACCCTTCATGGGCGAGTCCGACTCGCACTTGGCCGCTTTTTTTTAATCTGTTTACTCAACGATGTCTCCTCACAACGTTGTGTTTCCACGGCGATAATCTGTTGTAAAATTTTACTAGAACTTACTTTTAAAATTAAAAAAAACTTACAAAATTGTTAATCGCATATTATACACCTAGAATGACTACCATTTTCAATTAAATTGAAACCTATATAACTTTGATCTAGTTAGATACCCATAGCATTGCATTAGCATTCGATTACATTGCAGTGATTACTCTCAAAGTATCGATCTTGATAAGTCACTAATTAAAGAATCAACCGTTCGTAATGTAACGCAGTACCGATTCAATGATACGTCGTTTTGTAATCGAGAATTTGATGCTTGTGCAATCGAGTAAATGGATCGATTCAGAGTACCTCTATAATTAGTTTCTTCAACGAAGACCATGCTTTCTTTAGAATTCTTTTACTAGTGTTTTTTACCTCCAGATAAGACATATTATGTTTCACGCATTAGTATGTTTAACAATTATGAAATTCCAAAGATTTCCAGCACGTTTCGAGTATAATTAGAAACAGATATTTTACATTAGTTAAATACATAACAATTTCATATTAATTACCTAAGATAGGCCACTGTACGACCGATTAAAATTTTATGACGTAAATTATCAAATACTTTGTTTATTTATTAAATCTCAGAAATTTTTACGTAAAGTAGAGCATTGGGCTATTAATTTGGTTATTTATAGGGATATATGAGCGTTATGTCTAAATTATCCGAGAGTAGATCAATTTCGCTAATAGAAAATAATTGGTATGCAATTTAAATGCAAGTTTTATACTTGATAAATTTTATTTCGACTGCAAGGTGACCAAGAGAGACAGAAACGACAATTTATTTCAGGTAGTCCAAATAAAATAGTTCTACAAATAAACACTTAAAAAGTTTATAAATAAAGTGATAACTTTTTTATAATTCCACAATTAAAAACTCTTAACGACTCTGGTTTGCACAGAAGAGCTGAGACGCGATAGGATGTCTCATAAGTAACTAATGGTTTTAACATACTGTTATTAACTGAATATAAAGACCAGATTAATTAAAAAGATGTTGCTTCTTACTGCTACTCATTCTTGACTATAATAGTTCCGAAATTCTAAGCCAATTTAACACATGACACTGTTCAAAACCATCGGTAAGTCACACACGGTACATACATTATTAAACTATCATCCGTACAAGAAACCAGCCGTGGTGTTCATTAATTAAACGTTCACCCTCGTTATAATCAACACCTGTTCTTGAAAAGCCTTTAATAATGACGTCATGGTAACAGCTGGGTGAGGTTGCGGGCAGAACGTTAGTTTTCCGCAGTACGGCCTGTAGGAAAATTAAAACTAGATTCATTGTATCGAGGTTTCCCTGATACAAATTTTCCTTCATAACAACTTAATGACGCCTTAAGAAGTTTTGGCATTTATACTATGCCTTTCAAATTTAAACTTTTTTTTTTCAGTTACAGAGACAGTAATAACAGTAGGTTGTTAATAAATAATTAGATACTAAGGTGAGTTCCTTAATCGTCTCAGTTGACCTGTGCAAATCTACTCAATTAAGCCTAGTTGCTTTTTCACTATGGATATTTATTAAACATTCCTTTTAAAATATTAGTCCACAAGAGTACCTAAAAATGATTCAAAATAAATGAAAATGGTTTATTATTTGCCCCAGTATTTGCACTAACTTATCAAAATGGGTCGCTTCTGTTTATCCATCAAAGAAAGGCTTAATTTCCAATAACCTGAAAAGTACATGGCTTGACAGCTCATCAGTATAATTTTTATTTACCGCCAATATCTTTTTTATGTATAGTCCTGCCAAAGTGACTCTGTTCCGCGTAATGGAGAGCATGAGCTGAATCCGAGAGTGGTAGTCACCATAATCATTGCGAATGCAGACAACGTAACAATGCAGCATGGTGACTCACACCGTGGTAACCTAGTAATGCTACTGCATCATTCGGCCTTCGGTCGAGACGGCCCGTTCGTGCTGAAATCAGCGTGGCTCTTTACACTATGGCTCAAAAAATTTATGTAATTAATATAATCTCCTTACAGAGAGTCTTGAGCAATATTAACATTCAAAAGTTTTGTAAAATAAAAACCTATACCGCATAGACTATTCACAATCATATAATATATTAAAATAGAAGATATTTCCAAGAAACTTAGTTCGAAATAAGTCACCAGAAATGTCGACTGTGCTGTGGTAGCACGTTTAAATAGGGCCACTAACAAGCCGTGTACACCCTAATGATCAGTTGCTGAAATATCTAGATGTATTTAATTGGATTTCGTTATGTTTCAAAAGTGGCAGAATGCTTGCAGGTAAACACAGCACGGAATACAGATGCTCTCTGATTTATATGTAGTTGAAGCTGGTAGTGCTGGAAGAACTTGAAATGTATGACATATTTTATTATTCTAGTTTAAAGCATTCATTGTTATTAAAAATAAACGTATATTATGATAATCAGCCTTCTCAAAATGACCATTCAGGGGTTTATAAGGCTTATACTATAAGGCTCTTGCCACTAAACGATCTTTTTTACAGTTCGGATATACAAAATGTATCATATATGTGACAAAATGTAATATTGCCTTACACACTTGCAAATTAGGGGTCAACCAATACGCCAAATCGTTACACATATAAATAATAACCTACTCAGTCACATGGCATTTCAACTAATATTGAAATATGAGATTCAAATTCTGTGTAAATTTTAGGAACAGGTTCATGTAACTACAAAATAAAATATTGTATTCTTTATAGGAAGCGATGTTTAGAATCATGTAACTTGAAATAAATTTAAAATTAACTGAACAATTTATTTCTATTTCAATGCCATTTTCCGATAGGTTGCAAGTCAAATGGTGTAAATTCTTAACAAGCACAGAAGAGGCACATCCAGTGACTCGTCTTTTACGTAAAAGGAGGAATGAGTACATCTCAGGCGAAGATCGCGCGACGTGGGAGGCTAGACTCAAACTACACCGAAGTAACACCTTTTTATGAATAAAACGTACACCCACATATTTACCAAACTATAGTGTAAGGCTTAGATAACAAAGCTGTTCTAGTTTGTTCAGCGAATTCCATTTTTATTCTGTTTACGTAGTATAATCAAAACGCAGATGTGCTGTAGTCTTTGTATAAAATCACCAGTAAACTCGCTGCAGTGTCTTGGGTTCAATATTATTTTTGGTGATATCATATCATAGGTCTAGAAATTATTTAGGGTTTAACCGTTTTAACACATGTCAATAATGAACACGATCAAACAATCTACTACCGTAGTAAGAAAGCTACAATACATGTCCACTCATATAACGACATCTTCATTTTTACTTTTCTTACGTCTTCAAAGTCTATTCTCTCCATGAAGTTCTGTTACTGTGCTTACTCGCACCTTCAGAATAAGCGTAATACATTATTGGTTCATCATCATTATGATATTCTCAATTACATATTCTTTTCATAGCACTGCCTCTTTATATAAAGCTTTATAACTAATTTGTCACTAATCATCACATCACACTAATATATACAGGCGAAAGTTTGTGTGTATGTTTGTTACTTCTTCACGCAATAACTACTGAACGGATTTGGATGAAACTTTAGCGTAATATAGCTTATACATCAGAATAACACATAGGCTACTTTTTGCCGCGATAACCGATATACACGCGGGCGGAGCCGCGGGCTTCAGCTGGTATTAGATATAATTTAGGAGTTTCACAAATTAAAAGTAAGATACCCACAATTCATATTTTCTGTTAACCGATCAAGACTACTTAATAATAATATATAGTCAGTTTCCTGTCTTTTCAACCGACTTCAAAAAGGAGGAGGTTCTCAATTCGACTGTATTTTTTTTTTTTATGTATGTTACCTCATAACTTTGGACTGGGTGAACCGATTTTGATGATTCTTTTTTTATTTGAAAGCTGGTGCTTTCCGAATGGTCCTTTTTAAATTTGGTCCAGTTCTGACATGTCATCCATGAGAAATCCATATAAGTCTTCAATTTGCATTATGTATGTACGCGACAAATTAACGAATAACTCAATATTCCCGTATGGTCCCATTTAAATTTGGTCCAGATTGAAGTCGGTTTTTCTTTTTGTTAAAATTTGTGATTATCTGTACTGATTTTAATTATTAGAATATTTATTTGCTATGAAATAAAAGTTTTAATGCCTTTCTTGTAATATCAAGGAGATTTAATTCGTAGTAAAATAACTTCGTATACATCCATAATATTTTTAAGCGTTTACGTCTTTTACTTATTTATATCTACAATAAAGAAATAATCAAACCAATAAAGAAAAGCTTCTTCGTTAATGATAGTCGTCTATAAATTAAATGATGGGGCAGTAAACGGAATTCAAACGCTAGAGCTACTCTTGAACGGCGGCATCTCATACGGGTGAGTTGAATTTGACGCTACCGCGCGGTCATACTATCTCTGAACTCATGCCTTCGTGAAATAAAAATTTGTCTATAGTTGATAAGCTCTAAAACTACTAATCTAGTGTTATAAGTAACGATTCCAAACTCGTATAAATGCCTGATTTGTTTAAATCTTAATAATTACTAGGCATATAATAAAATATATTATAAACTTATAATTCAATTTGTGATTTTATAAACAAGTAAATAGTTGATTCATATTAATATCTTGGCGCCTTCCGCTTGTCAGCTTCCGGCGCGACTTATATTTCATATCAAATCTTTAATGTTACACAATCCTGTATTATCAAATAATAATTGTATGCTAATAATCATAGAATATTTATGGTATAGAATATTTGATATTATCTACTAAATATGTGAATTTAGTATTGAATTGGGTCAAGCCTGTCAAATACTATAACAATACCTTCGTTCGAGTAATTTCATGCATTCATATCCCGAACGTTCTACATGGTGCTAATCGACCGTTACACTAGTTATGGACAAATTTCGAATAAAGTACACAATTTTAATAAATAAAGATATCGTTTTCGATAGGACCCCAGTGAAGTATGCACAGAGAAATCCGCTGATAAAAATAGTAATGTACATTAAATTCGGGAGCAACGTGGGTTGGAAGAGGAGATTGTGATGAAAATTAAACCACCCACGGTTAGGTTATTTTGGCACCTGTATAAAAAAAAATACTTATTTATTTAATTACATAGAGACATAAAACAGTTATACATAATGTCTTAACATATAGTTTAAATATGTAAGTAAATATATATATAACCGTAAGCTATACTTATAACTAACCTACATATGGCTTACATGATTGAAGTGGCTGACAGGAATATTAATTTTTTTCAATTCTTATTATTTTATACACAATTTTTAAGCTATTGCATAGCTTTTATCACGGGCTTTGAGGCCTTTGAGCGCGGCGACAAAACAGTCTGGGTTTGCGCAAGTATACTTGAACGTGTATGTCCGGCTTTAGCAGCTGTTTGTGAGAAAGTATATAGGTGTATAGGTATCTATCATATCTTTATAATGCCACACTCACCGCATGTGCGCCCCGTAAGTATACATGTTCAAAGAAATACTGTAAATAAAACAACACGTTCAATGACGAAGACTTAGGAATACTTATTAGGAATAGTTTAAACCTTTTATAGTATGTTGTGTAACGAAACCGTTTCGCTAATTAAAAAAAATTATGATGAATGATATAGATGAATAGTTTAGTATTTTTCATTCACAATATTATACATACTGCATAAATAAAAAATAAATAAAAAATTATAATTGCATAAGTTGATAAAAATGCTATGCAATAGCTTTACCGTGGCAGTCCCCGAGTGCCACAAGACTTTTTTTTATATATTTGTACATCATAGTTAATATATGATTATGAAGTATTTGACATACTTAGTTACCTACTAACGTTAAAATAACAATAATTTGAAATGAATGAAATAATTACCTTAAGTAAAACAACAATAATTATAATTTAACAGTGAATGTACTGTTACCTAATTCATTGTTGTTTAATTAATTAACATGTTAAGTGAGTGTTAGCTGCAGATTAATTATTATTCTAAGAATTTCGTTGCGATTAGCAGAATTTGCAAAATCATGTGTGGCCTCACCTTTATAATTTATACAACACGTTATTATTCTAATGCGGTAATGGATGTTATAAAACAAAGTGCATGTAACGTTCTGTTTGATTGCAACGCTTCGCAATTTATTATTTAAACTATAGTGCAGCTATAATTTTTAACTAAGACCTATTAAACGTGAATAGCCTCCTAACTTATTTACAGGTTTAGTAAAGGAAATGCATTCGCCAATATAATGGCTTTTATATTCATACACTACCTACGTTCAAAGATGAATCTGAGAGAAAAGAATACATTTAAATGGTTTACAATAAATGTTAAGAGTCATAAGAATTATACTTAAAATCTGTAAATGTATGTTTGTTTTACTCATTACGATACAACACAGTTCATTCAGAAGTTGTCAAGGGCGCCCACACAAAACTACGATGCGATGCGATGCGACGCCGCATCGTAGGAACTTGCGATGCGAATTGTTATTCGTACGAATTCGCACGGCAAAGCGTTGGTTCATGTGACCATACTTTCAACCACAATGAGATGTCCTAATAAGATTTTTCTATGAAATAGATGATGAAAAATATAATAAAAATAATAAATAAAAATGACAAATATTTTGTTTAAATTCTTCAGTATTTGAACCAAAATAAAATAACATCTCAGATCCTGCAAATTATGCGTAACGTACCTAGTTAGGTACACTACTTATGTATAAAATAATAATACATATTTAGAACGCACAACGCTATCTAGTAAAGGTAAAGTAAAGAAAATTAAAGTAGTGACGTTTAGTAAAGTCTCAGAGTGGCCAAAAATGTTGTCAACAAGTGTGACGTAACATTGCACGAAAGCACGATGCTAATTACGATGCGTTGCGAATTCGCAGTTTTGTGTGGACGAACATTAAAGCATATTTCGTGAGAATAGCCTTAGTTATAAATAAAAAATAACTAATAGCACAATGGTCCTACTAGTTTTTCTTTTACGTAGAATTTAAAGTTTATCAAAAATATGACGTCATAAAATTGTTTTTTTTTATTAATAAAATTGATAGACCAGTGAAACTGCATATTTACCTATACGTATTAAATAAAAAAAACAAATATAATTAGGGCTATATTTCTATGTCTGTGAGGCAGCCTGTCCTATGAGACCGATTGCTATTCAATTGCAATGTTCAATTTACAAACGTATTGCCCGCCATTTACTCTATAGAGGATACTCACCCATTGATATAAGTATACTTGAATATCTATTAATTCCAAAATATTAAATTAAATTTTATAATAAAACCTTATTTGAAAACATCATTATCGTACAAATATTTTCTACAATATTTTTGTTTGAACATTCAAATTGTCATTTAGATAGTGATAGTTTTATTTCTCATTTTTTTACTTTCCAAATACTTTAATGATTGACTGATGTTACGATGACTTAAAAATCAGTACTAGACTCATAAAGTGTTGATTGTTAAATTGTAGTTAACAAAACTAAAAGAGTGGGAAATTATGTTGCCTTGATGTTTTTAATCTATTTTACTATAGTTTAATTGACAGACTTTGCAACTTTAAGAAGGAGAGAAAAAGAAAAGAAGGAACAAAATGCAAAAGTATTTTTAAATCGAACGTTTCTCAACACCGCGCGGTGCCGCTGTTTAGTTAAAAGGAGCCCTACCATTTGCATAATCGACATTTCCACAGGTGCATCGGCGCATTGGCAGCTGATTTAAGTACCTGTACCAACTGACAAGACGGCTTCTTCGTCGTATAAGGCAATATGCTACAGTCGCTATTTTTATTTATCGTCGGACTTCAATGTTTTACGTGGTTTTATGTCGCCGCTTGAAGCGGCTCTTTTTTATGTTTAAAGCAACATTGACATTGCTTTTAAACTTGGTTGCTTGTAAAACGTTTTTTTTAAACCAATGATATGTGTACAGAGTGTATTCTATTAGTCGTAATGTTATTAGTTATTAATAATATCATAATTACAAGCCATATTTACTTTGTTAGAAGTGTAATTTGAATTACTACCAATCACTTAACATTTTTAATGGTTTTAAACGGTTTCAATATTTTAAGGTTAAAATTTCTGGTTATCTATACTTATAATAAAAATGTAACAGGTCCAATTCTGTACATTAAAGATATTTAGAAATTTTTTTTTGGAGGGCTCTCTATAATCGATACTGAACCCAAAACTGTATTTTTTTCATTTTTGTCCGTCTGACTGTCTGTCTGTATCTTGGCCGCGCATCACGTCGAAACTACTGAACAGATTGAAATGAAACTTGGCATGATTTGAGTTCATACTACGAGGTAGGACATAGGATACTTTTTATCCCGAAATTCAGCACGGTATCCTGGAGAGAGGGGATGAAAGTCAAAATATGTACTTGGTTGTAATTCAATAACACAGTCCGATTTCATTCATTCTTTTTTTGCTAGAAAGAAAATAAAATGTAAGATAACGTGAAAAGTGTTTTTTTTTTGTCCGCGACTGTACACTGCCTGTGGGAAGCTGAGACAGATATGTAAATATGGCGGTACGAAGTTCGCCGGGTCAGCTAGTCGTATAATAAAAATGTAAAAGATCAATTTTAAGTTTGTAATATTTGAATTAGGAGTTATAATTTTTAATATAAACAAACATGTAACATAATAGTTATGATAATTTACCAGAAACAAAACACAAAATGTGTGTGAGTGTTTGTGTTTGTTACTCTTACACGCAAGAACTACTGAACGGATTTGGATGAAACTTTACAGTAATATAGCTTATACAGGTTACTATTTGCCGCGATAATCGACATTCACGCGGGCGGAGCCGCGGGCAACAGCTAGTTTGATATATATACAATTTCTGCAAACTTATTCAAATCTTTTTGTACATTTTCTCGAGGTTTTGGTTTATCTAACTTTATTGTTATTGTCAATTTGTATCAATGCATGACAAATCAAAAGAAATTGAACCATTTTTTTTGTTACCTCTTACCATTTCCCTTTTACACCCAAAAGTTTTATCTGTTTATGAATATCATGGGTTAAAATTTGACACATGGATCTCTGCCTGAAAATAATTTTTCAAATTCTAAAGTGATTTTAATTAAATGGAGAGTCGTATAAGACAAATATATTCATTTAAAACACGTGTGTGCCTATTTCTTTTTTTAGAAATAAATAAACATATTTTTCATACATAAAACATTTTTTTTACGGAGCACAAACAGGAAAATTGGTCGTGAAAACGAATAAATTCAAGTACCTTGGGTCCGTGTTGCACGAGTCCGGTGAACTCGATCACGACGTCCAGGCCCGAATAAGCGCTGCTTGGTCAAAATGGCGAGAACTAACCGGCGTCCTCTGCGACCGTAGGATACCGGTGAAGCTAAAAGGCCTTGTGTACAAGAGCATCATCCGACCAGTCCTACTATACGGCAGCGAGACCTGGCCTGTCCCCGGAAGACATGTCCAGCAGCTTCACGTGGCGGAGATGAAGATATTGTGGTGGATGTGTGGCGTTACGCGACTAGATCGCATACGTAACGAACACATCCGTGGCAGCCTCGGAGTCCGTGACGTAGCGGACAAGCTGCAGGAAAGTCGACTCCGATGGTCAGACGGCCTGCGTCCTACATGGCCATATGTAGGACGCAGGCCGTCTGACTATGTAGGAAATAGATGCCTCGACCTCACTGTACAAGGCCCTAGATCACGCGGCAGGCCCATAAAGCGCTGGCTGGACGTCGTCAAAGCAGAAATAAAAGAGAACGATCTCACACCTGAGGATGCCGAAGATCAGGCAAAGTGGAGAAGATTATGTTAGAAAGCGGACCCCAACACTAAGCAGGGAAAACGCTAGGCCGAAGAAAAAGAAGCAAAAACAGGAAAATTACCCAAAAATAAACATTGACGTGATGTTGATGATATTTATTAAAGACTAAAACTCTAATTTATAAAATAACATCATAGTTAATACAGTCAAAGCCTAAACCCGGACCTGACCCTGATATTGACCTCACAATTTTACTTTAAACATTCGGTTCTTTCGATTCATATTAACATTTTCATGTTCATATGCACGAAGGACAAAACGATAATTTCTTGGAACATGATTAGTTAGGAGACGGGGCTTCATCGACGCTTCGGTATAGACATAACACGAATAGACTATAGCTTGTTCCCTACTTTACTTATATCATGTTTACTCCCAGCTAAGTGAAATGCAGATTACATTTAGACAGTCATCAAATATTACGAAAGGCATTCATAACCTAACGTAATTCTAACAAAGCAGTCTATAGCAGTTGAAATTCAGAAGTTTGATCCTGTTCCTTCACAGTACACTCAGCTGTGAGTTACGAGTTAGATTTGGCTCTCGTACAAAATGCAAACAAAAGAGATTAGTTTCAGGATTGCGTGGCAGGCTGCGTTCTCGTTATTGCTTTTAATGAAGTCTGAGTGGAATAGCGCACATTCTGTGGATGTAATCCTGCTATGAAATGGTCTTTTTGGTTTTAAAACTTTCTAAAAATGGGCACTTTAGGTGATTCCAACGGAAAACGGATTACGATAATCCAGTTCGGATATAATGGTGTAACTTAACGCGTCGGGGTTCCTACTTTGTATTCAGATCACGTACCTAGTAATAAATAATAATAATAATAATAAACTTTATTTGAAAAACACAGCACACAACCAAAATACAAATGTTTTAACACTGTAAAAAAATATAAAAAATAAGATTGTTACAAATAGTACTTTTCTTTTTTGAGGCTTGTAACATTTCAAATGTCAATCACATTGAATCAAATCCAAATTACGTGGCATTGATGACGTGTAATAATGTGCACTAACGCAAGCATTTTTGGATTTTTTGGATTTTTTATGACAAGTTCAGACGACGAACAAGAATTCATCCACATAACTTGTAAGTAACAAATCAAGCCTCCTAAACTGGCTAATCAGTCATGACAAGAGGTTGTACGCCGTGTCTCACAAAAAGGCGGACTCTCAGCGCACACTGCGATGGGCAGAGCCCATTCCAGTACTGATTTTCAGTGCCCGCCTTAGCCGTCGATTTGACGCCGATAGGCGCTGTTACCATCAGAGGTTCTATCTGTCTCCACTCATACCTAGAGATTAAGTTCAATAATCAACATTTGTCAAAAAAGGTTAGTATGATCTTTGTCATTTTTTTCGTTTTATAAACACCTATACAGTTGACCATTTATAACAATTATACTTAAAGCCTCTAACAATTACTTTCAGGGATAATTAATAAATAATTAAAATTAAACCAAAACCGTAAACAAGATTCAATGAAACAGAAACAAAAAATACACTAAACTAATTACAAACTGTCCTCATACCGGAACACATCAGGCTGGGAAGCCAATGCATATGGACACAAAATCATGTGATAGCAGCTTGCTGTTCATGGGTCATAATCCTAAAGGTAAGGAACAATGGTCAAACCTTGTTCTTTTTGCTGGTCAAGAAGGTATTTCTTAAATTTTAATTTAAAAGAGAATATCGATTTTAGATCCCTAATTGGCGGTGGTATGGAGTTCCAGCATCGTGTCGCTGCATATTTAAAGCTACCACGGAATGCAGCAGTTCTGTGTCCCGGTATGCTGAGAGCTCTAGCTGATGGTCTGATGGAATATGAGAAGTGGTTACTCCTCCAGTCCATCTTCTCACGCAAATAGGTAGGACTGCCTTTTTTGATTACACCAAAGAGCAATGTGGCTAAATGCAGCTTTCTTCTGGCTTCCATCTTTATGATGCTATTTTCATTAATAAATGGTGTTACGTGATGACGTCTGGGGATATTAAAACAATACCGAGTGCAGGCATTCTGGACCCTTTGTATTAAATTTTTTGTTCTGGCTAGTAAGCAGGGACCATATACCACATCACAGTAATTAAATTTGGATAATACTAGGCTGTCTACCAATTGTTTCCTTAAAGGTATACTGAGGTAGTCACGGATGTTATATAAAATTTTGAGTCTATAAAAACAATTTCTGGCAGTGTTATCTATATGAGCTTCAAACCTCAGCTCAGGGTCCATTAGCAGTCCTAAGTTATTGGCTTCATGTACTCTTGAAATTCTTTGTCCATTTATGATAATTTTAGGGTCATTCTGTAGCATAGACTGGATCTGTCCCCTACTACCCAACATCATAAATTTGGACTTTATTGGATTTAAAACCAATGAATGTTCTACAGACCATCTAACCACCCTTTCCAAGTCTTCGTTTATCCTATCCACTGCAGACCCCATTTCATTGGCTTTAAAAGACAGAAACAGTTGGGTATCATCTGCATACATGTGGTACCCACAATTTTGAAAACAATCAGTTATGTCAGCTGTATACAATATAAATAAGAGAGGTACTAGTACACTAGTATGAAGGGAAGATAAGTTGAAAAGAACTATTTGTATTGAGGGTTACTGCTGAAATGTAAAATTAATGTTATATATTACCAATGATTTACGATATTTACAACCATTGATATAATGAAATTCCGTTTGGATTTTGTTTGATAAAATATCATAGAACACTCGTAGAAAGAACCAATCATGGTCAAAATTTGTTTTGCCTTGACTCTAAACTTGAGAGAATTATGATTGATAACCGGCTTCTGTGATATTGTAGTTTTTCTTCGAAGAATAATTTTGCAAAGTCTTACTAGTATATTCAATAGAATGCTCATATATAAGAGTGTCTTTCTTATAAATAAATTCAGGTAATATTTACCACATTGCCTTATCATATTTGGCACATTAAAGGCGACAACGCATTAGTTGTTGATGCTGAAAAACTAACTATGAACGTAGATAATTATATTACTAGTAAGTTTAAAATTAGTCATAACCAATAAAAAAAAGCGGCCAAGTGCGAGTCGGACTCGCCCATGAAGGGTTCCGAAGCAGCAAGTAACATAATATAAAAGTTATTGTAGTTCGTTGTAACTTTGATCGATATTTTAATAATAGTGTAATTTTTTTGCGGTTTACGATTTATGACGTATTAAAAAAAAACTACTCACTAGATCTCGTTCCAACCAATTTTCGGTGGAAGTTTGCATGGTAATGTACATCATATATTTTTTTAGTTTTATCTTTCTCTTATTTTAGAAGTTACATGGGACAAGGGGGGGGGCCCATTTTACCACTTTGGAAGTGTCTCTCGCGCAAACTATTCAGTTTAGAAAAAAATGATATTAGAAACCTCAATATCATTTAAAGATCTATCCATAGATCTTTAAATGATACCCCACACGGTTGGGTTTGATGAAAAAAAAATTTTTGAGTTTCAGTTCCAGGTATGGGGACCCCCAAAAGTTATTGTTTTTTTTCTATTTTTGTGTGAAAATCTTAATGCGGTTCACAGAATACATCTACTTACCAAGTTTCAACATTATAGTCCTTATAGTTCCGGAGAAAAGTGGCTGTGACATACGGACGGACAGACAGACAGACAGTCGGACAGTCATACATGACGAATCTATAAGGGTTCCGTTTTTTGCCTTTGGCACGGAACCCTAAAAAGTATTTAATCGCCAAGTGTTATTTTTAAAATAGTAGTATCTTTGAACCCAACATTAATCTTTATTAAGATAATCAAATTCAACCACTTAAAATAACGTCAGTGTTTGTTTAAAATTTGAGAAGGACCAATTCATCAATCAAGACACAATCTATCTATTTAAAAATATATTAGTAACTTACTAAAACACAAATACTGACAAGTCAAAGAACAGGTGTTTTAGAATATTCTAAACACTTATCTAAGCATGTAATTGTTATTAACGAATTTCAACATAATACGATAAGGTGTGGTATTAAATTGTCAAGAAGTCATTTAACTATCATTTATAACCTCTTAGCAACATCGTTACTTAGATATAGTTCTATCTTTTGTTCTTATATTTTCAATTAGGACCTTGTAAAAGTAAATGATGTTAAACAAACGATATCAGATTGGTATGGATTTAGGGCGGATGTACATGTGATGTGGGCCTGACACGCTGACGTAGTAATAATAGTTTGTAAGCTCGTTATAGAATAAAAAGATGTAGGTTATGCTTCGCTTACGCTGGCCCCTACTATGTTGAGACCGCCTATTTAACAATATACCTACTGAGGACGTAATGTTGCCTGATAAAGCCTCGTGGTCGGTAGATCTCTGCATAATGGCGGTCATATAACGAAATGTGTAGTGAAACTGATATGATTATGTCCTTATTATAAACAGGATTCGCTAGTAAAACTTTATAGGATTTGTAAATACAACAATACTCTATTTTTCAACCGACTTCAAAAAAGGAGGAGGTTCTCAATTCGACTGTATTTTTTTTTAAATGTGTTACCTCATAACTTTGGACTGGGTGAACCGATTTTGATGATTCTTTTTTTATTTGAAAGCTGGTGCTTCCCGAATGGTCCCATTTAAATTTGGTCCAGTTCTGACATGTCATCCATGAGAAAACCATATAAGTCTTCAATTTGCATTATGTATGTACGCGACAAATTAACGAATAACTCAATATTCCCGTATGGTCCCATTTAAATTTGGTCCAGATTGAAGTCAGTTTTTTTTTGTTAAAATTTGTGATTATTTAAGAATAGAATACATCCAAGAATTGACCACTGTCTTATATTGCTCATCATTTTGTATTTTTTGGAAACAAACCAATTATCGTGGTCCTTACCCACTATTATGAATGTATTAGTCAGTGTCCTAATTTGTTACATATTTTGTATTGTTATTTTTTTCAAATTGTAACTATTATACTTCTATGTTTGAATATACAGAACTAATAAAATACTAGGAAATAAAAAAAACAACTAAAAATCTTTTGTAGAGCAAAATCAGAAAAAAAGTTTTTATGTTTAAAGAACAATAAATAATAACAGTGTGGCATAGTATGCTAAAACTTCGTTTCTAAGTTGAGGCCCATGATCAACAGTGGAGCATAAGGCCTGCTCATGTAATGTGACTTGTATCATAAACAAGTACAAATTATTAAAAATAAAAAACCCGACTGCGTCAATATCTAACAATAAAAACATAGTTTGATACCACACTCGATGTAGTTTTGTTTTTTTTTTATATTACTTTTTGGCACCTAAAATCCTTTTTTTTTGGTGTACCCAGTGTCACTCTCACGACTAAGACGAATCTATTGACGTCACTCACATAAAAATACGACAAGCCGTTTAGGCTTTAGGCCGTGCCAAATAAATATACATACATACATATACATACGTACATACATACACTCGAAAAACATGACCCTCCTTTCGCAGTCGGATAATAACGATATACTTGCAAATTTAAAGGTTTTAATTAAAATGTGACCTCATATTTTACGTTATATGGATTCTTATGATTTTACAAGCTTTTTATTAGCTTGCAATGTATGTATGCTTGTATGTTTGGGTGAAATCTTGCAACTCAATTTTGAAGCAGATATCTTGAACCGATTTTGCAAGCATATGTATGCAGCGTTCTGATATATATCTGATATGTATAACTAATCTGATGCTGAAGTTGGAAGGTGGCCATAGGAACTCTGTAAAGAAATGTAGCAACTTCATCGAGTTTGGACTCGTTTGATTCGTCTCGAGGCATTCCAGTAAAAGCTTGTTTTAAAAAAGCTTTAAAATTTAATATATTTAACATTACTTTAGATGGTAAGACTTTGATGGTAATACAAAAACATACAGTAAATTAGTGATACGGTAGTTATTTTTCTTATATTGCTACTGTTATATACTGCACGTTTGGCCTAGTGGTTTAACGGTCACCACGCCGTTTCTTACTTCGCCAAGTGTTGTGGGTTCAAATCCCACGTAGGACAACACTTTGTGTGATCCACAAATGTTCTGAGTCTGGGTGTTATTTGTGTCCGTGATCGGCAACCCTGTATGCAGTTTGTAGTATTCATAGATAATCCGGTAATTGATACACATCGACATACCAATGCCAAACGTATTTTAGAGACCTACCAAAGTATAGAATGATAAATGGTAGAAATCAAAGAATACGGAAGTTATTTGTTTCCTTAAAAATATAAAAAGTGAGTGCGGATATAGAAATTATGAGTCTGTCAAGACATGTATCTTTTAATTCCCCTCAAAATCAACCCAAGTTTTGAGTAGCAGGTTGTTTTTTACAAAGCGGACCTTACTAGATATTTCTAACTGACAAGCAATTAAACTTAAAGTAATAAAATACGTAAATATTTGATTCATCGATATCAGCTAACTGTCAATAATATTTCGCAACCCTAGCCCATGAAAAGTCTAACTACTCGTACAATAGTTAGTAAATAAATAGTTGGAATCAGGGCGAGGTGGCAAGTAACTTTCAACTAAATGCCATAAAGTGAAGGTATCTATTTTTGTAAGTGCTTGTGTAAAGTGAAACTTCTGTCCTTATATTATGATTATGACCAAAGTAAAAATGTTTGTGCTGTGGTCCGTGAAGAATATTATGTAATAAAATTTTATGTCACAAATTGAAGTGCCCACTCAAGACCAACATATCGAGAAATAAGTGTTAAATTAAGTTGGTAATATAACCGTACTTGAATGCTAATCGACGGCAAAGTGATCAAACTGAATATCTTATTCGGTCTTAAAATCAATTTAAATATTTAATACCTAAGTTACTTTTGGGTCGGTAATGCCGGACCAAAGACGAACAAAATTAAACTTGTTACTACATTACCTTCAGAACAGGTAACTTTTTAATTTCTTGTAACAGAGTTCTCATATTTTCCCTTTGAGCGCCATCTAATGAAATTAGCAGAAGAGAAGTGGAACATTGTTATATTTTTATAAGAATTTTGTTTTTCCAAAACTTACCTTTCATGCTACGGCACGCTACGCATTTCTTTAATTATTATTGCTAGCTATCTAGTATTATCTTCTTTAATTTAGGAATTCATAGAGGTTATTTTAAATACCTTTAAAGTAAATGAAAGTTGCGTTAAGATAAAGAGTTCTTTTAATTACGCATCTCCAGGCTGGTAATTAACAAGTCTCAGATTTATTACGAGTTGAATGAGCTTTCAGCGTTTCATATCATAATCCGAAAGCGTTTTATTGTCCCGCGAGGACCGGATTCTTCGACGATGGTAATTAATTACACGTAACACGACTTAACGACAATTTTGAAGGAACTCTCAGTTGAGTACTTTGTGTAATAAAGACAGGTATTAAACGAAGAGTTCTCGAGTTTGTATTACATTGTCAGTCAATATTGTTGTGAAAATTCTGACTTAAATTTTGAAACAGATTTTGATATAAGACTTTTGGAGTAAAGATTTTATTAGGTAGGTATGTAAAAATGCGGTATTTTATCCTGTTTTTCGATTTAGAATTTATGTACAATAAACCACTTTTTCTTCAGAAGCTTAAACGGCGTCAAACGCACTTAACTTTTCAGCTGCAGGTTCCCATGTGCGATGGTAGACACTTTACACCAGGTGACCCGTTTGCCCTATAATGTACAATATTAATATACGATACGATCATTTCAATAATAATACAAAAAACTTGTTTTTTTGTTGGTCTGAAGATGGAACTTGAACTAAAATAGTTTAGAATGATTTCATTCTAAGAAAATAACTAAGCTGGCTTGTATTTCATGCAGCTAAATTCAATAAAAAAAAGGTTACAAATAACTTTTTCAGGTAAGACTAATAGTGATGACAGCAATGACATATGATGACAGTAACAATTATTTCCTTTTTGTAAGAAATAAACGTGTTGTAACATCACTGTTAGTATTATTTGTCAAAAATAGCCGTCATTGTTCTTTTGGTGTACTGGGCCCAGTAATTGTGTCAGTGACAAAATGTCCTATACCAAAAACTCCAGGGAACTGGTTGGCCATAAAAGTCACATGTTCGCCGGGGGCTTATTACCGCAATAACAATTTAAGGAAGCCGAAAGGGTGGCGCGGAATTTCTACGAAAACTTTTGTTTGCGTCTCAGTTTACTGAATTGTTTTATAAACAATGTTTACAACAGTAACTTTATGGTCCACTTGGTTTATCTCAGTTTTTCATTGCGACACTATTGTCTAAAGTTATTGTTTGAACAATTTTGTTTTTATCCCACAAGCCAAGTTTCACTTTTACTGACACATTTATTTGTTGATTGGATACAAATAATTTTACTTTCGTTTACAATTTTACACTGTTGGGTTTCACTTTTGAAATATTTTGGGATAATAAAATTAAATGTTGTGTGACGGATTGTTTTAAAGTGAATTTTGTTCAATGGTTCAATGCTACCGATAGTTATGTTACTGGTTATGACGTCACGAATTGCAATAGAATGATTCATCGCAAATTTTATGAGATGAGTTATGTAATTTAGTAGGTAATAAAACGTGGTTATTGCCATGCGCTACTGTTTGCAAAGAAATAATCTAATACTTGATAGAAAATATATAAGCGGGTAATTTCTGATTGTTTACAACAACACATATTTGCCGACTACTGCTGTCATATTACCATTCACACACTGCTTATGACTAGATACACAGTTCCGATATTATTCTATTATTATATTATGTTTCCTGTAGGACTAGAAAGAGCATTGTTGTCGTGACTGACTTTTGCCCTGAATATTTAAGTTGGTGTGGCTGCGAGCGTGGCGCCTTTTCATACGAGACTCATGTCTGAAATAGCTGACATCGTTGTGCTATGAGAAAAGAACTCATCGTTTTTGTACTATTTCGTGTGTAAACCTTCTAGGCGAATTTCGCTGCTTTGAATAAACCCCCACTATGTTTGTTTGTTTTTGAGAAGCTTAACCTAGTGATCGGATTTGTAAGGATTTTTTCTTGCTTTCTGAATAAATTTGGAAACTACTTTAGATTTAGCTAGCGAGGAAAGTATTTGGAAGGAAATACAAAGATAAGGTTGCTTTGTAATTTTGAAATATTTTATCACACATATATTTTTTAGCATTTTGGTTAAGACTATGCTTTGGTTAAGACATTTTGGTTAGGACAATCTGTAGGTCATGCATTTAACAAAAATGTATTTACCACTTTACACTCTATCAAAGCAGTCATTAGCTAGTTCTACTTATAACTATAATATTGTGTTCCTATTATTATTATTTTAACACAATTTATACCAATGGGCACTCATAGCCCAGTTGCATTCGGTTATTAGAAACAATCACCGATGGTAAGCAACGACGGTGCGGTCAGTACTTGGATGGGTGACCTCTAGTGGCATGCTACCATGAGCGTCTCCGTGATTCGGAGGTCACGTTAAGCAGTCGGTTCTCGGTTGTTATCATATGATAACAGTCGTGAAGCTTAGTTGGAGGCCTTTGGGCGGCTTAAAAATCTCCAACGGTAAGATTACGTAGCCACAACGTTGTCTTGCCAGTCCCCAACCTGCACTCGGCCAGCGTGGGGAAGTATGCCCTTAACCCTCTCCTGAGAGGAGACCCGAGGCCAACAGTGGGACGTTATAGGTTGTTGATGTATACCATATAGCTAGAAGAAATACTTATTATGCCATTTAGTTAAATATTTATTTACAGACTATATTGAACCAAATGCCAACAGTTAACAGTTTTTTTCGCATAAAACAATATTTCGCTATCGGATCTTTAATGGTAAATACCTATGGACGGATCCGCTCGAGGCAATAGTCCTAAGTAAACGTTTAACAATACGATTATTGTCTCTAGTGTCTCTTGTGTTGTTTTAAATATTGTCGTAGGACAGATTATGTTATATTTCCGTAATATATATTCAGAATAATATTAAATGGTTTATTCTTGAATTTACCAGATTAAGTAAGTACTACTTAATAAGTGTAAATTATACAAAATTAAAACAGAATTCATAAGTAGTGCTTATGATATTGTATGTATTGTATTCTGTTTTGATATTGTATATTTTTATGGGATAGGGGGCAAACGAGCATACGTATCGCCTGATGGTACGCAATTACCACCGCCTATGGACACCCTCAACACCAGAGGCGTCACAAGAGCGTTGCCAGCCTTTTAAGAAGGAGTACGCTCTTTTCTTGAAGGTTTGAAGGTCATATTGGACCGGGAATACCGCAGGCCATTCCACAGTTTTGTTGTGCCAGGCAGAAAATTTCTGGAAAAGTGCCCAGTTGAGGACTGCTAACCAAAATGTGACATTAATAAAACAAATAAATAGTTAATATAATGCAATTAAGAGAGACTATTATCAAAGGTTTTGTTTTAAAACAATACCTAAGAAGATAACATTGCATTGGAATATTCATGTAAATAATATGTAAGAGGTTCCTATAGTTCTGAATGTTGAGATGATTTTAATTCAGTACAATATCAGATAAATACATTTTTTTGTAGTCCAAGTTAAAGTAATAACTGTTTTGTGTCTGTTTTAGCTGCCAAAATGACTCTATTAGTATTATTTATTTCTTTTGTAAAGGTACCAACAACATACATACACTACATTCATATAAATATAATTTCCTACCTACTAAATGTAATCTACTTGTATTGAAATGAAATAATGAATGAAATGAAAAAAAAACTTAACACCTTGACACCTCGTCAAGGGACACCCTAATGGAACGATGTTATGATATGCTACTACTAATAAAAATGCGCATAAAATACTCAAATTATTTTAAAAATAATTAAACTTTACAAAATATACTATAAAACAATATATTTTCTATAAATAAATGCAAAAAGTCAACATCACGTGGTATTCCCAAGCGGTCACCCATCCAAGTACTTAACCACGCCCGATGTTGCTTAACTTCGGGGATCGGACGAGAACCGGTGTATTCAACATGGTATGGACGTTGGCAATCAATTTATTATATTTAACGTTGATTTTCCAGCACTATGACGTCAACTTAATGTTAAAAGTGTCGTTACAACTTTTGGCGCGAAAAGTGTCGTTACATTTTTTTCCATTTAGCCCCTTTTTGCAACGCGCAACAAAGAACTTCTTTCCAATATGAAATGAAAAATATTTATTTTTTGGCAACATAAAAAAAAATACAATCTAAAAACTTTATATGGTACCAAAAATGGACCAGTAATGGACATAGAGTTACTTCTATACTGAAGCTATCTACTTTATTAAGAAACATTTTTTTTTCTCTTTGCTTCATTTAACCTAAGCTCTACATAAACATATACTTGGCATATTTTTTTCTTATTTTTACAATTCTATTTTATTTAAGGCAAAGGTACATTACATTACATACATGATTTTCGAAATGGTAATAAAAACGTCCATTATTGAAAATCATGTATAATAGGCATTTGTAACATTGGCTATATGATATAAGGTGGGAAAAATCGAACGGCTCACCCAATGTAAGACTACTAAATGCCCATGAACACACAAGCCTCAAGAGTCACAAGTGCTCTGTCCTTTGAGAGCCTTCTGTGTCCAAGTGCCACCTTCTCCCTTATTTTGGTCATAGAAGGCTCTCAAAGGACAGAGCACTTGTGACTCTTGAGGCTTGTGTGTTCATGGGCATTTAGTAGTCTTACATTGGGTGAGCCGTTCGATTTTTCGGCTAAGTTATTTATTCAGTGAAATACAATAAAATAATTACTTACGAGTATATTTCGGGAAGGCTGTGGTATCATTTATGTTCAGTCGGCCTATATGGCAATGTGTTGAAGCATGTATCTTCCATAGAAAAATGATTTGGTAACGTCTTAATATTAAATAAAAATTAATTAAATACGTAAATGAATACGAAAAATTATGTACACATTTATAACTCGACTGTATACAGTTTCATATCATTGTAGTAAAAATAATAAGACATTTTAATGAATACACTAAAGATTTAGGACGCATTATATTACAAAGCCTCAAGCTTACGTTTGCTTATAATATAAGGCATTTTTCAACCATTGTTGTACACCTCTATAACATACAGAATATGATAAAGTAATATAAGTATTTTAATATTACTATTTAATGCAGGTATTGTGTACATTCTCATTTTTTTGCTTTGCTTCATTTAATCGTAAGCTTCTTTTTCCATGCAAACCCGGGTAGAGACCAAACAATAAATTTTCTGTTAACGATATCCCTTAGTGCCTTTCTGTGAATAAACGTAGACTATCTACAAACATTCCGTTATAGGCCTTATCAATTAAGCTGCAAAACATGCCCACCCTATAATGGCTATAGGAACTGGCGCACATAATTAATAGGGCATGCTGTTGAGAGCCATTCTACAATTTATTGTTTTACTGCGCGTTCTAACTATAAATTTCTTAATTGGCCTCCACTTTACGCTCAACGGACCCTTAATTTACAAGGGCGAGCGCAGACAGTATCGAGTATTTTTTTTATATAGGCACAAGGCCTTAACAAGAGGACGATCATATAATTTTGGAAGGGTATTTCAAAATTGTTAAGACAGCTGAGAACAGGCGCGAAGTTGCGAGAACCAAGTACCAATTTTCGTATTAATGTTAACAATCCTGTGGGATTTTTAATCTATTTAGACAGCACTTACTATCAAACTATAACACACCGATTAACTGTAATTTTGATAAATTGAACCTTTAGTAGCTATTAAATGGCTATTGGTGGCGTCTGCGTCAGATTGTTTGGCTTTTGATTGATTCAATATCAATACGCAGGCTTTTAGTGTTGTAAGAAACACAGGTAACCACAGACAAAGCCATCAAATTCCGTGGTATGTCGACAAATTATATGTCTTCTGAGTAAAAGGCTATGTATTAAAACATTTATAAAACATTATTTTTAGTGTTCCGTAATTCACGTCTCGGAACCCTTATAGCTTCGCCATCTCCGTCCGTCCGTTCGTCCGTCCTCGGCTTACCTTCCAAACGGTTAGTGCTAGAAAGATAAAACTTTTGCATAGATAAGTGCATTTACCACGTGGACAAAGTGCTAAAATAAAATCATATAATTTTTTTTTGGGTATCACCCCTACACGTAAGGTGTACTACTACATCCATACAAAATGCAGTATTACATCCATCACATACGCAATATATTTAGTACCGTACATCTTACAGCACAAAAACGGATGGTTGTACAAGGAGTAAGGAGTAAAGCCTTACATACGATAAAACCTATATTTTTTTAATCTCAACCTCTCTTCATTTTACGAGCATGTCTAAAAAGATACGCTGGAAACCACAAATCATTGGAGTAATTTATGTAACCGTTTAGCACTACATCGCCGTAACAACACATAATTCAAAGGTTGTGCCTGAACGTATCTCACCAAAAGAGACTTTACGGGGACACACAGTATGTATCGCCGTTCTTTGTAAGGCGATTTATAGCTAGTTCATGAGCTTTATTTACTTTTATAGACATAAAAGTCTAAGCAATAAATTATGTCTTGGTATGGTAAGATCGCCGGACACTAGTACTGTGAATAACATTTTCCTCTTATTATGTTTTCGTATATAAATTAAAGAGATTTATGCTTTTTATAACAGCCTACCGCCAGTATCGTTTAACAATTGGAGCGCGATTGTAATGTCTCGTTGATTGTCCGAGATATAAATGTGATTGTTATCATGTAAAATGTACTTGGGAAGCGGCTGATAACGTTGTATATTGATACAATTTTTTCAATAGATTCATTTACAGTATTTCACTCAATGTTATTGAAAGATACGCCGCTTTACAGGCGTCTTATTTCTTTCTTTTATCTTTTAACATTCATAAGAATTCTTAAGGAAACTCTAGATTGACTCAGAAAAAAAAGGAAGTGGATACTAAACCAAAAATCATGCTTATTTGTATGGGCATAATGATGAAATTTCTCTCAAGCAAAGCGTTTTGATATAATTTTCTATTGAATAGTCGTAGTTTTGGTCCGTGTGGTGACAGTTACGGAGTGTCACCACCCCTATTCAACCCGTGGATGTCGTAATTGGCGACTAAGATAGAACACTTCGTTCGTTTCGTTGGTGAGTGCGAGACCGGAGGCCCAAATAGTCTAGTCAACAAGTTCCACTTGTTGACTAGACTAAAAGATGCAGAAGCATCACTAGGCCGCCATGGTGTGGGTCGCCATACTGCATTGTCTGCATTCGCAGTGAGTATGGTGACCGCCACTCTTGGATTCTGCTTATGCTTTCCATCAGGCAGAGTAGAGTCATTTTTTTTATGTATGGCCCATAAAAAAAAAAAAAAAAAAAACAATGACCGGAGGCCCAATGATGCCGAAGCATCACTAGGCCGCGATAGTGTGGGTCACCATGTTGCATAGTTGCATTGTCTGCACGAGCAATGAGTATGGTGACCACCACTCTTGGACTCTGCTTATGCTTTCCATAAAAAAAACAATGCAGGACGACATCACTGCATAGAGAAGGAAAACTTGAAACATATCCTATATCAACCATCTGTTCAGCGTGTTATAGTAGGCGAAAACCTCCTTTCTTTTTTTTTTTTTTAAGAAGACAACTCCCGCACTAGGAATAAATCCTGTGTCGCGGGGGACTTTACAAACATACATGAAACGGTCACAAAGAACACCCAGACTCAGAACAACAATTTGTGGATCACACAAAGTATTGTCCTACTTGGAATTTGAACCCACGACACTTGGCGAAGTAGGAAACGGCGCGGTGACCGTTAAACCACTAGGCCAAACGTGCAGTCTCTTTTTCTTGGGAGAGGCCTATGTCCAGCAGTGGACTGCGATAGGCTGATGTTAATTATGAAGGTAAAAAAGTCTCATTTATTTAAAGACAACTCCCGCTTTAGGATTAAAGCACTGTGTCACGGGGGACATTATAAACATACATGAAACGGACTACCCAGACTCAAAACAACAATTGGATCATACAAAGTGTTGTGCCACGTGGGGTTTGAACCTACAACGCTCAGTGCAGTAGAAATCGGCGTGGCTTCCGCTTAAACCAATACACCAACCGTAAAATGTTTTGATCAGTTACAATGATAAAGTCAATTATATTGTTTACTAGCTGACCCGGCGAACTTCGTACCGCCATATTTACATATCTGTCTCAGCTTCCCACAGGCAGTGTACAGTCGCGGTGACGTACATGACGATGAGTGTAAATAACATAATATATACTTAAATTTTAGTTTTTTTTTTCATCACATTTCATTTCAGCTCTACAACTAGAAGAAAAAGTTTTAAATACTACAACTCGCTACGTAAAATTTTGTTATATTATGCCTATGTCCTATGCCTACCGTGGGAGAGCTACGCTTCGGCATGAATGGGCCGTCTCGACCGGAGTAATACCACGGTCTCACAGAAAACCGGTGAGAAATAGTGCATGCGCTGTGTTTCACCGAGTGAGTGAGTATACCGGAGGCCCATACCCCAACCCCTCCCCTATCTCCCCCCTTCCCCAAAGGTCGGCAACGCACTTGTGACGCCTCTGGTGTTGCGGGTGTCCATGGGTGGCACTCATCGATTACCATCGGGCGATACGTCTGCTCGTTTGCCCGCCAATTCCATAAAAAAAAGTGTCACGGACATTATTATGAACCTATAGACACCCCACTTATCAAAGTTGGTTCAATAGTTTAAGCGCTAAATTGGAACATATAAGCATTTATAGACTGCCATGAATATAACTCTTTTTAGCTTCGCCGTAGTAGGGTGAGAAGTAACTCAAAAGCCGGCAACGAGCTTGTGACTGCTGAGTTGCATGCATTCAAGGACGGCGGCGGTGTTCACTTTCCGTCGGTTTACCCGTCTGGTCGCACAAACGTGATCAAACTCAGTTGATTAAATCCAATGTCGATCACTGATTACATTCAGTATGTGATTACGCGATAAGGGCTATAAACGACAACTCCCAAGAAAACAAAATTGTCCTCGTTAAAAAAATTAACAGCTGATTTTAAATGATTACTTAACACATCCCGACCGACACAAAAATCACACCTTTGAAGATCAAATTAAGAGTTTCGTTTCCCTTACGATGTTCACCGCGGTGGTATGGAATGGCTAACAGACGCTAACAAGGTATCATTATAAGGATGTCGACCTCACAGTATTTCTTATCGATAGTTTTTGCTCAATCTTTTTATGAAGCGTCGATGGAATATGATATAAAAACGATTAGAAGGCTCGTAATGGTCAATCGACATGTAGCCACACCCATTAAATTATAACACTAATAATAATTAATGATCATAAAGTGAGTTTAGTACTTACAGGTCAGTGTTATTTCTATAATATTTTTACATACATTTAAGACTTCATTACGTACATGTAACGTCATTAAATAGGTCAAATCTTTCATTAAATTATTTCATGGAACCAATAAAAAAGAATATATTCTACACTTCGTTTCTGTCTATTTGTTTCTGTAAAATCAGTTAGAACAAAGACTAATGTAACAAAAACTTAAAACAATACATCCCTAATTAAAAAAAACAGTCGATAAAAACTTACAAGTCATCGAGTATCGATATTAAGATCCTCACTTACGGTGTTTGGGCAGGTGGCGAAACACCCATACAAAAGACGGGTCATATCATTATGTTGTCTTGTTACCAGCGTTTGCGCATCCAAGCCGCGATATAATTCAAACACTAATTACTTTGTGCGTTAATGATGGGCTGCCTTTAAGACTGCCCATGACTTTTCCAAGTTAGACAAATAGGTACTGTTACTTATTTTTGTTCAGTACATTATAAATTATTTCTAACAGAAGCTAGAATAACCTAGACTACTATTTAAAGCGATGCATAGCTTGTATTACGAACGTTTTGGAAAATAATATGATTAACTCATTCACAAATGTACAGTACCAAATACTATTTGACTGTATGTGTACTGTGTGTTACTGTTTGACTGCACGTTTGGCCTAGTGGTTTAACGGTCACCGCGCCGTTTCCTACTTCGCCAAGTGTCGTGGGTTCAAATCTCACGTAGGACAACGCTTTGTGTGATCCACAAATTGTTGTTCTGAGTCTGAGTGTTCTTTGTGTCCGTTTCATGTATGTTTGTAAAGTCCCCCGCGACACAGGATTTATTCCTAGTGCGGGAGTTGTCTTTGTAAAACAAAAAAAACTATAACAATAAATTCAAAATTTCAAAAACCACCTACTCAAGCACTTAATCGAGTAATCATATGCCAATGATATTTATGCAGACATTTGGTTATTCTTCCCCACTTTCACCCCCATAACTTTTAAACGACTCAACCGATTTTCTTGAAACATGTCTAAGAACACTCGCACGTAACTCACCTATCATACAAAAATAATAATTGAAATCGCTTCATACGTTCGCGAGCTACGCTGCCACATACAGACAGACAGACAAACAGACAGACAGACAGACACGTCAAACTTAGAACACCCCTCTTTTTGCGTCGGGGTTTAAAAATAGGTTTTATTACAGATTATAAAACATCCTTTTTTCAATTATTATTCTTTTTAATCTGGACTCACTAACAATGCTTTAAATTTGTTAAAGAAGTACTAAAGCAAATTTCTAAAATGTTTCATATGCATATTATATTACCATGAAACGGTAGTTTCATCACAATTTACATAGAAATGATTGGAGCTTAGTTTCTTATTTACAAAAATAAGGTAGTTGCTTAAACTTACTATCATTGTTCAATCTCGTTTGCCATACGGTACTCAATCTAACTGTTAAGAATGGTACTTAGAACAATATAGACGGATACTCTCTCTTCATTAGTTCACAAATCTAAACTTTAAGCAGAAAATTTTCCGTTAAATTTGGTATTTTCATTGTTGCCCATTATTTTCTTGTTTTTAGGTCAACATTGTTCTAAAATTTTAAGCCTTTAATTATTGTGGCATTTTACTAATTACATTTAAAGTTATTGTCGTTGGCTGTCGTTGGCATAGTTTTTACAGGTCTTGAGAATTGTTACACTATTTAGCCGACTGCGAAAGAAGGAGGGTTATGTTTTTCGAGTGTATGATGTATGTATATATATTTCTTTGGCTCACCCTAGAGCCTAAACGGCTTGTCGTATATTTTATGTGAGTGGTGTCAATAGATTCGTCTTAGTCGTGAGAGTGACACTAGGTACATGAAAAAAAAAATGTTTTTAAATAATTTCATATTTTTTTTTTTTTTGGAATAGGCCGGCAAACGAGCAGACGTATCGCCTGATGGTAAGCGATCACCGCCGCCCATGGACACCTGCAACACCTCAACAAGTGCGTTGCCAGCCTTTTGGGAATGGGGGGGGGGAAGGTAGGGGGATTAGGGTATGGGCCTCCGGTATCCTCACTCACTCGGTGAAACACAGCTCAAGCACTATTTCACACCGGTTTTCTGTGAGGCCGTGGTATCACTCCGGTCGAGCCGGCCGATTCATGCCGAAGCGTGGCTCTCCCACGGTAAGATGCATATGTTTTTGTAAATAGTTCTATTATTAACAGCCTTTAATAATTCTCTGTTGGAGATAAGACTCTTCTTATCAAGGCTAGGTATCAGGATGATGAATACGGAGTGTACCATTCATCCCATGGGTATCGTAAGAGATGATTTAGGGATCAAATTGACATGACATGACCAAATGACAGTTTTGACTCAAATTATAATTATCGCTCTTATATTTTTTTTTTACTTGTAATAGAATGTCTTTTGAATTTTGAGAAGATTGTATGAACTTTAAAAGAAAGGATGATCCTTGAGTTTGTTTCGTCCTTTCTTCTCCCGGCTAGTCTAGTTAGGAAAGGCTGAACTCATGTGCTCAAAAAATCTTAACATGCTAAAGTGTACTTGTTGCCTAATTGCAGAATAAATGATTTCATTTCGTTTCATTTCATTTCATTCATTAAGCTGCACAGCATTACTTTAAAGAGGGAGGAAAACTAGTTCATTCGCCTAGATACGGTCACCTTTATCGCACCGCCGTCGCACGTGCGGCAAGCCGCCACAAAATCAAAGGGCCCGCCTGTTTTTTTTATTTGTAATTATTATTTGTATTATTATGTATTATTATAATTATTTGTAAGTATACGCCGTTGTATAAATTAATATATTCGTATTTCACAATAATAACCACAATTGCGTGCGGGTGCACCGACTATCTGAACGAATATACTATACCAATCGCGAGGTATAATCATCCACAATCTCCTATCTAAGAAGAGGCCCATGTCCTACAGTGAATTGTTAAAGGCTATTCGTCTAATTTGATATGATACCCGAGGATACTGCCCATGATACCAGCATTTTTTTAGCACCGGAAAAAAAAAACCGACTTCCAAAAAACATCCAACGAAAACTCTCTGCCAAAAAAAACACTTAAAAGCGAAAAATAAACTGGTTCTTCATAAATTCCCTATACCTAATTATTCATTTAAATAGTAGTATTATAATGTGTGCAAGGTACCTAGAATCTGTTTGAAGTCGGTGCCAAGTGACTATCGCTTAGACTTTTGTAATTGTTCGTTTGTATTCTTTTTGGCTTAGCACCGACTTCAAACAGATGTTTTGGTACCGAGCACACATTATAATACTACTATTTAAATGAATAAAGAATTAGGTATAGGCAATTTATGAAAAACCAGTTTATTTTACGCTTTTAAGTGTTTTTTGGCAGAGAGTTTTCGTTGGATGTTTTTTGGAAGTCGGTTTTATTTTATAAAAAGTTTTTATTTTTCAGTTTTTAGTGCAAACAATCGTAGGTAAGTAGCAAGTTGAACTATTTCATCAAATTTCATCATCAATAATACACATTAAGGTCTATACGTATGTTTAATATTAAAATCATCCTCTAATCCGTAACTCCTGTAGAGTTTAACCTCTATCATCAGCTCACCTAAATAACTTGAAAGGATACGACTGAAGGTCTTAGATATGTATGAAATTTAAAGAATTATCCTCCAACTCCTAACCGTTGAGGAGTTGTACCTTCCACCAACCATCATCAGCTTACCTAAATAATTTGAAAGAATACGACTAAAGGTAACATACATACATATGATATTTAAAGATTTATCCTCCAACTTCTAACCGTTAAGGAGTTGTACCTTACATCATCATAAAGTGATGACTACCAGACGCAAATATCGGTGTAACTTCAGAAAATATACGAAAAACATAGTAGGTGCCTAAAAAAAAAGAGGGTTTCCCTCGATTACCCTGGGATCCCATCATCAGATCCTGATATGGTGGCAATGGGACCACCTCGGGAGCATACCTTTTCGAATACAAAAACTTTTTTCAAAATTGGTCCACAATTGACGGAGTAATCGGTGAACATACATAAAAAAAAAGTACATACAGTGGAACATAAAACCTCCTCCTTTTTGGAAGTCGGTTAAAAAAAATACATTTACTCATTGAATCTAAACTTTTTGTAGTCTTAATAACGACGGTATGTTTAATAATAAATAATAATAAATATTTCGGACATCTAACACACAACGCCATCTAGTCCCAAGCTAAGCGGAACTTGTGTTATAGGTACTAGACAACTGATACAAATACATAAATACTTTTTTTTGTAAATACATACATATTATACATAGAAAACACCCGAACTCCGAAACAAATACTTATTTGTAGATCATACAAACATTTGGTCCGACCCAGGAATCGAACCCGAGACCTCATGCACAGCAGTCGCGTATGCTACCACTGCGCCAACGAGGCAGTCAAGGCAACGAGGCAATATCTAGAATTAAAAATAGCGTATTTTATATTTCTGAATGGTTTTTACTGTAGGTAATTATTTTACACGTAAAATATTACTCAAACTTCTTTTACATACAAGTTTACATTGGATTTCACAATGACAAATTACAGTTAAAAAAAACCTTATTTAATAGCATGGAACTGTAGTTTGTTGTTCGTTTATTTACGATGAGCTCATCAAAGCAGAACATTTAGAGATTATCACATTAACGTGGTTAGTCGATAATTACCGTATACGTCTATGGGCGTTCTCGAATACATAATTTGTGTTTAAGATGTTACTATGAGTACAGAGCTCTGAGTTAATCTATTCGAACTATTAAATTACAAGCTATGTTATCCGTAATAGATGTTCATGAGATCTTTGTTTTATTACGTCATGTTTTTAGGTATCGTATTTAAAATTATTATCTGTTTGAAGTATCGTCAAATAGCAACATTCAGACCTTCCGAAATTGAACAAAATATGATCTACCCTTTACTCCCAAAAGGACCAAATACTTATTTTGTAAGTTCAAATTAGATACGAGTACCTTTACTTGGAAAACTTGATTTATGTAAAAGCAATTCAGAGAACGTATAGAATACTTGTAGGTACTTAAGGAAAGTTGTTAAAGGGAAAATTACGGACGGCTTACTTCATAATACGAGTACAATAATTTAAAATAGGCATAAATTTTATAAAATTATATAAATAGAAACCATTTTCTTCAACGAATGTGCCATCTTATTCGAGTTCGAGAATACGGAGTATCACCATCCTTATTCATGAAGTGGGTATCGTCGTGTCGTACAACTGACAGAAAACTTTGCAGGACAACAGCTCTGCAAAGGGGAAGGAAACTTGAAACAAACCTTACACCAACCCGTCTGGCCAGTATATATGTAGAATGGCAGACCAAAACCTTTTTGGGGTGAACAGGTGTCATGTCCCTTCAACACAAGGGGAGGATCCTCCGACCAGGCGAGGTGATCGCGCCTGGCGGGCCACTACTCTAGGATTGATGTTGGGAAGGTATATATATGCCAATCAACGCGAGAACTTCTATTGCGCGATGCAGGATTGGTAGTTTCTTCGTATTGTACGTTACTTCATCGTTTGGTGTATATCCGATAGATGACGCTGTAGTGTAAGGCCGGCAACGCACTTGTGACGCCTCTGGTGTTGCAGGTGTCCATGGGCGGCCGTAATCGCTTACCATCAGGCGATGCGTCTGCTCGTTTGCCCGCCTATTACATAAAAAAAAAGTGTGTTTTCTTGATGCTGTATGTGGAAGTCACCACACCTTTCTGAAAGCCCTATGTGTGGTACTAGATTGTTATTATTATCGGCTAGTGATGATGGTAATGAGACTTAAATAGCACTGTCCTTTAAACGTTATTATGTACCATGTCTTGTAAGGTCACAAGTGAATATTTGAAATAAAAATAAACTGCTTTTTCTTTATTTACGAATACGGTTATAAAAAAAAAATGTTGTTCTATTCAAATTACAATTACACTTTTATTATACAGGAATACATTTGCAATTAAAACACATATTCGTTTTCCATGTATCTTTAATTAATTTGACGATCACATTCAAATGACCAATCCAACATGATTTAGTCTTCTAATTATACGTTTATAACTAGCACAATATAAATTTATTACGACATTCAATATTTACAAACAAACACTCGAGAAATATTTCGATGAAACCTGTTTTGATGGACTCGTTTCCCGAATCATTCCATTCGTTTATTAGAACTAACGTTACTGTAATTCGATATTTTCTATTTGATATTAAATATACGATTAAAATACTACTCGAGTAATTGATGCTTCTTGAATAACAATGATATTTGAGTAGAGATAGGTGTAATCGAGTTTACTTTCTGAACGGTAAAATATTTTGTGTATTAATCTCAAGTTATCTTCAACCGGTTTTTGGGAGTAGTTATGTGAACATAAATATGGAGATATTTTATAAAGTGCTAAATTGATAGTTTATGAGTGTAGACCGCATGCTGTGTTAGTATCACCCTCAAGTTATTATTTGAGTTGACTGTTTTAAATTGTTTAATATGTTAATACAATTTTGAGTTAAGATATGATTAAAGCTAACATTTATTATTCAATGTTATTGATTGGAAAAGTAATGTATCTTAATGAGTTGTGACTGTAATTGATTATTATTTTTATACAAAGCTGCGCATAACGATTAGGTTCAATATATTTAATGATACTTTGATACTTTTCAGACCAGACCCTGATCCTATACTATAGTTTTAACATTTATACCCATGGTAGAAAATTATAGCACTTTTAATTCATTCATCAATTGACAGAAATGATTCATAAAATATTATTTTTATAGTAAAAAGAAAAGTGTGCCTTTTGAATGATTTTGTTATATAACTTTTAATCTAATTCAATACCTGTTGAAAAATGTTTGTCAGACCTAAATTTTGTTGACTGAAGATGCGTATCATTTGGACTTTCTATGTAGTCGTATTATTATACAAATTATACTTTACATTTTTACGCCAATCATAACTTGTAAACATAAGCAGTAATTTTACTATATCTCTGTTCTGAAAAAGGGATCAACTGATCTTGTTTTGAACTCGACTATCATTCAAGTTAGCTAGGATTAAGAGCTGTGTCAGCGGACGACGGGTTGTCGTTTTTGAGAGCTGTCTCTCTAGTTTTCACAGTCACTCGAATTTCAGAGCTTATTCTGTGTAAAGCTTTTTACAGTGAATTTCTGCGGTAGCTATCAAACATTACAATAACACAGCTAAGTCGTGTAAACCCTCAGATTCGCAAAGCGAATAGGTACTAGCAATGCTACTAATTTCTGCTGTATAAAATAAATGCACATTCAGACTGTAGAGAACTTCATTTAATCCGAAGAGTAACTTTTCCATAACATGTATATGAGGAAAGCAATTAAGAGAAAGTACAGTACCTTGTTAGAATTATTATGGTGAAGGTAATCTTTTACGTGCACTGTGTTTAGTATGAGTTCTCGAAATACGCGTGTATCTTAGAATTACCTAATTTGTATTACTCGCGATGAGTTTATGTTAAATTTTCATCATCGTCTTGTAAGTAGGTAACTAGAATTTTGTAAGCGGAAAATAAGATTTTGTGGCGTGGCTTAAAGAATTGCTACTAAGAACAGCGTCGCACGGCTGGATTTAAAATTTACCTTAAAATTCTGTCATACGAAAGTTCAGATTTGTTGTTGCATGTTTATTTTTAATAGTGACTTCTAAAAATTTGCAAAGCTGAATTGGAATGGTATACCTATTATTTATTATTATATGAACTTAGAAATCGATGTACTTTATACCTAACAATTTGTGTGATGTACTTTAGGTTCATTTTTTTAAATGGAATTGGCGGTCAATCGAGCATATTGGGTCTCCGGTATCCTCACTCACT
The DNA here is from genome assembly GCA_949125395.1 of Diaphora mendica. Taxonomy (NCBI): domain Eukaryota; kingdom Metazoa; phylum Arthropoda; class Insecta; order Lepidoptera; family Erebidae; genus Diaphora; species Diaphora mendica. The sequence continues at coordinate 28,413,266 of OX421311.1, forward strand.
CGGTCAAACACAGCGCAAGCACTATTTCACACCGGTTTTCTGTGAGGCCGTGGTATCACTCCGATCGAACCGGCCCATTCATGCCGAAGCGTGGCTCTCCCACGGTGAGTTCATCAAAGTAAAGTAACGGTACCTAACTATTTATGAATTAAAATCTACTGAAATCTCAACGTCGAAAACATAAGGTGAAATAATAAACTTGAACATAACGAACGAGTTATATATAAATTGATTCGGGTCTTTACTTAAGTGTGAGTTAGCCGTTTTATAATAACGCTTCTTGTTATATAAAATAAGCAATTTTAAAAGCTTGTTATAGTGTTATTGAAACAGTTCTTTATGGACGTGTAGGCGGAATGGAACATCCATGTAAACTAGTTAGCAATGGCGGCGTCATTCGTTTTATAAATATATTTTAATAAGATGCTACTACTAATTTCTGGTGATTTAGTGGGAACAGTTATTTAAATAGTTTGTTAGATACTTCTTCTTTTCTTAACTCGTAGATTGTAGGTTATAGGTAATAAGGTCATGGATAGAATTTGGGTACCTACAAAAAAGTTGACAACTGCTTTTTGCTACATGTGTAAATAGCTCTTTTAATCTTTATTCAACAGTGTTTATGGTTATATAGAATAAAATGTGAGATCTACATTTAAACTAAGGATTAAATGATACATTTAGGGTGCGGATTGTCTGTTTGAGTTTAAGGATTAAGATCATCATAGGAGATGATTTCATTCATCAGTAGTCAGTAGTTCTGAAAGTCTAAAGTGAAATACTTTTATTTCAGAAGCATTATGCGGCCCAAAGCGTTAATATTTTGTACTTAAAAAGGCATCTGTAAAATATTAACGATGTGTCTTTTGCTAGACACGGTAAGTGGTATAAATTCGTACAGCCATAGTAGAACATTGTTCTATCATTGTCAAAGTATAATATTGAATATCAAAAAACACTAGATTCCAGAAAAATTATTAAAAGGGTACTAAGCTTTATTAGGTATAAGACTTGACGACTTCTTAATAATGTTTTTGCTTTAAATCAAACTTACACTACTACTATCATCTTTCATATAAGTTTTGGTGATAAAACACACACAATTTGCAACAGTAATTCGGTCCTGCTCACGTAACAGAGAACAAGCCTTTGAAAGTAGTTCTATAACTATTGAGTAATTTGAACGAGAACCAGGCAAGAAGAAATATAAAGAAAGAAAACATTATTTAATACTAAATTAGATGATTTTATAGCGTCTTTAATCCTACTAATATTATAAACGCGAAAGTTTGTAAGTATGGATGGATGGATGTTTGTTACTCTTTCACGCAAAAACTACCGAACGGATTTGGACGAAACTTTACAGTAATATAGCTTATACATCAGAATAACACATAGGCGGTAGCCTGTCGCGGCAAATGCCTTGTTGGTCTCGCGGTTGTCGTGTGCGACTGCTGATCATGAGGTGTTGGGTTCGATTCCCGGGTCGGACCAAATGTTTGTATGATCTACAAATATTTGTTTCTGAGTTTGGGTGTTTTCTATGTATAATATGTATGTATTTACAAAAAACAAGTATATGTGTATTTGTATCAGTTGTCTAGTACATATAACACAATCTCTGCTTAGCTTGGGACTAGATGGCGTTGTGTGTTAGATGTCCGGAATATTTATTTATTTATTAAATAGTAATTTACCGCGATATACGCGGGCGGAGCCGTGGGCAACCACTAGTATGATATAAAACTTTTACTAATCAATAATCATTCATGATTTGTCTATGATAGTCCATAGCTTTCCTTAGAGAAGAGGTTTCAGCCTACTAAATCATGTCAGCCAGGCGGATAAGTTTAGGGTTGCCTTCAAGTTTGCTTTCTCTCTTGCAGCGCTGATGTAGTATACAGTTTGTTCTCTTAACCGGCTTTTACAATACCCACTGGATGACCGACCTCCGAGGATTGGTCACTCATCACAGACTGATATATCTATCTAGGATTGCTTGACTTTGCAGTGTGTTTAACTACGTGGATACCACTGGGTCACGAACCTTCCTGTTCATAAAAGATAATATTATAATTTCAAGGTACTTTTAAACGTCGATCTATGGTGCCATAAGAAATTAAAAAATAAACTTTCTTAATAACAAGTATTCAAACTATTTAAATTTTATCCTATCGTTATATGTTTGTAATATTTATGATCCAATTATTTGTACAAAAACTTACATGGTGAATGTTTAGAGAATATCAATCAAACACTGTCGGACTCCGCTGGACATCATTAAAATATTTCATTAGAACTACGGAGGATATTGACTTATTTATTTACCCACTTACAATATATGTTTGACTGTATTTTTATATAGATTTAGATTGATAATTTGAATCTATAACAACATAAACATTAATCAATCTTTTTGTTATTTTATCGGTAATACGCCCGATGCGCTCTCATTCGGTCCGATCTCGTCACTTATGGCCATGTTACGCGGACTGTATTCTATTTAATCGATTTCACGATCTAGGAAATTTACTTTACAGTAAAAACTTGATGGATTAATCCCCCTTTTATTTAAAAATAAATCATGCTTGTGTTGGAAAAAAATTCGAAAAAAATACATATTAATATACTAAAAAGTTTACGACAAAGTAGAGCTTTAGGCATTTTCTATGAACGAAGCATAAATCCGTTGATTGTGTTTTTACATCAGTCTTTCTTCATGTTAGAAATATCTTCACTCTATTGCGATTGTTGTATTTAATTTTCTTAATAAATTTAGATTAAAATAAATTCCTTGGTTTTCCGTTTGTATAATAAAAAAATGTACTGATTACTTTATTTTAATGGTAAGACGCCTATGTCCACCAGTAGACTGGAACAGGTTGATGATGATGTTTCATTATAATGTCTTTTACCGTTAAAATTTTTAAGAACTTTGAATTTACATGAATACAAAATTTATTAATTCGAAATTTCATTTAGTTGTAATTATAGTTCAATTACATTGATACGTAGCAACACATTAGAAAAACATAATACCTATACACAATATAAATGAATACACTAAATAATTAAGACATGGTTATTAGCGAAGTAAAAACTAAAAGTAATATTTATTACACAACGTTTTAACATAACACATTGACTTCAAAGTTGTGTCGATAGAAACATTCTACTAATCATAACTTGGGAATGTAAGTATTAATCATAACTCGGAACTCCGACGGTGGTAACTGTAGGATATACCACCATTAAGCCAACATATCTAGTAGGTTCTTTTAGTATCCACGATTGAAACGTGTTTGTTCCGTAACAAGGTTGCGGGGAGTAGAATTCTCATTATTGTTATTTAAATTGAACGTATTTTAAGTGTATAATGTTGTTAAATGTAATGTTTAGCATTATCAGAATACTTTGTGCTTAAATCGGTTCTAAAAACTGACTTATACAAGTACACATATATAAGTTGTCTTAAGCACAAAGGATTCTAAAAAGAACATGAAAAAAATATTGTTATCACGTATATGAATCCTTACAAATTGTCACAAAACAAGATAGACATCAAGTAGTACAGAAATGTTGCTATGTTATTTATTGTGCTGATATTTCATTTCAGGTTTCACTGAGGATAGAAAGCAATTTTGTTTGGATTTGTATAATTCTTTTAAATTGTTGTACTAACTCTAAAGACCATAAATATGTGATGTTTATCACATCACTTAAAGTTTCGAATTGAATTGAGTGGTTGTATTTAAAAAAAAAAAGTTACCAAGTGACAGTTGATACATGGTGTAATACTAAGTTCTATCAGGTGACTAAAAAATTTTTGTGTCCAAAGTACTACAGCCCTAAGAATTGCGACTGCGCGCTTATACGTTTAATTTATTATCTTCCTATTTACCTAATCTTTCCTTTTCATGTTGTTTTAATTCCTATAATGACAGGCTGACGAGTTGGCTTGCACGCTACGCTACTGTAACGTTAAGGGAATGGAACCAAATTATAGTTGGCAAAATGTGGGTGTTTAATTGCCTACCCATTTGGAGATAAATGCGTGAGTACTGTACTTATACCTTATTATATATCTACAGTGCCCTAAAATACTCACCAGTTGAAATACAATAGGTACTGACAAACATAATTCGCCAGGAACTCGCTTTTCGTGCGTTGTGGTAATTTAAAATACAGAGTATCATGCTTTTCCTCTTAAGTTATTTAGTGGTAAGAAAGTGGTAAGCTTAATTTACAATGAAATTATAAGTAGAATGTTCAAAATTACAAAAATAGTATCATTAATATAACGTCTTATATTTTAAGAAAGCGAATTGGGAAGCACAGCTCCGCTTGCTATGGAGAGAATTGGAGAAGGTCTATGTCCAACAGTAGTCATCTTTCGGCGGACATGATGATTTTGAAACTGATAATATGTCAAGGCTACATTTTTTAAAGCATTATAAATATAAACAAAAGAAAACGGATATCACGTACCTTTATTTATTGAATCTCTGAGTTTGGATTCTGCGATATGATTTTTAAATAATGATAAAAATCAGACATATTTTGAGGGAATCTAATTCACATATCAGTCAAAAATATTCATCTGTGGTAGCCATTAAATATATTTATCTTTACTCAGACCTGTAATTCCACCCTTTTGTATTCCTGTAACTGATATGTTAATTCCAGCAACTAACATCGACCTAAAACTAATTTGCGTGCACTTAAATAAATTAATTGCCCTTATTTATGCTTTGTTGTTTAAATAAGGACCCAATGTTTATAATAACAATAAATTTTAACGTAAGCTAGCCATGAAGATAACATTGTGTTATCAAAGTTATAATTTGACCTTAATGTACTTTTTATGATAATACAGTTCGATGTAACGGCGTGTTTCTGAACTTAGTTTACGTGTATTGTGTGACACCAACCCTTAGACAAACAGTATGTTGATATAATTTAATGTTATTTCAATTGAAATAAAGGTCAACAGCCTTTAAAAGTAAAAATAAAGTAAAATTATAAAAAGCATACTTCAGGAACATTCAGTTTTTTTTTATGTTGTTTTCTAAACAGCTATTGTGAATTGAAATGATGAATGGAGAGATGAATGATGAATTGAAATCATCATTTTATTTCGTCATTCTGTAATTCAAAGTTGAAGAGGCAGTGGAGTAGGAACGAGACAGGGCTAGTACCCATCCAGAATGACGGCAACGACGCGACCTCTATAATCGGATTGTGTGTCCCTAGCAGAAGTTTGCCTGACATAGTGGCGTAACGTGTTTCGTACTCGATGGGTTAATGGTATGAATACTTCTCTAGGAGGTCCTTCTTATAAACAAGTAAATAAAAATGTGCACGTATGTTTTTAATCGATTCGACGACGAAACTGTGCTATTGGCCACGTGTAGAGGATGATTCTTTAAAAAAATAAATAGGATATTTACGAAGTGTGAATATTTAGGTTCAAGATCAAGTGGATTGTGCGTATATAATATCTTTGAAAAAGAATTTAGAAGATAAACTATAGTAGATTTCACGAAAAGTTTAAAGAATACGCCTTGCCTATTTTTGTAGTCAGTGAAAGACCCACTTTTAATGTTCTAAAATTTAATGCTATACATAAATATTTAACAGCACTTAAACAGCAGCAGCACTTAGACATTAACAAATTACATGTTCATAATTGATTATAATATTCTATTACATTATAGCTATGAACACTAAATATGTAATTTACGAGTAATAAGAAAAAAGTCATTGTTATTAAGAAACACAAGCAACTTGAAGTTTTATTTCGCCTTTTAACAGTAAGTCGGTCGGAGCACTCTGTCAACTCTATTAAGAAAAAATAATATTAAAAAGAATAAAAAAGCAAATTAAACGCTGAGACTAGCGTCCCGACCATTCAAGCGCGAATAAAAGTGTTTAATTAAAGTGTTGTTATTGATGGGGAGCCCGCGAGATGGCGTTTAATCAACAGCCTGTACTGTTCAGACTCTTTCGACTTTATTTTTAATTCGACTTAATTGCAAGAGTTACGACGCCGTTCGGTCGAAGGTCCAGATCGTTTTACGCTCCAAACCTTTATTGGAGTAAAAGTTTCGATCTTAATTAATAGAATGTATCCTATACTGTTTCTATGTACTGTTTGCACGAGTCGAGACACAAGGACAATACTTACACAAGAATGTAATGAAACCATTCACTTATACTTCTTAGATTTTAAGATTGATTTGTTCGATAGCTCTTCGATGTATATGTTCCTTTTTAAGATAAGGAAGGTCTTTATTGGGAAGTCTTAAATGTTTACACTTTGAGTACAGTAAATTTTAAATGTATTTTAATTTTAATTTTTAAAGATCTATAATAATAATAACCTTTATTTAACAATCTCACTTAGGACCCATAATATTTTTATCCGTGGTGCTTCCCGGTTTGAAAAAGGCGTCTGCCTATTTTGACTCCATTTTGTCTCCCGCTTTGCTAAGGAGGGAAGTGGACTTATTATATTTCCAACTCCTCCAGTTTTCTTCTGATTAATTTCGTTGCGGGTTCCAAGACAGTTAAATTTTTCCTGGGACTTCCCGAGTGTCATAACTCGGTGTTTTCGTGGGTCACCGCTGTTGATCCTGGTGTACAGGAGTTACAGTGGTGGGCGTGTGGGCGGGATTAGTCCCATTTATTTAAAAATCTTACAATAATAGTTACTATAATCTTGTTCAATTGTTTGACACCGTTACGTGAAGATTGTCTTGCTGTCCAGCATAAGCCTCCCCTAGAGTTCTCCATCGAATGCGATTCCAAGCTTGTCTTTTCCAAGTATGTCCCGCTATTCTTATAATATTGTCTTCCCATCTACGACGCTGTCACCCTTTCCTTATTTTGTTATGACTCGGACTGACTGAATTGACGGAATTATGAAAAGCTCAAAAAGATAAAGAAGGGATCGAAAAGCTATTCGTTCATCTTTTATGTATTGACGATACAATTTAACGTTCGATTTTTACTTTTGAAAATATTGTGGCTAGAATAAAGAACGTGACTTGCTCTAGTAATGCAATTAGGCAAGGCTAACGGTTCATTTTTTGATGTATGATCTACTTATGTGCAATTACCTTCAAACTTAATTACGGGGCCGACTCACACACTTAAAACCGTAAAACATTGATGCGCTCTTGTGTTTGAAAAGTAAAATTAACATGTAGAGATTTTAAATTACTTTGAAGAGTTTTGTTCGTATTTAATTTGAAGACACTTGCATAATATTTTAGTGGTATTTGACTAATTGATAAATTTTATTATTTAATTCAAAGTTTTCTCTAAATGTCTACATTATAATAATAAACTGATAAATTATTTTCTAACATTCATATCGCAGTGATCTGCTGATTATTTTCATGGCCCTTGTTTTCAAAAAGACCAAACATTAAACTTGATTCGATTTAAATTAGATCTACTCGGATATCAGATGGCCTCATTAAAAATCGAAACTATAGCCATAATACTTCATGTTTCTCGAGACCGGTGTTCTGCTATAATGCGGTGAATGCAGGGGTATTAAACAGGCACTGTGGGTTGGCTACGCTCTGACATTAATTACGTAATTAAGTGAACGATTAAATCGATTTTTTTATTCGTTTGCGGCCGTTCGATTCTGAAGTTTGGTTATGCAAGCCATTACTGAATAACAAATACAATTAGTATATTTTATTAAATGTTCATGTACTAAATTATGGCAAAGAAAATCATAGAAATTATTTTGTAGTCCCATAACATATTTACTCCTCAACCTGATGTTTTCATAGTGCAATTTTAGTCATATCAATCTAAAAAAGTATCCCCTTCTGTCTTGTTGCCAAAGCCACGATATACTAATATACATCACATACAAAACATGTAGATATACGATAAAAAATTGAAACATCAAATACTGATCATCTCGAGCGCTCTGGTGGAAAAATACTTACAAATTAGGTTCTAAAGTTGCACTAGGCTTATTGGTATATTTGTACATAGTTAAAAATATATATAGCTATAATGTTATAATGGGAAAAAAGTCGAAAACAACAAGCAAAAGAAAACAAATCCCGTAAAATAATAATTATTATATCATGGAACGCGAAAGTTTAAAAGTTAGTAAAAGAAAAAAGTACTAAACCCATGGTCCGTGTGGTGCCGTATTTTGGGTATCAAATGTCACCACCCTTATTCATACCATTGGTGTCGTAAGAAGCGTCTAAGGGACCAAACTACGCTGTACAACATCACTCCAAAGAGTAACAATAATCACAAATTTAACAAAAAAAAACTGACTGGACCAAATTGCAATGGGACCACACGAGAAGGAAGAATCATCAAAATCGGTTCACCCAGTCGAAAGTTACGAGGAAACAAACAAAAAAATACAGTCGAGTTGAAAACCTCTTTCTTTTTTGAAGTCGGTTAAAAATTGAAACGAACCCTACCAACCTAAAAACTTTCTTTCAACGGAGAGGCCCATGTCCAGCAGTGGACAGTTAAAGGCTGTTGATATGATGACGTGATTTCACTCTTTTTAACCCCCGACCAAAAAGAACCGAGCACCGTAGCTCCCGAACAGATGAAGCGCTTTCAATTTAGTTTTTTTTTATGAAAGGTGAGTTACGTGCGAGTGTTCTTAGACATGTTTCATGAAAATAGGTTGAGCCGTTTAAAGTTATGGGGGTGAAAGTGGGGAAGAGTAACCGAATGTCTGCAAAAATATGATCGAGTGGGGTCTCAAATGAAAGCGCATAACGTGTTTTTTACTTTTTAAGGAGAACTCATGTTATTATATCGGATTATTTTTTAATTTTGAGAATTTATAGTTATTACGAAACGTCGTTATAATTTTTATGAAGAAAATAAATCAGTGTTACTCATCTGACCTAAATATATGTTTGTATTATCATCAAATTACAAACGTATGAAAGGGAATTAGAAAGTGATATTAACTTTACTTTCGACAATAACATAGTAGTTAATGATGTCCGAATATAACATGCAAATGTATGAACGATTCACGATCTCATATTAACTTTTGATAAATACAGAGTTATACATCTATAATAGGAATCCGAATCGTGTTGCCAACGAATTATATACTTTATTTCCTTAGTTATAAAACTATCAATCAAAAAATCTTTAAAAATGAAGCGTAGAATAATCGTGGTTATTATCGAAGTAATATAATAAGTATGTAGGCATACACTTGCTCGGGCGTCGAATAAAATAATAGCCTATTATAAAGCAAAATCATACGCCAAAATAGTATGATAATGTACGAAATTCTTACACAGTAATTACGGCGACCTTTGATCTTAGATTTCAAACATTTTCTAATTTTATTTAATGTACCAATGAAATAAATATAATTGTCTTATAGCATGTATGAAGCAGTAAGAGATTTAGTTATTGTTGTGAGCCTGCAGGCATTTTCAACACTTACTGCAGGTACAATTAGGGCGCTAATAGAGTTTTGAGGCAAAGTATAATTTTACAGTGTGTCTGTGTACCATAAACCTCTAGTCATGATAGGTTATATTTTTTGTAAATTGTTGACGTTTATATTTATTTCAATACTTGTTACACTCACTGTCAGCTTTTACTGAAATACCTGTATATACTGGGGCAATAGCTACTTTTCATTGGGCCAAGAGATAAAACAATATTGACCACGGGACTGCATGCATGGCATGGTGGTTCAAACGGTCCCCACACCGTTTTCTACTTTGTGCCACTGACGAAATATATACTTAGACTTACACCGCATGAACTTAGAGCTGTACGCGGATATTTAATAAGCTTAATGTTCACTAGATGTCACTAAGTGTATCAAATCGTAAATTTCAAAGATATTTTCTGAGCTTCTACTCCGATACGAATCCGAGAATAAACTGTCAAGTTTATTTGTTTTTGTATTATTGCAAAATGTACCACTAGATGTCATTTTCCAAATAATTACATTAGTAATTTATGTGATATTTTATTAAATCGTCCAAGAGCCATCTACGAGTATATACAAATAAATAAATTGAAATGTCTGTTTATAATTTCAAATAAACAGCTTCTTAAAAATGCTTCTCAGTAAATGCGGTACATGAATAGGTATGTTTTTTAAATTTATTTTTGTATGAAACTTTTTAAATTTTCACATAAACCTCTGTATGTAGGTTTTTCAATTGACTTAAGTAAGGACTGAGAAAATAAATTTAGAATTTATATTTAGGGGATAAAATAGGGGTATGTAGCTTGTATGCAACTTTTTATTTCTTCAATGGATTTAAAAAGAAATAAAAATCTATGAAATAATACAAAAGTTGTAAGTCTTGTGCCTTTTGACCATAGAAATTTGCATACCTAATAATATTTTTCTTGAATATTTCAGTATGTAAATTTCATTAAGGTCGAGTATTGGTTGCAATTGTGTTTTTTTATTATTTGTATGTGTTAACCACAACTAAGTAGGTGATGTGCATTTGTTTTTATACGATTTTCTTTTGTTTTCTCTTGTGTCTTATAAATAAATATTAATAAAACAATCTTAAGGAATGTTTTCTTTAATAATATAGATAACTGACGTAATATGTACGGGGAGGGAGGTAACCAACAGGCATAGGGTGTTCTTCGTTTTTACACTGGGGTAGCTACTGGGTGAACCACGATGAACACACATCACAATGACCTATCTGTTAGGTTTCTCTATAGAGTCAAATCTCGAGATATCTTAACTAATATTATAAAGAGTACCTAAAGATTTGAATTCTTGTTTGTTTGCTACGATTTAACTGAAAAAATATTAAACCAATTAGGAAAAATCATTCTCTATTAGAATTATCCCTGATGAACATAGGCTATAATATTTTCAAAGTTGGAGATCCATATAACACAAAGGGTAAAAAATATCAAAAATATTCTGTTGTAACTATTGACAATAGAGGAAAATAATATAGGTACTTCAATTTTATAGAGGACAATAATGTACACAAAAAAGTCCGCGATACCATAATTATGTCTAACTTTTATAGATATGTCACAATAGCTACTTAATTGTGTTAAAATAATCAAAATTTGTTGAAAAAAATCCATATTATTATTCAGTGATGAAAGCTCAGTAGGCTTAAGCCTAGGGCGGCTTATTTTAGGGGGCGGCAAATTAAACGATTTAAAAAAACTACATTACTGTAATAGAAAATGGAGAAAATAAGTCTTGGCAGTTTAACAGGAAGAAAGCGTCCGTTTCAGCGGGTGGCGGCAAATTAGGTTCAAGTAGAAATTTTCATCCTTGGTCCTTTCCGCCACCTCTTTCTGTGCAATGTCATCTTTGCAAAAGATAAAACTCTGTTGCTATCTACTATGGAGCATAACATGGTTGGCAGCGAGAGATATTCTCCCATAACTGCATTCTATATCCAACGCTGATGCTCATGTAATGCCACAGGGAATCGGCTCAATACACTGGACAGGCAGGATTCAACTCACTTCTAGTAACCGCGTGCAGGTATTTCCAAAGCAACTGTGCCCGGAAAGAACCTGCGTTCAAGGAACGAATCTCACATGGATATTCCTGCCAAGCCTCCGTAGACATGCTGTGATAAACGCGTATGGCTCAAACCAACAAGGGTGCCTGTAGCGCACCCTACTCTAGGCGGTCAGTACTACTGTCTACGCCGGGTACGGTAAAGTGTTATTAACCGGAGAATTCTGCGTTCCATCTTGTCGCAACGCTCAGTTTACCTAAATTCGGCAAAAGCTTTCGAGCAAACTATCGAAAGTGCTCGTCAACCTACTGTTAAGGAACAGGCCTAGATACATTATTTGGGATTAATACAGTACGAGAACTGAATTGAACACGATTGAGGCGCCTTAAAGTGGCCTCAGATATTCATCTTGGAACGACACATATATTTCATTATGTCACAATAATGATGTTGATTACTGAAAGAAAAATAATGTAAACGCTCATAATCTTCACTTTATAAATATTTAAGTAAAACTTAATCTTTATTAAGTTAATTCTTTTTTTCGTGGGTACCTGTTGAAAAGTTTACACGCAGCGTAGAGATGTGGCTTCGTTAAGCATCTGCTATCGTATTTACAATGGGGAGTGCTCCGAGCAATAGATTGATTTGATCCCTGCCTCCTTTTTCCGCCATAATCCTACGCGACTGCAGTTTCATCCTCATCATTTAGATGTCAACTGTGCGCTTTTCGAGAAAATTTCTGCCCTACACAATAAAACTGTGGAATAAACTGTCGAATGCGGTATTCCCGGACCAATACGACCTTCAATCAATCTTCAAGAAAAGAGCATACTCCTTCTTAAAAGCCTTGTGACCCCTCTGGTGTTGCGGGTGTCCATGGGCGGCGGTAATCGCTTACCACCAGGCGATACGTCTGCTCGTTTGTCCGCTATTATATGACAAATAGTATACAATCAGACAAATGATAAGAAACGATAGTATCGTTTAATTACTAACTCAAAAATGAATATATTATTATTTTTGATTTGAGTACGCGGCTCAAGCAACGTTGCCATTCATGAGTGCGTTGTTTCTCATTGTTTACTGCGTGTTTTGGTGATATTGATTGTTTTGGAGAAAATTATTTGCTTTCTCCAACGGCTAACTGGATAAAATCACCATTTTCATCCTCACAGTTTTTGTTATGGGGGCTCTTTAAGGAATTAACTAAATTACTCGTAAATATGTTCCTTAGCAACTTTGCTGTTGGATTTTTGTTCCAGTCACCATTTTGCCGAAATTGCGCAAACAAATTTTCTATTACAACCTGATCCAATTTTTGCGTAATTTTTCAAAAAAAATTTGCCCTTCTTTATCGCATTTAATGCTGTTACTGTTACTTTTTTAAACAATGCGTGTTTCTATGGCATCCCATCAATTTTTATTATTATATTATTATATATTATTACTGTTCAATGTGCCGATCTGTCAACTTTGTAAGTGATCGACTCAAGTTTTTAGTTTTGTGTATTTCATATGGTTTGGTAACATCTTGAAACGACATTTGCTCATTGCCGTTATTAAAGTTATTGTTTAAAAAATGATTTTCAATACTTTTAGTTAAATGTGGAACATCAAAAAACGCAACCAATTTTACAAAACGTTACAAAAGAAAAAAGATAACTCAGATTTCTTGCATGTATTTTAGTTTGTCGTAGCCCGACCGCAAAACACAGCTTTTAGTAGACGCCCATTTATTATCAAATAGTTTATTTATAGTAGCTTTTAGAAGAGTTGTAACATCTCGGCTTTTACGGAATATTGCAAGTTACACATTATTGCGATTTTATCACACAAGCTTTATCTTTAATTAATGCATTTCGAATTTCTGTTATTCTTTTTTAAATAGATCAGGGCAAACAATCGGATTTTGCTAGCCACTTTCGGAGTTTCGGATTGTGGTTGGAGCCGCAAGTACTACACCTTGCCGCCGTAGGAAAAAATGAGCTTTAGATTTATAAAATAATGACAAGCTGAATTTATTTTCGTCTTCTGTCCAATTCATAACCTTTATTTTCGTAGCTGCATCAACGCCAATGCTCTAGAAACCTCTTCTGAGCTCTTTAGGTTTTAAAATGCTGTCATCAGGTTTTGGTTTTTGTCGTTATTTAAGTAATAGGATAAAAAATTGTCAGAAAACTGTTTGAAGTGTATATGTAATAATATTTATTTGTTAATCTCCTGACTGATTTAATGTGATTTTAATATTACCTGTTGTACAAATTAAAATATGTAGAAGAAATAAAGATTATACTTTGCAGTTTAATCATTTATTTTATATTAAATGACATAATAATGACCTAAAATTTATTGATTATGCCATATCAGACAGGAAATAAAATCGCTCAACATTATTATCTACACCATATTTACGTGATCGAATAGAATAAATATAAATTAGGGGGTTTCCATTAATTACGTAAGGTGTTCTAGGGGGGAGGGGATCGAGCTAAATCTTTTCAAATCTCACTTAGAGGGGAGGGGGGTCTTGGCGGCAAATATCACGTAATTATTGTGTAAAATTGCGTGAAAAATTATTTCTGAATAAAATATGGCACAATAGTGTTTGTTGAATTAGTCCGAACTCCGCAGAGCAGCGAAGTAGCACTCAATTTTGCTTTGCTAGTCTTCAATAGAAGTAATAGAACAAGTTCAATAATCGGACACGTTTACCGCCAAAACATAAATTTGAAGAATCTCGCGTGAGATTTGGAGACGGGGGAGGGAGTTGAGGAAAATCTTACGATATCTTACCAAGGCGGGAGGGGAGAGAAAAAATCTCAAAACTGCCTCACGTAATTAATGGACGCCCCTTTACGATGTTTCGTTGAAATTATAATTTTGTTTGCTTACTTACTCTTCGTAAGACAACCAAGCATTTGACATTTCAAAGTCCGACGTAATTGTAGCCGCTAGGTGGCGCTATCATCGCGCATCCAGCATATATAATATTCTATATGTCATATCAATAACTTATAAATGTGACATCTAGCGTAGTAAATAGGTTATTATTTTCAAGTTTATTTAAATCGATTGCAACGACATCTCCTAAAAATAGGTGATAACTTATAGTTATGCAATTAAAAATTATTATTTTAAAACAAGCATTGGAAAGTAAGTTTTATATTCGGAAAATAATAAAATAATTACTATAATTGAAGCATATCAATAAAATAGTGATAGAGTTTGTTAAACTAGTTCTAGTAGCTTATTTTTGCGCGCCATCTAGATTTAGTTGAATTTTTCTAGCTTTTTGCGGTGTACAGTTTGGGCCAGGGGAGGGTCGGTCTATTTAGTATATTGTGTCATTGTTTGTGCGAACTACAAATTATTGTTCTTAGGCTAGTTGTTCTTTGTGTTCGTTTTGTGTATGTTTGTAAAGTCCCTACAGGATTTGTTCCTAATGCGGGAGTTATCTTTTTTAAAAGAAAAAATAAATTAAAAAAATATTTCTCACATTTCAATCAACGAACTGTTTGAGTTGCACGATTTCATTTCATCATATCCGCATTTTGACAGAGTCTACAAAACATTTTATTTATTTATTGTTACGTAGTAGACAGCCTGACTTGTAAATCAGTCTCAAGTAGATGCTTGCACTGTCGGTCGAATGAAGGAAACAGGTTGTTCGCACACCGCACAGTACCGACAATCATAACTTGCAACAACACTTCGACACTGCGGAAACATATTCCTGAATCTTTAGAATTACCATTCAACATTGAAAACTTTAATAGAAATTCTCACTTCAATGTTGCATTATGTCAATATATGATTCAACATATTTTATGCATTGCAATAAAAGTGTTTTTTTTTTTAAATAAACTTGAAAGAATATTGTTGTTGTTGAAAAACCTTTTTACTCGTAGCACTCAAACTTGGCAATGGTGGTAATTCTGTTGTTGTCATCACTTAACTAAAATTCACTAAAATTTGTTGTTGAATTACACACATCAAAAGTGTCTAGGGATCAAGCATTTTTATGCGGATTTCTTGAGATTGAGATGTGGCTTTGGCCCTGGCCTGCTCAGTCGCCAGACTTGAACCCGATTGAGCATGCATGGGATATGCTACAGAGAAGAGCTCTGCCGAATATGGAGGGTATCCAGTCGCAAGAAGACCTTTTTTTGTTGTTGCAACGAACATGGGCGGCCATTCCACAGCGTGATATGGATGAACTCATTTTGAGTATGCCAAACCGATTCTTGTGTTGTTAGTGTTCGCGGTAGAAACACGGATTATTAATTGTTTAAGTTACCTAATAAAATTTTAAAGAAAACTGTTATTTCAGTCTTTTTTTCGAACTTTAATGTTAGTGGTTCAAATGTCGAAAATCCCTTTATTAGGAAAATGGCAAATTTCTTTATTAATGCAAAGGTGACTTGGTTTATCGTTACTGTGACAAACGAAAACACTTTATTTGATGAATCCTTTAAAGAAAATTTTAATTAATATCAATCAGGAGAAAAGTTATTGCAAAAATATATGTTGATCCCTAGACACATATGTTGATCCCTAGACACTTTTGATGTGTGTATATACTTTAATCTTATCTGCTTAAAGTCTATTTTTTGATGTCACATCTCAGCTGTCACTGTCTTTAGTTCAGTACCAAAAAAAAAGTTAATCAGAGACACACGGGTGTTTTTACTTGAATAATCAGAGTCAAACGCTTGTTTTTACTTGAAAAAGTAAAATTTACTTTGGCAAAATCAAAATTAGTTAAATTACTCAATTTAGGCCATAATTTTTCTTTTGCTATTCTTGTGTTGCACGTGTAACGTGTGACGTAAAACTTGACAGGTCGCACTAAACTTAGATGTCGTTTAAATACATGCCGACAAAATTACTGTGTGTGTGTAGAGTGTACTTCTGATCAATTTTTAGTTGGTACTGAACGAAATTTAGTGAAAGCTGAGATGTGAGATATTCAAAAATGGACTGTAAGCGGATGAGATGAAAGTATATAATACAACAACATTTTTTTGTGAATTTTACTTTAGTGATCACAACAACAGAATTACCACCATTACCTATGAAACAAAACAAAATAAATAAAAGACTCAACAGACGAGAAATGAATATTAAATAACTTTGCTCTTACCTATAGTAATATCTTTATTTATTTCTCCTCACAAAAACAAGACCTTATGATACAGAATAATGAGTATAACTTAATGAAAAGCTATTTTATACCTTACTCGTAAATTATAAAACATACTTAAAAGTACAATTATTTTATTGTAAATTCTATTTGTGAATCTATCACTGACATGCATTCATTTATGTATTCATCTTGTGATTGAATTAAATTAGAAAGTTATCGTCGTATCTTAATAACGCTTCGGTTCTATAAATTTTCATAGTCTTACATCCAATGACCACAATAGACCTACATTTGCTTAACAGACATTAAGCCTAGTGCACACGTGTGCAGCAAGCGGTGTAACGTTGCATGGCGACAATAATTTAACGTCAACGGCTCTTGCATTGAAACCACACTACAATTTAAGAGCTGAGCAATAAGGGAGCCACCATTGTCTGCCAAGTCTCAGGTTACAGCATTCATGTCCTACGCTTTATGTGAGCCTTAATCTAGTTTCTGTTAAGGTGGTGCATTCTGTTTGATTTCTTAGTTCTTAAATAAGGAGACCTACCGCGTGATTTATGATGGTGCAGCATTAATATTATTTTTGCAAGGCGTCACATGAATGTAATAAAATCACATATTTGATTTCCGCATTACTTTTTTAATTTTTTATTTACTCATAATACTAGTGTAATATTTTCGGTAAGCACATCATGCACTGCTTATTTGCTGACATAATTTTTTAACGTATAAATTTAATAGAATATATTGTTGACTAACATTTAGTAGGTGCGAATAGTTCAGGGTTTGGAATACTCTCTTGACCCTAAGTATGTATAGCGGGCGTTTAAATTCAAAGTAATATAAAATTTTCTATGTCAGTCTCTAACGCTGCAAAATTTTTCATGAACCAAATGCTTCAAATTACCATATAGAGCTCACTAATTAATTAAAGTGATAGATACAAACATGATCAACAGATCAAGAAATGGAAGACACCCCAACGATGTCACGAAGATTGAATACATCAAGTAAAATTGTTGAGAGATAGGTTACATCCCAAACGAGGGCAATTGAACCTTCTCTGCCAACTACAATATAAGTTAATTGTGCAATTAGTAGCGGTTGCGAGTTACGTAATAGGAGAAGCGACAATGACCATGCCTAGGCGAAATGCGGTCAAGTACAAATTGTCTTTTCTGAATCGAATACCTTAGAGTTAGTAAGTTTATTTGCTCTAGATGGGATTAATGTGTGTTCGTAGTGAATTCAGTGAGTTCTTTCCTCTGATAAGTTAATTAATTAGTCTTAGGGACGACTAATTCACTGTGGCAAACAAATTGCTATCACCTGACTCGTTTCAAATACCAGGTATATGAACACTAAACTTGATAATGTAAGTAATTTGGCAATAATAGGTATTATTGATGCAAAAGGTCTTTAGCTTTGTTTTTTTGGATTTAAAGGACCGATTTTCAGTCTTAAATTTACTTGTAATATAAAACATTTAATCCAATTACACTATACCTTTAAAAAACTAGCAAAGCTAAGTTGATATTATTCATATGTATAGATTTATGAGCTCAAGAAATTACTACTGTTGCAAGCTACTCGCTTAAAATGTACATATCATTTCCTTTTTGCAAAACTAAGGCGAATAACAAAGGATGGGCAATAGATTTGGCAGTCATTATGTTTGTATTTTACACCGTAGCATCTAAACATCTGAGCTGATTTTAATGAACGATGTGGCAATTGATTTGTAATAATAACCCGGGTCACACAGGCTATAAATTTTAGCAAAAGGTTTTACGTAGTTGGTTTTTTATACTGTTTCTTGTCAAGACTAACTCAATTGTATATAAATAATATTAACACGGTTCAACATCAAATACTTCTACTACAAAACAAGTATATTGCATTCTCATGTTACAGCCATCTCTGTTTCATTGTTCCAATAACTTCATAGCCGACTACCTGCCAAAAATAGCCATCATTATTGACACCTATGCGTGTAATAGGAGAATTACAGTTACATGTACTTTATACTCGTACAAGCCAGTCCTTCATATGAAAGGCATAAAGAAACATTGTAAGCAATCATCATCTCGATATTCAAAGAGCGGCCGCGATGTTCATGTAGCCTCATAGCACAGCCAGCCCATAACACACGTAACTCTTCTCAATAAGGATATCGCAACAAATTGTCTGTAATTTTGTTTTTTATTCTCACGAGCACAAATCTGAATAGACTCTGCGGTAAGTTTAGGAACGCGGTTTACTGCGCACGAGATGCGAGCTTGTTCGAGAAAATTGCTTATTTGAATCTATATCTTTATTTCCTGTTACCTTAGCATTTTCACGGTTCATATTCGTATTTGGTACAGGAGAATTCCTTTTCATTCTAACTAGGGGTCAACTTCAACGGGTTTTTTTTATGTGTGTTTGCGGATAACTTCGTCGTTTATGAACGTAAGTAAGCTTCACGACTGTTATCCTATGATAACAACCCCGAACCGACTGCTTAATGACCTCCGATTCATGGAGACGCTCATGGTAACATGCCACTAGCGGCCACTCATCCAAGTACTGACCGCGCCTACGTTGCTTACACTCGGTGATTGTTTCTAATCACCGATGGGCTATGAGCGCCTATTATTATATTCCTTTTTTTATATTTAATATTTAATTTAATTTAATTTTAAAGTACCTAAGTAAAAAATGTTAAACGAGTATATATTATGTGACTAATTTCAATGTAATCCGTTTTAATATAACATCAAATATACATTTACAGCTTACCTGTTACAATAGTGAATACAATAATACCATGTTTCAAGTCTTAATACTTTGAAATAGCAATTTCGATTTAAATTCTCTTGATTCAATTTTAGAAACAGATTTCGTTGAAGTACCTAGTAGTACTGCAAGTAAATGGATTTAACTAAAACAATGAATACCATGTTTATAACTCCTATTTGAATCTATTTTTATTTTTATAAATATTATTATATATTGGATTATCTTATTTATTTTTATTTGTTTTATTTTATTTTAAAACTTCATGCACATATGTACATCGGCGGGCTTAATGCCCAAGGCATTCTCTACCAGCTAACCTTTGGGTGATATATAAATTTTGTAAGGTATTAGAATATTTGTAGGATTATGATTGTCGTCTCTTAATAATATTAGATTGATTCGAAATATTCCTCAGTACCCAGCGTCAGAGCATTTTTATTTTACCGTATTACGCCATCGTGAAAACGTTGATATTTCTAAAGATTTTTTTCAAAAGAAATCAAGTATTTAACGGGTTAAGCGACTGCAGCGGCGCGGGTAATTCAAAGGCCGCCTGAGTCCTTCCTAATAATTTCTGTGCGGAAATTAAACGTTGCAAAACCACGGCTAAACGGAAAACTTTAAAATTAAAACTGTTAAGTCTCTCCCCTCGTTCCTTGACGGATTCCGCGTTTATCTTGTAATCTTCAATAGGGCTGCAACCCTTCCCGGATTGTACTTTTTACCAAGTTTTCATCCAGGTACGCATCGTTTGAATTATCCACCTCCCTATTTGCCTCTAGGGTGATTCAAAGTAATACAGATTAAGAGAAGAGGTTCTTGGATTCGATGGTAGGATTGTATATTTCAAACTTATTGATTTATGTAGAGTAAATTGAGACTGGATTGTGGTAATAATTGTATAATTCAAAACTTTAATCGGTTTATTGTAAGATGCAAAATGATACAAGTACAAGTGTTGAGGTATTCTGAATATTCTGGTATTATACAATTTCATACAAATAGTGATTGAATATGTTATTTTTAGTTCAGTCATCAGTTCTTTGAGTATTAGCTTATCAATGATATACTATAACCTATTTCAAAGACGTCTATATTATTAGTCAAATTAGTCATATTATATTTCAAGTTTTGAATGAAAAGCAAATATTAATTGATGTTTTACATTTTGAAAATAAATTTTCAAATACATAAACTAATTAGTTTACATAGAAATGTTCAAATTGCCGGTTTCAAAGCTTTGAATTTGTAAATTTCTATGTAAACTAATTAGTTTATATAGTTGAAAATTTATTACTAAAATGTTTATTAAAAGCAAAAACAGATATCTTGTGATAGATTCAAGTAAAATAAATGGCTTGGGGTAAAATAAAAATAATTAAAGGCAAAAGAATTTGATTATTGTTCTTCAACGTTTTGAACATTAAAAGAAAGTTTAAAACGTTGAAATGTTATTATTAATGAATTACTAGAGATACTGATTACTGATAAATTACTTTGTTTTACATAGATAACCGAACAACGATTCATTTTACATGTTGTAAACGACATTTTACATTTTTAACATGGAGTTAATATCAATACAAAACAATTGGTTGTAAAAAACAACAAACTGCACGGTTGGCCTAGTGGTTTCGGCGGTCGCCACGCCGCTTGCTAATTCGCCAAGTGTTGTGGGTTCAAATCCTACACGGGACAACACTTTGTGTGATCCACAAATTGTTGTTCTGAGTTTCGGTGTTATTTGTGTCCGTTTCATGTATGTCTGTAAAGTCCCCCGCGAGTCGCGACACAGGATGTTTAGGTATTCTTAATGCGGGAGTTGTCTTTTTTTTAAATTAAAAAAAAAAAAAAACTTATTTTAATAGTCGAGGAGTTGTAGTTGTCTAGTTTATACATCATCATTATTAACTACACTTAAATCTACTTTGGTAATGAAGATTTTATATCATATCCACTGGTCGTCATTGGCAGAAAGTAAAAGTGATAACTATTTTCAACCATCTTTAGAAAAGATGAGGCCTTTAATTGCTTATGCTACCTCAGAATTATCAACTTTTTCCATAAATAAAATAGGTATGGAACGCTTATAGATACACCGGGTATACAAAAATACTAATAGACTCTCCAATAGGCAGATATTGACCACTTACGATGTGCATAGTATATTTATGATGTTTTAACTTCTAACCTGATGACTCGACCATACCTAAAACAACCTTCGAAAAACGTAATGAACGGAATGAAATGCCTGGCACAGACAAAGCAGTTACAAGTAAAACACTAAACATACCTCGAGTACTTGCGTTATAGCCTAAACAAATGCATCCATATTACATCTGAGCAAAGCTACGCCCAGTTTATATGTGAGTTGAGTAATTGGCCCCGCCGTAGTAATGCACAATAAACTTGCCAAGGTACACTGCAAACAATAAATTCCTGTTTAACGTCTTTGATTAGCTCGGGCTCGAGTTGCTTCATGGTCCTGCATTCAAACGAGAGAAAGACTGCTTCCAACAGCGCACTTAACATTAGGTCAAGCCACCCTTTTAAGAACATGTTGGTTGTACGATTCATTTGCATGTTACAAATGAAAATACGTGAACTTGGATTTTTAGAATTTGAATTATTGCCTTACAAAATCTGAGTGGAATATGAGAAACTAACTTGATAAGTACTGTAAGGCTTTAATTTTGGAAATGGCAAGTAAAGACGTTAATAGGGTTTATTGATTGGAAGAAATGGCGAGTCCATACATCTATACTAATATATAAAGCTGAAGAGTTTGATTGTTTGTTTGACCGAGCTAATCTCAGGAACTCCTGATTTGAAAAAATCCTTCGGTGTTAGATAGCCCATTTATCGAGGAAGGCTATAGGCTATATATCATCATGCTAAGACCAATAGGAGTGGAGCACCAATGAAGAATGTTTAAAAAACGGGAGAAAATGAACACGCTACGGGCAATAGGAGACGCAAATGAGGTTGCGTGGGTCAGCTAGTGTACATATAAATCTTATAATGTTACTCCTTGAATTTTAGCTTATTTACCCGATTAAGTGACTTTTATTCATTTAAATATTCTAAACAAAAGGTATTACTTATTGATGAAACTTACAATTCATCACTTAATAATAATTTATTAAGTCATGAATCTTCTTTGTATTTAAACGTAATTAGATTCTCTATCAAGTAACTAGGTCTCTGTCATCATTTGTCTGTGTTCTACGTATAGCGTAAAACGTGTTAACACCATAACACAAATTCTCATTCTTTGATACAGCTATGCTATTTTTAAAAAAGTGAATCGTACCAAATGATTCCACATAATTCGTTTCGCTCCTACATTTGACGTCTCACAGCGGCATAACAAATGATCTGAAAATATTTCGGAACAATCCGACAGCGCCTTTGTGTTAGTACTATTATCAATTTGGCAAGCTTTAATACGTTCATTATTACACCTATCATTTTAATATTGTTCAGTGGGTATTTTTTAACTTTTACTCTTATAGATTCGAACTTTAATTCATCTTATAATCAAATTAATCTGTACAAGTATTAGGTTTTTACTTTAGAACATGTGATGGATTAAAGAAAGTATATTGTGAGTTGATTAGTTCAAAATGAACGACTAGTTATGGAATAAAATACATAAATCTTAAATTCAGTACTAAATTTCATTTTATAAGATTACAATTTAACTATTTCAATACTACATGGCTCATTTATAAATTCTAAATTTGATTAGAAGACCCTTTTATCAAATGAAGCTCTAAAATTCATCTAGAAGTTAGACTACCAAAAAACCACCTATGTAACAGTTACAAATCTTCCAGATTTCATTATATTCATACAAACATACTAGACTAGACATTTACATTCGTCAGTCCTCAATACGCATACCTATACGCTTGCTCACAAACTCATCACTCTGCTACATAGGTTACTGCGCGAACAAAAAAAGTAAAAAGGTCCAATAAATACGTCTGCCGTGTTTTCGGCCTGACCGGTGTGCCGGATGACACTGCTGTACTGTGATTAATTGTCGCAACGATTGAAACTATCTAACCCCCCACTGGCAGACGAAATGGAATATTGTGAGCCGTATAGGACCTTTTTAATAAAGGGCGCCAAGCAGAAAGTAATTTATATGGCGGTATGCACTTTAATGATCTGATACAGTTAAGTTAGTTAGTTGCCTATCTAACGTATTTTATAATGTGGAATTACGAATTGGTCACTACAATTACTAGTTTTGGTAGTAAAGTAAACAGGAGATCTCAATCTATTGTGTAAATTAATATTGATTTAGATGAAATTTCATGATATTAATACTGTCAAATATGTACATTTAATATAATGTAAAAACTTTTTACATTTACTATACAATTTCGTCATTACAGACTGTCGAAATTAATTTTCATACAACAACATGTTACATGTTAACATGAAAGCATTTACTTTATACATTTCCTAATACGATATTGGAATTATATACAATTCCGAGGAAATTTATATATTTCCTAGGATATCTATGTATTAAATAGTTTTTCAAACAATATTTTATACATTTCCTAAATATTAAAATAGAAATCTACGGGATTGCTACCATGTACCTTTTTGTTTGTGAGTATCCGATATTTCGGCGCTGTTGCAAGCGCCATGATCACGGAGTACATGGTAGCAATCCCGTAGATTTCTATCTTAATGTTAATGACCATGAAAGTTTAAAACAATATTTCCTAAATAGTATCGGAGTTGTAAACATTTCCTAGCATTTGTATACAATTCCTTGATTTCATACATTTCCGGTAACATATATATAAGTTAATAATATATTGGTACTCATTAGCAAATCGTTTTGAATTTCTTTACAAAAAAAAAAAATTAAAGCTCTGTTTTAGCTGAATTTCGTACATATAAAAAAGTACTTGCATAGCAGTGAATGGTATATGTAAACAAATAAGTTCTTTTTTTTTTGTTTTTCATCGTTTTCGCTATCGTATTCAGCTTATGAAATTCTATTCTATACATACCAAATCACATTATATCTATTATTTATAAATAAAACAGAAGATCAATTCTCGTTAAAAAAGTTAATCAATATTTAGTTCCGATCTCACAATGGGCTCAAAAGGTAAGGTTATTATTACGTTTCCGAGATCAAGACTATGAGCTCAGCCTATTACCGTCTACTGCTAAACGAAGGTCTTCCCAAAGACCGACTACCATACCGGTCTTGGACAGTCTGCATCCATCCGTTCTCAGCCATTTTCCCCAAGACTAACAGATTAGTCCTCTACTTGACTCTATCGGAAGTGAATCTTGAATGAATATTTATTACATTCAGGTACGTCGATTGCGGTTCATTACTCTTATTGTAAACTAGCTTTTACCCGCGGCTTCGCCCGCGTGTGTGTCAGTTATCGCGGTAAAGAGTAGTGTATGTCCTTCCCCAGGAATCAAAGTATCTCCATGCCAAATTTCATTAATATCAGTGCATCACAACAGATAGATAGACTTAGTTTCGAATTTATTATTAGTATGGATACTACAAGTGTATCAAGGGAATATAGGCCTAGTGACTTTTGTTTTTTTTTTACAAAATACACTTTGCGTAGTGTAGACTACGAAACGTTTATAGCTTGTAACGATTCACAGTCCGTCTATTTAGTATTATTTATGAAACAGGTGAGTATAAATTAGTTCACTTAACAGAGACCCGCTCTTTAGGGGTCCTCACGAAACAGGTTAAATCGATTAATTTGTATCATTTTTTTACCTTATTGTATGGGGAATGAGTTTGGAGTCCTCGACTCAACGAGGTGTAACTAAAGGATCGTATTTGAAACGAATCGATGTCCGCCGATGTATTCGTGATCTTTGATGATTACACCTGCCTGCTATCGTCCAAATCTCTAATTAAGTAATTGTGGCTTTTTAAGTGTTGCGTTTTTTAGACGCACACATACACTGTTGTTAATTTATATTATAGTTTCCTCTTTCAAGTTTTATTATGTCGGTGATCTTTGATATAATTAAACTTTAACAAAGTCTAGTAATGAAAAACCAGTTTTTGCCTGTGACTTTTTTCAAATATTAAAATAAGGTTTGTTAGTTACTTCATATCATACTAATATATTAAACGCGAAAGTTTGTAAGTATGGATGAATGGATGGATGTTTGTTAATCTTTCACGCAGAAACTACTGAATGGATTTGGATGAAAATTTACAGTAATATAACTTATACATCAGAATAACACATAGGTTTCTATTTGCCGCGATAACCGACATATACGCGGGCGGAGCCGCGGGCAACAACTAGCTTTTATATATGATGTGATGATGAAAAACGAAATTCAACAGATCGTATACATCATCATTGTATAACCTATCGGATCATATTTTATAAACATTTCCAAGTTGTTACTTTGTATTTATTTCGATTTAAATGGCATTCAGACAATATATAATTTACTAACACTATCACCACCTCTACAGGTAATTTCAAACAAATCGTGTAAACCGTTAACGGCTACATTCGTAAAATACTTACACTGGGTACCTACACGGATCTAAAAACTCATCAAAGGTCGTGTTGCTAATAAAAATACCTTTATAACTCTCATTCCATATAAAAGGTTGCCTAATAGAAAATATTTAATAGAAACTCTATTTTAATTACGTCCGAATCCGGTTTCACGTTTAAAACAAGCGCTGGCCATGTTTTGTGTGAAGTTATCAAATAATCGACCTTATTGATGTATGAGCTACCGTTAAGCAATGATTTATAATGGCTTCCGTCTAGGACACCATTTCTCTGCGATGATTTTCAATCACATCCGACGGTTCGTTAGCGCTCGTATCTATGATCGGTCGTGTTGGGCCGTACGTTGAGAAATCATGATGGATGAGGCTTTTTTGGCTATTATTATTAAGATAAAATTGGGAACACTTTTTTGCCATTTCATGTTGTTATTGGAAAAATATTTATTTATGCATTCATCATTTAAGTGTCAAAATAAAATAAAAAACCTCTGAACAGTTAATGGGTTCAAAAATAAATCATTGAAAAATACATAATTTTATTTTAATTGAATTAAAAAAAAACAAATTGTAAACTTTTAATATCCGTGTTTGAGCGTGGTGTTTTAATAATTGTCTGAAAATCGGTCGAAATAAGTAATAGAGAAATATTCACATCCATTATTTATTGTTTCTTGTTCTTAAAACAATCTTTTACCGTTGGTAACATCAGCAAGTGATACAAACACATGTAAATAAATTGAGATGAGCATTCTCGTAGTTGGCAGCACAATCTATCAGTAATTCACGTTGCATTATCAATCAACCGTGATATGATTGATGAAATATTTTCATCGGTAGCCAGATAACTTGTCTTCTTTGTTGTTTAATTAAGACTTCTACGTACCGCGTTCTATACAACATATTTTTTACTTACATGATATTATCTTTACATCTTTTCGTATCTGATATTTGGATGGATTTTGTTCTCATTAAAAAGGTGTATTTATCCGCTGTTGGTGGTTTGGATATCAAAACTTCGTGAACACTTAATTTACATAAAGGTGTATAGAACTAAAAGTTTCAAGTCATGTTTACAATTAAAAGTTTCATTTAATTAATTAATATACAACATTGCGTTGTCCGCTTTAGATTGTGTTTCTTATTTTGTTTAATTTTAGTACTTGCACAACAACAACCGCGGTTACCGTCGCGGGAAAAATTAAAAAAAAAAACTACGTAAAAAGTATCCTATGTCGGTTTCCTGGTTCTAAGCTACCTCCCCACTCATTTTCAGCCAAATCGGTTCAGCCGTTCTTGAGTTATAAATAGTGCAACTAACAAGACTTTCTTTTATATTTATAGAATAAAGTAAATTTACAGAAAGAGCATGTTATTTCTTCAAAAGAAAAAAAATATTATGTAATACTCAAGCAAATACTAAAGCATAAGGGACTAAGGGTATTGTATATTTCGAAGAATAATCCTTTGTCTTTTTATGTAAGACTAGCTTTTACACTCGGCTTTCATCCCCTGATTAACCCCCTTAGGGGTGGAATTTCAAAAATTCCTTTCTTAGTGTTCACTTACGTTACATAAAGAACCTACATGCTAATTTTCAGGATTCTAGCTTCAGCGGTTTGGGCTGTGCGTTGATCTCTGGGTATGTCAGTCAGTCAGTCAGTCACCTTACTCTTTTATATGTATAGATAAGATACATAAAAAATACGACATGTTTCTATGTGAAAAAATCTTCAGATTTAAAATTAATATATAGACATAATACAATAGGAAACTCTTTACCATGGATTTCGTATCACATATTGCTAGAGCACTTTGTTTTTTATTTATATTTACGCATCTTTTCGCTTTAAATTAAATTCAAAGAAATTAATTTTATAACATAGCACATTATTAATGCTACAACCTGACATAGGTAATTCAGTCTGACGTTTTAACTTGACTGACTGAAAAATAAAATTTATTTTAGGCATAAATATTACGTAGCCAAATACTTATTCAGAAGCTTAACATATTAAACAAAAGCTTTAATTTCAAATTGCGTTCTGCCTCAAAAACATTGGTTTAAAAAATATCAATAACGATTAGTTTTTATGATTTAGTAGACAAACTCTATAGTATTCATGACCAGATAATAAGCGTTCTCCACGCATCATAACTGTTTGTGGGCACTCAGTTATTAAACATAATATATTCAAACTAACAGACTTGTGCAATTACGAGCTCCGAGACTGCACAGTTTAGCAAATATATTCTAGTACAAGCGGTATATGCGGTCTCAACTAGTGTGTTCGCGTCGGGCGCGGACTCTCTAGTGCGACCACTTCCCACAACTTTCTCCCAACTGATCCACAACTTGTAACCATTAGAAGACCTGCTATATGCTAAGGGCACGATTATGCAAACAACTATGTACGTTATTATTTAGTTTGTAACATAATAGCTATTAAGTTAGATGTTAATATGCTCTTTGATTAAGTTACCCTATTGTAAGGGAACCCTCGTATTTAACTGACGGCAGCGGTGACGAAGATAGTTACGGTCATCTATACCTCAATTTACAACGTCTGAAGTTTCATCTTGATGCTAATATGGGTGATGATGGTGTAAATTTGCAGGAAATACGGTGGGTTCATAGTCCCTTTCGATTACGGAGGAAGTTCTATCAGATACACGAATTAACGAACAATACGCCTTGCTATTCACATAGCTTTGACAACTATTGTACCGTTACAACAAAGATATGATGTTGAAATCTTTACTTAACAGGTTTATCTATTACATTGTCACTAGATTATCACATATAAAGGATCGTAAAAATAAATAGTATAAGAGTTAACACATACCATTTTAAAATTAGTGACATGGCTTTCTATTTAAATAATTCTATTATAATAATCTAGTAGTCGAGTCGAGTTTAAGACTTAAATTCTGGGTAAATTTACTTTAAATGTTTAAGTTTTTACATTTATTAAAACTGAATAGCTGTTGCAATGTTACATGTGATGTGTGCTGGACATTAGAACTTTTTTTTTATTTATGGCCTTGCCACATGACTACTCTGCCTGATGGAAAGCATGAGCAGAATCCAAGAATGATGGTCACCATCCTCACTGCGAAAGCAGACAATACAACAATGTAGCATGGTAACCCACACTATGGCGGCCTAGTGATGCCTCTGCATCATACTATCTTACTTACTACCAATAACTTTTTTAAGTTTATTAATTATACTTATAAAATTGATATACATTTTGCAAAAGTTTACTTTGGGTCAAAAAATATATTTTGTAGCTTATTAAAACAACAAAACTATCAGAGTATCGAAAAATTTTAATCATATATTTTATGAAAATACTCCGATATGAATTGTATAATAATTGATGAAGACGTATTTTTTTCTCTACACTTTCATAGAAATTATTAATTTTTAAATTAAATATTGTTCTTTTTTGTATTCATTAATAAAATTGTTTGTTTATATATATGTATAATATATATAGTTTTTATACCTTGTATAGTGCCGACTCTTCTACATTAAAAAAAAACACGTTTTAGTTTTTGAATACATCGTTTTTCTATAAACCTCTTAGTTTTTATTGGATTTTGTAATCTTGTAAGGATAACGTGGTCTTTGTTGTATCAGTATTGTCTTTTATCTTAACTGTGATCGTCTGTCTTTCGGCAGATCCCACACTTTATCGTTAACACACACTCATACAATACTTTAAGGTTATTATGGATATTATTTCTTGAAAGTTTCTTATTCATAAGTTTGATAATAATCCCAAGTATTATTAGTGTTGTTTGAAACTGAAAGTCAAACAAACTGATTTTTAATGGAATTCGGGGCAAACGAGCAGACGTTACACCTGATGGCAAGCGATTACCGCCGCCCATGGACACCGCAACAACAGAGGCGTCACAAGTGCCGGCCTTTTGGGGATGGGGAGGGGGATGGGGCGAGGGGTTGGGGTATGGGCCTCCGGTATCCCCACTCACTCGGTGAAACATAGCGCAAATACTATTTCACACCGATTTCTTGTGAGACCGTGGTATCACTCCGGTCGAGCCGGCCCATTCAAACGAAAACGTGGTTCTCCACAGTAAATGGGATTATATACTTATATGCTCTAAAAATGCCCAATAAAACAATATGTCGAATGGGTGCAACATAAAAAAGTAGATGATAATTGCTAAGAATTACAATAGAACAGACTTATTACGAATTAAAAAAAAAACTTGTAATCTAAGATTTTTAGTTTTCTTGACTTAATTTAAAAGT
Organism: Diaphora mendica; assembly: GCA_949125395.1. Taxonomy (NCBI): domain Eukaryota; kingdom Metazoa; phylum Arthropoda; class Insecta; order Lepidoptera; family Erebidae; genus Diaphora; species Diaphora mendica. Next base: position 28,443,538 of record OX421311.1, read on the forward strand.
TTACAACGCGTTTACATAGTTTTGATTTTAATCGCAGTATAAAATTTGTCATTAAAGATAAGATAAGACATATAATTGGGTACTTAGATGTTTTATATCACACGACGGTGCCTCTTAAATCTACTAAAATATGTATTAATTACAATTATAATAGATTTTATGTCCGTCAACACAACTCTGACTCACATTTCTGAATAAAAATATCGTTAAGTTATTGATCTTGATAATAATGTAAATGTGGTAATAAAACATATATACTCGTATTTATTACGAGTTTACTCTAGGCTGGCTCTTTAGCCACGGATGGCTATACGTATTTAGAGAGTTTCACATGTGAGGGGTGAGGGGGAGGGGGGGTTGTAGGGGTTATCATATTTCGGTAAGGTTGTATGCTTAATTTTTTTTCCTGTATGATCTCCTAATCTTCTAACGGTAAGCTTAACTTTGATGTTTCTTTTGTTGCACTCGAAATGGAATAGTAACTATTATGGTCTGTTACCAATCTGTATGTGATTTAAGTCTGTCAATACTAAATCATTTATTTAACAAATATGGCAACCTTCAGTTTAGTATGAACTAATTCGTTTGTTTAATTTCTGAATTCATACCATCTATAGAAATACTTGCTACAAGAAATGACTAAGAAAGTAATCTGGCTGCTTTTACTTAATAAATTAGTAATTTATAATAGTTGGTTCGAAAATAAAGTAACATATTCATTTAAACGCAAAATTAGCACGACTGGGCCACTTCATCCCTTGATTAAAGGCTCCGAACGGTTTCAAAACTCGATAACCTGACCGTGCCTAAAATAAATGTAAATCACACTAATGTATTTCAATCATATTTTGATTATTTTCATATAAAAAGAGATATATGTGTATAAATATTGTTGGTTGAATATCGTTTTTTGCAACTCGCTTACAAATAAAACGATTTATTATTAATCAATTACTAATTAAAAAAGAAGAGTAAGAAGATGGAAAGTGAAAATATATACATTTTTATCATTCTACAGATACCGATAATTCATTGAATTAGTGAGAGTTATGCCATATAGCGTTGAGCTTATTTCGTGTCCCGCTGTGTTTGGTATAATTTGCCTCTACCACATCGTATAGTAAGAAATCTTACAACTAAGATATGGATCATAACATTTTTAATTACTACTTTTTTCACGTTATAAAGTATACTATAATCGAATCTTAAAACTATATTTTACCAACCTGGATAGTGTGGCCAAAGGCAACTCTTTAAAAAGAGGCTAATATCCCACAGTGAACTGTTAAAGGCTAGGCTAGGCTGATGATATTTTCTGTATTAGATGTCTAATTCAACGTAGTTTATATACATTATTTTTTATCTCCTTAGAGTATCCAGATACATCACACTTATGTAAGTGACACACACTCATGTAGGTAACCTGTGTCACAGTTTTATTACTTATGCAGGTATCATCGGTCACCAATTAAAGAATTATTATATTATGCCTATCGCCCTCAGTGAGAAGGCAGATGTACACGGAAAATAATGTAAATATTTTGTTGAAATTGTGACATTTATTACATTTTTTTATTTCACTTTATCCGTATAAACCGCATAGTTTCATATGTAAGGACCTAATACTGTCACCCCTATACAATCTAGGTATCAAATTCTGACACGTGTGATGTGTTGATGTAAATAGAGCAGTTTGAAAAGTAGGGTAAGCTTTTGTTCAAAGGATCTGCGAAAGGTCTATAATAGTCAAGTTTATTGTGACAAAGTCTTTCTCGTCTGTAACCTTATTCACGGGTTTTACCTCAACGCTACACGTGTTTTCGCTATTATCAGAAAACTAGGACAAGTAGGTAACAGACTAAGCTTTGTTGCTATAGCGTTGTTATAGAGACCCTGGTTTTGCATGAAGTTCGGACAGCCATGCAGCAAATGAAATTCCATGGCTACCGTCGCATTCAACGTAGACAGGACCAAAGGGATGAGGCAAATGAAAAATTATTTTATTTTAAATTCAATTAGTACAATGTTATGGTGGTTCTGCATGAAATCTATATGTACGTATCTATAAGTTTAAATGGATATGATAATAACAATGTTCATTAGAAAAGATAAAAGCCTCATCAAAGGAAGCAGTCAAGAATTTCTTGATAAATTAATTTTAATCATTACCTATATTTATTTGTATAACTTGATTATATATTTACACTAGCTGTTGCCTGCGGCTCCGCCCGCGTGTATGTCGGTTATCGTGGCCTATGTGTTATTCTGATGTATAAGCTATATTACTGTAAAGTTTCATCATAATCCGTTCAGTAGTTTTTGCGTGAAGAAGTAACAAACATAGACACAAACTTTCGTCTTTATATATTAGTCTGATGATATACCAATTATACCTATATATTACGATTAAAAATCCCGTCTCGTTAGTTTCTTTATTATTATATTCACAAAGTAATATTCAACATCACTGGCGCCTGAACGATATTTTAAACTAAACAAAAATTGAATTGAAAATAAAATCACTTTTAATAAATGTTCTGATTAAGACAGAATTCAATTTGCGTGTTGCATTTTAAATCGTATATTTAAATTGAAAAAGAAGTCTTTCCATTTTAGAGCTTATTTGCCAACTTTAATATAATAGATGTTGTTAAAAACTTTATATATGTTGACTTTTTGCATTTGCGCATTAATTGAGATATAGAAATTTTCAGAATTGAAAAGTGTCACAAGACATCATCTTTCTAGACAAAAAAAACCGGCCAAGTGCGAGTCGGACTCGCGCACCGAGGGTTCCGTACAAACCTGTAGGTATATTATATGATGTAACTAGTTTTTTTTCTGTGCTTTAAGACGTTGCTTCGTACTTAGTTTTAAGATTCTGAGTTCACGGGAAGTACCCTGTAGGTTTTGATTCCCTTGTGAGTGTCGGAAATTTGCAGCATAAACGGCTGTATCTTTTAATTGTGTTGGCTTGGCAGTTTCATTTTTTCACGGAGCTTGAGCTACACTTGAGTATTTGATAAGAATTTCAGGTTGATACCTCCACGCGTACCTGAGAAAAAGGGTCTTGACAGACAGACGAACAACAAAGTGATCCTTTAGGGGTTCCGTTTTTTTTCCTTTTGAGATACGGAACCCTAAAAATGACGGCCTAATACTCTATATATAAGGATGGTGCATCCACTAGATAAAACAGTTCATAATTCGTCTGAACTTTCTACTTAGTGCACTTTTCACGCAACTTTTAGATAATAGTTTCTGAAAGTTGCATTCTATTACACATTTCTTACTAATTTAATATTCTTTTAATTACACAGCCAAATACACGTTAAACGATGGAAATGCGAGTTTTATTTTTATTACTTTTAATTTAGTATATGAAGCTTTCAGTTATTAATTCAATAACTAGAATTATAAAGGAGCTCAGCACATCACTTTAACTAACGAGATGTTAGTATCGAAATATACTCGCTTTAAACAACTTCAAACTTAAATGCGTTATGTGCCTATTTCTAACAACGAATTCAAAACGCCTAATATAAAGATAGTACCAATTATCGCAAAAGTTAATTCATAACTTCCTTCGTTAAGGAAATTGTCTCCTATTCTTAACGAACAAAACTCTCTCAAGATAAAGGGGCGTATCTCTCATTCATATTCATTTTACAACCTTTAATATAAAATACCAAAGAATGCCCTACTATTTTATTGATAGACTACATTTATGATATATTTACATACAGAACCACTTAATTTGCAAAACATTATGAATCAATACTATAAATCTAATATGGGGAAAACAGTAAAAATCTGGTTTATAAGTAATAAATACAGTGTAAAACATAGTTTATTTGTCATTTATACGTTGCTGTATTATTCTCTGACAGTATAAAAGAAAATTTGCATTTAAATTTGGAATACGTTATGTCAGTCATCGTTAGCATCTCTATATTTTATAATTCCAATATCTTGCTTTGACAGTATTTCACATATTTTTATTATACAATACCATTCTGTTTTTATAGCATATTTTATTTCACATTATGTACATTTTAATCTCTTTTTTATTTTCCTAGCCTTTATTGATCCAAAGATTGTTTGAAGTCGGCTGCTAGTTCAACCGGTTTTATCTGACTGGCATCGGACCTACACAACCCTGAGAGCGAACAGAATTTGAAGGTTTTAAGGTACTAGTTTTCACGATATTTGAGTTTATTGAGTTCCTGATAACGATTGCCACAGATTTTCTGACAACTGGGACCAACAGCTACCATAGTCCGGTCTATTATTAAGAATTTCTGGTAAAAGAAACTCATCAACTCATTTTGGTCAGGAATCTAACTCGAGACATCTTGATCGGCAGTCGCATGAGCTAAACCGAAAATTCTAATTGTTTAAAATTAATGTAACATGTAGACACGACATACATTTTTTAGAGCGTAAACAACTACTATACCTATTAAAATATTAGAAAGAATATTGAAACCCCATTTTTTGTAGAAAATAATCTCTTTGCAACATTTAGCCATAATATACCCACCATATTCATAGTAAAATATGGAATCCTAACAAATGATGATTTCTAGGAAAAAAAAAACAATTTGGTGTTGCTATAGATACAGTGAAAACTAATATTTATTACCAAAATATTTTACAAAATAAAATATCAGTACTTCTCAATCAGTATGAAGTATATTGGAAATACAATCATTTAAACTATGTTAAATGAATTCCAACTCTACACACACCTTAGTTAAAATTAACATTAATAAATACGTATGTACAATATGAATACCTATGACAATCAGATACTACTATAATCTGATGAACACTAATTCTAACGACGACGAATCTGACGAATAATAATAATAATAAATAAAAAAAATAAAAAAAAATAAAAAACCCAGACATATTTTAGTTTCGTTATAAAAAAGCAAAGACTAATACTTTATAGTATAATCCATTACGAAAATTTAAATATTGTTCATGAATGTCATTTTAAGTTCATGTTATTTAAAGTGACTTACATAAATATAACTTATTTAAGGAGACTTTTGACTAAAAAACCTCAATCTTTTAAACGTGACTTGATAATTACTAGATTTTTCGATGGTTAGCCAAATCACAAACGAAGTGGTCCCCCAGTTGTTTTTTATTTTAAAAATTTTACACACGTAAATCCCGAAAACCTTAAACAGATTAGTCTATCAAAAGAAATTGCATTATTTTCATCAAAATACCTTTAACCATACCTTTGTTTAAATATCGAAGCAAAACATATTGTCATTAAAAACACCTTGTAAAACGACGTGTCCACAGATTCCCACCCACCGATGACAATTTTTTAGAAGCAAAAAAGATCAAAAACTGCCTCATAATTGGCACAAAAGATCGTATATCGCAAAATCAGTCGAACAGAGAGCTTTTTTCTTTGCGATTAATATTTCTGTTAGTCATTTTTTATTCGCCGTTCGAAGTTTATTTTTTACTGTTCATAGTTTTCTTACGAATTTCGACTAGAGAAACTAATAGAGAAGCGATTTCAGGAGAATATTTAAAATGTTTCAACTTTCATTATTTTACATAAAGCACAATAGTGTTTATTAGACTAGTTTCTTTGTAAATACATAAATATGAACCTAAAATATAAGTTACCGTGACCCTTATAATAGGTCTTTGCCTATGAAATTGCCGTTTTGTATGCTATAAGTGAAAGTACTTATTTTTTCAAACTTTTTTATTTCTGTTATCGAAGTAATCACCCATGCAATCGACGCATCTTTGCCAACGCATTGGCAGTTTATTGATGCCCTTCTTGTAAAAATCAGCTGGACGGGAGGCAACAAACTCTTCAAAGGCATTTTGTACTGCCTCTCGGGAATTGAATTTTTTACCCACTAAAAAGTTGTCTAAATTTTGGAAAAAGTAATAGTCGGTAGGTGCAAGGTCTGGTGAGTATGGCGGATGAGGGAGAGCTTCCAACCCCAGCTCTTGCAGCTGCTTCACGACAACGTGCGACCCCATACTGCGCAACAGACAGTCTGCAAGCTGCAAGAGCTGGGGTTGGTTGGTTGGTTGGGTTGGGTGGCCTTTGAAGAGTTTGTTGCCTCCCGTCCAGCTGATTTTTACAAGAAGGGCATCAATAAACTGCCAATGCGTTGGCAAAGATGCGTCGATTGCATGGGTGATTACTTCGAATAACAGAAATAAAAAAGTTTGAAAAAATAAGTACTTTCACTTATTGCATACAAAACGGCAATTTCATAGGTAAAGACCTATTATTAAAAGAAGTCTTGACTCTTACAGGTTGTGAGGGATATATATTTACGTATTCCTATTTTTTTTATTATATTTCGTAATTTAGAAAGACTATTTTAATTATGTAGACTGAATAAAGAAATGTATTTGTAAATATGTATATTTATCAACGTTTTGGTCATCATAGCTTAGGCTGTGTCTAGTATGGAATCAGACAATCCTATGTGCAGTGTGTCAATTTATTTTTATCATTATTTCGTTTTGTTTTCTTTTTCAAACAAATATAAAAAAATGTAATATTTTTATTTTATTTTATACGCTGTGTACCAATTAACCATAATTTTGCCAGGTCATAATAAACACTAGACCAGGCCAGGGAACAGAAAATAAACACAACAGAACAAAATAGTATTTTCAAGACATGGCAAAGTTACATTTAGGTGAACAAAGTCGTGCTCATAAACTTCTAATAAATAAAAAATAACCTTAAATAATTTAATATTAAACTTTTTCGATGTATCTTGCCATAAAAATTTAACGATTCATTCAGCTCCACAGCACTCACTCTTCTTTTTAAACCTTTTCTTTTTAAGTTATGAGCAGCGCTTATAGTGATAATGTTTGCTACCTGAGCGTGGGTGCGTTTTAGATCCCTACTCGTGAAATATTGCTGGCCATCCCTTGTCACATATCTACCGAATAAACTAAAAAAAAATTAAAGAGAGAGATGCAATATTCTTAAAAGAACATGTGAAAAAGAGATGAATTCTTCTTACAGAAAAAAAGCGTTCTTAATAGCTTTGATTAGATTTCAAGGATATTAATATAGTGATTCACGCGTATTGTCAAGTCTCATATATTATGATTTCGTACGGTGCCGGTTTTATGAATTACTGTTTTTCTTGTTCAATAGGTATGTTTACCCTTCTTGGGTTTGGGTCATTGTGTACTATAGCCGACGTAGTATTGTTGGTAGCAGTGAATGTCAACACTGAGGTCAAATAAAAAATGTAAAGAAGGAAATATTTCGCACCTAACACACTTCCTGAAGGAAGTTTACATTGTCACTTTTTAATGCTGCTGCACAGTGTGAGTTATTGTATGATTTTTGTAGGGATGTTGAGCTACCGTGAATTTATTAAAATCCAAATCGAATTGAGCTTAAAATTTGTTTTACTTTGTAAATTTTCTCAAAATAGTTTCCTGGATATAAGCTTCGTCAACAATAGGGTAAAAATACCCTGCACACTAACTCAGCCTTTTATATTCAACGATTATAGTTTAGTAAATTGCATTTAAGTTTATTCCAAGCATAATTATACTTATTAGAAATTATGTGTAGAAACATAAATGTAGAAATTTGTCAGATACTAAATGTACATTTCATAAAAACATTACGGGGAAACTTCGCCTTAGATAACATGTAATAAACCAAGTTTCTAACCACCTAACATGAAATAAGTTTCAAAGAGATTACATTAACTATTATAACATAAATACTCATAAATATACGAACACGTAACTCAAACGCAATTTCTATGCTAACAAGGATACGCGCGTTATCGTATTTGTACCGTATCTTAGTGCTAAACACACGGGGTGAATATTTTACACATTTTGTTTTACGTCTGTACATTTTTAACGGTAAATAAACATTTCCTGGAGATTTTTACTTGCCATACTTTTTGTAGCAAGCGATGAAAGTATGAAACACACGCATTGACGTTTCGAGTGCCCTAACAAGGCACTTGAGATTTGGTTTTACAGTTTGACAGTGTGATAAGTTATAGAATAACATATATTTTACAGATATTTACGAGCATTGGAGATGCGAAGAGTTATTAAGTACATTCGTTTCTTTACAACACATTCATAACTTACTAAATTTTGATAATAAATAATTAGTACATTTTATTATGTTATTCTGAAACTTAACAGCTAACAAATAAAAACACGATGTACACAATTGCCTCAATTCAAAGCAAGTAGAACTAGCAGTTATACGTAGCCTGTATCTGTAGCTTTTACACTAGAGATATAAATCTCTTCGTACTATATCTATGTTTTCACAAAAAATACTGCATAGTTTGGGACCAAATGGCTGGTTTATGTGTGAAATGCCTTAGATTATTTTACTTCTTATTATTATTACACTCAATCTAGGCTAATATCTTGATTAGTTACAAATTTATTTTACAGCCTTTACAGCATTTAACCATTTCCCCCACTTCGGGAGTCATTTGAAGTGAAGAATTACTCTTTTAAAATAAAGAAGATGGTTAAAAACCGGCCAAGTGCACCGAGGGTTCAAACCTGTGGGTATATTATATGATGTAACTAAAAATTTATGCTTTTCGCAATTTTTCCTTTATCTGTGCTATAAGACGATGCTTCGTACTAAATTTCAAGATTCTGCGTTCACAGTAATTACCCTGTAGGTTTTGATTCCCTTGCGAATGTTTGCAGCATAAACGGTTGTATATTTTGATTGCGTTGGCTTAGAAGTTTGATTTTTCACAGCTCCAAGGGACAGTAGACTTGAGTATTTGATATGAATTTCAGCTTGATACTTCTACGCGTTCCTGAGAAAAGGGATCTTGACAGACAGACGGACAATAAAGTGATCCTATAAGGGTTTCGTTCTTTTCCTTTTGAGGTACGTAACCCTAAAAAGCACCAGTATAATAATTATCAATGCACTTTGTGCTATTAAATCATATTCAATAATTCACCTTCTATTCGCCAAACATCATTATGATTACTGATAAAAAATATTAAATATTATTAGAACGAATGTATGCATAAACTGATATTTTTTCTTATGTTTCATTGTAATTTAAAGTGATATAACTTATACTTTTATCTTATCCTAAAATAGTCCCTTGATAAATAACTATATTTTCATAATGTTATCATAAAGCATTTAAATTGGTTGATGACCTAACGAGTGAACCTCATATTTTTAACCGACTTCCAAAATGAGGAGGCTCTCAATTTGATTGGTATTTTTTTTGTATTTATGTAACGTCAGCACTCAAATCAGTTAGTTCAAAGTTATACACTATTTTCACAAAACGAAATTTATGACGAACGAAGCCTGAAATGAATTTTCTGTTGTTAAATTTGAAATTTGTTCAAAATCAAAAAGCAATCGTTTATTAAATTTTGTACCGAATGAAAGTCAAAACTTAAAAAGAGAAATCAAACTTGTAAACAGGTAAACAAAATATCGGCTGACTATTTATAAGAAAAATAGATACATTCGACCGTTCGGCCGTTCATAAAATGGATCGGCACAAACAATTTTCATCGTAACACCGACACACGCATTCATCAAAAACATAAATACCTAAGCGTGGGTAAGAAGATACCCCTACGGCGAATATAAGCGAAAACGATTGATCATTATTCATTGCTTCAGCTGACAGATTGTGATGTGAAACACTTCGGCGTAATAACTTTAACACGCATCGGCGTCTCCTTGATAGATGTTTTGTAAAATAACGAAACGTTAACATGTGTTTTTTTAGAACAGAATACAGCGGTAATTACGTCATTGCTTCTATGAATAAGCTTTTGTCTTAGATCGTAATGAATGATGTAGATGTTGTGACAGTGGGCGCACTAACATACATATAAGGGCTCGTAAAGTGACAAAGGTATTGTTTTAATGTGATCGTAAATTACTCTATTACGAGGGCATATCATATGCAAGTAATAATATTATAACTGTTTTAAAAGTTAACGACACTAATGACAAAGTTTATTTACTCTTAGTATGGAAGATATTAAATTATTTTATACTCATCAAGTTTCACAATTAAATATTTTACTCAGTTTTATAATAATGTATATTATTATAAAATTGAGTACAATATTTTAATACGACACTCGAAAAAAACAATATACACCCTGTTCTCTATTTATATGTATCACAAGGCTTGAGAATGTAACTATAATTAATTCTAAGTTGTGGAGAACTCGTACTACATTTTCAAACAAGAAATCAAATCAAATATAATCAGTAGGATATCCTTTAACTTTCTCAACCAAAAACGTATCAAAATTCTATCTTAAACACAAGCTAGTACCATCCCCAATCTCAACAAAAAATAATCACATACAATTAATTTATCTCACGTCAACCATTAAGAGTGAGCTAAATGACAAAAGAAAAACACGGATGCCGGCAAGGCATCTGTCTTTTCATAGTCAACTTAACTAAAAGGATTAAAATGATATCTTCCGTCGTCTGACAGCCAGTGTGGTCTGCCAAGCGTTAACAGAAAACCTCTTTTGTTAAAGAATTTCGTTACCTTAAGCTTTTAATACCTTTATGCCATTGCTTTTTAATTTTAGCATTTTATAAAGGGTTGCTTTTAATCCCTATTACGAATACTTTGAAATCCTTTTCAAAGTATTTTGTTCAAATTTTAGTTGGTATTCATATTGCGGTAAGTTTTTTTCGAAAAACTTAAATTTTTAATGGCATTAGTCAACACCTAATGCATTATTTCATTGAAAATCTTTCATCCATATACATAACACACAAAAGGGCTTAAATAGTAATATTAAATAAGTTGAAACGGTTCTTTTCTGATAGTCGATTTTATATATGATCAATAATAAAATATATGTGAAAGTGCTTAATTGAACGCTCAAAAAAAGATCTTAATAAACGTTTTAAGGACCAAAATTGCTTAAGTTAGAATCAAATGTAAATTGAAAGTTCTTCATAACAAGCTTCTGAGTTGGTCTTTTTCTTGTTTTTTTATAAATTATTTTCAATTTAGTCTATTTTTAACCGACTTCCAAAAATGAGGATGTTGTTCCACTGTATGTATTTTTTTTTATGTATGTTCAGCGATTACTCCGTCAACTCTGGACCGATTTAGAATTTTTTATTCTAAAGGGTATGCTCCCGAGGTGGTCCCATTGCCACCATATCAGGATCTGATGATGGGATCCCAGGGAAACCGAGAGAAACCCTCATTTTTTATAGGCACATACTATGTTTTTCGTATATTTTCTGAAGTTACATGCTGATTTGCGTCTGGTAGTCATCATTTTATGATGATGAGCTGATGATGTGAGGTACAACTCCTTAACGGTTAGGAGTTGGAGGATAAATCTTTAAATATCATGTGTATATATGTTACCTTTAGTCGTATTCTTTCAAATTATTTAGGTAAGCTGATGATGGAAGGTGGAAGGTACAACTCCTCAACGGTTAGGAGTTGGAGGATAATTCTTTCAATTTCATACGTATCTAAAGACCTTCAGTCGTATACTTTTAAGTTATTTAGGTGAGCTGATGATAGAAGGTTAAACTCTTCAACAGTTAGGGATTAGAGGGTGATTTTAATATTACTCGTACGTATAGACCTTAATTTGTATTCTTGATAAGTTCAACTTACTACTTACCTACGATTGCTTGCACTAAAAACTGAAAAATAAAATCTTTTATAAAAAAAAACCGACTTCCAAAAAACATCCAGCGAAAACTCTCGGCCAAAGAAATACTTAAAAGCGTAAAATAAACTGGTTCTTCATAAATTGCCTATACCTAATTCTTTATTCATTTCAATAGTAGTATTGTAATGTGTGCTAGGTACCTAAAATCTGTTTGAAGTCGGTGCTAAGCCAAAAAGAATACAAACGAACAATTACAAAAGTCTAAGCGATAGTCACTTGGCACCGACTTCAAACAGATTCTAGGTACCTAGCACACATTATAATACTACTATTTAAATGAATAAAGAATAAGGTATAGGCAATTTATGAAGAACCAGTTTATTTTACGCTTTTAAGTGTTTTTTTGCCAGAGAGTTTTCGTTGGATGTTTTTTGGAAGTCGGTTTTTTTTATCGTGAAGGTACAACCAGAAGTCATCAACTCACTTAGGTATGTTTATTATATAGGTAGTATGTTTAATTTTTATTGAATATATGTAAGCGAATTGTTTTAATGTTATGTAGCTGCACTATCGTATTGGGCTGGGAGGCTGTGAGGATGGCGCATGTTTTTTTTTATGCACTAGGTGGGCAAACGAGCAGACGTATCGCCTGATGGTAAGCGATTACCGCCGCCCATAGACACCTGCAACACCAGAGGCGTCACAAGTGCGTTGCTGGCCTTTGGAGGGATGGTGGGGGGAGAGATAGGGGGAGGGAGTTGGGGTTTGGGCTTCCGGTATCCTCACTCACTCGGTGAAACACAGCGCAAGCACTATTTCACACCGGTGTTCTGTGAGGCCGTGGTATCACTCCGGTCGAGCCGGCCCGTTCATGCCGAAACGTGGCTCTCCCACGGTCAATGCATACATGTAAATAATTAAATATTTAGATAATAGGCTATAGATTAATAGTGAAATGGTATTCTATGCTTTGGGCCTAGCTCTCCTTCTGGTTACTCTATCCGTTTCAGGCCTTCACACACATGGAGGTAGGAGATCATTTGAAGTCTTGCGGCTCTTTAAAATAGTCGTAGAAATGTACAATACACACTTTGAAATTGTGTTTTACATTATGATTAGGGCCAATATTATCAATCAACATGTAATTCTTACAGATGAAAGATTTAAATTAAATTAAATAATTACGAATTCTGTCATTTATTCTCATCCAAAATTAATCGAACCAAAATCACATTATATATTATATAAACTATGATATCTTAAATACACCTTTTAATTTACAGCTCATTGATAAACTACAAAGAAGTCTTAGAACAGTTTTAAATCGGTAGCGACAAAGTATGCAAAATATTCGCCAAACTTAGATGGTTTCGTTGGTCGCAATAAATTTCTCAGTGTCTGGAATTGTGTCACAAAAAGGCTTATAAGTTGTATAAAATACTTAATACTATTAATTTTTTAATGTACTTTATTATAATAACTCTAGCTTGTTTTTGTCATACTTTAAAACAAAATATTTTAATTTGTTTAACTGCTTACTTTTATTCTTAGTTTGTGGTTTGGTTTCGTAGAGTCGATCGCATAAAGCTCCGAAAAAATAATTTATTGTAATAAGTCTCGTGAACACTCGCTACTACTCGGCTCATCTCGAGCCGCTCCGCACCCCTCGCCCAAACGTATACTCGTCTCGACTGCAATGCCTCCAACAACATTCAGTCGTCTGGTAGCAGCGTCGGGGCACGGTCGCGCCACACGACGCTTTGAGCGGAATTACGCTACGGTGAAAACACGCTTGTCATCAACGCGCGATATAACGTTAATCTACTGACTTAACATTCAGTGCAATTATAAAGTGAACATTATTAACATAACTAGAATGTGTAAAGAACTTAGTGGCTAAATTTTTACGTGGACAGTTTGTGTGAAAAAAACGTTAGAAGTCTTTCCTGCAAATTGAAGCGTTTTTCATATAAACTTATAACGATCATTATGGACAAGGATTGCATACTATATTGATGCTGAAATAATGTTCATAAATTAATGGATACTACTCAAACTGCAAGTGGACATAATACGCAAACGCCGACGGAAAAAACATGACACAAAGCCATTCGTGTTTTGTTTTCTTTCTTCCCTGATATTTGATTTACGCTAAAATGGCTTTTCTACAAATTTGTTTAAGAAATCGTCTTCCTCAAATTCTGATTTGGTTCGTGATAGGGCTCAACGTAGCCGATCAGAGCTCTCTTCCACTGAAATATGAAGCTCCTGATGATTGCCAGTGGTGGTTAAAAGGACCCAACGATACTCATGAAGTTTCTCTTACTTGCAAACTTCGCACTATTAATAGCGAATTCGATACAACGAACTTCAGTGTTATCCCGACAGAACACACAATATCCCTAAGGATAGAGTGCAATGAAGAAATGATGTATAAAAGCTCCCTAGACGATCGGAGTTTCGCGCATTTGGTGAAGCTACGTGAACTTGTTTTAGATAACTGTAAAATTGGAAGATGGCCGACTGGCGTACTCTCAGGCTTGAGAGACCTTCGAAATTTAACGATCAGAACAAAAAATACAGAGTGGTCTGCTATGAGTTTAGAGATAGCATCAGAAAGCTTTATGGCTGTTCGTCAGCTGGAGAAGTTGGACCTCAGTTTTAACAACATCTGGTCATTTCCTGAAAACTTGTTTTGTCCTTTAACTAACTTAGTGTACTTAAATGTGTCGTCAAATCGACTTCAAGATGTGAGTGATTTAGGGTTTAGAGAGAGAGCTATGCATCAAGCTCTTATAAGTGAACAAGATGGACCACCACCCTCTGTTCCATCTATGTCGCACACAACTTGTTCATTAGATATTGAAGTTCTTGACGCCTCTAGTAATCACTTCGTGTTAATGCCAGAAAATGGATTTATGGCGCTTCGCAGACTAAAGGAACTGCATATACATGACAATGAAATATCGATGGTTGCTGATAAGGCGTTATCTGGACTTAAACAGCTGCAGATAATTGATCTTTCTAATAACAAGATTGTTGCTCTACCGCAAGATTTGTTTAAAGACTGTAGACCAGTTATCAAAGAAATCTACTTACAAAACAATTCTATAAGTGTGCTTTCACCCAGCCTTTTTGCTAACTTAGATCAACTTTTGGCATTGGATTTATCAAATAATCATCTAACGAGTACGTGGATTAATGAAAATACATTTACGGGTCTTATAAGAATGGTATTGTTAAACTTATCGAACAATAGATTAACAAAGCTGGATCCAAAAATTTTTAAAGATCTATACACTTTACAAATTTTGAATGTTCAACGCAATATGTTAGAAAGTATAGCTGCTGATACATTTGCACCAATGAATAATTTACATACTCTGATTCTATCTTACAATAAGATATCACATATCGATGCCTATGCTCTCAATGGACTCTATGTATTATCTTTACTATCTATAGATAATAATCGCCTTGAAGATGTTCATCCCGAAGCATTTAGAAATACATCTTCCTTGCAAGATTTGAATTTAAATGGAAATCGTTTAAAAAAAGTGCCCATAGCACTTCGAAATATGCGATTACTAAGGACTCTTGATCTTGGAGAAAATCAGATAACGTCATTAGAGGAACCCGGTTTCGTTGGTTTACATAACGTATATGGACTTCGTCTTATCGGAAATAAAATAGAAAATATTAGTAAAGACGTGCTTTCAGATTTACCGTCTCTACAAATTTTAAATCTTGCCCGCAATAAATTAAAATATATTAATATGAACGCTTTTGAAAAGTTATCTAACCTACAGGCTATAAGATTGGATGCTAATCGACTGACTGAAATTCAGGGCTTATTTGTAAATATTCCATCTCTCCTATGGTTGAATGTTTCAGATAACCAAATAGAATGGTTTGATTACACCGTTATTCCACCGGAACTTCAATGGTTAGATCTTCATAGTAACAATATTAAAGAATTGGGAAACAACTACCGTTTGGATAAAGAATTACGCTTGCAAACATTAGATGCAAGTTTCAATAAAATGACTAAAATATCAGCTTACTCAATTCCCAGCAGTGTGGAGTTGCTGTTCCTGAATGATAATCAAATTACACAAGTAGAAGCTCAAACTTTTGTTGGAAAAACCAATTTAACGAGAGTCGATTTGTATGCAAATCAGATAACTAGTATGGATCTCAATGCGCTTCGGCTAACTCCAGTCGATCCGGGGCACCCGCTACCCGAATTTTATATCGGTGGAAACCCGTTTCAATGCGACTGTACTATGGAATGGCTCCAACGTATCAACAAACTAGACCATTTAAGGCAACACCCTCGTGTTATGGACTTAGAAAGCATATATTGTAAATTATTATACAATCGTGAAAAGACTTATGTTCCACTTATTGAAGCAGAATCATCTCAGTTTTTGTGTACATATAAAACTCACTGTTTTACGTTGTGTCATTGTTGTGATTTTGACGCTTGTGATTGTGAAATGACGTGCCCATCAAACTGTACGTGTTATCACGACCAACCGTGGTCGGCAAATATAGTGGACTGTTCGGCTGCTGGGTATTCGGAAATACCGAACAGCATACCTATGGACGCTACTGAACTATATTTAGACGGTAATAATTTTGGTGGTTTAACGAGTCATGCTTTTATTGGACGTAAAAATTTAAAAATATTGTACGCTAATAATTCTAACATTGACGCTCTGTATAATAATACATTTAGTGGACTAAAACGCTTAACAACTTTGCATTTAGAAAAAAATAACATAAAAGAGTTACTAGGTTTTGAACTATCGCCCCTGGAGAATTTACGCGAGTTGCATTTACAAGACAATATAATACATTACATCGATAACCGAACTTTCATGGAGTTGAGGCATTTAGAAGTGCTACGCTTGGAAGGAAATAACATTTACGGCTTCGCGGTGTGGCAATTCACGATGAATCCATATTTGGTAGAGATAAGTCTTTCTCGGAACCTTTGGTCGTGCGATTGTCAGTATATGCATAAATTCCGAAATTGGTTTAAAAACAATCTAGGAAAAGTTGAAGATGCGAATAAGATTACATGCGTGTTCAACAATGTTACGAATACAGTAGGACCGCTAATGGCAGATTTTAACTCTACGATATGCACAAGCCACGTAGGTGGAAGCTCATCTATTATAGAAAACCAAGTAATTAATGACTATCTTCCACTACTACTTATATCACTATGCGTATTTATCACTAGTTCTGCATTGATATGTGGTATATTTTATTGGAGACGTGAGCTCCGAGTATGGATTTACTACCACTGTGGCTTTAGAATGTGCTATAAAAGTACTTCTTTCGACGATGAGGCCGATAAAGATCGTCTCTTCGACGCTTACATAAGTTATAGCGTGAAAGATGAGGCGTTCGTTGCTCAAATGTTAGCGCCCGGCCTGGAATCTACCGACCCAAGTTTCCGGCTTTGTCTCCATTACCGAGATTTTAACGCTTCGGCATACGTAGCGGATACGATAATAGAGGCCGTAGAGTCATCCAAACGGACAATTATAGTCCTATCTAAAAATTTTATCAACAATGAATGGTGTCGATTTGAATTTAAGACGGCACTACACGAGGTACTAAAAGAGAGACGAAGAAGACTGATAATAATATTGCTAGGTGAACTACCAAATAGAGACATTGATCCGGAGCTCAGGCTGTGTTTGAAGGCGAACACGTGCATAGAGTGGGGCGATAGACAGTTTTGGCAAAAGTTGAGGTTTGCGATGCCGGACTTAAGGAAGTGTCAGTATCACCGGTCGACAGTGAATATTTACGCTTCAGTGTCTCCAGTGGGGGCCGGACGGGCGCCGGCGCCGCCCCCTCCGCCACCGCCAGGCAAGCTCCCTCCACTGCTCGGTGACGGGCTGGCCTTGCCAGCCGGCGTGCACACGCGTGACGCTCACCCCCACCGATTGCCGCCGCAAGCGCAGCTTTGGGCGTAGCGTATGCTCCAACGCAGGTAAACAGACACTGTAATTACTTGCAACGCTTAAGCGTATTAGTCCAATAAAATGGTGATAATTAATTTTAGGTTGTTGCGCACTATATTTATTGTATAGAATAAGATTACGATACCTGAAAAGGAATTTGTAAAAATGAGGCCGCTAGTTATATACTAATTTAAAATGGAATTATTTCCTGAATGCTGCGATAATAATTTATAGACAACGGAAAATCCGATGTAAATATTAAGATGTTTAAAATATTTCAGTGACTATAAGACATTCGGATCGCTTAAATATTATATAATGCCAAAGTTTAAAACTTATAGCTATGTACAGATGCATTTATTATTAGTTTTGTTAAAAAACTCATTGTCAGTTTAGTTTGTAAATATTATGATTTTGTACATAAAACTGTAAATACATAAATCAATTATTATTATACTTACGAAGAAAACGAAAACAAGAAATACACATTTTTAAACTTTATTTTTTTTGTTTTATTTATTGTTTCACCTTATTTGTGTTTGCCATTTAATTTTTATGATTTAGTAGCATTAGGTACTTCAATACGTAAAGTGGATCCTTATGTATAAGTAACATACTAAAAACTTTTTAAACATAATTGTTCACAAATATATAAATACATTAAACATAACCATTGATGATTATAAGGCCTTAATGAGGTCAGAGCAACATGTATTCGAGCAACTTTAATTGTTGTAGACCTATCTTTCTTCTTTATTGAAATAACAACTTCACAATTATTAAGACGTTAAAACAGAGAAAATATCAATAGTATGTCAAATATGCAATCATTTAAATATATATGTAATTTAAATACATATACATACATACATATAATGACATGATATTACTTCATAAAAAATACTTTGAAATTTACCTTTCAGAAAAAAGTTATTTATTCAATTACATGATTCTGTTAAAGGTACTTGTATCTAAGGAATAATACTTTTAAAACTTCCTACATTCACTAATTCAATATAATTCTTACTTCAAAAAAAAGCTAATCGAAAGTCGGATTGGATCTAAAAATAAACATATCAAAAGAACTAGAAGAATAACAAATAACTTTCTGAGTTTGAACATTTGATTGATTTAAAGATTCCTGTGAGGCTATTCGGTATATTAGGCGAAATGAAAAACACCTAGGTACATTTTGCCTTTACTAATATTAGAAAAACAAGTTTAATTAGTTTAACCAGTCACTTACAAACCCAAAGTTAGAAAATTGAAAAATAAAACAAAATATTTTTTAAAAAGCTTCTAATACAAAGTAAAAATTTAAATGTGCTCCGTTAAATTCACGGTTGATAAAATTTTGAATATTTGTAGCCAGTTCTGGTATCTTTAATTTTAGTAAGTAGTGTGTGAGAATGGAGGTTTATGAACTTCAGTTGACTGGAATGAGATTGTCAATCTGCTAGGCACTAACAGCCATTCGGTACAAGAACTCCACTCAGACCACTCGTGCGATTATATCTCTGTAGAAGTGAAACTTACCTCTAAAAGTAGTATTTTCAGCATTACAGCATAATTTTAGTCAGTAGATTAACGAATGTAAATAATGAAAATTTCGTGTTAAAGAAAACTCGTTTACAAATATAATCTTCTCTTTAGGTACATATTTTACATTTGGTAAAAATGTACAAACAAAGCAATTATAAATCCACTTATTCTACACATACTCTATTCTTTTCGCGTATATAAATAGAACAAATCCAAACGTGTAATATCAACTCCATAATCATGGACTATCAGTAGCATCCTCAAACTTCGACTCTATAGACCATTCTCTTCCCATCATGAACCCATGTAGCGATAAATTCTTATATTTTCCACCCCACATCACAAATTTATTTCGACTACTAACGCCATCTAGCTGTTAAATAATGAAACTCAAATAACCTCTAGGGAGATGAATCAAAATGAAATCAGGGAGCAAGAAATTTTTGTTTGCATCAAATGAAAATTAATCTAAGTCTTGTTATGAATATTGTAGGTGTCCTCAGGCGTTTAGATTTTTAGAAATTCTAGGTTGCGTATCAAAATTGTAAGCAACTGTAAGTCAATCGATTTTTATAAACTGTAGGTATACAAACACTAAAATGAAAAACTTTTTAAAATAAACTTTATAGGTATGTCAGTGTAAATAGCGTGACTAGCTTTGTTTTTAGGGTTCCGTACCTCAAAAGGAAAAAACGGAACCCTCTTCAACCCTCAGGATCACTTTGTTGTTCGTCTGTCAAGACCCTTTTCCTCAGGAATGCGTGGAGTATCAAGCTTAAATTCATATCAATCACTCAGTTCTACTGTTTCTTGGAGCTGTAAAAAAATCAAACTTCTAAGTAAACGCAATCAAAAGATACAGCCGTTTATGCCGCAAATTTTCGACACTCGCAAGGAAATCAAAACCTACCGGGTACTTCCCGTGAACTCAGAATGTTGAAATTTGGTACGAAGCAACGTCTTAAAGTACAGATAAAGGAAAAATTGCGAAAATCATAAATTTTTAGTTACATCATATAATATACCTACAGGTTTGTACGGAACGCTCGGTGCACGAGCCCGACTCGCACTTGGCTGGTTTTTTATTTATATCTACAAATCACACTAAAAGCCACGAAAGATGTCTATGATTAATAGGTACGCGAAGTTAAAACTTTGTACCCCTTTTTATGAAATTTACGCAAACGGAGTACTAGGAATTTTTTAATGTTAGCGTTTTTTATTTATTTTAGTTTTGATTAAAGTTTATAAAGTGGGGAAGTACCAAAAGCTAAAAAAAAAAATGCTCGAATTTCGACCACCGGGCGACCACTAGTACCTATAGGTCAATATTTTTAATAATATTTATTATTGAGTTCAAATCAAAAACCATTAGATGATCAATTAACAGTTTCGCTTTAAAAATTCATAGAATATTTCTATATAGTACAAAATACAATATGAACTTAAAAGTTAAATGGGTCTATAATAAATTAAAAATATTCGGACATCTAACACACAACGCCTTCTAGTCCCATACTAAGCAGAGCTTGTATTATGGGTACTAGATAACTGATATAAATACATACATACTTTTCTTTTTGTAAATACATATATATTATACATAAAAATATAACCAAACTCGGAAACAAATATTTGCAGATCATACAAACAAAAACCCGGGAATCGAACCCGAGACCTCTTGATCGGCAGTCGCATACGTCAACCGCTAGACCACCGAGGCAGTCTAAACACTTTATTAGTTTAATATTCATTTATTGCTAGAAAAGAAATTTCAATTCATTCAACAATATCTATTTCGGTATGCCCACAAAATCTGTTGAAGCTAGTCTCTGTAGAAGTAATGGGAAAACTTGTTTGCTACTGTGACCAATGTGCCGAGCAAATTTATGATACGTAGAAGTCCTTATGACAGTTTTATGTGAGCAACCTTTTGTGGGGGATCACAATTGTTGATGTTTGTTTGATTTTTTCTGACGTTTTTAACTAACTGAAATGTTATATTTGCGATAAAATATTATGGATCGATGTGCTTAATATAGAAGATTTGAATTTAGATTAGATAGATTTCCGTACTCACTCTACAGAAAACAACGTTTTCCGTAGAGTGAGTACGGTAGAGTTTAGAGTAGCCTTTGATAATGCCATAGGGCGAAACCGGTCAGGATTAAGGGCTTCCACACATAACAACGAATTCGCAACGCATCACAAATATCTGCGAGCTTGCACGAATGCACCGCAAGAACTTCACGCAGCATCGCATCGCAGTTATGTGTGGGAGCCCCAAAGTCAATAAAACAGTTGAATAAGTACAAGTGAGTGTAATTCTATAATGTATTTCAACAAGTTCCATCAAGTGCCGACAATCAAAGGTATTAATTACATTAATTACAAAACAACGTTTATTTCAAACTTTAGTAAAACAGCCAATGGTTTTTTTTATGAAATAGGCCCCCTATTTCATAAAAAAAACCATTGGCTGTTTTACTAAATCGTTTTTGGCAAACGAGCAGACGTATCGCTTGACGGTAAGCGAATACCGCCGCCCATATGCCATATATACACGCAACACTAGGGGCGTCATAAGTGCGTTGCCGGCTTTTGGGGGATGGGGGGAGGGGTTGGGGTATGGGCCTCCGGTATCCTCACTCATTCGGTGAAACACAGCGCAAACGCTGTTTCACACCGATTTTCTGTGAGGCCGTGGTATCGTGGTACTCCGGTCGAGCCAGCCCATTCATGCCGAAGCGTGGCACTCTCATGGTAATATGGTAGTATGCAAATAGTATGTTTCTTTTAACCGTTTGCAATGAGTCATTAAAATATATATATTGGACACATTTTACACACGGCCGTCTAATCCCAAACAAGGCAAGGCCCATACTATGGTAAGCAGACTGCTAATAAACATAATTACATATTTATAAATACTTACACTATTATAGAAAAAATAACATCCAGATATGGAACAAATAATCGTGATCATCACATAATATTTTTCTTCGGCCTTCGGTTTAGCAGTCAAGGTCACTAACCACTTCACCAAAAGACAAGTCAGATATTAGAAGACAAATAAATATTTTCAAGATTTTGATGTGATTAGGTGAGTCTTTTACGAGGAGAGTCTTAGTCAATGATTTTAGTGCAATGTCAATGTGAGATTTTCTCAGTGAGTAAATTTATAATTTAATTCAAATAAATACACCTCAAACTGTCAAAATTTTTCTGCCTATTTGTACCTTTTATTTATGTATGTTTTTAAAAACAAACAAAAATAAAAAGATTACTTATTATTCAATTTATAGATGGAATGTAGTATTTTTAATAACAAAAGTTTTAATAACAAAAAGAATACGACATGTCTCACATCACAATTGTTACTACGCTACGTTACGTTACGTTGGTGCTACTGACCAAACGGAAGTTTTAAAAAACACTAAGTAAATTTAATGTATCAACTTGCTGTGAGCCACCTATCCATCTCTTCTCTTTGACATAATACGTATATTATATTATTCATCATCATCATCATCAGCCTATTCCAGTCCACTGTTGGACATAGGCCTCTCCCATTAAACAAAATCGCAGTGACGTATAATCGGAGAGGTCTAATGCTATTTATTAATACCTAGCACAATTTAGGAACCGTGCTTTGCAATTCTTTTGTGTTGTGAAATAACCCACTTTTCAAAAGCACGTAAGTATAAGATAATGTAAAGCATAGAAAAGTAGATGTTTATAATAGTAATTAATTTAAAATTAATGTAAAATCCAATTTCAAAACTAATACTTAAAGGTGTAGGTATACAAAATTAAATTTGTTATCAGGTTCTGTCTCTATTATTAATATTTCAGTAAAGGCTTTGTCAAAACAGACAGGGCATCAATACACGTCCGAAAGTTTAAACTAAACAATAAACGTGTGTATAATAATAATTTAATCCAATATTTTGGGTCCGGCACCGGACACAACCACCATAATGGAATTAGTTTCATAATTAACTTACTTTATCGTTAAAAGGGGATACTCAGTACTATCTGCGCTGAAAATTCATGTTCCATACATTCGTATGTTGAAATGGAAATTACGGAACCACAGCAGTATTTACTAAAGTTCTGAGGGTCGAAGGTTTAATCTGTTTGTGGTATTAATAGACATAAATAAGACCAAATATTATATGTGCAAAGGAATAGTTCTGTCGCCGTCCATATTATTATTACATTATATTTTACTCCTAGCCTCATCAAATACGGGAAATCTTTGAAGACCCATCGAGCAATAAGTATGTTTGTTTAACAACGCTACCATTCGTATTTATCTATCATATTTATGTTTTATTTTCAAAGATAAAGATTTTTGGGTCTCTATCAATCTTATTCTCTTTCGGGTCATAGACTATCTTTTTTATGTATGAGCCTGCCCAAGTGATGGACAACAGAATCCAAGAGTGGTGGTCACCATACTTAGTGCCATTGCAGGCAATGCAAACAATGCAAGATGGTGAACTAATGTCGCGGCCTGTTCTGATGCTTCTGCATCTTTGGGCCTCCGGTCTATATGTCTCCTTTATAATAACTCTTGAAGGGAAAATATCGTTTTGCAGTTAGACTACACTTCTTGTTGACAGCATGTTGTAAAAATACATTTTTTTACCTCTTGATCTAACACTGGCAGGCTTATATTAACCGAATACTAAACCAAAGTAATTTCAATGTGAACCAATTAAATCAGTAAGAAATATATCTAGTTAAGAGATTTATCTTAATGGTTACCGGGAAATTTAATGTTTTTATTTATCTAAACGGGATGATTGTAAGATACATTATATCAAATCACATAAACATTTTTTTTCAGTGCGGAAATCTCCTCGGTTACCAGTGTTACCACCGAGTTGTATACCAACCTATGTGGTGGTAATGTCAGACTCGATTCGACTTAAAACCGCAAGCCGCCCGTAAAGGGTACTAGTAGCCGGGGAACCAGATATACCTAGAAAATAAATCTCTGGTACCCAAATAGAGACTAGGCTTAGGCTGAAATCTACGGCTTGTAGATGATTCCCTCGTGTTAACCACGTGGGAACCTCGGCGTTCCTTTGCACTTCGAAACGAAGAGCAAGCACGAGAAACGCACGCTCTTCGACGCGTTGTAACTCCAGTCTGCTTATGAATGTAACTGCGGTAACACTATAACCAAATTGAGTGCATAGGTATTATAGTTAGCCACTCCAAGCTATAGCGTAATGTAATAACCTATATTCTATCCTAAGGTCTATGGTCTATCTAAGACTATAAAACAACAAGTTTTTTTTTTATTGAATAGGGGGCAAACGAGCCGACGTGTCGCCTGATGATAAGCGATTACCGCCTCCCATGTTCACCATCAACACCAGAGGCGCCACAAGTGCGTTGCCGGCCTTTGGGGGATGGGGAGGGTAATGGGGAGGGGTTGGGGTATGGGCCTCCGGTATCCTGACTCACTCGGTGAAACACAGCGCGAGCTCTGTTTCACACGGGTTTACTGTGAGGCCGTGATATCACTCCGGTTGAGCCGGCCCATGCATGCCGAAGCGTGGCTCTCATTTTTATTTAAGGCTAATTGATACTTCCAGATTGCATTGAACCAAAATAAATAGAAACAAGAGATGAATTCATTTAATTTGCCAACAAAATTTGCACTATAATAATAAACACAAAAATAAGCGAAACAAATAAATCTAAAAACATTTAATTGTAAAAAGATAAAAAATGACTCTTGTTCTGCAAGAGGTGGACAGTATCAATTTAAACAACAAAAAAACAAAATAAATATTCTTGTAGCTTTATTATATGAATTGTTTTTTAAGAACATGTATATTCTATTAATTTCATTAATTTATTGAAAATTTGAATAAAAAAGTTTCTAAGACACAAAAGTAAAGAAAGAGGCTCCTGAAGGTTAGGGGAACCTTCCAAAAGCTTTTTAGAGACTTATACCACATTTGTTAATGATACTCAGATATAACAACACACAAATAAAATTAAATCCAACATTGATCCATCCAGTCTCCATTACGAAAGATATAAATACACATTCCTTTCAAGTACATTGAATGTCATTTAAAATAACATCGAGATTTCAAATACTTGAACATATTAGCTTACTTAAATAAGTAGGCTTCACAAAAGAACCATCTGCTAGAAAATGCCATATGGTATGACAAAAGACATGCGCAATTTAATAGGATCCTAGTAAAAGCAACGGATCCCTTTGAATATTGTCTACAAATACAAGTTTAGAAAAAAATCTCATCGTCATTCGATAATCCTTTACGCACTAGAGATGTCACCGTCAGAGATCAGCTTTCGTCCATCCAACGTCAGGCTTGCGTAATTCAATACATCTATAACACACGACAGTATAATTAAAAAAATATCTTATCTCAACGTAATAAAATCTGTTATTGCATGTTGATGAAATGTCAACCACAGACCGCAATATGAGGACAATCGTGGACAAAGAGCATCAGATAATATGCCATCCCTTAATCACATGCACCGTTGCTCTCGAAAAAATATTTGGTAGTTTACATCATTTCAATTTGTTTGTTCACAATTCTATTTTCGATTGGCACTTTGTACATTCACAACCATTTAAAAAGAATTTTGAAATGAAAAATGGTTGTCAAAACTTTTACAAACATCAAGCTGAATTGTAAGCAGTTCACTATCGTATTTTAAATTAGTATTGTTCAAAAGACGTTTCGGGGACGCATAGTATTACAATAGATATTACTGTACTGTTAATTACTCTGAGAATTCTGTAATTCCGTGCACTTTTTGGTATCATTAATTCAATCTGGAACTTCCTAAAGAATGTGAATGTAGTGCCGGTCATGAGAAATTTTGGTGCGCAGTAAATAGCTTTACAGAGCGACCGTCATTATGGCGAGTTCGTTCTGAGTTTCACGTTCGCGTTAAGCTTGTAGGACAATTTACTGTCCTTTTGATAGTAAATCTTGCAAGTGCTCTATCTCAGTCATTAAAATAAAAACGTCTGCGAAATATCCTGTAAAATTTTAACGCTGACTATAAAGTTTAGTCACTTTAATACAGCGATCATAACTTTATCTTTAATGCGTTGTAAGTTTGACATCCGTCATTAACCGACCGAAAGCTAACATTTACTTACTTATCGTTAATTCAAATCTACGTCCTTTTAGACGTCAATAAAATTAAAAACACACATAAAAATAAAGTTTAATATTTATTTTAAGACGCAAATATATTTTTTTATCAATATTTCTAACAAAAAGCTCTGTTAACCATCTGTTTTCAAACTAGGCCCACAAATGAACTAACATCGTACTAGATTTACAACACACGGTTATTATCAAACCAGACCATGAATCAAAACGCCCCTTGTGTATTTCACCTTTATGTGCGTAGTTGTAGTCGGCTTATGAATAGCATATTACTGAACACGAATCTGAAACGAGGGTATATGGTTTAGATAACCCAGAGACTGCGGTTTCTAGAACCGAGTGCCAATAATTGACTATCAAACTTGATATATAGCTTTCTCGGCGGTTTGACGGCGATAGTTGGATGAGTTATGGCCGGTCCTGCTCCTAGGGGAACTCGAGATATTTTGTTAAGTCTTGCAAAAGTCGTACTCCTTTAGCTCTCACACAAATCATAACATTACTTCGTCGTTTAGTATGTATGTGAGTAACGTGAATCTCGGTAAATGCGTTCTAACAGTTTTTTTATTATCGGTTTAATGGTGTCTCGTTAATCGTTGTTTTTAGTTATGGAAATATTTTATGTTAGCTGTCACCTACTGGATCTTGATTGCTTATTAGTTATTTTGCAAACGCATATTTAATTATTGCAAACAAACCTGAAATCACAACAGTCATTAGGCTTAGTATAAAATATTCAGCTACGCAACGTATTCACATTTGTACAATCGGTGTGGAACACATGTTAACACGGGTCTGGCTCATTAAATATTGAGGATGACGCTATAATTTACAATGAGTCCGCATTGCTTAAGCTTTACGTTATGAAATTTTAATCAAAGTTCGCAGCCCCAAGTGTATTGGCACGGATACAGTTTAATGGGTTCCGTAGCGTTTCATTCCAGTTATTTGCATTGCAAACTTGTTTTGATCACAAAAGTTTGGTTACATTGCAATTTGATGTTTTTTTTTTAAACTGTTGTACAAAACTAAAAAGCTAGTTTACTAGTAAAAATCAATATATTCAGTATATAATAATATTTCTATTTCACTAGTTTTGCCCGCAGCTCTGCCCGTCTATATGTCGATTATCGTCTAATTTATCGACTATTCCTCAAGATCCAATATAGATTGAATTAAAAATAGTTCTATAATAAGAATTAGAAATAGTTCTATTCCGAAATTCATCCAAATCGGTTCAGCGGTCAATCAGCAGTATAAAAGATATAGACAGAGTTAGTTTCGAATTTATAATATTAATATGGATTAGTAGTAGTTATGCTATATCTATCTACATATATATATATATATATTATATATATAAAAGAGTAAGGTGACTGACTGACTGACAGACTGACTGACTGACATACCCAGAGATCAACGCACAGCCCAAACCGCTGAAGCTAGAATCCTGAAATTTTGCATGTAGGTTCTTTATATAACGTAAGTGAGCACTAAGAAAGGAATTTTCAAAATTCCACGCCTAAGGGGGTAAATCAGGGGATGAAAGTCTGCGTGAGCGAAGCCGCGTGCAAAAGCTAGTGCTAGCTAGCTAGCTAGCATATATCTGAAAAGTGTTGATGAAAAATTATTGTACTAAACAATACATTCCAGATTATTTTTTTAAACATTTCCCACTATCATTAAAAACTAATTACAAATTACTAAAGACGGGGGTACAATGACCTTAGTTATTCGAAGGACAAAATTAAAAGAAGCAACACGTTGGGACTGTTCGTCTACCGATGACATCTGCTCCATCATTAGGGCAAGAAGCAACTTCTAAAAAATGTCTCGAGCAAAAACCATTAATTTTAGTTTGTCATAGACTACTAATTTGTTAAATTTACTGCTGGATTCTAATAGCTTTGTATCCGGGAACGCATCTTTCAAATGTGTGTTAAAATTCTTTGAGTTTGTGCCGATGTACATCTACAAGATATATCTATGTGTCATTTAATACTAATAACATTTCGGGAATCATCAGTGTAAAGTCAAAACGTTTTAATATAATTTATGTGACAAAGAATCTTGTAAGAACTTCGGGTGTGGTCAACTAATATTAGATGTTCTAAGTTTTCATGTGTTTTTTAGGGTTCCGTGCCAAAGGCAAAAAACTGAACCCTTTTAGATTCGTCATGTCTGTCTGTCTGTCTGTCTGTCCGTCCGTATGTCACAGCCACTATATTCCGAAACTATAAGAACTATACTGTTGAAACTTGGTAAGTAGATGTATTCTGTGAACCGCATTAAAATTTTCACACAAAAATAAAAATAAAAACAACAATAAATTTTGGGGGTATACTTAGAACTTACATACTTAGAACTGAAACTCAAAAATTTTTTTTTCATCAAACCCGCCTTATCTATGGACAGGTCTTCAAAAATGATATTGAGGTTTCTAATATCATTTTTTTTACTAACCTGAATAGTTTGCGCGAGAGACACTTCCAAAGTGGTAAAATGTGTCCCCCCCCCCTGTAACTTATAAAATAAGAGAATGATAAAACTAAAAAAAATATCACTCACTCACTCACTTGTTTTGTATGTGTGCATATGCATGATACCCATATGTGCATGTGAGTATGCATGACGGTGGGATTTGTGCCCTGCTTTCAGACCTGGATATTTGTCTCGCGGAATTAAAGCTTAATATATTTCATAGCATATAATGTCATGGATTTCCGCAAAGTAACGCCTGATTCCATAACTTATAAAAAAAAAATGTACATTAACCATGCAAACTTCCTAGTAGTTTTTTTTTAGTTGGTAAACCGCAAAAAAAAACACTATCATTCAAACATCGATCAAAGTTACAAAAAACTACAACAACGTTTATATTATGTTACTTGCTGCTTCGGAACCCTTCATGGGCGAGTCCGACTCGCACTTGGCCGCTTTTTTTATGTATGCGTCTGCCAAAGTGACTCTACTCTGCTCGATAGTGTGGTAGTCGCCAAACTCATTGCGAATGTAGATAATGCAGTATGATGACTCACACTGCAGACGGCTGTTGAGATATATCTGCATCATTAGGCCCCCGGTCTCGCACTCACCAATGAAACACGACAGCACAAATGCTCTACTACCTTGATATAATTGTTGAGCTACGATTAATTAATTAATCGAATGCAACATATGCACTACTATGCTATGCACACTCCTGAGTTGCAGGTGACCATGGGCAGCCGTAGTTATTTGTCGTCAGGTGTCCCGTGTGCTAGCTTTCCCTACTCCACCATAAAAAAATAGTTTAAAAATTTACTAAATTCCTTTTTGATTAAATATTATTTATTAAAAAAACATTCTTTATCTTTCTAAAAAAAATTAACAATAAACTTATAGGCTACTAGATTTTGCCCGCGGTACCGCCCGCGTGTATGTCAAAATTATCACGGCAAAAAGTACCGTATGTCCTATTCCGAGATAAGATCTATCTCTGTATTGAAATTAGTATGGGTGAATCACCGAAATATTGAAAATGCACAGTAATCAAAATTGAAAAATTAATAAATTTAGTGACATACCCACAGCAGCACAACCCATCAGAACCAATTGTATTTTCAACCCATTCAAGAAACCCATTGAAATCATCTTCTTAGCCTTTACTATTCCTAAGATTGTTTGGCGTCAGCTACTAGTATAACCATAACCACCATAGAAGCCATTTTTTTTTCTTAGAAAAGAAAACTCCCGCATTAGGAATATATATCCTGTATCGCGGGGGACGTTACAAACATACATGAAACGGATACAAAGAACACCAAGACTCAAAACAACAACTTGTGAATCACACAAAGTGTTGTCCCATGTGGGATTAGAACCCACAAAACTTGGCGCAGTAGAAAGCGGCGTGGCGACCACTTAAACTAGTAGGCCAACCGTGAAATATATATAAAAATCTCTTTCTTTCAAATTGGCCCAGTCGTTCGTTGTAAAATGCAGGTTTCGCAATTTGAATACAGATAATTTTGGACAGTTAATTAATATTATTAATACAACCA
Organism: Diaphora mendica; assembly: GCA_949125395.1. Taxonomy (NCBI): domain Eukaryota; kingdom Metazoa; phylum Arthropoda; class Insecta; order Lepidoptera; family Erebidae; genus Diaphora; species Diaphora mendica. Next base: position 28,473,967 of record OX421311.1, read on the forward strand.
GTTTATGGATTAAATCGATTCTGGACAGAGCAGGTTATTTGATCCTTATTGAATTTCAATCATCGTAATCAAATATTATTGCAAAACAATTTATCGATTAAGATGTACCTAATTGATCAGCAATGAAAATAATCACAAACTTTTTAATTACTAGGTGTGTTGCTAATTTCTATAGTTCGATGCATTTTATGATTCGTTTATTATTCAACTAGTCAGAAATCTGATCACCACATTGAAATTTTGTGTTACTTTGGCCTAAGTTCCAGACGTTTTCGAACTGTTACATTTCATTACATTCAAGTAAATCCTTTATATCCTTTCAATTTATATTATATTCAAACTCCAATTTACTTTCTCAAATATAAATATTGAACGATTCAAAGGCCTAGAAAATAAATTTAGTGTAAATATATCTACTTATGAAAAGTTTACATATTTCGGTTTCCAATTTTATAAAATATTTTTTTGTATTTAGAAAATCAACTATTTTCTTATTGACTGAACTCTTTCCTAGCGATTAAACACTAAAGTTTATTTCATATAAATTATTCAAGTTGTCACATGAAAAAAGGAATATAAATTGACTGATTCTATATTTTTCATTTACATAGTTTATTCATTCAACTCGAGTGAACCCTTTAATCAATCAATGATGTTCAGTCTAATTCATAGCAGTGCCTAGTAAAGACACATGAATGTATGGGACTAATCCCGCCCACACCTGTGTACCAGTGTAACTCCTGTACACCATGATCAACAGCGGTGACCAACGATCACACCGAGTTATGACACTCGGGAAGTCCCAGGAAAAAATTAAACTGTCTTGGAACCCGCAAACGAAATTAATCAGAAGAAAAACTGGAGGAGTTAGAAATATAATAAGTCCACTTCTCTCCTTAGCAAAGCGGGAGACAACATGAAAGAAGACACATGAATATAAATTAATTGTTTTTGAAGTGAAAACTTCTTTAATTAAGCACTTTTTGGATATACAAAAATCATGCATCTGTCAGTGCCGATCCGACGGATTTTAACAGTTTATTCAGCAAAACAGTGTCGACTGTGTATTCACGAGGCGATCCGCGCCATTTCGTTCGTAATACTAATATATCCGACTGTTCTTGCCCGAATTCTAAGCAACAGTGACAAGACATTATTAACAAAAGTGTCACTATGACATTTGCCAAAAGACAATCACACAGTGTAGTCATTGCAACATCAAAGTTAATACTACGTCTACAAAATAGTCGATTTGGGATCGAACAGGTACGATGGACCATTTTTTTTTTTTTTTTTTTTTTTTTTTTTTTTTAACGTGTGGAAATCCCCTCGGACCTTCACCCGCGCCGGGGCTTGCGGCGGGGCGGTGTGTCGGACTCGAACCGACTAAAACCACATGGTGTGCCACTCTGCGCCTGTGAAGGGAGGAATCCGGGAACTGCAGTTATTAACACGTCCGGATCCCTCCCAGCGCTTGCCCGCACTGAAGCGGGCACCGTCTGCTGTTAAAACTCTCTATTTAGGCGACGTACGGCACACGCGTACGTCGCCCCCTCGCGGGTGGCCACTAGAGCGGATGGAGGGGAAAGCCCGTCCCGACCATCCGCGGCCACACTCAGGGCGGCATGAGGCGCTGATAGGCGCGCCTCCGCCGCCCGGTTCGCCGGCGGCGGATTGGGTCCGAGTGGATATCATCCTCCCGGGCCTTCTCCGCCACCTCCTTCTGCGAGATGACTTCTTCGCAGAAGGTTGCGACCGCGGTAAAACTGCTATCGCTACCGGCCATGGAGCGTATGACGGCCGGTAGCGAGAGATCTCCTCCGATGACTGCAGTGAGGGCCCGGCGCTGCGACGCCCATGCAGGGCAAATCGCCAGCGTATGCTGGGCCGAGTCCTCACTGCAGTCGCAGTGGTGGCAGGCGGGACTCAATTCCCTCCTAGCGACCGAGTGCAGGTACTTCCCGAAGCAACCGTGTCCGGAAAGGACCTGCGTCAGTCGGAAGGAAAGGGTCCCGTGCTGCCGCCCTGCCCACTCGAGGATGACCGGCTGGAGAGCCTCCACGGCGGCAAAGCCAGCACGTGGAGTCTCCAGTCGGAACGACCATCTAGCCATAGTGGCTCGACGGGCGGCTTCACGCCACTCGCGTACCTCTTCGGGCGGAGGGCGATAGCCATACTCCGCCCGATATTCAGCCACCCGTCGATAAACTTCGGCGAGCACTTCCGCCTCCAAATCCCACGGGGGTGTTCCGGCCAAGGCGCACGCCGCCTCGGTCGACACCGTGCGGTATCCGCGTATGGCTCTGACTGCCAATACCCTCTGAGGCCGCCAGAGGCGAGCCTTATTTAGGGCAGTCAGAGCCGCCACCCACACCGGTGCGCCATACAGCGCCATCGACCGGACAACCCCCGTGTATAGGAGTCTCGTTGCGACGCTGGCTCCACCCAAATTGGGCAAAAGTCGCCCAAGGGCGGAGGCAGCGTCGACCAGCTTTGGACCAAGCTGTCGGAAGTGCTCGTCGAAGAGCCACCTACCGTCGAGGATCAGGCCCAGATACCTCATCTGGGCCCGAACCGGTACGAGGACCGAGTTGACCTCTATGGAGGCGCCGGCGGGTGGACCACGACGGGGCCCATGGAACAATAGGGCCTCCGTCTTGTCCAGGGCCACCCGTAAGCCCAGCGCCTCGATGCGCCCGACCACCAGAGAAACACCCCTGGTGGCCAGGCGCGCCGCCTCTTGGAAGTTCGCCCCCCGGGCTGTGACAAGTGTGTCATCGGCGTAACAAATTACGCCCAGCCCGGGAGGCAGACGACTTCGTAGGACCCAGTCGTACCCCACGTTCCACAGGAGTGGTCCAAGGACAGACCCCTGCGGAACGCCGCACGACATGGGTCGCCGTCTCAAGACGCCCTCTCGGTCCTCGTACACGACGGTACGCTCCTCTAAATAGTCTGCCACTAGCCGCCTCAGGTACTCTGGCACCCCGTGGTAGTGGAGAGCTTCCCTGATGCAGCTAAATGGCAGACTATTGAAGGCGTTAGCGATGTCCAAGGACACCGCCAACACCACGCCGCCGCAGCTCACTGCCTCTTCGGTCACGGCCCTAAGGCGCATCACGGCATCGACCGTCGAACGCCCCTCTCGGAATCCGAATTGGGCGTCCGACAGGTCGGGCCCCACCTCGCAGAGGTGCTGGACGATGCGGGCAGAGAGTATCCTCTCAAAAAGTTTACCCGCCTCGTCCAGCAACACGATGGGCCTATAGGCCGCGACCGAATCGGCAGGCCGTCCCGGCTTCCTCAATAGGACCAGCTTCCCGCATTTCCAGCACTCAGGGAAGCGCCCGGACGCCAGGCTTGCGTCCAACACTTCCCTGAGGTGGTCCGACATATGGTCGAGAGCTCGGGCCATCACTCGGGCTGGAACCCCGTCCGGCCCGGGGGCGGTGTTCTTGGAACGGATCCGAAGAACAGCCGCCCCAACCTCCGATTCCCTAACGGGCGGCACATCGTCCTCTCTACCCCCGTCGTCTACGACCGCATAGGCCATCGACGGGGGTGTGTGCTCCGCCCGCTCAGGGAAAAGGCCCTCGACCACTTCCTGCAGGAAGCTGGGCTGGAGAGTCTCGGTAAGGGGGGGGCCCGACGTGCGGAGCTTCTGTCGCACCGCACGGTATGGGCGACCCCAGGGGTCACGGTCGAGACCCTCCAGCATCTCCTTTCTCTTCTCCTCCTTGGCGCGGCAAATGGCCAGCTTCAGAGTTTTCCGCGCCTCGCGGTACTCCTCATGAAGCTGGTCCCCGCCACCATCTCCACGGTGGCCTCGCCGGCTGCGGGTGTAGGACCTCCGGGCACGAGTACAGGCCGCACGGAGGTCCGCCAACTCCTGGGACCACCAGTAGACCTCCTTCCGTGGAGGCCGACGACCTTGGATGCGGGGCATGGCCGTATCGCAAATTTGCGTAATCGCATCGCGAAAACGGCCAGCCCCCACGTCCACGCCGACCTCCACGGTCGGGGCCTGCGGAGACAGCCAAGATTGAACAATGGCCGCCTCCTCTAGTAGGTCCCTATCCAGCTTGGCAACAGCCCACCGCGGAAAGCGGGAAGGATGCCGCGCCGTGTGACCCCTACTGGGGCCCTGGGACCGGGAGAGCTCGAACCGGATATATAAATGATCCGAGAGCGTCTCGACCTCTTCCAGGACACACCAGTTCCTTACTCGTGCGGCCACAGCAGGGGTAGCGAACGAAAGGTCCACTATCGACCCCCCTTGCTGTCGCACGCACGTGTTGGTGGAGCCTCTGTTCAGCAAACAGAGGCCCACCGAAGCCGCCCACTCCTCTACGGCTTCGCCCTTGGCGTCCGTCCGGGGGGACCCCCACGCAATGGATTTTGCGTTGAAGTCCCCCAGCACGAGGACGTGCCCAGACGCTAATCGCCGCATCGAGGTCTCCAAGCTGTTAAGGAAGACCTCGAAGTCGCTCAAACTCCGGTTGGGGGAGAAGTAAACACCGTAAACGGTGACCCCCCCCCACTCGGCGGCAACATATCCAGAGCCCTTGTCTCTAAGCGACAAGGGCGGGGAATGAGCCGCCGCGGAACCGACGACTGCCACGGAGCCGTCCCAGTCACCCATCCAGTTTGGACGGGGAGGAACGAAGTAGGGCTCCGCGACTACGGCAACACCGATCGACCACTGCGCCATGGTTTGCAAGAAGAGATCCTGCGCCGCGGCACAGTGGTTTAGGTTCGTCTGGACAAGGAGGTTGGAGACGTGATCCATTAAGGGATCGTCTCTACAACCTCCTCCATGGGCGACGATGTAGACGCACGAACGACATCGGAGGCAGCCTGGGTCGATTGGCTAGCCCCCGATGTCTGCTGAGAAGCGCGGGATGGCTTACAGCCCCCCTGCCCCATCTGGTGATTAGCGGGCTTGTTGTCCGCCGCACAAATAGGGCAGTGAGGGGCGGCAGAACATTCTGCCGCCTTGTGCCCCGGTCGACCGCAGCGGAAACAGAGACCGCTGCAGTCGAAGCAGTTCCCGCACTTGACGCGTGTGTGCCCCGATGCTAGGCATTTATAGCATCTCATCGGTCTTGCCGCCAGGACTGTTACCCTGGCACTCACAAAACCGATGAGAAGCCTGCCGGCGTCGCCCAAAACTTTGGCCGACGCCACGGGGCAACTCACCCACACTGCGCCAAGTCCTCCCGGACCGGGGCGGATGGCGCCAACTCTGACGCTCTCCGCGTTGCAACCCGTCTTTGCCCGGATTGCAGCGCGAACGTCTTCGGCCGTCACCGAATCGTCCAGGCCCGAGATGCGCAGCTCAGCGCATTTCATAGGCCTGGCGATTATGACACCATCCGTGTCCGAAAACACTCCCCGCAGCTTCTCAGCAAACGTGTCCGCAGTCTTGGCGCCTTCAGCCCCAGGGAACTCGAGGATTCGAGCTCCCGTTTGGGCGAGGCGCAGTCGGACCCCTGCCGTCGCGAAGTCGCCGGCGAGACAGTCCCGGGCCGTCTTAAAGACGGCCGCGTAGGAGAGCCCGCCGGTAGCCGCCTCCGGTGACACGGTGACCACCACAGCCGCGGTTTTCGGCGGTTGCAGTTTCCGCGGCTTTTTCTGGGTGGCCTTTGGCACCGATGACGACTTCGGGCCAGAGGCCGCCTTTTGGGCAGCCTTCTTGGCCCGCTTCTTGGCCTTCTTCGACTGCTTGGTCCCCCCAACTACCTGCCAACCCTCATCAGGGGGGGCAGATGTGGAGGGGCCAGGCAGAGGTGTTGGAGTTGGAAGCGGTGGAAACTCCGTTCCAGCTCTTGCCGCCGTTTGGGGCCCCGGCTTCGACGCAGCCTGCCGGGCTGGAGCCTTTGCCCCCTGCCGCGTCTTGCGAGCGGCAGCAGTGCCCGGAGCCGAGGTCGCCGCCGCGTACGACACGCGACCCCCCACTACGGGAAGAGGGGTCGGTGCCGACGCGTCTTTCGGCTTTGGCGCCGCAAGCGGCGGCCGAAGAATAGGGGCGGGAAGCAGTCTCTCCTCCAGGCCGGCCAGACGACCGTCCACCAGATTCCCCACCGAGACGAGAATCTGCTGCAGCATCTGCTGCAGGACGTCGTCGGATACCCCGGGGACAGCAGGGGCTGGGGCCGACCGCGACGTAGACGGGGCCGGCTGGGACGTAGACGGGGCAGGCCGCGACGCAGACGGGGCAGGCCGCGGCGCAGACGGGGCAGGCCGCGGCGCAGACGGGGCAGGCCGCGGCGCAGACGGGGCAGGCCGCGACGCAGGTGGGGCCGGCTGGGACGCAGACGAGGCCGGTCGAGACGCAGACGGGGCTGGGGCCAGGGCCTGGGCCTGGGCCGGCTGGGACGCAGACGGGAGAGGGGCCTCAAGCTCAGAGCGCTCCGCCCGGAAGACAGCAAATTGAGCGCTGAGGCCGGCCACCTGCTCCGTCAAGCGGTCGTTGGCCGCCTGGAGGCGAGCCACGTCTCCAGCTAGGGTCCCAACGACCTCTGCAATAGCAGAAGAGGAGTCCTTAAGAGCCCTCACAAAAGGGCCCTTCAGGTTAACGGACTTGGTGGCCACCTTGTGGATTATGGCCACCGCCGCTTCCGCTCTCTCCTGCAAGGAGGCCGGTGTTCGGGGCACTGAGTCCCCATCCACCGGCTCACCGATCTTCAGCAGGAGACCGCTGATCTCCTCTTCCGCCTGCAGTTCTCCGTCCGCCCGAGCCCGCCTATACGATTCCGCCTTACAGAAGGCGGAACCTGACGGGGCTGACACCGGGGTTCGCGAGCGCCCCCTATGGCTGCTGGCAACCTTAGGCGGAGGCAACATCTCCTGAGAGATGTCGCTCTCGCAACCTTGGGGGCGTCCGCGCTTCCGGCCGTCTGAATCCACGTCCATCGGCTCCAGTGCGTCCGTCCTCACACCGGAACTACCACCCGCGACACTCGCGGCGGATCTGGAACGCGTGCGTTCCAATGTTCTTCGGCTCCCAGCAGTCAGATCGCCGTCTGGGAGCCCTACCGATGCAGGCGTTACAGCAATCTCCTCAGTGGAGGAGTGGGCGTCCGCCTTCCGGAACTGCCCTCGGCTGTTCCTCGACGGGCGCGACACTGCCCCACTCCTTTTTTCCGCGTCCTTCGCGTTTACTTGGGTGCCGGATTTGACGCTCGGCGACGGGCGTGTGAGACAAAGGGTGCCCCCCCCATAATACGATTGGGGGCTGCCGGAGCCGACTGGCTCCGGGAGGGATTCCCCAGACGCATCGCGTCTAGGACCCTCCTGGGTAGGTATGTTCCTATTTTCGTCCATTGTCATGATTTTTGAAGTTTAATGTCCTCCGACAGAGGACGCCCTTGGCACTGGACTCCCTCCAGCGATTCAGCTCATTGCCAGGCGTCAGAGCGTGAGCTTGGGGTATTTTTTATAGAGGTTTACGTCCTCGTGGCTTCGAAGAGCCACCGGTCCTGTCCGTTCAGGATTACGGCTGGGCCGGACGGGGTCTGCACCAGACCGGATCCATCCGCCCCCTGTCCCTCTTGGAACTACTGGCACTCTAATACGCCCTCTGCTAGAGCAGAGGGACGTTTAGAGTGCCCCACACGGCAGTCTATAAAGACTCCGTCTAGTATCCCATTTAGTCTGGGGTCTCACTCTGGACCTATCCGGCATGAGTAGCTCTACCGGCATAGCCCCAGAGATCATCGACCCACGCAAGCCCCACCACGACGACAACGTAGGGATACATTGGGGGGAGGTACGATGGACCATATAACAACCTTTTCGCACGTCTCACACTCGGCCGTCTGATATCAATCTAGACAAAGCCTGTACCATAAAACAGACTGCTGAAATACAAACATATATATTTCTGAATACATACATTTTATGGATAAATTATAGTATTTAATAAATAGTTTGCTTTTCCTAAACATATTAAAGAAGAAAGTAACATTGTTAAACCATCTAACACCTGTGAGCTATTCGTTATTATTGTGTTTCAATTTAGGTAAGGCGTCACCACGAGACTAACTTTCAATATATCACGCATTGTATTTGTCTATTACGTACATTTCCCAAGAAACCCAAGGATCTCTTGATATTACTATCTGCTTACTTGATACGGTATAATAAGCGTAAACGCGTTTGATATACATAAGAACAAACGAGTTCTAGCCGACCAATACCCGAGATTGTCACTGTCGATAAAATAGAAACGCGCAACCTTTCCGATATCAGTAAACTATTCTGTTTCGAATCATTTTACATTTTATAGAAATTCTGTATTACCTTGAATCATTCCAAGTATTGTTTATTTCGATTCTATTTCTAGATTATAATTTTAATATTATCTTGAGTTAAAAATAAGATTAAATTGTACATTATTGTAGTTCGATTAGTTAATAGTTAAGTTCTCTCAATATGCACTATAGTACCTGGATGTATGATTTTTAATAAAGCTTTTTATGGTTCCGTAGTTCACGTCTCGGAACCCTAATAGTTTCGTCATGTCCGTCAGTCTGTCCATCCGTCCATCTTCGGCTTACCTCCCAAACGGTTAGCGCTAGAAAGATGAAACTTTGTATTGCTTTGTATAGATATGTGTATTTACCACACCGACAAAGTGCTAAAATAATACCATGTTTTTTTTTGGTATACCTACACCTAAAGTGGGGATGATTTTTTTTGCTCGCGTCTACTCCATAGTGTGGGATATCACTAGACAGGTCTTTTAAAAACATTTAGAGATTGCCAAGACAATTTTTTTATTTAGGTATCTGTTTGCGCGATCTTTAACTTTAAAGCGCATTTTTTTGTTATAATAGCCTCCTTTTAAAAGCTAAACGCCTGTCACGAAAAATCTGAAAAAAATCCATTTTCATCATAGTCTATGTTATGAACTTTCAAGGAAATAATAACGGCTTAAATAACGTTGTAAAATCACGAGTTATAGGGACTTTACTTATTAAATTCGCTTACTTAGAAAACTTCGTACTAAAATAACGAAATAATAAGTAAACAAGTAATACAATAAAAATAAAATCATAACAAATTGGTAACTACGGAACCCTATTCTGTGCGTGGCCTGACACGAACTTGGCCGGTTTTTTTTTAAGATGACCATCGATAAAATGACATTATAATGTTCAGACATATAGAGCTGGTGGGAGACTTCACTACACATTTATGTAGTGATAATTTTCAAGGAAAATTTGTTTTAATTTAATTTTCAGGGATTTTTTTCAGTCTGTCGCTACTTGTAAGTTCATACATAAAGAAATACCAAAATTAAATAAAACCATATCTCGATGATAAAACTGAAACTAATTACCTACAAATTTTAACAAAGAAAAAACCGACTTCAATCGGGACTTTAAATGGGACCATTTGGGAAGCACCAGCTTTCAAATAAAAAAAGAATTATCAAAATCGGTTCACCCAGTCAAAAGTTATGAGGTGACAAACATAAAAAAAAAATACAGTCGAATTGAGAACCTCCTCCTTTTTTTGAAGTCGGTTAATAACATACCGAACACGAGCGATATTTTATGATAAATCAGAAAGTTTTAATAAAAATAAACAAATCTACAGCTAACTAATATAATACATCCCTACACTAATTGAGAGGAAGTTCTCAAACCAAAGTGAAAATAATAAAGTAGTCTTACATTAATAATTTATTGAAATGCCACTAAAATCTAGTTAGTAATTCCGGTATCGCCTCGAGGAGATAACAGCGATTTATAAGAAGTACCAAAACTTTCTCTAGGGTGTTCAGTAAAGTAATAAACGAATATTCTTTTGAACCTCATTATATAGTGTTAAAAACGTTTATAGCTAAAGCTGGAAATATGTTAGCACCTGGTACATCGACGTGTCAAGTAAGGTTTTTGTGATCATAAATACGAAGTTAAAAACCGTATTCTTGAGGGCCCGAGGTCAAATTTAATTATCATGTATACGAGGAATATTCCCATACATTTATATATGACGCCTACAGAAGTACATAAATCATGTTTGTAACGCTGCCATATATCAACAGCAACTTAAACAATAGTTAAAATAATGGTATCGATGCTCAAGAATAATTATTTAGAAACATTTTAAATAAATCAATGAATAAATTAGACACTGCTGTTATGCTTGATTTAGATGACAGCTCATCTGTTACGAACAAATTGCGTTCTGAGTTTAACATTTTATACAGTGAATATTTATTTAGACAGTAAAATATTATTGTTCTATTTATGTATCTGTTGTTAGAGAGTCGTCCAAATACGAATTCTATAAATTATATATATTTTGGTTTCACTAAGTAAAAGAAAACCAAACATAAAGTAAATATATGAAAATATAATTAATGAATTCTTGGTTTCTTTTATATAACTTTGAGCTTATAAAGGGAATTTAGTTGTATTGAATCTATTTTTCTGACGGGTGGAAAAATCTATCAGATCTCTCTGAGGCAAGCAGAAGCCAGTGGTGTGGTATTTCCACTTAAAACTACCCCGACGGCCGACATATAGTGCCCTGTTCTAAAAGGACCGGACCATGTGATTTCAGGCCCTCCCCGAATTTATAACATGCTTTTCCGGTCCGGAGTAAAATATTTCTCCCCTCAATCCCGGAGTGACACCCCGGTTACACCTTTATGTGATCAGGCAGCTATCCCATTCACTGCTGCAGCAATTAATCTGCCACCAGAATCTTCACGCTTTGGCGGTCTGTGGTTTATAGAGCCGCCGAAGTCTTCATTGCTCGGGATAGGCCCTCTCCCGAACCGTTCTGCGATCTCTTTCTGAAGCATAACCGCTTTGCAGAAAGAGCACTGCAACTGAGCCTTCCTAATCCACCATCATGGCAGTCATGGAGACAACTCTCGTCCAATTTGGTACACCAGGATTTCGCTTTCAGACGCTCGCGCGGGGCAGTCTTCTAGCGTATGCAGGGTGTTGTATTGATACCTAAGGATACTCATAAAATGAATTTTCTGCGAAGAATATTCGCAGAAAATTCATTCATCCAAGAAAATTAAACCGACTGCAATCTTCTTGTCTAAAATAAATACAGTCGAATTGATAACCATCTCCTTTTTTGAAGTCTAACCGACTTCAAAAAAGGAGATGGTTATCAATTCGACTGTATTTATTTTTTATGTTTGTTCATCGTAACTTTCGACTGGGTGAATCGATTTTGATGATTATTTTTTTATTTGAAAGCTGGTGCTTCCCGTGTGGTCCCCGGGTGGTTAACTTTTGATAAAATTTGTGATTATTTTAATACTTATAAATAAACTAAACAACCGAGGTCTTTTGCTAGATATTTAACTAAGAAATGACATAGATTCGGAAATGTAGGCAAATCGCATTGAAACCAAAGGCTCAAACTAAAAAGACCAAAGAAAAGCTTTTAACTTAAAATTTTGCTAGTCTTGCAGAACGACCAATATTGAAAAGTCTTTTCACATTTATAATATTGGTTAGAGTCCTCATACCGCAGACGAATCAAAGCGTTCAGTGGTTACCATTTACGAGTCCGCACGTATCACGCTTCACTGGATAGTGGCTCTCAGTTATCGGCTCAGGAATATTTTATAGCTCTTTTTATTTAGACGTGATTCTCTTACATATTAGAGCTAATAAAAGTAAAATTATATTATTGCTTTCAGGGAGGATAAAATTCATGACTTTCTCATGATAGAAGCATGAAAAGGTTTTTGTTATCGTCTTTCGTCTTTGGTATTCAAAGTTATTTACGTTCTGTTACATTTTTTTCATAGAATGTTCAGATATACATTTACAAAACAAATACTGCTACTTTAATTCACTGCACAGTTGGCGTAGTTGTTAAAGCGGTCATCTGCCGCTTTCTATTGAGCTGAGCGTTGTGGGTTCAAACCCTTTATGAGACAATACATTGTGTGTACTATAAATAGTTTTTCAAAGTCTGGGTGATTTTTGTATTCATATTTAGTAGCATGTATGTTTGGGGAATCCCCCGAGACACATTAATATTTATAGTGAGGGAGTTATCTTAAAAAACACACCTATAAATCATTAATAAAATACTACAAACTATATTAAAAGTAAGACATCAAAAAAATAAATGAATAGGCTAGTGTACTATAGAGAGACAATTAAAATAAAAGTTTTATTTCCAGAGCTTTCCAAAAATGTCACCCACAATTTACCCTTTTTATAACTCTAGACAGGCATAGTAATTAAGAAGAGGTTTGCTAGTTCCAACGTAGTAGTGGCTTCTAAACACAGTCCCAACTAACATTAAAGTAAAGGAATGGTGATGTGATTCTGGGACATATATAACTTCTAGATGAGTCAAGCTACCAAAGACTTCGAGGTAATGAACTTGAATGCACTCAACGTGAACAGTTTTTGTGTTTGTAATGATAGTTCGCACGTGTTTATGTTCCGAATTTGCAATTTAACGTAGTGAGCAAGTGAGTTTTTGTAGTACCTTGTTACATAAACTAGCAAGTAGTTATTAAGATGTTAGAATTTTGACTTCGAACAAAAAACGTACTTACAGGTTATTAACACTATGTATCTACAATTACAGTTAACATTATACCTATTTTTTAATGTATTAAGTATTTAACGAAAATAATAATTCTACGTACGATAATTATAGCAATCCGTTGAGTTATTCTACTTAAGCAAATAATTACCAACAAATGCAATCATAAACAAATAAGTTTTGTGGAAGTTTTAGCGTATCCAGTAAGTTTGCATCAACGCTTTTATCCTCTGAGACTCCAGCCGTATAAGGATTAGGAATTCGTGCGGATTTGCTTAAAGGGGAAGGCGAGGAAAATTGAGAATTGTTTTCTCTACCGCACAGTGAGCAAAGCTTGCCTCTGGTGCCGTAACGGAAATGTTAGATGCGCGAACGTTTAATGTAATTATGTAAGAGTTTTAGGTTTATTCTATCGTTGTTGCGTCTAACGTATTAACCTAATTTTATAAAGAATATTTATGCAAACTTTCGTGAACATTTTATATTGATGTTATTATTATTATTGTAAAGTATAAAAAAATGTTAAAAATAATGAGAATTGTTTTTAGACCGACGTTGGGCCGTCATACTCCCAACTTTATTTAATGCGAATATGGATTTTATATATTTTTTATTTTTTTATTTTTCCTATTATTTTAAATGAATAAATATAAAAAAAATACCGTATCTAGAGCTTGATTTTTAAATCAGGCTTTTTGTTTTATGTTATAATGACCACCAACTTCTAATAATAGTGTAATTTGCTCCCGTTAATAATGTGAATGCATTTATCTACATAATATATAGCATACCGTATTTTAAGACCGCATCATACCATTTTAATGTACCTACGCGTTAAAAATCAGTAACTCGCAGATTATTTGATCCTTGAAGAAGGACATATGCTTCTCTTTACCACAATAACCAACACAAACGTAGATGGCAAAAACTAGTTTCTAATATATTTATGAAATTAAAACTATATCTTTACATTTTTATTTGTTTTTATGTATGGCCCGATAAAATTACTCTACTCTGCCGGATGGAAAGCATAAGCAGAATCCAAGAGTGGTGGTCACCATGCTCACTGCGAATGCAGACAATGTAGCATAGCGACCTACACCATGGCGGCCTAGTGATGCTTCTGCATCTTTTATTCTAGTCAACAAGTATGGAACTTGTTGACCAGACTATTTGGGCCTCACCAACGCACTCACCAACTAAACACGACAGCGTGAAGGCTGTCATTTTACTTTGATTTTCTGTGCGAGGGTAGTAGGCGTAGTAGCGCCCCGGTCGAGCCGGCCTTTAGTGCTGAAATCAGCGTGGCTCTACTACCTGTTGAGCCTTCTGTCTTTCTTCTCTTACTCGCTTCTGTCTTTGCTCTCAACTAACTATCATATTTTGTGTATGTACCTATTAATTGATAAGTGAGCAAGTCTAGAGTCTGCCTATTCTCTCCTATTTCATTCTACATTCTCGACAATCTAATTAAGTATAATAACAAACATTTTATTGGGACATTACATACCTTTGCTCGTAAACTGGAGATACACTAAAGAAGTGTAATGTGTTGTGTTGGTTTTTGAGGAAGTAGTACTTTAATTAGCCCTCATGGCTGTAATAAAACCTCATTCGTTGGGTATTACAAGTGGTTCAATCAGAGACTTGAGCTATAAAATAAGTTTACTTCGTAAATGAGTACCAACATAAATGAGATAATTAGATTAAGATAGCTGAGGGCGTTAATACGGATTAAAATTGTTTTATTAGGCTGGAGTACACTTATACCAAGTCTTTGAATCTATTCTTCTTATGATCAAACGTAAGTATTAGTTTTTTCCAGGGCACAAAGCGCCTTTTTTTCTAGGCGGAGATCCCCCCGGAGCTATACACCGGTATAGTGGTCATGTGTGACTAAAAACCGCAATACGTCTCGCATACTAGTAATTGGAGAACCAGATACTAGAAAAGAAATCCCTGGTACCGATAGACCTCAGGCCATCAAACTTCAAACAGTATTTATTGCGAGTATGGTTAAATTGATGTTACATTATGGGTCTAGAACTCCATATTCTGCTTTTCAGCATGCAATAATAATTGCAAAATTAATTTATTACAGATATTATTTTATTATTAAGCTATTACATAATGAAATTAGTACTAATTATTACATTATTACAAAAGTATATTGCCAGTAAACTAGAATTGATAGTATTGAAATTTTAGTTGTAGTTTTAAAAACATTATTATTCATGTCAAAGAGAAGATTTAATTATATGTAATTAATATTGAGTAGTTGTAACAGATACTTTCAACGTGTCACTTAGGTATTCATCAACACTGTAATATGCCGTTTCAAGTAAGATTTTCTTAAGTTCGCATTGGAATCCCTTAATACTATCTAAGTTCGAAAGAGCTTTTGGGAGATGATTATATGACCGTGGCCCCATACAAAATATGATATTATTACACAGTGCAGTTTTATGAACAGGACAACAGAGTTTTAGATTCAAACGTTCACTTTTGTAGCTTTTAACCGACTACGGCAAAGCCAAAGGAGGGTTATGATTTTGACAGGCTATGTAGGTATGTATGTAAGTATGTATGTATGTATATTCATCTGTTCCGTTCCGCCATAGCTCCTTAACTACTCATTAGAACTGGACAAATGAGGTATCGTTAGAACCGTCTTGATCGTCCGCTGGTGATAGGCTGTATGACGTGTGTCTGAATCTAATGTGGCGCCCTCTAGCCGACATAAAGTACTGTATTGAAAAATAAATTTGAGATAAATATGCCGTGTTTGGTATCATTCGAAAATTGCACATTTCAAAAATACATAATATATTATTAGCATTTTCTCGTGACTTTGTCCGTATTTATTCGATAATTGTGATATTTCTATGGTACCTATTTAAAATATACTTTGAAAAGAAATTAATATTATAGAGGCACCAAAACATTTCAAATAAAAAAAAGTTAAAACTAAAACCCAATTTCGACAAAAAACAACGATGAAAAGGATGAAACAAATTTCAAAAGCCGTAGTCACGCGTTGTTATTGTGTCATGGTACTTACATTTCTTTGTTTAAGACATTGAATGAATTTCTACGTCAGAACTTGGAACTAATTACTGCCAAGCTACTAATTACTAGCTTTGTTTTATTGTAAGGAGGTTGGATCAGCCGTCGCACAGCTAATGGGATTTATTGTGTTACGTTCACCGATTTATTGAGCGACTAAGTTTTAGTGCATTGCTAGACAGGATAATTCACCTGACTACTACCCTATTATTATTATTAACTAACGCCCTGAGAGCCTATTTACATATTAAAGCGTATTTTATTTTTCTTTTTCAATAAAACTCCTGCACTAGGAATTGTCTTGACCTCTTGAGCCGCGGGGGACTTTGTAAGCATACATGAAAAGGACACAAAGAACACACGGTAAACTGAACACTAGTATTTTCTTGTGTAGGGTTTGAACCTATAACAATCAGTGCAATAGAAAGCCGCGAAGTGATCGCCCAAACCAAGCCATCCATGCAGTCAAATCAAATTTCTATTCGAATTTATTCTTTTTTTTTAAATATTTTAAAAAAGACACCTCCCGCATTAGGAACATACATCCTGTGTCGCGGGGGACTTTAACAACATACATGAAACGGACAAAGAGAACACCCAGACTCAGAACAACAATTTGTGGATCACATAAAGTGCTGTCCTATGTGGGATTTTGAACCCACAACACTTGGCTCAGTAGGAAGCGGCGTGGCGACCGCTTAAACCACTAGGCCAACCGTGCAGTCATTAATTTATTGCACATATTAGTATTGTTGTTGCAAAAGTATTTTTTTCGTATAGCGCCCAAGACAAAAATATGGAAGAAGTTAGTTTGATTCATATTTAATTGCACTCTGAGAATATTTGTGTGTTCAGTGGGCCTAGCTAAGTTAGGATATATTTCAATTATCCCTAACGCCTCTATTCTTTACCATTATTTTGTTTGGATCACGTGACTTAGCGTTGAGATGACGTCATACTTTTACATTAGTTTTTATATTATTAGTTTTGTAAGATTAGTTTTTATATTATTACTTTTTAATAACGTCGGCTTTGTAGAATGTTAGCTTGGCGAGGGGGGCAGATATATTATTTGGTTTGGTGTCTTCTTAGATGGTGATAATCCTGATTCATTGTAGCAATATAGGTACTAAACTGATAATATTATCCGTCATTAATATCTTGACAGGCAAGGATAATGTGCGAACACATAAATTTGATTAACAGCTATTATATCTCACTATAGTTTGACTACTGGCCATCACTATAAATTATTCTTAATTGAAGCTCTAAAATTAAATGGCGAATAACTTATTAGTTAAATATATGTATTAATATGTATATTAATATAACCGCACATATTTTTAAGTAAAGCATAAAAAATAATATTTATAGGAACTCTAATATTAATTTATATCGATTTTTAGAGTATTTTTATTAAATATTTTAAAAGCGAGAAACTTTTTCTCTTTTTAATAAAAAAAACTTGATTTATTAAGTTAATAATAAAAAATACATTATTCAATATGTAATCGTTTATTTTTATACTATCAAATAAATAATCGCAAATGAGAATATTATGATTATGTATGTTGAAATTAGGAATAAATGTATCTTAAGAACAGTGGGAAATGTTAAAGGTATTCTTCAATATTTCCTACTGTTCATAAACCATAGAAAAGTTATCAGTTATAATTTTTAATTACATCGAAGGCACAAATAACTTCTCTCTTCTCCAAAAAGGTATTTGGACCACAAGCTACAATATCTAAAAGTGAATCGTCATTTATAACTTCGGTAGTAAATGAAACCGAAAGTAAAAGAATTTGCATACAGGAAACAGTTTAAGGGTCTAATACTATAGGTCCTTTGTTCGAGACTATACAATTCAAATTGTTTTTTTTTTCCATACTCTTTATATTTTAATGGCCTTAGTTTAGAATTGAATCGAAGGATGCGCCCTTTTAGGATGGATACCGTAACAATGTTGTGTTTTTATTGTGTATAATAAGTATGTCTTTTAAAAAAAAATAGGTTTAGCCAAAGATAAAGAGTTTTGACAAAAAAAAAACACAACGCCCAATAATGTGTATTAAAAAGAATAAAATTATTTTTAATACACACTATTGGGCGTTGTGTTTTATACCCTAAATAAAACATATTTAGGGCATAAAAATTTAAAGTTAAATATAATCAAATTACCAGGAGATAATTTAAATTCTTGAAAATCATGTTATTTTAAAATTTGAAACAAAAACATTAACTAACGTTACATTTCATTTAAATAAAATAAACCATAATATTATATCAACATCCGCTAAACCTGGTGAACTAAGAATGTTATTAAAGAACCACTTTCGTTTTTGTATTTGAAAGGTAAATAAGTTTTAAAGGCAACTGAACTTCTATTGTCGTATTTTATTCCAGCAAAAGATCGGTTATAAACGAAAGTTTGGACAGCCGATATTAATATTTATTACCTTCAATGTTCTACGAAACACTTTCTTTTCCAGGTTATAAATAGTCTTTATTTTATGCCGGCCACCCTTCAAACAATATAACAAAAAAAGAAGAGATTTTACGAGCTGAAGTAGTCTGGTCAGACGCCACATTCGATCGTTTACGGCTTATATTATTGGTAGTAACCAAAGTTTGTTTGCTCCCGCGTACATTTTAGAGTTCGCGCTGTAAATATTAATTTCCTAATTAATAACAGCTGTGTCGCTGCTACATAATTTAATGGCCATTTAAAATGGCCTACAATTTTCATAATGCAGGGTGGACTGAAAATAACACGTTCCAGTAATTTCCATAGCCATTTACGCCATTGTTATTGACTAAATATTTTCTTCATCCCTCAAATTATATTAAATTATGATTTGTTCTGTAAAAAGACGCAGTTTAGAACGCAGAACGCTAACAAAAAATCGTTTTTCGGAACCTCTAATGGAAGGACATTATCCGAAAACCGTTTTTATGCGAATATGACAAAGATTTAAGGGGAAAATTTTAGGAAAATGCACTGGAGCTTATCTTTATGTATATTTTTATGTATTTTTCAGCAAAATGTTATCGTTTAACAGTTAACTAAGGCTTTTAATGTAACGGGCTGTTTGCAAGTTATAGCTTTAACTATATAAAGGTATTTTGAAGAACCGCTACTTTTTGTTGAGAAAAATAAACAACAAAATTTGACGAGAATACCGTACACGTTGCTAGATTTATTGCGACATTATTTCGACGAACTTTACAAGTTATGTAATCTCAACGGAAGAATTTGTGACGACGCTCTGATGACAAAACTTTCGGGTTCTAAAAATCTTCTTCAAACATACTTATACGGACCACATACATAAAAAAACTTGTTCAAATAAATCTATGTATATCTCGTAAAAATATAAGCCTACTTTGTCTAAACAAATGGCGTCGCGTTTCTCACAAAAATCGTTTAAGCAATTTGTTTAAATTACTTTCCTATGCTAATCTTCGCCGTGTTGCGAATATATATGCCGGAAAGAAAAAATAAACGGTATGTGGGCGTTCATGATCGTCGGATATCTTCGGTTGAAATGATGCATGTTGTGGAAGCCGGATCTTCTACAGAAAAACAAGATACTGCAAGCTATTACACGCTTTACATCGTAAATAATCGTCTTAGCTCGGTAAATAAAATAAGTGTGTAAGCTTGGTCCGTACTCGTATCAGATGAGAGGCCTGGACCCAGCAAAAGACGGGAAAATGGTGTTTAAAAGGCGCGATAGGAAACAATGTTCAAGGAGCATAAGTTTTGCGGCGTGTTAAAAGATAATGAGTTCGGATACACTATATAAGAAAGATGTTGCGTAGGCCTTTGTAAGGAGACATTATTTTCTTATCTTAGACATAGCTAAGTCTCCGTATATTTTAACGCACCTAGGAAAGATGTGGATTCGCAATTTATATTCGCGAGGGGCCAAGTTTAAAACTGAAGATTTACCTTTTGTTATTTTAGATAACGGCTCGAGTTACATAAGGTCAAAATACGGATTGTATTATAAATTATTTAAATTAAAATTGAGTTTCAAAGTCGGCTCTTTACCAGTTGATCTTCATCAGATAAAGAAAATTGTAATTATGTTTTAGCAACTTGTAAATTGTTTAAGATATTACGAATCTACTTATTAGTTAATTATATATTTTATATAGATAACTTATAGGTACTTTTAATATTTTAAAATTTGATTTTAGCTTTCAAATTTCACATGACCAACTGGTTACATTTTCTATTGCCCGTGGTGTGATGAATCAGCATGAACAAATTTGTTTACTATAAAAAGGTTATAGTGAGCCAATCTTAAAAGTTAGACATACGCTATTGTAGATTTATTTTTATTTTAAAGGGAAAACATTATTTCATACCTATATTATTTTCAAATTTTATACCGTGGGAGAGCCACGCTTTGACATGAATGGGCCGGCTCGTCCGGAGTGATACCACGGCCTCACAGAAAAACTGTGTGTATTTCACACAGTTTTTCTGTGAGGCCATGATTGCGCTGTATTTCACCGAGTGAGTGAGGATACCGGATGCCCAATCCCATACCCTAACCCCCTTCCCCAACCCTCAAAGGCCGACAACGCACTTGTGACGCCTCTGGTGTCAGGTGTCCATGGGCGGCGGTAATCGCTTACCATCACGCGAGACGTCTGCTCGTTAACGCTGCGTACACAATTTAAGATTAAAAAAGGAATAATTTTCCCCCGGTTTGCAAAATTATGCATTGATACTCCGTTCCTTTTGATCGTAGTGTATATTTAAGTAACCTATAGGCTATATTAAGAAAGTTATAACCTTCCTCGATATCTGAGAACTCTAAAATATTTTTTAAATCGGACCTGTAGATCCTGAGATTAGCGCGTTCAACAAAACAAGCAAACATGTAAACAAACAAACAAAATAGACTCTTCAGCTTTATACTGTTAGTACAGATAAATATTATATGTACAAAGATGCTCAAGAACAAATCTTATTATACCAACGCGGCATACTATTTATTTTGAAAAAAAAGGGGGTCTGGCTCGCGCAAAGAGTCTTTCATTTACATTTGTATGTAGGTACTAATTACTTCTTTAAACTAAAACTTTAAATTTAGTAAACTTGTTTAATAAAATACGGTCATTTTTGCAAGATAAATGTACCTTTTTTTTATTTGTTGACGAGGTGAAAAATCCCTACGGATCTCCAGCTCCTCGGGGACACAGGAGCCAGGAGTATGTGGTGTTTCCACTAAAAAAACACCCCGGCGACAAACCTCTGGCGCCCTACTCTGGGAGGACCCGGACCATGTTATTTCAGGTGCTCCCCGAATTGCCGCCGTGCCTTATCAGGCCCTGCCCCGAGGGAAAATTGTTTCCCCCCTCGATCCCAGCGATGTAGGCTGATTGCACGACTATGCAATCATGCCGTACCCCGACCGCGGCAATCAATCTGCCTCCAGAGGTCCCCATCCTCCGGCGACCAGCGGTCCCGTCGACGGTTTTTATAGTCGACGTCTTCTTCGCTCGGGATCGGCCCTCTCCCGATCCCGTTCAGCACTGCAATCTCTTTCTGGAGCATAACAGCTTCGCAGAAAGAGACCACTGCGCCCCAGCCTAGATAAATATACCTAGACTTTAGAGTTTTTTCTTTACGAATGCTATAAAACAATACTTTTTCACAAAATTATAATTATAGTTCAAATCTCATTATCAGATGTTTTGATTGATATGGAAAATGGTAAAATTGATCAAATACTTATATTATTTAAGTTATATTCACTTAGAATTAAAGTTATTTTTATCGCTTTACGAGAGCCAATATAAATATCAGATGTTAATTTCAACTATTAAGATGGAGTATACTTTATGCTTGCCATTAAATTCGTTTGAAAAGGGTCTTACGTGTAATAGACAGGCCGACAACGAAGGTATTCAATAAGACCGTTTTCCTCAAAGTACGGAACTCTAAAAGCTTACAAATAACAAAAATTCCAATTAATCAATGACAATTTCCATGTCATTATACAATTTCAATTAAAGATCAAGATGAGCAAACTTGTTTGTTGAATGAAATATGGACACCCACATGACTACGATATTTTATACAAACAAGTACCAATGGTTATTAAGTGTATACTGATATATGGATGGTACCAGCGTGTATGGATAGCGTTGGCGGACAGGTAAATAAACTCAATCATTCATTTGATTGGTACAAGTTGGCCCACTTGGCAATTTTAGCCGGCGGTGAGCACTGTTTACTAAATTATACACGTACAACTGTACAATACAAACAAAGGTTCTGGAATTATGATACTCTACTGTCTTTGTTTTTAATTTTAATACTTCAACTTTTAAAAAATAAATAAAAATAAAAATTTCGGACATCTAACACACAACGCCATCTAGTCCCAAACTAAGCAGAGCTTGTGTTATGGGTATTAGACAACCGATATAAATACATATATACCTTTTTTTTTTGTAAGTACATACATATTATACATAGAAAATACCTAAACTTCGAAACAAATATTCGTAGATCATTCAAACATTTGGTCCGACCCGGGAATCGAACCCGAGACCTCATGATCAGCAATCGCACACGCCAACCTCGTGACCAACGAGGCAGGTATAACTATTATAATTTGTTTATATCTTAATTTTGTATAAAGAGAGACTATCATGTATTACATAAAACTATCAACGAGAATGAGGTTTTAGGAGTTTATCTGCATCTTTGAGTTTGAAGTTTTTTTCCATGTTTACTTTTAGCGCCCAGATCCAAACAGAGAGCTTTCATATTCACAGTTTTTATTACGAGATTTCTAGCGGTATGATCAAAACCATTCACATAAAAATTCACACCTTCGCCATACGGAGAAGCAAAATAGAATTCAATTGTATTGACAAATGACTGTGCAAACAACAGCAACCAATAGAAAGGAACTAAATCTTAATTTACTTTTCCAATCGGAAAGAAAATAGACGCTCCCCTATGTACAAGATGAATCACAAGAACAAACAAATCTAGTACGTTAAAGCAGTTTGCGTTAGAAAACTAACGCGATCTAATCTCAGATCTCGCGATTGAGAAGCGGACTTGGCAATGCATCACCTGGCTTCCGTTGTGCAACGATCTTGATTTCTTCCAAATGTACCTCCCACGTACACGCGTGAGTGATGCCGCCATTTACAAAAGACCTACTCCGTCTCCCTCATCTTTGTAAAGTCTTAGTCTCTGTAGAAGTGTCAACTGGTGATCAAGGGCCTATGTAAAGTGGTACCGACACGTCCTCTGTCTAGATGTTTGACGTGACAGTGATAAGACGAACCGTTGTCAGTTTGACGCCATTTCGGCTACTGGGTATCACTTTAAGTTTTGTATTGTTTCCTTTCATCTAATCTGATATTTTTAAGAAGTTATTGCGTTCATTGTTTTATTGCCTTTATCGTGTATTTTATGTACAATAAAACATTTTATGGACTTTTGCTCAAGTCTAACAAATACTGGTGTGACATTGTTCCTTGAAATCGATGAATATTTATGACAGCTATTTGCCTAGATTATGTTCTTTGCTCCCTTTACAGAACATTTCATTTTAGTCATAAACAAGTTATAAAATAAAGGAGTAAAGTAGGGTTGTAAACCATATTTAACACTAGGCTATATGATGCATATCAAAAATATTATATAAAACAAGTACAAATCATTAAAAATAAAAAACCCGACTGCGTCAATATTTAACAATAAAAACATATAAGTTTTATATAATATTCGTAATCACCGTAAAAAATCTTTATTTTGATACCACACTCGATGTATTTTGAAAACATTGTTTTTATTACTTTTTGACGCCAAAAATCTTTTTTATTTTTTTTTATTTTTTGATGTACCCAATGTCACTCTCACGACTAAGACGAATCTATTGACACCACTCACATAAAAATACGACTAATAAATCAATGCGAAAGTTTGTGTGTATGTTTATTACTTCTTCACACAAAAACTACTAAACGGATTTGGATGAAACTTTCAGTAATATAGCTTATACATCAGAATAACACATAGGCTACTATTTGCCGCGATAACCGACATATACCCGGGCTGTGCCGCGGTCAAAAACTAGCATAAAATAAACTAAATAAAAGTCATTTCTGGCATTAATTAACATAATATTCTAAATATTTGTGTATCGATAATTAAATTAAAATTATAACTGTCCACGATAATTTTAAATTGCCGAAATAATATAATATAATAATAATATTGGTAATATTGCGAGCTACCATGAGTGTGCAAAAGATAACTCCTGCCACCTTTATCAATCTAGTAGTAATCGGCTTATCCAACAAAAAGTACTTGCATGCAGTGGATTAAAATGCTACTAAATACCTACATTGTTTTTACCCCCAATATTTAAAAATCAAAATTATTTGCTTATTGTAACAGTTTTACTTTCTGTTCGAGGACAAAAAACATTGAATGAAATACACCTAAAAGGTTTCGACACAAAAAGAAATCCTATCATATCAAAACAAACATAAAACACCTATCCAAAAGAGTTCTTTACATATCCCAGCTATCAATACCGTTCGAAGGCCCGAATACCTCGGCATAAGAAGATAATAGATAATTTAGATAACAAGAAAAAGCTATTCCACGGCGCTACTACCAAATAAATGGTGAATAATACTCACATATACGATCTACTTTCAGCTATTTTGGCAAAAGGAGTTTGTGATTCTGGAATACAAGAGTAGTATGTCTTTATATTTCCACTGTATACGTACTGCAAAGGTTTCGACATTACCGTTGCCAATTCAAATGCCAACTCGACCTATATGAAAATGTTACGTTAGCCAAAAACTACAGTAGCTACATATATAAAAAGTAAGAAAAGTAATGAATACATATAAACTTTACAATTTAGCAAGGTAAGGTCCCAAGACCTCCTCTCGAAGGTGAAGCCTGTCCAGCGATGGACAGTTCAAGGCTGATGTTGATGTGAAGGTAAGGTAAGGGAATAAGATTTGTGTTTATGATTATAATAAATAGTTATATTTTTTGTTTACGAAAGCTTAAACTTTAAATTTTCATTCCTTTATAAGTATTATAAGTAATAATAATAATAAATATTTATTGTAATAAGAAATGGATTACAAATCACTGTGTAGCCCTGACTCCCAAAGTAGCGATAGCTGTATGTTGGGAGTCAGTTACTAATCACAGGCAATGAAGTTGGTAGCGGGTTCAAAAACACGGATGATTCTGACTTATTTAAGTTGATCCGTCTGTTTTATTCAACTGTTAGATACCCAATGTATAATATTATTTCATTATTAAAAATGATTCGGTATACTTACTAATGTCATAAATTCGAAAGTCACTCTATCTGTCTGTCTATTTGTTACGCTTTCACGTCTAATCCGCTACACGATTTCAGAAATTTGGTATGGAAATACTTTGATTTTTGAGGGAGGACACATAGACTATCTTTACCACGATATCCGATTTTAAAAGACTGGAATTCGTTTTTCATATTGATTTGCCGATGATCTAAGTGTTTCATCTTAATGCGAAACAAAAGCTTTTCATTTGAGTACAAAAGATTAAAGCTTAATATCCATAATTACATGCGCCACTCAGCGTCACAAACTGGGATAAGAACCAATAATGAAGTGCTACTTAATGCTCCAGCAAAAATGGACTAACAGGGATATAGTGAAAGAAAAAGATGTTTTTCGCAGAATTTATTGCTATATTCCCTAAGTAACTTTCAATATCATTCGTAAATAAGATATACAAACATCTACCACAGAACGTCTCATATTATCGACCATGTCGGTAAACAATATTTTAGGTATACGAGTATGCCAGAGGTATTCGTATTAACGATATTGTGGAGGCTCTACAAAACTCTCGCTTGGTTGAGCACCGTGAGAGGCATATTTACATTTTTTCTCAATTCATTGCCTGACATGTTTGGTGGATGGATGAGCCTACGCCGACATTTTGTGACATTAGGCTCCATTGATTTTGAATGTGTCGTACCCTAACCAACCCGCTCTTTTAAATAGATAAGCAAATGAATTGGAAGACCTTTGTGTTTGCTATAAAAGTATTTAACGTTTTGATATAAAAGTAAAAGGTTTTAACAGTAATGATCTGTAAAAAAATGTATAATTATTAGGTTTGAATTGTGATTCTTGTGTAAACACTTTTAAATAAATTTACAAAGATTTTTATTTTTAACCGACTTCAAACAGATTCTAGGTACCTAGCACACATAATACTACTATTTAAATGAATAAAGAATTAGATATAGACAAAAATTGGCACATAGCAATTTATGAAGAGCCAGTTTATTTTACGCTTTTTAGTGTTTTTTGGCAGCGAGTTTTCGTTGGATGTTTTTTGGAATGCGGTTTTAGTGGCTTTAAGTATACTAGTCAATTATAATTTTACATTTGCCAGTGGAAATGATTTCTACATAACCGGCTTACTCTACGATATGAAATGCAATTCTTAAAAGTAATCAAATTGAGGACGTTTTATTAGCACGCCTTCAAGTAACAAATAGCTTCGCTTGCTAATTAAACACGTCTTAATGTAGGCTCTCTACCTAAAAGGATTGTAAAATATTTTGGTAATTAAGCCAACGGTATTATTAAAGAAGTCTGTGGAGTGAAAAATTAATTAAAATTTAAGCTTTTCAGTTCTCCCTATGAGGCAGTCGGTGAATAAAGGGCTGCAAGCACACATTTCAGTGCGCAACTAAAGATCAAGCGTGTTAGATAATTTGAATGGGCTTATGCGATATGAACGGCTTTAAATTTAGATAATGTAATAATTGTGGTTTATATTTTGCAAGCTAAGTTAACATAAAGTAATTTAACTTTAATAAGTTGTAATTTAAATACAATATAATATAAAATATATGTAAGACGAATATATTATTGTTTAGTCGGCTCCAGTCAAATCAGTACTATTTGAGTATTTTTTTGTGTGTTTCTAGACATGATATTCCATAAACAAATACCGAAAAGACGCGAAACCAAAGTATATTCTATTTTATTTACGTAATTAAATCGTACCCGTGAAATACTGTGTACACTTTAACTAAATTATTAACCTCGAAAGAAAAATATTTTCAAAGAAAATAAAAGTGGCTAATTATGTATATTATAAGATAGTACATGTCGTTACTAACGTAGGTACTTCTCATTCTTTCTTTTAAAAATGTTGTACAGAGTATACAACAGGAACAAAAGAGTTAGGAGTCGAAATAATTGATAGTTTTCGGTTTCAAAAAGAACATTAAAAAATTTCCACTTCTATTCTGAAGTCTATAGGAACAATGCACATCGCCATTTAGATAATGAAATCATAATCAAAACTACTTCATTGTTACTCTTATCGTTTTCGTATCGTTTTTCTTGATAGATTTAGTAGGAAATTCTATCCAAGTTCTTTTAACGAACTCTTGGATTTTGAACAGTGTAAGAAGAATAATTTGCACGAATAAATTACACAAATAATAGGTCTTTACCTATGAAATTGCCGTTTTGTATGCAATAAGTGAAAGTACTTACTTTTTCAAACTTTTTTATTTCTGTTATTCGAAGTAATCACCCATGCAATCGACGCATCTTTGCCAACGCATTGGCAGTTTATTGATGCCCTTCTTGTAAAAATCAGCTGGACGGGAGGCAACAAACTCTTCGAAGGCATTTTGTACTGCCTCTCGGGAATTGAAATTTTTACCCACTAAAAAGTTGTCTAAATTTAGGAAAAAGTAATAGTCGGTAGGTGCAAGGTCTGGTGAATATAGCGGATGAGGGAGAGCTTCCAACCCCAGCTCTTTCAGATGCTTCACGACAACGCGCGACCCCATACTGCGCAACAGACAGTCTCCAAGCTGCAAGAGCTGGGGTTGGAAGCTCTCCCTCATCCGCCATACTCACCAGACCTTGCACCTACCGACTATTACTGTTTCCAAAATTTAGACAACTTTTTAGTGGGTAAAAATTTCAATTCCCGAGAGGCAGTACAAAATGCCTTTGAAGAGTTTGTTGCCTCCCGTCCAGCTGATTTTTACAAGAAGGGCATCAATAAACTGCCAATGCGTTGGCAAAGATGCGTCGATTGCATGGGTGATTACTTCGAATAACAGAAATAAAAAAGTTTGAAAAAATAAGTACTTTCACTTATTGCATACAAAACGGCAATTTCATAGGTAAAGACCTATTATAACAAAAATAAAAATATTCAGAGCCAATGACTTATTTTTACAGCACTTTTTTTTTAGGCACATAAACCTATCACGTAGAACCATTTCAATTTACTTACTTGCGTCATCTCATCGAACGCAGTCCCTTTATCAAGAGAACAATAATTGCATTCAAAATCAAAGATGTTCGCTCTGATAGGCTGTGAGTATTTTCATTAATTAAGGTCCAACATGCGCCAAGCAACAATTAAGAGGACCGATGGTTGATAAGCGCGAATCGAGTTGATAGTCAGTCTTTAAATCGCGATTATACTTTGTTTGTATTTTGTAAAAAGCTTCACACCTTATTAAAGTTAATCTCAGATTTTTAATGTATAGTGTTGTGAGTTGATTTTCTAAGATAACCCGTTAGTTTTTTTTTAATATTTATAAAACTATAGATATTTCCATATATGTATTGCCTGAGTAATTAGTTAAGTTTATCTTAGATAAACAATATTTCTGAAGAGCATAATAAGTCAAACTCTTTACAATAAAAATGATGGTAAAAATTTAAACACTTCATTATTACTTTTAATTTATAAATAATTTATTGTTTCTGTATTCAATGTTCTATAATAACTACTTTTTCTTCATTATAGAAAATACTAGACAAATAAAACTAGAATGAGACAGGCTCTACGAAACTTCATAGCCCATCTTAATGATATATTAGACAGACATTAACCAAACACTAAAACGGATATTACAACAATGGCATCTTATTAACCGACTTCAAAAAAGGAGGAGGACTCGACTGTATTTTTTTTTATGATTGTTACCTCATACCTTTCGACTGGGTTAACCAATTTTGATGAATTTATTTTTATTTGAAAGCTGGTGCTTCCCGTGTTTTTCTGGTCCAATTCTTGAAGTCGGATTTTTTTCGTTAATATTTTAAATAAAAATTACATTCTAATTTGAAAGTAAGCACATCATAAAAATCGTTCCGGGAACGTTACGTCAAGTTATTTACAAAACATAGCAACTGAAAGTCAAATCATAACCATAAATAGTTGTCTAGAGAAATTTGAATTCATTTACGCTTCTCCTTGCAACAAACTGTTTCGAGACTATAACTTCTATCAATTTCTTAAAAATGCAATATCTATAGACTGCCAATGAATGTCATACAAAATTGCAAGTAAGTTGGGCTAATTGAAAACAGGACGAAACATACAGTAAGTATTCGTCATCACTAAGTATAGGGATGAGGCAATCAATTAAATCGCAGAACGACTAATAGAAGCTCCGTAATAGAGTCACAACTTGTCTGACAAGTGATTCTGTTGGCTTGGGACATAATTAACCAGTTCGTTGTACTAGACGACTTATTGAATACGTCGTTTTGTTTTTTGATACTTTCTTTTTTTCACCAATCAACTGTTATGTTTAAGACAATATTTTAGTAAAAGTAAGAATAAAAACCAACTCCACATTATCTTTAACTGTTTGTTAGCCTGGTGGTTTAAGTCGCTTTCTACTGTGCCAATTGTTCAAATCCCACATGTGAGAATACTTTGTGCGATCCACAAATTGTTATTCTGAGTCTAGGTGTTCTTTGTGTTTGTTTCATGTATGTTTGTAAAGTCCCCCGCTACACTGGTGTATATTAGTAATGCGGGAGTTGTCTTTTTAAACAAAAGAAAAAAAAACACTTTCTATCTCTCCCTCTATAGACGTTTATTTTTCTTATGCAATAAAATGTATGTATGTATTTTAATGCCGAATTCCAGTAAACAAAAAATAATAATAATGATATGATACATAGTTAAATAAGTATTATTACATATATATATATATCTATATTAGGTGTATATAATTCTCGTGTCACGTCGTAGCTCACGATGGGCTTCGAAATAATATAACCGATTTTCAAGTTCTTTTATAAATGTGTGCTTTACTGGCGTGCCTAAGATAGGAGAGTTAACATCACGCTTAGACCAATAGGACCCAAACTTGATTGAAAATAGACTTGCGTGGGTCAACTAACTTATTCTATAGTAGTAGTAACTATACAGAACCGTCATGAACAGTGAATCAAGTGATCTTAGTAATACGTTTATCCGAATAATTTACTGGATTTGTTTGTGTATAATGATGGATACGTATATATTGTGACATGCTATAGTTTAAATAGTTTTATAATATTATAAATAATCCAAAAAAGTGATTTTTGAATTATTGGAATTTGAGTCAATATAACTTAAATAGGTATGTATCAAAATTGAAACTTTTTGTTTTTCCGGTTTTTAAGAAGTCTTATTTATTATTTCTTGTAACTTATAATCGCAACAGAATTTTAACTTTCGTTATCTTTAATTTACATTTGAATAATATTCGAATATAATCGCATCATCTCTAACTTCTCAAACTTGGTACTGTACTAAGGGATCGTTATCAGGACCAAGACAGATAAAAGTACCCTAAAGTATTCTATGATTCCTAATCGGCACCAACATTATTTTTACGACACTAAAATTCCCTTTATCCTAGCACCATCTGACAGAATTCTAAAATGCCCTTCAAATCTAAAACAAAAGAGCGAACGCAAGCAGTTTACGATTAAGGCTGGGAGCTTAACCCTTCGTTCACTCCCCTTAAACAACGTGGAAGTTTAACGAAAAAGTCGACGTTTAAACGCGCTATTTAACCCTGCCGGTAATCGGAACACAAACAATGGCAGAGTGAAATAATGTCGAATTCCCTCGGACAAATTAGGCGACCTTTTTAGGCGGTGGCGGTGGGTTAAAATAACAAAAAGAACTTTTATTCCGATGTTATTTCTGTTGCCAAGTTTGACCGAGTTGTACAATTACATTCGTAGATATGAGAAAAGTCAAATTCATTTCGTAACTCGTTATGAGTGTGGTGAGCTCCTTATTGGGGTGCACCCATTTTGGTTGTTGTAAATTATAAACTTAGGAACTTTAAGACTTGTTTCATATTTAAGGAAAATTTTCAGACAAGAGCTACATTAAAATTTAAGAACTGTACCGAGGGTAAGATATATATTCTGAACATATCATTTAATTATATGATAATAGATTCTGTAGAAAGCTGGAATAAACAGATGAATTTAATACAACACAGTTGTTAGTTATCAGGTTAGACAAGGGTTAGGTAGACAGTGTATAAATACCCAAGAATCCATATCAACTGGAACCGTAAGAAACTCTTATTCACTTGTTCCAATTTTGATAATCTGTCTAAGAATTCAGTGGTCAGAAATCTAGTTGAATTGTATTTTAGGCTCTGCGGCTGGTTATAGAGTAAATTAATATAAAAAAATTAGGTACTTTTCTACTATTCAAATAGCAACTACTTCATACCGGAGTCTGTTAAAATATATATTTTTTTATGGAATAGGGAGCAAACGAGCAGACGTATCGCCTGATGGTAAGCGATTACCGCCACCCATGAACACCCGCAACACCAGAGGCGTCACAAGTGCGTTGCCAGCTTTTGGGGGATAGGGGAGGGGTGGGGATATGGGCCTCCGGTACCCACCCGGTGAAAAATAGTGCTTTTTTACACCGGTTTTTTATTTTTTTTATTTAAAACTTTTTGCACTTTTGTACATAGGTGGACTTAATGCCCAAAGCATTCTCTACCATTTTTCTGTGAGGCCGTGATATGTAAGCAAAAGTAACGTGTATAGGTATAATTGCATTTTTTTGAAAATGAATATTGCCAAAACAATAACCATAAAGTATATACATCCATTAAAGTTCATAAACATGTTCTATCATCGCGATCCTAAACGGAGGTATATTACTTGTACGTGTAGAAAACAATCTCTTTTTTATACTCCACGTTCGTGAACACGTCCACCTAAATATAAAGATATTGCTAGCGTACGGTATCCACTTTTCATATTTATGTGATAAAAACATTAGGTCCAATTGGATATCCCTATTTGGGGGAGCAGGAATAGATGTTTTATAGATATCCCAAATAACCCAATATGTTTTGAGATATTACGTGGAGTGTTAAGAGCAAAAGAAAATGTCATTACGTTTCTTATGCTTGTTGTTACGTTGGGTTTTATTTCTGATTTGATTGTATAGTAGCGAGATGAAAAAACAAATCTGAAGCTAATATTCGAAGGTAAAAAAAGTCTTATATCGCTTGTACGAAAAGTAAAAATAACCATCAAATGCTATTATCCATTAAATCAAAACTTTCTCTAAAATATATATTTGTCGGCTCCTTGGATTATTTTACGTTAAGTTTATTTTTGAAGTATTTAAATTTTATAATTACTAATGACCCTTGTATCTGAACAATGTACTTACATTTTTTTAAAACATTGAATTTTTAAAATTAACAGCAACATAGGAACACCATGTAGCAAAAATAATATTGACTGTAATTTTCCACGATGCTTGAACTTTATCGGTAAGATATGAGGGTCCAAAACCATTTTTCAGATATTAATTCCTAACAATCGTAAAAGTTATTTTCATGGTAGCCCTAAAATGTTATTACCACTTTCACTGGAAAATACACTTTCTATAGACTTTATCTCGTATTCGCTTTGTCTACAAACAGGGACTTAGATTGCCATAACAATAAAGAAATAACAGTTTGTGTGGTAAACTTTATACAATTTGAAGCTCGCGCAAGTTCTTGAAAAACATTGTGGGATTCTATAAGCCTTGGAATATAAATCTATAATAGACTCCGAGAACGAGGAACTCCGCAAGAATCCATGTAATGTAATCAGATATTTGAACAAAGGTTAGGATACACTTCACATGATGCTATGCTTGCGTATAACGTTACTTCTCTCTAGTTTATTACTAAACACACGTTACAGGAAGTATTGGATTAATGTTAAGAATTTTACAACACTTACTAATTTCTATTAACTAGAAAGGTTAAGTTTATAAAGGACCGGACTTTTGGATAAATCATAGGTCTTCTAGATACTGCAAACTTTAAAAAATTACAAATAGTAATTGTTTTTGGTTGGTAAATGACTTGTTGTTTAAAATGCGGGAAATATTGGCTTTTTAAAGATCATCAACAAAGACATGTAGAAAACTTCAAGATGCATAGCAAACTTACACATATATGTAGATGCTGCTGATAATAGAACTTAATGTACATAATGTTCTGGTAACCATTCTGATATGATTGTGCCCAGAAATTATTCTCATACCAAAAGCACGCACGTATAATACTTAAGGTTATACAATACACGTTGGATGATATTTTTTCATTTTTTATTTTCACTCGTAAAAAGTCGACAACAAGCCGAATAAGCCGAGACAATAAAAGATCTTTCAAGGTTGATGAGACAAAAGTAATGATTATTGCCCACGGTTGTTGATCCGAACGCTTCTGGCCACTTGCGCCTATAATTTTCGATGGTACAATAGTCTTCTCGAATTTCGTTGATGAAAGTCGTTTTGTTCGTTGAATATTCTAATTTCGTGACAGACGGAGTTAT
The DNA here is from genome assembly GCA_949125395.1 of Diaphora mendica. Classification (NCBI taxonomy): domain Eukaryota; kingdom Metazoa; phylum Arthropoda; class Insecta; order Lepidoptera; family Erebidae; genus Diaphora; species Diaphora mendica. Next base: position 28,507,306 of record OX421311.1, read on the forward strand.
TATAAAAAAATGTTATTTGATTTACAAATCTTGCCTTATTTAAAATACCTATGTAAATTGAAAAATAAATAAGTTAATATCTTTTAGTAGTGAACTATGGAAATTCTCAACATGAAAGCACTAAATCACAACAACATTTCAATTTAGCGATTTATGAAGATTTTGTAGTCAAAATATTGCAAGCGGTGACGCGAGAAGAGTTGAATGGCAACGACTACCTACAACGGGACGTGATCGGCGCGTACACATAAACATACCCACAGACGAACACAGATTAGAGGGCTTGTAATGGCGGATGGATGTTATGCTGTATTACTTTAATCGTCATCAACAATTGTAGCGTTAACAAAAATACTTAATATTATTTTCAAGTATGAGCTGTCTAGGTGATACCTACATACAGTACCTATAATATTACATCATGGAATAGAAAATCTAGGGTAAAACATTTTAATGTATTTATGTACCCCGGGTACCTGCTGTTAAGTTATTGATATATACTGTAAAGCGTTCTAAACGATCGTGAATTATTTTTTATTTTAATCAAACTGTTTTAAACAACTACACTTATGGAATGTTTTCATAGTATAAAACGAATTCGCTCTTGCTGTATGTACGCTTAGATCTTTTAAACTACGCAACGGATTAAACAGCGGTTTCCACCATTATTAAGGTTATATTTAAAAAAAACTTAATTCGGCAGTGGATGCGACAGGTTGATTTGTAAGCTTAAAGCTAAAGCTTAAGTGAATAATCAGTGAGAAAACAATACATAGAACACATAATTTCCAAAAGACGATGGCAAAGACCACGAAAACCACAACTAACAAGTAACAAAATGTTCTTGAATTGCTGACGCTACGCCAGCCGAAGGCCGCGTCAAAAGTTATACATGATTGCGTTACATAAGTCATCATCATCATCAAATTTTGTGAATCTGTCGTAAGGAGGGACCGAACCGTTATTAGGGTTCTGTAATTGTTAAAGAAATTACCGTGAAGCTTGGGATTTGTCACTGTACCGGTAAGATGAAACATAGTGTTTACATTGCTCTTTGTTATGAGACAATTGATCAATTTTCTATAAAAACAAACAATTTAAAGAAATACTTTGTAATTATGAACACGCGCCAACAATGATGAGCGTAAGTCTTTCACAAGATTCGGGAGTAGGGGTCTACTATTTTAGGACATAAACTCGCAGTAACATTAAACTCCAAGTGTCGTAACTACACTGGAATGACTTAATAAATATAATATCATAGACAAAGCAGAATTTACAGCAGATATTGAACAAAGTCCTCATAATTGCTTTCTATACTATAAAAACTAAGGCAGAACCTTTTCTTGTTGAACAAATTTCTTCGTAAACTAGTTACGATCTATTCCAAGTGAGTCATGATTGATGTTCTGCCGACGACGCAAGGCACGCCATAATGCTACTAAAATTAGAACTTCGCTTAGTTAGTTACAGTTTTCGTTTGATGAGTTGGTAAAGTATAGACAAGCGGCCTCGAAAATACCCTATAGGTAATTTGATGGTATAAACTGCCTTCTGTAAAGGGAAATATGGGCCGTCGTGCATTTTTTATTCCATATTTTAGGACAACTTAAAGACAACTGCCAGGTTCAGACAAAACTTTTATACAAAGCCCTTTCCCTAAGCAGTAACTGACTACATTCAAGATATTTAAATCACAGACAAATCACGATTACTTTACCATCATAAGTGAAGCACGCATCAATAGAACCCAGAAACTATATTAATAGTTATTTTTAACTACGGTGTTCTATTCGATAGTCTTTGTCTAAAAGGGGTTGCACAAAGTCGTATATTTTGAAGCCAGACAGACAATATGATGCAGATGACAAGCATATTGTTTCTTCGTTAGGATTTGTTATTAACACAACCAAATCACGTATTGAAAATACGAAAATGAAGGTCACAACAATTCCAAAACTCTACCCAGAAAATGTTGATTTGGACGCAAATAACAAATTAGTCAAAATAAATTGGATTGAGACACGATATCGCCTCTGCTATTAATGTTATGGATCGCGTTATATACATACTGATTTAACTGTCTGCGTTGCGAAAGAAGACTTCAATCTGCAGATTGTAACATAAAATGCATTTTATGATATGTGTGGCTCAACAACCGGCAACGTACTTGTAACTTTTGAGCTGTCTGTGGTACAGTTACAAGGAGATGACCTGAGATGAGGAGATCCTGATCTAAAGCTAAGCTAAAGCTAAATTACTAATTCTGAAAGATTTATACTCTTTGCGCTGTAGCAGGATGCGGGTGACTTTCGTCGTTTCGTTCGTTTCACTCTTGAAAGTTGCCGCGATTTAAAAATTATGACTTAGTATTTCCGCTGTACCACATTCGCCATATATTAAATCATTAATAATTAGTAAATTAAATTAAACCAACCAGAATCGTCGTACAGTCAATTGTCACTCGCACCATGCTACAACGCAAAGAGTATAGATACAATCATTTCTTACACAAATTAATAATATTCCTAAAATGCTAATGATACACTCCCATCTAAATAAAAATACTAATTCAAATCGGCGGTTTATTGAAAAAAATATAATTGCATTAAAAAGGTTAAATTATAAATGGGGGTAAAATCCAAAATGAAATAACAAAAATCTTAATTTCATGTAACTTATCTTTCTACAAATTGAGACTACGTGTGGGTTCTATAAAATTTACAGCGCTCGTTGTTTATGTTAATTAACATTCTACGCTGTAAATAAGCTTTGCAAACATCATATTCCCTTCCACGATGTTAGCGTAACAGGTGCATTTCTTCCCGCATAAATTCTACCAGTGAAGGCTAACAGACTGTTGTGAGGTATAGGTTGAAAGCTGGCAAGACATTGCTATAAGTTGATTATCTATGATTTATGATTTATAACTTTCTTTTGTGTGCGTAGTAACTAAAACAACTAAGTATCTAGCGTTAGAAAATATAATCGTAGTACGAATAAAAACATAAAACGATCCACTTCAAATTTCGTTTATTAAAAAACCTAGTCACTTAATGGGTAGCCAATAGAAATTTGTCTTACTTTTGAACATGTTTTATCCAGTGCTGGTATTGTGTCTCCTCGCGTCCATTCTCATTCAGACACTTACCGAAGTAACTGTGCTTAGTGAGTATCTGTATAAATCGAAAGTGGACGCAGCCTCATCCTCCTCACTTCGAATTTAGGCAGAACTACACCGATAACGAGTTGGCATGCATTCTCCGGCAACTACGCCCGCCATCAGTGCATGAATGCCTGTACGTAAACGTTCTGCCCCAAAACTGTCTCCGTCTACAAAACAACCAAGATTTGTTTTATTCTATAGATCAGCCAAATAATTATGTATGAAGTCTTAGATGTTCATCTTATTGACTGTGTTTTTTGCGTTCTTCACTAGTTTACAGTTGCAAATACGTTTATTTTACAATTTTGATACCAGGAATTTATGATAACGATTTTTTTACATCAAAATTATCATTAGCTTCGAGCACTAACAAAGCAACTGCGAAACAAATATAACTAAATATTAATCACTGCTCATAATCATCGTTCTCCTCTACACATTTCAATATCAATCTCGAAAGCTTCATATTTCCCCAGGCAACACATATTATATGAAAATTACTCGGAAATTGCAGCAGCAATCAATATAGAACTTTACCTTAAATTTGAATTCTTAAGGTTTTGCATTTTATAGCATACAATTTAGTAAACTAAAGGCGTGATTGCTACAAGGATTCCCGATGCCGTGCGGTTAAACGTCAATAATTGTATCGAGCGCTTTATTAGTTTACTTGTACCTTTTTTATACATACCTGCGGATGCTTTTTGCATTTCATATTCTAACAATCATAATTAGTTTCTGTTGTTAGTATTATTAACGTCAGCAAAATAAATTAACAAATACTACTATTATACAGCATCGAAATAACAGTGGGTGGTCATAATGAATAACTTCCACTGATGATTCACTTTTTTTAATATTAAAAAAAGTATAAGAATATAATTGAATTTATCATTATTCAGTATTCACCAGAATAATATAGATAAATGTGTATCTCAAGATTGAAACATAATAGATCCTGAGAGATACCACATTAACAATATTATTACGCTAAGCGGATCCTACACACATACACACGGTATCGTTTATAATACACCTTTTTTGACTGTCACTAGTTAAACAGTCAATTCCATCCATCAGTGACCGGAACCGTTGAACATTGAATGGAGCTCAACTCTCAGCGAACACAATGTATTCAAAAACACAATGAACCACTCTAAGACTTGTAAAAATTTTCTATTACAACGTGAAATCGTAAAAATGTCGTTGTACAATAAGAGATCAATCATTTGAGACAAGGTCCTCTCCAGTTGTGGCTGATTTGAAAAATAATATCCACAGGCTGACCCACTTCGAGAGATTTACATTCAAGTTGCGTTGTTGTGTAATTTATCATCCATCACATTCTAGCAAAAAATGATGTGAAAATGTCTTTGCAGTTTTAGAGTTAGGCTTGCCACTGTCGCTACAACTTATCATGTTATGAGCTAGATATTGTATGAAATTAGATTAAATTTTTTGTAATGTATATTTTATACCTTATTTTTTACGTGTGTAAATCCCCTCGGACCGTCACCCCACCGGGGTTTGCGGCGGGGCGGTGTGTCGGACGGTATATTTTATACCTACTTTGAGGTATTTAACTTTATTTTTTATCAAATTTAATGTTATACTTTTATTAAGTTATAACAAGAAGCTATGTCTGTACTTTTTCTGCTATCATTATCATCACAGCTTTGAGATGTCTCAGACGTCCTTCAAAGTATGAATACTATTTTTCGTGGCCATCTTTGATCTATTGGTTTGTGCTAGAATATACAGCTATAGGTACAAAAGGTATAGCTATAGGTACAAAAAATTGTTAGGAACTTCAAGATACGTTTTTGTTGTTAAAAAAGTTTAGTAGAGCACACTGTCCGTATTTTACCTATCATAAATATGTGGTAGCAAAGCATTTATTGTCACGGCAACGGACATTCATGAGTGGGTGGAATTGTCCGTAAAATGTAGTTACAATATATTTACATATCAGTGTCTTAAACCAGTTTATTTTTAGTACGAAATGTTTTTCAAATATTAGATCACTTCTTTTATGGTACATTTCTTGCGGGTTTACGATCATATGTGTAGTGAGTTGGGTATATTGTATGAATAAACTAGATCTATATTGTTTTCTTATTATTCCTAGAGAATTTTACACTAGCCACACGAATGCCAGACAAGCAGTATTGTCCGATAATATTCATATGATAGTCATGATTGTTATTTACTGATGCAAAGCCGCGCATGTTTAGATGTAGAGACTCTAAAAAAAATTAAACATCTAGTTTTTACCTGTGGCATCGCACGCATGTATGTCGAATAAAAGTCCTTCTTCAACAATCAACGTATCTCGTAAAATCGGTGAATCAAGAAAAACTATTTCAATTCTCTTTAATTGTGTTATGTATTTATATTTTTGGGAATTTTAACGTTACTTAAATTTGTTACAAGTTACCATTACTTATTTACTAGGATTTAAGCTATTTAATACATAATAGTTAATAATAATTAGTTCCGAAAATTTAAATTTTAATTATGTCATGATTTTTGCTTTATAATAAAATAATCCAATTCAATTTTATAAACCGAATATATAATTACTTTAATAATTTAAATATTTCACCTCCAATTATGTAAATTGCGTTAAATTAAACATTTAAGCCGATTTACATTCATTATTGTATCGAATTTGCTGGCCTCGTTCATCATTCGATATGATTTTCGTTGCTTAATTTCTAGTCTTTGAAATTATGTAAATCATGAATCTTATTTAAAAAACATAGCATTATATTTATTAACCGACTTCAAAAAAAAAGCGGCCAAGTGCGAGTCGGACTCGCCCATGAAGGGTTCCGCAGCAACAAGTAACATAATATATTTTATTTTTATATTTGTGTTGATTGAATGAAAGGTAAATTGCAGTTTACGATTTATGACGTATTAAAAAAACTGCTTACTAGATTTCGTTCAAACCAATTTTCGGTGGAAGTTTGTATGGTAATGTACATCATATTTTTTTTTAGATTTATCATGCTATTATTTTAGAAGTTACAGGGGGGGGACACATTTTACCACTTTGGAAGTGTCTCTCGCGCAAACTATTTAGTTTAGAAAAAAATGATGTTAGAAACCTTAATATCATTTTCGAAGACCTATCCATAGATACCACACACGTATGGGTTTGATGAAAAAAAAATTTTTGAGTTTCAGTTCTAAGTATGGGGACCCCCAAAATTTATTGTATTTTTTTTATTTTTGTGTGAAAATCTTAATGCGGTTCACAGAATACATCTCCTTACCAAGTTTCAACATTATAGTTCTTATAGTTTCGGAATAAAGTGGCTGTGACATACGGACGGACAGACAGACGGACAGACAGACAGACAGACAGACATGACGAATCTATAAGGGTTCCGTTTTTTGCCTTTGGCACGGAACCCTAAAAAGGAGGAGGTTCTCAATTCGACTGTTTTTTTTTTTCTAGTATTTGTTTTAGAGAAGCATATCTTTGGCGTCTACTGACCAATGACCTATCAGGTTTCTAGATTATTATTATTTAAACACAACTCCCGCACTAGGAATAATCCTGTCTTTACTAAATACGGTAAAATTAAATACATACCGTTTTACCGTGGGAGAGCCACGCTTCGGCATGAATGGGACGGCTGGACCGAAGTGATATCACGGCCTCACATAAAACCGGTGTGAAATAGCGCTTGCGTTGTGTTTCATCGAGTAAGTGAGGATACCGGAGGCCCACACCCAAACCCCTCCCCCTATCCCCCAAAGGCCGGCAACGTACTTGTGACGCCTCTGGTATTGCGGGTGTCCATAGGCGGCGGTAACCGCTTACCATCAGGCAATACGTCTGCTCGCTTGCCCGCTATTCAATAATAAAAAAAATACATGAAACGGACAAAGTACACCCTCACTCAGAACAACAATTTGTGGATCACACAAAGTGTTGTCCCATGTGGAGTTTAAACCCACAAAACTAAGCGCAGTAGAAAGCAACGAGTTGGCCGCTTAAACCACAACGCTATTCTTGCAGTCAAAGTTACAAGTCAACCAGTACTCACGTAATTGCAAAGAAATAAGCAAGAAAAAAAAAAAAAAATATATATCTACTCGCATACAAATAAGTATAGGATATAATTATATGTTTCATATTTTTTTTAGTATCGGTAATTTTACAATCGAGCAAATCTATAACATTATTATGAAACAAATGATGGTACATATTTATGGCTTCCAAATAGGCCAATAAATTAACACTCAACAATGCATAGCATTCGCTCGGAGATCAGTTCAAGTCATAAATAATTTATGAAATCTATTTATTAATTAATAATGAAGTGGCCGACTAAATTATATAAGAGAAATAGTCTTTTTATGTGGACGAGATATATAACTCATTTCTTATGATTCATATTTCTTACTTCGCTATTGTTTGGTGGACATTCCTTCTGAATGCATGATATTCGACCGAGAATGTAATAATTGGAGCGTTTATCCTGCGGCTGTGAGAAAAACAAATTGGTATCCTGTGTATCCTCCCCTTAGGCCGAATTAATTTAGGTGCATCTTGTTCGGTTTCGATCTCAGATCATGCTTACGTTTGACTTGCTGCTTTGAATAGTAACACTGTTTGTATAAGTGGAAGTGAGTACTGTGTGCCAATGTCATAAAAATCTACCTATTTTTCAGATTTCGTTTTCTGTTTAGTAGCTATTAGGTACAAGGTTCCGAACAACTGCTTGTTAAAACACTTTACATAAAAGAAAAACCGGCCAAGTGCTAGTCGTACTCGCGTACCGAGAGAAATAGGGTCTTGACAGACAGACAGACGGACAGGAAAGTGATCCTATGAGGGTTCTTTTTTTTCCTTTTGAGGTACGGAATCCTAAAAATGGATAAAAATAATCCTTGTAGCAGTTTGTACCTACATCGTGTGAAAATGTAAGCTAGAGTGGAGTAGATCTTTTTGAGTTTTTGAAGCATAAACAAACCAGCTAAACATTTTTATATATATATAGATTATAAACTTAAGCAACGCCAATTCTCGAACAAGATTATCTCACGTTCTGATCGCTACGATATAATCAAACTCACGTATCGTTCGGTCCATTTGCTGATTTGCAGAATGAGCATATTGATACCATACAAGTAAAATCGGATGCGAAAGTTCTAGAAAGGAGAAAATTGATTGAACCGCGGTCGGTTATTCCAATCTTCTTAAATATTTAAGTCAATTGATGTTCGTTTGTCACTCTAAAACTCGAGAACGGCTAGGCCGATTTAGCTGATTTTGGTTTTGAAATATTTGTCGTAGTACAGGGAAGGTTTAAACGGTAAAAAATTATAAATAACTTGAAAATCCAAATGTCACGTGTACGAAGTAGCGGGCACAGCCAGTAATCTAATAAATATAACTTTACGTTTGAGCTCGCGTAATTTATTTAATCATAATACATGTAAAATATTTTAAACATTTATTTTTTATGGAATAAGGGGCAATCAAGCAGACGTATCGCCTGATGGTAAGTGATTACCGCCGCTCATGGATACCCACAACACCAGAGGCGTCACAAGTGCGTTGCCGGCCTTTGAAGGATGGGAGTATGAGCCTCCGGTATCCTCACTCACTCGGTGAAACACAGCGCAAGCGCTGTTTCACACCGGTTTTCTGATACTGGTTTTCTGTTTTCTGAAATAAATGTTTTTCAAATATTTTTTGATTAGATATTAATACAATTCCCATCTCCAATTCTGAAAAATTCCGAAATGTTGATAGATTCAAGTTCATTGCTGTCGTTATTTATGTAGTAAAGAGATAAATAAAAAAATATTTGTTGTTTAAAGCTACTGTAGTTTTTAACTACTAGTATTAGAAAGCCCATATAAGAATAGTCCGAGTAGAGTAAATTAATTTTATTACTAAAGGCTACTATTGAACTGGAAATGTATTCCTTGTGTACATATATACATACACATTGACTGCACGTTTGACCTAGTGGTTTAACGGTCACCATGCCGTTTCCTACTTCGCCAAGTGTCGTGGGTTCAAATCCCACGTAGGACAACACATTGTGTGATCCACAAATTGTTGTTCTGAGTCTGGGTGTTCTTTGTGTCCGTTTCATGTATGTTTGTAAAGTCCCCCGCGACACAGGATTTACTCCTAGTGCGGGGGTTGTCTTTAAAAAAGAAATTGTGAGACAAAAAGAAAGGAGAGTAACTGCAAAACAACAAAAAAACTTTCTCCTATTCTTATATTATATTTTACTTTAGGTTTTAGTAAAAAAAAATAACAAATTAAGATACCAAATTAAGATCGACCATCTTCATCGGAACCGTTTTTTGTTTTTTTTTTTTTTTATGGAATAGCCTGGCAAACGAGCAGACGTATCACCTGATGGTAAGCGATTAGCGCCGCCCATGGACACGCGTAACACCAGAGGCGTCACAAGTGCGTTACCGGCCTTTGGAGGATGTGGGGGGAGATAGGGGGAGGGGTTGGGGTATGGGCCAACGGTATCCTCACTCACCCGGTGAAACACAGCGCAAGCACTATTTCACACCGGTTTTCTGTGAGGCCGTGGTATCACTCCGGTCGAGCCCATTCATGCCGAAGCGTGGCTCTCCCACGGTAAAGTAAAAAAAATATCAACTATGGACTTAAATGCATTATTTTTTCCAGACATCGTTAGTAAATAAAAATAAACTTCAACGAAATTAACTTTAAATTTCCAAGTAAGATGGTATGGGATAATATTTTAAATCTAATATCGTATACATGTGAAGTTATCAGAAGCGTTCATCAACAGTAAACTGGATTCATACTAAACATGTCAACACAGGACACCAAATGTAATAAAAACAAGTTACATTACTCAAGCAATAAAAATAAATGACATTACAATCTTAAAACGTTTTCACTACTTTTCAACCGACTTAAAAAAGGAGGAGGTTCTCAATTCGACTGTATTCTTTTTTTTTATGTTTGTTACCTCATAACTTTGGACTGGGTGAACCGATTTTGATGATTCTTCTTTTATTTGAAAGCTGGTGCTTACCGAATGGTCTTATTTAAATTTGGTCCAGTTCTGACATGTCATCCATGAGAAAACCATATAAGTCTTCAATTTGCATAATGTATGTACGCGACAAATTAACGAATAACTCAATATTCCCGTATGGTCCCATTTAAATTTGGTCCAGATTGAAGTCGGTTTTTTTTGTTAAAATTTTGTTAGTAGCTTATTAACCTTGAACATTAATAGATAACTCTACAATTTTGCAGCGGAGAAAACTGATATGAATACTACCATCTAAATCAAAAATAAATTCAATAAAAAATTATTCACTTGTTTTTTAATGTTTGAAGCGCTCTTAAAATTGCATGTAATTAAAGTATTTTACTTGTTGGAGATTTGATAAAAATAAATAAACGCTCAAATTCTCTTTTTTTTTTTTGTTTTAAAAGACAACTCCCGCATTACGCATACCTAAACATCCTGTGTCGCTGGGGACTTTACAGACATACATGAAACGGACACAAATAACACCCAAACTCAGAACAACAATTTGTGGATCACACAAAGTGTTGTCCCGTGTAGGATTTGAACCCACAACACTTGGCGAATTGGCAAGCGGCGTGGCGACCGCCTAAACCACTAGGCCAACCGTGCAATAAATAAACAACAATGAAATAAACAATAAAAGTACAAAATATATTCAACAAACTTTAACATGATGTTCAGCGAGCCACTCAGGGGTCATTTTTAATAAACTTGTATGTTTTTAAGGTAATCGAATAAATAAAATAATTAAGAAGTGTCCACATAATGTGGTAATTAAAGCCACTAACTAATAAATAATAAAATTAATTGAAGCAGGAAGTTACATATTGTCAAAATATTACAAATGACTCTGCCTATTTGTCTTAACTCCCATATTATAAGCTTTACTGATTGTAATCAGTACAGAATTTAAATTTTGTACGTTTCCATAATGACTCTAGATACAATCAAGTTGTGGGTACAAAATATATGTGTGTTTTACAATGAAAACATGTATAATCTAGCAATCAGAAATTTTGTTAGTATATTTGAGAGTTTTCGGAATTTAAACTCATTAAACACTAAAGAATGAAATGTTCAACTGTAGATAAATAAGGACGGCAAGTGAGCTTTGGAGAAAATCATACATAAGTAGAAGTATCGTAATGTGGAACCATATTGAAGCTCCAATGAATTGAAGGGGTTCAGATATTTTAGGTGGCTGCGTATTTCGACTTAATTACGAACTTAAAACACTGATAACCCCTTCCTATCAGATTGTCAAATAGATCACTATTTAAAAAACGTCATATAACGTTTTTATTCAATTAGATTTTATTTTTAAATTATTTTCTAATACATTTATTACGTAAATTAAGCCTAACACTCAAACTTTTATAGTTACTATGATAAAAATTCTAGCTACATACTATTTAACGAAATATCAAAACTAGGGGAAGCCAAAATAATAAGTTGTTTTAAACATCCAAATAACTGCACAACTGACCAGTGCGGTCTCTAGATAAATGTTGATATAACCTTTATGACCTTCAAATTATATATAAATTTAATTGAAATCACATATGAGTACATAGTTCTAAAGAAATTATCTAGAATCAACTAGAATCACGTACACCACTGTGCCGATGTAAATCCTGCTAGTTCCAACTGCGTGTAACTTAAGACAGGGTTGTAGGTCGTTTTCGTTCACTAGAAACGTATTTTGAGAGTAAAGATGTACCTACTCTAAAGTATCAAACTGACTCAATTTAAAATATGAATCGTCTGTAACGTCTGTCATGACAGAATAGTGGTTTAGCTAACATATCTATCTTCATTAACAGCAGTGCTAGGGCAAAAACGCTTTACACAGTAGTCTCAGACAAACTGTTTTTTTTTCATATGCGATAATTCCGATTAATTGTAATCTGAATAAGTACGATTAAATTTCGCTATACTACAAAAGTTTTAGTCAATCACCAGCTAAGACGCCATTCTATTTTTTTTCTTTACTTTTTAAAACTATTAATTGTTAGGTATGTGTTTTGATGACAGCCCTAATATACAGTTGCAGAATAACGGCCATTGCAATCGTTTCAAATCTCGCAATGAAATATGAGAGACCTGTGAGTTTTATTTTGAACTCCGTGATACAAATCTGTTGTCTAGTTTTGCTAATTAATGATCCAGCAAACGTAAGCAACTGCCTTCGTTTGTAAAGCAAGTTTGCTTTAGCCCTCATTTTGCAACTATTTTAACATTAACTAATTTGAACTTAATATAAGTTAACGCTAATGTTAGAAAAGCTGTAGTAAACGGGACTAGATCCTTTATTTCGTTTAAAGTTTTTCCTGTGCAAAAATTTCTTATCGCATATCACACACCTGACGTTCGGAGAGGTAATTATATCGGACTCAAATTTATTAAAACCTCATGACGTCTAAGATACCACTAGCCGGGAAATCTGGAGTCCCCTATAAAGGGCATCTCCGGTATCTCGACAGCCCAGGCCTCGAGCTAAGGCCTGTAGGTAACCCTATCATTTGTAAGGAGCAAGGGTATTATCTTCCCCATGCCTGGGAGATTATGAGAAGAGGGAACCGAGAGTGCATATGTTTTTGCGCACACACACTTGTGCACTTTGAAATCACCTGCGTAATCTGGTCTCCGTTGAAACTAGCTGTCGTGGTCGAGATTGGCTGGGAGTACATCTTCATAATTCTCTTCCTAAAGGGTGAGTCCACCACAATGTGTAATCCACCTGAGGTCACATTACCTGGAACGGAATACAGCAATTAATCGTGATTTATATTTCATCTCTAACTCTTCGAGAAGAATATACTGGCGTGGATATAAAGAGAACTATTCATTTATTAAACAAGCCTGTTATATATAAATTATGTTATAAAAGTATTTATTACATTACACTACTCTGTTCTTACTTTACCACAAACAAATAAAACACAAATTACGTGCGAACGTAGCTATCTTGAATAAACGACTCAGCAATCTAATATATTACACATTACTGAATCATTAAATATGGGCGGCTAACATCGAGCCAATACATTTAGAACTAATTATCTGATACACAGCCATAAAGCCCTCTGCTTATTACCAACCTAACAATAATGGCCTGTGGTACGACATAAATTCATTTAAATAAATCCAACGCGACGGATACGTTCAAGAAATTAGAAGACTATTTCTCTAACTCGAATAATTTTATGGGAATAATATTAATTGACAAATATAAATATATTATCTCCTAATTGGTATCACAATATATTACATTTAGAACTGAATAATTAATGCACATATTTAAAAAACTAAGAACTTGTTTTAACAGACTAAAACTAATCTAGTTTACACTGAAAATATATAAACATTCTTAAACATTTGTCTAAATAATATTTATTTATGATTTTTTAGTTATTTGCTAGCAATATAACAGCTTATAAATATAATCTATACTAATATATAAAGCTGAAGAGTTTGTTTGTTTTTTTTTAACGCGCTAATCTCAGGAAATACTGGTCCGAAAAAATATTTCAGTGTTAGATAGCCCATTTATCAAGGAAGGCTATAGGCTATATCGGATATATATCCGATATAGCCTATAGCCTTCCTTGATATATATATATATATATATAGGAGCTTCCTTATATATATATAGGATATATATCCGATATAGCCTATAGCCTTCCTTGATATATATATATATATATATAGGAGCTTCCTTATATATATATAGGATATATATCCGATATAGCCTATAGCCTTCCTTGATATATATATATATATATATAGGAGCGGCGCATCAATGAAGAATGTTACAAAAACGGAGGAAAATTATTACGCTACGGGCAACAGAAGACGCAAACGACAGCTAGTAAAAAAGAAAGCGAGATTCTCTATTTGAGATCAATCTGACCACAGCTAACACAACAAGGCAGAAATATCAGGGAGTTCAAAAACCACATACACAATTTAAAAATCAAATTAAAAAATTGTGATACCACGGCCTCACAGAAAACCGGTGTGAAATAGTGCTTGCGCTGTGTTTCACCGAGTGAGTGAGGATACCGGAGGCCCATACCCCAACCCCTCCACTATCTCCCCCCCCCCCATCCCCCAAAGGCCGGTAACGCACTTGTGACGCCTCTGGTGTTGCGGGTGTCCATGGGCGGCGGTAATCGCTTACCATCAGGCGATACGTCTGCTCGTTTGCCGGTCTATTCCATAAAAAAAAATATATTGTAAAAATGTTTGACAAACGAGGAAAACACTCAACAAAAGCAAAAATTACATTAAACTCCGAGATAAAAACAACTGAAATCAGTTAAAAGAAACTACACGATGTAACAACAATAAAATATTTTTTATTTCACACCAATAAAGATATTTTTATATGAATACTGCATCAATAGAGATAATAAAGCTTTAATACGTATCATAAAAATCCTGAAGATACTTCGGGAATTATTTTGTTTTATCGTTTCAATTTTATTTGCCGGCATTTAAGTTCTCTGCAATATTCGTGGTCAAGGAAAGGTTGTAAACGATAAAATTATTAAACAGAAATTTTTATCGCAGTGAAAATTATTGCGCTGTAATAAATTCACTGATTTATTTTTAAACAATCCACTGAAGACTAAAGATGCAAATTAAATCATAGTGACAGTAAACAAATAAATTTTATGAAACAAAAGCACAGCTGATTGTTATAATTCACGCATACTTAGATTAGAGACAACATCTTGTTCATAACTTATAATATAAACTGAATTGTTTCTTTGTCAAACTCTATTTGCAGAAGATATTAAGTTTATAATAGCTGAGTTTATTATCTCGTGTACGCATCAGTTCGAATTTACAGTTTCATTGTGTGACTTAGTGTTCATCAAATAAATGTTTTAAATAATCTCAATGGCAATAAAACGTATGTCTATACTAATATTATGTTAATTGAAAGTAGCTCTGTATATTACTCTTTCACGGTTAAACTGTAGCACCAATTTTAATGAAATTTGGCATAGAGATACTTTGATTTCCTCAATAACCGCGCGATTTACACGGCCGGAGCCTCTGGTAAAAGCTACATAGGTATGCAAATGTAAAAATTACTTTTTAAATCAAAGAATGATAAATATTCTAGTGTACAAAGATCAAAGAAAAACTTAAAAGATTATGTTTTTGAAGAAGACAAATGGATTAAAGTGTCGCATTTGGAAGATTAAATAAAACAGAACACGTAAAGTATTAACGCTGCTTAACTTACATGAACTGAGAATCACCAGGCACCATATAGCGCAGAACATCAAAGTAGTGAAATTATCTGTCCATCTATAGTCATCAGATTAATGTACATAACTTGAGCCTTCTGGACTAAAAATACTGGAATCAAAGGGGCTGGAACGAGCAAACGAAGATCATTCTATTTATGTTAATGTCACGGGCGTGAGGAAGCGTTTAAATCCAGTCATTAATTATTGTCACGGGTAAGACAAAATAGATAATACATTTTCTATTTGTTACCCTCTACGTGCTCTTTAAAGAGCAAGACGAAAGAAATAACAAGGAAATAAGTAGTACTTCAGACCAACAGATTGATGATAGAGGAGTGTTGAAAAAATGTGTCCTTAAAATTATGGATGGATTCCTTGAGAGTATTCGCTCCTAAACGAGTTTTTCGGTAATGACGTAACTCTCACACGTGATAGAATGAAGGTACATTAAATATCATTTTGTCAAGCTTCATAATTTATGGACTTGGATTTTATTAGTATGAACTATGGGAGCTATTTACAATTTTTTATTACTCATTAGAAAGTGCCTTGTTATTGTTTATACTTCCTGTGAATATAAAATGTTAGACGGGTTGTGTAAAAAAGTGTTTTATAATACCTAGAAGATTATGTCATATTTTCCGAGTATCTTTTAAACTACGAGTACGTAACCTAGGTAACCTTTTAAATGTCAGAAGTCATTGCTAGTATTTTTGAATAAAACAATCTACAAATCTAATTACCAGTGCATATATGTTTCAAAATTGGTTAATTAGGTATTTATTAGTGAAATCATTCGTTTAGATAACGGGTTATAATAACTTACTAAATTTAATATGTAGCGTCATTATCTTAAAATACTGATTTTGATAGGATACAGATAATCAATTACTACCTTTTCCCAAAGCAGGTAGATAACTCATACTGTCCGAAAGCAAAGCCAAAAAAGCTTAAAACGGATTGTAATCATCATAAATGTAATTAAAGACTGGAGGCGGTCAGTTTCTTTGTGAATTAACGGTAATCAATTAAAACAAATTTATTGCTCCCTGTTAATATAAGTTGAGATTTAAATAAAAACTTGGAGCATCTTGTTATAGTTTCCATGATAAATATTATGCTTTGAGAACCAGTTCTTTAAATGTAAATGTTAATTAGTAACGATCAGATGTAAGTAATAGGTCTGTTGATGAAAAGTTTATTCTGGAAACGTGAATTTAAATTAAATAGACATGTTTTATTGAAAACTTTAAAATGACTACGAAGAATAATAAGAACATAAAAATTGATGCCATTATTAAGCGGTCGACAACAGTGGGTACCAGGAACACATTAGCCCGAGATCATCCAGTGATTAAGCGTGGAGGGAATGAAACAAAAAGTGAGGCAATACTTACTAACCGAGGCGGCAAGATCGTAATAAATCTTCCCCCTTCCCATACAGTCATACAATCACGTCGGTCCCTATAGACAAAAAGTGTTATAATTAGGTTAAACTCGACGTACTTACATATTGTTCTCTAATTAATTTTGCTTACAAATATGCTGTAATGATCTGAATGTTTTTATAAAATCTGATTTAAAACTGACTGTATTGAAAGACTAATTTCAATTTGTTAAATTCATTCATCTATTCAACGTTTTCAATATTTCAAAGGTTTCATAAATTGAATTTCTACTATTTATAATATCTTTCTAAACGATAGACAATACAAATAAGAATGAAATTAAGCCAAGTCTACATTAATTTGAATTAATTAAAACAGATTATACAAATAATAAGATACATTTTATTAGTTATATTAATTTGTAGATAACATTTTAGCGTACATAAAATACATGTTCTTCAAAGTACGAATTTAAATCATTGTTATAAACATTATTTAACTAGTATTCATTAATGAGTTTGTATAAATAGGAGTTATTAACAAACTTTGCGCAATTCTTTGTTAATAAATATATTTTCATATCACTAAATACTACAATAATATACAAATTTTATCAAAAAAACCGACTTCAATCTGTACCAAATTTAAATGGGACCACACGGAAGCACCAGCTTTCAAACAAAAAATAATCATCAAAATCGGTTCACCCAGTCGAAAGTTGTGAGGTAAGAAATATAAAAAAAAAACAGTTGAATTGAGAACATCCTCCTTTTTTTGAAGTCGGTTAAAGAAAGAAGTAAGTCTTCTTTTTTGGTATAAATATGTTACGAGAATTATAGTAACCGTATGTATCATTGCATTAAACCGTGGCCGAACACAGATGGTGCTTAGTGCGAGTAGATAGCAAAAGAGAAAAAAAAAACAAAACATTACTGAACAACTTATAATGCAGCCTGTGTGCCGACGTTCGCATCTGCTGTTTTTGTGGACCATACCAGGGAAGTTAGCTAATTAATTTTGGCTACAACACAGTAAGCTGTTAATTGATTCTTCATACTAACATCGCACCAATAACAAATCAATTAGTATTCCAAATTGCCAATTATGAAGACGGTCTACTTTTACGACGATTTTATCTTAATTTAATGTCTATTCTTTGTGTTATTTTGTAGGAAACGGTTAAAAAAATACTTAAGCGTAATGGATAATCCTTGGTGAATAATTTAATAGATACTTTAATAAACTACTTTAATTTTGAATTTAAATAATTTTTACCACTTGTTGTATGGTAGTATACCTTGGAGGCATTAGCTTGAGTAATAGTATGAATCTACTAACCATTCTCCGTCAACCTTTGCAATAGTGGTATGCTTGTTGATCACCACTGTTATTTCAGTATTTGTGACATTTTTACAACTCTTTTTTAAACGAACATTTAAAATCGTCTTTATTTAATTCTTTGGTGACATATATTTTTGCTTTAAATTATTCAATTTCGAATTACAGCTCTGTTGGTTACCAGTATTAAAGTTAGTAAATAAAATGCTTTGCCTGTGTCACCTAATTGACAACTTATCTCTTTAACTCAATGAACACCAACTTTGTCGACTATCATTATTTCTATAAGGAGCTGCATGATATCCTTTGAAGTTCAATGTTTATATCTATCATTGTAATTGCTCTCGGATTCTAAAACTCCACTCGTTTGATATACGGAAATGTATAATGATATTCCTGTTGTAATATTGTGCGAGTTGTTATTCCACTTTGTATAATATAACGATTTGTCACGTTTCTCATAAAAACGTTGTTGCGATTTGTTTGAATTTGCTTATAACACTTTCAAACAAACTCAATAACATGTTTCTTGTGTGAGAAGATTAACTCCCAAAAAGTTATTTTCTTATTAGACGAGATTTATTAATAAAGAACTTAATTTAGGTAAATATCTTCAGAGTTTAACAGTTTTTGCGCAATTAATTGTAATATTTTAGCGACAACTACCGAGCTCCATGAATAATCATTATTTTTGGACATTTTTTATAATGGGTACGATATCGACGTCACAAATGATTTATGGTTTCAAATTCTTTGGTACGCCGTCGCTGAGTACCGGAATCTTTTTTGTGAGACTGCGGTAAGTCTGTGAACATTTAACGCTGATTAAACTGTAAAATTACGGACGCAACGTTCTTTGTGACAGATGCGGCTCCAAATAATAACATTATACACACACGTACAAGGTTACGAGGTAGCAGTGTCATGCGGCAAGCCCTTTGTTGCTTACAAATCCACTTACAGCACAAAGAATACAATGGGTATCTTTGCCAAATTGTAAAATATACACCTAATTATTTGCATTGAAGTGTGTCGATGCGTTAAGGTTTTTGATCCGACGAAGCGGTACTTAAGGCTTATGAAAACATGATTTTAACAATAAGTATCCAGTGGCGTTTCATTATAGTAGGTGGCTGCGTTCCTTTGTTGGCTCTTCCACACTTCTCCATGGTATGCAGTTAATAAAAATAAAAGTTGTACTCCCAAAATAAAGTAAAGATATGTATTATACAAAGAGAATTTTGTTTGCTATGATAACGACCTGAGTCACTAGTAATGTTGACGAAAAAAATACATACCTACCTACTTGAGACGAGTGATCTATAACACCTAATTTAAGCACATCAATCTATTTATATTAATTATTTTATTAAAAGAAATATTTTCTAACAAAATTTTATGATGACAAGGTTTCTTCCCCTAATAAACGCAACCATTCAATAGGCCCAATCAATTTATTTTTTTCTTAACCCCACCCATTCTTCGCATCTCTAAGTAGTTAATATTATGAAATATTACCCGCTGTCGAACCGACACCACCTCTGGTTGAGCTTTCGATTTTTTTCATAAGTTTCGCTTTTTATTTTGGTGAATTTTATAAAAATTTTATGAATGGCCCCTCCGCCCCTTTATCGCTCACGACCGATTGTTTTGTCAGCGCAACACCTGGATGCAAACAAAATGCGCGCACGCATAACGGTCGGTGATTCAAGATGGCGGTCGTTGGTGAGCTTTTGAAGTGGCTTTTTGGATTTATTACTTTTTTGGACTAAACGTACATTTGGTTGCTTTTTGAGTTCGATAGTGAAGTTACATAAAAACAAAGCTGTATCTAAGTACAGCACCGCTATGATGATCATGATCCTAAAAATCATTACCCTCTTTCTGACGCAATCGGGTAAAAATGCAGAAATTATCTATGTTATAACTTGGGCGGTCTTTAACTAAGACGAAGAATGTAGCACCATGAATACTGATATTATAAATTCGAAATTAAATCTGCCTGTCTATTACGTTTTCACCTGCACCGATATCAATGAAATTTGGCATAGGGATACTTTGACTCTTGAAGAGGGACATAAGCTACTATTTGCCGGGATAAACGATATACACGCAAGCGGAGCCGCGGACACAAGCTAGTTCTATAGAAAGTCTAACGTATTTTTCTACACCTTCAATAGATAACAAATATGTATTTGTTAGTTTTGATTAGTTTCTATTTGGAACAAGCTTTCCGCAATTCCATTCCATGAACCTACTATTGTTTAATTATTGCCTTATTCATGTACCTAATCAAATAGCCGTTTAGTATGTAATTACTATGCGGTCATGTGATTGTTTGTCAACAATTTACATACATAAATTATCCTCGTTTACGTAATTGTGTTATATCGTCCTATATGAAACTGATGGCTTCAAAACTTAAACAAAGCTTTCGGTTTCACTAATGTAAAACCACAAACATTGTTAAAGTTCTGAATTTATTATAATATAATTTGCATTATGTAAATTAAATTAATACTTTTAGTGACACTCGCTGATCATAAAAATTTGTCGTCATCTTCACATAATACCAGTTTATTGCACAATTTGTACTCGGTATCTTTACGTCCAAACATTTGAATTCATTATTTTATCAAAATTGTTTAGGATAAACATTAATTGTGGGTCTAATCAACTTTATATGAATGTTTCCAGTTCCGACGTATGAGTTTGTTATATAATGACGTGTCATTATTCGTTTAGATATGCGTTAATGTTCCTCGTTCCAAAACGAATAATTAATTATAATAGGATTGTTTTACATAATTTTCTTATTAAAAATGAGTTAAATTTATACCTACAGTGCTCTCTGTTTTAGCGGCATCGTAAATTACATTTAGTTACGTCGGCGAAGTTTGGATGATATGTTTTTAATTAAAATTTTGTTTGTTACATTCGTTAGTTTGATTGGAATGTGTTCATAAATCTTTAACCATTGATTGGTGCTTTGACATTTCTAGCGAACAAGATAATGATGTAAATTATTTTTCTCGACTTACGGAAGCTGATATCGTAAAACAAGCAATAGACTTAATCAGCATTCAATTATGGAATCACGATTCCGAATTTATATTTCTATATAAATGTTTATACGATAGATGCGTTTCGTGTTTTAAAAGAATATTATGTGGCGTATATGTTTTAAACTTGTTTTGTTCAACTGATAGAAATAAAGTACCTATTAAATTATAAATAGGTATTATAATTCTCTGGAGGCTTTCATCAGCACTAAAGTTTCAATAAAACATTTGTACGTATTTAATACACATTTGTGGTTTTCTATTGTATAAACAGTACCAATCATTTGTTTAATTAACTATCGTAAATCAGGCCGTGAACATTCGTAGTAGTTTATATCGTTATGTCCTATTTTTACCGGGTATATATCATTATGTAATGAAATCATAGTTTAACCTATATGTACCTATATTATTTACTAGCTGACTCACGCAACCTCGTTTGCGTCTCCTATTGCCCATAGCGTAACAATTTTCTCCCGTTTTAGAAACATTCTTCATTGGTGCTCTGCTCCTATTGGTCTTAGCGTGATGATATATAGCCCTTAGCCTTTCTCGATATATTGGCTATTTAACACTGAAAGAATTTTTCAAATCGGACCAACATTTCCATAGATCAGTGCGTACAAACAAACAAACAAAAACATTTTCAGCTTTATTTATTAGTATAATGTATGACTAATCAAGAAAAACTTCTGCTAACCGTGGGAGGTTAAACACAATAAGAGAGCAAGACATGGTTCATGACCAATTATATGCCCAACAAACGTTCATCTTCGTTAATCAATAGCAATAGTTACCGAATCCGGTCACTCACCGTTCAAGATGTTTTAATATATTTTAATCTCATTTCGTGCCTAACTAGTTTATCTTTACTTATAAATGTTCAATTTTGTTGTTTGGATTTCAGTTATTTTTTTTAATAACACCTTAATTGAGATTCTACTTGATTTTGTTTATGAAATACTAGCCGACCCACGCAACCTCGTTTGCGTCTCCTATTGCCCGTAGCGTGATAATTTTCCCCTGTTTTTGAATCATTTTTCATTGGTGCTCCGCTCCTATTGGTCGTAGCGTGATGATTTATAGCCTATAGCCTTCCTCGATAAATGTACTATCCAACACTGAAAGAATTTTTCAAATCGGACCAGCGGTTCCTGCGATTAGCGCGTTCAAACAAACAAACTCTTCAGCTTTATATAATAGTATAGATAATCGATAATACCGATTAAATATCTGTGTTATGTTATGCTACTTTTTGTGTCGTTTCCATGTTCTGCTTACGAGAGCATACGAACCTCTGTTTCAAAAACACATTTTTCCACTTGTCTATTTATTCACAGATATTACATGTAATATTTATACATAAATTTAAAAATGATTTACGTATAACTCGGCAATAACTGAAAATAGATAATTATAAGTTTTTAATGATGATAAATCTTAGTTACATGAGACATGAAAGATATAGAGTTAATACTCTGACTTTACTCAACCTTTTGTGATTACGAAAATTACCTTACTTTGTATAGACAAAACACGTTGAAACTTGTAACAAATATGATATTTGCTCACATTTATTAAACTTCATAGCCTGCCAGTGGCTTTACTTTCATGTCATCATAAAAATTGTGCCAAATGTTGCCTTTGAACTAAACAAATTTTCTAGACTCCGTATTACGCCACAGCAAATTAACTTGTTCGTTATATAACGGTAATTCTCCACTTACCACTTAACCATTTTTGTATGTATAAAAATAAATTTTACATTACACTTGTTTCAACATCAACAACTTTTAATAGTCGAATGCTGGATATAGACATCTGCTTAGAAAGGAAGTTTTGGTCCATTGTACTACGCTGGCCAAACGGGTTGGTACACGGTGTATAAAGTTTTTCTTACATCTGCTTTTGTCCTACATAATTTGATTAGTCCTCTCTAACGACAACCATGGGATGAATAGGGGTGTGTCCTTCTTACGGTAACATTAACTTTAAAATTATACAGCTCACATAGTATCAAGTTCTCTCTTATCTTATATTTGAATCGTCATCACATCATCTTCCCAGCTTTTTTTTTATGTATGGGCCTGCCAAAATGACTCTACTCTGACTGATGGAAAGCATAAGCAGAATTCAGGAGTGGTGGTTACCACACTCATTGCGAATGCAACAATGCAGCATGGTGACCCAAACTATGGCGTCCTAGTGATGCTTCTGCTTCAATAGGCCTCCGGTCTCGTACTCACCAACGAAACATTACAACACGATTGCTGTCATTATACGTTGATTTTCTGTGCGAGTACTACTACCGCCCCGGTCGAGCCGGCCCGTTCGTGCAGAAATCAATGTGGCTCTGCTACCAAATTATGTATTGCCAAGATTAATCGGGGTCTACGGAGCTACTGGCATCGGACCTCCGCAACCCCGAGGGTGAACTGAATTCGAAGGTTGAACTAGTTGTCAGTATATTTTTTAGAGGAGCGTACCGTCGTGTACGAGGACCGAGAGGGCGTCTTGGGACGGCGACCCATGTCGTGCGGCGTTCCGCAGGGGTCTGTCCTTGGACCACTCCTGTGGAACGTGGGGTACCACTGGGTCCTCCGAAGTCTACGCCTTTAATACGCCGTCCTACGCATGTGCCGTACGTCACCTAAATTGAGAGTCATACCAGCAGACGGTGCCCGCTTCAGTGCGGGCAAGCGCTGGGAGGGGTCCGGACGTGTTAATAACTGCAGTTACCGGATTCCTCCCTTCACAGGCGCAGAGTGGCACACCGTGTGGTTTTAGTCGGTTCGAATACGACACACCGACAAAAGTTGACAGTACATTTGAGGGCACTGACTTCCCAATAACGATTGTCATAGGTGGTCATGATAACCGAGACCAACGGCACATGCTCTCCAAGGCACGGGCGGGAACCGCCGCTATACTCTATGCTCCGTGCTGCTGTTAAGAATTTCTTGTAAGAAAAACCCACCAGCAGTCCGATCCGGTAGTCGCTTACGCTACCCGCTAGACCCACGAGGCAGTCTCTCTTATCCTGAATTTGAATACTGTATATTTATTAACCGACTTCCAAAAGGAGGAGGTTCTCAATTTCATCGGTATTTTTTTTTTTTTATGTATGTACATTGATTACTCCGTCAATTGTGGACCGATTTTGAAAATTATTTTTGTATTCGAAAGGGTATGCTCCCCATGTGATCCCATGGTCACCATGTCAGGATCTGATGATGAGATCCCAAGGAAATTGAAGTAAATCCTCAAATTTACGTGAGCGCCTGCAATAAAGTTAAGGCAATTGTCTACATGCTTTCACATTCTGTAAACATAATGTCCGAAATATTTATTTATTATTCTATACAGTATGTTGTATGTTACCTTTAGTCGTATTCTTTCAAGTTATTTAGGTGAAATGATGATGAGAGACTTGAGAAAGACTAAAAAGCGAGAAATAAAAAAAATACTTCGTTTAAAAAAACCGTCTTCAAAAACTGAAAAGTATAAAATAACTTAATTTGTATGTGCTACCTATTCATAGGTTTGAAGTCGGTGCCGAGCCAAAATGTAATAGTAGGACTCGCCGCGCGTGACCTTGAGCGGGATAGCTGCTGGTGACGTCGTTGACGTTCGTCTCGAAATATAGCGAGTGTGGTACCTACTATTACATTTGGCTTGGCGCCGAATTCAAACCTATGAATAGGTAGCACATACAAATTAAGTTATTTTATACTTTTCAGTTTTTGAAGTCGGTTTTTTTAAACGAAGTTTTTTTATCGCATTAACAAGTCGATCATATTGAGAAAGCAAGTAGATAACTGTCAAGTCAAATCAAGTCTTATTTATTAAATGTCAATATGGTAGGTTCGACCACGGGTTCGACACAAACCTATTTGAAATAACCGGTTGTGACGTATTAATTTTCTATCATAATTTTATTTGCTTTTCATATCCGTGTGGTGGCGGATTAAGGATATGGAGTATCACTATTCCTATTCATCCCGTGGGTGTCATAAGAGGCGACTAAGGGACAAACTACAAAGGACAACGTCACTGTATTAAGAAGGAATTTTGAAACAAACCCTATATTCAATGATATTTTAAAACCATAGATATGTTACGTACGTAATAATTTGCTCCGAAATCTGTGCCGAGCCGGCCGCGGCCGTGCTGTCAAACTGTGCTGTAAAACTGCATGCATTGACAAATTTCACTGATATAGCTATAAATCGTCTAATAATATGATTTATTGTTAAAATAGACTATTAATAAAAGCATCCTAACAAAATAAGCTTCTTTCTAGGGTTCCGTAGCCAAAATGGCAAAATTGTAACTGGTACAGTTTTTAAACTATGTATTAAGTACCTAACACAAATTGAACATTC
The DNA here is from genome assembly GCA_949125395.1 of Diaphora mendica. Taxonomy (NCBI): domain Eukaryota; kingdom Metazoa; phylum Arthropoda; class Insecta; order Lepidoptera; family Erebidae; genus Diaphora; species Diaphora mendica. Next base: position 28,532,976 of record OX421311.1, read on the forward strand.
TATGTATATCAAAAAGGAAGTTTGAAGATGTTTGTATGTCATTAAACATACAGACCCTTCTAAACAGTTAAATCTGAATATCAACAATCCTTTTCCGAAACGGATCCTTCAGACGTTGCTCCTAACCTAAACAAATGACTAAAGTATTTTAGCAAAGATTTACAACTCTTGAAGAATACGAAATTTATCAGGCCATATTTGATTAATATAGTTCTAATCTCTACAGACTGTTCTCTCTCCAACTAATCAAATTATGATCCTGCGTACATCAAAATTATATCTATAACAAACTTTAGCAAAATGCTATCAATATTAATATAAAAGTTGTATGATGGTATTATTTTTTTTGCTTTTACAGTAAACAATATTATTCTGCTTTCAAATAATGAAGTAATTTTCCAACTATTACAACTATATAGAAACCTGTACAGGAAATCGTTTAGTGTATTTTTTTATATGGCCCGCCATAATAACTCTACTCTGCCTGATGGAAAGCATAAGCAGAATCCAAGAGTGGTGGTCACCATACTCATTGCGAATGCAGACAATGCAGTATGGCGACCCACATCATGGCGGCCTCATTTGGGCCTCCGGTCTCGCACTCGCTAACGAAACACGACAGCACGTATGCTGTCATTTTACGTTGATTTTCTGTGCGAGTGTAGTACCGCCCCGGTCGAGCCGGCCCAACCATGCTGAAATCAGCGTGGCTCTACTAATGAGACTAAGTTGTTGTTGTCGACTAGTTGCATAAGACTCGAATTCAATAATCCATACTCGTGTAGGATTATTGAATTCGAGTAATTAGTGACCAGATATTCCATAAAACTCGGGTATACCCTAACAATGAAAACTCTAAGTACTGCGAAGACGATGTAGCAGCCACAAACAGTGAAATTCCGACAAAAATACCAGAGATATTTTTAACTAATTTATATCCAGAATATAAGTACAAGACACTATCTATTATTAACAGTTAGTTGAAGTGATTAAGTTGAAAATAATTTTATATTGTTTATTGCCAAGCTATACATGTGGTTTTAGTACGCCCCTTCGAATATTTATTTTTATCTCGAACACATGTGATGAAGCTACTGTCAAATTAGGTTTTTATTGTGCTTCCTAATCTCCTAATAAATCCAAACAGACGGGTGACAACATTTTTAGTTGCTTTTTTTAGGAATTTGGTGTATATTTGTTTTACTGTCGTCAGATTTTATGTTCAAGATGAACGGCATTGCTCTTCGTCGTTAAGCCAATTTATTAAATCTCATTAGTTCATACGTTCGTGAGAATTTTGTGCTGCCGTTAAAGAATTTATTTAATCTTGTAAATATGTGAAATAACAATTTTTCTTACTTGGTCGTAACCTGTTTGTGAGTTTAAACTTAAAGTTTTACGTCTCTTATAAGTTCAACTTCATTTCGATCTTAGGCTATCTCATAAAAATACCTAATCAGTTTAGCAATGTAGTTGGATCCAATCAAAACGACTTTTAAAACACATATACACAAACTCAACAAAAGATTCAATCTCAAAATATGAAAATTGTGATACTGTACATGTTACCTGAAACAATCTGGAAGGAAATTTCCATAAAGCTTTAAGGAAAATATGTATGGTAGCTAGTTTCGTAAAATAACAATATGACATACACGGTAACATAATATTCGAAGACTTATGTAAGAGACACCACTTTCATTTTTCGTCGTGGTATATTTAATGAACATAGTATCTCTTATGAATCAAAGAGTACATTATTTAACACAACAGCCGTGGGAGAGCCACGCTTCGGCATGAATGGGCCGGCTCGACCGGAGTGATACCACGGCCCCACAGAAAACCGGTGTGAAATAGTGCTTGCGCTGTGTTTCACCGAGTGAGTGAGGATACCGGAGGCCCATACCCCAACGCCTTCCCCTATCTCTAATTCCCCCAAAGGCCGGCACCGCACTTGTGACGCCTCTGTTGTTGCAGGTGTCCATGGGCATGGGCGGCGGTATTCGCTTACCATCAGGCGATACGTCTGCTCGTTCGCCCGACTATTCCATAAAAAAAACATTCGTCTAATGTATAATTTGTAAACAGTGTCTCAAAAAAAACTAACCACTAAGCTTAGACCTTAGGTGCTCATTGTCAAACATAGCGCATGAACCAGGCTTTGAGCTGATAAAATTGTCGTACTTAGGTGTAATATGATTTATTTGTTAATTTTATACACAAGTGAAAATTAAAGAGTTTTTTTTTCATAATAACGCTCTGGATCAACGTGTTTCCTAAGTTTGATCACGATCGTATCGAGCGATACAAGCTAAGAATATTCACCACTTTTATCGTAATAAAATATTTATCTAACAGGTTATAACAGCGTCTATACACTACGTTTTAGAAACATTGTAACACAGTTGAACGCGTTGATTGTAATTGGCACGCCTACATAATTACTGCAGAAAATTGTCTAAATCCATATTTGGTCATGTAAAAGCTTCTTTTGAAGTTGTTTATTTCATCGATGAGGTCAATGTTAATATAAACATTGTAATATATGTAAAATGTTGTATTATTCTATGTTCTAACGTATCTACACACAAACCGAGGTCAAGGTCATACTCAGATGTCGAGCGTTGAACACGCGTTTTTGTATTATGCGGTGAACGCACGATTTGGTACAGTACATAAATGTGAGTCAACAACAACACGCATTTTGTTGCAGTCGTTCCTATGTTAATGTGCGTTATGTTCAAGCGCTTGTTGAGGTAAAAACGCCGCCGGCGTTGACAAGACAAGTGTTGTGGAGTCATTCATTCAGGTTTGCCATGCATTCTTTTACATGTTCGCAAGTTTTTAACACGACACCATACACTTGGTCTTTAAATTGAATTCTTATGCAACTTTATGAAGTTAGCTGACACTTTTTTTCATACCTTTTTATTTTTGTGTAAATGACAATGCAATTATTAAACTCACATACCTGTTTTCTCTATCTAAATCCTCTAAATCTATCTACCTACATCTAAAAATCCTACAACCTCAAAATTATTTATAACTGGTACTGCAATTTATTCCATGTTGGAACTGCACTGGTTTATAAAATATATTTTCTGCGTTTTTATACTGAATGATATGACTTAATACTATAAGAGTTAAAAAAATTAAAATTTATAAAAAATTCAAAAGTGACCGTAAATTAAACAGATTTGCATATACTTTACAGACTTAAGGAAATCTTTACTGAGAAAACTGCAGACCTTAAGCAGAGCAATCACTTACGCTACCACTTGCGCCACACTGAGGCAGTAATAAGTTGATATCATTTACAGACCGTTAGATAGACTCATATCTGCCTCAGTCTTCACTGAAACCTAAAAAATATTTCGTTTTTACTATTTACAAAAACTCCCTATTTTATTTACACTTGATATAATTGTATTTATATAACAGTAACTCTAATCTAATAGTATTGAAGATTTAAAAAATCGTATTATGTAGAAAGTTATCTACCTATCAGTGTTATTATTAAAAAATTTAAGAGCTCCTCAAATAATTTCATAGCCTTTGTTATCAAACTCCCAACGAGCATGATGTTGCGCACGCGATACACCAAAATTTGTTCCGGGCGTATACAAAAGCAGAGGACAGGCGGACATCACACAACAAAACTAAAACCTCTCGAAGAAAAATCTCGTGGCGACAAATAAACGCATTATAATGATTCTTTGTGCTTATTAATTCATATTACACGGCCGTTTAGAACTCTTGACGGGGTGACAAAAGATGGTTTCTGGTCGGCCACAAAAGTCAATGGATCGGAGCGAACTGAATATAATAAATTACAACGTCTATGCTTCAAGATGAGTATAGATAGTAGATATATATATATACGTAAGCTTTTTGTTCCTTTTTCTCTCGTAGAGCGCGCTTATTTGTGTGCTGGAGCAATTTATCTTGGGATACGAGCGGCGTATGAATGAGTAAGCTTATGGTTATCGAAACGTATGAATTGTCGCTAGAGTGCGTGCGTATTTTTTTATTTGGTACCTAATAGCGTGAGTCGAAGATCTAATTTTATTGAGTGTTGCGAATCAAATGCAGCGACTTAGTAATATACTATTGTATATATACTTAGACTATATTGTTGTACATGAACGTTCTTTTGCTAACGTGAAATAATTTTTAAATATGACGTTGGACTGTCAATAACAAATGTTATTAGTGACGTTAAAAGTACTTCTTCACTGTAGACAGTTTCTTTGTTTCTACGCAAACGCTCGACGCTCTTGGGCCCGTAAACTAATTTTCTATATAAAATTGTGTTGGCCCATATAAATTCTTTGTGGAGTGTCTTCAAAGATATCATTCGCAAATCAAACTAAGCGAAATTCCGATCACGAGTCGCAAATTTTCTTGTACTTCAATAGCTCACATCAAAGTTTCTTTATGTCTCCTCTACCCTCGTCAATTGTCTATTCTGTACCATGTCTTTCCTTTCACGCTTATAAAATTCTGAGTGGGTGCACATGCTCTCTGTTTTAGTAAAAGCAAAGTTTAAAAGTGAGACTGTAATGTATAAAATACTTTTGATGGTATGAAGTAGGCTATTCTTTGTCTTTTTAATGCTTATTTATGCATTGAAGCTTTTCAGAATTTTCATTTCATATTATCTTTAATGTTGAATGTTTGTAAAAAGTTATTTCTTTGCGATTGTTTATCCAGTTTTCACACTTTGACATAAATCTGTGTTCTATAAATAAACAGTTCTATTTAGTAAGTTTGTGTTACTACGTTTTGAATGATGTATTTGTGTATTTGTTTGTCTTATTTATTTTATGCATTATGAAGAGTTCAATTTTATTTCCGCGACATGCCTTGTTGTGACATCATCTACTAACGTCTAGAGTAGGTATTTAACTGCTTCGTCGCTCTAGCCCAGGGCCAATACTGCCTATTATAGGAGTACCGAGAGGGGGAATTAGAAGTGTCAATCCATCGAGGGTCGGAGATACTTATCTGAGTGTTAAATATGTATAAGACACGTGTATAGTGGTCAGTGGTGTAAAAAATATGCCAGTGTGCAGTGATCATGATTACGCTCAATCTTAACTTACGGCTAATAGTGAGATAATTTTATTGGCCGCAACCAAATAAAGAATCATAACGAAATTAGTATAGTTTTGAATTCTAACGTATTTTAAGATACATTTGATATCTGCAACTAGGTATTTTAGCAGTTCTTATCTTTTTTTAATATCTAATTTTGTATATTTACTTTATTCTTCTATTAAGAGACAACTCCCGCACTAGGAATTTACATCCTGTGTCGCGGGGGACTTTACATTAAATGGACACAAAGATCACCCAGACTCAGAACAACAATTTGTGAATCACATAAAGTGTTGTCCATATGGGATTAGAACCCACAAGACTTGACGCAGTAGAGAGCTGCGTGGCGACCGCTTAAACCACTAGGTCAACGGTGCATTCAAAGTCAACTATTTATTCATAACGTTATTACATTTTCAGTTCGAGGATTAGAACTAGTCAGTTTTAAGTCAAATCATCAAAATCAAAATAACAATCTGGAAGCTTGTTTAAATTCCATACTTTTAAATCAAAATATATACGTATAAGTGATAATATAACATTTCTACTAACTCTGTGCAGTAAAAGCTTAACAATAAATATTTCATATTACGTACTTTTTGTCTCCTGTATTTCCTTAGTAATTGAACAATGGTAACATATTTGTCAGAAGCAGCGCAGGCGGGCACTTAAAAACATTGAAACAGGTACCCCAGCACTCCACGTTTCGTAGCTCTCATTCCATATTCTAAAATTATGCCGACAAATATTCGAAAACGGAATACAAAACGGTTCTGGTGCGTACCTCTTTACGTTATGGACGTGTAATAATTTATTTTTTTCAGATATTTGCATCACAAAGCTTCGTACTCGTTGGTCATTTCTCCGTTGTAAGCATTGAGTAAATAATGTTTAAAGGTTAACTGACTGTTTTATATTCCAATGGCTGACGGTTATTTGTAAAAGATGCATAGCTTCGTACAATAGAGTAGATATGTATGACTAATACAGTGCTAGGGCACAAGCTTACAGCTTTAAGCTTTACAGGCTAATACGAAAATACAATTATTGTAAACAAGCTGCATGCAAATATTACATACAGAAAAAAGTATTACACACCCTATCGGAATACTACACACACTAACACACACATAATAAAAAGGGTTTCGGAGTCTATTCATAAACCAATCAAGGTTTAGCTTATGATTTCTAATTAAACTTAGCTTGTGCTTAATAATCTCTTCTAATAGGGATCCTTACCGATCAAGTTTTTTTATGTGACCATATTTTATGTACATTAGTTAATTATTAAAAAGAAAGACCTTATTTTAATTAATTAACTTCTATATACCAGACTACGGCGAAGCTAAAAGGAAGAGTAGCTTTTTGGCAGTCTATGTATGTTTGTATGTGTATCACCGTAGCGCCTAAACTACTGAACCGATATTAATGAATAAGGTTTTTTTTTTTTTTTTTTTTATGTTTGGCCCGCCAAAATGACTCTACTCTGCCTGATGGAAAGCATAAGCAGAATCCACGAGTGGTGGCCACCATACTCATTGCGAATGCAACAATGCAGCATGGTGACCCACACTATGGCGGCCTAGTGATGCTTGTGCATCTTTTAGTCTAGTCAACAAAAGGTGTCAATAGATTCGTAACAAGTAAAATTTTAACAAAAATAAAACCGACTGTAAGATTCGACTCGATTTCTCTTGGATTCTCATCAGATCTTAGTGTCCTTGTCATGGTACATCAGGGAAAAGAATCATTAAAATCGGTTCATAAACGAAGTTATACGCGAACACACATAAAAAAAGATCGAATTGAGAACCTCCTCCTTTTTTTGATTAGCCTGGATGATAATGACTATAAAAATTTTATCAAAAGTTTTACGTATATCAGAGTTTTAGTTTTTTAAACTTTTTCTTGCTATCTGAGCTTTGATACCATTGCTCTTTCCAAATTGCATCCTAAGTCAACAATGTATACTTTAGATTTCAATTAACATACAAGCCATTCATATTGGTAACTTTTGAATATCTTCACCTTTTTTTATATTTTGTTAATTTTCTTTCTTCAATAGTACACAACAACTACAGCATAACCTTGCCTTGTAGAGAACTAATCTTAAAATCGATGAGGATAAGGCATCGGTAAAGCAGCTCCTTAATTAAACGTTGCATGATTTCTTTTTTTTGACTGCCTCGGTGGCGCAGTGGTAGCGTATGGAACTGCTGTGCTTGAGGGTTCGATGCCCGAGTCGGACAAAATGTTTGTATCTGCAAATATTTGTTTCGGACTTTGGGTGTTTTCTGTGTATAATATGTATGTATGTATTTACAAAAAAAAGCATATATGTATTTATATCAGTTGTCTAGTATCCATAACACAAGCTCTGCTTAGCTTGGGACTAGACAGCGTTGTGTGTTAGACGTACGAAATATTTATTATTATTTATTTATTTTAATGCAGTATAAAAATTAAATGATTTTGTTTGCATAAGAAAACTACCTCATCGTATCCGATTTAGTAGCTCAATATTTTAAACCAAAAAAATATTTGCAAAATTTAGGTGTTAGTGTACATTTTTATTACAAGCATATTCCCACAGACAGAACTTTTACAACTTTTCCTAAAAAAATACATTTCGTTTATAAATTTAATTCGAGATCATAGTGTCGGTTTGAGCGTTTATTTTTTATCAACTTTGGTTCCGGTTTATCAACAATCACATAGTTCACGGCACTTTTAACGATAGTATCAACACATAACACGTTAAAATAATGAATTGACCTATTTTTATGTTAGTTCTATTTGATAAAATAAGAATTTCAGGTCATTAACACCGAAAATATGTAGATATTGATTTGTATTATAGAAGCGTGTTTAGAACATTGTACCTATCTTATTTTACTGCAATCGCAATTATATTCTTTATGGTAATAGCGTTTTTTTTAGGGAATAGGGGGCAAACGAGCAGACGTGTCGCCTGATGGTAAGCGATTACCGCCGCCCATGGACACACGTAACACCAGAGGCGTCACAAGTGCGTTGCCGGCCTTTAGGGGATGGGAGGGGGATTTGGAGCCCCCTCCAAATTAGGGGTACATCCATACTAATAATATAAATTCCAAATTAACTCTGTCTGCCTGTTTGTCTATCGGCTACGCTTTCACGGTTAAATGATCATTGAGGAAGGACATAGGCTACTCTTTACCGCGATAACTGGCATACACGTTTGCGGAGCCGCGGGCAAAAGCTAGTAAGGAAATAAATATGACTCCGTTAGAAGGATTATGTAACATCCTATACTCCGTACACTACGTTAAAGTGTAGTTTGATGAGATTTAAAGTTCAAAGTAAGTTTAAGAAAGCATGTATATACTTTGGCAAGTCAGCTAGACGGTAGTAAATATGTCAGCCGTTAAACAAATTGTCGACGTGACTAGCAAAATAAGGAGTTCTACCCTCCAACATAATATGAGTTAACAAACTATTATGCGAAGTAGATGGTATACCTATTTTAAAGCCCTTGTTCAATATCGTGATTGTCGTTGTACTTGTTTAACACCTTTAATGGAATTTGCACTATAAGTATTAACGTTTTTAATATATGACACAGCTTTCGGAAATATATTCATACTAGAAAGAAATAAATAAATATTTTTGGACTTTTAAAACACAACGCCATCTAGTCCCAAGCTAAGCAGAGCTTTTGTTATGGGTATTAGACAAGTGATACAAATACATATATACTTAAAATAACAAAGTTGTTTTTATAAATATTTTTAAAATACTTACCTAAAAATTCCATTTCTTGTTTACAAGAAACCACACAGGTAGTATATTCAAAATAAGTTCCCACAACGGAATCTAAAACACTTGTAGCACAGTAGCCAAACGATATCAAACCGGTCCCATATTGATAAAAACAAGAACATACATCACACAAGTTTCGATCACAATATTTTTCATTGTAATCTCGAAGATCATGAACACAGGCAGCATCGCCTGGCCTAGTACGGACATCGTAGAACATTAATCAAATATTTCGGATAAGATACGTGCCTAATAGAATTATTCCTACAAATTTAATGTTGGTACAACCAAAGTTCCTAAGATATACCTAGTAATAAAATGATTTATACATCGTTATCAGGTTGTTACTTATTACCATAACATGACAAGTCCATTAAGGCGTGGTGGACATATATATGAAATATAACCCAGTAAAACGTATTTCTATGTAATATTATTCATGACGTCGGGCTGTGTTACAGTCTTCGGCGTAATCGCCGACTCATCGCTTCAAAATTTGTTATACTTCACGCTCGTCTACGAATTTTGATCTCGAAGATAAGGCCGTTGGTAATTAGTTACTTATTTAAGTACTTGTCATACATATCGTGATTTTATTTTTGACAAGATGATGTTGTCCTAACAAGAAGCTTGTAATTTGTGTTGTAAACTCTCATGAACTTCAAAACATTTTAAAGGTTAAATTAATTAATCAAATTGGATCTTTAAAGGGTTTTATAGTTAAAACCAAACCTATATGCTAAAATGTCGTTGGTAAAATGAAAGCCTTCATATTTTGAATACGCTATCATAGAGAATTTCTTGAATACAACAAAAATTATGAATATTATTATCCAACATAAACCTTCGCAAAATATTAATTTAGACAGTATATTTCATTTATATTTCTATACTTAAATAACACCTTACCCATCGTGTTCAAAATTATTACATAAAATTACACAAAGATTAACATAAAATGTGAATAAATAAATATCAATTGGTCAATTCTTATAACTTAGGAAGTATATATTTCTTATATTAAATAAAGTTAATTCATTTACAAATAAAAGTAATTAAAACTTTTGTCTTACGTATTTTATAATTTATGGTTATTTATAAAGTTGTAGAAAGCCCGTTCCTAATAATTTTCTGACAGGGTGGTCTATTTTATAAATAATAAAAAAGTCAAAATCTAAACGTAAAACAACGAGAAACTCATCAGTGATTACACGCTTATCGAAACAAAGAAAACGTCATTTCCTTCCCTTTAACTCGGTGGTACCATAACAAACAGGTGTTGAGAACACTACTGTTTTTGAAGCAAATGGAAAAAATATTTCATTGGACAAATTAAGTCGAAAGCTAAATCGAATTTCTGATTTTACAGCAGCTTGAAAATTCAATTTACTATCCTTAAATTAAGTTTTTATCCATAGTAATATTCAAAAGCTACCTCATCTCCTCAACTTGTCTCATCTATCGTATTTTTTCCCGAACGATAAAAGTAAATTGAATCATTTGTAACCTGAAAACTTCGCGAGCTAGCGCAGACATGAAGAATATATACGTATCACGATATTATGTAACATCGTGTAAAGCGCGAATATTAAGCTCTATGTTTCAACAATCATGGTTAATAGCAACATTGTGGCAAACGTAATTTTAAATTATCCTCTTTATTGCTCATATAATCCATGGAGCGCGAATCTACCGCTCGTATATTAGCTCTGGCTTGGATCATAAAGGTCTGCTACGCGAAACCGTATATCTCTCTTACGGATGAGTTTTTTGCCATTTGTTTTTACGCAATAACCTCACATTACGTGTTATCTCCAAAGCCACGCCGGTTCCACACCGCGGCTTTACTCATTTATTGTATTATAAATTTAGTGGGTGGAGCTATTGCCTGCGCCACCGACCTTCCCACTTTGCGATGCGTACTCGTACGGACAAAAAAAGAAGGCGATACCACGCAATAAGCCATCGATAAACAACAAGAATGAAAGAGATGCTATTAAGTATTGTAAAGTTGACGACTACAGAAAAATACGGGTCTATCGAAGGTTTCCCCTTATTAATAAGCTATTAGATTACTCGATGTCGCTTCGGCCGATTGGTAGGCCGTAGGGAATCCTAATAAACGCTCCCCCCTTCCAGTTCGATGGTTGATCGAGATTCAAAGAAACCCCGCTTTGAACGCGCACGAAACAAAACGGGCGCTCGAAAAAGACCCCGCTCTAATTCTCTTTACCATCTCCAATTTCAATTGCTCCTTCAGAAATTTGAATGTAGGGAGGGACAAAGTTTTGTCACGTAGGGTCGCCGGTATAGAAATCTCCCGTGTATATACAATGCGGGTTCGGCCTCATAGGTACCCCATTAATGAGAGTGCCCCAAAGGCGAGGACCGTATCACATGTAAAGATCAGATTAACAATCGTCAAGAAAAATAAAGCTAGTTTTAGAGCCGCTCTGTTATTAAACATTTAAAATAAATCTACTTCTGTTGAGTCGATTTTTATTGCTTTTATTCAACTGATACATATAGTAAAGAATTTCTATGCCCAAAACCCTTTGGTCGAACGCACACTAGTAAACAACATAACTTTTTGTCACCAGAGCTGCTCTTGTGTACGTGTTTTGTGGATATATCTGTCCCCTTTAGTGCCGTTTTTTGATACCAATCATTTTTTGTGTGCCTATTATTACCGAGCATTGTGCGAAGGTTTAGTTCGGATAAGATCTCTGATATGTCAACCCAGCTTGTAGTGAGTTTTTATTTATTAAAAGGAGTAACATTTAAGTTACTAAAAAACATCGTGAGAACTGCGCGATTTATATGAACTTCGACATGTAAAAGAGGTCAATAGTAAGACGAGTATAATACATTTAATACCTCTTTATTACATCTTCTATCCATAACAAATTTTTTAACAAAACATCAGTGTCTGATCTCAGCAAATTGGCAGACTCTTGAAGAGTCATTTATTCCATCTTGCCAGTCAGATGGCTATCAATCATGTCAGATTACGCCACGAATCGAACCATTCACACGAATAACAATAAAATTGCATATTCAACTACGAACGTACAAAGATTTTGAGTAAGCAGTGCAGAAACATTTGCAACACAGTTGAATTATTTACGATACCCTACTTGACAATTTTTCATCGGTATAATAAAAATTCCGCGTTTATTTAAGACAAAAGATAGGTACTCAATGTCGTTATCATGAGAGCGTTTGCAGTAAAAAAGCGAACTCTACACGGAGAAATAATAAAAGGCAACTGTAGAAACGTTTTGTGACTACAGTATTTCTTCGACCTCTTATTTGAAAGGTATCAAAAATCGCTGAGTTGTCAGAAAGATGGACTCGAGACTAATGCTATTTACTCGTCCGTCCAGACTTGGGTTTTATTTGAAGGATTTACTATTCGATGGTGATAACATTAATGTAAATTTTGTTCTATTTTACTTACGATCTTGATATATGAAATGTTATTATAATTTTATGTTGAAGCTTCATAAAATTGAAAGTCTCTAATCATTATTTGACTGTGCGATATTTTTTTTCCTTATATCTATTTTAGAAAACAATAACCTTCGTTTCCATTTTACTATTAATAGATTGGTAAAGTTGTGTGTACAATGTGTACATTACTTAATTTAATGGATGAAAAAGACTAGGTACAATAATATTGTACTATGTGCTGAATCAAGTGGAAATTGACTGGCTTTTAGAGTACTTTGACCATTTTTTTAACACCTCAACGGGTAAATGTAGTTTTCAATGTAATTTCTTTAAGAGGGTAGCTACTACGTTCAGTCAATGAGGTTGAGACTGGTACTAAAGACCATTTTTGTATGCGATTACAAGTCTGCAAAGTTTGCTTAACTGTTTGTCGAGCTGTGGCCATCCTTAATTTACAATCTCATGTTTCTTTAGAAGCTTTGGTTTTTTAAATGATTTAACATTTAGCTAACATTAATTAATACATCTATTTCATTTTTTCAATGTCCAATGGTTTTTAAAATGTCATCCAGGTTAGCAAAAGTTCTTGCAAGATTTATATTTCATTAATATTATGTTTTATAACAACTTAACTTTGCATCATCATCATCAGTCTATCGCAGTCCATTGCTGGACAACCTGGACATACGCCATTAACCTTTTTAAATTCTAAAAAGTACTAATGCAAAGACATTAATCTTTAAATAAAATACATTCGTTCTATACTAACATTTTTCCTTATTATATTAACCTGAAACTAGTACAATGTTTTTATAGAATTTAATATAAATTTTTATTGTAAACTTCTTTTATGTAATCTTACTTGTGTACCTATATTTCGAATTCAAATGTATTATCGATAAATGAAAATTGTTAACACACGTAGGATGTTGTATTTTGGTGGTGGATATTTAATTGATTTATTTTTACTAAACTACTAGCTGTTGCCCGCGGCTCCGCATGCGTGTATGTTGTTTATCGCGGCAAATAGTAGCCTCTATGTGTTATTCTGATGTATAAGCTATATTGCTGCAAAGTTTCATCCAAATCTTTTCAGTAGTCTTTGCGTGAAAGAGTAAAAAACATACACACTCACAACTTTCACCTTTATAATATTAGTGTGATAAGTAGGATAGGATGATAGTACCTTCATATACCCAGTGGTTTTAGATATTATTACATTATCTAAATTATATCAGCGGGTTGGTTAAAGTTATTCTTCCCTTTCGTTGAATGTCATCATTGGTTGGCTAAATTTCTGGCAACATCTGCCGATCCGGTCTTAGATTGTGCAAAATTAAATCCGCGTTGCAGTAGCATATTGGATTTCTTTTGCGCTCAATCGAGAGTGTTTTTTTACTGTCCCAGGCGACTGTCGCCTTAGTTTCCTATAGATTCTCAAATTACACGGTAGCGTCTTTGTAGTGTTGTAACTTTAGAAAACCGGCGGTGTAGGTGCCGTTTATTCATATCGGTTTACCGCCATTTTTTTTTGGGACATTTCTTAGTACTTATTTGTTAGTGGGTGTAGCTTTGGGCGGCCCTAAGTCAACTTTGTAGTCAACTAAAGCACACGACTTCTAGTAGTGTGAAACTTTATTTGTCGTGAAAGTATTACTTGGTTTTCGGGGTTGACATTGTTTATTTCAATTTTGATATAAATTGACAATCTACCTTACTTATATACCTGAGGCGTTGTGTAACAAACTAAAAAAGCAAAGGTTAGCAATTCTCGCGAAGTATATTTTAGATTACGTTAAATTCAATTTATTAAAACAGATAGATAAGATGGTAAATAAATAGTACTTAAATGTAGTGTTACCGAGCAATTAAAAGTATTCAAATATTACTGTTTATCTAAGTACTATTTTATGACCAAAATCAAGGAGTTACATCAATCTGACATGTATTTAAACACCAAATTCCGAAACTAATTACCTATTCATACCAGACTATTTTTGAAATTTACTAAAACTTGTAGCTCACATTACTGTTAAAAACTACATTCTCAGTGTGCATTTACAATACAAACAAAATAAAAACCAAATCAACGCTAAATTAACTTCCGAAAATTCGTCTCGAATAACAATCGTGGCTGTAGGTAAGACAGCTGATGCACCCAGAAACAATATTTGAACATCGATACACAATAAAAGATTGTAAACATCGTGAGCAATTACTCCCGCCGTAACATGTTTGCTTAGGACTAAGAAATTGAAGTGCTTTCAAGCGTGCCGATATGTTTGAAGTATTTCAAAGGATAAGAACCATTGCACACAAACTTCATATTGAAGACTTATGTTATCGGCCTAAATAGAATGACATCATTTTGTAGTAGAATTATGATCATAACAATGGTCAATATACACAATGTTGAATGTAGTAAACTTAGAACATTGATTTAATTTATTTATTAGTATCGACGGAGACCGGCTGTTCATTCATGATATCACTTCAAAGATAGCAACTGCTAAAGATAATCATAGAAACGGCAAATTCACTCAATAAGAAGTTTTGTCAAACAAGACTGTCCTCGTTTCTCTATTCAGTACTAGGAGTATCTTTTCAGTACATTTAACACTGAATATCTCAAAGACTTTTTTATTTACAATTAGGTTGTCGTAAACGTAAATTTCTCATTAAAATTATATTATCATTGTAAAATATATCCAGTATATTTTTTTCTATATTTATCGTCATTTTTTATGAAAGATATAAATGACCTGATCTCAGCAAATTGGCATCTTCTTGAAGAGTCATTGATTTGATATTGCCAGTCACAACCGCCATCAATCATTTCAGATTACGCCACGAATTGAACCATTCATACGAATAACCATAAAATTGTATATTCAGCAGAAAAGAGATTCGGCGCAAGTAGTTTAGATAAATTTATAACACTGTTGAATCCTTTGAACCCATGTAAGTACATATTATATATTTTCAATTCCTAGTTACCTAGAAATTGGAAAAAGATTACTTACTAGTTACTTATCTTTACTAGTTTAAGTTATTTGAAGGAGTATTGATTCAAGTATCACAAGTTCACATCGTAGCAATGTCTCATTGGTCGAGTGGTTAGCGTATGTGACTACCGATCAAGAAGTCTCGGGCTCGATTCCCGGGTATATTTTTCTTAGAAGAAATTCTTAATAACATCCTGGAGTATGAAGATTGGCGGTGTTTCACACCCCCATTAAGAGCACGTTAAACCGTCGGTCCCGGTTGTCATGAACATCTATGGCTATAGTTACTGGGAACTCCGTATCATCAAATATACCGACAACTAGTTCAATCTTCGATTCAGTTCGCCCTTAGGTTGCAGAAGTACGATGCCGCTCCATGGAAAAACTGATAATCAGGTAAAACCGGTTAAACATTTACGGTTAACTTATTGCTGATAGTCGATCCCAAACAATCTTGGAATTAATAAAGGCTAGGAAGGCTTGACACCATAGCATGTAAACGTGTAAAAAAACTCTATAAAAATAAGTAAAATACATGCTAGAGAAATTGATAACCAAGAAAGTAGTCTTTACGTCTTTAATACCGATTTTATGAGCACTCTGTTTTGTTTCTTTACTTTTAGTTGTTTAATAAATGTAGGCAGGTAGCTTCACATTCATAATAAGTAAAAAGGAAAAATCTAATTTTTAAATCAAATTATTCAAGAAAAGTGCGTACTCCTTCTTAAAAGGCCGGCAACGCACTTGTGACGCCTCTGGTGTTGCGGGTGTCCATGGGCGGCGGTAATCGCTTACCATCAGGTGATACGTCTGCTCGTTTGACCCCTGTTCCATAAAAGAAATCAAGTAAAACATTTTTTTTTCTTATAGAATCCTCTGAGTGTAACGTGTTACTGTGCCTGTAATCAGTTAATGTCTCATTGGTGCATTCAAAACAACTAAGGCGTTCATAACAAATGTGTATTTTTAATAAATACTCACATTTAGTTTTTTTTTACTTTAACACAATTATATTTAATCAAAATCGAAGGTAGGTTTAGGTTTAAATGTTTTTTTTTTTTCAAAAACTAATATTTTTCTTAGCGCACTTAGGTAATAGTTTCGTCATTTAAAAAAAAACAATCGCGTTCTTTAGAATTATACCTACAGTCACTTAAAGTAAACCGCTATTTACTTTCTAGACAAAATGAGCTTCAAATGAGACCAAAGAAAGAAAGAAAACAAAGGGAGAAAATATTAAAAGTTTCTTTATTCGATCTCTTAGCGTCGCCGAGCAATCCTTTTACGCTAACTTCGTTTAATATAATATAACTACCTACCCTTTAGAGCATTATTACGTATCCAGGATACCATTATAATAAGAATATGAATATCTATATTCATTTTGAGACATAAGAGACTCAACTAGCTTATTAAAGAGTTTATGTAATATGTTTTACGTTCTTGTGAATAACTTTTGGAATAGTAAGTTTTTAAAACCACTTAATATTAATTCAAAAGTTTTGTCATATTGAATATAATAATACTCAATACTTTATTGCCCTACATAGGTATATAAGGTCTTAGAGTAAATCGATTTTTTCCACTACAAACTCTGTCAGGCGCAGCAAAATAGTAGTAATATAAAAGTAATTTTAGTATGTAATAATAATCCATACCTATATTATAAATACGAAAGTAACTCTGTCTGTCTGTCCTGCTGTCACGGCCAAACCGCTGCACCGATTTCAATGAAATTTTGTATGGAGATACTTCGATTCTTGAGATAGGACATAGGCTACTCTTTGCTGCGATAACTGACAAACAAGCGGGCGGAGCCGCGCGCAAAAGCTAGTAACAACATATATCTCACACACGGCCGTATGATTCCAAATTGTGCAGACCCTGTCTTTTTTATTGCTCTGAGACCGTGTATTATTTTGCCATAGTACAGACTCTGCCAACTAGGCAGAGTATGTTGGAACATCAGTATGTTTATCAGTAAATATAATATTTAAGAGATAAATTACACCCCGAAATAGACCAAATTGCTGTGCTTATCACATAAATATTTGTCTTGGATAGGAATCGAACCTACGACCTCTAACTTAGCGTTCAGAACTACCACTAGGTCAATAGGAACACGAGTTTTTCCTAGAATACATGAATTAAATTCTGTTACCGAGCAGTTGGGTTTGCGTTTATGTATACAACCCAAAATTGTAACATACTCCTGTAAGATTGTCTTCCTTTGAGTACTATAAGTAAGAACTAACATTTTTATCTCAGTCACGAGTCTCACTATTGAGGTAACAAAAATGATGTCACACAGAAAGGCAATTTCACATTTTCATATTCTTGTACCAATTCATGTAGGTACATGGTTACTACATAAAGTAACAAAACTAAAGAGACCACATAATAACATCAGTATTCCATCTTATGTTCCAAAAGCTGATGAGATTGTACCTAGAAACAATTTGATTTAACTGTAATATCTTGAAGACAGCGTTCCCCAAACGTAGGTCCGCATTCATAGGTATCCATTATGTTATATCTCATAGTAATTTTTGCGTTTTCATTTTCACGAAATTGGTCCCAAGGAAATCGAGTTTGCGTCTCTTCCCGCAATCCGCATCTGTACAAAATAGCTCGATAGTACTGAAACAGGAGACAACAGATTGAAACCCGTTTCCTTGTTAAAACATCGTAAGTGCCGGCAAGTCTAAGGAATCGTATCACGCGAAAAACATCCTTAATAATACAAGTTAAAGTTGACTATTGCACAGGAATAAGACATTTGTTACCGAAAGTAGACAAAATGCAATCTACGAGTAGTATGGTAGGAGGTACACGCCAGATGTTGCGGTCTGCGAATTTCGACGCAACTAAAAGCTTTGCTGCGAGTTAAGGACACACAAGACATAGTCATATTAAACAACTACTTTATGACATTATTAATATGAAGAACGATATTGTTTGAAGTCGTTTTGTTGCTTAATATTAATGAACTTTCATAATCGGTTTTCTTTATAAAATATATTACACTAGTTGTTGCTCGCGGCTCCTCCCGCGTATTATGTCGCTTTTCGCGGCCTATGTGTTATTCTGATGTATAAGAAGATATATTAAAGCTATATTACTGTAAAGTTTCATCCAAATCCGTCAAGTAGTGTTTGCGTGAAAGAGTAACAAACATCCATCCATCCATTCATACTTACAAACTTTTGCGTTTATAATATTAGTATAGATGTTTAAATATTTTGCATATATTGTACTAAAAATAATTCCATATTATATAACTCCAAATGATCTTAGTGAAACGCAATTAAATCCGCTTGAGTATAATATTCATTATTTAAAAAGTTCAATGAGCAAATTACTTTGATATTCCAGTTCCGTATATCGCTTTGTAAACCAACTGCATTGTAGTATAACAAAACCGATATACCCAGGTACCCAACCCACCAATTACCGAGTATTGTCAAAAAATCTCGGAGACATTTTTGAACATGTCATTCACATGAACGCAAACAAAGTCTGCTATTCATGAACTCAATGTTAAAGCATTTTAATCTTTACGGTTATAAAAATAAAGCTGTCCGTAGTTCAGATAATCAGTTATAAAAATTCTGTTGCAACACTCAAAAAGCTTTGTGCGTTGGTCCTCTAGCCTGTCACATAACCTATCTATTGTGATCTTAAATTCAATAGCATTGAATTCATAGTTTTTTTCATAATTGTTCTATATCAAAGAGTTCAGTATACACCTGCTTTATCTACAGTAGTGTTTACTTAGGCTTATACATATAAAATGGAGCTTGTATGAGAATGTATAATAGACAGGGTGCTTACGACTTTGCGTTCAGTAGTTATATAACTTTGAAACTACTTACCCGACTTTAATTAATCTGAACATGTAATGAAGCAGTACGTAGGTTTATAATTGAGAAAATTGTACCGAAATCTGTCACCAAGTTATAATTAACTATAAATTATATCCTAGTTACTCTTTGATGTAGGATTAATGTCTCGTAAAATTTAAGTCATTACATGATACAAGAGGAAATAAGGGCTGGAATGTGAGCTTGCTTAGAGAAAGTTCATTTTAGCTTTATATATTATTTTTATCATACTTATTGAACTTACGTAATAGACCCGTTCTCAGTATCATCACAGAAACGAAGGTACAGTTCTCGATTTTTAGTTTCCAGGTTTCAAACGAATGTCCAGCACTAATTTTGATTATTTAAGACAAAGATCTTAACCAAACTGAGCTTGGTTAAATTACACGAATAAAATAAGTAGAAAATTATATAGTTTGACAAAAATCCTTTGTAAACGATATCTAGACTAGCTCGGGTTCTGATAAAATTCATTTAGAAACATTTCGTAGCTTCGTTGGGTTTTAAAATTAAAATTGGCTTTTGTTTTTTGATTTCAATAAAATTTTACATTTAATTAAAAGACGTAAATTTATAAAATAAACCTGATCTACGAAATCTTTCTTTAAAATTTCATTTTAGTTATATAAATTATTTTTATCTAAAATAATGAGAAATGTTTGCTTGTATTGAATATTTATTTATTAAAAAATATGTCTGAGTATAATAATAATAATAATACTCAGATCTCTGTCTGCAGCCGAAACCTACAAGTATCTAGGTTTTTCACAGTCCTTAGGAATACCAGAATCTGATATGAAACAGTCGTTGCGGGAACGCTTCTTTGGCCGCCTGAAAAAAGTACTTAAAAGTCTTTTATCAGGCGGTAACAAGGTGCGAGCCTACAATGGTCGGGTCATGCCGGTTCTGATGTATTCCTTTGGTATACTTAGATGGACTCAGACTGAATTAGATGCCCTAGACCGGAGAGTCCGTACATTGCTGACTGCATTCCGAATGCATCACCCACGGTCATCGGTTATGAGGTTGTATATCCCGCGAAAGTTTGGGGGTCGTGGACTATTAAATATCAAGACCCTACACAATCGCGAGATATACAATCTTAGAGAATATTTTCTTCACACTGATGTGGGAGTGCATCGTAATGTAGTTGCAGTGGATACCGGACTCACTCCGCTCGCTTTGGCTAAAGAGAATTGGCGCAAACCTGTAGTACTTAGTACTGATGATCGCAGGGAGGTATGGAAGGGCAAAGAACTTCATGGTCGGTTTTATCGGGCTCTTAATGGGCCCGATATAGACTTCAAGGCCTCAACTTCCTGGCTACGGTATGGTGATCTCTTCGGAGAAACCGAAGGTTTTGTTTGTGCGATTATGGACGAAGTTATCATGACGAATAACTATCGGAGGTATATCCTGAAAGATGGGACGGTCGACATCTGTCGGGCATGTCACCGTCCTGGAGAATCTATCAGGCATATTATTTCTGGTTGTTCTCGTCTTGCTAACGGCGAATATTTGCACAGACACAACCAAGTAGCCAGGATCGTACATCAACAGCTTGCCCTTAAATACAAACTTGTGAATTCAGAGGTGCCATACTACAGGTATGTGCCCGACCCAGTTCTCGAGAATGGTCGTGCTACATTATATTGGGATCGATCTATTATCACAGACAGGACTATTGTTGCCAATAAGCCTGATATTGTGGTGATAGATCGATTAGAGCGCCGCGCAATGATTGTCGATATCGCCGTTCCTCATGACGAGAATCTCGTGAAAGTCGAAAAAGAAAAACAAATGAAATATTTGGATTTATCTCACGAGATTGTCGAAATGTGGAATGTTGATTCGGTGATCATTGTTCCGATAGTCATATCTGTTCACGGATTAATTGCCAAGAGCCTCGACCAACACCTTAAGAGGCTCACGTTAGACGGCTGGATTAAGGGTCTGATGCAGAAGGCAGTCCTCCTTGACACGGCTCGTATTGTGAGGAGGTTCCTGTCTCTGGAGCCCTAACCACCGGTTTCTTGGTCCCTGTACCCGAGGTCGGTGGTCTACTATTTTTTATATTTTTAAATGTATTTGTTTTTATATTTATATTGAAAAATGTAATTAATATGTATATAGAAATGAAATAAAGAGAATAATAATAATATCCATTTATTTCAGATCATATAGATCCATATTTGATGCATGCACATAATTACAAATTAAAATGAAATTAAATTAAAACATAAAATAAAATAAAATTAACATTAAAAACATTCCATCAAAATTCAAAGTAGAATCAAAGAATTATAATCCAAAGCAAAAATTAAATTAAAAATCACAATTTAAATACAAATTCAAAAATCCATTCAAAATCAAGAATTAAAATCCAAAGCAAAATTAGAATCAAAATTCAAACAAAAATCACAGTTCAAAATTAAAATCAACAATTCATAGGTTTAAGTAGCAACAAAACTACAGAAACAATCAATTTCCTCTCTTAACATGGAGTTCAGTGAAGCGGCAGAGTATGGCGGAGTCCATTCTTTCTGCTATCATTTTTAAAATACCATTGCTACTACCACGCAAACGCAGCACCACAGACGCTGTCTTCTTGCGCATAATCGCATAGAAATCATCCACGCCCGCATCGGCAAACATGCCCGAAGCACTACAGAAGCGCGGGAGTCTCAACAAAACCCTAAAGACGTTATTGTACTGAATCCGCAGGGCATTGTAGGCCCGCCTAGTGAAACTGACCCATAGTCCGCTTGTGTAGAAGCTCTGACAGAATGATCTAAATAGAGTAATTTTAACGGTGTCTGTACACCGAGCGAACCTATGTGCCAGCATGTTTCCCCGAACCGACAGCGCCCTGCGTTCCCGTTCAATGTCCTCATCATCTTTTAACCCTTCTGTGACAATGTGGCCCAGGTACTTGAACTTTTTAACTTGGTTCAAAGCACAGCCATTCAATAAAAGCGGTGGGACATTACCAGGACTTTTGTTATCTGTTTTGAAAACCATAAACTCGCTTTTACTGACATTATACTTCAAGCCATGCTCCTCAGCGTATGACTCACACTGACGCAGTAGCCTCCTTAGACCTCCAAGTGAGGGGCTAAGCAGCACCATGTCGTCAGCGTAGCTTATATTGTTAACCGCAACGCCATCTATACGACATCCAACATTCATGCTGCTCAACCTCTCAATCAGCTGGTTCACATACAAGTTAAATAATCTTGGAGATGTCAGCCCCCCCTGTCTCACACCACAACTCATTGTATACTCATCAGAGTATACGTTTGCCCATTTAATTAAGTTTCTCTGATTATTATACCAGTACTGGAAAATATTAATAATCTCCGAAGAGACACCAGACTGCTGTAGCTTCGCCCACAGTATGTCATATGACACATGGTCAAATGCCTTCGTTAGGTCCAGGAAACATGCATATATGGGTGTTTTTCTCTTTAAGTAATAGCCCACAGTGTGTTTAAGGGCCCCGATAGCTGACTCCGTAGACAGACCTTCCCTAAACCCAAACTGTGCATCATGAACCTGTAGGCAGCCACACATCCAAGACCCTGTCAAAAACTTTTGCAACTATCGTAGCAAGTGAGATGGGCCTGTAGTTGGACTTGTCAGATATATCCCCAGTGGCATTTTTAACCAGGGGTACAACCACGGTCCTCATTAGGTCTGATGGTAGGTAAGAGTGCCTTACACATAGTGTATAAAACATTGCTAAAAGCCTATTCACATGTAGACCTGCATATTTCAGGTGCTCTATACTGAGACCATCATGCCCCGGTGACTTTCCTCTTTTCATATAACTAATTGCTCTACTTACCTCCTCACTAGTTATCGTCATTGGGCTATTCACAGGATTGTCTACATCATAGGTCAATGGGCATGGCTGTAGTGGTGATACAACTTAAAATTGGTGCTTAAAAATGTTTGCAAATGTACCTGGATCACTAACTCCATCCACACTGACAGGTGCCCCAACTCTACCGTTTAATTGTCTTGTACTTCTCCAAAACTTACAAAATTGTTTGGCAGAGTGATGTGATGCCAGTATATCCAACTTAATTTTCTCTTGGTTCTGTTGACAAAATTTTAATTTATATTTAAAAATTCTACGACTATGACACATTGCTTCATATATTGGTCCAATTCTAGGTTTACCAAAAAGGACATACATCTGAAAATCCAACCTTGCTAAATGGTGAGCCTCAGCGACATGTTTATTCCAGCCGATCAGACACCTATTCCCTCCGCTCTGCTTGATCCCCCGAGAACAGCTTTCAATTGAAGCCTGACTAAAAACACTAATCAAATTCCTATATAACTCATCCAAGACAACCCGATGTCGCTCATCTTTACACATTTTATCTGCACAGAGATACAATTCTTTAGGCGTATCACTGACGAAATATAACTATAGACTTACACCGCCTGAACTTAGCGTTGTACGCGGATGGATAATAAGCTTAATGTTCACTAGATGTCACTAAGTGTATCAAATTGTAAATTTCAAAGATATTTTCTGAGCTTCTACTCCGATACGAATCCGAGAGTAAACTGTCAAGTTTTTTTTTTTGTATTAGTGCAAAATGTCCCACTAGATGTCGTTTTCCACATAATTACATTAGTAATTTATGTGATATTTTATTAAATTGTCCAAGAGCCATCTACGAGTATACACAAATAAATAAAATTGAAATGTCTGTTTATAATTTCAAATAAACAGCTTCTTAATAAATGCTTCTCAGTAAATACGGTACATGAATATATTTTTTTATTAATTTTTGTATGAAACTTTTTAAATTTTCACATAAAACTCTGTATGTAGGTCTAGCTACTTAATTGTGTTATAATAATCAAAATTTGTTGAAAAATATCCATATATTATATATGTTATATTATTCAGTGATGAAAGCTCAGTAGGCTGAAGCCTAGGGCGGCTTTTTTTAAGGGGCGGCAAATTAAACGATTTAAAAAAACTACATTACTGTAATAGAAATGGAGAAAAATTTTAACAAAATGAAAATAAAAACCGACTTCAAGGTTCGACTCAATTTCTCTTGGATGCCATCATCAGATCTTAGTGTCCTTATCATGGTACCACCGTTGGGATATCTCATTTTCATTAAAAAAAGAATAATCAAAATCGGTTCATAAACGACGAAGTTATCCCCGAACACACATAAAAATATATATATATACGGTCGAATTGAGAAACCTCCTCCTTTTTTTGAAGTCGGTTAAAAATAAGTCTTGGCAGTTTAACAAGAAGAAATAATGTATTAATAGTACTGTTTGAGAAATTCTATATGCTTGTTAAAATACATCTTTGTAAATATCTGTTTATAAGACATCTCAATAGCAGTTAAATATTACAATTTAAATTAGTAATTTTAACTAAACATTTTCTTAATTACCACTGAAGGTGGCATGAGTTGCTAGAATGCACTGCTGCGACCGTTTCAGCGGCTGGCGGCAAATTAGGTTCAAGTAGAAATTTTCATCCTTGGTCCTTTCCGCCACCTCTTTCTGTGCAATGTCATCTTCGCAGAAGATAAAACTCTGTTGCTATCTACTATGGAGCATAACATGGTTGGCAGCAAGAGATATTCTCCCATAACTGCATTCTATATCCAACGCTGCGATGCTCAAGTAATGGCACAGGGAATCGGCTCAATAGACTGGACAGGCAGGATTCAACTCACTTCTAGTAACCGCGTGCAGGTATTTCCGAAGCAACTGTGACCGGAAAGAACCTGCGTTACGCGGAACGAATCTCACATGGATATTTCTGCCAACGCGCATTCTGCCTCCGTAGACATTATGTGATAAACGCGTGTGGCTCAAACCAACAACACTCTCTAAGGGTGCCTGTGACGCACCCTACTCTAGGCGGTCAGTGCTACCGTCTACACCGGGTACCGTAAAGTGTTATTAACCGGAGAATTCTGCGTTCCATCTTGTCGCAACAATCAGTTTACCTAAATTCGGCAAAAGCTTTCGAGCAAACTACTTACAAATTTACTTACTATTTGCAAGGCCTTCATTGTTTACATGTGTTGACTGAAGTTTCTAAGCCACCTGCCAGCTTTATTTTTTGCACAAATATAAACATCTGCAAACCAACACTAACAAGTTCATCAAGTTCTTCAAGTAATTTTATTGTTCTGGGTATACAAAATGTACCTATTTCGTATTTCACGCAAAATTCAATTCGTCAATGATTGTAATACTAATATACAATCTAATCGAATCGTCAATTGTCAAGAAGTTTCAATTCGGCTGGAATCTCTGGCGCTGCACGCGCTGTGTAGAGTCGTGGCTTCAATACGCATCTGCTATCGTATTTACAATGGGGAGTACTCCGAGCAATTGATTGAATTGACCCCTGCCTCCTTTTTCCGCCATCATCCTACGCGACTGCAGTTTCATCCTCATCATTTAGGTGTCAACTGTGCGCTTTTCGAGAAAATTTCTGCCCTACACAACAAAACTGCGGAATTAACTGTCGACTGCGGTATTCCCGGACCAATACGACCTTCAATCAATCTTCAAGAAAAGAGCATACTTCTCCTTAAAAGCCTTGTGACACCTCTGGTGTTGTGGGTATCCATGGGCAGCGGTAAATAATAAATAAATAAGTTGCCGTTGATGAGTGCGTTGTTTCTCATTGTTTACTGCGTGTTTTGATGATAATGATGGTTTTGGAGAAAATTATCTTTAAGGAATTAACTAAATTACTCCTAAATATGGTACTTAGCAATTTTGCTGTTGGATTTTTGTTTCAGCCACCCTTTTGCCGAAATTGCGCAAACAAATTTTCTATTACATCCTGATTCAATTTTTGTGTAATTTTTCAAAATTTTTTTGCTCTTCTTTATCGCATTTAATGCATGTGTTACTTTTTTAAACAATGCGTGTTTCTATGGCATCCCATTTTTTTTTATTACTGTTCAATGTGCCGATCTGTCAATTTTGTAAGTGATCGACTCAAGTTTTAAGTTTTGTCTATTTCGTATGGTTTGGTAACATCTTGAAACGAAATTTGCTCATTGCCGTTAAGAAAGTTATTGTTTAAAAAATGATTTTGAATACTTTTAATTAAATGTGGCACATCAAAAAACGCAAATAATTTTACAAAACGTTACAAAAGAAAAAGGGAAAGTTACTAGATATTCCTGATTTCATGCATGTATTTTGGTTTTTCGTAGCCCGACCGCAAAACACAGCGTTTAGCAGAAGCCCACTTATTATCAAATAGTTTATTTATAGTAGCTTTTAAAAGAGTTGTAATTCTGTTGTAAGTAATGTTTCTGTTATTCTTTTTTTAAATAGATCAGGGCAAAACAATCGGATTTTGCTAGAAACTTTCGGAGTTTCGGATTGTGGTTGGAGCGGCAAGTACTACACCTTGCCGCCTTAGAAAAAAATACACTTTAGATTTGTAAAATAATGACAAGCTGAATTTATTTTCGTCTTCTGTCCAATTCTTAACCTTTATTTTCGTAGCTGCATCAATGCCAATTCTCTAGAAACCTCTTCTGAACTCTTTAGATTTTAAAATGCTGTCATCAGATTTTGGTTTTTGCCGTAATTTAAATAATAGGATAAAAAAATTGTTAGAAAACTGTTTAAAGTGTATGTATATGAAATAATATTTATTTGTTAATCTCCTGACTGATTTAATGTGATTTTCATATAACCTGTTGTACAAATTAAAATATGTATAATAAAAACTTGAGAGGTGTCAAGGAACACCCGGATGGAACGAAGTTTATATATATATATTATATTTGATATGCTACTACTAATAAAAATGCGCATAAAATACTCAAATTATTTTAGAAATAATCAAGCTTTACAAAATATACTATAAAACAATATATTTTCTGTAAATAAATGCAAAAACCCAACATCACGTGGTATTCCCAGGCGGTCACCTATCCAAGTACTAACCACACCGAATGTTGCTTAACTTCGATGATCGGACGAGAACCGGTGTATTCAACGGTATATGGTATACCGGTGTATGGTATGGACGTTGGCAATCAGTTTTTTTTTTTAACGTTGAGTATCCAGCACTATGACGTCAATTCAATGTTAAAAGTGTCGTTACAACTTTTGGCACGAAAAGTGTCGTTACATTTTTTTCCGTCTAGCCCCCTTTCGCAACGCGCGATAAGGAACTTCGTTCCAAAATAAAGATTTTACTTTGCAGTTCAATCATTTATTTTATATTAAAATGACATATAATGACCCAAAATGTATTGATTAAGCCATATCAGACAGAAAATAAAATCGCTCAACATTATTATCTGCACCATAGATTTACATCATCGAATAGAATATATTTAAATTAGGGGGCTTCCATTAATTACGTAAGGTGTTTTATGGGGGGGGGGGGGGGATTGAGCTAAATCTTTTCAAATCTCACTTAGGGGGGGTCTTGGCAAATATCATGTAATTATTGTGTAAAATTGCGTGAAAAATTTTCCTAAAAAATATGGCCAAATCTGACACAATAGTGTTTGTCGTATTCGTCCGAACTCCGCAGAGCAGCGAAGTAGCATTCGATTTTGCTTTGCTAGTCTTCAATAGAAGTAATAGAACAAGTTCAATAATCCATCACGTTTACAGCCAAAACATAAATTTGAAGAATCTCGCGTGAGATTTGGGGACGGTGGAGGGAGTTGAGGAAAATCTTACGATATCTCGCCAAGGCGCGAGGGGAGGTCAAAAAATTCTCAAAAATGCCTCACGTAATTAATGGACGCCCCTTTACGATGTTTCGTTGAAATAATTTGTTTGTTTACTTACTCTACGTAAGACAACTAACCATTTGACATATCAAAGTCCGACGTAATTGTAGCCACTTGGTGGCGCTATCATCGCGCATCCAGCATATAATATTCTATATGTCATATCAATAACTTATAAATGTGACATCTAGCGTAGTAAATAGGTCATTATATTCAAGTTTATTTAAATCGATTGCAACGACATCTCCTAAAAATAGGTGATAACTTATAGTTACGCAATTGAAAAATATTTTTTTTTAACAAGCATTAGAAAGAAAGATTTATATTCGAAAAATAATAAAATAATTACTATAATTGAAGCATATCAATAAAATAGTGATAGAGTTTGTTAAACTATTTCTAGTACCTTATTTTTGCGCGCCATCTAGATTTAAGTGAATTTTTCTAGCTTTTATCGGTGTACAGTTTGGGCCAGGGGAGGGTCGGTCTATTTAGTATATTGTGTCATTGGGCGTATGCATGTTTTTCAATTTTTCATTACAATATTCATGATATTCATTAATTTCCTGATTACTTCTTTGTCCCCATATAATTTTGTTGCTACTTAAATCATTATTAACAATTAACTTATTTCTAATCAAACCTAAATCACATTTTACCTGTAACGGGTAGTGGTCAGACCAATAACAGTCATAAAGTACACTAACATTTGTAACTGTATGCCAGGCTGACTCACTTACCACACAATGATCTAACCATCTTTTAGAGCCATGTACTTCACTCACAAAAGTATGAGTGTTGGAGGTTAGCCCAGTTTTAAGTACATCAGAACAGACCCATTGCATATCTCTACAAAAATTATCTAGCTCATTATAAAATGGTGCTGATGGGTGTGCATTAAAATCACCCAACATAAAAACAGTTTCTATATCACAATCCTCAATAATAGCATTCATCAACCCCAGGCATTGTGTAAAAAGAGGCAAGTTATCAGCCTGATCCGTAGGCATGTACACACACATAAACAACATTTCACGCATATCAATGGTTTGAGTTTTTATTGCACAGATACGCTCACTATCACATTCAATCACAGACACATTACGAAAACTACTATTTCGCCAAAGCAACGCTACTCCGCCATGAGGGCGGCCCACCAACATACCTGCTGTCAAGTCCACCGCTGATTTGCCAGTGTAGCTAAAGTCCTGGTCAATTTCACTTAAAAAGTTTATATCATGTGGTAATAACCATGTTTTCTGTAAGGCCACAATGTCTGCCACTTTGCAGAGAGATCTCACACAATCCACACTCCTCTTGACATTTTTACAGTTATAACTGATAAGTATATTATTTTTATTGTCATCCATCATTTAAATCTTTTTGTTTATCGCTCGGTGGCTGGAGAACCGTACCTTCAGCTGCAATATGCCGCTTTTTGAAATATATAAACCTTCTAAATTTAATTCCATCAGGCCACAGTTCATCATTCAGATAAAGATCTATCTTATGTTTATCAACAAACAACTTATAAGCATCATAAGGGCGTTCTGTTTTCATTGTAATTCTCTCTATTGTGATATTTTCCTGTGTCTTAGAATAAATGTACTCACATATATCCTTCTCGGTGGCCGCCTTATTTACATTCGATATAAATAATGGTACTTTAGTGTCAGCCGCCTTAAAATTGGTCACAGAATCCATAACCGCTTTTCCTGTTCTTCCAATAAACCGATTACAGTACCTTTTCTTCTGCACCACTATCCAATCATTAGATTTATTCTTATTTTGTATCCATTCGCTGGCGCTATTGTTTTTTAATATCTCAGCCATAGTCGGACGTGAAGACGTATTTTCATTTTCTGTATCCATAGTGCATTGTATTTCCGCAGTCCGTTTCGAGCGCTGCTGTCGCGGCGCTGACGCTGTTGTACTCACTCCCTCATGCAAGCTATCTTCATGCGCAACAGAGACAGCGCTCACGCAAGTGTCAATGCGCGGGCAAGATGCTTTAGTATGTCCGATGTCATATCTGTCACGACGAACAGCTGACGTACCCTCCTCTTTATCATTGAACGAGCAAGACAAACCAATCGGCCCACTTTCAAGCAAAAAAGTACCTGTCTTTTTTGCATTTATATTTTGATGATGATTAACCATCGATGCTAATTTTAAATTATCCAGGTCTATTTGCAACTCCTGTAATTGCGAGATAGTGGCGTAGTTATCCTTTACAGATTTCATATCATTCCGCAACTGAATGATATCCTTTAACACTGTTACTACATCGACATGATCGATTGAAATCGGCGGTAATTTTTGCAAGTCACGCGCAACGAAGATCGGTATAGTATCAGGATCAATTTCTTTGAAAACACATATGATATCCTCAATATTCTTCTTAGTTTTACCATCCTTTCGACGAGATACATATTTATGCGTGGTCGTTATAGATTCAAACAATAACTTCTTCGCCTCTTCTATCTCCTTTTCTGAGAAAGCAGAATCACAAATCTTGATGAGACTTTCGTTGTCCATAACATCGTGCTTATATTGGATGTACGATAACACCTCACAGATAACAATATTACACGAATTGCACTTTAAGGTATTAACTGCCATTTTTAATTTTTACACACACCCACACGCTGTCGCTGTGCGAGCGAGAGATAATAAAATAGGATATATAGATATTTTAAATTCAATATACTAGATATAATAAGCTTTTAAATTTAAAGCTTTTTTGTTTTTTTTTATATATGGACCTGCCAAAATGACTCTACTCTGCCTGATAGAAAGCATAAGCAGAATCCAAGAGTGGTGGTCACCATACTCATTGCGAATGCAGACAATGCAGCATGGTGACCCATACTATGGCGGCCTAGTGATGCTTCGCATCATTGGGCCTCTGGTCTCGCACTCACCAATGAAACACAACAGCACCAACGCTGTCATTTTACGTTGATCTTCTGTGCGAGGGTAGTACCTCCCCGGTCGAGCCGGCCCGTTCGTGCTGAAATCAGCGTGGCTCGACTACTTTGGTATTAAAACAAAAATCGTAAAATCAAAATTTAAACCGATAGATAGGTACGAAACACTAGAAGAGTATAGATAACAAATAGGTTCTTTTATAAATTACTTTTATAAAAGAGATTCAATAAAGAAAGTTTTGTTTTACATTGAAAAAAATAACCAAAACAATGATTTTTTATTGTTTGCAAATTTCCGACCATCACAAGACCTTCTTAAGAACATAATGACTTGGACTCTGTTAATCATTTTGGTATCTTCGGCCTAAAACACCAAGTAGCACAACAAACATACAATTTTTAAGGATAACGCAAAGTAAATGTTCTATAATTACGTCTTGATTAGCATCACTAATCATTTTATTTACTCTGTAACTACGAATTGCTGATTCGACGGACAAACGAATTATACGGTGTTAACCTTTATTTAATTTATGGAAATTATAAAGGGGTTACCAGCTCCTAGAATGTTTTATTGCAAAATGTAAATTGCTATCTCTCTGTAATGAATGACTTTGGAAATAAGAGGCAAGAAATGAATGATTTAATAATACATGCATGATATGTGTGCACAATAATCACGTAGTAATGCATAATAAGTTTTACAACTCTGATGGATCATTTTCGTTTCGTTCCTTTCATACGTTTTGTCCAATATTACCTTTAGTCTTTGCTGCCATGTAATATTACTACTTTTTCGACTATTGATCTCGTAATATCGTCTTATTTTCAATCTTAACTTTAGTATATAAAAAAGGCTCCAGATAATTGGTAAGAGATCCAAACAAAGTTTTGTCTCCATCTTAAGGCAAAAGCCGATCAATTATTAACATATCTACTGTTAATAATGTGCAAAACTAAAAAATGTAAAACTTAGAACCACATCCAAAGGAAAAGAATAAAAGCAAATAAGTGAGTAATAGAGTACTTCCGCAAGAGTTTTCAATCTCCTGCTAGCAAATTGCTTTCTAGTTTAATCACCTGAAGCAATAGCTGCGCTTTCTATGACCTGTATATAATGTTAGGTCCTGCCTATATATTAAATATAAAATATTATTTATATTTTGGAGTTAGGGTGTTTTCTATGTATAATCCTACTTAATAATTATAAACGCGAAAGTTTGTAAGTATGGTTGGATGTTTGTTACTCTTTCACGCAAAAACTACTGAACGGATTTGGATGAAACTTTACAGTAATATAGCTTATACATCAGAATAACACATAGGCTACTCTTTGCCGCGATAACCGACATACATGCGGGCGGGCAACAACTAGTATGTATATATTTAAGAAGTATATATGTATTTGTATCAGTTGTCTAGTACCCATAGTACAAACTCCACTTAGTTTGAGCCTAGATGGCGTTGTCTATTTAGATGTCCAAAATATTATTATTAATAAAGACCTATTTTTTTACGGGATAGGGGGCAAATGAGCAGACGTGTCACCTGATGGTAAATGATTGCCATTATGATAGTTATGATAAATACACTATTAATGTATTCATTCGTGCTCCACTATAATCGTAACAATGATTAAAAAATTAATGTTTGCAATGCACTCTCTCCTAGTGTTTCTGCAGGTATTCTTAAATATGAACTGCTAGGTATATCTTTTAAATTTTCATTTCCTGAAACAACAATAAAAAGGATAAAAAGCTGAAGATAAATCTCAATGAAATATATTCTTAATTTTACAACGTCAGCTTTGTAAATGGAATATTTAATGCATATACCATATCCATAACAAAATAAGACAAAACAATACGATTCACCTCCGACATTTCTTTTATTTCTTGTCCTGCTCAATATCCATGTTCCAGTAGTACAGTCATTTGTAAACGTCGTATTTATTCTTTATACAATAGCTACCATCTCGGTTCACATGATGGGCCCCTTACTAATTTAAAAAAG
Organism: Diaphora mendica; assembly: GCA_949125395.1. NCBI lineage: Eukaryota > Metazoa > Arthropoda > Insecta > Lepidoptera > Erebidae > Diaphora > Diaphora mendica. The sequence continues at coordinate 28,565,945 of OX421311.1, forward strand.
ACTGACGAATAAGACCGGCGATTTTTATCGCTTGCCGAATCATACATTCAAAGAAACTACGTAGGCGTTGTTTATACCACCTCCTTATCTTGCATTTAAAGTTTTTAATAATCTATCTCTCTCTTATACATTTGACTATTTCGTTTATACATTAAATCAGCTTTTACTTAATTTATGTATAATTATAATTCATTGAGGAAACCTGTTTTTATGCTGATACGGCTGATACAATACCTGTGAGAATTTGATACTTTATCTAAAAGTAGACCTTTTTTGACATTACATTGAAACACTATTCAAGGCCTCTGAAATATATTATCGTTAGTAAAAGGTTTGTTAGCTGAATAAGCCAATGTGTGATGATGTTTAAAGTTAGCTACAGATAACTTTTTTCATTCCGCAGTGACATTACCTTCGTTTGAAAAACAGCGATAAGAAAGGGGTGTTAATTATCCTAATTGGTATTCAGTTTGTATAAGACGTTGAATTTATGTAAGTTTTATCGTATCTTAATACATAAATTACAACAATTATTATGTATATCTTGCTTTATTTTGTTAACTTGGAGTTTGGTTAATTATTCGGCTACAGAATTCAGCTAAAAACTTACCTCAAACGTTAATTTAATTAAATTTTCGATAGTCTATTACAGACCTCTGAACTGAAATAGACTAATTAATGTTTGTGAAATTTCCTGAAACTAAACTAATTAAAATCATAATCATGGAAATTTTACCACCACTTTTAAGTGCTGCAAGAAAACTTACTCATTTAGCTTAAATTGAGAGGCATTGTCAAGAATACACAAAAAAAAAGTAAGAGGTGGTAATTGGTGGTGGTAAATACATAGTAACAAGTAGGTATTTTTACAATAATAATTTCGCTAACATGTTATCTTACATTTAGAAGTAATTATAGAAGTTGACCTTACATAGTATAAATAGAAGTCACTTCCGTCCGTCGTCCGTTCGATTTGATTCATCAAACAACTTAACGGATTTTAATGCAGTTTTCAGCAGTGGATAATGTGATTCAAGAAAAAGGTCTATATGTGTAATACGTGCATATTATAGTAGGGGAAATCCGAGAATATCAAAATTTCCGTGCGAAGCCCGGCCGGGCCGCTAATGTTTTCATAAATATACAAACTTTAATCGAATCTTCACTGGTATGTCTGGCATATGATTGTATCTAATCATTCAAATACAGTTTTATGTATATTTAGTATATTTATATAAATACCACTCAAAAACAAAATAAGGGCCACCCGTTAATTTGTGGATTACCAAATAAAACTTCTGTTTAATGATTGTAACAGTAGGTAACGCAACTGTTAAATTCTAGGTACCTTGTAAAGTTAACAATATTTATGGTGAAGAATGATATCAAGGGGACCCTTGTAAAATAAATAATTAACGCTTTATTTAGGGGCACTTGAAAATGATATTTTTGCAACATTTTATTTTACAACTTCTGGTTAGTGTTTCTTGGGCTATCGATGCCAACAGTTTTTAATGTTGCTTAAATTGCATTGTGCCATTTGTTAGCACACATTTGAACGCACTAATAGCGACAAGGCTCATAACTTTGATTCAGGAGAGTTACAGTCAGCGTACTGTGGGTTTAATTGTAGACTTTTCGTGTGAGGCGGTCCTAAATGTTTGAAACTGGTACCAGGAGATCCTCGCCAGACGTCGTGGATTTGTAAAAAAATGAGTCACAACAGCTCAAGAAGACCGATACTTCAGAATGGGCCACCGTGCTCTTTACAGATTACTGCAGGATAAAGTTTTTAAGTGAAAATCAACGCATAAGAGTATGGAAGTGGTCTGGAGAATAGATTTCAGATTTCTACATACACGAAATGTCGACGGAATAACCCTATCAAGGGAAACTGAGCTCGTAATTCTCAAGGGGAATGCTGTATCAGCTCAAAATTACACGAATAATGTGGTATAGGTTCATATTGTTCCATTTGCTCAGCAAGTAACAATCACTACATTAGCTGAAACTGAAATTCAGGTGTTAAAGTGCCCTGCCAGGATTCAATACACGAATCCCAGCGAGCACTTATCTAACCAATTAAAAATAAGTATCGGAGAAAGCAACATTTTAAAGTTTTTTTTTTTTAGATTAATTATGTTATATTTTAAAAAGATTACATCCCTATATTTCGTCAGTCCTACGCCTCCTTATCCAAGTACTATAACAGTAGGAGAGTCATGTTTTGGAACTTAGGCCGCGGTCTTAAAATCAGCGGCGGCGGCGATGCGGCGCGTTAATGAAGACTGCTCATTAACGGCGACGCCGCCCTCGAGGCCCGTCACCGCTTCACCACGCTCCCACTGACTTTGTGTCCTCTGCCTAATAGTCCAGCTAGATCAGACCAATACCACAAACTAACAAAAAACTAGCATTTAGCAATCCTTTAGTTGCTCTTCACATAGTAAATGTAGTTACTGGACCCAACCAACCCTCTCACTTACCCTTCATTCACGGGCATTAAGTTACGGTTACATGACTTTTAGATCCAATTCTACCGATAGTATTCATGGGTGAACTGACTCGATCTAACTGAAACTTCGAGTAAACCAAACAGTTATAATGCAGAAAATATTTCAACTCCTCGTTTATAATATTTATAGCAATTTTGAAATACAATTTACAGATTTAATATAAATACTTGTGAAAGTTTAAAATCAATAAGTAACTCTCGCCTATTCTCCTGTTATTAAAATTCAACGCTTGAAAAAGTATGCTCGTTTACAAGCTTTTCTTTCGAAGAAAATCATGTTCCTGCTACAGAACAGAATATTTTCATACTTGATTACTTTAACAGTATGGCAATAAAGCAACTAGACTATGCATTTATGATACCTGATTCAGTACAAGGACTAATATCATCTTCATACAATGTACAGTTCATATCTCCATAACAACTTGCAACCTATTAATATGCATTAGGAGGATACACCCTGAGCTAACTATCGCCAATACAGACAAGGGTAATTAAAGTTTCAAACTACGACTAAGTAATAAATTCAAAAGCTGCCAACAGTTTATTACAGCGTGGAGGATTGTACAGTTTAGTTCAAGACTAGTTTATGTTGGTACTGATTGAAGAAAGTCTTAGTAAAATGCTCATGCTTACTTTATTTCAATATTTTTCTATTGTACCGGACCTATTTCGTTTAGGTTTGTGAGGTCATCTTAATAGAAGGACGTCCACTGCTGGACATAGGCCTCCTCCAAGGTTCTCCTCCAAAACCGGTCCTACACTATACTGCCCTCGCCGACTTCCCATGACCTTCACCATTGCGCCAGATCACCTTGTAGGGCGCCTATCCATGCCATCGGTCATCGTCATTTCTACGTTCATCTGAATAGTTTCGTCAATTCCTCTTAAAATATTAATATATTTTTGAATGATATTGCAACATAAACTATAAACTAGATATATTAATTCTGGATGTCTATTTATTTATTTACTTTAAGGAACACAAACAAAGTATCGTAAAAATATCACATATCAATATGCATTATGTTTTGATCTAGTACATACATAAATATTATGTGTCCACAGCTTATAAGCTAGATAGATTAATACTGGACGTCGTCCATAATTATATCTATCACAACCTTTTTCAAGGTTTTATTTAAATTTGTATTTAAAAATTATCTTAAAAAGTATCTAGTAGCTAATAGAGCTAATGGACACAATACAACTCTCAGGATAAATTTATTAAAACAATACATGTTTTTTTAATGCCGATACGTATATTTTTTCATCCGCAGTAATCGATAATAAATTTTCAATCAAATTGCGATCCAAATTATGTACCTAAAACATATGGGGCTATAACAATCCTAAATCGATTCGTAGCTTGTTTGTTCTTTATCTAAGCTATAATTAGGCGGTGTCTTGTTAGGCCCGATCCTGGTCAGGCTTTCAAATTAAAAGGGAATTGTCAGTTCGACCCGGCTGACTCCAACCGCAACATACAGTTATTAACGATTCCGGTACAGAAAATATTTCACTTCCACGTTCTTATTAAAACTTGTTTTTCGGCCCTTTCTGTTCTATCTCAACGGATCGATGCAGAAATAATATGGATACGACTTAACTGGTATTAGAAACTATAATAGACTAGTAGGTAACCAATATAGAGTTTCAACTAGTTTTATTAAGCATAAAAAAAAAACACATATTAAAGGAAATACAAAAAAAACAAAGAAAAAAGTAACTTTGACCTTTAAAGAAAATAATAATATATTAAACACCTGACACAACGCCATCTACTTAATTTTGCAGTAATTAAAACTTGTACCATGAAAATTAAATTTAGATATACTTATATGCTGTAATCGTAAAATAGACACACTCGTAGATATATAAAGAATTTGATAAATTGGTAAAGATAAATCTTATACCTATTCCTTAAATTGCATCAAAACATGAGTTATAAGTAAATAATAGTGGAATAATGACTCAATTCTCAATTCATCATTTCCTATTTATCATGAAAAGTTAAATAACATCGCACTATTAGTTATGATATTTTTCACCCAACAGATAAATTCCTATTTGCAATTACAATCCCCGATCCTTTAGTGAGCTTACATGGATTCAGCACAAGACAGGAGATTTAATCTATAATGAATGGAACGCTTATCGGGATCAATACGAAGCTAAATTATTTATATAAGTCATGAACTATCCCTCGTAGGTGTTAGTTTATCATGAATAATGTAAACTGATAACATCAAAGGTACAGAATTAGCTTTAAAAGGGATTTCTAGAAATATTATTATTTACGTAGGCAGATACTATATCTTTTTATCTCTACTTCGTTCTCATTTATCCTTATATTATAAAGTTTGTTTAAAAACCTTATTTGTGACTTTATTATCATAAAATTAAAGCTAGGTATATAAGATAAAATTTGCTATCAACTAGTAGATAACGAAGATTGTTTCTTTGTCTTCGTTACAAAGTGTATTAATAAAAATGGATACACTTCAAATGTTACTTTATTTTAAAACGCAACTATTCTTTATAACAAATATTAAAATAAACTAATACGTATTTTCAATGATAAGAACGTCTATGATATACAGAAAATATTTTGTTTGAAATACACCAAAATTGAATCCCATAGGTCATATCCTTACACTCCCAACGCAGTATATTATTTTATTTTTTGGTCTCTAGCTAAGCAATATTCGTGTGGCGTCGTTACCCGAGGCGCGGCGAGGGCGCACAATTATGTAATTATGTGTTAGGAGATATGTTTTTATAACGTCCACCCTTGTCTATCGGATGATAATTGAGCTCTTGTTTTGGACGTAATTCCGCATCATTACGGGAAATAGTTTGAGGGAACGTGCAACCATATGCCGTTGTCTCTTCTATACTCTACTTTTAAAAAAATGAGGAATACAAAAAAAATGACGTTTCGCCCAAAATTTGCAGATATAATATTTTTTTAAATAAAAGTGAAGGAATTATCCACTTTTATTTTCATTTAAATTTTTTTAAACATACCATTAGCATTTATTAAAACTTTCCTAATTTATCTAGAACCAACTACATTTAAAACTTCTAACGTTTATCTTGTTATTAACTTGAAAATGTTTAACAAACTCTAAATTGCAGGTTTGGTTATTTTTGTGACTTTAATGACCTTGGAATTCTTGAATCTCTCAAATATTTTCAAAACAAAATCCTTACTTAAATAAAGATAAACTCTTCTATTTCATAAAAATCCCGCTACATCTCTCTTCTTTTATTGATAAATAGGTACAAAATAAAAATACATTAAAGTGATAAACCTAAAAAAAAGAAAAAGACCAACACACATCGTTAACTTGAAAATTGTGTTTCGAATATCTTTCAACACCCTGATAATATTTTTTAAGGAATTTTCGCTAATTTGCGTGAGGGTATGAGGTAATTTCGGTTGCCATATGGCGTTAACAATAGGGCAGGGTCAATAACATGTGTGAGCATCCCGACAGTGGGACGGCCCACTTGCTTGCGATGACCTAACATTTGGACATTAGTATTGCATAGAGCTGTTGAAACTCTTTTATGTTTGTAAATGTGTGATTTTTATATATATATATATATAAGCCTACCAAGATGACTGTGGCTTGCCTAATGGAAAGCATGTGCAGCATCCAAGAGTAGTGGTCAAAATGCTCATTGCAAAATGCAGATAATATAACAATGCAGCATGGTAAAAGTGAGATGTTTCTGCATCATTGGGCCTCCGGTCTCGCACTCACCAACGGAACACAACGGCACCAATGCTGTCATTTTGGGCTGGTCTTCTGTGAGAGGGTAGTACCGCCCCGGTCAAGCCGGCCCAGTGTCGCTCAACTACCTTGATAATCAATTTCCTTTCTGCCATAATTTATGGTGTAAGCAGGTTTCTAATGAAAATTTTAGGCTTTAGTCATAAAGTATAAATGGTTACTCGCGTTAAATAAATTGAGATTCACATTAGATACAAAAATACATTTATTTATGTAGTGGAGGAACGGATAATCGTGTTCCTCCAACACAAAGGGAGGATCCTCCTACCCGATATGCACACCAAATTTCATAAAATCGGTCCAGCCGTTTCAGAGGAGTATGGTAACTAACATTGTGACACGAGAATTTTATAAATAAGATATCACCAAAATAATACAAAAAAGATATTGAATGAAATTGACAGATACTTCCTTTATATAAGCAATTTTTCCTACGGGATAATATTAAAAAGTTTATTTTATTATATAAATTATAAGATGGTATTAGTTGCTCTATACAATCTCTCCTTCCTTTTAAACTCCATTACAGCAGGTCCAATCAAAAAATCATTTTTTACGATATAAATTTGACCGGACACGGCTCGTACTCGAATTTAAATGACTTACAAAGTTGTTATAATAATAGATCATCATAAGATATTAAACTTAGTTTATTACAAAATAACTTTTGTGGACGATAGTGATCATACATAAATATGTTTTATCTGAGACGTAACGTATTAGCTATCTGTTTCATTGGATAGAACATACGTTAGGGGATCAAATCCAATCGAGATTAAAATTGCCCGTGTCCTTTTTCGTGACGCAAGTTTCCTCTTCTCCGCAGTACTGACCTCATTCAATCCTCTATTAATACTTTATTCAAGACCACAAACGGAAGCGTTACTACATATTATTAGCTTGTACGTATTTTTTTTTTGTTATTGCTTAAAAAATGTATTGCTTTATTTATTTCTGGCAAATACTTTTTTTTATGGAATAAGGGGCAAACGAGCAGACATATCGCCTGATGGTAAGCGATTACCGCCGCCCAGAGGCGTCCCAAGTGCGTTGCCGGCCTTTGGGGGATGGAGAGGGGTGTCGGGGTATGGGCCTCCGGTATCCTCACTCACTCGGTGGCCGTGGTATCACTCCGGTCGAGCCGGCCCATGCGTGCCGAAGCATGGCTCTCCCACGGTAGTGTTTTTTTTTTTTTTTTTTTTTTTTTTATGTTTGGCTCGCCAAAATGACTCTACTCTGCCTGATGGAAAACATAAGCAGAATCCAAGAGTGGTGGTCACCATACTCATTGCGAATGCAGACAACGCAGTATGGCGACCCACACTATGGCGGCCTAGTGATGCTGCTTCATCTTTTAGTCTAGTCAACAAGTATGGAACTTGTTGACTAGACTAATTGGGCCTCCGGTCTCGCACTCACCAACGAAACACGACAGCACAAACGCTGTCATTTTACGTTGATTTTCTGTGCGAGGGTAGTACCGCCCCGGTCGAGCCGGCCCGTTCGTGCTGAAATCAGCGTGGCTCTACTACCTTCTTTTATTGTATGTTTAGTCCCACTTAAAACTTTATATTTTATATTGTTGTTTTGTATTATTATTTATATTGTAATTGTGTAAAATTATTACTGGTTTTTCTTTTTTTCTCTTATAACCTTTATAAACATACATGAAACGCACACAAAGAACACCCAGACTCAAAACAACAATTTGTGTATCACAAAAGTAGTCGTCCCATGTTGAGTTTGAATCCACTACACTCAGCGCAGTAGAAAGCGAGCGAGGTGATCGCTTAAACCACTACGCCACTCGTGCAGTCAATCGATGAACAAATACACTTCTTTAAAATCCAGTATTTATTGGAGCGAAAAATGTATTAGCTAATAAAAACATTGATATAACTATCTATCTCTCTTCTTTAACTCTAGTTCTGATTTCGATAAATTATATTTGAAAACACTGATTCTGTCTCCAGTTCTGCTAAATATACTTTCACTCCGTAATGATCCTAGTCGCTAGTTATGTATGTTAACTGCCTCGGTGACGCGGTGGTAGCGTTAGCGACTGGTGTGCTTGAGGTCTCGGGTTCGATTCCCGGATCGGACCAAATGTTTGTGTGATCTGCTAATATTTGAGTCGGAGTTTGGGTGTTTTCTATGTATAAAATGTATGTATTTACAAAAAAAAAGGATCTAAATATGTATTTATATCAGTTGTCTAGTACCCATAACACAAGCACCGGCATGAATGGGCCGGCTCGACCGGAGTGATACCACGGCCTCACAGAAAACCGGTGTGAAATAGTGCTTGCGCTGTGTTTCATCGAGTGAGTGAGGATACCGGAGGCCATACGTCTGCTCCTTTGCCGGCCTATACCATAAAAAATAGAAGTAACATACTCCGTTCTTTCGTTTATTTTCAAAATAACGTTTTTATTTTTACAAATTACATACACTGTGACAATATTTCAAGATATCCTATAAACCAAATTGATTATTATCTCAACTGAAACTAAATTTAAAAAATAATATATCTGATCACAAAAAAATACATAAAACACAATTAATCTCCTTAAAATTAAACCTCTGCCTTTTAATACTCGAATAAATCCTTAGTAACAAGAACAAAGACAAAACCTCAGCGAGGGAGCGTCCAAATAATCCTGTGTCTATATAAAAATAATGCAACAAAAGTTTACCTGAAACTGGGAATAAAAGTGTAATATATGTTATTTAAATATTTTTTACGAAAATCTGTGTATTTCACTAAATACATATAAATAAAATACAAGTTTTCAAGACTTGAAGTTGTTAAAAAAATAGGAAACATATCTAATTTCATGCAACAATTCTTATCCCTAGGAATAAAATTTTGTTAACACTTTATATATAACCCTTTACCGTGGGAGAGCCACACGCTTCGGCATGCATGAGCCGGCTCGACCGGAGTGATACCACGGCCTCACAGAAAACTGGTGTGAAACAGCGCTCGCGCTGTGTTTCACCGTGTAAGTGAGGATACCGGAGGCCCATACCCCAATCGTTCCCCCCATCCCCCTCACATCCCCCAAAGGTCGGCAACGCACTTGTGACGCCTCTCTAGTTGCGGGTGTCCATGGGTGGCGGTAATCGCTTACCATCAGGTAATACGTCTGCTCGCTAATCCTAAATTAACTAAAAAAAAAATCGTTATATTTATTACACATTTCTTCTTAATCTTCTTAAATATTTAATTTATTACATGAATCGCTGTTAACACATCTCATACAGTTTGGTATACCACAACGTTTACATTTCATTTTACCTACCATTGTACTTTGAATACAAGCGACGTTGTCAAACACTAAAAGGAAACTGAAAGAAGAGCACTTATTGAAATACAAGAAAGAAGAACACGAAATATCCTCAGTGGTTATATCACAAATTTGTGTACCTCAAAATATTCATGGAGGTTATTCTCCCGAGGCATCGGTGCGTCTTGATGAAATGCTCACAGAGAGATATTTATGAAAATGTTTGTATATTTGTCCTTCCCTTTTGTGTTCTGGGAAGTAATAACTGTTACGGTTTACTTTATCTTAAGATAATTTGAAATGCTGCAAATACATTAAACTGATTGTACACTAATACATGGATATAATAAGATCTATCAACTTATGTTTGTTAAACATCTAGCAATACTAGATCATCATTAGCCCATTGCAGTCTACTGTTGAATTTAAAAATAATACTGAATCCTGTTAAATAAACATACATTGCGGATTCAAAGGTGTGAAGAGTTTCATCAGTAGCAACATAAACGGTACCTAGAAAGAAAGAAAGATTTTTTGGTCCTAGTAAGTACATAGATGTATGGGGAGATATATAGATAGTTTGTTTCAGTGAATAAATACATTATCAATTTATCAATATCACCACAAGTGTCCCCGACATCATTATGATGAATAAAAATTTAAGCATTATTCGCAGTCGGTCGGTAACGATCGTGGTGTTATTTTAATCTGCAAATAAAGATTTAAAAAATATGCAGTAAACATATTATTATATTAACGTACCTACGTAGGAGTTACAGTGGTGGGCGTGTGGGCGGGATTAGTCCCAAAAACAAAATACACGATGCACGATTAAATAGACGTATAAATAACTGTAGCAAAATTAATAAATAGTAATTAGTTATTATTTACAAAAGAAAGTATAGACTCGGAACATCCTCATTGATATTAAACTTTAAATAAAAACAAAACACTTGTCTATGCATATTATGCAACTGACACACATATTTTATATGAAAAATACACCATAATGGTTTACCATGAAATATAATAAAATGTATACACTGTGTTTTAACACAGTCGACTGAAGCCAACGTTGACCTGAACTTTATTCAGTAATAACCCCATTATTCAAGCCAGTCAGTTTTGCCAGTCTGAAATATGACGTAATTCTAATTTTCAAAAGAAATCAAAAAGCCATAAAATAGGCGTTGCTTGCTAGTAGTAGGGTAGGGTAGTAGGTCAAAGGTTTTTAGGTCCGGATCGAAATATTCGAATACATAATTCACAACCTCTTTCGATGTTGTAAATATTGAAAAGATTTTTATGCTACTTTGAATAACTTAATGTGATAAAATAGATTTAATGATAAAAATATAAGTGATTAATGAAGTGTAGTAACGTGCCAAAACTTTGCACAAACTTAAAAAAAACACTTTGATTGGATAATATTGTTGTTTTGTGATATTTCTTTGCTTATAATAGGGCTGTGATAATTTGCTAACATATGAAAAAAAATGCTTTGAATTTAAGGCGATACTAAATTTCGAGAAAATCTAGTTTTTAACTTAATCGCGATGATACAAATAAGGTATTAAAAAGTTCGGAGTTGTGGTACAAGTGGTCGTGGTGACTCATGTTTAGACTGACGACTGACTGTTTAGACAACCCGTGTGGCTGCGAACGATCCTACATTGCACTTTTTTCCGGAAAACATTGGTAGTACACAATTTTTTCATTTAATATAATTGTGCTTACTGGATCAACTGTTTTGTGTATTTTTAGCGGCAAACTAATACATCTTCTTATACATAATTTTTTTATTCATTAAAAAATAACATCTTTATTCATGGCTCTTTAAATAAGGCTTATGATCTTATTAAAACCACAATAATTAATATATTATTAATACCAGAACCAATCTACAATTTGAACACAAACTTAATGAGACAGAATTAAATATAATTTCAGAATAACATAAAATTCTTTCATAATTTAGAACCAAAGATAACATTGCAATGTATTCTAACTGTAATAGGCCTCATGTTGGTTTAGAACCATTGTTTATCTTTAATCACCCTTACTTTTTCCATTTCTCCCCTCTGGTACCCTGTTACGAAAATTAGGGTACCTAAATTGCGGCAGACTTCCAGGATAAAAAAGGACGTAATACGCACAAGAGAATTTAATTTGCAAGTTTAAGTATATTTTATTAGTGGTACTCTAATAACACTTTGGCACCAAAGTTAAAGTAGCTATTATTTAAAACTCTGCTTTAGCCATTCAATGGTTTTAAAATATGTCAAGTTTTGATATATTTTAGAACGTAAAAGACAAACATAGACTGCCTTAACGCTAATAATTGTATGAAATTCCGTGATTATTTTAAATAAAGAAATAAACATCTAAATTCACCAAAGGGTGTAATTAAATTAACAGTATATATTTTAATCCTGGATCATTAACGTAATTTAAACAATTAAAGACAAATTTTACCAAAAATGTCCGAACATACAAAAGGGAATTGTAGAGATTAATAGAAAAGTTCAAAATCTTGAAAATCATTTTTCTCAGTTCTATGTCTCTCACTAAGTATTCAATTATATCTTATTTCTACATCTCAAATAAACTCTCCGGATTCGATAAAATCTTTGTATTTGTACGTTATACAAGAAAATATTCTCCACTAAACAGTTTGCAAGTGGTTTCTTCTTAAAAAGATCGAGATATGTTTGTCAACACGAAAAGCCTGGACACCCTACTGGAGACGGAATTATGCGGCCTCACGCAGCAGGATTCTATAACCCTTCCTACCTAACTCATGATTTTGCTTATCTCGTGTCGGAATCGGTGAATTTAAATACGATTTTGGCGGGCTCACCCCGACATTACGCGTTTCGCTTATACACGCAAATTTAGAGGCCCTACGGTAATGTCTTGAGGTGTTTCGAATTGTTTGAGTTTCTTTCAAAGAGATTTTATCCAAGTACGAATAGATTTCTCAAAGTATATAATATAAAATTAAATAGGAAAAAGAAGCGTTAAAATAATTGTTCGACGCATCACCTAATAATATATTTAAGTTATAAATTAGTTTTGAATTATAACTATGTATTAATGGAAATATGTATGTGCAAAAATTATAAAATGATTTAAACTCGATAAATAAAAGTCATAACAATTAGCATACGTTGGAAAATAAATATAATATAATTATTTCTAAAGACACACATAGTACGCTGAATTCTATCTCTGAAAGAATAGGTAGAGGTTTATTAAAGATTAAAATTTTGTCAATTGTTATTTTAATACGAGGAGAGCCTATTAAAATCAGAACATTTTATTTTGTAAAACCATATATCGTCATAGTCAACAGCCTTTAACAATCCACTACTGGATACGTCCTATGGGCTTAGTAGCACGATGCCTAGTATAGCACTTAGTCGACTTCAGACTAATTTTAAACAATCAGTAGCATCATGCCGACTTTATTAAATCTTCATACATTAGATCGCACTTTGCCTATTATAGCATATTGACAAGTATTAGCGTTGTTAGTGTATTTAATCGTGTTATGCCTACTTTATTAAACTTCAATACTAAGGATATGTAACTCGACTACAAAATGTACAATCAAAAACAAACTCACTAACAATTATTATAATTATTTACTTTTAGTTTATTTCTTTTCAAAGACCAATTCAAACAAAGTTACTTCGTTTAAATAAAAATTATAAATAAGTATGAACTTTATTGACTTGTAAGATCTTTTAATACTTAACTAACTAAGGGATAAAACAATTGTTTACAACTTTAAAATATTCTAAGTGATTCGTGTGACAAAACGAAAAAAAATATTAACAACTTCACGTAAAAAGAAAAAAAATATATAACTTCATCAATACATATTTAAAAAAAAACAAAGTGTTTTTATGTACGAGTATAAAAAAATATAGGGGTCTTTATGAAGGCAGTAGAATCCAAAACAATAATTTTAAAAATTTTTGACGAGAAGCAATTAAAAATTTCCGACAATGGACTAATTTCAAATCGCAATATCACTCCATTGATTTATTGTTTGTTGCCTAGTAAAAAACGATATATTTATGAGAAGCTATTTAAAAAAATAAGAGAATGCATACCGGATTTCCATCCAGAAATATTTCAAACCGATTTTGAAAATGTAGCTATGAATGCAGTTCAAATCATATTTCCGACTACAAATATAAAAGGATGTTTTTTCATTACGCACAGGCTCTGCAGCAAAAGGCAAAACAGTTATTATACGGCACTATAGATGAATCCCAATATTATAGACGCTATTATAGACGCAAATAAATCAATGACCGAATACGGAAAATTGATCAGGAATAATTGACTATTGTTAAATACAAATACGAACTCAATGAATTTTACGATGAGAAATATAATTAAATATAATATCATTTGCCTATAAATGACTAAAATATTGACAACATTCGTTAAAAAAATCGAACTTTACTTAATCTACACAGACAAACCCCTATTTGTATTTGTCCATCATGTCCTGAACAACTTTCCGTATTCGGTCATTGATTATTTGCTCCTTATTTATATTTATTTTTGACCTTGGGAAATGGACAAGTTTTTGCGAAAACCGTGATCATATTTAATACTTTCATTTTTTTTATTTTTTTAATAAGGGAATGGATTTGGCTTTCTCCTTCTAATTATTTTATTTAAACGTGAATGCAAGCCCTCCACTGCATTAGTAGTACGGTGAGGATTTTATAGCAACTAACAGCGTGGAGTTTTTTGACGCTTGTATGTAAATATTGTTATTTTTTTTATAAAATATGGTTATGTACATAGGTTTCTATATTATGTAATTAGAATTGTAATTAAAATATGTAAGATTCGACTAACAGCATCTATAAATTTGGTATTCATCCATTGTTTCATAAAATAATTAATAAACATATCCGAGCCCTCACGATTAAACGTAATTTCAAACTGGATACTGAGAAAGCCTTCTAGCATCATATTTGCTGGTAAATGTGCCAATGCTACGAACAAAGCTATCATGGGTAACACGCGGGGTTCAGCTAGTAGGTATTTATTATTTATTCTAAAATAAAATTATGACTAAACTTTGTACGAAAGAGGAAAGTCATTTTGTGTACATAATTAATCAATGAAATATTATAATTTCTATTATCTACTTTTGCACAAAACTGTACTAAAATAGACATTGTGCTATCGCGAGATCGATTTTTCAAAAAGATGGCGAAGTGCGATGTAAATGCGATAAAAGTAAAAAAGTAGGCATAGTGCGATCTAATGTATGAAGATTTAATAAAGTCGGCATGATGCTACTGATTGTTTAAAATTAGTCTGAAGTTGACTAAATGCTATAGTAGGCATCGTGCTACTAAACTGTCCTATGGGCCTCTCCGAAGAGTGGAGGCTTAAGACTACTATGTTGGTCAAACTGATTGGTATAGGGGTTTTTTTTCTCTTGGCAGTAAATTTGTACTGCGTCATTTGATCCTTTAGTCGCCTTTTACTACAGCCGTTGCATACGGAGATTTAAGTAAGTATCGTAAGAAAGTAACTTACTTGTACTTGCCCTTGCACTTGCACATGTACTTGTACTTGTACTTGTACTTGTACTTGTACTTGTACTTGTACTTGTACTTGTACTTGTACTTGTACTTGTACTTGTACTTGTACTTGTACTTGTACTTGTACTTGTACTTGTACTTGTACTTGTACTTGTACTTGTACTTGTACTTGTACTTGTACTTGTACTTGTACTTGTACTTGTACTTGTACTTGTACTTGTACTTGTACTTGTACTTGTACTTGTACTTGTACTTGTACTTGTACTTGTACTTGTACTTGTACTTGTACTTGTACTTGTACTTGTACTTGTACTTGTACTTGTACTTGTACTTGTACTTGTACTTGTACTTGTACATGCCCTTGCACTTGCACTTGCACATGTACTTGAACATGCCCTTGCCCTTGCCCATGCCCTTGCACTTGCACTTGTACTTGTACATGCCCTTGCCCTTGCCCTTGCCCATGCCCTTGCACTTGCACTTGCCCTTGCACTTGCACTTGCACTTGCACTTGCACTTGCACTTGCACTTGCACTTGCACATGTACTTGTACTTGTCCTTGAACTTGTACTTGTTCTTGTACGTTACTTACACTTGCACATGTACTTGTACTTGTCCTTGAACTTGTACTTGTTCTTGTACGTTACTTACACTTATTTTATTACTTCACTTGTACTTGTACTTTTACTTGTACATTTACTTTTACATTTACTGGTACTTGTACTTGTACTCGTACTGGTACTCGTACTGGTTCTCGTTCTTGTACTTGTTCTTGTACATATAATTTATACTCTCGAATGTCGGCACTTGATGGAACTTGTTATAATACATTTTTGAATTAAAATCACTGGTACTTATTCCACTATTTTATTTTTGTTTTCACCTGACCGGTTTCGCCTTATGGCATCATCAAAGTCAGAGCAGTCAGGCAGAGTAGCCTTTGATTATGCCATAAGGCGAAGCCGGTCGGGTGTAAACAAAAATAAAATAGTGGAATAAGTACAAGTGATTTTAATTCAAAATTGTATTGTTCTTGTACGTTACTTATACTTATTTTATTATTGAACTTGTACTTGTACTTTTACTTGTACTTGTTCTTGTACGTTACTTATACTTCTTTTATTACTTAACTTGTACTTGTTTTTGTACGTTACTTATACTTATTTTATTACTTAATTTGTACTTGTACTTTTACTTGTAATGGTACTTGTTCTTGTACGTTACTTATACTTATTTTATTACTTAACTTGCACTTGTCCTTGTACTTGTACTGGTACTTGTACTTGTACTTGTTCTTGTAATTTTCCTTTTTCTTTTACTTTTATTTATTTAAAGTTAGTGCGTTTGGGAGTTTGTCACGTTATAGGGATGATAACGCCCCTATAACGTGCGAACCTATAAAGGTTCTACTGTCTTACTACGGTCTACTACAGAGATCAGTAATCTCTGGATCTGTGTTCAGTAGATCCGTTCGGTAAATCTGTTGATTTTGAAAAGACAAGAATAACGTGGCCTTCTATTGAAGGCCACGTTATTTGTGAGTGACATAGGATATATTATTATATTCGGGGTATTACCCGAAAAGTGGAAAGACTTTTTCATGGTAGCCGGATTTGCAAAGTAAGTCGGAAAAAAATGAACCCCCAACGAAGTGGGCACGGGTCGGCTAGTTATTTCTGAATAGACACAAACAAAAAATGTTACTCAATGCACATTTACACATTCGTAAAAAAAAATACTCGGTTCGCTTCTTTTTCGAACATAAGCCAAATAACATTCATAAAAAAAACCGTAAAAAAAACAATAAAAAAGAAAAACAATGTTTATTCATATTTTGTATCCTTTCATTAGTTTAAAATAGAAATAAAACGTAGGGTATATAAGGTGACTGTCATCTAGGGAAAGTATCCTTTTTCCTTTCCGTTTTTAGTTTTCTAAGCGAATGAAGCCGCGGACAAAAAAATTTTTTAAATATATCGAATATTAATTATGATACAATGAAAACCTTACATCGCAAATGTTGTAGAAAAGCAGTCTTGAGTAATGTGATTCCGGTTGAAACACGAAATTTAAAACAAGATTACTTCTGTGAACTAACCATTCACTCAAATAGTGCCTACAGTCACTATTGAGTGCATGTTGAGTGTTAGCCTTATTTATATTAAAAGCACGGCCGTGTCAATTTTCATAGTTAATTGTTGCGTGTAATAAAGAATTAATGAACTCATTAAAATACGCAATCGCACCGTTGTTTTTATTTAATTATCGCCCGTATGAACGTTATTCGTGAAAGCACGTCATGAAAGCACGTCATGCCGACGTGATATCAAGAGTTTAATTGTTAAAAAATAAGCTTGGTTATGGTCCGCTGTCCTCACTAAATTTGTAATAATGTAATGTTCTTCGTGCGTCGACTCTTGAGTGAAGAATGGAATGCTTTTAATTATCCTTCTCTGCAAATGACTCCGTTAGAACTTTGTTCAATGCATAATTATGTTAAAGTATTTTTAACGAACAAAATTATTCGAAAATATTAAGGAAAGTGTTGATTATTTTTTAATACTGACAGGTTGTACATTGAACTAGCTTTTGCGAGCCGTTAAATCTGGTTTTGTTAATTTAAACTTTAATCAATCCACCTTATTTTGATTCAAAAACATTATCCTACAAAAAAATTAATAAACATTTTCGTATGAATAACATTTTACAATGAATCATAGAGTCATTCAAGGTATAATCAAGTATTAACAAAACTTCATCATCGCACTCATAATTTAATGTAGGACAGCACATAATCTAGCAAATATATTTCTCTAAACTACGACGGTTATCGAATTGGACAAAATTGAAATTCTTAAATGATTTCCAACTTCATCGAAGAATTTTTCCTAATTCCAACAGAAGATTTCTAAATAATAACATCAGTAACTAAAATCTTTAAATGACACAACACACAAAAGCTTTTAAGGTAGGACAGACAAGAACATTTCAAAACAAAATGCTTTCTAATAACTATAAAATGTTTTATTTCTATTAGATGTCATACCCAAGTTAGTTGATGTGAGTATTTCTTATAGGCTATTCCATTTATCATGCAAAGAAAATAAAATACAATAAATTATATTAAGTTTATTGTGGTGTATCTTGGAAATAAAAGTTTTATTCGAAATATTAAACAGTTACACACTGTAAGACAGTACTTTCGATAAATCTAATACATTTAAACTAGCAATTCTTGTATATATATATTTCCAAATGTTTTGTAAAGGCTAAGACGATTAAAATTCTTTACTGTTCTTTGTTAGAAGTCATCTAGAGTATGCCTCGCAAATTTGGAGCCCTTGTTACTACAAATACATCGATCGTATCGAGAATATTTAGAAACGTTTTTTGAGGTTTCTGTGTTTTCGTCTGAATATCCCAGATATAGCAAATAATTACATTTGTCTGTGCAGAAGGTTTCATATCCAGCCACTTATAAATCGACGTCAATTAGCGGATTGTTGTATCCTATTGAAAAATTTTACTAATGAAATTTTTTTTGTATTTTTTTGAAACATTTGTTTTTTTGTATACAAATATCTCAATTTATTTCTTCAACAGACATGAATATAGTTTCGCTAAAGTTAATTTATTCTAATATTATAAAGAGGTAAAGTTTGTAAGGATCCACTAAACCGATTTTGAAAATTCTTTTACTAATAGAAAGCCACATTATTTGTGACTATCAAAAGCTGAATATTAACCCGAAACAATATGGAAGTTGTAATTTCTAACGTTATAAATACGAAAAAATTACCACGCGAGCGAAGCTGCGGGCAATAGCTAGTTATCAAAATGAAGAAAACGGTGTATTTCTTATAAGTATATAGATCCTTCATTCATACATTGTTAATGTAACAATAGAAGTACACGAAGACTATAAAAGATGTTAGTCTCTAGGACAAAACAACATTGTTACTAGAAACCGATCTTGTAATCGAATTAAGTCCGGGGCCACAATAGTGCAGTACCGCTAGTTTACTAATCTAACGTCCACAAGTCCTTGTGACCCATTTTCCTTCTCGACCCTCGCAAAACTTTACGGGATTCTTGATTCGGCTTCAGATTATCCGAGATCCTGTTTATTTATGAACGGAGTAGGTAAAAAGGTCGTCTGCTAAGCACGTACACACACAAGGCCTTTGTTTGGTGATATAAACATTTTATTTGTATGTACAATCTTAATATTGTGGGTTTCAGCGAAAAACATTGAAAGTACCTGCTTTTACATGTAGCTACTTTGATTTTTGCTATTATTTATAGCGATAACCGACACTTATACGCGGGCGGAGACGCGGAAAGAAAGTGGTACCATATAAAAATTTCCAATATTCACATTATTACTAACTTATTAATCAAATATGAAATATTAAACACAAACTTCAGATCACATATTCATGCATTGTCCCGCACATAATTTAAGTGTTCATTCAAATTACCGATACCCATATCTGGTTTGAAGGACTATGCTTATATTATGGGTTTTATTGAAAATTAATATGAATTATACGTGATACTGCAATTTGTTGGTGACAATGTTATTAGATAAGCTCTGTTATTGATACTCGAACTTACAAACATTGATTTTCTATTTTTGGAAATGATAAAGTACGTGCTACGTTCCAATCTTAAAACAATATAGAAGCAAAATAACCATTTCAACTGCAGGTATGGCGTAGTGGTTGAAGTGGAGTGGTATGTGTCTGATCGATTCCTTTATGGGACAACACTTTCTGTGATCCACAAATGTTGGTCAGAGTCTAGGTGTACTTTGTGATCGTTTCATTGGTATGTGTATAGTCTTCATTATTATCCCGTTGCAGTATAAGTACTATTATATACAAGGGTCAGGTCTAAGGCACATCACAGAGACCGGTCAGCGACTTTTGCATCCAGTCGCCGCCAGCCACCGGTCTTCTGTTAAAAAATTCTAAGAGACATATTATAGTAAAGACAAAGACTGTAAAAGCACTGGTAACATTTTAATGCTCTATTTTTTATTCAGCATCCTACCCCAAAATGAACAACCAACGAAATCAAATCATATATAAGAACTAGTGTTATAAATAAAACCGATATTTCAATAGAACTGTAGTAGAAAAGAACAATATATCACACTTAAACGATAATTGAAACATAGAAAGCATTTTATGCTCCACATTTAGTATGAACCTGCTACTATGACAGTTGCAAGTAATGCTCTAGCCATTACAACCGCATCAATATTTGTCAAATGGACGGGAATAATAAAAAATAAAAATTGCGTTTGCAATGTAGCCCGATGTAGTGTTCCGTATACTATTCTTTCTTCTTGTTTCTTGTTAGCTTGCGCCCGCTGTTCAAATTGTGTGTATATCAAAATTCTTAGCAATTTTTTTTTAATTTTTGTGTTTTTATTAACTTTTTACTTCAACGCAACAGTCGGTACGTCTGAATTGTAGATAGTATGGATAGACGCACGTTTTGTCAGATTAGATTAAGTTACTCCTTATATCATCTGCTACCTGCCTGTGAAAGTTCCGTCGAAACCGGTCTAGCTGTTCCAGAGAGCCGCTTTAGACAAATCAATTTTTAAAATGTTTATTTTTTTTAAATTGATTTTTGATGTAAGTACCGTATATACCTTCATAAGCATTTAGTGAAAAACTGTTAATTCATAATAACAGTCAGACACCTTAATTTTATTTAGTTATATTGATATACTTATCTGTGCAAACTACACTTCACACATGTCATGTATACAAAAATAACTTAATATTTACGGTACCCCAAAACCAAGCAGCTAGCACGTTACGCTGCCTATTGAAGATCGGAATACGTTAAATGATGCCATTAAGTCCAATAATATACCACAAGGGGTCAAAATGTTAGTGGATACTAAAGAATTGTGGGGAATAGTCGCAGGGTAATGCCACACTACATTTTAGTACGGACATGTACATGTTTACTTTTCTATAAGTACGGGTACTCTCTCTCTCTCCAGTCAGACTTTCATAACTGAGGATTTTGGTCATCATTGGCTGATTTAGACGTGTAGTGGATTATTTGACTCCATCAGCTTCTCTCTATCTCATATCTAATGACTTCATAGAGTTCAGTGGCAAATTAGTTTTTATTTGGAAAGTTAAGTGGCCAGGTCTTTGGTGTTGCCAACCTCTATAAATTATACCGTCCAAAGATTGCCATCGCTTTTTATACTCTCATTCGTAAAATGAAAGATTGTCTTGTGCACATAACGTAAATTGCGGATCAACACATTAAGTTGGTACCGACAATACAAGTCAAATCTTAAAACGAGTACAATTAATAGTGTATAAGACGTATTAGTGAAAATATTTAAATTATTTATAATTGTGAAAGGATTATTACAAAAAGAACTTAAAATTAGGTATGTAGGTAAAAGTGGCGGCCTTATCGCTCGGAGGCAATGTCTTATAGGCAATCATGTTTTTATTTATTTATAACTTTATGCACTTTTGTACATCGGCGGACTTAATGCCCAGGGCATTCTCTACCAGTCAACCTTAGGGCGGTGAAGAAATTTTGTTAGGTAGTCGCACATATGTTTCATACTTAACTAAAATAAACATTACACGGCTTTACGTATATAGGTACAGCAAATACGACAAATACATAAACACTATAAATATATATAATGATGTTATAAGTTATGATGTTATGATGAATCTGCCATGCAAATGAGAAGGAGGTTATGTACCTTCTTTTTAAATATGAAACGGTTAGTGGAAATCCTGATTTCAAGTGGTAGCGCATTCCAGCCCCTAGCCAAGTTGCTAACGTTCTCAGAAGATTAGCCAATGACACACGAGAATTTAGGCGTTAACGATTGCAGAACGAAGAACACTTGCAACTTGGCTAGGGGGGCAGAGCAGAACTGCTTAGCGAAGAACGAAGAGTTTACAAAGTCAGAATGTTTTTTCCAGTTCCATTAACTGTTAGTAAAACATTTTAAGTGCATCGATTCTATATAATACATACCAATTCTGATAAAGTTGAAAACTCAACAAACTACGATTTCGGCACGCGGTAACTGGAAAAACCAATGTAATTTAAACGTCATTATATTAAAACAATATTAATGGTTTATCTCATTTAGTTGCAATACCACTAAAAATATAATTTATAGCGATAATTATCCTCATAATTCTTATATAATATGTCCTCGCAAAAGCAATAAATGTCCTCGTTGCATATAGTGGAACCATTATTATGACATGATTAACTTGAAACTGTTACACTTGGTGATTTTAATTTTCCATCAGTAATAATCGACTACACTTATATGCGATCATCTGTAGCGTCATTGGGTGTTTTCAATGGGATAAGTAG
The DNA here is from genome assembly GCA_949125395.1 of Diaphora mendica. Lineage (NCBI taxonomy): Eukaryota > Metazoa > Arthropoda > Insecta > Lepidoptera > Erebidae > Diaphora > Diaphora mendica. Next base: position 28,588,527 of record OX421311.1, read on the forward strand.
TATACAATCTGCCAATTTATAGATGATTTTGACTGCCTCGTTGGTCTCGCGGTTGGCGTGTGCGACTGCTGATCATGAGGTCTCGGGTTCGATTCCCGGGTCGGACCAAATGTTTGTATGATCTGCAAATATTTGTTTCGGAGTTTGGGTGTTTTTTATGTATAATATGTATGTATTTACAAAAAAAAAGTATATATGTATTGATTTCAGTTGTCTAGTACCCATAACACAAGCTCTGCTTAGCTTGGGACTAGATGGCGTTGTGTGTTAGATGTCCGAAATATTTATTTATTTATTTTATTTATTTTGTATCAATGTATAAAGCACCGAATCAATTTACCCCTGCGTTATCTGTTCTCTTTGCAAATTTTTAAGTGTATAGAATATTCGGTTTCATCAAGAAAATGGTTGTTATTTTAATGAACTCTGCATTCTGCTGCGGGTGTTGTGGTTTCAAACCCCACATGGGACAACATTTCGTATGATCAACGAAATTCTTGTTCTGAGTCTGGGTGTTCTTTGTGTCCTTTTAATGTATGTCGGTAAAGTCTCCCGCTACACAGGATTATTCCTAGTGCGAGAGTTGTCTCTTTTAGATAAAATGAAAAAAATACAATTTAAGATCACATATTTTGTCAAACTTCGTAGTGACTGCACTAAGATAAGTGTGGCAAATTAAAAAAAAAGTGTGTGTGTGTGTGGCTGTTATTTAAATGTGTGTGTGTGGCTATTAATATTTATTGAGAACGCTTCGAGCTCTTTCGGAAACGAAGCAAGTAGTTATTATTAAACTACAAATATCTTTTTTTTTCAAATATTGTAAAAAATAAGCATCAATGTGATTGATCGCTATACTTATTTATCCGGAGTACTCAATTGAAAGAATTTCACACGAATTGATTCAAAATATTTCTATAACATCTACAGAAGTTAAATTTGATATTGATCGATTTCGTAAAGAATTTTGAACTTTATATGTTAAATAAATAAAGTCTAAGTATAGAAAAGAGATAAAGTAGTATAGGTTGACTGTACTGTACCTACTGTAAAGTAACATTGTCCGGTATTTATGGGGTAGCTCGACGTATATGATTAGTATCACATCATCACAAAAATCTTATAAAACCGTAGTCGGTCTCACTAGATTCTAGGCAGGCGGTCTTATCAATTTTTTTTTTTTTTTTTTTTTATGGAATAGACCGGCAAACGAGCAGACGTATCACCTGATGTTAAGCGATTACCGCCGCCCATGGACACCCGCAACACCAGAGGCGTCACAAGTGCGTTACCGGCCTTTGGGGGATGGGGGGGAGATAGGGGGAGGGGTTGGGGTATGGGCCTCCGGTATCCTCACTCACTCGGTGAAACACAGCGCAAGCACTATTTCACACCGGTTTTCTGTGAGGCCGTGGTATCTGTCCGGTCGAGCCGGCCCATTCATGCCGAAGCGTGGCTCTCCCACGGTGAGCCATTGTTGACTTGTTTTACCATTTAACCTTGTGAGTGAATATGAGGTCACCATAGATACAACTCACACTTCTCTCCTTTCAAGGGACCCTTTATCATCTTCAATTAGCCTCTCCTAGAAAGTAGGTTTTTGCCTATCACACTCACCAGACAGGTTTACTCTATGTAAGGGGGTTTTTTGCAATCTGAGTGAAAAGGCACCTCAAAGGGGATATATGAAAAATATGTTTCAAACTAATTTGTACATTATGTTTCATAATACTCTTTTACAAATTAATTACCAAGTCCTTTATAATTAAACATTATAAACAATACCATATCTAATGTGTAGTTTATTAAATAATCGATTTAAGAATAAAACAAGTTATTACTAACATTGAGTAGGTAACGTAAATCCATTTATAGAAAACATATTCGATCAAAAAACTTTGTGAAGAAAAGATAAAACAATTTTACACTTCAGAAAACTTTTGCAAGTTAGTGAAGTTAGACTTTGTGCTCAATCAAACGAAAGAAATGTTGAACTAATAACGAAAACCAATAACCAATCTTTGGACGAAAGATAAAATGATGATTTGAAACGATTCACCGTAAAACTAGTTTTCTATTAGTTATTATAGTAGTTATGATATTTTTTAAATATAGATTGCTTCATCATTTTTCTAGCACTTTTTATTACCAATATTTTTTAGGGTCTTCTACTCGTTAAACCGGTTTTATCTGAATATCAGGTTTTTCACGGAGCGACTGGCACGAGACCTCCGCAACCCTTAGGGTGAACTAAATTCGAAGGTTGAACTATCTGTCAGTATATTTGAGGGCACTGACATCCCAATAACGATCACCACAGGTGTTCATGACTACCGAGACCGACAGATTAACGTGTCCTTCACTAACAAAATTAATTCTAAATACATTTTAATTATGCTCAATAACTTTTTTTCTAATATTTCAAGTCTTAAATACAAAATAGTTATCAAGTATTTAATTAAACAAACTTCCCTAGACAATATGTAGGTAAACAAAGAAATACACAACGACATAAACAGTGATTAGCTAAGTAACGGAATAAGATTACCAGCGCAAATAATACAAATCTATTTGCCAGAATAATAACCAAACAAGAGACGAAATATGAAACAATATTTGCAGACCCAGCACGTTACTATTACAAACAGTGGGTTGTTATGATAAAAAGCTCTTTACTGCAAAATAAATAAACGCCTAAATTAACTAGTATATTTTATCATTATTACAATATATTTAAACTAAGGTTCGGGGCCACTAGTCACTGTTAAGCTTAAGCCGGTTACGTCCCTCCCTATTTTCTGATGGAGATTTATGTCAGGGGATCAAAAGTTTCGAACCCGCACACCATAACGATCCCTGAATTGCCTATGTGTGTGTACCACAACACGAACTGCGCTTGTTTGCATATTTTATATACTGTAAAATTATTTTTTAATTTATGAACAATTCAATGTCAGGTGTAATAAATAATTAGCCGTTGAAACATACCGGTACACCACTAACTGTATAATATAATGTTGGGTAATAAAAAGAATATATGTGTAACAATAATGTAGTGCTCGTTATGTTTAATAACAACCAGTAATTAATTTTCTCATTAAATGTTTCATTTTGTTTGGTCGCGTGGTGGCAAGCTTAACGGAACGCAATTTATGACAGTTTGTAATATGCTTAAAAGTACGTAGCTACGATGTTAATTGAAATGTGCTAACCAAGTGCATTTATAATTTTACTGGAAGCACCCATGAGCCTAGAACTTCGGTAACTGTTTCATCATCTTCATCATAATCAACATCAGTCAGTAGTCCACTGTTAAACACTAACTGGATAAATTTTTACGTAATCTATATATTAGGTCTTTACCTATGAAATTGCCGTTTTGTATGCAATAAGTGAAAGTACTTATTTTTCAAACTTTTTTATTTCTGTTATTCGAAGTAATCACCCATGCAATCGACGCATCTTTGCCAACGCATTGGCAGTTTATTCATGCCCTTCTTGTAAAAATCAGCTGGACGGGAGGCAACAAACTCTTCAAAGGCATTTTGTACTATTATGTAAATGCATTTATTATGCATAAAAACCTTCCTCTTGAATCACTCTATCTATTAAAAAAATCGCATCAAAATCCATTGCGTAGTTTTAAAGATTTAAGCACGACTTTGTTTTTACCCGACTACGGCAAAGCCAAAGGAGGGTTATGATTTTGACAGGCTATGTATGTATGTATGTTCATTTGTTCACTCATAGCTCCTTAACTACCTATTAGAACTGGACAAATGAGGTATCGTTAGAAGCGTCTTGATCGTCCGCTGGTTATAGGCTATATGACGTGTCACTGAATCTAATGTGGCGCCCTCTAGCCGACATAAATTAATGTATTAAAAAATAAATTTGAGATAAATATGCCGTGTTTGGTATCATTGGAAAGGGCGTTACTTGTACTTTTCAAATTTATATATTAATAACGACACCAAAACATTTTAAATAAAAAAAAAGTAAAAACTAAAACCCAACTACGACAAAAAACGACGCTGAATAAAGTATAAAACAAGTTTGAAAAGCCGTAATCACACTTTACATAGAAATGCACCATGAAACTTTAACAACAAGAGGAAAGTGACTGACTGACATACCCAGAGATCAACGCACAGCACAAACCGCTGAACCTAGAATCCTGAAATTTTGCGTGTAGGTTTTTAATATAACGTAAGTGAGCACTAAGAAAGGAATTTTCGAAATTCCACCCCTAAGGGGGTAAATCAGGGGATGAAAGTCTACGGGAGCGAAGCCGCGTGTAAAAGCTAGTAAGCTATAAAGGTTTTCAATTACTGTGACATGAAGATTTTTTTAATTATTCTTGAGTAAAATAAAGATTTAAGTCTCAAAAATATTTTTTAATGAAAGCAATAGCTCATAAAATTGCAATAATATAAAAATCTGGTTGAAAATCATTTAAGCTAAATCTCAAACAAAAACTTTATGAAACACATGTATTAAAGTTAAATTCAGTCACGCTGTTTTATTATTTTGCGCGTATTCTAATTTGGCGGTACATCCCCATGTATTTACACTCTCTGTTTGGTACTATTTATTTATTTATGTGCTTTGTTCAATCATTGGGGGCGCTTTGATTCGAACGTATTAAAACGACACGACATGCCATTATTGTTTTTGTGTGATGTATGTGTATAAGTTTTTTATTTGACTTCCTTTTTAACTCCCTGTTACGTATAGGGTGACTTCTTCTGTATAAAGTTATGTAATAAGATAAACAAGAAATCGTACACAGAGTTAATGAGTAGTTATTTTTCGTTTTCAGCAGTTATACTTCTGAATGGACTGCGATAGGTTTATATTAACGATATTTATGCGTTAGTATTATTGTCAAAAATATGAAATGCTTTCCCATGCCTCCACACTCTTCAATCAATATAATTAATGAATTACGATAAATAAAGAAATATTTCGGACATCTAACACACAACGCCATCTAGTCTCAAGCTAAGCAGAGCTTGTGTTATGGGTACTAGACAACTGATACAAATACACATACTTTTTTTTTGTAAAAACATACATATTATACATAGAAAACACCCAAACACCGAAACAAATATTTGCAGATCATACAAACACTTGGTTCGACCCGGGAATCGAACCCGAGACCTCATGCACAGCAGTCGCACACGCTACCACTACGCCACCGAGGCAGATATGCCGATGATTCTTAACTATCTACTTATTGATATATGTATTAATGTATCTCGTGGTCCAAGTATTTATTTTTAAAAAGACAACTCCCGCTTTAGGAATATACATTCTTTGTCGCGGGGGACTTAACAAACATACATGAAACGGGCACAAAGTACACCCAGACTTAGAACAACAATTTGTGTGATCGCACAAAGTGTTGTCCCATGTAGGATTTGAACTCATAACACTTGGCGCTGTAGGAAGTTTCGTGGCGACCACTTAAGCCACTAGGTCAGCCATGCACTCGAAGTAGAGAATGAGAAGTAGAGAATGCGAAATGCAGTTAAGAAGTCGAATATAATAATAAGTACCTACAATAATTTCAAACAAATTTATTCATTAATCGTAAAATGGGGTCACTAAAAAGGCAAAGAAACAGTTACAGTTAAAAATAATATCTCGAAATAACAATTTTAACCCGAAAGCAGTAACTATTTTCAAAGCAAAAAATCATAAGCAACTCAAAACTGAAATGTTTGAACGAAATTAGTTTTTGACAGACAGAATGTTATTCTTCCACTAGTTAGCCAACGAAAATATGGTCCTGTCGACAATATTTGGAAACTTTACACTGAAAAGTGGCCGAGACGTTCACAAACGAATTTATTAGGAACAAAAATAGATCAGACTTTAACTTCGTAATGCTGTAACGTTGTTTTGATGGATGTGCTGCGATATTCAGCATATGCGACATAAATCTTTATAAAATGGTCTACTACAACCGTGTCCATTGTTAGACGACATGAGATTTAATACGTATACAATTTATGCTTAATTTATTTCAAGTTTAATTTGTGTATAATAAAGTAAAAACTAAAACCCAACCACGACAAGAAGGACGCTATAAAAGTATGAAACAAGTTTGAAAAGCCGTAGTCACGCGTTGTTAAATTTTATGGTACGTTTCTATGTTTTTTTGTCGTAGTTGGGTTTTAGTTTTTACTTTTTTTTATTTAAAATGTTTTAGTGCCGTTATTATATCAATTTCTTTGCAAAGTATATTTTAAATACCATAGAAATTTCACAATTATCGTATTAATACGGATAAAGTCACGAGTAAATGCTAATAATATATTTATTTTTGAAATGTACAAGTAACACCCTTTCTAATGATATCAAACAAGGCATATTTATTAAGGCTAGAGGCCACCAAATTAGATTCAGTGACACGTCATATAGCCTATAACCAGCGGACGATCAAGACACTTCCACGATACCTTATTTGTCTAGTTCTAATAATTAGTTGAGGAGCTATGAGGGAACAGATGAACGTACATACATACACACATAGCCTGTCAAAATCATAACCCTCCTTTGGCTTTGCCGTAGTCGGGTAAATAGTAAAGTAAAGAATTTTTGAGACACATGTGGCTACATTGTCTATTGCAAAAACACACACATAGGTACACACATTTGGCCTCACAGAAACTTGTGTTAGATATTATTTATTTGCTAAACACTAAGTACTTAAGTGACTTTACCTGAGCTTCAACGACCCTTCTCCATCCCAACTTAGGTGATCCGATTACTTGTATGACCCTACTATGCCATAAAAGAAAATCCGACCCAAACCATTTGTAAAAATAAAATCCATTACACCTATTTCAGTAAAATTTGTCATGAAAATATTGTGATTCTTAAGGAAAGACATATGTAACTCTTTACATCAAAAACCGATAGGTATACACGCAGACGGAGCCACGGGCAAAAGCTAGTGGGTTACAAAATATTATTTTCATAACTGCTTTCCATAACAAAAGTAAATTACCATAGTTATCCTATGATAAGTGACCTTTTTAGAAAACCTCACTTTCATTAAGATACATTGTAACGCACAGATTCTCGTATCGTACAACAATGTAAACCATCACGAACAAGTGACATCATAACCCAGTAATATATCTAGTTATACCACTATAAATTCGTTAGTCTAGTTAAATTCAATTTGTTATAGTGGTTGCCACTAGTGTTTCATATTATTAAATCACTGCAATGTTGTTTGATTAAAGGGAAAATATGTATTATTATGTATAGTATTAAAAGTCCTCCTTTAGTCGCCTAGGAGAGGCTTACATCCAGCAGTTCAATAGTCCACTGCTGGATAAAGCTTTTAATGTGAAATCTATATCTATACTTCTATATCTATACTAATATTATATACGCGAAAGTTTGTAAGTCTGGATGGATAGATGGATGGATGGATGTTTGTTACTCTTTCACGCAAAAACTACTGAACGGATTTGGATGAAACTTTACAGCAATAAAGCTTATACATCAGAATAACACATAGGCGCGATAACCGACATACACGCGGGCGGAGCCGCGGGCAACAACTAGCATAGTATATATTTAATCTTTACATAGTATAAAATGATGTCGCTTCCGTTGTCTCTTCGTTTAGACCTTTTAAACTACTCAACGGATTTTAATGTAGTTTTCAGCAATAGATAGAGTGATTTAAGAGAAAGGTTAACGTGTGTAATACAAACATATTATAGTAGAGAAAATCCGAGAATTTCAAAAAATTTCGTGAAAAGCTGGTACGGGTCGCTGCTCCAAATATAATGTGGTAATGAGTGAATTATTTTCTTTCAGGTTGTGTAATATTGATTTGTAATTACTTTACACAGTCTTTTTGCTGGTCTAAATACTTCGCAATTTTATATTTTTGAAGCTCTCTAAAATGTACTCTATAACGCAATATATTTTAGCACATGGGAAAGAAAATATCAAAGTCGAGATAGTTGGTATATTGTAGCGCATGGGAAGATGTTCATGATTCTCTGAAATAAATAAGTACTTACATTGTTTCAACTTACTTAATAAGTTCATAATCTAGGTACGCGAGGGACGACAGTGTGAAACCTGCTCAAAGACAATAGAATGTAATCTAAGAAATCGTTATGAGTGCTTGGAAGTACTTGAGAGTACAATTTTAATAAGGGTATGGTACTTTAAAATATATACCTACTTAAATAAGAACTGGGAGGGCACGTCAACGACCTTTGTGCATATATTAAAATCTTGCAAGCAATATTTCGTACCAAGAGAAGTGATTGTAAAAAGATAAAGAGTTATCATTAATATTTATTTTGATTGATTATCATTACTATCATTAGAAATATTTTAATCTAAATTACTTAGGCACAGTTTCACCCGTTTCTGATAAAATAACACCATCATCAACAACCCATAATGTACCACTGCTGGGCTCGGATCTCCTCTCAGGAGAGAGTAATATAACACTAATTTACAGATTATAGTGGCAGAGAGAGAGATATATATACCTATGTCAGATTTACATACATTATGTAAATCTGACATAGGTATATCTCACTCTATCCTAGTCGTGGCGTAAAGAACGTGATTTAAAGATTCCTTACTTTTGACAAGGAGAAGTAGACTGATTAAATCATTCTAAGATCACGGTACCAAATGGTATTTCTGAAACACTTTGTTATCTTTGGTACACAATACACAATGGTAACAAATATGTACAGTGCAACATATTTGTTTTCATAAATTACTGTTGTATATTTTAGTGTACAGGAATTCCCGCTACGCATTGCTTACCTAGTTATTACTAACATAATTCACCTATGTGGTATTCACGGTGGCATAAAAATGTTAGTAATTTGGTACCTGCTAAGGTGTTTACACACTGGCAAGGTGGAAGTCAGCCTGGTGTCGATAGCGTATGAACGCTATCAAAACCAGTTTCTTAACTGGCGGGCCGCAACTGGTTTGTCACTTCCGTAGTTTAAAAATTAAACAGATGAAACCTGCAGTAGTAGCGATTCATGGTGCGAGAAGCATTAACAAATCAAAAATTTAGGAAGAATAGATCAATAATCATATTCACGAGAAAGCACATAATGAACAAGTTTAACTTTTGTCAATAGAAGTTATGGGTGACCCTTAAGCAGTTAGCAGACGAAAGCGACAATTATAAACCATGCAAATATTATCGTAAATATATATTGCTGAAAATAATTTACTGTAATTGCCAACCAATTGGTTAAAGCCTATTATTTTAAATACAATTAATTAATGACAGTAGGATTTCCGAAACAAAACTGCAAATAATATAATTAAACAAGCTCGGCGGTTATTGGTCACTGCCACCACAGTACTTATACATATTTAATGTAGGCATAATATACATATAGAGTTGACAATACTGGTGTGTGCTTAAGCGCTCAGACCAGGATTACGGCCAAACAAAGCTACTGCAGTATTATCATCTTTGCTTTTTCCCGGTTTTATATGTGCAAACAAAAGCCTACATTTAAATTGAAAAATACTCACGCAATAACTGTGCTAAGCTATTGAATTTATTGTTGAACTATTTCAGTCATAAAAATAAAAAGTATTCAGCTACTTCATAAACTTTTGATTAGATGACTGGTTCTGTGACACTCAATCACACTTGAAATATCTTAACTTTATATTACACCTGCAAGACAGTCTATAGGTACTAGCGCAGATATTCGGAAATCCCATAATGTATTGAGTGTAATTTGTTTCAGCTTATTGTTATTACAGTAAATAAATAATACCAGTAATGTGGTACATTTAATTACAGTTTATCTATTTGCTTCTTTAGGTAGTTACTTATCACAAACTTATGAACATAGGAGATATGAAAATAAATACAATAACATTAAAAGTACACTTAAATAGGGGCAAGTCATTGTGAACTCTAGTTGAACTGTTCTATATATACCCAAAATAATGGGTCAGTTCAACCAGAATGAAATTACGGCTACACAGGAAATCATTGTTGTTAACAAAATCTTTCGCAGCTTTTCACAGAACTCTCAACTTTAAGTGCCTCAAGTTAAGGAGGTTGTTAGTGTGGTGATAGATTAGGAATACATAGTGACACCACCCCTATCCTTTCCTTGGGTGTCCTAAGAGCCGACTACAGCAGCAAACTATGCAGGACAACACCACTGCAAAAAGAGAGATAGCTTGACATAAATCCCATACCAACCGTCAACGTGGTAGCGTAGGGCAAAACTTACTGGGAGAGGCTTTTGAACGGCAATGGACTGTTGAAGGCTGCTGATGATGATGTAGTTAGAGGGACACTGTTCTGGGAGGGGGTAAGACTGTTCAGGAGGGGGGGGGGGAAGAGCAGAGAGAGCCAATATACATGTGTCTCTTGAGCAGAAGGTTATGCCTATGGACAAGTAAACCATCTGCCCGTTTGCTATTTTATCAAACATTCTGTAATGAAAGCTAACTTTTTGTCTTCTGTCCTCTTGACTTGTATTTTATTACTTATTCATACATTATATATATGTATACATAGTTATACATATCTTGGTATCCTAATTCGTATGGTGCTACATCGTAACAATGTCGTGCCTGCATCGATAGACTGGAATTAAGCCGGCTCGTAGTTTCCAATATTGTCAGCAATGAATATAACGCTATCAATATGTCGCACAGTAGCTGTCTGACTAAGTGGTTGATGTGATATATTCGAAATTTATTGTTAGTTTATCTGATGGAACACCAAATAAAAATTAAAATGTTTTACACTTTATTCTTACTAAACTTGTTGTCATTTACAACCTTACAATACTAACATTTAAACAAAATAAGTTAAATCTGTATGAAGAGCTGATGCTTTAGGTGGATAAAAACATTTGCATCGTCCTTCCTTGCATCACGATTTGTGAAAAATAAATTGAAAAATTGTAAACGATATATAAGCTATTGTGTCTGACACTGTGACACTCAAGTGGATGAGTAATCTGCTCAATAAGTAGAAGCTTTAAAATTTTAAAAAAAAGCGGCCAAGTGCGATTCGGACTCGCCCATGAAGGTTTCCGCGGCAGCAAGTAACATAATATAATTTTTATTTTATTTCTATATTTGTGTTGATTGAATGAAAGGTAAATTGCAGTTTACGATTTATGACGTATTAAAAAAAACTACTTACTAGATTTCGTTCAAACCAATTTTCGTTGGAAGTTTACATGGTAGTGTACACCATACATTTTTTTTAGATTTATCATTCTCTTATTTTAGAAGTTAAAGGGGGGGGGGACACTCATTTTACCACTTTGGAAGTGTCTCTCGCGCAACCTATTCAGTTTAGAAAAAAATGATATTAGAAACCTCAATATCATTTTCAAAGACCTATCCATAGATACCCCACACGTATTGGTTTGATGAAAAAAATTTTTTTGAGTTTCAGTTCTAATTATATTTTTTTTATTTTTTTTTGTGTAAAAATCTTAAAGCGGTTTACAGAATACATCTACTTACCAAGTTTCAACATTATAGGTCTAATAGTTTCGGAAAAAAGTGGCTGTGACATACGGACGGACAGACAGACGGACAGACAGACAGACAGACAGACATGACGAATCTATAAGGGTTCCGTTTTTTGCCTTTGGCACGGAACCCTAAAAAATGTACTTGGTAAACGAACATTTGATTAATATTAGGTAAAAATATCTAATGTATAACAATAAGCCTGGCCCGGCCACCGACAAAAAATCTTGACTAGTTAATAATACTGGTACCATTTTTGAGTAGGTATTTGAGGCAAGCTGAAAACTTGTCACAGACCTCTCCTATTATACCCCAACACGGAACTGCAACCTGGCTGGTGAGTAGCGGGGCTAAATCAACCCCCCCCCCTGGCGAGGTTCGTGACCTCGCCAGTTGACTTACAATAGCCATGGTATAACGATATACTTCGCCAGTTATAGCACTCCGAGAAACAGTGCTCACTTGGGAGACACAGGCCTACGTCATCATCACTATCGCTGGTTGTCAAAAATTTGCCCCGCTACTCACCAGCCAGGCCAGGTGTGTGTGACAAGTTTTCAGCTTGCCTCAAATACCTACCCAAAAATGGTACCAGCTCTCCTACTACCCGTTTTTACTCTATTCCCAAATTTACTTGGAGTCGGTGCAATGAGTTTTCTTATTTCATTCTCCTTTACTGACATCTTCTTCCACGGATTCCGTCATTTCATTGCAAATTTTGACTGTTTCTTTTGTGATCGGCAGCATGCCTGACCCCAACCCTATTTGGCAATGTAATCTTTGCTATTAACAATAATTTATTTACCTGTCAAAATATTGAAAAACTTGTTACAAAATTATTTAACGTCCATAATATTTTACTATTTTCAGTATACAGATACCTCCTGGCGCAGTCGAGTAATGAGTCTTAACGAAGAAATCAAATGTAAAATAGATGCACAGTGAGCAATTTAAACGTGATGAAAATCCAAATTGAACACTCACATTAACCAGTGAGTGAATTATCATCAGTTATACGATATAGGATAGCCATACTGTAGTCGTCCTGTGCGAATTTCCGCCACGATGTCAGGCAGTGCTCAGTGTGGCGTAATTGAATCACAATATGCTACAACTACTTGTAGTGCCAACAGTACATGAGCATTAGAGTTAGAAACGAGTCTTTAGTCAAGGATACTCGCCTTCCGTTCCGAAACACCGTGCTGATGGGTCACATAATGGACAAGACTCTAAAGACACAACTGCATCTTGCGCAGATAGTACTGAGTTTTGGTCTAACCTCGAGTAAGCCATTATCGACTATTAAGCAACCGCGTTCCGTAACACAATAATATATATTTCATATAAATGATTAAGTTGTGGAACGCAAAGGTTTAGTTAATGCGATTTATACGTATTATTCACTATTGATTTGCTTGACTGTGTTAAGCTCGTGGTTGCCGCTCGGTCTTAATCGTCTTTCTACCTTAAAGAGCGAAACACTAAGCACTTGATCACGAAATCTGACAGAAACACCTGACAATTCAAAGGCTAAGCCTATCTTAGACTGACCGACAAATATTCTGGCTTTAGCTATCAAAATTTGACTAATACAGAGGGAGAGGCAAAAACTTTAATTAGGCCTGCACTTTAAATAGCTTTTTTATTACGATAGTTCATTTTTACAAAATTCTATTAAGTTTAAATTTTTCACACTTTTCTAAATAAGATTAAAAGAAAACAGAATTCAAATTTTAAATACGATAGTTTCACAATATGGATTTTTTAAATATGTTAAGCAACAGCTAAATAATGGTTGGTCTCTGATAAAAATAAAATGGCATGCATTAAACCATTAAACTGTGTGCGTTCATAAATTGAATCTAATGAAATGTTAAAATACTGTAAGTACAATAAAAATGCTATTATTTCAAAGGAAAAACAAACAAGTTAGAATAAAAACTCGAAAACCAACTCACGCTATTACATAGATTGTATCAAAGAAATTGTCGCTATATACGGTCGTTTGCATGAAATAATGCTTAATTTCAATTCTGTATACATTAAGTGCATGTAAACTTGTATGGAACAGTGCCAATAAACTTCGAAATAGATCGTTACTACGGTGTACATTACTGGGGTGCATCGATGACTCCACAGTATTGATTATGCTAATTTTATTATCAAGACTTTTTAAGCTATCGATAGAATAACCCTAATATTAAACATACTGTAAGCCAATAAAACCAATTCAACTTACACGCCAGGGTTAAGCTCACGAGTCACTTAGCTTTAACAAAGTTTTCTACAAATCGTTGTATGGATATAAATCTGAAAACAGTTTGGTTGTTTTATCGTAAGTAAAATAAAATTGAAACATGTAAGAGAAAATATATCGCGTCGAAAGTAAGCAGCGATTTTTATTTGATATAGAATTTCCGATGCCACGAACATTATACTATGTAGAACAAAAGTAACAATAAAATTTACGATCATGTTTACCTTACTCATATATAAGTTTGTTTATCATGAAAACTTGAAGGGGAACGTGTGTCCTCGGGTTATGAAAGCGGATAATTTTGTTTATACACCAACAAGCGATTTAACTTAATCTTAATATTAACTTTTGTTAGTACATAGGTCAATAAAATATTAATCGCGCGTTGTAATATGCGTCAATATGTTTGTAAGTATTGAGATATTCGATCCCCAGGTTGAAATCCCCATAAAAAATGAATTGTTTCTACTAGTACTTTTGGTAGAAACGAAATCACAAATATTCTATTTATGAATTTTTTTAAGGCATTACAGTTACCGTATTTTGAAGGTATGTACAAAATAGTAGCTTCTATTAGATTTTAATTATAACCATTACATTTTTTGTACCAGTAACATTATTTCTTTATTAACCACAGTAATTTGGGGTTTTGAATAGAAGAACTTAAAGTTCATATCGAAACTAACGTGGTAATGATGAAGATAAATTTACACTTATGTCACGGGCTAACCGCTGTTAATTTTAAACGTAGTTGCGTGTAGCCCGCTCCTTAATCTGTGCTCCATTAACAGGGACCATTAATCATAGTTTTAATAACAATTTAACCCCAACTAGATTAATATATCTTCATTTATTCACATGCTCGTACGCGGCGAGCTGGACTTATCAACTTTTATCATTCAAATTTCAGTGAACACGTTTTATAGAAAATCGAAGCCGCAACAAATACGCGCATTCTTCTTATACACGTCGCATCTATTATAATGAATTCAAGTGCAACTGTTACAAATGTAGAACTCGGCTTTTGTTGTTTACCCATTGTGTACAATTAAACGTGGAAAGATGTAATAATCTCGAATGTTTCATTGTTGTTTTTTAACTGTACAGAGACACATGCGGGGTCATAATAAATAATAAGTGTGGTGCTGTAGCGCAAACATTTTAGCCTCACAATGAATTGAATGTCAAGTTTAAACGTAGGGTTGTACCAAACTTAGTTAAGCGTGTGTCGTGTGCGCAACGACGACTAAAATTCGGGGTGTACCATTATTTATTACAGTATAATATTTAGCTGTAGTCCACCATTTATAGAACGCTATTTTTTATGAATTATTTTTTATTAACGGCCATAACGGGTCATTATATAGCATTGAAATGATGGGGTTGTGCGTAATTCATTACCACTGTTTGTTATTCTCACGGCCTTGTTTATTTTTATGAGAGTACTGAGGTACTGATTCTCAACATATATTCTCAATATTAAATTTCTCTGTTATCCTCAGCTAAAAATTGAATATATTTAGAAACAGGCAGTATCGAACCACACATTTTTGTTCTCTCAAAAAGAATACAACAAGTATACTCTGGTGCTCTTAGAAAACATCATTGATATTTTACAAAACTCTACTTAAGATCCAACTGACTGATTATATGTTACAACTACTGTGCTCATATATTTATAAACTAACCAGTCTTCCCAAAATCATGACACCGAATAAAACATAAGCAGCTACAATATCTAATTAACTGACGATCACAAACCCAACTGCTTTAATCGTACTCAATAATGTAGCAGTAAATTGGCTGAACAACCTCACGGAGTGAAATTACCAGTTTCAAATTACCACAGTTTCTACAGTAGGGGAATAATACAGGAAATATATTAATAGTAGCAAGTAAATCGATTGTATCGAAATATTCCGAATAGCAGAAATGTCTCCCGGGGTCAGCCCTTAAATTGTAGGTTTGCCCCGAAGCTATTTAACTGTAACAGTAACTATTTTCACTAATAAGTCGTGTCAATTGTCAAATAGTATTCTCACAGTCGATTGTGCTTGTGCCATATGCTTGGAATAGGTGCCCTGCGGGAGTTGACTTAGTATATTTTTGTTTACAGCGTTCGGTTAGAAGATTATTTATTCAATGCTGGTTTGTGTACAACTTTTTGTGTTCGAATCGAGTTTCGTAAATTCGATTCGACAACTTCCTTCATGAAGTGACAGTAATTATAAATTGACAAAGTTTGGAGAGACTTAGAATTAAGCTACTTAAATGTATCTACTCAATAATTTCTCGTATTATGTACACGCAATGTTAACAACTTAAATTCCTATCGTTACGTTTATCCATGTACTTACTTAATATGCCAAGAACGTTTAACATTAAGTACTGTTACCTACGTGTACGTAAAAAAATAATTACATTACAGAACCACACACAAGCGTACTGCCAAAAATGTAGGTACATACTTTAAATGACCTATTTCAAATTACGAACTGATTATGTTATTACAGTTATTATTTATTAGAAAAGGGTCTTGTAACTTTTAAATTACAGTTCTCTTAAACGAAAATTTAAACTGCTATTTGTACATGCAAAACGTATACTCTCTTATTATCTCCACGCTAACATTCTAATGTCTTATTTCCTTCGAAACATCTCGATCCAAGCATTTCATTAAACCTCAGTTTTGCAGTTATACATCATGCGTAACCCAATTGTATTAATGCGTTGTGTATGTGTGCGTAATAGTGAGGCCCCAACGCACAACGGGCACCCCTCGTGTTTCATTAAATACGTTTCCGCATATCACGCACTATGTCATTTCCTTTCACAGGCATGTGTATACCGTTATATCGATATCGATATACACATACTCTATTAACTGCTCAGTGATAAATACTATGAAATGTTATTATCATTATACCTATTTAATGTTGTCAAATATAATAACAGGTTTTTCGATACAAAAAAAAACTATTAATAAATCCCGGGAAGCTAAAATTAGATAAAATCTTAATTATTATTTTTATATCATTGCATTCCTTACACTTGACAATACTATAATACACTTGACTAAAAGTTGTTTTCTGTACTATTTTAATACAGCTCTGTTTAGCATATTTAGTATTTGTTGCAAAATTTTATTAGATTCATTTGAATAAAGAATTTAATTAATATGACAAAATAGAACCACCAATAATAATATAATTTCATAAGTCAATTACGAAAACTACGTTATTTTTTTCCAATGCTACAATATGAAGGTATCAACAGTAACAAAAGGTTAAATTTAATTAAAACTTACCTATAACGTATCGATACATTTTGAATCGATTTAAATTTGAGCCGACATCACTAACATGTAACCATGGGAAGCTATATGCGGATTCAATCAAATCCACAGAATGGTAATATTATTGGCTTGGAACATTTATTTACCGTCGCAGTTAATTCGTTTTGAGCAACTTTGTTAATATGAAAATTAAACGTCAAAGTTATATAACGGGAAGGTATCAAATGGTTTCGTAAACACCGGTATTATTTTAAATGGAATTAACTCTAAGAAACACGGTAAACTGCACGGCTGGCCTAGTGGTTTAGGCGGTCGCCCCGCCGCTTACCAATTCGCCAAGTGTTGTGGGTTCAAATCCTACACGGTATAACACTTTGTGTGATCCACAAATTGTAGTTCTGAGTTTGGGTGTTAATTGTGTCCGTTTCATGTATGTTTGTAAAGTCCCCCGCGACACGGGATGTTTATTCCTAATGCGGGAGTTGTCTCAGGTTTTAAATAATACTTATAAAATTGGGTTACAGCATTTTGTGATCAAGTAAACCATGTTATTCTAAGACTATGTAATTGATGATACACTCAAAAACTTTGTTTGGTTAGGTACTTGTCCGTTACTTTTCCATATGAAGCTAAATTTAAGAATAATTTATCTTTAGGATGGAAATACCAAAGTGGATTTTTTGATATACACATACTCTATTAACTGCTCAGTGATAAATACTATGAAATGTTATTATCATTATACCTATTTAATGTTGTCAAATATAATAACAGGTTTTTCGATACAAAAAAAAACTATTAATAAATCCCGGGAAGCTAAAATTAGATAAAATCTTAATTATTATTTTTATATCATTGCATTCCTTACACTTGACAATACTATAATACACTTGACTAAAAGTTGTTTTCTGTACTATTTTAATACAGCTCTGTTTAGCATATTTAGTATTTGTTGCAAAATTTTATTAGATTCATTTGAATAAAGAATTTAATTAATATGACAAAATAGAACCACCAATAATAGAGAGTTTTGACAAACAATAAAACTTACCTATTATTTTTCCTGAGATATCCGGAATCCATTTTGAGTTTAGTCTTCCGTTTTTCTTGTGTTTCCGGTCAAGCGAGTCCCTCTCTCTAACGCTATTGGTGCTCCCCTCCACGATTCGTGCGTGACAACTTCCGGTTTGTCACCTCGTGGATCGCGCCATTTTGCTTATCATTATACAACGTGAGTACCAGGTAGGAATTATCTGGATTCCGGATATCTCAGGAAAAATAATAGGTAAGTTTTATTGTTTGTCAAAACTCTCTATTATTTGTTCCGTTTTCGATATCCGGAATCCATTTTGAGTGATGTGTTTGATTTCTCCTGGTACTGTAGGTAGTTGATGCTATAATGTGTATTAATGACTGAAAGGTAGGTACTACACGGCAGGTAGGTACATACATACAAAAAGATTAAGATTAACATGGATATAGGAATCTATATTCATTCACAACATTAACAATAAACAATCACACTGCTTCAAAACATTGTGATAAAGAGACATTAATCTGGGAAACAGGTCTATTTACCTCTTTATTTTGTTTATGATAATAAGTTCTGAAAGCATGTTCTTGTTTCCTATTTCCAGTAGATATAATTTCATCCATTGTACAGTTCTCCAGCCAGTTTAATGAAGACACTGCTGAAAGTACTGATCCAGGAGATGCTTCAATCCCTGCTTCTCGTAGTACAGCCTTCACCACCCCTCCGATATTAGTTCTAGTAGCAGGTAACCTCGGACCTCTTTGTAGTAATAAATAGTGAGGACCAGTTTTCTTCGTTACGACGACTTTGTGATACCTCGGACCCAGTACACTATATTAAAATTTCTTTCTGGATGCGATCTGATCTTCCATCCAGATTGCTGATATTCGGCCGAGTCTATTTTAGAACCAATGACTGGCCACATAAGCAGAGAATATCTATTGCCATTTAAGTGCTCGGAGTCGATCCTTAAAAGAATGAGAACGACCTCATTTTTTTTTTTAAAGGATCGATTGCCTGCATCTAGAGACTTCATAAAAACTTTTCTCATCTAATAGCAATAAGGCGATTCAAAACAATTCTAGGGTCCCATATAGGTGGTTTTTAGGATGGTTTTTTGAACCCTCTAAACAAATATAGCTCAAATTTGTATTACTAAAATGTTAGATGATATCTCTGTTGTAAATCGGCTCTCCAGAAAGCTTTTCCCATAACAGTGCCTTTGGTCGTGTTGAGATGGGTGAGCACTTGCGGTACTAGATTGGGTGGTGGAAACGGCCATCCCAAACTATTTCAAGCATTGGAGAAATGCGTTGTGTAATAGAGCTCTCCGGTCTTGTGGATCTACAGAGAGAGGAATTTCGTCGTTAAGTTCACGTTCAGGTAATCCAGCAGAGCTAAAAGCTGTCGCGTTAAATTTAAGAGCTTCTTCGACTTCGTGCCCCCTTCTTTGTTTATGTAGGCCACAACTGTACGATTATCAGTCTGTAATGGGATAATACGTGAATTTTTTAACAGACGATGTTCGTGCTTGATGGCTGTGTAGGTACACACACATTGTAGTCGTAAGCGATTTTATGTGAGCAGAACGACAGTCTCAGGAGTTAGTTGCTCCATGTAAACTGTAGTTGATAGTCGTTCCCAGTACATTGTCGTGTAATAGTAACTATTATGTAATTGTTACCGTGTGTTAATAAATCAGAGTGAACGGACTTGACATCTTTAATTTATACACCTTGCACGAAGGGTGCTACAAGGACATACTTAACATCACGTTTTTACAGCTGCCTAAACAGTGTAGGTACAATTCCTTGCAATTGATGTACCATGACTGTTAGGTCCAGACCTAACAGTTATGCCTAGCGAAATCTGTTTTAGTAAAGCCCTGCGTAGCGTTAGGCATTTTGGTTCCGACAGGGACTTCGTATTGGTTTGTGTGTCCCAGGTAACACCCAGAAATTCTAGGCATTGTGTCGGAACCAGAACAGATTTGCTGAAGATGATTGTCCATCCCAGGTGTTACATCAGTGTTATTGTAAACGTCACTTGTGCATACCAGAGGTCTTCAGACCACTCCCAGAAATTCTAGGCATTGTGTCGAAACCAGAACAGATTTGCTGAAGATGATTGTCCATCCCAGGTGAACCCTCTAAACAAATATTCAAACCACTGACCTGACAATATTAACTGTCCCAGTTGTGCTCCCCATCCTACATCGGATGCATCTGTCGTATGTGGAAGCGAAAGTGGCTCCAGATGTAGTGGTGATGAGCCGGGTGCCGCTTTCACTCACCAACTCATCTCGGCAAGAACTAGCTCCGGAATCACGAATCGTTGGTGAGGCAGGGATCTTGGCAGACGTCGACTGTAGGATTGCAGTGTTCGACAATGAAGCCTCCCTCTGCGGACGACGAACGAGGCAAAACTGAGTCTCCCCATTAGGGACTGGGCCTGTCTGAGGGACCAGTTGCCTAGCGAAATCTGTTTTAGTAAAG
The DNA here is from genome assembly GCA_949125395.1 of Diaphora mendica. NCBI lineage: Eukaryota > Metazoa > Arthropoda > Insecta > Lepidoptera > Erebidae > Diaphora > Diaphora mendica. The sequence continues at coordinate 28,609,148 of OX421311.1, forward strand.
CCCTGCGTAGCGTTAGGCATTTTGGTTCCGACAAGGACTTTGTATTGGTTTGCGTGTCCCAGGTAACACCCAGAAGTTCTAGGCATTGTGTCGGAACCAGAACAGATTTGCTGAAGATGATTCCATCCCAGGTGTTACATCAGTGTTATTGTAAACGTCACTTGTTCATAACATTCATTTCGTAAGATTAGTTGGCCAGTAAAAAATCGTCGAGATATACCACGCAGTGAATACTGTTTTCTCAGATATTCCGCGATCCATTTTGTAACTGCCGCGAAAATACCCGGGGCTGACGATAGACCAAATGGGAGGCAGGTCATTTGGCAGAGAGTGCCATTGAAGCTTGCCCTCAGGAACCTGCTGTGCTGGTGGATGTAACATCAACAACCCATAACGTCCCACTGCTGGGCTCGGGTCTCTGCCCAGAAGAAGGTTAAGGCCATACATACGTAGGTTAAAATAATTTAGTAATAGTAGTAGTAATTATTATTATTATTATTTTTTTTTTTTTTAATTTTATTCCATGCTCTGCAGAAAGGACGGTACGTGAAAATGGCTGACGTTCACGAAGTTGTTTATTCGTTTCAGGCTGAAGATTGGACGAAAGGTTCCATCTTGTTTGGGTGTTAGGAAGAATCTTAGGAACTTGAGGATATTTCTGCTTCTTCGTGGCGAAACTGGATAGGGCTTGGACGCTCGGGTATACGAGTGGCGGCTTCAATATAAAAGGGATGCGAATACCCTCTAGTAGCTTGCTATTTCTTTGGGAGCTGCAAGACTGCGCCTTATACACCGATATTGTGTCAGACAGCCGCCGCGAAAGTGTGTGAGACAGCCGCCGAGAAAGTGTATCGATCATGCCCGACGATTAGGGTTTTTAATTGGAGAGCGAGATCGAGGCAGTCTACTTTTCTTTTGTTGTACAGCGTTAAAAGCTGTGCCTTTGTTGCCCTTAGCCTGGTTAGACTGCCCTTGTTACTATAGGGACGAAATGTTTTATCCCTTGACTGCTTAGATTTTGAAGCTATGACTATAATCATTGCTATGGCATGTAACATTTGTCCCAGCGTTCGAATGCACTGGTATTGTTCTCTTTGTAACGGGAGCTATTAATAAGTAAATGGCTAACAGTTCCGAATCAAACAAATATACCGAGCTAGGTGGTAGGTACTTTATTCAAACCCGCTTTAAATTATATTAATAAATATTTATTAATTTAATCAGGTATTTGTTCAAGTACTAATTCTCTGTGCAAACATATAAAGTCCGCCCATCCAACAAAAGTTACTTGCAACATAATCATTACTAACTTTCCTAAATTCAGAATTCCTGCCAAATATTTTCTCAACTTTTTCAAAAGGAAGTTACAGCATTGTTTTGTAAGGTATTTCGCAATTCTCTTTGAATAAGCATTGCATGTGTACTAGCAGCAAACGAAGGCTCTAACAAGTATGAACGGTGTTGGTAAAAAACGTCATATCGTGTGAATGTGTAGTAACTAAAACCATATGAGGACATTTGGTTTTAGTTTAGTATACATCCGGGGGTAGACAAATAATTCTTTTAAGTCTCAGAAGTACCAATGAATTGCTAATATTCTGCTTTAAAATATTATAATATTTCTTACTTGCTCATTAATTCTGGATTTGATTAAGGATACAAAAGATCCTAACCACCGTAGTATAATCCGAAATATTAAGTTCGGAATTTTCCGAACCGCTATCCGGGGGTGGTTGTAAAATTTTAGAGCATTGTATATTATTTACTTGATTTTGCGTAAGTAAACTCGTTAAGAAGGCCCTTGTTGTGACAAAAATTCATACTTCAAATCACTTACTTGTCGTGTTCGTTTCTTGAACTCTAAGAAGAAGTCTCCGACATAGCGCTGCTTCGCCTCTTCCTGGTGACGTTTAATCCTTCGTCGCTGTTATTTTTCATCGCAGAAGAGAGGGACTATTTTTAATTATAACTTACAACGAAGTGTATAAATTATTAAAACTCTTATTTAAATTTGGAATACGTAAACGCTTTTTGACCCGAACACTACGAAAAACGATGCTATAATGATAAGCAAAATGGCGCGATCCACGAGGTGACAAACCGGAAGTTGTCACGCACGAATCGTGGAGGGGAGCACCAATAGCGTTAGAGAGAGGGACTCGCTTGACCGGAAACACAAGAAAAACGGAAGACTAAACTCAAAATGGATTCCGGATATCGAAAACGGAACAAATAATAATATAATTTCATAAGTCAATTACGAAAACTACGTTATTTTTTTCCAATGCTACAATATGAAGGTATCAACAGTAACAAAAGGTTAAATTTAATTAAAACTTACCTATAACGTATCGATACATTTTGAATCGATTTAAATTTGAGCCGACATCACTAACATGTAACCATGGGAAGCTATATGCGGATTCAATCAAATCCACAGAATGGTAATATTATTGGCTTGGAACATTTATTTACCGTCGCAGTTAATTCGTTTTGAGCAACTTTGTTAATATGAAAATTAAACGTCAAAGTTATATAACGGGAAGGTATCAAATGGTTTCGTAAACACCGGTATTATTTTAAATGGAATTAACTCTAAGAAACACGGTAAACTGCACGGCTGGCCTAGTGGTTTAGGCGGTCGCCCCGCCGCTTACCAATTCGCCAAGTGTTGTGGGTTCAAATCCTACACGGTATAACACTTTGTGTGATCCACAAATTGTAGTTCTGAGTTTGGGTGTTAATTGTGTCCGTTTCATGTATGTTTGTAAAGTCCCCCGCGACACGGGATGTTTATTCCTAATGCGGGAGTTGTCTCAGGTTTTAAATAATACTTATAAAATTGGGTTACAGCATTTTGTGATCAAGTAAACCATGTTATTCTAAGACTATGTAATTGATGATACACTCAAAAACTTTGTTTGGTTAGGTACTTGTCCGTTACTTTTCCATATGAAGCTAAATTTAAGAATAATTTATCTTTAGGATGGAAATACCAAAGTGGATTTTTTGCATTTCAAAACCACTATGAGGCATCAATAAAAACTTTGACTTTGACCTCACCTTCCTAATGGAACCTACTAAAAATAACCACGCGGTGTTCCGACATGTGAGTCTACAGTGCACAAATCTCGACTATACACTTTGCATGATCTCCAGGTAGGCAGGCTTTGTGTATATTTCTGTGTAAATTTATATGTTTCTATAATTTGATATTTTATAATATATAAATTAGTAATATAATATTAAAATAATTATTTTATATAAATTTATTTTAACTGCCTCGTTGGTCTCGCGGTTGGCGTGTGTGACTGCTGATCATGAGGTCTTGGGTTCGATTCCCGAGTCGGACTAAATGTTTGTATTATCTACAAATATTTGTTTCGGAGTTTGGGTGTTTTCTATGTATAATATGTATGTATTTACAAAAAAAAAGTATATATGTATTTGTAACAGTTGTCTAGTACCCAAAACACAAGCTCTGCTTAGCTTGGGACTAGATGCCGTTGTGTGTTAGATGTGTACTAATATTTATTAATTCATAATACACGATTTCAATACACCTACAGTTGAAACAAATAGACACATAAATATTTATGAATTAACACAAAACTTCAAGATTGCCTTCTATTGGGATAATTATCTTTAAAACATTCCTTTGTATTTAGAAGACGCTTCTAATTGACTCGAATCAATTTCAATTTTCTTAACAATGGTTAATCTAATTGTACTATAATTACAATTCTATGTTTCTAGAAGTAGGCAAGAAGTTAAATTACACAAATAATTCCCTTCAATTAAGATTTAGAGATTATTTTCTTCACACTTGCGCTTAGCGGGTTCGCTTATTAACCATCGAGATATAATGTATAGAGAAGACGCCACTCATTAGTGCGGTGTTCCATGCAATTGCGGCGCATGCGCCGCACTTCCTTCAGTCGCTTGCTAGCTACACTCTGACGAAGCGGTGGCATAAGCGTGTGATTGTTTAAATTTAAAAACGTTCTAAAACTCGTGAATTATGCCATTTTGTGTCTTGAGATATTGCACTAATAATACAAGGAATACGGAGAAAAACAAAGGAATAACTTTTCACCAGTAATTAACTAGATATAATTGTTTTAAAATTAAATACGAACAAAATATTTTAAGACGCCATTGTTGCCTCATTCGACATAGAGTACTTAGAGTAAAACATACAGAAGTGATATTTAGGTAGAATTAACTGACGTTAAATGCACAACGTATTTAACGTATTTAATTGGATAAGGAAAAATAATATGTTGTTAAAAATAGCTTCGTAAATAACCCATAACATTTTTTTTGCAATAATTATATTTAAATTATCATTAAAGTATAATTTAAAAATTGAATATTCGGCTTTTATATTTCATACCTCGATGAATTCTACAAAAAAACTGAAACTGGTAAAGCTATTGAAGTACTATTTACTCAAAGTGAATTTCCTAATAAAGCTTCGTAGGTATAAAGCTATTTATCCGTTCTGCTTTCTTGTTTGGCGCTTACTCTATAAAAGCGAATCTTTGCAACAGTTCGTTGGCCAAAACGCGTAAGCGCCATGAAAATCACGGCGCTTATGACATTTCGCTCGCGAGGAAACTACAGCTCGAATGCGATAGAGCGCTGCTTGTTAATACTGTAGGATTAGACTACTAATTATTGTTTGGCTGCGCTGCAGCGCTTTTTAGTTTTAATTCAAATATAAACGGAACATATAATTGGTTTTGAGTGGCTCCTCTAGTACGTAGTACGTAATATCTCGATGTTATTAACCGACTTCAAAAAAGCAGTTCTCAATTCGACCGTACATGTATATGTTTTTTTTATTTATTTTTTATGAGTGTTCGCGAGTAACTTCGTCGTTTATAAACCGATTTAAATGATTATTTTTTTAATGGAAAGGAGATATCAACGGTGGTACCATGATAAGGGCACTAAGATTTGATGATGGATGATCCTAGAGAAATCGGGTCGAACCTTGAAGTCGGTTTTTATTTTGTTATTTTATAGTAAAAATAATATCCTCACACATCTCACATAGTACCCTCTTATCCCTAACAAGGCAGAGTATGTGCTCTGTTTCTTGTCCACTTAATAACATGCCTACCTACCACTTTCTAAAAAAAAACCTCTGTTTAGCATATTGTAAACAAATGATACCCAGACATAGTACAAAGGATATAGCTCATCACACAACTTTGTGATTGAGTGGGAATCGAATCCACAACCTCTAAATGACCAATCAGACACAAAAGCTATTACACGGCCAATCAAATATTTTCAGTGTCTAAGAGCACTCACAACACTAGTAATATACTTTGTCGCCGCGCCGAAGACCTCTAGCAGTGCAGCGGTTTTGCCATGAAAGCGTAACAAATAGACAGCCAGAGTTACTTTCGAATTTATAATATTGGAATGTATGCAAGATTAAGTTGTAAACCATAATAATTTAAAAATAATTAGTATGTATTCAACTATTTTGACGAAGATATGACGATTAGCACTACTGAGCCTGATTAGCCTAAGGTACTATGTGACAATCGAGGCCGATTGATTAAAGTGCTTTCCGACACACAGAGCAATGGGGTTTCAAGGCCTCACCGCGGGAGTGTCGAGTAACCGCGTTGAGTTATGCAATCAATCAACAAATGTACATACATCTGCTACACAATGACTGCAAAACAATCAAAGATAAAAAACATAGATTACAGTCAGAATATTTTTTGTTTAAGCCATAGAATGAATAAATTTAAAAATAGGGTTGAAAACAATGGTCACATTCGTCACCAAAACCCCAGTAACCATAGCGATTACACACGCCCAAACAACACTATCATCCCTATATCAGTAACGGAACCGTTCTTGCGTATTACAATTAAAAGTGGGGGTTCGACAGCAATTTTAACTCACGTTTATCTATTCACTAGATTGGTTTCTATACAGATTTCGGAAATTATTTAAAATTGTGTTCCCATGTCGTTTGGTTAGTACGGGCTGGTCGGAAAGCTATTTACTCCCCCTCAAAACAACCCTATTTCACCCGTATGTGTATTTCGTACCGTTCAACACTTTTGATGTACATGTCTATAATTAGAAATTCGCTTACGCTAGAAATGAATTAAGAACATAATCTGCTGTTTAATTATTAAAATTTGACATGAGACTTACATTGCTTTGTGAATATTATAAGGGGCGGAATACAGACACCTATTAAATTAATATTTTGGTAAACAAGATACCTTTATTGGATAACGATAAAGAGTTTGTAGACTTAAATTTAATATTAAGGTTCATATTTACGGTAGTTAATAGGTTTGTATATTAAATACAGGGTATTCATGAAAATGGTACACTAGCTCTACATACTTATTAATACTAATATTATACATTCGAAAGTAACTCTGTCTGTCTGTCTGTTCTGCTTTCAATGAAATTTGGAAGAAGATACTTTGGTCCTTGAGGAAGGATATGGGCTAGATACACTCGGGCGGAAACGCGGGAATAAGCTACTTTAACATAAATAAAACCCTGTTGAACTGATTATTTTTACACAATAAGGATACTGCTTATACATAATACATTTCATTAAAGGTAGTAGAGCCACGCTGATTTCAGCACGAACGGGCCGGCTCGTACGGGGCGGTACTACCCTCGCACAGAAAATCAACGTAAAATGACAGCGTTTGTGCTGTCGCGTCGTGTTTCGTTGGTGAGTGCGAGACCGGAGGCTTAAATAGTCTAGTCAACAAGTTACATACTTGTTGACTAGACTAAAAGAAGCAGAAGCATCACTAGGCCGCCATTGTGTGGGTCGCTATGCTGCATTGTCTGCATTCGCAATGAGTATGGTGACCACCACTCTTGGATTCTGCTTATGCTTTCCATCAGGGACATTAGAGTCATTTTGGCGGGCCATACATAAAAAAATAATATATTTATATGATAAAGACTTCTCATACCAAATACTAGAAAATAATAATCAACAAATGTTTAAATAGATGTCTTACATAAATATTACGCTAAATGTATTTCCAAAAAAAGCTACACAAAGTTAGTATATAATAATAAAATGTCTCAATAAACAAGACAATAAATTATAACGTAACATCCTTAGCTTTTTAAAAACATATTTAAATTATAATAATAGGGCTTACCATAAGTAACACAGCTAACAACTTGTTCTTTAATAAGATGTAACATTTGAAGATGAGGAGAATTAATTTTGATGTTTAAATTACTTTAAATCCAAGTTTATAGTCTATAAAATATGCTTTGAAAATTAATAAAGTTTATAACGTATGTATAACAATATAGGATGTAGAAATCATTGGAAGGTGGATTCGGACCATCATAAAAACGTAAGTCGTTTTATGAGTTTATCATTTGATAATGTATGAGGCGTGGATGCTAATTGGGACGACGAAGACCACCAAGGGAGATCTTGTCGTTTCCACATTGAGTCCACATTAATTTGTATAACGTTAAAGGCTTATTAAGATTATTTTATCGCAAAAATATGAATATAGAAATGGTGTTTAAACTAATATTAATGATTAATCACTGTCTGATCAATTATATGTTTGATAAATTGAACCTTTAATACATAAATACTCATACATATTTATATTAAAATTATTAATTGGAGCTTCTATAAGCTTAAAAGAGTCATTAAACTATGTGACAAATACAAAAAATAAAATGGACAGTGCCCTCTTATTATCGTAGTAATAGATACAAAATATTAATAAAATAATTTCTAATTAAACACACATTAACTATTAAATAATAAAACTTGGCTTTATCTCATTGAAATATTTTAGGTACCTACTTAAATATTATATCCAGACAAATATATTTAACTAGCTTTTGCCCGCGGCTTCGCCCGCGTTTATGTCGGTATTAAAATTTTAAAAATCTCTAACTCTATAAATTTTAACTTATTATGTTATTCCGATGTTTAAGCTATATTACTGCAAAGTTTCATGAAAATCCGTTCAGTAGTTTTTGCGTGAAAGAGCAACAAACACACATCCTTACAAACTTTCGCATTTATAATATTAGTAGGATTATGAATAGAAATACGAGTATATGGTACGGTCACTGACGAATGGTACGGTGTAGGAAACGAACTCGCAGCCATGGTCATAATAATATAACGTCTCCATTTTTATTTGTTAATAACTGTTAGTTTATGAATATAATCTAGTTTTATAAGATTTATAGTCATTCATAAAAACGTACTTATTAGACATCGTATATGTTTAGAGCAGTTTGAGAGAGAAAAATTATTAAAAGTTTGTCCTGTTATAAGCTTTTGAATATATGTAGTTTATCACGTACTTCATTTTCATAATAAATTAGGCACTTGTTTGACTTTAAAGTAAATTGAAGTGATGAGTAATATTGGATCTACGAGTTTAAATACCACACAATTAAATGCCATAAATTTTATACCTACTATGTAAGTAGGTATAAAATTAAGTCGCTTCTGCTGTCTGTTCGCTTAGACCTTTTAAACAACTTAATGGATTTTAATGCAGTTTTTAGCAATAGCTAGAGCGAGTCAAGAGGAAGGTTTGTATGTGTGTGGGTAATATATGTATATAATAGTAGAGGAAATCCGAGAAATTCAAAGACTTACGTGCGTACTGGGCCGCATCACTAGACTTAATATAAACTAATGCAATTAAAAAGCTTTTTAAAACAAGCTTTTACTGGAATGCCTCGAGACGAATCAAACGAGTCCAAACTCGATGACGTTTCTTCACAGAGTTCCTATGGCCACCTTCCAGCTCTAGCATCAGATCAGCTCCATGTCATTATAATATTGTATTGTCACGCTGTATACATATGCTTGCAAAATTTCAGCAAAATCAGTTGAAGATATCAACTTTAAAATTGAGTTGCAAGATTCCACCCGAACATACAAGCATACATACATACATGGCAAGTTAATAAAAAGCTTGTAAAAACGCATGTAAACATAGATTTAAAGCGAGCTCAATAAAATAGTACCTGACTCTGACTTAAGTCACGAAGCAGTCGCTGAAGTCGAATATGGCTATGAGGCTACACACGGCTACATATTTATAGCGTTTTTGGAAAAATGTATTTCAAACTTAATCTTTATTCCATAAAATTATACAAGGTCTCCTTTAAGGAATCTCATTTTGAACCATATAATACAAATTTATTGTTACTAAAACTAATGTGCGGTTAATCTTAATTAACAGATAGCTTGGATCCATAACCCGTGTCGGTTCAATATTTACATGCACGGAACGAGTTCTGTACAGTCAATATTAGGTTTGCCATACAAATGAATACATTCTGACACAATGGAGCTTCCATTTTGACCGCTGCGTTGATGTTTGCACAGACAATTCTCCCTTCACTCGCTTATACCACCAAAGTTTTAACGTTAAATATAGTAGTGTCTTTAATTTTATATCCTTATAGGTAAATTGGTAGTGATTACAAGTGGTATAAGATCACATAACTTTTATGACTTATCAAAAAATATGATAGTACATATTTTCATATTTAATATTAGATTTATGCTCTTTTTTACTTTGAAAGTCTTCTACTTTGTAATTCCATCTAGCGACAGTACAATACACTAATATGTTCTACAAAACGCGTACAGATTAAACATAAATCGGAGTTACATTCATCAACCAATTGACAAATTGGTATTGTATCTCTCCTATTTTACCGGAGTAGGTTATGATGACATTCAATGTAAAACTTTAGACGTTAAAAATACATATAATGAAACCATTACAAAAAACCATCGACATGACAGATATAAATTTTATTAACAATAGTTTTATTAGATAGCAAATATTAGAGACTAAACTTACAAAGTGTAACTCAATAAGCCATTCGAAGTCATAAATGTTCACGCGAGCGCGAAGATGACGTGTTAACTGATCTAGTTTGAAGTTTCACTAAAGCAGGTGGTCCAAAGTACAAACTTGTTGGGACAAGTAATCAAACTGCAGTAGCGGCCCCACTTCGCTTAGCTACATCCTAATTGGTTCATTATTTATTAATATTAAAAGTTACTAATTTGTTTGACGCTTAGGCTTAGATCACTGCAGTAACAATTTTCAAAATCTTCAATCGTATTTTGTTATGTGATTTATGTAGTTTGGTTGGCAACAATTTCTTTATTTTCTCAAAAGTGTATAGTTTTTGTTTTCTGTTTATTTTCGTAACTTATTTAATTTGAAAGGATTTAATTTATAGTACTAAGCTTTGAAATTAAGTAAATGAGAACAGACACACTGTCAATTTATGGATTTAATTGTGCCCAAATTGGGACGTTAAATTATACCAGAGTTTGCGGTGTTCAATATTTCAAGTGGGAAATAATTAAATTTTACGCAATGTTATGTTTACAGATCTGATGTTATAATTGCTATACATTTAACACGAAAGGCTTTTTTAAGTAAGTTATTTTTTTTTCATAATGATATAATTGAAAAGTAGTACCAACGACCCTTTTTGCATACACTACTATTAGGGTGAGAAATTGCAATAGGCTTTTTTTAAGATCCAAAGTGTTCACACAAAGTGTTGTTCTTTGTTAGAATCGAACCCACAATATGGAGTGAACCTTTCAAGCAAGCGTTCTTTAGAAGCGTTGATGATAAACTGTCCATGTTTGATCTTAACTTTCTATGAAAATTATTACTTCGATTGCTTCAGATTAAAACATATGGGTATTAATAATATATAATTCTTCTGATTTTCGCTTCTTTAAAAGATCACTTTGTTGTCCGTCTGTCTGTCAATACTCTTTTTCTCAGGAACACGTGGAGGTGTCAAGCTGAAATTCATATCATATACTCAGGACTACTGTCCCTTGGAGCTGTGAAAAAAAACAAACTTCTAAGACAACGCTATCAAAACATACAAATTTTGCTGCAAATTTTCGACACTCGCAAGGGAATCAAAACTTACAGGGTACTTCCCGTGAACTCAGAATCTTGAAATTTGGTACGAATCAACGTCATATAGCACAGATAAAGAAAAAATTGCGAGAAGCATAAATTGTAGTTAAATACTTACAGATTTGTACGGAACCCTCGGTACACGAGTCCGACTCGCACTAAACCGGTTTTATTCTTTCATAGATTCTAAAGTACTAAACGGTAGAACGTATATTGACATCGTTAGTAAAATGAGACACTAGGTATTGATTTCATTTATATTTTGTGAAGTTTATACTGAATTGTTTCTACTCCACACTTAATATACCTGGAAATCGAACAAAACGCCTTCCATAGCACAATTGGGACGACAATGACTGAACGTTTGGCCTAGTGGTTTAATGGTCACCACGCCGTTTCCTACTTCGCCAAGTATCGTGGGTTCAAATCCCACGCAGGACAACACTTTGTGTGATCCACAAATTGTTGTTATGAGTCTGGATGTTCTTTGTGTCCGTTTCATGTATGTCTGTAAAGTCCCCCGCGACACAGGATTCATTCCGAGTGCGGGAATTGTAAAAAAAAAAAATGTCGGTAAATTAAAATTTACGATATCCAGAGAGGACATCGTGACGTTTACATCGATTAAAGTTCGACAAAGCTGCATACACAATCTATACAATGAAATAAAATCGAAGTGTGTGTTTGTAATTTCAAATTAACAGCTTTTCACTTGATGCATATATAATACGTTACTATCTGGAACAACTGGACCTATTTTCACAAAACTTTCACTGGCATATAGCTATTTTTATGAGAAGTAACTTAAGCTACTATTGTTTTAGACTAGCTGCGCCCCGTGGCTTTACCCACAGTTGATGTTGTAAAGGTAAAACAACAACTGCGGGTAACACCGCGGGGTGCAGCTAGTATTATCTAAGTCTAGTTCTTAGAAAGCATGTGAATTACTATTTACGCTGTCTTTTTAACCGACTTCAAAAAAGGAGGAGGTTCTAAATTCGACCGTATATATGTTTTTTAAGTGTGTTCGCGGATAACTTCATCGTTTATGAACCGATTTTAATGATTCTTTTTGTAACGGAAAGGAGATATCCCATCCACCACGGTAAGGACACTAAGATCTGATGATGGCATCCAAGAGAAATCGAGTCGAACCTTGAAGTCGGTGTTTATTTTGTTAAAATTTTACTTGTCTATTATCATATTGAGAATCTCATATCAAATCAGAAGTCTGTTTTTTAATGTTTAGCATGTATTTTAGTATCCAGTTACAAAACGCACTGCCCTTGCCCTCTTTAAACTCCCTAAAGAGGATGCTTCTATTACACTGTCACAGATGGTTCAATTTATTGCAATACTTAAGAATACTTATTCCTATTTGAAAGACATACGAGTTGAAATATTAGTTATTTTACGATGTAATTTCAAAGTAGAACTTGTTATTAATAAACAAAAAGTTTTAAGCATTATTTCTGGTCTCTTCTGGTTTTTGCAACTATCCTTTTTAGACATGTTAACAAGGTTCCTGTCCTGTTTTAAAGGTCCTGTCTTAGCACAGTTGCCAAAATTTGAAAATCAATGATAAGAGAGGAATGAGAGTGAAAGCCTTCTTAATAAAGACTAGACAAACGAACCCTTCTTTCTTATGTCTCAATTACTTATCATCAATATAATATAAAAATTAACGAAGAACACATTTCCAACGAAGTGGGCACGGGTCGGCTAGTGTATAAAATATGAGGCGCTCATAGCCCTGTTGCACTCGGTGATTCGAAACCACCAACGAGGGTAAGCACCCACGGTGCGGTCAGTACCTGGAAGGGTGACCGATGGTGGCATGATACCTTGAGCGTCTCCGTGATTCGGCGGTCACGATAAGCAGTCGGTCCCGGTTGTAATCATATATGATAACAGTCGCGAAGCTTAGTTGAAGGCCTTTGGGCGACCTAAAAACATCCAACGCCAAGATTACGTAGCCACAACGTTGTCTTGCCAATCCCCAACCCGTAATCAGCCAGCGTGGGGACGTATGGCCTTAACCCTCTCTTGAAAAGAGACCCGAGCCCAGCAGTGGGACATTATGGGTTAATGATGATTGATAAATGAAATAGTACGAACGAAGGAGAAAAACGAACCATCGTCATTTTATAGACCGGTGATAAAATAAGACGTGTCAGCAGTTTTTGTAATGCTCAGTATCAATCCTACTGCCTTCATATTTATGCAGACGGATTAAAAAAAGTTTCCATCATACGAGTATAATATTATTATTCTTCACAGTTCCTCAGAACTTAAGGTAGAGCTATTACTCATCTTTTTCCCGCGTCGAGGGCTCGTTTTTATTGCTAGACGTGAAAAATACCAGAAATTTCATCCGGTCCGTTCAAAGTAGCCGGATTAATTCAGAAGGCACTTATTTCAAATTGGATTTCACTTGAGTCCGCGACTCTGGCGTCTGCCTCGCGTCGCCTTCATTTCCTTTTAATATTGTCCGACTTGTTCTCTTTATTGATCTCTTTTCGATGTCAATTATTTTTAACCCCCGACGCAAAAAGAGGGGTATTATAAGTTTGACGTGTCTGTCTGTCTGTCTATTTGTCTGTCTGTCTGTCTGTGGCACCGTAGCTCGCGAACGGATGAAGCGATTTCAATTTAGTTTTTTTGTATGAAAAGTGAGTTACGTGCGAGTATTCTTAGACATGTTTCATGAAAATCGGTTGAGTCGTTTCAAAGTTATGGGAGTGAAAGTGGGGAAAAATAACCGAATGTCTGCAAAATATCATTGGCGTATGATTACTCGATTAAGTGCTGGAGTAGGGGTTTTTTTAATTTTTAATTTTAGCTTGTCTTATCGATTGATAAAAACTATAATTTAAAAATATTTATTCAGTACTCCCATCAGTAAGCATCTTTACTAGAATAAATACTATTTAATTGTAATTGATCCTGTTAAACGGAGAAGTAAAAAATATGTCTGTTGAAGTATGGTTAAATGGTTGAGTGATACGAATACCGGTTCATCTGTCTGTGGTCAGTGGACCGCAATGGCCTACAATAACCAAGGGCGTGAAGGCTAATCGGTCAAAAGATACCGCTCCATCCCAATCTATCACAGTGTAATAATGTATCTACCCTGTTTTATCCAGATCGTTCAATAAGAAAATATATTAATGTCCAACACATTCATAGCTCAGATTCTCGAACATAAAATACTAGTTTTGCACCCCGGCGTTGCCCCCGGTTGTCTGCCATAATTATTTTAACTTCAATAACATTGGACTTTCATACAAACTACCATCTCCCGATTTAACCCCAGAATGGGGTGGATTTCTAAAGATACATTATTAGTACACCTCCACACCATCTATAGAGCATACATTTTAAATTTCAAGTCTCTTACTTCAAAAACATAGGACTTTCATACAAACTTCCAACCCCCGTTTTACCCCCTTAGGGGTGGAGTTTCGTAAAATTCGTTCTTAGCGGATGTCTACACGCTATAAGGTACCTATCTGCCAAATTTTAAGTTTGTAGGTGTTATAGTTTCTGAGTTTTCGTGATTAATAAGTGAGTGGTATTTCGCTTTTATATATATAGATATACTTAAATAAACTAGTCATAAGTATTTGTACAGAAATATGATATATATTTTTTAACATCAAACAACAATATCTGAACGAATACACGGTATGTTGTTCGTAGGCTCTTCTCATAAAGTATGTCAAGAACATTGACCTCCGTTCTATAGGGGTTCTCTTTAAAACAACATGCTTTACCTATACGTGAGGTAAAGATAAATAGTGCTTCTGTTTATTCAAGTGCTCGTAGGTGGCACTTGAAGGAGTGAATACATTAACTTTTCATTGCATTTCAACATAAATAATTCTACTTCTTCGAGTAAGAAGGTTCCGTCGCATTTGCTTAACTGCAATCAAGTTGACTGTTGCAGTGTAGGTTCACAAGTACGTAAGTCAGGTTGCGGCTTTGTTTTGTCCAAACGCACTTTGACTGTTATACCATGTAAATATTGCTTGAAGTTACTACATAAAATGTAATTGTTAGGTTGAAAGACAACCTCAAATAATGTAAAATTTTATTTCAAGTGGAACAATATGATTCGTTACTTAACTCATTAAAACTGACATATTAGAGTCCATCAGTAACTACATAATATGCAAATTATTCTAATTATCTTGTTATTTATACTACCATAAGCAACTTTAAAAAGCCCTGCCATTTATATGTCAAATTAAATACAATGAATTCTGTTTCGACTATCACGAAAATAGTTTGAACACAATAAAATTTGTTTTAATATTCTGCTTTAAAACTGACATAAGACAGAAATGCATCATGGATAAAATATATTTTTGAGTAAACACATCGTTTTAAAAGCACAACAACATTGTATTATATGTGTACAATCACTCATGTAATCTGCAGTACATGTTACTGATATTTCTATACCCTTAAAAGGGTATAGGGTATAGGGAAAACAACCCTAAAAATGTAAACTTAAAAGTTTACATTTTTAGGGTTTTTGTCTATAAGTATTAGCATTTGAAGTTATGAATTGTGAAGTTAACATTGTTTTTTCTTTTCAGTGCACCTTCGGAGCGCACTGCGTACACCTGGCTCCCAGACACCAGGATCGAGTTCTCCTCACCATACAGTCGACGTAAAAGCTCAAACTCCACAGTCTACGAGAGTGAATGATGGTACGAGGGTTTCGAGCAACTCGAAGAAGCTCTGCTCTGATTACGGACAGTATAAGTGTGAAACTATGCAAGTTTTAAGTGCCGTGATACATACAAGTGTTTCTTATTTGACTTTGGACATCACTTTTCCTTCATTACGAGTTAGTTGTAAATATTGGTGATGATTAAATAAATTACTTTAAACTTTCACTTACAATTGTTATGCCATCCATTACAAGTTAGGTATCTTCCGGTTGTACCTAATCTTTTGTATTAAATATAACTTAAATTTTAAATCATAATTTTTAATCTCACGTAAACTCTTCACAATATTGTAAATATTGATAAAACATTTTCTAAAAATAAATGGCTTTCATCATCATATAAATGTTAGTTTTAACGGCAGAAACTGTTTTACTTATATATATTTAAAACATCATTTGAGCAACAGATGAGGAAGTACAGCGAAATCTATGCAGAGTGTGAAATATTTTTGCCCATAAATTTGCTAATATAACCGCGTCTACTTCCACTGAAACTCGATGAGAAACCGTGAAAACTTTCTCTTACTTGCCGAAAATGAATATTTATGACAGGCAACGAGTAATGCGCCATTTATGGATAAAGTTTGAATGTTCCATCTACTTATCGAACGTAAGCGAGACGCATAATTACAAAATATGACACCTTTTTAACAACAATACAGTAAAACTAAAGTATATCATCATTGACATGTTTTACAGAAGTCTCTATTTGCTATCATTTTGTATGTATCTTTAAGTATGTCGTTGTACATATGCCTCATTAAAGGCTTCATATTATTAAGGTTTTCTTGTTAATATGGTGTTAAAAGTATACGTATAAGTTAATTTTCTTTGTCACTTTAGGCTATATATACTTAAATTAAACTTTGTCGACGAGTCTCTTAATAATTTTTATTATCGTACTAACTACAATTAAATTATTCCTAAATATACAAAATACGAATTTTCATATGAATATCTAAGATATCATGTAAAATTTTATGTAAATTAATACGAAACCATCGATTGTTACTCATAGATAGCGACTATGTTGTAATGTATAGGTAGATAGGTAATTGAGATTTGCTGTGATTTATTTACGTTTATTTTGTTATGTTTGCTATAATGAAGCAATTAGACATAAAGATTAACATAAGATTTATTTTTATAAACTATAGTGCCCATTGTATGGAGTGATTGTACAAATGTTTTGTTTTAATGTAAATATTCTAAATTAATAGTAAGTTCATTACTTAACAATTTTGTTTTTCATCATTTCTTGGCTATATTATATTATAAATAAATGGTGATAACTGAGTTGGAAATCAAGCTGGATGAAAAAATAATTGAAAGTTTGAAACAATTGAAAACTTGTTTTATATAGTTTTTATAATATTTTTTATCCTCTTCATCGTCCTATATCATTAGTATAACCTTACATCTCATAATACATTATATATTTTTATATCAGTACCGTATTTTATCTTCTCAATATTATTAGCTATAAATCTGTCTAATCACACTACTCGTTATACTGTTATATAAGTCATACATATTCCTGAATTTAGTTAACACGTGACAACATTATAGTATGTATTTTATATTTTAGATCTAAGAACTATTATAAATTATGCACAAGAATGAAAATATAAATTTATTTTCAAATATTCATATTCGAAATATGAAAGCAATTGTAACTAATACAGAAATCAATGTCTCCATCCATCAGTAAATTTCAACAATAAAGTCTACCTACTGTGTCATGAGGGTAATAATAGAAAATGTACTGTAAAAATGCTTAATTTGAAAATGGTAGGACCAGTTTTACCACTTTCTGATGAGAGACAAAAATGTCAACTTATCTGTCAAATAAATACAAATATATCAGGTAGGTATACACACATTTATCAGCAAATTTTACCTGTTAAATAATGTTAAATGGTAGAAGATAAATAGTTATCTTCTACCATTTAACATTATTTTTAGGATAGCCTAAGCCTTATCAGCAACTAGTGAAACAGGCATTTAGCGTTTTGTACAGTACGGATTTAAAATGTCGTCCACAATCATGTGCTTCGGTACTTTTTTATTAAGACCTAATTGATTTTTACAAAAGAATTCAGTCAATGCCGGTTTTTTGTAGACAGAACCGTCTACAAAAAAATAAACAAATAAAATAGGAATTTGAAAGAATGAGTAAGTGAGTGAAGGTTAACACTTTAAAGATTAAAGAAAACATTTTACAGTAAAAGCCAAGTGACGCAGTAGACGAAAATAAAAATCGTACACTTTTATTCCTAAATTAGAGGTTGAACTATACAATAGGTAAGTACGACATTAGTTTGATACAAGTGTAAAGGGAAATTAATAATTAATATTTGATCGGTAAAAAACTTTACTTTTTATTAATAAAAGTGGACTACAAGACAAAATAACCAATAACTCACATCTATATACTCACTATAAAGCTGAAGAGTTTCTTTGTTTGTTTGTTTGAACGCGCTAATCTCAGGTACCGCTGGTCCGATTTGAAAAATTATTTCAGTGTTGGATAGTACATTTATCGAGGAAGGCTATAGGCTATATATCATCACGCTACGACCAATAGGAGCGGAGCACCAATGAAAAATATTTCAAAAACGGGGGAAAATTATCACGCTACGGGCAATAGGAGACGCAAACGAGGTTGCGTGGGTCGGCTAGTATTATATAAAATAGTCAAAATATTATCATGACAACATTTGAATGTATCACACGAAATGTCGGTTAACTATACAATGTATGATTATTTTTGAAATTTACCTTACTCCTATCAATTAATTTGTATCCAATAATTTTGTAATGAAACTTTGTACGCATTGAACGAGTCGCATCATTTTTAAATAAATCTGAAAATTAACGATTATCATTAACTAAAATTGTTTTATTATTCTCCCAAAAATGGATTAACATTTCATGGTGACATATAACCACATCCATCGATCGTTAGGTCTTGTTTGCTTTAATTCAGAAAAGAACGATATTTTTTGAAAACTAATCAAGTGTGGCACACGTTTATGACCAACCACCGAGCGTGGGATTACATCATTAATTACCGTGACTTTCTTTGCAATTCTTTCTCATTTGAAACGCAGACCTCGTTAATCTTTTCTGAGCTTAACTAGATGCATACAACCTATAAGCGTTTTCCTCCTCGTAATTAAACACTGTGTCGCTTTTTACACTTTTTAAAAGTAGTTTTATTGTGTGAGACTCGGAGTTACCGGCAACGTCTTAAATCGGAATTGGGGAAGTTTTTGTGATGTGCCATACAAGGCGCAAGTTCGGAACGAATCGATCTACGTGTTTCGTATTACAGAAGCTTTGATCCGGTGAAATGGATGGGTTCATGAAGTAAAAAGTCATTCGTTCACGTGTGAATTGCCTAATATTTCGACGTAACTTCAAAACTAACTTTTAAGGCGTTTGGCATATTTCTGTATTTCATTAAATAAAATTCTGTTAAATTGTTAATAACTATAAGTTCTCAAAATTAAAAAAAAAAACCAACATAATAACCTGAGTTCCCTTTAAAAAGTAAAAAACACGTTATGCGCTTTCATTTGAGACTCCACTCGAATATATTTTTTCAGACATTCGGTTACTCTTCCCCACTTTCACCCCCATAACTTTTAAACGGCTCAACCGATTTTCATGAAACATGTCTAAAAACACTCGCACGTAACTCACCTTTCATACAAAAAAACTAAATTCATCCGTTCGGGAGCTACGGTGCCACAGACAGACAGACAGACACGTGAAACTTATAACACCCCTCTTTTTGGTCGGAGGTTAAAAAGACCCGTTTAAAAAGCACATTATGTTACAAAAGCTTTATTTAAACGCTAAATATGCTTGTGAATATAATATTTTACAAATGGGACAAATAAAGAAGGTAAATTAGAGTAAAATAAGTTGATAGTGTGAGAAGTTTTCGGTAATGGACTCAGGTATGAAACAGGACTGAGACTAAATGAAGATATCAAAGAGGCTGAAAAACTACGCACAACTACGCACGTACTGTGATATGAGAGGGCGCTGTGCTGAAGTGTCTGATTCTACAGATAAATTTCAATAAAATTATTTATTTTGAAAAGATTGCCTTTATTTAAAGGTTATTAATATTTTATTGAATTAAATGACTCAGCTAAGGTTTTAATTACTATTTATTTAAATAACAGTAACAACATACAGAGTTATGTGCTAGTCGCTTGATGTCACAGAGTAGAGAGAGACGAGACAGCTACACATTAGAGCGCGCAACTGAACAAACAGGCGCGAAATTCAAAGATAGAATATTACATTCAACACCCTACCTGAATTTAAGCCTCAATGACAATAATAACTAATCAAATCAGGCAGTAAGGTAACTCACAAGTTAAAAAAAAACTGAGTTACACATTATTCCTAAATTAACACAGCAGTAAATTTTATTAAACAATAACATTTTAAGCTTTAACTTAAAATAAAGTACTGAATTAACAGAAAACTGAGTTATATAATATCATTCCAAGCTTTGACCTTAAATATTGAAATTTGCTTTTAGACAATGCTTTTGTAAGTATATCTGCTAGCTGACAATCACTACTAACAAACTTTAATACAATTATCTTTTGATGATACTTTTCTTTAATAAAGTGATATTTAATTTCGATATGCTTACATCTCTTATGGAAATTAATATTTTTAATGACACCAATAGCACTTTGGTTATCTAAATTAAGACACATAGAGTCCTGTTTATATTCATTTATGTCACTTAAAAACTGTTTGATCCACATTGTTTCTTTGGTAGCAGCACAGGCTGCCATAAATTCGGCCTCTGTAGTAGACAGAGCCACCGTTTGTTGTCTTTGGCTGGACCAAGTCACAGCCGCTCCATTTTTGATGAATACATAGCCAGTGACCGAACGGCGTGTATCCATATCATTTGCATAGTCTGCGTCACTGTAGCCTGTGACGATTGATGTTTGTGGAGATTGTGTATAGCACAACCCATACTCTACTGTATCTCTTAAATACTTGAAAATTCGTTTTACTGCATTCCAATGGGTCTGATTGTAACAATTAAGGAAACGACTCACCATACTGACAGCAAACATTATATCGGGTCGACTCACAATGGCCAGATGCATTAGAGAGCCCACAGCTTCTCTGTAGGGTACATCCTTCTCATCTTCTTTATTTCCTTTATGCAACTTCATGTGAGGATCAACTGGAACACTGTTAGAATTAGCATTAGTCATGTTGAATTTGGCCAACATTTGTTCTATATATTTAGTCTGATGGATAAATATGCCTTTACTAAATTGTTTAATTTGCATTCCCACAAAGTTTTCAGGTTTAGTTAGTAATTTTATTTCAAATACAGTACTTAATTCCTTAGTTATTTCCTGTAAAGCCCATTCATCTGAGGACAATAACAATCCGTCATCTACATATAGGCATAGATAGCATTTATTTTTGTTGATTTCACCAACATACACACATTGGCCTGCTTTGCTGTTGACAAAGCCAAACTTCTTAAGCACAGAGTCAAATTTACTGTTCCAACACCGTGGAGCCTGCTTTAGACCATATAAAGATTTATTTAATTTACATACAATACCATCTTCATAGTGCAGGCCCTCTGGTGGTTTCATGAATATGGTCTCTTCAAGTTCTCCATAAAGAAATGCTGTTTTGACATCTAATTGTATAATTTTTAAATTATTTTGTGCTGCAACTGAAAGAAGTAAACGTATAGAATCATACCTGACTGTCGGAGCATAAGTTTCATGGTAATCAACACCCTTGGTCTGTGAATACCCTTTTGCACACAGTCTTGATTTATACCTTGGACCTGTTGGTTCATCCTTAACTCGGAATATCCATTTACAAGGTATAACTTTTGCATTCAGAGGTTTTTCAACCAATGTCCAGGTGTTATTTTTCTGATGAGCTTCCAGTTCTTCAGCAATGGACTTAATCCATTTATCTTTATTCACTGACTGCACAGCTTCCTTATATGTTGCTGGAACATCTGAATTAATGTCTTCACTTTGACACAGGTAAATACTTTCTTCAGAATCATTTTGTTTTACTTCGTTTTTCTTGTTCCGAGGCCTCAATTTCATTTTATTAAATAAAGGAGAAACTAAACTGGTGTCAGGTGAGTAATCACTGTCTGATGATGTTTTATTTTCACACACAGTATCATATGAACTTGTTGTAGATTCTATATCTATTTCAGCAGTATTATTTTCCTCACTAACATCAATATTCATTACAGGATTATTTTCTGACAGTTGTACAGGTACATAATCTCTATTGACAGTAGATTCAAGAAATGTAGCATCCCTGCTTTTTATCACTTTTCTAGAATTTGGTATTATGAATCTATAGCCTTTACTGTGATCACAATAGCCAATGAATATCATTTTCTGTGCCTTTGGGTCCCACTTTTTACGCTTCTCTTGTGGCAAGTGTACCATGGCTTCACAGCCAAATACTCGCATGTGTTTAACATTTGGTTTCCGTCCAGACCACAGTTCTTCTGGTGTTTTAAATGACAGGGACTTAGTCGGAGAACGATTAATTATGTAGGCAGCTGTGTGTACTGCATCAGCCCAATGTTGCTTTGGTAGTTTTGCATTAAGTAACATACATTTCGCTCTTTCAATGAGAGTCCTGTTCATTCGTTCTGCAGTCCCGTTCTGTTCAGGAGTATATGGTGTGGTAGTCTGGTGTATGATGCCAGCACTTTTTAAGTAGTCAGCGAATTCCTTACTGACATACTCTAGGCCATTATCCGTTCTAAGAATTTTTATGTGGCTATTCAATTGATTTTCAACTTCATTTTTAAACTCTTTGAATTTTCCTAGTGTCTCACTCTTTTTACTAAGAAAATACACATAAACCTTCTTAGTATAATCGTCTGTGAACGTCAGGAAATACTTGGCACCTCCTATCGTTTGTGTTTCCATGGGGCCACATATATCGGAGTGCACCAGCTGAAGAGGAACCGTTGATCTATTTCCTTCACTTTTAAAAGGTAGCCGGGTTTGCTTACCTTCTTTACAGGTGACACATGTCAGACTTTCTGTATTTGCTGAGAAAGTTACATGGTCAGCATTTTCAGGCATTTTCTTTAAACTGTTAAAATTAAGATGTCCCATTCTTTGGTGCCACAGGAAAATATCTTGTTCTTCAACATCAGACATGCATGCATAGCCTCCTCCTGGAGTGTTCAGTCGGTACATGTTGTTGATTATACTAGCTGTTGCTACTATCTGATTTTTACTGTTCATAATAACACAGCCGGTTTTGTCAAATCTTACTTGGCCACCACTTCGAATAATCTGACTCACAGATAGCAAGTTAGTTGCCAGTTCGGGAACATATAAAACATTGTTAAACAGGACTTTCTTATCATGACCTTTATCATTATAAGTATCTAAGCTTACTTGCCCTGAGGATTGCACAGACAACTCCTTATTATCTGCAACTTTTATTTTCTTGATGGAAGAGGTTGACTCATTCTGAAGCAAATCCTTGTGTTTGGTCATATGCGAGGTTGCACCGGAGTCCACATACCAGGCATCATTTTGTGAGAATGATGCTACAAATACAGCAGCATAAGAAGAACTACTTGGTTTGTGTGTGTCTTTAGCTTTATATTTGCATTCTAAACTTTTATGACCATATTTATTGCAAGTATAGCATCTTGGTCCTTTTGATAGCTTCTTATTGTTTTTCTGAGACTTTTTGTTTACTAAAAACACCTTGGAGTCATTTTCAGACAGTCTTATATCTTGTAACAACTTTGCCTTAACAGAATCTGAGGTAATTTTCATTCCAGAGCTCTCTATGGCTATTATCATAGGCTGTATATGTATCAGGAAGACCGGAGAGTAGCAGTGTTCCTAGCCACTCATCATCTACCATAAAGCCTATGTTCCTGAGCTTATGAGCGGTACCCATTATTTTGCTTACATACTCCTCTACATTTTGACATCCACTTAGCGATGTATTACACAGATCACGCAGCAGACCAACTCGGCGTGTTAGCCCAGAGTCGTCGAACGCTGATGACAATTTTTCCCATACTTCTTTGGCAGTGCCAGCCTCTTGAATGTGCACGTAATTTGTTGGATCAACTGAGAGTATTATCTTTGTCTTAGCTTTAATGTCCCGTTTACTATCTACATTGTCTGAGTTGTTTTCTATGCAATCCCAGAGCTCCTCATGTTGCAAATATGTTTGCATTGCAAAACGCCAGGTTGCATAATTTTCACGGCCAGACAGCTTTTCGATAAACGCGGTAGTATTATTAAATGCCATTTTTAGAAAACTCAGTTTAAATACGTAAATATTTTATTAAAAGTCAAACAAGAAAACACGTTCACACAAAGCACGTTTCGTTTTGAGGTTAAGTTCACTTTAATATCTTTGATCACTGATATTACAACAAGATTTTGCACTGTCCTTATTTCTGAGCTTTTCTGGGCCCATAACCTATTGAATTAAATGACTCAGCTAAGGTTTTAATTACTAGGTATTTATTTAAATAACAGTAACAACATACAGAGTTATGTGCTAGTCGCTTGATGTCACAGAGTAGAGAGAGACGAGACAGCTACACATTAGAGCGCGCAACTGAACAAACAGGCGCGAAATTCAAAGATAGAATATTACATTCAACATATTTGATATTAATTTTACTATTTTTGTTCAACTTTTAACTAATTACTATTACAGTTTCACCCACTACCATCTCCCTACATCGTGGTGAATTGTAATAAGTCAATATAAAAGGAAATGCAGCCGTAATAAGAACATCCTCTTTTTAGTTGGTAAAAGAGGTAGCAATTTTTTTCACAGCTCATTGTTTTCAATTCAACAATTTATTGCTTGTTAACATGTTGCATAAAGCTTTTCAGTCGTAAGCGTCATGGTCACGAAGCGTATTGAAAAGTTTCACCTGAGTTTATTTGAGTTATTCGATTACAGCAAGGTCCGACTCAGGAAGTCGAAGGTGGCATTAATTCTGAAGATTTCGCTCGGACACAGTTCGTATGTGATTCAATAACTTCACTTGTTTAAGTAGCGATTATTTTCAAGATTTGCTGGTATTATGCCGAAAAATATGAATAAAAATAAAATGATTCCGTGCGAGCGACATCACATTGAGCACATAAAAATATTCGGAAATGTTGGGCATCAATAAAAATTTGAGCGATTGAGCGCTTGCTGATAAAAATATTCTTTTGTTTATAGAGATTCTGTATCAGACTGAAATGTAAAAACAATTTAGATAAATTGTTTAGTCGTTTAAATTTGAAAACAAAGACTTCCTTGATTAACATTTTGTGCGGTATTTTATATTTCAGCGGGTGTCTCTGCTAAGTAAACGGGCTATCCCGCCTGTCATATTCAGTAAAAACCCGTAGATTGTCCAGTGTTCTGGGTTTTTCATAGCGGAAAGTATTGATAGTAAAGGTTTCTGAACACATTATAACTTTGGATTTCGACGACTTATAATTAGTATAACAATCAAATGATAAGTTTGAACTTGACGGAATATTTTGTCAGGGTCAGCTAGCACTACCAAATACTTATGTATAAAATAATTAAATAAAAGATATTTAAATACTTATACATACATGCAAGCACACATTCACGTGGAAAGCGTCGACAGAAGCTTATTAAACTCCCACACTATATTATCTGTTGAAGATAAAACATAATAACTAATTAGATATATCAATATACAGTTAATGTGTAATTTTGTAAGTTGAATACAAGTTTATTACCTATCACTTCCGCTTCTGACAAGGTACTGTTAAACATCGAAGGCACCAATGCGGCAAAGTAAACTTCGTAACGTAGTTGCAGTAGCAACTAATGAGAATGGTAAACAGTCCAATGGCAAAGACAGAATATCATTATCCTCCGGAAATTATTAAGAAGTTTATAATAACGTTTAGAGTTGATTAATATAGTTGTAGGATTATCAGTAGTGTGACATGTTGTAGGAAAATAAAATTAACAAGTACCTAAATATAAAAAAATGCGTGGAGTCCCTCCGCGCGGAAGAAGTAAAACTTCGTAATGCGCAACAGTGCTTGTTAGAAATCAAACGTCATTATAATGGCAACATTTTTGATTGTCATGTTTTTTGTTTGACGTTTGAGGTTAAAAAGATAGAACTGAAGAGAGGCTTTGTGTCAACGGTCGACCATTGTCGTTTTTGGCTGCCGTTTAATAAAAAGGTTTAGCTGATTGTCCATTCAGACTAGGTTCTTTTCGTTGTTTACCGTTATGGTTGGTCTGGTATGGACACGCGAGATTAGTAGTCGCGTCAATTAGGCGCGATCCGCGACATTTAAAACGGGTGTATTATAATTAGAATACTTGGGAACCTGTACAGCCACAAGGAGTGTTGAATGTGTGAGGAGCAGAGGGCGTACCACAGAGGGGCCCCTCAGAACGCCGATATCAAGGAATTCACACATCTCCAGTAAGTGCTTGATATTACATTAGCTTAGAATAAGAACAGGGTGAAGCGCCCTGAAGTTGAATTTTTTCGCCAGTGAACTGGTTTAGCGATTGAATGCCTGTACAAATGGGCCCTACAAGCATTACAAACTTCACACGGTGAATGCTACATTGGCGAAAGGATTGAACAGTGCTTTCATACCCCCTCCATGGTAGCGTTAAATGCTAAACGCAACCGTGAAACGTTTAACGCAACCTTGTTGGAAGTCGCAATAGAAGTTAACTTCAATAAAGTATATTTACTTACCCTGAAGAAGGCCTTCGTTTAGCAATTGATGGCGAAAGACTTATGATGGAGATATCAAAGTTCCGTAATTCATATAAAAGTTCTGTGTTAATATAATAATAAAAAATATTTCGGACATCTAACACACAACGCCATCTAGTCCCAAGCTTAGCAAAGCTTGTGTTATGGGAACTAGACAACTGATACAAATACATACACTTTTTTTTGTAAATACATACATATTATACATAGAAAACACCCAAACTCCGTAACAAATATTTATAGATCATACAAACATTTGGTCCGACCTGGGAATCGAACCCGAGACCTCATGATCAGCAGTCGCACACGCCAACCGCAAGACCAACGAGGCAGTCAATATAAATTATAGTAGACAAAAATATTTCTAATTTTAAAAAAGAATCAAATTCTATCATTAAAATAAATATTCATTCCTACTAGTGTTATGGAGAAAACAGTCCAGTCAAATATAATCATTAATTTAGAGTCAAACATTGCTCGAATTATATGCACTAAAGCAGACCGTTATGAAATACACACATCAAAAGTGTCTAGGGATCAACATATGTGTCTAGGGATCAACATATATTTTTGCAATAACTTTTCTCCTGATTGATATTAATTAAAATTTTCTTTAAGGATTCATCAAATAAAGTGTTTTCGTTTGTCACAGTAACGATAAACCAAGTCACCTTTGCATTAATAAAGAAATTTGCCATTTTCCTAATAAAAGGATTTTTGACATTTGAACCACTAACATTAAAGTTCGAAAAAAAGACTGAAATAACAGTTTTCTTTAAAATTTTATTAGGTAACTTAAACAATTAATAATCCGTGTTTCTACCGCGAACACTAACACAAGAACATCGGTTTGGCATACTCAAAATGAGTTCATCCAAATCACGCTGTGGAATGGCCGCCCATGTTCGTTGCAACAACAAAAAAAGGTCTTCTTGCGACTGGATACCCTCCATATTCGGCAGAGCTCTTCTCTGTAGCATATCCCATGCATGCTCAATCGGGTTCAAGTCTGGCGACTGAGCAGGCCAGGGCCAAAGCCACATCTCAATCTCAAGAAATCCGCATAAAAATGCTTGATCCCTAGACACTTTTGATGTGTGTATTTGAATTTAGTAAACATGACAAGAATGTATGTATTAGTATAAGAATGTATGAATGTATGTAATTTAAATTTATAAATACAAAGTAATACAAAATAATTTACGATTGAACTATTTGTGATGAATTAAATATTTGTTATAATCAGACAGCACCAATCAGAAAAAGAGATAACATTCCATAGAACTTTGAATGTTCATGAATGCACATTACATGGGGATTTTGAATAGTTACAAAATGGTGATAAGCTACTGAAGCTGTTCGCATGCTGTATAAGTAATGCTTAACAGTAGTATGTTAGATTTTGATCGATCAGACCTACCAGGGTTACGAACGTTAGAAGCCAATTCTCACGCCAAAGTCAATAACTCCAGAATTCTGTAAACAAATTTCAACAATAGAGTAGCGTGTGGATCTTCATTATATAATCATCTGACATGCAAAGGATTTTAAATCTTCATACAAAGAGACAAGAGCTTTAGTAAAAGCAAACATGATGTTAAAATTTCTGGCTACCACATCGTATTGACTTTGCCTTTGTAAACACTAATAGGAAATTCAAAAGTGGGAACCAGTTGAGATGAAACAGTGGATATGTTAATTTTGTTAGTAGAATGTCTAGAGTAGCATTTTTAAATATTTACATCCTATTCTGATATCTGATGAAAAGCTTAGTTTTATTTGCAATTTTATAATCCATTCAAATAAATTCTATTGAAGTGTCTATTTGTAATTTAAAATTAACAACTTTTCATTAAATGTGTATAAAAGCATATACGGTACTTATATAATTATTTTTGTTATAAAAAGCACTGTCTGTCTGACTGTCTGATGTTCCGGCTAAACTCTGGAACGCCTGGAGCGATTTGATGGGACTTTCACTCTAAGATATCAGGAGTAACTTAAACTACTTTTATTTTACACTATGTTTGCCCGTCGGTGTTAACCGCGGTTATTGTAGTACCTTTCAAATAACAACCGCGGGATGGCGGGACGCAGCTAGGGAAACAATGAAGGGTAGCGAAAATTTAGAATAAATGCGAACAAGGAATATTTTAACACTTAAATGTGCTTGATATCTTCGAATTTATATACAAACGTTAATCTTGTATTTGATTCCTAATATACGCAAGGATTATCAGTGGATAAGACGTTAATCCAGTTTTTATACTCAAAACACACGCCCACGATAAAATGTTTATGGAATTTTAAGAGGCGGCTAAAGAGAACGTATTTGCCATAAGCAAAGCAGTAAATATCCGTTTTATAAGTCATGTTTATTTAACAAGGTTCTTATTTCGAACGTATATGCATGCTTTTATCTCAATAAATTATTTCTTTAACATTTTACATGGAAATGCATTTCAATGCATGCATAAGTTTTGCAAACATTATTTCGGTACAGTATTATCTAATGCAAGACCGTACATGGTAAATAGTGGTAATGTCGTTTTAAGTTCAAAGATTCCGCTATTTCGCATATCCAAGACCGCATTTGGTTCCGATAAAACCATTTAATTCGACCCACACTTGACAACTTTTGTTACATTTGTGTTTTGAATGTTTATTAGATTGTGTGAAGATTTAAATAAAATTGTAAGTGAATCCTACTAATATTATAAACACGAAAGTTTGTAAGTATGGATGGATAGATGGATGGATGGATGTTTGTTACTCTTTCACGCAAAAACTACTGAACGGATTTGGTTGAAACTTTACAGTAATATAGCTTATACATCAAAATAACACATAGGCTACTATTTGTCGCGATAACCCACATATAAGCGGGCGGAGCCGCGGGCAACAACTAGTAGCCTATATTTCAAGTAGCCTTTGAGGCACTTTCAAAACGTTACATTAATTACTCTAGTTGCACGGTTCCAAAATGTAATTCCTATGGAGAAGAACCGGAAAGAAACTCCATATTAATAAGTAGTGTTACAATGTTATTACATAATGTACAATAACCGCTTAAAAGTCACTGTAAATACATGTTATATTGAGACTAAGAAATCAACAAACAAAAATTATTTCTTTTCTGATAAAAGACTTGATAGAGCAGCCAAGCCTGCTTAAGTGAAGCACAAAAGTTTGATTGCGGTCAGAAAAGGCAAGGGTGGAGTGCTAAGTAGGCAGCTTTTATACATGAAAAAAACATGCCGCGATATACTATTTAAGCTTGAAAAAGGTCATATATAAATCATTCTTAGTTTGGTACATCTCACGAAAAGTCTCTGAATATATAAATTTAAAATAATATGTAGTAAGAATTACTTACCAGTTTATGATATTAGCTTGTTTTACATTCACATATTGCATATGATCGCAAGTCTCAGTCGTATGATACTTGAAGTTAAAATTGTGTAATACTCTTTTTGATGTTTTTTTTTTTTATATTTTTTATGTATGGCTTGCCAAAATGACTCTACTCTGCCTGATGGAAAGCATAAGCAGATTTCAAGAGGGGAACCATACTCATTGTGAATGCAGACAATGCAGCATGGCGACCCACACCATGGCGGCCTAGTGATGCTTCTGCATCTTTTAGTCTAGTCAATAAGTATGGAACTTGCTGACTAGACTATTCGGACTGCTCCTGTCCTTCAAGTCCAGATCAAGTTTAACTTCGGACATGTTATTTTAAATAAGTAGTTTATTAACAGATACCCAAAAAGTTCTAAGCTTTCCGAAAAGCTTAATAGTAGGCTAACATCTCGTTACCAAGAGCCCCATCTCTATGTACATCATAGGTCTCTCTTAAGTAAAGACTCGTCACCGCCTCAGAGTGGAAGACATACGCTTTCACGCTCATCGATTCGGTTCTTCCTTCCTGTGCCGAGCGGTTAAAACCTGGAACTCACTACTAGCGCAAGTGTTTCCGTCCCACTATGGTCCTTTAAGCGGGGCGTAAAAAAAGCATCTCACTAGGCCGCCATAGTGCTGGTCACCATGCTGCATTGTCCTTGTTCACATTGAGAATGGTGACCACCACTCTTGGATTCTGCAGGGCAGAGTCATTTTGGCAGCTCAAATATAAAAAAAATGGTTGTCTGTAAAGTCTGTTTACGGACGATAGTTTAACGTGACAACGTCATAACGAAACATTATGAAATGCACTTCAAGCCTTAAATGGAACGCCTCACAGCAAGGTTTTTTTCTAGCGTGCAGCCGACTCCATCGAATTATAAGACGTTGTCACGTCAAAAAGAAAAAAAGAGGTTTTGGCCAGTGGACTACAAAGTTTGTTGGTGTCATGGTGTGAAGTGAAAATACTCAATCACCATGTTTGGTGGACACTAAATTGAAATTAAAAAATTCAAGAAACACAAATATAATAACAATGCTTATCAAAACTTAAATACATTAGCCAATAGCACTCTTGGTAATACTCTTTACCTAATATTTCTTATAGCAATATGCGAGTTCATATTTTAATAAGCCCTTAACGAACCCATTTGAAACTCCTCTATAAAAGGTACATGAATGTCCACTTATAGCGGCAACAAGCACTACTAACAACCTTAGAGCAAACGTCACAGGTCTCCTTTGCCACCGAATGATAGTCGTTAATGTATGCCATTGCGAGCGCCGCCGGCGCATTCACTAGTAGAATCAACAGATAAATCACTACGCAACGAGATACCGATATAGATATCACCCGGCTGTACATTTGTTTGTTGCTAACATTTGAATATTTTAGACTATACTTATTTTTTTTCTATTACAAATATTTAAATACTAATATGTGAACCCATACATTGTGAGCAATGTCATTCTTTCTATCAATCTAATCTAGTAAGGTTGTAAAAATATTGAGTTAGTCTAAGTCAACACGAACCAAAATCGAGCTTAAAAACTGATTCATTTTTCACCATTTACATCTTTAATATTTAAAAATTATTTGCTGCGGAAGTAAATAATACACTTTTTCTTTATTTAATAAAAAAAGTATATAAGTATTCTATCAGTCAATCTAGCTTTCATAGTACAAGTTCTGCTTAGTTTGACACTACACAGCATTGTACGTCAGTTGTCAGAAATGTTATTAGTTATAATATGTTCTAATAAACCATAATATTATTCAACTCTAACCAAGCATATCCGTAACCGAAGACTAGTTGCGACTAAATGTTGGTGCTGTACGTTACGCCCACATCGCATTGTATGTAAAACTATAATATGTATGTGCCAGTCGCGGTTTGTAACTCGATCGCTCTTACATGGCCTGGGACGTACCGTTTTTGGTAAGCGGGTTCATTGAGACTATGATTATAAGCAATAGTTGATATGATAAACCATTTTGTCTATTACGTACTCAAATGACTCAAGTGATATAAGGGTAGGTAAATAAATCGCTGCAACGATTTTTATCGACTAAATGTATTTAAATGCATCCCTCAACGGAACAGTAGGCGTATTAATATCTAGACTTTTGAACTTTAGAAATAGAATTGATTTTTTTTATGAAATAAAAAAATCATGAATACAAAAAGAAGCAAAAGGCTACTTTTTGCGATGATTTTAGACTACGGATTTCTATAACTGTATGTTTTTTTTTTAAAGACAACTCCCGCACTAGTAATAAATCCTTAGCGGATTTTACAAACATACATGAAACGGACACAAAGAACACCCAGACTCAGAACAACAATTTGTGGATCACACAAAGTGTTGTCCTACGTGGGATTTGAACCCACGACACTTGGCGAAGTAGGAAACAGCGTGGTGACCGTCATACCACTAGGCCAAACGTGCATTCAACATGGTGAAGTAACACCGATACCTAGCAGAGTACCTACTCTGCTAGGCATCGGTCGATGCAATGATCGATTCCCGGGATGCACGTACGTAGATCTTCATCCAAGTTTGTATGTTGACGGAACTCACTTCTCCATTTTTTTGTACGACATTCTACAGTGATTCCATTAGCAAAATAACAGAAAAAAAAATACGATTTCAATAAAAACTTAATTATTTTTTGCTGTATCCAGAGGTCACCAAAAAGCGTATGGCTTACCCTTCAATTCAGTTCAGACGCCTATATAGGCTTTAGAGTTAGAAAATAGTATTAAAACTAATAGTACAGATAGACTCGTATTACGGACACACCTTTCGTCAGTTATTGGAACTTATTGCCTTTTAACGAGTACGTTTCTATCGTCCGTAGTTACCGCTCCGGAGAATTTCTAACGAATCCAATAACGATTGACCTGACTCAGATATCGGACCAAGGACTTCAGGATCACAGGCGCCTATAAGCAGAATATATTTATTGCGAGGCTTAGGACGACCGATATTTAAGTTTTTAGCGAGTGGTCATGATGTGAGCTCAGTGGAAGATTAAAATTTAAATAACTTCTGGTCAGTTGAATCAATATAATAGAAAAGTGTTTCACACCAAACCTCAAGTGACAATTGGCAGCCTCATCGCAATGTAGACAATCATGGGATAACAACTTCAAGATCACATTGAAGTGATCTTGGAGTTGTATGCTGCACGAACTGCAGTATAATATTATTTAACCAGGTAAATAAAACATAATTAAATTAAATACAGGTAGGTATAGTTGAGGACTTTAGTCTAAGTCTAGGTAGGTATAGTCCATTACGGTTTTTTTTTGAAAAATCAGCATATTATTTTTCAGTACTAAGATAAATGCAGTAGATATTTTTAGGAAGTGGTTTCTTAGTGTCGTTTGCGTAGTGAAAAATGTCAGCAGCATTACTGCAGCCAAACACTCCTACAGAAACGAGCGATAGTTAACTCTCAGCCAACCAGCATTATTGGCCTCAACAGAAACACCAAAATCTAGAATGTCAGCAATTGCTAAAACTCAGTTCATTTTAAAAATATTTAGAGTTCACGGTTTAGAGTAATCAACAAATTGTTGTTCTGAGTCCGAGTGTTTTTTGTATACGTTTCTTGTATGTGTAAAGTCGCCCACGATACAGGATGTCTAGCCTTTAAACGAGAAATTCTTGAAAATTAATCTGTATCTCGAACACGACCCCAACGATTTTCATGAAATTTTGTAGATAAATCGATCTAGCTTAGAAAATTTACCAAAAAAAAAACAGAGCAATTCTCGGTCATCCAGGTACTATTCCTAATGCGGGCGTTGTCTTTTAAAAGATAAACAGGAACTAACTATAAATCTATTATACTTTTTCATAAATCAAAAATAAAAAGTTGATATTAAATAAATATAGAAAAGACTCTGCTTCATCTTCCTAGCCTTTATTATTCCCAAGATTTGGGGTCGGCTACTAGTTCAACCGGCTTTTACCTGAATATCAGTTTTTACACAAAGCGACTGGCATCGGACCTCCGCAACCCTGAGGGCGAACTAAAATCGATGATTGAACTAGTTGTCAGTATATTTGAGGGCACTGACTTCCCAATAACGATTGCCATAGATGTTCATGACAACCGGGACCGAAGGCTTGACGTGCTCTCCGAGGCACGGTCGGGAAACACCGCCATCTTCCATACTCCGGGCTGCAATTTAGAATTTCTTGTAAGGAAAACTCAACAGCAGTCCGACCCGGGAATCGAACCCGAGACCTCTTGATCTGCAGTCGCTCACGCTAACCACTAGACCAACGAGGCAGTCAATATAGAAAATACTATTTCTTATAAAATAGTATAAATTGAAAATATATGAGAGTTTAATGTAAATTTTTTGTCTGCTTCTTTCCATCATAAATGTCAATCGTTTGATAAATAATAAAATGTCGATAACGATCCCGATAAATATATTCTAGTGCTACATCGTAAGATTCAGTCAATTTTATTGGTTTTGAAATGTTAATGCGATGTTATCTGATTGTAATCTAACAAAATGGTCGAGAAATCTTTTTATGTAGCATCAAGTATGTGACACGTGGTATTAATAGCGTCTTTTTTACAACTTCGCCTAATAACGTGTCATGTACCATGATTTAAGACTGTACTACTAGTTATTGTCCACAATATTTACATACATAAATAAATCTAACAATGGCACACAGATACAAACGACCATTATAACAAGTAAAATTATTAAAAAAAAACCCGACTGCGTTAATATCTGTCATTTTTATTAAATTCAGTTTTTTGAGTAAAACACATAAGTTATATATTTATAAAACTTTATTGTGATACCACACTTGATGTATTTAGAAAAAAATAAATTTAGATGAATTTTTGGCGCCAAAAACCTTAATTTTGATTTTTAGGGTTCTGTACCTCAAAAGGAAAAAAACGGAACCCTTATAGGATCACTTTGTTGTCCGTCTGTCTGTCTCTTAAAACCCTTTTTCTCAGGAACTCGAGCAGGTATTAAGCTGAAATTCATATCAAATACTCAGGTCTACCATGTTCTAGAGCTGTGAAAAAATCGAACTTCTAAGCCAACGCAATCAAAAGATACAGCCATTTATGCTACAAATTTCCGACACTCGCAAGGGAATCAAAACCTACAGGATACTTCTCGTGAACTCAGAATCTTGAAATTTGGTACGAAGCAACACCTTATAGCACAAATAAAGGGAAAATTGCGAAAAATATAAATTTTTAGTTACTTCTAATAAAAAGTCGTTTATGATGCAAATTTTCGACACTCGCAAGGGAATCAAAACCTACATGGTACTTCCCGTGTACTCAGAATCCTGAAATTTGGTATGAAGCAACATCTTATAGCACAAATAAAGGGAAAATTGCGAAAAGTATAAAATTTTAGTTACATCGTATAATAAGTCGTTTATGATGCAAATTTTCGACACTCGCAAGGGAATCAAAACCTACAGGGTACTTCCCGCGAACTCAGAATCTTGTGAATTTGGTACGAAGCAACGTCTCATGGTACAGCAAGTCAAGTCAAGCAACATCTTATAGCACAGATAAAGGAAAAATTGCGAAAAGTAAAAAAAAATTGTTACATCGTATAATAAGCCGTTTATGATGCAAACTTTCCGCAAGGGAATCAAAACCTACAGGGTACCTCCCGCCAACTCAGAATCTTGAAATTTGGTACGAAACCTCTCATGGTACAGATAAAGGAAAAATTGCGAAAAGCATAAATTCTTAATTTCAAAGTACCTTTTCCTCATGAGCGCGTAGAAATATTAAATTAAATTCATGTAAAATACTCCGGTCTATAATACCTTTGGGCTGTCGCAATCAAAAGAAACGTTAGTTGCGAGTTTGAAAATATGCGGCATATTTTGAAACTCGCTATTTGCGAGTTGCTCACATGGGAATCTAAAACCTAAAGGATACCTTCAGTCCCCTTTTTTCTTTTGCAGAAATCCCCTCGGATACCACCAACTGGTGGCTATGTCGGACTCGAACCGACTAAAATCGCACACCGCCGGGTACCAGGAGCCGGGGAACCAGGTGCACCCTCGAAAGGAAATCCCTTAAGCCCCGACGTACCACGGGCCACCTACGGTTCATAGATGGCCCCCTTCTGAGCCGGAACCCCGATGTTCCCCACTCCGGCCTGCTTCTGCGCTTCTGCTAGGGTGACAGATGGCCTCACTTGCCGCCCCCCCCCCCCACGCCTGCGCTTATGGAAGACGGAGATCATTCTGAGACCTCCGGCGCCTGAGTCGTCTGTGGTATCGAGCCTGTCCCCGAGCCTGCCGGACTTCCAGTCCACCTAGAATCTTGCAATTGGCACCAAGCAACGTTTTATAGCACACATAAAGAAATATTTCAAAAACGATAAATGTTTAGTTACCGAACATCACATTTTTTTTAATAATTATAAACTCATTATTATCGTCACCAGACTGTTTATATACATATGTTTTTATTACTAAATACATACATACTTTAGATAAACTACGCCCAGACACATACCAAATCATAGTGCTCAACACACAATCACACAAGTTATTAGTCTTGGGTGGAATTCGAAATCACGACCTTCGCCATTATAATTAGGACACTGGCCACTGAAAGAAAATCATTGCTCATTACATCTCCACGCTTTAATAAAACCTATAAATTTTATACATTAACTATCGAAGATCATAATGTAAGCGAATGATAAAAGCTTATCCAAGTTTGCCACGCTTTTCCACTTACACTTACTTTTAAAAGCAATAGACATTATTTCCTTATCGCATAACATAAGTTGGTGGCGTTTTGAATCTTCAACATTATCAAAAACAAAGTTGGGAACGTTGAGAAGTGTTGCGCTTTAGCGTTCCACTTATCGTTACGACAAACTAGATAGGTTCATTGGGTTCTTATATATTATGGGGCTTTTAAATATAAGACTATATTCTTATGAGCTAGACAGCGAGCAGTACCTAAGTATAAATTACCTGAAACTTAGACTTTAGTCTAATTTTCTAGGTAATTTATACTTAAGCTGATTACCAAAGTTGTACTCTGACTTAACTGTTTTGTACTTCATATAGTGTGTCCACCTTTGTAATGAGAGAAATAAATGCTGTATTATTACTATACCATGAAATAGATCAGCTTCACATTTGACTCTTAAGATGATGGTGTCAACAGGTTTCGGTCGAAACTTATGTTAAGTATCGACTGAAACAAGTGACCGTCTAGTCTATTCGTCCACCCTCAGCGTAATCAATTGTTTCGAATTTTAACGCATCAGTGCGTTTTGACACTTAGGTACAAGTACGGAAAGTTTGAAATAGTTGTTAAGAGAACTATGTCATATAGTGCTTTATGTCAATAACCATGTACCTCATCCTGTGTATCTTACTCGGTACAAACATGTGTAACTTCTGAACACAATGACATGGCTTCTGCAGCATGGCATAAGTTGTGAAAGTTTGGAATGTGAAGTTTGTTTTAAAGTTATAAGTTTGTATCTTATAGTAATGGAGTTTTAAGAACTACAGTATAAAACATTAAATAATTAAAAAATCGTCCATTATGATTACCATCATATTTAAAATTACCGTGAGATAGCCATGAATGAAACAATATACCTATTACGTCTCAAATAAAGCTGGTGCTAAGTAATTATTTCATTCCTTTGCATTGAGTGAAGAAAATTGATCGAACCCAAAACTATCCCTAGGATTCATTCATTAATATTTTTAAGTTAGATGACATTCTAATATATTTTATCAAAACTTTATATCCTAAGTGTTCCCATAGGAGAAGGAGACTAACAATTATTGACACATTTACATAACAGTGCACAGAGCCATTGTGCGATTTGCATACAAGTGCGCGAGTGACAGATTTCGGTCACGTCAGTGCTAACTCCCTTACTAATGTATGCGGGAACAAACAGCCTCCGTTTAGTATTCTCTCTGTTTTTGAGTGAAAATCCAATTAAATGAGAACTAAGAATTATCTAACATGTATGAAGTAATAAAAGATTTAGCTTCATTTATTAAAACCTATTCAGTACATAGATTTTTATAAAATTTAAAATAACTCACTATTTTATAAGTCTCCGGTTATTGTTTTTTCATATAAGTTCTTCCATGGCTCACCAGCTCAACTTAACTAAATTATTTCATAGTTACAAAAAGGACTCAGAAAATTACTTGCAATTTACAATTGAAGAAATAAATTATCTTTATACACAGACAGACACAGCTGCTTTAAATAAATCAAAGATTTTTTATCAAACGACTATGATTAAAAACTGGAGCTCGATTGATTGATGAAATTCAATTGACATCTATGAATTTCTCGGTAGTACGAATATTTGAGACATTCGAAAAATGTTCAAGAAAGATTTTTCTTCAATATTACAAAAAAAGATTGAAGTCTTTACTTATTATAATTATAACAATTAAAACCTGTTATGTTGCTCAATAGAAATATTCTTCGTGATTTTATTATTGTTCTAATTGTTGCTATTAATATAGCCTTAAGTAGTTGTAAGTTTTGTGTAGCTGTTATTGTTTAAGTATAGCCTTGGGGGTGGCCTTTGTCCACCAGTGGGCGTCCTTTGGCTGAGATGACAGAAATAGATAATGAAAATAATTTCATCTGTGAAACGTATCTTATTAAATTTTATAAATATAATATACAGTTCGAGTAAAAAGCAATCAAAACAAATAGTAAAGCGGTACCAGGCTTTACGCATCAGTCATGTAATGGCAGCCTCATACGTCATCTGTCAAAACTCTAACGTGCTGTAATAGATTTATTGAAAAAGCTCGTTTCCATTCAACAAACAAAATGAAGTGACTTGGGAATACAATTTTGACATCGCAAGCAATTTTTTAAACCTTGAGGACATATAACGTAAAGGTAAAAAAAAAAATTTAACATTAATTTGCAGTTTTTAGGCTCAAGATATAATAATTCCATAGATACAACAATTATTATAAATCTGCAGTGAAAATGTGTATTAGAATAACTGAAATAGTCTTTTAACAGTCATATATTGACTGCACGGTTGGCCTAGTGGTTTAGGCGGTCGCCACGCCGCTTCCTACTGCGCTAAGTGTTGTGTGTTCTAATCTCACATGGGACAGCACTTTGTGTAATCCACAAATTGTTGTTCTGAGTCTGGATGTTCATTATGTCCGTTTCATGTATGTTTGTAAAAGTCCCCCGCGACACAGGATGTATATTCCTAAAGCGGGATTTGCCTTTTAAAAAACAAATTATATATTGTTGTGTATTTTCGGGTTCATTCTCCTTTGCCAGATTAAGTAAAAAAATAAGCTAATGTAAAATATATACTACACTACTTATATTCACTTATTATAGTGCCCGGTTTTTGTAAAACTGAATGTAAACATATCTAGGGAGGGAGACCTGGTGTCCTGAAACACAAGCCTCGAGCTTAGCTTAGGCACCAGTCTTCCACAATATAAAAAAAAAATATGAATTATATGCATGTATATTTTTTTTTATTGTAATGTATACTATATTGTGGCAAGAAATAAACTATTTATTATTACTTATATGTATAACACATACAAATACATGCTCGTATGTGTTAATATATAATATAATAGCTGAAAAATCACAAAGGCGAGCTGAGGGTTCTCTGGCCAGCGGTGTTACCTATAGAATGGTTTTAATACAAACCTACCTAATTAACATTTATAATTTTTAATCATGAATAAGTCAAGTCGATACATGAACGTGTCAGTAAATGTTAATTTACAATCTTAATGAGGTACATACGTCTTTAACCTTAATTTGGAAACAAGAAATTTTAGCACGAGGAAATACTCCATAACAGAGCTTACAAACATGCTAAGTGTAGGCAGTATTCACACACATATTTTACTCGTTTAACAACAATTGCACAATGCCGCAACCGACTAAAGATATCTTAAGTGTACCGCATGAACAATGATAACGACAAGCAAGATCCAGAAATGGACTTATATTATTAAAATAATAACTCCCACGTATTCGAGCATTCGCGCCTCAATCGCCTCCGATAACGCGTAACCATTCGAAAGAGATCTGCCCATCCTATAGGATTTCCGAAAAAATAAAGAGATAGATCGAGGAATCGTGAACAGCCAGAGGTCAAACATTAGTGGACATGTTATCCAGCCCACGCACGTTGCTTTATTGGTCGGAATTGCCCCTAAACGTTACCAATGAGGCGTTTGTTGTTGTATATTTACGGCACCTTCAGACTTGCATAGTAAGAGACCTGGCACCGATATAATAAACTGTAAGATATATTGGGGTCTGGGCTCATGATTGTTATGTAGCACGATTTATTCAACAAATTGGGAGTCTTTACCTAAATTGGTAGAAGAATCTCGCTTTGGGTTTAGTTACGTTACGCTCCGGAATATTTATGTTCTACAAATGATAGTAACATCGGTATTTAAATTACAAAGCGTTTTGTTGAACGTCCTGTAGCGACAATAAAACATTTAGAATGTATTTTTAACGTAAATTACTTTAGAATAAAGTTACCAACAAAAGCAAATATTGCGTTAACCGAATTTATCTCGGGTACAAGGATAAGCATAAAAAGTAACAACAGTATATTAAAAGAAAATTTAGTTTAACATTTTTAAAAGTACATGTGTTTTTTGGATACTGCCATTTCAATTACAGAGTTTCTAGAAGTATACTAATTTACTAACTGCATGCGATTATATCGACCTTATACCGATGGTCCGTTGTCTAGTTTCATAGATATAAGTAACATTTTAATGAACTTCAGTTTGGAGCAACTGGCCTTGACATTTTATATTATAGACTACAAATTCATGTGTAAGATCGTGAATTCCGCCCGTTTACCTATATGTCGGTTAAGGCAGTAAAAATTAACCTGTTACTCACTAATAATGTAGCTTTCCCTTGATGAAAGAATTTTTAAAATCGCTTTTGACGGTTTAGGCCTGAACGTGTAACAAACAAACTCATTTTCACATTCGTATACGAAGTGGTCTTCCGGAAATCTTTGTGAAAATTTAAAGCATGTTGTTAAAGTTACTCTTATAATTTTAAATTTGTATTTTAATTAGGTAGGTATGTGAACTAATAACGCCACTAACACTATTCTTAGTTATAGGTTGGCACGCAAGTTTTTCTGCAACCATTACAAAATAAGGAAGACTGTGACTCATAATTAGAATTTTTATCTCTGCATAAGGCCATGTTCAGATAATGAGCGGTCAACGCGCGTTTTGCTAACGCGCGTTTAGTAATTTCATTCTAGGAGTATATATGCTAACGCGCGTTTCTAGAATAAAAGTACACATGTAATAGTAAACGCGCATTAGCAAAACGCGCGTTGAGCGCTCATCATCTGAACATGGCCTAACAATTTAATTTTAGTATCTACTATGTT
Source organism: Diaphora mendica (assembly GCA_949125395.1). Taxonomy (NCBI): domain Eukaryota; kingdom Metazoa; phylum Arthropoda; class Insecta; order Lepidoptera; family Erebidae; genus Diaphora; species Diaphora mendica. Next base: position 28,650,557 of record OX421311.1, read on the forward strand.
GGTTACTAGTATTAACATTGCTTTTAGCATCATAATAAAATATATGGACTATTTATTAAATTGTCATTGTTGCATTTGCCTCAGTGGTATTGGGTACAAAAATCAAGCTACCGGCTGTTTGGGTGCCAAAACTTGAAACTTCCTCACTATTCTATAACCTCAACCCTTTTAAATTTAGCCATTTAACAATTAAAAGACTGTGTGCATGTGATGTTATGAGGTTTAGAAAAATTGTTAGTATCAATTGATTTGCACACATGAATTATTTTGTTGGTGAGTGCGAGGCTGTAGATCCATAAGCATCACTAGGCCGCCATGGTGTGGGCCACGATACTGCATTGTTGCATTGTCTGAATTCGCAATGAGTATGGTGACCACCACTTTTGGATTCGGCTTAGGCTTTCCATTAGGCAGAATAGAGTCACTTTGACAGGCCCATACATAAAAAAACACGGGGTAGATAAGCGGATAACTTTAATAAATTTTATTATATTTACATACTGGGGAGTTTTACAAATACTAGTATTACCTAATACAAACTTTATTATATTCATATTTCTATAAAGCTAGCGGATAATTAAAACCAGTGAAAAAATTTGAAGTTAAATAAAGTAAATCTGATTTTAGATTTCTAGGATTACCCTTGGGTAACATATAGCCATACCTACGTGTCGGATTAAAATTTCTGATTAGTGATACAAAATTGACGTCAAATTTAATCAAAATGAAGAGTGTTACGTGTAGTGTTAATAAATTGGATGCCCGAAATATCCCTAGAGCTTACAATAATTCAAACTTAGGTATCGTTTCGCTATTTGAGTTCAGAGTGAACGAATTAAGGAGATATAAGTAAATGAGTTAGTCAAGAGACATACCAAGATACCTGAGCTTTGTAAGAAGCTAAAATTACATCACTCTTAGAAAGTAGCCGAGTCCGGCGGTGTTACCCGCGGGTAACGCCACGGGGCAAAGCTAATGTAAAAAAGTAACTTAAGTTACTCTTTATATAATCAACTATATATCATAAAAATCCCTCCAGCTGTTACAGAGATTAGCTGGAATAGACAGACATACAAAAAAAATGATTTTTGATGTATACTTTTATATAATATACTTTAAAAGCTGAAAAGCTGTTGATTCGAAATTACAAACAGACATTTCAATTTTTTTACTTGTATGGCTAAAGTGCCTTGTATTCCATAGCAAATAGAATAGATTATTTACGCATTGTATACTGATATTGAAACAACTATGAAGTTTGAGAAGTTTCCTCAAATGTTTTAAACACAATAAACTCATCACTCATAAAATAGAACGATAATTATTAATATCCCCAATATTTACACAAACTATAGATAAAAAGAGCATATTAAAATTTATTACGGAACACGTCATTTGTAAACAAAGTAATAGGGGACGTTAATGTAAAACTATTTGATGTTTGTACAAGGCCTTTGAAATCCTTATTTGTTTATGTAGTTCGGTGCATTTTTTGAGACACCGGCCTTTGTTGGAGCTTCTTGTAGTCATACCGTGAGTCGATGTTTGCACAATTTAGTATGTTTATTGTACGCTTGTGTACAAATTGGGGTAAAAAGATCATTACTTAGTGAGGGACTACATATATTCAGAAGTATGAAAATTATTTTATTTTGAAACCTAAGCAAGTAGGGTAACAAGTGCAGAGACTTAATAATAGGTCTTTACCTATGAAATTGCCGTTTTGTATGCAATAAGTGAAAATACTTATTTTTTCAAACTTTTTTATTTCTGTTATTCGAAGTAATCACCCATGCAATCGACGCATCTTTGCCAACGCATTGGCAGTTTATTGATGCCCTTCTTGTAAAAATCAGCTGGACGGGAGGCAGCAAACTCTTCAAATGCATTTTGTACTGCCTCTCGGGAATTGAATTTTTTACCCACTAAAAAGTTGTCTAAATTTTGGAAAAAGTAATAGTCGGTAGGTGCAAGGTCTGGTGAGTATGGCGGATGAGGGAGAGCTTCCAACCCCAGCTCTTGCAGCTAAAAAGGTGATGGTGTGACCCCATACTGCGCAACAGACAGTCTCCAAGCTGCAAGAGCTGGGGTTGGAAGTTCTCCCTCATCCGCCATACTCACCAGACCTTGCACCTACCGACTATTACTTTTTCCAAAATTTAGACAACTTTTTAGTGGGTAAAAAATTCAATTCCCGAGAGGCAGTACAAAATGCCTTTGAAGAGTTTGTTGCCTCCCGTCCAGCTGATTTTTACAAGAAGGGCATCAATAAACTGCCAATGCGTTGGCAAAGATGCGTCGATTGCATGGGTGATTACTTCGAATAACAGAAATTAAAAAGTTTGAAAAAATAAGTACTTTCACTTATTGCATACAAAATGGCAATTTCATAGGTAAAGACCTAATATATTTCCAACTCCTCCAGTTTTTCTTCTGATTAATTTCGTTGCGGGTTCTAAGATAGTTTTTTTTTGGGACTTCCCGAGTGTCATAACTCGGTGTGATCGTTGGTCAGCGCTGTTGATCCTGGTGAACAGGACTTACAGTGGTGGGCGTGTGAGCGGGATTAGACCTCAAAAAAAAAGCGCAGATACTCGAATACCTATTGGCAAGCCGATTGTCACTAAAATACAAAAGAAAATCGTTCATTAGGTTTTAATTTGTGATGGTTGTTTGACATATATACTTTGCCAAGTGTTGTGGGCTCAAACTCCACGTGGGACAACACTTTGTGTGATCCATAAATTGTTGTTCTGAGTCTGGATGTACTTTGGGTCCGTTTCATATATATGATTGTAAAGTCTCGCGTGACCCATGATATATTACTCGTGCGGAAGTTGTCTTTAAAAAAAACTGCAGCAGCTTAGAAATTATCTTTAGGCGTTAACGCTGAACTAACGATTTGACACACACACGTTAGGGGTACAAAGGTAGAGTAGGCAAAGAGTATCTTTCATCCCGCAATATATATATACTGCTCTTCGGTGATACCCGACTTGATTGACGAAATTCAAATAAATCAACGTAAATTACCCCAAAGGCAAAAGTTTAAGAGTAGATTTTTATTTACGCTTTTTATTTGGATTTTCTAATTATCAGCTTTTTACCAAATGCATATGAAAGTAAATACGGTGCTTAGATCAAATGATTCCTGTACGGCTGGACAAATTTTTGACGGGACTTTCACTAGCAGATAGTTGATAATAGAAGGAGCAACTTAGGCTACTTTTTAAAACTGTTGTTATTGTAATTGTACAACACCACCCGCGGATAGCACCTCAGAGATCGATTAGTTATATTTACAACTAGCTGAGCCCCGCGGAATTACCCGCATTTGTTGTTGTACCACAACTACGGGCAAAGCCGCGGGGCATAGCAAGTCTAAAAAGTATTCTAAGTTACGCCTTATCTCATTAGCTATCTGCCAGTGAAAGTTCCATCAAAATCGGTTCCGCCGTTTCAGAGGTTAGCCGGAACAAACAGCCAGACAAAAATTGAAAAAAATAATTATTTTGGTATTTGTACCGTGTATATATACACATGTATTTAGTAAAAGGCGGTTATTTAATTTTACAAACAGACACTCCAATTTTATTTATTTCTCAAACAAACATGTTACCTTACTTATTTACCTTAAAACTAATGTAATCTATGGAACTATCAATCAGATTCGACATGACGATACCCAGGCAATGAAGCAATAACCATAATCGCACAGAAATTGGTCTCAATTTCAATATGTCTCTTATCGTTCATAACGCAGTCAAAAATTTTACACGCTGACATTATCTAAATCCATCTGAAATGTGGTGTCAAAAAACACAGTCCTTATGGTCTTATATTTAAAGACTGAGCAGGTATTATCTCTACCAATGTCTATTTTCCCCTGTTATGCAGTTGTAAACCTTATGCAACGCATTTATAGTCTTTCAGGGTATATGCAGTAATTTTGTAAATAGTACGTCTCGGCATGCGGCGGGCTCGTTAAAGAAGAATGTCCAAAACCGCTTCAGCTGTCTCTGTGGCGAAATGCAATAATTGAGGGAAAAACTCATTGAAATATTGTATAATTATATTTGGACGTTCACATTTTATCTGGATGCGCAAAAACTTATCTGGTGCAGAGATTGACAGCGCATTGGTGTCATTTCTCGTTTCTTTCGTCCAGTTGGCTTACATAGTTATCGGTCCATAATCTTAAATGTTTTTGCACTTAACAGGTTTTTACTTTTTCATCATCTTCAGTTTTTATACGACTTTAATAGAAAAATACATAGTGTTCTCGTTATGTTTCTCCAGTTCATTCAATTTTTGTAATTTTTATACGTATTTGTTAATAATTAATGTGAAAGGTAGTCAATTAGTTTTATTAGTTTTTTTTTTTTATATCTGGACAGTCATCGTAAGGCGTGAATTTAAGTTTATCGTGATAATGTTTTATATTAAAATTATAATGATGTCAGAAATCCATTTCAATTTCTGTTTTGTACCATCATCATCAGCCTACCGCAGTGCACTTGGTTCGATCCTCGACTTCTCGCATCAGTTCACTTTGTACAAACACTGATAATACTATATGTTCAGTCCTCTCACCAATGGAGCGATCACTTTGTGATACTTGAGATGTCTTACGGCCCATAGATAAGGCATTCAATCACTAATTAATTCATTGGCAAGAAGAATGAACCACGGCGCTCCACCGTGTTCTTAATCTAAACTAAAATCATCAAGCACTTACTGGAGTTGTGTGGCTTCAGTGTTCTCGGCGTTCCAAGAGATCTCTTGGGTAGTTTCTTCTCTGCGTCGTCACACAAACTTGCTCCAAGTGCTGTATATCTTTCAAGGTATTCGAATTACAATAAACTCGTATCAGCTATCACGGATATTCGAATTACAACTCACTCGCTTCAGCTATCGCGGAACGTGCCTACAAAACTCGCGAGTCCAACCAGACCTAACAAAACGGTAAATCACCAAAGGGACCGGGTCGATGCTTAATTAGCTTAATATCAATTAAATTTCGGTTCTCAAAACAACAATCGTCGACCGTTCACAACACGCGTCTTTTTTTGTACTCTCTTAACCTCAAACGTCAAAACGTAAAACACGAAAAAAATGACAATCGAAAAATGTTGCCATTACAATGACGTTCGAAATCCAACACTATATAAATTCAATAATAGACAATATAAGCTAAGTAAAAACTTTTACCATTCAATATATACTTACGTCCTTTATCTCCAAAAGGTAAGACAGAGCCGTGCTAAACGCCCACATTTTGTCAATTTTGTAGGTAGTAGAGCCACGCTGATTTCAGCACGAACGGGCCGGCTCGACCGGGGCGGTACTACCCTCGCACAGAAAATCAACGTAAAATGACAACGATCGTGCTGTCGTGTTTCGTTGGTGAGTGCGAGGCCGGAGGCCCAATTAGTCTAGTCAACAAGTTCCATACTTGTTGACTAGACTAAAGGATGCACAAGCATCACTAGGCCGCCATAGTGTGGGTCGCCATACTGCATTGTTGTATTCGCAATGAGTATGGTGGCCACCACTCGTGGATTCTGCTTATGCTTTCCATCAGGCAGAGTAGAGTCATTTTGGCAGGCCAAACATAAAAAAAAAAAAAAAAAAAAAAAAAAAAAAATTACAATTCCAGTCTCTCTAGGACCCCCATATTTGCCGCTTATTACCGTCAACAAACACACATTTTTTTAAGTTAAAATATACCTATCTATAATTCTAGGTACATACATACCGTATTATAATGCCCGGACTATAGAAAAAGAAGATTTTTTTCTATCGTGTATAGAAAATAATATTCACCCATTAAGTACCAACTTTTTTCTGTATTGTTAGACATATTTTTTACAAAATGTATACAATACGGAGCACATAAAAAATAATATAAAAAATATTTAACCAAATAAAACTGCAATTATTTCGTTTTTATATTTGTTCTCAAATGGGAACATTGGAACTTATCAAGAAGCGACCACCATAGCAACGAACCATGCTCGTCTATGGATAACTGGTTGAAAAATATGGGAAAACATATTCACTTTTAAAAAGTTTTCATTTAGTTGGTCCAAAAGAGGTTTTATTTTGAAAGTTTAATCACTGTTTTCTTTTATCTCATCATTATTATTGAAATAGAGATGCCTTTTTATTCCTAAATATATGTTACGAGGCATGCAATTTCGTATTATTTGTGAATCAATTTCCGACCAGTACCTACATTTTTTCTTGTGGTAAAGAATGATAGCAAATAAATATCAAAATACCCAAGAATTTATGTATAAATACAACTAGGACTGACAGAGTAATCATGTTTATTTTTTTGGTGTGCTTAGCGAATTCTTTCTTCAGCTGTTTCTCAATCTGAATCGGTCAAAGAAGTGTTCAAAAATTTCGTGAGGATCTAGATTTTGAAATTCGTTTTCAAATTTTCTATTAGCGCCTCACATCTGCCACTATCACGTAATGCCTTTGTATAGACTGCATCCGTTTTTGGCACCCTGGATTGTGAACTATAAAGCTGTTCGTCGTACGAGACTTTTTATTAGGAGGTGACTTTTCTTCTGACGGTACTTCATTCTCGGTTTCTGTAGTGTACTGTAGTTCAACTTCACCTGAAACCTCTCTTGGTGACTCATGTTCTGCCAGTATATCGTCATCAATGTCCTCACAATCTGTCAACTCGTCAAGTCTGGAAGGTAACTGGATAACATCGATTGGCTCGTCCTGCGATAAATCTTCAGAAAACACATCATCTAAGCACTGTTCAAGTTGTTCCAAAGTAAGAAATGGTCAGGATGCCATAATACTGAAGTGACCGACCCATAAAATATATTTTTATTTCTAGAATATCCACAAACAATTTTTAGTCTATTGGTCTGATGTTCCCATTTGGGAACATATATAAATAAGCAAATTCAATAAGTACTGCTATCCTTTGAATCACATTTAACTAGTATAAGCTATTATTTAGATACTATTTCATATTATTTTACAAAAATTACAAAATAATTACATAGAATTATAAAATAATCAAAATAGAAACATTTGCAATTTTCAAAACTCGTAAAAAGCACTTACTTTGACTAATAACACACAAATTGCAACAATTTGAAGTGAATGATAGGCTTGATATTCAGCACTACGGAGTATAGAAACTAATGACACGAGTAATTAGTCAATTATTGCTGGTAACTATGAATTAATCGAAAAAATGTGAGATGTCCCAAATGGGAACATTGGTATCTAATGGGTTAGTGATATTATATTTGTAAAACCTTTTGACTTTCGGCTGTAGGTATAGTTAATATTTAATAACTATAAATTCTCGAAATTTAAAAAAAACCCCCGACGTAATAACCTGAGTTCCCTTTAAAAAGTAAAAAACACGTTATGCGCTTTCATTTGAGATCCAACTCGATGATATTTTTGCAGACATTCGGTTACTCTTCCCCACTTTCACCCCCATAACTTTTAAACGACTCAACCGATTTTCATAAAACATGTCTAAGAACACTCCCACGTAACTCACCTTTCATACAAAAAAACTAAATTGAAATCGCTTCATCCGTTCGCGAGCTACGGTGCCACAGACAGACAGACACGTCAAACTTATAACACCCCTCTTTTTGCATCGGGGGTTAAAAATAGGTAGGTACGCTAAATGTAAACTTATGTACAAATATGAAGAAAGAAGCGTTATACTTATATATTTTTTAATAATATTGAAATTCGTTGAAAAATGCTCAGAAGATTTTTAACGCCAGTTTATTTTTGTCTCTTTAGTGTTTTAGTATATTCTCAAACAATATACTTACCAATATTACTTACAATGCTGACAACATAATTATGCACATAACACAGGTAGGTACACAAGACATATGCTTCGCATAAGTGCGGATTTTGTCAACATAACTACATAGTAATCAGTATTGACACAAATTAGATAACCGTTCCTGCCACTTTCATACGTATAAATTACTTACGAACTACCTTAAATATGGTTTAAACGGAATGCCTCAATTAATTTCCCAAGAGTAACCATTGGAACTACATGCTGGGGTTTAATACACAAAATTACAATATTCTCACCGTTAAACGTATTTGATTTAAGTATCAAGGAATTCTACTGGGGTGCAAGTATTGCGACAAAGTATATTTGACGGTAACAGAAGTATTCAGTATTCCTAATATTACAAAAAAAAAAAAGAATTTTGCAAACGTCTTGTCTAGTTACTTTTAGGAGGAGTATTGTAGTGCTCATTCAAGGCAAAATAAAATGAGCAAGTCATATTTAAACAAAAAAATAAATTAATTAATGCTGTGTTGTGAATGGGTAAGCTGGATGTACAGGATGTGTCGATAGTAGGTGGAGTTTAAATCCCTTATTAGCTGAAAAAAGGTATTTTGATTATTTTTGTCAATTTAAAATAATAACGTAAGTTAGACCCTTTTAGTAAATATTTATTTCTGTTTATTGGCCGCTTAAAGGGTAGTAATTAAGTTATATTTTGATAATAACCACCCACAAATAATGATTTGTTTGCATTAGAACATAATTATTTTAGTAAAATGGTTCTATTTGTTACTGAATAAATAAATAAAGTAAGTCGCTCCAAACTTACACCTTAAATAGCAATTATTTTAAGAACGTGTTTTTGTATTTGACAGAGTAAACCTTAATTTTGACAGAGTAAAATAAATTTTCAGTATTATATAGGTACCTACTAATATTTTACAAAGAAACTCATAAAAACTGACAAAAAAATCATGGACAAAGAAAACTTTGAATTTCTTTGGTGGTACAGAACAAATTCTTTTGATTCGTTGAGCGAGCCAATTCATGCTTGAAAATATTTAAAGATCTTAAATCGGCCTATATTTTTTACTAATATTCAGATAAAAGGCGAATACCTACTTTAAATACACTTTATATATGTACTAATACAGGGTCTATGATATAACATAACTTTATCTGCTCATTTAAAGTATACTATACACTTGACGCATACATCGTATGGGACATTGTCAATAATGTTAAAATTTTATTATCTGATTTAGGAATTTTACGGCACAAATGGACGCTGCGCGAGTGGTGGGCGAGTGTCCAAACATTTGACTCATGGATCGTGTCATTTGTACAGTCGGACAAAAACACTATATATACATATGAATACGATTTGAAGTGACAATTAATCAAGCTCTTTACTGTCCAAGTTCTGTGGACAAACATGTCAGTTTTCTAAAGAAAGTGGAAATGTTACTTTTGGTAATTTTCTGTATACTAGTACAATACATATCTTCTCTAGCGAGATTTCTAACCTGTCTCATTGTTGACCATTGTTAAAAATAGTGTGTGATATTTGTCATAGTTTTAGTTTATTAGATTTTTTTGAAGTGAAAACTTATTTAGCTTGAGCACTTTTTGGTAGAGAAAAATCTTATGAGTTCCCGTCACTGACAAGCTGACGTCACAAAACTTCTTTGGCCATGTTGAGCACTTTTTGGTAGGGAAAAATCTTATGAGTTCGCGTCACCGCGTCACCGACATGATGATTTAATTTAAACATGATATTTCTAATTTTACATATTAATTTTGTAAATAATATTTTAAGTTATAACTTTTCACTTCTATCGGCAGTCCTTATGACTGCCAATATTTTTTGAAGTGAAAACTTCTTTAGCCGCATTGAGCACTTTTTGGTAGGAGCAAATCTTATGAGTTGGCGTCACCGACATGCGAATGTTTGATGTTGATAATTTTAATTTAAACATTATAAAAATTCTAATTTTACACATTCATTTTACAAATAACATTCTAAAACTTCACTTCTATCGGCAGTTCTTATGACTGCCAATTTTTTTATGTATGTGCCTACAAAAATGACTTTACTGTGTCTGACGAAAAGAATAAGCGGAATTCAAGAGTGTTGGTCACCATAGGAAGAAAGCAGCATGGTGACCCACACCACGGCAGCCTAGTGATGCTTCTGCATCACTGGACCTCCGTATTTTTTTCTCACAGTCTTCTTTTACGACTTTTGAAAGTTCTCACTAATTTTTGAGAAAAGTTATTCAAATTTTCGTTCCGAAAAATATATTCTGAACTTGAACGATAAAACTTATCTCTTTACTTAATTCTCGATTTAATATTGCGAAAGTTGTGCGACATACCATGACAGCTGCCAGAGAACTGTCATCATAATCGGTATGACCGCCCTGATACGACACGACACAGCCGTGTCACTTTTGTCGAAGAAAAAGAAGAGAATTGTATTTTTTATATCCTTTAAAATAATTGATTACATATTTCGAGTGATTGGGTGACAAATCAACCTTCTTTAAGGAAGGTAAAACAGCTTTTATTTCATTTCAAGTATTATAAGATATTAACTTCCTGAAATTATTTTAAATGACGTGAACTAACTCCTGCTATGTGAAAAAAAAATAGTAATATATTCTTGGCGACAATTACTAAAGCGTCATCATGTGTGTTCGTCTCGAATATCAAACAACTTAGCTAACCCAGTTTTTTGTGTTAAACTTCTACACGACACCTCTACTAAGATATTGAAAGCCACCTTCTTAATACTATACTTCATTCTGCTACTGACATTGAGAACTTTATTTTTTAATAAAAGAAAAAAGTTAAAACAGTTAAAAAACAAATAAAAACTCGTTCTCTTGCATGAAAACTTGAAATGAGTTTTTTTTTTATTTTTAGTTTAATTTCAATTAAATCCATTAATTAGATTTTAAGTCCTTCATAATTAAATTAATAAATGATTCCACATTAACATTATAAAAATAATTTGCCGTTTTTCAAGAGACCTTTGTCCGTAAATACAGTATTTCTATTTCTTAATATAATGATTTAGAAACAATTGATTTAGAGGACAGTAATAATCGTTTATTAATTATGATTAAGTAAACTATCCATTCATTTATTAAGTCTTATTAAATTGCACATTCAAACAATGATTTGTGAATCATTGTTTGAAAGTACTGTGGTCCTTTAGAAAGAAGTGATTAAAAGGTTGTAGAAATCTTAGTCTAAATAATGATTTATTTTAAAAAGTCTAGCTATTATTGAAAATGGCGTTTTTCTCTTTTCAATTATGCATTTCCCAAAAGAGTTATAGATTTTTGGGAGTTAAAGTAGATAAATTATTTACGGAAAACAGTAGTAGGAGCTACGAATGCTAACAGGCCGCCCGCAAACGGGTCAATGGAGCCCTTTGATCTCAGCACTCACCTGTCTTCCTTGAGTGCCCTGGTCTTTCGCAGACTAGACACTTCACTCTCTACTTGAGGCGGACTTTAGAAGCGATGTTTACTTTATCTTCCATGCACACTTAATATATAATTCTAGTTCGGTAGCCATATATTGTCGAGAACCATCTTATGTTAGTCGTTGAAATAACCCGTTATGATCCAGATTACATTTTCTATAGGCATAGATATTCATACCGCATGTTATGAAACATAAACTCATCGATCACATACTACAACCAAAAATACATTTTCTCAGCTTATAAAAAGATACGACTAACTGCCATATCTTTTTTATATTTTAGACAACTATTTTAAATATTCATGTTGGAACTTTAACGTATTGAATAATTATAACAGATGTTACATAAATTTAAAAATTCTTAATAGAGAACCGTAAAAAATAAACTTAATATGAATCTTACTAATCCGGTCCGAAAAGAAAAATCATAACAGTTTAGTTATAATTTATTAAACACAAGTGTTGGGTATAAACGTGACTAAATAAAGCACATAAAGTATAAAACGAAATGATCTTTCATAAGTTTTTTCCTCGTTTTAATCTGAGAGTTCTGAAGATCTGTTTTTGTAAAAATATTTTGTGAATACTTTAATAAGGGCCCGATAAAAAGGGGTGTTTGTATTTTGTGGGTCCAGTCCCGATTTGAATCATAATAGTGTTTGAAATTTATCTGCTCATAAAACAGGCGTTACCGGATTGGCTTGTGACAAAAGCGGTTTTATCGCGGCCGGTGAGCGATCGTAAATTTTACTTCGCCTGTCAAAATATAGTGTGCTACAAAGCTCACTGAAATGGAGTGGTTTGATACACATACCCGGCTCATGTTTAGTGCTTAGTATGGATCCTAAAATCCTTCGTATTGATAGGAATATTTGATACGAAACCCATACCCAATGAAATCTTAATCTATATATATAAAAGCGAAATACCACTCACTTATTAATCACGAAATCTTAGAAATTATAACACCTACAAACTTGAAATTTGGCAGCTATGTTTCTTATAGGGTGTAGACATTCGCTAAGAAAGAATTTTATTAGTATGTAGGTACTAATATTATAAACGCGAAAGTTTGTATGGATGGATGTTTGTTACTCTTTCACGCAAAAACTACTGAACGGATTTGGGTGAAATTTGGTATGCAGGAAGCTGACATCCTGGATTAACATAAGGGCTACTTTAAAAATATTTTTTTAAAAACGCGGGCGGAGCCGCGGGCAACAGCTAGTTTATTATATTTATATAAATAAGTACTACTTGTATATTTTATTTGGTTAAAGTTACATTTCCATGTAATTGTAGATTAATCTATAATCTCAAAGAACTAAATAGTGGAACGTCTTTCTAATTCACTATATCTTAGGTCATTATCATTCCAACAGCCTTTAACAGTCCACTGCCCTCTCCTCAGAAGCCCTCTTATCTAAGGAGTGGCTTAACTTGGGTATTTGACGAATATTTTGTATGATTCTACAATAATACCGATAAATTATGAAATGTGCCACAAGTTTTCCTTTTCATACAAATATGTAAGAAGAAAACGGGGCACAATAAGCAATTTAAGTCTGCGTAAAAGGGACGTTGTTGTCCTAATTTAGTACAATCATTATGCATATTGTATGCCTCACTTGCCTTTGTTTCTCGATAAACAGTGGTCGTTGCCGAGTTTTCCCTTTTTCCGCTTTTTTATTATTAAGAGGCTACATTTACCTGTGGGTGTAAGTTGTATTGTACAGTCATGCCAACAATTGTTACTTACCGTTCCACTTTTACAACCCGCTTTTGCTATTTTCCTTAATGTTTAAGTTTAATACATATACTAAATACATTATTTCCCTCTTTTTTTTAGTCTTTATTAAAATTAATATTCATAATTATGTGTTCATAATAAATAAAAATAAATATTTTGGACATTTAACACACAACGCCATCTAGTCTCAAGCTCTGCTTAGCTTGTGTTATGGGTACTAGACAACTGATATAAATACATATATACGTGTTTTGTTTGGAAATACATACATATTATACGTAGAAAACACCCAAACTCCGAAACAAATATTTCCAGATCATACAAACATGTGGTCCGACCTGGGAATCGAACCCGAGACCTCAAGCACAGCAGTCGCATACGCTAGCACTGCGCCACAGAGGCAGTCAATAATGTTAAAGGTTAAAGTCCACTGTTAGACATAGCCTTCCCTTGGAAAAAAAGTGTATTTTTGTAGACGTATCCTGTACCACAGTGGCCAGAGGTTTGATTCTTCTCTTCTCCGTTCGATGCCCCTGATACTAGTCAATACTGTTACGATAACCACGTTATCAATAGGTATAGGTATTGTTAGGGGTAGTGTTCATTTCGTATTCTTAATCTGGCACTACTTGGATACAGTAGAAAGAGCTTGCATATAATGCTCAATATGAACATTGATCGTGAATCTGTAACACTTCTCACTTTTATGGTCATCTATTTATAAATATTGCAAGACTATTACGACTGAAATATTTCATACAATTTTATTCCTCGAAAATCAAAACTAAAAATCGAACTAAAATATCTGAATTGAATCAATCGATGTAGGTACTTAATTGATCTGTGAACCTGTACAAAAATGTTAGTTGGGTACACTTCAACAACTAGAAAAGTTCTGATTCGATTAAGTTCAAATTTTACAACAATATTATACCCGCTTCAAAGAGGTTTTTATATATTTTTAGGACAATTTTTGTTCCTTATTTCTCATCAACGCAACCACAATGCACCACTGCCAAACGTGACATGATACAGTTAGTACCTACTCGTAGTCTATTTATTGACAGCGTCATTGGTCTTAGCTACTTTTAAAATAAAGACTAATACTTTTCAAATATGTAAATTTAACCAGAATTTTAAAAACCCAATTAATGTAGGTATTTCATATTACATATGACAAAATAAATTCGCTAATGTATCAAATGTAATGGTCAGAAAACGAATACAGAAATTGTTCAAAGCTGAAGCGTTACCTTCATCACAATGATATTAATATTCCTTTCACGCGCCGAAAAGAGTACAAGATCTTTTCTTCTTTCCCGTAGTTAAACAAACAAATTATTCTGTTTTTGATTGTACAAAGATCCAATAGAGCTGGGGCATTGTTCACAACATTGTCTTCGTAATGGGCAAGATGCTTTCCCAGCCATATTCCGGATCTCGCCGAAATAAAATTAGCCTTAGGGTAATAAATTCAAATCACAGCCCACCGTAATTCCAACCGCCTTTTTCACAAGAAAATATTCGTTGTGGAATCCTTAATTTGGTTTCATTTTGCTACTGTGGTTGTTACAGTTGTTATTTCTCGCTTTGTGTCCGTTCTTCAACACCTTTACGCGTCAAACAGGAAAATCTGTACAGAAAAAGGAGTTTCGGTGTCAGAAAAACTTATGTACTTTTATTACCTACAAGTGATTTATCTAAAAAGTATAGAATATAATATATTAACTACTTAAAGTACTTACTTAATTAAAGTAAGAAAATAGTGGTGTCAATTTTTTTTTCAAAACCCTATGAATAAAATTTGTTACCTATATTTACGAATAAAAGTATTCATTCACGTAATATGTATATAACTTATGGTTACTTTTATCACACTTTCATATGCTTTCATAAGTATCGTATATGTTTTCAATACGCATTAAGTGAAAGGCTCTTAATTAGAAATTACAAAGAGACACTTCAATTAAATGTATTTGTATAGATAGTAAATTAAATATTTACACTTAGATTGAAACAATATATTTTGCACTTAATGAAAATCAATGTCATAATTCTAAAAATATCAATTTTATTTAGCGTAACCTAAAGACTAATTATGCAAGCTCACGTAAAGTTATTACTCATAATCTTACACAGTCTTACACATATTCGTACGACATTCACGAAAGTGAGGCAATCGATACGCGAACACGACCCATCTACTAAGATTGTTTTGAAATGCATTAATCATTCGGGTTCTCCATTACTAACAATGTTTGTTTTAACTTGTTAACTACGGAACTTCATATTAGATTGCGTATGAAATTTGCAAAATCGAATATTCAAAAGATACTTTCATCATCATTGCAAATGGCATTCCCAATGACATCATCAATCATTCAATAACATAACTAATAAGAGCTGTGTAGACCTGCTTTTTCCAAAGTACACGCAATTCTACAACGAAGTAACTGACTATCCTACCCAGCAGTGACATAAGTTATAGCTTTGTAGATATATTGTAAAAAAAAACCCTTGTAACATCAAGTGATTAATGTACAAAATTTAGATAGTACTGAAAGAAAATGCTTCAACATTGAGGTTTTAGTGTTGTATAAGTTGATGTATATTCTTGTGTACTTATATGGCACAGTATACACGAGGGATGGTCAACACGTGACAAGCATGATAAATGAGGAGTTCGGGATCATGCCTCTGGGGACTTCCTTTGGCTGAGAGGATCGTTCGGGAAGAAACCTAACAACATTCTTAAAGTTTTTAAAAAGAACTAAACCCTATGTTCTA
Source organism: Diaphora mendica (assembly GCA_949125395.1). Lineage (NCBI taxonomy): Eukaryota > Metazoa > Arthropoda > Insecta > Lepidoptera > Erebidae > Diaphora > Diaphora mendica. The sequence goes on from OX421311.1 coordinate 28,666,405, forward strand.
TAAAATAAAGTACGGTTTGCAATAATAATAAAGAGAGTTAAAACTCCATAAAAATTCTGGAGCTACTACGAGTTATTGTTGCAAAAAGTAACTAAAGTGAATAAGTACAGCAGAAAAGTAGCTCTTGTGATGTATAATTTAAGATTTAAATTTATTTGAGTTTGTTTTGGTCCAAATGAGAGCTGGCTAGGGTAGATCAGAAAGCAAAATGTAGAATCCGAGACAGAGTCAAGTCAAAGACGGGCGTGAGTGTAAGCATGGAATATTTTTAGTAACCCCAACTAAGTGGACCAGAAGAATAAATCATACGATTTCGTGATCTTTCATTCAGGCGCAACATTATCATAGAATCACTACATTTAGCGGTGAATTGTTCCTACGATTTTAGAAAATCCGATGTAAAAGGACAGAAAAGTGTGATGTTCATGAAATATGTAATATTAATAAACTCATTGAAGAGAAGTTACGCGTGACATAAATAATTAGAACTCGTTTGCTTGTTCCTGCTTTCGCAGTGCTATCTCGTCATGTAAATGCATCTAAGAAGAGTGAATTAAATATGTTATGTGTTGTAAGTAAAATAATATTTATTTCAACAGTCTCCTCTTTAATCTTTGAAATCCGGATATCCGTTCTTACTTAATACTCACACGGAATAATTTGGAATTTAAGTCATGCCTTAATAAGAACTACTTTTTATTGTAAATTGCCACAGTCTGCATAGCAATCTTTCGTATAGAGTTAGACAAATGAAGCTAAATAAGTAATTGTAATACTAAATTAGCTTTGAAGAAGGTGTTTGCTGGGGTTATTATATCGAACAAATGGAGATAAAATTTTATACGGCTGACAACAGTCTGATGATTCTTAGGATTCATTCATTAATTAAGAACTGATTACCGTTGGGGTAAACGGGTTCTTGAGTGGAGACCGCGTCTCGGCAAACGTAGTGTAGGACGTCCACAGGCCAGGTGGAGTGATGATCTGCGCAAGACGGCTGGCAGGAGCTGGATGCGAGAAGCCGAGGATCGAACCAAGTGGCGCGCAATTGGAGAGGCCTATGTCCAGCAGTGGACTGCGATAGGCTGATGATGATGATTCATTAATTCATTCCCAGCCCTCTTAGCCCTGAGCTCTTAGACGGGAGGGATATTAAAAGAGCGGCAACGCACTTGCTGCTGTTTATGCATGACGTTAGTCATTTTCCACCAGGTGATTGGGTGACACGGCAATTGCACCTCAATATAAGTGAATGAAGTGACAATGTCATTACACGTTATTGATTAATTGTCGTTTTGCTAAAAAGAGTTAACAATCCAATATATGTGAGTAACTCTTCATTCTGTAGGTACAGTAGACAATTTTTTAAATTCATAAATTTTAAGATAGAATAATTTTGTACATTGACCTCACATCTGCAATATCTGACATCGATGAATGATGATAAAAAGAAAGTCCCTTCAACCTTTAATAAAGTGCCCTTGTCCAGCAATCCTTCACTGAGCCGCAAATAATTATAGCTAGTACATTTTTGAATTAAATCACTTGTACTTATTCCACTATTTTATTTTTGTTTACACCTGACCGGTTTCGCCTTATGGCATCATCAAAGGTTACTGATTATACAAAATAAAATATTCACATCTAAAACCCACCAACTGCGGGTACATGTAAATATCAGTGTGTCCGTGTAAGGAATTTTCCCCGAAATCAGGGAAATTGTATTTGTCTCCACCTACGCTATTTGTGAAATTAGTAACTTACAGCTATACAAAGTCCCAGTTATGATATGAAATACTAATTACAAATAATATATTAATTTTAATAATTAAAATTATTAAAATCGACATTAATGCTGAAAAATTTTGAAATAAAATGATTATGTCATGTCCTCCTTATATTTAATGTCCAAAATTGTGTCATACTATATGTCTATTAAATTATATGTCAAAAATTCATAAAAGTCATTAAATGTGTTAACTATACCCGTCTAAATTATACAAACTCCCCTTACAAATATTGTAGATGACATTACTTGAAATATTTTAATAGTGGTGAATTGTTGATATCTAATTGTTGATTTAACACCTTGTCCCGATTCCCTAATAACAACCTATTGATTTCTAACGCCTCCAAAGCGGTTAATTTTCTGCCTTTGTCACATACATGTAGTGCTTTAAAGTCCAATTTAGGATTGAACGAATGTTTTTCTGACAGCAAATGTTCCGCAAAATTATTTAATAAATAAATTTAATAGACACAATTTTAAAAAAATAAGAAATCAAAAACTGTTTTAAGTGTTGCATACCAAGCTAACAGACCAACTTTAGTGACAGAAAAAGAACGGTGGGCTCGTTTACCTTACATAGGGCAAATTTCGTATAGGTGTTCCAGATCCCTGGATATAACAAAACCAGCTTTTTACACGACCCGTAGCCTAAAAAACATAATAGGTAACAATATAGATAAGACTCCTATCGCAGAGAAAAGCGGGGTGTACGAACTCTCATGTGCAGTGTGCAACAAAAAAATACATCGGCCAAACAGGCAGGGCTTTCCAGACCAGAATAGCAGAACATGCTAGGGGTTGGAGGCTAAAAAAGACGGAGTCCAATTTTGCGGAACATTTGCTGTCAGAAAAACATTCGTTCAATCCTAAATTGGACTTTAAAGCACTACATGTATGTGACAAAGGCAGAAAATTAACCGCTTTGGAGGCGTTAGAAATCAATAGGTTGTTATTAGGGAATCGGGACAAGGTGTTAAATCAACAATTAGATATCAACAATTCACCACTATTAAAATATTTCAAGTAATGTCATCTCCAATATTTGTAAGGGGAGTTTGTATAATTTAGACGGGTATAGTTAACACATTTAATGACTTTTATGAATTTTTGACATATAATTTAATAGACATATAATATGACACAATTTTGGACATTAAATATAAAGAGGACATGACATAATCATTTTATTTCAAAATTTTTCAGCATTAATGTCGATTTTAATAATTTTAATTATTAAAATTAATATATTATTTGTAATTAGTATTTCATATCATAACTGGGACTTTGTATAGCTGTAAGTTACTAATTTCACAAATAGCGTAGGTGGAGACAAATACAATTTCCCTGATTTCGGGGAAAATTCCTTACACGGACACACTGATATTTACATGTACCCGCAGTTGGTGGGTTTTAGATGTGAATATTTTATTTTGTATAATCAGTAACCTTTGATGATGCCATAAGGCGAAACCGGTCAGGTGTAAACAAAAATAAAATAGTGGAATAAGTACAAGTGATTTAATTCAAAAATGTATTATAACAAGTTCCATCAAGTGCCGACAATCGAGAGTATAAATTACATAAATTATAGCTAGAATGTTCGGCATCTCGATCGGTATAATTTTTATCATACATATAAAAATTTATGAACACATTTCTTCAAGGTACATTTCATCTAAGTAATGAGAATATCCGTAAACCATTACTTATTTTACGGCATATCCTAAAACCGTTTGGTTGTAGAAAAATAAACTGTGCTCGATCCTATCGTGTAGTTCATTGCACCTACCTTAGATGTTTATTTAGAATGTTAAAATACAAGACCATAAAGTGTAGGACTGGAGGATACACTTGGAACTGACAGGTTCACAATAATATTTAATGAGCATATATTTATAGCAATATAATGTAGTATAAGCACAAATACATATAATGATATTAGTATCAAATATAGTAAAGATTCTGAGGCGTTCAGTATAAATACTAGAAATGCCACAAATATTCGGCTACTATTCGGTATTCGACCTATTCGGCCACTTCTTTTGGTATTCGGCATTCGGCCGTATAATGCAATGATTTTTGACATGACAACGTCTTATAATTCGATGGAGCTCTCGATGACTCATGCAGCGTTACCTCGCTCTGAGGCGTTCCACTTAAGGCTTGCACTTCAAGCCTTAAATGGAAGCGAGAGATATCTATCTCTCATCATTTATGCGGCGTTACCTCGCTCTGAGGCGTTCCATTTAAGGCTTGAAGTGCAAGCGAGAGAGATAGATGCGGCGCTCTCATCATTTCATCAATGTTTCGTTATGACGTTGTCACGTTAAACTATCGTCCGTAAACAGACTTTACAGACAACCATTTTTTTATTTTAATACAATGTTCTATACCGTGTAGAAATAGATGAAAAACAGTAATTTTTAAGTTCCTCTCTTTTATCAAAAAAAGTTAACTGATTTAACTAACCGCGTCTATGTATGTTTTGTAATAGGACATAACATGAAATTTCTATACAAGATTATGTTATAAGGTCAGGAGGGTTTCCAAAATTGTCTCAGTGGAAAGGATAGGGGCAAGGGACTTATGAAAATGATATTTCCTTTATTAAATTCTTTCTTACACAAATTTACAATACTCGTTTTTTTTTTAATTAACATCAACTTCACACACACATACATACGAGTATAACTGTATTTTGATTATCGGCACTGACTCTTATGTTGTTTACTTTTTCTAATACTTACAGAAGAAATAATAAAAATATCTACAACACCATTTTTTTGTATATCTACATTCACAAACTGCGATTAAACACAGAAAATCCAAATAAATAGTATTTTTTGCTCGTGTATTTTAAAGTAATGTGTAGGTATTATAACTTACTTAACCCAAATAAAAACTCGAAAAAATATATATGAAAAATAATAAATATATGATAGTAGTTTCTCTTAGAACCAAATAAAGAGATATTGAAAAGATTCGTTATTATAAGTTCATTTTGAAAATAGCTGAGTCGAAATCATTTTTATTCTAAACGCATGGCAATCCCATAGCTTAAAAATATTGGTTCAGCAAGCAATAAGCGGCACAGAATAGTGGACCATCGTTTATAAGAAGTTATGTGACCATTTTGGACAGACGTCTTTGTTCGTGTTCCTAAAAACATTATAGCTTTTAAAACTGATATTTTCTGAAATTTGAGCAATTGCCAGTAACATTTTATACGACAAATTAATAAGTTTTATACTAGTTAAAATGAAATAAAATGTATGTTATAATTTCTTGAAGTTAGAAAAGTTAGCAAAATGCTTTCTCGAAAAAAATTACTGCGTAAAAAAATTAAAATTTTGACAAGATGGTAGACTAAAGAGGACGTTAATGCAATCTAACGACATTAAATAAAAAGCTTACCCACTTAGTAACCGGGATCAAATATACCAGGCACTGAGTGAAAATGTCCATTATGAATCCCAGAAGATCCACGATGAATCTAATAAGCTTTTTCTCATTTAACCCTGATTTCAAAAAGAGATTAAATATTCATTGTGATAAGTTATATATAACATTTTTTTTTCTCATTACATCTAGGTATTATTTATATGAAAACTTTAGCAAAATGTATTTATAGACCATTTTTTTATCTCAAAATAAATCCATTTTACTAAAGTTTTAATTTCGGTTCGAGTTTTTTTTTGTTATGTATAACTTATCACAATGAACATTTAATCTATATTTCTGTGCCTGAAAAACGACATTTCGTTATAAAGGACTTTGATATTTAATAAGCCAAAAATATTTTCTTTTCAGGGCCGACCTTTTAATAACCACTGAAATTCAAATAGTTTCTAGAAAATTCGAGCAACGGAATGATGGTCTCAAGAGCGCACAAACACAAAGGAGACCTTTGTGTATTGAAAAAGAAATAATCTTTCTTAATTGCGGCTACGTTTTTGATCCATGACTCCGGTAATCGAAAAGGGTCTGTCGATTTTTCCCTCATAAGACGAACCCTTTGAAAATGACCCGCATTTAGTAAAAAATATCTTTGCATTCAGAGGCGTCGCGTCCGGCGTCCTCCTTTTCACCGTCCGTGGTTGATTGCGTTCGACCCGTGAATAATACCCACTTTGTGCCCAATAAAAGTTTTCCTCCCTTCGCCGATATTGGAAACAATGGCTTTGACTCACAATTTTTCTGTCGCAGCCCAGCCAGCGACGGAAACGGCTGGGATTATATCGTTCTTTTGATTTGAGGGTAAACGTGATATCGTTTTAAATGAGCCACACAAATTCAAGTACTTCTGATTATTTTTTAATTCTGGTTGATAACATTCTTTATTATTGCCGCAATAAAACTAATATTAGAGAACTATTAATTACTAGCTGTGCTCGCTACACGTGATATTTGGATTTTCAAGTTATTTATAATTTTTCACAGTTTAAACCTTTCCTGTACTACAAACATTTCAAAACCAAAATCATCTAAATCAGCCCAACCGTTCTCGAGTTTTAGCTAGACAAACGAACAGCGATTGATTTTTATATATAAGAATATGAAATCGTAACTGCCTTAGTAGAAGTTTCAGATTTAATTCGATTCAATATAGTTCAATTTAAACGTTCCCGTTCCGTTCATCAGATCACAAGTTTCCGCGTACACCGCAAAAACAAGATGGTGTATTTTTTTCGGCGAACGGTTAATTACATGGACTATCAGAGCTGCTACAGCACTACCTATAGATTACGCATTTCTAGAACTGAAATGGTTGCTGCAAGATATTTTGATTCAATAAGAAGATTATCAGTGCTAATTTCAAAATTTGAATATAATGGTATTCGAGACTAAAAAAATATTTTGAGGATCTCTTTGTGAGAATGAACAGTATGTGCAAAGCTCCTCGATGAAGTATAAATAAAAACAGCAGATAATATTTTCTACATAAGGTCTCGTATATACAAAAGATTTGACAAAACAAAAGCAGCATGTAAAGATAATGTTAATACCGAAAGGCATAAATTTTTACCGGTCGATTTAACAATAGCCAAGGCGAAGCATTCTCAAATTAGACAAAGGCGGTATTAATACGGAAGCCATTAAATTGAGATAAGCGGCAAGGCAGATTGGGCGGCACCCTTCGCTGAGTCCTGATAAGTGAGAGACGGGGGTTTTGCCAAACATGTCATAGATCAACGAGAAGCAAAGAATCGACATGTTGTAATATTATAACTATTGTAGCCCAACAAATGTACAATAGAAAAGATGTAAGAAACATAAATCATCAACAAAACTGGAAGGTTTTGTAAATTACTGTTTCCGTAATAATACCAGAATATTATGTCAATTTTCAATCAAAAAGTTTAAATCGTGTAACTTTTTGATTGAATGTTGTTCTTGTGTTGAATGTTCAAATCTTGTTTAATTTGTAAACTTTGAGAATATTCATTGACTTTTTAATACTGATCACCACTGGTTATTTTAATAACTTAGGGATAAATCTGTTCATAGATTAATATCCAAAACTATTAGATACGACTGGATTAAGAGTCAGACTCAGACATCAGACTCTTAATCCAGTCGTGAGCAGTTGATATAAATAAATAAAATTTACATATCTCCTTCTAATTTCACATCAAGCACAACCTATGTTAAAGTAATGATGATGCTGATAAGAATACTTTTTAATTTATAGCTTAATTAAATCACTCACACACTCACACACATTTTGATAAATCACACGCAAAACAATTATTTGGCCTGGATGTGAATCAAAATTCATCACATTGATTTATTTTTACAATTTATCTTTGCTAATCGTATATTTCATAGTAAATGACCTATTTCTTTTTATTTACTAGTATAGTAGGTATAATTCGTTTTATAACATAACAACTGACCTGGCGAACCTCCTATCGCCCACTTTTTTTTCATGACTATTTTCTAAATTTCCGAAATACTCGTTTTAGTAAGTAAGTGTAAAGTCGCAGATGGAAATATTACACACAAATATTACGGACAATGACAAAAACATTGAAAAGTAATTATTCAATTTTGTGCAATCAATCGTGAGTTATGCGCGTACATACATTTTGGTGATTCTTTTTTATTTAGAAAGATTGGTATAAAATATACCAAGAGATCAAATATGTAGCAATAATTCGGTCGACTGCTTTTAACTTTTGCAAAGAGTGTTCAATTAAATGTCATTAGTTATTAAGGATATTTGCAAAATTATTATAAATTATCAAATACCAAATAATAGATCTGTCTATTGCCAATAATAAATATTAAGAAAATGCATACTGCATCTAGTGTCTCTATGTCGCTAGTAATTGTAACGCTGGCGGGCGCACGGTTTGTCATTCGACAATCAACACGACGTGATACGAAATCCAATGCTTACGTTTCAGATTACCGAGCAGTAATCATTGTCTCAGCCAATCATCTGGCCGCTTTATTTGTATTAAATGTGTAGTATGTGTAGTAGTAACCTTTATTTATTGGCGGATACGAAAACTTTGTATAAACCTTGCATTATTTTTATGTTCTTTTGCACTTAGCTATTTCAACTTTTAAGACCAGGGTTGTCAATAAAGATGTAAAAGTTTTCTTTTGAATTTTTCCTGAAAGAGGGGTGTTAGCGTCGCCATAGCAGTAAACCTGATTTCCTTTTGGTCGTACAATGCTTGGTTGGCAAAAGGATCATTTCGTTCAAAGAATTTTTCCTGTCATAAGATAAACAATATTTACTTGTGCTATTTAGGTAAGTTAAGTAATTTTTGTGTATATTTTTAACATTTTCAATTCATGACTAAAACAATAGAGAAGTGTAATGTGTATATATTAATAGCTTAGTGATTCCATAACAAGTAACATAAAATATATTTGTTACCGGCAATCGGTGTAATCCGGTGTTCTATATAATACCTAGGCAATATATACAATACCTAAAACGTGTAGATAATGTGTGAAACATTATTTATTTTATACTTTGCCTAGATATTCTATAGTCTATACAATGCATAATGCGTAGCCGGTAATGTGCTATCTACGGGAACAGGTCAAAAGCAATCCACTCAAACGCATCTAATCCAAATGATTCAACAACAACACAGGGGATCTGGAGTGGTCAATGTTCTAACCTACCCCAAACCTAGATGACTCATCTAATCCAAATGATTCAACTACAACTCGGGGGATCTGGAGTTGTCACTGATTTAACCTAACCTAAGCCTAGATGATTCTGAATAAAGTTGATTTAAAGCAAACAGGACACTTTCCTTTGCTCGTCATTTTATATGTATGTAAGTAGTTACATAAAGTAATAAATACGTACCAAAATCTATTATTTTTACACATTGCCGTTGGATCAACAGGTATCCCTAGGAATTGTAAAGAATACCTAGGCAAAGTATGTAATGGACAACATTTCATACATTGCCTGGACGCCCCAGGTATTGTATACATTACCTAGATATTGTATAGAATACCTGAATTATACAGATAGCCGGTAACATATATAATAGAACTATAACATAGATCGTCGATCATTTGAGTACCTACTCTTGTTAACTAAGTTAGCCTAGCGTGCTACTGTAATAAGCCTCCCCTATTATTCCATGGAATATAACTCTCTTTGTATAAAATTTGAATCCTGTCTTTAAATGGTTTGCAAAATGAATACTTTTAAAATCATTCGTTAAAGAAGATTAACTGGTTTTAGTAAATTGAAAACTGATTGATATTTGTAAATAATCAAAAAAAAAATTATCATTCATGTGAGATCGTTCTTAAAATACCTACAAAACTGCTTCGTAAGCTCTTAGTTTGATACTTCTTATGTATCCATCATCATATTCATCATCATCATCAACTGTTTTCTTACTCCGTTCTGTGTCATCATCAGTCTTAAATAGGCCACAGCTGAACACAGACCATTTAGATCTAAAAATATTACGAAACTGTAACCATTTAGAATAATCAATTTCACTAATGGTTTTGAAACTATTATTATTATTATTAATCATTTATTTCGGACCGAGATCCATATTGTATTGTTAGTTAAAAAAGTCTTAACCTAAGGTTAGTAAAAGTGAGAAAAACATACAAGCAACTAAGGACTATGTCTCGTGACTAAATATTTTATTAAACAAGTTGTTCTCATCATTTCAAATAGTGTGAATATATTGAGAGGATCAGAACAACTTGTATAATAAAATATTCGTTTTTTGTCACCGATTTATTTTGTGGATATTAATATATTTTTTTACATCTACGGTACTACGCAAGTTTGAAATTAATTGACCCCTGCAATACGTTATGAAGGTCCCAGAACAGTATGTTTTAAAAATTAATAGCATATTAAAACGTTTGTTAGTATAACATTAATAAAATATAAAATTACGACCGCCGTTATTACCCTAGAGTACTGAGGATAACAAAAAATTACATTTTTAACTAATTAAAAATTGTACCGTGCCCCTGGAAAGTATACATTCTTTTGAATTTCATAATAAATTTAATGTGTTACTTACCTAACACTCCGGAGGTAAAAAATGAAACGGGAATAAATTACGGAAAGAGGATAACAGTTTGATGTACTAATGGAGTTTTTTCCGGAAAAGAAAATATTCTGTCGCATCTCAGTTCTTAGTGTGAAGGAGGGATCTTCAGACAAGAGAGCTTATAGTGTCGCTTCAGTTTTAATATTTCAAGGAATTACTTGAGCTCTACTAGTACCTTATCACAAGCAACGTTTTATTGTTTCTCACTTAAAAAATGACGGACTTTCATACTAACTTTAAACCCCTATTTCAAGCCCTTAGGGTTAGGAATTCCGAAATTCCTTCCTTAGTAAGTGTCTACTCAATGAAACGATCCTACTCACCAAATTTCATAGCCCTCATCACTAGTTCTTCACTAGATAGTTTACGCTCGGCGATGATGAATCAGTCGGGACATGTTATTTTATAAGTATAACATAAAGATAAGTATCACTCTTATGTTATTTCTATTTATCAAAAGAGAGATTGTTGTTAAAATACAAAGTTCTTAGAAAAAACTTACGTACTCGTAAATTATATTTTACTATCCAAAATTTGTAGTGAACTACGGAACCTTTTATTGCGTGTGATTCTAAACGAACTTGACCGAATTTATTATAATTATAATTGAGCAAAGTAATTGAAGATAACTACAGGAATTCTGTGTTCAAAGTAAAGATGGAGTTCTAGCTATTTTTTTTTTCGGACATCTAACACACAACGCCACCTAGTCCCAAGCTAAGCAGAGCTAGTGTTATGGGTACTAGATAAGTGATATAAATAGTTATATACGTTTTTTTTTGTAAATACGTACATATTATACATAGAAAACACCCAAACTCCGAAACAAAACTTTTGCAGGTCATACAAACACTCATATTATTCATTAGGAATTCGTGTTATTTATGTATCACTTGGCAACATAATACTTTAATGTATTGGCATAGGAAAGCAAACTATAGCAATTCTTTTAGAAATAATGTAATAATAGTAATATTCAAATTTATTTAAAAACTTTATTTCTCAGTTTTCCTACTCCAATACGTAGGCAAGAGAAACACAATACAATTTACACGCTGTTTTGTAACTTATAAAACGACTACCGGTTGTTGCGCTTCTCATGACAGCTCGCCATCCAGTTTTATTCTGCAAAAACTGCTTTTGATGTTTTTAGGACAAATATGCAAAGAATATGCAGAAGGAAAAATATATTTTCAGAATGACTTGACTTTACAAAACAAATTCAGCCGTAGGTACTTACTCGCAAAACCTTATCATTGACACCACCGCTTATATGACTTGCTGTGTCTCGACTCTCGCAGTTCATCAGAGGTATTAAATAAAGCATACATTCCGCATTCCATGATAACACTACAATTTTTTGATTTTAGAAGTAACCTGTGTACCACATCACCATAATCATACATTCGAGGCTTCGAATTAATGAAATTCATAGTGGTACATGGATTGACGGTGGTTATTAGAAACAATTTACGAGTATATTTCCATGTTTCCTTATCTTATATATAAAATTCTCGTGTCACAATGCTAGTTACCATACTCCTCTGAAACGTATGGACCGATTTTTATGAAATTTGGTGTGCATATCTTGTAGATCTGAGAATCGACCAACATCTATTTTTAATGCACCCATTTTTTTTTATAGCAAAACAACCTTTGCCGGATCAGTTAGTATACAAATACTAATATATATTTTTTTATTATCAGACATGTCTTGGCCAAGTTCCATTCAGATGATCAAACAAGAAAAGGTAGAATATATTAATTAAGAGATTAATTAATATATTCTACCTTTATAATTAATTAGACAAGGAGAGAGCAATGACGTAAGGAATAATAGAGAAGGGTAAAGGCTCAAAAATCGGACGCCCAACTCAGTTAACAACTAGGAAATGGTTAGGTACGCAAATGATAAAGGCATTTCCAAGATATAGTTTGTGTCATTTTTTTAAATTATTAACTGAGGAAATCCGGTAACCTTCGATACAAATGGTTTTTGTCTCTTTTTATTTAAAGTTTAGAAGCCAAGGTGTAATTCACATATATTTGACTAGCTATGCCAGACTATTTAGTCTTTAAAAAAAAACAATTTAAAATAAAAACTGGACCTTTTAAGGCCAGACCGCAAAATGATTACACATAATATGTTTGCTAGACCTTTATCACAAACCCAGTTATTAATTAGTATCACCTCCACAACGTATCACATACAAATGAGCGTTGGGACAAGGGCGTGCGTGTCAACAAATCGCACGTACAATGTTTCGTACCCGACCACCCGTATCTGTTCGTTTGTTTGTTTACTATGCCCCCTCCGAACGATGAACCGGTTTTATAGCCTTTAAAAATAACTGTAGCAGGCGGCAACGAATTTTCTATTTTACTTCGATTACGACTTCCTTAAAGGAATTGGTTTAATTTTAGATCTTGATGGCCTCTGACATTTGAAATCAATTTGTTTAGTGATGCTAGTTCTAAAATAACAAAAGTAAATGCTTTTTTGAGACCTGTCTTTTCATTGAATATGAAGATATTTTTTTGAATGATAACATTAATTTCGTTTAATTAGCCTCTATAACAATAAAACACACGAAAGATGACCTTCAATATGTTAAATATTGCAATACCTCAATATTGAGAGACTGGCTGGTTTCAAAGTATAATTGACTTAATTTCACAGAACTATTAGATGTTTAAAGTGCCTTCTCAAAGTATTTGGTAGGTATAAATATATACAGATATTCTAAAAGGCAACAAATTCATAAAAAATGCGGCAGTCACTTGGTGAGAATGAAGACTTAAGTAAATTTAACTTACTTAATTCATATTTTCTTATTTGTATATATCTTAACATAAGTAAATATGATTTAAAGGGGAACTTAGCCAGTTTTAGGAGCAGAAGAAAAAGTAGGTGTGTCATAACATTTTAATTTGTTGAAACTTGAATTGACAGAATCTAACTTTCCTAACTTAAACAAAGTTCCTCTGCTTACAAGTAATACTGCAGATTCCAAACTATTACTATCCATGCCCTGGACTGTTTATTTACTACTCCGATTGAGTCTCCCAAGTCTACAATTAACTCTATACACATGTTCGTATGTTTAACCAGCCCGCATGTAAAACTACATCCGAATTTTCCGGTCTATGTAGCACTTCGTGATTTTATTTAAACGAAAATCTATTTATAACTAACTATGTAACAAACACGCTGATTGCCATTTATTTAGAAAATACGGGATTTACGAGGGGCAAACGAACTCTCATTGTTCTACATTCAACGTAATCAATTTAAATTAAACTTGGAGCGTAATTGAATTTTTGAGGAGAGGAAAATTTTGAACAAACACGTATATTGGAACATTCTGACAATCGTATTATGTGGTTAGTGAATAATAGAATATTTGATAGGGGAAAGGCGGGTAGCCCCGGACACTTGAATGAATTGCAAATAAAAAACAAATGAACGATTTTTCTATCTTCATTTTATGATTAAAACAAAACTTAGGAACTTCTTTAATAATATTAATCAACATTGGTATTCATATCACATTGAATTTCAGGAAATATACGAAGAATACTTTGGTTTATATTTTTGGCGTCACAAAAAACGGCGGGTAGCCCCGGACATGGTAATCAGTGATGGTCCAACCGTATTTTGGCCATGCAAACATCACAATAAAAACAAACATTCGATGCATCTATATAAACACAATCTTCATGGGCCCGGTCTGCTGTGCTATTTTACAACATTGTTAAATAAGAATATAAATTTTTACTGTGATTACAGTGAGACCATCAAATATTTCACCATCAACATATGTACACGCATGCCTGAATTCCATTCGGGGTAAGCAGAGTGGATTGGAGTAAAAAACTTTTCTCAATTCTTTTCAGTACGTTTTCTTCCAATCCCAATCCTTAGCATTTTCATTCCGTATCATTCCTCACTCTGTTACTCAATCTTACATTACATTATTACAATCATCACTGATTACAAATTGTGTCTTAGTAACTTTGCTCGTAATTAATTACTGTACGCATCTGTTCAAATAAATATTTAGATTACTTTTTTTTTATGTATGAGCCTGTCAAAGTGACTCTTCTCTGCTTGGTGGAAAACATAAGCAGAATCCAAGAATGGTGGTCACCATACTCATTGCGAATGCAGACTATGCAACAATGCAGCATGGTGACCCACACCATGCCGGCCTAGTAATGCTTCTGCATCATTAGGCCACCGGTTTCGAACTCACCAACAAAACACGCCAGCACGAATGCTGTTATTTTAGGTTGATCTTCTGTGCGAGGATAGTACCAATCGGTCGAGCCGGCCCGTTCGTGCTGAAATCAGCGTGGCTCTACTACCTTAATTGTGATAACTGGATTTTTTAAAATAATTTACATCATCTCCATTTACGGTTTAGCAATCTTATTCAAAGCTAAGAATTTTAGAGTATTTGTATATACAAACTAGCTGTGCCCGCGACTTCTTCCGCGTGGAATAGTGACTTCGGGTAACATTTATACAACCTTTAATCCCCCTCTTAACCCCTAACAACCCCTTACAACCCATGTTTCGTACTAAAAAGTAGCCTATGTCCTTTCTCAGGCTCTAGACAATCTGTGTACCAAATTTCATTTAAATCGGATCAGTAGTTTAGGCGTGAAAGCGCGACAGACAGACAGACAGAGTCACTTTCGCATTTATAATATTAGTAAGGATATAACCTATAAGGCCATATAAAATTATTGTTGTTCCACTGCGTGTTTACTGAGTGCCTACTTTATGCTGAACCATCTTATTTAGTGGACTTTTAGATATTTATAGAACAAATAAACTTAGTCTTTGTTGTCATTGGGTAAACATATAATCATCATAAATAATGGACTGCTAAGATAGGCTTCTCTTTGGAAAAGACGTTTGAGTATATAGACCACAGCACTAAAAGCCGCAGTAAACTGATAGATATATATTCAAAGTAGATTTTGTAACGGTAACCATATATATACCCACGGCAGTCATTTCGAGATAAGCTGATAACCTCAGTGACATGAAAACAAAAATGGAAATATGTCATAATACTATATTAAAAATCTTTTAAATATTTTTCACAGCTTTCATCGTCAGCTACTTGGTAACGATATTAATTGCCAATGTAATAGACAGCAAGCCTGTCACGAATTTTACCTGGCAGTTTTCCAAAAGCCGACAATAACCAAGACTCTTTAATGGCGTTTATAACTCAATTACTTCTTTTTCACACCTGGGAATGAACAACGTTCTCGATTGAAGACTATTTCAACTATTTCACCAAAAAGTAAAGCAAATATCTATATATTATTTTTGTATTATCTATACAAAAAAATAAAATTGAAGTGTCTAGTTGTAATTTGAAATTAACAGCTTGTAACTTAATGCACATGAAATTATATAGGTACGGTACCTACATCAAAAAATCTATTTGATTTTTTTTATCTGTCTGTCTGATCTCTGGAACGGCTGGACCAGTTTTGACGGGACTTTCATTGGTAGGATAGCTGATGATATAAGAAGTAACTTAGGCTATTTTTATTTAGAATAGCTTCGCTCCGCGGCGTTATCCACAGTTGTTGTTTTAAAGGACCGCGATTATTCGCGGTCCACGCGTATTTTCTACCAATCAATGATCACCTGCACTTCACACCTGCACTCGCACTAATCAAAGTGAATACGGGCCTTAAGGTACAAAGACAACAGCGGGTTACACAGCGGGGCTCAGCTAGTAGACAATATATTGTGCAGTATTAACTGTGTCACTGTCAAATAATTTTATATTTTCTGGAGCTCACTACGTAAAAGTATTTATTTTTAAAGTTCTATAAAATCCGCCTAGTTGAGAACTTTTTATCCAAACTTAAGAGTTCTTGAGGACGTACCTGCGACAAATCTGAGTTGCGGACTTTTTAAGCCTTCTTCTTTACTTTCCTCTCGCGTTGTGTAATGTTTACCTAGAATTAAATAAAAATTCTTAATGTCAACCATATTCCATAATCATTTTCTAACGAATATTATAAACTCACCTTCGAAGTTCTTTTTTGAAATGTTAACAAATAGAAAAGAATAGACCCATTATAAACTCTCTCTTTACCTCTTTTCAGATTAATAATTATGTTAATCTCAAAAGAAATAAGTTTACGATTGATTTAATTTCTGTAATTTAAAGAAAAAAATCTTCATACATTTCTTGTCTTGTACTATATCATAATCTATTTTAAATGGTGAAAAATCAGGGAATTATTTTTTTATTAATATGAATTAAAATATACCTAGATAACCTAGTTAACCGTGGGAGAGCCACGCTTCGGCATGAATGGGCCGGCTCGATAAGAGTGATACCATGGCCTCACAGAAAACCGGTGTGAAATAGCGCTTACGCCGTGTTTCACCGAGTGAGTGAGGATACCGGAGGCCCATACCCCAACCCCTCCCCACATCCCTTCCCCACATCCCTTTCCCCATCCCCCAATGGTCGGCAATGCACTTGTGACACCTCTGGTGTTGCGTGTGTCCATGGGCGGCACTAATCGCTTACCATCAGGTGATACGTCTGCCCGTTTGCCACCTATACCATAAAAAAAAAGATATTTTCAAATGATAATAATATTTCATTTAAAAGAAGTCATCATAGTACTATAAATTATTACTATGATGACTCCTTTATTTAAGAATCCAATAATAATATTGATTTTAAGTTTCTAGTGATATAATCTGAAAGATAACTAATAGTTACAAACACTTAGCATAAATTAGGCAACTTGAAAACCCTCATTTCAAATGTAAATAAATTACATAATGTACTCACCTCACACAATGCTCCACTACAAACTTTGACGATATTCTGTCTTGAAACGTCAACCTCTAAATAGGTATAAGAAAAATAACTCACATACTAAATATTCTGAAATAAATACCTCTATGTACCTAAATGCGAAATAGTATTAACTTCATTTAATTTGAAATTCCTTATGTATCTTGACAATGTATAGTCACTAGCAACAATCTCTGCAAATTCAGATGGTTAAGGTATTTCAGACAGACGAACGTGACCGCTACGTTGTTTTTTAGTGCAGTCGTAATGGTAGTAAGTAAAGTTCACTCTGAGATTAATGAACTGCGATGCCATTGTGGTTAATTAAAAAGAGTCACCGAAATTCTTTCTTAATTGCTACCGATTGATACGAAATAATTAATGTCAATGATAAAACTACTTAGATTCATTCATGTTTTGGTTAAGACAAAGATAATGTGGTTTAATTTGAACGTATTTAAGGTTTCTATTAATCACTTTTCGAAGTTAAAACAGTAAAACCCATTCAGTCAGTCAGGCTATAGGCTCTTAATTCCAATGCGTATCTTTGTCGTCACTTTATTGAGTGACAATAATGATTGACGAACATTGAAATGCCTGTATAAAAGATTTTTTCTATTGTTCGAGTTTGAGAAAAAACAGGAACCCCCATAAGATCGCTCTCATATCTTTTTTGTACGCTTAGCAATCTAATTTCTCTTCATATTTATACAAAGTAATATACCGTATTTGCACAAATTAACGCTAGGGAAAGAGGGTAGCGCCGTCTTTTTTGAGAATGTGAGTTACTTTAATATATCTGAAAAAAAACGGATAAAAAGGGAATTGAATGTAGTAATAGGCTTTACTAAACAATAATATAAATGAATGAATTCACAAAACGAATGTCGGAGTCGACCTAACTAAAATGACATGCTGTAGTTACGTAAATAAATAATAATTGTGCGCATCCTTTCAGGCATCATCAAAATTTTGATGGTACCTATTCTATTCGGTTTTCTAGGAACTTTCTGCCTCGCACAACAAAACTGTGGAATTAACTGTCGCCTGCGGTATTACCGGACCAATACGACCTTCAAACCTTCAAGAAAAGAGCGTACTCCTTCTTAAAAGGCCGGCAACGCACTTGTGACGCCTATGCTATGGTGTTGCGGGTGTCCATGGGCGGCGGTAATCGCTTACCATCAGGCGATACGTCTGCTCATTTGCTCCCTATTCAATAAAAAAATATATCAGATTATTTCATATTTCTACACGTATGTCCTTTATAACATTAGAAATAGCTAGCTTTTTGGATATATTTTCCAAACTGATCGCCGTCAATATTTCCTATTAATTGTGATCTGCTATCACTTCTTACAGTGAGTAACACCATATTTGATCAGTCTCCATTATACATTACACAAAAATCCATTAAATTTTAAAATGGACTCATCAATATCCTTCTTTTTATTTGAGTTCAAGATAAATCAACAAAGAACCCATTTCGACCTGAGGACTGAAGAATAATCAAATATAATGTAAATGTAACCGCCGTGTTTTCAAATCATCGTACCCTTCAATCTGACGTACTCTTAAGTTCAAACAAACTGGTCGTCTTCATTGTTTGTCAGCGGAACCTTTTTGTGGAGATTTCCCACGGGGCGAGACCGTGGTGGACGCTCCATGTCACTCTTGTCTCTTGTCTTCAACGTTGACAAGAATATGCAAACAGATTTATAAAAATTGTAATCTTTTTCAAGGACATTAATATTCATTATTCAATATAATTTATTTTGTTTTATTTATGAACAAGCATTACTTTATGATTTTATCTAAGCTCACATAACAAATGTATTGTAGAATTACGTTTTACTTTATTCTGTTTCCATTTCGGTGTAGTATAATGCAACTGTTTTCACAGATCAGGCAATCTAAAAATAATATATAATTGCAATGAAAAGGCTAGATAAAACATGCAATATAAAAGCTAAATAGATACAAAAGGAAGAGACAATTACAAGAGAATCCAATGAATAAATATTGAGAGGCGAGCCGTTGAATGAGCGGCATACACAAAAGAACGCTCGAAGTTACGAAGATGCCAATAGGTACACCTCGCTCGCAATAATCGTACTGTTGATTGCAACAATTAATGCATTTCCTCCACCATTACATAGAATTAAAGTAGCAGACGATGGTATCTGACCGAGAAAAATTTTTAACAACATCTTTGTTACCGCAACATTGTGCATTGCTCGAGTTTATAATAATTGAATGTTCCGAAATTAAAATTTCATTCTTTTCGTAGGTAACTGTTATTTTTTAATTACTGGTATAATTTAAACCATATTTAAGCTACTTTATTAAAATGTAGGTAATTCATTAATTAGATTTATAAATACACATACAATCAATTTAATAGGTGGCCGAAATCTGTTCAGTTGGTTTACCGAAAATTGAATATTTCGTTTTCGGGCTTCTAAGAGCAAGTAACTAGATTAAATCTTATATCATTGACAATAATTAGTTGTTAGCCAGGATTTAAATAATACACAATTACAGCACGTACTGTTCTAATTTAAAAGAAAGCATATATTTATTTTACTGTTGTACTCGTTATATCATCCTGTCAGTGAAAGTCCCGTCAAAATCGGTCCAGCAGTTCCAGAGATTTGCCGGAACAAACATATAGACAGACAGACTGAGAGTGAAAAGCTATTTATTTAAAACTACTAACAGACAATTCAATCTTATTTATTTGTATAGATGTCTAGTTGAGCAGCGTTAGTTCATTTCCAGTTCTGTATATCCATGAAATAGAATGTATGATCAATTATTTGCCTAGCTCCTCGATATACACAGTCTGCGTCACACTAGCGTACCTACTTACATTTACGGCGCCATTTTTGTCGTCGGCGGACTTGTAAGGATACTTGCCCTTCATTAGGTCAGCCGTGTATCAATTTGGTCTACGATATAAATATGTCGTAATTTGCCTGTCACTGGAAGCAGGTGAAACAGCTATGGGTGAAGTTATTTGTAGCTTTTTAGTACAATTAAACGTTCCAATTAAGCCTAACGCGGTTTTTAGTTATAAAACTGCATGTTTATTAAAGAAATACTTTGTAAATATTATAAACAAAAGCATTAAGCATTATATTTTCTAAGATAATTATTTTATTGATATGCTTTAAAAGGCATTATCTACATTAAATGCACGACGTTTCTAATTGAGTTTGAGTTTTTTTAAGGCTTTGGTAGAATGTTAAGACATCGTCCGTTGTACGACTTCAGCTCCTCTACGTAGCACTGGCTTTTCGGTTTATTCAGAATGGAAATCAAACCCACGACTTCTGGTAATACATCTAATAATATATATATATATACATATTATGTATATATATATTATTAGATGTATTACCAGAAGTCGTGGGTTTGATTTCCATTCTGGAGAAATCGTTGTGTAATGTACGGTGTGAATACGAGCATTTGTTCTGGGTTTAATTTGAGGTAGGAGAGCCACGCTGATTCCAGCACGAACGGGTCGGCTCGACCGGAGCAGTACTACCCTCGCCTCGCACAGAAAATCAACGTAAAATGACAGCGTTCGTGCTGTCATGTCTCGTTGATGAGTGCGAGACCGGAGGCCCATTGATGCAGAAGCATCACTAGGCCGCTATGGTGTGGGTCACCATGCTGCATTGTCTGCATTCACAATGAGTTTGGTGACCACCACTCTTAGATTCTGCTTATGCTTTCCATCAGGCAGAGTAGAATCATTTTGGCAGGGCCATACATAAAAATAACTATAGGTAATATATATGTATTTTAAAACATATAAGTATGTTTATCAGCAGAATGGATACCATAGTACAGGCTATGCATAATTTGGGACAAGACAGCCGTGTGTGAGATGTATGGAAGTATGAATATTATTATTGTTATTTATTGCACTGAAATATCAAATCCTAAGTCTACTCACGCTCTGGTATTAAAAAGGCACACAATACTCAAAGCGCTTTTATTTTTTCATCTAGACTTCTGGGACCGTGGTGAATACTCAGAAACTATATGCATATCTTACACTGGTTTTCAACGAGCTAAACAAGAGAATAGTAGCTGAAAACATACAAATACGAAAAGGAACTTAGATGTAACTTTAGATCGTATAAACGACGTGACTAGCCCATTGAAAACGCATTTCCATCCGGATGTGGTACCCCCTATATCGTCGCATCGCTCCCATCTTTGCAAATGTTCACTAAAAATATATTTTACTCTATTCACCACATAGAAACTTACAATTGACTCGCATACAAAACTTTAAGGTTTTATATAGTTGGAACTATCGAAACAATTTCAATTTTATGCTTTTCAATAAGGTCCAAAATAGCTGTGTTTAAACCTAAAACATTTAATCGAATGTATATGAATAGGATTCTCCAACTAACACAAGCAGAAAGCGCTGGACAGACTATTCTAGGAATTTGTTTGACGTTACCATCGGGTTTCCGGTATTTTTTACAGTGCCTTTTTGCACGAGATCCTTCGAAGCATTGACACTGGCTCTTTATTGCGATTTGTTTAAACAGAGGATAATTAAACCTTGGAAATGAATGACTCGGTACTTTTAATCCGGCAATTCTTCGCCACTTATTGTCTTTTTTTCTGAGCGTTCTTTTTATGAGCAGACAATGGTCGGCGCTTGTTAAATAGTAAGACTTATTAATCAACTGTGTCGTTTAATTAGAGTCAGCTTGTATTCGAAAGTTGATTTCTAAGTAAAACAATGAAATACTTATTTGCTGGGAACATTTTAGGACTAAGTGCAGTGTTACTTGTAAAATAGATAATATTAA
This sequence comes from Diaphora mendica, assembly GCA_949125395.1. Lineage (NCBI taxonomy): Eukaryota > Metazoa > Arthropoda > Insecta > Lepidoptera > Erebidae > Diaphora > Diaphora mendica. The sequence goes on from OX421311.1 coordinate 28,688,450, forward strand.
AAATTTCTAGAAACTTAATCGTTTTGTAATGTGTCCAGAGGTCAAAAACATTCATGAAAGGTCATATGTAGCTACATAGCAAGTAAAACTGATCATCTCGTCAACATTTTACATAATGATGATGATATAAAAATCCATGTTTAGCTATTGGCATTTACCACGTGAAGGTATAATTATATGATTTGATGATATTTGTTTTTATTATTTTATTATTTAAATTCTATTTTTATTTTTATATATATTTTTTTTTTTTTTTTTTTTTATGTTTGGCCTTCCAAAATGACTCTACTCTGCCTGATGGAAAGCATAAGCAGAATTCACGAGTGGTGGCCACCATACTCATTGCGAATACAACAATGCAGTATGGCGACCCACACTATGGCGGCCTAGTGATGCTTGTGCATCTTTTGGTCTAGTCAACAAGTATGGAACTTGTTGACTAGACTAATTGGGCCTCCGGTCTCGCACTCACCAACGAAACACGACAGCACAAACGCTGTCATTTTACGTTGATTTTCTGTGCGAGGGTAGTACCGCCCCGGTCGAGCCGGCCCGTTCGTGCTGAAATCAGCGTGGCTCTACAATTATATTTATATATTATTTGAATGTTAAAAAAATCTGGATAAACAAGGAAATTATGCTCTTATAGGATTTGTACAATACTGTCACCAATTATCCAAACCGTTTTACAAGTGTCAAATCTATTTATATTTAGGTTTTCTTACACAAATACTGATTGCCCATTAAACTCCTAATAATAAAGAAATGTTTAACTTTTCATACACATATTAGACTGCACGTTTGGCCTAGTGGTTTAACGGTCACCACGCCGTTTCCTACTTCGCCAAGTGTCGTGGGTTCAAATCCCACGTAGGACAACACTTTGTGTGATCCACAAATTGTTGTTCTGAGTCTGGGTGTTATTTGTGTCCGATTCATGTATGTTTGTAAAGTCCCCCGCGACACAGGATTTATTCCTAGTTCGGGAGTTGACTTTAAAAAAAAACATAATTCTGATGTCAATGTCCAGATTAACATAAATGGTAAAGACTCAAACTGGCATCCAAAGTTAGCATTCATTCTGAACAAAGTGAATGCCGAAACAGTCGTAAGTAATTGACCATCTGCGGCAGCTGTTTGAAGCACTTCTTTAACCTTTGGCTGTGGTAATGTCTCTGACGCCAATAATTTATATCAAAATTTTCCGATAACGATAGAGTTAGACATTTAAAAGAAAATAATTAATGTACACAAACAAATTCTACTTAAAAGAGTATGTTGTGTAGTGGGCGTTAATATAGCTAATCTGACTATGATGAAATCAGCACTTTAACACTTTTACCATAATGCTTAAAATACTTTAATGAGTTAGTAACTTCATTTGTTTGTAATAAGTTCATCAAGGTTCAACGATTTTTTTACAAATAACGTTTGATTTACAGTATTGTGAATGACTTTAGAGAGATCGACAAAAGCAACATATGAAACGGAAATTTTCTTAAAAGCGTACTATAAAATTCACGCTTAGGTATATCGCTTAGAAAATCAGAGCTACCCTACAAAGACATAAATCTTGTGTTGCTGAAAGTAAACGGTCTAACAACGGAAGTAAGTCAGGTAGGAACATAAAATATTTACCGGTCGAGTAGAACTAAAGTATTTAGCGGGAAAGGGAGTAACATGTTGGATTTCTAACAGCCCCTACCTTTGTTGTTCTTTTGCTTCACTTGTTAGTTCGCTTAGAGCTTTGAAATTTTTAAGGGGCAAAGGTAGTAAAGAAGAGATTGTTGCAAAGAGTTTCAGTGAAGTAAAATCATAAGACGTAGTGCTTATAACTGAAGTGGTGGCTTAGGAGTTTTATGTAGGTACCTATGTTTTCAATAGAAGTTGTGGTACTTTGTATTGAACAATAAGATTTAATAGATTTAAATGTAATGAAAATAGTAGGTATTTATGTTATGCTTATTTTATGTTATGTTTAACCGTGGGAGAGCCACGCTTCGGCATGAATGGGCCGGCTCGACCGGAGTGATACCACGGCCTCACAGAAAACCGGTGTGAAATAGTTCTTGCGCTGTGTTTCACCGAGTGAGTGAGGATACGGAGGCCCATACCCCAATCCCCTACCCCTACCTCCCCCCCCATCCCCAAAAGGCCGGCAACGCACTTGTGACGCTTCTCGTGTTGCATGTGTCCATGGGCGGCGGTAATCGCTTACCATCAGGCGATACGTCAGCTCGTTTGCCCGCCTATTCCATAAAAAAAAAAAAATTATTAATTAACCGACTTCAAAAAAGAAGGAGGTTCTCAATTCGACCTTTTTGTGTGTGTGTGTGTGTTAACGGGTAGCTTTGTCGTTTATGAACCGGTTTTGATGATTCTTTTTTGATGGAAAGGAGATATCCCAACGGTGGTACCATGATAAGGACACCTGATGATGGTATCCAAGAGAAATTGAGTCAAACCTTGAAGTCGGTTTTTATTTTGTTAAAATTTTACTTGTTTTCTTCACATTGGATTTTATTAACATTGAAAAAAATAATTATCTACTTATAAGAGAGCAAATAAACATATTGATCATCTGTCTTGATTTGGGGTTATAGTAATGGAAATTAAAAAATTTGAAACTTGCTAACTTTTTAGTTAGAATAATTTAAAAATATGTTAAATGAATGTGGTGCAATTAAGTTTAAAGTAATGGCAGTAGTCAATTACAACGTGTGCATCTGGACTGAGAGACCATTTGTTAAATTTAGGCGAAACGCTATAAAATTTTATGGCCACAGTTTGTCATATGAGTGCGTGTGAGAGAAAGTACATCTTCGTCACCACGATGTAATGATTATGTTCTACAAAAATTGATTAAACAGAAGCATCCTGTCAGAGTGAATGGCAGACCTCTCCGCGCCTTCTTAAAAAAAGCGAACAATCACGTGTCTTGCTTAGCTAAATTTTACTGCTATTTTGCCCAAAGTATGTGCAAAAGCCCGTACAAGAACACTAGATATAATGAATGCCTCGGTCTGAAGGAAAGGCGTTACCGTGGTTAGTTTGTTTGAATTCTCTAACATTTTTATGCTTGTAAAACATGAATGCAACATGCAACTCTTTACATTTGATTCTAACTCCAATGTTTTTTATTTATTATTATTATATTTTTTTACACATCACAGCCGATAGCTCTTGAAGAGCCATTGTCCCTGACTGTCAGTCAGGCTTACGATTTAGTCGGACAGTGGTCAGACCAATCAATCAGACCAATGTCCACTACCTCTGGTCAAAGCCAGCTGTGGACGCCCCCTAGCGTTCTCTCAATTGTTCTGTCCGCTAAACGAAGGGATAGTTGAAAATGACTTAACTTTAATTTTTTGGATACATAAATAAAGGACTGTTAATAATAAAATAAAATCATAATAGTTCTCTAGACTAAATTTAATCAAGTCTGGCAATAACGACAACGAAAATCATCTGTATACAATTAACAATGACATGACAGCTTGTCTTTGTGCTACAGTTATACAATACTTATAATAGTTTTTCTTTATCTTTAGTTCATTCGAATTTCCACTAATTTTTACAATTTTAATAATAGTAATTTCTTAGGCATATTTTTTAGGAATTTAATCTTAAGAGTTTTGTATTTTAGTTTTCACTCTATGTTACTACAAAAATCCGTTTATTGATATTTAAAATGTAAAGGTTTATTTTGATATACACATTACATCTCCAACTTCAACCTAGAATATCTAAGACATTTTTTTTAAAGAATTCTTTCTATTTTATCTATATATATAAAAATGAATCGCCGAAATGTATGTACGCGCGTAAATTCCGATTGGCTGCACCAAATTAAATAATTCCTTTTTTAATGTGTATGTTATTGTTAGGACAAGGTTCGTGTACAAGAAAAATTAAAAGATAACGGAAAAGGTCAAATTTTTTTTCTCTGCCACAGGAAGCTGAGACAGATATGTAAATATGGCGGTACGAAGTTCGCTGGGTCAGCTAGTATATTATATTTTTCGTCACTTGTTCGGGAATTCGTCATTGTTCTTTTGGAGAGGCGTATTCAATATTCCATATTCCACGAATAACGATTTAAACCAAAAATAGAGTTTGTATTATCTATATTAAACTCAAAGTGATTATCGAAGTAAAATATTTGCCTTTATTGTCAGTTTTATTTTTCTGAGCATCTTCATTCGTTAATGGAAACAATCTTCGTAGTGTTTATATGTGTTCGTGATAATCTATTTGTTTTTAATCCCTACTTTGCAAGTCACAGTTGACAAATTAAGTTCATTGACCTTCTTATTTTTATATAATTGCATTGTACATAAGTTCAGTAAAGTTCAAAAAGTTACATGATTAAATTACTTTTAAAAATTTATGAAATTGGCAAATTAATCATAATAATATTACATGTTGGGATTGCTTCCCCTAGAATACAAGACATAAGGTTTTTGGGCATGTGTACAATGGTTATGATCAGATAGTTTGGTACATTCCAGAAATTAATCCGACCCGGATTATGGTGACATCGAGATGTAACTTATTTGAATCTTAATTTAAGTTAATTTTCAGTTAGTTTTCAGATAAGATTCGGTTACAATCAGTTCCAATGAAATGTACTGATAAATAAACAAGTCGTTTTTTTTGAGAATATATCAGTGTTAGGAATGTTTGAAATGAAGAAACCCAGAATCTAAAGATCTATTAGTAGATCACTAACTTTCGAATAGAGTGGGGTTTATATTCACAACATCCATTGCCTATCAATGCGGTGTGATATAAGCAAATCCTCCCTTAATTATTGTAAAGCTCTTACATATTGGCCAAAACTGAAGAGTACTAATATCTTACAACACATTGGATTTAATGATTCTGTATCATGTCGAATACAATGTTTAATGAAATACCTTCCGTTTAGCTACGAAAACATTTTTTTTTCATTCAGTGACTTAATAAGTTAGTAGTTGTATTTTAAGAAAAGTTTAAAGTATGTTTTATCTCTCTAACTTCCAAGTAACCCAGAAATAAATACAAGAATTATCATTTTTAAACTATGGGTGGTCACGATATATTACCGAGAAACAATTTGACAAATCATAGTTTAGTTAAAACAAACAGTTTATCCATAAGTCGTAGTACACGCAATGTTAGTAATTTTCTGTAAGTAAACATTATATGGAGATAAATAATTGCCATCAATATTGAACAAGGAGCAAGGGTGAACGGAACTTATAACAGATACCAACAATATGTTAAAAGTATTAAAGAGTGTTATTAGCTTCACATACACGATTATTTTATAAAACTACAAATAGTTGATAATTTTTTCTTGTCTAGAAATAATGAACAGAGTAAACTTGAAAACGAAAAAAAAATTTTGAAACGATTGGCCTCCAATTTGCCAAAAAAACCTGCAGTGTACATTTTGATAAATTTTAATTTTATGCCAATTTATTATAAATTATATATCTAGTAATAATATTAATTATTTGAAAAAAATGTAAATTTAATTTAGAACATATATTATATAGAGATAAAATATCTTAGAGACAAAAATTGACAGTGTCTTAGGAGAGGTCAGCTCATATAACCTTAACATCACTTGATAACGCTGGACTACATTATTTTTACATTAATGTTTTTTTATAGTAGGTACAAACAATGATTATTAAATGTCATTCTATAATTTATAGGAGATTTTAGCATAAACACGAACTTTATTGTGAAGCAACGAATTACTGGTTAACTCAAAAGCATTTTTATTTTGCAATACAATCGTCATTGGCATTCTCCATATTTATTTTGACATAGTTGTGTACCTTCCTTTTCAATATTGTCGTCTAAATACAAACACTCAGAGAGACAATTGTTCTTGTATTCTTTACATTCAGCTCTTTTTGACTACTGTACAGGTGATTCCGTTGTTTGCAATTTAGACACTGGCCTTGATCTCACTAAATATTTGGAAATCTGAATAAATTCACGATCTGTATTATTTGCTTCTGGAAAATTTGGCATTATTTGTTGTTATTAAATACATTTTACATAAAATTCTATTTTAAGTGCATATTATTTTCAAGTGAATGTATTACAGCGACGGTACAGAAATCTCTGAGGCGTTCGACCAATTGTTTGGGTGAAGTTCAAATGGTCATATACTTAATAGTCATTACAATATAAGACTTGACTTCAAAACAATACTCTCTTGAATACATAAAAATCACATTTGATGATAGGCACTAGATTATTAAATATCCAAATAATACATACGTTCAACACCCCGATTCAAAAAAGGTCTAGATATAAGTATTCGATAACGCATCGCCTCAATAACCGCCTGAAATTAAACAACCTTTGATTAGTACAAATTTTAAAGTAACTTATTATTTATTAACTTTGTTTTTTTCTTACTTAACGGCTTTCCCTATTTTTAAGAATATTAAAAGAAAATCATGTGGCATAGAAAAAAGCATTTAATGAAAGGATTTTTTCTACTTAAGACCCTTTTTGATAATAATAAATATAATGGTATTATTTTATTACATAAGTACATACTTCGTAAATTCAAAATGTATCTAAAAAAGAAAATGTTTATTTATTTATTTTACTTACAATGGTATATAAGAGTGCGGTTACAACGATCAGGCTTTTCATTTTATCAGTAATAAATAAAAATCAGTAATAACTGCACAATATTAACAGTGCATACAAACGAAGATTCTGAATCACTACATGCAAAGTACCAAAGCGCTTCAGTGATTGTAAAACGTGTTTATGTGCAACACTATCATATGCATTTTGATAAAATACAAATCAAAGTGAACAATGTTACAAATCGATTTTATCAGGTTTACCGTATTCATGATCAAATCGACACATTTTTAATGAAATATCATAAAGTTTGCTAATTAAATTGAAAGTATTTGTTAAGGTAGTTGTTTTTCCATACTAATATTGTAAATTCGAAAGTAACTCTGTCTGTCTGTTTGTCTATCTACCTCTCTTTTACGCTTTCTTTTTCTTTTTTATTAATATTTATTTGTTTCATCAAATATTATCTTAAATAATAAATTAGACTACACCATTAAAGTTTAAAACCAAAGTAATGATAATTAATTTAACGTTCTTTCTGAGTGTTTTGTATATAAAGTTCTTAAAAATTTAGATCAAATACTTTAATCGCTGCCTAAGGTAGGGTAAACCTGAGGTTCAGGTAAAAAAAGAAATTTAAAATAAACCAAGCATAATTAAACATGACTGTGACTAACACAACACCTATTGAAAATAGTTGCGTATCAGATCTTCTAACTCCTGTACGCCGGAACCTCTTTCTACCTTTCAGAATACTATACATTTATCGGTGTGCCCTGTGGTAGATTCCAATCAAGCGGAGTTAGTGCACCAACGCCGCGGTTCGCCCACGGCCATATATTTGAAGCGCTGTGTACGCTCATACTTACGCACAAATCTTAGAGTGGATCACCAACATTTTGCAAGAAGTCGCTAGTATTTATTTATTCCCTTGATAATTTATTATTTGATTAATTTATTTTACAAGACTTTGTTATTTTATTTTTTTAATTCTAGGTTGAAATGAGCGTATTGAATAAATTTTGAAGCTAAACTTACAACTCCCACATTAGGAATATACATCCTGTGTCGCGGGGGACTTTACAAACAACAAAAAAGAAATAACATCAAAGGTTATTTAATTTGAATTATTTTCTAGCTTCTCCTATAAACTGAAGACCTCTACCATTCAACTAAAGAAAAAAAAACTGTAACTAAGTAGGTAAATAAATTTATGTATTATATCGCTATATAACCAGTATATATGTATTGAGAAGTCTCGGCCACGAATAGGTTTCTCTATTACTTCCCTGGTGTATCGTAAGCGGCGATTGAGAGAGAATATCTCCCTGATCGTTGTACCGGGCTGGAGGGAGGCATTTTCAACGTTGTATTTATGAAATCGTGGCTGTATAATGTGAATTTAGATTGAATTCGAAGAAAATAAACATACGAACATTAAATAGTGGTTTATAACCAAAATATCACACACTCTACTAATTTTGCTGTAGGTACGTCTTAATGTACCTATAGCAAAATTTTCGGTCGTATAATATGATCCTAGATTTAGATGTAAATGTGAGTAAGCACTTAATAAACTACAATTTATTTCACTCATTTTTTCACATTTTATTTAGTTTAGCACATGACTTACTAAGAATTTAAATAAATATTGAAGATAGCGACTATTACTACTAGATTTTTTTTTATATAGTAGGTATGTATAGTTGGAATGAAAATATAGGTATATTAGAACTTATCAACTTAAAGGTCCATAGTGAAACTCTTGTAGATACCACGCGAGCGACAGTTTATTCTCTCTTTGTTCTAATATAAAGGATTAATTGAACAACGGTGGTCTGATCTGTAAAATATTACTTATAAGACGAAGAAGGTATCTAAAAATATTATTATTTCTTCGAAATATTAGTGCAGTAGGCGATAAAGTAAATCAGACATGATCCAGCATAAAAATATTAAGTAAAACGGGATGATATCAAGAAAATAAAATTAGTGCTCATTAATTAACACAAGTTATTAGGTCGTCACTTTATACACGAATAGTTTTTTTATTACCAGGGAAAAATGTAGTGATCGGTGTTCGATACTGACATCCAGCTTTGGGAATTAAAAACTATTCATGTATTTCATTACAGAACCAATATAGATCGTAACAACTACTTAGAACCAAATTTAAATAAGTTTTTGTCAACTGGGTTAATTCTACCAGTAACTTTTATAAATATTGGAACTTATATATATAGAATCTTCTCGTGTAAAATGGGCTTATATGCATATAAAATATTTACGATGAAATCCGGGGTCTCTAAACATATTTAGTCGAGGAAATCTGGAAGTCGTTACATAAAAATGTTATCAACCTTCTATGGAACACTATAAAAAGTATAAAGAGCAGCTTTTAAGCTAACATATGAATATATTTACTGCATTACGAACAGGGTGTGTTGAAAAATCTTGGTTCTAAATATAAAATTGTTACTTCGTCAGTTGATTGTTGTTATAGGAAGTAAAATACAATGAGCGAAACTTATTCTAAGCATAGGTTATTAAAATAATAATAAAGTGCTGCAAATAAAAGGAATATTAAGTTACTTTAGCAACTTCTACTCGGTATGATGTTATCTAAAACTTAATAATAAAATGTATGGCAGAGAACTGAAAGAGAATTACCTTAATTGTCTATGACTAAAACGCTTAAGGCCTTTGGAGAGAAATGTAAAATTGAGTATTGAACGGTATTCTGCTCAGAGAGGTTTTCAGTGTAAAAGACTGAGAGCATTATTTATATGAGTCAATACTCTGATAAGTTCCCTGCGTTGCGTGTTGAAAATGTTTTTGAGTATGGAAGGGATAATTTGGTATTTTTTTATAAAATTTCGGACATCTGACATATAACGTAAGCTAGTCTCAAACTAAGCAGAGCATCTACAATTTTTTTTTTGTATGTTTGAGCTGCCAAAATGAGTCTGCTCTGCCTGATGGAAAGCATGAGCAGAATCCAAGAGTGGTGGTCACCATCCTCAATTTATTACGACAATATTTATGACCGCTCGTGCTCACATCAACGTTCCAGTACACTTTATTTCATTAATTGATTTTGAGTTTTGTAATCACATTCAAATTATTATCAAGGAGATAACCGAAATTTATAAAATATTTAGAATATAAAAGTAAACTGTTGAATATCCCTGGCACGGTACAGCGATGCGCGTCGAACGCAACTGTGTGACAGTCGATAATTAACTACTTATTATGGTTGTTTAATAATGTCCTGGCTATGTTAACAAAGGCGAAATTGTGTGCGCACATAGCTCCAAGCGCCGCTATTTACGAGGACCAGATAAAACCCAACCCGACAATACGTTTTTACTTTTTATTGTGAATCGTTGTTACGCTTCTATACGGTTCTACAACGATTATAAGTGTGTTACATCCTTTAATGTCTATCGTATTTGTTTTGCAGTCGTATATATCGTACGTACAAATGTTTTCACAACGAGATCACATTTCTTTGTAATGTTTATTGTTATTTGAACATGGTACAGCAGCATCATTTGCGTTGGTTTTATTACATTCCTGTTTTAGCTGTTTCTCTGGAAATATCGTTTTAGTCTCGGGTGATCTTGGATATAATATCACAAATAATATAAGTAATTAAATATATTTTACTTTACACAAATGTTTTACTTAAATACAAACTCTATTTTTAACCGACTTCAAAAAAAGGAGGAGGTTCTCAATTCGACTGTATTTTTATTTTCTTTTATGTTTGTTACCTCATAACTTTCGACTGGGTGAACCGATTTTGATGATTCTTTTTTATTTGAAAGCTGGTGCTTCCCATGCGGTCCCATTTCAATTTGGTCCAGTTCTGACATGTCATCTATGAGGAAACCATATAAGTCTTCAATTTGCATTAAGTATGTGCGCGACAAATTAACGAATAACTCAATATCACGCCAACCGATTTCGATGATTCTTTTTTTACTTGAAAGCTGGTGCTTCCCGTATGGGCCCATTTCAATTTGGTCGTTCTTGAAGTCGGTTTTTTTTGTTACAATTTTGTATTAAGTTAAATTATCATTATGTTATACTGATAATAATACTCTATTAACTCTGAACTGAGAAAATAATTAATTAATGAACATAAACGAAGGGCTTCATAACATATTTTAAAAAAGACAGGCAAATTAAACACGCGTGTTTTGTTTTGTGTCTAGACACAATTAAAAAATCTTTATCTGATTCGAAGTAATATTTCTAAAGGCATCAAATTAGGCCGTGTTAATTATAGGAATAAACGAAAATAGGTATTTTAAAATAAACGTAATTATAATCGTAGCAAATTAGACCTTAAAGTCGTTGTGTAGAGGTATATTATCGTTTGTTTAAGCGGAAACAAGAGACAAAGTGAGGTATTGTACTGAGAGCGTAAAGCCGCAAAGAAACTTCTTAAGCTTTAATTAAAAGAGCATCGCGATTACTGCTATATTAGTTACAATCAGAGAACAGGGGCCGATTGAAGTAATTCTTAGTACTAGAAGAAATTGAGATTTTTCTGTTGACACAAAATTATTGTCTTCAAAAGTCTATTGTCTGCACATTTCAAAATATCTGAGCTGATAGTTGTAAATCGTTTTTTTTTTTGTAAAAACCGATTAAATTCAAACATCTCAAAAACAATTAGATTTAGGATAGGGTGTTTCATGGTGAAATCAGTCAGAAACAATGTAAACTACACGCCCTTAACGGGAATAGGTCGACTTAACCAGTAACCCTGTATATATATAATCTTCTCGTGTAAAATGGGCTTTGGTATTGTCTTCCGAACGAATAGAGAGGTTGTTGCTCAGTTCTTATTATATTTTCCACCGACTTCAAAAAGGAGGAGGTTTTTTTTATGTTTGTTACCTCATAACTTTGGACTGGGGGAACCGATTTTGATGATTCTTTTTTTATTTGAAAGCTGGTGCTTCCCGAATGGTCCAATTTAAATTTGGTCCAGATTGAAGTCGATTTTTTTTGTTAAAACTTGTAATTATTTATATTAAGATGGGATTCTTAATAGCATATTTCATAATTTTCCTAAATCAAAATGGTTCTTAACTATATTGATGACGACCTGTTCAGAGTTAAGTAGAGCTATATACAGGTTGACACACATTTTATAGAATAAATATAAAATAATATAATTAAGAAAGAGATAAGCTTTCTCAGTGATACTTTTCATATTAATATTCAATTAGAATTTTAATATGAAAAGTATAAGAATTATAAGCACAAGGACCTCTCTACTATACTCAACACTATTGCTATAAGAAATTATAATAAGAGACCTGTCAATACTATAATGTTATTATAATAAATGTTCTGCGATCGGAGATTAAGGCCATGTACAGATGACGAGCGCTCAACGCGCGTTTTGCTAACGCGCGTTTACAACTACATCTAGTTTCGTTCTAGGAGTACACATGCTAACGCGTGTTAACAACTACGTCTAATAACGCGCGTTAGCATGTGTACTCCGCGTTATTAGATGTAGTTGTTAACGCGCGTTAGCAAAACGCGCGTTGAGCGCTCGTCATCTGAACATGGCCTTAACGTTATTATATCAGTACAAACTTATTGCGTACACAAGGAGGATTCGCTACTCTTGATTGCAATGTACGTGTTTATTTTCATTTGTTTTTAGTCGATTTGCAGATGATGAAGTATCATTGTAACAGTTTTAATTGCCCACTGTCACAGACAAATATTAAGGATAGAAGTTACCTACGAAGTATAATGTATGAAACGGACCAGCTCTTCATAATAATAACTATATATTGTGTACTCTCCATAAAATGTAAAACGGAAAATTTATACACTTTACTTTCATTTATTAAAATAAACATACGACAACGAAGATGTAAATTATACAGCTTGCATGAAGAAAAAGCTATAAATAATAAATAATAAAAAATATGTATAAATAAATATTTCGGACATCTAACACACAACGCCATCTAGACCCAAGCTAAGCAGAGCTTGTGTTATGGGTACTAGACAACTGATACAAATACATATATTGACTGCACGTTTGGCCTAGTGGTTTAACGGTCACCACGCCGTTTCCTACTTCGCCAAGTGTCGTGGGTTCAAATCCCACGTAGGACAACACTTTGTGTGATTCACAAATTGTTGTTCTGAGTCTGGGTGTTCTTTGTGTCCGTTTCATGTATGTTTGTAAAGTCCCCCGCGACACAGGATTTATTCCTAGTGCGGGAGTTGTCTTTAAAAAAAAGAAGAAAAAAAAGAAGAAAAAAAAAGAAGATATATACTTTTTTTTGTAAATACATACATATCATACATAGAAAACACCCAAACTCCGAAACAAATATTTGTAGATCATACAAACATTTGGTCCGACCCGGGAATCGAACCCGAGACCTCATGATCAGCAGTCGCACACGCCAACCGCGAGACCAACGAGGCAGTGGCAACGAACCTATGAGGCTATGACGAATGAAAACACTAAGGCAGGACGAAATTGAGATACCTAATTAAATTATTTAAAAAACTGCAACCCACGTGTAGTCCCTAAATAAATATTAGAGGAAGCTAATACAACTAATATATCTCAAAATTAAACTATAAATGTAGAATATTTATTATGGACGATTTCTAAATAGAACGATTTATGTGAAAGTAGTAAATTTTGGTATTAAATGCCTAATGTACACCAATGCGTAAGAAAGAAACGTGATAATGTCATCATTATGTCTGATGATTTGCTTAAAATTCCAAGTGGAGTGGTAGGTAGCACAATTTTATCTGATAACTTTCTCTTTTAAGTGAACTGTAGGTTTTTAGGAGAATAAATTCTCTAAGCCCAAATTGGAGCATGTTAATATGAATTTACATTAGCATTGTCATCATCATCAAGTGACTTCATCACTCAACTGCTAGACATAGGCCTCAATTGTAGGTTATATAATAATCACGAGTTAATCACGCACCAAAACAACAATGTTATACCTATTTATGAAAATAAAAATCGGTTGATTGAATTTCTTCCAAAATGAAAATTTCAGGCTATTAGCAACCCATTTCACAGAGATAACAACAGCGCGGACACACAATTTTTTGTGCCATATGAGAATGTATAATTTTATTTTTACCAGTTACGTTATTAGTATAACATCCACCATCAAAGGTGGGTTATGTGTTACAAAATCTCACGCGAGGGACAAAAAATGCTGAATAAATGATATTAAAACGTACGAAGTTCCGGAGTATTTTGCCGATCCCATACACGATGCGAAAAGGGTTTCATAACCCCTAAATTATTGATACCTACCGTGTACGTAAGCACTTATTGATTTATAATAACTGCAGTTTTATGTACGAACAAGCCAATTATTTTTAACATTCGACATTCATAATTAACAATTTATAGTGTATAATTTAAATGCAAGAGTGGTACGTCGGCACAGTGTTATACGACCTGTGCAATTCTTAGTACTTTTATGTTTTTCTAGTATTAAAGGTTATGTATGAGTATATGTTTTCAGTTATTTTTATTTATACACATTCGTTCAGCAATTCTAAGATTTGAGATCAACCTTGGACAAGGAGTTGTCACAAAAAATTACAGTATTTTGGTATTTCCAATCTTAGATTTTTCCATATCCTCCAAATTTCTGCACTATTCTATTAACAAATTAAGATTTAATTTTAATCAATATTTCAGAAACTTCTTAACCTACATTACTTTTTTTGAGGCACACCATCAACATAGCGAGTGTGCTTAGTCCCAAATAAATCTAAAACCTTATAACAGTCACAAGTGTCACAACCGAAATAATAAGTCAAGACACCAGATTAATCATCTGAATAAAGAGTAATTAAACTAATTAAGAATCAACCAAGAATTTAGGTCACAAAGTAGATGTTTGAGTTCGTGACTTGTCTGTCGGACGGACGCGTTAAGACGAAGTAAAAGGCGTTCACTTAAAACCCCAGTCAACCACTGACGGCTCGATGACCGACCGTTAGCGACCATTTAATTACTGTTTTAAAAATACCCCGTGTCAATCATCGCCACAATACTTAGTAAACACGCTTTACACGCAACACGGGACTTTGGACACTTTAATTTTGTACAAGTGAAACATAAACACTCCTGAAAAGTGCAACACAGCAGTTTAAAAACAGGAAGGAGTGATTATTTTTATTTCTTACTAGATTTTGTCCACAGCTCCGCCCGCGTGTATGTCGGTTATCGCGGTAAAGAGTATTTGCCCTTCTTCAAGAATTCAAGTATCTACATTCCAAATTTCATTGAAATAAGTGCAATGGTTTAGCCGTGGAAGAGTAACATACAGACGGACAAAGTTACTTCCCAATTTATAATATTAGAATAAATTTAGTTAATACAAGATCGAAATGGGAGTATTTCAGTGTAAATGATAGGGATCACCGAAAGTAAACAAAAACAGTATTTAAATGAACAGGGTAACCGTTACAAAATCATATCATAAACTTAGAATTTAATTATAATTTGAATATTAACTTTTTGTTTTTAAGTTACTTTAATGAAAATTTGACAAATTATTTCCACATATTTCCAATAACTAAGTCTGACAGGATGTAAACAAGAAAAAATATAAAAAGCCACAACCGGAGTAGATACTTAAAACTTTTGATAGAATTTTTGTAGCCTATGTCACCCAGGCTATTACTTTTATTTATTACAAATCTATTAACACCTCATTCCTTAAAATCAGTTCTGTAATTAAGGCGCTACGATGGAACATACAAACGTACAAAGATTGACAAAACTATTACCCTATCTTTGATTTCGCGTCGGATAAAAACACAATGAAAAGTCAGTAAAATATTTAAAAAATAGCCTAAAAGTCAGTCCAAATAAAAAAATCAATGGATACAGTCCCTACAATTTATTTACATTTCATATTTAAAACGTTGATGCAAGAACCAATACAAATGTTCAGCGCCTGTGGGTACATTCTGAATCATTGAGTGGTAATATTTTTAAGTCGTGTTATTATGTTGTCGTACAGTTATGAGTGGGACAAAAAAGACCCATTAGCTAGCGATATTCTATTCGACACGTGATTAGCACTTTTTATGACGTTAATAGCGATAACTGATGACTAACCAGTTTCGATAAATATCTCTAGATATTGAACTAAGTATAGTTTAAACTAAAATTTAATAATAAAGGCGAGTTAATGTTTTTAATCATATTATGCCAAGTAATTATGACAATTTCGGAATTTAGTTGTAGTAAAATAATGTTGAATTAGTTGAACTAAACAGCAATATACTTGGCGATGCAGATTACTTCATTATAGTTTATTTAGCTCTACTCACGAGGTTCACCTTTATACACCCCAAGAAAAAGTAGATCAAAGTTTAAAGAACATGTACTATTGGTTACATAAAGGTTTTATGTATAATAAACCCCAAAAGCTAAATATGATTTCTTGATCTTTTTCTTTAATTGAACACCATTTTGAAAGCCTTTGACTTGTGAATTCTTGGAACTCGTAACTATATTAAAAGGTGTGTGGAGGAACGGGGTATCATGTTCCTCCAACACAAAGGGAGGATCCTCCGACCAGGCGAGGTGATCATGCCTGGCGGGCCAACTGCCCAACGGTTGATGTTGGGATGTTGTATGTATCTTAATTGGCGCGAGAACTTCCACTGCGCGATTCAGGATTGGTAGTTTCTTAGTCTCCTTCGTTACTCCGTAGTTCGGCGTAGCTTCGGTAGATGGCGCTGTAGTATGTTAGATTGTTGTTGCGCTGTATGTGGAAGTCGCAACAGGTGCAAAAAATTTAATGAAGTGTAGAAATCTACTTCTTTTCTGTACCTAATACTATTATCATTCGATCGTGTTACATCTATTCTTTGCAACTAACTTTAAATTTAATTATAAGAACACAAGACGCTTAACGTTATTACATCAATGTGATACAAAAACAAGTATTAATTTTTAATTTTCAACATCATATTAATTTTGATGGAGCAACATATCGGCTCGTCAAATTAGTTGTGAACCAATACGTTACCTCTCATACTGCCTATTATTACTATAATAATCTGTTTCCTGAATAGAGCTTTGCAAATTACGTTCGCTAGTAATTTATGTTATTAACTGTAATTCTCATATCAGTTAGATATTATGAGTTCTCTCTCTAATAAGATCATGTTAAATTAAACGACCTTATTAATGTATAATGCAACACCTTATTTAATGTTAAGTACCAAGGATAAATGGGTAGGTGATAGATAAAATTGTTTTAAAGGTTTACGTTTACACTGAGTATAATAACTATCTAAAATCGTATGGGACGTTATTTGTACAATTATCTACATTCTGTTGGACATTAACATTTTTAAAACAAGTACAAATTATTAAAAATAAAAAACCCGACTGCGTCAATATTTAACAATAAGAACATATAAGTTTTACATATATTCGTAATCACCGTAAAAAAATATTTATTTTGATACCAAACTCTATGTATTTTGAAAACATTATTTTTTTTATATTACTTTTTGGCGTCAAAAAGTACCCATTGTCACTCTCACGACTAAGACGAATCTATTGACACCACTCACATAAAAATACGACAATCCGTTTAGGCTCTAGGGCGTGCCAAAGAAATATACATACATACATACATACACTCGAAAAACATAACCCTCCTTTCGCAGTCGGGTAATAAAGAAAAACTAACAGGGCTATCCATTTAGTAAATAGTTTAAGGTCAATAATGATGTAGTGGAAGTACTATTTAAGTTTGGCGACCACAATGAGAACTTCTAGATTACATACCTACATCAGTATATCAACAGTCTTTCTCACCAAAGTCCACTGTTGGAAATAGGCTTTTCCTCAGCAAAAGTATTTTTTCTCTTTTTAATAAAATTTCATATTCATAGTTCCATGCGTTGACTAAATTAATTATTGGTCTAGAAACAAAGAAATTATTTTTCACGATGCAGCTGCTAGAAATTCTGTATGCCTAAATTAGACATTTTCCCACTTACGTAAAAAGAAGCAAGAATATTGTCGTTAACCATGTACATATCATGTTTCTAAAGGCCTACATACTTATCTAATGTATAAATAGCATATTGCACATCTAAATAAATCAAAATTAAAAGATAACTAAATCAAATTATAACTACCACAAACCAAATGAAGTCAAATAAATAACATAAACGCACGACCGCTATATACTATTAGCTTCAGCCGTTAGAGACCCCAAATGTTCCACTCGTCAGTTGCCAAATTGTCCAGTTCCGTGACCCGGTGTAAAATAAGCAGGACAACCCGGTAGCTGAACGACGTCATTTGGCACCAACTAGCCAGTACTGGCACAGGCAGGACATTTATAATTATTCTCTACTGAGTCTACTGAGTTCAAAGTGATAGATTCTTATAACGAATTCAACGTGTGTTTCACGAAATGTTGGAGGAATATAAAGACTAAAAAATATTTGATGATAATCTACATCTACACTTCTACACTATTATATAAAGAGGTAAAGTCTGTGGGTTTGTGCGTTTGTGAGTTTGTGACGTTGTAGGGGGCAATCTCTGGATCTACTGAATCAATTTTGAAAATTCTTTTACCAATAGAAGGCTACGTTCTTTGTGAGTAACATAGGATATATAAGCCAAAAAGTGGAAAGACTTTTTAATGGTAACCGGATTTGCAAAGCAAGTCGGAGAAAAAAATGTTTACGGCCCAACGAAGTGGGCACGGGTCAGCTAGTGTTGTATATTGTTATTTAACCTGGAGAAGTTTGTCTGTTACTTTAAGCAAACTTAGCATATAACCAAACTTTTGATTGTTGCTTTATTAAATTCTTTAAAATACAAAGTTGCATAACTTTCAAAACTTTAGCCAAATACTGCAGATAAATTTATTTTAATTAACCTTTATGTCGGCTCTTTGCACTCATCTGAAGTTCGAAATGTTTCATCTCTTTTCTCTCTTACCGTGGAAGAGCCTTGCTCCGGCATAAATGGGCCGGCTCGACCGGAGTGATACCACGACCTCACAGAAAATCGGTGTGAAACAGCGCTTGCGCTGTGTTTCACCGAGTGAGTAAGGATATCGGAGGCCCATTTCCCAAATCCTAACGTCATTTCTATAAACAGAATACAATTCAATAATTCTATAAAGAACAGTAAAGTAAGTTCAGGGAGACGAATAAAATTCTACACATTCACAAGTTGAGCTATCTGAAAAATAAGAATGGTTAGTAGATACGAAAACATAATATTTTTTTTACTAAAAAGAGGCACTCAGCGGGCATATTTTATTAAAAATATATTTACTTTTAAATATAAAAGCTTATTTTCGTGTTTAATATTACACATTCATTTATCTTTTGTACTTACCCTTATCCCGACTGACCGTTCTACGTAAAAAATTTAATAATATAATATACCCGTTTTATACCATACCTCTCTGTCTTGAGGAAAATGTCAGCAATCTGTGGGCAAATCCTACTTTATTGTTATTGTGCCGCATTTATTCGAAGCCCCAAAATAGATATAAACCTGCGAAGCGGTTGAGAGTAAATAAAGTTGGTGAGGCATCCAGGCTTTGGAAGCGGGTGGATCCCTGAGATAACAATTATTAGAAGTTTATGCCACCGTTGCAAATCGTTTAATAAATGATAGGTTAGAAACAATATATAAATATAGGTTTCCTAGAGTAAATTGGGGTAAGGAATACGTATCGGGTCAAGGAGCAAGGAAGAGGGGACAAGGGACACAATGCGACCAAAACTAAACGGCTGGCATCGTCGACGTTCTCATATTTTTCCCTGTAATTGGTGAAGCCAGCAGGTCTAGGACATCATATCTATCCACACAAAATTTGTACATAGTTGTTGTTGTTATATGCTAATTAATCATGTCATTAAGTAATAGAAATAAACACGGGCGTCTTATCTCAAATCAGGCCGAGTTCGTGCTATGGTGACCAGAGTCGTACGTATAATATTTTTTAATACACACTTCTTATATTTAGGACAATAGCTCGACTGACCTGAATCTCATCCTGAAATAAAAAGCACACAACTCACAAGTAGTTCTGTCTACGTGTTGTTTTTTTATTTTAGTTAACTACACGAAATTTTCTTACTAGAAGATAGTACTAAAGTTATCTAAAGAATTAGTATCGACGGAAGATATTCGCTATGATGTTTTTTACGTGTAACATAACAGAATATCTTTGAATAACCATCGCACATAAACTGTTAGGAGCTATTTTTTGTAATCTGACACCTGTTAGATTGCCTATTATAACAGAATTAAATTTGCTAATGGAAGTAAACATCCAATATTAGATTTCTTTAAAACCTGTGTAGTCAGAATAGATGTAATGCGAGTTGTGCCTTAATAGCCAATTATTACCCGCTGTGTTGGACTACAAATTCCAAATTACTTTTTTTATTGATCCAGTCCAGTGATACAACTGTGATAAAAAATAATAATTTCAATATAAAAAAAACCTTTTTACATATATTCCCATCACTTGGTGCGATATTCTATTGTTCTATACACATTTATAATATGGATAGTGGTTTCTACTCATTTACACTTATATATACTAGCTTTTGCCCGCGGCTTCGCCAGCGTGGATGTCGTCTATCGCAGTATAGATTAGCCTATGTCCTACCTCAAGGATCAAAGTATGTTTTAATTACGAGTTTTCCAAAACAACACCTCTTTCTTTAACCCTATCGTGACAATGTGTCGTACTTACAACATATTTAATAGTAGATTCTCCCAGTACAAGGGTGTTATCACACGTGTAATAAAGTAACAATGTTCGTAGTGGGTTTTCATTTATTTATATTTTGAGATGCTTCTTTCTTGTTTTTTTTATTATTTTCTTTAATTATTGTAATGTATGGATTTTGCCTTTACTCATGTTGTGTATGCTAAATTTGGATTACTGTCTAGACTTATGTTATGTTATGTATATGTTCCTATCTCCTAACGTTTAACATGTACTGGCAGAATCAGGTATCTTTCATAAATAAATAAGTATCTCCATCTCAAATTTCATTGAAATCGGTGCAGTGGTTTTTCCATGAAAGCGTAACATACAGACATCCAGAGTTAGTTTAGAATTTGTAATATTGTGGTATACATAATAAATAGTATGTAAAAGTAACAGTACTCTTAAAAAAAAGAAGGAATTGTTTTTTTCCACCTGATTAACAATATTATTATTAATAATAAATAACAAAAAACTATATCACGACTACCTACGTAAAATCTTATGGATATCAATCGGGGCATTAATAGGAATCTATTGAAACCTTATCATTTAAATCGGTTCAATGGTTTAGGCTTTATGGTGGAACATACATACCTACGTAGACTGCCGCTACTATTATCCTTTCCGTTAATTTCGCCATTTTAAAAATGCGTGGTGTCCCTCCGCGCGGATGATGTTTAACATCGTAATGTGCAACAGTGCTTTCATACCCCCTCCATGGTAGCGTTAAACGTTTAACGCAACCTTGTTGGAAGTCGCATTAGAAGTTTCAATTCAAGAATTCGCTATTCTTTGTACCTTTCCGATGTACTTATAGAATTATATAATTAATCTGACTTAATAACCAACAACCTTCGTACACTTTAAGACACTGAAATCACTTGACATAATTTCCATCATGTTTTTTTGGTAATTAAATTGGGCTCAAAGGATACTGTCTGCACGAAGTGCTTTCGATCTTTCATGTTTAAATCCAATTTTCCTTTTTTCGGCCACTAACGAAAACATGGACGTTGAGCAAGTCAGGTTGAAAATCGCATAATGTTAAAGCCAAACATCAAAGGTGCAAGCTGAGAAAGCAACATCTTGAAATATAAATTACATAATTGAATTCACGTTGAATGGACTACGAAAAAGCCTGTTGAGGAACTCTCATTCAATGTGTTGATATTAACTTCGCAAATTACAAATTCAAATCTACATAAGTTAAATTTAGAAAAACCAACAAAGTCACAGTCCGTTAACTGATAAATAGCAGATATTCTTATTACATTAACAGACTGAAATAATACGATTTTTAACTAAGTAAAATCTCTATGAATAACAAATTTATTTTTAAAAGTACCTAAAATTTTATTCGCCGTTGCTCTTGCACTCGAGACATGGACGAGAGCCGATGCTCACTGCAGGATTTTCTTTAATATGAGTGGTAAAAAGCAAATAACTTTACTAGATATGATTCACAATTTTTTATTTGTAACATTAGTAACAATAAAATTCTTAAAAATGTGTAAATGATCGATGCGCATAAATTAAAGTTATTTTTTTCGTTGCATGTACGAAAATCTATATTTACTTAATAAATCTTGTAAGAAAGACAAAGTATGAATTGTTAAAGCAAAAGGTTGATTTCTTTTATGCACATGTTTACATTGTGTATACAAGAAATGTTTAGATTATATAAAAGAATACATCCCAATCAATTATAATTATACATCCTAAATGTTAATTAAAATAAAACGTTTACTTTCTATTTTATCTTAAAATAGCATTAATATACTTTTGTCTAAATCTGTAACTTTACGTCCTTGGTTATCCAAGCCCCCGTATGGCGCTAAAGATTTTCATATTCAATTACAAATAGACAAGTAGCGTCTCGAGTATCGCCTTTGACGTGTTCACGGTCTAAAAGATATTAGGCCCCCTTAGTACGGGGGATGACGATGAATTAGCTAAAGAGGCGATAGTAATGAATTTTATATTTGCACGTGCTCTTTTGAAGAGTTCTTCTGATGTCTTTCATTAGCCTTTGACTGATGTCTCCCTTGAAATTTTATATCTTGCTAATGCAGATTTAGTTAACTTTATTTACACGACATTTATTTTACTTGAGAATTTTACTTTTGTAGATGCGAAATTCAATGGAACTTCTAAGATTTTACGCTTCTGCTTTCAAACTGTCTAAAATCACTTAGTAGTCTGTTAAAATAAAGACCTGAGCACCACATTAGTACCAATAGTGGTTGTGGGGCTTAAAAAATTCTCTTAAAATCTCGGTATACTAAATAACTACTAAGAAATCAGTTGTAAAAGATAGCTTGTTACCCTCAAGATATTTAAGACCGCTTATCCAATTTCATGTATGAAGCACCCGAGCAGTAGCTTGATTTCTATTTCTTACTGTTAGGCTGCACAATGATCACATTCACGTAGACTGTTAATTACACAACTTTTGGTGATATATTTCAATTCAAGATTATTTTTTATTTAAGAATAGATATAATACTGATAAAAAACTTCTAGCATTTGTAAATGTTCATTGTGTTTATTACTCCTATCAATATTCCCGAGAATTTTTTAACGGCTATTAGCCATAAATCAACTTTTAGGAGACTCCAAACTAAAAGATGATTGAAAACTATTTTTTTACTGTTACCCTGCTTGAATAAGTAGTAGTTATAAATTTCGAATGTCAATAATTATAACGTGCATAGTAAATGTTAGCAATGACGAGGCCAGTGATCGTAAAGGTAGTCAATTTTACCTTGTTGCACATATCAGCGCTCCCTTACTTGACGAAAGATCAAACAAATACTTCATACAAAGGGGAACAAAATGAGCTTTTATTATGTGTATATAGTCACGACGTAATAACATAAATATAAGCTTTGTGCCCTTAACCAATGTTTTATATAATTATCTTAAGCGGTTTAACGAGGGGAGTACCCCGAACAGAATTTTTTAAATTTTGCTTAATGAATGTTTAGATTGGACATACAAATTTCATCCCAGCATATTTGAATTTATATTGAATGTAAGGGTTGAAAGCTTTGATACTGGTGACATGTGTCCAAATAATGGATTTTTGACTAATGCTTTACTTAATATTCTTTTGAGGTTTAATCCAAAGTTATTTCCAGGACTATCTTGACTACGAGTACTATTACGAAGAAGTGAAATATATATTGTAACAATGCTTGCATAATCAAATTGAAGTTTCTTCAATACTTACTGTTACCATAATACTAATTAAGTAGATTTAGGGTTTGTAAATATATATGAGAATTTATATCATACTAGCTGTTGCCCGCGGCTCCGCCCGCGTGTATGTCGGTTATTACAAAAAATGTGATAAATGAAGAACCGCTCTACTGATTTTGTGCAAACTTTACATAAACCATCTACTAAATAGGTTTGGATAGGTGAGCCCGTTCTTGAGTTATAAAATTACAACGAAAAGTGGCATTAATTAATTATTATTTATTGATTTATCTTTTGAGAACAATTTATTACTGTTTTACATAATAATATAATAAGTTTCATCACGACTTCTTACGCTTACAATAAGTGATGTTAAACTGCACTTGTAGAGCATATAAAATCATTTATTTTAAAAACTCATCTGATTGAAGCGTTTAATTTTAGTTTTTAAATAAAACATGAAATAAATAAAACTGAAAACAAGCTGTTCCTGTAAAAGGTAATCTAACAATCTTACATATTGAATGATTACGTTATTACAGAGATTTTACATTTTAAACCAGAATAACTCATTGTTACGTCTTCAGTAGCAAAAAAAAAACCGACTTCCAAAAAACATCCAACGAAAACTCTTTGCCAAAAAAACACTTAAAAGTGTAAAATAAACTGGTTCTTCATAAATTGCCTATACCTAATTCTTTATTCATTTAAATAGTAGTATTATAATATGTGCTAGGTACCTAGAATCTGTTTGAAGTCGGTGCCAAGTGACTATCGCTTAGACTTTTGTAATTGTTCGTTTGTATTCTTTTTGGCTTAGCACCGACTTCAACAGATTTTAGGTACCTAGCACACATTATAATACTACTATTTAAATGAATAAAGAATTAGGTATAGGCAATTTATGAGGAACCAGTTTATTTTACGCTTTTAAGTGTTTTTTGGCAGAGAGTTTTCGTTGGATGTTTTTTGGAAGTCTTTTTTTTTTATTAAAAGTTTTTATTTATCAGTTTTTAGTGCAAAAAATCGTAGGTAGGTAGTAAGTTCAATTATTTCATCAAAATTCATCATCAAGAACACAAATTAAGGTCTATACGTACGTGTAGTATTAAAATCTTCCTCTAATCCCTAACTGTTGAAGAGTTTAACCTTCTATCATCAGCTCACCTAAATAACTTGAAAGTATACGACTGAAGGTCTTTAGATACGTATGAAATTGCAGGAACTATCCTCCAACTCCTAACCGTTGAGGAGTTGTACCTTCCACCTTCCATCATCAGCTAACCTAAATAATTTGAAAGAATACGACTTTCGGGACAGCTGTGTGCTTGCTGACCCGTATAGTTTGCCTATAACTTGGTCCTACACGCTATGCCAGCTGGCTGAGAGTGTAGGTACTGGGATATAGGTATGTGGCCGGCCCAGCTGTTTTAGCTTTTGATCCGTAGCCTAAATACCAGGGAGAGGTGGTGGTTCACTATCCAAACCGGCCCAGCTGTTAGCCTTTGATCCGTAGATAGGATAGTAGTGAAACTCGGAGGAGGTTACGACTTTTCTTATTTATTTGCTAAAATGCACTTTAATATATACACAAAATTGGCATACAACTCGTGGCTGTACCAGCGAGCTTGAATTTACGCGTGAGTGAGAGAGTGATATAATTGAGTGAGAGAGAACGATTATCGCTTAGTGACAGTTTATATAAATACGTGCGCGCGCTGAGATTCCGTTCATAATTTGTTTGCTAGGGCAGCGGATGGACGTACGTACGCATGGCGCGACAGGACGGCGCCACCGCAGGCGCTCTGTCGCCACATTACTCCCCCTCAAGCGAAGCGTACGTTGGGTTTAACTGGCCTCCCGGCTCGGGTGACGTAGGTGTTGCGTTTCGTGGCTGGCTCATCTGTGTTGCTCGACGTCGTGGCGGCTGCACTCGTAGTATTGGTACTCGAAGTTGGCGGTGTTGCTTGCATTGTCGTATTGGGATATGTTTGAGGATGTGATGTACATTGTTCGTCGCTATATGTATAGGCTGGTTTCAGTCGATCTATTGATATTACTGTCGTACGTAATGGTAGTTGAATGGTGAATTGTTTGCCAGTTGCGCTACGTTGTAAAACTTTGTAAGGACCTTCGTATGGCGGTGTAAGTGGACGGCGGATGGTGTCGTTTCGCACAAACACATGTGTACATGTTTGTAGGTCCTTATGTACGAATGTGTGCAGGTTCGATGTATGCGATCTTTTTGTAGGTGTTAATGACGACATTGTTTCGGTCAGCTGACGAACGAACTCTGCGTCGTTTATGTTCGGCTTTGTAGGCACGAAGAAATCCGACGGGATGCGCAGTGGAGAACCGTAGGTCATTAGGGCAGGGCTAACTGAAGAGTCTTGACAAAGTGCTGTACGTAGTCCTAGTAGCACAGTAGGTAATTCTTCGCTCCATCTGCAACTCGCGGATCTTGCCATTAGTGCTGCTTTTAAAGTACGATGCCATCGTTCTATCTGTCCGTTTGCTTGTGGGTGGAATGCAGTGGTGCGTATGCGAGTGACGCCGAGTTTCTTCATTAGTGAGTAGAATAGTGATGACTCAAATTGTCTGCCTTGGTCGGTTGTGATTCTTAACGGACAACCGAATCGTGTTATCCATCCTTCGTAAACAGCTTTCGCTATTGTCTCGGCGGTGATGTCACGAGTAGGTATTGCCTCGGGCCATTTAGTACAGCGGTCGATCATTGTGACTAAATACCTATAGTCGTTTCATGGTGGTAGCGTTCCAACTATGTCGACGTGTAGGTGTTCAAAACGCGATGATTGTTGAAACTCGCCGAGTGGACTAATTACGTGTCTTTGTATTTTCGCGCGTTGACAACCGATGCATGACCTTGACCACGTAGTTACATCTTTGTTCATAGACGGCCAGAAGAATTTTGTAGTCATTATTTTTCTTGTTGTTCGTATGCCGGGGTGACTTAGTTCATGTTGCGCTTTGAATGCTACAAAACGATAACTTAGTGGTAGGTATGGTCGAATGTTCGTTGTAGATGTTTCGCACCATATCGGTCGTTGACCCCCGGGTAGTGTGATGTGTGAAAACTTTAGATTACTTTGTTTCATGCAGGCTTGTAGTTCTGTGTCGTTCTCTTGTTCTATTGCTAATTTATTGTAGTCGATTGTGTGATTAAGTACTTCTATTTCTGATATTCGTGATAACGCGTCGGCTGCTTCATTTCGATCTCCGTGAATGTATTTTATATTTGAACAGAATTGACTTATGTAGTGTAGTTGTCGTTCTCATCTCGGTGTATCACTGCTATTCGGTGCTCTCGTAAGTGCGTAGGTAAGGGGTTTGTGATCTGTGCATATAGTGAGATCGTTACCCTCAATCAGCTGGCGTAGGCTCTTAACAGCGGTGTACATAGCTAGTAATTCGCGATCGTACACGCTGTATCTGCGCTGTGTGTCATTCATTGTTTTCGAGTAAAAGGCAAGCGGTTTCCATACGCTGTTAACTTTTTGTTGTAGTACAGCGCCGAGGCTCGTGTCGGATGCGTCAGTTAATAAGCACAGTGGTGCGTTAGGTATTGGGTGCGTGAGTGTAGTCGCTTCGAGTATGCTTTGGCGGCATTGCTCAAAGGATTTTTCAGCTTCAGGAGTCCATTGAATTGGTGATTTGTCATTCTTCTTAGAGTTGTGTAAGTATTTATTGAGTAGGCATTGATGTTCTGATTGATGAGGTAAACAGTTGCGGTAAAAGTTAATCATGCCTAAAAATCTTCTTAGTTCTTGTATCGTAGTGGGTTTCGGGTAATTCTTTATCGCTTGGACGCGTTCTTCCGTGGGTTTGATTCCGTCTGATGATACTTCGTAGCCTAGAAATTGTATCTTGTTTTTACCAAATTCGCATTTATTGATGTTAAGTGTGACTCCATACTGGTTAAGGATTGTAACTACCTGGGCATCGCTAAATTCTGTATTAGCTTCATTCGTCATGGCTGTAGGTACACGTGGACAGTAGTGGTAGATACTGCGCTTGATGCGTCGTTAGCGGCGAGAAGGTAGGTACGACGCGTCGGCTGTGCGATAGGTATGTACACGCGGTCAGCCGAACGACGTCTCGCCAGTAGGTACGCCGCCGAGTCGTCGCCGTGAATGCGAAGGAGCGTTTGTTTGGGTTCGGGGTCACCAATTTCGGGACAGCTGTGTGCTTGCTGACCCGTATAGTTTGCCTATAACTTGGTCCTACACGCTATGCCAGCTGGCTGAGAGTGTAGGTACTGGGATATAGGTATGTGGCCGGCCCAGCTGTTTTAGCTTTTGATCCGTAGCCTAAATACCAGGGAGAGGTGGTGGTTCACTATCCAAACCGGCCCAGCTGTTAGCCTTTGATCCGTAGATAGGATAGTAGTGAAACTCGGAGGAGGTTACGACTTTTCTTATTTATTTGCTAAAATGCACTTTAATATATACACAAAATTGGCATACAACTCGTGGCTGTACCAGCGAGCTTGAATTTACGCGTGAGTGAGAGAGTGATATAATTGAGTGAGAGAGAACGATTATCGCTTAGTGACAGTTTATATAAATACGTACGCGCGCTGAGATTCCGTTCATAATTTGTTTGCTAGGGCAGCGGATGGACGTACGTACGCATGGCGCGACAGGACGGCGCCACCGCAGGCGCTCTGTCGCCACACGACTAAAGGTAACATATATACATATGATATTTAAAGATTTATCCTCCAACTCCTAACCGTTAAGGAGTTGTGCCTTACATCATCAGCTCATCATCATAAAATGATGACTACCAGACGCAAATACCGGTGTAACTTCAGAAAATATACGAAAAACATAGTATGTGCCTATAAAAAATGAGGATTTCCCTCGATTTCCCTGGGATCCCATCCCATCCTATCAGATGCTGATATGGTGGCAATGGGACCACCTCGGAAGCATACCCTTTTGAATACAAAAAAAAATTCAAAATCGGTCCACAATTGACGGAGTAATCGGTGAACATCCATAAAAAAAAACATACAGTGAAACATAGAACCTCCTCCTTTTTGGAAGTCGGTTAACAATCAATTATTAAAATGAAGTGCCAAAAATATAGAAAAGTGACAACGCGACCTCCGATAGCCTCCGATGCCTTAACATTTAGACAGAAAAGACACACAACGATTCACTCCTATTTGAAATATTATTAGGGTTATATAGTTTAAGTTTTGAAAATTAGATAGATAAGATACATGGACACCTTTTCAAGTGCTCGAAGAACAACAGTCCAGCCGGACACAGTAGTATGCCTAAGAGAATCCTAATCTTGATGTCAGGTTTCATACTCATGAATTAGGAATACGGTAAGACTGTTCTACAAAAGAAGCTTTCAAGAGAGATAAATGGTTCATATCCGTTGACAAAGTTTGGAAGAATAGAAAACAAACCATATTACTTTATGTCACCTTGAAGGAATGTTATTAAGTTTGAACGGTATTTTGGTTTGAATATGGCGCTGTCTTATTTAGAAAATGTATCAGTGCACCTTTAAAGTTGTTTAGGTATTGCCTACTACTGCTACTACTGGGAAAGTTTAATCATTCTAGTATATCGCGTCAAATGCAATTTCGACAATAAGGAAAGGGAAAATTTAACATGTATCGTAATTGTTATAGACCACTTTTGGCATAACTTTCAATTTATTTTATTTGACTTTGGTTTTATATTGATAAGCAAATAATAATCATGCGCTTTTACCAAGTATAAAATCACAGTTCTATGAATATATTCTAAATATACATTTTAATCTGATTCCATGACATCATCGTTGGGAGTCCTTTTTACCTGGGTTGAACCCTTTAATCTCTGTTAGGCGACTCTTTGTCGTAGAAAAGGATTAATCTAACAATGACGCCGAACATAACTTTTTCTGCATCTGTCAACTAAATGTCATATTAGTACAAAACCGATTTGCCCAAAAGAAAGCACAGCTGAATATTCAATTAAGATGTCTTGCGATAAAGGGTGCTATTTTAAAGGGTGTTGATTTTTTTGACAGACAGACGCATTGTTGTTACACGGAATGTAGAACAGACATTGTAAACCAGTGTGATCACTGCATGTGACAGTTATGTTAAAAGTAGCGACAATAGATTCTCTATTTTAGTTTTATTTTATTTTTTTAATAAGGGCTTAGTTAGTGGTTATGCCGCCCTCATAGAAAAATATAACTTATGAACTATTTAACATATATATTTTAGCTATATAATACAGTGTTCTCGCTTTCTCCGAGAAGGGGAAATTCACCCACATTAAAATTTGGTTTACAAAATAATTGCTTTCTTTCAGCTTCGTTTCGGACGCATTCCATCAAAATATAATAGACGTCTTCAACTAATTTGTAACATCAAATTGAGCAGTTGGAGTAACCAAACTTACCAATTAAATATCAAAGCTGTTTAGTGGGATATGTCCAGAACTAAGTCTAAAAGGCATGACCATATCTGACCTGCTCGTACTTCGTAGGTATCTATTTTAGTTGAAATCTTGAAATTGATTTCAAAAACCCTAACTGTTAATACCGTCTTTTTTTCTTAGTAGATTACTTTAATGAAGTAAATAATACTTTATCTACCTAAGAAGAAAAATAGTCCTTTTCAGATTATATTTGACTGCTATACAACATGTGGTCTGCATCGGAGGACGCCTTCGGTTAAGATCTAATACACGCAGGCGTACACTTTGCAGACTAATTTTAAACAGGCGCTTAAAATACGGAAACAGTTATAGAATATTTATTTATACGAAATGCTAATTTATTAGTTAGTATAAACAACAAAAGTATTATAACCAGACATTATCGCTGACTTATTTCGAAATAAATTTTTTTTGGTTAGTAAGTATCGATTATTTAGTAATCTGGTAGGAATCTGGTACCTAAATGGTAGTATTATAATTTTTACTTATTCTTACTTTTGATTCTAACATTCCTTCACGTCAAATCTGTTTCCATGTTATATTACTTGGAATGGTAAACAGTTTTTAAGTTTAAAAAAATCGGTACTTGAACAAATAGACCGTAGAAACTTAAAGCATAGTTTTTATTAACACAATGTCTTTATCGATAAAGTAGTAGTAAGTAGATAATAGTAGTAAGAAATGATAAATACACTCTTAATTTGACTGAATTGACTTAGTATAGTTTAAGACTTATATCTTCCAAAAGTCAGACTTGGTTTTGCCCAGTGGTGGTTTTACCACTAGGCTAAGTAGGCTGGAGCCTAGGGCGGCGAATTTTAGAGGGCGGCAAATTGAGAAGATTTTTTTTCATACAGAAATAAAAAAAAATCCAATATTATAATATAAAACGAAGAAAAGAAGTCTTGACAATTTAACAAAAAAGAAATGTAATGTATTATGCATTGTACCAAATACTCACAACTTTATTACTATTTGAAAAATTACTAAACGCTTGGTAAAATATATCTTCGTAAATATCGGGTTTTTGAAACATCTCAATACCACTTTAATATTACAATTCAATTAGTAATTTTGACTAACATTTTTCTTAATTCCCACTGAGAGCGACATGAGGTCTAGTTAATATGCGCAGCGCTGCCACCCCTTTCACCGGACGGTGGCGAATTAGGTTCGAGTAGAATTCTCATCCTTAATCCTTTCCGCTGCCTCTTTCTGAGCGATATCATCTTTGCAGAAGGAGGTAAAACATCTGCCATTACCAACCATGGTGCGTAACATGGTTGGCAGCGAGACATACTCTCCGATTACTGCAATGAGTATCCAACGCTGTGATGCCCAAACACTGGCACAGTGTATCAGCTCAGATAACTGGACAGGTGGGATTCAACTCACTCCTAGTAACCGCGTGAGGTAATCCCGAACCAACCGTGCCCGGAAAGAACCTGCGTTACGTTACACGGAACGAATTCCACATAGATATTCCGGATAACGTGTACGCCGTATCCGTAGACACGATGTAATAACCGAGTATGGTTCTAACCAACAATACTCTCTAAGGGTGCCAGAGGCGCTCCCTACTCTAGACGGTTGGAGCTACCGTCCACACTGGGGTACAGAATTCTGATTACAACGCTTGCCTTGTCGCGACGCTCGGTTCACAAAAATAGGCCAAACGTCCCCGTAGGGCAGACGCCGTGCCCACATGCTTTTGAGCAAGCTGTCTGAAGTGCTCGTCAAAGAGCCAAACATTGTTCCGAATTGGTCCGGTACGAGGATTGAATTGAACTCGATTGAGGCGCTATAAGTTGGATCACGACGGGACTCATGAAATGTAGAGACATAAGTGTTTGTACAGGGCCACCATTAAGTCCACCGCCCGATCACCAGAGAGATGTCCCTGGTAGCCACCTCTTTAACGGTCGTCCTTCGGGCTGAACCCAACTGTCAATGGCATAATAGATTACGACCAGCCCGGGTGGGACGTCTCCTGCGTGGCACCGTACCCTATGTTCCACAGGACGATACCGAAAACAGCCCCCTGTGGAACACTGCATAACATAGATCGGCGCCTCAGATATTCATCTTGGACCTCGTATGCATCTGCCACTTGCCACGTCAGGCACTCTGGTACACCGTGATAGTGGAGGATAATCAATACGTCAACAATAACGGAGGGTACGGGTGGGGCGAAGCGACAATGCTCACGGTCCAAGAAGGCCATAAACGGGTACGTGTGTTTCACCTGTGTCGTACGGAAACGCCACAACCACATTATGGACCTGCAGAAACTGGTTGAAGTTGAACTCTTAAGTCCAGCTTCCTAGCTCTGAAATAAGGGCCTGACGGTGCAAATGACAATAATTGTAAATCCATGCAGTAAGGGTGGGCGATAACGGTGACTGAGCAACATTTGAGACACAATCTCCCCCAAACACAGTATAGCTTTACTTGGTTCGATTTCGACACACTATAAGCAAATTCCTGTAGAATGACAACTTAAAATGGTTTCAACACTTAAAAAATGGGTATGGAATTGCAAGAGTTAGTATGGGCCGCAAAAATGTTATATCCTACTGGCGGCAAATATGTAAATAGGTAGATCCGTAGAAATAAAAGTTTTATTTCGTTTAGTTTTTCTTTGTTTATTTCATAACATCTTATATATAAAATTCTCGTGTCACAAGTTAGTTAGTTACCATACTCCTCTGAAACGGCTGGACCAATTTTTATGAAATTTGGTGTGTATATCGGGTTGGTCTGAGAATCGACCAAAATCTATTTTTTATACCCTATTTTTTTGGCAATACAACATTTGCCGGATAAGCTAGTATAATATATAATTAAAGTATTCACAATGACAAATTGTAGTCCTTCACCAGTTTTTTTAACAAAGTCAAGGTTTCAAATGAAATTCAAGAGCAAAGGCGCATTTTAACGATGCTATTAGTTTCTTGCAAGGCGTTTTTGATATGGCAAGGCGACCTGGCGAAATTATCAGTGAACTGTAATTTTCTTATATTATGTTGTTTATTTTTTGTACTTTGTGGCGTCATTTTTATCTCATTCGGATTTGTAAACTTAATTCCACTTACTATTAAATAACATTTAATATTTATTGTCAATACCAATAATTTTGCCGATAATCCTTTCGGAACATCAATGTGCTAGGTGTTTCGATTTTTTTGATGAGAAGTGTATTTTTAGCTTAGCTTGTCTTATGTTACTCTTCTTCTTCCTAGCCTTTATTATTCCCAAGATTTAGGGTCGGCTACTACGGCTGGGTTTTACCTGAAAATCAGTTTTTACACGGAGCGACTGGCATCGAACCTCCGCAACCCTGAGGGCGAACTGAATTCGAAGGTTGAAGTATTTGTCAGTATATTTGAGGGCACTGACTTCCCAATAACGATTGCCATAGATGTTCATGACAACCGGGACCGACGGCTTAACGTGCTCTACGAGGCACGGGCGGGAAACACCGCCACCTTCCATACTCCGGGTTGCTATTTAGAATTTCTTATAAGTAAAACCCAACAGCAGTCCGACCCGGGAATCGAACCCGAGACCTCTTGATCTGCAATTGCTTACGCTAACCACTAGACCAACGAGGAAGTCTTATGTTACTATTATTTAAAAATTGTGAAGTTCTTTTTCTGAAAAAGTACTACATACTTACTTATGTTTTGGCGTAACAGCCTGGTTCATTTAATTAACACCTTTCTTCTGATGATCCCTTCTTCAGTGATTGAGAAGCAATTAAATTTAGAGAAGTTTCATTATTATAAATTATTTCCTTATTCCAAGGTCAATTTAAAAAGTAAACACTACTATAAGTTTTATTCCTTCATTCACACTGTGAAGCATATTGAGTTAGACCTGTTGTGGAATTCTCACGGTATTGGATAACGATTCTGAGTGGCTATCATTTACAAGCTTCTTGACTTTGTTTGAACATTTAATAATAAGATAGATTATCGTCTCGAATATAAGTAGCCGAGTTTAGTTTTGGGTCAATGTTGTTTATTTCGATTATTTTTTTATGATGATGGGAAATGGTATTTCAATTATAACATTACATTGTATACTATGAAAAAAAAAACAAGAAGCTTGCGACAGATATATTCATTCAGCGCTTAATATTTGCGTCTAGGTAAAGGACAACAGTGAAAGTTACAACTTTCATATATTATATTTTTGACTGCCTTGTTGGTCTGGCGGTTGGCGTGTGCGACTGCTGATCGAGAGGTCTTGGGTTCGATTCCCGGGTCGGACCAAATGTTTGTATGATCTACAAATATTTGTTTCGGAGTTTGGGTGTTTTCTATGTATAATATGTATGTATTATCAAAAAAAAGTATATATGTATTTATATCAGTTGTCTAGTACCCATAACACAAGCTCTGCTTAGCTTGGGACTAGATGGCGTTGTGGGTTAAAAAATATATACATATATATATATCTCTAGTCCACGGGGACTTTAAAAGCACACGTAAAATGTTCACAAAGAACTTCCAGGCTCAAAGCAACAATTTGTTTCTTTACGTCTAGCTAGATCGATCACACAACACTGCAATGCACTGCATGGTTGGTCTAGTGGTTTAAGCGGTCGCCACGCCGCTTCCTACTGCGCCAAGTGTTGTGGGTTCAAGTCCTACATAGGACAATACTTTGTGTGATCCACAAATGGTTGTTCTGAGTCCGGGTGTACTTTGTGTCCGTTTCATGTATGTTTGTAAAGCCCCCCGCGACACAGGATGTATATTGCTAATAAGGGAGTTGTCTTTTTTAGAAAAAAAATAACACTGAGCACGGTGCAAACTTCCACGCCATTCGAGCTATTACATGATTTTTCCATCAATTTTAGACCTATTTCACTATATATTAGAAATCAAAGTCCTCAGCCGCGTCTGCCTGTCTGTCTGTTCGCGATAAACTCAAGAGCACGGATTTTGATGCGGTTTTTACCAATAGATAGAGTGATTCTTAATGTGTGTGTATTTAAATCTTTTATCTACACAAATGCTATAAATCCTCTATAAAAATTTCTAAAACAGTTAGCTTATTGCCAACATTAAAACATCCTGTGTCATAATAACCATAATATCATCCAAAAGAGATGTTATAATGTTGTACAAAATTTTAAAAAAAAAGTACATTGTCAGCCATGCGCATTTCAGCACTACAGCAGTATTTTAAAAAAGCGACCAAATGCGAGTCGGACTCGCCCATGAAGGGTTCCGAAGCAGCAAGTAACATAATATAAAAGTTCTTGTAGTTCGTCGTAACGTAACTTTGATCGATGTTTTAACAATAGTGTTTATTTTGCGGTTTACGATTTATGACGTATTAAAAAAAACTACTTACTAGATCTCGTTCAAACCAATTTTCGGTGGAAGTTTGCATAATGTACAATATATTTTTTTTAGTTTTATCATTCTCTTATTTTAGAAGTTACAGGTTACACTTTGGAAGTGTCTCTCGCGGAAACTATTCAGTTTAAAAAAAAAAGATACTAGAAACTTCAAAATCATTTTCGAAGACCTATCCATAGATACCCCAAACGTACGGACAGACAGACAGACAAACGGAAGGACATGTAGACAGATATGAGATGACGAATCTGTAAGGGTTCCGTTTTTTGCCTTTGGCACGGAACCCTAAAAAGAACTATTATTCGAATTCACGTCGCGTCGTATCCCGCCATTTTTGTTCGTCATTTAGCTAGCTGTTTCAGATCTTTTATAGAGGATTCATATCATATGTGTAGATAAAGTCTTGTATGCAACTGTTCATAATTAGGTATTAAAACACTCATATAATACTATTATCACAATCGGCTTCGCAATCTGTGGGCTTCGCCTCGAGTGATAAACCCACATTCGTGTTTTAATACCCCATATTATACAACAGTTGCATAAATAACTATTAAATGCTTTATTATTATATAAGTGTAAAACAGGTAAGGATATAAATAGAAACAATGATTTACACGGCTTTATTTATTCTTAGAGAATATTCAGAAAGCACAGTTTTCAGAAAAACAATAGAAATCTAAAGCATTCTCTTTGCTCTATTAATTATTTTAATAGTCAACAAATGTTTCAGTAATTATTGAATTAAACTTACATTAAAACAACTTTATTAGAATAGAAATCTAAAATACAAATATGATTCTCAAGTAAAGGCACAATTTACTTACAAAGATACTTCGATCTGATCGAAGCAAAGATAGTTTAATTTTGTGGGGTGACATTGATTGGTGGGACACTGAACCTAAATTATATCAGTTTACTCCATTGTACTGTCTCTCGAGAGAAGTTAATTACCAAGATCATAAACATTCTCCGGGTCAGTCAATTCTTCATAAAAAGTATTTACAGTTGCTACCGAAGAAAGCTTCTTGAAGAAATTTTATATAGATAAAGTAGCACAGCTCCTCTAGACGATTTAAGAGTAGGTAATTTACTTGTGTTTTAATTCGGTTTTATGACTCGTAAAAATGCTAAAGCAATATTATAATTATGTCACGCTACATGAACTACAATTAGGTTAAGTGAATGGAATTGGAGCAAACAGTGTAGATGTATTAGTGATATGGAATATAAACGATGTTCTAATGCTCGCGCTGATAAATGATGTCAGTCTAAAGATTAGCATGTCAGTCGTACTGTCTTGCACTTCCCCAAATTTTTAAGCTGCGTAGACATTCATGGTAAGAATTGCTCTTTTGCCGGTTGCTAGGTAATGAATTTATATTCTATTATTTAATTTTCATTTTAATTTTGATTTTGACTTAGATTTTTACTTTGATTTGGATTATAATTTTTCACCTTCTCTAGCATGTGTACGTGTTGGGTAAACTGTAAGTGCAGCGAGCAGTTGATTGATTAAATAAATAAATAAATAAAAAAACAATCTTTTGTATCCCTAATGTACATCGCTGTCTAATACTGCTGGTAAGGTAGTGGTGACCTGTATCTTATACCTATCACACATCAGCAGTCTCTCGCAAAACGTGGTTGAAATTAAATGTATTGAACTCAAATCTCATTGTAAAAACCATTTTTTTTGTTGCATTCGCCACTTGCAGCTAAACATGCAACTAAGAAACAGTGCATCTAAAGTATTCTAGAGCCATAACAAATAAATATTTTGCTTTAAAGAAAATCTTTATAAGAATATGAACCATTATTCAAAATAATCTTATAAATAATCACAATACCTGTTAACTTTTTTTACAATATTCCCTCCGAATTGATTTATATTCTAAATAAGAAAAATAATTAATTACAATATAGGTAACTTAGTGATCACATTTTTGTAAAGTGCCTACCTATCTGTTTTGTTTCATAGTGCCTGCATACTAAGTGGGGAACTTAAAATTATTTATATTATTACAAAAAGTTATTCAAACTGTTTAACTTATTTTTAATTTTAGAGCTACAATAAATACTTAATTTAAATTATCATCATATTATCTAAAATTCATATCATATCTTATTTAGGAAAATATTTTTTGATCATTTTTTTATTCAAGAAATACTTATCTTTGTCGTTAACAGTTAAATTTTCATCCATTTTTTTTGACCAATCTGCAACTGATTGTAGTGCACGAGCTTCCACTACCGGTGTTGGCAATCTAGCGCGTACCAGTAATCCTTGCAACGCTTGAAGCAAAAACGAAAGAAGGGACATCGATACAACTATGTTGATAGGATCAAATCCTATAGAATGATGGTGATACGTTGATGCTCCATAATTGTGTGAAGTTCCATAACTATGTGGCGTCCCATAACTTTGACTATCGCTCGTTCCAAAACCCGTAGAGCTAAAATGATTGTTAAAATTTCTGGCTTCAGAATTAGCTTCTATTGCTGTATCCATAACTGGTGATTCAATTTGTTGACTTTCTTTTCCAAGATAGCTTTTCAAGTTCAGTTTTCTCTTATTCATTTTAGAATCATGTTTAATATTTTCAATTTTCTCCAACACGGATTGTGCGTTAGTCTGAATTTTCTTGAGTAAAGTTTGAATTTTAGAACTTTGTTCCTGTATAATGTTTGCGACAAATTCTTTGAAATTTTGAACTGATGACGTAGACTGGGGAAGTTTTTGGTTTATATCAGTTTTAACAGTTGTCACCATAAGAAATATAAGGAACAATGCAACCGATAACAGCGACATTGTAATAGTCACTACTTTATAATTTATTCTTTGCACAGACATTAACTTTTCTTCGCTAGCGAACGAGAAATGAAAATAATAACTTTACGCATTTATTATATATCAATAGCTTTCAGGTCTGTTACGTGAAATAATGAGGTCACAGGTGTTTGAATACAAGTGTCTTGCCTTGACATAATGTGACCTAGCTGATCATATCCCATTTCACATCGTTAGAAATGTAACAAAGGTTAATTTGTAACATGTCGCGTGGAACGTAGAAAGTTTTGCAAATTATATCGCTAAGGTATCTAAACCATTCACTCATTTGCTCTTTCATCTACATCAGTAGCTAAACTTTTACCTAAATGTAGCTGTTTGAATAACTGGAACTGAAGTCTACCTGATACAGTTATATCTTTATGTCACTAAATACTTATAAAATAAATCAAACATGTAAATATCACTACCTAATAGGATATACTACATTGTAGGATAAAGGAAATATATAAAACAGACGTATGGCACTCGGGGACTGCCGCGGTAAAGCTATTGCATAGCATTTTTTATCAACTTATGCAATTATAATTATTTATTTATTTTTTGAATTATGCAGTAGTGTATGGCTACTATGAATAATTTTATACATTATATGACATAACAAATCTTCGTGTCCAAGGCAAAGAATCTTCCTTGACGTATTTCAATACGCCTGTGCGGCCGGCTGTTGATATATTTTGTCTGTCTCATTCGTCAACAGACAGATTCGTTGATTCGTCGTTCGGAGCAGCTCGTCTCGATCCGTGCGAGCTTCGGGTGTCAGGTTTTATTTTCGTTACGTTACGTTACGGATTTTCTTGATTCGGTCGCCGCGCTCAAAGGTCTCAAAGCCCGCGATAAAAGCTATGCAATAGCTCAAACAAATATAGCAGAATAATAACTTTGCAAAAATAGAAGTAAAACTTGAAACAAACCACCTCTACTCTCTCTCAACGCAACTTTCCCTAAGAAGAATCCTATGTCCAGCAGTGGACTATTGAAAACTATTGATGAACATTTTTGCGAAAATAGAACTGTGTTGCAAGACTATCGAACTGTCATCATTTCCCTGAGAAATATTAATTTACTTATATTATTACTGTATTTTGCTTGACGCTCTCGACCGGTTGCAGCGGCAAACAGTCCGCCTTATCAACAGTCCCGAAGCCACTGAGTTCCTTGTTCCTCTGCAGTTGCGAAGTGATATCGCCTCTATCGCAGTCTTCTATCGCCTTTATCAGGAAGAGTGTTCTGAAGAGTTCTTCCAACTGGTCCCACTTTCTCCCTTCCTTTACAGGACAACGCGCTGGCCTTGGAAGTCACCATTTCAGAGTGGTAGAACTAAACGGTTCGGATCGTCCTTCCTGTGCCGAGTAGTCAAACCAGCGCACGTGTTTCCCTCCCACTATGGGTATCCCGGGTCTTTTAAACGGGGCGTGAAAAAGCATCTCACTATAGTTTGTGGGTCGCCATACTACATTGTTTTCATTTGCAAGGAGTATGGTGGCCTCCACACTTGTATTTGACTAATGCTTTGCATGAGGCAGAGTAGAGTCACTTTGACAGGCTTTAATAAAAAAACACAGACACGTAAAAAATGGATAGATACTTGGATTTTTTAAAAGTTTTTCATTCTATAATCTCTCACAGAACACAAACTATTCTTTGTCTTATTTGTCCAACTACTTATATTTTTATACGTGCCGAATAAAATGAAAACAAACTTACTTTGTAGGTTTGTTTACATTATTATAATATTGAATGGTGTTAAAAGGTTTGATGGACTGTGATAAAACAAAGTTTGAGTACATAAAAAGCATTGTGCAAATATGAAACGCAGTAGAGTAAGAGCCCGTGGACTATAGACCTTCGTTATTTTATAAAGGCTGAAAGTTTGTCAGCGCATGTTTCAAACACAGATAAGAACGACGGACCAATATTAATACATGTAATAAATACTAAAC
This sequence comes from Diaphora mendica, assembly GCA_949125395.1. Classification (NCBI taxonomy): domain Eukaryota; kingdom Metazoa; phylum Arthropoda; class Insecta; order Lepidoptera; family Erebidae; genus Diaphora; species Diaphora mendica. Next base: position 28,728,722 of record OX421311.1, read on the forward strand.
AATACAAGTGCATCTCTCTCGCACCCACCCTTTTATATACTGCCTCGCGCTCGCTCCTACAGCTACCCTGCATGCTTGTCTGGCAAGGGGTTGGAACTATAAAAAATGTCTGGCTAATGAGCAAACATTTACTTGTTACCCAAGTATTATAATTATATAAAAATCAGCTTTTATACTATAACGTAACTAAAATTATAATTTCATTAAGGGTGTCTGGCAAGGGGTTGTCACGATTTTAAGTGTCTGGCAATGAATAACGTGATTTTTAATAATATTCTGAAGGTAATACCAAAATATCGCACTTTCTTATTCGATGAATTTAGATCGGTATTTGACACACCTTTAGTACCGTTTACCTGCTAAAGCCATGGTAACCCAAACTTCATAATAGTCCATCGTTCTTACCCTTGGGAGCATGCGCTGACAAACTTTCAGTTTTTATAAAATAACCAAGGTCTGGGGTTCACGGGCTCTTAGACCATAGGTACTTGCAAGTTTTATTCAATTATTTATATCATAATTTTTAAAATTTCATTGATTAAAGTCCATTGCAGGACTTAGGCCTCTCCTTAGATAGGAGGTTTTGCCTACAATATCATACTGGGTTGGTTGTTTGTTTGTTTCAAGCTTTATTTCGTTTGCAGTGGTAGTGTCTGCAGAGATGCTCCATTAGACGGCTCTTACGACTTTGACGACAACAACGAATGTATAAAATATTAATTGTTAATACTGCATTGAATAAAATATTCATTTTGCATGGAAACACGAGAACACTTGAGACAACTGCAAATGATGAGGTACGAAAAAGTCAGATTTTATTTAAGCTCCATGAAACAAAGCCAAAGTGGCCTTTTGAAATTTGTTGCTCTGAGATGTGCGGCTTAATTTTATCCGACGTCTTCAACGTATCTTTAGTAAAATATCGTTATATTTTAGCCAATATATACCAAAAAAAATAACAAATTATTTACGAAAACCTTCCTCAAGAATCAATCTATCTATTGGTAAAATCCGCATAAAAATTAGTTTATCGCGGACAGACAGACGCGGCGGAGGACTTTGTTTTATAATAATATGATAAAAATGTTGAAGTTATATTCACTACATATTATGTGATTATAAATAAATAAATATTCGGACATCTAACACACAACGCGATCTAGTCAACTAGCAGAGCTTGTGTTATGGGTGCTAGACAACTGATAAATAAATAAAATAAAATAAAAAAGCCTTTTATTTCTACTAGAAGAATAATAGTTTACAAAGTTAGTTAGTTTTGTTAGTATCAAAAATTTATAGTTTATTAGTTTTAGTGGTTGTTAGTAACAGTTTTATGAAAATAATTTTAGATATTCTAATATTATAGTGTAATTATTCTGTAGGAACCCCTTTGCGGGTAAAGGCCTCCTCCAAATGGTGCCAGTTTTCTCTTGATTGTGCTGTTTGCATCCAGTTTGGACCCACTGTGTTTTTAATTTCATCCTCCCATCTTTTCCGTCCCTTTCTTTCTTTTGCCTACTGGCCCCTTCCATTCTGTAACTCTTTTTGTCCACCTTTGATCTTGCAGGCGTGCTATGTGTCCAGCCCACTTCCATTTTAATGCAAGAGCTTGTGCTAATCCGTCTGTTGCTTTTGTGATGTTGCGTATTTTTGTATGCCTTATTTTATTTATTCTTTTTATGTTTAGCATACTCCGCTCCATTCCGCGTTGGCACGTTTTAATTTTATTCATGACATTTTTGTTAAACCTCCATGTCTGACAACCATAGGTCAAGCATGGAATAAGACAAGAATTCATAACTTTAGTCTTGAGTGTGATTGGCATGTTGCTCTTAAATATTTCTTTAAGGCTCCAATACTTATTCCATGTTAACTGGGCCCTGCGCTCAATCTCCTGGTAGTTATTTGATCTGTCGAAGCTTATTTGCTTGCCTAGATAAATGTATTTGTCAGTATATTGGAGAGGATCGTTGTCAACGTATATTTGCACCTTGTTGCTGTTGGTCATTACCATAGTTTTAGAGAGGTTTATTTCTAGCCCAGCGAGCTTGCTGGCTTTATTTAGTGACTCTACCATGTGTTGTAGTTCTTTTCCATTTTCTGATATCAGCACCAAGTCGTCGGCAAAGCGCAAGTGGCTTAAATGTTTAGTTTTTACTTTTATACCGCATTCATTCCAGTCAAGCTTGCTTATTATCGACTCTAGTGTGGCTATAAATAGTAACGGTGACAGTGGGTCCCCTTGTCTTACGCCTCTCCTTACAGGGAACCAAGGGCCGGTGGTTTCTAGTTTAACTCTGCTTTTGCTCTTTCTGTATATGTTTTTGATTACTCTTATGTATTCATTTTCCACGTTTTGAGTTGTCAGAGTTTCCCAGATATAGTTGTGTGACACCGAATCGAATGCTTTTTTGTAATCGATATATGCCAAGTACAGTGGTCTCCTTCTCTCTTGATATTTCTCGATGAGAAGTTCGAGTGTATGAATATGGTCGATGGTAGAGAAGCCTTTTCTAAATCCTGCCTGTCCGACGGGTTGTGTGGTTTCTAGTGTAGAGTTAATTTTTTTGGTCAGGATTGTAGAAAATAGCTTATATGTACTAGGCAGCAGACTTATAGGTCTATAGTTCCCAATGTCTTTTGGGTCGCCTTTTTTATATAACAGAATTATGTTGGATTCAGACCATTGAGTGGGTGTCTCTCCAGATTCGAGGATAGAGTTGAATAAGTTTGTAAGGGGTGTAGCTAGTGTTGCGGTAGCCATTTTTAAAGTATCGTTTGTTAGGTTATCCGACCCCGGACTTTTGTCTAGTTTCAGTTTGTTCAAAGCCTCTATGACGTCATTTTCTTCAATTTGGAAACTTTTTTGTATGTCCCCGTCGTTGCTGTTGTTTTGGTTCTCGTGATTGGTGTCATCTGCCTCTTTTGTGCTGTAGAGATCTCTGTAGAATTCTGTTGCTACGCTGATGATATCGCGGCGGTTGTTTTTGGTTATTTCGTCTCGTTTTAGCTCCCTGATCCAGGTTTTATTTGGTTTCAGCTCTTTGTATGCCTTTTTCGTGCTTCCAGTTTGGTGTAGGTGTTTTTCAATAGTTTTAGATCTGTAATTGGCGTAGTCTTTTTTTATGCATTTATTGACAAGTTTGTAAAGGGCCGAGATTTCGTTTCTTGTTGCTCTAGTTTTATTTGAACTTTTTTGCAGGTCTTGTCTTCTTTTAAAAAGTTTTAACGTGTGTTCTGAAAATATTTTGTGAACTTTCTTTGGGTTTTGTGCTGCTCGGGCGTTTTGCAAGCTCAATGTGATGATTCTGATTAGGTTATCGTAATTTATCTGGACTGGGATACTATTCTCAGCGAGCGTTTGATCGTTCGATATGTAGAAGTTTAGGTATTCTTTGAACTTGATTATTTCTTCTTCGCTTGTTATGGTGCTATGTTGACAGTTAGTAAAGTTTGTTCTGCTTTTTTTTAAATTTATATCATATGATATTGTAGCTCTTACTGGCCTGTGATCCGAAGGGTAGTTAATGTTCAGTACTTCTATGTTTTTGAACAGATGAGGTCGGTTTGATAACACAAAGTCTATTTCATTTTTGTTGGCTCGATCCGGTGATCGCCAGGTCCATTTTTTTTTGTTTCTTTTTTTGAAGAAAGTGTTCATAATTGACAATTTGTTTTCACTGGCATATTCGATTAATCTTTGTCCTCTCTCGTTTCTGATTCCATATCCGTGTGCTTTCAGACAACTGATACAAATACATACATACTTTTTTTTTGTAAATACATACATAGTATACATAGAAAACACCCAAACTTCGAAACAAATATTTGTAGATCATTCAAACATTTGGTCCGACCCGGGAATCGAACCCAAGACCTCATGATCAGCAGTCGCACACGCCAACCGCGAGACCAACGAGGCAGTCATACCAATAAAAACGAAATTTTATAGATACACTAGCTGACTCGGCGAACTTCGTACCGCCATATTTATATACAATAATTAGCAATAAATTAAAATTGCGACTATAATTTGAGATTTAAACTATCCTATCTCTCAATTTGGATCCAACTGCACATGGTGTGCAAATTTTATTATAATCGGTTAAGTGGTTTAGGAGTCCATTGAGGACAAACATTGTGACACGAGATTTATATATATTAAGATTTATATTATTATATCGTATTGGTAAAGTATGATAAATAAGCGCTCTCTATTAGGAACTCTCAAAACTTCTGCAAATATAACTTAACAACATAAGATGGCGTTTCGTCAATTTTAACATAGATGGTGCTAGTAGAAATATGCGCGTGCGCTTTATATTAACGCCATCTATTACACAATATATGAACTAGCAAGCGGTGATGTGTAAAAACAACTTTTTTATTTTACAGATGTCACTACAACTCTTTTTACAATCAAAGTCTAATGTTTTATTATTTACCGTTCGTGGGTCCCCTTCTTATCATTTTATATTAAGAACCATTGAAGAGACTTATCAGCGTCGCGATTACCCGCGGATGTAGGTGACGCAAGTCTTCGTGGATCACCCGGTCGGGACTAAGCGCTTTACGGAGATGTGTTCGTCAAATCATCCGCTCGATTTACCCAGGGGAGAAGATGATGAGGTCCTCGGAACAAAGGACAATAGTAGCTTTGTATAGAACTTTTGTACCGCCCGGCGTATCTCATGGTAGGAATTATTTTTGTATGTATTTGGCTGCTATATCACAGACGATAACATTTTAAATTCTCAGATTTTGACAACATTGCGTTAACAAGTTAGTTAAGTTTTTAAATTAAAATGAAATACATGTATAACAAATGAGTTCTCACTGTTGTCAACAAATGGCGTAATATAGCATTTTTACAAGCTTTTTATTAACTTGCAATGTACCTATGTATGCTTGTATGTTCGGGTGGAATCTTGCAACTCAATTTTGAAGCAGATATCTTCAACCGAATTTGCTGAAATTTTGCAAGCATATGTATATAGATAGCGTGACAATACAATATTATAATGACATGGAGCTGATCTGATGCTGGAGCTGGAAGGTGGCCATAGGAACTCTGTAAAGAAACGTCGCGACGTCATCGAGTTAGGACTCGTTTGATTTGTCTCGAGGCATTCCAGTAAAAGCTTGTTTTTAAAAAGCTTTTTAATTTAATTTATTTAAATCAAAATCATTCGTCTACTATTTTCTTGATCCGTCAATAAAATGTTGTTCTTTAACTAAAGCTAATTCATAAATATCGATTCAAATGTTTAATAAATTTGTTTATGTAGCATGTGTTTTATAATATTAATGTAAAATATTTTGTGCGATCTGACACACATGAGTTCACATGACACAACGTCATCTAGTTTTTAACCGACTTCAAAAAATGGAGGAGGTTTCTCAATTCGACCGTTTTTTTTAAAATGTGTCTTCGAGTTTAACGTCGTCGTTTATGAACCGATTTTGATGATTCTATTTTTAATGGAAAGGAGATATCCCAACGGTGGTACCATGATAACGACACTAAGATCTGATGATGGCATCCAAGAGAAATCGAGGGGCACCTTCCAAATTCGTAGGGGCGACTAGTGCATTTGTTAATTTTGTTATTTTATTTGAAAGCTGGTGCTTTCCATGTGGTCCCATTTCAATTTATGATTGCACGGTTGGCCTAGTGGTTTAGGCGGTCGCCACGCCGCCGCGCCGCTTGCCAATTCGCCAAGTGTTGTGGGTTCAAATCCTACACGGGACAACACTTTGTGTGATCCACAAATTGTTGTTCTGAGTTTGGCTGTTAATTGTATCAGTTTCATGTATGTCTGTAAAGTCCCCCGCGACACAGGATGTTTATTCCTAATGCGGGAGTTGTCTTTTATAAAAAAAATATTTAAAAAATGAAGATTTACGTAATAAACGGTAAAAATATCATAACCATTCAAAACATAGCTATTGCCAGCAGTACAGAATCAGCCATTCTCCTTTCGATTTCCCTATCATGTCACGCACGAGTTTTTGATATAGCAGCCACTTAATAATTTTGCACTAAACTACTAACTATAATAACCATTACATGGATGATTCAAACAAGATTAAAATCAGTTCTGCAGTTTAGGGGCCTCGGTGGAACAAACAAACATACAGTCTGAAACTGACTGTCAAAATTTCGCCGTAGCCGAAAAAATCCATTTTATTATTAATTATCAAGGACTACAAATTCTTTAAATCTCATAGATTGATTTGAATTGGTAGGCCAAATATTGTCATAAACTATTTACATCAATACAAATTTGTGTTATTTACCTTGTAGGTATATTTTAGCGTGTTTTATATTACAAGAAAAGTGTTACATCTATTTAGAGATCCCAGAGGATTTTAAATAAAAAAATTCTTAAAACAAATATGCTCATGTCTGCGACCGCATTATGTTACATACAAAGTACTCGTAATAAAACAAGCCGGTAGCCGACTCAAAGCAAGTAATTATTCATCAGGCGAACAAATCTTAAGCAAACAATACAGTGCTGATGCATAATTACAGAGAGATAAAAGGCCGATGTAAGAACAAAGTGGTAAGTGGGAACTCAAAATAAATGGCTCTGGACTACGATATTAATTCCTCGTTTGTCCGAATCGCTTCGTAGGTCATTTTTTAAAGGTGGGTAGGGTTAATTGTAACGAAGTGGTATTTGGACAAAAAATGCTTAGAGTGGCTTGCCCTACTTAAAACCGGTTATTAGGTACCATAGTGAACTGGACAAAAAAACACCTTTATTATTGCATCCAGAATTTGTTGGATTTCTTGCATGTTTAAAGTAAGAGTAAATTCGCTCAGAAAAATATGAGATTAGTAAAGTCAATGTTATGGAGCTTTTCCGTAGTAGATTCTTTGGTTGTGCAAATTATATTAGTTGTTAAGTATTGTGTAAATATTGTACATGTGTAAAATTAATTTTAGTCTAGGATATTCATGTTTTCGTTGATCTTAGTTGCCGTGGGAAAGTTAGCCTCGCTATCACGTCTTTCAGAAAAACCCGTGTTAAGCATTTTTTGTAGTGAGGATACGATACTCCTTTACCTGATTCAAGAGTGCTCAAAAGAGGGCAACCATTACTCTTTACTTACCTTGTACCCGTAGTCACTAATTGGTGACCAGTCCACTCGTTTACCACGTATATTGTAAAAATATTATGATTAATGTTTATACCCTATATTACATTTTATGTGAAAAATATTTCTAGAATTTAGATATTGGAAGCAAAATTACTTCTGAGTTACGTAATTAAAAAATATTATATAGATAAATTGAATACTTTTTTTCGTTTAGCTACTCCATACACCGTTGTTCCAAAACTTGCTGTCAGCTAACAATGTGAAAAAATGCTAAGTATAAAATACTTCATTAAACTAACCTTTATCTCCTGTGTTAATCAATGGGCGTGGGCTAGTAAAATCTGATAGTGGAAATGAAAAATGGAATAAATATCGAATGAACAGTATACAAAAATGTACTTAAACGGAATGTTTATAAAGCTGTTTTCCGTTTGATAAATAGTAACAGACAAAACAGCAGTCTAAGCAAACTAGGGGTTCTAATAACTACTTTAGATTTATTAGAACATCCTAGCGCAATTAATTATGTATTGAGTTGTTGGTGTACTCGTCCTTTGTAAATAGGGTTTGGCTACCGAATGGAGTGATCACCTCAATCTTCACCAACATTGCATTGAACGATTATAATGAACGATCAATAAAATGTTAAAAACGTTTATGGTAAAATAATAATATTGTTATTTAGCTCCAACTGAGTTATAGAGTATTTAAAATTAACTCTGCACATTAAAACAGCTATTAATATTACATTAAATCCCGTGAAAACTGTGATAAGTACATATTAGTTATTAATATTTTAATCATATGGTAATCAGTTGGCCATGAATGAAAATTTATATCTAATATCAGTTTCAAAATGGTCGGTAGTTGTACTTATTTGGGAAAAGATTAACGAGGCGTAGTATTCATATTAATTATAATGGTCTCATAAATTATTTACATAACATCCTACAAAATATCCGGGACATTGTCTTTTAAATAAATCTAGGAGTAAGACAACAAGAGATAAGATCGCGATAGTTTGTATTCAATTTGCCGCGAACACTTGTTGAGAAATAATTAAAAATGCAATTAAAATTCACCATAAATCCGTCAGCCGCCCCGCCTAGCGTGTCAACAAACTGAAATTAAATCCAAACTCTAAATAAATGAGTCGTTATGTTGTTTTTGTGTAATCGTGCATATATCGACACCCCAGGGTTTCATTTAAAATGGTTTTGTTACCGTGACACCCATCACACCATATAATAGTGCATCTCATGGATGATTCAAAATAATATCAATTTCGCTACCTACCAACGCATCTATACTAATATTATAAACGCGAAAGTTTGTAAGTATGGATGGATGGATGTTTGTTACTCTTTCACGCTAAAACTACTGAACGGATTTGGATGAAAATTTACAGTAATATAGCTTATACATCAGAATAACACATAGGCTACTATTTGCCGCGATAACCGACACATACGCGGGCGGAGCCGCGGGCAACCACTTGTACTAAATATAGACATCTCGTTCAATGAGTGAAATAAATATTTAGTTCATTATGTTTTAATTTTATATATTGATACCTCTCCGTCTTTGTTGCTCATCTTCAAGTGTAGGAAGGTACATTAATGCAGTACCATGTATTGTGAATAGCATATTATGAGCATGTTCCCACAGACAGGTCGTAAAGTATAAACCTTAAGTGTTAATTGTTTCGAGAAACGTGTTCGGTGTAATAGTGCAGTCGCTCCGCGAACAAGGATTATAAAACATGGCCGCACCAATCAAAATTGCCTCCCATGGCTGTGACCTATCTCTTTCTGATCGTGAGGTGTGAAAGAGATCAGTAACTTAGCTGGAAATCAAGTCTAAACAGGTGCTTCGTTCCTTCTTTACTGAGGCAGGTGTATTTGTTTAAGGTATCAAATCGTCCAATTAATATGTTTATAAAAGTAATATTACCTTTTGTATTCGTTAGGTCTCGACAATTCCAAAGCGATGTATTGTGTAACTTTTTGTTATACACATTGATCAATCAATGGGTTGTTAAAGTGGAACCAAATGAACAACAAAAAAAGGTTTAAAATTTTATTGTTGTAAACGCATACAAACGGTAACTTAAAATAATACATGCACACAAGTTTTAGTTCGTTGTCATTAGAGAAACATCTTCATTTTATCGTTAAAGCAAACTAAACGAAGTAAGATATGCTAGCATAACAAAAACAATGCCAATACTTTAATAATGCTAACACATTACAATCTAACCTATACCTAATGAACATATTTAAATATTTTGACAGAAGAAAGCTACAATGGTTATTTCGATAATAGCAAGATGAAGAGCACTAACTTCAATAGCAATATGCTGAAGCAAAATATTTTTGAGCTAGATGTTAAGACCTCATTTATCCCAGAATTTTAATATGAGTGCAACGCAGGGCACAGACTGCACGGTTGGCCTAGTGGTTTAAGTGGTCGCCGCTTCCTACTTGCGCCAAGTGTTGTGGGTTCAAATTCTACATGGGACAACACTTTGTGTGATCCACAAATTGCGCGACACAGGATGTATATTATTCCTAATGCGGGAGTTGTCTTTTTAAAAAAGAAAAGAAATAATTTGATACTTTTGAAACGTACTTTCTCATCGGAAAAAAATCGTTTTAAAAATAGGATTAGTTTTGATTGTTATTCGTCAAAGTTAGGTTAACATTTGTGTAGAGGTGTACTTGAAAATATTTTATACGCTCTCCATGTGGCGATGGATTAAAAATACGGAGTGTGATCACCCCTGTTCATCCCATGGGTGTCGTAAAAAGCGACTAACGGAGTAAAATATACAGGTCAACATCACTGCAAAGAAAACGAAAACTTGAACTAAACACTATCACAACACAACCCGTCGTCTGGCCAGCATGGTATTATTATAGTAAGCCGTAACCTCCTTTTTAGGGTTCCGTGCCAAAGGCAAAAAACGGAATTCACACTAAAATAGAAAAAAAAACAATAAATTTTGGGGGTCCCCATAATTAGAACTAGAACTCAAATTTTTTTTTTCATCAAACCCATACTATATATGGATAGGTCTTCGAAAATGATATTGAGGTTTCTGATATCATTTTTTTCTAAACTGAATAGTTTGCGCGAGGGACACTTCCAAAGTGGTAAAATGTGTGTCCCCCCCCCTGTAACTTCTAAAATAAGAGAATGATAAATCTAAAAAAAAATATGATGTGCATTACCATGCAAACTTCCACCGAAAATTGGTTTGAACGAAATCTACTAAGTAATTTTTTTTAATAGGTACAAACATAAAAATAAAATAAAAAATATATTATGTTACTTGCTGCTGCGGAACCCTTCATGGGCGAGTCCGACTCTCACTTGGCCGCTTTTTTTAAGGAGAGTCAGTAGTAGACTGTTAAAGATTCAACATAACAGAACATAAAATCTTACAATTAAAAAACTTTACAATTTCTGTTTGTTTAACTAACATTGTCTATTGTAGATTGTAGATTTTTCTAAATAGAAACTAAGTACAGTTAAATTATTATAGGTACCTACTGACTAATATTTGTAAACTGATAATTTTTCAGTCTCTTGTTTATAATAATAACATGTCAAATAATAAAAGAACTGCTGGTAAAAGGATGTGCTTAGTTTTTTTTTATGGAATGGGGAGCAAAAGGGGAAGACGTATCGCCTGATGGTAAGCGATTACCCATGCCCATAGACACCCGCAACACCAGAGGCGTCACAAGTGCGTTGTCGGCCTATTGGAGATGGGGAGAAAGATGTGGGGAGGGGTTGGGGTATGGGCCTCAAGTATCCTCACTCACACAGCGCAAGCACTGTTGCACACCGGATTTCTGTGAGGCCGTGGTATCACTCCGATCGAGCCGCAATTTTCCCGAAAGGAATTTGATAACATAAGAACCTTAAAGGAAGCGAACTTCATTCAGTTCTACAAATGAAAATAATCTTAACTACATAAGCAAGATGAGTGTCAAAACGAGATAGATACTGCTAAATATTCTACTTATATTAGGACTGCTCATACACAAAATAAATTAAGAGTTAAGATTAGCAGCTGCGGTTGCAGCAGCGACACTCGCGTTTGTTATTGGCGGCTGTGGCAGAAGAAGATCCGCTAGACGTCCCGCTTCTCGAAGTCCCGAAAGGAATGCCCCGTGGACAGTAGCTGGATAGTTGCGCATAGTGTGTTCACCTAAACAAAATAATATAATTAATTTGTCTACGAACCTTCAGAAAAGCAATTGTGTGACAAAATCATTTTTTACATTGAACAACTCACACAAACCGTCCGATGTGACCGTTTATAATTTCAAATTAACAGCTTTTCACTACATGCATATGAAAATATACACGGTACCTAAGTATTTACATTAAAAAATAAGTTTAAAAAAATTGTCTGTCCATCTATTTATTCCGGGTAATCTCTAAAACGGCTGGACCGATTTTAACTGGACTTTTACTAGTAGATAGTCTAGACATCATTTATCATAACAGAATAACTAGAGCAATTGCAATTGCAAAACAGACTTCGCAGTAATATTTATTATATACCTAGGTAAGTTTCGTTGAAAACAGAAGAAAACCAAAACAAAATTTAAAAACGTTTCATCATCATCCTATCGCAGTATACTGCTAGACATGGCTTTCCAAATAATTACATTACAATAGGGTACTTGACACCTTAGTCAAATTAGTTACTTTTATCATCTGTCAAAATGATAACTTTGTATGAAAAATGTACTAAATACCAACTTGTGGCGTCACTGTTTTAGACTACTCAATTGGGCAATATATTTCAATGTTAATTTGATTATTTTTTTTAATAGAAATGAAAAGCTGTAATAATTATATTTTCCGACATGTTTTGTAATATTCGTTTTAAGGAAGGAGACATAGGTATTTATTTACGATACAGTCAACTACGCTATTAGGTACATGTTTTTTATACAATATAGGAAAGCACTAATACATTATGGGAAACACGTAATGTTCTACTCTTGAAGACCACAAGACAAGAAGGGAAAGAATGATTTATGGTTTGCGCTTCTACGAACAGAATACGAATTCAACTAAAACCTTTTCGTTTCTGCTTACCCTGCACTGTCAGTTCTCTTCACTTATGTATCTTGTATTAAAGTATACCTACTCGTAAAATGTATTTTTAAAGAATCTAGGACAAATAGGCACAATAAAATGAAAACCTTTAACGAAAATGTTTAATTTTGTCCGAAAAAAAGAAATTCTAGCTAATGCATTTGGTTCACTTTATTTAAAGTAATACCATGTCATTTCTTACCAGCAAAGAATAGTCTATTCTCTCCTGGGGAACCAGGAACGGGAGCAGCTAACAGATCATAATCTGTACCAGAGGAACCAACTGCCACAAAACTGTAGGAGCCTCGAGCAAAGGGGTCAGCTCGCCATCTACAAAATAAGCGGAAAAAATACATTTTATAAAATATGTCATTATGAAATATTTACTATACTCTGTCCATTACTTTATTTTCTTTTTGACAGTTCAAGAAATTTTGAAATTAGTGACGCCCTCACCCATTACCGATTCGATTTGAAACGAATAGCGATTTTATTTATGAATCTATATATCAATCATCAATATAACTTTCAATCGATTTAATTAAATATTTTTTGTTGAAATATTAATTATTCCTTTATTAGTTTTTTTTATGTTATGTAAGAAATAAACAAAGATATGAATAATAAATCTGTAAATTAGATGAATGAACAGAGTTATTGTTCTTTACTCTTGGTTTGATCCTAAATTCCAATATTTCGACTTGATTCCTTGCAAAAATTCAATCTTGGAGTCATAGATACTATTATTATTTCCTTTTTTTATTAAATTTACAGAAAAAATACTTACATGAAGTCAAATTATTTTTATCATATGATCGATTTATCGTATTTCAAGTACTGTTATATAGTCTGTGGTTGTTTGTTATGCACAGACCACTTCACTAAAGTACCGTCACCGTCAATAAAGTACGACATTACTGTAGTACATAATTCCGAAAAAATATATGGAAATTTATAGGCGTGAGCTGTCAAAAAGAAAATAAAGAAATGGACAGAGTATAATTCAAAAAAAAAATTAGAGAATAATATAGAAATAATATTCAAGTTACTATTGACTAAATTCCGGAAGCAACGTTTCTTTTGATATTAATTATTTTGAAAGTAACAACATTTTAATTATCCGACTGCGAAAGAAGGAGGGTTATTTGATAGTTATTATGGCTATGCTATTAAAATAAAAACTGTGCATATTTGTAAATCTTAATAGCTCTTACCTGGTGACTACACATTCTTTAGGCTGTGGCACAGCAGCATGTCCAAAAATACTCTTTAGAACGGCAATACATCTGCCCACAATGACGTCATCAGTTACATTTTCCATCACAGCAGCTGCTTCGCCAGCTACTAATGCCAATAGCACCGGAGCACTGTACAAATTCCAGAACAGGAACAGCTCACCTATTGAAGAAAATAATTATTACTTGAGAAATCGTTTTATATGAACTTAAGATATACATCGTATCTTGCTGATCAATACTAACTTTGCAGTCAGTAGTGCTTTTTATGTCACATTTACAGTATGTACTTGTATTACTGTTCAGAAGATCACGAGAATTTTATATAAAAAAAAAACATTAGTCTACTATTTAATTGGCTTCAAAATAGTCTTCATTACCCATATGTCAGCGCTTCTTCCAATAGGCTATTTGACTGATTTTTGGAAATCGTTTTAAATTATTCTTTATTACGTAATAAGCACACTGCGTTAATATTTTGCGGAATTTCTACTGTATTATGAGTTAAAATTTAAGATAAAGTTCAAGTTTGACAACCGCGTCAAAAAACGACATTTCTATAATGGCGCTGGTCACATGACACGTGTGACGTCACACGCTAGTAAACCAATTCACAAAACGCGAACAATACTCAGTCGAGGAATCTTTCGTTTACTAGCGTGTGACGTCACCAGAGATGCAGCAAATCACAAGGCGTTCACGTCACAGAAAATATTTCAAAAAATTGTTACAATTTATTTCGTGCAATCTGCGAAAAAATCACATTATTTTGTTTAATTCATAGTGAAATATGTCTTTTTAGGCTATTATCTGATAGGATGACCACAATCCATAGTTTATTTTCAATATTGTCAAATAGGCTTTTAATGTCATCTAAGACTGTAAAACAGCAATGGCGCTTTAAGGCTCTCTTTATTATTGTTAAATAGGAAAAAGACACCGTAGCTATGTCTGGCGAATATGGAGGCTGGGGAAGGCATTGCTACAGTATTGCTGTTGGGCAAAAATTGACGGACAAGTAATGAAGTGTGAACAGATCAATTTTCCTAGTTTAAAAGCATGAATTGTTTTTATGGATGCGTTGGGACGTCTGTGATGTTCGTCATTTTCAACGTCTTTACAGTCATCTTGAAAGCGCTTATACCTACTACTCGTAAACTATTGTTTTACTTATAGCAGACTCACCACAGATATTTGTTAAAATTTCTACACTTTGTTACAGTTTATTTCTTGTAGCAAAAATTCTTTAATACATTTCTTTAAAAAAAATACGCTAAGTAAAAACACCTAAAAAAACAGTAAAAATAAACAAAGAAATTACAGACATCTCCAAGCTCGATAGATAATTTAAAAAAAAACATTATTTTTAATACAATTGGTATTTAGCTGGCATCAAATTAGCTATAATATACATTAGATGATATTATTGCAAGAGCCAAACAATATCATGTTTCCATGAAATATTTTAAACTTGAAAACTCAGATCAAATAAAAAAATCCTTTCTTATCTACCTATTTTTATTTGGTCTGAGCTTGAAAAACTAAAATCTAATTCACCCTTAGAATATACAAGAAACTATATTGTAAGTTACACATTATACATCCAAAATATTATAAGCAGTTTTCATTTCAATAAACTTAAAGCATAGGTCCTTTATTACACATTTAATTGAATAGGCAGTCACTTATCAAAATGGTTATAAAGGTATTTGTTTCAAAGCGTGTAGTTGGAGCCTTGAGGAGAAATAATACAGTAACAATCAGCTATAGTTCAAGGTGAACAAGATGAACATTCACAATATTATAAACGTAAAACATTTCTGTATACCTTCTTGTGGCTAAATATTACAATGCAAAGTTTGTTTAGGTAAAATCGACATTGCTTGAAAATCAAACATTTCGCAAATAAAGCCGACTCCAGTAAATGTTAAACAATTCAATCTTCAATTGGTTGATACCTTTACATTTGTAGATTGTAATCGTTAATACGTACCTATCGGAATGAATTGTAAGATCGTCCGATACATATGAAAAAACGCGAGTGGTCGGTGCCAGTTCTCACGTAACTTTTCGACGTCACCGAAAGATACATGCACATCAGATAGCCAAGCTCCTTAAACGCTACACGGCTCGAAAATGTTAAATTAACCACGATTTAAAAAAATCACGATGCTATACATTGTTCCGGATTTCCCAGAGCAAATGGGGGCCTTAATGAAGTTAGCTGAACACACAACAAAACAAAGCTAAGGAGGTGAAGTAAAGCATATCGTAAAAAAAGCTTGTCTCGGCCCGTTGCTGTGATTTATTGCAAGCGGCGCCCCTCAGGGTTCTTCAGTAGCGTTAAATTATTCAGCTTTTAATTCGTTATCGCCGCCACTGAGATCTCACTACGCTCTACACTATTTACACCTGAATATAATTCATGTTACCCGGGTGGGGCTATGAGATACTTTAAACTATTATTCTTAGATGTTGGGTTAGTTCATGTAAATGTGTGTAATATAGTATTTTGATTAGTTGGATGGTTTTGTTGTTCAACAACCAATGGACTTACTGACTGCATGGTTGGCCTAGTGGTTTAAGCTTTCGGCTAGTGGCAGACTATTTAGAGGAGCGTACCGTCGTGTACGAGGACCGAGAGGGCGTCTTGAGACGGCGACCCATGTCGTGCGGCGTTCCGCAGGGGTCTGTCCTTGGACCACTCCTGTGGAACGTGGGGTACGACTGGGTCCTACGAAGTCGTCTGCCTCCCGGGCTGGGCGTAATTTGTTACGCCGATGACACACTTGTCACAGCCCGGGGGGCGAACTTCCAAGAGGCGGCGCGCCTGGCCACCAGGGGTGTTTCTCTGGTGGTCGGGCGCATCGAGGCGCTGGGCTTACGGGTGGCCCTGGACAAGACGGAGGCCCTATTGTTCCATGGGCCCCGTCGTGGTCCACCCGCCGGCGCCTCCATAGAGGTCAACTCGGTCCTCGTACCGGTTCGGGCCCAGATGAGGTATCTGGGCCTGATCCTCGACGGTAGGTGGCTCTTCGACGAGCACTTCCGACAGCTTGGTCCGAAGCTGGTCGACGCTGCCTCCGCCCTTGGGCGACTTTTGCCCAATTTGGGTGGAGCCAGCGTCGCAACGAGACTCCTATACACGGGGGTTGTCCGGTCGATGGCGCTGTATGGCGCACCGGTGTGGGTGGCGGCTCTGACTGCCCTAAATAAGGCTCGCCTCTGGCGGCCTCAGAGGGTATTGGCAGTCAGAGCCATACGCGGATACCGCACGGTGTCGACCGAGGCGGTGTGCGCCTTGGCCGGAACACCCCCGTGGGATTTGGAGGCGGAAGTGCTCGCCGAAGTTTATCAACGGGTGGCTGAATATCGGGCGGAGTATGGCTATCGCCCTCCGCCCGAAGAGGTACGCGAGTGGCGTGTAGCCGCCCGTCGAGCCACTATGGCTAGATGGTCGTTCGTCATCCTCGAGTGGGCAGGGCGGCAGCACGGGACCCTTTCCTTCCGACTGACGCAGGTCCTTTCCGGGCACGGTTGCTTCGGGAAGTACCTGCACTCGGTCGCTAGGAGGGAATTGAGTCCCGCCTGCCACCACTGCGACTGCAGTGAGGACTCGGCCCAGCATACGCTGGCGATCTGCCCTGCATGGGCGTCGCAGCGCCGGGCCCTCACTGCAGTCATCGGGGGGGATCTCTCGCTACCGGCCGTCATACGCTCCATGGCCGGTAGCGATAGCAGTTTTACCGCGGTCGCAACCTTCTGCGAAGAAGTCATCTCGCAGAAGGAGGTGGCGGAGAAGGCCCGGGAGGATGATATCCACTCGGACCCAATCCGCCGCCGGCGAACCGGGCGGCGTAGGCGCGCCTATCAGCGCCTCATGCCGCCCTGAGTGTGGCCGCGGATGGTCGGGACGGGCTTTCCCCTCCATCCGCTCTAGTGGCCACCCGCGAGGGCGAGGGCGACGCCGGCAGGCTTCTCATCGGTTTTGTGAGTGCCAGGGTAACAGTCCTGGCGGCAAGACCGATGAGATGCTATAAATGCCTAGCATCGGGGCACACACGCGTCAAGTGCGGGAACTGTTTCGACTGCAGCGGTCTCTGTTTCCGCTGCGGTCGACCGGGGCACAAGGCGGCAGAATGTTCTGCCGCCCCTCACTGCCCTATTTGTGCGGCGGACAACAAGCCCGCCAATCATCAGATGGGGCAGGCGGGCTGTAAGCCATCCCACGCTTCTCAGCAGACATCGGGGGCTAGCCAATCGACCCAGGCTGCCTCCGATGTCGTTCGTGCGTCTACATCGTCGCCCATGGAGGAGGTTGTAGAGACGATCCCTTAATGGATCACGTCTCCAACCTCCTTGTCCAGACGAACCTAAACCACTGTGCCGCGGCGCAGGATCTCTTCCTGCAAACCATGGCGCAGTGGTCGATCGGTGTTGCCGTAGTCGCGGAGCCCTACTTCGTTCCTCCCCGTCCAAACTGGATGGGTGACTGGGACGGCTCCGTGGCAGTCGTCGGTTCCGCGGTGGCTCATTCCCCGCCCTTGTCGCTTAGAGACAAGGGCTCTGGATATGTTGCCGCCGAATGGGGGGGGATCACCGTTTACGGTGTTTACTTCTCCCCCAACCGGAGTTTGAGCGACTTCGAGGTCTTCCTTAACAACTTGGAGACCTCGATGCGGCGATTAGCGTCTGGGCACGTCCTCGTGCTGGGGGACTTCAACGCAAAATCCATTGCGTGGGGGTCCCCCGGGACGGACGCCAAGGGCGAAGCCGTTGAGGAGTGGGCGGCTTCGGTGGGCCTCTGTTTGCTGAACAGAGGCTCCACCAACACGTGCGTGCGACAGCAAGGGGGGTCGATAGTGGACCTTTCGTTCGCTACCCCTGCTGTTGCCGCACGAGTAAGGAACTGGTGTGTCCTGGCAGAGGTTGAGACGCTCTCGGATCACCTGTATATCCGATTTGAGCTCTCCCGGTCCCAGGGCCCCAGTAGGGGTCACACGGCGCGGCATCCTTCCCGCTTTCCGCGGTGGGCTGTTGCCAAGCTGGACAGGGACCTACTAGAGGAGGCGGCCATTATTCATTCTTGGCTGTCTCCGCAGGCCCCGACCGAGGAGGTCGGTGTGGACGAGGGGGCTGGCCGTTTTCGCGATGCGATTACGCAGATCTGCGATTCGGCCATGCCCCGCGTCCAAGGTCGTCGGCCTCCACGGAAGGAGATCTACTGGTGGTCCCAGGAGTTGGCGGACCTCCGTGCGGCTTGTACTCGTGCCCGGAGGTCCTACACCCGCAGCAGGCGACGTCACCGTGGAAACGGTGGCGGGGACCAGCTTCATGAGGAGTACCGCGAATCGCGGAAAACTCTGAAGCTGGCCATTTGCCGCGCCAAAGAGGTAAAAAGAAAGGAGATGCTGGAGAGTCTCGACCGTGACCCCTGGGGTCGCCCATACCGTGCGGTGCGTCAGAAGCTCCGCACGTCGGGCCCCCCCCTTACCGAGACTCTCCAGCCCAGCTTCCTGCAGGAAGTGGTCGAGGGCCTTTTCCCTGAGCGGGCGGAGCACACACCCCCGTCGATGGCCTATGCGGTCATAGACGACGGGGGTAGAGAGGACGATGTGCCGCCCGTTAGGGAATCGGAGGTTGGGGCGGCTGTTCTTCGGATCCGTTCCAAGAACACCGCCCCCGGGCCGGACGGGGTTCCAGCCCGAGTGATGGCCCGAGCCCTCGACCATATGTCGGACCGCCTCAGGGAAGTGTTGGACGCTAGCCTGGCGTCCGGACGCTTCCCTGAGTGCTGGAAATGCGGGAAGCTGGTCCTGTTGAGGAAGCCGGGACGGCCTACCGATTCGGTCGCGGCCTATAGGCCCATCGTGTTGCTGGACGAGGCGGGTAAACTTTTTGAGAGGATACTCTCTGCCCGCATCGTCCGGCACCTCTGCGAGGTGGGGCCCGACCTGTCGGACGCCCAATTCGGATTCCGAGAGGGGCGTTCGACGGTCGATGCCGTGATGCGCCTTAGGGCCGTGACCGAAGAGGCAGTGAGCTGTGGCGGCGTGGTGTTGGCGGTGTCCTTGGACATCGCCAACGCCTTCAATAGTCTGCCATTTAGCTGCATCAGGGAAGCACTCCACTATCACGGGGTGCCAGAGTACCTGAGGCGGCTAGTGGCAGGCTATCTAGAGGAGCGTACCGTCGTGTACGAGGACCGAGAGGGCGTCTTGAGACGGCGACCCATGTCGTGCGGCGTTCTGCAGGGGTCTGTCCTTGGACCACTCCTGTGGAACGTGGGGTACGACTGGGTCCTTCGAAGTCGTCTGCCCCCCGGGCTGGGCGTAATTTGTTACGCCGATGACACATTGGTCACAGCCCGGGGAGCGAACTTCCAAGAGGCGGCGTGCCTGGCCACCAGGGGAGTTTCTCTGGTGGTCGGGCGCATCGAGGCGCTGGGCTTACGGGTGGCCCTGGACAAGACGGAGGCCCTATTGTTCCATGGGCCCCGTCGTGGTCCACCCGCCGGCGCCTCCATAGAGGTCAACTCGGTCCTCGTACCGGTTCGGGCCCAGATGAGGTATCTGGGCCTGATACTCGACGGTAGGTGGCTCTTCGACGAGCACTTCCGACAGCTTGGTCCGAAGCTGGTCGACGCTGCCTCCGCCCTTGGGCGACTTTTGCCCAATTTGGGTGGAGCCAGCGTCGCAACGCGACTCCTGTACACGGGGGTTGTCCGGTCGATGGCGCTGTATGGTGCACCGGTGTGGGTGGCGGCTCTGACTGCCCTAAATAAGGCCCGCCTCTGGCGGCCTCAGAGGGTATTGGCAGTCAGAGCCATACGCGGATACCGCACGGTGTCGACCGAGGCGGCGTGCGCCCTGGCCGGAACACCCCCGTGGGATTTGGAGGCGGAAGTGCTCGCCGAAGTTTATCGACGGGTGGCTGAATATCGGGCGGAGTATGGCTATCGCCCTCCGCCCGAAGAGGTACGCGAGTGGCGTGAAGCCGCCCGTCGAGCCACGATGGCTCGCTGGTCGTTCCGGCTGGAGACTCCACGCGCTGGCTTTGCCGCCGTGGAGGCTCTCCAGCCGGTCATCCTCGAGTGGGCAGGGCGGCAGCACGGGACCCTTTCCTTCCGACTGACGCAGGTCCTTTCCGGGCATGGTTGCTTCGAGAAGTACCTGCACTCGGTCGCTAGGAGGGAATTGAGTCCCGCCTGCCACCACTGCGACTGCAGTGGGGACTCGGCCCAGCATACGCTGGCGATCTGCCCTGCATGGGCGTCGCAGCGCCGGGCCCTCACTGCAGTCATCGGAGGAGATCTCTCGCTACCGGCCGTCATACGCTCCATGGCCGGTAGCGATAGCAGTTTTACCGCGGTCGCAACCTTCTGCGAAGATGTAATCTCGCAGAAGGAGGTGGCGGAGAAGGCCCGGGAGGACGATGTCCACTCGGACCCAATCCGTCGCCGGCGAACCGGGCGGCGGAGGCGCGCCTATCAGCGCCTCATGCCGCCCTGAGTGTGGCCGCGGATAGTCGGGACGGGCTTTCCCCTCCATCCGCTCTAGTGGCCTCCCGCGAGGGGGCGACGTACGCGTGTGCCGTACGTCGCCTAATTGAGAGGATACCAGCAGACGGTGCCCGCTTCTGTGCGGGCAGGCGCTGGGAGGGGTCCGGATGTGTTAATAACTGCAGTTCCCGGACTCCTCCCTTCACAGGCGCAGAGTGGCACACCGTGTGGTTTTAGTCGGTTCGAGTCCGACACACCGCCCCGCCGCAAGCCCCGGTGGGGTGACGGTCCGAGGGGATTTCCACACGTTAAAAAAAAAAAAAAAAAGTGGTTTAAGCTTTGTGTAATCCACAAATTGTTGTTCTGAGGCTAGGTGTTTTTTGTGTCCGCTTCATGCATGTTTGTAAAGTCTCTCGCGACACAGGATATATTCTTAATGCGGGATTTGTCTTTTTTAAAGAAACAACAAAGAAACCTACAGGCACACATTTATATTTATATTATAGATAATAATAAGTATCGTATTTACAGGTTTTGATTATTTTCATTATCTTATAATATGACTAGCGACCCGCCCCGGCTTCGCACGGGTGGATTTCAGACGCCCCCGCCGATGACACGATTCGTGCATTTTAATCTGTAATATCTTCGAATATATTCATTTAAATTAGATACTGTAAAAGGCCATTTTGATCTATATTAAATGCACAATGTATTTAATTTACTTAATTGTATAAGGATTCATTTTGTATTGCTTATAATCACTTCGTAAATAAGCCATTATTTCTCGTAAAAAGAAAGGAATAAAAAATGGTTGTTGTGGGTTATCCCTAAGAGATAGACATATACCGTCGCGGACTTTTTTGTAGTACTTTTTAAGGTGTACAATACTGTAGTACATTATTTTGATCTATCTCGTAGTGTGCAACCAGCGTTTGCAATGTAAGCGCAAAAAAACGTGTTTATTTGCTATATCACATTAGAAACCTCGAAAATTAACAGTGTTCCCATACTATATTATGCATTTATTATACATAAAAACCTTCCTCTTGAATCACTCTATCTATTAAAGAAACCCGCATCAAAATCCGTTTCCTAGTTTTAAAGATTTAAGCACACAAAGGGACATAGGGACAGAAAAAGCGACTTTGTTTTATACTATGTAGTGATAAACACAAAGCATAACAGAAGTGTATCGAGTGAACTCCTTGCATTGGAAAAGCAATATTTTTAAATGATGATATGTTTATCATCATTACGACAGTTACACACAGTAATTTTACCTTTAAAATAAAAAAAGAAAGAGATGATGTAGGTGTATTGCAGACAGTTACGTTTTTTTAAAGATTATGTTTACATTATAGATTATATATTCCTCAGAGAAGTCGGTAAATAAAGATTGCTATGTGTGTAAAGACCGTCATGAACTACAAGACTAGTAAAAACATTTTCCACAATAATAAAGTGGCGAGATAGAATTAACTTATTAATATCAAACCTCTGCTCGCCGTGGTAGTTCCAACATGGCCAAAGAGATTTGCACTCGGGTCCCAGAACGTGCGTTCGAAGCATAGCACCACTTTGTTTAGGTTACCGTATCCGAGACGTTTAATGGCCGCCACCTAAAACAAGACAAACATGTTTATTTCAAATCGATGTAGGAAAATAATTCATATCTGAATACGTACGTACGTAAAAAAATACGTCATTTATAGTTTCGTTATGTAATCTTTTCTTACTCTCTAAATGAAGAAAAGAAGCTGTTTCTTTGCGTAAATACATTTCCAAATGGAAAGGATCCAATTTCAAGGTAGAAAGTTAGTTCATTATAATTCCTTAAACACAATAATGCCACGAAGACAACAAAACTATAAAACAGAAACGATGTTTTCATACCTTCCAATCCGGCAATGGTGGATCAAATTTGACGAAATTTTGTTGATTTTGTCCATTGTTTGCCACGGCCACTTTCAATACGCCTAGGGGCAATGTACATAGAACTACGTCTCCTGCAAATATACAATACTATATTTTAGTAACACCAATATACGTGAATGTACAAAATTAGTAGTAATTAGTTGTAGTGGACTATAAGAAAGCTTTTGGTTTGCGATTAGCGATAGCGATTGCCATGTCATTGTCAAGTCGACTATTAGTACATCGAAATTTTGAAGTGTTCGGTCGAGAATGCTACACACCTTAGATTACTATAAATCTTCGATAAGCTGATGTTAGTAGTCATGGCTGAAATCATGGAACACGTTAACAAAATGCTCGATGGCCTTAGCAAGGTCTCTAAACAAGTGGATTTTAAAATAAACACGAATAAGCTGAATATCATGTCGAATGTCCATCTCACGCCAATTCCAGTGAAATTAATATCTTTATTTACAAATAAGAATAAACTTGATTTGTTATTAATTATATATATTAATGACAAATAATCGGATGGAAAAATCGGGTGGCGTCGTGACGCGATACAGAGCCGCGCTCCCTTTCGCGAAAATATCTGGGTTCCACGTTGTCTGCGTGGTTTTCATACAGACAAAAAAGGGGTATAATTAATAATAATAATTAATTAATAGGACAATCACTACGGTCGAGCCGGCCCTTTCATACCGAAGCGTGGCTCTCCCGCGGTACCTAAGTATTAAAAGCCATAAACCTGAATCAAACTTATAAAAGACTTATTCCTCGAAGATACTTAAGCTGGGCCTTGCTAACAATTTTATGTTGCATCCCATAGGTATGTAATCGGAAATTGACTTCATAATTATTTTAAAAATAAATTACAACAATTTACGAGTTGTTACCTGTGAAACATCTTTTATTTCGTACACACAAATTACGTATCAATTGTATTGCAGCATTATATCTAGTCAAATGAAAGAGGGCGGAACCAATCAGTGTAAAAGCTAAGGTCGGACCCAAACAAAGCCCACAAATACTAAATAAAGGTTTCTTTAGACCCAACACACGTGATATCTATTTTACCAAGATTTTACCTAACAAGAAAAGCTCTCAAGGATTGAATCTTTAAGTAGGATAAAAGGATTGTGGCTGAGGTTGTATTCTTTTCAAATCAACGGCTGAATACATTACAGGAATAATATAATGTAAAATAATAATTAGTGTATAATATATTGCCTTAATATAATTATAGAGCACATATAGCGACATAACTGTGGACACTGGACAACATATAATTCCTAACCAGTTCTGTTTATTTTTTATATCTATACTCGTAGTTTTATACTATTACGTCAGAAGATTTTGAGGTACCTAAACCAAACATCATTAGATGTGCTCTTGCGAATTGCACGTAGAATAAGCTTACTATGTATATATAATTCATTTATATATAGGTAAATACCACCCCAATGATTTTAAACGAAAGTTTGCGAATATCGTCCCCCGACCATTTCATAATTATATAGATACAAATACTTACACAATCAATACATAAGTCCTACGCATACATTTCAAACATTTTTATTCTTTTTGAACACAAAGTTATATTTTTTAAAGTTCTAACTTTTAACAGATTGGTAAAATATATGAATTTTGGTTTTGAAATCCCCTTGGGGTTTGTCCATATTTATAATAATCTGTGTACATAAACAATGTAATTATTGAGTATTAAGAAAAAAGTTCTAAAAAATATAGGGGCAACACTATTTTCACTTTTTTAAATAATTTAGGTATTAAGGAATAATGTATTTCTTGTTTGTTCAGTAAATAGAAAGTACTACGGGTGAAGCCTTTTATCGAATATAAAACTGCGAAAAATGAAATGAAATGAAAATGCGTGTATCACAATTTTGTGTTAATCTTAACGTATTCTAATACTTTCTAGGCTATCCGTACACGTCGGTATGATAGACGTATTGTAAGTGAATGAAAACATTACGACATATTTTTATATTTCAATATATTTTCTACCGTTGAAAATACGTTCTCACATACGCTACAAATAGTTAGATAAACTTTAACACCGCCTTTCAAAGGTCTAACTGCTTCGTCTACGTTAGATTCCGCCTGTATGCAAATGTGGCGGAAAAGCCTCCGGCAAGGCGAAAAGGGGCCTGCGAGCAGAAGTGAGAAGGAAGTAAGCACAGACCGCTGGGTCAACACAGGCGTGAACGTATTTTTTGCCTCGTCAAAGTAAAATTAACGCGTTAGACTTGCAAATCATTCTGCGACAAAGAAATGACAAGGAACCACGGCGATAGCTTTGTGGATTTTTCTCATAACGTCCATTATCTCGTTTGTTTCTTTTTTACGTAAATGGTACTTCCTACTTAATATTAAGGCCACAGAAATCAGTTTTATTTTCTCTTTGGAATGACTTTCTTAAAAGCAAAAACAATATGGATTAACGTGCCCAGCAAATATCGAAGAACGAATGTTATGAACAATACGCAGCATACACCCAGTATTAAGCATTGTTTTTACATAAATACAAAAACAATTGAAATGTTACTTATGCTACGGACCAAACACTACATAATCTATAGGTAAAATCTAAGAGTTGAGGCTAATAGTTATATATAATCGCTCAACTGTTGATCTTTTTCAGCCCGTTAGTGGTACAACAAAAATTAAAGCGAGTTTATTTATAAAATGAGTTAAATACATACCTTTAAATGTTTGCGGCTGACTGGGATTTCTGGTGCTGACAGCTTTCACGGTTACTCCCGGTCCCCCATACTGGATATCGGTAACAGCCGTTCCCAATCTGATGTCCAAGCCATCAGAAAGTGCAACCGGTACGCAAGAATAGCCATTGCGAACTGAAACAATAAAATATTATTGAATATCTTAATGGTGTAAAATAATATAATACATTATATGTTTATAAGGTGTACACAAACTCTTATAATTATATAAAATATTCATTTGCAAAAGCATATTATAATGATGGACATGATGGTACAAAATTGTTTATACAGCAGAAAAATAAACAGAGACGAAATTTATATTGAGATAGTGTAGCCATGTACAGCAGTGGACTGCAACGGGCTAATAATGATGATGATATCTGAGTATGCATGGGATTACCTGCAGCTTGCCTTAACTGTTGATAAATTTTATTATTAATGTAGCTTAACCAATTGAACTTATTAAAAATGCGTTTACAAAATTAGTTAATTTAACACTAACAAATTCACGAGGATAATACTACTAAAATCTTTTCTATCACAGTTGTTCATGTCAAAATCAATGTTTCTTGTTCACGATAGTCATGCAACCAGTGTGAGTTCACATTCTTCGTTAGTAGTTCTATATTACTCACTAGCTTTTAGACGCGGCTTCGCTCACGCAGACTTTCATCCCCTGATTTACCCGTTAGGGGTGGAATTTCTAAAATTCCTTTCTTGGTGCTCACTTACGTTACACGAAGAACCTACATGTAAAATTTTTGGATTCTAGCTTTAGCGGTTTGGGCAGTGCGTTGATCTCTGGGTATGTCAGTCAGCCATTCAGTCGCATTCCTGTTTTATTCCTCATACCAAAGTCAACTACCGAATTACTAGAATATTATTTAAGGAGTTCAAGGTATACATAGATTAGATGTAATAAACAAATACACAAGACTTGTATAACATAATTATACGTTATTTATTTGAAAAAATATATAAAGACTAGCTTTTACATGCGGCTTCGCTCACGCAGACTTTCGTCCCCTGATTTACCCCCTTAGGAGTGGAATTTCAAAAATTCCTTTCTTAGTGCTCACTTACGTTATATAAAGAACCTAAATGCAAAATTTCAGGATTCTAGCTTCAGCGGTTTGGGCTGTGCGTTGATCTCTGGATATGTCAGTCAGTCAGTAAGTCAGTCAGTTACCTTACTGTTTTATGTATTATACATATATAGATATATTTCTTTGAATATTTATTCATTTTTAAAATAATGTGCAGTAGACGGAGGCACTTTCCGAAATAGGTAAATTCCTCATAGTTTTAAACCATTTAAGGTGTTAGCCTAGCCCGCGCGCCCATTGTTACGGGCAATATTGCTCGAACAAGCTGCCCGAAACAAAAGTACCATAATAGGAGACTGCGAAAATGTGTAGACAGATTTACACTGCAAACAATTGCACTATCGTAACCGTATTCGATGTTAATGTGATCTAGATAGGAGTTAAAAACACATTTCAATAATACTAATATAATGTTAACAATTGCATTCGCTTAATGTTGTATTGCACATCAGCCTTGAAACTTTATTGTTTTATTATACTGACATTGTCGATTTTATTTGGGAAACATTTTGATTAAAAATAATATCATTTTCTATTGCTATTTTTCTATTGTATGCCGAATAAATCCATTGTGCAAATAACCATTTCATATTCTTTTTCGTACTGAAAAACTGATCTCAGATTTGGTGAAACGCTTGCTTTGAAAAGGACTTTTTAATTGAAATAAATAAATAAATATTTCGGACATCTAACACTCAACGCCGTCTAGTCCCAAGCTAAGCAGAGCTTGTGTTATGGGTACTAGACAACTAATATTAATACATATATACTTTTTTGTAAATACATACATATTATACATAGAAAACATCCAAACTCCGAAACAAATATTACCAGATCATGCAAACATTTGGTCCGACTCGGGAATCGAACCCGAGCGCTCAAGCACAGCAGTCGCATACGCTACCACTGCGCTACCGAGGCAGTCAAAACCTTTTACTATTGTTTTCGTACTATTGCGTTACATTGCGTTG
This sequence comes from Diaphora mendica, assembly GCA_949125395.1. Lineage (NCBI taxonomy): Eukaryota > Metazoa > Arthropoda > Insecta > Lepidoptera > Erebidae > Diaphora > Diaphora mendica. Next base: position 28,756,427 of record OX421311.1, read on the forward strand.
AAATTGTACCTCCATTTTAGACTTAAGGATCCGAAAGCTAGAATCTTGGAACTTACTAATATTTTTTTACCTTAACCGTGATAAATCGAGTAAAAAATTGTGGAAAAAAAATAAGAGTGGCGTAATTTGATATCCGCACGCGCCCCTAAGAAAATGCGTCAACCCATAGAAATCAAGGTACATTGTACAAATAAATTAATATATAATAGAGTTCCTTTTAACGGAACCTTAAAACCTACTGTCCGTGTAAAACACTCTAAGATAGAGGAAATTGTGTTAAGATTTATTTTAAACTTTAACTCGAATAACGCACTCACCGAACATTAAAACCAGCGCGTATAGGCCGGATTAACTAGGAGACTGCATTTGGTTACTTCCAAAGAGCTCATTTTAGTTTCCACCTGGAGTGCATCACAAACATTGTAACATTTAATGTTGTTAGTACGCTTTACTGCTCTAATGCAACACGAGCTTTACTACCTACTTCAGATACAGACTACAGTTTTTAGGGTTCCGTGCCAAAGGCAAAAAAGAAACCCTTATAGATTCGTCATGTCTGTCTGTCTGTCCGTCCGTCTGTCTGTCTGTCTGTCCGTCCGTATGTCACAGCCACTTTTTTCCGAAACTATAAGAACTATACTGTTGAAACTTGGTAAGTAGATGTATTCTATGAACCGCATTAAGATTTTCACACAAAAATTAAAAAAAACAATTAATTTTAGGGGTACCCATACTTAAACTGAAACTCAAAAATTTTTTTTTTCATCAAACCCATACGTGTGGGTTCCTATCTATGGATAGGTCTTCAAAAATGATATTGAGGTTTCTAATATCATTTTTTTCTAAACTGAATAGTTTGCGCGAGAGACACTTCCAAAGTGGTAACATGTGTCCCCCCCCCCCTGTAACTTCTAAAATAAGAGAATGATAAAACTAAAAAAAATATAATGATGTACATTACCATGCAAACTTCCACCGAAAATTGGTTTGAACGACATCTAGTAAGTAGTTTTTTTTTAATAAGTAATAAATCGTAAACCGCAAAAATAACACTTGACAAACAAAATATATGTTGATCCCTAGACACATATGTTGATCCCTAGACACTTTTGATGTGTGTATATACCTATTTAGTTTGGTCATAAATATCCACTGCTACTATCTCTACAATGCAATGCTTGTATTAGTCACATCAAGCTGATCTATGTCAGCGGCGTGATTCTCGATCACGGGACGCTGGCAGTTAATGTGATTTATTAGCTGAACAGCTATCCCAACCAGACTATGCCTCAAACAACGTTACCATCGTTTTTGTAAGCTTGTACGATCTTGCATCAACGGAATTTATAGCAATTTGTTTTTGGAGGGATTATTTAAGACAAAAAAAACACAAACACGATGAAACAAGAAGGTCTCAAAAAGATTTTTCTCCACCCTATAAATCGCAGCAAAATAATCGAATGACAAGAAAGATCATCAAAATTAGTGAAGGTCTGAAACTACTTAAAAATCTTTAATATTATCTTTATCTATATCTATAAAAACTAGCTTTTACACGCGGCTTCGTGCAAGCAGACTTTTATCGCCTGATTTACCCCCTTAGGGGTGGAATTATAAAATTCCTTTTTTATTGCTCATATTGCTAAAATTTCAGGATTCTAGGTTCAGCGGTTTGGGCTGTGCGTTGATCTCTGGATATGTCAGTCACCTTCCTCTTTTGCCGAAGATAGATGAATCGCCAAAATGTATGTACGCGCATAACTTCCGATCGGCTACACCAAATTAAATAATTCTTTTTTTTATGTGTTCGTTATTGTTAGACAAGGTTTGTGTACAAGAAAAATTAAAAGATAACTGGAAAGGTTTTTTTTTTGTCCGCGACGGGAAACTGAGACAGATATGTAAATATGGCGGTACGAAGTTCGCCGGGTCAGCTAGTTTAATACAACTAAGAAAGAGAAGGAAAATTTGATCCTACAACCCCTGTACTAACCCAAATGACCACTGTGGTACAGATTTTTTAGGAGAGGCCTACGTCCAGCAGATGATCATAAAAAACTGTGGATGATTTAATTAATATTTAATTTAAAAACAAGCAATATCACTTTGAAACGTTTTAAATGATGATAGATAAGTGAAGATCATTCCGCAACAGCTTATTAGATTTTTGTAAATATTTTATTTAATATCCACTTATTTTAATATAGTGAGCCCTAAAATTATAAACTACAAATATTTACATTCAGATTACTAATAATTATTAAATAAAGTTTAGAACACAACACAAAATTTCGTTTTTGTACGATTCATGACCAATTAAAGTTATCACATTAGGAATAACTGTCAGCCCAATACTGAGACACAGCTCGCCTTACCAAAAACCACGGTGGTATAATAGCCCGATGGGGTTTCCATATTCACAATAAAAAGCGTAGGTATAACGGGTGAACAATAAATATACCCATTTCATAGTAACAAAGAAATTTTATAAAAGAACCGCGCAGACGATGCAACAATAAATTTTGTTTGCTCATAATAAAATAAAAATTATATTTTAAACGGGTTACTAGCATAGCATAAACAATTGAGTTATTAACACATTTTCATCTATAACACAAACTTGTTTGTACATCGACTATTAGCTAACTTTACTGTTTATATTTCCACGTAAATGTTACATCGATACTTTGTCATTGGAATGAGGTATCCACATTGATTACACTCACGAAACGGAGAAGTAACAATTCATTCTGAATGCATCCCACACAACTTTGCGAGTATCGCAATAACGTCTGTGCAACTTTGTGAAATATCAAAAGCGTACGGTATCTAACGCGACGAGTTAAATAGCAAAAGTTCAGCGTTCTAGCTCATTGCTTGTGTGTAAAACTGTGGAATCTTGCATGATGCCGCCTCAGTGTCGGATGTGTGTGGATATCGTGTTCGGTCGTCGAATAAAAAAATCGATAAGGACAACCAAACCTTTAGATAAATGGTCTAGATGCAGAAGGCTTTTAGTACAGTAATATACCTGTATAACACAAGCGTTTGTAGTGTTTGTGCTCCGACATACTTAGGCCAAAACCTGCTTGCTAAGGAGAAGCCTATATCCGGCAGTGGACTGCTGAAGGTTGATGATAATGATGATGGCAGTACCCACAGACATTTAAAGTTAGGGGAATATTGGCAGTATTTGCGCGGGAAATGTCGATATGTTGTTTCACTATTCATTCATTTTGCATTATTGCATTATTTGTATTCGCAATTAGTATTGTGACCTCTACTCTTGGATTTTGCTTATGCTTTGCATTAGGCATAGTAGTCACTTTGGCAGGCTCATTTACATATAAAAAATTTAACTTTTCAATACAATTTTAAAACCTTATTATAAATTTGGGTCGCTGCTAGCCTGTATTCCAAGGGTGAAGCCAACGATTAATATTTCTTTTAAAATTTTAAATAGAGCTAATTCTCACTAAAAATTACTCCATTATAATATAAATGGGCATTGCTATAAAGATGGGTAAATATTTCGTTTTACGACTTGAGGTTAATCCAGGAGATAGGAAATAAATGTGACTGTGAATGTGAATATTTGCAGAAATGAAATTATAATTCACTACCCGCCGTAACGACTAAAGATAAGTTTGCTTTATGTTATACTGTATAGTGTTTAATTTACGATTGCCGATTTTAATTCAGGAATTGGCCCATTAACACGACGCTTGGAAAAATACACAGCAATTCGTTGCTTAAATAACATTAAATTAAACGTAATTTGAATAATTTTACGTGGCGGTGAACACAAATAGCTGTAATTAAAGGTACACGTATATTTCGTGAGTTGTGCCAAACTGAAAACAAAGGACGGCGGAAACGCTTAGTGAGCACGATCACCGAGCACAAGTTCTTTTATGTATCTTTGTACAATAATATTCTAACATGATATGGATTGTGTAAAAACCAAGCTTCACAGGCCATCGAACCGGAGGCGAGTCGCCATAGCGTCTTTTCGCGATGCAAAACAGTCTGTTATTTTTTGCGAGAGGAAATCTTCACATATACATATTTTAGACTCACATATTAAAACAATCACCTATCATTACGAGCTCACGCAAAAAGCAAAATAAAACAGTCATAAATCCACACACACAATCTGTATCATAACAGTGTAATGCATAGGCCCGTTTGGACTTCTATTCTAACAGAGGGGAACGCCTGCGTATGGCTATTCTTTCTTTTATTGAATAGGTTGCAAACGAACAGACAGATCGCCTGATGGTAAGCGATTACCGCCGCCAATGGACACCCGCAACATCAGAGGCGTCACAAGTGCGTTTGCTGGCCTTTGGGGTTGGAGGGGGATGGGGGGAGGGGAGGGGTTGGGATATGGGCCTCCAGTATCTTGACTCACTCGGTGAAACACAGCGCAAGCGCTGTTTCACACCGGTTTTCTGTGAGGCCGTGGTATCACTCCGGTCGAGCCGGCCCATGCATGCCGAAGCGTGGCTCTCCCACGGTAATACCATGTAGCTCTATTTGCAAAACTATTACGGAGGAGTAAATAAAAATTCCTTCACTGCTACCTTTTAAGCTTGAAGCTGTTATATTGCGTATGTTAATTATTTTAATGGTGACATGACTTCTAGTGAATAATCAATTAACAACCTGAATTCACATCTTAAACAATTTAAGTACAGTCCTCCAATCGATTGCTGATTACTATTTACACATTAAACAATTTGATTCAACTTTTGAATATTAAATTTTAATTATATTAAGTCAAAGTGTCAGAACACTTGAATTAAGTGAATATTTATTTGAGTGTTATTGACCTCAATATTTGCATTCTATTAAATAGTCAAAGGACTGAATATTATTATTTGTGGAAGGTTCGTGTGATAGTTCGATTACAAAAGAATCTCGTGATCCAATAATATAATCATAAAATTTTAATAAAAGTACCTGAAAAGATACATAGTTTTAATTCAGAATGGAATACTTTGTAACAATACTGCATTGATCAAAGTTATGAAGAACACTTTGTACTTTCAGATATTTTTTTTAAACCACAAACTAGAGGCACTAGCCACTAAAAAGAGTTACAAATTAAATTTCAAAGTAATAGAGACGACAGTTTAAAATAAAATGTCGGGTAAACATTTCTTTTCAGTGTATAATTTGTCCATTATTGTGACTTTATGACTGCGACTGCGACAAAATCCAGCGATTTGTCACTTAATAACAGGCGGCCTGTTTTACGGGGCTCCTGTACTCTGCCGATAATAAATTTTGTTTTCACAAAAACGTATTAGGTCTAAAAATTTATTATAAGACTTTATAGCCGACTTTATCAAATGGAATTACACAGGAATACCAACGGGTCAAATCGTAAAGTCTTTACAATACTCGGATTTTTAATGGGAGTTGGCACTTAATCATTCAACTTTATGAAACCACGTTTCCTACGTTTTCACGTTAGGTTTTATGTTAGGCATTAACGACTAATATGTTAATATATCTAGCAATATGAACAACAATTCATGCAAACATTGTTCATTGACGCTTTCCTTAAAAAACATTACATTGCTGATTCCAACCCACGAAAACCCCGATATAATGAATCAATATTATTTTAACGTATTTTATACCCGATTGTGGCGAAGCCAAAAGGAAGGTTCTCGTTTTGGCATCTATGTATGTTTGTGTGTTCCACCGTAGCGTCTAAACTATCTCCCGCACTAGGAAAATCCTGTGTCCCGGGGGACTTTACTAACATGCATGAAACGGACACAAAGAACACCCATATTTAGAACAACAATTTGTGGATCACACAAAGTTCTGTTCCATGTAGGATTTGAACCCACAACACTTGGCGAAAATAGGAAATGACGTGCGCCGCTTAAACCACTAGGCCACATGTGTAGTCACGGTATGCAGGCGTGCAATGGTTGGGGTGTCAATACATTCGTAATAATGGCTCGGGTGATATAGGCTTTTACGTAGTCAGGTTCTTTAAACTTTTTCTTATTAGGACTTTTTTACTTTGAATAATAAAATAGCGAGAAAATAAAAACCGATTTCTACTTACATTTTTTCTTTATACTTTGTTTATTTAAAGGGCAGTATTTTATTCTATGGCTAATTAAAGAGTCGGCGATACCATAACACTTAAGTTATCCAATAATGCTACGAGGTCTAATATGTAAGTCCTTTTTATTCAACACCCATATTTTTATGAATTTATATTTAGATTGATGATCACTTATATTTATTGACAGGTATTTTTTTACCTTGTTATTGTAGGGGCCAACTGATACAACAGCTAATCATTCAAATTGTGATGTATATATTAGCATTTCTTAATACCAAGAAAACCCAAATGTCAAAGTCATGTTTCAGTGCCGTATTCCATTTGAGTGAGGCCCGTGCCATACATTATCGACAAGACGCCTGAGATGTAATTTCACAATGAATAGTCATAAGAAACAGCCATGTTAATTACGACCTGAAAGTACAATAAAAGTTGACATGCGACATTAACAAATTCAATTTCTACGTAAGATGAAAGTGAACGAGATGTAAAAGATGTCATAAGATGAACTGACTCCACTCAACTTTGAAACAAGAAATATATCGTAAATAAAATGTAATTAGTGTATATACGTTAGGCTAATCGAGCGTTTGACGAGGGTCGACTGAGGTCGTAGCGTGGCTGCACACTCCCGGCTGCCGAGCGCCGGAAAGGTTCTACAACTCAAGTCATTATTCGGACAGACGCGCTCTGACGCCTTTTAGCCCTTTGACGTGGAAAGACCCTATTAGCATTGAGCGGCTTGTTGATCTGGGCTGTTAATTACTGACCTCTATTTACCTTTTAATAAAACTGTCTGTGCGTGACGATTGACATTCGAGGGCCAGAATACGAAAAGTATCATAAAAATCATCAAAGTAATATTTTTGACAATAAAAAAGACTGCTATCGCTGATAATTTAAGATGAATTTAATTAGCAAAGAATCCGAGTCGAAGATATTCAAATGAAGAATGAGCACAATTCGGGACAAGGATATAACCCGAAATCAAGGCAGCGGAATCGACGAATAAAACTGTTGATTACGTACCGTGCAAAGTTACGCTCCGTCGATCGGAATTTTATTTACTTGCTCGTTCGAAAAACAAATATGATGGCTTTTAATTTATGAGCGCGTCCGAGGCGCCTGATGTTACAGTCATTTAAATGAACGTTCCAATACATATCTATATCTTTTTTTTTTAACTTTCATGGTCAGTAACATTAAAATAGAATTTTGCAGGATTGCTACCATGTACCTTTCATGATCATGGCGCTTGCAACAGCGCTGAAATATCGGATACTTACTAACAAAACACTAACAAAGGTACATGGTAGCAATCCCGCAGATTTCTATATCTGTCTTAAATTCGTTATCAAATTTTATAGGAATATTTCATTTACTCCGTTATTACGTAGTGCGACCCAATATAAAAGTATTAAAACCTGTCAAATTAAGCGTAATGATTGCATTACTACATATTATGTGGGTATTACGTGAAAAAAGTTTTATTCGAAAATCTACAAAATGAAGTCAATTAAGAAAATGTATTTATACTATAAAACGGTAATTTCATACTTTATCACCAAGTTATCTAAGAGCACATTATAAAAAGCTCTAAACAATTACATAAAAAGTATTAGGGTTTTAAATATGACAGGGAAGTACATAACACTACTTGTAACAGGGAGGAAGAATCTCATTTTTGCTCGTCTTGTATCTTGTGAATGCAATGTCATGATTTAGATCATAATATTTTATAGGAACACACTCACACACACACGAACAACTTTTTTCTTTCATGAAGTTCTTTTAAGAAGTATTTAAATTTGAACGCTACATTTATTGTTACATATGTAAACAAATACTGAGGCTTTTTTTGACAAGGTATCAAGTACAATCGACTAAGTACTTTATTTGTTTAAGTGATTTTATAATACATATATAAGTGTACATTTCTTTTTAAGTAGATCACTCATGCGCGTACCTCGCGCTCCTGGATTGCTATACGCTGATGATTTTATGCAACATGACACTACTTTACAGATTTCAGATAATAAGAGCACCGTGGACAGATATCTTGAAGCCACTTAGCATATAAAGTGACTGCCGTCTCATAACGTTTAATGGCTCGACTTATTGGATATAATGTGGATGAAAAGGAGAAATGTGGTTTTAATATTGTGTTGTTTTGTTGTCTACACTATCTTTTAATAATTTTTTGAGACTCACATACTAATATAACCATCTATCTATTGCCAATAATAATATCATTGCAATAGTAATGGTGGTAATATTAAAAGCCGTCCGGTGACAGGTTACGGAGGGATTCCCGTGGGAGAGCCACGCTTCGGCATGTATAGGCCGGCTCGAACAGAAAACCGGTGTGAAATAGTGCTTGCGCTGTGTTTCACCGTGTGAGTGAGGATACCGGCGGCCCATACCCCAACCCTATCACCGCCCCATCCTCCCCCTATCCCCTCAAACGCCGGCAACGCACTTGTGATGCCTCTGGTGTTGCAGGTGTCCATGGGCGGCGGTAATCGCTTAGAATCAGGCAATACGTTTGCTCGTTTGCCAGCCTATTCCATAAAAAAAAGGAAACAGAGTGTCACCGCCACTAATCATCCCGTGGGTGTCGTAAGAGGCAGTTAGAACACTACACAGAATAACAGATTTTTTATTACTAATACAGAATTTATTAATAATATTCAAGTGTGCAATAGAAAATTAATAACTTTACCACAATCGAGAAAACCTATTTTATTTTGAGTTAGATTTTTGTGACTTACATTTTCCTTTTTAAATTAGTATCTAACTTTTACTATAATAGGTAAGTAAATTATGTAGGATTTAAAACAAAAAGCTACTGAGCAGTGAAATAACTATGCACATAAAATAAAGTAAATGAAAAATTTACCAACCTAATTAAAAGTAACGAATGGACATTCGCGTAGGTAAATGGGTAGCAACTAGGCAATTACCGATGTATCTCAATCGGATAATCAAATCCAGCACAATTAACACTGCAGACTCAACATTGTTTACTTAATCAGTTCACCCTTCACTTTACTATAAATTAATTAAGTACTACTTCCAAGATGCGTTTATAATGCGATATATTGTTATACAACAGTGCAAATAATAATGCTATAAACTCTGCATACAAAAACAAATCTAATAAAAACCATTGACTGAAGGATTTACAGACCTAAATAACCCATTGTTAAGTCCTACATCAGTTGTCGATTAGGACCATGGCGTCCTGTCTCAACGCAGTCCAGCCAACTACGTAGGAGATATTGTAGTACACGAGTGTGTGCGCAAACACAGGTGCGCTCTCTGCTCCCTCTTTCCCATAATCCGATGGGACGGTTAACCGACACGACCGGGGAGAGATCAAGCGCAGGACCGACAGCTTTACATGCTTTCCGAGGCACGGAGGTTCAGACTCCAACTTCCATACTCCGAGCTGTTATTAAGTATTTCTATAATCAGAAAACTCAATAACGCTTTTTGGCCCGACCCGGGATTCTAACCCGAGACCTCTTCAACCGCTATACCAACAAAAGCAGACTACATCAGTTGTACAGTAATACTATACCAACTACGTTATTTACTATTATGCAATAGTAAATCATGATTAACTGTAAAGCTGCATACAACCTATTAAACCTCGTCCTAGAAATTGTATCTTTATTCTAACTATCCCTAGGGCTATGTTATCTCCACAACCAGTTATAAGATAGAATATATATATACTGTTATAGCTTCCACTCCACATATTGCCGCTTACGTGTGGATTCATGACGTGCGAAAGGATGGTCGACGGAATTAAAAAGATGCCGAAATCAGATCTTCGCATCGCCTCGAACGTCTCCATCGTCTGACGAATGTCATGAAAGACAAAAAAGGTTTTTGCCTTGTAAATCAGCGCGTCAGTTAAATGTCAGGATCGGACGGCCGCACCATGCAAAGCGAAGATCAGAATGTTTTTACAAATACACTGTTGTGATACAAGATTTAAAAAAGAATATCATCTACATGTCACATCCGATGCAGGTATTACAAGTAACACTTTTACTACACTGTTTAAACAAAGAATATTTTCACATATTTGAAATGTATCTCTCAATATTACTCAGTTATTTCTCGACTTTTTTAATATAATGTTTTCCACCTGCTCTACTAAACACACAATAACACGCATAACAATGTAAATTAATATGTAGCGTATTTGATTACAAAACTCGTACGACATTAAACGATAGCAGACAACGCATTTCAATATAGAGAATCTTGGCAAATATTTGCAACTCAAGGGGTAAGGGATGCTAGCGTACAAAAGCTAACATGGAAGACGCGATTATTACTTACTTTAATACTTTGAGAACAAATATAATATCTTACATTTAGCACACATTGTGTTTTACGAGGTATAGAAGAGTTTGCCCTGTTTGTTAATTTATACCCGACAAATACAAACATTTAGAAAAGTTCCTAAAATATATTTCAATTAACAGTATTTTTTCGAAAAGCAATTAATTTTAACTCACAAAATAGGCATAGAATACTTATGAAATATATCTACAGTGTTTTTATTTCGGCTCGGTGTCTAGGTAAAGTTAATATATGTGAGCAGTGGTATAAATTTGAGTGACTGTATAACGTTCAATAAGTTTACAAATAATAACATTAGGATAACACTTTGAGTTAATTGTATATACATACACGGACAAAATGTCTACTCGAGAGTAGTTTAAAATAAGGATAAAATGTTATTCAATAGCCTAATACTTAGTATAGCCTAATACTCGTAGTACTTTCCCATTGGTTATCGTAATGATTAAGCAAATTTGTATAAGCTCAGTAGATGTAGCACTTCACCCAAAAATATATTGAAAGTCGGCGTCTTTAGGAGCATTTCCATTACATTAGGCAACTAGCTAATCTCACTAAGCAGCTTTTTCCCTTCGCCTAAATTTGGTTAGCTAATATTTGAAAAGTAAAAAAGGCTTTAGATGTGATTAAATAACTTTCACTGCAAATTTTAGTTTTTTTATAAATAGGTCAGTTCATTATCTATTTCGGAAGTTGCGGTTTAACGAATCATATATTTATCGATCCAATTAGACATCGAGTAATTAAATCGTTACTACAAATGTGATTGTAAAATATATCTGAAACAGCGACCTGTATGCGTAGAGTTACATCTGCTTTAGATTGGCTTCTGATGTTGATTTGCTAAGTATTTAATATCCATATACACAGATAGTGTGTTTTAGAATAAACAATACATTTAAAACAAATTGCTATCAGCTCATCAATGTGGTGATGGTTCTAGCGGTGATGGTTTAAATGATTTGGACGAAAGAATATTGACACAGACTAGCAACTCTTTGTAGTCCTCTACAGGATGGTAATACTAAACCATCTACTACTACACTGTTGTGTGAATCTAGTTTACCAAGCCTGCGGGAGTGTTGTATTTATATGCAATAAATCAGAAGGCTTATCGTTTTACGCGACCGAAGCGTCCCGTCCTAGTATTGTGGTGCAGTACGTAAAATATGCAAGTGACTTTTATTTGCAAATCGTTGATAGTCGTATTGTTTTTAAATCTTAGTGATACAGAGTGCAAATTGGAAACAAATAAGCAGCCGTGTCACCTGATGGTAAGTGACTCTCGTCACTAATGCACACCTGCAGTTCAAGAGCAACGGTGCATTTCTCTACGAGTCCGTGGTATGACTCTGATTCAGCCAGCTTGTATGTGCCGGTAGGTCAGTTTGCCTGTTACAAGAAATGAAGATTATAATGGTGAAATGCACATCCATAAATATACAAATATTTTTGTACTATTTTAATGAGCTGCAAAAAAGTCGCTAGAAGAAATAATTTTCCAAAACTACAGAACATAATTAGTGTTAATTGTACTAAACTATTACGTAATACCACGTGTCCCAAAATTCAACGATAAGCGGGCGCCAAAAGGTAGACCTGCTCATGAGTACATAAGGAAAAACAATAAAAAAAATATACCTAGTTTTTTTTAGTTACAAGAAAAATTTTGAATTTCTTTGAAAATTTACACCCTTCATGATATTTTGAAGGACCACGATGACAATTTTTGTGTAACGTTTTTTGTGTAAAAACTGCGGGCAATTTGGTGTTTTTAAGAGTTGTGGTGAATAGTAGCACTATTTAGGTACAAGATAAAAAAAATCTTAAGCATATTTGAGAAATTGTCATCGTGGTCGTTCAAAATATCATGAAAGGTATAAATTTTCAAAGGTATAAATTTTCAAAGAAATTCTTGTAACTAAAAAAAAAACAAGGTATATTTTTTTATTTTTTTCCTTATGTACTCATTAGCAGGTCTACCTTTAGGCGCCCGCTTATCGTTGAATTGTGGGACACCCTGTATATCCAGCAGTGAACTGTTAATGGCCGTGGATAGTGATTATTGCAATTTCCAATCTTAACGAGGTAGTTTACTGTTTGTCTATATTTTTGTAACATTTTTCAATTATACCATTTTAAGGGCACAATAAAAAAAAATCATCAAAATCGGTTCATCCAGTCGAAAGTTATGAGGTAACAAACATAAAAAAAAAACAGTCCAATTGAGAACCTCATCCTTTAAAAAGAGCTTTATGTATATAATTCACACGTCTTGCCTTTTGAATATCAAAGTCATAGAGCCAACATTATCTAATGTTCATAATAAGCTCTAGAAAATTATTATGTACATAATAATACCATATAAGTTATTACAAAGTTATAATATTATTAAATACATTTTTTAGATGAAAACAAAAGCCATTTTTTTTATTAAGCTAGATAAATATTGATAATCAGAGCGATCGTTATAGAACTTAGAGTTAAATATTAATCAACCAAGTGACCAGTGATCCAGAACATGTTACTTTCGAAGGCTTGTCAAGATGCTGATTGACAGCCGTCTACCGATTAGATATGCCACGCTATCTTTGACCGGTTGGTCAGGGCCACGGTTTTGTATGTAAATGCACATGTCAATATACAGACAAGCGAGAAGTTTTTCACTACCACGGCTGCTCAAATTCATCGGCTTGAATAAATATATGGAAAACGCAATACTTGTTTTGTCTGGCTGCAATATAAATCTAAGAGGATTTTCTATTTTGTATCGACTTCCACCGACCTCTTAAACATAAAAAATAATATGTTAAATTTAAAATTAAATAGAAGTGTACAATTTTTTTTGTGTACGCCCTGGCCAAAATAACTCTACACTGCCTGATGGAAAGCATAACAGAATCCAAGAGTGGTGGTCACCATACTCATTACGAATGCAGACAATGCAACAATGCAGCATGGTGACCCACACCATGGCGGCCTAGTGATGATTCTTCATCATTGGGCCTCGCACTCACCAACGAAACACGACAGCTGTCATTTTATGGTGATCTTCTGTGCGAGGGTAGTACCGCCCCGGTCGAGCCGGCCCGTTCGTGCTAAAATCAGCGTGGCTATATTACCTCGATACATAGAAAGAACAAGATTTTTTTGACAAACTTTAACTACTGAGAATTGTTTTTTTTAAATTCGAATCAAATCATCAATACTATGCTGATAATAAATGTTATTGAGAACATGTTACTCAGACAAAGATATATCGCACGGCCATCACGAAGTAGAATTTATGGTTTTGGCGTTTGTACCGGTCATCGAAGCAGGCTATTAATTGGCTGACGGACCAAGTTACACGTTCTCAGTATGGGCATTAGGTATGTGTAGCAGTAAAACCAGTCTCGCCCTATAGAGCATTGCAATTACACGTAGCTAGGTGAAGAACGAAGCCCTAGGCGTCACACACCCGCCGACGATCGCAGATTGATATCGCCCTGACACAAAAGAAGAAAACGTTCAGTGAATAATAAAAGTAGGGCCCTTAAATGTTTCATATTATTTTATACGTTTCAAGTTTACAACAGATTCCTACGGATATAATACATACGAATAATGAATAATAAATAAATTTACTTTACAAAACAGGTGTTAGAAATTTAACGTCATTGTAATGGCAACATTTTTGATTGTCATTTTTCTTGTTTGACGTTTTGACGTTGACAGATAGTATTATTGAGACGCTTGGATCGGTCGAGCTGGGCTTCGTAATTGACTGCCGGTTTAAGTTAATTTAATTGAAATTTAGCTAATTGTCTTCAGATTCGGTTCCTTTAGTGGTTTACCGTTATGATTGGTCTGATTTGGACTCGCGAGTTTTAGTAGTCACGTTACCATTAGGCACGATCCGCGATAGTTAAATCAGGTGTGTTATAATTACTAATGTGTTATAAATACTTCGGGAGCCTGTACAGCACTTTAGGATCCGCTGCAGGATCTTTGCGCAGATTACGTAATTTTTTACCCATATCTACGAAGATTGCTCTTTCACAATCCCTTCTTTTCCCCATCCTTGATTATGCTGATGCCAGTTATCTTGATCTCACTGAAGACCAATTAAATAAGCTTGAGCGACTCCAAAATCTCTGTATAAGATTCATATTTGGATTACGCAAATATGATCATGTCTCCGATTATCGTAAACAGCTTAAGTGGTTACCCATCCGCCTTCGCCGGAATTCACACATTCTTTCTCTTCTGTACAATATTCTCTTCAATCCATTTACTCCACGCTATCTGAAATCTCGGTTTAACTTCCTACTTGACTCACATTCTAAATCTTTGAGATCGTCAGGGAATTTGAAATTAAAAATGCCAGGACATGCAACCAAATTCCTAGACCATTCCTTCACTGTACAGGCAGTTCGTTTATGGAACGCCCTCCCAATCGCAATAAGACGTGCGAAAACATTGACTGTCTTTAAGAGACTGGTAAAGGAATATTACTTGGGAGAAGTCAATGTCCCATAGTCTGCTACACTGAGTGGGTCGGGGTATTCACTTTTATGGCTGCATGGAATGTCTGTATGTTTCACTCATCTGTCTGTATGTATTAACACAATCCTTTACACTACGTGTTGCTATTAGTTTATATAATGTGTAAACTTTACCTTAATTTCCTATCCACCAATAATACACCAGGCACTACCATATACTTTTCATCCCTACTCTTCTTTCCATCCCATGGTTGCCTGTAAGATATTGCTTTGAAGCAATAAGGCCGCCACTTGTACATACTTTAGAATAGTTTTAAGTTAACCTTGTAACTACATAAGCTGGTGTACAATAAAGAGATTTATTATTATTATTATTATTATTATTATTATTTAGGAGTCATGTATGTGTGACGACGCAGAGAGAATACTAAGGGCCCTTGGAACGTCGATATCAAGGACTTCACGCATCTCCAGTAAGTGCTTGATACTGCATTAGTTTAGAATAAGAACACGGTGAAACAGCCGTCAGTTCATTGCTCTCGCCAGTGAACTAGTTTTAGCGATTGTATGCTTATAACATGGGCCTATAGGTATTGCAAACGTCACAAGGTGATCGCTGCATTGGCGAGAGGATTGAACATTTTGGTAGCAAAAGGCGTGGTTAACCTCTGAGTTGTGAGCACTAAGAAGTGCTTCAGAAGGTGACACCTCGTTGTTAGGTAGGTAACTATACTGTTCCACTGTCCACATACCTTTGATTTCACTGATATAGTTATTTAAAATAGTATTTAAAACAATTTATTAGCATACTGATTAAATGTAGGTAGGTGACACATTTATTTATTGGTTGAATTGTAAAACTTAATATTAAATATTGATTGTTTGGGACCTTTGGTCCAATAAATTCTAATACAATTAGATTTTGCTAGCCCAAAGACATTATTACTAGAATAATATTGTTTAGTGAAACTTAAATTCAATTTTTAATAAAATTAATTTTATTGTTGGTGGGCATTGATAAAGTGAAACTTGTAGGTAGATATATATCTGAGATTAAGTGAGTGCACAAGCACTTAATAGTAGTTTATATAAAGTACTTAATAGTGCTTAAATAAAGTAGTTTTATAATATAATATATAAAACATTGTAACTTGTAAGTAACGTTCTGCGCTATGTCATTGTCATTGTACCGGGCTAAGATTAGCACGGAATTGAGATGGTTTACATCGGTTCAAGGCCTCCTAGGCCGACCAGATAGACAAGATGCACTGTTGGCTCGAGCTTTGGATGCGCCAGCCCGGCTGGAGGTTATGATGGAAGCGCTTACCAAGGTCGAGGCCCTTGAGGAAAAGAGGGTCAGTGATCAGATGGGGTCCGCGATGCAGGCTGATGTTGACCAGTGCCTCTCAATTGCTGATGACATTCAGCAGCGCATAGCAGAAATAAAGTGCCAGCGCAGAACTGGCTGTGATGAAGAAGTTGTGGAAGGCCCACACTCTCGCGGGGTTGTATCAAAATTGCCTCAGATACAATTACCCAGTTTTGATGGAGAGCTCGGTGAGTGGGTCAGCTTCATCAATTTATTTGACAGTTTGGTCCACTTAAGGGGGGATTTACCTAAAGCCTATAAGATGGCACAACTGATGTCAACTTTGAAGGGAGAGCCTAGGGAACTGGTAGCCCATTTGACGGTGACCGAGGACAATTATGAGATTGCCCGTCAAATGTTGGTAAGGCGATACCACAACAAAAGAAGCTCTATGATGCTCAGCTCAAGAGGCTGTTTAGCATCCCTTCAGTGACTCGGGTCTCTGCCATACAGGCAGAAGTGTTGAACCCGTTATTGAGTGTCACTAGGGCATTAGGAAATTTAGGCTTGCCGGTTGAAGAATGGTCTTACATGTTAGTGTACATAGTACTGTCCCGGCTGCCAGTCGATGTGCAGACCAGATTTGAGCAGCATCACGGTCAGGGTGCAGACAACTTGCCCACCTCTTCTCAACTCATGGAGTTTTTGGAGGAAGAGTTTCGGAGGGCAGAGAACTTGGGTTCGTTCTCGAAGCCCGCTGCGGAGCCACAGAAGGCTACTCGGAGCCCTGTGAGGAGGGGACTTCCGCAGAGAGGGCCAAGGCAGTTGTATGGGCACGTGGGTGCCTCAACATCTGAACGGGATGCCTGCCCATATTGTAAACAGGATGGCCATGGTGTGGCCGCCTGCCTAAGATTTAGGGACCAGAGAGTCCAAGGGCGACGCCAGATCACCAAGCAGCGTGGCTGGTGTTTTTTGTGTCTGGGTCCCCAATTAGCAAGGGATTGCGCTCCGTCCGCAATGTGTAAATTTTGTGGAGGCCACCATCATGAACTGCTCTGCCTGAATAGGCCCGGCCAACATCATGCAGATGGACAGGGCAGGACTCAGGGACGGATGGGGTCAAGTACACAGGGCCGGACTTGGAACCTGGGTCCACGGGACCAGGGCCCCCATAGGGAAGATGTTGGGCCGATGTTCAGGCCTACATCGCGGGGGGTCCCCGACCTATTGGCAGGCCAGTGGAGCCAGCTGGAGCTGGCACGGGCGGGTGTGCGGATGCACCCTCGAGTACGGAGCGGTTAGTTAGAACGCCGCCACGGGTGTCATCGCGCTCGCCGCCGACCACTAGAACGCCGCCTCGTGTGTCATCGCGCTCGCCGAAGACGACGACATTTCGTCGATTTTCGCCGCCCATCATGGAACGCCCTCGGTTGGAACACAACACCCCCCCTATCCGTGGACGGCACCAAGTAGAGCGCCGCGACTGGAGGGGCACTTACAAGGGACCATGGGATCCCTACGTCGGCACTGATATGCCCGGTTGCTCGGGTTATAATGCGTGCAGCCCAATCAAATTCTGGTCCCCAACCGGAGGCTATAGTCTTGCCCACTGCCTCTGTGTGTGTTTGGGGGTTGAATGGCAAGTCAACACACGTTCGCGCCCTGTTGGATTCAGGTGCCCAGGGCTGTATTATGTCGAACGAATTGGCGATTTGGTTGGGCTTGAAACTTACTAGGCATAATAGGAGCATTCGAGGCGTGGGGAATGTCGCGGTAACGAACATCGTTGGGCAAACGACGATTACGTTCTCCTCACGGTTTGACACGATGCGTAGGACATCCGCCCCGGTACTAGTGATGACTGATGTGATGGGACGACACCCTCAGGTGAGGTTGAATTCGGCTGTTCGACTCCTGACATCAGATCTGAAACTGGCGGATCTCGATTTCGACACCCCAGGTACGGTTGACGTGCTACTGGGAGTAGACGTTCTGGGTAAGTTTTTGCTGTCGGATCGGCGAGTCTTGCAGCATGATCGACTCATGGCTGTGGAGACTAAGTTGGGCAATGCGATAATGGGACCGGTATTACCCATGGTTAGACCCATTGAGTCGGATGGTATACTCGTAGGTTCAGCATTATCCGAGACGATGCAAAGGTTTTGGGAGGTCGAGGAGCCCCCCACCGCGCATCGAGTAGACCCAGACGAAGAAGAGTGCGAGTTGTTTTACCAGAATAATACTGGTCGCCTTCGTTCTGGTCGGTTTGTAACTCGGCTCCCCTTCAGGGCAAATAGGCCACTGTTGGGTGAATCTCAGAAGACAGCCGAGACTCGATTCTTGTCGATGGAACGTCGTATGGCTCGGGATGCTGTATTCAAGACCAAATACGTGGACTTCATGAGGGAGTATGAATCTTTGGGACACATGTCTGTGTCGCGTGTGGATTGGAGATCCGAGGATCATTGCTTCCTTCCACATCATGCTGTCCTAAAGACCCCTACTGGAAAAATTAGAGTAGTGTTTGATGGGTCTGCTCCAACTTCGAACGGTATGTCCCTGAACCAATGTTTGCATTCGGGACCGAAGTTGAGTCGGGACGTGTCGGATATCCTCACGAGCTTTCGGAAACACCAGGTAGTTTTTGTTGCTGACATAAGGATGATGTTCAGACAACCGGTGATTCATCCGGAAGACAGGAGGTATCAGCTGATACTATGGCGTGAGTCGTCCCACGAACCTATAAAGGTTTACGAGTTGAGCACAAACACGTACGGTTTGCGTTCTAGTCCCTTCCTCGCGATTCGTACACTGCGGGAGTTAGCGGTACGGGACCGCTTAAACTACCCTAGGGCTGCTGCTATCCTGGAGCAGGATCTTTATGTAGATGATGTCTGCTCAGGGGCAGCCAGTGTCGAGGAAGCGCTTGCTCGCCGGGACGAGCTCATCCAGCTTTTAAAGCGTGGAGGTTACGAGTTGCGGAAATGGATGTCCAATTCTCCTGAGTTAGTGGATCGGTTGCCGGATGAGTTCCAACAGGAAGAACTCAACGAAAGTTTGTCCCAAACCAAAAGTTCAGCTACTGAAGAACAGAGTTCTTCGGTAGCGTCGAGAAAAGAGACATCAGCATAGTCAAGAAGGGGAAGGAGAAGGGTTTGAGAGAGAAGTACTTTAGTGTGAAAAGGTAGAAAATTTTGAAGTCGTTTGAGGGAGTGATATGATCCAAAAAGTCTTTTACTAACTTCTGTTACATGTATGGTCCATGATAAGTTGCAGTCCATGAAAACACCAAGATTTTTAACTTGAGGCGAATATGGTATAACAGTTTGATTATACATGACTGAAGGAAGCGAAGTGTGGTCAAGCCTACCATACATATACCTGCCACCAATAATGATAGCTTGAGATTTTGCAGGGTTGACAAGCAACCCAAACGATTTTGCCCATGAACAGATGTTGAGTAGATCATTATTGATGGCAGTGACAGCCTCATTAAGTTCCTCAACTTTGAAATGGCGGTACAACTGCAAATCGTCTGCGTAAAGATGATAACGAAAAGTAATAACATTGGTGACAGCATTTATGAAAATGGAGAAGAGTAGAGGAGATAATACGCCACCTTGGGGCAGACCCGCAGTTAGGTCACTCCAATTGGAGTATGTCTCTTCCGAGCGAACCACTTGCGATCGTCCCCGAAGATAAGAACTAAACCAAGCAATTACAGGATCAGAAACATTCAGAGACGAAAGGATGCCTAAGAGTATGTCAAAATCAACAGAGTTAAAGGCACTGCTGAAGTCCAGTAATATCAAAACTGTTAGTTGTTTATTTTCTACAGCTAATCGAATGTCATCTGTAATTTTAACTAATGCGGTGGTAGTGCTATGTCCAGAGCGAAAACCAGATTGATATGGACTCAGCAGGTCATTAGAGGAAAGATAACTGTTAAGTTGATTCCTGACAATTCCCTCAAGCACATTAGAAAGAAACGGGAGAATGGATATTGGACGAAAATGAGATGCTAAGGATGGGTTTGCAGTTTTAGGAAGAGGGATAACCTGAATGATGAATTAGTTAACCATCAGTTATGATGGGGCCCTCCTTGGCTGGCAAGGAAGGAATCGGATTGGCCCCTTAACAACGCGAAATTGCCTATGGACTGTGGTATAATGGCAGCCGTGTATGTGACCCAGGAGGTCCAGGAGACTGACGCGAGTTTCCTGATTGAGCGGTATAGCTCTCTTGATAAATTGATCAATGTCAATTGTTGGATAAGAAGATTCGTTCGGAATTGTCGCACTCCCCGCGAACAGCGACAGCTAAGCCCAATTCTGTCACCGGCAGAGCGAAATGAGTCGCTTCTGAATTTGATCCGGTTGGTACAGTCTTCGAACTTTGGAGCAGAATTGGAGAGTCTACGAACTGGGCGTTCTAAATTGAAGGGTGCTGTCGCGCGTCTCAACCCGTTTATAGATTCGGCCGGGTTGCTTCGGGTAGGAGGAAGATTGCGCAATGCGAATCTGCCGTATTCGGCTCGTCACCCCCTACTGCTCCTCAAGGGAGGGCAGTTGGTTGAGTTGTTGGTGACTGATCGGCATGTTAAAAACGCTCATGCAGGTTGTAACGCCTTGTTGACTACACTCCAGAGGGAGTTTTGGATTTTGTCTGGGCGTCGTACCATACGGAACATCGTGTTTCGGTGCATGCCTTGTTATAGGAGCAAGGCTGCCACGATGCAGCCTCACATGGGGGATCTGCCCCCTGATCGAGCGAATGAGGCTAGGCCATGGGCTGGTGTTGGTACAGACTTTGCGGGCCCATTCTTAGTAAAAAGCTCGCGGCTGCGGAACGCGAAACAGTACAAGGCGTACCTTTGTGTGTTCGTCTGTTTATCCACCAAGGCGGTGCATCTCGAGCTCGTTGCTGACCTCACGACGGAAGCTTTTATAGCGTGCTTGGACAGATTCGTTTCCCGAAGGGGACTGCCAGCACTGATTCGTTCCGATAACGGAACCAACTTCGCAGGTGCAGAACGATACTTGCGAGATGTAGTTAGGTTTTTAAATGAAAACAAAGTGGATATTGGAACAGCCCTCTCCCGTCGGTGTATACAATGGACCTTCAGTCCACCAGGTTGCCCCCACTGGGGCGGGATTTTTGAAGCCATAGTTAAGTCAGCTAAGACACATTTAGGGCGTATTGTAGGTCAGACCGCGCTGACATTTGAGGAACTCGCGACGTTGTTTTGTAAGATCGAAGCCGTTCTCAACTCGCGACCGTTGTGTCCGCTCAGCTCGGATCCAAATGACCTGGAGGCGTTGACTCCAGGCCATTTCTTAATTGGTCAGCCACTTAACACGCTGCCCGAACACCCGTACGAAGGTGTGAAATTGTTTCGGTTGTCTCGGTATCAGATGTTGCAGCAGTTTTCACAGAATTTTTGGAAACGATGGTCTCTGGAGTATCTGCACATTCTGCAACAGCGCCTTAAGTGGACTGACAAAACTAGCCCCCCTAGTGTTGGTGACCTCGTGCTGGTTAAGGATGCTAACCTACCGCCACTGCGTTGGCGCCGGGGGCGCATTGTTAACTTGTTCCCTGGTAAGGATGGGACCTCCCCGGTCCGCAGAGGTTCTAGTTGGGGACTCAGTTATCAAACGAGCGGTAGCAACGTTATCTCGCCTGCCTGTAGATTAGGGAACAGGTACGGACCTGTTCGGGCGGGTGACTGTTAGAAATTTAACGTCATTGTAATGGCAACATTTCTGATTGTCATTCTTCTTGTTTGACGTATTTTCAGAAAGTTTTATAGGTGAATTTGAAATAAATTTTATAGTAAAATTGAATTGTACTGGCGTTTTTATGCAACTCTACATGAATATACTATTTGACTAATTGATTAGAATCAAATCACAATTCAGAAAGCTTGCTCAGCTTCTAACTTCAGCTTAAATTTTACGTTAATTTTATTTGCTTAGCTCTTTCACTTCTCAGTAGCTTTCCTTTCTAGTAAAAGTTACTAATTTATAAAGGAAAATGTAAGTCACAAAAATATAACTTTATCTGAAGTAGCTTGTGTATGTAACTGTTATGGTATTAAAGCATCGCACCGCTTGTGGCGCTCGCTAACTTAAATGCCCCACTTTAGGGTTTCCCGAGAAGTGAAATAATCTGCCGTAAATGTATCGTCTAAAGTTATTCGCTTTGAAGCTACGATTACACTTAAGAGCTTCGAATAACTGCATAAAATAAATTCACATTGGTATTTCTCGATTATTTTTCGATTTTATTATTTATCGGCAAAAAGGAAATTATTTTCCGAAAAATCTAGTTTGAAATAGGGTAAGTAGTAAATAAACAGTGTAGCTATATAGTTGGAATTGTAAGAAAGGCTTTTTTTCTTTAAACATAATTTAATTTTTAATTTAATCATTAAAGATTTATGAACTTCGAGAGCGAAACTACTTGTTAATTAAAATACTTGTAATAAATCTAACCAATAAGGGTCATTTCTTGTTAGAAGTTAATTTCTTGGCTCAATCGGAAAACGGGTAAATAAGTCTTGTCATAATTCATATTTCATAATTAGCGGCACAGAATGGTAGTTCCATTGTAAAAAATGTAACATTTGCGTATTTAATGGTCTTGGACCACAGGACAGCAGGAGAACTTTTGCTGGATTAATATTCTTTGAAATAATTAATTAAAGGCTAATTCATAATCAAATTTCTAGTATATAAGTTGCATAGCTCTTACAATGTACCGACGTTTGTGGTAAAATGTTGATACAATTATCATGGTAGTACATGAGTCATAAGAACAGGAAAGTGTGTATGAAAAGTAGATAAATTTTCTGGATATCGCTAAGGCTAATATGTCGTACCACGATAGAGAACTATTAACATCTGTCGACTACGATGAGCTTCAGTTGCGTGACGTAACAATTTAATGAAAAGGGCACCTCAAAACTTCAGATACAAATATTTTTCCCTCATGCTGAATTTAGGGATAACTTCTGGTCATCTAATGTTTTTCTTCAACTATTTACGTTATAGTAGTTAATAAGTTATGCGTATTTGTTACAACAGCGGTGGGCAAAAATAAAGTAAAAATATGCATACACCTTTTAATACAAGAAGCACCACAGACGTAAATATTGTTTTGATGAATTATCTAGAGTAGTTAAAAAATCTGTTCAGTAATTAGAAATTTTAGGCGACACCGATAAACGTAATTACGGAAGCACTAATCATTCGAGTGTGAAAACTCAAGCGTTTGACAGACTAATTGCCAATCGAGGAGACAAAGGAGCAATTTCACTTCTGACTACTATTCGTTACGCGTTCTAATCTACAAGCGAATTCGTGTGTACTTATTTGAAATTGACTTTTTTACACCTCAATTGAAAGTAAAATACTACTCTTAGTTGTAAGCACTCAACTAGCTACTAAACTGACCACATTTCTAGTGCATGCAATGCAGGACGATGAAAGCAATGCTCTAGAACACGTTTTGATGCAAATAAGAGCGTTTACGCTAGGCGCCTACGATGGTCATTACCGCGTTTCAATTCGCAGAGAAGTGCACGTTGCTCTAAATGGCGTAAAACGAAACTCACGAGCGAGCGTACGATTATGTTGCACATGAGGAATATTCATGACAAAGTCAGTAAATAGAGTGGCTGAAACAATTCAATAACTCACAGTTAATTACAATGACTGCACGAATGGCCTAGTGGTGTAAGCGGTCGCCACGCCGCTTCCTAATTCGCCAAGTGTTGCGCGTTCAAATCCTACTTGGGACAAAACTTTGTGTGATCCAGAAATTGTTGTTCTAAGTCTGGATGTTCTTTGTGTCCGTTTCATGTATGTTCGTAAAGTCCCCGCGACACAGGATTTATTCCTAGTGCGTGAGATGTCTGTATATTAAAAAAAAACTGTATTGTATACACACATATACTCGTATACAAAAGCATGTGACTTATTAACATTCAAGTACCATAAATAGTTATGAGCATGATTCTGCACAACAAATATATATTGGTCCCAATAGTCCACATTAGTTTTAACTAATTTCGAAATAGGAACTATGTCTGTCTAGTTCGTCACTACTTACTTTCACTTAATTTTGGGACAAAATTGACTACTAAAGCCTCCTTTCGCAGTAGAGGCATATGTCCAGTAGTGGACTATTAAAAGCTGTTGATGATATAGACCACGCTAGTTTGGGAATCAGGGTTGGACACAGTTTGTGCACACATCACTTCTTGTTGTAATAATTACTATTATTGTATCTTCCAAAACTATATTTATACTACACCTGATCGGAACAGTAGTCAATATTCCCTGAAAATGAAAAGAGAACGTTAGTCTTTTCCTTGACCTGAATAAGCGGGAGGAAAAAATGTATGAAAATCCATTTTTAACGTGTTTTAGCGGGAGAGAAAGTTGTATGAATTTTCATTTGTCATGTGTTATCTTATCTATGGCGCGCGCCTGCCCAAGGAGTTTTCATATAATTTAAATATGGAATCTCCATGCCACTGACATCCTTTTGTGAAGAATAAAAAAAAAAAAAAGAAGCGCGAAATATCGGTCAAATTCTAAGCTAAATTGTGTCTTACATGGTGTCTTACGTTTAGATTTGATTTAAAAAATTAAGTAAAATGTCGACTTCTAGCAGTGAAAACATAACTTTTAATTAGGTTAGTCATGTTCTTTGTAATACATTTTTATTTCATATTATTAAATACTTTCTACAATACAAGTCTTTAAATGTTCCTCACAGGTGTAGTATAAATAAAGCACTGTGTAGCACTCGGGTGAAAGCCCCATTCCTACCTCGGGAGTATTGTGGCCCTAGGCTGCGCTTTCGGGTCACAAACTGCCCCCTCGCTAGTAATCGGTCCCTTTCCTCCCTCGGTGAACAGTTATCTTAAAGCCAACGAAATAGAGTATTGGAGTAATTTAGCATATGCTCAATGATTATGACCAGTTTCAATTGCAATTTTTTTCTTTTTTATTATTGACTTTAACAAGATGGTGTAACGTGAGTTAGGAGTTAGGTGAGGACGGTGGTTGCCTATTGGTCACTTCTGCACCCTTATTTGTATTTATCTAAAAAAAAGCGGCCAAGTGCGAGTCGGACTCGCCCATGAAGGGTTCCGCAGCAGCAAGTAACATATATCCATATATACACACATCAAAAGTGTCTAGGGATCAAGCATTTTTATGCGGATTTCTTGAGATTGAGATGTGGCTTTGGCCCTGGCCTGCTCAGTCGCCAGACTTGAACCCGATTGAGCATGCATGGGATATGCTACAGAGAAGAGCTCTGCCGAATATGGAGGGTATCCAGTCGCAAGAAGACCTTTTTTTGTTGTTGCAACGAACATGGGCGGCCATTCCACAGCGTGATTTGGATGAACTCATTTTGAGTATGCCAAACCGATGTTCTTGTGTTAGTGTTCGCGGTAGAAACACGGATTATTAATTGTTTAAGTTACCTAATAAAATTTTAAAGAAAACTGTTATTTCAGTCTTTTTTTCGAACTTTAATGTTAGTGGTTCAAATGTCAAAAATCCTTTTATTAGGAAAATGGCAAATTTCTTTATTAACGCAAAGGTGACTTGGTTTATCGTTACTGTGACAAACGAAAACACTTTATTTGATGAATCCTTAAAGAAAATTTTAATTAATATCAATCAGGAGAAAAGTTATTGCAAAAATATATGTTGATCCCTAGACACATATGTTGATCCCTAGACACTTTTGATGTGTGTATTTATATTTATGTTGCAGTTTACGATTTATGACGTATTAAAAAAAACTACTTACTTTTTACAGGAATTTCCTTTCGAGGGTACACTTGACTCCCGGCTTATAGTACCCGAGACAGCGTGCGGTTTTAAATTGGTTAGAGTCCGACATAGCCACCAGTCGGTGGTATCCGGGGGGATTTTCACAGAAAAAAAGGTTTGATTGATTGTTGATATGATGTGATTATGTGGTTCTAATGAGTAATATTTTTTCTAACCTATTGTTTAGCATTGTGAGCGAAACAATAGGTTGGAAAAAAAATTACACTACATATTAGCTGGATAAATGGTTTTGAAATTTAACAGGCAGAAAGCGAATGAAATAATGTTGAAACATTCAAAAACTTAGGATTAGATGTGTGTGTGTGTGTGTTTATTCATTTGTTTTAATTTAAACTACATGTCAGTCTACTTTTGGTGCAATATTTAGAACAAAGATGCAAGTATTCCTGTAGTAAATTACAAAGAGTATTGTTACAAATTGATCAGCAAGTTTTAAGATTACTTGCATACCACATTTAGAAGGCGTCGGGTCTCTCTAATCTGCACATAAATTTCAAAAGTGCATCGCCGTTGTTCTCATATGCTTGTGAGCCTAATTCCGTAAGTCATCACCCAAATTCAATTGATTGACGATACGAGTCCCAAATAAGTGATCAAATCTTCCGAGACCGCTTCCGAGGCTAGTAGATACTAACAGCAAATTTACGTAGGGCCACTTCGAGAGCTACGCGTCGAATCTTAACAATAACTTGAGCGACACTGGCCGTCCTTTGCTGTATTATAATATATGGTAGTCGCAAATAACGACGAGTCTATCCTGGCGTAGTCACGAACATTAGCGTGTTTAGTGTAGATGACATTTATTATTGAATATTATATAATAGTTAAAACTAAAATTTGACGATAGATGACCACTATGAAGCTGTCAACCTTGAACATAAATCTGCAAGGAGTTGATTAGCTTAAATGATGTCATTAATCGGTAGGATTAATGTGGCGACGACAAGCATGTTGTGTTTAATTAACCAACGACTAAGCGCACATTGGTTTATCTCGAGTGGATGCTTCGTTTGGATATAGCTTGAAATTCACACGGCAACGTAGGAACTAAAGTACAACTAAAACATTCAAAATCCTGTTTTGTAGACAATAAGAAAGCCAGTTATTTAGCAATTCCATAAAAAGGATAACAGACACTACATTGAACTAAGTAAATACGTTTTTATTCACAATATCAATTAACGAAGCGATAAGATGAATAATGCATGACATATATTTATTATATTTTGACTTTCATATAATAGTGGTATAAATAAGTAAAATTATAAAAAAAAAGCCGACTGCGTCAATGTCTATCATCTTTATTAAATTCAATTTTTTTTAATCAAACATATAAGTTACATAATATTATATACTAGCTTTTACACGCGGCTTCGCTCACGCAAACTTTCATCCCCTGATTTACAACCTTAGGGGTGGAATTTCAATAATTCCTTTCTTAGTGCTCACTTACGTTATATAAAGAACCTACATGCAAAATTTCAAGATTCTAGCTTCAGCGGCTTGGGTTGTGCGTTGATCTCTGGGTATATCAGTCAGTCAGTCACCATATATAGATATAGATTCGTAATCACCGTTAAAAATTCTTCATTTTGATACTAGTCTCGATGTATTTTCAATTATTTAATTTTTTTAATAAAAAAATTCAAATTATTATACATATTATTATTTTATATTACTACGATAATAATTTCGATTTATTTTTTTAAATTTTATGTACTGTCATTCTCACGACGAAGACGAATCTACTGATACCACTCAGATTAAAATACGACAAGCCTTTTGGCCCTAGGGCGTGCCAAAGAAATAAACATACAGTACATACATACATACACTCGAAAAACATAACCCTCCTTCTTTCGCAGTCGGGTAAAAATAATTTTAATTTGCAAACAATCAACGAATGCAAACTTTAAATTCTCTTTTTTAACTGATTTTGAATTGATTCTGCAGTCATTTTGTTGAAATACTACTTGGTCTTTGTTTGTTAACTTAATTTTGTTGGAGGCAAATTATGCAGTCAAAATCCATGTTTCTATCTTCTAATCTACTAACCAGCACAGGATTATGTAGCAAACGGTAGACCACATTTTTTTGCATATAAGGTGTTTTTTTATGTATGGCGCTGCCAATATGACTCTACTCTGCCCGATGAAAAGCATAAGCAGAATGCAAGAGTGGTGGTCGCCATACTCATTGCGAACGCAGACAATGCACCATGGCGACCCACACTATGGTGGCATAGTGATGCTTCTGCATCATTGGGCCTCCGGCTTCGCACTCACCAACGAAACACTACACAGCACGAACGCTGTCATATTACTTTGATCTTCTGTACGAGGGTAGTACCGCCCCGGTCGAGCTGAAATCAGCGTGGCTCTAGGTAATAACTTTTTGTGCTTAAATGGCCTGGTGTAAGATGAGCTATAAATAAATCATCAATTGTCTTTGTAATCGCGTCCAGACTTCAGAAGTTGTCGGATGGCCGTCAAGAAGTTGGCACAAATTAGCGAGTGCGCGTCGCGATAGCGATGTTGGTATAAACAGATTTGGCCCAAGTTACAAGCTTATTTTTGTAATATCTGTATAGTATAAAGCCAAGTACTTAGTTATACTTTTCTGACGTTAAAATTAGGTTTACCTAACTAAAAGTTAAGCTACAGGGTTTAATTGGAAACGAAAATTAACTAACTCATAGGCACCAGTTTCTACTGCAGTCTTACTGTTACTTGGTGAATAAATACTTAATATACTTGTTCATCATCATCAGTGCTAGACATAGGCCTCTGTCAGAGACCTATGATGCACACATGTGGCGTGGCGTGCAATAGCACACCACTTGCTGATCACCATTTTCCTAATGCATTCCAGCGCTACTACTCGTATAATTATGGTTAGATGTTTATTAACGAAATAGCCCATGTTCAGATGACGAGCGCTCAATTTCTTTCTAGGAGTAAACATGTTAACGCGCGTTTTTATATGTAGTTCTTAACGCGCGTTAGCAGAACGCGCGTTGAGCGCTCGTCATCTGAACATGGCCTTATACGTCTATCACACCCCCCAACACAATTAAGTTAGAAATATACCTACATACTTATATATTACACGCTTTAACGTGTGCCATAATATACACAAATACATTATATATTTTCTGTGTATAAATTAATACTATCAAACTTGTTTCAGTTTAAACCACTGATTACGGTTCGAGTCGCGTGGCTGCGCATCTTTCGTTCTAATTATCAGCGCCCACCCCACAAAGCGTGAGAAGGTTATATAAACTCCTGTAGTCGTGCAGCTTAAGGCCAAGAAGCGAGACCACCCTATACAAATCCACATAAGCTGTCTCTTTCTCTGTAAGTTACTCTATCCGCTGCAATGTTTGATAATAATTATCCACCCCAAATAACTCTTATTACCCTTTTAACCCTTCTTTATAAATTTACTATACTAAGTTATAACATGAAATTGCTTATAAAATTAAATTATAGATTATTCCTATTCTAGATGAGCAAAGGTGGTTATGAATTTTAAGTGCAAAAGAGTGACTGATAAGTGTGCACTTTCGATACATTGCGAAATTAGGAAGTTTTCCACAAAATAGAATCAGATCTCCTATAATGTTCCACGAGCTCTGTCATTCCTTAACATTATCGTTTAGGTACTCTGTGCAAAATCTGGCTCCTTCACAAATCTCTCCTTTTGTGACCCGCAGGACCGGTTTAATCAGTTGTTTACATTATTGTCAGCAACTGTGCGATTTTATCGTTCATTTACCGTTTCTCATTGTATCTGGCT
This sequence comes from Diaphora mendica, assembly GCA_949125395.1. Classification (NCBI taxonomy): domain Eukaryota; kingdom Metazoa; phylum Arthropoda; class Insecta; order Lepidoptera; family Erebidae; genus Diaphora; species Diaphora mendica. The sequence goes on from OX421311.1 coordinate 28,786,382, forward strand.
GAATAAGTAGTATCGGTTTTTCCATAGCAATGCGCTATACAGTTGATAGAAAATTTATAGAGGAATAGTACCACCAGCCAGATATATTTGTTTAGGATTAGAAGGTTCAGCAATGCGTGTAGTTAAACGATATACAAAAGCTATGTCACCGCAAAATGTTGTTTGTTTAATTGTACACATATGATAACGCGATGTCGACCCTCAACTTTGGTATTTTAGAATTTCGCGAGAGGTTTAAAATATTATGTCAGATTATACCCATAGGGGTGGAAAGTTATATTATACACCTTGGGGATTAAGCCTAAACAACGATTAGTACAACTCTCATAATTAATCACTTCTGATTTGCCTTGTAAATTTATTAAAAGTTTATGTAGACTATGGTGGTTACAAGTTGTATGTGTACAATATTTCATACTGATACATTTATTTATACTTTTATTCTTGTTTATATACGAGTAAAAGATGCTTTTGTTCGTTCAACCAGGTTTACTTTAGTTAACAGGATTTTATTACAATAACATTAACTGTTGGTATTAAAATTTATATTGAACACTAGTGCTACTAGTAACTGATTCTACAAGCGTGCAACTATAACATTAAGAGTTAGATAGTAAAATTTTGTGTAGTAGCAGTCTTAAATCTCAAACGATCTTGCCATTTTTAATGTGTATCATAAAGGGAAAGAAAATTAAAAGCTGTTTGACATTTTTTCCAAATTAAAAAATTTGACCATATTTTCGTGATTTCATTTTAAGTTCTTTTAATATTTATTTAATTATTTTAAGGTAATTAAGTGATTAATTTATAAAGTTAAAAATGGTTTTGTATTATAAACATTTAGGACTTTCTAAAATGAAAAGAAAGCGATAGCGATTCAATACTTAAAGCACTTAAACAAGTACATGTTTAATACCTAACATCGGAGCTTCCGTTGTTATTCCAGTTGACGATTGCGTGCATTACAAATAGTTAGCGCTCGGAAAACAACTAACCTTCAAGAGCGCTCCACCAAGTGACAAAGGAGCCTTCAAAAGCACGTACAAACCGTATCACTGGCCACGGTACTTAGCAGAACAAACAATAGAGATCAGTAGCAATCATACGGAATTCCATCAAAGGCCTCGTTTTTGTGACCGCCAACAGTGCCTCATAGTATGTTGGACATGTTAAATCAATTAAGGATAACATTTGAAACGGCTCCAGAGATACGTCGGTTGGTAAATCGGACTTAAGATTATTATGTGTTTATTCCATTCGAGTTCGACGTAATTGTTCGGTCATGCTCTCAACGAGGTGGTATTCAGTTTTTTTTTTCATTTCTGGTAAAAAGATTTAAACACCAATAACCAACGCGACACAATTGGACATTCAAATGTACTTAAATGTGCAGTATGTGCCGAAAATATAGTTGACTTCGTTGAGGGCGAGGTTTGTAGGACGAATACAAAGGTTCGTCCTCTTCTTTTATTATTTTCTATTATCTAATATGTGTTTACCTAAGTTAAGTTTATTTAAATAACAGTTACATAAGTTAAAAAAAAGTTAAGGGCAAAATGAATGTAAAGAAAGTTCTCGCGCATTGAACTATTTACCATGACAAAATATCCTAAAATTAGTAAGTAGCATCATGGCAAGGGAGTGGTATATTTTTCTTTAGGTAGTTTAATATGTAATCCAAAGTTACGTAACAAAATATATGTATTTCTAAATGCACCCATAGGTACATGTACAGAGTGTACAGATATCGTTTGCAAGTTAAGCTATAAGTATAGTTTATAGATAGTAATTAGAAAATTTAGAAACCTTCAGCTTTGGTTAAGTCACAAAGACCAGGAAATAGCTAGACTATTGTCTAGCATTAAATTTAGCTTTTTGTATTTCTAGTTATTTCCTGGTCTTTATAGATTGTACAGTATACAGTACAATCTATAAATTTTGAACTATAAGGAAATAGGTAAGAAGTTTTACTCATTAGCAGACGTAAGCTAAAAAGAAAAATAGAATTTCTAAATAAAGCAGCGGTAAATAAACATGTTGATAATCCTGGCAGACGTTGCAGGGAATCCGGAAGACAACGGCGGCAACACGACAGGATCCGATCTATGAATGTGGGATAAGATCCCAATCACGGAAAGGTAGTCGATGAGGATTTTCTGAATGTAGTGGATAATACAGGCCTTGATATTTAGCATGCGCAATTTAATGAAGATGTCTGTTCAAAAGCCCTTGTAAAAATATTTGAATGACCGTGACGTCATGAAGAATGCGGAGTGTCACTATCCCTATTCATATCGTGGGTGTCGTAAAAAGCGACTAAGGGAAAAACCACGCAAGACAACAGCGCTGCAAAGAGAAGGAAAACTTAAAACAAACCCTATGACAACCTGTCAGGCCAGTGTGATATGATGAAAGTATTTGAACAACTTGTAGTAGTTCTTTTAAGAAGGTTGTTAAGGCTCGCATGATATCCACGAGTAAGAAGAGTTTCGAGCGCGAGAACTAATGCTGTTAAGACAAGTGTTTAAACATTTTGCCAGTAAGTCTGACATTCTATTTGTATTATATTTAAATACAAAGTTAGATTTAGGTACAGCAATTAGAAAATTTGCAATTAGTAAATATACTAACACCTCATGCGGTCACCTTTCGCAATCAGCCTTTGAAATATTGTTAAATGCCGCTTTTTCGTATCTCGATAAGCATGAATAAACTCGAAAAAACCTATAAGTATAAGTTTTTATTGGATTGTTTTGATTTTGCTTTTATTATCTAGCTACATGAATAACCTACCAGGAATAATATCCAAAATATAGAGTTTTCTTCTTCGTCCAATATCTGTACTTTTCTTAGTACTCTAGGAACAGGAAAGCGACTACATCATGTTTTCAAAAATACAATTGGTTTGAATTATATCAATCGTCACTTCTCATCCACAGCTGAGCTGGATCTTCAAACTAAGTATCAAACGCTACATTATGTATCTGGTCTTACCAGTCCCACTACTGACTCATTTGAATTTTCTCCGGTGTCTCCCGAAGATATCAAAAAGGTTATTCTATCTACATAATATGTAACCTCTGTGCACATACCTTTAAAGATTTCTGCACCACACAAAGGTTGACTGAAAGAGAATGCCCTGGGCATTAAGTCTGCCGATGTACAAACTTAGTGCATAAAGTTTTTAAATAAAAAAAGGCATTTTAAGACAGAATATTTTATTACAGGCCAGTTTTGGTATTTTTCATTCAGAAGCAGGCGGCATATAAATAGTCGTTGCATGTTATTATTTGCAAACAATAGCGTGTAGTCCGCCGTGTCGCTGTCTGCACACATCAAACACGCCGGCGTCAAATTAGACCCTAATAACGCATACTTTGTTATTTAATTTCTTAGGGTACTTTACTTTTTAACTTCGACTGCCTCGGTGGCGCAGTGGTAGCGTATGCGACTGCTGTTCTTGAGGTCTCGGGTTCGATTCCCGGGTCGAACCAATTTTTTGTATGATCTACAAATATTTGTTTCGGAGTTTGGGTGTTTTCTATGTATAATATGTATGTATTTTAAAAAAAAGTATATAAGTATTTATATCAGTTGTCTTGTACCCATAACACAAGCTCTGTTTAGCTTGGGACTAGATGGCGTTGTGTGCTAGATGTCCGAAATATTTATTTTATTAATTTATTATTATTATTATAAATCTATCTATATTTATTAAAGCGAAATACCCCTCACTGATTAATCACGAAATCTCAGAAACACATACAAAATGTTCTTAGAGGGTCTATCCGGATTTTATGAAACTCCACCCATAAGGAGGTAAAACGGGGGTTGGAAGTTTGTATAAAAGTCCTATGTTTTTGACTTGAAATTAAAATTAAAATGTATGCTGTATAGATGGTGTGGAGGTGTACTAATAATATGTATCTCTAGAAATCAACCCCCTGTTGGGGTTTAAACGAGGGATGGTAGTTTGTATGAAAGCCGAATTTTACTGAAGTTAAAGTAATTATGGCAGAAAGATTTGTAATGGTATTTAAGTATAAGAGTTATCTTAAATATATACTACCTGAGCCCCGTGGTGTTACCCACGGTACAACAACAACCGCGGGTAACACCGCGGGGCAAATCGAGTATATACTATAGATGGGTATTACGTTCCCAAAAATATCGTACTTTTTCATGGGAATCCTAAAATGTTAGTATTAAAAAAAAGCCAATATTATGCTACGAAAAGTCCTGAGTTTGATGGTGATTCTTATGTATCTATTGAGATTTCGTATAATTTAATCAAATATTATAAACATTTCAAAAGACACGTAATGTTTTAATTATCTCCTTTCAAAATATTCTTTTATAATATAATAGTTAACAAATTTCATCCATCCATCCATTTCAACCAATCGCCGTCCACTGCTGAACGTAGGTCTCCCCCAAGGAGCGCCAACTGTCCCGGTGTTGGGTAGTCCTCATCCATCCGCTGCCAGCCACTTTAGACGTACCGATGGTCGGTGGAGCCGAAATGTGCTTGAGTGGAGACCACGATTAGGAAAACGTAGTGTAATAAACGCTATTCCACACCGGTTTCCTGTGAGGCCGTAGTATTACTCCGGTCGAGCCGGCCCATTCATGCGAAGCGTGGCTCTCCCACGATAAGTGTATGTCGGAAATTGCGGTAATCATTTTTCAGGTTAGCATTTCGGCATAATGATACTCACAAAAAATGTGGTTTTATGTTTTTCAGGTATTACCCAATAGGTACAACCTTACAAAGTTTACCTGTTTATAACATTACTATTATTTATACATGAGCTCAATGAGGCCTTATCATTTACATTTTTTTTACAAATAATATTGTGTTGGTTGTGTAAAATTGGTACAAGAGAGAATACAAGCAGATAACAATTATTACATTCGCAACGAAATATCTTCGTTTGATAGCTAATGTTGCCGCATGCCGATGCTCTTATCGGCTTCCCCATTAATAATGGCACTTCGTCTTTTAAGGCGTGGTACCCGAGTACGCATTGTTAGACTTTGTACCACGTCGCCTATTGTGGCGTGAACAATAATTTGCAACTGAACCTCGACTAAGATGCGAAAGGATCAAATAACGGTGGTGTTCGCGGTATACGAAGCGTTAGGCTTTTGGCTTGTAATCCTTTCTCCCTAAGCTGGATTACCTGGCCTCCTTATTCCTTTGTATTAAGCTCCTTCAGTTTGGTTAACACAATCCTGGTGTGCCTAGAATTTACTGCGTGTTAGATTTATACATCCATCCGGTGGCGTTCTGGAGCTGTTGTAGTAAGATTTACTTTATAGACATGGACAATAAATAGTTATCGTGCCTACAGCTAAAAATGTTTATCACTACATAGTGTAAAACAAAAAAACAAAGACGCTTTCTCCGTCCCTATATCCCTATGTATGCTTAACTCTTTAAAACTACGCAACGGATTTTGATGCGGGTTTCTTTAATAATAGGTCTTTACCTATGAAATTGCCGTTTTGTATGCAATAAGTGAAAGTACTTATATTTTTAAACTTTTTTATTTCTGTTATTCATGCAATCACCCATGCAATCGACGCATCTTTGCCAACGCATTGGCAGTTTATTGATGTCCTTCTTGTAAAAATCAGCTGGACGGGAGGCAACAAACTCTTCAAGGCATTTTGTACTGCCTCTCGGGAATTGAATTTTTTACCCACTAAAAAGTTGTCTAAATTTTGGAAAAAGTAATAGTCGGTAGGTGCAAGGTCTGGTGAGTATGGCGGATGAGGGAGAGCTTCCATCTCCAGCTCCTGCAGCTTGGAGACAGTCTGTTGCGCAGTATGGGGTCGCGCGTTGTCGTGAAGGAGCAGTGGGGACGACCGATTGACCAAAGCTGGTTGCAGATGTGCAAGCTTCTCCATCATTCTCTCCAGTTCTTCACAGTACACATCTGCATTAATGCTCATGCCGTTCTGTAAAAAGCTGTGGTGAATCACACCCGCACTAGACCACCAAACAGTGACCATCACCTTTTTAGGGGTCATTTTTGGTTTAGGGCATTGCTTTGGTGCTGAACCAGGGTCTAACCAACTTGCTGACCGCTTTCGATTGTCGAACAGAATCCATTTTTCGTCGCACGTAACAATTCGTTTCAAAATTCCTTTTATTTCTTTGCCTGTTGAGCAGCGCGAGGCAGGTATCGACGCGTACGTTGCGCTGGCGATCGTTAAGGTCGTGGGGCACCCATCTATCAAGCTTTTTTACCTTGCCAATTTGTCGCAAATGGATCAATATTGTTTTGATGCTTACATTAAAAGCTGCTGCTAGCTCAGCTGTAGATTGAGTTTCGTCAGCTTCCACAATCGCCTTTAATTCATTATTGTTTACCAAAGTCTCCGGACGACTACGAGCTTCATTTTTCAAGTCAAAATTTCCAGAACGGAACCGGGTAAACCAATAACGGATTATGCGTTCGTTTGTACAGTTCTCTCCGTAAACGTTTTTGATGTTACGTGCCGTTTATGCCGCGTTGGTGCCACGACGGAACTCATATTCCATAATTACACGAATTTTTAAAGTCTCCATTTTGACGAAAAATGTTCAAATGTAATGAAAATACAACGCTAATCAAAAAACAAAAGACTGAGTTTGTAAATAGAATGTCATGGTTTTAAAACAAAATTAATTTGAATTTAGAATACAGAGCCATTACAAACTTTTTTTTATTTGAAATGACCAGTACTGAAGAACGGCAATTTCATAGGTAAAGACCTAATATATAGAGTGATTCAATAGGAAGGTTTTTATGTATAATAAATGCATAATATAGTATGGAAACACTGTTAATTTTCGAAGTTTCTAATGTGATGTAGCAATTAAACACATTTTTTTGCGCTTACATTGCAAACGCTGGTTGCACCCTACGAGATAGATCAAAATAATGTACTACAGTATTGCACACCTTAAAAAGGTCTACAAAAAAGTCCGCGACAGTATATGCCTATCTCTTAGGGATAACCCACAATAACCATTTGTTATTACTTTCTTTTTACGAGAAATAATGACTTATTTACGAAGCGATTTTAAGCAATACAGAATCAATCCTTACAAAATTAAGTAAATTAAATACATTGGGCAAAATGGCCCTTTACAGTGTCTAATTTAAATGAATATATTCGAAGATATTACAGATTTAAATGCACGAATCGTGTCGTCGGCGGGGGCATCTAAAATCCACCCGTACGAAGCCGGGACGGGTCGCTAATATTATAATATAAAACATACATATTATACTAGATGATTAGATGAACTTCGTAACTGCTCAAGAAAGTTATTAATTATGATATCAAAACCAAAATTAGCCAAATCGGTCTAGCCATTCCGGAGTAACATTAAAGAAAAACAATTCATTTTATATTTAAGATGATTTAAAGTATTCAAAAATAAGATATTTTTAAAATTTCTAAAATTATTACAAATAAATAATCTGATTCAGTTAAATGTCATAAACAGTTAAATTTGGTCTTCTGAAAAGTATATTAAAGAACGGTTCAGAATCAGAATTTACAGTTAGTTAAAGTTCATAAAATATACTTCAATATCACAGTTTTAGGCTTTTAATAGTATATAATACTTATTAAAACTAGGTGCTACAAACGATTGTTTGCTTACTACTACGCGAGACATTAAGTTAAAAAGGCTCATCAAAGTAGGTGCTTACACAATTACGCTAATTGAAATCCCACTAAAAACATTTTCATGTAAAATGTTGCCAAGACGACTGCATATGGCTTACCCTGTGAAAAAGATATCAGATCTCATCTAGAGCCAAGGTTCTGAAACTACATGCCCTAACTCTACCAACCCTAACTTCACAAACTCTACATCTCAGTAAAATGTATGGCAATGGCAACATTTTACATGAAAATGTTTTTGGTGGGATTTCATTTCTTTTTGTAAATTTCCTTTGTTTTTCTTTTTTGGGCTGTATTTCTTGTACATCTTCTTTCTTCTTTCGAAAAAGTCCGTGAACCAAAAATAAAACCACTAGCATAAACATTTGTGAAAGTCTCATCCAAACTTTCACCCCCCGAATTTGGGGGTTGCGGGGCAAAAGTAATAGGTTTATGATTCTTTTTGTTGTTTGTATACTAAACTTAGTTTACATACCAAATTTCAGCTTTCTAGCACTTCAGGAAGTACCCTAACAGTTTTGATGATCATCAGTATGTCAGTGACGAAATCGGTGTTTTTAGGTATCAATAAAATCTTAAGTATCAGAGCTATGCAATTGAAACTTTGTAAGTTTCATTGGTCTATTGGTAACCAAAGTTATGGGGGTTTAAAAAAAACGACGAAACACTTCGAGAAAAGGTAGGTAGTGCCCTTACGCTACGCTTGGCTCGTCTTGGCGGGGGCACCACCGTGCCCCCAGATATTGCTATTCAATAAAGTAAGATTTCCCATTAAAAACATTTCTTAAGTTATATACTTACTGGAAAATAAACAGATGTGCTCGCTTTTTATAGAGTGCTACAGTTTTATCACATCAAGCCATTAATCGAATAACATTGTTGAGTTAAATTAGAATAGTTGTAAGAAAGCATTTGTCGGACAATTAACTTTTATCGATAAAAGTTACGTTTGTACGCAAACTACTTACTATTCAAAGAACTAAGAAAAAATGAAGAAAAGATTTATGAAGATTATTTAAAGACAACCTATTTAGACAACTCTTACAGTTGGTTAGGCAATTAAATTAAAAATAACATATCTATACTTATAATAAAAATGTAACGGGTCCAATTCTGTACATTATAGATATTTAGAAAATTTTTTTTGGAGGTCTCTCTATAATCGATACTGAAGCCAAAACTGTAATTTTTTTCATTTTTGTCTGTCTGTCTGAATCTTGGCCGCGCATCACGCCGAAACTACTGAATGGATTCAAATGAAACTTGGCATGATCAGAGTTCATACTACGAGGTAGGACATAGGATACTTTTTATCCCGAAATTCAGCACGGTATCCTGGAGAGAGGGGATGAAAGTCAAAATATGTACTTAGTTGTAATTCAATAACACATAGTCCGATTTTTTTGCTAGTAAGAAAAATAATAAAAGATAACGGGAAAAGTTTTTTTTATCCACGACTGTACACTGCTAGTAGGAAGCTGAGAAAGATATGTAAATATGGCGGTACGAAGTTCGCCGGGTCAGCTAATTTACTTATAAAAACCCACGAGAGGCTAATGATGAGCTAACGAAGTATAAAACATTAATGTAGTTGTTAAATTAACTTTTTCCGGAAAACTAGGGAACATTTTTATTTCCCCCGTGAACTTTGAGACAGGAACCACTATCGGCTTAATCCGCGATCTAATCCGGTGAATGATCAGCGTCGCTCATTAACAAGATTTATGAACAGAAAGGAGACGTTCAGACGACATCGTGCGCCTCGATGCGTTATTTACGACAACCAGATTGGTAAGATACAGTATCCGTGCCTTATGGTACTGTGACATTAATAATTAAAATCTCTGGAGTAACATAAAGGTCAAAATTGGAAAATATTTTTTCTTTCTCTCGTTTATTTTTAAAACACAAAGATATCTATAGAGGAACCCATCTTTTAGGTATCCCGAGTATTGCCTATTCAAAACTAAAAATGTCTAAGGCCTATGTCCAGCAGTGGACTGCAATAGGCTGATAATGATGAAAACTAAAGAAAAAATGATAAATATACTAAAAATTTTGTATACTAAACGCAGTAGCAAATATTTGCCATAGAAATAGTAAAGTACGGTTAAGAATAAGGTAGAAAAAGCTATTTCTATCCTTACTTACCTATCCCATTAGTTGCATTAAATTGAATATAAAAATTATTCATTCTTGTTACAAAATAAAATATGCTTTTAATGAATAAATGGTTTGCTGCCTCTATAAGGAATACCTACTTAGTAGCTAAAACACTACTATTTCTAATACAAAATAATTAAATCTGATATTGTTGAAGGCTAGCTATATCAATCAAGGCTGCCGCCAGCTACCTATATGCCAAATTTTATCAAAATTCCTTGACCAATTTGACAGTTTGAGAAGAGGTAACAAATACTCAGAAACTCCCGCCTGTAATTATTGTGAAGTGTACTGGTTTTTTTGATTACCCTTATTTTATGTTACCTTAAAATGCTAAATAGTTATGTAATTTTATAGTAGTGCATATAGGGATTCTTTCTAAGTGACGTTTATTTATTTTTTATTAAATTTAAATAATTTCACTTGGTCAATGTTCAAATGGGAGACTAAATACAAACAATCTAAACTTAAAAAGAAAAACATAATTATTATCTACAAAAAAAGCGGTCAAGTGCGAGTCGGACTCTCCCATGAAGGGTTCCGTAGCAGCAAGTAACATAATATAAAAGTTCTTATAGTTCGATGTTTTAATAAAAGTCTATTTTTTAAAAGGTAAATTGCGGTTTACGATTTATGACGTATTAAAAAAAATACGTGCGGCACTCTGGGATTACCGCGGTAAAGCTATTGCATAGTATTTCTTGTCAACTTATGCAATTATAATTTTTTATTTTATTTTATTTTGCCAGTTTCTCATTTAATATTGTTCAAAAAGTATTTAAATAATAGAAGGCGTTAGTGTACCTCGTAGTTCCGAAACAGCTCAACAGATGGCGCTGACCGGTTTTTATTTATGCAGTATTTTTTTTTCATTGAACATGTATACTTACGGGGCGCACATACGGTGAGTGTGGCATTATAAAGATATGATAGATTAGATACACGTATATACTTTCTCAAACACACACTGTTTTGTCTGTTTGTCTCTGTCACGCACGAAGACAGACAGATTTCGAAGCAGCTCGTCAACGAACCTGTCACGTATCCGAGACAGACAGATTCGTTGATTCGTCGTTCGGAGCAGCTCGTCTCGATCCGTGCGAGCTTCGGGTGTTAGGTTTTTTTCGTTACGGAATTTCTTGATTCGGTCGCCTCGCTCAAAGCCCGCGGTAAAAGCTATGCAATAGCTTAAAATACTTACTAGATCTCGTTCAAACCAATTTTCGGTGGAAGTTTGCATGGTAATGTACATCATATTTTTTTTTAGTTTTATCATTCTCTTATTATAGAAGTTACAGGGAGGGGGGGGACATATTTTACCACTTTGGAAGTGTCGCTCGCGCAAACTATTCAGTTTTGAAAAAAAAAATATTAGAAACCTCAATATTACTTTTAAAGATCTATCCATAGATACTCCACAGGTACCTAACCATTGGTTTGATGAAAAAAAATTTTTGAGTTTCAGTTCTAAGTATGGGGAACCCCCAACATTTATTGTTTTTTTTTCTATTTTTGTGTAAAAATCTTAATGTGGTTCACAGAATACATCTACTTACCAAGTTTTAACAATATAGTTATTATGGTTTCGGAAAAAAGTGGTTGTGACATAAGGACGGACAGACATACATGACGAATCCATAAGGGTTCCGTTTTTTGCCATTTGGCTACGGAACCCTAAAAATGGGTCCTGTAAAATTCTTATTACAACAAAATTTAGTACAATGTGTCTTGGAAAATTATCTTGATAAATAGAGGTCGTAGTTTGTTCCAATGGTTTTGCGAGCGTATCGCCTGCGAGTTCGTGCACGTCAGGACGGCCAAGCGTATCGGTACGCCTGTAATCCGATAAAATGAATAGAAAATAGTACGAACATCGTGGCCCACTTGAAAGTTGCCCGTAACTGGAGGCACGAGAGGTATTATCGCAGGACATAATTCGGCCGCGGCGTCACGCGCTGTCCGACCGACCTTATCGCGAAACTCCATGGTTCCCGAAGGTATCGAGGAGAAACAAGTTGTATTAAACAAGAAACAAATCAAATCCATGCAAGAAAATATATAAAGTAACTTTGAAAGTATTATAATTTATGAAGACATTTAAGAATTTATAGTATAGTTTTCTTTTCTATTTGATAACATTTCAACCACAAAGTCCATGAGTTCACAAGATCTAAGCGTAAGATAATGATTGTTAATTATTTTCTAAGACAAATAAGCATTAGCATTATTATGGATTCAGACCGTGTATTCAGGATATTGCATTTTATATTGCCAGTTTTTAGCACCTGGAATTAAATTACACAATATGAAGGATATATCTTCCGGTGCGTTTGACAAAGGGGCACGCTATTCTGCCCCCTAGCCAAGTTGCAAGCGTTTTTCTTTCTGCAATCGTTAACGCCTTAATTCTCGTGTGGCATTGGCTAATACTTGTATACTACATACAAATACTAACACACGAGAATTTAGACGTTAACCTTTGCAGAAAGAAAAACGCTTGCAGCTTGGCTAGGGGGCAGTTCAATTGACACACACATTTCTACAACGATGTCAGAAAAGGACTTCTTTACCAGAAATATTTCTGGTAAAGAAGTCCCTTTCTGACAACGTAATATGTACATGTAATGTAAAATACGTCAATGTAATATCTCTGACAATAATAATAATAATAATATAATTAATTAAACTAAGCAGAGCTTGTATTATGGGTACTAAACAATTGACGTAAATACTTTTTTTTTGTAAATACATACATATCGAACGTAGAAAACACCCAAACTCCGAAACAAATGTTTGCATATCATACAAACATTTGATTCGACCCGGGAATCGAACCCGAGACCTCGTACACAGCAGTCGCTTACGCTACCACCGCGCCAACGTGACTATGCGGTAGGTATTCATTTAAATTATTAAAATCAAAGAGAGGCCCATGTCCTGTGGCTGTCGATGATCATGTTGTTTAAAATTAAAAATAATGTTAGTTTATCATTTCTTGAAATTTACACTTAGGTATAGTCCGGGATCCCCGGAACAAATTTTACAAGTTATTACTATCAAGCTAATTTTTCTCGAGTGGCTTCATTTTGAAAAAGGGCGCACATTTTCCTAATGCGGGAGCTGTGTTAAAAAGAAAAGAAAGAAAAAAATAGTCGCTATTAGGCCTCGATAAGAAAAGTACTCAATACTTTGAAGTATCGATACTTCCGTTTCGATACTTTTATGAGTACGATACTTTTCATTCGATGCTACTCATGAGTACAGTATCGATACCTTTTAATCGACACCGCATCCCTATGTTTGATGTTCGTGTGTGTCGTTTGTTTAAAGTCGCAGGAGACGCCAATGGTCTGATAACAAGGTTTGCAAAAACATTTCTTTAGTTTGTTTTATTATTTTTGGGAGCAGGAGAAACGCCTTTACACTTACATTATTACACTCCCCTACACACATTATTCAAATACCTACTCCTTTATCTGTATCTATTTAATATCAAAATTAAATTATAACTTTTTTTGTGATGTGACCAAGACTATATGACCCCCCCCCCTGGCGCCAAAGCTGGATCCGCCCTTGGTCTGCTTTCACGACTAAACCATTGCACGAACTTTATTGAAAATCAACTTGCCCGATTTTTCAAGAATCAATCTTCAAATATCGGGCAAGTGTGTGTCAGGCCCAGGCCAGTTTCAATTATTTTTTTTTAAGACTACTCCCGCACTAGGAATAAATCCTGTGTTACGAGGGACTTTACAAACATACATGAAACGGACACAAAGAACACCCAGACTCAGAACAACTATTTGTGGATCGCACAAAGTGTTGTCCCATGTGGAATTTAAACCCACAATACTTGGCGCAGTAGAGAGCTGCGGCGACCGCTTAAATCACTAAGCCAACCGTGCAGGCAATTTCAAAGTCTATACATATTTTTTTCATTATGATTGATTCAGCTAAGTGTCGTGGGATTTGAACCCACGACACTTAGCGAAGTAGGACACGGCGTGGTGACCGTTAAACCACTAGGCGAAACGTGCAGTCGATTTTTTTTTACACAATTACAATTAACAATTAAAATAACAAAAAAAAACAATTAGAGATAGGTTATTGAAAACGGCCTTTAGTCGAGTGAAGTAGACGAATTTTTACCTAATTGTAAATAAAATATATATCATCTTACTTATCTAATACGCCATAGACGCGAGTATATTGGTTGTAGAACCAACCAAGGCTTTGGTTCTACAACTAATCGATTCCCTATATTAGGCTTCCGTCAGAAAACAACCCGGACCCCGTTCCGGAACGTCTTTTGTTCCATTGTAGGACTGCCTTTGTTCTATCGTCGCGGATAAATTATTTTCTACGATCCTTCTTAGTTCCTATCTCGTTCCATTTCTCCCGTATTAGTTCCAGCCGATGCGCAACAATTACGGCCTTTATGTCTGGATGACGAGAAAATCATCCTGCTTTGCCCAACAATTTTACGCCTCAATATTCTATCTTCCCTGGTTAAATTAGAAATGCCGAAATCAAAGTAAAATGTTAAGGCAGTAAATCGACTGTGATAAGTAAGTGCTTTCTTCCTATACTTACAAAAGTTTAAATAATGATCAATGCATAAGTTCTTAAAATTAAACTCACTTGTACTTTTATTTCACTCTTTAATAATAGTAATATGGTCAATACATAATATACATTATTATTTATAAAAATTATGTATGATGAAATGTTCTTTATTCGTAATTAACCAATAAACGTGGCCGGACTTTTCGAATATATTACGTTCGTTTTATAAGGAGATATTCTTATTAATGGGGGGTCGCATAAAAATTTAAAAGGATATTTTCAGTAAGATGTATCATAAAAAGCACATAAACGCAAATTATTAATATACATATCAAGGATACTGTGGGTTCATTCTAAACAAATGGAGTTTTATGACAAGATGCAAAAACAATAAAGTTACAACAGACGATGGATACCCTTTAAAGCCCTTTTAATTAAATTTTAACGACATGCGGGATCGTTTAAAAAGCTGTCGAATAATGAAGTTTTTTTTTATTACAATCACTCAATTGTCTCATGTTACTTGCTTTAAACAAAAATAAAATAAATATTTCGGACATATAACACACAACGCCATCTAGTCCCAAGCTAAGCAGAGCTTGTGTTATGGGTACTAGACAACTGATATAAATACATATATATATAAATATATATTTTGTAAATACATACATATTATACATGGAAAGCACCTAAACTCCGAATCAAATATTTGCAGATCATACTGTGGGGTGTGACTTTGCAGTGTACGAGTGGCATGTCCCTCCAACACACAGAGAGGATCCTCCGACCAGGCGAGGTGACCTGGCGGGCCAACTGCCTAAAACAATTATAGAAAGTTGCGAAAGTACATATATAACACTACGAAAGCAGTTCATTAACAACATGCAATACGTTTTTTATATAGACAGTTTTACTATGAGACCCACAGAGTAGTTCTGTATTACACAGTAATTAGCAAGATAAGAGGTGCCGGTCGCGACGCGATCAATCGGTGCCACTTTGTAATGATAACTCGCCTTGTCGCACTGTGCCGCTTGCCGTTGATTGATAGAACCAACCTGTTTACCACTTACAGAATATCTATAGAGAAATTAAGACATTCCCACCGCTAATGGAAAATGTAATCCATCAAATGACCCTAAATTAAGACGTGATATCGAATGACCTACATCTCATCTTAATGACGGCAATGTTTTTATGGAAACAATTAGGACAGTAACCCTTTGTGGTTGTCGAGAGGCACAAAATGATACTTTGTTTATGATAAAAGTAAATGTCTGACTGGTGGACGTGTCTTTGAGCTTCATTGAGATAGATAGGCGGTGAGAACCCATGACGCGTGGGCTTGCACCTACATAATTGCGATTTCAATGAGTCTTGACCTGAAGTGCCCTATTGTAAGGTGTGCTTCAATAAAGATCGTTTATTTGGTCTAAATATGGAAATATATTTTAATCTATAAGTGGATCGACAGGATTTTTTGACAGTAAGTTAACACTTTTTAACTAAAAGGTAAAAAATACAGATAACTAGATGAGTCCCGCGGTGTTACCCGCGGTATAACTTCACCCGCAGGTAACGCCCCTACTCTCCATTAGCTACACAAATGGTTTTTTTACCTAATTATGAATCTACACCATTCTCGAATCCTCATTAATAGACACAAAAAATAATAATTAAATCGGTTTAGTCGTTTAGGAGTAGTTTAGTCACATACACACGCACAGAAGATTTATATATACATACTAGCTGACCTACGCAACCTCGTTTGCGTCCAAACTACCATCCCCCGTTTTAACCCCAAAAAGGGGTTGATTTCTAAAGAAACATTATTAGTACACCTTCACACCATCTATAGAGCATACATTTTAAACTTTAAGTCTCTTACTTCAAAAACATAGGACTTTCATACAAACTTCTAACCCCCGTGTTACCCCCTTAGGGTTGGAGTTTCGTAAAATCCGTTCTGAACGGGTGTCTACACCCTAGAAGGAACCTACCTGCCAAATTTCAGGTTTGTAGGTGTTCTAGCTTCTGAGATTTCGTGATTAATAAGTGAGTGGTATTTCGCTTTTATATATATATATACTAGTGGTTGCCCGCGGCTCCGCCCGCGTATATGTCGGTTATCGATGCAAATAGTAGCCTATGTGTTATTCTGATGTTAAGCTATATTACCTACTGTAAAGTTTCATCCAAATCCGTTCAGTAGTTTTTGCGTGAAAGATTAACAAACATCCATCCATCCATACTTATAAACTTTCGCGTTTATAATATTAGTATAGAAGTATAGATAAAGAGATATAATACCGATAACGCATCATTGAAAAATGTTTTGTGCAATCGACACTAAATAAAGAAAATGGGCAAGTGCGCAGCTAGGCGCGCCCATAGTAGGGTTCCGTAGTAAGGTTGTTTTGTTATTTCAAAAGAATAACATTTCACATTAACGGTTTTGTCGGCCTGTAAACTCGAATTAGTGGGTCAACTATTACTCGTAAACTAATAAGGCTCTTTTAGCTGTGATAGTTTCCTATTTAAATTCTACCACTACACTGCCTCGTTGGTCTAGTGGTTAGCGTAAGCGACTGCAGATCAAGAGATCTCAGGTTCGATTGCCGGGTCGGACTGCAGTTGGGTTTTTCTTACAAGAAATTCTTATCTCCACCACGCTGCGCTCAGTCGCTCAGGACGTAGAATAGTATGGAAAACCGTGAGCTGTTGTAAATGGAAGCTCGGAGTATGGAAGATGGCGGTGTTTTCCGCCCGTTAAGCCTCGCCTCGGAGAACACGTTAAGCCGTCGGTCCCGTTTGTTGTAAACATTTATGGCAAATGAAATGAAAATGGTCGCTCCGTGTGAAAACTGATATTCAGGTAAAACCGGTTGAACTAGTAGCCGACCCCAAATCTTGGGAATAATAAAGGCTAGGAAGATGATGATTTATCACTACAACTCTTTGGCTAGGAGAGGAGAGAGAAAGGAAGACGCTCTATTGAAACAAAAATTAGCGATTTAAAGCTTAATAAATAAAAAATGGATACTTTAATCAGAATATTTTCTTCACAAAACCTCATTTTAAAATACCTATCCACTCTAAACTTCTAGAGGCTTCCTAAAAAATATTTTTATAGATTTTGTTTTATCATTTAACGTTATTAGTATGAAGGTTTATTCACATTTCAGATTTCTAGCTCTAGTATCTGAGATAAAGTGTAGACCGATGAACGGAAGCTCTGTTTTTGCCATTTTGGCGACGGAACTCTAAAGTTAGAAGGTGCATACTATAAATTCTGCAAAAAAAATAACGTTACTTCTTCGCCAATAGTAGCCGGATTACTTTTCCTGATGAGGATTCAACTTCATTGATATTTATATATATAAAAGAGGAAGGTGACTGACTGACTGACATATCCAGAGATCAACGCACAGCCCAAACCGCTTAACCTAGAATCGTGACTATAAATGAGCCCTTAGAACAAGCCTACTTAGAGTAATCGTTGAAATTCAAAGAAGCGCGGTATAAGATATAAAGTGACAGGAAGTTGGACGCAGGGTCATTTCACAGTCGGTCGGGTTTTAATTTACCGCGGATTGTTGGTATATATTGATGGCCGCCTCAATTTCCAACTCAATATTAGACCTGTGAGAAGTAAATATACCTGTAAACAAAACGCATACTGAACTGTGACTGACACAAAATTTATCTTGACGAACGGCCCAAGGTTGTCTTTATTAGATTACCATTACAACAATAACTTAACCGTAGGAGTAATTTATGTTGACTTCTTTCCAGGATCCCATTTGTATGTAGAATAAGCTATAGTAAAGAAGTTCTCATGATCTAAAGCAACTGAATAATTCTTGTTAAACTATTTATATTACGTTAGATGAAATATCTTTGTTCCTCGCGATGACGACTAATATATAGGTATACATAATTAAACTAACCCCAGCATAAAATAGCAACTCATCGTAATTTTGTTAAACCTACAAAGTAAGGATGTGTTATCTCGAAGTTATAACAATATAATATTTCTCATCGCGTTGTATGGAACGATACAAAAAAAGGTGATGCATAGATATCGGCTACAAGTCAACGTACTGACAGATATAATTAAATTCGCCGGCGGCACACTGTTTTAATTTCTTTTAAAACAAATCTAATCAATAAACATTCAAAACGTCAAGCACGAAAAAGAGTCGGCCATTCAAATATTGTTTCTCGAGCGAGCGCCGGGGGAATTATCACGATGATAAATAAGATACAAGAGCGCTGGGACAAGGGAGCCAATCACCATACATCACCGGGAAACATCCAAATAAAACTCAGTGAAACAAAAAGGTACATGTTTTTGTGTCATGAACAGAGTGCCAAAGGAAAACAAATTGTAGCAAGGGAGAGATTGTATCATGCTAGGCGCCTTCAAAGACGTGAAAACTAATTAAGATCGGGCGCTTTTCTAAGGCGATAACTTGCAGTAGACAGACGGCCGGACGTGTTTGTGTATTGGCAATCAAAACAATTAACTTTTTGCCGTGTTTGCATCTAAACACAACGGATATAGTTAAGGTGTTTAATTCGTACAATGACCTGCTCGATCACATCTTACTCCGTTTCAAAACTTATTCAGGATCGGGACGATGTGGTTTTTTTCGTTCTATATCTTTTCTTATCACTCAACATTCTATTTTACGCAGACTTTAACTTCATTGTAAACGGTTTTGGTTACGTTTAAGGCCGGCCTTCCTAAAACGAACCTTCCTCGGAAAGTATGTGCACTTCATTTGGATTTTATCTTTAAACATTTCTCACAATTGGGTAATATGTAACTGAAAACAAAAAATACAAAAGAGTGCATATACTTGTAGAACTAAATAAATAATATGTTTACATTCATACACACGAAATCTATTCCATAACAACGAACGGAAATTACAAAAGTTTCTAACAAAATAAAAATAAAAGCGCTAACTAAATGCTCGGGCGCGATCGAAGCGTGAAATAAATAAAATGGAAGCGCCTCGCAAACGAGAAAAAAGGTATAAAAATTGTGGCGTTAATTTTCCAGCGAGATTTCCCAGCAGTCTGCGGGCTAGGGGGAAGGAGCGCGTGCAGTGGACACGTGAATTAAAATCGTTAACAATACCATCGCGATTCGGTCTTTAATGAAGTCGCGCTGGAGGCGACTTGCCTCGACGACGACGCGACGCGACAACGCAACTGCAACGTAGACCTGGTTTTGTTACAAGCTGACTCACTTACCTTGTGTATTATATCGTAATTTTTGTAATTAATATTTAAATACTTCTTCTATATAACGCAAATTTGCTTCTTTTTACCACTTAGTAAATTATTGTTAGTGCCAAAAAAAAAATTGTTTCTGTGAATTTTCGAATATTTTTGGAAAACTTGTTTTTACTACGCTAGTCTAGGTCCACACGAAATAAACGAAACGTAGACGAAATAATTTTTTGACCCAAAAAACAAGAGAGACAAAGACACAAATAAATTAATAAAAAGTATGTGAATCAATCAAAGCATTTCTCAACTTTAAGGTGCTAATATTCTCTTCGGTAGTAACTGTCATCAGGATTGGCAATTTGTCTCTTAAATATTCAGTATTATAGCCGGATAATTACCTTAGTAAACAACGAGCATATCCCCGCACCATAAAAGAGCAAAATTTCCGCTGCAAGAGGGAAAAGGCGTTATTGAAAAAGAGGCGCGCTGATATATAAATAAAATACGGGTTCAGCTATCGGCGGCTTGTTATCGCATGCCTCGATCGTGGCTATTACGCTAAAGTATCGGTTATTCGAGCGGCCGTGGGCACAGTTTGCTTTGCACAGCGCCGACGAGCCGCTAGTGCCGCTACCTCGTTATAATAATGTGAACTTCGGGAATTGCGACTTCTTTGGAGTAGAGTCGATAAAATATTTAACATTTTTGGGAACGCCTAATAAAACCGAGCTATTAAATAAAATTAACTCAATAAATCTAAATAAAATGTTTCAGGGTTTTTATGGATTACACATTGTCTAATCCTCATTTTTGTCTGTAATGTCGTTAACGTTTTCTTAATGAAACAAAATTATATTTAACAGATTTATTTATATAGTAAAAATAATCATTTAACAATGTATATCCCTCTGCTGCACAGTATTCTTTGTTCGACACCAGAAAGAATTTCTTTTACATACATAATAATTGCAAGTTGTCTCGGGGCGTCACGATCCTGATGCATAATGACAAAGTGCGCACTGACGTGAAAATTGCTCTACGAATAACTACAGTATGTTTATACAAAAATATATTTATGTGTTCGTGTTTTTACAAATACGTACGAAGTAAGGTGTAATTACTAGCAGATGCTAACCTGATCCGCGAACATTTTAATATTTTAAATATATATCTATAACTAGCTGTCCCAGCTTCTTCATTTGCGTCTTTGAAAAGGAATTAATTTATATCGTTTTGCAACAGTTTTCCTTGATGTTCCTATTCATCACAGCGTGATGTTACATTGCCTATAGCTTTTTTGTTTATTTATTTTAGGTCGCTTTTAAACATCTCAGGTCATTAGCGACCACGGTTGACAATAAATATACATAAGTAATAACAGTAGATTACACCAATTCATATACATTAATCATTTTCAGAAAGCTTAGAGTTTGCATACTTCCATTTTGTTTTAAACAGTCTTGTAGGTTATTTGGTATGTTACACAACTTTTTCTCGGTACAATAAGCAGTGTATTCCTCTATTAGATGTTTAACAGTTAAGTCTATTCCACACTTGCATTTGTTTCTATTGATTTTAGTTATTATGTGAATGTCTACTATGTTGTCCTATTTAATATTTTGCTTTAATTTGAAAAGATCCGAGTTTACCGTACCGTCACAATAGATTTGACGTAAAGAAACATTATTTATGGGAAAATAAATTGTTTCTACCATTTTCCTCAGAATTTTTCCAAATTTCTCTCACCGTTAAGACTTTTCCTAGACTTTTCCATCCCTATCTAAATATACAATTTACGAAGAAAATTTATGTCTAAGATCTTATTATTTAAATAACAGTAGGTCCATCACAGTTTTATCATTGTTAACCCCCGATGCAAACAGAGGGGTGTTATAAGTTTGACGTGTCTGTCTGTCTGTCTGTGGCACCGTAGCTCGCGAAAGGATGAAGCGATTTCAATTTAGTTTTTTTTGTATCAAAGGTGATTTACGTGCGAGTGCTCTTAGACATGTTTCATGAAAATCGGTTGAGTCTTTTAAAAGTTATGGGGGTGAAAGTGAGGAAGAATAACTGAATGTCTGCAAAAATATCATCGAGTGGGGTCTCAAATGAAAGCGCATAGCGTGTTTATTAATTATTATTAACTCATTAATTATTATTAATATATTTATTAACTCAGGTTATTATGTCGGGGGTTTTCTAAATTTTGAGAATTTATGGTTATTACAGATCTTGTTTATAACTGAAGCACGATCATTTGTTCTGTATCTGAGTTTTAATTTTATCAAGAGTAGATGTAATTATAGGTATGCATAATTTCTTGAATTTAAATTACTTGAGATAAAGTATTAAAAATAAAATTGTTATTGTAGTGTGGGTTTTACACTATATTTTCATAAATGATTAAAAGTTTCAACATAAACAAACTTTTAACACGGTATCTTAAAACACAAGATACAAAACTTCCATTGCCTTTAAATACCATACGTTCTTTGAAGTTTTTACACAAAAACGTTAAAGTACTCAGACGTAATTGGATTTCGTTCACAATACGTCCCCACTGGCTAATTTTACGACAGTAAAATTTGCTTACATAAGCTACAGCATAAAATGGCAAATTTGTATGTGTCAAGACAGTTAAATCGTGGTAATGTGATGCTTTCCGAAACCTCGAAAGTAATTGAACAACTCGTCACTCACAAAATACGAATTCTTTAAAAATAATTGTTAAGGAAACTGGTCGTGTATGACTTTTAAAATAGGGTATTATCTATATATATCTATACTTATAATAAAAATGTAACAGGTCCAACTCTGTACATTAAAGATATTTTGAAAAAAATTTTTGGAGGGCTCTCTATAATCGATACTATATTTGTATGAAAACTGTATTTTTTTCATTTTTGTCTGTCTGTCTGTCTGTCTGTATCTTGGCCGCGCATCACGCCGAAACTACTGAACGGATTCAAATGAAACTTGGCATGATTAGAGTCCATACTACGAGGTAGGACATAGGATATTTTTTATTCCGAAATCCAGCACGGTTTCCTGGAGAGAGGGGATGAAAGTCAAAATATGTACTTAGTTGTAATTCAATAACACATAGTCCGATTTCATTCATTCTTTTTTTTGCTAGAAAGAAAAAAAAATAAAGATAACGGGAAAAGTGATTTTTTTTGTCCGCGACTGTACACTGCCTGTGGGAAGCTGAGACAGATATGTAAATATGGCGGTACGAAGTTCGCCGGGTCAGCTAGTTTATACATAAAAAAATTATTATTAATTTAAATAAAAAACCTAATTTGATTACTGAATGAAATCCCGATTACGAAGACCAAATTCACATTATTATAAGTCTGTCAGGTTTTTTTAAAACTGATCTGACTTGTTTAGACTAGCAGTTAATCCGTCTAAATGTCAATCTATGAGTATTTTTACAGGTAGCCCTAATATGATGAACCTTGTTGCCACTACAAGCATTGACAATATTATCTTGAATGAATCCTTTATTTCTATTTGACTGCTTTAGACTTATGCTTTAGACTGGCAAATGCAGATAATATCAAACTTCAGCTAGAAGCCGTGATGTGGCAAATTGTTGTCAATGTATTTCTCAAGATACAGATACGAATGCGGATGATTAGTTTCTAGATATGCAAATACAGTTTTGTTTATGGTATATTGAGGTAAACGAGTAGGAGATTCACCTGTTGGTAAATGACTGCCGCAGCACATGTACAATTGCAACTCAAGAATTACAAGTGCGTTGCAGAGCTTTGAGTTTCTTCATTTGAGGGGATTTGATCCGTGTGTTTCTCCCCTTATTATCCCATGGGTGTCGTAAGAGGTAACCAAGGCAGCGAACTACACAGGATAATATCCGTGCAAAAAAGGGAAAACTCTTGTCACTGCTACTCAACTCCTATGGTTGTAGTGTTAGGTTATATAGCCTATAGCCTTTCTCGACCAATGGCCTATCTAACACTAAAAGTATTGTTGAAATTGATCTCGCCATCCAAGGGGCCAAGGACAATAGGGATTTATTTTTATGTATGTATATTTATATTCATGTAAATGCAGTATGCTTAGGTTTTAAACATTGATTACGTCTAAACTAAACATTTCCAACCAGTTCGCAATCTGCTACTGTATTTGCAATGCAATATAACATATTCTATCTACAAGGAAATTTCGTTAAAGAGATGCAATAGCAATGTGCGAATTGTATCGCGTGCGGTACTAACACTGTTGTACACGTTTAAAGTTTGCCGTCATCGATATTTAATTGGTAATCAGACATTTAAATCAATATGGTTTTAATACTCAATCTTAATTAATAAAACACAGACGGGTTAGTTACAGAATTTAAAACTCATGAGGCATGACTGGTTATTATGACGTTTTAATTTTTTTGGTTTGTCTCTATCCCGAATTATAGAATAACTATTAACATATTTTAAAAAATCATTAAAAAAGGATATGCAGACTATTCATTTTCTTAATATTAAGTATGTAACCGAATGAAGAGCACAGTTATGATTAAAAACGCAGGTGAAACTGCGGGCAACTACTAGTAAATAATAAAGTGGATTAATATCTTTCTAACACATGGTTCCTTACGATATGCCTAATGGTACGAAGGAATTAATATTTGCAGAAAGACATTGTATGATCAAATCTACGAGATCTTACAATGTGCTAATAAAATTCAAACAGATACTTTTGATTTAGCTCCGTCAATCTTACAAAAAGACTAAAGGCTCATAAATAATGTCCAAATCAGAACACGGTTCGAGATATCACAAAAAGTGATACAAAGGTGAAGCATTCGATGCCTTTTCGCAGAAACACATGAAAAGAATTCAAATTTAAAAGTGAGTTTAGGATGTTCAAATATCTCTGAAATAGAATAAAACGAATACTGAACACACAGTCGACAACCACTAATAGATGATTTTGTAAGAAATAAAATTCGTGATGAAATTCTATATTTCCCGCAACTTGATGAACTAATATAAAGTTCATTCAACAAAACAGTAAGTGTAATTATAGTAATAACATTCGCCAAACATATACAAACTCTATGATCTCTAAAAACTAGCGCGAGCTTTGAAAATGAATATCATTGACAAAATAAGATTTGATACATACTAACTGGAGCATGAAATTTGAATCAACAACAGCAAACAATTCCATGGCTATAATAGAAACGAATACTAAACTTTAGAACTCCATTAAAGCGGCTACCAAAGTTCCCATTCGAGGGCAAGCAGGCGCGCTCAACGCAGAAATATATATTTTATTCATCTACAACATGCCGCGGCTTCACGATTGGTATCCGATAAAACTTCACTAAACAAAAATAATCAACAAGAATAAGTGTACCTGTCACTCGGCCGTTGTTCTTGTTCTAAAATTTGTTTAAAATATTCTGAATGTCAGTATTGCTGACAATGGTTGCTGTGAAAAGGTGTCTACACAAAGTGTATTTGAATTTCAATTCACTCTCATCTTATAAACGACCAAAATTTGTAAAAATCTAGAAATCGTGGAAAAATAAATAAAAATGTTTTATTTAAAGGAGCGTGTCTATGTTTTTGCCAATAATGTAGATGTACTGTGTGATTATGATCACTAATCAGTTTTTGACCTAGATTAATTCTAAACCTAGCATCTTTAATCGGTACATTTAAAACAATACTGATAAAAATTAAAATCTCATTGAAGTTTACAATATATAATTATACGAGTATATCGTGTATTCAGCCAAATACAATACCCAGTACACTAAATTATGTTTTATATTACTCGTAGACTCTATAAATTCTTAATTTCCTGCACTAATTTTAAATACTTTTTACAGATACAATTTAATAACGTGCTGCGCGACACTTGTAGGTATGGTTAACTTTTTACATTGTATAAAATTGCTTATTATTTCTGCTAAATAGGTTGGTTTTATTGTTTATTTAAATAATAATTTAATGTATTATTACAATCTTTAATTTTCACTTTTACAAAAGCCAGTTTATACCAAAAATTTCAAAAGATTATAAAATTATAATTGAGATCGCAGTATAATAAACATATTTAGTGAATCATCACGCCAACACTGTGTAACAATTCGGTATACCAGTGTCTGATACACATGATGATTGTACATAATTAAAAACCATTTTATGATGCAAATAACGGAATATTATATAGAAGATGCACATAATGATTATTATATTAATCTACTTAATAAATCTTACATATAAACTTTTCCCTAAGTCTATGTCACTATGAACTTATCCCGTTTCGACAACTTTGTATGTTGGAACCGCTCAAGCCGTTGAAGCTCCAGGGCGTATCAAAGAAAAGTTATACTTATTACTACATATTTACTTATCTTGTTCGGTGTATAGCAATCACTGAATTACATAGCACTAGTTTTCGGTATGCATGATATGTGCCGAAGCAACGTTCTCCCACGACTGACGTAGAATTTTAAATTCGTCGACATTCATCACTTCGGCACTTATTGAGTTTCTATCGCGAATCAAATTAATCCTTAATTCTTCACATTTTTAGAACACCACGTTTCTCTGAACTCTGCTACAAAATACGTGTCAGTCATTCCATTAATGTCTTGGTTTCCCAAAAACTGGGCAACTACTTTGAAAAAATATTTGACGCTTCATTGACGAAGATGTTCTCTCACGTGTTTTTATTTATGTTTTATATAAACCATGGGAACATCAAAAATATTTAACAATCTATCTGTGTTATATCTATAAGATGCACACAAATAATCTTATACACATATTCAATGATAACTACAAATATGTTTGAATGTATTAAATTAGAAAAAAGAGATGTGTGAATTTTAAATAAAAAAATGTTTGTCTAGCGCAGACGGTGTTGAAGCGGGTTGTGGACGATGTTCGTCGTCACAATAGCACAATTAAAATGCCAACAAGTCCGGTTGCCAGCCCAATCCAATTACAGTGGACACCGATTCCAAAGAGTAATTGGAACTGAGACTATACGGGAGCCGGTGAATACATGAAAAGGATCGCGGCAGGGAGGGCTACTGTCGGCAATTACTATTTAGTGAATAGAACTATAAAACCTGTAAATACGATTGATCTCATTTACAAAACATTTACTTTTAATATATTTAGTATTATTGCCGGGCTTAATCAAGTTCTTTGTTGTGGTAAAAGCTATGTGTACTTTTCTAACTATACATATACCAATTTTACGTGTATGTCTGTACACCAATGTTTTTATCAATGAACAGAGACGTATAAATCGTTAACGTTTTGCCGGCTGCGTATATAATAGTGTACTGAATCAATTTTTTTTGTTCTTTTCCTAAATGTCCTTACCTAAAAACTTATTTATTAGTGTAAAATATGTGGCAGACGATTATTATCTGGGGGCATTACTGAGATGGAGAGTTTGTGAAGTTCGGTTTGGTAGAGTTAAGGCCCGTATTCACTTTGTATAGTGCGAGTGCAGGTGCTTAGTGCGGGTGATCGGTAATTGGTGGAAAGTACACACGTATTTTCTACCAATCGTTGATCACCTCACTTCACACCTGCACTCGCACTAATCAAAGTGAATACGGGCCTTAAAGGCGTGTAGATTCAGTAACTTGGCTCTACATAAGATCTGATATCTTTTTCACAGGGTAAGCCATATGCAGTCGTCTTGGCAACATTTTACATGAAAATGTTTTTGGTGGTTAGAATATATAAAATACTAGCTTTTGCACGCGGCTTCGCTCACGCAGAATTAAATCCCTTGATTTACCCCCTTAGGGGTGGAATTTAAAAAAATCCTTTCTTAGTGCTCACTTAAATTATATAAAGAACCTACATGCAAAATTTCAGAATTCTAGGTTCAGCGGTTTGGGCTGTGCGTTGATCTCTGGGTATGTCAGTCAGTCACCTTCCTCTTTTTATTTATATATACATATATAGATATTAACTTAAAAACAATAAATGCAAGTACTAAAACATTGAAACTCAGCCTAAGTATGCTGGATAAATCATACTTGGCGCTGTAAGATGAACAGAAAGTGTTAAAAATAAAAATCAGCTTCACTAGTTTTACACAGCTTTCCTGTACTTTAAGCTATCACAAAAGCAAATAACTGGAGCGACTTGGGAGCGACGGTCCCAAAGCAGTTGTTTGATCTACCTGCTGATCGAAAATGAAACAATGTTAAACTGTAAAACAAACTGCTTCCGATACTTCTAATATATTTGTTTTGTCTTACATGAACTATACACAAAGGTATCAATAGTCATTAACTATACTATACTAACAAATATAGTCATTAACTAAATTTGATACAATTATGCAGTGAAAGCACATAATAAACTAATAAATAATGTATATTCTTACCCGACTGCGAAAGAAGGAGGGTTATGTTTTTCGAGTGTATGTATGTATATTTCTTTGGCACGCCCTAGAGCCTAAACGGCTTGTCGTATTTTTATGTGAGTGGTGTCAATAGATTCGTCTCAGTCGTGAGAGTGACACTGGGTACATCAAAATTAAAAAAATAAATAAGGATTTTTGGCTTGGGAAAAAAATAAGGATCAAAAAGTAATATAAAAAAAAATGTTTCAAAATATATCGAGTGTGCTATCAAAATAAAGATTTTTTACGGTGATTACGAATATTTATAAAACTTATATGTTTTTATTGTTAAATATTGACGCAGTCGGGTTTTTTATTGTTAATAATTTGTACTTGTAGCTCATTTAAGCTTAAGTCGAAAATTTATTTAAAGTATAATATAAAGTTTTATAATCGAAAAGATTTATGTGGTAACTCGAAAGCTTATAAAAATGCTAAAGTTTCAGGATAAGATTTTTGAATTAAAGTTACAAATGACTCAAACATTCCAAAAACGGTTTATTGTACATTTTCATCGTAAGATCTTATCTTATCTATATATTTACTTTAAATAATTAAAGCATACGCCCGTAATGCCAATCAGAGAATACAACGACCGAAGTCACATAAAATTCAATCGAAATGTAATCGACTATCAACAGTTTATTTTAATCTAGAGAATCGTTAATTAACAGAATCGTTTATTATCGCTATGTATTAGGAAGGGAACCAGTAACAAGTTACAGTCATTTGCGAGGTAGCAAATGAAGATACGTTAATGCGATCGCCCGGCCACAAGTCCTCAGATAAAACGAGTCGTATTTAACAAATAAGACTTCCTTGTGGCATTCATTTCATATTAAAACCAATGGGCGTTTAAACATCAACAATTTTTACAGATTTAACAGTGCGCGAGGGAAGAGTATACAAACTATAAACACGGTCAGAATAAAATGAGACATTGAAAGAAATACGAGACATCCGCTGTATTGTAGGCGTTACTTTAAATGTATTTTCGCATTGTTGGCAATTCGTGCGAGCATGCAGTGCGTAACATAAATATTGGACACAGTGAGCACGCTCCCGAATGCAATCCACGGTAAATAAATCGATGAACGTCTTTTCATACGATGGCGGTAGGCCCCCGGCAGCGCCGCGCAGTAAATTGCACCGAAAAAGAACGGGGCAATATGGCAGCCGTATCGACCGGTGCTAAGTTACGATCGAGTGCGACACGGGACACTAAGTGGCCTCTCATGTTTTCAAAAATTCAAAAAAACAGGATTGTCGAACAAAACGAAAACGATCGAGGATTTCCCCATCAATCAGGTCAAGAGTGATCCCGTTAGGTCATGAGTCTTCAGCTATAATCTATGAGCTTACAGTAGCGGTATTTTACGTGTTTTGTTTTTGTTTAAATTTCGATATGTTTAGTAATAGCTCACCCGCGCAACTTCATTTTGCGAGTTTTGAAAGGAATAATTTACCCTCGGCTTCTATTCGTCTTTGCTAGATATAAAATATACGTAAAGCATTCCTCGATAGTTGATATTTAAATTCAACACTTAAAGAATTTTTCAATGCCAACCAGTAAAGTGGGTAGTTCCTGAGGTTAGCTCTTGACATGATCAAATGCATAGTTTACGATTCTATAAAGGACATACAGACAAATATTCATTTTTGTATATACATATATGTATGTATATATAAAGAAGATAGATGAATAGATTTCAGTCCATCGCATCGACGCGGCGACGACAACGGGATGAATGTCAAATGTTTGATATATAGAAAATTAACATTTGGGACTTAATTTAGTTGGTTATCAATTCAATTTTGAAAATATTTAGTCATAACAGTTTTGTGATAGGCAAGTCATCATAGATGTGTTCATAAATTAATACAATTAAAAAAAAAGTTTGATCTGGTTATCAGATGGGTGTAAGTCGATCTTCACCGGCTCTTGTACTATTTAGACAGACAATAAATGTAATAGTACCGTTTACTAGTGCAGCCCTCACTCACTAACGAATATCATCTGTAGTAAATACATGTTTACATAAACTGAATGCGTGTTGCGGTTAACACGATAGTGACAGCAAATGACTACATGACAATAAGTAAATAAATAAACCTGAACACTAATTTCTTCGTGTATGGCCTCCTCGGTTTAACTGAATCAGAAGTTTGTTAATCCGTCGAGCTTACACAAAGGAAACTGCGGTGAGCCTGAAAATTAAGTTGTTCCGCTCTATTGCTTTTAAATTAAACCACGACTCCACTGAAACTGTACTTATTACAACAGGCGCGAGAGGTTACCTTTGTACGTTTTGAGTGATTCGTGTTGAATGAATGTTATTAAGTTATATCGAATGTGAAATGTTGGAATCGTTTTGTGGTTGAGCGTTCCAACTAATTTTGACTAGTTTTATAGTCATTCAGATTTCTGTTTATAATCATTATTTATTTTTAGGTTTTACATGATCTTTACGATTCTTGCTAAAACTACTGAAAAATTGCTTACAGAACCAATGGTAATAGTTCAGAATAATTTTAATTTAAAATACGTAGTCTCGCATGATTCGATTAATTTGTATCAGTGACGAAAGAACAATTGTGATCCTTAAAGTGTGGTCGTAGTGCAACTACACACGTCAGTGACTCTATCACTCGACTATGGGATATAGATATCCCACCAAAACATTTTCATGTAAAATGTTGCCAAGACGACTGCATATGGCTTACCCTGTGAAAAAGATATCAGATCTCATGTAGAGCCAAGGTCCTACCTTCCTACCCAACCCTAACTTCATAACCTCCTGAACCTGAACCTCCTAACAACTGAGATGTACTCAGTTAAAATGTGGCTTCGCCGTTTCGCTACCACACCGTCACGAAGGGGAAACGAACGCCTTTTGTGTTTGCAAATATCTAGTTTTTGCCCAGCTCTTGCAGCTTGGAGACTGTCTGTTGCGCAGTATGGGGTCGCGCGTTGTCGCGAAGCAGCTGCAAGAGCTGGGGTTGGAAGCTCTCCCTCATCCGCCATACTCACCAGACCTTGCACCTACCGACTGTTACTTTTTCCAAAATTTAGACAACTTTTTAGTGGGTAAAAAAATTCAATTCCCGAGAGGCAGTACAAAATGCCTTTGAAGAGTTTGTTGCCTCCCGTCCAGCTGATTTTTACAAGAAGAGCATCAATAAACTGCCAATGCGTTGACAAAGATGCGCCGATTGCATGGGTGATTACTTCGAATAACAGAAATAAAAATGTTTGAAAAAATAAATACTTTCACTTATTGCATACAAAACGGCAATTTCATAGGTAAAGACCTATTATTAAAATTTGTGAAAGTCTCATACAATCTTCCACCCTCAAATTTGGGGGTTGGGGGGTAAAAGTAATAGGTTTATGAATTTTTTTGTTGTTTGTATACTAAACTTAGTTTACATACCCAATTTCAGCTTTCTAGCACTTCAGGAAGTACCCTAACAGTTTTGATGATCATCAGTGTGTCATTGGCGAAATCGGTGTTTTTTAGGTATCAATAAAATCTAAAGTATCAAAGATATGCAATTGAAACTTTGTATGTTTTACTGCTATTGGTCACATCATATCCTGAGAATTTGAACAATCTGGTTGTGGCGACTTCCACATACAGCGCAACAGAAATATACTACAGCACCATCTACCGAAGATACATCGAACTACGGAGTAACGAAGGAAACTAAGAAACTACCAATCCTGAATCGCGCAGTGAAAGTTCGCGCGCCAATTAAGATACATACAACATCCCAACATCAACCGTTGGGCAGCTGGCCCGCCAGGCATGATCACCTCGCCTAGTCGGAGGATCCTCCCTTTGTGTTGGAGGGATATGACACCCGTCCCTCCACATGGTATATCGAGAACCAAAGTTATGAGGGTTCGAAAAAACGACGAAACACTTCGAGAAAAGGTAGGTATTGGCCTTGCGCTTCGCTTGGCTCGTCTTGGCGGGGGCACGACCGTGCCCCCAGATTAGTATAGCGGGCTGACGGCATATAAAGATTTGTAGCGATCAGAGAGAAATCTTCTTAGTCGGACACTCTTCACAGAGAGATTATTTTTTAGAAAAAAGTTCCCTATGGGGCACTGCGGAGGGGTAAACAAGCCGGCAAAAAGCGTCCGTAACGTAAGATTAACGCCTCGGTGTCACAATGATAGCGTATGCGAATGCTGTGCTTGAGGTCTCGGGTTCGAATCCCGGGTCGGATCAAATATTTTTTATGATCTGTAAATATTTGTTTTTTCGGAGTTTGTGATTACGAGTAGAGATTACTAGGTGGCAGCACAAGTGACCAGTTTAGTTTTATTTTTATCGATTAAAATCATAATAAAAAATGTATGCCTGAATAGTTATTTACTTTATACCTCGCATAGAACTTTTATATTTTGATTAAAATAAAGGTGTTAAGACAATTTTGTGGTTTTTAAAGAGCGCGAACGAAAAAATTTGTATAGCGCCATCTGTAAGGAACCGTTTTCATAAGGAACTTCGTGCCTATCCGGTGTCCCACGACACCACACCACTTTTTTTGTGATAACATGGCGAGATGACGATGATATTATTCAGAACTCTCTTTCAAATGGGCTAGACGTGTGACAACATTCAACTACAGTAGTACAACCGAGTAGTGAAATTGAATTTATGGCTTTTTAATTTTCTATTTGATAGCCTGCCATCAGGCAGAGTCACTTTGACTCTGCCTGATGAAAAGATTGAGTAGAATCCAACAGGGGGGGCCACCATGCTCACTGTGAAAGCAGACAAGACAATGCAGTATGGCGACCCACGCTATGGCGACTTAGTGAGATGCAGGACCCGGGATCATAATAGGATAAACACGTGCGCCGGTAGTGAGTTCGAGAGTTGCTCGGTACAGGAAGGAAGAACCAAACCGAGGTTGTTATTTTGAGGTGTTTAGATGGTACACATAATTTTTATCATCGTTAGAGCTCATTAAAAATGCAAGGTTAATTTTAAATGAGGGAAGGGCTGATTTGCAAATGTTTGTGGTAGGACGGAACAATACTTGCCAGCCACTCGTAAATTGACCAGTCCCGATGACGGTCCGGGCCTCGGGGCACATCGTGACCTGACTTCGTCTCGCCTCACTGGGCATTATTTACGATTTTTATTATACCGTAAAAATGCGCAAATTCTTACTGCGAGGGCACGCTTTGGTTGCATGTGGATTCACGCGTCGATAGCTAATTCGTGAGCGTTGTGTTATCGCATATAAAACTTATGAATTTAGCTCGTAAAAAAGAAACCTTAATTACTGTAAACTATATGATATAATATACTGCTTGTATATTATATGAGAAATATTATATCATATTGCTTGAGAAAAAAATTGGCTCTGAGTATATATTTGTTCTGCCAAAGTCCCTTTTTCCCAAATATTTGCACTAAGTTAACTTCATAGTATAATATAATTATTTTGGAGATAAAGTTATGTACTTTTATCACTAGCAGGGCAAGGACAATTCGTGAAAAAAATAACACTGAAGATAATAAAACTTGCAGTTCGGAATCTACAGAAAATCTGTGCCTAACGATAAAAATAGCCTCAGCAGTGAACGGGGAAATCGTAGAACCTTTTTCCGGATCGTCAATACGGTACGAAACGACGAATGGAAGGCATAACGATAGTTTGAATAGAGAACGCTGCTTGTTTACAATAGCTGCGGGTAGTTTCGTGAGCCGATCTCCATTTAGATGGGAAGCGCGTCGATACCGCATGAGGCTGTGGCGGTCATGTGAACCACCGATTTTACTTGAACTTCTTGTACTCTATTACAACGAACAACAACTAGGCCATCGAAAAATATGAAAGGGCGACAAGGGTTCTCGATGAGTTGGTCGCTTCATGGGCAGCGCCTCTGTTATGGAACTTTATGGCATAAAGTGCGTTTTATATGATATTGGATGTTCTTTTCGCGCCCAAATAGGCTAGTGACTCTCAAAGGCAATCGCACATTGTAACACGTACCACAAAGTTAAACATAGAAATCTGTATGTAGGTGAAATGATTTCATTTATCTAAAATTTCTTATTTCAATATGACCCTGTTAGAACCGAATATGATTGTTAGAACCGCAGAGGTATAACACGATACGACGTTATAGTATAGTAGTTATTGCTTATTTTTTTTATTGAATAGTGGGCAAACGTATCGCCTGATGGTAAACGATTACCGCCGCCCATGCACACCCGCAACACTAGAGGCATCACAAGTGCGTTGCCGGCCTTTTAAGAGTACGCTTGTTTCTTGAAGGTTTGAAGGTCGTATTGGTCCGGGTTTCGTCGTGTATCGTTGGTGAGTGCGAGACCGGAGGCCCAATGATGCAGAAGCATCACTAGCCCGCCATGGTGTGGGTCACCATGCTGCATTGTTGCATTGTCTGCGTTCGCAGTGAGTATGGTGACCACCACTCTTGGATTATGCTCATGCTTTCCATCAGGCAGAGTAGAGTCATTTTGGCAGGGCCAAACATAAAAAAAAATCTCCAGTCTGCTATAAAGAAAAACCCAATAACACTTTTGGCCCGACCTGGGAATCGAACCCGAGACCTCTTGATCAGCAGTCGCATACGCTAACCGCTAGACCAACAAGGCAGTCTCTGTCTTCAATTGATCAACTGAAATTGAAACACAAGTTTTTGTGATATAGGATTATTATTACATCACCGAAAATTAATTTAGTATAAACTGGGGGCTATTACTTTTAATGTAAGCTTTCAAAAAAATGGCTTACAAAACATGGTCATCAAGTCTCGTCAAATGAACTTGTGCACATAGACTGCGTTGCAAGTACATAGTTTTAAAATTGAGTGGGGATCGTGACTGAACTGAGAACTGGTACAAGAGTGGCACGGTCCTGATAAAAATGATTTCATAGAGATCATGCCTATTCGTGGATATTTTTAACCGACTTCAAAAAGGAGGAGGTTCTCAATTTGATTGGTATGTTCTTTTTAACATGTATTATTGAAAGAGTTGATGCAATATGGGCATAATATATGGGACCATTTCAAATATTGATTTGACATTTATGCTTCTTTAAAATAATATATATTTATATTGCAAGAAAACTACTCTAAATCACTTGAATTTTAGATATTGTTAGATACAAGAAAACCTTCTTGTATCACCGTGTACCGGTGTACCGTATGTGTAATTGTAATGTACCGTGGGAGAGCCTACAGTATAAAAGCAATCAACGCGGGCTTCTGCAAACATCCCTGAAGCACTACCGATAAGCGGCAACCCAATCAGCACCCTAAACGCGTTGTTGTACTGGACTCGAAGGGCGCTATATGCCTTTAACGTAAAATGAGCCCACAGGCTACAGGCATAAAAAGATGTACAATATGCACGGAATAAAGTGATTTTAACCTCACGTGAACAGTGTGCAAACCTACGAGCTATCATGTTGGCACGTACAGACAGCGCCCTTCGCTCCCGTTCGATGTCATTATCATCTTTGAGGTCGGCGGCAAGATTGTGCCCTAGGTATTTAAATTGGTTTACCCTCTTTAGAGGAACATCGTTCAGTTTAATGGTGGGCATTGCAACAGGAACACTACTGCCGCCAGCCTCAAAGACCATAACCACACTTTTTTTACATTGTACATAAGTCCATGCCGTGAGGCACATCTTTCACAAATCCCCAACAGCTTGCTGAGGCCGCAGGGCGATGCACTTAGCAGCACCATGTCGTCTGCATAGCTAATATTATTAAGGCACACGCCATCTATATAGCAACCCACCCTGGTGCTGCTAAGCTCCTCAATCAGCTCGTTCACGTACAGGTTGAAGAGCGTGGGCGACGTTAACCCTCCTTGTCTTACTCCGCATTCCAACCCATAGGCATCAGATCTGACCCCTGCCCACCTGACACTGTTGACCTGGCTTCCATACCAGAACTTAATGATGTTAATTATTTCTGTAGGTAATTTAGCGTTATACAGCTTTTTCCATAGAATTTCATATGAAACCAGATCAAAAGCCCTCGAGAGGTCGAGAAATCCAGCGTACACCGGCGTTTTCCGATCCGTATAATAATCGACAGTCTGCTTTAGACACAAGATAGCGCTCTCTGTAGACAATCCGGGCTTAAACCCGAATTGGTTATCATGTGGTCTTATATATTTATTTAATTGTGTGTTAAGCAGGCTGTCAAATACTTTCGAGGTAACTGTCGCCAGTGAGATAGGCCTATAGTTGTTTTTATCGGCCATGTCGCCAGTTTTGTTCTTCACAACAGGTACGACCAGCTATGCGACCAGTACGTAGCTATGACATACTATACTTAATTTGATATAAAATATCAAACATTTTTGTATCTCTCGACTTTGACAATCTATTAGGTCTTTACCTATGAAATTGCCTTTCTTCAGTATTGGTCATTTCAAATAAAAAAAAGTTTGTAATGGCTCTGTATTCTAAATTCAAATTAATTTTGTTTTAAAACCATGACATTCTATTTACAAACTCAGTCTTTTGTTTTTTGATTAGTAGTGTATTTTCATTACATTTGAACATTTTGCGACATAATGGATACTTAAAAAATCGTGTAATTATGCAATATGAGTTCCATCGTGGCACCAATGCGACACAAACGGCACGTAACATCAAAAACGTTTACGGAGAGAACTGTACAAACGAACGCACAACCCGTTATTGGTTTTCCCGGTTCCATTCTGGAAATTTTGACTTGAAAAATGAAGCTTGTGGTCGTCCGGAGACTTTGGTTAACAATAATGAACGTACGCGTCGAGACCTGCCTTGCGCTGCTCAACAGGCAAAGAAATGAAGGAATTTTGAAACGAATTGTTACGTGCGACTAAAAATGGATTCTGTTCGACAATCGAAAGCGCTCAGCAAGTTGGTTAGACCCTGGTTCAGCACCAAAGCAATGCCCTAAACCAAAAATGACCCCTAAAAAGGTGATGGTAACTGTTTGGTGGTCTAGTGCGCGTGTGATTCGCCACAGCTTTTTACAAAACGGCATGAGCATTAATGCAGATGTGTACTGTGAAGAACTGGA
Source organism: Diaphora mendica (assembly GCA_949125395.1). NCBI lineage: Eukaryota > Metazoa > Arthropoda > Insecta > Lepidoptera > Erebidae > Diaphora > Diaphora mendica. The sequence goes on from OX421311.1 coordinate 28,823,534, forward strand.
GAGAATAATGGAGAAGCTTGCACATCTGCAACCAGCTTTGGTCAATCGGTCGTCCCCACTGCTCCTTCACGACAACGCGCGACCCCATACTGCGCAACAGATAGTCTCCAAGCTGCAAGAGCTGGGGTTGGAAGCTCTTTCTCATCCGCCATACTCACCAGACCTTGCACCTACCGACTATTACTTTTTCCAAAATTTAGACAACTTTTTAGTGGGTAAAAAATTCAATTCCCGAGAGGCAGTACAAAATGCCTTTAAAGAGTTTGCTGCCTCCCGTCCAGCTGATTTTTACAAGAAGGGCATCAATAAACTGCCAATGCGTTGGCAAAGATGCGTCGATTGCATGGGTGATTACTTCGAATAACAGAAATAAAAAAGTTTGAAAAAATAAGTACTTTCACTTATTGCATACAAAACGGCAATTTCATAGGTAAAGACCTATTATTATGTGCACGCTTTAAAATCCCGACTACTGCACGTGTGGCATAGTGATTTTTATTAAGCGGTTAAGTTCGATTCCCACACGGGCCAACAATGACGCAAACATTGTTGTTCTGAATACAGGTGTTCTTAGTCCTTGTCCATTTGAATGAATGTTTTAAAAGTTTCCACTGACACAGGATATATTCCTAGCGTACCTAGGAGTTCTCTTTTAATATTTTTCTTTTTTTTATTGATTGAGCTGAAATTTTTACAATGTTTCCGATCGGCTGCACCAAATTAAATAATTCTTTTTTTTTATGTGTTCGTTATTGTTAGGACAAGGTTTATGTACAAGAAAAAATAAAAGATCATGGGAAAAGTCAACTTTATATGTCCGCGACGGGAAGCTGAGACAGATAAGTAAATATGGCGGTACCAAGTTCGCCGGGTCAGCTAGTTAATCACACTTCACACTAATATATAAAGGCGAAAGTTTGTTACTTCTTCACGCAAAAACTACTGAACGGCTTTGGATGAAACTTTACAGTAATGTAGCTTATACATCAGAATAACACAGGCTACTATTTGCCGCGATAACCGACATACACGCGGGAGGAGCCGCGGGCAACAGCTAGTTTTAAATATAGGTGGCTTCATATAAGTTTTTGTGTAGACGTTTAAAATTATCTATATCGTTTCTGGGCTATACCTTCACAAATTTAAATCAAAATAAAATATTTATTTTTCATTTCAACCGTAAAAAATGTTTTATATTTAAATTCTAGATTATTTAATACTAAACAGAAGATACAACGATATACTGCGAAATAAAACAATTAACAGCTATCTTCAAAGATTTATAGAATTGAAACTGTAAATTAACTGAGAGCCGTTACAATGAGTGACCGAAGGAGCCACATTATATCCAAGCGGGAACGGGGGGATTGTTAGATGCGAAGGGGAAGGGTGGGGCATAGCACGAGCGCGCCACCTCGTAAATCTGAACAGCCCGCGGCAGAGACCTGCCTCTGAGTATATCGTGGTGCGAAGCTACTTAACAACTAGAGACAGTGCCCAATAAATCCTCCATAGGTGAAAGTTATTATACCCGCAGTATACTGCGTTATACTCGTAACCACCAACGATTAGTGTACAATAAGTTGTACACTAATCGTCGGTGGTTACGAGAATTTGCTTTCTAACTAAAAACTTTGACTCAACATTTGATCTTACTTGTGCAAAATATGAATGCGTAATAATGTGTTATGTAATATTAATGGTACAGCTGTTCACTTGTTTATTTTTTACTCGACTTGATGCGTATATCCATGTACCGTCCGCAAGAAATTCATTTTTACAAAATAATCGCTGATTATAGAACTAAATTTTTGACTCTGTTTTTCTGCATTTGTAAGTCGTAGACTAGACTGGTCTTTGCCCACAGTAGCAAAATGTATCCATTAAAGCATTAACGTGTATCAAATACTGCTTCAAAATATAAGGTAGGTACTCAAATACAATTGTAGCAAGTATAAAATTTACATATTTCTACAGAGGCAATCTTTAATCCTTTTATTTACTTACTAGCGGACCCGGCAAACTTCGTACCGCTATATTTACATATCTGTCTCAGCTTCCCACAGGCAGTGTACAGTCGCGGACAAAAAAAGACTCTTTCCGTTATCTTTTATTTTTTTTCTTTCTAGCAAAAAAAGAATGAATGAAATCGGACTATGTGTTATTCACTTAGTTGTAACTAAGTACATATTTTGACTTTCATCCCATCTCTCCAGGAAACCGTGTCGAATTTCGGGATAGAAAGTATCCCATGTCCTATGCTAAGTTTCATTTGAATCCAATCAGTAGTTTAAGCGTGATGCGCGGCCAAGATACAGACAGACAGACAAAAATGAAAAAAATTACAGTTTTGGCTTCAGTATCGATGAGCCTTCCAAAAAAAAATTTCAAAATATCTTTAATGTACAGAATTGGACCTGTTACATTTGTATTATAAGTAAATATAGATCTATCCAAATTTAAGGAAGCCGCAACGAAACATTATTGTTTTTTTTATATGAAAATATTGCATAATCTTCTTTTATATTTAATTTATAATTGGGATAATTTCGTTACTAAAGTTTTTCTATAGTAATATTATTAAGATCTTTATAAAGATAGAGATATTTATTTGATGTCTGTCTATAAAAGATGCCAATAATTTCTTCATAATTATACTAGCCTATACAAAGGATTTAAATTTCCTCTCTTTTCATTGGAAATCCACACAACAATATAATAAACATAACTGATAATTTAAAGCAGTTATCCCTATTCACCAACAGGATAAAGTAAATAGTTCCAAATATATTACAAACAAAATAAGGTACAATTGGGTTTGTGATACAGAATCACATCAAAATCAAATTTTCGTTTATATGACAAACATGTCTTGAGGCTGGGGTGACAGTATATTGGCTCAGAACATCAATAAAAGGTGTCATCGCTACATCGGAACCTCTTACGTGTTGAGAATATTTTGATACCATACTTTGCCGCCATCCATATTGTATCCACATAAATTAATTAATAAATTTGACTAGATCGTAAAAAGTGAGACATGACTTATATATTTATACTATATATACGAAGTTGACTATTATGATAAAAGAAACAAACAATATATTTAAAACAAAGTTATTATTCTGAACAATTGTGCAAGTTTTTGAGTCCTTGCTTCGTCGTATAATTTTATTAGCTAGGACTAGACTAGTGACAAAATGTTAACAACTTCACGATGTAATAAATGATTAACTTCAAATGTCAGAAATTACCATTATGTTACGCTTAAGTATTGGTGACCAAGCTCTTTTTAACCGACTTCAAAAAAGGAGGGAGTTCTCAATTCGACCGTATATATGTTTTGTTTTGATGATTCTTTTTTTAATGGAAAGGAGATATCGCAACGGTGGTACCATGATAAGGACACTAAGATCTAATGATGGCATTCAAGAGTAATCGAGTCGAACCGGTTGTTTTTGTTAAAATTTTACTTGTTAAAAAATGACGAACAGAAGGTACTTCGTTCAAAGAGAAACAGCACTTCAATTTATTTTTCTACTTTTGGTCATTCCAAGGATTCCAGGAATATTTTAGTTGCTAATAAAACACGACGATATTACACTCGATATTATAATCTTTTGTGTGTAATTTGGCAACAATTTGTGTTACGTTGCGCGGTTTATAATACACTAGCTTTTACACGCAGCTTCGCTCACGCAGACTTTCATCCCCTGATTTACCCCCTTGGGGGTGGAATTTCAAAAAATCCTTTCTTAGGGCTCACTTACGTTATATAAAGAACCTACATGCAAAATTTCAGGATTTTAGCTTCAGCGGTTTGGGCTGTGCGTTGATCTCTGGATATGTCAGTCAGTCAGTCAGTCACCTTACTCTTTTATATATATAGAAGACTAGCTTTTACACGCGGCTTCGCTCACGCAAACTTTCATCCCCTGATTTACCCCCTTAGGGGTGGAATTTCAAAAATACCTTTCTTAGTGCTCACTTACGTTATATAAAGAACCTACATGCAAAATTTCAGGATTCTAGCTTCAGCGGTTTGGGCTGTGCGTTGATCTCTGGGTATGTCAGTCAGTCGTCTTACTCTTTTATATATATAGATTTCTTCCGTGGCGCGAAAGAAGTATATTTTCCTTTTTAAGAGGGGTTTGGGCTCTGGTAACCACACTAACTCGATGAAAAGCAGCGAGAAAACTTCTTAAAATCAGTTTTGTTCAAATTCATGTTTTCACTCCAGTCAAGAGTCAAGACTGGTGTAAACGTATAGAAAACTTCTAACAACGTATGGTACATTTTTATTATATGCTTTAAAGTATACATACAATTTTTAACACGATTGTTCAAATAAAATCTCTATATTAATACGTGAAGCAAAAACTGTAGTCCTTTTTACTAAAATTGTGATCAAACGCAGGAGTATGAAATTTGGCAATTATGGTCGAATTTCGAATACTTCTACACCTCTAGCAATTTCAATAAGCTAATGAGATGACATACGTAAATACGTGCTGCTAATGTAGTAGTTTGATGACTGCATAAGTAGCGATATATACTTTTAAATACTTGATAACTTGTGACTGAATTGAAATCTCTTCAAATGACGTTAACATCAAAAGAAAATTTTCCGAGTGTGCCTAGTTAAAATGCGAAAATACGGCAACATTTCAGATTGGGGACATTAAACTTTATACGGATGTCGCTAAATTGGACTGTTGGTTAGTTTGTTCTTTGCCAAGTTTTTTCCTGTCCAGTCGTCGAGGGCCGAGGGAAATGGTCGTGGACCGGGTAATTGTGTTAAAACTTTCATCAGGAAGTGTGAAATTTTGTGGAAGTACAGCGACCAATGTAATAGCCATCCTACCTACAAGTTTAATTTGTTTCAAAATTGTGGTGGCAAGAGTAAAAAGTTATCTTTATTGAGGTAAGAATGACTCAAATTGATTACTATCATAAGATACAATAAATTATTGAATAAATATTAAAATACAGTTAACCATAAACAATACTCGTATAATGTACTAATAAAGAACCAATGTTTTTAGATTTCACTTTATTGGAGGCGAGCCTATTGCAGGCATATTTCTAGACTATATGTTGCTATTAAAAATATGGATTAACTCAGTAACACTTTTGCCCAACCTAGGAATCGAACTTGGGACCAGGCCTGACATAAACTAACTACTAATGGCAGTCACTAATGTGTATTCCGTACAATATATTTGGTCATATATATTTCGTGACACATCTACATATTTATAAATGAATTGTTGGGCATTTGCCTCTATAAAACTCGAAAATGGCTAAACGGCAAAATTTGATCTTGAAATATGTATTTGCGGAAGTTCAGGGAGGGTTTAAATGGTGAGAAATATAAATAATGGAAAACACTTAATACGACAATTTAATTTTACAGTAAAAACTGTTCAAACTTATGAAACATTTGATGTCTTTTATCATGTTAGAAACAAAAATTGATACTTGGTTGTCAAATATTCATTGATGCGTTTAGAAAATTATCTGCTTCATAGCTGTAGTATGAGATCCATATCTCTTTGGTCTGTTTTATTGAAACAAAAACAGTTCTGTTTCAGAAATAAAAAAAATGTAAAGTGTCAGTTAGTTGTTGAAAAAATAAATAAATAAAATCAGTTTGTCAGTTTGACAAAATAAGGCCAGATGAAATTGATTCAAGTGTAAAACTGTGTTACACAACATATTACACAAGTATATGTAGGTGATACGAATACGGTTCACCGGGTTAACTAGTAATATTTAAAAAAAACTTTTCAGATAAGGTATTATACACTAAATATTAGTTATAATATAGATTTCTTTTCAAATCTGCCTATAATGTGGTCCGGCAAGGAAGGAGGGAGAGGGAACTTGTTGCATCAAAAAACAGCGCTTCCATTCTTCTTACATATAAGTAACAAGTACAAATTATTAAAAATAAAAAACCCGACCGCTTCAATATTTAACAATAAAAACATATAAGTTTTATTTATATTCATAATCACAATCGGGTAAAAATGAATCACTGTTCGTCTTACTAAACTCGGGAATGTCAGAACAGATTTGGCTAATTTTGGTCTTAAAATATTTGTGGAAGTTCAGGTAAAGTTTAAACGCTTAGAAAACATGGAAAAATGTGAGGAAAATAGTAAAAACAACAATTTTGTTTTTCTATACATATTAAAACGAGTAAAATTTGTTTCTTTTCAGAGATGCAAACGAGCTGAAGCGGGTGAGCTAGTTTGTAATATTAAATTAATTACATATTTTAAATATTCATTATTATTATTAATATCTATATGCGATTGGAACTAAAGTATAGATTTGATCAATGTGGCACTACCAAAATGCATACAAAGTTCACTCCATACTGTCCCGTTTTATAAAAGTTAAGTAATAGGCGCATTAACTTTCCGTTTTTGGTGAAGTAGACGCAATCGTTAAGTCGACTAAATAAATTTGGTGGGAAGCAAACTCCTGCCGATTAAAAGTATTAGTCATTTACAGTAGTAGGCACAAATGATCTTTGTGTGGTTCATCTAAGGTGTATATTGGTACATATGATATTCGTATCGAACACTCGATAATAAAGTTATTGAAAGTGGTAATAAGATTAACGGCTTGTTCGTAGCGCGTAAATCACGATGCATTACGTCGCCGACGACAGGAGGTTCGTATCGCATTACAGTGGATTAATTGCGGCAGAGCCGGCTGCGGCGACAACTGGGGCGGAGCTTGCGCGAGCGCACATTACATTACATATAAATATATTTTTTTGCAAAATAACATATTATAATATACTGATTAACTGTGTTCATTTTTTAATTTGACAAAGAAATAGTCATTATTTAATTTATTATGATGCAAATTGTAGAGCAAAGCTTTGTGTAAAAAATATTATATTTAGGGGATCGCGATATTTATAGGGCAATTTTGCAACGTTAGAATTGTCACATATCATTTAAAGTACGATTGACGATTTGCGCAAGACGGCTGGCTGGTACGAATTAGATGCGATAAGCCAAAAATCGATCGAATTGGCGTGTAGTGAGAAAGGCGTATGTCCAGAAGTAGACTGCAATAAGCTGATGACGATAATTAAAAAGGTGGAACGCACATAGTCACTTGCACTATGTGCGTCTCGTCTTTTTAATGGACCGTGATTACTACTTACTTGCCATCAGGTTACGCGTCTGCTAGTTTGCCAATTGCTTAGTAAAAAAATATAGTATCACTATCCAAAAATCTGAAGGGTGTAGTTGGATCACAACAAATTAACTCGATGAGGCGGTCGCAGATCAGAACGCCGGCTGCGCCCTGTCGCTCACTGACGAAATTAATTTTCTGTGAAATCTCCTGAACGATTTATCTTTTTCCCAGAAAAAAATAATATTCATGGAAGCAGACTCAATAACACTTTTGGGGTACGTAAGAAGTACTTAATCTACAGTGTACGTTTATCTTGATATGAATTGAGTCTACCCACTTGACCGTATCTACCTTGAAGGAAACAACTGGTGTGCAAACAAATTATTAACCTCCCATATATGGGATAATGTAAATATCGCTTGTAGCTCTCTCAATGCCTTTGATAGACTTTAGCATTTTTTAATAATAGGTGGTTCATACTGGTCCATTAATAACCGCCGTTAAGATATTCAACTTGCATAAATGGACTATCATGTTCTTGTACCTGTCTGTTATTTGTTCATTGTCATAGTTACCCACAGCAACTGTTTAAAAACGGACGATATTTTTATGTAATTCGCTAATTTCGCTATGCGATCAGTTCTCACATAATCATTGATACATTTGGAATTTCTAAGAAAATATATTAACTCACTGAATTGTTAGTTCAGTAAGCTAAGTTAAGTAAATATTTTTTAATTAAAGTACCTACCCCTTCTGCAATTATACTTAATTTTGTGGATATTGCACAAAAGTGAGTTAAAGCTCCCTGTATTATAGTGTACCATTTAAAAATCTAAGTGTAGTTAATGTAGTATTTTCTAGTTTAGAAAGTGATGCTGAAATTACTAACGTCTGACATGATGGTAAACAAAACTCACCGATTCTCAAACACCATAGATAGAGTAATACTGTATTTTTCGATAGTAATCGTGCAAAAATATAAACATAATAATTATAAGTAAAACTAAATAATTTGATTACTATAACCACCTTACTATAACAATCATCATCGTCATTAATGTATCTAATAGACCGCCATTATTTTTACTTGCTTTCAATTTTCAAGTGTATTATAATGAGACATAATTATAATGAGCTGAATATTGATAAAGATATAATACTGGTAAATTTATCAAAATGTCTTACTGTTTTTTTATAATAAAAATTTACCCTGCTATCTGTCGTAGAAAAACCTCCTTTAATTGTTCTTAGAATTTTAAAGTCTAACCTCATTTTTTTTCCAAAATCACATTGCGCTAATTTTAGTATGTATTGTTCAAAAGTTTTTAAAACATCAACAATATAAATGGCACAGAAAAAAAATGTAGAGTTTGGTATTTAATGAAAATAAAAATCGTAATTGTAACAGGGTATATACAATCAGTATAACATCTCGAATACCTGTGATATCCACAGCGCAGTAGATGAGACTGATTTATGTGCACTAGCGACATTAAATTACAACTAGATCGAACAACGCTATAAATTATCAGTCCGTATTGTAAATCTGGCAAGTATTGATGGTTAAACCACCGGACAAAGTGTATCAAGATATCAGCTAGATGTGCTCTAGAAATCTTCGCTTTCTGAAACTTTACAATTGCCATATCGAAGGAATTATAATATAAAAAATTTGCCGTTCAATGAAAATTTTGGTGCATCATTACCCCGCTGGTATTTTCAAGTTTAAGTCAATTACCTTTCAAGATACCTTTGGGCTTTTAAAGGTTTTATGGTGGTTCCTTAACATTTTATTTGAAGTATGCAAAATTTAATTAAGTTCACTAGTTAAAGAATAAAGCTTGATCAACTTTCAGGTTTTACGCAATGCTAGGGCTTCCCATGAATATCTTACTAATAAGCAACCAAATCTGCATTGTATTAAAAATTCTTTAAAAGACCTTTTGTTTAATTACTATCACTCTATGATAAGTACAACTTGTTTAACTTAGTATGTATTTCATACTAAACATTTTAATGTTGTAAATCGTACTTGTGTAAATAAAGGAAAATTTGATCAAAGTTTGTATTTAACACGCGGTTTGAAACCGTAGCGCCGACGGGCAACGAATTTCTGGCCATGGTAGGTACATATGGATATAAATCGGTAACCGTTAAAAAATAAATTATAAATAACAAGCGGGCAATAAACGAGCTGTTCGCAAGTCGAAGATGCGGGAAGATAAATCACGAAGAGGCTAGCGGTGGAAACGACCTGTATGTATTATGTTATAAGCGTTACGAATGAGAAAGGTTATACGGAGCGAAGTTATCTACATATTAATAGATCGAATTAAAATCATGAATTGGTTTCGGTGGCTCCTTTTTTAAAAAAAAACTATTGGTTTCATTTCTATGATATTTGTACAGATATCTTTTTACGCGTTTAAATATTATAAGAATCTTGACTTACCCCTATTTCAACATAGTATTTAAATAAAAAAAAATATTTAATTCAATATTTTGAAAATTATAATTTAAGACCTGATTGCCAAACACATATAATCTTAAATGGGATATTCATGCACCTGCCTTCGTAAAATAAATAAAATGTTTGCAGTTTAACAAAACGACGTTTTTGCTAACATACTGAGTAAACAATAACGAAGAAGGTGTTAAATTTGTGGTGTGAGTTATTTTAAACACGTACTAATTAGCACTTATCCGATATTTACACAAAATATAACTCAGTCAACAAGAGAAAAACATTAACGTTAAAAACGATTTCAATCACGACATGATTCATTTTTAACGCAAAAGGCGTCACTGGTAAGAAAGACCTACTTAAAAAATAAAGGTAAATAAAATATTAATCTTAATCTAAAGGCAACAAGAGAAGAAATTAAACTAAAATCACGTAGGTACGCGTTAGCACGTGTTTATGAAACAAAAACTATAAGTAATGTAAGGTATCGCACTGTGATTATATTATGAGACAGCAAGCATAATTATTATTTTTCAAAAAATATCATACAAAAATGAATGTGCTGTGTAAAATACATGTGAATAACTTGGTACTATAAAATCACATCAGCAAAGCTAACTTTATACACTAGAAGTGGAACACAATCGTCACTTCTTAGAAAAAACTATTACACTTTCTTTTTTATGATCATTCTGTTTAACAGGCCACTGTTACAGTGACTAAGTTACGCATTGAGGGTTAAAAATATTGTATAACAATTTTTTGGGAATCTCATTCTAGCTGTTGAGTATAAATGCTATTGCAGTACACATTATCTTTGGGATATATTTTAAATACATTGAGGGTTCAATTAAGATTAACACTTTATCTACTTTAAAGAGACGTGCAGTGACATTTCAATTAAACATCATGCGGTCGTTAGTCCTAAATAATTAAATATACTAACCTTTTATCTTGTATCAGTCCGTTGCATTGTTCTTTTCAAAACAATCGCGACTTGTTGATTTCACTTGACTCAAGCGTAAATTATGGGGAAGGAAATTTATTAGCCTGCATTACAAGCAGCAAATCAAAGTTCAGAAATAAAATGCATAGTTATGTTTGATGTCAAAAACTAATTCATTTTAATAACTCATGAATAATGCTACAAGATTGTACTGAAATAAATAATTAAAAGAGGCATCAAATTTTACCGATCACACATACAGCTTAAAATTTATTGATATTCAAGTTGGAAATTGTATTTTCTGAAGAGGATACAATAAATATACGAAAGGTCGCGTTAACGAGCCGCCCCGACGCGAGATGCACGGAACAATAAAGTACAATTTTACTGAAGACTCGTGAATATAAAACACATAAAGATAAACAACATTCAATTTGGCAAATGTTGAAGAGTTTTCAAAGTGATAAATTGAGGCAGGGCAAATTTCCAGGAATGTTATAATAAGATTCAAAGTAGCAGAGATTGGATTTGAGAACACCGGTGTACATTGATGCGCTTACAGAGCTGTTCACATATTCAAGCTCACGGATATATCTCGTAGATCACGTAAAGCTGACGTGGCCCCTGCCACAATGTACCTACCAAAACCGAGAGCGACCCGGTCTTTTGTTAATGATTGGTCCCATATCGAACTTAAGAATCCCTTGTAAAATTACCGCCAGCTCATGATAGGTGGGTACGTACTTTGGGCAAGATTTTTACCTTATCATCTCATTTCGATCTTTCGCTTTTATGAGTTGCTCACTCGACTTGCAGAGTGATTGAAGAGCTTAATGTTTTGACGCTCCCAAAGGTTTTGTTTTTATTTTCTTTTTCCTTATTATTTAAATGAAAATACATTCTAGATAGAAGTGTATGCGTCAACTCAATAATTATTTATTTATCTATTTCCCTTTTTTAATATGAAAACAATCATTATTCGTTCAGGAACTGGAAATGTTGTTTATGATATTCCAACATAATTTTATTGAGGAACTTTATGAACTCGCAAATTCACTTATATTACATCACATACCTATACATGACACAGGATGTATTCCTAATGCCGAGTTGTCTTTATTTATAATGAAAAAATAATTGAAATGATGGGTAATATATGCCTAACTATATTAACATGTACAAGTATGTGCATGTCCTTAAAGAACAAGGAAAACATGTAGGATATTTTGTAGTTAGTAGATGCAGCCTATAACAATAAAAACCAGGTTTTTCATTGAATCGAAAGCTATAAGGGATGGCTAATATTATTGTAAATGTACAGTTTATTTGTAAGTATCCTGCGAGTTACTGACTTTTACCACAGCAGGTGAGAGCAATCACCGTCGTTGAGACTGAGTTTAATTCTATGTGGAAACCAGCACTTGACTAAATGAACTAGCTATATCAACTTAACTTTACGTAACTGATATACTCAAATAAATTGAATTCAAATCCAAATAATGTGGATATACTACTGGAAAGGTGTCCATATCATTTACAATTAAATAAAATGTTTATTGTTATTTAATAATTTGATATTGAAAGAGTAAAGAATTTAATAGCAATGTAAGCGTAATAAAAAAAAAATCGACTAAACATCACCATCTTAATGACACAATGGGGTTTCATTTCATTTCTAATACAGATCACGCATCTTGTTTCAATATCATGATAGTTTCACTTCCCTAACAATGATATGTTGACATTAAAAGAAAATAACGTGACACAAGTATGGTATATAATGATACACAATATAATTAAACGCGTGGGTGCCCAAGAAAATGTTCTTGCAACCTACACAGGTACCAACGATCATACACACAATGTTACAAATTCTTTACCGGACAAAGCTATCTCTGATTTAGACTTTAGACTCGTATCTTTATCTTCATCTTTAACAATTTCGAACAGTAAGTAAAATAGTAACAGGCCGTAACCTCTTTTCTAAGAGACCTATGTCCAATAGTAGACTAATAAAGGCTGTTGATGATGGTGTGATGTAAATGATGTTGCAAGCTGGTGAGCTACAGAATGCCGCTTAAAAATTAATGTGCAATTTATTACAATAAATTATGATGAATGACAGAGATACGCTGAGCCATGTAACTTCGTATGCATTTCATTCATGTTCGGCTCGTATTGGTCTAAGCGTGATGTTAACTGTCATATCTTAGGCACGCCAGTAAAAGACACATTAAAAAAACGTGAAAATCGGTTAGATAGTATCGGAGTTCATCGTGAACAACAACGTGATACCAGAATTATATATGACTAGCTGACCCGGCGAACTTCGTACCACGATATTTACATATCTGTCTCAGCTTCCCACAGGCAGTGTACAGTCGCGGACAAAAGAAAAGACTTCGCGTTACCTTTTTTCTTTCTAGCAAAAAAAGAATGAATGAAATCGGACTATGTGTTATTGAATTACAACTAAGTACATATTTTGACTTTCATCCCCTCTCTCCAGGAAACCGTGCTGAATTTAGGGATAAAAAGTATCCTATGTCCTACCTCGTAGTATGAACTCAAATCATGCTAAGTTTCATTTGCATCCATTCAGTAGTTTCGGCGTGATGCGCGGCCAAGATACAGACAGACAGACGGACAGACAAAAATGAAAAAAAATACAGTTTTGGCATCAGTATCGAATATAGAGAACCCTCCAAAAAAAAATTTCACAATATCTTTAATGTACAGATTTGGACCTGTTACATTTTTATTATAAGTATAGATAGATAGAAGAAATAATCTTGTATTCAACATAAATTACAAACATCTATTCTATACTAATATTATAAACGCGAAAGTTTGTAAGTATGGATGGATGGATGGATGTTTGTTACTCTTTCACGCAAAAACTACTGAACGGATTTGGATGAAACTTTACAGTAATATAGCTTATACATCAAAATAAAACATAGGCTACTATTTGCCGCGATAACCGACATAAACGCGGGTGGAGCCGCGGGCAACAACTAGTAGACTGCACGTTTGGCCTAGTGGTTTAACAGTCACCACGCCTTTTCCTACTTCGTCAAGTGTCGTGGGTTCAAATCCCACGTAGGACAACACTTTGTGTGATCCACAAATTCTTGTTCTGAGTCTGGGTGTTCTTTGTGTCCGTTTCATGTATTTTTGTAAAGTCCCCCGCGACACAGGATTTATTCCTAGTGCGGGAGTTGTCTTTTTTTAAAAGAAAAAAAAAGAAAGAAAAAGTATGAAAATATATTACATCATTATTTAAACAGTCATTAATATGTTGTAGATAATATATTACTTGATCATTTCATAACAAACGTTTAGTGCTGAAGAATATATGTGCCTTTTAATTATTTCGGATAAACGTTCATGTTAGTATTCGAATTAATGCAGTTCAGTTCATTCAAAATCCTTTTGAATATACGTAGGTACGACCCAGTGGTCAGTAATAGACTGATTTGATCTGAACAAAAAGCATCAAAACCAATAAATATTCCATCAAGGTTCTTGGATTAGCAACACACGCTGTGATTGTAATTGTTAAAGATCGAATCTTTTAATAAACACCTTTGAATAACAGCATAAGGTGTTGGCTTTATATTATAAAACAACTAGCTGATCCGGCAAACGTTGTTGCCATAAAAAAATAATTAGGGTATAAAAAATAGATGTTGGTCGATTCTCAGACCTACCCGCTATGCACACCAAATTTCATAAAAATCGGTCCAGCCGTTTCTGAGGAGTATGGTAACTAACATTGTGACAGGAGAATTTTATATATAAGATATAGTGATACAAAATGTAAAAGTATGTACTATTTACTTTTGTTGTAGATCAATCCGCGACATATACTCTTATACACACTACTACATTATAATACCACGGCCTCACAGAAAACCGGTGTGAAATAGTGCTTGCGCTATGTTTCACCGAGTTAGTGAGGATATCGGAGGCCCATACCCCAACCCCCTTACCCCTATCTTCCCACCTCCCCTCCCCCTCCTCCTATCTCCCCTCCCCGCATCCCCCCAAAGGCCGGCAACGCACTTGTGACAGCTCTGGTGTTGCAGGTGTCCATGGGCGGCGGTAATCGTTTACCATCAGGCGATACGTCTGCTCGTTTGCCCACCTATTCATACATATAAAAAAAAAAATAAAAAAAATATACAGTATTACATTTAATTTGCCATGCGATTCCACCATTTAATTCTATCATACACACACAAACACACACACAATGTATTTCATTACTTTTATAAAACAGTTTTAAAAAGATATCTCACTTTGAAAGCTATCATCAAACCTATTTTTGTTCCAAACGTTTTTTTCCTAATATAAAAACTACAGCAGAAAAAAAAACTAGCCAGGACTGACCCGGATATTTTTGCATACTTAAGTAACAACACACATTCAAGACGTGACAGTAAAACTGTTAACATTACCTGCCCACTATTTAATTAAAGTATTTCTCAGTATACACATTTAAAGCTAACGTAATAAGACTCATTTATTTTTTTAATCTTTCTTGATAATCTACACAATAAATAACTGTTACAGTTAGGTTGTACAGTACAGTTGTTTTACCAGTCATTCCAAAACATATATACAAAATGCATTAAATAGTTATATAATAAATGTTTTAAATTTAATTTACTCGTACATTCAAATAAATAAAATAGCAATTTACATTGTTTTGACGTTACTCGTTGATTTGATATGCTGAAAATACAATATGAGAGATCAGAGTGGATATTATTTACTTAATGAATTTATTATTAAAGCAATAGACGGAACGCAAACTAAAAATAAAAGAATCTATCAAAACTTGAACTCAATAAATAAAAAGTTGTGGGACTTTTTTAAACCTGTAATGCAGTCACTTGAGACATACTACAAATAAATAAATGTATTATGCTGACAGCTAATAAGTGGTGAACAGTTACTAGTCAAAATAAATCCAGTGATATTAGACGTCACCACATTCAACATCAAGTGTGTACATGTGATTACGAAACGTGGGAAACATTTATATGGCGATGGCAGCCCAACCGTTGACCCTTTAACGGTACTAAGCATCAGTAAATAGTTGGATGTGATCGAGAATACGTTTAGAAGAAATACTTTCGAATTGCATACAAGGTATAATAAATTGGTTTAGTTAAAAAAAATATCACAAAAGGATGCGCCCAACGTGGGGCTCGAACCCACGACCCTGAGATTAAGAGTCTCATGCTCTACCGACTGAGCTAGCCGGGCTTATAAACTTCATAAGATAATATGCTTCTATGTTCAGATCTAAGAAATATTAAATGCAAAATCAGACTTTTATTGTGTCAAGAAATAAATGAAGTGTAAATTTATTGGTTTTAAAATAAAACGGGTTTTTACACAAGGCAGTCTGTTGTGATTTTGTATCTGACAAATTTTGAAACAGATGAATTTGGATACAATAGATACAATAAAGTCAAACCGACTATCATATCGATATTTTATGTATATTGAGTCAAATGAACGTGGTTAAAGTTACGTATTCTGTTTTCTCAGTGCACAATTTCCAATCAGGTCAGACGGGGCGATGGGCGGTCTGCAAACACTCCTGAGCCGTGTAATTTACTCGTTAGTTCGTATCGGCGTCCTATAGAGGCTGTTATTTTATGTAACAACTTGGCGACCGCCCGCGGCTTCAGTTCAATAGAATTTGGTAAATTGTATTTTTATAAACCTGGATGTATGCGTACAAATTCCATTGTTTGCAACGAATGGTAAGCAAATATAGATATGGATGCATATATATAGATAAATAAATATAGATACAGCATATAAATTGGAAACCCCTTATGATACAATATAAAAAAACCGACTTCAGAAACTAAAAAGTATACAATAACATAATGTGTATGTGCTACCTATTCATAGGTTTGAAGTCGGTGCCATGCCAAATGTAATAGTAGGTACCACACTCGCTATATTTCGAGACGAACGTCAACGACGTCACCGACGCTTCGGTTGTTTTGTTCTACGCGAAGAGCAGCTAAGCAGCTATCCCGCTCAAGGTCACGCGCGGCGAGTGTGGTACCTATCATTACATTTTGGCTTGGCACCGACTTCAAACATATGAATAGGTAGCACATACAAATTAAGTTATTTTATACTTTTTAGTTTTTGAAGTCGGTTTTTTGAAACGAAGTTTTTTTATTATTTTTCGCTTTTTAGTCTTTCTCAAGTCTCTCATCATCATTACACCTAAATGTAACTTGAAAAAATACGACTAAAGGTAACATACATACACATGACATTTAAAGATTTACCTTCCAAGTCCTAACCGTTAATGAGTTTTATCTTCCATCATCAGCTCATCATCATGAACTGATGACTACCAAATGTAATACTGTTATAGCTTTAGAAAGTATAATAGGTCTTTACCTATGAAATTGCCGTTTTCGTTTTTTGAATTTTTTACTTACTAAAAAGTTGTCTAAATTTTGGAAAAAGTAATAGTCGGTAGGTGCAAGGTCTTGTGAGTATGGCGGATGAGGGAGAGCTTCCAACCCCAGCTCTTGCAGCTTGGAGACTGTCTGAACTGACAACATCATTTGGTACAGTTCGCAACAGACAGTATAGGCAGTAGAGCCACGCTGATTTCAGCATGAATGGGCGGCTCGACCGGGGCGGTACTACCCTCGCACAGAAAATCTACGTAAAATGACAGCCTTCGTGCTGTCGTGTTTCGTTGGTGAGTGCGAGACCGGAGGCCCAAATAGTCTAGTCAACAAGTTCCATACTTGTTGACTAGACTAAAAGATGCAGCAGCATCACTAGGCCGCCACGGTGTGGGTCGCCATACTGCATTGTCTGCATTCGCAGTGAGTATGGTGGCCGCCACTCTTGGATTCTGCTTATGCTTTCCATCAGGCAGAGTAGAGTTATTTTGGCGGGCCATACATAAAAAAAAAAAAAAGTAAAAAATTCAATTCCCGAGAGGCAGTACAAAATGCCTTTGAAGAGTTTGTTGCCTCCCGTCTAGCTGATTTTTACAAGAAGGGCATCAATAATCTGCCAATGCGTTGGCAAAGATGCGTCGATTGCATGGGTGATTACTTCGAATAACAGAAATAAAAAAGTTTGAAAAAATAAGTACTTTCACTTATTGCATACAAAACGGCAATTTCATAGGTAAAGACCTAATATTAAAAAAAACATAGTACACGCCTAACAAATTTGAGAGTTTCCTTCGATTTCCTTGGGATCCCATTTTGAGATCCTGATATGGTGGCCACATGGGGAGCATACCCTATCGAATACAAAAAGAATTTTTAAAATCTGTCCACAATTGACGGAGTAATCAGTGTATTACCTACTAAATATTTGTATATATGAATTTATTACATCTCGTATAAGGTCGGCTCGTACAGTGGTGATATTTTAATGAGTCCTAATGGAAATTTTACATTATAAAAACATTTTAAATGGATTTATAAATATAAAATAAACCAGCTTAATTGAAAACAAAACCCCTATACAAGCACTTAATCGAGTAATTGTACGCCAAAAATGTCTTACATCATTTTGGAAAAGAGCTGATACGCTTACAATTCTGGACCGATATTAACCAAACATAGCTACGAACCACCGTAAGGAAAATGGCTTTCAAATGAAAAAAACCGCATCTGAAATCGGTCCATCCGTTTGAGAGCTACGATGCCTCAGACAGACAGACACACACACAGAAAGACAGACATCATCATCAAACTTATAATACCCCTCTTTTTGTGTCGGGGGTTAAAACTGATGCTACAATAAGCATTAAATGCAGGCACTCAAGGAAAGGCTCTGAAAGCGTTGAATAAAGGTTCTCATAAATTTACCAATGGGCCGAAATAACCATTAGCTTAAAGGCCTAGCGACAGAGTTAAATTCCACGAATTGACAAAGCTAGGAAAGTGTCAGCTCCTTAATTGCATTGCATATAATTGCAAAATTAAGCAAGACACGGAAATACATATGAAAGTTTTTATGGTGTGCTACTGATACTTTATGAAAAGACTGCGTAATTACAGAACTAGGTATTTATTTGATAAGATATTGAACAGAGCAAAATGTACCATGACACGTTAACAGCTAAAAGGAAGGAGCGTAGCGGATTGGTCCACATAATTTGAGACAGATGGCGTTTGGAGTTCAGTGTTGCAATTATACATTTCAACAGCTAGGATAGAGTGAAATAAGAATGCAGAGTTTGTTGTCCTATTTGACTTTTGCATTGTTTGATACTTCATTACTCATACATTCAGTAAAGTGTCATTTATAAAATATATTAAATAGATATTAAATATTTCGGACATCTAACACACAACGCTATCTAGTCCCAAGCTAAGAAGAGCTTGTGTTATGGGTACTAGACAACTGATACAAATACATTTATACTTTTTTTTGTAAATATATACATATTATACATAGAAAACATCCAAGCTCCAAAATAATATTTGTAGATCATACAAACATTTGGTCCACCCCGGGAATCGAACGACCACAGCAGTCGCTACCACCGAGCCAACGGGGCTGTCAAATATATGAAATATCACCTTGGTAGAAATATTTCTCCTATGATGTTAATGAACTTAATATTCATAGGAATATAACTAACATGTTATGGCACCTCTTAGAAGACTTATACAGCAGTTACAACTTTCCAATAATTAGCAAGTTACTGAGCGCACCCGCTTAGTAATAATTACTTACAATAAACTAGCTTACCCGGCGAACTTCGTACCGCCATATTATCATATCTGTCTCAGCTTCCCACAGGCAGTATACAGTCGCGGACAATAACGAACACATAAAAAAAAAAAATTTAATTTGGTGCAGCCGATCGGAAGTTATGCGCGTACATACATACATTTCAGCGAATAATTTATATATATAGAGGTAAATGTGTTTTTTATGTAAAATAACATCATGCATTTCTACGAAACTACTTAAATAAAAAATTCTTACTCATCTTTAAATAGCTTAAAGTTTTGGGTGACAATTTTAAAGACATATCCTAAGTATGTTTTAAACACAGGTTTTCTCTGATTTTGTTAATAATAATTTCCTTAGAAACTATTATTACAACAAGGTCAACCACTACGGTCAACCACTACAGACAGTTTCTAGTTAGATGTTGAAGATAGGCTTTAAACATTAAATACTACATAAATATTTATAATTATGTGTTTAATTTACATACCATTTTTACGGAATTCTTAATAAGAAACTTTATCTTCAATTTTCTTATCAGGGCCGTCTTTGAAATAAATACCTGAAAAGAAGAAAAGCATTTTTATGAATTATTATGAAGTTCAAGAAGCAGAGAAGAAAATCTAATAAGATTGGAACAAATAAAACTTACAACCACACAGAAATTTTAAGAAAAGTAGGAAAGCATACATGGAATTTGTATATTCATAAGGTCATTGATTTTATATTAATCCTACATTTTATTTTCTGTTTGTTATTTCTCCAGTTGGATTCAATTGGAGAAAATAACTCACAGAAAATAAAATATACAAGAAGTGAGCTGACCGTTTCCAGAACTGAGAAGAAAATTCACACGGCAATAAAAGTTTTTAAGTTGTTCTCTAGGTATTAAACTATGTTATCGCGGCAAAAACAATAAACATAAACGAAATAAACTAAAAATGAAATACCAATAACTATTTAAAAGCAAATCGAAAAAGAAATTCTAATAGAAACATCTTATTAGGGTGTGATGAACCTTATTAGTAAACCATCTTATTAGAAAGTTCGCAAATAATTATCTCCAAGAACCCAAGCTATTCAATACTTCGTGCTGTCAATTTAACAACAGATAAAATGGCTGGCCGATGACTTGGAAGTACGGCTAT
The DNA here is from genome assembly GCA_949125395.1 of Diaphora mendica. Lineage (NCBI taxonomy): Eukaryota > Metazoa > Arthropoda > Insecta > Lepidoptera > Erebidae > Diaphora > Diaphora mendica. The sequence continues at coordinate 28,844,019 of OX421311.1, forward strand.
CGTATGGTAGAATCATTGCTAACTGGAATTTTGTAAAAGTGCATAATTGCATTGTAATTATTGATGATATGAATAATATTATTTTACAACTAGGGCACTGCTTTAAAATAGCACATAATTTTCGAATCGTCTCTGAAGTGACTAATTATACAATTATTGATCATCGAAACGAAACGAAATCATTTTCAACACATAGCGATGATTGTTACAGTTGCCTACTATCTTGTCCTATACATCAAACTTCTATTGTTTTTTCTACTTATGAGTATTATCAGAATAAAAACTAATGAAACAAGCTAAGTTAAAATGCTTAGGTACTTAAAATTTACAAACAGGCGATTTGATTTTTTATAATTTTCTTATATGTACTTGGATATAAGAACAAGATGGCAAGTTTCATACTTCTTCTTTATGTATGAGCATGCCAAAGTGCCTCTACTCTGCCTGATGGAAAGCATGAGCAGAATCCAAGAGTGGTGGTCACCATACTCATTGCAAATGTAGACAATGCAACAATACAGCATGGTTAACCCACACTATAGCGGCCTATTGAGATGCTTCCGCATCATTGGGCCACCGGTTTCGCACTCACCAACGAAACAACAGCAGAAATACTGATATTACTCTTACGATTAAGACGCATCTAAATAAACATTTCAAGCCAGAAAGTGGGGAATTTAATAGCGTAAGTAGGTACTTTGATAATAAAAAGAAGTAAAACAGAATTTAGTGTCAAGTTGAAAAAAAAGTTATAATGTGGTTTAATATGAAGTTGAATTATTATCAATTAGTGTCTAGCCTTAGGTGTAAAGAAATTCAGAAGTAAATTTGTCCAAATAAATAACCATGATAGTTTTATTAAGAATTGTAGTAAGCTATAATGCAATGAAGTTGCGTGCGTATCTCCGGACAATGAAACTATCCCATAACTTGAGATGCGGTGACGTCGCATACTATAAAGTAAGTCGACAATGCCGACAACTAGTACCCAGTGGCGGAGTACACGCACAGGCCCAATGATGATATCATTCTCGCTCCTCGTATCGCGCGATTCGATCGACGATATGTTCCAGTCACAGTCATTGGGAAGCCGTGGATTCGAGATCTTAATACACAATTCATACAAAAATGTTTTCGATATGTCAAACGTCAACTTTTTTTGATAAGTTAAAACGATAGTGCTTAATTTAATTTATGTATCTGATTCTTAATAATTCCAATGTAAGGTAAGTCAACTGGTATGTACATAATTAGTTACAGCTTATATTTTCTAACGGGTGAATGGAGATTGTTTTTCGTTTTAATAAAATTAGCAGATACTAGTTAAACCGAAACATTAGAAAGACTTGCATCAACCTTACCAGAAATAATGTAAAATTTGTATCAAAGGGTACAATTACATTACCGCGGCAACAACTTCTATAAAATTTGGGTATGAATTCGTTGAAAGAAGTAGTTTAAACATATTATTTTATTTATTATAAAATTTTTTTTTTGAAAATATTAAATGATTTTACTAAATAAATAATGTACAAAAATATAACACTTTTCCCACTTGAAAATTTTTGAGCACAGGCGCCTATATCATGACAATATATTGAATCTTTTTATTCCTTAGCGTTCAACTTGTTTTTTTTTATTTGAATGGAATGAAATGGAAAGTTTAATCTTCTCAAATAAAAAATAAATCGGTTCATAATTGACCGAGTTTTGATTCAACCCTCATAAAACCTCCTCCTTTATTGAAGTCTATTTTGAACGATGACGGTAAAATTATCGAAAAATGTTTTGATTATTCTTTGGAAAGCTAAATCAATTGAAATACCAGAAAAAACAGGTAAGCGATTCTCACGTGACACCGACATTATCACTGCTTGTTAATCCAGAATAGGTGTATGCAACTAATAAGCGTTGGTATCAACTCTGATTACATGGTAAACAATAAACAATAAAACTCGTTGGTCTTGCGGTTGACGTATGCGACTACCGATCAAAAGGTCTTGGGTTCGAATCCCGGGTCGGGCCAAAAGTGTTATTGAGTTTTTCTGATTATAGAAATACTTAATAACAGCTCGGAGTTTGGAAGTTTGGGGTCTGAACCCCCGTGCCTCGGAGAGCACGTAAAGCTGTCGGTTCTGCGCCTGATTCTCCCCGGTCCTGTCGGTTAACCGTCCCATCGGATTCTGAGAGAGAGGGAACAGAGAGTGCACCTGTGTTTGCGCACACACTTGTGCACTATAATATCTCCTGCGTAGTTGGCTGGTCACCGTTGAGACTAGCCGCCGTGGCCGTTATCGGCTAGGAGGAACATACATACAATAAAACATCAAGCGATCAACAACAACGATCGAATTATTGCTAATTTCTTACTAACTTCCACAAGCAAATCATACTTTCTTCTTTACTTGACATCGTCAGTACCGTATTGTGTTTCATCACGCAGAGCTACTACATTGCATGAGCGATCAAATCTATGGATTAGCTTATCTTCTACTTATAAAGAAGACGGTTAATATATAGTTCCTCCGCACGAATGTGTTAAGCAAAAATATTTTTATAAAGGGACACACGGGATCAGGCGAGCGATAAGTAATGACTCGATATAGGCACAACCATCGATTGCAAGCGTTATCTCAATAAAGACCAACAGAGTGCCTTCATTAGCACTCTGACACGGCGCAATCATAAATTATGGTGCCCCGTCGCGACCCGCACGCCTACCCTTCGCTAGTCCCCTGATACCTGGCCCGCATTTCAACTTTTTGCCATTTCCATTATTTTTGGTAGGAACCCCATAAAGCGTAACGGAGCGATCTTTGATAACAGACAGGTGTTATCCTTCACACATACCAACTTAATTACAAACGTTTTTAACTAAAACAATTCGCGTGGCCGATAAACTCGCAGCTGCATCCTATCAGCCAATTTTAGATAACATCATACATAATAATAATAAATAAATCATTATTATTACTAATTGAATCTGCACATCTATTAATAAAATTATTAAAAGTACACAATAATCTAAATGCTATAAATAGTATTAAAATAGAGTCTACACTTTCCTAAGAGGATAGTAGTAAACGTTATTATTAGATACGGTCACACATACATTAGGCAAAAGTTACAAACATAGGAAGTCATTAAACCAACTGGCGTCGCATTTACAGAACTTCTATGGCCGTCTGGCCAAGCATAAAGATCAATATCAGAGTGGCTCGTTGCCAAAATCTTTTTAATATCGTCCCAAAAGCAACTGAAGAGTGGTTACGTCCGATAACAACAAAACTATTATGTGAACGGTTCACTCGCGAATTGGTCAGAGCGCTATCTGTACAGTTAGCTAACGCTAGTTTAATCTTATTGTAAGGGACAATGGCAAATAATGGTCCGCAAAGACGTCCCTTCAAGCACTTTTGAGTTAGCTGATAAATTCTAAGGTCTTTCACTGAGTTTCAAGGGTTTTCGCTGGTCCGTATAACTTTTAATGACTGCAGTTAGTTGAGGTTTACAGTGTGTTCTTTAATAGTCGACTTAACATAAACATCGAGAGTAAATAATACGTAAAAGAGAAAACGAAAAATCACAACTTACCAAAAGTGTATCATTTCGTTTCACTTTAGTTGTAATGTAATGAAAGCTTTAAATATCTAACATATTTCAAAAGTAAAACATATTCAACTGTTTGTGAGAATGGATCAAAGCTCGCCACGCGTTATAAATATATCCATATCCAAATATATACATTTCGCACACGCCTGGTTCCACACTAGGCAAAGCCTGTGCTATTGTAACCGGCTGATAAACATACCTACATATATTCTAAATACATACATACTGTATTTTCATTCATTTAATAATTGGATACGATTCTGTTGTATTGTTGTTACGTATATGTTTACATTTTTGTTTAGTTTTTAATATATGGCTAGAGAAATTCTACCAGAGCATAACATTTTTCACGTGACAATTTAATGTCATCATTTGAACATGTTTCATTTTACTATTTTATTTTACACTACATTAAATAAAAAAAACCGACTTCCAAAAAACATCCAACGAAAACTCTCTGCCAAAAAAACACTTAAAAGCGTAAAATAAACTGGTTCTTCACAAATCGCCTATACCTAATTCTTAAACCTAGCACACATTATAATACTACTATTTAAATGAATAAAGAATTAGGTTTAGGCGATTTGTGAAGAACCAGTTTATTTTACGGTTTTTGGGTTTTTTTTTGGCAGAGAGCTTTCGTTGGATGTTTTTTGGAAGTCGGTTTTTTTTTAAAATAAATAGTTTTTATTTTTCAGTTTTTAGTGCAAACAATCGTAGGTAAGTAGTAAGTTGAACTATTTCATCAAATTTCATCATGAAGAATACAAATTAAGGTCTATACGTACGTGTAATATTAAAATCATCCTCTAATCCCTTCTATCATCAGCTTACCTAAATAACTTGAAAGTATACGACTGAAGGTCTTTAGATACGTATGAAATTGAAAGAATTATCCTCCAACTCCTAACCGTTGAGGAGTTGTACCTTCCACCTTCCATCATCAGCTTACCTAAATAATTTGAAAGAATACGAGTAAAGGTAACATATATACATATGATATTTAAAGATTTATCCTCCAACTCCTAACCGTTAAGGAGTTGTACCTTACATCAACAGCTCATCATCATAAAATGATGACTACCAGACGCAAATAAGCATGTAACTTCAGAAAATATACGAAAAACATAGTATGTGCCTATAAAAAATGAGGGTTTCTCTCGATTTCCCTGGGATCCCAAATCGGTCCACAATTGACGGAGTAATCGGTGAACATACATAAAAAAAAAAAAAAAAACATACAGTGGAACATAGAACCTCCTCCTTTTTGGAAGTCGGTTAATTATAAAGGATCTGGTATTCACCGGCTAAAGTTCTTTGAAGCCATAGTTCGATCAATCAAAGTTTCTTTTTTTGGTTTATTGTTCATATTTGTTTTTTATTATAATACTTTATTTGGAATTCAGCAGGAGTAATAAAACTGTGTCACAGGTATCAACGCCCCCTCCCAAGATACACACGAATTCGAAAAGTAACAGAATTAGAAATAAAAAGCATTCTGCTTGTAACATGGAAAAAGCAGTAACAAATTAGAATTTAAGAAAAATGTGTGTATGCGTGTGTCGTGTGTGTGTGTGTGTGTGTGTGTGTGTGTGTGTGTGTGTGTGTGTGTGTGTGTATGGGTTCTGATTTTTTTCTAATTTTATCTCAATTTCTTCATTACAGCTTTGGTTATATGGCCATGCGTCTTGTCACTTCATCTACATCATACATGATGACCTCTTAGTGGCAAGTTTCCATTCGCATCAAAATTTCACTTTTTAAAACTCGACACCCGTTATTCCGGCCAGGTTTTTTGCAGACAACCCTAAATCATCGTATTTGCAATTAAACAGTGCTTATCTATCTATAATAATAGGTCTTTACCTATGAAATTGCCGTTTTGTATGCAATAACTGAAAGTACTTATTTTTTCAAACTTTTTTATTTCTGTTATTCGAAGTAATCACCCATGCAATCGACGCATCTTTGCCAACGCATTGGCAGTTTATTGATGCCCTTCTTGTAAAAATCAGCTGGACGGGAGGCAACAAACTCTTCAAAGGCATTTTGTACTGCCTCTTGTACTTCTCGGGAATTGAATTTTTTACCCACTAAAAAGTTGTCTAAATTTTGGAAAAAGTAATAGTCGGTAGGTGCAAGGTCTGGTGAGTATGGCGGATGAGGGAGAGCTTCCAACCCTAGCTCTTGCAGGTTGGAGACTGTCTGTTGCGCAGTATGGGGTCGCGCGTTGTCGTGAAGGAGCAGTGGGGACGACCGATTGACCAAAGCTGGTTGCAGATGTGCAAGCTTCTCCATCATTCTCTCCAGTTCTTCACAGTACACATCTGCATTAATGCTCATGCCGTTTTGTAAAAAGCTGTGGTGAATCACACCCGCACTAGACCACCAAATAGTGACCATCACCTTTTTAGGGGTCATTTTTGGTTTAGGGCATTGCTTTGGTGCTGAACCAGGGTCTAACCAACTTGCTGAGCGCTTTCGAATGTCGAACAGAATCCATTTCTCGTCGCACGTAACAATTCGTTTCAAAATTCCTTCATTTCTTTGCCTGTTGAGCAGCGCAAGGCAGGTCTCGACGCGTACGTTGCGCTGGCGATCGTTAAGGTCGTGGGGCACCCATCTATCGAGCTTTTTTACCTTGCCAATTTGTCGAAAATGGATCAATATTGTTTTGATGCTTACATTAAAAGCTGCTGCTAGCTCAGCTGTAGATTGAGTTTCGTCAGCTTCCACAATCGCCTTTAATTCATTATTGTTAACCAAAGTCTCCGGACAACCACGAGCTTCATTTTTCAAGTCAAAATTTCCAGAACGGAACCAGGAAAACCAATAACGGGTTGTGCGTTCGTTTGTACAGTTCTCTCCGTAAACGTTTTTGATGTTACGTGCCGTTTGTGTCGCGTTGGTGCCACGACGGAACTCGACGAACAACGAATTTTTAAAGTATCCATTATGACGAAAAATGTTCAAATGTAATGAAAATACAACGCTAATCAAATAACAAAAGACTGAGTTTGTAAATAGAATGTCATGGTTTTAAAACAAAATTAATTTGAATTTAGAATACAGAGCCATTACAAACTTTTTTTATTTGAAATGACCAGTACTGAAGAAAGGCAATTTCATAGGTAAAGACCTAATATATAAAAGAGTAAGGTGACTGACTGACTGACTGACATACCCAGAGATCAACGCACAGCCCAAACCGCTGAAGCTAGGATCTTGAAATTTTGCATGTAGGTTCTTTATATAACGTAATTGAGTACTAAGAAAGGATTTTTTGAAATTACACCCCTAAGGGGGTAAATCAGGGGATTAAAGTCTGCGTGAGCGAAGCTAGTTGTGATATAAACTTATTTATTAAACAAATAGGTGAAAATAACGAATAGCGAAATACTTGTTTATACGTGCTAACCCAGTAGGTAACTATGCCAGGAAAAAAAATAGACAATCCAAGGTTTGTATGTTCTATAGGCTTTATACTTTCGGTTGGTAATAAATTTATTCGTTAAACGCATGAGTACAAGGTTTAATAAAAATAATTAATAATAGTTTGGCCAGGATTTTTTAGCCAACCCACATGCGGTATCTTATTTAATATATTAAATTTGATATAAAATACTTTTCATCCAATAAACAGATGGGTGAAGCTCGTTTCTAATTGTATCCTCTACTATCATAGCTATAGGCGCGGCGCGCCGACGACCGCTTGCCGCTCAGTGGTATTTGCGACCTCTAAACTACGCTACCCGGTATAGGGTTTGTTAAAATTTTTCGTCTCTTTGTCGTGCTGATGTTTTGTGTAAAAAGCTCCCTTACTAACTTTGTATAATACAAATATAAAATAAAATAATTAAATGTGGGATTTTACGACACCCACGGCATGAATAGGAGTAGTGAGACTTCTTATTCTTAATCCTATACAAGACATTATGCGATAAATTTCTAAAATATTCAGCTCCCACACTCCCATCGACACTAAAAACTTTAAAAAAATTAAGGATCCTTACAAACATTTATTTGCTCGCGGGCATTAAGAGATAATGGTTGTTTGACAAAAATAGGTTTAAATTATGACGTCTGTTCAGTCATTCTACTTCCTCAATATTGAGTAGCTGATATGAATATTTTATTAATTAACACTATATAACAAATAATTTTTTTTTAAATAACATAATATTATGTTATTTTACAGTCTTAGAGTTTAACCGAATGGATGAAAAGCGCAGATGAAGTTATGAGGTTGTAAAAACAAAATTCAACTAATTCTATTAAAATCAACATTGAATCGCTAAATCAAGTGCCTCTATAAAATGGAGCGTGAAAGAAGGCGTTAAGTTTCACACCGCGTCGCTTCTGTGGTCTGAGCGCGACGAAACTAACACCTATTATCATAAGGTAAACAAAGAGGTGGGAAAAAATCAACAAACACACGCTTTATGATTTCGTAGGTCCCAGGATGAATGCCAACGAAGCGAAAGAGGAAATAGCAATAAAATAAGGGTTTATTGCTGGCATACTCATTGACTTAACTAGAAAGAAGGCTACATCTAACCAATATCAAGTACTTATTTGTAAATCGCCTTAGTTTAATTTGTATCGCCTCTAATTGTGTGATGATTTATCATGTACAGATATTATTACACTGTAAATGTATTTCTCATGACGAGAATCTCGCAAAAGTTGATTAAATAAAAACAAATAAAACATTCGAATTCATATCACGAAACAATGCTTAATAGTGATACTATACGATTATAAACACATTAAATTAGTAATTAAAGTAACGAATTTAAATATGTTTATCATTATAGTAATGAGTAATGACTAAAAACTGACGTCAGCTTTTATTTAATTACTAATCTTTTCCTTTTCTAGAAAATTAAATCGCTATAAATATTCTACATTGTAATAACACGTATTTTTATGAATCTATCAAGAAGCAATATTTTTTAATAAGTTCTTCATAATTACTGTTTATAAAACAAATATCATTTTAAATTTATTCCAATCACATTGAAGTTTATATGGGTGGCATAGAAATGGTAGAATCAAATGTTAAACGCTACTGTGCGGCCAAACGTTTTAAAAAATTGTCACGTGTGATCTTACAAGAAACTTTTTCTACTTATCGCTTTACTGCATTTTAAATATACACTTTATAAATTAAATTTAAAGGCGTACTTAATTTTCAAATAAATTAACAAATTTGTATTTAGTACGTACACATAAAGTCTTTGTAAACAAACTATACAATCTCTAAATATGCTACCGACGCGATGTTGATAGATTTAAAAATCTTTTGACTTTTGATTTTATTCACGATTTTTATTTATTATTCATAAGAAATATTTATAGCCTTCTGGAATTATCAAAAAACATATTAAAGAAGCAAAGACAGGAAGTGTTCCCATATAAAAACTACGAACCCATCCGCTTTGAAAATAGACATGATGCGATAGAATAATGACGAAAAAAACTTTATCGCTTAATTTACGTACAAAGCCTTATTGGACAATAGTGACAAACATTTTGTCGCAACTTTTATAAAAGCCGAAATGTTATTAAACAAACAATTCGCCCATTTTGCAACATGTCCGAGCTAGGGGTTTGTATAATTGATTCTTTCCGGAGGAGGGGCGGTCGGCCATTTCTATTGTTGGCCTTCAACATAAAGCAGCAGGAAAAAATCTTATTCTAATAAAGAAGTCTCTTTCTGAAATTCTTATGAATTTCCGTCTCAAAAAAGTTTACACGTCAGCAATGTTCGCGACAACTCGACAAAGTAAGATGAAATGGCATGTTATGTCAACGTCTCGAGAATATTATTTGCTTCCATTTCAAGACATACATAATGGTCAAATTGTAGTGTTAGTGTGTATTCGATCATTTCATTACGGGGCTTAAAACTAAATAACTACCTAGAAGGATAATATAACATTCCGGGATGAAGGCAGATATAGCACAACGTTATTCTCTATTGTAAGAAATCTGCCAGTATATTTAAGCTTTACATATCGTGGGAGTACCATGCTTCAGTGCAGGGGCGGCGCGACTAGAGTTATCGTGACCTTACAAAAAATCAATAATAGGCAGTTATTTCATTGCTTTTTACTGAGTAAGATTTATGATGGTTCAAAATAAACAACAAAGTTTAGTGTTTTTTATCAAAATCTGACGACAAACATATTACTTCCTTCATTTATTCAAGACAGATGTGTAACAATAAACTTATTGAAGAACCTTATTCAACGTATAATAAAATTCATACATTGATAAAGTATGTCTGTTCCAGATACATAGAACGGTTCACATGTCTTCGGTAACTGCAGATAGAGCTGTGGTTCATTCAATCGCAGGTCTATTTACTTAGTACCAATGAGACAAACCTGAACAACAGTCACAGGTATACAATACTCCAACCGTCCCAATGAATGAAAGAGTTAATAGTAAACAACCGATACCTAATACTGTTACAATAGAATTTATGAGAGCTATTGAAACAAAAAATATTACATATCGAAAAATCTTGGTCTCTTAATTAAAGAATTGTCAGCCAGGAAGCAATAAGTCCGACTCCATTCATAAATACTATTGCCATTTAAGCACGCAATCCTGTATAAACTTTTCCGTCCTATTTTTAGTCAAGTACCTTTAACATGAGTTTTACTTTGATTCAATTAACTTTAAACGACAACTATATACTGTATTTATTGAATAGGTCACATAAGAAGCCTGCGTGGTTTTTAGCTATTGGATAATTTTTATGCCTGAGTCTCTAGTTTGATTAAAACTAATATTGCTAAAATGTATCATTTTTTTAGTATCTTTTTATGGTATTTTATTATATGGTACGTGTTTGTACCAGTCTAGTCGTTTGCGCATATACCTACCATAAAAAAGTTATGCAAAGATAAACTTCTATGCAATTATCAAGCTTCCCGAAATGTTAATATACCAAACATTGTAATAATTTTTAAGTTTGCTACCAACATACTAACTCAAAACTACAGTAAATATGCAAACAAAAATAAATTTCAAGCATTGTTCCTGCTAACCAGATAATAAGGGATACCTTGAACAGGTGAATGACAAAATGAACGAAAACATCCTCCCATATAATAAGAAAACATTTAAAATGGTGTCATTATCTTTATAGTCCTTCAGCCGCCGTACTTACAGTCTGTTCCTCAACCGTTAACTTAAACACAACTAATTTCCATCCACCATTATAAAATATTTAGCGATTTATCTAATTACGTAAATAATATGGGATTATTTTAGAAGAATAGCCGTAATAACTAGGCACCCGGACGAAATACGCCCTCATGTTTTCGGTAATGACTGGTTCTGACATATCCACGCAAGATTAATACATTCAAGGGATACGAATAATAACTATAGTAACAACAAAAAACTAAAACGGCTGATAAATGTTTGGGCCTACCTGGTTTCGTAAACTGATACCCAATAGAACGGACCTAATGCGCGGGCGATCGAACGGTAAACTTGCCTACAAATAAAACAAAACTAGGCGATAAAATTCTCAGCAAAAAATAAGATTCGATAAATTATTTCTATAAACCTTTTATCAGGTTAAACATAGCTCAGTCTACATAATATGCGGAATATGAAATAAATCAAGTACTAATAATAAAAAGTACATTTCATATGTCCTCTTATGATTTAAGAAAAGGTCAAACACATCAAACATTTTTATTTATGCACGAACACAAGTTTATAGTATTTAACTAAATATTTTATTTTCACTCCTTATGTTTGGAATTTATGATTTCATGTTTGTGTTAACTTAGTTATCAGCTAGAGGCGAACATCCGACAAAGGGAAAGTGTTACAAAAACAGAAACATTTTCAATACAATAAATATTAAAAGGAAAGTATTTTTAAGTAGCAACCTTAATAATAGACTCTCACTTTATTTTCACCGTTTGAATATTTTTTTTAAATAATTTTATTGTTATTATGAAGAAACAATTTTTGAATATAATATATTACTGTTTTATCTTTAACTGCATAACGTTACCAAGGCAATAATAATATGAATAGTCACACTGAAATATTGTATTGAACTAATTGTACAAGTTGTAACCAAAACGGGACTGGAATGGAAGTCCAATGCAAATTACAAAATGTCCAGTTGTGAGTCATAACAATACAAAAGATGTAAACATAGAAATGACAAAGACAATAATCTGGTCCAAATACCAGACGCCAACTTCTGAATATGAGACAAAAAAACAAACGCACGTGCAGCTAACTATTCCAAAAGCTCTCTACAACTAACCATAACACATTTATTACGAACTTTGAGCAAAAACGAAGTCTCTTGTGTAAATAATAAAACAGGATTTTTTTCTAAGTAATAAGCCGTTACATAATTAAGACGACGACATTAAGGGACTTTAAAATAAAAAAAAGGCCACACGTAACCAAAAGAATCGAAGACTAATGTCTTAGCTATGTTTTTAAACAGAAAGGAAAAAATGCTTTAGACAATATCTTTCTCGTAGAAACGTTATCTATATAGATAATTTAGGGACTCAGAATAGGCATCCATTTTTTTAATTTTTAATGCAAAGGTATTTGCTTTGCTATTTGCTTCGCTTTGATGGGCCAGTTGGTCTAGAAGTGACCTTGACCGCTAAAGCCAGTGGTCGTAGGTTCGATTTCCTACAAAAGACAAATAATTTTGCAGTAAACATCAGCAGTCTATTTAGAGGCTTGGTTTAGAGCCGTGTTTAAGTTGTGCGAAATTTATAGTATTTTTAGCGTTGTTTTATATTCAGCGTCGACGAAAAGAAACACTAAACAAGTTTTTAGGGAGACGGTGAAAAAATCATAGCTAAATACAAATAAGTACCGCTTCCTACCCGGCATGCAAAATTATTGTCAAACAAAGGTGATGTGTTATGTATTCTCGGCCTTAATATTGGTTTAGATGTCGTGATTCAATAAAAACACGTGCAATAATAGAAACTAATGACAACCGATTTCTCTTTCCAGAGTGAATAATCCAATCAACCGCAAGATATTTGTTTCAAAGGCAGTAATAGGCGCCAAAATATTGTGACTCGGTCTCAACCGCAAAACTATTTTAATGGCTCCATTAAAAAGTGATAGTAACAAATTGTTTCGTGGGTCTGTGTTCTTCGGTACCTACTTTGCTTCATGCATTTAGGCAGGAAATGTCTTTATAACGCAGCTGCTTATCAAATGTAAATCAATGACGTAACTGGTTCATATTTTGGTATGTTTGTCGATACGGACGATTACGTATAACATTTTTGTTTGCTATTGTTTTGTAATTAGTACGTGATGCTTTATTACTATTCTAGTTTACACTGCTTTTACCTATGGTATTTTAAAAGAGCATAAGTAAACGTAAATTTCAGAATATAATTGGTATAAATCTCTAAGGTAGTAGTAATCAAAGATAGTAAAGCCACGTTGATTTCAGCAAGAACGAGCCGACTCGACCGGGGCGGTACTACCCTCGCACAGAAAATCAACGTAGAATGACAGCGTTAGTGCTGTCGATTTTCGTTGGTGTGTGCGGGACCGGAGTCCCAAAGATGCAGAAGCATCACTAGGCCGCCATGGTGTGGGTCACCATGTTGCATTGTCTGCATTCGCAATGAGTTTGGTGACCACCACTCTTGGATTTTGCTTATGCTTTCCATCAGGCAGAGTAGAGTCATTTTGGCAGGCCATAAATAAAAAATAAATAAATAAAAAATGCAACAAATAATATAAAATAGAAGACTAAACGTATTATTTATAAATGTAAGTAAAAATTAAAACTGCACTGCTACATGGGCAGCAATGCAATTTAGCCATGACGTAATTTAGATGACATTCCAAGTGTAGGGTCCCGCTGAGCGATTTATTACAATTTGTTACCAAACAGTGTGACGTAAAACAAGCACCCACGTCAATCTGTCATTAATTACTGTTGTACGACGAATACTTCAGTTCGCCCCCCACGTCAATAGCAAATTGAAAAAATATACGGCGCGGCCGCGCGAAAACGTTTGGCGCCGACACACATTGGCGGAGCGGCTTTTGCATCGGTCAAGGTTCGGTCCTAACAAAACAGTGTCAGAATAGCGCTATTGTCGGCTGCGACTATTAGAATGAATTGCCGTACGTGCTCGCGGATGGATCTCTATGGCCACCCTTTATTACCCTTAGTTTCGTACTACTTTAGTTTGCGTTTCACGTTTCTCGTGCACTCACAGCTGGAATAATAACTTCTGACCAGTGTACCGACCATGTAAGACAAAAATTGCAAAACAGGCTAAATATATACATATATAACTAATATAAAATAGTTATATAAATAGCAAAACTCATAAAGTGTAGAATGATTAGTATTTAATTACAATAACATACCATTTACGTTTTGGTTTAAGGTTATCAAATAAAACATGATAAGCTAGCAGCACACCTACATATTAGTCTTTTGCCCCCGAGACTTTACAAAAATTCAAGCAAATTACACAAGGACTATCTATCAAGAAACATGAAGGAATTGAATCATAATAACATCTCTGGATGTCAGAATTTATATTTTTCTACCATGATACACTACCAATGCAAATAAATTAATGAGAAACTAATTCATGTTAGACAAGGAATACAGGTTAAGCGTTATCAAAAATCAAAACCTTTTAATATTTTAATATCTTGAACTTTAAGATCCATAAGTTACCTACAATGAGACAAGTATTCGTGTTCTTTGTTATATGGTCAAATTAGGCCGATTCAAAGAACACTTTTGATTTTATCGCGAATAGACAGACAGACGCGGCGAAGGACATTGTTTTATAATATGTAGTGATGACAAGTCCATGCAAAAAGATTGATTTTAAGCCACGCGTAAAAGAGCTGTAAATGCGCGTTCCATATGTTTGCGATCATTATTATGAATCCACATGTCGTCAAAATATCGTGTTTTCAAATCTATTTCAATTTACTGGAATGGTTTGGTGAGTCATTTAACAAGTCAAAACTCTGCCTCATTGTATTTAGAGCGAACACTACTTGACTAGTCATTTGTATATTCTATGTAGTCCACAGATATAAATGATCTGAGACGAAGTCAAGTTTCTAATTAGATATTGTATCCAACAGTTAACAATACTCAATAAATAACTAATACCTTTAACCTAGCTAGGTATCCAATATTTTAACGATAGCGGTTACTTACTAATACGTACATAATAATAACCCATTCCAAACTGAAGGAACTAAGTTGAGTTAAACTATGTTAACAGATACCGCATATGTTAATAATGGCAACAATACTTACAACAAATTAAATTGTTAACATCTGCTTAAACTATTCGCTGATAATTTAGCTCAACAACAAAGGTCGAGTTAAAAACACGAAAACCGTCAGCCGGCCCGCAACACAAATTAGATTCGCATTAATGAAACGTGGGCGGACGACCGACTAATCTAACATCCCCGAACAATGGCACAAAAAGGGCCGAACACTGAAAAATAGTTTTCGAGTTTAACGGCAAATTACACAGAATGGACGCTATCATGCCGAGAATAGCATAAAATAAAACCAGTCACGTAGTATTAGGGTCCCGCTAGCGCGTCGTACAAATTTCGAAAACGATGCACCTGTATTATTACCGCATCGCACACCTTTGTTCCATTACAATAGATGCTAAATTGCATCTCAAACTTCTGATATTCAATAATGGGATCTGTGTGCAGGTAAACTTTTTTTATGAGATGGAACGTATCTGTGATGATTTTTCTCAATTGTGTGAATCGCTGTGAGTGAATCCTTAAAATAGAGGGGTGCTGATTTGGAAGTGTTTTGTGAAATGTAATTGAGCAATTGTCATGAAACTATTACTCTTTATTTAGGCAGCGTTTTTAAACTAAAGGTACATACATAGACATACATGTGTGTATATGACTCTTACAATACTTATCTGTTTATCTAATCGGAGATGTATATGTAAGTAGGTTGAATTTCCTTTCCTATAATCTTCCTTATTTGAATTAAATCTTTACATCTTTAAATTTATCTTTGAATTAAATCTTCCCAAATGAAAGTCTTCACAGTAAACTTTATTAATTCAAAGCAACATACCTTTGCTGAATGGGCTATGAAGACTTTACCATCATCAAAGCAAACATTTGGCACTTATTTAAGTAAATGCCTTACAATTAACATTTTTAAGTACTCACCATACTCTACATAATTTGAAAAAATTAATATCGTTAAGGAAATAAGACCACAATAGAATAACCATTTGTACCTTATCGATCCAACGAATTTTATTTTATTAGATACAGTTTTGAAAAATGCAGAAAAAAAGAACGTTATAAATACATCTGCTAGCTTTGTAAATGGCTTTTGACCTTTTAACAGGAGGATCATGGTTATCACGTGTAAAGATAATATCTAAAACATACTTATTTTAAGAGATGTATAAGTTGACATATATTAGAAACTACTACCGCGGTGTTACCCGCGGTTGTTCGTTCACAACAACCACCGCGAGTAACGCCGCGCTGTGAAGCTAGCCTAAAAAAGTAGCCTAAGTTACTCCTTAAATCATCAGCTATCTACAAGTGAAAGTTCCGTCAAAATCAGTCTAGCCGTTACAGAGATTAGCCAGAACAAACAGTCAGACAAAAATTAATAATATTGATTTTTTTATTAGTACCTACCTTAATATAAGAAGCTCCTTAGGCTACTTTTTTTTAGACTAGCTTCGCCTCGCTAAGTTACTCGTGTTTTTTGTTGCAAAGATAACAACCACCGCGGGGCTCAGCTAGTTTTAAAATAAACTAACTAAATATGTTAGTTTTATCCATTGTAAATCCAGAATTAGGTGTATTTAATTTATTAGTCATAAATCTTTAAATTTTACTACCTGGACGAACAACTACCACAATTAATAGACACTAGATATAAAAATCGTATTAGATCAGTGTGAATAGTAATACCCAGTTTATGGGCATCATAAAATCACAACAACCTATGTCCCAGCGTCACACAAAATATATTCGTCTGTGGGTATACGAGTTCTAACAATCAAGGTTAACCTTTTCCCCTTGCCCGTTTTATTTATAACTATCATTAAATATTAATTACGAAGTCCTGTTTTAAACATTCATCATCATTAGATGTACATATTCCGGACATACGGAGTATGCCGTGCTGGACATTGGCTTACAATAAGGGTTTCCACAAGTCAGTACCCGTATCTAACATTTGATTTTAATGTAAATAAAGCATAGGTCAATCATTTTCTAGCACATCAGTTACACAGACCATCTTCTTTCGTAGTATAAAATGAAGTCGCTTCCGTTGATTGTTCTTTTAGATCTTAAAATTAATCAACGGATTTTAAAGTATTTTTCAGCAATAGACAGAGTAATTTAAGAGGAACGTTTCGTGTGTAATACATGCATATTATAGTGGACGAAATCAGAGAACTTCAGAGACTTCCGTGCAAAGCCTTGCCGGGTCGCTAGTAACGAAGAACACTGTATTAACAAATATTGAAAACCAATTACGCATACATATAAATAACACAGATTTATATAACTTGTAACGAAAACGTGTGTAATTTAGTTTATATTTTATATAATGTCAGGTAAAAATTGGTAAATCACAAAGATTGCTAGTTCGAACTTTCTCCAGTTGTGTCTCTAGAGACGTTCACACCGGATTCGTCACCGGCTTAAATTAATAAGAATACAAGTGATTTTTTCATTAAAATTATAAGTATAGTTTGATGTACTAAACTGATACAAAAAAATTATTCCATTCTACAGTTAAACTCTTCAACCAATAAAATAAAAGGCAGAAACCCGTAACCTGATGCAAAAGTCTTGTTAAAGTTATAAACTTATAACAAAACAAAAAGTATGTTTCATCCGTTACAATGAATCACTGTGATTTGATTCCATAAAAACTAAGGTAACACGTTGCTAAGTCGTTACAGAAAAAAGTAAACACTCGTATTCTTTATTCTTCGCTCTGCTTTTATAAATTATACATTTTATGAGGACAACAATCGTCTGATCTGTGATTATAATAAGGCTCGCGGCTAACACCCGACAAGCCACGCATACAACGCAACTTATATGAGGATAACCATGTGACTAGTCCGTTGAAGATTCTATTGGTAACAAGTGTGCCTGGATGATAGTTGTGAATGCTGGTTCATTGTAACGGTTAAGCAACTATGATTGTATCAATATTATTTAATGTTGTTGTACAATGTTTCTTGTAACAGGTTAGCGCACCGGTACAATATCTATCATAATAATATCAGCCGATTCCAGTTTTAAGCTTGTGTGAGTATCAGCAACACAAATAACAGTATTTAAAAGTAATGTATGTGTTAATATGAAAATACTGTACCAGGCTATATTTACCTAAATCTAATCCCATAATTTTATGTTGGTTATATTTTATTAAAATCGTGTCCTTAAGGAATTGATAAACAGGTATAACCGATATTCTGATATTTGATAAACTGATATGCTTATCTGATACACTGATATTCAGGTAAAACCGATTGAACTAGTGGCCGACCCCAAATGTTGGGAATAATAAAGGCTAGGAAGATGATGATGCCCTTATGGAATTGAAAAATAAAATTAATTTAATATCATCTTAAATTATTACCCAACAGTTGCACGAGCTCCTTGACCTAACCTACCCGTAACTTATAAAGTACCTACGAGTAGCATCGCGATGACATAGCATGTTCATGCGTCCGAATACAAAAACTATAGGTATCTAATCAACTTCAATATATGAGTTACACTAATGTGCTTCTGCGTCTATACTTTGTGTCACTAGTCACCTTTGTGTCAACAGAAGAAAGTGCGCAAAGAGAAGAAAGCTTGACTCAAACCCTTTTTTTTTACGTATACTCAAACCCTATATGGTCTAGCATGGTTTAGTACGCCAAAACCTTATTTCTCATGAGAGTTCTATTTCAAAATTGGACTATTAAACGCTGTTGATGTACGATGTTACTGTGTTTGAGATCCACATATTAAGTACTAACAGAGGTAACGGTACCTACCACTAAAACAGTCCATTTAAACAGTACAGCAAAAGCACGATATTAGTACGGACTAATATCGTGCTTTTGCTGTACTGTTTTAATAACCCTACAGTTCTGTTATCAGAATTAGTGAAGGCATATTCATTAATAAAAACAAAAAAACAAGAAAAAATACTTAATAATGAGTTTTGGTTTTTTTGATACGTTTTTTACGTTCTAAAACATGTATATTGAAACCTAAGTACATATATAATATAAAGTGATTTATGTAACTATAGCCACCTCATGAGTAGTTTCAAAGACTGGTTTGTGACTTTGTATTCATAATCACAATTTCACGCTTACTTATAGACAGTACAAAGATGTTAAACTGCCGGTCACGTCAGACAGTTTGTGTACACTGATCGTACTAATGTGTTTTACGCTTAATAGGATGTCTAAAATGCCAGATGAATTAACTTTTTTTTTATTTGTAGTTTTATATGTTTTAAATGTTTTTATATACGTTTTTTTAACAATTAATCAAAAAACGTCTTAGTTATGAATCTTGTAAAAAAACTCTTTTATAAACATATTAAATTAGAGGGGACAGACTCCTGCTTCATCAAGAATCTAAACCTGAGTGAAGCACGGGGACTATTTAGGGCCCAGTGATACAGTTAAATTGCTTTAGTTAATTCTCAGACAATTACTTACAGTGTTGGTTACCAGTTACTCTCTCAGTTTATCCATAATACATTTGTACATAGGAAAAAATGTTGTTGTCTTAAATTGTCATAGTTTACCACTTACTACACGAGTTGAACCAAACAATGGTTGGAAACATTTAAAAAAGAAATTATTTCGAGGATACAAGCGCTAGCTTATATATGCCATATAAATTAATATGTAGGTATGGAAAATATTGTTTCGTAAAAATCACAGGTATTACTCATACTCGTTTAGAAAGAAATGTGGCAACTTAACCTTTATTGACACATGTGAACATTAATTTATTTACGTTAGATACATTTATCAGTTAATAGTCCACTGCTGAACAACTACATATATAAATAAAGGTGTCTGTCAGAGTTTATGGCAAGCTATGGTCTAAAACACTCGGTTTTAAGTATACATGGAGATAATAG
Organism: Diaphora mendica; assembly: GCA_949125395.1. Lineage (NCBI taxonomy): Eukaryota > Metazoa > Arthropoda > Insecta > Lepidoptera > Erebidae > Diaphora > Diaphora mendica. The sequence continues at coordinate 28,863,841 of OX421311.1, forward strand.
CTTTTGCCTATTACGTTGGAATTGGATCATGATATAGATTATCGTTTATAACATGCTATTTTTATATTAATTACATTGCGGCATAAACTTTAGGAAGCATTACTTCCACATGTAACACCTTTTGAACAAAATAACAAAAAAAAACATAGACCAAGAAAGTGTCTCGTAAAAGAGTCACAACCATTTGTCACAAGCAATAACATTTGACTGAGATTCGTAAAATTCAAATCTTAGTATGGAGCACACATGACACGCAATAGGAAAACGCAATTGCTGCTGTACAACAAGGACGGGAGTTCCCTATCGAGTGTGCCTGTGATACGACCACGCAACGCTTCGTAGCCATAAAACGGAGCCACGTTAATTCCAAAGGATGCCTATAAATTCTTTATTTTATGATCGCGAGCATATATTTAATTCTAAGAGCGTCCCAGTGTTTCCTTTTTGTCACATGAATAAAAAAAATATAGTTGACTTTATATGTCCTATAATCAGTGTTTAAATGTCAGGACCGTGTATATATACGAACATTAAACATTAATGAGTTAATGTAAAGTTGACACTTTTACGGTAATACAAGGACAATCAAATTCTGAGACCTTTTTAGGGTTCCGTGCCAAAGGCAAAAGACAGAACCCTTATAGATTCGTCATGTCTGTCTGTCTGTCTGTCCGTCCGTATGTCACAGCCACTTTTTTCTTGGATCTATGGATCCATGGATCTATGGATAGGTCTTCAAAAATGATATTGAGGTTTCTAATATCATTTTTTTCTAAACTGAATAGATTGCGCGAGAGACACTTCCAAAGTGGTAAAATGTGTGTCCCCCCCGCCCCCTGTAACTTCTAAAATAAGAGCATGATAAATCAAAAAAAAATATATGATGTACATTACCATGCAAACTTCCACCGAAAATTGGTTTGAACGAAATCTAGTAAGTAGTTTTTTTTTTAATACGTCATAAATCGTAAACTGAAATTTACCTTTCATTCAATCAAAACAAATATAAAAAAAAATGTTACTTGTTGCTGCGGAACCCTTCATGGGCGAGTCCGACTCGCACTTGGCCGCTTTTAAGGGTTCCGTGCCAAAGGAAAAAAACGGAACCCTTATAGATTCGTCATGTCTGTCTGTCTGTCTGTCTGTCTGTCCGTCCGTCTGTCTGTCTGTCCGTCCGTATGTCACAGCCACTTTATTCCGAAACTATAAGAACTATACTGTTGAAACTTGGTACGTAGATGTATTCTGTGAATCGCATTAAGATTTTCACACAAAAATAGAAAAAAAACAATAAATTTTGGGGGTCCCCATACATAGAACTGAAACTCAAAAATTTTTTTTTCATCAAACCCATACGTGTGGGGTCTATAGATGAGATGAGAGAGAGATGAGATCTATAGATAGGTCTTCAAAAATGATGTTGAGGTTTCCAATATTATTTTTTTCTAAACTGAATAGTTTGCGCAAGAGACACTTCCAAAGTGGTATAATGTGTCCCCCCCCCCTGTAACTTCTAAAATAATAGAATGATAAAACTAAAAAAAAATATATGATGTACATTATCATGCAAACTTCCACCGAAATTTGGTTTTAACGAGATCTAGTAAGTAGTTTTTTTTTAATACGTCATAAATGGTAAACCGCAAAAAAATACACTTTTATTAAAACATCGATCAAAGTTACTACGAACTACAAGAACTTTTATATTATGTTACTTGCTGCTTCGGAACCCTTCATGGGCGAGTCCGACTCGCACTTGGCCGCTTTTCTTAAGTTCGACTTATTGAACAGTAGACCGCCTTTCTTTGAAAAAACGGACGACACAATAATCTCAATATTACAAACCCATTGAATGCCCACACTTCCTATGGATATTAAAGCGCATCACAATTGATGGATGAAGGCCGACAACACAAAGCTATTTGTACCAAAATACTCGATTGTATCAGTTGTAGTCAGTCCTGTAGCTTTGCTGTACCTACGCATGTCTTAACACAATTGTCGGTTATGAACAAAACAAACGGTATTTATCGTGTATACTTCGAGGAATATGTTTAAGCTTCATATTTATTAAATACATAGTTAAAGCGATCTTGATATTAGTAGAAGTTTGGAGTTCATCTGTATTTTTAATAGAAAAGAAACTTGAGTAATTAATTAAATAATAAATCTTAAGTATATGGTAAGCTAAATTATTTAACAACAGAACCTCCGTGAACTTTTTAAGCAGTACAGATTTAAGGGTAATATTAAAAAAACCACATGATTTTTATGTCAGAAAACATCAGCAACATATAAATTATATTAATTGTTAAAAAAATTACGAGTATTGTGCGTATGTAATTAAATTACTTATGCAGTGGTATTAAACATATTAACGATTATAATAAACTCTGCTGAAAAATGGAATTTAAACTGTTTAAAATTCTCAAATTATCTTTGGTTTTATAATATATACATATGGACAAATTACTATTACACTCTCAAGGAGGTACGACATCAGGTAGGCGACCAGGAATAAAAGAAAAACCATTTTGAATTGAAATAAGGTAGCGCGTGAAAGACAAATACATTTTGGAAAAGAACAGGAAGATAATCATAATAATTTAAAGGGCCACAGTTCAGTTGTAACTGAACAACAAACAGGTGTTAGTGTTACTTCATTTTTTTATTTAATCTCTTTTCATTTTCATTCATTTACTCCATTTATTTATTACACCGCAATGAAAAGATCGAAATTAAAAGGTACTGTATATTGAAAGTTTTTGAGATAACTATGATCCGTATTTACGGGTATCTGACAAGTTTCAGGTTTTATAAAATGTTTCGCTAATGAGATCGTACACTCATTGGAATATGATACAATTTTTTATTTATATCTAATACTTTATGTACTTAATGAGTACGTCCACCAAAGCACGTATTATAATTATTTTAATGTTAATTTTATATGGAGGTTTCAAGTATCAAAACGTATTTGCTACAAAATAGACACTATACTTACAAAGGGAGTAAGAAAAATAGGAAGCAACTGGGCAAACGGAGCTAGCGTGCCGAAATGTTCAAGCACAATAGAATACTACACGATACACGTCACTGACGGTCATATTGAGCAGAAATATAAACATTTAAAATACCATCAGCCACCAAGCAACGCAAAAAAAGCATGAAAAAGTAACCGTCTACAATCATTATCATCCTCGGTGGCACAATGGTAGGTCTTACGAAGATAAACAGTGACCGCGCCGACAACGCTAAGAAAACACTTTGTTAAAAAGGTTGAGAATGGCATTTCGATATTCAGACAACGGTGATACATGGTCTTAGTAATAAGTATTACGAAGAATTCTGGGTACAGGATTTAATGACGTAACGTAGTAAAAAAAGTTTTGGATATTTTTTTTATTGGATAGTTCTTATGCTTCTAGTTATTTAATATAGTTTTTAGACGCGTATGAGTTTCTTTCCTGCTCCAAAGTAAAACATATACACCTTTCAAATTCGTTTGGCAGTCATTGTTAGTTCAGGTGCGAGTTTCATCCTAAAGTCAATATTTAGAGAAGATATACGTTACGGATCATATTTCTTCGCCAATTGTTGTATTATGCAACTCAAAGTTTGCTTGGGATTACTTAAAAAAATTACTTAAAGTAACCGATATTTCAATGTCAATACAACTTTATAATAAGATGTAACATATATGTCGAGAATGATCAATATTGTTCAATATTTTTCATAAGCATTGCAAGCATTCTTGTAGTTCGACATCGTAATCACATAATGACACACATGAATGGGCCGGCTCGACCGGAGTGATACCACGGCCTCACAGAAAACCGGTGTGAAACAGCGCTTAGGACCAATACGACCTTCAAGAAAAGAACATACTGCTTCTTAAAAGGCCGGCAACGCACTTGTGACGCCTCTGGTGTTGCGGGTGTCCATGGGCAGCGGTAATCGCTTACCATCAGCCGATACGACCTGCCGATATTCAATAAAAAAATATATAATAATATATTATTGAGACTAATCCCGCCCACACGCCCACCACTGTAACTCCTGTACACCAGGATCAACAGCAGTAACCCACTAACACACCGAGTTATGACACTCGGGAAGGCCCAGGAAAAACTAAACTGTCTTGGAACCCGCAACGAAATTAATCAGAAGAAAAACTCGAGGAGTTGGAAATATGATAAGTCCACTTCTCTCCTTAGCAAGCGGGAGACAAAGGCAAAATGGAGTCAAAATAGGCAGACACTTTTTTCAAAACGGGAAGTACCACGGATAAAATATTATGGGTCCTAAGTGAGCTATATTTTATTACTATAGTATGTTTAGCAGAATCGCCTAAACGCATCGAAATTATAATCGCATTTCTAAGGTGAGATGAACACAGTTGCAGCGGGGCGATTGAGCGGTCCCGACGTACCTTCATATATAAGTGTGCTATTACAGTGGCCGAATGATTTGAATCACTAGAATTCCACAAAGGTGGCCGAGCCAAAACGGCACTTATTAAATCTTCACTCGGCAACGGCATGTCCGAATAAACAGAGCGGGAAACGCAAACTGACTTGCGTCCACCCGCCTCGCTCGCGACAAACGCTTGTCCCGCTGCGATTCCCGCTCACCCGCCCCGCCCGCACTTGGTGCACCTTAATCAAAAACTATGTGTTTGCGTTACCCGCGAGCGGATTCCGCTGCCCGCCCCGCTGCCACTGTAATTGCACACTTAGTCGGCTTTTACGACAATCATGAGATATATAGAAGGGATAAACGCTCCGTATTATTAATCTGTCACCACATGGACAATAATAATTTAACAATAATAAATAAACTAAATTAATAAATGAATCGAAAATATTTTGACAATTAATTATTGAAATAATAGGATACAACATTAATAGGTTTACGGATTTCTCTTTACTTGCTGGTACGCAATGTAAGATCTTGATTGTAAGATGGACTATAGTTATGCGGGTTAAACCCGTTAATGATGGTGCCAGTTACGAATAGAATTTTCATTCAACAATTAAACATTGGCTTGATTGAATTAAGGCCGGAGTCTAAAAAGAGTAATCGATCGATCTGATAATATACAATTTGTAATGAAAATACATAAGTTCATATTTAATTTAAAATGGTTCAAATTTATCTATACTTAAGCTAAGCTCATCAATATTCATTATAATAATAATAATAATAATAAAACCTTTATTTGATACACACAGCATACAAACTAAAAAAAAACTTAATCTAAATTTTCCAAACATAAAATAAAAAATTAAAACGAACATTTAAGAGGCTTGCAACATTAAGCTAAAGTCAAATGACGTGTTATTGATGACGTGTACATCTGTTATTTTGGCACACGGTTCATTTGACATTTGTGACTAATTGTGACCAATTTAAATGAAATTCAATTCGAATTTCAAACAACAAATTAAGCCACATATTATGAACAAACATACAAGATTAAAATAAGCCTCTAAGACAGAACATTAAAATAAATATGGACTATGTTAACGAGGTCTGTACACCGTGTCTAACAAAATGGTGGACTCTCAGCGTTCACTGCGATGGATGTAAACCATCCCAGTACTGATTTTCAGTGCCCACCGTAGCACTCGATTTGACGCCGATAGCCACAGCTACCATCAGTCGTTACATCTCTCTCCTTATTTAAAAATTAATAATAATAGATTGGTAAGTATCTGATTTCTTTTTTTTTTTTTAATTCATTCATTTTTTCTTTTAACAAATACACGGTAGATCATCTCATTCAATCAACTACTCCTAACGCCATATGCAATGTAATGAAAAAAATTCGCCATATTCCTTTCAGGGAGAAGTAATCAGTGATTAGAAAAGACGAAAGAAAATAAAACCAAAACTTAGAACAAAATTAGAATTATCAACTGCCATCATACCAGGGCACACCAGACCGTGAAAACATTGGTGCATGTGGACATTAAAATAATGCTGCCCCACCCGTGATAGCTAGATAGCTAGATAGATAGATAGATAGATAGAAAGAAAGATGTATTCACGCCAAACCAGAAAATATAGACAATGTCATTTAACTAAAAGATGATAAAAATACAACTGAAATAACCAAAATTACGCTTAAAATAAAATCCGTTTACAGTAACCACAATAAAAAATAATAGTATACGAGAACGATTCATAACTGGAATTTATTACTTAAATATTAACACAAAGATTGATATACAATCTATCGATATGCGTAATCTATATTTATAAATAATCAAGATGTGTAAATTTAGCTTTGTTAGAATAAGGCGTGGAACACGTTTAGTGGGGCGAAAGAAGCGGCACTTCACGATCCGGTAGTCGCTTGCAATGGTTATATTAATCATAGAGTTGACGCCTACGGGGCGGAGCTTCGCCTTATTAATTCGTGTGAAGTTATTAAATTTGATGTTGAACGGCGTCAGCTGTTCGAAGTCGACAATAGATCTATACGCGTTAACATACATGAGTCATCGGTATTTATATGTACCTAAAGTTATAAAATTTGCAATTATCGAGTACCGGCCAGAACAGGAGTGACAGAATTGTTATTAAGAAAAATTATACCTATCTTTATGTATAAAAGTGTTCGCAACACATTTCACATTCCCGCAATAAAAATTTGGAGAGCTTAATGTTGGAGCCATGTAGAACAGAAGATTTAAAAGGTTTCATAAATACATAGTTGAAATATCTATGTTCATTTTTTCTCGAAATATGTTACTGGGAATAATGATAAAAAAAACACGTTCAAATTGTCTTTAAAACAGAAAAATGTTAAAACTAGCTAAGGTCTATTAATATAATAATAATAATTTTTACGGAAATTAACGCGATCACATATTTAAAGGTATTACATACCTCTGATTTGCCTGACGTTACAGGACGTCACAGGCTGACTTGCTCAGCGGTGCAGGGTCAGCGTCAGGCAAATCAGAGGTATAGGTAGGTAGAGGTAATAGTGATCGCGTTAATTCCCGTAAAAATAATTATTATTAAATTATGGAACGTGAAAGTTTAAAAGTTAGTAGGTCTATTAATAGTTTCGAAGCGAATGTTTTACTTTCATTTCACAAGGAGCAATACGGTTTTGTTAGACATTTAATATATAAAAGACTCGTAGCTTTCTAGAATCTATTTATTTTTTAGTTTTATTTGAAAGTTATATATACATAATTCTATTAGTATTGATAATTGTGGTACAGGTAAATATCAAAACTAATAATAACGCTAGTAAAACTATAAATATTTATTTATAGTTTTTAAATATAAATTCTGCCCCTTTCCAAAAATCAACAAACGGGGAACAAAACATTCGTCATCAGAATAAAATCCCTAGGTGATGCGTGGAATATAATTAGAATTTTACAGAATAGCTTCAGATTTTTAAATACCATTAAGAGTAAAATAAGAACAACAACCGAAGCACACCTTGTCTTACAAAAGTAGCAAATATCGGCAGCACAAACGAACAACCGGTTCGTTACTTGTTTGTTGCCTCAATGTTATAAATATTTGATTAATCCTTTACAGGGCTTTATAGTCTTAGATTTACCACCACATTGGCCTGGGTGATGTATTGTAGCTACCATAACAGACTAAAGGCAATTTAATTATTATCTGGTCGTAAAGTTGTACAGCGAGATCACTATTTATTGACCGCTAACAAAGGTTAATTGTTTAAGCTGATACTACTAACATCACTATTGGCACATCTCAAATTGTACACACATCAAAAGTGTCTAGGGATCAAGCATTTTTATGCGGATTTCTTGAGATTGAGATGTGGCTTTGGCCCTGGCCTGCTCAGTCGCCAGACTTGAACCCGATTGAGCATGCATGGGATATGCTACAGAGAAGAGCTCTGCCGAATATGGAGGGTATCCAGTCGCAAGAAGACCTTTTTTTGTTGTTGCAACGAACATGGGCGGCCATTCCACAGCGTGATTTGGATGAACTCATTTTGAGTATGCCAAACCGATGTTCTTGTGTTAGTGTTCGCGGTAGAAACACGGATTATTAATTGTTTAAGTTACCTAATAAAATTTTAAAGAAAACTGTTATTTCAGTCTTTTTTTCGAACTTTAATGTTAGTGGTTCAAATGTCAAAAATCCTTTTATTAGGAAGATGGCAAATTTATTTATTAATGCAAAGGTGACTTGGTTTATCGTTACTGTGACAAACGAAAACACTTTATTTGATGAATCCTTAAAGAAAATTTTAATTGATATCAATCAGGAGAAAAGTTATTGCAAAAATATATGTTGATCCCTAGACACATATGTTGATCCCTAGACACTTTTGATGTGTGTATTTTGTTTGAAATTATATTCAAACAGGAACGATTCAAGTGGCATTGGAGAGGCCTATTATGTCCAGCAGTTTAATAGCTGACCTGAAGAACTTCGTCCCGACGTTTTTTTCGTATTTTTTTTTCAAAATTTCCGAAAGCTTGTTTTTTTATTTATGCTCGCCTCAGCTTCCCACGGGTAGTACAGTCGTGGACTAAAAAAATGTACACTTCGGTTTTCTCATAATTTTATTCAATACAAACCTTGTCCTGACACTAGCAAACACATAAATAAAATAATTATCCTATTTAGTTCACTCGATCGAAAGTTATGCGCGTACATACATTTCAGTGATTCATTTTTATTTATATACTAGCTGTCCCGGCGAACTTCGTACCGTCATATTTACATATCTGTCTCAGCTTGCCAAAGGCAGTGTACAGTCGCGGACAAAAATAATGAATTTTCCCGCTATCTTTTAATTTTTCTTGTACACAAACCTTGTCCTAACAAAAACGAACACATAAAAAATAATAATTTAATTTGGTGCAGCCGATCGAAAGTTATGTACATATATTTCGGCGATTCATTACATATAATAGCTTTGGGTTAGGGTTGGAAGCTCTCCCTCATCCGCCATACTCACCAGACCTTGCACCTACCGACTATTACTTTTTCCAAAATTAGACAACTTTTTAGTGGGCAAAAAATTCAATTCCCGAGAGGCAGTACAAAATGCCTTTGAAGAGTTTGTTGCCTCCCGTCCAGCTGATTTTTACAAGAAGGGCATCAATAAACTGCCAATGCGTTGGCAAAGATCGTCGATTGCATGGGTGATTACTTCGAATAACAGAAATAAAAAAGTTTGAAATTATAAAAAATAAAAAAATAAGTACTTTCACTTATTGCATACAAAACGGCAATTTCATAGGTAAAGACCTAATATACACACATCAAAAGTGTCTAGGGACCAACCATTTTTATGCGGATTTCTTGAGATTGAGATGTGGCTTTGGCCCTGGCCTGCTCAGTCGCCAGACTTTTATCAAATTAATTTTATCTCTTATGGTGTGATTGCCTACACGGTTGGCCTAGTGGTTTTAACGGTCACCAAGCCATTGTTGTTCTGAGTCTGAGTGTTTTTTGTGTCCATATCATGTGTGTTTGTAAAGTCCCCCGCGACACAGGATATTAAATTCCTAATGCGGGAGTTATCTCTTCAAAAAAAATAACACTATTTTGTACAGTAGTAGTTTTTTATGTGTCATATATTCATATACCTACGTTATCTTCATCTGTATATTTGGATTAAGGGAGTGATATTGAGTATCAGTAAAAACCTACGCTGTCTGAACGAAGATTCGATCAAATCGATCACAGTCACATAACTAAAATAATGCTCCATCAAGCGAAACAGTGTGGTCCGTCAGAGCGAAAAGCTACTTCTAATAAAGATGAGAGGACCGGCAAGCCAACACTTTTGGGGCGTTCCGCGGTGACCTGAACATTTGTGACGTAACGAAAGAACATATTAACGAATTTTAATATATTTAATGTTTGCAATTTTTAACCGCGTGAAATGAATCATAATTTTGTGTTTACTTGTTCTTAATATTTTTGCCAAGATTAAGACAAAAATTAATAATATTATAATGCATATAAAAGTATAAAATTAAGTAATACTTAAACATTTTATACGAAAAATATTTATCTTTTAAAACATATGTAAAAATTACTCCAAAAACAACTCCATACAAGGCTGCAAATTAGAAAGCTCTAACCGAGTACGTCCCCTTGGGTATAAATTATTATTAAAAAGTTCAAAATTATATTTCAGTATCGATTACATTAATGTCGATGAACTTTGGACTGATTTTTCTCGTGATGAAATGATCAAACAAATTACGAGTCAAGAAACAGACTGCACTCTGGGAATTCAGTAGAATTTGCTGTTCGACGAGTGAAGTTAATCTCATATCCGTTGCATTAGTAGCAATTGTAACATGAATGTAAATAAAGCAGTAGATAATTTAATATAAAATATGTGAAGCTTTTTCACTTAAAGAAGGAATTTTAGGCAACAGTGACAAATCCTGTACAACATTGTTGAGTCACGTAATAAGAGAAGATGTATAGTTATTTTTTGTACTGACATTCCAAAGTGTTTAGGCTATACTTAAATCTAATGAATTCGGAATATGAAACTAGTTGTTGGCTGCAGTTAGGCGTTAGTATGGATTTTGACAGTTAAAATACTGCTTTTGGACTTAAATGTTGACAATCGTGTTAGCTAAATTTTTTGACATACGGTTTAATAATGAAATAAAAACTTTCATTGCGTTAGGAACAAACTTAATTATAACACAAAATTAATGCTGCTAACTATCACATTCACTATTGCAGCAGTAATGACGTCCTCGATCAGCTTTAAAAGAACCTTTATAAAACTTATCACGGTTAGCCTTTTAGTGACCCCGCAATATAATTCCCCCTTATGTCTTATGCAACGGTATAATATCTAGTAACTCATTCTTGTTGAACTGCTTTATAATAATTTCTCCATAATTTTCAATAAACTAAATATGATAATCTTGATTGGCTTAGCTTACGATTACTACTTGAACTACAGTTATATATTATTGAGGCCAATATAATATTAATTAGTTAAAAAGTATAATAGAAAAAAAGTCGTGTGGTGTCGTGGGACACCAGATAGGAAAAAGTTCCTTATCATAAAGAAAATAAAATAATATATAAAGAAAATGGTCAGTTGTGCTGCCACCTAGTCATCTATACTGAAACAAGTTCTGTCTAGAGTTACTCCGTACTTCTTACATACAATTTACAGACAGTTCACGCTCTTTAAAAACTACAAAATTGTCTTAACACCTATATTCTATTTAAAAGATTTATAAAAACTAAAATTTCTATGCGAGGTATAAAGAAAATAACTATTCAGGTATACATTTTTTATTATGATTTTTATTGATAAAAATAAAAAATAAAACTAAACTGGTCACTTGTGCTGCCACCTAGTAATCTCTACTGAAACAAGTTCTGTCTGGAGTTACTCCGTACTTGTTACATACAACTTATATATGGCGCTATACCAAATTTTTCGTTCACGAAATAAATAAATAAATATTTCGGACATATAACACACATCGCCATCCAGTCCCAAGCTAAGCATATCTTTTGTTATGGGTACTAGACAACTGATATAAATACATACCTACTTTTTTTGTGTAAATACAAACATATTATACATAGAAAACATCCAAACTCCGAAAAAACAAATATTTGCAGATCATTCAAACATTTGAGCCGACCCGGGATTCGAACCCAAGACCTCAAGCACAGCATTCTCATACGCTACCATTTTGACACCGAGGCAGTCAATCTTACGTTAAGGACGCTTTTTGCCAGCTAGGTTACCTCTCCGCAACGCCCCATAAGGAGCTTCGTTCCAAAAATATTACATGACAAAATTTAGAGACCTATATGATTACTAATGAAACTTATACACTCCAGAATGGCAAATGTAAGGATAGTAATTTAACTCTTCATCGGACTACAGTTTTACGAAAAAAAATAAACACTAAAATATTAAATTCTTCATTGTTGGACCTTCTGCTGACTTCTCATCTGGTCGGTTACGTCTCCGTAAATGCCCTACTTGGCTCCTCAGAACATTGCCTTGTTCGGAGTACAGTGCCTCTCACATGGTCGCTGCAATCGTGAGTTGCACGCAGCCGTCGTGTGTGGCACTACAGGTCAGCAGACTGGGATGGGATGCGGTCCTTCTTTGCGTCCTACCCTTGGAGACAGTTGTGCTTCTCGCCGGATAACCCTAACACCGCTGCTGATTCTGTTGCTGATGCTGCGCTGCAGGATATGGAACTTTTTATTCCATCCTCTGTGGTCCCCAAGTGGCGCTCTGAAAAAGGAGTAAAACTTTGCCTCCAGGTCTTTCAAAAGGCGCAAAGAAGTCGGAGCACATTGCTAGGATTTTTTTTTTTAAATTCTAGCACCTCCAATATATGTTTAGAGCCTATTTTTATCTAATTTCTTTCATTCCAGTTCTATCATTTGCTACTGCTCGTACTATCATTCCACATACTTGATCTTTCTTTCATTATGCCTTTTTCACTTTCAGGTGGGATTCCTGATTCCCTACTCTGTTATTCGTTACTTTTATTTAGTAGTAGGTTCGGGGTAGTAAATGTAACTGTAACACAATATTTATTTACAGTAATATGCTTAGTTACTACACACATCAAAAGTGTCTAGGGATCAACATATGTGTCTAGGGATCAACATATATTTTTGCAATAACTTTTCTCCTGATTGATATTAATTAAAATTTTCTTTAAGGATTCATCAAATAAAGTGTTTTCGTTTGTCACAGTAACGATAAACCAAGTCACCTTTGCATTAATAAACAAATTTGCGATTTTCCTAATAAAAGGATTTTTGACATTTGAACCACTAACATTAAAGTTCGAAAAAAAGACTGAAATAACAGTTTTCTTTAAAATTTTATTAGGTAACTTAAACAATTAATAATCCGTGTTTCTACCGCGAACACTAAACACAAGAACATCGGTTTGGCATACTCAAAATGAGTTCATCCAAATCACGCTGTGGAATGGCCGCCCATGTTCGTTGCAACAACAAAAAAAGGTCTTCTTGCGACTGGATACCCTCCATATTCGGCAGAGCTCTTCTCTGTAGCATATCCCATGCATGCTCAATCGGGTTCAAGTCTGGCGACTGAGCAGGCCAGGGCCAAAGCCACATCTCAATCTCAAGAAATCCGCATAAAAATGCTTGATCCCTAGACACTTTTGATGTGTGTATTCTAAGAATCTAAACACTTAACTTACAGTACATACAGAAAATTAATCCTAAATAATAGGTCTTTACCTATGAAATTGCCGTTTTGTATGCAATAAGTGAAAGTTATTCGAAGAAATCACCCATGCAATCGACGCATCTTTGCCAACGCATTGGCAGTTTATTGGTGCCTTTCTTGTAAAAATCAGCTGGACGGGAGGCAACAAACTCTTCAAAGGCATTTTGTACTGCCTCTCGGGAATTGAATTTTTTACCCACTAAAAAGTTGTCTAAATTTTGGAAAAAGTAATAGTCGGTAGGTGCAAGGTCTGGTGAGTATGGCGGATGAGGGAGAGCTTCCAACCCCAGCTTTTGCAGTTTGGAGACTGTCTGTTGCGCAGTATGGGGTCGCGCGTTGTCGTGAAGGAGCAGTGGGGACGACCGATTGACCAAAGCTGGTTGCAGATGTGCAAGCTTCTCCATCATTCTCTCCAGTTCTTCACAGTACACATCTGCATTAATGCTCATGCCGTTTTGTAAAAAGCTGTGGTGAATCACACCCGCACTAAACCACCAAACAGTGACCATCACCTTTTTAGGGGTCATTTTTGGTTTAGGGCATTGCTTTGGTGCTGAACCAGGGTCTAACCAACTTGATGAGCGCTTTCGATTGTCGAACAGAATACATTTTTCGTCGCATGTAACAATTCGTTTCAAAATTCCTTCATTTCTTTGCCTGTTGAGCAGCGCAAGGCAGGTCTCGACGCGTACGTTGTGCTGGCGATCGTTAAGGTCGTGGGGCACCCATCTATCAAGCTTTTTTACCTTGCCAATTTGTCGCAAATGGATCAATATTGTTTTGATGCTTACATTAAAAGCTGCTGCTAGCTCAGCTGTAGATTGAGTTTCGTCAGCTTCCACTATCGCCTTTAATTCATTATTGTTAACCAAAGTCTCCGAACGACCACGAGCTTCATTTTTCAAGTCAAAATTTCCAGAACGGAACCGGGAAAAGCAATAACGGGTTGTGCGTTCGTTTGTACAGTTCTCTCCGTAAACGTTTTTGATGTTACGTGCCGTTTGTGTCGCGTTGGTGCCACGACGGAACTCATATTCCATAATAACACGAATTTTTAAAGTATCCATTATGACGAAAAATGTTCAAATGTAATGAAAATACAACGCTAATCAAAAAACAAAAGACTGAGTTTGTAAATAGAATGTCATGGTTTTAAAACAAAATTCATTTGAATTGAGAATACAGAGCCATTACAAACTTTTTTTTATTTGAAATGACCAGTACTGAAGAAAGGCAATTTCATAGGTAAAGACCTAATATTTAAGTCTACATTATTACATAGGTTGCTAACTTATTTATGTACTACATTATAAACTATGATATACAGTAATAATTATTACATTATACTGGCATCATATACTTATTTAGCTATTTCGCTTATTAACTATTTTAATAATTTTTGTACAAAAACTTATAAACTTATCTCTATCTTTACTGGCTATTATTTTGCTTAAATTTACTGTTCTTATTTTCGTGTTTATTCTGTGTTCGGTTTCATACCTCATTTTGTCAAATATTGGGCATTCTGTGATTATATGCGGGACGGTTTCCGCGACACTCGGGTCACAGATGCATGATGGGTTCTCCTTACACTTGAATCGCGTCAAGTATTCAAAGAACCCACCACGCCCCGTAAACAATTGCGTAGTCGTGCCGGCGATCTTAATTTTACGTACTATGCCATAAGCGGCCAGTGCACAGGGGAAAAAGAGCTTGGTGACGGAGGCGGTCTCGCCCTCTCTGTACCTCCTGTTCCATTCGGCAAGCGAGGCCTTCGACAGGCCTCGCTTAACGAACGAGACAGGGCACAGACCGTAGTCCGGTGCTTTCTTTAATCTCAGGGCCGCCTCCTTGGCGAGCTGGTCTGCTCCCTCGTTGCCACTCAACCCAGCGTGGGCCTTGACCCAGAATAAGGATATCTCCTTACCCTGGATCATGCCTTTCCGAATGGCAACTCTGGCCTCCACAGCAAGGGGATGAAGGGCATGGCGATTGGTGACCGTTTGAGTGCGGCTCTGCTATCGCTAAAGATACCGAACGTGGTCTCGCTTCGCCTGAGGATCTCACCGGTCGCTTTGCATAGGGCCAGAAGCTCAGCCTGGTAGACGGTGCAAGGCGACAGAGCAAGTTTAAGGGCCCTGGTTTCGGCTTCGTTATGCCATATGGATAACGCTGCGCCGACCCGGCCCTCAATCTTGCTCCCGTCCGTGAAAATGCGTACCTGGATGTTCTCGGTGCGTTGTAATTGTTCCTCGTCTACCAGACTTTTGAACTCGAGGGCCCCACGTTCCGCGGGGTGAGGTACCTCTATAGCTGGAGACATTCGTTCGACCTCTGTCTCCCAACCTGGCATGCCTATGGCTGGCACACCCCTCTCTTGGCCTCGTACAACGAGGCCACCTCACGGATCCTGAGGTCCAGAGGGAGCATACCAGCCAAGATCAGCGCCGAGTACAGAGAGACCGTCCGATAGCTCTTACACAGCTTTTGGGCGAATCCGCGCTGTACCACGTTCAGTTGTTTTCGGCACATTGCTAGGATTGACGAGAGGCCTGAGCATCTTCTTTCGGGAACTCTACGGAGAGCAACTCGAATCATCGATTGCCAAGAAGTTTCAATTCGGCTGGACTTTCTAGCGCTGCGTATAGATAGATGTGGCTTCGCTGTGCATTTACTATGGGGAGTGCTCCGAGGAATTGCTCGGACTGATCCCTGCCACCTCTTTACGCCATCGTCTCACGCGACGGGAGTTTCATCCCCATCATCTAGATGATTGGCAGTCCACCATTGTGACCTTTTCCAGAAACTTTCTACCTCGCGCAACAAAACTGTGGAATGAACTGTCGCTTGCGGTATTCCCGGACCAAACTCTATTCCATAAAAAAAAATGGCATGGCTATTTAGCGACAAACTCGCGGGGGCGGTGCCGCAGGCAAAAAGGCCAGTAGTTACATTAAATAAACATAGATGATTAATTATGTTAGTGTGCGGTAAAATATGTAATTAATTATATTCTTCATTAAGAAAATATTATGGTGAAAACGATTAATGTCAAACTACCGAAATAGTTCACAACGTTTTGAAAGTTACGGAATCTTTAGATGACGTATGAAATAATTCTAAGTGTTTTTTTTATATAAATAACCATATTAGATATACCGAGACACATTGAAGTGATATTTCCGACAAGGACCGAGGGGCGCATGCATTTAATGAAATCAAAAGGATTAAAAGCATCTGCCTACTTGTTATTCAAATCGATTGGGAGCTCATTTATCATTTCAAATAAGCTGCTGCTTAGAAAAAACGCGGAGTTTGGTTGGTGTATAACAAAAGACACACTTCACAGGGCTCCTATTAACAAACCAGTTAATAATAATGTATTTGAAAAAACGGAAAATTGAGTAAATGACTGAATATTGCATTGTATATTCATAATTAAATATAAAATAGAGATGGTGTATTTACAACAGTGGCACAATACTGTGCTCATCGTTGCGTACGTTTAGTTTGCTTTAGTTAATTAAAACAATTATTTGGGAAATACTATTACATTTTAGGTAAATATTTGGAAATAATGACAGTAATGTTCAAATGTCCTTAGCTCATTCAAATCACGAATGAATACAAAGCGTTCGAGCAAATAAACATCAAATGCGAACAGCTCCAAGTATAAAGCAACAAGACGCTACGATGACTTCGTGTTTTCCTAAAGCAAACAATCAAACAGCCAAGAGGATGGAACAAATTACGACAGCATTGTCGAGGTGTTTAGAAAATTGGGGAACAATCGTCCTTCTGAGTTAAATCCCTGATGATATCTTTTAGAGGATTCGTATGATGGTGACGGGATGAATAAATCTCTGTTAATTGGAACGAGCCGTGCTGTGCGACAACTTAATGTGGACGTTTTGTTGCCGAACGAACATTCTTTTTTTTGCTGGACTTATCAGTCAGAATCAACTGAGCTAATGACGATTGGAACTTTTGACAATAAGTCCTCACAAAACCAATAGTTAAATATGTAAAGTACATGTACTCGTACTGCCAATCAATGAAATTTTATCGAATTTTCTATAAATTCTGACATTCTGCCTTGCCTTGCCTGCCTTGGTTTTTTTTTGCGATTTTCACTTATAGAATAAGGGTAGTGAGCGCATGCTAACTCGTGCATTCATTCTGAAAGCACTCACTTGTAAAACTGCATACTTCATTGCTTCAGTGCCTTGGAAATACGAACTTCGCTTAGTTGGCCGCACTGTATTGCGTTCAACTTGACTACAACTTCTAAATACTGGTCGTTATATTGTGATTTTTGTATAACTAAGAACGGTGCAGCATATATTAAAGGGTTCACGGGAACAGATCGTCCGATAAGATCCCCGATGCTAATAAAATACAAAGTAGTTTAATTTGAAATGCCGAACCCAAAAAGAGAACACCGGTGTAAACATAGAATGTGGCTATTGTTAAATACTTAACTGTCAGCTGGGAAGGTTAATGCCGTTTGATAAATATATTTTAGATTAAAATTAGATATAAAGTAAACCAACACTTAGTTAGGGACTGTTGCCCTGTTACTGATATTATCATAACATAACACAAAAAACCGCTTCGGAATGAACAATTTCACTTTACACATGTCACAGAAATACTTGAGCCATTTTAAAGGTTACCATCTGCTTTTCTAATATATGTTGCAAATAAATTAAACGACAATGTTATGAACATTACTACATATACATGTATTAATACATAAACGATTACGTACCTAAGATTGCATACTTATTATTTACATAATAGTCCAGTACAGAACATAAACGTGAGTATACATCTGGACCCCCAGTCATGGAGATGCACATGCGCATCAGGGAATGAGTTCAATATTCGTTCTAGTGAATCCTGAACAAAACTTAATTTGTATTTCAATATTAATGGAAATAAATACTTTTAAAACTAACCGCCAGCTAGCGGAATACTTAGAAATAGGAACTTGGTGAACAATCTGGTCTAAAACTTTAGTTCCATTTCAGTACTATCATCCTTAATATAAAATATCGTGTTAAAAGACAACATAGGTAAGCATCTATTGTTCACATGGACTAAGAAGAGTCCAGAAACAATTATCCCACCAAAAACATTTTCATGTAAAATGTTGCCAAGACGACTGCATATGGCTTACCCTGTGAAAAAGATATCAGATCTCATGTAGGGCCAAGCTTCTGCATCTACACGCCCTAACTCTACCAACTCTAACTTCACAAACTCTACATCTCAGTAAAAATGTAACAAGAAAATATAATCTATTACAAACAAAGCCTTATATTAAAGTTTTTTAATTTCCATACTGCATTACACGGTTCATAAAAAATCTCATAAGGAGCAGAGTTAAGCCCAACGGTTCTCTTACAATGTGTTTTATTCAATAACCACACCATTTCAATCGAGGCTTACATTGCATTTACGTTTCTATTTTCAAATTGAATATTTTAATTGAAAATAAATTATCATTAATTGTTAAGAAAAGCATATGAAAACTTATCTATTACAGTTTATTAAGACTATATACTGACTCTTCTAACGATCATTGGCTCTAGTAAGAAACAATTTTCAAACTTTAAGTATTGACGCAAAGTTGCCTACCTTGTTGGTCTAGCGGTTAGCATAAGCGACTGCCAATCAAGAGGTCCCGGGTTCGATTTCCGGGTTGGACTGCTGTTGGGTTTTTCTTACAAGAAATTCTTATCAGCAGCCCAAAGTATGGAATATGGCGGTGTTTCCCGCCCGTGCCTCGAAGAGCAAGTTAAGCCGTCGGTCCCGGTTGTCATGAACACCTAAGACAATCGTTATTGGGAAGTCAGTGCCCTCAAATATACTGACAACTAGTTCAACCATCGAATTCAGTTCACCCTCAGGGTTGCAGAGTTCCGATGCCAGTCGCTCCGTGGAAAAACTGATATTCAGGTGAAACCGGTAGAACTAGTAGCCGACCCTAATTAATCTTGGGAATAATAAAGGCTTGGAAGATGATGATGAAGGATTGACGCAAAGATTTTTGAGCTGGACGAAGAAACGCGTTGTTTACATTAAAATATTGTGAATGCGGTAAACCTAGTTCCAAAATTTAAATTTTCGTTACAATGTTAGACTAAAGCTTTTTTCTTTAAAACTTGATTGAGCACAAGCAGACACCCAGTTCGTGAAGAAATGTTACGATATACAAATGTGTACAATTAACTATTTAAGATAATAAACAATATCATTTTATCTGGACGTACCTCGTATTATGTAATCAAAAATAAATTTAGATTTAATCACCAGATGTCATGATAGATACACAAACATCTTAAACGTCATAATTTAGCCGAAGGGTAAACAGGAGAAGAACGATCAAAATAAGAAATAGGGTATAATTTCAACTACTTTAATAAAAAAAAAAAAAAAATGAGATTTTCTAAATTGAATCTTATTGTTGGGGTATGACTACTAAGTAGGTACTACACTTATACTCTTTGCGCTGTAGCATGGTGCGTGACAGTTTCAGTAACATTTCATTTCACTCTTGAGAAGTTGCCGCGATTTACAAATTATGACTTAGAATTTCAGCTGTATGTACCACATTCGCAATATATTAAATCACTAGTTATTGTGTGTCCTACGTGGGATTTGAACCCACGACACTTGACGAAGTAGGAAAAGGCGTGGTGACTGTTAAACCACTAGGCCAAACGTGCAGTCTACTAGTTGTTGCCCGCGGCTCCACCCGCGTGTATGTCGGTTATCGCGGTAAATAGTAGCCTATGTGTTATTCTGATGTATAAGCTATATTACTGTAAAGTTTCATCCAAATCCGACCAGTAGTTTTTGCGTGAAAGAGTTACAAACATCCATCCATCCATACTTACAAACTTTCGCGTTTATAATATTAATACGATTAATAACTGTAGTAAATTTAATTCGTCGTAAAAAAATAAAAATAAAACGTCGTACAGGCAACTGTCACCCGCGCCAGGCTACAGCGCAAAGAGTATAGTGGTTCTTGAAAATAGAGTTAATTAAGTCAACCGTTTTTACTTTTGATTTTATTTCTAAATACGTATTTTCATATTACAGTTTATTATATTTGATAAATACAAACCAATGAATTTACAAGAGATGTTTTTAATGCTTTTATTTCCAAAAAGTAGCTTATCCGAAAATCTAAATACTACCCTGTATTTATAAACCAGGTTTTAAGAGCAATTGATTTTTAATTCGGTAAATCAATTTAAATGTATCTGGGAGCGAGGTCGTGCCCCCGCCAAGACGAGCCAAGCGAAGCGCAAGGGCACTACCTGGAACTACTTCAGAAACTAAATATTCGCATAACACATTACTTCAGAAACTAGATATTTACAAACACAAAAGGCCTTTTTTTCTGCTTATTGACGGTAGCGAAACGGCGAAGCCATACATTTTTACTGAGATGTAGATTTTGTGAAGTTAGGGTTGGCAGAGTTAGGGCGTGTAGATTCAGGAGCTTGGCTCTACATGAGATCTGATACCTTTTTCACAGGGTAAACCATATGCAGTCGTCTTGGCAACATTTTACATGAAAATGATTTTGGTGGGAAATTTAATTTTTTCAGTCTATAGGAGCAAAAAAAAAAAAACTGTTATTTTGGTATATGTACCGTGTAAACATACATATGCATTTAGTAAAAAGCGATTATTTTAATATTACAAACAGACACTCCAATTTTATTTATTTGTATAGATTAACTAGCTGACCCGACGAACTTCGTACCGCCATATATTCCTTTCAAAAAAAAATTTCTCCGTTAATCTTTGATTTTATTCTATACAAACCATGTCCTAATAATAACGAACATATAGAAAAAATAATTATCCAATTTGGTGAAGGCGATCGGAAGTTATTTATTTATTTATGGTTTGCTTACAGTCATAACATTATTACTTACTTAAGGTTGCATCAACTACAATTTAGGCTATTGTACAACCACTTTTAAGCAAACACAACATGCACAAAAACATAGGAATGTAAACAGGAAAACTATGTAATATCTATTAAATTTAAATATAATTATAAGAGCTTACGAATAGGAATCAAAACTACACATACAACATTTCGGGGATTAATTCATATATTTATAGAAGATTAGTTAGTCATATACAAATAAGTTTTATTTTATACATAATATATGTCTTTTCCTCTGCAACTTCATCATATCAATTTTCAGATTGGATTCTAACACATACATACTATCAAATACCGTAACAAGTTAAGAGAGATTCCTAAAGATAATTTATGTGTGAGTTCATAAACCTAATATTTTTAAAAACTCAAAAAGCTTTGCAATCGGAAGCTAAAAAACATACAATATTTAAAAATCTATATTGCAGTGGCATCAAGTAAAATGCCGACAATACATCACAATAATTTCGCAGCCAATACCGATCTCTTGTACGAAATCGAGAAGCGTTCCTTTCAATCCTTTGTTGCAGTCATTTGATTAAAGGGGCCGCAATCACATTCTAAGAGGTTTTACGATTGGGGAAGTATCACGTTTACAAACAGCGTACCGACTGTATTGTGAAGAAAACCAGTGCTAGTTGAGGGCAATAGAATCCGAATTCATGGATGTTCACTTGTTCACGACACTCGACACCAGAAGTTATATTGACAAAAAGTAGGAAGTGCAATGTGGGCGGGTTGCAGACGATTTATAAAAGCTCACACTTAATATTAAAAGAAACACGTGCAAAACAATATCATACTATATATATACTAGCTGATCCAGCAAACGTTGTTTTGCCATAAAAAAAATTGTTTTAAAAAAAAAAACTTCGTTTAAAAAAACCGACTTCAAAAACTGAAAAGTATAAAATAACTTAATTTGTATGTACTACCTATTCATAGGTTTGAATTCGGCGCCAAGCCAAATGTAATAGTAGGTACCACACTCGCTATATTTCGAGACGAACGTCAACGACGTCACCGACGCTTCGGTTGTGTTGTCCTACGCGAAGAGCAGCTATCCCGCTCAAGGTCACGCACGGCGAGTCCTACTATTACATTTTGGCTCGGCACCGACTTCAAACCTATGAATAGGTAGCACATACAAATTAAGTTATTTTATACCTTTCAGTTTTTGAAGTCGGTTTTTTTAAACGAAGTTTTTTTTTTTTTTTCGCTTTTTAGTCTTTCTCAAGTCTCTCATCATCATTTCACCTAAATAACTTGAAAGAATACGACTAAAGGTAACATACAACATACTGTACAGAATAATAAATAAATATTTCGGACATGATGTTTACAGAATATGAAAGCATGCAGACAATTGCCTTAACTTTATTGCAGGCGCTCACGTAAATTTGAGGGTTTCCTTCAATTTCTTTGGGATCCCATCATCAGATCCTGATATGGTGGCCATGGGACCACATGGGGAGCATACCCTTTCGAATACAAAAATAATTTTCAAAATCGGTCCACAATTGACGGAGTAATCAATGTACATACATAAAAAAAAACAAAAAAAAAAACCGATGAAATTGAGAACCTCGTCCTTTTGGAAGTCGGTTAAAATAGATGTTGGTCTATTCTCAGACCTACCCGATATGCACACCAAATTTCATAAAAATCGGTCCAGCCGTTTCAGAGGAGTATGGTAACTAACATTGTGACTCGAGAATTTTATATATAAGACTAGCTGACCTACGCAACCTCGTTTGTGTCCAAACTACCATCCCTCGTTTTAACCCCAAAAGGGGGTTAATTTCTAAAGATACATTACTAGTACACCTCCACACCATATATAGAGCATACATTTCAAATTTCAAGTCTCTTACTTCAAAAACATAGGACTTTCATACAAACTTCCAACCCCCGTTTTACCCCCTTAGGGGTGGAGTTTCGTAAAATCCGTTCTTAGCGGATGTCTACACCCTGAAAGGAACCTACATGCTAAATTTCAAGTTTGTAGGTGTTATAGTTATTGAGATTTCGTGATTAATAAGTGAGTGGTATTTCGCTTTTATATATATAGATATGCTTGCTCTGGAAAAAATACAAAATGAAATAGTTATGACTATTATGATTTGCTTATTCCTTACGTAGTTATCCAAAAAATTAAAACTGCAGTGTGTCTAAGAACCATTTTTATGGATAAGTAAAAAAAATGTTATAAGTTATTACTTATAACAAATTTATGGTTTCTGTCTTTATACGTCAGTAACATTTTTGTGACTTTACAATATTTTGTAAAGTCACAAAAATACTGACGTATTAAAAACTTTTTATAAAAAAAAACCGACTTCCAAAAACCATCCAACGAAAACTCCCTGCCAAAAAACACTAAAAAGCGTAAAATAAACTGGCTCTTCATAAATTGCTATGTGCCAATTCTTGTCTATACCTAATTCTTTATTCATTTAAATAGTAGTATTATTGTGTATGCTAGGTACCTAAAATCTGTTTGAAGTCGGCGCCAAGCCAAATGTAATAGTAGTTACCACACTCGCTTTATTTCGAGACGACCATCAACGACGTCGAGTCAGCCCGCGCGTGTCTGCTCGCTTGGGTTGTTTTATGCTAGGTATCCGGCAGCGGCGAGTGCGGTACCTCCTATTACATTTTGGCTTGGCGCCGACTTCAAACAGATTTTAGGTACCTAGCATACACAATAATATTACTATTTAAATGAATAAAGAATTAGGTATAGACAAGAATTGGCACATAGCAATTAATGAAGAGCCAGTTTATTTTACGCTTTTCAGTGTTTTTTGGCAGGGAGTTTTCGTTGGATGGTTTTTGGAAGTCGGTTTTTTTTTTATAACAAGTTTTTATTTTTCCATTTTTAGTGCAAACAATCATAGGTTATCAGTAAGTTGAACTATTTCATATAATTTTTGCTGATGCGAATAACTTTAGTGGTTTAAACACGTATTAAAACTGAGTATGATCAGTTTCCAAAATTATGCTGAGATGCAAGATTTCTGTTACCGAGAACGTGGTCTACGGGACAATAGGAATCGTGTCCAAGCTTAAATGTCGTGATGAAATAGAAGCAGGCGAGTTACTTAAAGCAAAATACATTAAGGGGTTAGTCATCATAGCGCCTGTTACATCAGCTCACCTAAATTACTTAAAAGTATACAACTAAAGGTTAATAGATACGTATGAAATTGAAAGAATTATCCTCCAACTCCTAACCGTTGAGGAGTTGTACCTTCCATCATCAGCTTACCTAAATAACTTGAAAGAATACGACTAAAGGTAACATACATACATATGACATTTAAAGATTTATCCTCCAACTCCTAACCGTTAAGGAGTTTTACCTTTCATCATCAGCTCATCATCATTAAATGATGACTACCAGACGCAAATACCGGCGTAGCTTCAGAAAATATACGAAAAACATAGTACGTGCCTGAAAAAAACGAGGGTTACCCTCGATTTCTCTGAGATGTCATCATCAGATCCTAGTTTCCTTATCATTGTACCACCGTCGGGACATCTACTTTCCATTAAAAAAAGAATCATCAAATCGGTTCATAAACGACGAAGTTATCCCCGAAAAAATATATACGGTCGAATTGAGAAACCTCCTCCTTTTTTTGAAGTCGGTTAAAAAGACAGAAACCATAATAATGTTTGACTACAAAAGCAAATAAAATTTATAACACAGTTTAAAAGAATTATTAAAACATTGGTGTGGTAACAGTTCTGTATTGAATTACATACTTCTAAGTATAAATTCGAAAAGTTGCTGCTGCTTGAAAGGAATTATTTAATTTGTATAGGTACCTCATTACAAATTGTATTGTTATTATTCACCACTACCGAGATATTTATCTTTCGATCAATTTGAAACTCAAATTGATTGAATTACTAACAGAGAAATATTTTCTACTGTAGTTTTTATCATTTAAATATCGATAGTAGGTAAGTTAGGTGTAGTTATCGGTGGGAGAGCCACGCTTCGGCATGAATGGGCCGGCTCGACCGGAGTGATACCACGGCCTCACAGAAAACCGGTGTGAAACAGTGCTTGCGCTGTGTTTCACCGAGTGAGTGAGGATACCGGAGGCCCATACCCCAATCCCCTACCCCTACCTCCCCCCCATCTCCAAAAGGCCGGCAATGCACTTGTGACGCTTTTGGTGTTGCAGGTATCCATGGGCGGCGGCAATAGCTTACCATCAGGCGATACGTCTGCTCGTTTGCCCGCCTATTCCATAAAAAAAAAGTACTTCATAATCTGTTTAAAGACAAAATACAAAGTAATCTATACTAATGCAAAAGTATGTAAGTATGGATGGATGGATGGATGTTTGTTACTCTTTCACGCAAAAACTACTGAACGGATTTGGATGAAACTTTACAGTAACATGTAGTAACATGTACCTATGTAACAGACAGTAACAACATACATCAGAATAACACATATACGCGGTCGGAGCCGCGGGCAACGACGTGTAAAACTTATAAATAATATTTCTTTATAACTACATTTCCACGTAAAATAATTTACAAGTGTACAAAAATACTACCACTGCATGAGTCAAATCTATCTCAGTGTCACTTTAAGGATATAGTGATCGTATTTAAAAAACACATAGTGACCTACAAGGACGGTTAGCGTATAATAAGGGTACAATAAGGAAGAAACGAAGGAAATGATGAATGCTTGGAAAATGATAACAACGTGTGAACATAAAACCGGGATCTGCAATACAACACGCATTACAAGCTTATTTGAAAAATAAATCGTAATTCATTTTAAAACTTTACCTTATATAATTCTAAACTCGATCTCACTAAAACCGGAAAAATATTTGACGCAAAAAGTCAATAAGAACAAGTGAGAAATCATTACGAAACAACATTTACATCGTTAACGAACAGAGGATTTACGATCACGTGCGAGGAGCTAGCGGGCGACGGGGAACGTGCGTTGAGCTCCCATCAACGATGCAAGTAATTAAATCCTTAAACGAGTGTATAACAAGAATGTGTTTTTAAGCATTAACGCAACGAAGCGCTGTTCGTATCCGACCGCGACACTTATTTACGATGAGTATTCGCGGCGGGGGATACCGCGCCTAATTTCTCGGCGCGATGCGGTCTCGCGCGATTTATTTAAAATGAAATTCTTTTGTCATACGCCCCGCTGTGCGACAATCGATAATGCGCTAACGGGCCTAGATTGGAACGACAGCTCGTCGATTAAGATACAAAACACCCTGTGATTCAGCTTGTTACGATAATTGTCATGGTTAATGAGTCAAGGACTCGATGACGGCAAGAATGAGTATGAAGAAAATAGAGGTTATAAGCTAATCTTGTTGTAAACTTTCATAATATTAGTAACTCACAATGTATTTTTTTTTTGTATTTAATACACACATCAAAAGTGTCTAGGGATCAACATATATTTTTGCAATAACTTTTCTCCTGATTGATATTAATTAAAATTTTCTTTAAGGATTCATCAAATAAAGTGTTTTCGTTTGTCACAGTAACGATAAACCAAGTCACCTTTGCATTAATAAAGAAATTTGCCATTTTCCTAATAAAGGGATTTTTGACATTTGAACCACTAACATTAAAGTTCGAAAAAAAGACTGAAATAACAGTTTTCTTTAAAATTTTATTAGGTAACTTAAACAATTAATAATCCGTGTTTCTACCGCGAACACTAACAACACAAGAACATCGGTTTGGCATACTCAAAATGAGTTCATCCAAATCACGCTGTGGAATGGCCGCCCATGTTCGTTGCAACAACAAAAAAAGGTCTTCTTGCGACTGGATACCCTCCATATTCGGCAGAGCTCTTCTCTGTAGCATATCCCATGCATGCTCAATCGGGTTCAAGTCTGGCGACTGAGCAGGCCAGGGCAGGACATTGATGTTAGCTGCGGCGAGAGTCTGTCTTACAACTCTTGCGGTGTGCGGTCGTGCATTATCATGCATTAACTGAAATAAGGGACCGATTTGCACTTGTAGAGGAACGATGACGTCTGATACAATCGTCTCAGCATAAATTTGAGCGTTGAGGTTGCCTCTGATCCAAATCAACTCAGTTCTTCCGCCGATCCAAATACCCGCCCTTACCATGATGGTTCCACCACTATAAGGATGGACTTCCTGGCAGGATTTTAATCGCTGTTGGCGTCCAGGGGTTCTCCAGTGTCGTATACGTCTTGTATCCGGTCTCATACCAAAACGAGACTCATCAGAAAAGCACACGAAACGCCATTGTTCTTCTGCCCAATTTCTGTGTTCAAGAGCCCATTGATATCGAATCCTACGATTGTGCATTGCTATAGGTGGTACCCGTAGCGGTCTTCGGGAATGAAGGTTCACTTCATGCAAGCGGTTTCTGACTGTTTGGTCGCTAATTAAGTTCCCTGAAGAGTGATGAAGCCTCACGGCTAACATCATGGCGGTTATTGTTGGAGCTCTTCGAGTTAAGATTTGAATGTATCGGTCTTGTCTCCGTGTGGTGCAGCGATACCGTCCTCCATGGCGCTCAGCCACGGTACCAGTGCTTCGGTAACGTGTCCAAAGTCGACTGATAACACTCTGACTTGTATTCAGAGCTAAAGCCACAGTACGTTGCCGGGAACCAGCTTCTATCATTCCCACGGCTCTGAGCATTTCTCCCCTGCTTAAATGACGTCGCCGCTCCATAATAACGTTGGTTTTAATCAGTAGTAGGGAAACAGTAGCACTAATAATGTCTTCAATGCGTTGTATGTTTTTATAGGGAAAATATTGACAGCTGATTTTCATCTTTTACTCGAATTTGATTGACAGTTCCTGATTCAAATTATGAAATGCACCAAAAAGGATCCATATAAATTTATAAAATCATAAATTTATTACAAAGCCACATCTCAATCTCAAGAAATCCGCATAAAAATGCTTGATCCCTAGACACTTTTGATGTGTGTATTTATAAATATAAACCAATACTTTCAATGTCTAAGATTCGTCAAAGAATTAGATGATTTATTGAGATATTTCAAGGTTAATTACATAGCCAAGCATAGTGTGTTCTGTCTCTACAAATAATGTCTATATCATCTGCCAACAACTTTTCTAAAATAACGCTTAATCTAAGATTTTATACGCATACTTAATTTTTCTAATAATTTTAGAAATAACGGTCCAAACTGAATTACATTTTGGATCAGCTGAAAAAAATGTAGTTGTGTAGATGAGTTGACACGTATACTTAAACGGTGCCGCCGACACCTCATTTGAGTATCATATTAAGAGTCGTTGCTTTTTAATTCGTTCTCAAATTTCAACCGTCAATAATATCCTTTTTATTGCCAATTATGTGTTTTCAAGTTATATTAAAGATTCCAATGCTTTTATATTAAAATATACTTATTATTGAACGACGTAACGAACTGCTTTATATTCTTTTTAAACGACATGATATATTGTGAGCCGCGAATTCGTTTCTTAAAGCTGCAGCAAAATTATTTGGTCAGAATAGTAAAGTTTTGCTTAAAAATCACTTTACATGTTTTAATAAATGTTATGTACAATAAAAAAATGTTTTATTTCTTGGTAACAATATTTATGACAAGTAAGTAGATATTCCACAACATACTCATACATATACATATACACATTTAAAATTTTGCATGTCAGAACAGACTGACAAAATATTTGATTCTTTTTAATATGTGCACACAAGTTATGTGCCGTATTAAATAAATTATCATTTCATTTCAAACTCGATTATCCAAAAGTTATCAAAATTAAAACCATATACTTTAGGTTCAGACAAAAGGAAGTGACGGTGATGTATTAGTCGAGAATGGTGATCGAGAGTGATTAAAATAACACTAATTTTTCTTCCTTTACTAATTTGTGTCACGTCAACGTGGACAGAATTCATTAGTAATGTGTCATGTGAATTCGTTCGCAACAACTCAGCACGAGTAATTACTGCCATGAACCTTACGTGCAACAATCAAAGAGTCAACTGTCAAACTTAATCGATTTGCTCGTCAAACGCAGCGCCTTTAATGTCTCGAGTTAATTTTACCCGACCCATCACTGTTAATCACCAACTTCCCGATTAAGAATCGTTCTTTTTCATAAAAATAAAATGCAATTTCTAATATAATATCAAACAGAAGGAATGATTATTTTTTTACTATTGAAGTGATTAAGCGCTAATGAAATCTGCATAGTAAATAAGACACCGACCTACAAAATCCCTTTTTCTACCAACATCATCCTAAAGTAATGTTGTCTTTCAGGAAAATCAGTTTAGCTGGTTCAATTTTACGGTGTTATCACTTTTGAACTGAATTCAAATAAGGCTAAAGTTGTAGCAGGCAAAAATATAATTAGGTGTGACAATTAATGAAAAACAAAGTTTTTATTTATTAAATTCCTTTCAATATATGATATCTTTTATCTTTTTTTAATACAGTTACTTACAAGTGAGCATGTATAAAAAAGGTAATTTAATAGCTACATGTATTGAGTTTCAAAAATCATATCTAGTTTTAGATCAAAACCATTTTATAGAAGCGATAAAGCGGCAGCTGACAGGAAAATATAAAGACACCTTTTAATGAGAAGAATCGGGACTAAATTCGAGAATCCTTTCGGAGTACAATTTTTATCTACGTTCCCATCAAGGGAACCCCTTCTTAGGGTTCCGTACCTCAAAAGGAAAAAACGGAACTCTCATTGATAGGATCACTTCGTTGTACGTCTGTCTGTCTGTGAAGAGTCTTTTTCTCAGGAATGCTTTACCTTCAAGCTGAAATACTCAAGTCTACTGCCCCTTGCAGTTGTGAAATAATCAAACTTCTAAGCCAACGCAATAAAAGCTACAGCCGTTTATGCTGCAAATTTTCGACACTCGCAAGGGAGTCAAAACCTATAGGGTACTTCCCGTGAATTCAGAGTCTTGAAATGTGGTACGAAGCAACGTCTTTTAGCAGTGATAAGAAAAAAATTGCGTTAATCATACATTTTGAGTTACATCATTATAATATACCTATAGGTTTGTACGAACCCTCGGTGCGCGAGTCCGACTCGCACTTGGCCGGTTTTTTTGATGTAAATAATAATAAATAAGCAACACAAGTGTTAATCTTACACCTTATGAATATAAGCCCAATCACAAACATTACAATATTATTATATTGTAATAGTTCAAAGTGTAGAAGTGAAATGTATGTACCAGAAGGTCAAATACGATATTTCCTTTTTGTTGCACGCAGATGATTGTAAATTGTTATGTTTAGAAAATAGCAACGATTTTAAAGCAGAACAATGGCAGTTCAAGTGTCGAGCAATGGGTGTGAAG
Organism: Diaphora mendica; assembly: GCA_949125395.1. Lineage (NCBI taxonomy): Eukaryota > Metazoa > Arthropoda > Insecta > Lepidoptera > Erebidae > Diaphora > Diaphora mendica. The sequence continues at coordinate 28,894,441 of OX421311.1, forward strand.
ATGGTATTGGACAAATATTGTTGGACCGTGGAACTATCGGTGTCAACCTATAAGAGGTGTCAAAAGTTGGGACAAGCAAGTGACACGCCACGTCAGCCACGCGTGAGAAAGTTTGAACAAACATCTCCATAGTTTATTCTAGTATTGTCAATAAATCACTTCGTTAACAGTGAACCTCAACACTAGGAATATCGAATGCCGTTGTTGAAAACGAACGGCTATCGACCTTTCACTTGTCAATTTACATAATTACAAACCAATAAAGAATAAAGTTATTTTAATGAATTATTCGTATTACAGCGATATTTACATATATCTTTAAGAATACTTTAAAATGTTATGAATAATCGTACAATAAATAAGTAGTACAAAGATAAGTATAGTAATTCTCCCTGCCTGCTTAATAGATATATTGTTTGAGCGCGATATTTTTTCTTTCTGGGCGTAATTTATCTGTATGTATTTAGAAATATATGTGTACATAAATGTGTGTGTGTGTATTAATTTATTTTTCACAATAATTAAACCTTACCACAAAACTGTTTTCAATATTTCGTCTGTGGAATCAGTCGAGTGTATTATATATTATATGTACATTATACCAGTGGTCGCTCAGTGGTCGAAACCACCAACCATTTTTTTTTGGTTTGATTTTTTAGCTTTTTGCATTCCTCCTACTTTAAGACTAATGTGCCAAATTTCATCCTCCTCCATTTGCATTATTTTCGTTAAAAGGGTACAAAGATTTGGCTTCACGTTATACCTATATATAATCTATATATAGCTAGCTGACCCACGTAACTTTGTCTGCGTCTTTTTTCAATCATGCTTGGCTCCTAGGTCTAAGTGTGATATTAACTATCCTATCTTAGGCACGCCAGCAAAACACACGTTTGAAAACAACGTATAAATCAGTTCAGATATTTTCGGAGTTCATCGTGACCAACAACGTGACAGAGAATTGTAAATAACCAAAACCAAATTTACAAATATTTCAACGATTTATAATATGCATATTCTATAGATTAATAAAGATTTTAAGTGAATATTTATCTTCTTTTATTGTAATCGCTTAATTGGCTCTGTCTGTAAATACAGACCCTGCAAAAATCCAATGTTCAATGTCAGGATAGGTACTATAAAAAATATTTTTCTGAATACTTGGGTGATACAATAACAAAATACCGTTATAAGTGCTTTCATATACTCTGCACAAATATTGGTACATAATACGAATAAACAGAGCTCTACAAATAATTATATGGAACAAGTCGGACCATGTACTGAATACACACAGTTTGACCGAGAAAATAATATACTTATTGAGGAAAAAAATCAACAGAAACGCCATTTGCAAATACTGTGTTTATGTATTTTGGTACTTAACTCAAATGGTTCAAGTTTGTTATTAGCTTTTGCTACAAAACAGACATTATAACTGTCAACAGATCCACACTAGCAAACCTATTGTGGAGGGAACGTGTGGCAAAGGGAGGATCCTCCGACCAGGCGAGGTGATCATGCCTGGTGGGCCACTGCCCGACGGTGTTAGGATATCGTATATATTATTTTAATTGGCGCGATAACTTTTATTGCGCGATTCAGGATTGGTAGTTTCTTCGTATTGTACGTTACTCCGTAGTTCGGTGTATATCCGGTAGATGGCGCTGTGGTGTGTTTTTCTTTCCATGTAGAAGTCGCCACACTATGTTAAAACACGTATTAACTTATTGTCTTATTGAGGGAAGTAACGTCAACCCGGAACGTTCCAGGAACCAATAAAACTCCGATGCACGTTGCTTTGCGAGCCGAGAAACCAAACGCGTCAATACTCTAGAGAAAACGTAAGCAATAACGCTCAATTTTCAAGAAAACAACCATAACTTAAAGCTCTGCACTCTGTCGTCTGTGTTCCTTTCTTCCGGGCAATTTCTATTACCATATAGACGCGCTACTTTTCAATTCTTTTCCATTAAACTTGGTACATCGCCGTGCGTTCCGCAGCCCGCCTACCCACGTCTAGCTCGCTATCCTCAAAACACATTTATAAAATGCTCTTTAGTCGGCCGCGGCGTCGGTCCCCTGCGACTGACATTCTATTGCGAATTTCAAAGTATATTTTCAAATAAGGAAAAGCGCTTGAGATCAATGAAACTTTCATAGACTCAGTACAGTTAGATATATTCTGTGTGAAACAAAACCTAAGCAAAACCAAAACTTAAGATGCTTTACTTTATCTATACATAAATTAAAATAAATTAAATTGGAGTGTCTGTTTTTAATATTAAAATAATCGATTTTTACTAAATGCTTATATACCTAACGTAAGTGAGCACTAAGAAAGGATTTTTTGAAATTCGACCCCTAAGGGGGTAAATCAGGGGATGAAAGTCTGCGTGAGCGAAGCCGCGTGTAAAAGCTAGTCTATTATAAATATTGAATATATTACAAAGTTGCAAATAAATATTGACTTGCAACTGCAGTATATTTAACAAAACTAAATTAATGAAATTAGACAAGACTTTTATGAAATCTTCTAAATTACTTACATTATTCTGTCAACGGTTCAGTAAATATTACTCCCTTGTAAACCCTTTTAACTTGAACTGGAGTCATCTGTTCAATTAGTGTGAGCGTGTGGAGAGACTTTAATCTTACTATTAGTATCCTAACGATATGCACTATTGGATTTTAATACTTGTATCCACCATTTCAAAACTATTAAAAAAAAAAACTTGGTATATGTACCGTGTACGTACGAGTACATAAAGAACCTACAAGCAAAATTTCAGGATTCTAGCTTCAGCGGTTTGGGCTGTGCGTTGATCTCTGGGTATGTCAGTCAGTCAGTCACCTTACTCTTTTATATATAGAAGATTATGTAACCCTAGGGCTACATAATATAAGTGAGGTGAGTTGTAAATCATTTGTAACAATAAACTCCCTGCGCTCATATTACTCCTATCATTATCAAAAATGTTCTCTATCCTTGGCTATGTAGACGTCAGCTTTTGAATTCTCACCAAAGATCCGCTAAATAACCTAACAGAATTGAACAGCGTAAAAAACCCTATCTTATACTAAATAGAATTATCATAAATATTACGCGAATATTGACATTCTTTACAGAGACATTCATATTCGTATCTAATCTCAAGCAGCGACGGGATGGTTTAGCAAATGTATTAGTCAAGCGAAATGGAAAATGCCTTTACTTTTTATTTGTTAATATCTAAACTATTATATTGGATTTTGTGGATAAGTTAAATGAAAAATCCAATCAAATTCTATTACCTACATGTGCATAAACCTACGCTAAACCAACTAACTCTAAATAGACACAACAGGCATGAGTAACAAAAATAGCCGACTAATCAAAACTTGTTATAAAAAAATCGCATTTATGTAGTGAATTTTACCTGCTATTGAAATATTACTTTATTCATCAACTAGCGACATTCACATTTAGAATGTTCACTTATACGATTATCGAAGATAAATATTTATTACGTACATTCACATTTGCATACACTATTATTTTTTACTAGCTTTCCGTATGCGTATATGACAGTTATCGTGGTGAAGAGTAGCCGATGTACTTTCTCAAGAGTCAAGTATCTACCTACATGCCACATTTCATTGAATCAGGTGCATTGGGGATCACCCGTGAAATTGTAACATTATGGATTATATTTGTCATAAAAGGACGGTAAGTGGACAGACGTCGCGTGATAAATAAGTACCGCCGCCCAAAGACATCTGCAACTTGAAATTAACAAACGCGGGCAAGAGATCGATATTATAAATCTAGTCATTTCTAATTATTCTTGCCTACGCATTGTCTAATAACCAATTAAAAGTAGTAAAGATTACACATTATTAATTGTATTCAATTAAAATACAGATATCTATCTCTACCTATATACATATATATGTATGTACGCGCATAACTTCCGATCGGCTGCACCAAATTAACTAATTCTTTTTTTATGTGTTACTTATTGTTAGGATAAGGTTTGTGTACTATAAAAATTATAAGATAACGGGAAGAGTATTTTTTATAATGTCTGCGACTGTACACTGCCTATGGGAAGCTGAGACAGATATGTAAATATTGCGGTACGAAGTTCGCCGGGTCAGCTAGTTATTTATAAAAAAAATGAACAGTCATAATACTGAAGTAATTAACAGCTTTTGTGAATAACATCGATTGAGCTGGAAATTCATAAGAATATGTCATCAATTCAAAGAAATATGACGTCGACGATATGTTAAGCCGAACAGATGGTACACAAACGAAAGGATTGACTTTAACCTAACAATTTGTCACAATAATAAATTTCATAACCAAAACACGCCACAACAATAAGGGAATGTATTTGTGTATTTATAAAAACCAAACAAGCGTTCCCCCAACAAAGACATCTCTATCGGTAGCTGTCCTGAATTATCTGTCATGATTTACAAATAAATAAGAGGTATTTCATATCACAATGGAAATACTCCGCCTTCTGTTCGAAGCTTGATTCAAAAGCATTGAGAAAAAAATCTATTTATCAAAGAAGAGATGGGCTCTGTAAGATAAATCTGGCCGACTCTATTATTACCCCTTTTCATGTTCTAACGGGGTCTTCATATCCAACTAAATTAGAATCATCCCTGAAGTGAACATACACAATTTAGACTGGCAATTTTTTAAGAGATTATAATTCCTTCATATTTAGGTATTTTTAACAAAACTAGGAGGTCGACAGTACTCACTAAAATACCATTTATAATCCTAAATCTTTCTTGAATATTTCGCTTCTTTAACATAGTAAAAAAAAATGTTTGAAGCAGGATAACATTGTCAGTAAAGAATAGATTTGTTTTTTGTTACCGTTGGTAGCTATTTTCAATACATTCATGTCATAGATATAAATCAAACAATAAAAGTAAAATTACAACCCTTACAAAGATGTATGTATGTATCTATGTGTATTTAGCAAAAGTGTGTACGTATATATTTAAGTAATTAATAAACGTATTAATTAAGGGCTATGTGTACTAAGTTATCTGCATGTGGAATGTTAGAACCCAACAGAGATAACGTCACATTAAACAAGTAACTCATGTCCGAAGCTCGTAGGACTTTCGCGAGTCCACTGTGTCTGCGCACGAACTTAGTCTCACGATCGAACACCATGATCGTAATACGTGTACAACCAGACTGTATTACCATAAACGATTTACCGTATGACAACTCTTTTAGTTCGCGTGGAATATGAATTCATTCTTGTATTACACGATATCGAATACATTGTCGCAAACAAAAATAAAAAAGCAAGCATGTGCTCCATGTAATAAAGATGCATTGTACTTTTAGCTGATTTAAATGAGCATCCACGATTTATATTAATCGAGAATTTCAGTCATGTCGCATATTGACCGAACATTTTTCAAATGAGGTGGCCCGTTTGGTTATTTGCCACCTATATTACAAGATTACTGAAACTTTGAAATAAGAAAATACAATATAAGATAAAGATGACAACATATAAGCGCACGCGACAGTTTAAAAAGAAAACTATAGTATGTATCAAAACACAATATAGTAACATTGTAACGAATAAAGACTCTAACAAAGTTATTTACCACCGATGCGGTGTAGGCAATATTTACTATAACGGTGTAAAACTATTACTGTTATTATATTCTCATAAGTACAAGTTATCAGTTCTCCTTCTTCAAAGCATGATAGACGAACAGACTTTCTAGATGATATGTACTAATAAACTCATGTTGCGTTTGTATCAAGTACTCACATATGTATCTGATAGAACATGACAGTCTCGACATAATGGCCTACTTACCTGGTTCCATGATATATCGTGTAGATATAATCATAGATGTTGTTCTTTTTTAATATAATTAAATGTGATGTTTATCTATCCATCACTGTGTTGGGTGAGTGATAATCACAGGAGACATAAGTAGAATCGCGGAACATGCATGCATCATTTGTCGGTCGTCAGGTAGTAGTAATGTTAGCATACGAATTAAAATTAAAATTAATAGAACAATAGGTTACTCGGGTGTTGCAATTTTGATGGAGGGCAATCTGTTAGTCAGTTTGACGTGAAAAAAAATAGCGTTTGTATAGGCAATACTGTAACATGAAAAATAAAATTATAAATGGGCCGATTTCTACGGAGAAGCTTTTATTGTAAACACGAAACTTTGTGAAGATGGATGTTTGGATGATTGTTAATGTGTCTTTCACGCAAAAACTACGGAACGGATTTAGATGAAATTTACAGATTATATAGCTAATAGACCAAAATAACACTATACTACTTAGTACCACGATATCCGACATGCATGCGGGCGGAGCCGCGGTAAGAAGCTAGTTGATATATGTAACTACATATATATATATAGTTATTAGGATTTCTAACATAAATTCACTTTCTTCTAGTTACAAGAATAGATATTATAATAAAAGTATATACCGCAGTTGTGTATTTGTAATTTTACATTTCCATAAATAACAAATCAATCCTTCTCAAACCCAACGCACAAAAACTCCATAAACTAATAAACACTTACTTGTCTTTGTACCTGCATAACAAATGTGATGGACTCCCGCAGCGATCAAATAACTTCGAAAGAGTCAGACATTTAATTTTAGTTTTATTATAAAGGACATATTGTGTTAGATAAAGGATGGATTGTAATAGTGTCGTATCATGCACATTAGTAATTCTCCTCGTAGCGGGGCGTCACGTAACAGAACAACCTCAAACGCATTATTTCGTACCAAACAATATAAAAAAATCAAAAAATATATAATTTCAAGGATCCACTGACTCGACCGCACTCAAAAATATTTATTCAAATAAGTCACCATCAACCCAACCGTAAAAGTACGCGGAGGGTTGAGGGGCTAGCAGTTTTATTAATATTAAACGAACGCTTCAGTTGACACAAATTGGCGATAACCAAAAGGAGTATGTCATAAAAGTTTTGTTTCCTTTTACGTTTATTGTTTGTCTGCTTCGAGATAATATTCTTTTACATTAAGTGAGTATATATTATAGATTAGAGTATTAAATGTGTAGATAATATAGACAAGTGCAATAAGTTTGTGGTAATAAAGGAAGCTTTCGATCTATACGTACACAGGTAAATCGATCTGTGTGTGAAAACAATTGAACGCGCGTCGTTCTGGCCAAGGCTTTGCCACGCCAATATTATTATTGCACTATAAAACAATAAAGTTAAGTATCCTAGCTCACTATACTGCGAAATGAATTTCTTCGTCAAGACTTAAGCGAAGTTGCACACCATCCCGTAGTAGCACTGAATTCTTTAAGAGGATATGACTTGACATAGGATATACACTATTACACTTTGACAGTAGGATAGGACACAAAACTTGCAGAATAAGTTACACGTTTTATTACAATTTTGATAAGAATATTCTAAGTATCTATAGAATATCTTAAGCACAATTGTTTAAATAAATTAAATAAGAATTTTAAAAAGAGTTCAAAGTAAAAGAGGAGTTAGAATAGGAGTTAGTATATTTTGCTGTCAACATCTGACTTTATTCTCTCGACAAACAACAAAGCAGTTAATTAACCCGTAATTTATTTAAATGAGTTCAGTCGTAATACAGACAGTAAGTTTATTTAAGAAAGAAGATGTTCTATAAGAGTAAGAGAATGTAGCTAACGTTCAACTTACAGCTAACTTAAAGGCAAATCGACTTGGCATTATTAGAATCTTCACAATATTTTGATTTACTATATCTACACGAAGCCAAGAACTACTATGAACTGTGGCGTGCAATTGGAGAGGCCTATGTTCAAAGGATGGCGATTGACTGATGATGATGATGATACACAATACTAACTTTAGTAGGCAAGGGACGAGAAAAAAGGGGAAGGCTCTTTGATGTACTTTAAAAACACCCTGAAATGGCGGAGAGACTAGTAGCTCGATTACTACGCGCGACTCCTGTCCTCTCATCATCGCACGATTTTTCTTTGCTCAAAATGTTAAAATTTTAAGACCTGGGAATTGTCAAATACTGACAACTTAAAAAAAATACCTAAGGCAAAACTATAACGAAATGTAATTTACCGTCAGTTCGACTTAAATGTGATCTCACCGCAATTTGGCCTTATCGACGTGATGATGAATATCTTATTAATTATGATCTCCGAATGGAGATCATAATTAATGTACATATATGATTCTAAAGAATTGTATTGTGAAATATGTATTTATTTCTTGAATATATTTGTTTCCTGTGTCTAAAGATTCTTTAAATATTAAATACGTATATTGCCCCAGTACACGAAAGTTAACATACATAACGAAAAAAACAATTTGTTATTTGTTTTGGGTAAGTTCCTTTCTTGAATTTTCAGTTTGCAAATACTGCTTGTGGTCTGAATTTCGGAATTAAAATTATATAATAAATTGTCAGTTCTTCCATAAATCGTAGTCCAAATTGAATAACGTATACGAAAATGACAACAATCACTCGGTTTCTTAAAAGGACAACTTAGAACATTGGCGTGGCCAATTAAAGGAGTCAACAAGACACGAAGTTCGTGTCTGCACTTCGGAGACGTTGACAGTTTATTTCATGAGCGCTATAATTTTCAATTATATTTCAAAATATACTGCCAAGGTTCCGGTATTCTCAGCTGTAAGTTGTAATGTCATCATCCCACGCCAGAAAACACTGGGTGGGTTAGACATGTCGCGAATATTGTATTTCGTTTTTATAACATTATATTTTATGTATTATTTTCTCTGTTCTGTACAATTACCTCGATTTTATGAGATGAACAGTATATTAATAAGTATGTTTAGGTGGCTTCCACTTGGACGACATGGTCGGATAATAAAAAAATAATTTAAAATTTTTGAAAGCAACTAATAAAACCTGATCGAGTACTTAAGTGTCTTTTAAGACATATGCAAAATGCGATTGTCGAAAATTGTGAGGTTTTTCACCTTAACTTGGCAAATATACAAACGATTCGCAGGCGTTGCGAAATCCCGCTGTGCGTGACCCAGCCTCGGAAGACACCAGTTTAATTTATAGCGAACAATCACATTACCATATCACTAATATAATGCAGCCGAATCGGCGAACGGACCTTAAACGTTTTTTCGATTCCTTTGTTGTCGAACTTTTTATGAATTCTTTTAACGCTTTTATATCACTTATACAGCGACAGTCACGCCTGTACCAGGGTTACTTTAAAATTATTATTTTATAGACTTCTTACAAGAAACTGAAACAAAATGAAATTTCAGTTTATAAAGCTTTTTATCAGAGCATTGCCTATCGCACACAACTGCCATCCATCACTCATTATGTCGGACTCAAATCGATTAAAAATCATGCGCAGTTTTGAGTACCAGTACCGGGGAACCTGGAACCTTACCCTAACAGACCTTATTCCGGCCATCGCAGTAGTGGCACTCACGCGTCGGCTCCTTGCGGATCACAACTATTGCATCTATCACTTTGAAGTCTGTCAGGCATAGCTTGATTAGCAACATCACATCAGACCGACAGCCTTTTATTATATATTATACTACTGGCTACTGTAGCGGTAAAATTAGGGATGCTTAGACTTGCGACCACAACTTACTTATAGAGCTGACCATATTTACGCTGAGGTGTGACAAAAGGTTTTTGGTTCTAAATCTAAAAATTATCGATCATCAGTATTGAACAGAGTTGTAGACACAAGTAACTAGAGAACTAAGAACACTTTTTAATGAACTTTTTAATTAAAAGCCGCTTCACTGGAAGTGGACCTGGATGATTTTTGACGTATAATAATAATTTTATGTATGAAAATATTGCTTTAATATATTGGGAACAGAAAAAAACAACATATTAAGGCAATATTCAAATCAAGTCACAACAAAAGAGTTCTATCTTGAAGCTCAAGTTTCAAAGAATGCGTATTGCAGAGTAATCCAATACGAGCACCCAAAAGCTAGAAGCAGGGAACTTTTACGCGTACGTAAATTGATATAACAATACACTACTTTTTACCTTATCCCCCGATTACTTGCTAACTCAAAAGGGTTGTTCTTTGACTGGTTGTTCTGGTTTACCAAAAAGTATTACAGATCGTTTAGTATTACCCCAAAGTAAATTGAAACGGAAATTAAAGACGAAATTCAGACAAAGTCGTTCTCGGTCTGACCATATTTACGCTGAGGTGTGACAAAAGGTTTTTGGTTCTAAATCTAAAAATTATCGATCATCAGTATTGAACAGAGTTGTAGACACAAGTAACTAGAGAACTAAGAACACTTTTTAATGAACTTTTTAATTAAAAGCCGCTTCACTGGAAGTGGACCTGGATGATTTTTGACGTATAATAATAATTTTATGTATGAAAACATTGCTTTAATATATTGGGAACAGAAAAAAACAACATATTAAGGCAATATTCAAATCAAGTCACAACAAAAGAGTTCTATCTTGAAGCTCAAGTTTCAAAGAATGCGTATTGCAGAGTAATCCAATACGAGCACCCAAAAGCTAGAAGCAGGGAACTTTTACGCGTACGTAAATTGATATAACAATACACTACTTTTTACCTTATCCCCCGATTACTTGCTAACTCAAAAGGGTTGTTCTTTGACTGGTTGTTCTGGTTTACCAAAAAGTATTACAGATCGTTTAGTATTACCCCAAAGTAAATTGAAACGGAAATTAAAGACGAAATTCAGACAAAGTCGTTCTCGGTCAACAATGTGAAACACACAATTATGCCTCTAAAAAATTTAAAAAATTTGAATAGTACCCTCAGAATATAAAGCATTTATTATTAGCTCGTATCATGCACAATAAGAACCCAATGCAACGTTTTTGTATACTTTGTTAGTGGGGAGCTGCGAGAGACCCAATGAATAACATAGCGTTTAAATAGAATAACACGATCCATTGAGGCTAAACCAAGCCATGATTGACACGTGAGTCGAGCGCCGTGGATGAATAGCACATTCAATTTTGTGATTTTTTGGGGTTCAATCAGAATAAAGAATAACGAACCGTATACGTATCGTATAGTATGCTTACTATTGAAATGACATCAGAATGAAACAAATAATTAGTTATAAAGACGTGCCTTTCCTTACTAGGTTACAGGTAAGTATAGTTAACTCGTAGCTTTAAAATTTTGTGCGTTAGTTTTCATTAATTTTAATAATAGTTTTTTACTCATCATCCTATTGTTGGTTTAGTAGTCCTTTACAAGTGCAAGCTTAATATACTGAAGAACTAAAAGGTCATTCCAGTTCCAATATTTAATATATTTTTAAAATAAATACCATTCTATCTGACCATGAAAAGATCAAACCAAAAGTAGGTAGTTAAAACCGAGAAAGATATTCTAATAATTCATACAAACAAAAATGACCAAAATAAACTATTTATTGTTTTAAGGTAATTATTTCTGACTCAACTTGTAACAACAAAAACTTATCGCATGCAGCTTAGACGGTTATTTTTTTAGATTTAATAGCTATTCATACAAAATTTCCTTCTAAATAAGTGAAATATACCTACAGAACCACTATCAAAATAATTTTATTGTAACTTTGGCTACCCTAACACAGAGCAAAGATCAGTGCAGATTGCAGTAACGCGGCAAATATTTCATAGTGTTAACACAACAATGCAACCGTTTTAACCAAGTGTACATTTTTTTAAAACGTTTAAAAAGTTATTATGCCTTTGTGATATTATTATTGGGATAGATCCTTATTATTTACTAAAATTCAATTGTAAAATGTGTTAATCTTTTCAAGTTTAATATAATGTAAGTATTATACATACATACCTAATATGCCGATAACTTAAGGCGCAAGATTTTGGAGCTATATACATATAATAGCTGACCCGGCGAACTTCGTACCGCCATATTTACATAACTGTCTCAGCTTCCTACAGGGAGTGTACAGTCGCAGACAAAAAAAATGTATTTCTTCCGTTACCTTTAAATTTTTCTCGTACACAAACCTTGTCCTAACAATAAGGAACACATAAAAAAAGAACTGTTTAATTTGGTGCAGCCGATCGAAAGTTATGCGTCGCGTACATACATTTCGGCGATTCATTTTTATATAATACTAGCTGACCTACGCAACCTCGGTTGCGTCCAAACTACCATCCCCCGTTTTAACCTATAAGGGGGTTGATTTCTAAAGATACATTGTTAGTACCACTCCACACCATCTGTAGAGCATTCATTTTAAATTTCAAGTCTCTTACTTCAAAAACATAGGACTTTCATACAAACTTCCCACCCCCGTTTCACCCCCTTAGGGGTGGAGTTTCGTAAAATCCGTTCTTAACGGGTGTCTACACCCTATAGGGAACCTACCTGCTAAATTTCAAGTTTGTAGGTGTTATAGTTTCTGAGATTTCGTGATTAATAAGTGAGTGGTATTTCGCTTTTATATATATAGATAGACAGATATAGATTAATCTATAAACATATTTCTTCTTAATTTTAAAAACATACGATACATCGTATAATACTAATTAAAATGTAAACGCACAAAGATAAAGTTTCCGTCACTACTACTATTTCACAAATGAATGCAGTAGCCCTTATTAAAAAAGCGTAAAGGGACCCCACCATGTAAATTATATTACTGCCTGGCCAACTTGAATTATCGTACTCAAGTCGCAATAAAACTCCAACACCGAAGGTTTTATCAGGAAAGAAGGTACATGTAGCCATATTTCATTAGGTTACCGGCAACAATTCGCTTGTATACGGGCGCAAAAATATTATATTAATCTCCTAAGTTACTGCATTTGCATTGTGTCCCTTGTACAGTTCATATTTATTGTATTTATAGGAGTCGAGTGAGTAGACACGATTGTCCTATTCCGCCTCACTGCATTATAAAATTAGTCACCATCCTGTGTGTATCTCATAAATAACATTATTAAATACCTGACCACTTGCAAGTGACTAATTATTTCTAGTTTTTTTACACATAGTTTCTTAGTCTAGTTTGGTTTAACACTTTTGTGTATGGTAGTGTAATAATAGTGAGTCATAACTGAAAGTAATTTATATTTTTCATACTCGGATTAAACATACCCTAGACAATCTGTCTACAGCATACTAGAGGTTAAATGTCGTAGAGAAAAACCGCAGGGTTTTATTCAGAGAGTCTAAATAAAATAAAAATCTTCACGAACATAATATCGTTTTGCGCTTTAACATTTTCATCACCTTGTAATTATTTTCTTAAAATTTGTATAACATTCACATAACGAAATTAATAAATACATTACAAAGCTCAAGAGTTAATTCGTTATTTTTTGTGATTCAGTCAGTTTATTATGACTTATTTTTACTATTTTTTTGTCATTTTAGATCAAATTATATCAGATCTGACAAATTTTATCCCACCCACACGTTGGATTTTCTTTTTGATGTCGTAAAGTGATTTTAAATATAAATCGAATAAAATAACATCTTAGTATGCCAAAACCTCCTTGCTATGGAAAGGCCTATGTCCAGCAGTGGACTATTAAGGGCTGTTGATGATGATGATGAACTAAAATCTTTAAAAAAGTAAGCTTTAAATGTAAGTAATAAGGTCTAATTGTATATCTGAACCATTTACTCAAACTCAAATAGGAATCCTAGATTTCAGTTGCAGTGGCTCCTACCATGTGAATCGTAATATTTTTGTGAATCTTAAGCTATCACAAAAATCTAGGTTTTCGATCTAGAATACAAAATTCAACGTGGGTCCACTCTAGTAGACAATAAAGAAATGATGAAATTGAATAAAGTAAAGAACAGGGCTTGTATTAAAGGATATCATAATACAACTAATAAAAATTTAAAGTGATATGTTATAAGTAACGATTCCAACCTCGTTTAAATGCCTCATTTGTTTAAATCTTAATATTTACTAGGCATACAATAAAATATATTATAAACTTATAATTCAACTAGCTGACCCGGCGAACTTCGTACCGCCATATTTATATACAATAATAAGCAATAAATTAAAATTGCGACTATAGTTTGAGATTTAAACTATCCTATCTCTCAATTTGGATCGAACTGCACATGGTGTGCAAATTTTATTATAATCGGTTAAGTGGTTTAGGAGTCCATTGAGGACAAACATTGTGACACGAGATTTATATATATTAAGAAGATTGGTGATTTTATAAACAAGTAAATAGTTGATTCATATTAATGTCTTGGCGCCTTCCGCTTGTCAGCTTCCGGCGCGACTTATATTTCATATCAAATCTTTAGTGTTACACAATCCTGTATTATCAAATAATAATTGTATGCTAATAATCATTAGAATATTTATGGTAAACAATATTTGATATTATCTACTAAATATGTGAATTTAGTATTGAATTGGGTCAAGCCTGTCAAATACTATAAAAATACCTTCGTTCGAGTAATTTCACGCATTCATATCCCGAACGTTCTACCTGTGCTAATCCACCGTTACAGATATTTTATAAAGTCAGGCAAATAAGCGGCATGTGCGGCGAACGCTCGCCGTACATCGACGAAGAATTTAATCACATGAGTCGACAGTGGCCGGTATGCCGATGATATCTAGGGACGTTCATTGGCGGCACAAACCCAACAAATTGGAAATGTTCTGAGGGCACGTATCAAATGTTACAATTGAAATTTCTAAGATGCCTGCTAACATTTTTTCTTAGCGGGAACAAACATTATCCTGCGGGTTGTGTTACGCAACTTCGACTGTTAACGCGAAAGAGACAAAAAAATAACATCTTAATGGATAATTGTATTTAGAATGATGCCGTATCTATACCCGTCTATGATCCACGAAGCATATAAGTTGGATAAGAATTGACTGAGAACTAAAGTGTATTCAAGAAATAGACAATAGAATAGCCTAAGACTGCATCACATACAGATAGTTATCTGTCTAAGTAATCTTGATAAGTTACACTCAAAAGTTTTTGAGTGTAACTTATCAATGAGTCAGTCCGTCATTCATCAATCATTAGTCAGCATTTGCGTTGAGCTATTGATAATAGACATAAAAATAAAATAGTAATATCAGAATTTACGAATGTGCATAATATAAACCGGTAGTTTTTTTTTCTGATTAATAGACATAATATAACTTTAGCGAAAAATATCTGTAGATCTATATTTTGTCACTTGTGCAGTACTACTTTTATCGTCTTTCTGAGCACATTACTTACCAGTTGAAAAAAATGTACAGCAAAAATTAAAGTTGAAAACTACTTTGACTCCAGATAAACTGAATGGATCGCAATTAGCAGATGCTTCAGGTCAACCATTACTCAGCGCTGTCACGGTGTAAGCTGTACACTCCGGCGAGATAGAAGATCTATAGAAGGGACGCAGATGTCACCGGCGATTGTTTGCAAATAACAAAGTGGGCTCCTGATTCCGCAACAGTTTCTAATTGTGCCACTACAATGCATAATCTAACCGGTCCTATTCGACGACACGTCGAGCGTCCCTCGTACAGGACAATAGTGGTATGGAATAGCTTGTTCGCTAGTCTCTAAAAGTAAAAGATTTAATTTACGAAGGAATTTATATAAATTAGGGCACATATTTTTAAATTTAAATACTTTTGTTGTTAAGAGTTCCTGAAGTATGCAGAATTCTTTCCTTCGTTAAGTACTCCATGGTCTTTGCTATTTCAATGGTAATGTATATATAACATTTTATGACAGTTCTTACTTCATATGTATTTATTTAAAAAGCATAAAAAATTTGTTAGTGGAATTAGCCCTTAATGGATAATGTTAAAAAACACATTTTATTAACTATTTAGAAAGTAGAACTGACATTTAAACATCTATGTTGGATAGACATTAAAATGTCTTACTTCTATATTCGGAAATGCCATCTAAATTCCACCGGATATTCCAACGGGTGGTAATTTTGGACTCAAACCGACTAAATACGCAAACCGTCTTTGTTACAGGTTAAAGAGAGAAAGAAGAGTAATATGTCTCTATATATATTGGATAATAATAAAAATTATTGACAAAACACAACTCAACAACTCTTATGTTATACACCACATTAGAGCTGAATAGCCAGGTGCCATGGCGAACAAATAAACCCACGTTGCGTCTCCCGCATCAAATTGACCGTGTCGCGATCTGACGCACTACTGAGGATTCCGTTCACGTATGAAATCTCTTCAATTTACACGCTACAATTTAACCTGTCAGGGGTTAATTCCATAATACAAAATTGTTTAATATGACATGAAGCTTCATTTTTTAACCCCCGACGCAAAAAGAGGGGTGTTATAAGTTTGACGTGTCTGTCTGTCTGTCTGTGGCACCGTAGCTCGCGAACGGATGAAGCGATTTCAATTTATTTATTTTTGTATGAAAGGTGAGTTACGTGCGAGTGTTCTTAGACATGTTTCATGAAAATCGGTTGAGTCGTTTAAAAGTTATGAGGGTGAAAGTGAGGAAGAATAACCGAATGTCTGCAAAACGTGCCAGTATAATCGTTAAATAACAATTATGTATTATATTATTGATAACTTCGACCTGATGCTGCATAGGGGGTTTTTTAAATTTTAAATTTATAGTTATTTACTCATCAAACTTGATTAAAGTCGGCAAAGTATTATATTGTATGTATGTATGTATTTATATATGTATGTATATTTATATTGTAATGTATTCATTATACATTCTAGTAGCAATTTCTAGAAAGTTTAAAAATTTCACATTTTTAAAACAACCATAGGAGAGCATTACTCACTCACAATTTATGGCCTGGCTCGACCGAAGTGATACCGCCTATTAACATCGCGATTAAGTCGTTCTATTCTTGCATATCAACAAGGATGAGGGGATGTGTTACACCCCCTACGTCAATTCTAAGGGAAATTCTAAGGGCAAACTTAAAAGCTGGTAACGCCCTTAGGACTCTTGATTTGCAGGTGTCCACAGACGGTGGCAGTCACTCAACGTCAGGTGAACTCATCGGCTCGTTTAACCCTATACTGTTCTATATAATTAAAAATAAACACTCATTATACCTCTACTCACTACAAGTAAAAGTATATTGAACAGTTTCATGTAAGTAGTAATAAAAAAGCGGCCAAGTGCGAGTCGGACTCGCCCATGAAGGGTTCCGTAGCAGCAAGTAACATAATATAAATGTTCTTGTAGTTCGTTGTAATTTTGATCAATGTTTTAATAATAGTGTTTTTTTTCCAAGTTTACGAATTATGACGTATTAAAAAAACTACTTACCTAATAGATCTCGTTCAAACCAATTTTCGGTGGAAGTTTGTATGGTAACGTACATCTTATTTTTAAGCTATTGTCGCGTAGCTTTTATCGCGGGCTTTGAGGCCTTTGAGCGCGGCGACCGAATCAAGAAATTCCGTAACACAAATAAAACCTGACACCCAAAGCTCGCACGGATCGAGACGAGCTGGTCCGAAATCCACACTCATCGTCCTCTGTTGTTTGTTGTGAAGTTTTCGTATCTTTTTTGTTTTGTGCATATTTGTATCACTTATTTAATGAATACCTTTTACCACAATATTCAGGAAACATTCACAAAAATACGACGACGCCCAGTTGATATTTGAAGTCGAGGCACCTTCATCATAAATCATTCACCTATACTTTCGAGGCAATAACTCATACTACTTAATGTTAAAATTGTTGTTCTTATGCTACTTGATAAATTCTAACGGTCCGGTAATTCCAAACATACATTTGTTTGTTGTCAGTATGGCACCAATTATATAGATGGCGGTGTACTTCGAATGCGATGGAGCATTTGAAAAATAGTTTAGTATTTTTCATTCACAGCATTATACATACTGCATAAATAAAAAATAAATAAATAATTATAAGTGCATAAGTTGATAAAAAATTCTATGCAATAGCTTTACCGCGGCAGTCCCCTAGTGCCACACGGCTTTTTTTTAGTTTTATCATTCTCTTATTTTAGAAGTAACAGGGGTGAAGGCCACACATTTTACCACTTTGGAAGTGTCTCTCGCGCAAACTATTCAGTTTAGAAAACAATGATATTAGAAACCTCAATATCATTTTTGAAGACCTATCCATATCTATATATGGGTTTGATGAAAAAAAAATTGAGTTTCAGTTCTAAGTATCCCCAAAATTAATTGCTTTTATTTTTTCTACTTTTGTGTGAAAATCTTAATGCGGTTCACAGAATACATCTACTAACCAAGTTTCAACAGTATAGTTCTTATAATTTCGGAAATAAGTGACTGTGACATACGGAAGGACAGACAGACAGACAGACATGACGAATCTATAAGGTTTCCGTTTTTTTGCCATTTGGCTACGGAACCCTAAAAACTAAACAGTCCCTGTCCCTACCTGTTCTTACTCTGTACGTACTTTAGAATCCATACTAATATGTATTATAAATTAGAAAGTATCTCTGTTTGTCTGTTACACTTTGACGGGTAAACCACAGCACCGATTTCAATATAATTTGGTATGGATATACTTTGATTCCTCAGTAAGGACAAAGGCTACTCTTTACCGCGATAACCGACTTTACACGTGGGCGGAGCCGGGGGCAAAAACAAGTCTTCAATAACTGCTACATACTAGTTACTACAAAATAACGTCACATAATACTTAAGCAAACTGCAAAAAATATTCCAATAAATGACTTCAATCATGTATATCTTTAATACTACATCATTTCCGTTTTTAAGTATCTCGAAACATTCCCTGAATAGAACGATAATTAAAAAATGATGTGGGAAATTATTAATAGATCCTAGGTGTTTCCGATTAGATAACAAACTGGTATATTAGTCGACAAGAACAAAGTCTCAATTGATCATAAACAAAGAGTTATAAAATCTGAGTCTGTTATATTAAAGTCTAAATTAAATTTTGACAGTTCTTCTTTAAAAAGTCCTTGGGGCTTTAGAGACGAGATAAAGCGGTAGCGAACAATACAATGTGCATCAGTCTGGGGGCGGGTTCAACGTGTAGTTAAGGAATGATCAACCGAGTGGAAATGACGACTTAATGGATTAAATGTGTCCGACGACACCAAGATAAGTGTCGCATTGATATCAGACTTGTCGGCCGGGCCGATATAGAGTCGATTGGTTTTTTAAGATAATTATATATATATAAAACAACTGTAATATAAATAATCAATCGTTTAATTGTTATGTGCTATTTGAATATAAAAATTATACATTTAAATCGGGCAAGAGATAAAAATGATTGAATCAGATAACTCAATAACATATCTAAAACCAAGGCGAACATGCACATGAGTAAACTGGATAAATTACATTATAACGGCCGATGTAGCCCTCTAAACATACATTAACATCGCCACAATACCCAACGATTTACTGCCAATCTATTCTTTTATAAACATTGGACAAGAAACGCCTCGCCACTTACTACAAAAAGTCGAAGGAGAGATATCCCGCTGGCCTTTTGTGGTAAACGTCTCTAGGCGTGATCCGGACAAACGACCCGTGGGACCCGGTGTGAAATATTGAGCCAGTGTCATACAGGGACGGACGCGATTCCTATTACGAAGCTATTTACGCTGTTTACATAAAGGAGGTGAGATGCGAATGCTATGGTCTCGACTAGTGCAATTGCAAATGTTCCGTGTCTCGCGTGTCAAAGGAGATAATTTATTGCAATTGAGATAGTAAAGGTGGCGCCTCAGGATCGGGCCAAAACACCTCACATTAATAGTATTTCAATACTGTATGGGGTAAATTCTGTTATTATCCTAACGCCAAATAATAAACGTAATTATTTTTATTATACGAGATTAAGAACGCTTTGTATTTTAATTTTGATGAATGCAATCAAAAGCACACATTAAAAGTGTTTGCCCAGTTGGAATCAGATCTCTGTCAACCTATACGACGAATAATAAAAACTTGAGAGGTGTCAAGGGACACCCGGATTGAACGAAGTTTATATACAGAAAATATATTGTTTTATAGTATATTTTGTACAGTCTGATTATTTATAATAAGTATTTTATGCGCATTTTTATAAGTACAAAATATACTATAAAACATTATATTTTCTGTAAATAAATGCAAAAAGCCAACATCACGTGGTATTACCAGGCGGTCACCCATCCAAGTACTAACCACGCCCGATGTTGCTAACTTCGGTGATTGGTCGAGACCCGGTGTATTCAACATGCTATGGACGTTGGCAATAAGTTTGTTATATTTAACGTTGAGTATCCAGCAGTATGACGTCAACTCAATGTTGAAAGTGTCGTTACAACTTTTGGTCTTAATTTTTTCCGCCTAGCCCCCTTTCGCAACGCGCGATACGGAAATTCGTTCCAAAAAAATAACTTACACATAAACAATATTAATTGTAGATTAGAAATTGTTACTATAAATTAAACTGAATGATAACAATGTCTGTAATTTCAATGGAAATAATTGTTTTTTTTTTTCATTTTCTTTGAACGTAATCTGTAATGCAGCTAATGCAGCAGCTGTGTTTGTACGATTTATGTTATATTTAGACTGTCAATATTATACAAATGAATAAGATTCCATAAACTCATTTGGAATATTTAGTATCAAAATCGGTATCCATTTGGTGCATAAAATAAATATAATTATAAAGAAATAGTTATGGTTATTATGCCCTGTTACTGTGCCCGCGACTTCGTCCGCGTGTAATAGTGAGTTTGGGTAGCAGTTTTAATTATTGAGGATAATATTATTTTAAAAATAAGACACATACGTTTCACTGTTAAAAAAAACATTTAAGTATTTCTATAAGTACATAAAATAAAAAGTATTTTACATGAGCTTATTTCGACATTTGACATGGCCAAGGCTTTCAACCGGATCTGGCACCGTTCGCTTCTCTCTAAGCTCTAAGCATTCGGTCTGCCTCCTAGACTCTGTCACTGGATTGACGCTTTTCTTCATCAGCGCTTTCACATTAGGGTTCTTTGCGACGGCGCGGCCTCTGTTTTTCTGGAGGTAAACGCTAGCGTACCTCAGGGTTCAGTCCTGTCGCCCAAGATGTTTCTTCTGCATGTCAATGACATATTAGCCCTCGGCAATATACATTGCTATGCAGACGATAGTACAGTGCTTGGGCGATATTATGGATACCCTGCAGCCAAGCTGGTAGACGTTGAGGAAAATCGACAGGAGCTCGTCGCTGAGCTCGACCGGGTTTTGAACCGCATTTCACAATAGGGTGATGAGATTTTGGTCGATTTCAACGTTAAGAAAACATAGGTGTGACCTTTCTCTACCAAAAAGTGACCGTTTTTTCCCCTCCCCACTTTTCAGAGCACTCAACTGCCACTACGGGATAAGCTGGTGTCCTGGGCATGGATATTTGCCGAGACCTCAACCCACGGAAGTACATCGAGGGCACCACTAAGGCGGCCTGAACAGGGTGAGACGGTTCTTCGCGCCCGAGCATTTGTGTCTCCTTTATAAGACTCAGGTTCGCTCGTGCGTACTGTTCTCATCTTTGTGATGGATCCACGCAGTATTTGCTTGATGTTCTCGATCGGTTACAGCGGCGAGCAGTCCGCATGATCAACAGTCCTGATACCACCGAGTCCCTTGGGCCTCTGCGGTTGCGGAGTGACATCGCCTCTATGGCAGTCCTCTACCGCTTTACCATGGAGAGTGTTCTGAAGAGTTCTTCCAACTGATCCCACCTTCTCCCTTTCTCTACAGAACAACACGTGCTGGCCTTGGAAGTCACCGCATCGGTCTTAGAAATACGCTCTCGAACCTAACGGTTTGGTTCTGCATTGTCTGGGTTCGCAGCGAGTACGGTTGCCTCCACTTGGATTGGAGTTGACACTCCGGTTGGATTCTGCTTGAGTTTTCCCTCAGGCTAAGCAGAATCTCATTTTTTTCAATTTTATTAACTACGTTTTTTGATTTGCCGTCTTTTGCCAAAATATAGAGATTTAGCGGATTTGATACACGTGATTATGCTGCCCATGGGAAAAACATATTTTTTTCTAAATGAACTGCAACTTTACGCGTCTGTCTTTGGGCTTTGATAATTGTTATTGCAAATTTTGTTTTCAGTGGAAACTACATTCTTTTAAATTGAAATTGCAAATAAGTTTGAATTATTGGAATACGTGTAATTAAAATATTTTCTCCTTTTGCCATTCCATGCATCATGATTGTAGCTTTTACAATGTTGTACCCCAGATGTGTATTTTGTAGCCGTGTACCATTATATAGCTTTGGCGCTCAAGATTTCTCATTAATAGGACTGGAACAATAAATTTCAGTCTCAACTTATGGTAAGGCGCTCCTGATAATTCTAAAGAGTTGAGAATATCTATGCATAAGCTATGATATGACTGGTTCAGTGTCCCTTGTAGTTCCTGAGAGGTATTCGATAACATCTTCCTCCACGTCTGACATGATCCGTTCGTTTATTTGATAACTGTCTCATTAGTCGGCGGATCAGAATAGATATTATTTTTAGATCATCTGTGCACTCAAATACCAGAACTCACGTCTCAGTGTAATCATGTCGTTACTGTCAGTTGGCATACAATCTTCTCCGATTTTTAGAAGAGCATTTGCATATTGACACTGCTCATAAATAATTGTAAAGTTGTACTCGCATAATTGTAATAAGACAAAACTTTTTAACATGTACCCATAGTACATATGTTTCATACAGGCATTTATTTCATCTTGCGGCGTACCCCTTTCCCTTTGAAGAAGAGAAGAGAAAGAAATTTTAATATTTTCGCTTAAAATGACGATACTTCTGTAGAGAGTTTTTGAATTTTATAAATACTGTTTAGTAATATGGCTTATTTATTTTTACTAATATCATGAACATACATACAAATCGGATTCATGAATGTATGAATTAATTTAAGTCTTCGTTGAAAAAGTGAAATATTTTTAATGAATGTGACAGCCGTGTTTGGTCGTTGCCAAGACGCCCGGCGTAGGTAATGCGCAGGCGTGTGGCGAGTGAACCACCACTCTTCTATACAATCTTTCATCCCCCCTTTCAACCCCGTATTGCCCTTTTTTCGCATTAAAAAGTAGCCTATGTCCGTTCTCAGGCTCTAGACTATCTGTATACTAAATTTCATTGTAATAGGTGCAGCGGTTTGGCCGTGAAAGCAAGACAGACAGACAGACAGAGTTACTTTCGCATTTATAATATAAGTATGGATGATTGTGACAGCCTTGTTTATTCGTTGTCAAGACGCCCGTCGTACGTAATGCGCAGGCGTGTGGCGAGTGAACCCCCAGAACAACCTTTCATCCCCTTTTTAAGCCCTTACAACCCCTTTTTCGCATTAAAAAGTAGCCTATGTCCTTTCTTAGACTCTAGACTATCTGTATACCAAATTTAATTCAAATCGGTGCAGCCGTTTGGCCGTAAAAGCAAGCCAGACAGAGTTACTTTTGCATTTATAATATAAAGTATGTATGGCTGACCCACGCAATGTCGTTTGCGTCTTCTATTGCCCGTAGCGTAATAATTTTCCCCCATTCTTCATTGGTGCTCCGCTCCTATTGGTCTAAGCGTGATGATATATAGCCTATAGCCTTCCTCGATAAATGGGCTAACTAAGACTGGAAGAAATTTTCAAATTGGACCAGTAGTTCCAGAGGTAAGCGCGTTGAAACAAACAAACTCTTCAGCTTTATATATTAGTATAGATGTATTTATTATGCTCTTCTAAGATCTAATACTCATACTCAACAACACATTTATTTAGATAAAGATTAATATTAGGTATAATGTTGATAAAAACTCTTTGGCAAATAACTCATTATTAGGTACCAACTCTCAGCGTCTTATACTCGTGATAACTTCTAAACGAAATGAACGATTGGGATGAAACAAAAAGTATTTTACTTCTACGTAAATACCCTTGATAACAAAATGCTTAATTTGGATAAGGATTAATATTACGATACACATTTAACGTAGTTTCTTTAGTCAGACGATTTAATAATTTTTTTGAATATAAAAGCGGTTATTGTAACTAAACCATGATAGTTAGATATATGCTCTCGCGGACTTTTTTGTAGATCTTAATGAGACCTACAAACCCGTAATACATTATTTTGTTCTATTGTCAATAGTTATTGCAGCGCACGCAAAAGTAGGTTTGCGAGTTCACACCTTGGGTTACGAAATAGCAATTTTCTAACGGATCCCAAATTTTTTTGAAAATAAAATATAGCCTATATAGCCTTTCTCGATAAATGGACTATCCAACACTGAAAGAATTTTTCAAATCGGACCAGTAGTTCTTGAGATTAGCGCGTTCAAACAAACAAACAAACAAACTCTGCAGCTTTATAATATTAGTATAGATATGTACAAAGAACCAATGCGGTTATTCGATTAAAATAGGTCTAAAAATTGTAATGTGTAAGTTAAGAATGTGACCATAAAATATATTACATACATATTTGTTCATACAACTGCTTTTTTCATACATTCATACAATTATTTATTTATAAACAAATTAAAGAATTGTTGTTCCATATCATTTAATTGACGACAGATACATTTTGTAAGAAAATGTCAAAATGCAATTTAACACCTACAATAATGACCAAATAAAAGATGAACACACTCTAGTTTCTTCACTTCAGTTATCAGTAACATCAATCAGTTGTTTTCCGTAAAAACAACATTTTTAAATGTGTGTAAAAGTATATAATTTAGTTTAGTATTCTTCAGCTTAAAATAACTTTATGCACATCTTTTATTCAACAACAGGACTATGTTATAGAAATATCGTGATTTAATCTATATATATAAAAGAGTAAGGTGACTGACTGACCGACTGACATACCCAGAGATCAACGCACAGCCCAAACCGCTGAAGCTAGACTCCTGAAATTTTGCATGTAGGTTCTATAAATAACGTAAGTGAGCACTAAGAAAGGAATTTTTGAAATTCCACCCCTAAGGGGATAAATCAGGGGATGAAAGTCTGCGTGAGCGAAGCTGCGTGTAAAAGCTAGTCTATATATATAAAAGAGGAAGGTGACTGACTGACTGACATACCCAGAGATCAACGCACAGCCTAAACCGCTGAAGCTAGAATCCTGAAATGTTGTATGTAGGTTCCTTATATAACGTAAGTGAGCACTAAGAAAGGAATTTTTAAAATTCCACCCCTAAGGGGGTAAATCAAAGGGATGAAAATCTGCGTGAGCGAAGCCGCGTGTAAAAGCTAGTCTATATATATATAAAAAGAGGAATGTGACTGACATAGAGAGAGATCAACGCACAGCCCAAACCGCTGAAGCTAGAATCCTGAAATGTTGTATGTACGTTCTTTATTAGTATTATTAGTAGTAAGAATTTAAAAAAATCCTTTCTTAGTGCACAGAAAGGATTTCTTGAAATTCTACCCCTAAGGGGTAAATCAGAGGATGAAAGTCTGCGTGAGTGAAGCCGCGTGCAAAAGCTAGTAACAACGTTTAGGTTGTTATAAATTATTAATTCAACTGTGATATTAGTCTCAACACAATTTAGGAATCAAACGGTGGCACAAATTGGCAGCTGCATAAAATGCATAATGTGCGGATATTTCATTGATGATGGGTTCGGCAAGTAGAAATTATGGAGAAAACGTTTATCAGAAATACAGGGCATTGATTGCCCGCGCATAAAGAAACTTTTTTTAAAAATCTTATATAGTTTCACATGATTTCTATCACATAAGTTAGAGGTAACTAAATATTTATCATTCTAATTGAGTATCAAGTTTTATCCTTTTCGATTTTATATTTTACAAATATACACAAATTTTTACTAATAATTGCAAATTTTAATGTAAAATTTTCTAGTTATTTTAGTTAGAAAATGTAATAATCGGGAAATGTCAGTAACACAATTCTATTATCGTGAGTGTTACCAAGCAGCGAGTGTGCCGGTGAGCGCTCTACCTGGCCAGCTGCCTTAGGCCCCCACCAAACTATGCTACTTACCCCGCAACCATCCCTCTGTCTCACTCTCACGTACCGTATGAAAGCTTGCTTGAATGCTACAAAAAGCGGTTTCGTTTTATTGTGTTGTGTACCAAAGGCGTCTGTGTGTGTATACTGTATTTTTATAACAAGCTTTGCAACGAAACCAGTAAAGCCAAACGCAGTGGAATTTTTAAGGTACATATTACGTTTTAACTCTGAGCGTGAATTTACCTGTTGGAACGCGTGAACCGGCGCGGCGCGGAGCGGCCTTGTGCGCGAGCGCAGTGCAGGTTTGACTCGAGACTCAGTTCCACCCCAGACCTCAGCGTGATCGCCCGCGCCACGCGTACCACGGCTAAGTAGGTTGCGGACGTGCGATCCCGACCAATTAGTGTTCTCGCGAGAAACAAGTTAAGTGGCCGGTTCGAATAGTGAAGTATTTGGTGTAGAGCTAAAATAAAATGCACTAGTGCACTAATAGTACAATGTTCATGTGGAAATTTCGTGTGAAATTGTGACAAATGGAACTATGTAATAAAAAGTGATATTAGTGAAAATAAAACAATGTACCTTACACGGTTTACTTGCGCACTTCTGGTGCTAAGCATCGTATTAACTGTGAAGAGTGCATCATTATCTGCGGGTACGAGATACCAGGCTCCAGATGAGTGTGGCTGGATGACAGACTACGACGGCTCAGGAGTAGCTTTACAATGTAGACTGCGAACTATAAACAGTGAATTGGAAAACACAAACTTCAGTGCAATTCAACCTCATCCAACAGTCAGGCTGCGTCTCGAATGTAGCGATGCCTTGTTCTTCCAAAGCTCACTTGCTCCGGGCAGTTTCCGTCAGCTAATTGAACTGCGCGAGCTCACCATAGAATATTGTAAAATTGGTAACCTGTCAGATAGTGCATTCACCGGACTACGAGAATTAAGAAATTTGACAATTAGAACTCACAATACAGATTGGTCTACTATGTCACTAGAAATAACTCCTAGTGCTTTTTCTAGAGACGTACAAAATTTAGAGCGTTTGGATCTCAGTGAAAATAATATGTTAGTATTTCCCGAAGGAGCTTTGTGCACACTAAGAAACTTGGAATACTTAAATGTGACTGGAAACAGAATGAGAGACATAAGTCATTTTCAATTTTCTTCAGCACATCGACACCCGTCGGAAAAATGTGGAGACAATCTGTTAGTGTTGGACCTCTCCCGAAATGTTATAGATACTTTGCCACCAAATCTTATGTCCGGGTTACGAAGACTTCAAAAATTATATTTTCAAGGAAATGCGCTGAACTCAATAGCAGATAGAGCCTTAGAAGGTTTAATATCGTTGACAACTATAAGATTTTCTGACAACCAACTTACTAGTTTACCACCCGAACTTTTTAGCGATACTAAAGAACTGAAAGAGATTTATTTAAACAACAATACAATAACAGTTCTTGCCCCAGGACTATTTAGCGATCTTACGCAACTTTTAGTATTAGATTTATCATTTAATGAACTAACCTCAGATTGGATCAATACGTCTACTTTTTCTGGATTAAAGAGACTTGTATACTTGGACTTTTCTCACAATCGCGTTTCAAAAATGGAAATAGCGTTATTCCGTGACTTGCATAACCTACAAATACTAAAAATACAGGATAATTTTATTGAACATATACCAGAAAACGTGTTTAGTTCGCTAAATAATCTCCATACAT
The DNA here is from genome assembly GCA_949125395.1 of Diaphora mendica. Taxonomy (NCBI): domain Eukaryota; kingdom Metazoa; phylum Arthropoda; class Insecta; order Lepidoptera; family Erebidae; genus Diaphora; species Diaphora mendica. The sequence continues at coordinate 28,922,210 of OX421311.1, forward strand.
TAACATTATCAAACAATAGACTTACCAGTATAGAAAGCTATGCTTTTATGGGCCTAAAAGTTCTATCGGTATTGTCTATAGACAGTAATCGCATATCTAGGATACACCCACATTCCTTACGCAATTGTTCTTCCTTACAAGATCTACATATCAACGGAAACAGGCTGGATGAGGTACCTCTTGCTTTAAAAGAAATACCTCAATTGAAGACTTTAGATTTGGGTGAAAATTTGATAAACAGTATAGAAAATGCATCATTCATGACTATGGAGCAAATGTATGGACTCAGATTAACCGAAAACAATATTGGCAACATCAGTAAAGGAGTATTTGATAAAATGACTTCTTTAAAAATTTTAAATCTATCACGAAACAAAATTCACAAGATAGAAGCTGGAGCTTTTGATGCAAATGTCAACCTGCAAGCGATTAGACTGGATGGCAATTATCTAACAGATATCGGCGGACTTTTTGCTAAATTGCCTAATTTAGTGTGGTTAAATATTTCTGATAATCGCTTGGAATGGTTCGACTATGCAATGATTCCAACCGGATTGCAGTGGCTAGATATTCACGCTAATCGAATCGCTGAACTTGGAAATTACTTTGAAATCGAATCGCAGCTATCACTCAGCACTTTCGACGCCAGTTCTAATAAGTTAACAGAAATAACTGGCAGTGCTATACCCAATTCGGTCGAAATGTTATATTTGAATGACAATTTAATTTCTAAAGTACAATCGTATACTTTTTTTAAAAAACCAAATTTAACACGAGTTGATTTATATGGAAATAAAATAACTAGTCTGGACCCAAATTCTCTAAGAATATCTGCTGTACCCCAGGATAAGTCAGTACCGGAGTTTTTCATTGGCGGTAATCCATTAGAATGTGATTGCACAATGGATTGGTTACAAAAAATAAACACTGGTAATAGAGCCAGAACACAGCCTAAATTAATGGATCTGGATAGCATTAATTGCAAATTGTTGTATAGCCGAGGAAATGTTCAAGTAGCCCTGATTGAAGCGGCACCACATCAGTTTTTATGTAAATACGAGTCTCACTGTCACGCATTGTGTCACTGTTGTGATTTTGACGCCTGCGATTGTGAAATGACATGTCCTAATAACTGCACCTGTTATCACGATCCATCATGGTCAGCGAACGTGGTTGATTGTGCTGTCTCTGGATACATAAATATGTTACCTGAAAAAATACCTATGGAAGCGACACAACTTTATCTCGACGGCAACGAAATCAAAGAATTACCTAGCCATGCTTTCATTGGAAGAAGGAAATTAAAGATTCTTTATTTAAATGCATCAAATATAGAAACTATTCACAACAGAACATTTAATGGTTTGAAAGAGCTAGAAGTACTACATTTGGATTACAACAGAATTTATAATATTGAAGGGCAAGAGTTTGATGGCTTAGATAGCTTACAGGAGTTATATATAAATAACAATAAGATAAAAAATATAGGCAAAAATATGTTTAATCAAATGACTCGCCTAAAAATATTACATCTTCATCATAATATGCTTACTACGTTATCAGTTTGGCAAATAAATCCCGTGATAACAGAAATAACCCTTTCAAATAATCCGTGGTCTTGCGACTGTGAATATACAGAAATGTTTCGTGAATGGACAAAGAGAGTGAGTTCAATTATGGATCTATCGAATATTAAATGTATTTACTCTACAAGGAACACGACTGATTTAGCATTTAACAATGAAATCATATTTAATTATTCCAACTCTGGATTTGTAATTGCTGATGAAAATGGAACATTGTGTACTGGGATGCCAAGCATAAATAACAGTATTAATGGTAACTTGACTGCAACTCGAACAATAATAACTAATGAAGAAGTACAAGACTATATGCCGCTTCTTGTTGCTACTCTGGGATGTTTTTTAGGAACAGCCCTTGTAAGCGTGATTGTCTTTATATTCAGGCAAGAAATAAGAGTACGGTTTTATTCAAAATTCGGAGTGAGATTGTTTTATAGAGCAAATGATAGGGAAGATTCAGAAAAAATGTACGACGCGTTTTTGTGTTACAGTTCTAAAGATGAAGTATGGGTTACTGAGGAACTGGCACATAAATTAGAACGCTGTGATCCTTCCTACAAACTTTGCTTGCATTACCGCGACCTGGCCGCCCACGTTCCAGAAAAGATAAGACAGGCTGTTGAGTCTTCACGTCGCACAATAATAGTTCTTAGTAAAAACTTATTGGAATGCGAGTGGGTGCTTTATGAACTTAAAACTACTCTTCACCAAGTATTAAGAGACAGACGGAAAAGACTGATTGTAGTGTTATATGGTCAAGTGCCTCATAAGGATCTCGATCCTGATGTAAGACTGTTTTTAAAAACGAATAAGTGCCTTCACGCGAATGACAGACTATTCTGGGAAAAACTGAAGTTTGCATTGCCCGATGTACGAAATAATCAACAATTTCGCGGAGTACCGAACACCGCTTCAGGTGTTGGCTTACCTATACACAGACACCACCATTCAAGGAATCACATGGGCATGCTGCCGCAGCCACCGATTCATGGTGGCCACCCAGTTCTACCACTACACCCTTCTCATGTCCCTCATCAACTGCCGCCACGAGCTTCACCACGCACTATGTCCGTCCATGTGTAAAGTGTCATCAAACTTAAAAAAATAAGTGCATTTAGTGTTGTCACGTAATATATGTATAAAGTGATTTAAAACGTTCAAAATTATGTGACTGTAATGTTTAAAACTTTGTGATGGCTAGTCGGTTAGCGTTTATGTACTGTATATAATTTAAAATACTTATAGTAATGTAAATATGCCATTTGTATAATTGTGTTTAGTTATAATATCGTGATGGAACTACTGTATTAAAATATTTGGTTCTTAAAGATCTAATGTAATTGACTATTTTGTTGTAATTACCAGAATCTTTATTATAATGTAAATCATCTAGTTGTGATCTGAGCTTAACTGAACTGCTGTATAAATAAGATGATATGAATGAGTTAGGCCTATTCAGGCTGTGTTGTTGGGCAAAGCTTGCCAACTACTATTTAAATAAAAAAGGCATTTATGCCGATAAGTATCTGTGATAAAAATTAGGTATAGTTAGCGTTCATTTGCATCGCATTAATGTATATTTTGTATTGTAGTCTGATTTAAAAATATTTATTGTGGAAAATACTTAACCCAAAACCGTAACATTGGAAAAAATATATATTATATGAAAATAAATTACAATTCAAAGAAAATAATGTTTTTTTTTTATTTTGTCATATCATTACCGAATTTGAGGTTCATTAAACTTTTAAGTCCAAAAAATGTATTTATTTAAAATTTAAAGTTTGTTTTCCTTTCACTAACTTTTATTTACATTTCTAGGATTTAATCCTAATTAAACACTGTTTAGAGATCGAATTAGGACTACAAAACTAAGTTTACTTCAATCTTTTATATACATGTTAATTATGTTGATAAAGTTGTAAAATCTATTGTTTATCACTTGCGTATTTCACATCTCAACTCTAAATAACGAAAACCATAAAAATTGCTACTACATTAATAGTTTGTAGCGTGTCAAGCCAAATTCTAGCTAACATAAGTGGCGAGCAGCACCGTGTGTATTTTACACAAACCATTTGGAGCTACTTTTGACACCCTCATAAGTTCATAACTCAAAAACTATTACATATAAACATGTCAAATTTGGTACATATATTAAGACTTGCGAGATACACCTGTCCTCTAAATTTCATAAACACACCTTAAACGGATATTTAGATATTAACGGCCAAAAATCGTCATTTCAGTCAGTGATAAACTCACCTATAGATCGAAATTATAGCCCAGTTGCAGATGACCTAGAAAGTCCAAATTCGCTAACCAGATAGGTAGTTGGGTGTATAACATAAGAATAAACCAGAAACTCGTAATTTTTTATCATTTTATTATAATTATTAAATTAATTGATTTTATTAGGAACACTTACTTATAGTGCCTGTAATGTAAGAATCAACAATCAAAACTGATGGCAGCCTGAAGTCTTCACGTGAATATACAACGAGTAGAATACCACCCTTAACTTATGAGTTTTAGTAATTATAAGTATGTACTTATAACTAAGATTATACTCGACTTTCGTATTTATTACGTTACTAGTGGTTGCCCGCGGCTCCGCCGGTGTGTATGTCGGTTATCGCTGCAAATAGTAGCCTATGTGTTATTCTGATGTATAAGCTATATTACTGTAAAGTTTCATCCAAATCCGTTCAGTAGTTTTTGCGTGAAAGAGTAACTAACATCCCATCCATCCATACTTACAAACTTTCGCGTTTATAATATTAGTATAGATTAACTGGGATTTAGATTATTATTTCAATATTATTATAATATTGAAATAGTACGAAGTTCGCCGGCTCAGCTAGTATATATATAATCCCATCAAAAACATAAATGTGAAATGAGAACCAGGTTCAATATTATGATATATGCCTTGGTTATTCACTTCAACGACAAAAGTAGTGAGATCTAAACGGGTGCCAAGTTCAATGGTCAGTTCTGAAAATTATTTAAAACAACATAAAATATTTAATAACAACTTAAATATCATTTCTTCTCAAAACTTAGGATAATATATTGAAGCCTAATGTTTGTCTTGGCTAGTTTTTAAATACTGTACCATACTATATTGTTATAAATACATTTCAGAACCGACCATTAAACTTGGCACCCATTTAGATCTCACTACTTTGAAGTGAACAACCAAGGCATATATCATAATATTGAACCTGGTTCTCATTTCACATTTATGATTTTGATGGGATTATATATATACTAGCTGAGCCGGCGAACTTCGTACCGCAATATTTTTCTTTTGTATTTTTTTCTAAATTTTTGAAAAACTTGCTTTAGTAAGTAAGCAGGCAGCAGCAGCAAGCCTCAGCTTCCCACAGGTAGTGTCATGTACAGTCGCGGACAAAAAAAAAACTTTTTATACTTAATCTTTTAATTTTCCTCTATAAGTCTATACAAACCATGTCCTAACAATAACGAATACATAAAATATACAAAAAAAAATCAGTGCAGTCAGTCGACCGGAAGTTATGCGCGTACATACATTTCGGCGATTCATTTTTAGCAAATGGCAAAAAACGGAACCCTTATGGTGTCGTTATGTCTGTCTGTCTGTCCGTCCGTATGTCACAGCCACTTTTTTCCGAAACTATAAGAACTATACTGTTGAAACTTAGTAAGTAGATTGTATTCTGTGAATGGCATTTAGATTTTCACACAAAAATAGAAAGAGAACAATAAGTTTTGGGGGTTCATACTTATAACCCCCATACACATCCATACTTAGAACTGAAACTCAAATATTTTTTTCATAAAACGCATACATCTATGGATAGGTCTTCAAAAATCATATTGAGGTTTGTAATAATTTTTTTGTAAACTGAATAGTTTGCGCGAGACACTTCCAAAGTGGTAAAATGTGTGTAACCCCCCCTGTAACTTCTAAAGTAAGAGAATGATAAAACTTAAAAAAATATAATGATGTACATTACCATGCAAACTTCCACCGAAAATTGGTTTGGTGAATATCTCACAGCTTTCGAATAAGTTACGTAAAATTGTTGTGGCAGTAAAATTAATTTGTGATTAATCAAAGGAGTTCTAACCTAATTTTATGGCCATAGAACGGCCTACTGTATTACCGAACAATCAGAGACAGTTGACAATTTGATGCGCGACAGATTGTGATTTACTGGTTTTACTTCGATATATTATAATCTAAGGAACAATAGTACGTTAAATTGTAAGCAGTATGTCACAGTTCACAATATTTCGACAGTTTACAATCTCGCTAGGTAGATTATAATCTAACGGTATTTACAATCTTACGGTGACATATATAAATATACTAGCAAACCCGGCGAACTCCGTTTCGCCACCTTGGCTTCGTTTTATGTAACACTTTCCCGCTTTTCTGTTGAAAATTTTCCTGAATTTTCTTTGCTATAAACCTCACGGAGCCCGAGACCTTTCCAACGAATGCAAAACCGTGGAAATCGGTTCGTGCGTTCTGGAGTTATAGCGTCAGGAAGGAAAACCCGACTTATTTTTATATAGTAGATGTAATGGTAAGTTTAACAGTGCAGTATTATGGTTTTAATAAAATCACTGTATAGCATTCCATTCTAATCAAGATAAAACTTCATAGGCACGTGGGTAGGAGTTAGAAAGAAGTTTTCTCGCCATTCGATCTGCAAGAAGCCGGCCGACGATCGCGGCCCTTCAATTTGAGGTAGGTAACGAGCTCTCACTACAGTGAAGTAAGACGGTGCAAAACACCGTGGGAGAGCCACGTTACCGTGGGAGAGCCACGCTTCGGCATGAATGGGCTGGCTGGACCGGAGTGATACCACGGCCTCACAGAAAACCGGTGTGAAATAGTGCTTGCGCTGTGTTTCACCGAGTGAGTGAGGATACCGGAGGCCCATACCCCAACCCCTCCCCACATCCCTTTTTCCCATCCCCCAAAGGTCGGCAACGCAATTGTGACGCTTCTGGTGTTGCGGGTGTCCATGGGCGGGGTAATCGCTTTCCATCAGGTGATACATCTGCTTGTTTGCCACTTATACCATAAAAAAAAACTCGAACGACGAACAAAAAGAATAGCACGTTAATATCTTGTGATCCGATTCGATTACAAGCCTTTGCAAAACATTATTCATAAGTACCTACTCTCATTTGTATTTATAGATAAATATCTTTGTATTAGTACATGAACTAAGACTGTTTGATAAATGTTCCCAGTGAATAAGGCACTAACTTTAGTGTTCCAAATACTAGCATCTAGCATGCATGGCCTTCGTCACCATGTAACTGAAAATGGCCTTGATTGGCAAATCATAAGAACGCACAGGACTTGACTTTTAACCTACGGAATAGGTAAGTTATAAGTAGTTATAAGTAAGTACGCCCCGTAAGTATACATGTTCAAAGAAAAAAAAATACTACATAAATAAAAACCGGTCAGCGCCATCTGTTGAGCTGTTTTGCAACTACGAGGTACACTAACGCCTTCTCTTATTTAAATAATTTTTGAACAATATTAAATGAGAAACTGGCAAAAAAAAGAATAATTATAATTGCATAAGTTAATAAAAATTGCTATGCAATAGCTTTACGGCGGCAGTCTCCGAGTGCCAAACGTATTTTTTCATTTAAAATATGTATTTACTTACAAATATAGTATATCTATCAGTAGTCTGCCTAAAATAATACCTAGGTAAAGCTAAACTAATTTAAAATCAGATGCTTGTGTAAATTATATGAAGTTATATTTATTATCAATTAAATTGGAGTCTTCAGCTTGATCGTATTAAAAGTCAGTCTTAAAAGTCTAACATTATAGAAAGGGTTAGGTTTGAAATATGGCATATCACGGTGCAAGGTGCAATCCATTAGAAATAAAGGCTACTTCAAATCCTAAAGGATCTAGGTGGCTTTATCAGTAACCCTGATTGTTTTTTGACGATTATTGTTATAAGATTATACCTACACTCGATTACTTTGAATTAATCAATCATTCTGAGTGGTTAACAAACTCAGTTTACAATATGTTGTTTAATTTTGCCATCACTTAAAATGTTATAAAATCTTGGGAAACAATAAATGAGAAATCCAATAAGCTCAAGACGCGTTCTATGTCTCTAGCATCCATAAATTATGCTAGAGAATAACACACAAGTAAAAAACAAGAACGCGACGCCGCGCTGTGTACAACATTAATCAGAACTCTGAGAAGGTGTAGAGAATTTATTTTACGATTGTTGCAGCACCGATGAAACGTTAAAAATGCTGTCGGAGCTATATTGAAACATTCGATGCATTGTTCAAGCCCGATTGAGTCGATAACGCACCGCGGTTCCGACTTATGGTCCCACTATAGCACCTTGTTGATTTTCTAACGTAAACTGTCGGATACGACCCGCCCGTAACTAGTTTCTTTTTTATTAGTACTGGTTTAGTGAAGAACGGAACGCGACTCTGTATCGATCGTACGATTAAACCACAAGATATCATAATCACCGGTCTGCGCGTTTATCGAAAGTATAATCGGAGAGCGGCAATAAATTTGTCTCATTTTAATATCCTAGAGCGTGTAATGTTCCGCCATGATCGTTCTCGATGTTTGAACTTAAATCTCATTAAATGCCAACGAAAAACGGGCATTGAGCCCGCCCGCGCCCGACCGCGGCCGTACTAAAGAGTTCAACGAGACACCTCCATCGCAATCGCACATAGCTTATAGCTGGCATCACTGAAAGTGTATGGCACTCAAAGCTCTATTTAGATTGAACAACTGATGCAGGACATAGACAGTTAAAAGCAAATTTTACACATTATAAAGATCAAATATTCATATACAACAAGAATATTATATTTGCAGATTAGTGAGGTTAGAGTTGTTTCGCATTATCTATGAAATTACTGTTACAAAGTAACGGTGCAGCTGAAAGAATACCGCAAATTGGGGACGATAAAGAAGAAGCAAACTGCCGCGTCGAACTATAAATACGAGTGTTAATCTCTCTCGTTAACATTATGAGACGCAACCTGTTATTTTGTGGTGCTATTACGAAACCAAACAATATCACGTGCTGGGTTAAATATGTTGTGACTCACCAAGCTAACGATCTTCGTTGAACGCGAAACAAATTTTGACGCAAATTATACACTGTTACAAGTAACAACGTTAATTAAGTTGCCTGTATGAGATTAATTTGATTATCAAAATTCTTATTTCAATTATGTTCACAAGCAGTTATTATTCCAACGAACCTATTTGTTTTAAGTGCGTATTTTAAAATTAACGGATATTAATGTTTCACGTCGTGAGACTAGATGTGGTTTGTATGAACATTTTTGTATTTTCGACATAAATCAAGATACAATTATTCAAATGGACTTTGGTAACTAGAACGTTACTCCTGGTTCATGAATATGACCGTTGAAAAAAGCGGCTCACTAAATAATACAGTGAAAAAAATATCTAATAAATAAAAACATAATTTAAGTAGACGTAAATACTTTTACCTTTAATGGGCAAAAAAATAGTAAAAGTATTTATTTACGTAAAAAAATGTTATAAACAAACTTATATTTTACAAAACAAATACTATATTATTATTACTTTATAACTTTGCATGTTCCGCAAGAAAATATGTATTGTAATTTACATAAACGGGCGCTACATTTCCATTCGAAAAAGTAAATTGTCTCATATTAAGACGAACTTTATCATTCATAGCATATAATAAAATATCCGGACAAGTACCAAGCGGACTTGTCCATCGAAGGTTTTGTATTAATAAATAGTTTATGAATCCAGCTTGTTTAGTTTCATTCCTTCCTCAAAACCTTTTTCTGAAATTAGGTTGGGGTCAACTTTAAGCTTATACATGACAGTCATCAGATCTCCATAAGAACTAGGTGAGTTCTGTAAAAAGACGATTGTTTGACTTTTTGGAGCTCCAACTACCTATATCGACTGTCGCAAATGTCCGTATACGAGTAGTAACTGGGACAGCTTAACGTGCTCTCTGAGACACATTTACTTACATTATTGTGTTTTATTAATGAAACTTTAGCGCGATGATTGATTACATACTTTAAATGAAAACTATATTTTTTATGACTTCATTAAAACTGTATAGTTTCAGATTTTGTCTTGTACCCGTAGTTACACGATGTTACTTGCTAAATTCCGAGGTTTTGATTCCTCTGAGAGTGTCGAAAAACGCGTTTTTGTACAGTATAAATAGCCGTATCTTTTATTACACCGAGTTATAAGTCTGATTTTTTCACATCTTCAAGGAACTGTAGACCTGAGTAGTTCATTTCAACTTGATATCTCCACGAGTTTCCGAGATAAAGGGTCTTTACAAGAGACAGACGGACAACAAAGTGATTCTATAAAGATTCCGTTTTATCCTTTTGAGGTACGGTACCCTAAAATAGTAATTTAATTGAACCATAAACGGTTTGATACGTGGATTCGTCACGCCTCGTTATAACAGTCGACAAACTTATCGCCTAAACAAATGTAGTGGACGAAACACGCTCAATTGAATCTCTTTGTTCGCTCACGTGTGGTTCAAGTAGTTACTTTAATTACTTATTGATAGCTACTCAAAGCTTGAATTACATTTACCACCTGTCAAAATGGAACGAACTGGATATTTCTATACTGGTAATTTGTAGTTGAGATATAAGAATAATTAAATTCTACGATTTTGCCTTTTTTGTTATCCTTTAATATCACCAAATTTCGCTTATTTAAAAATAAAAGAATATTCTTTGATACTTTGGTATTTTTGTGAATATTTTATTTTTAAACAAAGAACGTAAAACTGTGCGTTACAAGTGACTTTATTTTTACGAACGGGTTAAATTTAGTCGAGGTAACAAGCAAATAAAATGTTTATATCAAATTTAAAAAACTTTTTAGACTCAACACCTCCCCAGACCACAATATCCTAAAAGGTAACAAGCATAATAATTGGTTGCCGCAGGTTTAAACGAGTCGCTCGATATACTATAATGGTTAGAAGTATTTAACGGCGAGATAAAATCTTAACAAAAGCGATTTGGTTAGCCGTCTTGTTTTGGAACTCACATACCACACATATGCATCTATACACCGATAGAGCATACTGATGCCCAGTAAAGATAGACCTCTTTTTCTTGAATAAATTTCTCTTTCATATAGGACGATCGATGAACTGTGAGAGGAGAGATGTGCCATTATAAAATGGTTGTTGTATAAATATATTGACCCCAACTTCGTGCCGCGAGTGTCGGTGCCTCGTCTATGATATGTAAATGATAATTGGTTCCCGAATAGAAAACGTTCTGTTTATGTTGCTAAGAATGTTCGGGGAGCAAGTGAGGATAATAATTTTAATACGCCCATACCGTACACTTCGACTGTAATTATGGGATAAGATTGTGTTAATATTTTTATTTGTTTGTTTATTAATACGAACATTACCGTAGTACAACATTTTTTTTAAGTAAATAAATATTCTATATATATATAATAAACAGGAAAAGGAAATTCTTTGTTAATTTGATGGGCCTGTTCATCTAATGGTTATTAAAGGTAATTAAGAGGTCGACGGTTCGATTCACCCAGGACAAATATTGTGTTAAGAGCAAGATAATTTGTAATGTATCTGAATATAATTTTTCTATTCAACTGGAAATCGGGACTTAATCGCGATAATATCTACAAGGTACACTTGGCAAGGTAGTGCAAGAGTCACAAATGCATTGACTTTTCTTTTTCGGGAACTGATCCCGAGACCTCAAGCACGGCAGTCGCATACGCTACCACTGCAGGAGTGAATCCTCTCCCGAAAATTAAAGGAAGAAGGGTCAGACTTTTGTTTTATGGACTAGATGCCGCCGATGCAATATGACCTATTACCGGTATTATGTGTAAAAGTTTTGCTAATATAGTATTGTCGCTTAAGATCAGAACCCTCGATTACATAATATAAAAAAAACTAATTATCGGTTCACAATAGTCACATAAGTCCCCATTAAATAAGTCACAAATGCCAATCTCGCGTTCTTTACTCCAGTCCACCCACCTTACGTTTGATAGTGAATGTTACCCCACTCGAATTATTCGGGATGTTTTTTTTTTCTTTTAAATGGACGATTTTATTTGCTTTTATTTAATTTACCATTTATTTAATCTGCCTCCGGCGCGATATGTGTTGTATGCTATGGTTTTATTTCGTTTGCACCTTTTGTGACAGGGCTCATTGAGGCTGAGGTGTCGGGATGTGTTCCCGGCTCGCGGCTCAGTTTACACGTACAACTCCGGCGCCTTTCATCGCACACAAAGCGTAATTGAATCCCACAGAATCCTACGTAGGCTGTAAGATTTAATAGGGCATTTAAACACTCGCATTGGCCATTGTGAGACGGTTTTGTATGCGATTATTCATCGCAAAACCACAACGCAGCTAGCTTTCCGCGAAAGCGCATTGCATGTGTTAGAGACCAAGTGCGGCATGAAATGTACCCACACGTGTGTTCAACATAAAGCTCTAAATACCGGTTCCATACACACTGTACAATGTTAAAACACACATAGTTTATATTGTCAACGTAACCGAGCTAAACTATTATTTTCTTGATGTAATTGTTAATAGTTTCAGTAATTTTCTTACACAAAAGACAGGAATTAATTTAAAGTGTAAAGTTGTGTGTTAGTCGTGTTGGCGTAAGAAGAACCCAAGCCTCGAGGCCTGTTCATAGTCAAATAAATTTAACTGAACGCCAGAGCACCTTGGTAGTGGTGTAACAACGAATAGGAACTAAACGTGTGGACTGGATGCCGCCGCTGTAACATGACCTACCGTTTTTGCGCGTAACAACTTTGCTGCTAGAGTATTGCAGCTAGGGATCAGAGTTCTCGTATAAATGGGCGCGTCAGTCAGCTCGTAAAATTGGAAATGGATCCTCGTAAATCGACGATATTGAGCCGAGTCGCAAATTGCTGCGCGTACGCGGCCGCGCATTCTGGTTCTTGATCAGACTGAGGGGTTAAGGCGCTTATATGAACTGTTCTTAGAAAAGCTCGTAAACTTTGATTTAATGAAACTATAAAATATTGTATAAAATTGCAACTATTTTCAAAGATCTTACATCTTTACTTTTTCTTTAAGTGAATTAATCGTTTTTAAACTAACCAAGAAGTAAATTAAATGAAGTAGAATATTAACATTAAAACCATATTGAAAAAGCGTGTTAAAAGTCATTGCGGCTCGTTACAAACTTGATTGAAGAAGATTTATTCGTGCTTATTAACTATAAGCACGAATAAATCTTCTTCAATCCAGTTTTAGGACAAAATTATTGTTTGTTACTTATTTCAAATAAATATCGTGATATAATATTTCTGACAGACATGTAACTTTATACAGTAGTATGAGGAAGCTTCTATGTGGGTGGTGTATAAATTAGCTTGTCATAAAATTTATAATATGAAATTACATAGCCAGTATACCTGTAAGGTTGTTTGGACTGAAAATCTATAAAATAATGAGGAAGGTTTGGACTACACATCAACTATAGAGTGGGGTATCATACATCGATCAGGTGGTATAGAGGGCCAACAATGGGCTGGCCATTGTGGACTGCTATCTAATCGTAATGAATATAAATTTTCAGATGACATTTACGATCGCTGCTCGGCGTGATACTGCATCAATATAAACGTGTTAGATACAAGTATAAGAAGTTTTAAACACGCACACATTGACTAAATTAAAACACACTTGTGTGTACCACTTTATCTATTTGTAACATCGCCAATGTAAAATATCCCATTGCCATTGAATTTATCAATAAACATCATTGAGAGTCAAGCATGTCGAATGCGCTTTCCTGATATTGCAACATCGTTTCACTAATTTAATTTTATCGCTTGTTTTGGATACTTACCAGCCCTTTGAAAAAAAAGTGTGAATGTTAAAAGTTATCGAAGCATTTTGTTGTGTTATAAGAAGGTACTGCCCCCCTAGCCAGGTTACAAGCGTTCTTCTTTCTGCAATCGTTAACGCATAAATTCTCGTGTGTCATTTGCTAATCTTAGATAAAGTAATCTGAGACAAAGTATTAACCAATGACACACGAGAATTTGCTTGCGACTTGGCTAGGGGGGCAGTACCTTCTTATAACAGAACAAAATGCTTCGATAACTTTTAACATTCATACTTTTTTATCAAAGTGGGAGCAAACGAGCAGACGGATTACCTAATGGAAATATCGACTGCCTTCACCCATGAAGCAAGTTGGGAAGGAGGTACTAATCCATGGTATAAATACCTACAAGGTTAACTTAAACATGGTGTTTTAGATCTAAAAATCAAATTTAGGCTCGCATTTATATTTTCATGAAAAATTTATAGATAAAATTATTAAAGTATCTATTGATTAATTACTTTATGGAATTTACTATCACTTAAATTTAAAAATTAATAGTAAATAAAGTAAATTTTCGTAGCGCTGACAGTCATTAGTGCAATATTTTTAAACGTTTCAATGCAGTGCACATAATTTTACGGGATAAGAGCGGCTAAATTTATCACAATGACATCGGACGGCGTATAATTTGCTATGCATGCGGTCCTCTATTATGCTCTTTGCCGATTCATTCACTATAATGAGGGCGGCAGACACTACCGGCTTTTTTCCACACATTCAAAGAACTCTGCTGTAATGCGTGAATTTACTAAAATCCAATGTCTTATTTTTGTTATATTTTTTTCACAAGAAATTAGTACATTTTTGTTCGTAAAAGTGCGGTTCTCTAAAAAGCTTTGTATAAGTATCTATAACAACTACGGAATACGCATAAAAAGCTATCTTTATCTGTTAGACTTTAAGTTATATAAAAATAACATTTTATTATTTAATAAGTAGTATTTCTACTGGAAAAATCCGTGTAATATGTTTACGTCCTTGAAAAGAACACTTCTCCGTTATTGCAACATTTTTTATTATTTCGGGGCTCTTTTAGTTGGTAGCGCGATGTTACTGACGAAGACTTAAGTTTGAATATCTATTTCAAACAATTGACTTATCTATTTTAGTTTTATCTTCATTTATACCACGCGTGAGTTTATTTAAACTTATTAAAAATCGATATTGAATTAAACTTTTAACATAAGGCGTGGTGTGAACGAACTGTGATCAACAAACGCGTCTCAAAAAACTAACTAAACAAATAAATTTATAACTTCATAAATATTCCGATTTAATAGAAAGGACAGTGTTAGGAAGTAATTAAATTAATTATTATATAAATAGGTTTCCACCGATATTTGCAAGGAACGATCTGTCAATCGAGCGAACTGCAAAACGATTTTCGACGCCGACGATTTCAAAACGCTCTAAAGATTTATTAATATGTAGTACCTATACTCTTTGCTCTGTAGCATGGTGCGTGGTGGTTTAATTTTCTTTAATTTACTACAGTTATTAATGATTTCATATATTGCGAATGTGGTACAGCTGAAATACTAAGTCATAATTTGTAAATCGCGGCAACTTTCAAGAGTTAATCGAAATGCAGCGCAAAGGGTGTAGGTAAGTTTTCTTAATTTTCTTCATAACTTTTTAAATATTTATCTATCTATGTGCTTAATGATTCGGTTAATTTGTTTTATGAGAAACAAGAAAACTATCTGAATACCATAAAAAGTAATCGTTTTTAATACACAGGTAAAGGTCCAAAAGCACCGACTTGACTATAAACTGTCGTTCCTTCAATAACAAATGTGATTTGGTAGTAAAAATTCTCAGCAATTCTTTACTACGAATAAAAATGTCATGACACATGTATATTAGAATGGATATGAAATAAGCGGCGCCACCCAATCAATGATTGAATGTGAATGAATCACCTGATATTATGTTTTAATAACTTACAAATACAGTCAGGTAACGGTTAAAAAGATAAGCAAGATTTTTAGAAAGTAGAAAGGAAGTGCTACAAGTAGCAAAAGATTAATATGTGTTGTGTGTTAAAGGCATCCTTTAGAATTGCCATTAAGTGATTCAGCCGTCTCTCAATGACAGATATTTCAGCTTTAATGGAAGTCAAAAATATCCAGAAATCCTAACGGCACTTTTAACACACATCGTATGTATCTAACAAAAAATTAACACGATACAGATGTGATTAATGTTGTTAAAATAGTGAACTATGCGTAATCATACGAATGTACACGAGAATAATATGTATAGAACATGCCAAACCGGGATCGAATGTTACCGTGCTATCAAACGAACAAAAAGTGACATTTTATTGACGTTGAAAGATCAGCTTATAATTACAGCATTCGTGCTGTCGTGTTTCGTTGGTGAGTGCGAGAGCGGAGGTCCAGAGAAGCACCACTAGGCTGCCATGGTGTGGGTCACCATGCTGCATGTTGCATTGTCTGCATTCGCAACGAGTATGGTGACAACCATTCTTGGATTCTGCTTATATTTTCCATTAGGCAGAGTAGTCAATTTGGCTCAAGCTCATACATAAAAAACCGGCAAAGTGGAGTCGGACTCGCTCACAAAGGGTTCGGTACCATTATCCACCATTATGGGAAACCCCTAAATATTGATTTTATTCTGTTTTTAGTATTTGTTAGTAGCAGCAACAGAAAAGAGTTTAATTTTTTACTTAATAATATGTTAACTGACTGAATTTGCAATATGCTAACTTTTACAATGTAATTTAAAAAATTAACAATAACCGACTTCAAGTTTCGACTTGCTGCCATCTTATTTGATGAATGAAATGAAATGAAATGTTGAGTTTGTGAAGTTAGGGTTGATAGAGTTAGGGCGTGTAGATTCAGAAGCTTGGCTCTACATGAGATCTGATACCTTTTTCACAGGGTAAGCCATATGCAGTCGTCTTGTCAAGATTTTACATGAAAATGTTTTTGGTGGGATGTTTTATATGTAAGCAGCAAGAGACAAACTTAATGTTTACGGTTTTCTTATTTCATAAATATTATAGAATTTAACATCTATAGATAAATCACTACATATTATAAAACAAAGTTTACGGCCGCGTCTGTATGTTCGCGATAAACTCAAAAGCTACTGCACGTATTCTCATGCGGTTTTCACTAATAAATAGAGTGATTCTTGAGGAAGGTTTACGTACATAACTTGTGTTCTATAAAACTGGTGGAAAGTGACGAAATTTACCGTGTTCCCGGTATTGGCACCATAAAGCCAATCCGCTAGCCAATAAGGTGGACACTTGACGTATGCCTTTCCATTAGGTTAGCGCGCAAGAAATACATCACAGCGAGCCTTAATCAAAGACGCGGAGAAACTGGTAAGATTAATACGTAGACAGAGGGGAGTAACATACAGAATTGGGAGTACGCTGTATGCTGGCCAAACGATAAATTAACACGGGACGGGAGTTCAGATAAATAATTTGCAACAATTTCGTATTATTAAAATTTAATAACGATTATTGTGCAGCTATTAAATAAGTTAAGAATTTAGTATTATGTACATTATCATGAACATTTTGTGTCTCTTTCTTGCAACAAAAATAAAAAGTAAATACGTTCTAATGCTACAAGCAGTTAAATAAGAAATACTATCTGAAGTGAATTAAAAGCTGAAGCAGAAGGTGTAAATACCGTTGTAACTTTGACTCGTGTTTAATTTATTTCTCGGTTTCGGTAATTTTGCAAAAAAAGTTGAAACTTTTCTAATAGCGAAGCAGATGAGACTCACAGAAGGGTTAATTAAAACGAATGGACGGTCATCCGCGAACAGAATGTCGAAGTTTAGCGGATCACCAATTTCAATGCTTTAATATTGTTACAAACTGCGCTCCGCGTTTCTTTAATTAAAATTAACGACGCAAAAGTTTGACAGTCAAACGAATTATTAGTACAGAACCCAACTTTTAATTAGTTCGCCTTCTTCCAGCAATACTTTCGTACATTTACTTGTCCAAGTAATTTAAATTAATTTGAATTCTTTATATATCATAAACGTTAGTGTAAAACACTTAAAGGACCGTGAGTAGTCAAAAATTTTAGTTATGTTGATATTTCACACGCTTATTATGTAGTCTCAATGTAAAGCTTATTTAATAATAATAAATTTACTACAAAGAAATCTTGTTCCAATTTACATAAAGATTAAAGTACTCAAAATTACAATAAAGAGAACAGTGAAAAACAAAATTATAACAACTTTAATCAAAGTCGTATTCACAACGCATATCAATACAAATTCAAACAAATTTCTAGTGTGCATTCAAATCGATTTGATAAGTTTGAAATTATAAATTTCACGGTGGGAACCTGCATACACAGATCCATGACAATATTTGACAGCTACTGATATTGAGCATTATCGAATCATGCATGTCTAAATAAAAAATCATTGACGAACACAATAGCTGTAAAAAACAATCTTAAGAGGATTGTAAACTTACAGTGATTTACGATTATTTTGTATACGGTGGAGCTGGTGCTTTTATGTTTATAATCATACGATAGAACAAATCAAATAACACCAATTATGGAATCGTATGCTTAAAATTTTCATAATGCGTGTATCATTACAAGTGCATGGGACCGCATATTCACACCTCGTGAAGCTCTGGGGAGTAAAACCGGCTGGATGGCTCGATACCGATCGAAGCCACTTTAAGATACCTTTTAATTTGATCACTCTCCACTTCGGCGCCTACGCTCAGCGACGTAAACAAATCGTGAGACGGGATCAATGAATATTAAGCAGCCTCCAAAATAATTTCCAGCACCATTCTGAGATAAAATAAATAATCCTCTCGAAATAAACTCGCTAAATGCAACACTGATTGCTTCATAAATTGTCAAAAAGTTACCGTGTACCAATGAGAGAAATTATTTGTTGATTTCGATGCAGTTAATTATTAACAGAAGGCAAATTGGCATAGAAAGATTTTTAGAGGGCAAGAATACCACTGGCAAAGTTTATTGCTAGATTTCGCCACAGTAACACAAACAAGTTTTAAGTTTTAAAATATATGATCACTGAATGGCTTTGCAATCATTATTTAGTGAAACATTAAGATGCCATTTTGTATAAGGCCCTCTTTGTGCATAATAGTAATTCAATCTCTTGATATTTAATTTTTGAAACAATTATAAACCAAACATAAGTTTACACTAATTGCAAGTTCTTTTTTTCTTTTATTGGCCTATTGAATCCATTGAGCGTTGATTGCATTTTTAATTGAAAGTAAGATTTTAAACCAGATAACGTAATATAATAATGATCACCAGCAGCAATCTTCGCTTAACACAAAAAATATGTGTATAAGTCGTTATTTTACAAACCGTTAATCTAAACGTACATTGAACTAGGCAAACACTCATGTTTCTTATTTCTCGATACCTCTATGTCTAAGATGATAGAGGTCTTTATAACCTTTTAAATCGACACTATGTTTAGATTTCAGATAACTTGATCAAGTTGAAGCAGAGTGATTCGCATCGCAACGCTTGTTAGTGTTGTTCTTAAATAGCGGTAAAATATTTATTAGTTTACTTTTATTATATTTCACTGACTCACCGGCAACAAACCGGCAAACGAAAGTCTTGATTATTTTTCGACCGCCATAAAGGTCTATATTACTCGGCGGGCTGTTTCACGATCAAATAATTTATAATAAAGTCCAGGAACCAAGTATGTTGCCATATACAGGCTGTGTCTAATAATTACGAGCTATCGTAAAGGTGTATTTACGGTGGTGTAACTTATTTTTATTGAGCACATTAAGGTGCACAACACTATTCTGAACAAACTAGGCCATAGTGTTGAACACGGCATGCAGTTTAAACCTTGTCTGTCGCTCGTCGGTACAGTGAGTACAGTACTACCAACATGTTAATTCATTAGATTTTGTTTTAAATATTAATTGTTACCGAAGTGGAGCAAGGCTACGCTTAATTTTATAGATATATTATTATAAGTATAATACAAAAATCTCAAAGCCACATAGAAATTTTGGCTACTATTATTCTCTATTAACTTAATATAAATAGAGACTGCCTTGGTGGCGCATCTGTGTTTGAGGTCTCGGGTTTGATTCCCGGGTCGGATCAAATATCAGTTTGATCTCCAAATATTTATTTCGCAGTTTAAGAGTTATATGTATAATGTTGCCATACTGCAGCTTTCTATTCGTATAAGAATTTTCAAAATCGGTTCAATAGATCCAGAGATTACCCCCTGCTATCTCACAAACTTTACTTCTTTATTATTTTAGTATAGATATATATTATGGCATGCTTCGTCACATAGCCAGGCTCGATCGGAGTGATATCGGATGACCGGATGACCGGCCTCACACAAAACCGTTGCGCAATTCGTTCTTTGCTTTTCACGAAGTGAGTGAGGTTACCGGAGTCCAAATCCTCTTCCTCCTCGTTTTGAGAGGTACAGGTGTCGTCCATCATCGACGGTTGTCTCTGAGACTCATAGATCGCTTGCTTGCTTACACCACAAAAAATAACAATAGTAAACTTGGAAATAAGTATGATATGTTTCTGACACAGCTCAAAGCATATTAAAGAATATTTTGTTTAATATGCAATATAGAAATATATTAACTTTTAAGTTAGCTATTGAAATGCTACGTAAAAGCACATATTCGAGAAGTTTTTTAAAAATAATTAAATGTTAAAATATGTTCGCCGTAAAATCGTGATTGGTTCCAAGTGAAACCTCGTTAGGTCGATCGTAAAAGTCGACAATAATTAGGCGGGCACAACCGCGAGAACCGATATGAGCTGATTACGAAAGAAATACAGTCTTACCGCGTTGATTTATTGTATACTGCAGCGTTTCATCGCTTCACCGTACTATACATCCTACGCCATATAAGGGTATCTGATGTATACTTACTAAAAAGCAATGCTTAACATTTTTGTCTACCTAACAGTGAAATTATTTTAGTGTTTTATATCTATAAAAAGCTTTGAATGTATTTATGGTTAAATGTATATAAGACAATTAACACACATTATACGATATAATAAAAGTATGAGTCTTATAACTAATATGTTTTATTAAATAATAGATTTATTCATTAGCATTGACAAGATGTAAAAGAGAGCTACAGATTATCTACTAAATTAAATTGTTGCAAGTGCTTGTCATCGTTACAGTGATTACAACAAACTCGGTATCAGCCGTCACAAACTCAAATTAGAATGCTGTGAATTCTCACTAATATGATAAACGATTCGTTCAAGAGAGCAATTACGCCAGGTTGTATCAGAAGTAAAGCAACAGCTACAGCTATTACGGTTACACCGTGAAATCCATAGACCATTAACACTTTACAATTTGCTACATACACGTCTGTATTAGAGGTTTTTAAAAAGTTTCTGTAGTTAACAATCTTATTTTTAAAATACTGTTTTGAAAATATCTACCGTTTAAAACTACCTCTAAAACACTATATCTCATCTTGCTTTGGAATTTTTAGTTCATCAGTAAAAAATAAACTAAAACAATTAGTTTTTTTTAAAGTTTATAGCAGCTGATGTCCAAGTAAAGTCTGGTCCAAATAAGAAATGAAACCTACTTTTATCAGGGGAGGCGCGACGCACGCGCTTGATCCCGAGGTCATGCATCGTATCAGTTGTTTCTAGGTCATTAACTCTCTAGTTACAATCCATCTTGTAAAGTTATGTTAGATACTAAGTAATCAAATCACACTAGTAGTACAGCTAGTCGCAGCAGTGGACCTAGTCAATGTTTAATTAAATGAAACATCAATCAATATCGATCATAAACATTAATATAAGGTGCTTACATAAGCCACATTTTAACCCCCGACGCAAGAAGAGGGGTGTTATAAGTTTGACGTGTCTGTCTGTCTGTCTGTCTGTCTGTGGCACCGTAGCTCGCAAACGGATGAAGCGATTTCAATATTGTTTTTTTTGTATGAAAGGTGAGTTACGTGCGAGTGTTCTTAGACATGTTTCATGAAAATCGGTTGAGTCGTTTCAAAGTTATGGGGGTGAAAGTGGGGAAGAATAATCGAATGTCTGCAAATATATCATCGAGTGGGGTCTCAAATGAAAGCGCATAACGTGTTTTTTACTTTTTAAAGGGAACTCAGGTTATTAGGTCGGGTTTTTTTTTTTAATTTTGAGTATTTATAGTTATATATGTATCATGGTTACTGAACCATAATGCATCTACTGAAACAATTATAAAGTCAAATATGGTTGGTCAAATACAATCCTACAGTCAGTAGTACAGTCTACTGCAAACACCTCTGCATTATATACATCTTACGTGTTGGAATAATATTTGGTATATTTATAAACAATAATGTTTGTAACTAGCTTCGCCACGCGGTGTTACCGGTTGATGTTGTTGTTGCTCCTTTACAACTACAACCGCGTGTAATACAGTTCAGTCATTTCACAAGCTTTTTATTAACTTGCAATGTATAGTATGCTTGTATGTTTGGGTGTAATCTTGCAACGCAATTTTGAAGCAGATATCTGCAACCGATTTTGCTGAAATTTTGCTAGCATAATTATGTATACAGCGTGACAATACAATACTATAATGACATGGAGCTGATCTGATGCTGGAGCTGAAAGGTGGCCATAGGAACTGTTGGATTTCGAACGTCATTATAATAGCAACATTTTGATTGTCACTTTTTTTTCTTGTTTTGACGTTTGAGGTTAAGTAAAAAGGACTTGAAAGACGCGCGTGGTGAACGGTCGACGATTGTTTTGAGAACCGTAAATTAATTGATATTAAGCTAATTGTATTGTCCATCGACCCGGTCTCTTTAGTGATAAACCGTTGTGTGTTAGGTCGTGGACTCGCGAGTTTTGTAGGCGCGTTCCGCGATAGCTGAAGCGAGTGAGTTGTAATTCGAATATCCGTGATAGCTGATACGAGTTTGTTGTAATTCGAATACCTTGGAAGTTGTACAGCACTTTAGGAGTTTATGATTGTGTGACTACGCAGAGAAGAACTACCCAAGAGATCTCTTGGAACGCCGAGAACACTGAAGCCACACAACTCCAGTAAGTGCTTGATGATTTTAGTTTAGATTAAGAACACGGTGAATCGCGCAAAGCTCATTCTTCTCGCCAATGAATTAGGTTAGTGATTGAATGTCCTATCTATGGGTCGTAAGACATCTCAAGTATCACAAAGTGATAGCTATCATTGGTGGGAAGAGTGAACAATTTAGTAGCAGAGCGTGGTTAACCTCTGGGCACTCCGCAGTGCACTCAGAAGGTAATATCTCGTTGTTAGGTAGGTAACTATACTGTTCCACTGTCCACATATCTTTGATTCCACTGATATAGCTATTTAGAATAGTATTTAAAACAATTTGTTAGCATAATGATTGAATGTAGGTAGTTCAAACATTTAATTATTGGATTAATGTAAAACTTATTTTACTAATTGTTTACTGGTTTGAACTATATTGTATACTTAATATTGATTGTTGGGACAGTTGGTCCAATATATTAACCCAATCACACATTTGATTATTGGTTGAATTGTGAAACTTAATATTAAATATTAATTGTTTGGGACAATTGGTCAAAGATATTGGTGTAATACAATTGGATTTTGCTAGCCCAAAGACAATATTACTAGAATAATATTGTTATATCATTCTAATATTGTTTAGTGAAGCTTAAATTCAATTATTTTTACTACCGCAGAGAGGGCCAAAGCAAATGTATGGACACATGGGTGCCTCAACACCTGTACAGGATGCCTGCCTGTATTGTAAACAGGATGGCCATAGTGTGGCCGCCTGCCTTAGATTTAGGGACCAGAGAGTCCAAGGGCGACGCCAGATCACCAAGCAACGTGGCTGGTGTTTTTTGTGTCTGGGTCCCCATTTAGCTAGGGATTGCGCTCGGTCCGCAATGTGTAAAATTTGTGGAGGCCGACATCTTGAGTTGCTCTGCATGAATAGGCCCGGCCAACATCATGCAGATGGACAGGGGACTCAGGGACGGATGGGGTCAAGTACACAGGGCCGGACTTGGAACCTGGGTCCACGGGACCAGGGCCCTCATAGGGAAGATGTTGGGGGCAATGTTCAGGCTAACATCGCGCGCGGTTCCCCGACCTATTGGCAGGCCAGTGGGTCAGCTGGAGCTGGCACGGGCGGGTGTGCGGATGCGCCCTCGAGTACGGAGCGGTTAGTTAGAACGCCGCCTCGGGTGTCATCGCGCTCGCCGCCGACCACTAGAACGCCGCCTCGGGTGTCATCGCGCTCGCCAAAGATGACGACATTTCGTCGATTTTCGCCGCCCATCATGGAACGCCCTCGGTTGGATCACCGCACCCCCCCTTTCCGTGGACAGCACCAAGTGGAGCGCCGCGACTGGAGGGGCACTTACGAGGGATCATGGGATCTCTACCACACTGATATGCCCGGTTGCTCGGGTTATAATGCGTGGGGCCCCGGGGGCTCCCGCTAGGAAATTGCAGCTCAATCAAATTTGGTCCCCAACCGGAGGCTATATAGTCTTGCCCACTGCCTCCGTGTGTGTTTGGGGTTTGAACTCGCGAAACCCCAGGTACGGTTGACGTGCTGACGTTTGAGGTTAGGTAAAAAGGACTTGAAAGACGCGCGTGGTGAACGGTCGACGATTGTTTTGAGAACCGTAAATTAATTGATATTAAGCTTATTGTATTGTCCATCGACCCGGTCTCTTTAGTGATAAACCGTTGTGTGTTAGGTCGTGGACTAGCGAGTTTTGTAGGCGCGTTCCGCGATAGCTGAAGCGAGTGAGTTGTAATTCGAATATCCGTGATAGCTGATACGAGTTTGTTGTAATTCGAATACCTTGGAAGTTGTACAGCACTTTAGGAGTTTATGATTGTGTGACGACGCAGAGAAGAACTACCCAAGAGATCTCTTGGAACGCCGAGAACACTGAAGCCACACAACTCCAGTAAGTGCTTGATGATTTTAGTTTAGATTAAGAACACGGTGAATCGCCGTAAAGCTCATTCTTCTCGATTCAATGAATTAGGTTAGTGATTGAATGTCCTATCTATGGGCCGTAAGACATCTCAAGTATCACAAAGTGATAGCTATCATTGGTGGGAAGAGTGAACAGGAACTCTATAAAGAAATGTCGCAACATCATCGAGTTTGGACTCGTTTGATTTGTCTCGAATAAAAATAGCCAAGTTACTCCTTAAAACGGATAATTTGAAATTACAAGCAGACACTTCATTATTATATTTATAGTATAGTATAAATGTTGTAAAAGATAGTGCGATGAAAATAGACGGAACAGACTAGTATCGTTGAACTTGCAAACCTTTAAGATATCAATTCATTCTTATTCACTGTTCTCCTTCCTAGTCATACATTTACAGTCTTAATATCCAATAACCATAATGTTACTTGATCGTGGAATGATCCTAAATGGAAAAACATATTAACGTGCCCAAGTTCTACGGAAGAGACACTACACCTCCCCCAACTACACTTTTCTGAGTGCATTGCCCGCGTCCTAGTTGGGAGGATCAGAACATGGGTTCATTAGACTGAACTGACAAGACTAGACTCAACTATGGTCAGAAGTGAACCAAAATTCCAAAATACACAAAATAGAGGTAGAGCCACGCTGATTTCAGCACGAACGGGCCGGCTCGACCGGGGCGGTACTACCCTCGCACAGAAAATCAACGTAAAATAACAGCGTTCGTGCTGTCGTGTTTCGTTGGTGAGTGCGAGACCGGAGGCCCAAATAGTCTAGTCAACAAGTTCCATACTTGTTAACTAGACTAAAAGATGCAGCAGCATCATTAGGCCGCCATGGTGTGGGTCGCCATACTTGTTTGCATTCGCAGTGAGTATGGTGACCGCCACTCTTGGATTCTGCTTATGCTTTCCATCAGGCAGAGTAGAGTCATTTTGGCGGGCCATACATAAAAAAAAATGCCTAAAAGTCACACACAAGTTCATGCTACGCAGTTACCTCATCAAAAAAAGTCTAGAGAGAAAAAAACTAAGAACGTAATTTGATAATCTGTTTGAAACTGAAACGCGAATGTACGCTTTATTACAAGATTGTATTTAATTTTATGTAAGGTTGACTTTTTTCAATAAAATATGCGGCTTCGTTTCAGTTTTACCGTGGGAGAGCCACGCTTCGGCATGAATGGGCCGGCTCGACCGGAGTGATACCACGGCCTCACAGGAAACCAGTGTGAAATAGTGCTTGCGCTATGTTTCACCGAGTGAGCGAGGGTACCGGAGGCCCATACCCCAATCCCTCCCCCATCCCCAAAGGCCGGTAACGCACTTGTGACGCTTTTGGTGTTGCGGGTGTCCATGGGCGGCGGTAATCGCTTACCATCAGGCGATACGTCTGCTCGTTTGCCGGCCTATTCCATTAAAAAAAAAAAGTTCCATACCAACATATTTAATTTTATAAGACGAGAAGTTGTAACGACCAGATGCATTCTTATCATTTCGAGTAAAACAGTGAGATATACTTAATAAAAAAAAGTTTAATACTAAGTCTGCCAAACAATACTCGAACGACGCCACGGGTGCCTATACAATATGCAAAACATTGGAATAAAATATGTATAAATTAACTAGAGACGTAAATCTAGTAAGTATTTAATAAAAATCATGTTTTATTATAGGTATAAATGTGTCTTAAATGTTTAATAGCGCCTCTTTTTTTCTTCGGCTACTGAAGAAGGTATGTACTAATTTTAGTGATACTTAAACATCAAACACAACATGAATGTGACATATACGACGTCTTTTTAAGATCCACCTACATGATTTAACTATAATGGTTCGAGACTACTCAAACAGCTTCAGTATATTATAGTGAAATCATTTGTAATCACTCTTCCATGTTTTCCATATTCAACAGTATATTTTTATTTTACATATTAAGCTATTGCATAGCTTTTATCGCAGGCTTTGAGGCCTTTGAGCGCGGCGACCAAATCAAGAAATTCCGTAACGTAAGGTAACGAAAATAAACCCTGACACCCGAAGCTCGCACGGATCGAGACGAGCTGCTCCGAACGACGAATATAATAAATAAATAATTATAATTGCATAAGTTGATGAAAAAAATGCTATGCAATAGCATTACCGCGGCAGTCCCCGAGTGCCACACGTCTTTTTTTGTTGTACCTTTTATTTCTAATAATTATTTTATTAATAGGTTTCCCATTCTGGATTGTTTAAAAGTTATATTTATACACCACTAGATGGCCCAGTGCACTTCGTATCACCTGCATTAATTTATCTATTTATATCTAATAGAGTCTTTTTACAAAAATATTTAAAAAGAAGCTAAATTACAAAAAAAGAAGTCAGATGAACTTTTGAACCTATCGTCCGTTTAAGGTTAGTATTTATTAGGGAATTTGTATTTTAAGGAAACTTGATATCTCGGTTATCTAGGTAATATAGAACCAACAGATACATGTGTGGATCCTGTGTTATCCGTAAGCATAACTGTGTTAGAGGCAGTCTATGACCACAATCAATGCAACCCAGTAGAAACGTCAGGTGATTCAAATGATATGTATTTAATACTCACCATTCGCTTTTATTCTCTTGAAATCTCTTGAACATAATATAATATAATTATGTTAATAGGATGAGACAGAGAGATGTTAAGGAGCTAATTATTATCTTATAACTATAAATTCCAAATTTAAAAAACCCCCTACGCAGCATCAGGTCGAAGTTATCAATTAATTGCCATTTAACGATTATACTGGCACGACAAACACTTAATCGAGTAATCATACGCCAAAAATGCCTTACATCATTTTGATAAAGAGCTGATACTCTTACACTGCTGGACCGATATAAACCAAACATAGCTAAAAACCACCGCAAGGAAACTGGCGTTCAAATAAAAAAACCGCATCGAAATCGGTCTATCCGTTTGAGAGCTACGATGCCACAGACAGACACACACAAACAGACAGACATTGACGTCAAACTTATAACACCCCTCTTTTTGGTCGGGGGTTAAAAAATAAAATGTACGTATGCGTATTTATTAACCTACAGTTGTGCAAACTCTTGACTTGAAAGATAATAACGAATACCGCACTTAATAGATAAATGGTAGAAAGCTAAACGTGAAGACGTTTCTTTAGAGAGACAGCTAGTCGACTGCTGGGTACGAACTAATCGAGTCAGTAACAGTATTATGTCATTAAAACTGCATCATCCGATCGTCCACTCGACTAACTGGATCGCCAAGACGTGGCGCATAAACTAGGCACTCCAAGATATCGTGTACAGTTAAATGGATAACTATATTTTATAAAAATAAAATTTTCGATAAACTTAGGTAATCTAGATTTTTTTTATCTGTTTGAAGACAGCGTGTGACTGTTGCGTGGCATGCCTTTCCCATTACCGCTTGCGTTCCAAGCAAAACCCACAATTGAGAATTAAAATTCCGTTGAGAAAATTTACGAGATAGGTTACATTCTTTAAACAAATAAAGAATTTCTGTCTCAGAGCACAACCAGAAATCAAAGGTTAGTTTAAATTTATATTTTTAAAATGCAATACTATTGAATATTGATAAAGCTAATCAGCGTTCACTTAAGCCATACCTACGTTCTTATTTTCATCTGCAATTAGTAAAAGTAATATAAGTAAATTATTATTAATATAAATATTCTCAAGGTAGTAGAGCCACGCTGATTTCAGCACGAACGGGCCGGCTCGACCGGGGCGGTACTACGCACAGAAGATCAACGTAAAATGACAGCGATTGTGCTGTCGTGTTTCGTTGGTGAGTGCGAGACCGGAGGCCCAATGATGCATAAGCATCACGAGGCCGCCAAGGTGTGGGTCACCAATAGTCAATATGCTGCATTGTTGCCTTGCATTCGCAATGAGTATGGTGAACACCACTCTTGGATTCTACTTATGCTTGCCATCAGGCAGAGTAGAGTCATTTAGGCAGGCCCAAATATAAAAAAAAAAATCATTGACAACAGCTGTTCTTTAATTTCTTTTTAACTTCCTGTGTGCAATTTTACTTCGAATTAGCCACTTTTAGTAAATCATTACTCTGTAGCTCTTTATATTTAGTAAATTTATGGTTGAAGTGCTTCAGAGATATATTTCACCCAACAAAATAAATACGACATCCTTTGTAGCATTTTTTTTATGGATTAGGCGGGCAAACGAGCAGACGTATCGCCTGATGGTAAGCGATTACCGCCGCCCATGGACACCTGCAACACCAGAGGCGTCACAAGTGCGTTGCCGGCCTTTGGGAGATGGGGTAGATAGGGGAAGGGGTTGGGATATGGGCCTCCGGTATCCTCACTCACTCGGTGAAACACAGCGCAAGCACTATTTCACACCGGTTTTCTGTGAGGCTGTGGTATCACTCCGGTCGAGCCGGCCCATTCATGCCGAAGCGTGGCTCTCCCACGGTAGGGTTAACATTATTTTCCTTTCTTACAACAAACACTCCGTTAAGTGGTAACAAAGTCTTAAACTTGGAAAGCGTATCAAATTTCAATTTGCATAATAATGTAAAAGCACATACGCCAATAGAAGATGGCGCACGACCTAGTTTAACTAGATTAACTCAATATTACATGGCGTACCTACAATGCTACTTTTATAGGGTATTAGAATGTCTCGGTGCCATAATCAAAGACATAATTAAGAATTAAAGCTCTTTTCAAACTTGTCGCAATGAAGAGGAGGAACTGAGGAACTAATTTATCGTCGCTGAGTAATATTTTAACTGCAAATTGAAAATGTAAATAGGAATTCGTAGCAGATTAATCAATAATTTTAACAAGGGTGTAGTAGCTGTTTATAGACTATAACTTCCAGCTCTATAGATTTTTTTTATAAATTTAAAGATATACATAAAGGTGAGGTCTAACCGCTTAGCACCGCTAATATCGCCACGCTACTGCATTTATATTAAACAAATCTTTGACTAGTGTATCTTAAAGCACTAAAATATAATATAATTAATAATCTTTACGACCATTAGTTTTTCTCTACTGTAATATACATCTACTATTATTATAAAGCTGAAGAGTTTGTTTGTTTGTTTGAACGCGCTAATCTCAGGAACCGCTGGTCCGATTTGAAAAACGCTTTTAGTGTTGGATAGTACATTTATCGAGGAAGGCTATAGGCTATATATCATCACGCTAAGACCAATAGGAGCGGAGCATCAACGAAGAATGTTTCAAAAACGGGGGAAAATTATCACGCTATGGGCAATAGGAGACGCAAACGGGGTTGCTTGGGTCTGCTAGTGTATTATACATATGAATTTCCCAGTTGAATCACTCTATCTATTGCTGAAAACTGCAATTAAAATCCGTCGAGTAGTTTAAAAGATCTAAGCTAATAGACAGCATAATTAACTTAATTTTATACTATGTACAGATTAACAAGCCAACCCAAGACAATTTGTGTATTATATAGTTATAAATAATGAGTGTATAGAATAACACCAACATATGTATGAAAATCGTGAAAGTCAAAGTGAAGCGCGACAAGTTTGTGGTGCAAAAAATATTAGTGTCATGTCGGGAGGCGAAACGGGCTGCAGTTTTTGTGAAGCCGTCAAGGCTTGGTGTCGCGCGGCACGTCTGCCACTCAAGTACGAACCTCTCTAATTGGACGTCTACCTGTTGCTGTGCCTTAATGCTTTATTTTTAAACGACTACGTTTTGAGATGAATATTGCAACCAATTGTATCAATTGTCTTATACTCTAAAACTTCTGTCGGCTACTACATTTAAGATGCACTGCTCTGAGTGTTCGAAAATGTTTGTTTTATTTGTGACCTCTGATATCATTATTTGGAAAAAAGGTCAAGGACCAACTATGTCCATTTTTTTTCGAAAACACTGTACATACTTTTTCGACAGGTGACTCGACAAGCACAATTTTTTTTTTTTACTATGGGTCGTAGAAAAAGTAGGTGGCTTTCCTCACTAGTAACAAGTGAAGCATGTCTATTGCGTTTAGGGTTGCTAAGAGATGGTTGACAAAGAAATAATTTAACAAGGACATTACCGTTCTCATACATTTACGCACATTTTAGCCACGTGTCCTGGGACATATAGTAAATCAATTGGTTATATATAGACATAGTATCATTTGACAATAAAGAAATACATATTGTTGAAATGGATAAGAAAAGGAGATTGTTGAAGACCCTACTGGTTGTGCAGGGCGCGGCGGTCCGACGCGTACGACGATTCTCCACGCGCGCCTTCGTTTCACCGATCCGGCAGCCGCCGGAAACACAGCGACAAGTGCATAAAAACTTACTGACATTCATTCATAGTTTTTTCCAGTATCTTCGTAGAGAAACAAGTTCACGACGGCTAATTTGAACATCACGCAATTAAATTTTTAAGTCTCCTGTCATGTTTAAGCGTTAGTATTTTATTTCTGTCTCAAACTAGTTCAGTTGCTCAATTTATTTTGTACGAGTATCTTTCTAAATGACTCTTTTTTCTCGTTTACTGCAACATTTCTCATTTATAAGAATGTAATAAATGTTCGATATGAAATATTTTACACATATTTAAAAAAAAAATAACGTGGCAACGGATAAATCACATCTCCAGATTGACTGCCTCTGTGGCGCAGTGGTAGCGTATGCAACTGATGTGCTTGAGGTCTTGGGTTCGATTCCCGGGTCGGACCAAATGTTTGTATGATCTGCAAATATTTGTTTCGGAGTTTGGGTGTTTTTTATGTATAATATGTATTATTATATAGTATAGTATATTATATAGTATAGTATAGTATATATGTAATAGTATGTATTTATAAAAAAAAGTATATATGTATTTATATCAATTGTCTAGTACCCATGCCACAAGCTCTGCTTAGCTAGAGACTAGATTGCGTTGTGTGTAAGATGTCCATAATATTTATTTATCTAAATCACAACTTGGATTCTACTCATGCTCTACCTGAAATGACTTTAAAATGATTTAAAAATAAGAAAATATTTATTATTATTATTATTTCCCTCAGGCATAGTAGAGTCATTTTGGCAGCTAAAATAAACTATTATAATGAGCGGTTAGGAAATGAACCTCCTGAGTACGTTAACTCCAGGATCTACAGCGATGGGATCTTTAAGTTTTTAAAGGGCCGACAACGAGCCGTGGGAGAGCCACGCTTCGGCATGAATGGGCCGGCTCGACCGGAGTGATACCACGGACCAACAGAAAACCGGTGTAAAATAGTGCTCGCGCTGTGTTTCAGCGAGTGAATGAGGATACCGGAGGCCCATACCCCAACCCCTTCTCCTATCTCCCCAAAGGCCGGCAACGCAATTGTGACGCCTCTGGTGTTGCAGGTGTCTATGTGCGGCGGTAATCACATTTGGCGATACGTCTGCTCGTTTGCCCGCCTATTACATAAAAAAAAGAACATGCGAAGCCACTAGAGTTGCAAGCACTCTTAGGCTACGGTAACCGTCAAGTGAGGACTAATATTGTTTATCACGACACGGCAGGAATAGAAAACTAAACAGACCTAGTTTCGAAGAGAAGTGGCGGATGATTACACAACTGCTGCAGACTTACCCATTGATTTTCGTGCAAATCTTGTGATCGATACCTGGAGCCAATTAATTGTGAAACCTTATCTAGACTGTTATTGGCAATACGCTTTCGGTGATATTACCTGAAATTAAGAAAAGTACTTGTTAAGAATCTCATATTTTTACTTTAGTTCAATACTGACTAAATATTACGCGTTCACTTGAAAAAGTTGAGATATTTTTTCTCGTTTCAAAATATAATTTATTGATGAATTGTAATGCTTTAAAATTAAGAAACACATAATATTAGTGTGCAAACCTCTTTATTTATCTAATTTTTCTTTCAAAAAATATTGAATGTGTCCCTGCAAAAACCTAGCATATTATTTTTTTTTACAAAAAACTAACATAAGTACCTATAAGAATTTGCAAAATACAATTTATTATTCACAAATTATTTATAAATGAACTTCAAACGATGTGTTATTAATTTTGGAGTCACCTAGATAGGTATGATAGTTAACTCCTTTAAGTCTCAAAGCTAGAAATATCCTAATTTTGCAAAAAAAAAAATCCTTTTCCTAAAAAAGCCTACGTATTGTAAAGTGGTAGAATTATTGGACAATAACTTACAAAAATAATCGATTACTTCGTTTAGGCGTATACACAGTATTATGTTAGGTACAACTCTATTTTATGCGTAAAATAAATTGTCGGGTGTGTTCATTTGCGATTGATTCTTACTACGATTTACCTACTGCCAGTGGTTCAGTACGCTACTAGCGAGCCGTCGTCATTAAGATATTTGAAGTGTTAATTGTTAGTGTATATGTGACCCGAAATATTCGGTAAGTCTAACTTACATATTTGAATCTCTCGCCTTATTCCGTTCCAGGGCTATAAGCGTGCCTTATTTTTGTTAGTTAGTTTGAAAGTATATTTTATCTCAGATACCCGTATTTGCTTTTGCTGTTTAGTATTTGTTTTATGTGTATGATCATTTAAAATTGGACTTATGGGTTAGGACTTATAGAACGGGTTAGGGATAATGTCAAACTTGTCAACTCACATTACATAGAATGTAACTTCCCGAGAAGAGCGAGACACCCACCGTTTACCGTGTAACTGTGCAATATCTGTAAACGTGCAGCGAATGCCTAAACGGGTATTCGTTGCGCGTTTCGGCCTGTGTGTGAAACCTACTGAGGCCGCCTACCTTCTCCGCTTCAGGGTCCATCTCTACGGGTACGAGTTTCCACGGTACTAGTGGGAATAGTACGGAGCTTCTCCTATACTATTCATAGCAGACGGCGTGTTGCGTCTGCAGCCAGAGCGTCGGGGGACGTCACTGCGCCGCGTCACCGACGAAGGGCCAGACCCCTTAGCCCTCAGGAAGCCACTGGGAGCGCCGGCGGCCACAACAGGCACGTTTTCATATCGTACGCGGGACCAATTTTGTGAACTCTGAGACGAAATATCCACGATCCTGATATTATTAAGTTGCCGGAGCTCATTTTATCTTCAATTAAAATATTGTAAAGTATACCATCTTTCACTTATATAACCAGGCTAAAAGGCTACAGTATATATGTACGTTGTTTTATAGTTGTTCGAAACGGCAATAATAAAGAGGAATTGAGTCATCAGAAATATGAGTAGAAAAGGAAAAGTAATGAGGTTGAACACGTAATCTCATACTGCCCGATAAAGCCGAACGCATAAAACGGGCAGTAAAACAGTAATTAATGTAACCAACGTTCATTATACGCAAAGCTTGGTACTTGCAAACCGAACGAATGTAAACAATCATCCGATTAGTTGAACAGGTAGCGATGCAAACATTTTAATACCACTGCTGCATTCTCATAAAGCCTTGATTGAAAGTTTTATGAGTAGGAAGTGAAAACGTGAAGTGAAAACAACACTGGATCTTACAATATGGTCTAGCGCCAACATCAATATTTATCACAAACTTAATAACACATTAGCATCCTAGGATTTTTTACATCCAAATATTTGGTTGGTATACATCTAGTTACTAAATCAATGTTTTTTGAAAACGACAAACACTAAATAACATTTATAAAGCACAATGACAGGTTTGTATGGTACTTTTGTAACACCTTGTGTATCTCATAGTAGGTTTTTTTTTTGTATTTATTTGGTTGCTAACATACCAAACAATAGCATTTTAAATTCCTAGATTTTTAGAACATTGTGTTAATAACGCCTTGTGCGCACTAGCTTCGCGCGGAGAGGCAATCTGGACGACAGTACTGCCCGCAGAAGGGAACGTGCGCGACACGAACCTGGGTAATGACGTTGTCAACGTGGGGCATCATGGAGAGGGTGCGGTCTGTGGTCACGCCGAGGTATGTCACCGTCTTGGACCACTCGATATTTCGCCCCATGAGCTTCTATGATGTCACTGTCAAAGTCCCAGTGGATATCGCCTGAGTCTTGGCCACGTTGACCGTCAGTCTCCATTCCTTCAGCCAGCTGGGAAGTGCGTCTAGGGTATGCTGCATCTTGGCAACTGCGTTAGCGCCGTTTTTTGACGTAGTGATGTACGCCGCGTTGTCAGCGTACAGTGCAAGCTGCATGCCGTCGGTGACGGGGACGTCGTCTGTGTACCAAGAGTAGCACACTGAAGACAGGCAACATCCCTGTGGCACACCGGCGCAGACGAGTCGCTGTATAGCAGACCTGCGTGCCAGACGCGATCGAACGCCTTCTCCACATCGAGAAAGACTGCAACAAGCCGCTCGCGCTTGTTCCGTTCAACTGCGATGTCGTGCAAGACCCTCGCACATAAGTGACGCAGGCGTTCATTGGTCATCCGGTCGGGACCGGGCGCTTTACTGAGAGGCGTTCGGCGAATCATCCGCTGAATGTGGCCAGGGGAGAAGATGATGGGGTCCTCAGTCGGGGCAATCGGCGGCTCAAAATATAGCTTCAACCTCTGCTATGTGTTGCAGTTGTGGGCAGGATTCGGGTGGAACTGCGCTTCCAGGAAATCGGCAAACCATCCATTACATAAAAATTCGTGCCACAGTTAGGCTTTCATTTTAGTTTTATTGATAGGCTTTTTATGTCTCTAAAAAAACATAACAGTTAATAAACCTTTATTTTCCTTCAAATAATGTTTAAAAATGTACAAAATACAACTTCTTGAACACAAACAACTTTTATTTTTAAATATATATTTGTGTCTATATATATTTTATTTGTGTACGGGCCTGCCAAAGTGGCTCTACTCTACCTAATGGAAAGCAAAAGCAGATCCAAGCGTGGTGGTCACCATACTCATCGCGAATTCAGACAATGCAACATGGTGACCCACACCATGGCAGCCTAGTGATTCATCTGCATCGTTGGGCTTCAGGTATCGCACTTACCAAAGAAACTGGACAGCACTAATGCTGTCATTTTAAGCTGATCTTTTGTGCAAGGGTAGTACCAGCCCGGTCGAGTCAGCCCGTTCGTGCTGAAATCAGCGTGGTTCTACTACCTTTAACCAGTTTTCGAACTACGATGTTATGATTGTTATTAATAATTATTTATTCAGATTTCAGGCAAAATTTTCAATATTACAAATGCAGTTTACTTTCAACTATAGTCAAATTTCATAGTGCAGTAGATACTAAGAGATTTTATCAATGTTTTATCAGAAATTCATTTGTCTTGTACCCAGTATGTATACCGTTAACAATTTTATATTATTTTAATAAATATGATTGAAAAATATAAACATCGAAACGGGCGCACACATTACACTAGGTGGTACATAAACTACGAAGCCGGGATCAAATTTTGTGAAATTTAATGTAAATGTAGAATTTTCCCTGTGCCACTCGTACAATCAGTGTCGAGAGCTGACATTTGCATATGCTGAAATTTCGGAATAGCTTCCGCGAAGCTTAACCGAGTTCAAAACTCAGCTAGCATACGAAGTAAGGAAATGTTTGGTGCAATGTGGCAAGATGGTATCCTCAAGTCTGATATAAGAGCAGCTCGTTGGAATCTAATATTAAACGCGTAGTACATTCTTAAAATGCTTGCACAGTACAAAACTACTACAACATGTGAGTCAAGGATCGGCACGGCATTGGTAAGGTTAGGATAAATTAAAATTATAATTTATCTAATAGCTTATTTTTGCAGTTCTGCCCGCGTATATATATTTGTTACCGCAGTAATAATTTCAACTGATATAACTTTTTTATTAGT
Organism: Diaphora mendica; assembly: GCA_949125395.1. NCBI lineage: Eukaryota > Metazoa > Arthropoda > Insecta > Lepidoptera > Erebidae > Diaphora > Diaphora mendica. Next base: position 28,958,652 of record OX421311.1, read on the forward strand.
CAACCGATAGAAAAAATACCTACACACTTGTTATGTAGGTTGTTAGGTAAGGTTTCCTACAATACATAAGAGAAAACCGCAAAGAAATCGATAGCCAAATCGATTGAGTCGCCTATGACATTACAAACAAACAAAGAATTTTTGCTTTGAGTTCTGTTACTTTAAAAAAGTATCCTTTTATTACTTTTTTCTATAATATATTTAATGTACAGATGTACTTTTATTATATGTATAGATAAAACTGATAGTTGTTATAGTTAATCAACATGAACATAACCATGTTATACCTACAACAATTGAAAAAAAAACATAATAGAACCAGTGAATAGTGTTTTATGCAATAAAATTATGTCACTTAAAAATGTATAATTCAAATTAGCACTGGCGTTCACAAACACGATTCAATACCAACTCATTGTCTTGTCACAATGAGTTGATTTTACTGTACCGCTATATTTATCTGCAGCCTTAATAAGATGTCGGCGTGGCAAATATGAAGTGCAAGCCGAATACAGGAACGGATCTAGTTAACGGGTTTCAACCACTGGCTATATCCTACGAGGCGTTCCAACTGATTGGTATGCCTCGCAGACAACGGGTTTCGAGAAAGCAATCACAATGTATGAGTTTTAGTGCGAGGTTGATCTAGTTCATAATTTTATATTTTATTTTAATATTAAACCGCCTCGGTGGAGAAGTGGTAACGTATGAAACTGCTGTGCTTAAGGTCTTGGGTTCGATTCCCGGGTCGGACCAAATGTTTTTATGATCTACAAATATTTGTTTCGGAGCTTAGGTGTTTTCAATGTATAATATGTATGTATGTATTTCCAAAAAAAAGTATACAGGTATGTACACACATCAAAAGTGTCTAGGGATCAAGCATTTTTATGCGGATTTCTTGAGATTGAGATGTGGCTTTGCTCAGTCGCCAGACTTGAACCCGATTGAGCATGCATGGGATATGCTACAGAGAAGAGCTCTGCCGAATATGGAGGGTATCCAGTCGCAAGAAGACCTTTTTTTGTTGTTGCAACGAACATGGGCGGCCATTCCACAGCGTGATTTGGATGAACTCATTTTGAGTATGCCAAACCGATTCTTGTGTTGTTAGTGTTCGCGGTAGAAACACGGATTATTAATTGTTTAAGTTACCTAATAAAATTTTAAAGAAAACTGTTATTTCAGTCTTTTTTTCGAACTTTAATGTTAGTGGTTCAAATGTCAAAAATCCCTTTATTAGGAAAATGGCAAATTTCTTTATTAATGCAAAGGTGACTTGGTTTATCGTTACTGTGACAAACGAAAACACTTTATGGTTATAGAATTTTTATTTTTCTCAAAAGAAATTAACAACAAATTTCACTTAATGAGAACATTTAACAAAAAAGCAATATTTACATAGTAGTGAGCTTAATGATATTTTTTATAAATATAGGTATATAGTACTCGTAATGCGTGCTATAAACCTGTTAGGTAATAAGTAAGCATTAGTACACACCCACATCATCATGTCTTATACCTTCACACACTACGTCCCAAAAATAGTAATAATCTGATACTAGAAGACATCACACTCAATTAGGACCCACAAGCAAATTAACACTTTATATTCGAAAGTAAATAATACTGTTTTACGATCATGATTACAGTAAGCAAGCTTAAATTGCATTCTAGTCTTTGAACTAATATATATTATTCCTCAATTATTCTAGTGATAAAATACTACTCAACAAACAATATCGAATATGGAAGGTAGCAACAATAGACTCACACGAATAATAAAAGTGTACGATGTAGGTAGAAATATGTAACCGTTACCAGGGCCGCATTTAGATCCTATCTAAAACGAACTGTTTAAGTTTTTTCTTAAAATATTAAAGCTTTCTGTCATTTTAATTTCGTTTGGCAGTTTATTGAACATTTGTGCCCCTTCAAATGTTATGTTTTTTTTACCGTAATTTGTACGCGGTTTTACTAGATAAATATTATTGGCATTACGTAGGGGTCGTAAACCTTGTTCTATATTTGTTTTAAATTCGAGATGACTTTGAATTTTTTTGTCTTTAATCTTCCTAATTAGAATACATGTATTATAGTAATATAGTTTTTTTAGGTTCATTAATTTGGTTTCCGAGTAAATTTTGTTTGTAGGTGTAAGAAAGTCATAATGAAATAAAATTTTTACTAGCTTATTTTGTACAGTTTGTACGCTGTCCAAAGTACATTTTGCTGCACTTCCCCAAATTTCTATGAGGTAATCTATATGCGGTTTGACAAGGGAATAATATATATTAATTCGAACCTTTCGCGGCAGACATCGCACGACGCCGTATAAGCGCCCGCAGAGTGACGACAACTTAGTTCTTATATTGTTTATGTGCGATTTCCATGTCAAGCCACTGTCCAATATTAGTCCCAAGTACTTTTCCTCGGCCGATTCTTTCAGTTGAATGTTATTTATGTATAGTTTAGGGTAGTTTTGTAATAGTTTGTTTTTTGCTTTAAATATTACATAGCTTGTTTTTGAGATATTAATTGTGAGTAAGTTGTACTGAAACCATTCGTGTGTAACTTTTCCAGGTCATTTTGAGCTAATTTAATTATTTCATTAATGTCTGATCCATAATAAAATATACAGGTATCATCAGCGTACAGACTGATTTCCCTATTTAATGATATTTGACTGATATCATTGACATATATTAGAAATAGCAACGGTCCAATTATTTGATGAATCCTTAAAGAAAATTTTAATTAATATCAATCAGGAGAAAAGTTATTGCAAAAATATATGTTGATCCCTAGACACATATGTTGATCCCTAGACACATATGTTGATCCCTAGACACTTTTGATGTGTGTATTTATATAAGTTGTCTTCTACCCATAATACAAGCTCTGCTTAGTTTGGAACTAGATGGAGTTGTGTGTTAGATGTTCAAAATATTTAAAATACTTTACTCTTCTTTGCAATTGGATAAAATTTTAACAAAAAAAAACGACTTCAAAAACTGGACCAAATTGAAATGGGACCAAACGGGAAGCAGCTTTCAAATAAGAAAAAAAAGCATCAAAATCGGTTCACCCACCCAGTCGAAAGTTCTAAAGTAACAAACATAAAAAAATACAGTCGAATTGAGAACCTCCTCCTTTTTTTAAAGTCGGTTAAAAAGAAATACATTCCTACAACTAATAAATAAATCAGAAAGACCTGATTCGCTATCCTGAATGCCTAGAATCATTGAAAAAAAGGGTCGGTAAACTTTAATGTATCTAAATTATGATAAATTACCTGTAAGTTATTATAATTTATTATGATTTTCTTTGCTCGTAAATTTTTTGGCAGTTACACTTAGCTCTACTACTTATCCACACGCCGGGAAGACTAAGTGTAATTTTATTGAGACACTAGTTGTTGACCGCGGCTCCGCCCGCGTATATGTCGGTTATCGCAGGAAATAGTAGCCTATGTGTTATTCTGATGTATAAGCTATATAACTGTAAACTTTCATCTTAATCCGTTCAGTAGTTTTTGCGTGAAAGAGTGACAAACATCCATCCACCCATACTTACAAACTTTTGCGTTTTTATTATTAGTATAGACTAGTATAGACATCGAACTCCTAACAAAATATTGTACAATATCTTTGCGGACTAACAATCCAAAGGCGTTGGCATATTTTTAGGCCGAATATGAACATAACTTTTGATAATGATACCCAATAAAATATGTTATTACGAAATTTCTTACAAATAGAAATTGATAGACTACCTCATGGTCAGGGTAAAAGTGTTTTAGTCTTCATTCTGCAATTAAAATATCTCCGATCGAACAAAGAATAACGTACCATGTACTATGTATATACTAGCTGTTTGTGATTAATATTAAGCCCACGCTTCTATCTCACAATGTCAATGTGACTTTCGTGTGAAACGATCCATAGTTGAATTCGTTCTTATTGGGTATGGAGACGAAGACAAACAATGGATACTCTAAGTCTATTTAAATTTGAACGCGATCAGCATTAATATTTTTTTTTAATAAAGCACTACATTGCATGTTTAACTTACGGATTACTTTATCTACTTGTATTTACGAGTAAGTAAAAGAAAGAAAGAATAAATTTATAAGTCACACATAAACATGTAGAAGAGAAAAATAAGACATTTAACTTAATAACAAACAACCAATATACAAAACAAACAAAATATAAATTCTCAAAATTAAAAAAAACCCCCGACATAATAACCTGAATTCCCTTTAAAAAGTAAAAAACATGTTATGCGCTTTCATTTCAGACCCCACTCGATGATATTTTTGCAGACATTCGGTTACTCTTCCCCACTTTCACCCCCATAACTTTTAAACGTCTGAACCGATTTTCATGAAACATGTCTAAGAACACTCGCACATAACTCACCTTTCATACAAAAAAAAACTAAATTGAAATCGCTTCATCCGTTCGGGAGCTACGGTGCCACAGACAGACAGACACGTGAAACTTATAACACTCCTCTTTTTGGTCGGGGGTTAAAAAGCAGTGAAATGTCTAGCTGTGTGACCAAAAGGCCAACGCTCTGCTTATGCTGCGGTCCTGAAAGTGACCACAGCATTGATTTTCAGCTAAAGCCCAACATAACACCTGAAATATAATGATTCAGGTATTATTATTATTGAATTTATGAAGACAAACTCAAATAAAGGTATTAAATAACGTTGCACATAAATTAAAGATCAAATAATAATATTAGGATAGTGTTCAATTCTATTCTATGTGGAGAGGCCTATCAATACACAAGAAAAAATAACTAGGCACTCAATCAAAGATCGAGGATTTTCGTTGAAACCCTCATGGTGACGTGTATAAATAAACATTTCAAAGAATACAATGCATTAATATAAACGAGGTATTGAAGCTCTAATACTATTCATGAGTCATGAGTATGACGCAAGTAGATAAGTATACACGTTTGCGTCGATGTGGAGGAGAACATTGTGCGATTTATGCAACTCGCACTCCTTCGTGCGAACTTCAACTTGCAGTTGGTCAAATCCAATTAACAGCCCAACACACATTACACGTAAATGTGTTATCTCTTGCAATTAATAATACAATACATTGAAATTCATATACATCAATAATTACATCCATGTAAATATAAATAATTAGTGAAGTTTATTTGTGGCTAGCAGCACTAGTGCGTCTTTCTTGTAGGTGAATAATCATCTGTCAATATACATACAAAGTGATGCCCCAGCAAAAAAAAGTCATAACGCACGTAACGTAGATAAAATACATAAAACCCACTATTTAAAAAATACTTTTTAAATGAAAAATATGCTTAAAACTTATAATTGTGTAATTGTAAATGTAATTTATTTTTATTTTTTAAAGCCTTGCTATTTTATCTATACTATCTATACAAATATTAGAAAGCTGCAGAGTTTGTTTGTTTGTTTGAACGCGCTAATCTCAGGAACTAGTGGTCCGATTTGAAAAATTCTTTCAGTGTTGGATAGTCCATTTGTCGAGGAAGGCTATAGGCTATATTTTATTTTCAAAAAAATTTGGGATCCAAGGTGTGAAATCGAAAACCTATTTTTGCGTGCGCTGCAAAAGCTATTGAAAATAGAACAAAATAATGTATTACGGGTTTGTAGGTCCCATTAAGATCTATAAAAAAGTCCGCGAGAGCATTTATCTGTCTCGGTTTAGTCACAATAACCGCTTTAGTGTTCAAAAAAATATTGAATCGTGTGAAGAAAGAAACTATGTTAAATGTGTATCGTAATATTAATCCTTATAGACCAGTGTAGAAGTCGAATTCAAGTTTTATTTCGATTTTTTGCATTTTCTGAGAAGATTTACTATGGTAACATATAAATTTTTTTTCACCATCGGAAAGTAGAGATTTCAACGAACAGAAAACATACCAACTTTTTGAAAAAAGCTGATATTTTGACGGGTGAATTTTCGATTGAAAATTAGGATGCTTTTTCGATATTAATTCAATATAAGGTGAAAAATTTAATATTTCTAATCAAATAAATTACAGCGTATTTGGGACATAAAATGGTACGTTTTCACCAAATTTCGTGAAAAAAAAGAAAATTGTAAAAGCAAAAACTTGGTTTTTTGAATTTTTCACATAAATTTTGAGGTTATGTGATAAAAGTGTAAAAACAAAAGTTTACATCTTTTTATTACCTATAACTTTGCCATTTGACTTTTTTCCATAGGACTTAGTTTTGCCGGAAATCGAGAAAAACCGTTTTTTACCCTTAAAACCTCCCCCCATCCCCTTCCCGACCTCAGATCGCCCGTAAATTATTTTTCCTTTTATTTTTATAATATTCCCCTCCTTTTCTAATGGGTTTCATTCTACTTTTATTTTTTTTGGTTTTAAAACTTATCGACACTGGTCTATTATCCAAATTAAGCATTATATTATCAAGGGTATTTATGTAGAAGTAAAATACTTTTTGTTTCATCCCAATAGGACATTTCGTTTAAAGAAGTTATCACGAGTATAAGACGCTAAGAGTTGGTACCTAATAATGAGTTATTTGCCAAAGAGTTGTTATCAACATAATACCTAATATTAATCTTTATCCAAATAGATGTGTTGTTGATTATGAGTATTAGATCTTAGAAGAGTATAATAAATACATCTATACTTATACTAATATATAAAGCTGAAGAGTTTGTTTGTTTGAACGCGCTAATCTCAGGAACTACTGGTACAATATGAAAAATTCTTTCAGTGTTAGATAGCCCATTTATCGAGGAAGGCTATAGGATATATATCATCTCGCTAAGACCAATAGGAGCGGAGCACCAATGAAGAATGTTTCAAAAACGGGGAAAATTGACACGCTACGGGTAATAGGAGACGCAAACGAGGTTGCGTGGGTCAGCTAGTTAGTAATAAAATTCATAAATGACTAACCAACGACAAGTAGCTAGGTATCAATGACAAATACTTTTTTTGGTATTAAACTCATTTTTGGCAGTTAAGTGTTTTTATTTCATAAGTAATATACCTTCAAAATATAAAATAACATGACGTGTTTTACAGTCGATTCATTTAAATGAAACCATAATCAAAATATTTCATGTTCACTAATTTCTAATCGATTAAAAGCTCGCCGTGTTGGTTGGTTCTGTAACAGTTGAGTGGACGATGCACTTCCCACAAAGTAAAATAGTGAATAGTAAAAAAATCGTCGGGTTTCTGTCTGGTAGAATTGGGCGGAATGCCAGTCAATTGTGCGAGTTGAACAAGACAAAAAGTTAATTAAAACTGTTGACGGTGACAGTGCGAAGAGCCGCAGGTGGCTATGGGAAGCGCGGCCGTGCGCGTCGAGCTCGCACCGCGACCAATTGCCGCTAATTGTAGCGATGCCAACGAACGACGACCGACACAGCTTCTATTGACATTGTAAACCGAAATCGCTGTCCGACAAATTATTAAGATTATTACGACAACGATGATAATACAGCCAAGACTTATTTTATTAAAGATAACTTCAAAACATTAATGCATAGTGGTGGATAACCTAAAACATTTATAGTAAACTAAAGGGTAGTAATTTATTAGTAATATTTTCTTAAAAACGATTGGAATAACCAAAGAGTTGTGCTTCGTGAGACGCAAAGAATGAACTAAAACAGACAGACTGAGCTCTTACGAAACCCAAGACATGAATATTTTGTAGTCAAAAATACAATAGTTGTAACTTGTACTACATGCTTAAAAGAAATTTATTATAATCAACTAAACATAATCGAAAGGTCTTATAGGCCGCGTTTTCGCGCGGAGCAGCAGCGGAAGCGGAGCGGGAACGCTAACCCGTTTTCGAAACCAGCGGGCTAGGCAGCGGGTGCTAGAGCGGTTTAGTAATGTGTTATATATAAGAAAAAATACCTTGTAAAATATAGCTTGATACGGATGACAGATTTCACAAAAATGATAAGTGATTTCAAATTATTTTAGTGAAAACTATCATTGTTTGATAATATTTTGTTTAATTAGGATATCTACTTATGTAATCGCGTCATAAATAAGTATTTTCAATTTATTTTTATAAAATTGTACAACCCAAGCATTATATTCTTAAAAAAAATCTTGATTAGTCCTAATTGTAAACACAATAGTTTACGATATAATTGATAAATTTGGGGGATATTAGGTTACTATACTCAATCACTTATAGGAGATCACAGAAAGCACAATGAAAAAAAAAACAATCCAAGCGAACAAAATTACAAGTAAAAGAGATGAGTAATATGTTTTAATAGCAACAAATTAATAAAATATTAATAATTAAATAAACTTAAAAAAATTACAACATTGACAAAACTAAAAATCATTAATCACAGGCGATTACTATTTTATTCCATCCCTATATGACACCGCTACATTGATGCCTTAGACAAATACATAGACTTGCCATATGCGTACACCGGTAAAGGATAGAAACCAAGTACATGAAATATTAATGTTGCCAGGTTAAGGCCAATTCTCCCTTATTAACTCTGTTTACTGTTCCAAACGTTCAATAAATCTGGTCGCAATTTGGTCGGTTAATTACAACATTTTCACAATTTAGAAACTAGTTTGTATCACTTATTTTAAATTATTTCTGCATATTAACACACAACAATTGATGCAATCAACCGTAGTTAATATTAATAAAAAAAGTAAAAACTAAAACCCAACTACGACGACTTGAAAAACCCTAGTCACACGTTGTTAAAGTGTTATAGTGCGTTTCTATGTAACGTGTGACTACGGCTTTTCAAACTTGTTTTATACTTTTTCAGCGTCGTTTTTTGTCGTAGTTGCGTTTTAGTTTTTACTTTTTTTTATTTAAAATGTTTAGGTGCCGTTATTAATATATAATATATGTATATATTTAAAATGTACAAGTAACGCCCTTTCCAATGATACCAAACACGGCATATTTATCTCAAATTTATTTTTTAATACAGTACTTTATGTCGGCTAGAGGGCGCCACATTAGATTCAGTGACACGTCATATAGCCTATAACCAGCGGACGATCAAGATGCTTCTAACGATACGTCATTTGTCCAGTTCTAATAAGTAGTTAAGGAGATATGAGGGAACAAATGAACATACATACATACATAGCCTGTCAAAATCATAACCCTCCTTTGGCTTTGCCGTAGTCGGGTAAAAATAATATTATGCCGATAAAACGCTAATTTTTATACTTACGTGTGAAAGTTATATTTTCATATTTACGTTCACTGCGGCTTTTGAAGCCAAAAACACAACACTGTACCATAGTTTGTGAAGTGTCTGGATTAAAAACAGTTAAATACACTTGAATTCACACAGTAATTCCGTCAAAAACGTGATTTTCACTTTTGATACAAGTCCTACTTTGAACACTGTTTGGCACGTATGTTTATGTACCATACAAAAAAGCGATACCGTGTTTAGGATAAAGCGTGTCAAGTCTATGTAATACTATGTCTAAGATTGATGTGCCCGCTCGTATGCCACTCGTCGCCCAATCCCCGCTCCGCCGTGTTCGTAAACACTCCCATAACAGCCTATACATTAGTACGTGCCGCTGCCCGCTCCGCTCCCGCTGAGTTTGTGTACGCGGCCTAAAGGTCTTAAAAAACTCACATCTCATTTTTTTTTTTGTTCTTACCCTAAACAAGCACCTGTTTACTATAGGTGCAACAGACAGCCCTCTGTGCAGGTGATGTATGGAAGCAGAAGAAACGCCGCAGCACGTTCTCACAGAATGTAGAAGTGTGGCAGATCAACGGGCAGACATCCGATAGGCATCAGAACATGACTCCCGGAAACATGTAGTGACCTGAAAACGCTGATAAGCTTCTGGGATGATCTAGGATGGTTGGAGTAAGAACATGACAAAACCCACGTACAATGGCTAAGTGCGGAGACAGCCCGGGAAAACAAAACATAACTTTTTTGATGACTTACAATCAGTGTATTGTGTCTGTATAAAAATCAAAAGACTTCAATAATTATCTATAATATTAATCAGCGTTATCCATTGATTCCAGATCATCCTAAACAAATTATTATCTTCCAACTGAGACTTTCTTACTTACTCGATAGATTATTATGTTTGGTAACATCTCGCAGATGGGTTACATTATTTCGCAATTCACCAAAAACCACATACCTATCTTTGTTGTTGTTTTGGTATTGTTGCAGCACAATTTACTACTTTAATTTAGATTTTTAATGGAGTTGATAAAGTTAGCACCTATTGATAAATATTTTTTTTCTTTTTCAGATTAAAGTAATCCCACCAAAAACATTTTCATGTAAAATGTTGCCAAGACGACTGCATATGGCTTACCCTGTGAAAAAGATATCAGATCTCATGTAGTGCCAAGGTTCTGAATCTACACGCCCTAACTCTACAAACCCTAACTTCATAAACTCTACATCTCAGTAAAAATGTATGGCTTCGCCGTTTCGCTACCACACCATCACAAAGGGGACACGAACGCCGGGGGAACGCCTTTTGTATTTGCAAATATCTAGTTTCTGAAGTAATGTGCTATACGAATATTTAGTTTCTGAAGTGACGAAACAGCCAAGCCATACATTTTTACTGAGATATAGAGTTTATGAAGTTAGGGTTGGTAGAGTTAGGGCGTGTAGATTCAGAACCTTGGCACTACATGAGATCTGATATCTTTTTCACAGGGTAAGCCATATGCAGTCGTCTTGGCAACATTTTACATGAAAATGTTTTTGGTGGGATTTCATTTCTTTTTGTAAGTTGCTTAAGGCAGTTTTTTTTTCTTTTTTTGGGCTGCATTTCTTGTACATCTTCTTTCTTATTTTGAAAAAGTAAGTGTACCAAAAATAAAACCTCTAGCATAAACATTTGTGAAAGTCTCATACAAACTTTCACCCCCCAAATTTGGGGGTTGGGGGACAAAAGTAACAGGTTTATGAATTTTTTTGTTGTTTGTATACTAAACTTAGTTTACATACCAAATTTCAGCTTTCTAGCACTTCAGGCAGTACCCTAACAGTTTTGATGATCATCAGTGTGTCAGTAACGAAATCGGTGTTTTTTAGGTATCAATGAAATCTAAAGTATCAGAAATATGCAATTGAAACTTTGTATGTTTCATTAGTCTATTGATCACATCATATCCTGAGAATTTGAACAATCTGGTATTTATTTATTTATTTATTAAAAACTTTATGCACATTTGTACATTGGCGGACTTAATGCCCAAGGCATTCTCTTCCAGTCAACCTTAGGGTGGTGTAGAAATCTAGTAAGGTAGGTGGTGCACAGAGGTTACATGATCAATAAAAACAAACAAAACACATAAAAATAAACATAGACATGGTAAATACATAAATATTTATATAAATATACATACATACACGCATACACATTATATTCGTACACTATGACAGTCCGAGTCTAAGGTGAACCAATTATCGATTAGTAGTTCCTGCCGTTTCGCTAAGAAGGAGATCATGTACCTTCTTTTTGAAAGTAAAACGGTTTGTTGACATCCTGATTTCGAGTGGGAGAGCATTCCAGAGTAGTACCGCTTGGACAAAGAACGAAGAGTTCATGAAATCTGAATTGTGGGAGGGACATAAGAGGAGCAGATTATTTTCTGAACGAAGATTTCTGTCGTGATTCGAGGACAGATAACGGTAGTATTGAGCAAGATATGTAGGAGAAAATGGTGAGTTGAGAAATGAAAATAGGGAGGTAAGTGCTCGCTGATTGCGGCGCAGGCGGATGGGCAACCATTTTAGTTGGGAACGATAGGCTGACACATGGTCGTACTTCCTAAGATTAAAAATGTATCGAATGCAGTTATTGAGAAGGCGGTCAAGTTTATTGAGGAGATCTGCATTCAGGTCGAAATAACATACATCACCATAGTCAATTATTGGAATTATTAAGGATTGCATTAAAGTTGTTTTAGTGGTAGTTGGCAAGAAGTTTTTGAGACGATATAACGTTCGCATGTTTCCCGTTACCCTCTGGCTGACATAAGTAACTTGAGCTTGCCAATCAAGGGTCGAGTCGATGAGCAAGCCCAGGTCTTTAACTACGGGGCTGAACGGAATGACTGAGCCACTGAACACTATTGGTAAGATTGAAGCAGTATCGATTCTGCTTATCATGCGTTTGCTTCCTACTATTATCGCCTGGCATTTAGTTGGGTTAACCGACAAGCCAAATCTCGTCGACCATAACCTTATGGTCTCTAAGTCCCTGTTGACTTCTTCGATAGCTTGCGTTATGTCGTCCACTCTTGCCTGCGAATACACTTGCAGATCGTCAGCATACAGGTGATACGCACTCCGAAGTTGTTGAGTTATGAGGTTAATAAATATTGAAAATAAGAGAGGAGAGAGAATACCGCCTTGAGGGACGCCAGCGCGGAGGTCGCACCAACTCGATGTCGAGTCATCAACACGAACACACTGCTGTCGCCCCTGAAGATAAGTGGAGAACCATTCCAGTGCCTCGGAAGGTACCATAAGATATGTAAGGATAGATAGAAGGATTTCGTGACTGACGGTGTTGAAGGCATTTGAGAAGTCAACTAATACTAGTACTGTAACTTTAGTGTCTTCCATACCTTTCCTAATATCGCCAGTCACTTTAAGGAGAGCGGAAACTGTGCTGTGACCGGCCCTAAAGCCGGATTGCAGAGGGCTTAATAGCTGGTTTCTGTGAACAAAGTGTGAGAGTTGCTTGTGAACACAGGCCTCGAGTACCTTAGATAGAAAGGGAAGAATAGAGATAGGTCGAAAGTGTTCAGGATGTGTAGGATTATTTTTTTTTGGAAGAGGAATGATATAAGCCTTTCGCCACAGAGCGGGGAAAGTTCCGGAATCAAGAGATAAATTTATTATGTGTGTGATTGCCAGGAGAATGCAGTCAAGTATGGTGACAATCATACGACGGCTTATGCCATCATATCCTACGGCATTGGAGTGGACAGATAGAATAATCTTCTTGATATCCTCGGGAGGCACCGGAGAAAATTCGAAGGAGTTGGTAGTGGGACTGGTGAGACCAGATATGTATTCCAGCGTTTGACACTTAGTTAGAAGATCCAGAGAAGGCGTAGATGCGAAATAATCGTTGATGTCATTCAAACCAATTGTATTATTGAACACTTGGTGTTGTTTTTTACCAATACCTAATGACCCAAGAAATTTCCAGATACTGGAAGAGGAAGAAGACTCTATGTTTTGTAGAATATGTCGGCGTTTAGCGTTGCGTATCACCTGATTGCACCGATTCCTTGCAATTTTATAAAGATTCCAACTATCTTCGCTGCGATTTCTCTTGAACCGATGAAATGTCTGATCCCTTCGCTTCATAGCTGCACGGACCTCATCCGTCATCCAAGGCGCTGGGGCCCGTTTTAATTTAACTGCTCTAATGGGAGCGTGGACGTCATACAGATTAACAATGTTATCGTTGAAAATGATGATTTTGTTATCCACGTTTGTAGCAGCAGCCATATCTGTCCAGTCTATTGCATCAGCATCTGCGTGTAATTTTTCGACATTCATGCTTCGGAAACTGCGTATGTGTACAATTTTGGGAGGTGGTTTGGGAGGTTTCAGGATATAAGAGAGGAAGAGTAAGTCGTGATGGGAAAAGCCAGGAGCAGAGAGTTGACCGTGGGATGAGACAAGGTGTGGGGCAGAGATGAGGATTAGATCAAGCCAGGTATCCTGATGCTCAATGTTATGATGAGTGGCTTGAAGCGGTAGGACATGGAGGTTGGTTGCTTGGATGATGTGAAGTAGACTGCGTGTACGAGGAGAGTTTTGGGCTAGGAGGTTGGTATTAAAATCTCCCATGATGATGTGATGCGAATGTTCAGACCCTAAAGATTCCAGAACTGTTTCCAGACTGGAGAAGTAGCTAACAGTTGGGGGGCAGTAAACTACACCCAGAATGACGTTGACTCCCCTGACACAAACCTGTAGGAAGAGATATTCTGCGCTGGTAGATAGATTGGAAGAGGAAGCGGAGACAATTTTGTAAGGTAAGAAGCTGCGAAGGTAGATTGCAACGCCGCCACCTCTTTTATCTGAACGGTCATTACGAATAAGGGTAAAGCCAGGCAGAGTATATGAGGTGGAAGGTAGGTGGGGTTTGAGCCAGGTCTCCGAAATCAGGATGGCGTGAACGTTGTTGTCGGAGAAAGTCTCAGTTAAATCACTGAAATGGCTGGGAACACTTTGAGCGTTTATGTGACAAACATTAAAATAAGGACGCGATTGAGGAAGAAATATTTGTCGCACTTGATCACCCAGAGTCTCTACTATGGAACTGAAACTAACATCTTCAGAAGAGTCATCGGCAGAAAAAAACACATCAACATCATCGTCGCTCATAGGTGTACCTATTAAAAATAAAAGTATAGGACCGTACCGCTAAAATAAAATAGAAATGTAATGAGAATCTAAATGCAAACTAACCAGATCATATCTCTACACCACCCGCCAGCGGACACACATACAAAAATAATATATATTTTTTCCTTAATTTTTGGTGACATTGTGACATTTTTAAATAAGCATACAAAAAAAAATATAAACAATAGATCAAGAGAAAAAAGAAAGAAACAAAACAAACAAAAAACAACCAAAATGAAAACAGACATACTTTCACAAATAAATACTCACAATTACTACTAACCTAACACGTTCTGAGCGTATCGGAACGGAAAACAATAATACGTGATCGTGACAGGTGACATTAGATATATAGTTGTCAGTTGCGTTGATTGCAAAACATGAAGGTATTTATTGTAAACAAAGCAAAAGGTAATATTGAGTGTTTATGTTTGGAATAAAATAAAGTGTTACTATTAAACGATACTTTAAAGTAACTGTGAGGAAGTTAATTGTTAAAAATGGTGACGATAGCAGTATAATCAATGTCGCCGTGAGCTTTTAGTGTTCGTGCTCGAAGTTGCTTTGGGCGGTGATGTTGCCTTAGGGTATTTTGCTATGAGAGGTTCGAGCTCGTCTGGTGATGTTATCTTCTGGCGGCTTTTATCAGAGGGCCTGACGACTATGATGCCGTCCTGTGTCCAGCAGGCCGACATACCGAAGTGTTGCCTAGCCATGCTGAAAGCCGTCTGTCGAGTTCGAGTCAAAAACTCTCTTACCGTGAAGCCGGAACCCTTCAGCGTTGTCTTCGCCTTCCAAACAGCAGCACGGGTCTCCACGGCAGAGAACCAGACCAGCATTGGGCGACGACGTTCCTTGGAAGGAGTACCAATGCGATGACAGCTTCTGATGTTGGATGCTGTGACCTCCTTGAGACCCATCCGCTGGTTAAGGATATTCAACATGGTCTTCACACAATCCTCCTGGATAGCTTCAGGCACTCCGAGAACCACTAGTGCCTTACGTCTGTGGCGTGTCTCAATGACATCTACCATTTTGGCACACTCATTAATCTGCTTGCGCAGCAGACCCAGCATGGTGAACATAAGCTCCCTGAATGCTCTGAATTCCTCAGATACTCGAGCCACAGTTTCCTTCGAGTTCCCACCAGATTGCAGTTGTGCTTCTAGCTGAGCCATTCTCTTGGAGAAGCTCTCTTCTAAACTGCTCTGAGCCGTTTGAATATCATTGAGCTGCGACATTATGATTCAAAATACCACTTAAGAGTTCCTTTCTTCTTGATGAAATTATAAACTGTGTGAATGGCTGGCAGGTGGTTAAGAACTTAATTCAACATATGCGCAGTACAGTAACTGTAAGTATATGAAAACTATTCACTTATTTTATTTAATTAGCACTAATATAAGTATTAAATATTATATGGTATGTAATATATGTAAATATTGTATGGTATATGGTATATCGGGAACCAAAGTTATGAGGGTTCAAAAAAACGACGAAACGCTTCGAGAAAATGTAGGTAGTGCCCTTGCGCTTCGCTTGGCTCGTCTTGGCGGGGGCACGACCGTGCCCCCAGATTATTACAAATATAAATACATTATCACATCTTTAAAGCAGTAAGTAGTTAAACTTTAAGAAATTCTCATCACCAACTGCGTTATGATCATTTCATCGACGATTTTTATACACTGATTACGTGTACTGCAATGAAAAGACGATAAAAATACATTTTTAACATTTATGTATAATCGTGTATGATGGTGACGATGTCTGTGTGTCTGGGTGTCCATGCACACATCTTTCGACAAGACCATTAACGCGTCTGAGATCAATTGGCTTTCGAGCCGTGGGCGGACCGTTTCATTAACTATTATAATATAAAAGCAGTCCAACCTGATTAGTTCCTTGAACAGCCAATGCCTTTTGCGTTGTAATCGATATTGATATAAAATCTTTAAAGGGTAATACTATAGAGCTTTAATGTTATGGTTGTTTTTATTTATTTATATCCTAGTGAAAATGAATGGTATACCTATCACAAAGAACACCTAACACGGCCCTACCGAGAAATGTAAATCCAACACGATTTATAACATAAAGGCATGAATCCATAAAGTGGTATAAGACGACCCAAGATGACTAATGTATAGTCGATTCACAGAGAGTTGTATAATAGACGGGACACACGAATTACCCAGTAGCGGCCGCTTATCTGATGATAAATATTATACTCCATTCTTTTAGGCGAGACGGTCATTAATCGAGCGGTTGATATCGCGCGTATCGCCTTACGAGCCGCATTGTTGGTATAACAGTTGTTCCTATTTATCAAGACGCCAGTAATATTATTGTATCACACACAAATGACGTAGAATTTGTATTGGAAATAAACATTGAAATAATTTACCTGTAACACTTATGTAATAGGGGCTAAGCCTATTGTATAGCTGTCAATGTATATATATATATAATAGGTCTTTACCTATGAAATTGCCGTTTTGTATGCAATAAGTGAAAGTACTTATTTTTTCTATTTTTTTTATTTCTGTTATTCGAAGTAATCACCCATGCAATCGACGCATCTTTGCCAACGCATTGGCAGTTTATTGATGCCCTTCTTGTAAAAATCAGCTTGACGGGAGGCAACAAACTCTTTAAAGGCATTTTGTACTGCCTCTCGGGAATTGAATTTTTTACCCACAAAAAAGTTGTCTAAATTTTGGAAAAAGTAATAGTCGGTAGGTGCAAGGTCTGGTGAGTATGGCAGATGAGGGAGAGCTTCCAACCCCAGCTCTTGCAGCTTGGAGACTGTCTGTTGCGCAGTATGTGGTCGCGCGTTGTCGTGAAGGAGCAGTGGGGACGACCGATTGACCAAAGCTGGTTGCAGATGTGCAAGCTTCTCCATGATTCTCTCCAGGTCTTCACAGTACACATCTGTATTAATGCTCATGCCGTTTTGTAAAAAGCTGTGGTGAATCACACCCGCACTAGACCACCAAACAGTGACCATCACCTTTTTAGGGGTCATTCTTGGTTTAGGGCATTGCTTAGGTGCTGAACCAGGTTCTAATCAACTTGCTGAGACCTTGCACCTACCGACTATTACTTTTTCCAAAATTTAGACAACTTTTTAGTGGGTAAAAAATTCAATTCCCGAGAGGCAGTACAAAATGCCTTTGAAGAGTTTGTTGCCTCCCGTCCAGCTGATTTTTATAAGAAGGGCATCAATAAACTGCCAATGCGTTGGCAAAGATGCGTCGATTGCATGGGTGATTACTTCGAATAACAGAAATAAAAAAGTTTGAAAAAATAAGTACTTTCACTTATTGCGTACAAAACGGCAATTTCATAGGTAAAGACCTATTATTAAAAATATATTACACGCAGTGAAAGAACAAATGATCATTACAATATATTTACCCAGGGTGAGAATCGAACCTACGACCTTTAATAATTAGGAATGCTCACTAATAGACACAAGGGCTCAACGGTCGATTTATGAATAACAGAAGTTAGTAACTTTATTTCGCTAATATACTGTCAATTAAAGTACCTACCCAAAATGATAGTAAAACTAAATTGAGTTAAAATAATTTAGTCTATAAAAAAATCTCAATTATTCTTTATTAAATGAGTACCGCTATAATAGATACCAAGGCGCTTAGAAGCTTTAGTCCATATCAGACGTGTTATAGTCACGTAATCATCAAGGTTGAACTCATTTACATATAAATTACTTTCGTCGATGCGTAAATCCACGTGTTGCTAAACGAGAATAGAGATTAATATGGTAGGTGTCAGTGGAGACCGGGAGACAGACAACTTAAGCTGACATCCGTCAACGCCACTGGTCGTAATCGTGGGATCGAAGATCAATGCTAAGCCCAGCTTATTGAACTCTTCGACGGATTCGGATCAGTCTAACATGTTCAGAGTGTATCTTTCTAGTCTAAGCTAATAAACCAGTTATATTTTCAAAATTAATCCGTTTTAAGATCAGTTGGTATTCCTCACTATTTATTGCTTTCAATTTACACAAATTAAGGAAGGAATTTATAGATTTATTGTTACATCATAGGGTTATTTGTTTTAAAAATAACTTAATCGTTAAGCCTAAATTACATGATTTTTTAAAGGACTTTCCTTTAATTTTTGCTAAGAATATGGCGATGATTTTTTTGCCTATCTGTTAGATAAAAACTATTACATTTTAAACTTTTCTCTGTATTGAAAAAGTATTGAAGTATTTATTATGATCTTTAATCAAGACAAATGCTAAGGAGGCTGAGCCTTATGATAAGAGTTTATGCATTTACATATTACCTCAAATAACCTTCACGACCACAAGATGTTACAAAAAAGTAAAGTTTTGTGGCAAAGTTTTACGATGACTTCTGTATGCAATTTTGGTAGAACAAGATGATTAATGCATTTTATTATAATTTTACAGCATGTACATAACGTTAACTGCGATAGATATCTTATAATTTTAATCAAATATTTACGAGAAACTTAAATAATTAAAATAAAAAGTCACAAATCGCAAAAATATAGACAGCTGTAAGACAACACGGACAATATTAACTTAAACATTACTACGCTACTTTTCGCCAGTATCGTATAAGTTGTCGATACTTGTACGATACTGATGAAAAGTATCTGAGACTGGGTAGTACACGCATCTATAACCTGTGCTTAGTTAGAGAGCAGTATCGTACAAGTATCGACAACTTATACGATACTGGCGAAAAATAGCGTAGTTTATAGCATAGTTAGTGCGTATCGCGTGTTTACTTGGAACTACGCGCCTTTTTTCTGCTTCAACAAGAACAAGGCGGTGCGTTATCTACCTTTTTTATTTGATCTGAGTACCCAGGGTTCTGTCACCTAACGTTATACTACTAAGTACTAACTTTAGGGTTTTTGACAGTGCAAAATTGCATTATGCAATATTTATCACTAAAAATACTAAATCCATTCTCAATAGTAATTTATTTATTATAATTACAATATTTATAATGCTAAATTTATGTTCTCCTCCGGAACGGGTATGGTCTCTTTTGCTACTGCTACTGCAGTTTTCCATTTTTTTTTCCTTCATCTTATATAATACTTTGTAAATTTGCAATCAACTCTTTGCAATAATAAATAAACAAATAAAACTAATAAATATCTGAACAATAATGATGTTAGGTATAGACTATCTTAAAAAGTCTTAATTCACAATCGACAACGACTGTTATCAATTTATTATTACAGCCAATTTTCACAAATGAGTTGAATGATTAATGAAGGTGAGAATAGAGATTTAATCGATTTGTGTAGCCAGTATATAAAAAGTGAAAAGTAAAAAAAAGCGGCCAAGTGCGAGTCGGACTCGCCCATGAAGGGTTCCGCAGCAGCAAGTACCATAATATAATTTTTATTTTATTTTTATATTTGTGTTGATTGAATGAAAGGTAAATTGCAGTTTACGATTTATGACCTATTAAAAAAACTACTTACTAGATTTCGTTCAAACCAATTTTCGGTGGAAGAAGTTTACATGGTAATGTACATCATATATATTTTTTTGATTTATCATTTTCTTATTTTAGAAGTTACAGGGGGGGACACACATTTTACCTCTTTGGAAGTGTCTCTCGCGCAAACTATTCAGTTTAGAAAAAAATGATATTAGAAACCTCAATATCATTTTTGAAGATATATAGTTTGCAAAGAAATTAATATTATAGAGGCACCAAAATATTTTAAATAAAAAAAAGTAAAAACTAAAACCCTTACTAAGTTTAGTAGTAGTACATTACTAAGTTTCAAAAGCCGTAGTTCATGTACACACATCAATCAATCTTTTTTTGTTGTTGCAACGAACATGGGCGGCCATTCCACAGCGTGATTTGGATGAACTCATTTTGAGTATGCCAAACCGATGTTCTTGTGTTAGTGTTCGCGGTAGAAACACGGATTATTAATTGTTTAAGTTACCTAATAAAATTTTAAAGAAAACTGTTATTTCAGTCTTTTTTTCGAACTTTAATGTTAGTGGTTCAAATGTCAAAAATCCTTTTATTAGGAAAATGGCAAATTTCTTTATTAATGCAAAGGTGACTTGGTTTATCGTGACTGTGACAAACGAAAACACTTTATTTGATGAATCCTTAAAGAAAATTTTAATTAATATCAATCAGGAGAAAAGTTATTGCAAAAATATATGTTGATCCCTAGACACATATGTTGATCCCTAGACACTTTTGATGTGTGTAGTTTAATGTACCATAGTCCATAACACTTTAACAACGCGTGACTACGGCTTTTGAAACTTGTTTCATATTTTTTCAGAGTCGTTTTTTGCCGTAGTTGGGTTTTAGTTTTTACTTTTTTTTATTTAAAATATTTTGGTGCCTCTATAATATTAATTTCTTTGCAAACTATATTTTAAAAAGGTACCATAGAAATATCACAATTATCGAATAAATACGGATAAAGTCACGAAAAAATGCTAATACTATATATATTTTTGAAATGTACAAGTAACGCCCTATCCAAGGATACCATACACGGCATATTTATCTCAAATTTATTTTTTAATACAGTACTTTATGTCAGCTAGAGGGTGCCACATTAGATTCAGTGACACGTCATATAGCCTATAACCAGCGGACGATCAGGACGCTTCTAACGATACCTCATTTGTCCAGTTCTAATAAGTAGTTAAGGAGCTACGAGGGAACAGATGAACATACAAACATACATACATAGCCTGTCAAAATCATAACCCTCCTTTGGCTTTGCCGTAGTCGGGTAAAAATTGGCGGAAAGTATGCCACGAAGATGCCAAGCGATTTTTGATAATAATGAAGATAGGACTCCGTATTAATATAAAGCATCAAATAGCAATAAAATACTTCGTTGATCGTTTGATATATCTAAAGTTTTCATAAAATTTTGCCGGTCACGCTCTTTTCGTACATATCTTAGCTACGCTCGCCATCATATTGGAAAAATGACAGCTTTTGGCAGTTTTTAGCGATATCTCCTTTCCGACTCATTCCACGATAGAAATATCAAGTACAAAATGAAACGAGAGCAATGTTCCCACAATTTATGTTCCTAAAACTATTTCGTAAAATTAATAGTTTCGGCCTACGGCCACTGTCAAGTCTAATTCAACATGAATTTTCGCTGAATGACTCTTTCCACACCATCTTAAGAGAGTAAGCAAAGCATACTATTATTAATATTATCTAAATTAATATATACATGTTTTTCATCACCATTCATTGTTTTTCAAGCCCTTTCATTTGATACCTATTATGAAATAGTTGTCAAAAATATTTAAGCCGCCATTTCGCAATGGCAGCCATCTTGGATTTACAATATCACAGAATATATTTTAATTGTATTGTCATTATACCTAAGGGTGAGTACCATATCAGATCAATCTGTCAACAGAATAGGGTTCAAATTTCAATTACTAGATTTGACTCAAACAAATAAGTAAATAAATTAAGAAATAGGGTAAGTTTAATCTATTTTTCTCCATTTTATTTTAATGCTATTTAACTAACACACGTTACAGTTGATGAGGGCAGCTTCTTGGTTGAACGCGCTAATGTCAGACTTCCATGGATGAAGTCAGTGTCCTGAAGTGGACGTCTTTTAAATGGGCTAAGGCTATAGGCTAAGATGATGATGATAATTAATATACATACTTTTTAACTGCTTTTGTTGTACTATTTTACTTTGTGTATACAACAAAGATAAATAAATAAAAAATAAATAATTACAGTAATAAATAAATGATCTATGCAGTTTGAAAATAAGATATTTTCTCCAAACAATATAGCAAAAAAAGGCATAGGTTGAGTTAACTATGATGCGCCAGGATTGGCGCCGAGCATGGCAAGTCGTCGCATTGACTCTTAATGAGCAACATCTGCGAATCAATAAGGTTGGTGCGCGTTTTATTAAGCGTCGCTATAAATTTGCATCGTCAAACAACGGCCGCGGCTGCGAGGCACGTTCAACAAATAGAATAAATACGTAGAGGCTCCTCGTTTCCTCGGTAGCCAGTCGAGCAGCGTTCCTCCCGCACCCCAACTACAAACATAATTTGGACCTATTTATGTGATGCTATTGCCTGAGCACCGCCGCCCCTTTACAATTACCTTTAACTACTATTGTTTGATCATGTTTCTGTGGATTTTTAGGGTTCCGTGTCAAAGACAAAAAACGGAACCCTTAGAGATTCGTCATGTCTGTCTGTTCGTCTGTCTGTCTGTCCGTCCATATGTCACAGCCACTTTTTTCCGAAACTATAAGAGTTATATTGTTGAAACTTGGTAGGTAGATGTATTCTGTGAACCGCATTAAGATTTTTACACAAAAATAGAAAAAATACAATAAATTTTGGGGGTCCCCATACTTAGAACTGAAACTCAAAAATTTTTTTTCATCAAACACTTACGTGTGGGGTTTGGTATCTATGGATATATCTTCAAAAATGATATTTGCAAAGAAATTAATATTATAGAGGCACTAAAATATTTTAAATAAAAAAAGTAAAAACTAAAACCCTTACTAAGTTTAGTAGTAGTACATTACTAAGTTTCAAAAGCCGTAGTCCATGTAGTTTAATGTACCATAGTCCATAACACTTTAACATCGCGTGACTACGGCTTTTGAAACTTGTTTCATACTTTTTCAGAGTCGTTTTTTGTCGTAGTTGGGTTTTAGTTTTTACTTTTTTTTCAACATAGCTTTACGAGTAAGGTCAACGACGACGGTCAATTCATTTTTTTCTTAGTTTATCCACGCCCAAACATTTTCAATTGAATTGGCATCAGAGGACTGTGAGGGCCAGTCTAACACGATAATACCATGGTCTGCTGTCCAAGTGGTGCAGTGCCGACTTCGGTGTTTAGGATCATTCTCCTCTTACAGAATCCAGAAATCATTTTGGTGTAGAAACGTCTTCTTAGCGGACGGCAATAATGCTTTTTCGAAAATTTTCGTCATCTTCTCAGCATCCAAAGTCCCGGTAAACAAGTGCACGTTTCCGAAACCCATTTTTGAGAAGCATCCCCAAACATGCACCTTTAAAAGGTGTTTTACGGTTCGTACCATCAGTCTATTGTCAGCTGTAGTCCAAGCTCGAGTTGAATAACCGGCTACCCAAAATGAAGCTGAAATTAAAAAATGATCTTGTCCCAATCACAGTCTTTGTTTTCGCACGCCCAATGCAGCCTTTTTTCAATATGTAATTCTGGAAGGAAAGGTTTCTTCACAAGGTTTCGATATTTCACGCCATTTACAACTAAAGGCCTTTTGATGACGTCGAGTGATATTATTTAACCCTTTTTCTTCACCTGTTCTTGTCCAGAGTGAAGTGATAATAAAGGATTTCAGGCCAACAATCCGTTTAACCACTGCGACAGACGTCTTTTTCGATTTGCCACGATCTGGTAAGTCATCGACGGAATTTGTTTGTGAATACCTCATCGCCCACTTGCTCACGAAGGCTTTGGACTTTTCCATATAATGAGCGGCCTGGTCGCGGGATATTTAGGGTCCTTTCGGATGAGTACAGAGAAACACAACTTCAAAGCGGGAAGCGTACAATTGGCACTCATTGTTAAAAATAATATTTTAAACAAGAAAATCTAGAAGTACTGGTGCTTCTTCTTCTTCCTAGCCTTTATTATTCCCAAGATTTGGAGTCGGCTACTAGTTCAACCGGTTCTACCTGAATATCAGTTTTTACACGGAGCGACTGGCATCGGACCTCCGCAACCCTGAGGGCGAACTAAATTCGATGATTGAACTAGTTGTCAGTTTATTTGAGGGCGCTGACTTCCCAATAACGATTGCCATAGATGTTCATGACAACCGGGACCGATGGCTTAACGTGCTCTCCGAGGCACGGGCGGGAAACACCGCCATATTCCATACTCCGGGCGGCTATTTAGAATTTCTTGTAAGAAAAACCCAACAGCAGTCCGACCCGGGAATCGAACCCGAGACCTCTTGATCTGCAGTCGTTTACGCTAACCACTAGACCAACGAGGCAGTCTAGAAGTACTGGTGATATTTAAAAAAAAATGCAAGCATTCTCTAGTTATTGTACATTGACGTTATCTATGTGTATCTTCTTCTTCATTCTACTGCTGTCCAACTGGACATTAAACTAAGTAAACTGAACGAAGGCCTCCCGAAAAGAACGCCAATGTATAGCTAATTTATAGCTAATTTATATAATTTTTTTTTGTTTATGGCACACTACTTAGTGGTTATCACAAATATTGAAAACAAAGCTATTGAGCCGGAAGTAAGAAGGTAAATATAATAATGCGATGCGGACTGCCAAGTTACAGATAGTTGGCCATTCTTTGAATAGACCTTCGTTCAGCAGTGTACGGCGATAGGTTGATATCTATACTTATAATAAAAATGTAACAGGTCCATTTCTGTACATCAAAGATATTTTGATTTTTTTTTTTGGCGGGCTCTCTATGATCGATACTGAAGCTAAAACCGTATGTTTTTTCATTTTTGTCTGACTGTCTGTCTGTATCTTCTGCATTGCATCACGCTGACTATACTTATAATAAAAATGTAACAGGTCCAATTCTGTACATTAAAGATATTTTGAAAGTTTTTTTTGGAAGGCTCTTTATAATCGATACTGAAGCCAAAACTGTTTTTTTTTTTCATTTTTGTCTGACTGTCTGTCTGTATCTTCCGCATTGCATCACGCTGAAACTACTGAATGGATTCAAATGAAACATGGCATGATTTGAGTTCATACTACGAGGTAGGACATGGGATACTTTTTATCCCGAAATTCAGCACGGTTTCTTGGAGAGAGGGGATGAAAGTCAAAATATGTACTTAGTTGTAATTCAATAACACATAGTCCGATTTCTTTCATATTTTTTTTGCTAGAAAGAAAAAAAATCAAAGATAACGGGAAAGTCTTTTGTTTTGTCCGCGACTGTACACTGCCTCGCCGGGTCAGCTAGTATTAAATATAATAATAATGCAGATGTTCTAGTTGTAACTACAAGAGAATATAATGTAGATTCAAGGGTTATGCCCTATAACCTACCTTATATACTGCTAAGAGTAGTCTGATAACAATATATTATATAGTTATGCAGAAACTTTGTGTAACTCGCTGTATTGACATATTTGCAGTCTTCCCCTTCTCGAAACAATGACACCCGTTTGAATTGATTACAAGACGCATCTCCACTGCAGACATTTTTTTGTCGTAGAGCTTAGGGCTTCTTTGTAAGATAGTAGTTTCCTCAACTTTTACGCGAACACATCTTTTATTCGAACCGGGGCGCGGCGCAATCACTTCTCATACAAAAACACGAATCTCTTGAAAGTGTTCGAAGTGTAGCATTTACCACCCGCTGGGAATGACGCGCCTCAACGCTAACTTTTCCGCAACTTCTTGTTGCGAAGCATGCGACTGTCTATAAATTACTCATAATAGAGAAGAACTAATATTAATAAATGGTAATTCTGCTAACAGCAAAAGAAAGTACATTTTTTCCTTTATAATTTATTATTCTTATAATTGCGGCGTTACCTCGCTATGCGGCGTTGCCTCGCTATGCGGCGTTACTTTGCTCTGAGGCATCTATCTCTCATCATTTCATCGATATTTCGTTAGATTTCATCAATGTTTCGATAGATGCGGCGCTTGCGCCATTTATCATTTCATCAATGTTTTTTATGACGTTTTCACGTTAAACTATCGTCCGTAAACAGACTTTACAGACAACCATTTTTTTACAAGCTTTTTATTAACTTGCAATGTATGTATGTATGCTTATGTAGGTTCGGGTGGAATCTTGCAACTTAATTTTGAAGCAGATATATTTTGCTGAATGTTTGCAAGCATATGTACACAGCGAGACAATACAATATTATAATGACATGGAGCTGATCTGATGATGGAGCTGGAAGGTGACCAAAGGAACTCTGTAAAGAAACGTCGCAACATAATCGAGTTTGGACTCGTTTGGTTCGTCTCGAGGCATTTCAGTAAAAGCTTGTTTTTAAAAAGCTTTTTATAATAATTTATTTACTTATAGCATGTGTTTGCAAATTTTTTTTGCTTTTAGTTACTTACTTTTGTAAGTAATTATTCTATCAGTCAAATAGCTGTCATAGTACAAGCTCTGCTTAGTTTGAAGCTAGATGGCGTTATGTGTGGGATGTCCGAAACGTTTATTTAATTTTTTATTTTGTCTAGGAAACTAAAGTAATTTTTGGTAAACATACATTACAAGTATTTTTTAAAGTAATATTAGATAAGGTACTAATTTCGTAATCACTTATCAAGTTTCAAGACAGCTGGGATGCCTACGTTGCAAAGTCGGTACTATAAGTTGCACAAAATTATATTACAAACTCGCAGCTACTCACAAGTGAATTTAGTTTCGCCTCTTTCGCCCGCACCGCGACGCACGGTGCGTTTACTCGTAGTGCGGCTCGGTGCAAATTGATGGTTTCACCTCGTTTCATGCAAAACGATCATAGTGTCCCACTCGCACGTCGAGTTCTCCAAGCAACGTAGTAATCATTGTTTTCGAAATGAGAACAAAACGACACATACTTCAAAGTACCTATATTTATCGGGACGCGAATAAAAAACGAATATGCTGTAGTATTCTGATAGGTTTAAGATAAATAGCAAGCCGAGGTTTTGTTGGCCATACACTGGCCTTTTTAGGGTTCCGTGCCAAAGGCAAAAAACGGAACCCTTATAGATTCGTCATGTCTGTCTGTCTGTCCGTCCGTATGTCACAGCCACTTTTTTCCGAAACTATTAGACCTATAATGTTGAAACTTGGTAAGTAGATGTATTCTGTGAACCGCTTTAAGATTTTTACACAAAAATAAAAAAAAATCAATAAATTTTGGGGGTCCTCATACTTAGAACTGAAACTCAAAAAAAATTTTTTCATCAAACCCATACGTGTGGGGTATCTATGTATAGGTCTTCGAAAATGATATTGAGGTTTCTAATATCATTTTTTTCTAAACTGAATAGCTTGCGCGAGAGACACTTCCAAAGTGGTAAAATGAGTGTCCCCCCCCCTTCCTTTAACTTCTAAAATAAGAGAATGATAAATCTAAAAAAAATATATGATGTACATTACCATGTAAACTTCCAACGAAAATTGGTTTGAACGAAATCTAGTAAGTAGTTTTTTTTTAATACGTCATAAATCGTAAACTGCAATTTACCTTTCATTCAATCAACACAAATATAAAAATAAAACAAAAATTATATTATGTTACTTGCTGCTGCGGAACCCTTCATGGGCGAGTTCGACTCGCACTTGGCCACTTTTTTCTTATCCATTCTTTAAATGCAATCTAAACTTGGAATCCAATTAAAATAATATGAGCTGATTTCCAGTCACGCATCTACATTTACACAAATCACCCTAATAGATTCTGAAGTGATGTCAGTTAGTAAAAACATTTTACTGCTCGACTTTTATAACACCTAAAACAATGTTACAGTGACAAGTGTAAATGAAAAATAAGGAAATAAAAGTGATGGCTTCGTTTATCTTATATACGTAGCACAAGTTTACAGTAATATTTATTGACAATTAGAAATCTGGCCTCTGTACCAGTCCCTATCTTGGTGCGGGCTTATGAAAGATGCACTAAAGGCAACAAAGGATAGTGTCAGTACCAGGTGGTTCGCGTGACCACAAGTAATCGAGATTCCTCTTCACTCATTTATAGTATCGCCTTACCGACATTCTACAAAACGAACGAAGCTTTATTTCACTGTTGAGTCAACTGGTCGAATAACCTCGCTGGTGCTAGTTACTGAACCTTTACTCTCCCTGTCTTTAAGATCTAGGTATTAGGACCTTTATCATTACGATGAATAATTATATATTTGTTTTTGTCCAGATTATCCAGTATAAATAATATAACCTGTTTCTATTAGAATTGCTTAATAAGAATGTGACCAAAACAAGTAAATTAAATTAAACACGCACGAAGTAGTCTCGAAGATAATGAAAACCAAAGCGGGTTAGCAAATTATCATCCGGTTGACTTCGCCGAGTTACGCAAGAAAATAACCAAACACCTGGCCCGATGTGCAATAGGTAAGCAGCCCCAACAATTGTGGCCGTTGATCATATTCCAGATAGTGTATGAACTATCGCAAGCATTTATTTTCGTAGGCCGAGAGGCGCACGAACGACATCGAAAGTGAATTGTCGTGCCCCGAACAAACATGTCGCTCAACATTGCTTGCTGAGCGCCGTGACTAGAGTTTCGTGCAATAGAACATTAAGAATACATGAATGACCTTATGATTTCTAATCGACCGCTTCTACTTTAAACGCTTTCATTCCATACGATACATTTTACTTCATATGGCAAGTTATAAGTAGGTATAGATTTCAGTTGTGAATTCTACATATTATCAATTGCAAGCTATCGGCCTCTTAAAAACTGTATTTTCATTCGTGTGTCCATCGAGTTACCTTTCAAAATCGTTGACTAATAAACTAAATGAACTCTGAACTTAATAACAATGTGAGGTGTATATATAAAATTAAAGATGTTCTCGTAAACTTACAGTAACGATTGTTGCATCAGGTTTCGTTCAATTTATATCAAACTAAACTAAACAATCTAAAATAAGACAATACAAATGCAAGAAATCCTCTACTTTTGACTACTTTGAAATATAGACTTGTTTTTTCTGCTAAGAAGACAGATCTGCTAAAACTTGATACAAGGAACTATCTATAAATCAACTCGACAGTTAGTCGCTCTTGTCATTTCGATACCAACAAAATCGGTACGTTGAGATGGTACCCTACGATTCTCATATAACAAGAGTGCCATAACATCAAGGTCTCAACAATATCTTGAAAAAACTAAAATTACACTTATGCAGACCTTAACAATGCCAATAATCGACTATAGTGATGTATGTTATTTCGACCTGAACGCAGACCTCCTTAATAAACTAGCCTTCTCAATAACTGCATTCGATTCATTTTCAATCATCGGAAGTATGACCATGTGTCTTGTCCGCTTATGGTGCAATCAGCATGCACTTTTCACATTCCTCTCTATTTTCATTTCTCAATTCACGACTTTTACCTACTTACCTTGCTCCGTACCTTCGGTACCTATGCTCTAACCACTATAGAAATCTTTGCTCAGTTAATAATCTGCTACTCTCATATCCCTCCCACAACTCCGACTTTATGAACAGCTCATTCTTTGTTCAAGCAGTACTACTCTGGAATGCGCTCCTGTTCGAAATCAGGGAATCCACAAACCGTTTTACATTCAAAAAGAAAGTACATGAACTCCTTCTAAATAAATGAACTGGCAGAACTACCTCATCTATAGTACACCTGATATTCCGATATTCATGGTGTATAGATGTGATGTATATGTATATGTATATATGTATGTACCTATATATGTAAACATACATAATATAGGTACATACATATATATTACATTTGTATTTGTGATGTGTACTGCTGTGTGTTTATATATGTATATATCTAGGTTTAGACATGTTGTGCTATATATGTGTAATTGTGTAATATGAAACCTCTGTGCATCTTCCTCATAGCATTTCTATACCACCCGAAGGTGGACTGGAAGAGAATGCCCTGGACATTAAGTCCGCCGATGTACAAATTTCGTGCATAAAGTATATAAATAAATAAAAAATAACATAAAATGTATATAACTTAATGGTAATATACATTTAATGTTATTGTTTATTTATTTATTAAGTCTGGGATTTCCACAAGTAATTAATATTACTTGTCGAAATCCCAGACTAATTCGTGTTAACTCTGAAAGTTCAAACGTCGTTCTTAATTTATAGTACATACTTATTAACGTGTCAAGGCCAGTAAGAGCATATTGCTATCAGATAATATCGTAAGGTCGTGTAGCAGATATCGTGACCATGAACGATATATGACCAAAGGCCTTATTTGACAATGTACTTGATATCTTACAAAGTACTCTATTGCTACTTGAAATTACAAGGTACATATACAGTATAAGACGAATTTCTGTACAAAGTTCTATAATAATTTAATTCTAAATGAACAAGATTACTAGGTTTCCCAAATATAATATGTAATATAATTTGTAATGTAATATTTCGATACTACCCATAATTAGTTGACTTTATTCTAATATAACCAGTAAGTTTTAAGTCTCGACAAATTATCTCTTAAGTTCCTAGTTAAAAGAAAACAGATAGTACTTTAGGTGACTTAACCACTGCCAGGCCGGGGAACAGGCCCGGTACCGCAAACATCTCAAGCGCCAGAGATCGCAGAACGATCTCCGTCGTCCATAAGCGCAAGCCGGGGTGTGACAGGTGATGCCATCTGTCACCCTAGCAGAAGCAAGCCGTGATGGTAGTACGACGTGCCACAGAGCTCGCGCGCCCGTGAATTAGAGTTCCGACTCAAGATGCGGTCATCTGGAAGCAGTAGGTGGCCCGAGGTACCTCGGTATTCCAGGGTTAACAGTATTCATGTCGAAGTTCCCACACTTTCCTGCAATTTACTAGATGATTTAAAATGCACCGTTAATTGGAACAAAACATATCCCAAATTAAATAAACACGCACTAGCATGCTTCGGCGAGTTCAGTATAATTCGATAATTTACAACAGCGGATCCGGCGCGAGCGCCTTCGGCTAGTAAATAAGATTCTGAAGAAATTCGGCGGCAGACGGTGATCGTATCTTAAGCACGCTATTGTGTGATGCTAGTCACGCAATCATCAGACTAGTAAATTATTTTAACTTTAAAATAATGATAAAAACCGCAAAACCGACTTCAAATCGAAATTATGTTAAAACTTAATAAATTTCATTATTAATATGACCGTTTATCGGCTCGTCCCGAATCGTACCAAGACCTCTTGGAAACTTGGAAACCGATGCTGAGCAATTTTTTCATTACTTTTCAAAGTGAGAGTGTGATACCGGAGTCCAAAGATCCCCCCTTTCCGATTCTGGAGAAAGCTTTAAGAGTGCCATGCGAATTAAATACAGTTTTGTATATATTCAATTTTTATTTGTTCAAATATTTTGTAACTTGGCACGAAACAAATTGTATTTTAAGCCAAAAAAATATTTATTATCTTTACATACTCGTAGTATTAAATAAAGTCGCTTCCGCTGTCTGTTGACTTACATCTAGTAAACTACTCAACGGATTTTAATTCACTTTTCAGTAATAGATTGAGTGATTAAAGAGGCAGGTTTATATGTGTAATACACGCATATTACAGTAGAACCGTACCTTACCGAGAATTTTAAAGGCTTTTGTGCGAAGCCGTACCGGGTCGCTAGTATTTTAAAAAATGACATTATCATATCATGGATATATTATACCGAAGTTACTAAAAAATTATTAGTTACTATTCTTAATTTTTTATTACGTTATACCATGGTGGTTTCATTATTATCTCAGACAAATGACGTCCACTGCTGGACATAGGCCTCCTTCAAGACCTACGAGTATTAATGGTGACTTTGCATTTAACATACTAGAAAGAATAAAACAATGAAAACTCTGAAATTTAGATCAGAATTTAATCACTACATAGTATAAAACAAAGTCGCTTTCTCTGTCCCTATATCCCTATGTGTGCTTAAATCTTTAAAACTCGCAACGGATTATGATGCGGGTTTCTTTAATAGATAGAGTGATTCAAGAGGAATGTTTTTATGTATAATAAATGCATAATATAGTATGTCAACACTGTTAATTTTCGAGGTTTCTAATGTGATGTAGCAAATAAACACATTTTTTTACGCTTACATTGCAAACGCTGGTTGCACCCTACGAGATAGATCAAAATAATGTACTACAGTATTGTACACCTTAAAAAGATCTACAAAAAAGTTACTACAAAAGACGTACAAAAGACGGTATATGTCTATCTCTTAGGGATAACCCATAACAACCATTTTTTATTCCTTTCTTTTTACGAGAAATAATGGCTTATTTACGAAGCGATTCTAAGCAATACAGAATGAATCCTTATACAATTAAGGAAATTAAATAGATTGTGCATTCAATATAGATCAAAATGGCCCTTTACAGTATCTTATTTACGTGAATATATGCGAAGATATTACAGATTTAAAATGCACGAATCGTGTTGTCGGCGAGGGCATCTAAAATCCACCCGTGCGAAGCCGGGGCGGGTCGCTAGTTACAGATATGTAATGATTAGAGTTTTTTACATTAATTACTTGGGACTGGATTGATTATTGCCTAAACTTACTTTTACTACAACATTCATGGAGCTACATTTAAGATTAATAATATAAATAAATACACATCTGATACACAAAACGCCATCTAACGTCAAATCAAGCAGAGCTTGTACTATGACAGATAGATTGGCCAATAGTATACTTTTTTTTTTGTAAATACATATTATACATAGTAAACATCCAACCGCCGAAACAAACACTTGCAGATTATACAGACATTTGGTCCGACCCGGGAATCGAACCGGAGACCTCAAGCACAGCAGTCGTATACGCTAACACTGCGCCACCGAGACAGTCAAATGATTCATTGGTAATTTGAAATACGAGTGTTTTCGATTCACTTCAACGAATAGTACACTTTTTGAAAGCAAATATGTATAATAATATGGAAACCCACTTAAATATTTGAAATGTGCCCTTGAGATATCTAAGATCCCATTTTCAAATCCCGACTAAATGTAAACCATGCTTTACGAAGTAGGTGTTATCTACTACAAATTCACTTTTTAATTTGTGAACATAATATGTTAATAATAAGCCGTAGCCGTAATATTATTAACGAGCAACTAGATATGGCAAGTTACAAGCGGTCACAGTAATGTTAACCAGCAGAGCACTCAATATGAATAAAATTAAGATAAAAGCAAAGGGACGATCCTCAACTTCAATTATACCAACCCACACAATGATTAGACTTTTCACTGGATACGCTGTACCTCGATCATGGACGAATCTGAGTTATTAATTGTTAGTTTTGTTATAAAGACATTCAACTCGACGTGTATTAATGGAATAAAATGCCCGTTCTTTTAGTTTTTGATCACTTTCATTCCTTGTCAAAACTCTAACTCCCGGATTAAGTGAAGGTCATTTATATAAGTGTATTTAAGTCCTACGTAGTAATAACGGCCTATTCGTTTCAACATTTTTTTGGAATTCTTTAGTTACTTTATAAAACATCCGAGAACATGGATTAGTACAAAAACATTATTCATCGCCTAAATCACGTTCATCAAAATTTATTAAACATCGAATTCCAAACCCATTGAAATTAAATTAGAATATAATATATGAGTAGAGATATTACTGTAAACGTAATCTAACAGAGAAAAAGAAGCAGTTGTTCGTTTTCTCGATTCAAAAAGGCGACCTTCAACTTATCTCGGCCTGAATACTGAGTAGCGTAATAGCAAGAGACACCGGGAGGTAAACGCTGGACTCTTTCGTATGCAAAAAGCGTTAAGTGTTAGCCGACGTGGTTGTACGGACCGAACATTAAACAAACGGTTGCGACCTAAAATAGAAATGGGTTGTTTGAGTAGGGTTCTTTCGCGAAAGCAATTGTAACTGAACGTGTCTTGTTAGTGAATGCGTTATGCTAATGTAGAAAAACTAAACACACATATCACCTCTAGTAAACTACGTACTGATTTTACATCGTTACCTTTCCAGACTGTACATCTTTGCAACTATCAATAAAATAATTTGAAAAAGATTTACAAATTAGTGTAAAAAAGGTTGTTTAAATACGAGTAAATACTAGTATCTACTCGTATACAACTATCAAAAACTTAATAAAATCGACATACATTTTTAGACTTACAATAGGAATAGGAAAACAATTCTTACGAACAAGTGTCAATCTCAACTTTTAAGGACGATTAATTATGTATTTCAATTTTTGCTTCCCAATGAATCAGCAAAGTACCTAAGACTTCAAAGATGGTGTAATGGATTGTGACCTATATTTATGAAAAAGTTGTCAAAACATGGGCATAAGTGTGTCAAGATTCTTCTTTTGAGAAAGTGACTTAACCTCTTAACACCATATTCCAGAACCAAGAATGGTATTTTTAACAAAATGCAGCACCGGGTCCTAAAGTTGGATACTCTCAAGCATGGGTAGAAATTAACGTTTCTGAATTAATTAGACCTAATTAGGCCTTCATGGTTCATTGTAAATTTTCGAGAACATGATATTATAGTTTCAAATTCCTGAAACTATCCAGAAAATTGTCAGTAAAGAACAGATAGGGACAGAGAGCGCGTATTTTATTGATAACTGACCTGAAATTACTACATTAAAGTCAATGGAATCATTTTGAATGAGTTTCATATATTTTGAACTTTATAATTGTATACAAAAGAAGAAACTAGCAAACTGATTTACAGACTAACCAATCAACGCACAGCGAAAATTGATGCGTCTAAAAGAATGAAATTTTGTACAAATGTTCCTTAGGTGATGAAAGAATTTTAAAAATTTCACCCCTAAGGGTGGAAAATGTGGCTCGAAAATTTATATGAAACTTCCCTATCTTTAGTAGTAACATTTTCGAACTTACAGTAATACTATTTGCGAAATAAAAACAATAAGTCGTTAAAATTATTGTGTTGTCGCTGTCGCTGACCGTGCAAGAATAGTATATGGGGCGTGGAGGTGAGAGGCCCAGAAATATCACCCTTACTAAAATGGGTTGAAGAGGTTGCAAGCACACAAAGAAATATTGCACACGTGTAAAGCCGGTCGGGTGGTTAGTTACTAAGGACTGCACGGATGGCGTAGTGGTTTAGGCGGTCGCCACGATGCTTTCTAGGTACTGCGCTGAGTGTTGTGAGTTCAAACCCCAAGTATGGGACAACATTTTGTGGAATCCACAAATCATCGTGGATCACATAAAATATCTGGGTGAGTCCGGGTGTTCTTTGTGTCCGTTTCATGTATGTTTGTAAAGTCCCCCGCGACGAAAGATATATTCCTAGTCCCGGACTTGTCTTTAAAAGAAAAAAAAAATGTTTTATGAAAAAAAAAATGTTTTATGAAATAAAAAAACTTTGCAGCAATATTTATGGCGTGTTCATATCTGCTTATTTAGACATTGGTCGTTATCAGTTGAATACTAAAATCAGCAATATATTCTTTTTTCTTTTCAAAATTCTAAAAACATTTTTTTGTTACTAATCTATTGATTTTGTGTTATATATTCGTATTTTAATTTGAAATTTTATGACTGATCCTAGCCTATTTGCGGATTTTCAAACCCAATTTGCGTTTATTATATGACGTTTAGGCGACGTGCGACATATGGATGGCCTGTGCACGGCCTGTCGACACGCCATGGACAAACCCGCTCGATGCCTCACTATAATCTATAATGCTATTCTTACATAACTTACATCTAAACATAGAACGACTACCGTGCACCTAATAAACATTGATGCCATGTTTGTATGCCACCAACAGTTACATCTCATTTTAAATAAATTAATTAATTTGAAATTAATTTAGTAAATTTAAAAAATTGCAATTTAATGGCAAATCTCATAAAATTAACTTTGAAATTTGACTTTTATGACTTTATAGGATATTGGAATCATTCCTGTCTCTTTAAAAGGCTTTCATAAATCCTCTGTTAAGACCGTATACACTTGAACCACAAAAGGTCTCATGTCAGAAATAATCGCCATGGCAGGGGCCAGTCCTATAGATTTAATAATTAATTAACTAGAAGTCATTTCTCGCACGTCGTCTTAGAGCAAGATTTGCGATCAAAAGCCACTGCCGCGCTGCCACCCCGTCCATTTCATCATTTAACGTTCACGAATCCCTGACTTGGCTCCGATTTCATAATATCCTTGAATGTCCTGAAATATTCGTCATTTAAAGAATTGGAGATAAAAATTTGTACACCGCATTGTAAGCACCCCTGTCAAAAGCCATCGTTGTAATAAAGTTTTCTATCTCGACCGCGCGGTTATAAAAGCTAACTCCTTTTTTATCCAAAGAGAAGGAATGAGAATTTAACTCAGCGGAAAACGGTCGGCAGCGCTCGAGTTTCGCAAGCAGCGATGAAAAGAAAATATTTTTTACGTTATCCGCGAAGGTAAGCAGAGCACTAAGATATTTCTGGCAAAGAGCACCCTCACAAAGACTGCAGCGACGTGAAACTATATTATAAGCTAAGCTTAACGCAGAATATAACAGCTTTAATGCAATAATAACCACTGTTGGTCGCGAGACTAAAAGCAAAATATAGTTTACGTTTCTAATTGAAATCGTAAAATTATTTCATAACTTTTAGAGTTGTTTTGGTTACACAACGAAATAAAATTATATAAGCAAATTACTTACATTACACATGACGTGTACTTAAATAATATAATTTAGTTCTTGTTAAAGTGAATCGGTTATTTAAATCTGGTTTAATTATACTGTTATATTTTATTGTTTACTTAACTAATATAATCTTAGGATTGTAGAAACTAATTAGTCTGAATTTAGAAGTATTAGCGGTACGTAGGAGGGCGTAACGGATAAGGCCTTTAACTTCGTTAACGCCATATTCGTTGACAGTATTGTAACCGCAAATGGAGTCCACGAAAAACGTGACTTTGTTTAAGCCGGCATCCTGGTGTAATACAAATACTACGATAATTCTGCTAAGGTGAAAAACATGATCATGTTTTAGCAAATGATCAGAGGACATTTAAAGCCCTAAACTGAGAGAGTAATCGAAAAATACTATGTAGTACTATGTAGGTGGAAAAACAGAAAAAAAAAAACTTTTGCTATGTACATTTTTTTTAATTCAGTAAAATATCTAATACAAGATCAATCAATAAAACATGTAGTAACTTTAAGGATTTTAAAATTAAATAAATATGTGCATATATTGAGTGCATCAGCTGCACAAAAAGGCACAATCTCGCCAAGATAGGATAACAAGATAACAAGCGTGGAGCGGCGGAGTAAGACGGATAAAAACAAGACATGGAGCCTACTCGCAGACGTGTACCTTGTTTACTTAAACGAGGGCTACATTAAGTGCCTCCGGAGTAGATTCCGCACATCTTTGGTTCGCTTTGGTATACGATATATTGAAACTATGTAATTTAGTTTACTTAAATGCACTACGTATGTGAATATACGTAGTGTGCTTTTTAAAGTTTAGAAAAATATGTTTCTTTACAATTAAAGGAATAAAGTTTGAACAGCTTGAATATTAAAAAAAAATAGGCATTTTAAATCTGAATTTCTTTTACAATAACTACTTCATCAATACTTCAAATTGTTGTTCTTAAGTACCTACTCGTATGTACCTGCGAATTGTTACAAAAATAAACAAATATTTCGGCATGAACTCACATGAACGCGGAATGATACACCGCCATAGTCCAATCACGTACAAACATCACATTATTTGTAGTTTAACTGCTTAAAATACACCACTTGTGAATACAGAAAAAATTAAAAGCTAAATAGATGGCTTCTTAGGTAAAACTACTTGCTATATTTATTTCTATACTTACCATAAAGTACCTGTAGTAATGTGATCGAATACTGTTTGTCAGAAAAATACAAAATAAATGAGCGACATTTATTCAGAGCAGCGTATGTTGTAGGTTATCTGTTGTTATCAGTTTAAAGCGGTTACGTCTTTACATGTAGATTGTAGTGTGCCCACGCCCGTTCGGCAGATGACTGAGAAGTTGAATCTGAGCGTTTTTAGACTACTCGTAAAACAATTTTAAATTTCTCTGTGGAAAGTTACAAGAAAAAAAATTACACCTTTTTAAACATTGTTACACAATTTCAAACAATTACACTTGGTTTTTTTTTACCACGGCCGGTGCAACCTGGTCGAAACGTCAGGCAAATCAGAGGTATTTAATACCTTTTAATAAGTGATCGCGTTAATTCCTAATTAATGACCTGTGTAATTATAATAATAATTATTATTATAATTACACAGGTCATTAAAAAGCGAAGGGGGTTTTTTTTTATTTTTAATATTTACTTTATAAACATATATGAAACAGATACAAAGAACATCTGGACTCAGAACTACAATTTGTGGATAACACAAAGTGTTGTCCCACGTGGGATTTGAACCACACTTGGTGCAGTAGAACACGGCGTTGCGACCGCTTAAACCACTAGTCAACTGTGCAGTCTCCATACTTTTTTAAGGTAAATTGAGACCGTCTTCAATAATATATCTCTCTACTTAAAACTGGAGATATGTTACTGAAAACGACCGTTAAATGTTAACGTGTAACAGTGGGGACTACCGTAGGTAAACAATGAGATTTTGTAAGAATGTTGCGGTCTTATTATTCTCCACACTGTAATCTGAGGACGCAAATTATTTTCAAAATGTCTGACATAGTCAGGATTCTAATCATAATTTGGCTTACAAATTGGTGAAGTAATGATTATAAAGGCTTATATGATTTGCATAATAACAAGCACTGTTAATAATTATTTACTCTTTCTGTCAATTCACAGTGAATTATTTCGTAATACATACTCGCTTGTCGCGTATTCTCTTACTGACGCCTCTCACGATTTTTAGAGCAAGTAACGTCTTCGGCCCACTCGCAAGACAATCTGATGTGTGTGTGAGAATTCAAGTTTAAAAAAGAGTATGACTAAAATGGTGTGAAAATAAGAATATAGAAATATAAAGCATATCATTTTATCACAACGTATAATACAGAAACGTGTTAAGGATACAAAAAGAATGTTTACAATTGTATAACAAGATTTCGTTGTCCGTTACTTGGTACGTGTTATAAAACACCGGTAACCATTAAGTGCTAGAATAAAACATACTTCATCAACCGTCGACGTCTAATTATTTATTCACTTCTGATGATACACCTGTGAAAGTAAACATAAAATCTCACGAATATTGTTAACACAACGAAGGTAGCCGAACAATTGCTCCTCAAACATTAACAACTCATGACATAATAGAAACAGAGGAGTGCAGTAATCAACTCTAATAAGAAGGTGAGAAGGCGCAGCGTATTTATTACTTTAATGGAATATCAGCAATTAGGGCTACAGATAGAATCAGTAGCGCTGACAAGGTGCAAACGAGAGTGGATTGACCGGATGCGTAGGGTCGGCACCCGAACTAGTTATTTAAACATAAAATTACATCTACAGACAATTTTAGACAAAGCTGCACTTCACGTAAAGTTTATAGTGGCATGTAAATTCTTGACAGTTATCGCTATATTGGCATCTGTAAATAAAACAAAGCAATGCTTCCGATTTATTACCATACATAATGAGCGCAACGGACGGATTAAATTAAATACAATCAAACACGCCAAGAGTATTTCAAACAAATAATAAAAAAATTGGATTGGAAAATGTATAAGTGACTTGTAAGAAACGTGTTTTTATGTAAATAATTATGATTGTAAGTAACTCACGAGCAATATCGGTAAAATTTCGCAAAAAAAGAAACGATAAGGCTAGCATAATGAAACCAACATGCTTGAATAAATTAGGTAGGTAAGGTATATAACAAAAATGTTTAATTCTAACAGACACATGCAAAGAAATATCATTTTCGCTAATTAGTACACTCATTTGGTGCAAAAACTGGGGGTTGCATAGACAGTTTTCGGGAGTGGTGAAAATTGATAATTTAATAGATTTTGATGTGCTTGTATAAATTTTCGAAGTAAAACTGCACAAAAAGTTCGTTCACAACGTTGGAATGACTATTACAGTGCCTATGTAGAATTTTACATAGTAATTACATACGTACATAGGTATTCATGTTACACATTGCCCGTTAGCTTTGCAACTGTAAGTAAAAAAGCCGACAGTGGCGTAAGTAATTTTCACGCCAAACTATACATTAGGCGTAAAACATAAGGAAGAGCGTGTGGCTCTCAGAAGGCGCCAGCAGCATTCAACTACGCTGACTCAGCAGGGGCGCACTCCCGCACGCTGACCGTCATTATGACACATCTTATGATTACACAGTGCGTGCACTTCGCACTACTAAAAACACTAGTCATCTGACTTCCAATTCCGACCAATTAACAATCCCACTCCGATTTGTAAGTATAAAAACAAGAGCGTGACGAAATGTTGATAGGTATTAAGTATCCTTGTTAGCTAACAAGTACACTTAATAACAACATTACTATTATGATAATACAATACTTAATTGTTTATTTAAACAATTTAATTTTAGTAAAAACTGTTTTAGATAGCTTATTAATTCACTCCTCATTCAGGCTTTCAAACGCAGAAGTTCACGAGAACGCAGACAATGGATTGTGGTTTTTGAGAATACATATTTCACACAAGTACTCAGATAACCGCACAAGAGAATAACTCTCGTGTTTTAATTGTTTCGTACGGTGTGCTAGTAGATTTAGAGTAATCATCTGTAATCTAGAAACTTAACCCTACACGTGACCGTTACATGTCGGTAGCCGTTAAATCACTACATTAGACGTATACCACACACATTTGTATTGCAAAAGTAAATTTATAAAAGTGCTAACGTAGCAGTAGCATGTTAATAAAATGAAACGTGGTGAAAGAGATATTAACACTATAATTATAAACAATAAAAGTTTACAAAAATGTATTATACCTCGTGAACATCTGCTTGCAGAAACATCAATTATGTTTATGTCAATAATTATCCGGTAATTGAATCGCCGTTTATGTCTATGATGAAATCATATTCGATATTCGAATCGGGTTTATAGTTGTACGAGGGAAATTAAACCAATGCAATTATTAACACAAGTCCGTAAATTAATAATCATCATTATGTGTATGTATGGCGTGTGTATAATATTTTATGTCACAGCAAGATCTTTCGCGATATGAATCGCTGAAATATATGTATTAGAAAATAAACAATGTACAGTATCAAGTCAGAGTGTCCGGAATAAATTTACATAATGCATCATTCAGAGAGACTAGAAAAATTATAAACAGTAGTATTTTGATAACGCAATACGAATGGCATAGAAATTTAAAACAAAATGGCAGATTGACAATAATAAAGTTTATTGATGTCATCAATTTAAGTCGTTTTAAATAAATAACTTTTTTTGTATTTAATAACATTAAATTTCTATAAGGCCATACAATCACTTCGATCGTGCCGGTCAATTTGTGCCAAAGCATAGGTCTCATATATTTTCTAAATAGTATTTTGCATTAAACCAAAAATATAATAAAGTAATTTAATTATATCCGTTACATTAGGACCATCTTAAATCTCTTGACAACTGCTCTTAGGTATAATGCAGCCACAGAAGACGTCAGCTGACAACCAACCGAATATTTTTCATTGTGCTGTCAACATTTTAACTGACAGTACTCACAATAATCTGCTATTCATTTTATATTCTTGCATACAATCACGTGCAATAAGCTGCCGTTACTACAATACAGGCATGTCTAAAATTTGACACCAAGTACAATTAATGTAATTCACAGTTCGACCGCAAACATTATTTTGTGTGTAGTTAAATAATTATTGTTATTATCGCTTAACCGCATTCACGTACCGTATGAGTGAAACATCGATGGCCTCGTCACAAACTCCACGTCGTACTTCTTCTATAGAAGAATTACTGTAGGAATACGAATCCCTACTAATATGTATTGTATATGCGAAAGTAACTCTGTGTGTAACGTTTTCAAAGCTAAACTATTACAATGAAATTTAACATGGAGATGGTTTAAATTCTTGAAGAAGGGCATAGGCTACAATTTACTTTGATAACCACGCTGGTGGAGCCACTAGCAAAAGCTAGTTTATAATAAAACATGAATCCATAAGCTTGCAAACGAATCTACATCTAACAATAAAGTAGTGAACCGTGTTATAGTTTCAGAGCAATGCATACACAATTTTGATTGCAAGTCAATTGATAGGTATCTTGACTGCGAGCGAATTAGATGTCTGTTACGGGCCACAAGAGGCTCGCAGCATTCAATTAGCTCTAAATCAGCGCAGCGAACGCCATCCGAACAGCACTTAAAAACCAGTTGAACGTAAGGTTGAAGGATATAATCTGCGTCAACACTTGAAAATGACCGTCCAATTTCGAATTATTACTTTAAGCTATAAAAACGAAATTCGTAACAAGGCACTCCCAAATTAACGGTTTACCGTAAAAATAATAATAACTGGTTTACTTGGATTTATTTACAGTTATATATTTCACAGGTTCCTATACCAGGACAATTATGAAGCTATTCACACGCTTGATTGGTTTTACAAAATATTAGATCAGTTGTTTATTACAGTTAGGATATAATGCAATGTAGTATAGATTAGTCTAGAACACTCTTTAAAAGATGCAAGGATATTTTAAGAATAAAAAAAAGTATCAAGACCGATTAGTGAGTGACAATCCACAGGGATGTAAACCCAACCGAATCGTCGCCTCACGTAAACATTTTGATTTTCTTAAATGGTGATGGTTCTTAATTAGTGATACAGCTCTTATCTGGACATAGCTTTTAGGAAATAACTACTAATAACAGTCTAAGATAAACCCAAAAATTATCGAAACTATAATAATAGTGGTACGATTTTTGTAAATATGAACACTTTTATTCCTTTAGCGATGCACCTTTAAGCTTGAAGTAGTTACGCAAGCTCTATGAAAAGTAACCCCCTAACTTCAATTTTATTTATTTGTATATATGTATTGATATCATGTAGTTAAACATATGTGTATATCTATGT
This sequence comes from Diaphora mendica, assembly GCA_949125395.1. Classification (NCBI taxonomy): domain Eukaryota; kingdom Metazoa; phylum Arthropoda; class Insecta; order Lepidoptera; family Erebidae; genus Diaphora; species Diaphora mendica. The sequence continues at coordinate 29,001,974 of OX421311.1, forward strand.
AAGATTACTTTTGTAACGATTGATTCGACTGCCTCGGTGGCGCAGTGGTAGCGTATGTGACTGCTATGCTTCAGGTCTCGGGTTCGATTCCCGGGTCGGATCAAATGTTTGTATGATCTGCAAATATTTGTTTCGGAGTTTGGGTGTTTTCTATGTATAATATGAATGTATAATATGAATTTACAAAAAAAAAGATTATATGCATTTATATCAGTTGTCTAGTACCCATAACACAAGCTCTGCTTAGCTTGAGACTAGATGGCTTTGTGTGTCAGATGTCCGAAAGCATTTATATTTATTTATCTTATATCTTATTAGCTTCAATTATACAACTGTCACACATACCTCTGCATCTCCCGAAAAAATACCCATAACGTAAAATACAATGTACTATCTATCTGACTATCCCAATCCATATTGTTCTTAATATAACCAATCAGGTTCAAACGATACTTAGTTATGGTGTCATACTCTGTCCATTTCTTTATTTTCTTTTTGACAGCTCACGCCTATAAATTACCATTTTTTTTTTCGGAATTATGTACTACAGTAATGTCGTACTTTATTGACGGTGATGGTACTTTAGTGAAGTGGTCTGTGCATAACAAACAACCACAGACTATAAAACAGTACTTGAAATACGATAAATCGATCATATGATAAAAATAATTTGACTTCATGTAAGTATTTTTTCTGTAAATTTAATAAAAAAAGGAAATAAAAATAGTATCTATGACTCCAAGATTGAATTTTTGCAAGGAATCAAATCGAAATCTTGGAATTTAGGATCAAACCAAGAGTAAAGAACAATAACTCTGTTCATTCATCTAATTTACAGATTTATTATTTATATTTTTGTTTATTTCGTACATAATATAAAAAACTAATAAAGGAATAATTAATATTTCAACAAAAAATATTTAATTAAATCGATTGAAAGTTCTTCATAAATAAAATCGCTATTCGTTTCAAATCGAATCGGTAATGGGTGAGGGCGTCACTAATTTCAAAATTTCTTGAACTGTCAAAAAGAAAATAAAGAAATGGACAGAGTATAGTAGGTATAATGACGTCAAAAACGTTGAGGCTTAAAATGAGACATCAATCTTACTTCTTAACTTACTAATATTATAAACGCGAAAGTTTGTAAGTATGGATGGATGGATGGATGGATGGATGGATGGATGGATGGATGTTTGTTACTCTTCCACGCAAAAACTACTGAACGCATTTGGATGAAAATTTACAGTAATATAGCTTATACATCAGAATAACACATAAGCTACTATTCGCCGCGATAACCGACATATACGCGGGCGGAGCCGCGGGCAACAACTAGTACTGAATATTCTTTTTACTTTTAAGAAATGTTTAAGTGACACTAACCTCCACGTACGTGCGAGTTTTCACGGTTTAGTTTAACACAAAAGTGAAATTTTAGAAACAGTTATTTCATAAAATAAAATATTACTTCAAAATCGAAAACGTTCTAAATACGGAAAATGCAATACTTTCTACAGACAATGGAACAGAGGAACCGTTACATAAAAACCTATACTTTTTAATAAGGCCACTAACATTGCGATTGCGCCATTGTAAAGATGCCTTTTTAACTCCCGACACAAAAAGAGGGGTGTTATAAGTTTGACGTCGATTTCGATGCGGTTTTTTTCATTTGAAAGCCAGTTTCCTTGCCGTAGTTTCTAGTTATGTTTGGTTAATATCGGTCCAGCAGTGCAAGAGTATCAGCTCTTTTCCCAAATGATATAAGGCATTTTTGGCGTATGATTACTCGATTAAGTGCTTGCATAGGGGGTTTTTTAAATTTTAATTTAAGCTTATCAAATAAGTGAATAAGTACAAAGTACACATTGCAAATCACGAATGAGCGTTCCATTACTTCGCTTCATAACTATGTCTTATATAGTTATTAGAGCAAGGAAATAAGAACCGGTCAGAGATAAGGAACACACTTTACCGTTTTAGAGGAAACAACAAAGTACATAGTAATGTCTGCAGTCCACTTTGGATATGCTGTGACATTATTATACAATAGTCAATATGATGTCATATAAAAATAAGTATTTATGTTGGCATCAATATTAAAATAGCTGCTGTACTTTATATTTAACGACTTAATTCCCGTTTGTTTTAGGAAGCATTTATATAATTTATAAAGGTTTATTAGAAAAGTAATGAAAGATAAACAGATGTATAGCACATTACTAAAGAGGAAGTCTTGAGGAAGGGTGATATTTAATTATCCCGTAGCGGAAACACAAGGCGGGGTCGACTTGACCCCACCCGCACACAAAATGGCTGCCAGACATACAATAACATTCCTTTAGCCACCCGCGGAACTCGCTAGTTTAATATCAACAAGTCAGAATAACTTACAGAATCTATTTTACATTTATTTTATATAGTCACATGTACTATGTAATATTATTATTATCTAATGTACGCAATACTTATTATTATAACATATGTGTCCATCTACCACCAGTATATGGTTATATCCCAGTCAGGAACCGTGGTACCTGATTGGAAATTTATTTTTGTAATTGTTAGAAAATAAAAAAAAATGCTAAACTTATAGCGGACCGTCATCATATTATTCAATTTGAATTTCTTTTCTTTTGAATTCCCATGAATAATATAAGACCAAATATTATATTATTTACGTGATTGATCGTCTAATACACGCGTCATAAATTTAAAAAAGCGGTCAAGTGCGAGTCGGACTCGCCCATGAAGGGTTCCGCAGCAGCAAGTAACTTTTTTTTTATATTTGTGTTGATTGAATGAAAGGTAAATTTTAGTTTACGATTTATGGCGTATTAAAAAAACTACTAACTAGATTTCGTTCAAACTAATTTTCGGTGGAAGTTTGCATGGTAATATACATCATATATTTTTTTTAGATTTATCATGCTCTTATTTAAGAAGTTACAGGGGGGGGGGGGATACATTTTACCACTTTGGCAGTGTCTCTCGCGCAAACTATTCAGTTTAGAAAAAAAATGATATTAGAAACCTCAATATCATTTTCGAAGACCTATCCATAGATACCCCACAGGTATGGGTTTGATGAAAAAAAAATTTGTACCATTTTTGAGTTTCAGTTCTAAGTATGGGGACCTCCAAAATTTATTGTGTTTTTTTTTATTTTTGTGTGAAAATCTTAATGCGGTTCACTGAATACATTTACTTACCAAGTGTCAAAATTATAGGTCTTATAGTTTCGGAAAAAAGTGGCTGTGACATACGGACGGACAGACAGACATGACGAATCTATAAGGGTTCCGTTTTTGCCTTAGGCACGGAACCCTAAAAAGTTCTGTCGCTGAGGTATGACATCCTCTTATTAAAGCTTCAAGATAAATACCTATCAAGCTAGAGTGTCCTGCATATTAAATAAATATCTGATTTAGACTTTATTACAAAGCAATATAAGTTTCACATTATTCTTTTATGATTTTTAAATCTGGTTATCGGTGGGCGCAATAGGTACCTTAAGTTGGCATGCATAATCGCAAACCACTGCAAATGTGCCACTGAATCGGCCGACCGTTTAATTTGTGATACAGATGTTAAATGTGACGTTCATAATATTAAATTATCAACTTCATGATGTATCTGTATATAAGTACGTTTCAGGGACATGGAAGTTCATGAAGGAACTTCATGATATTTGTAGTAGTAATATTGTTTTTTTTTAGGTTATCGTAATGACATTGTAGAGCATTCTTATCTATGAACACTATTATTCGCTTCTTAATCTGAACAATTTTCCGACACTATGATGGTATTATAAATAATTGTAATCACCGTATTTCCGTAATTTGACACCTTCAGGGTGTTAGATTTTCAATGAATTTCAATTGTTTGTTCCACAATAAGAAGTATACCCTCCCAAATTAAAAAATAATTTTCGTAGTCGGTTCATAGTAATAGTTCGAGCCAAAAATATATTTCTGGTCTAGAATAACACTTTGATATAGACCATTATTACATTTAAATGTTAAGAGTAAAGAATTATACTTTACACGGCAAAAGAAGTTATAGAAGAATTGAAATAAAATAGCACTTCATAACTGTAAACGACAAGGCGCGTTGATGTCTTTTGTAGGGTCGTCAAACATGATTGTTGAGAACGAATCTCCTTCAACATTTTTACACCTCGGTTCGTTAACTCTCGCAAAATGGCAATAATTTATGGATGCAGCTATATAAATAAATCGACAGTTTAAGAGTGAACACTCCGTTTCAATCTTAATTAATACAAGCATGAAGACGGAGAGTGAATAAATTGGTGTATTAAAAGGTGCATGAGATATTTAATTATTGTCGATTTGAATCAAGCCACTGCTCGCGTGACATCAACTAAAGAGACGATCTTTACAGAAGCTAACTTTTGGATACAGTTTCACGTAAAAGTGTTAATATATCTATTTATTGTATTTTGTTACGAGACATGTTTTACAACTAAAGAAAGATGACTGTTACTGAAAGTTAAAAATTTAAAATATATTTATGTCGCAAAAAAAAACGAAAATGACGGAGTTGTGTGTCTATGTATTTGTGTATCTACCTATATCATTATATTTTAGGTCGTATTATAAACAGACCTACCTAGACTAATTATGGTTCTGATTTTTGTTTCAAGTGTGACGTGATTGGTACTGTTTATTCACGAAAATATTATAATAGGTATCCCGCTATCTGGCATTAAGAATGGTCAGATTTTCATTATTCAAATTTTATTACATTTTTTTTACTAAAAAAGATACTTTAAGTTGTATTAACCCCTTAAGTGTGACTTACTCAATTACAATATTGCGTAAAATAACACAAAAAGGACTATCATACCTAGTGGATAGGTTCGAATCAACAAGAACCAAATAATTAATTGAAAATTCCAACATGACATATAAATAAAACTTATTTACTTGAAGCTATAAACATCGCTGGCCGTGTCAGTACGGTCATGGTCGCCACTTATATGTGCGGACGCCTCCCGCGGTCCGATTAAATGTTCGACCGGTTAATGTAATGAAACGAGATAAATCACCATCGTCACACGCACCCTTAAAGACGACACCCCACGACTCATGACGTAATCCGCACAATTTGTCATACCATTTGCAATAATTACAACTAAATTATTATCTTTACCAACTCAATAAAAAAAGTCGAAATATACATCCTACTAATATGATAAACGCGAAAGTTTGAAGGATGGATGTTTGTTTGTTTGTTACTCTTTTACGCAAAAACTAGAACGGATTTGGATGAAACTTAACAGTATTATAGCTTATACATTAGAAGAACATATAGGCTACTATTTGCCGCGATAACCGACATACACGAGGGCGGAGCCGCGGGCAACAACTAGTTCATTTATAAAATCCTTAACAGATTTGATCTACCGCCTTTAGTACCAGAACCAGTAAAAGTGTATCCTCAAATGCTGGCAAGTTTCAATACGTTAAGTATTCCATGTTTATTTTTAGTTGTTTCTAAGAATAGTTCAACTTCAATGTACTTTTCGTACATAAACGTAACTATTATTCGGAGAGGCGGTAAACACCGATAGGCAACCATTGTGATGCCGTTGCCGAAGTCGTTGACTTAGGAAAGTAGGATTCATATTATGCGCTACATATATGTTAATAGCCTCTTTACTTTCGCTCTTTACCTTCGCATCTTAAAAATAAAACATACAAAACAAAACAATATATACAAAACACACATACATATGTGTGTTTTTTAAACGGTTTTATTTAGCTTGAGTTGGGTCAAATTTGGGTAACAGCAGTTCCCGGGTCCCAGCGCAGAGAGGCACACCGTGTGGTCTTAGTCGGTTCGAGTCCGACACACCGCCCCGCCGCAAACCCCGGTGGAGTGACGGTCCGAAGGGATTTCCAAAGGTAAAAAAAAAGAGGTTAAATTTGGGTCAAGTCTAGTAATTAAAATTTGACCCTCTTCCTGTTGACATATTGATCTGAAATTTGGTACACGCCTTTAGTTCTGGTGACAATACAATTATGTATATGTATATAAATTCTGTTTCATTGTAAATCCAAGATGGCCGCCGCTACAAAATGGCGGTTTACAAATTTTGTCATGACTACATCAAAATGGGTATCAAATGAAAGGGCTTGGTTAGTAGAACACAGTTCACTATGAAAACAAATTAAAATCTAAGATGGCCGACTCTACAAAATGGTGCATTACACATTTTGTCACGATTACCACTATATGTATGGGTATCAGATGAAAGGGGTTGACTAGTAGAATAAAGATGAGAAGTACTATGTAATAAAATTAAAAACTAAAAAATTTAAAATAAAAAAATGGGTTGGGTCCGTGTTTCCATCCAGTCATCTCAGTTTACGCTACGCCCAAAGATTTTATACCGAATTTATTTTTTAACAAATTATTTTTAGCTTTAAGTACAAATTAATAAAACCGTTTAAATTTTAAAAAATAAATACATATTTTTTATTTCCGTCCATTGTACATATCATCCTCAGTTTTCTTAAACCGTTAGACCGATTGAATAGCTTTTTATGTATGTTAAGTAGTACACTCAAGATTTTAGATACAGAATTAGACTCGGTAGGTGGTGCTGAAATATAATTCTAAGTTATTTTTTCAGAGCGACGAGGCCTACGTTTACAGAGTCCTCTTATATATTATAAAATATATTAATTACATGTATCTTTACAGAACTTGTTATTAACACTTGTGTATGTTTGTGACATTACTTCTTTAATCGGCAATCCATCTTATTGCCAAATGCAAGACTTAAAAAAAATTAAATGCAATTTAAGATTATGTACGAAGCCCTCCAACGTTTTAAGTAGAAACAATAAATTCATCGACACTAATTGGTGGTTTTCTCCCATTTATCAGCTCATTACATCACAGTAGCGCGAATAAAATAAAATATGTGCGCGGAGCGGTCCATGCGCCGTGGGCAGATCATTCGCATGCGATAAGCGATGGTCAGGCACATCGTAAATTCAAAGAGCAGGCCCTGCCGAACTACAGACCTGATTGTGAGCTTTAATCAGTAGTGTGCCTACTCGTAGCCCGTCTTCATACGCGATATGTAAGCCTCAGATTTATATGTATCTTATGAACCGAGCTCTATATATGTAACAGTCGAATAAAATTCTATATACTATAAGGTGCATACAGAAAATTGTACCATATGTATGATGATATCTGTAGTTTCAAATGCACGACAAATAATACAGTATTCTTGTTTATCTTGTTTTGCCATCTCATTATAATATTCGAGTTCTTCGGATCAAAATGCCGTTTACACCTTATTTAAATCAAGTAATCGTGAACCGGAAAATCAGCCCACATATCATTTTTAATCAGATACTCATCTGATTGTAACACTTTAAAAAAAAAACACGGGCGCCCATTGTTTTTATTTTGATTTTATATTATACATATGTATGTACATAATTATTAGAGAAGTACATTCCACTGAGTTATGAACTAAATACGAATGTTTGGAAATGGAACCACAGTGCGACTACAAATCCGAATTTATTCGAGCGGCTGCGCTTTGAAGACGGCTACTGCGTTGCATGCATGCAGATGAGCGAACAACGTTTAATCGTTTAATGGAGACTGCATTAATGTATCAGATTGAGCGTTTATTTTTTGTTGTATTATATAAATGTACGTTTGCCATCTGTTACTTATTCTGATAGAAAACCTTAAGGGCGATTTACTGATTTCTATATTTGTACGGCAATTTTTGTTTACCATGAACATGCAACAATCATAATATTAATTAGATTTATGAATCTTAAAATTATTAGTTCAGCACTTAACAAATGCAACCCCGTTTGCCATAAATTAGACTCCAAAGAACATTAAAGTATAACACAACGTCTTATAAATCCGTCGAGTTTATATCTTATAAATCAGCACGAACAGCGTTGAAACCCTATATCATTGCAGTAGATTTAAATAAATAAATGACCAGATATACCATATTTTTAGTTCATTTCTGTCTTGTGTAAGTGTATACTAAAGTAAGAGGAAATTAACGAATTTGACGACGCGACGTGACTAACACCACTTTATACTATTGACCAGCAAATGAATACATATAATTTGACTATTTATTAATATAATGATATTATATTAACTGCCTCGTTGGTCTCGCGGTTAGCGTGTGCGACTGCTGATCATGAGGTCTCGGGTTCGATTCCCGAGTCGGACCAAATGTTTGTATGATCTACAAATATTTGTTTCGGAGTTTGGCTGTTTTCTATGTATAATATGTATGTATTTACAAAAAAAAAGTATATATGTATTTGTATCAGTTGTCTAGTACCCATAACACAAGCTCTGCTTAGCTTGGGACTAGATGGCGTTGTGTGTTAGATGTCCAAAATATTTATTTATTTTATTTATTTATTTATATACGCAACATGAGATGAGTGGGATTTAAAGGCCATACAAAAGTAATATTTGAATTTTTTTTGTTTATAGACAATAGACAGTTTATAGCGAGTTACAGTGAATTTTTTTGCGTCTCTAAAATGTTGCTCACCTGCAAACCACAAAACCGTATCTTGATATCAAGCTACTGGAATTGGGATATAAATAATGAAATAGTTAATAAAACACAAATCAAGTAGTTTTGCAACTTGCTTAAATCTAGAGCAAAGGTAATGTAAATATAAATTTTACAGTTGCCCAAGACTCCGATCAAGCTTTGACACCGGTTATATACTTATCTTAGATAATGTAATAATGTTAAAATTATATTAAATACATAAATCATTTTGAGTAACAAAGTTCCTTACCTAGTAACATCATTCCTATAATTTATTAAACAGAATATAAGGCTTATTTTAGTTTCTGAAGAATGTTTGTCTTAAAACCTTATAGCTAGCCTTTCGATTTTTTTATATATTAACTCTTTAACAAATAATTACAACATAATTAATATAGTATTACTAACACAAAAAAATTACCATGACATGTCATCATCATCATTTGGGGTCAGTGCAATGAGTTCCTCCATTCTCCTCTATCACTCGTCAGTGCACTGCTTACTCCCCTCCCTGGCCATATCCTCTTTTATGCAGTCCATCCATTTTTTCTTTGGCCGACCTCTACTCTTATATTCGTCGACTTCCATGCTTAACATTATTTTAACTACATTTTGCTCATCTCTACGCATCACATGTCCCTACCCGGTTAACTTGTTGCTTCTCAACTTTTCATTCACGTGCTACTTTCAGGCTCCCTCTAAAGTAGTCAATCCTCACCTTATCCATTCTAGTCACCCCACACATGCATCTCAACATTCGCATTTCATACATGCAGGCGTCGCTCATCCGTTTTCTTTATTGGCCAACACTCAGATCCATGCAGGACGGCAGGTCTGATGATCGTTTTATATATTTGTATCTTTAACGTTAAAGGGAACTTGTTCCTGTTACCTGCCGCCACTTCATCCATCCTGCATTGATTCGATGCTGCACAGACCTATCCATTTCGCCATTATTTTGTATGTACGATATAATAATCTCATAACGCAACTATTAAAAGGGTATTAGAACGACAAACCGGACAATGTTATCTGTTTCAATCAATCGATCACGCAATTATCTATAGATAAATGTTGTGCAAATGCACGCGATATTTTAGCTACCATTAACCGGTTACGTAACACATAACCATGGCAATTAGTAAATAGGCCGGTGAGCGACAGCGTGCCTAAACCGATTATATTCAACTATCGTAAGATCGCCGGCATGCTCTTGATGCAGTAACAATACACGTCAATAAATTCTGGTGCCATGACAAGCCAAACATACTAGTTTAACAAAATTCACTACGAATAACGCATTTTCGATAAAAGCCCGAGATACTCTTGTGACGGTTCTCTTTAAGCAACGTTTGACAAAATGGTATGTTTAGCACTAATCGGTACGACAGGAATAATGTTCTAAAATCATAAATCCTCTAAAACACAGCAACAAAGTCAGTACAAATCAAATTTATAAATATAAATAGAGGACTAATAAAGCAAATACTTGCAATCTGGTAGGCAGAAAAGGTTGTTTTACCGCACCCTTGGCAACATTTTACTCGCACCCTCGTCGTGCAAGAGAAAATTGCATTAACATTTTTTGACAGTCACTATGCGAAGCGATGACGACGACGTTTAGTCTCAGTGCTGACAGTGAAAAATGAAGACTCTTAAGTTGGCCTTGCTTGTATGATCGCTCGATAATTCCTAATGTATTGCTGTCAATCGCATGCTTTGACGTGCGGAATCACTTTTTACTATCTGAGAACGGACTCAGCCTTTTTTGGTGGCGCAATGTTCGCTTAGTCATCTCGAGTAATAAAGGTAGATCTCCAACAAATTGCAATTTAAATTACTGCTTGCACCTACTGAAATATAATGCAAATCTTCTAATATGACCATGTTCCATGTAGTTCATGCTTTAGTACCTAAAGCAAAAGTTCTAGTAATATTTGCATAAAATTACTTTCACTTTAAGCCCTATTATATATTGTCGAATAGCTTATCTGACAGATAATGTGACGCATCTTCCATATAAATTGGGTCAAACCATCTGTCAGAATTAGTTTTTGTATGAGCCTGACAAAGTGACCCTACTCTGCCTGATGAAAAGCATGAGCAAAATCCGAAAGTGGTGGTCACCATACTCATTGTGAATGTAGGCAATGCAAGATGGTAACCCACACTATGGCGGCCTATTGAGATGCTTGTGCATCATGGGCCTCCGGTCTAAAGCTATCCGGAACTTATCTGTAACCAGTCAAACAAGGTCTTAATATTCTGATTGGATTCTTTATAATATAATTTAAATTACCTACAATAGTTTAGATCTAAGTCATTTGAGCCAGTTCTAAGTTTATAGTTTAAACGTAGCGTGGTTGCTGTATCTAAAATGACTAAGACTTGATTAATATTTAACTGTATGTAAATAAAACTACTTGAGAGAAGGAGAAATGACAGCATATCAATTAATATCATTATTACCGCAGTAGCTTAAAATATTTAGTAAATTAATTGAACTAAAAATTTAAAACTAAAGATCACGAACAGCCCACAGTTCATTGTTAAGTTATTGTGACTGAGACCATGAAACCGGGTTTAATTATGTCTGACAATGATACCATCGTAATCATGTAGCAATTTATGCGAAATCTAAATTATGAGGAAAAACATCTCTATTATAAAGACATTTGGCGATGACGAACCAGTATTATATCGACATAAGCGTTATTTAAACAAAATACGGAACATAATTACACAAAATTGTCTCCAAGTAACAGTGATACAACAGTTTCAATAGCAAATTACTCTCAGAAACGCAACGGTCTTGTACTATCAAACAAATATAATAACCGGTTATGTGCTAAAATGTTGTAGGGTTTTACGTTTTTCTATTCTTTAAAAAAGTAATACTTATACACAAAACATAAATTACTTCAAGTTCAGTTATCAAAATGTATATTTTAACATTCACCTCAAAATTGCTTATATCTAAAGGAAGGAGAGCATTAATTAATGTGGTGTAATTTAGACGTTTCCGTATCATTAAAAATATCTTATAATATTAATTTTACTTATTCAGGTATAAAACTCATTATTTATAAAATGCAGAAAGAAATGAAAATAAAATTTAAAAGTAAAATATGTAAATTCAATATAAAAAAAACTCACAAAATTAAATTAAAACCTTGTATCAATTGAAAATAACCTATGAATGGATGACAACGATTGATACAATTGTAATAAAATATCAAAAAAAAATACAAATAGTGACAAAAAACTTTCGCGTTTATAACATTAGTATAGATACATCAGAATAACACATAGGCTACAATTTGCCGCGATAACCGACATATACGCGGGCGGAGCCGCGGGCAAAAACTGGTAAGCTATATTACTGTAAAGTTTCATCCAAATCCGTTCAGTAGTTTTTGCGTGAAAGAGTAACAAACATCCATTCATCCTTACAAACTTTCGCGTTTATAATATTAGTATAGATACCATACAAAATCTAAAAAAAATGATTTTGTTCCTTCTACAATCATGTACGGTGGATTAAACTTTAGAGAAGTTTTTAAAATGTTTAAATAATAGCATATTTTGTTTGAGGATATAAATTACCCAAGACAGGGTCGCTTTTTATGACAAAGACTAGCATATTAAACTAGCCCAAAGGCTCTACAATAATGTCGCGACGACTGTGCTCTCACGCAAATGTCAGCATTATGAAATTGCTACGAGGTTGAAGCTTTATACTAAAATGCCATTACTCATAGACCTTCCAAAATTTTATATTGAACTCTTGTATCAAGACTCGAACTGGATGTTATAGAGATCATCATAAACTGGTTAGTGTAAGATCATTGTTACATTACTGACACAAAGTTGCACGTTCTATGTGTCACCATTTGCTCCAGTTTTCCAAACACGCCATCGCTGCCGTGGGAAGTAGTTGGGTACAGTAATTGCACTCAAATGACATCAAATGTTTTGAATTAAGATATCAACTCAACAATGCGACAGACTTGATATAATTTATTACGGAACGATTCACATTATGATTGTATTAGATTATAGGAAGGTGAAGGGTATTTAATTAATTCTATTAGTTTGACTATAAATGCATTTTATTATAAATCCTCGTCTTTCACTCATACAAATATTTAGTTATCACATCTGGGATAGACATCTGCGTCTCGTGTTACTGTATATCCAGTAGTTTTTCAATTCTATCACGAACATAAGAAGGATAATCTAAAAGTGAATTAGGATCATGAATCTTGACTTAAATTGACGAACAAACAATCCTCACTTCTGAAACTACTTATAAAATCTAAGTATGTTGACTAGACTTCAGTAGAGTAAAAGAATATTGTGCTCCTGACAAAAACTACATTATGTCGACAAGTCTTGAGGCTATTCTATTAAAGTATCGGTTTGTGTTTTACTTTGGTTAGTTAGTACTGTTTGTCTTGGTCCTTTAAAATGTAAAAGTAAGGCTAATTATTTTGTTCTTACAGCTTAATACAAAAAGGCTATATACATATATTAGACCACACCTATTAACAGTTATAAAATATTTCAAATTCAAGTACATATTTTTTATAAATAAGCAAAAGTCATCTGAGACTTGTAAGTTAGAGTAACATTGTTATTAATCTATTCTATTCTTCAAAATGTAACAGGTCCAATTCTGTACATTAAAGATATTTTGAAATTTTTTGGAGGGCTCTCTATATCGATATACTGAAGCCAAAACTGTATTTTTTTTTTTGTCTGTCCGTCTGTCTGTCTGTATCTTGGCCGCGCATCACGCCGAAACTACTGAACGGATTCAAATGAAACTTGGCATGATTTGAGTTCATACTACGAGGTAGGGCATAGAATACTTTTTATCCCGAAATTCAGCACGGTTTCCTGGAGAGAGGGGATGAAAGTCAAAATATGTACTTAGTTGTAATGTAAATAAAATTGGCGGGGAGGTAGCTTAGAACCAGGAGACGGACATAGGACACTTTTTACAATTTTTTTTTAACTTTTCGCCACGGCGTTAATCGCAGTTGTTGTTGTACCGCGGGTAACCCCGCGGGGCTCAGCTAGTATGAGATAATAATCAATTACTACTGTTACACATACACATAAGTATACATAGAAACTTTGAGGTTTAAACTTAAAAGAAATTACTTATTGCCAACTTAAATGAGAAGTCCGCATATGGATGGGATGGCATCCCTCCGAGAATACTGAAGTTGGGTAGATCGAGGTTGGTCCCAGCTATCACTTACCTTTACAACTTGTCCTTTGCGTCTGGAACCTTTACCAGTGTTAGAGAAAGAGAGAGAAAGCCGGAGACAGGGGCAGTGTAAACAACTATCGTCCTACCTCAGTTCACCCATCATTCATATTAATAAAATAAAGTATTGCTAATTTACAGTTATACATTTATTAGTGTCGGCCGGTGTTGGCAGGTGTTCTTCCGGTCGATCTCGAGGTGCAAAGACGTGCAGCCATGTACTATTCCACACTTCAAAACATGGAATGCGATTTTTTGGGCATACGAGACCGCGGTAAAATCATAAGATTGTTTCAACAAAAATCCAATGTCTATAACGACCTCTTGGATGAATGGCAGAAACGATGGGACGAATCATCTAAGGGGCGCCACCTCTACCAGTTCTTTCCATCTGTTCGCGAAAGGTTGTCAAGGACATGGCTCGAGGTAGATCACTGTGTCGCTCAATTTCTTACAGGCCACGGTAACTTTAAGAGCAAACTATACTCATTTAAATTAGTCGATTCACCATTTTGTCAATGCTCAACACCTGATTCTAGCTGTGAACAGTCGGCTCATCATATCCTCTGGGAATGTAGTCTTTGGTACAATGAACGTAACATGATGCTAAATAGCTTACAAATGACGTCTGGGGTAGTATATTATGGGGATCTTGTGTCAACTGCGGTGAATTTCCGTGCGTTTAAGCGATTCTGCCATACATACTATAGAAATCAAATATAGCTCACTTAGGACCCATAATATTTTTTATCCGTGGTGCTTCCCGGTTTGAAAAAGGCGTCTGCCTATTTTGACTCCATTTTGTCTCCCGCTTTGCTAAGGAGGGAAGTGGACTTATTATATTTCCAACTCCTCCAGTTTTCTTCTGATTAATTTCGTTGCGGGTTCCAAGACAGTTAAATTTTTCCTGGGACTTCCCGAGTGTCATAACTCGGTGTTTTCGTGGGTCACCGCTGTTGATCCTGGTGTACAGGAGTTACAGTGGTGGGCGTGTGGGCGGGATTAGTCCCATATACATTTATTAGTTAAACATTTATTTTCATTAAAACAACAAAAGTATAATGTCCCTCGGTAAATAAAATGAACCGATGCATAAATCTGCAATTCAATGTCTCAGAAGATTATAAATTTGAAATAAACAGCAAACTAAGATGGACATAACTGCCAGTCACTTTCATTTCTCGCGTGGATAGAATCAGTTCTATTACTGCCGTCATCATACAACTTACACAATATAGGACTAAAGGACATAATATAGGAATATAATTCAATCAACTATAATTCATTGAGTTAACGTTATTTGCAAATACTTTGAAAGATCCAAATAAGTCATAGTCCATTATAAAGCGTGGTATAAAACTCCTTTTTAAGAGATGTCCAGCATAGGCCGTTGATGACATTATATTTTGTCACCTTCTACGGATTATAGAACCATTATCGGAATCATCATAATTAGAAAAAAGTAATTCTTGTCATATATAATCTGTATACCGCTGAAATACAAAATTATCTCCCGAACATATGAAGTTTGAAAGCGGGCAATCAATCATGGCAACTGAAGGGGGCGGCAAACCACAGGAGCGAGAACGGAACGGAAGGCACTCTTATAAAAGCAACGAATCCACGAATCAATCATAGATTTTGTGACGATCCATCATAAATTTTTATTGAAAACCATAAGTACTTAATGTGAAAATGAATCGATAGATGGGGAAATTTATGCATATATTTTTACGCAAGTAAAAAAATAAACAGCGTTGTTTTAGATTATCATTATTTTACATATTATCTGCCAAAATGACTAATCTGCCTGATGGAAAGAATGAGTAAAATCTAAGAGTGGTTAGCACCATCCTCATTGCGAATGTGGACAATACAGTATTGGTGTTCCACATAGTGCGTCCTACTGATATTATTTTTCACGCCCTGCTTAAAGGACCCTGGATCGTAGTGGGAGGGAAACACGTGCGCTGGTAGTGCATTGATGATATGATGATGTTCTCCTAGCCGATTACGGCCACGGCGGCCAATCTCAACGAAGACCAGACGGAGTGCATTAATTAACAGAGTTTTTAAAACTATCATTAGGTGTTATAAAGGCAACTAGAAAGCAATGTTCGCTTAGTTAGGTATTAAATAACAGTAATAAACCTAAATTATTGAACGAAGGCGCAGTACAGTGGCAATAAGCGATCTCACATGAGATTGAGCACAGCCACCATGTCTACACCAATCGACCAATTCGATCTCGCTTCCGCGAAGAGTGGCAACCACTATTCTCAACCAGTCAAGTGCACGACAAGTGCACAAAGGGCGTCGGTATGCGACATTGTTAAGTGTCTTTAAATAGGCAGAACTTCCTCCTCGAGCACTGTCGATATCCACGGGACGTAGCAGAGGTCGGCACTCACGGCATCAACGATTCACTTATGCGGACTGGAAACTTAGCGGCTAGGAAAACTTGTAATATTTAGACACCGATTGATTTGTAGATAGTTTTTCTATCTATAACGAAGTAGAAATAGTGTTCCAAACTGTGCAACTAATAAATTGTAATCTTTACTATTCTTTTAATTTTTGTCTTATTTTGCAATATATACGCACAGAGCAATAGTAATCTATAAACCAAAAAAACAATTACAGTTTCATTTAATAATCACTGATCATGGATTTTGAAATTGATATGAATACGTTACGATATCTGGCATATAATAATACATATTAAAATTTTAATTTAAAAAAAAAAGAAACCACATGGGAAGCACCAGCTTTCAAATAAAAAAAGAACCATCAAAATCGGTTCACCCAGTCGAAAGTTCTGAGGTAACAAACATAAAAAAATACGAAGTCGAATTGGAACCTCCTCCTTTTTTGAAGTCGGTTAAAAACAACTTAAATTGATTATCTTATATATAATATTCTCGTGTCACAATGTTAGTTACCATACTCCTCTAAAACGGCTGGACAGATTTTTATGAAATTTGGTGTGCATATCGGGTAGGTCTGAGAATCGATCAACATCTATTTTTATACCCCAATTTTTTTTTATGGCAAAAGAACATTTGCCGGATCAGCTAGTATTACATACATTTATATCTAGGTGCCGTTGGCAACCTGCACTAATTTAACTCGGTTAGCTAATTTATCCATTATTTAGTCGACGGTAAACGTGAGATCTATATCGCGAATTCTGCAGTTTAAGTTGGCTGGAAGCGTACATCCAATTCGCAGCAGGCGGGCCAGTCGGGTTACATACTCGGGTAACTCTTTTACCCGGTGGAATTAATTTAGCTTAAAACTAAATGTATTGTGTTTCATCTAATATTTTTTTTAAATGTCACTGAGGGCGTAGATGCTTTACTAATCTTGAAAGAGCTGTTGAACCAACATATGTTTTTATGGAAATAATGCTCCTTGTATTTACGTCATTCAAATGAAGGTGCTTCTAAA
Source organism: Diaphora mendica (assembly GCA_949125395.1). Classification (NCBI taxonomy): domain Eukaryota; kingdom Metazoa; phylum Arthropoda; class Insecta; order Lepidoptera; family Erebidae; genus Diaphora; species Diaphora mendica. The sequence goes on from OX421311.1 coordinate 29,019,298, forward strand.
ACCTCTGAGAGTAATAAAAGTAATAAAGTCTGAAAATATATTTCTGGCCGTAATTACGGGTACTTGTTCTCGTATTTTACTTCACTAGACGTGCTATATCTGAGCATCGTGCACATGTACACAACAATAACCTCAGTGTTCTAATATATTAGCAGAAAGAAATTATTTATTAATGAATAAGGTAGGAATGTCTTAGTAAAGTTAAAATTATTTATACAGTATTTAACACTATCTAATACGTTCCTAATCATCAAGGCTGGTCACAGCCATAACTCTATTCAAAATTCACAGATATGCTGTAACCGTAAGAGGAAGTCAAGAGTGTAATCGTTGCCATCTCAGAGGCCGTTGTAGTGCTGGTTGCGAGAACATTTAAATTATCATGAAGTCAAATCCGCACGCCCATAATCACACCATTCATTTGTAAGCTAGGCAGCTAACAGTACAGTGCGCCCAACGAAAGTATCACCATCAGATACCGAGGGACGTTCAAGTTCAATATTATTCAGAACTGAGAAAAACAATCGTGGCTCGTTAAACTGCGATAGCGAGTACGCGATTGTCCGCATCGAGTTTCTTGCCATATAATCCTATCTATTGAATTTTCTACACACTGAAATATAGAAGAAAGTCTATTCTAATAATGTACTGTAATTGTATTGTAATTGTACTGTACACACACGAAATTATAAACATTTCAATACAACTTGTATTTCGATCAATCGTAAAAGTACGTCAGAAGTACAGGTGTATGTGGGGAATTACGGTAGGTAAACCCTTACCGTTAATGTTTAAATTTTTACATGTTCAAGTTAACAGTTGCCAAACTATGCAAAACAAAGTCATTTATTGAAAGGACAATCGTATAAATGTGTGTCTAAAAAAAGCGTCTAAGTTATACTGAAAAAAAACGTGTAATATAATTTACCATTTGTACTTGACATTATTCTAATTAAACTTTTCTTTTTTACAAAGAAAAGTATGTCCAGCGAAGTCTTTTGGCTGATATGATGATGAACTAGTAGTTAATCTCTCTCGCCCTCCTCCCGTCTATTCGTCCCTCGCCGTGAGGAGGGGTTCTTTTTGTATGCTTTTTTAGCCTTTTTAGATTTTTAGATGTCGTTTTCTCAAACGTTGCATGTCTCTATGTCTCCTTGTTTCCAATGTAATCAAATGGTCTCCTCTTGATATACCTATGACATTTCACTCTACCGACTAGCAGTTTCACCGCAAAATTACAGACTCCCAAGCTTCCTAGTATACATACTAGGAAGCTTGGGAGTCTGTAAATCGGAATTAGGTACACCTAATTCCGATTTTCTCAGCATCTTCATGTCCGCAATATAAATTGCAAGGATATACCGTTGCGTGGGTGCCAAACCAAGTCTCACTGCTGTACTGACTGGACTTATTATTATTTTATAAATAAACCCTTTCAGCTTTAACCAAACCAAAAGGAACAATTCATTAGTGTAAATAAAATTTAACGATCAACGAAAGTCCGACATGTCACTGAAAGATAATACAAATTCATCGAATCGATAAATCTATTGCTTCCACTATCTAGGCAGAGTATACAAATACGAAATTGATTGCTTCGTGTGGCGAGTGACATTTCAGTATCTGTGAAGGGGCGAGAGCGAGGTGTATGCGGGGAACGGGGGCGCTCTTCACACTGACATTTGAATAGGTCTGTCTCGGCATGTACCGGCACCAAACGACGGCAACGAGAGGCGACAATGCTGCAATGTTCAACGAACACAGAACAACATTCCCATTGAAAAAGAAAATTTACTTTTATTCAACGCTTGACAATAAAATAGTGTATTCTTTTTATGAGGTTTTCTTGTGTTACATACATCGTCCATAGTGAAGATACAATGTGATAGCAATAAAGATGCGGTAGATTATATGCATAGTACATAATTATGTTATAATTTACTCTTAATTAATTTTAGATTTTAACATTCTATTCTCTAGTCGGCAACATTGGTGTTTTGTCCCTGATTCATTGCTATTACGTGCGCTTTGATAGCAGAACATTTCAAACAATAAAAGCGTCATAATGGCCATGCATTAGATTATCTGAACACGATACGTGTCCTGCAATAATGTTATGGTTGTGCTTCCCCTCTGTGCTATTGCAATATTATATAAAATATATAACATTACAAAATATTTCAATAGAAATTGGTTTAAAATAAAAAAGGTATTCATTTTCAGTGAGGCAGATATTAAATTAATTATTAATAACGCTTAGCATCAATAAACAGAGGCGGGTTATACAAAATCTTCAATCTAACGGTACATACTTGTATGTTTATAGATAAATAGTTATGTAAAAATTTACAAAATTAAGTTCCCAGCAAATTATTCAGATTATATATATTTGTATAACAGTTCAGGAGTACAACAGAAAACGTAAAGTTATTCGTTACGTGAATACGGGTGTGCGTATTTTTGCAGTGGGAAAAAGCATTGCACAGTTTGAAAAAAAAAATCATTTTCTGTTCACTTATCCACGTAAACTAGGAGATAAATTATATGTCAAGTGACACAAAACTTGAAAAGAGTTTACAAATCACTAGTCGCATAGTGGTTGAAATTCGAGTATAACTCATTTAATATATTTTTTGGCTTTCTGAAGTCCTCCCCCATTTAAATTTACACTCTTTACATTTATACTTCAAATAATTTTAGTAAAAGGGGTACAAAGTTTTCGCTTCACGTATTAATATATACATAAAACATTTTCCTTTCAACAACGGGAGAGCAAAAAATATTATTTAAGAAACTTCGGTGTACACAGGACTGGACTTGTACTTGATTCATCCATCGATAATTGCAGGATATTGTACAGTCGATTGGTAATTGACAAAAGTCAATTATCAAAATTTGATTTTTATTTGAAAGTTAAACTCGTCATTAGTTGTTAAATTCACGTCCTCCAAACTTTCAATAAAGTGACCCGTCTGCTCGATTGCCGGCTCTATTGTAAAAAACTCATTCAAATTCGTGTTATGGTCATAATGATCGAATACACTACTACGTTTTAGATCCTTTACTAGTCATAAGTTTACAGGACTGAAGATATTAAATATTGTTAAAGTAAATACGCACCCATTATCTAAAACTATACCAGTCACACAAAAAAAAATAACTCTTGATAGTTTTAATGCCAGCCAATTAGCAATCTAGAAGATTCAGTTCGCATTCGCTTCTCGTAAGTCAAAATTTATTTCGTGTTAATCACTCTGTCTTTTTTTTATTCTATACTAAACTCCTATAGGTGCTAATATTTGTTGCTATTGATATAAAAAAGGGTGGAACAACTAGCACATAGTTAAGCATTTAAAGGTTACTCTAAATATTTAAGATTTGTAAAAGTGCTATGGCTGCATTATATAAGTGCAATATCTAGGTAAACAGTAAATATCGGTTGAAATAAGCAATATCGTCATACGTATACCGGGAGTCGCCAGCCACATGTTCGCCCCTCATGCTTTAAGCTTTTATAAAAACTTTTTATAAAAAGTTTAAATAAAAACTAAGGATTACAAATAAAGTATGCTAGGTTACAATATTTTTTGCTACGTCATACTCGTGGGCACATTACGGTATGGTGTACTTGATGTAACAGTGAACAAAAAACACTAAGCAGCTGTCAACTGTCTTATGGTCTGCACTCGTGCTCAACAGGATCATAGTAGGTAGATAGTACACATGGTACCATTTGTGAGCTTCTTTTACACACGCAGGATTTCAAGTGAAACACGGTACTGCTTAGTATGTTATCGTAATAATTCATATTGTGACAGCTTAACATTTTTTTTAAAGAAATATATTAGAATTGTTACTGGTAAATAATCGAAACTAATTTTCAACAAAGGTTTCGAAATTCGAAAATATCTTTATCTGTCTGTCTGTTACGCTTTCACGCCAAAATATGTTTGTTGTTGACATTGTTATCCAAAATATCATAATAATATAATCCTAATTTATTCGAATAGTGATTTGAAAGTATCCGAAATACCTGGACAGTAAATCGCCCGGATAACTGCATGCTTTACGCCGCCGAATACCTGGACAGTAAATCGCCCGGATAACTGCATGCTTTACGCCGCCGCCCCAGAGCGATCTCTAATTTAAATAAACATTTGTTGCTAGCCACATTTGTTTTTTGCTACTATTTAATTACTTAATCTGAAACCAGTTAGTCAAAAATAATTCACTTTATAATTCAACAAATCCATAACTGAGTTTAGTGTATAGACTACACTGTACCTGCTAGAGTATAATGTACTGTACTCTAACATGCCCAGCACTAGAGGCCAGGGGGTAGCATTCATCAACCTATACCGCTAATAGCCGCGCCTCCTACAGCTGTAAGCAGTTACAACACGCTCAAAATGACCACATGCATTATCAAACGTGCGATTAAACATAAAGCATTGTGCTTATATTACCTAACATTTTAATTCTGGGTTGCCATGCTGAAGCAGATATTTTAGTAATCACGTGTTTATTTCCTAAAAAAACGACATGTACAAGTTTTACATTGAAGTACACACATCAAAAGTGTCTAGGGATCAACATATGTGTCTAGAGATCAACATATATTTTTGCAATAACTTTTCTCCTGATTGATATTAATTAAAATTTTCTTTAAGGATTCATCAAATAAAGTGTTATCGTTTGTCACAGTAACGATAAACCAAGTCACCTTTGCATTAATAAAGAAATTTGCCATTTTCCTAATAAAGGGATTTTTGACATTTGAACCACTAACATTAAAGTTCGAAAAAAAGACTGAAATAACAGTTTTCTTTAAAATTTTATTAGGTAACTTAAACAATTAATAATCCGTGTTTCTACCGCGAACACTAACAACACAAGAACATCGGTTTGGCATACTCAAAATGAGTTCATCCAAACACGCTGTGGAATGGCCGCCCATGTTCGTTGCAATAACAAAAAAAGGTCTTCTTGCGACTGGATACCCTCCATATTCGGCAGAGCTCTTCTCTGTAGCATATCCCATGCATGCTCAATCGGGTTCAAGTCTGGCGACTGAGCAGGCCAGGGCCAAAGCCACATCTCAATCTCAAGAAATCCGCATAAAAATGCTTGATCCCTAGACACTTTTGATGTGTGTATTTAGCATAAGGCTGCAATGTAGTCAAAGTCAAAAAGATTTTATCCAAATAGGCATTTATTTTATACTATTTAAATAGTCACTCGATTTTTAAATGGTCAATATTTTATAATCGAGTGATTCTAGTCTCCAGTTCCAAGTGCAGCCTAACCTTCATGGAGAAGAATCTGGCCAAGAAACTCCATATATTATAATATATAAGTATTACTTTCGGACTTCTTAGTACACCAACAATCATAGACAAGTCAGTGTATGGAGTCATTATTAACATATTAAGAACCCATAGGAATGGAAACGACGGGTATGTAACGACTTCCATTCGTATGTGTTCTCAATACAACCGAGACCAACGGCTTTACATGCTCTCCAAGGCCTGGAGAGTTCAATATGTTAATAACGACTCCATATATTGACCTGGCTAGGATTGTTTAACTTTGCAATGTGTTAAACTACTTGGTTATCATTTAGCCACAAGCCCTCGAAAGTAAAAATATTCACAAAATATTAAACAACAAGAGTAAAATGTTGGATTTTATAATTTATATATATTTTTATGATAGCTTGACATAAAACTGATAAAAAAGTAGAATAAGTTTTGTTATTAACTAAATCAAAAAATATTTAAAAGAAAAACCTTCCTTTTGAGAGCCACCTAATGATGGTGACTATTCTAATGAGGTGAAACACAGTAACACTATCAAAGTTACTAAAGAGTTGGTTAGCCAAATTATGTTACAGAATTAGTAGAAACTTTCTACATTAAAAATTTTCAACATTTCATTTCAGCTGGTCACGATATATAACCATTATTTCTAGCCAGTTATGTAATAATAATAAAAAATAGAAATAAAGAAATAGATTATACGTGTAAAGTAACGTCAAGACGCACACAGTAAGGAATGACGAAGTACGAATATACAAAAAATTATGTAACAAATTGTAAAATATTTTGAAGAAGGCCACGACTTAAATCGATTACTTACATAACGGTTAAAAAGACCTGGTAAACACTTTTTGACGTAGTTGCGTGCGAATTTGCATTATAGGTAATAAGTTAATTAACTTTCTCACATAAAAAAGTGTCACGAATATGTTAAAACCGATAGCAGCATAGTACAAACAGCTATTAAGGACATGAAAAGTCAATTCTAGGATGTCAATAGATGGAACTTCCGTCACGTAGCGTAAAACGAACTTCGTGAACACCGGTCACGGTCTTGATGTAATATCTTCTATAATATTACCTTTGCGAAACAATAAAAGTCACCACTGGATATGACACGTACTATCACACAAGTCGAATAAGAACTTATAAAGACTTCAAACGTGTGATTTTTTTATTCCACTGTTTTGACAATTAACATTCTGATTTTGACATATGAAGAAAATTCGTAAAGTTCGTGTCTGTTTGTTTATTTGTTTGAACGCGCTAATCTCAGGAACCGTTGGACCGATTTGAAAAATTATTTTTGTGTTAGATAGCCCATTTATCGAGGAAGGCTATAGGCCTCATCACGCTAAGACCAATAGGAGCGGAGCACTAATGAAGAATGTTACAAAAACGGGGGAAAATTATTACGCTCCGGGTAATAGGAGACGTAAACGAGGTTGCGTGGGTCAGCTAGTAATAAATAAACAAACAACAATATTTACATCCAACCGTAAAAAATTAAATTAAAATTATAACTAGACATACCTATATTTGTGAACTCAACAATTATTTCAAATCATTGAATGTCAATTATTATAACACTATTATATAAAACGTATTATTACTAAAACAGGTCGATTAAACACTGGCCAATTACCATTCGTAAGGTATTCTGGAGGGTTTAACACATCACTGTAACTAACAATTTCTATGTCGACGGTATTGAGTTACGATGCAGCGAGCTGATGCTTTATTATCCGGTCCATCTCTTCCGCCCTTGTTGGTCCGCGATCACTCGTGTCGCCGGCATAACGGTCCCGGCCGATACGTCCGCATTATTAATCTTACCATTGTATTAGCCAAGAACATCTCACAACATGTGCGCATTGATAACAGTAATGGTAATCCCGGTTGTATAATGCAATCAATAACTTCGATTACAGTTATCTGACGCCTACCTCATCTACAGTCAGTTCTTGTAAATTTATCGACCTTTTTTAGTTATTTCCTATTTTATATTGATTTGCATTTTGCAGCTTTGCTTTGAAAGGACAAATATGTAACTAGGGAACTAGGTGAGTCTGTGGTTGGCAATACTCATCGCATGCCCGCCCACCATCATCGTCCAAGTCGCGAACACTGTTCACCTACCCTCTCTCCAATTATGATAACCATCACTCAAGGCGAGCGGAACGAAAGGGGGCAGACACCAGTTAAAACGTAAAATTACACTTAAATTTTTACTCGACGGCAGGCGCACAATAAAAAACAAATATTCTCATGGCGAGTATCGACGAAACGTGACCGGCCTTCGTCAAAATAGTCGGCCGTTGTCTTATTGGGCGGCGCTTTACATCACCCGAAGTGCTAAAGTGTAAAACACTGCAGTGAAATTTATAAGCTTCACGTCACGAATATTGAATAATGACTTTACAAATTATCAGCGTCAACGCGTGTTAAATTATTTATTATCAAACAGCATTCTCGTGGTGTCGAAATAATTATATTGACTTTTTCTTTCTGGCGTAACGGATCAAACTCGTGCTATTTAAATTACTTTTTCTACAGAAGAAGTCTAACATGGCACAAAATATGGTTTTACTTTATGTCGTTATTATATTATTTACTTTCAAGGTTCGAACGCTTACTAGTGTAGTTTGAGTCAGAATTATAAAATATTAACCGCTCCTTATTTATATGGTGGCTCGTTAACTTAGATCGCCGAGGGGAGTGTCCATTAATATCTTCTTGTCGAACCATGTGTTTTTACACAGGCACCGAGTGTTACAACAAATTCAACAAACGACCGGCCGTCATCTATCAAAAACACTAACGAGCTCAGATGCCGCGGCCATTTACAATCACTGAGCAGCTCAAGTCCAATAATATGCGATGATGCTGACGAAATAGCTAGCCTCTAATTTACGCATTAAAATAACGTCAAAATATTGTTGCTTTGTGGTGCAATTTAAAGAAACCTGAAGCTGATTAAATTAGTCACCCAGATTAAAAATAAATATACCTATACATAAATGTATCTATATAAAATTTCAAAATTTATTTAAAAAAGCATTGCTGCGTTTATGTTCATATCATAAAATGTGCTGTTGGTGAAATAATTATATTGTTTTATATTTATTTACTAAAACTTTTTACATCTATTAGTACTGCCTCGGTGGCACAGTGGTAGCATATGCGACTACTGTTCTTGAGGTCTCGGGTTCGATTCCCGGGCCGGACCAAGTGGTTGTATGATCTACAAATATTTGTTTCTGAGTTTGGCTGTTTTCTATGTATATGATATATGTATATATTTACAAAAAAGTATTTAATATATGTATTTATATCAGTTGTCTAGTACCCTTAACACAAGCTCTGCTTAGTTTGGAACTAGATGGCGTTGTGTGTTAGATGACCGAAATTATTTATATGAAAATACTCCAAATAAATAGTGTGTATGTCTTCAATACTGAATATACTGATATACCTTGCGTACTGGCGTACTGGTTTAGGCGGTCGACACGCCGCTTGCCAATTCGCCAAGTGTTGTGGGTTCAAATCCTACACGGGACAACACTTTGTGTGATCCACAAATTGTTGTTCTGAGTTTGGGTGTTAATTGTGTCCGTTTCATGTATGTCTGTAAAGTCCCCGCGACACAAGATGTTTATTCCTAATGCGGGAGTTGTCTTTAAAAAAAAACCGTGACATAAAATCTCCTTCTGCGTCCAGCGGATGCCTGGAAGAGGTATAAATCGTATAATTTTTCTTTGCTTAGTTGTCGTTGTTTTCTTTACTTTCGCTTTCTTCGTATAACTGTCCACAGATTGTATTTTACTATTATTATGTATTTTTGCAATAACAGCTATTTATCTATCTACATTATATGTATGTATTCCTAAAAAAGGCATTTCATAGTAATATCTAATATGACTTATTATGATAGGAAGATAACACACTTCACCACCATATTGTTATATGTATTCCCAAAAATAAGTATGTATTGTCATTAATTTGCACTTTAGGAAGCCACTTTATTATTTCAATTATGGATTCCATTCAATTTAAAAATAATATTTAAGCCTATTGTTAACCCACCATATGTCTACATCATTATTACGACGTGAATAGAAGTTTCGGTTCTGTAAAGGAAATTACATTGTTGGCTACTCCATCCAAAAAAATAAGTCCCTAAAATTGAACTTTTTAATGCTACCATCGATTTTTTTAAATAATATAACAATCTTCAACAGTCAATAATTTATACTTTAACGTTACCGCGAACACCCCAACAAGTTTTGATAGGGTAATTTTCGATAAACAGCAAAAAATGACACGGTAACATTTAATAAGCAAAACTTGCCCCAATTTCAATTTAATGGCTTGCATTAATTTCACCCGATGAGGCCAACCGAATTTTAATGTGTAACGAATATTAATGATATTTAACAGCACTTGCGTGCCATTGGCGTAAAGAGCACACAATTTGTCGTTTTTTTTTGTAACAATTTGATAGCATTGAATCATCACTACTCATAAATTAGAACTTGATTCTAATTATATATATATATATATATATATTCATTATAAAATTCATTAAAATATGAGTTATATCCTGTTTAACTAACAAGCAGGCAATTAAAAACCGGTCAAGTGTGTAGGATACGCAGACAGTTTCAACACAACACCTCCAATGAATTTGTATATTTGATTTAATTTGCAAATAAACTATCCAATAACTTTTTGTAACCAAGATACAGATATATTTTTTCATTCATCAAGGTATTTTAAACCTTAAATAAAATGGTTGGCACACTAAGATCATATGGCTTCTAACACCAACACCGTATTTAAAACATTGTTTTTTTTTCTTTTAACAGGGCCGTTATGGATGCTTGATTTTGTTTCGAACGCTAGTCGTAGGAAATGTCGGCACCATCTTTAAAGGAGCAAATATCATACGTAAAATTGATGATAAAGATCTATTGCGAAATAAAATTGATCTTATATCATTTTCAATTTACACATTCAATTGGATAAAAATATTACATGCAATACATTCAACATAAATTGTTCTTCGATAAGTTATGTTCACATTATTTTCCTTTCTTACAACAAACACTCCCTTAAGTGGTAACAAAGTCTTAAACTTGGAAAGCGTATCAAATTTCAATTTGCATAATAATGTAAAAGCTCATACGCCAATACAAGATGGCGCACGACCTGGTTTAACTAGATTAACTCAATTTTACATGGCGTACCTACAATGGCTACAATGCTACTTTTATAGGGTATTAGAATGTCTCGATGCCATAATGTTACTAAAGCAAACGAATTGCAAGATGAACTAGAACTAATCTCCTAAAATCTGCTCTGATGAAACTCGTCCATACGCCTTCTTAGGTAACTACAAGATATATCTCAGTTCTTGGTTAGCGAAAGTCATAATGCAACCTAAGACAAGGTCCAGGACAGATCTTGCTACTTCTGGTTAATTTTGGACGTGATTTTGTTTCCTTGCATACCTATCATTCTAAATAAAAATAATTATATAAAAGAAATCAAAAAAGAGCCAAAGTTCAACAAAGCGGTACACAGGGCAAAGGAGATACCTAGTTAGATTTACATGAGTATTTAGTTTGTGTGTAAAATTAAAATGGATGAGTTAAACTTTTTTCAACATTTGTAGTTTTAATCAGTTCTTAGCAAGTTATGACTGTTGGAGTAAATAGGGATAAGATATAATAATAATTTTTGTTTTATGTTACTTACTCAACTAAAAGTCACATTTTTATAAGTTCTTGGTAAGGTAAATTAGCTTCGGAGGAAGCCCTTTAAAAGCACATCACCTACTTGCTAAGTGGTTCGATTCTTTCCAGTATGCAGCGCACGGCAGATAATATACTTAGTAACAGTGTTTGTTTAAAGGACTAATGCAGTTGTTAAAGGTTTATAAACTTAGAGCATGTTGTGTGCAAGAGAAAATTGCGTGTAATAAGAAAGTCAATTTAGTTCGTAAACAAGATGGGATGAAAGGCGGGTTGTTGATTAAACTCAATTAGGAGATGAGCTGTAGTGATGTCACTCCCGCAAACAAACCGCAACATCACGCGGCTACAATTCTAACTGGTTTTAGAAACTACTATTACAGGTAATGCAGATGTGCATGGAGACTTCACTATGATTAATACCGTCGGTTTACCGTGTGCTTTTACTATTTTGTACATGGATTGAACAAACAAGTTTTTTAACCGGACTGCGAAAGGAGGGTTATGTTTTTCGAGTGTATGTATGTATATTTCTTTGGCACGCCCTAGAGCCTAAACGGCTTGTCGTATTTTCAACCGACTTCAACAAGGAGGAGGTTCTCAATTCGACTGTTTTTTTTTTATGTTTGTTACCTCATAACTTCGGACTGGGTGAACCGATTTTGATGATTATTTTTTTATTTGAAAGCTGGTGCTTCCCGATGTCCCATTTAAATTTGGTCCAGTTCTGACATGTCATCCATGAGAAAACCATATAAGTCTTCAATATGTATGTACGCGACAAATTAACGAATAACTCAATATTCCCGTATGGTCCCATTTAAATTTGGTCCAGATTGAAGTCGGTTTTTTTTGTTAAAATTTGTGATTATTATGTGAGTGGTGTCAATAGATTTTTCTTAGTCGTGAGAGTGACACTGGGTACATCAAAATTTAAAAAAAAATGGATTTTTGGCGCCAAAAAGTAATATTAAAAAAAAAGTTTTCAAAATACATCGGTGTGTGGTATCAAAATAAACATTTTTTACGGTGATTACGAATTTATATAAAACTTATATGTTTTTATTGTTAAATATTTACGCAGCCGGGATAATTTTTTTATAATTTGTACTTGTTTCAGTAGGTTAACGCACAGATAGGTAACAGACAGGTAACTACCGGCGTTTTCGGACAACTGCTACTCGAGAGAAATAAGCGCATTGTTGACCTGGTTGGGCCTCCGGTAACCTGAACAACTCCATGAAAAACAAGGAAAGAATCGCTTAGCACCACTTTTCTGTAGGCTGTTGTATCATGCCAGTCCACTCTTTAATTTGTAATCTCTAACGATATAATATTTACTGTGTATAAAAATATGCTGACTTAAACAAAAACTTATTAACGGAATCGACATACGTACGTTAGAACAAAAATAATAACATTAAAATAAACTACGAACATAAAAAAGTATAAGGTTCCATATGTATCACAAAAATCCCTCTTAAATGTTTAACTGAAAATATGAAAACAAGCAGAAATATAATTGTATATGTAGCAGATGTGTTTAATTAGTGACCCAACAAAATCTCGGAAAGAGTTGAGCTTCATTATGAACACAATGGCCGCGTGCCCCTAACGACAATAAAGTAAATAAAATATCAACACGCTGCTTACACCCGCACATAAAATGATGGGACACACACGTTGATATTTGCTTTAATAAATTTCAGACATTTTGTAAAAATTGAGCCCAGAGTAGACATAACATGCTGTCCAGGCATTTTATGACGGGGACCAACGTTGCCAGTTCACAACGATAACTACAGATAGGCCAAAGCCAACCAGATTCATCGGTTTATCCTGTTTACAAAAAAAAATATAACAAAATCTTTAATCACATTAAGGCCTCAAGGGAACAAAAATCAAAGCCTCACATTTAACTTAAGGCGCATCTACGTATAAAATACGAATTTAATACGACGTGTTCAATAAGATAAGGCGAGTATAAGGCACGAATTACTTCAAAGGTGGCGAGTGAAAATTTTGAGAAACGTGTGCGTCCCGTATTTACTGCGTGGGACGCCAAGCAGTAAATACGTGGGCGATTACGAATATTAATGCAATGCGATGCTGCTATATTATTTAAACGTCTGCAGATTATTTAATTAACATTTGATTGGTATCTTCTGAATAACTAAGTAAATGAATTAACTATTACACAACTTAAAACCAGCCAGACATACAATGAAACCGAGAGAACAATAAAATATAATTTTGTTTAATTACGTTAAATAAATTGTAATATTACGTAAGGTATATTTATTCGATAACTGCATAATAATATGTCATTTATCAAAATAAATGATTGGGCTATATTAGTGTTATTGAGCTCACAAACTTGTCCAGACACATTAATAATGAAATGCATGTATCTCTCTGCACTTCTGAAATCGATCGTCGGTATTCGCACTCAAAGATTTACGGTCAACACAGGCATTGAACACGCACTGCGACACAAGAGACGACCACGTTGCGTGTCGCGTTATCGCACTCTTCGCAACTAACTTATGAATGCAAAAACAAGGAACCATTTTTTTTAATGTATTGGCCTGCCAAAATGACTCTGCCTGATGGAAAGCATAAGCAGAATCCAAGAGTGGTGATCACGATACTTATTGCGAATGCAGACAAGGCAACAATGCAGCATGGTGACCCACACTATGGCGGTCTAGTGATGCTTCTGCATCATTGGGCCTCTGGTCTCGCACTCACCATCGAAACACGAGAGCACGAACGCTGTCATTTTACATAGATCTTCTGTGCGAGTTCCATTTTTTTTAAACATTATGGTCTAAATTATTTTTAAACCACAGAGTAAGATAATACTGGAGAATATATTTATGTAGAAATTTCAGGAACAGTTTTCAAATCTCAAAATAAAACAAAACTTAATCTTCTGTTTCTAACGTACAAATTATCACAAGTATACAATATTTACTAGTGTTAGGAAACTAAAATGCGTACTTCTTAGTAAGATGTATTATTAAATTGTTAATCTTTTATTTAATGTGCAGGTAGGTGCCCTACCAGACTTACATATATCACGTTTTTCGTATTTTAGCCAAAGTGGTGTTATAAATCTAAAAGTCTATTTTCATATAAAAGAAAACCGATTAAGGAGCTTTACCGATACCGATCGCTCGAATGAACCTATATATTTTCATGATCGAACGGATCTAAGATCGCAGACGTCTGACGACCGGTGCGTGAGAAAATTGAAAAGGAAACATTTCTTTTAATGGTATTGTCCTTGAATATTCGACACGTTTATTTGCATTTATATTGGGCTTGGCTTATTTTCTTTCATTTGATAATAGTTTTAATGAGATAGAATTACTGAAAAAAATTATATTTTAAGAAATAAAGGCTTTACAGCATGTAGGCACTTATTGCCCTCTGATCTCTTAGCTGTGATAAAGAATTACTTTTACATTTGGTTTTTTTTTCCGAAGTCGGTTTAACATTTTTCTATAAATCTTTTAATTTCCATTTTTAGTGTACGGTTATATTACAAACATTACTAACTGTAACAAATGTTACTTAGTACGGTAAATAATATAAACCCTAGTTTAAATAGCCTAACACTTTATTGAGATAAGTTTATCTAACAATCATTTATACAATACACCGGCTAAGAGTATGACTCGTGCGCCAAGGTATCCACAAAAAGATTCTTATAGATCGTTAGCTGCTTTTTTCTTAATACACTCTTAACTTTACGTTTTCAAAAATATCGGACAAACTTCAAAATACGTAATAGGAAGTTTACCAAGCGCTTAACATAACTATATAATCAAATTTACTATTTTTAAGGTATTATGACACTAGATCAATAAAAAGTATAGTATAGTATACTATAGCATAATATTAAAAAGGTATGGATGTTGGATGTTTAACAATACTTTTGATTCCACAGACTGAGGCGCTTAATTTTTTAAGAGCTTAAAGAAACCGTAAAAATAATTCTTATAAGGGTTTTTTTTCCTTTTGAGCGACCTAAAAGAAATATACAGTCGAAGAATAAGTAGAACCTTTTATTTCTTTGGCGAAGTCCATTAAAAGGAAAACATTATTATTTTGAACATTAATTTTACTTAATGTTTGGGAACACAGGCCCGAAATTCTCAAGTACAGTATAGGTACTTTAATAAATATTTCGGACATCTAACACACAACGCCGTCTAGTCCCAAGCTAACCAGAGCTTGTGTAAATGGGTACTATAACAACCGATATAAATACATATAATTATATGTAAATACTTATTTTTTTGTAAATACATACATATACTATACATATATACTTGGAGAATAACATCATACAAATAGGAATTTAAAAAAATAACAAAAAAAAACCGACTTCATGAACTGGACCAAAATGAAATGGGACCCCACGAGAAGCACTAGCTTTCAAGTAAAAAAAGAATCATCAAAATCGGTGAAGTTTCTGAGGTAACAAATATTAAAAAATACAGTCGAAATTAAACCTCTTCCTTTTTTGAAATTGGTTAAAAATTGGCTAGTTTATGACGGAAGTATCTGTAAATATAAATAAAGAAGATTTTATTGTCAAACAAAAACATTATTTTTCTGAAAAACTGCAATATGTTTGTATCGAGAAGCCTCAAGACATATCATACACAATGTTTAAAGGCAACATTTATTAATTAAATAGGCATATTTGGAATAAATAAGCGTCACTCACTCAATACAAGCCGAAACTTGAACCGAAATATATTTGTTTTAGGTTCATGTTAAGAATCATGACGATAACCGGAACCTTGCAAAGTACCCGTGTTCATTATTCTACTTTATGTTGAGCGGTTGCAGGCAACTATAGCCTCACAACAATGTACAAGCAAGGTCATAAATACGAAACAATTAGACGATAAATTCCCACTTGAATTAGTATTTTTATTTGCACGTCACGTGCGCTCGGCGCGCTTTCTAACAATTTATGTAGGGAGGCGTCAAATTTAACAGCTCAAAGAAACTGATGGTGCTCTCTTAGGCTTTGGCGCGTACTCGTGATGCTCTGTAATTATGTTCACAATTTATTTCTTAACGAACAATAGATGCCTTATTTGTAATACATTCACATAGTCTATTTGCACATCAGTTTAAATAAATACTTTTTTCATACACACTTATCAAATTTAAAAGTTAAAACTATAAAGAAGTATTGATCTGATTTGCAAAGGCAACTTAACCACTTGAACTGATCAGCCATGATTAAGTAAAACGAATAAGAACGAAAGCGTGACACAAAAGCCATGCGATAACAGTGAAAAACGAGCAGAGAATCGCCTTGGAGCAGACGGTATCTTCGCCCGCCTGGGAGTTATTAAATATTAAAATAAACTCGCATTCCGACACGAGTCCGACGCGATACGCAAGATTATAGCAAACACAATGAGAGCACTGGCTCCGATCACTTCGAAGCCTTATCATATCAAAGCACGAGAGTTTACATAATTCAACTAGGGGGGATATTCTCTGGAGTGATCCCCTGTTGCCGATGAAATTTTAGCGCCTGTGTAAACACCCGATTTCCAAAATCTTCGACAGAGTAAACGGCCTATAAAAAGTAATTTCTTCGATGCATATTTCAATATTCTTTACGAAAATGGAGCTGGAAAAATTAAGTACGCAAATTGCCATTTTAGGATTAATGAAAGGCAGGTTGTATCCGCGGCATATAATTTGGTGGTTTATCACTCGTTTGTTTATGCAGCATCATCCACTTACCTGAAACAATAGATTATATACATTTTATTTACTAATAAAATACCATAAATTTACAGATGTGACCCTAGGTTGTATCCTCTGTACCGGATGATCTTCTTTGTGACAAATTATTAAGAAATTTTAGTATAATTTAAGTAATTATTAATAATTTTATTAAAAATGTGTATTACTGAGTTATACTACGTGAGTACTATTCGTTATTCTTTGGTTATACGTAATTGTTTGTAATTAAATTGATACAAAACCCGATATACTGTTATCGATGATAGTTATTGGTGAAAAAAACCGTAACAATTACAGACCAAGAGCTCGGGTACATTTCAATATCAAAGTTAAAACATACTAAACTACATTTAATCAATTAACATAGACAAGCCACTTGCAATGTTTGTTAGCTTTTAGATAATGTGAACACACTAAGTAAAACGATGTAATAGTTTGTAGATGTAGTAATGCCATTGTTAAAACCAAAGTGGCTGTACCTTTTAAACAATGAGAAGTTAAATAAGAAAGCATTAAACGCAAACACCGTTATATACACTACTAGTGATTGCCCACGGCTCCGCCCGCGTATATGTCGGTTATCGCGGCAAATATGTGTTATTCTGATGTATAAGCTACTGTAAAGTTTCATCCAAATCCGTTTAGTAGTTTTTGCGTGAAAGAGTAACAAAACTGTTCCATCCATTCATACATTCATCCATCCATTCATACTTACAAACTTTCGCGTTTTTAATATTAGTATAGATATTAATATCATTTAAGAAACTCTCAATAATAACTGTATTTTCTTTTTACTGAGATATAGGTTGTAGCACTAGCGTGTTGATAGCGCACGCCACTCTGTTGTAATTTACTAAAACATTAGCATTCGTAGAAGCCTATCAAGATTCTTGTAGCCGCAGAATTTACTCTGGTTGATTTGCGTATCTCATACAAATGTATATCTTTTGAGATTTAAGTTTATTTAGCTTTACACAGTCACTATTAGAATTGACTAGAACTTACATATTTTCTTATGTAACTTAATAATTTTTAATCATAAATAGCATGCAATAACTTTATTTTTCTGGTACTAAAATTATGGTTTGCATAAAATTCGAACAAAAGTAATAAATAATATACACCTGAAATAGATATGTAAATGTAATTTTGAAAAAAAATGCTAAACAGAAACAAGGGATTGTTTTTATCTTTTCAGTTCATTTTTAAATGAAGTCGGTAAGCTTTAAGTATACTATTTAACGTAATCGAGTTTTGCTTACTTCAATACGTGCACAAGTGCACTTCTTATATTTGATTGTTAGCTAAGGTTTCACAATGCATAGACATTGCGTTGTTTATCAGGATTGATATGAAAATTGCACCTTGTTACATACACATATTTACAGTGAAAGAAGTTGCATTTTCAGAATCATTCCTCAGAGATCTTGTTTACCGATCTTGATAATGAACAATTACTTTCTTGTAGATGCAGAAAAATTTGAAAATTTACATAACATTTACATATACATTTGTAAGTAGGGATGGATGGATGAATGTATGGATGGATGAAACAGTTTTGTTACTCTTTCACGCAAAAACTACTAAACGGATTTGGATGAAACTTTACAGTAATATAGCTTATACATCAGAATAACACATATTTCAAGTCAATTAACCGGATGCGATCGCGTTAAGTCATATTGGTCTAAGATCCGAATAGAAAGACCTTCACCCATCTGTTTATTGGATGTTAAGTATTTTATATCAAACTAGCTGACCCGGCGAACTTCGTACCGCCATATTTACATTATCTGTCTTAGCTACCCACGGGCAGTGAGCGGACAAAAAAAGATTTTTCCCGTTATCTTTTAATTTTTCTTGTACACAAACCTTGTCCTAACAATAACGAACACATAAGAAAAATAATTATTCAAGTTGGGCCAGTTGATCGGAAGTTATGAACGTACATACATTTAGGCGATTCATTTTTATATAATTATATACGAGTAGATTTAATATATTAAATAATACACACATCAAAAGTGTCTAGGGATCAACATATGTGTTTAGGGATCAAGATATATTTTTGCAATAACTTTTCTCCTGATTGATATTAATTAAAATTTTCTTTAAGGATTCATCAAATAAAGTGTTTTCGTTTGTCACAGTAACGATAAACCAAGTCACCTTTGCATTAATAAAGAAATTTGCCATTTTCCTAATAAAAGGATTTTTGACATTTGAACCACTAACATTAAAGTTCGAAAAAAAGACTGAAATAACAGTTTTCTTTAAAATTTTATTAGGTAACTTAAACAATTAATAATCCGTGTTTCTACCGCGAACACTAACACAAGAACATCGGTTTGGCATACTCAAAATGAGTTCATCCAAATCACGCTGTAGAATGGCCGCCCATGTTCGTTGCAACAACAAAAAAAGGTCTTCTTGCGACTGGATACCCTCCATATTCGGCAGAGCTCTTCTCTGTAGCATATCCCATGCATGCTCAATCGGGTTCAAGTCTGGCGACTGAGCAGGCCAGGGCCAAAGCCACATCTCAATCTCAAGAAATCCGCATAAAAATGCTTGATCCCTAGACACTTTTGATGTGTGTATATCGCAGGGTTGACTCGGCGGAGCGGGACAGGGAGAGGTTTAGAACTCTACCGGCCCGCCAGGCCCGGGAACAGTCCAGGTACCGCAGGCGACTCGGGCTCTTGAGGCCATCTGTCACCCTAGCAGAAGCAGGCTCGGGTGGAGGCGTGGATGCTGATATGCTGCGGAGTATGCGCGCCCTGGGGATAGTAACGGGAACACCGGGGTTCCCACACAGTAGGGGGCCATCTACGAACCTTAGGTGGCCCGAGGTACGTCGGGTTCCAGGGTTTTCCTTGCTAGGGTACACCTGGTTCCCCGGCTTCTTGTACCCGAGACGGCGTGCGGTTTTAGTCGGTTCGAGTCCGACATGCCACCAGGAGATGGTATCCCAGGGGATTTCGCGAAAAACGCAGACGGAACCGAGGGCAAAAAACGTATTATTATAAGAATGGACGATTTCGTTAAGACTATTAATAGTTTCAAAATATTTAGGCAAAACGTTATAGTAATTCCTATGTAAGAATCTTTTTAAACATTCATGAAGTTATTAATCCAAACGTCAAAGAAAGTTCGTGTCGTCAGGCCGGTGCAGTCAGAGAAATATTACGGTTATTAATAATCTATGGTTGCATGTCCACCATAGCTTATATAATACAAAGGTCATAGGGTTGTTATGCATGGTATTTATATCTAAGCCCGACATATTAACAATCGTAGTTTGAATGGAAATACAAAATGTATATATCTTAACACATAAGTTTTAAAGAACATTTTAGTTCTTACGTTAACTTCCTTACTACGTGCGTCTTTATTTTATTGTAATATTCAAAGTATGACCCTCATTAAGGGATCTCCTATATTATCATTATTGTGGCACTATCATGCCGCTGGTTTGTAGCATATCATTGTCATGCAAAAGAAATAGTCTGGATTGAGGTGTACACAACCTTGAAACCACAATTTACAGATTAGAAGTCAAAGAATAAACCGTCAACAAGTCTGAAAGGAACACGGTCGTACAATTTTTAAGGTAGTCCGTAGGAAGGACGCTTCGAGAACAGCGCTTTAGGGCAGACCCGATCGAAGGCGTTTGCTATTTCCAAGCCTTTGATCGCGAATGCCTGTGCCCACCAGTAATTAGATGCACGAGAACATCACCTGTTAAATGACCCCGTTGGAAGCCATACTGTCGGTCATTGAGTAGCTGGTGAAGTACCGGAGGAGCTAGCAGTTGATGAATACCATTATATCAGGTAATAAGAGGTAATCGCTTGCGGCATTTAGTTGGACATATCGATATTATAAATTCGAAAGTTATTCAGTCTATCTGTTACGCTTTCACGTTTGAGGAAAGACATAGGCTACTATTTACCGCGACAACCGACATATACGCGGGCGGAGCCGCGGGCAAAAGCTGGTTAATATTATAAATGCAAAATTTTGTGAGGATGTATGGATGTTACTTACACTTTGACGCAAAAACTACTGAACTGATTTATACGAAACTTTCCAGTAATTTAAGTAGCTCATACATCAGAATAACACATGGGCTACTTTTTACCGCAATATCCAACATATACGCGGGCGGAGCCGCGGGCAAACACTAGTAGATAATAAGGTAGAATCGACAAATAACTAAAAAATTTACATTCGTATCGATCGAATGGCCAAGTGTAGCGTAACTTTATGAAAATTGAGAATAAATAAGTTCTCGTTATTGTGTAATGGAAATAGAATTTCAGAAAGTGATCATGAAATTACGTTTACAGTTATAGACTATGCTATAAAGCGGTCTGTGGGTGTTACCACAAATAGTAATAGTTGAAAAGCCGCTCTGCAACTTCTAACGTAATTTCTATAGAGCCTAATATTATGTTAATATAATTCCAAGCAAAAAATAAACATTTTTAGAATTGGATAATATGACATTTTAAGGAGTTTATTGGCTTTACAGAATTAGACCAAAACCGGTTTATTAGGTACCAGAAATTCGTTTAGTATTCGAATTTGTCATAAAGAGAGATATTAATCTAACGATCTACGATCTTGTTAGAATGTCATGTCATTGAAGCGAACGCTAAAATTCGATTAACATTCAATCGATTAAATAAGGTAATCTAATCAAATGGACTTACCTTGTTTTATGCAAACGGCTATCCTAAATCAGTTTATAATGGCAACAGGCGGTAATAAAGTTGAAGGTGGTGACAATAGTGGGTATGTATAGAGATCGCGTGTTACATCACTCAGTGCTTGTCTTATCAACTTGTAGATAAGAATCACAAAAGTAATTTAAAAAAAGAAATTGTATAAGATTAAAATAATGAAGACTGCACCGATAGCATCGGTTTAAACGATCACCTCGCCGCTTCCTACTGGTCAGAGTGTTGTAGGTTCGTCCTCGTATGGATCAACAATTTATGTTATACAGAAATTGTTGTTCGTAGTCATGATGTTCTTTGAGTTCGTTTCATGAATGTTTGTAAAGTGTTCATAGTTTGGATAAAATAACGTTTGTCGGGTCATCAAGTATGTAGATATATATCACCCACATTTAAAAATATCTTCAACCAAGCATTTTGGTGCTATAAAATAGACAGATTGTTGTCTACAAATGTATTTCAATTAACGTGGAAATAATATTTACATAAATACACAAATTATTGATAGCGATAATTTATCATTATAACTTTTAATACTTATGACGGCCAATTGCAGCAAACTAATGAAGTTGATTTGGTTCGCGCAATACCAATATATTATGTGGGAATAGTATAATAACGATGCGACTGAATAATAAATTATCACAACTTATTATACCAATATATAATATACCATATTTTGTAAGTCAGAATTCATCTAATATGATAATGAGCAGGTTAATATAGGAAAATCTAGTAACCTATAAAAATGTATCTGTGAATGTTAGGTACATACACATTAGCTAAGTTTTATTTTGTATACAGGTTATTTGAATTTCGCTTTTAGTTCAGGCAAGTCTAAGTATTGTGGATGGTCCACAGGAAATATGTACTTCCTTTTTACTTTGCGTTGCTTTTTACAAGACAAATAAAGTTTATTGCTGTTTTAAACACTGATTACATATAGATGCAATAATTAAAAATACCTTGCATCATTTGCTTCGTAAATAAATTTATTCTTTTTAAATCTAATATATAAAATTCTTGTGTCGCGGTGTTAGTTACCAAACTCCTCCGAAACGGCTATTTTTATGAAATTTTGTGTGCACATCGAATAGTTTTGAGAATCGGCCAATATCTATTTTTCATACCCCTAAATGAAAAGGGTGACCCCACCCTTAAATATTTTATTTTTATGGCAAAACAACGTTTTCCGGGTCAGCTACTAATCACTACATAGTATAAAACAAAGTCGCTTTCTCTGTCCCTATGTATACTTAAATCTTTAAAACTACGCAACGGATTGTGATGCGGTTTTTTTTAATAGAGAGAGTGATTGAAGAGGAAGGTTTATATGTATAATAACATCCATTAAATAGTGGAGAAATACTGTTTTTTGAGGTTTCTAATGTGATGTAGCAAATAAACACATTTTTTTGCGCTTAAATTGCAAACGCTGGTTGCACCCTACGAGATAGATCAAAATAATGTACTACAGTATTGTACAACTTAAAAAGATCTACCAAAAGTCCGCGACGGCATATGTCTATCTCTTATGGATAACCCACAACAACAATTTTTTATTCCTTTCTTTTTACGAGAAATAATTGCTTATTTACGAAGCGATTTTAAGCAATACAGAAAGAATCCTTATACAATTAAGTAAATTGAATACATTGTGCATTTAATGTAGATCAAAATGGCCCTTTATAGAATCTAATTTAAATGAATATGGTGGCGCCATCTATGTAATGTATCTATAATAATTAATTAACAAGGTGTTAAGCTGTAATCCCTATCCCTTCCCTGCCGACAATCGTGTACCACGAGTGGACTGCAAGTGGCGCTTTATTTTGAACGTGTATAAATTATGAACTAAAAATCAGTGTGTCTTACATTCACCGCACCGCAGGAGTCTGAGGTCTTTCGGTCGTAAAAGGCATCAATCAGCTCTGAACTATTAGGAATTGGACGATAGAACGCGTAGCTATAAGTCGAAGATGAAGTGTCGTCGATAAGTACGACGTGAGCAGGAGCCCTAGGAGAAGATCTACCTTCATCGTCGTCTGACGGTCTACAGGTAGGTGCACGATTATATCATAACCCCCCTGCCCCTGGCAAAACACCTAGTTTTGATTGGTATATATATAAAAAATAAATTTAAAAACCTCGCTTTATCGGCGATACCAGAATATATTCGAAGATATTACAGATTTAAAATGCAAGAATCGTGTCGTCGGCGGGGGCATCTAAAATCCACCCGTGCGAAGCCGGGGCGGGTCACTAGTCTTATATATAAAAATCAATTGCTGTTCGTTTGTCTTGCTAAAACTCGAGAACGGCTGGGCTGATTTTGGTTTTGAAATGTTTGTCGTAGTCCAGGGAAGGTTTAAACGGTGAAAAATAAATAAATAACTTGAAAATCCAAATGTCACGTGTACGAAGTAGCGGGCACAGCTAGTCTTATAGATTACGTTCGTAGTACATATATTGTTTTAAATCGTTAACTTTAAACATAATTACTATTCTCGCGCATTTAACAGCATTCTAGTTTAGTTTTAAAATTTAAGTACGTACGTATATAATTATAGTATATACAAGATAAAAGTAAAGGAGTATTACTTCATCTTTACTTTGAGTCAGTATTTATTAAATAATTATTCACGGAAAATGAAGTGCTAAGATATCTAAGCACATCCGGTGTACAGTAACTGTCAATGTAAGAAAGTGTCACAAAGTCACAAGTATCAATAGAGGTCTATGGCCCATGATCTTAGAATAAGATAATAATTTGAATTATAAAGCTTTTTAAAAACAAGCTTTTACTGGAATGTCTCGAGACGAATCAAACGAGTCCAAACTCGATGATGTTGCGACGTTTCTTTACAGAGTTCCTATGGCCACCTTCCAGCTCCAGCATGAGATCAGCTCCATGCCATTATTATATTGTATTGTCACGCTATATATATATGCTTGCAACATTTCATCAAAATTGGTTGAAGATATCTGCTTCAAAGTTGAGTTGCAAGATTCCACCCGAACATACAAGCATTCATACATACATAGCAAGTTTTTTTTTTTTTTTTTTATATCTTTATTTATTTTGAGGCTTTTATTATAAAATAATATGTTAGCCCCATCGTGGCTTATTCTAAGATACTAACTAACTTTGAGACAGATGAAGTCGTTGTTGTGCAAATATCTCAAATAGGTCTAACGCCGCATTTGTATTAGGATTACTCAAGATAGTTATAAAGAGACCTATATCGTACACATTAAGATTATATTTGCACATCAACGAGTTCCTTTGGTTTTGATATTTGACGCAATCAACTAGCAAGTGTTGGACATCATCAAGGACTCCGCAAGTTTCACAATTTGGCGTATCAACTTTTTTCATGAGGTGTCCAAACCTTCTAGATGGGTAGTGACCTGAACGCAGTCTGTGAGCTATAACAATTACCTTTCTATTTATCTTATTATTAACAAACCAGGGTATCCTAGCAGGCTGATGTTGAATGGTTTTATACCAGATGCCCTTTTCCTTACTTCTTTCATCAAAATATTCTTTGAAATGGCTATAACATAGATTTTTGATGTTGCTTAAGTATTCAGAGTGAGACCTTTTAATCACATAGTTGATTCCATCTGTACATGCTAGCTTAGCGAGCGAATCAGCCTGTTCGTTACCCCGTAGACCAACATGAGAAGGCACCCATTGCAATCTCAAAGACTTACCAGATGAATTCAATTCATGTATTTGCTTTAACACTACACACGCTATCGGTGCACCTCTAATACCAGAGGCGCATCGAGCAATATGATGTAAAGCGCTTTTACTATCAGTTAGGATAGCTATTTTGTCGCTATTTAGCGAACAAGCTTCGCTCAGAGCCTTTGAGATTGCAATAAGCTCCAGTGTCATAATGGATACACAACAGTCAATTTTATACATAGCCGATGTTCCATGACTTGCATCGAAATAAGCAGCCCCATACCCATTATTATTTTTCGAACCATCCGTAAAAATTAAATGCCATCCATCATATTTTTCTTGTAATTCTCTGGTTACTTCATATTTCAAAATTGTCACATTTAGGTGTCTTTTAGCTGTTTTGATTGAATCTAATTCTAACTTAATAATATCATTTAAATCTATGTATGAAATCCATACATTTAAAGAGTACATTTCCAAAGGACTGGATGAGTGTATGTCATAAATTTCACACACTTCAACCACGGAGACCAACAGAGGAATATTTTTATGACGCCAATATGAATTATTACATAATGCTTTGAGATCTTCTACCAACCTTATAGTAATATTATCTGTCCAGGACATACTCTTAATATAATATTTATAGGCAAGGTACTTTCTTCTAACAAACAAAGGTGGTATGCAAAGTTCTGCTTCCATCACATGTATGGGTGTAGTTTTAATGAATCCACCAACTATTCTTAATGCCTTGTTTTGAATTCTGTCTAATTTCAATAAGTGCGTCTTAGCACTATTATCGTATAATAGGCTGCCATAATCAATCCTACTTCTTATTATAGAAATATAAAGTGTGCGAAGGTGTTTAGGGTGAACGCCCCAAGATGGACCTGTGAGTATTTTAAGTAGATTTAAGTGTTTCATAATTTTCGATGAAATTTCGTTTATATGTTTTCCCCATAATAAAGCTTTATCTAGCCAAAACCCCAAATATTTATAATTCTCAACACATGAAATGATATTATTATTGATTGTTATATTAATATCAAGCTTCTTACGACGTTTGGTAAAAATACAAATTTTAGACTTAGTAGGAGCCACTTCAAGTCCAATCATACCTAGGCTGTCAACTAACACATTTAATAAACACTGTAAATTTTCTTGACAAGTATTTAAATTATTATGACTTTGATAAAAAACAAAGTCATCTGCATATTGAGAAACCATAAAACCTCTGTCAAAAGCAAGTTGACATATATTATGAGTAGCTATATTGAACAACAAAGGTGAAAGAGGATCACCCTGTGCTAAGCCAGTAGATGACCACCTAGCACCAATCACCTGATTATCAGAGCGATTCCTTATCATAAGACACCTTGCAGATAGAAATGACCAAAGATATTTACATATATGGAGTCCCATTCCTATGTTATCCAAAACTTGTATCATTTTATCAACTAAAACATTATTATAAGCATTGTCTATATCAACAAAACATGCCACTGTAGACAACTTGTTAGAATAACCAATCTGTATGTGTGTAACGATTCTGGTTAAATTATCTATTGTTGACATTCCTTTACGGAACCCCGTTGTGTAAGTCGACAATATTCTTTCCTTTTCTATATACCATTCTATTCTTTTACATAATATATTATGAAAAATTTTGCAAAGACATGATATTAACGAAATTGGTCTTATTTTGACTTGCGCACTTTCTATATTTCCAGTTTTTGGTATAGGAATTATTAATATAGTACGCCACTGTTTAGGAATAACACCAGTCCTGAATATTTGTGTGTAAATACTAAGTAGAAGCGTTTTGGCACTATTGGGGGCATGATATATCATAGAGTAAGTTATACCATCGCCACCTGGTGCAGTATCGGTCCTTTTAATGCATATATTAAATTCTTGTAAAGTAAAAACAGACTCTAATAGCCGATTTTTTGATTTAATAATAGGAGGGCAGTTCAGAACTGTATCCGGTGTAAGTGAATATAAGAGGTCTTTTTGTTCATTTTCAGAAACATAAAACTGAGGTTTACGGTGGTTTTTTAACCATCGCATCTTATACCACATATCTGAGGCTGATGTCTTTTCATTAATGGTTGCACAAAAATTATTCCAACTTTCTAGTTTAGCTTTATAAATTAATAATCGAGTTTCCTTAATTTTATCTTGAAGGTTCTTATAATTGTTAGGTGTAGGATTCTTTCTAAATTCTTTGAGAGCAAGGCGTCGTATGGCCACTGCTCTGGATAGGGTTGGATTCCAATATTCCTTGGGTTTGAAATTTGCAAGTTGATTTGAACATATTTTAATTTTAGGAATATTTTTGTTAGAACTTAAAAGTAATAGATTTTCAAAACGGTCGTATAATTGTTGAACATTACTATTATCTACAGCAAAATCACTAAAATAGTCCTCAAGATCTGATTTATATTGACACCAATTAGCTTTTTTAAAATTAAACTTTTCTATTTTATTTATGTTATACTGAAAATCTGAATTTATCATCATCTTAATTATTAAATGGTCACTTCCGAGGTTTTCATTTAGAGTTTGCCAGTCAAAACTAGCAACTATATCTGATGACACGAATGTGACATCAGGTGAACTTTCCTGCAACCGTCCATTAACTAATTTGCTTCTAGTTGCGTTTCCCGTATTCAGTGACGTGAATCCAAAATCAAGCGTTGAATCCCACAACTGCATCCCCCTTTGGTCTGT
The DNA here is from genome assembly GCA_949125395.1 of Diaphora mendica. NCBI lineage: Eukaryota > Metazoa > Arthropoda > Insecta > Lepidoptera > Erebidae > Diaphora > Diaphora mendica. Next base: position 29,047,331 of record OX421311.1, read on the forward strand.
CTTATAAGACCAATTGGTATGATGCCCGTTAAAGTCACCTCCAATTAGCGTCTTTTTACACACTAAAGAGAAAAGTTGGTCCCAATCTGCCTGAGTCGTATGGACAGTAGACGGGCAGTATATTGAAATTACGTTATGTAATTCGTTACAATTAAATATTTGGACGTACAGAGCCTCAATACCCTGGTTATTTAAAACTATTCGACATTTTTTTGACTGTAAAGATTTGTGTACAATTATAGCTACACCGCCATAATTATCATATCTATCTTGCCTATAAATATTATAACCCGATATATGTACTTCACGCTCTTTGTTAAACCATGTTTCACTGATTATAGCTACATGTATTTTTTCTTGGTCTAACAAGGAACTAAAACTTAATATCTTAGATGGTAAACTTTGTGCGTTCCATTGAAATATCTTAATTATTTTTTTTGTTTTTCTGTTATCCATCACAAGTATTAGTTAAACTTAACAACAACTTAAACATATCGTTCTTACAAAATAGATTAAAAATAAATGACTTACATTCTTCAAATAACAATTTCAACAATTCTGTACATATCTCTCCACAGGCCTTATTTTTTTGCGTTATAACATCTCTTACTTTTATTAGCAAGTTCTGTATTATCGTACTTCCTTCTTTTTTTTCTTTGTTGTTTTCATTTCCTTTACACGAGTCATCGCTTGAAAATACTCCGTTCTCCTGTATGTCACATTCAACCTGTAATGGTAGTCTTGTTGTTTTCTTTTTAGATTTTTTCTTACCGTGCCTAACCACCTCACTATATTCACGAATGGGCGGCGCAATTTTTTTCATTTGACCTGTGACGTTACTTTTACTGAAATCGTAAGAGTTTAATAAATGTGGTTTTTCTACGGACACGGTCTTGTTGCTTTCTTGATAAATTTTTGTCTGTCCCTTTTCCATATTCAGAAAACGTTGTAATGCTAATTTATAAGATATATTTTCTTCACTCATAATAAAACGTATCTTTTTTTCTTTTTTGTAAAATGGACACAATTTGTTTAGGGCCATATGTGGTCCTTTACAGTTAGGACATTTATAACTTTCAGTTTCACAATTATCATGTTGTTGTCCACATTTTGGGCAAATAATATTTTTACTTGGACAAAACTTTTTAATATGGCCAAATTTCCAACAGTTCGAACATTGACTTACTGGAAATACAAAACGTTCTATAGGAAGACGGCATCCGAAAGCGTATACATATTTAGGGCAAGTAGGACTTTTAAAACATACTCTTACTGTTTCACTGTCCACCCACGCACCCTTAAGATCTCTGCGCTTTAACCTTTTGGCTGAAATAATTTCGTACGTACTCTCTAAACAATCTATAATTTCTTTTTCGGACATATCTAAGTCAATTCCTTTAATTATACCATATGAAAACCTGAGCTCAGTAGTAAACTGCATTCTAATATCTAATTCCTTAAATTTTTGACATTCCATGAGATTTTCGGCTTGTTTCCTTTCATTGAACTGGATGAATACTTTATAGGGAGATTTATATTTAATTTTCAGTATACCCTGTATATTTTCTTTTTGTAATAACTTCGCAAAAGCCATCTGCTTAGGTAAAATTGATAAAGATGTTAAACACACTTCAAGTTTTTCCAAAGTACCCTCAGTCTCCATTTGTGACGTAGAACAATCTGAATTATTTTCTTCAATAGAATTACTTTTTATCAACCTTTTTGGCTTTCTACGATTTCGTGTTATTGTAATAAAACCGTCTTCGCAACTTTCATCACTTTTAGATCTTAATCTTTTTTTTTCACAATTCCTTGTATTATGAAGATTGTTGTCACATCTAATTGAACTCATTTCTTCCAATTCACGTTCACACTCTTTCAACACATCGGAATCATCCATATCCTCGTCATCTTCGGTAGTTACCATTATCGTAAAAAATAGTTTTACACTATACAACAATAAAATAAGCGTCACTACGATACAGAGCAATTTTATGCGTACACATACACCCGCGTCTGCACGAGCAATGACATAGCAAGTTAATAAAAAGCTTGTAAAAAGTCAATTGACAGTGGTAAGGCAATGCTAGGCTTTCGTCAGAGCGCACTACGTGCCAATCACTACTTGCAAAATAGAGAAAGCTCTGCGTGCACTTTAAATGTCACGTCTATTGTATCATTCGCTGGAGAAAAGCACGTTATAAAATTATCTGCTGACGCTTAACACCTTGCACGCTTCATCAATAAACTATCTATACAAATTAAAAATGAAATGTCTGTTTGTAATATAAAATTAACAACTTTTCACTAAATGCATATGAAATTACGGTACACAGTTAAATTACGGTACCTATATAAAAAAGACTGTATATTCATCTGTTTGTTGTTCCGTCTAATCTCAGAAACTGTAACACCTACAAACTTGAAATTTGGCAGGTAGGTTCCTTATAGGGTGTAGACATCCGCTAAGAACGCATTTAACGAAACTCCACCCCTAAGGGGGTAAAATGGGGGATGGTAGTTTGGACGCAAACGAGGTTGCGTAGGTCAGCTAGTATATAATAATTTGGATATTATATCAATTCGAAAAGATAATTATTGAACAACATACTTTGAGGCCTATGTCCAGCAGTGGACTGCAACGGGCTGATGATGATAATGATCATGATACTTTAATTTTAAGAGATCCCAGATTATCGTAGCGACAACGACATCACACGTTTGAGGAATATTTAAAAGGTAAAATAACATTGTTGTTTCCTCGCATTTTTTCCTTATTTTGTTACCGTTTAAACTTTCTCTGAACTTTCACAAATCTTAAGCCAAAATTACCTAAATCGATTTTTGAACATCAATTGAAGCGATTACGTGATAATTTAAAACTAAGTACAGCAACCTATTTCTGTTTTCGTCTTTACATCAACGTTGGTTGAAACATATTTAATACCTGCAAGCACCATCAATAAAGTCAATAAATTATCATAGATGATTAACATCTGCCTATTCACATGAATAAAAAGGCATTTTTATGCAGCGCAACCACCGGTTTTGATGGAGCTGGTATCTTCTGTCAGATCTTAAATAATATGTATCTTGTGTTATAGTGAAGTTCAAGAAAGTGGGTGTTTTCTTTTAACTATATAAAACTAACTATATATAACTATATATAAATAAATAAATATTTCGGACATTTTAACACACAACGCCATCTAGTCCCAAGAAAAGCAGAGCTTGTGTTATGGGTACTAGACAACTTATATAAATACATATCTACTTTTTTTTTGTAAATACATACATATTACACATAGAAAACACCCAAACTCGGAACTAAATATTTGCAGATCATACAAACATTTGGTCCGACCCGGGAATTGAACCCGAGACCTCAAGCACAGCAGTCGCATACGCTCCCACTGCGCCACAGAGGCAGTCTGGGCCATATTCGATATATAATTTGATATCCAAATAGAATTCTAAATTATTATTATTATAACTAGCGACCCGCCCCGGCTTCGCACGGGTGGATTTCAGATGCCCCCACCGACGACACGATTCGTGCATTTTAAATCTGTAATATCTTCGAATATATTCATTTAACTTAGATACTGTGAAGGGCCATTTTGATCTATATTAAATGCACAATGTATTTAATTTACTTAATTGTATAAGGATTCATTCTGTATTGCTTAAAATCGCTTCGTAAATAAGCCATTATTTCTCGTAAAAAGAAAGGAATAAAAAATGGTTGTTGTGGGTTATCCCTTAGAGATAGACATATACCGTCGCGGACTTTTTTGTAGTACTTTTTAGGGTATACAATACTGTAGTACATTATTTTTATCTATCTCGTAGAGTGCAACCAGCGTTTGCAATGTAAGCGCAAAAAAATGTGTTAATTTGCTACATCACATTAGAAACCTCGAAAATAAACAGTGTTACCACATATTATGCATTTATTATACATAAAAAACCTTCCTCTTGAATCACTCTATCTATTAAAGATCAAAATTCGTTGCGTAGTTTTAAAGATTTAAGCACACATAGGGATATAGGGACAGAGAAAGCGACTTTGTTTTATACTATGTAGTGATAGTGATATTCTTTTTCGCCATACAAAAATTTACACGAAACATTTCAACGCAATATAACTTAGTAACTAATCGGTGAGCAATAGCTATCATATTATGTCAGGGTGTTAATATTCATCGGGTCTCATTGTCGTAGTTTGTGCACTGCGTAGGCAGCTCCATATTCCAGGGCGCGGTCGGGCACGCATTAGAGACAATGACATTTGCATGGTTGGGCGTTTCTAACTGTCAACCAGAACATTCACATTTGATAATCCAAAGAACTATGAGTGCGAAATATTGTTTATCGCTTGTATTCGACAAATTATATGTTCTTCGCTCATACAATTAATTCGAATTATTATTCTAAGGACGAAACAAAAAAGTTCTAAGAAATTTTAATGCACTCATGATGTTCTGTTGTCAACACGTGAAATATAAAGAAGAAGAGGAAACAGATAAAATATAACCATAACCTACAGAAGCGTATTTTACAAATTGTCTCCTAGAGCCAAATAAATCATCATTTTGAAAAGTCAATCCTAAAGACTGCATACATAAGAAGAACCGAAATACAATAAAATATAATCAGGCTAATAAACTCCTTAAATTTTAGTTTATATAATTATTAAAATGATATCAAAGGTACAATCCTTTAATAAAGAATGTCGGTTATACTTTGTAAAAGAGTTACTAATGAGAATCTCCTACTACTCCTAGACCCAGGCTAGGGTCTCGGGGTAACTTTCCAGGCTATGGCCTGTTTAAGTAGCATTCCGCGCCGCCTGCAACTACAGGCGGGTCACTGGGTTGGGCCCGATGGACCTTTTGGTATTTCAAGGACGTTAGTACCGGTTCGGGCGTAACTAGCAGGAGGACCCGCTAATAACTGGGTTTATCCAGTGCGGTGACCTGTGCTTAGCGAGGTCGAGCTCCTAGAGGTGTAGACCCGAAGAAGCACTAGCACTAGGTCGGATGTAGAGAATGGCCCGGTGGGTGTTGAGGATGGTCCGGGAGGGTTGCCACGGAGACGAGATCTCGTGGCAGACCATACCTGACCGGCGGTCGCCGGTAGGGCGCGAGCTCCCGCAGGTGTCGAGCTTGCGATCCGTCAGCACGAACAGCTTGGTGCTCAGGCGTCCCACAAAGTCATCCAGGCTCTCCTCTCCGCAGATCCCTGGAGATCGTCCTGTTCCGCACAAAGCGGGGAGCGTTTGCAAGGGTGCGTAGTGCGAGCGACTGCTGCGCACGCAACCGACGACGATTCGTCTCGGAGACGAGGGCGATCCAGGTCGGGGCAACATAGGTGAGTCGGGTGCGAATGTGGGCCTTGTACACGCCGAGCTTCGCGCGGAGCTGCAATCGGGACGACAGTACGGGCCGCAAAAGGGAACTTGCGGCACGAACCTGGGCAACGACGTAATGAGAATCGTTTTATTGAAGTAATTTATACATTTCTCTACAGAAAATCTGCGTCACTCCCCTTAAATAAACTTTGGGCAATATTCACTTTGACTAGCAAAGCTTATTCGGCGAATACGTCCACTCGGTAGCTTAGGCCCCATTGTACATTCGAGTAACGTCGCCTAACAACCAACCACCCACCACCGCACCGTCGTGCACCGCCCAACCAACACTTGGCAATAATGCGCTTACTGTCTCTCCATCGTTAGGTATTCTTATAATACCATTCTTTGTATACTTTGAATTATAGTCTAATTTGAAACTCGTGTTGGCAACGACATACTTCATAAATGGTATAGTATAGGTAAGTTAACAACGCGCGTCTGACCTTCAATCAGTAATATATGTAAGAAAAGCTTTAAATCCCTAGGTTTCGTGATGAGAATGTCTTCGCCTTTTCAATGCAGGAACACTATCATCGTGTTGTACTTCTCCTTTGTTCGCAGTACTTTGGAGTATAACTCAATAATCTGGGACCCGCACGAGGCGAGGTTTCCAACGCAAATTCGCGCGATTCTTGTACAAAAAGCTATATGGGTTCTACCCATATTTATATCCATAGCTTTTTGTCCTCGGCATGGTAGGTCTAGATACATTAGCACTGAGGCGTAAGTTTATTCTAATGGTACACTATTTTTTGTTACTAAATAATAAAATCAAAAATTCTAATGCGTTGTCTCGTTGCCTGTCTCATGCCGTCTCCTCACTGTTCCGCAGATACGAACGTGTACGGCATAATACGCTCCCACTAGCCGGGCAGTTAGTCTGCTGAACTCCCTGATTGCTCAGTATCCCGATGTCGACATATTCTATACCAATTTGGGTACATTTTTAAAATTCTGTATAAAATTCCTAAATGGTTGATTTTAATATTCATATATTATATACATTATCATCTATTATCATATTTGTAACACAATATTGTTGTAATGGCTCGCTGTACGTGTTGGGCAAACTGTAAGTGCAGCGAGCAGTTGATTGATTAAATAAATAAATAAATAACAATATTTTGTATCCCTCCTAATAAGATTAGAAGAGTAAAGTCTTAAGATACGTTTTGATATAGGTATATCTTACTAGCTGACCCGGCGAACTTCGTACCGCCTTATTTACATATCTGTCTCAGCTTCCCACAGGCAGTGTACAATCGCGGACAAAAAAAATACTTTTCCCGTTATCTTTTAAATCTATACTAAGACATATTATAAAGCTGCAGAGTTTGTTTGTTTGTTTGTTTGTTTGAACGCGCTAATCTCAGGAACTACTGGTCCGATTTGAAAAATTTCTTTCAGTGTTGGATAGTCCATTTGTCGAGGAAGGCTATAGGCTATATTTTATTTTCAAAAAAATTAGGGATCCGTAAGAAAATTGCTATTTTGTAACCCAAGGTGTGAAATTGAAAACCTATTTTTGCGTGCGCTGCAAATACTATTGACAATAGAACAAAATAACGTATTACGGGTTTGTAGGTCCCATTAAGATCTACAAAAAAGTCCGTGAGAGCATATATCTAACTATCATGGTTTAGTCACAATAACCGCTTTTGTGTTAAAAAAATTTATTAAATAGACTGAAGAAAGAAACTACGATGTGCATCGTAATATTAATCCTCATCCAAATTAAGCATTATGTTATCAAGGGTATTTATGTAGAAGTAAAATACTTTTTGTTTCATCCCAATCGGACATTTCGTTTAGAAGTTATCACGAGTATTAGACGCTAAGAGTTGGTACCTAATAATGAGTTTTTTATCAACATAATACCTAATATTAATCTTTATCCAAATAAATGTGTTGTTGATTATGAGTATTCTTAGAGCATTAAACCAATGTTAATGCGTAGTGAAAAGTGAGTATTAGATCTTATAAGAGTATAATATCTATACTAATCTATCTATATACTAATATATAAAGCTGCTAAACTCAGGAACCGCTGGTTTGATTTGAAAAATTCTTTCAGTGTTGAATAGTACATTTATCCAGGAAGGCTATAGGCTATATATCATCACGCCAAGACCAATAGGAGCGGAGCACCAATGAAGAATGTTACAAAAACGGGGGTAAATTTTTACGCCAAGGGCAACAGGAGACGCAAACGACGTTGCGTGGGTCAGCTAGTTTTCTTATACATTCGCAAAAACATCACTAGACCGCCATGGTATGGGTCACCATCACCATGCTGTATTGTTGCATTGTCTGCATTCGCACTTGTGACGCCTCTGGTGTACTTGTGACGCCTCTGGTGTTGCGGGTGTCCATGGGCGGCGGTAATCGCTTAACATCAGGTGATACGTCTGCTCGTTTGCCCCCTATACCATAAGAGTATGGTGACCACCACTCTTGGATTTTGCATATGCTTTCCATCAGGCAGGGTAAAGTCACTTTGGCAAGCCCTTACATAAAAAAAGTGTAACTTTACTAAGTAATTATAAAAAAAAAACCGACTTCCAAAAAACATACAACGAAAACTCTCTGCAAAAAACACTTAAAAGCGTAAAATAAACTGGTTCTTCATAAATTGCCTATACCTAATTCTTTATCCATTAAAATAGTAGTATTATAATGTGTGCTAGGTACCTAGAATCTGTTTGAAGTCGGTGCTAAGTTGATTGATTTGATTTCTAGTGATTGTCTGTACTAAGAGCCAATAATTTATTAGCTTTCACCTTTGCTATCTAGGTTCATTTCTGTGTATCAGCTCCAGCTAATATCCAGAAAATATTGTATAATTTTATTTTAACCCTCCAATCTTAACAATTTTTTACTTCAATAAATACACAGACTAATCTACCAAATCTAATTTTATAAATATGCAAGCAAATCAGACACTACTAAGTACAAGTAACTATCGGTTGATGTTCAATAAAGTCAGTACGTTCCCGGTACGGATAGTTTAGCAATTAAAGGAGGAATCCAACCGGTCCGCTATCTCTTCTCCGAACTAATGAGTTGAGACGGCTAGTGGACGACGCCGCACACTCCCAGACACTTATCTCCTTGATAAACAAGTACAAATGGGTTACACGTTGCTTCCAACCCCTACGTTTTCTATTCCTCATTTTAAAGTCTTAATTGAGACGACAAGATATATGACGACATAAGATTTTAAAATAAACTGTAAACTACAAAAACAATTGGTGGTGAAACAGAGAACCGGATCATTCATACATTAAAAACATGTAATTATTTTCGTACAGCCCAAATACATTCAATTTGGGCTGTACGAAAATAATTACAGAGACAATATAATCAACGGTCTATAACTATATTATAATAACCGTTGATTTATATTTTCTCTAATAAAATAACACTTAAAATTCAGCTCAAACCGAAACTTTTACCGTCAACGGCTCTAATAATAGTTATGAATAAACAGTCCATCATATTTTAACGAATTTTTGATAATATTTATAAATACGTTTTCTTCCTATTTTTCCCCTTTAATTATATCATGCATGCATGATTTGGACAGGCCAAGAAGGACTAAGACTGCAGTAGTTTGAAGAGTGCGACGAACGTATGACAGTCTTATAACTCGAGGACTAGGACAAGGACATTTACTGGCAAATAGTAAATTCTGCTAAAATCTGTCGCATATAATAAGTAGATCTAGTATCTTGTATATATATTTATGAAAGAGACTGCAACGTACGAGCCTCAAGACCTCATTATCTGAGGTGTTAAAATGCAAAAACGTTAAAGCCCTGAGGGTGGCTCATGGCGTCCGCCGCGGAAGTTGCCGGCTGCAGCACAATTCAATAGCGCAGGAAAACCGCAACGAGCAAATATGGAGTGAAAAGGGGCCCTTAATGAGTGCGCTCATTACATTTGTGCCTTTATTTTATTTAATCTTTGCTCATAGAAATTAATCAGCATAATATGCAGGTAAATTGCTAGTTTTCTACTAAATTTCAATAGATTTAGTTTAAAATGAATTTATAAACAGATATTGAAAATATATACTACCCTCTCACAGAAGGCCAACCTAAAATTACAGCATTCATGTTTAGTTAGTGAATACGAGACCGGGGACTCAATGATGCAGAAGCATCTCAATCGACCGCCATAGAGAGGGTCACCATGCTGCATTGCAATAAGTATGGTGATCATTACTCTTAGATTTTGCTCATCAGGCAGAGTAGAGTCACTTTGCCAGGCTCATTTATATAAAAATAAATATTTTTGTATATATCATTGCCAGATTATTTAAACCCTCTATAATTCTATATCATGAAATGATGACATTTCGTGTTGCGGAAAATATCCGCTTGCTTAAGGATATTGGTCTGGATAGATCAATACGTTCAGAATTTTTAACAGACGCACTACTAACTATGTATACTAATCCTAAACGACTAAAGAGTTTGTTTGGTTCATCATCAGCCTATCGCAGTCCACTGCTGGACATAGGCCTCTCCAATAGCACGACACTTAGTTCGATTCTCGGCTTCTCGCATCTAGCTCCTGCCAGCCGTCTTTATCAAATCGTCACTCCACCTGGCCTGTGGATGTCCTACACATTACGTTTGCCAAGACTAATTGGAATATGGCCTTTCGTAATTGACTTTTAATTTTGTTTTGCTTTGTTTGGTTGGTTGAATATACTAGTAATAACGAGCTAATCTCGAATGATTATAAAATCTTTTAGTTGTGATAAGCCATTTATAGAGGAATGCTGAATAATATCACGCTATGGCCTATAGGAGCCGAGCATGATTGAAAAATGTTTTGAAAACGGGAGAAATTTATTTCTTTTGAGAGACGCAGACGAAGTTGCGCGGATCAGCTAATTGCATGATATAATCAAACATCATACAGATAGCCATGAGATAGCCCTTGTAGCAATATATTGGTAGCCAGACTTCGTGGTAAAAACCTGTATAACAAGAGAGTTATTATGTCATAAAAGCGTGTGATGAAAATTAAGTATTGACAAGTTCTAGACAAGACAACGGCAAGTCAGGGTAGGTGACTGTATGAACACCTTTAAATAAAATATTTTAAAAAAAATCATTTTTTTTTTTTTTTCAAATACATTTTTTTTTGCCAAGTTACTTTTAAATGTACTGTAAGGTGAAAAATGATTTCTTTTATTAAATTGAAGTTTAATCGCAACAACTTTTATTGTATAGCTTTTATCGCGGGCTTTGAGGCCTTTGAGCAGAAGTAACGTAACGAAAATAAAACCTGACACCCGAAGCTCGCACGAATCGAAAAGAGCTGCTCCAAAATCTGTCTGTCAGACTAAACACTCGGTTTGAGAAAGTATATAGGTGTATAGGTATCTATCATATCTTTATAATGCCACACTCACCGCATGTGCCCCATAAGTATACATGTTCAAAGAAAAAAAATACTGTGAATAAAACAACCCGTTCCATGACGAAGACATTTATTAGGAATAGTTTAAACCTTTTATAGTATGCTGTGTAACTAAACCATATCGCTACTTAAAAAAAGTGATCAACGCCATCTAGTGACGATGTTGGTACTAATTTAATAGTTTTGTATTTTTCATTCACAATATTATACATACTGCATAAATAAAAAATAAATAAATAAATATAATTGCTTAAGTTGATAAAAATGCAATGCAATAGCTTAGCCGCGGCAGTCCCCGAGTGCCACACGTCTTTTTTTTGTGTTGTGTCTGGTGGTAAGTATACTTTTGGTCGATAGAGCAGTTAACTACGCTATGAATAAAAAAAACCGTCGCCGAAACTTGCAGATTTGTCGTTATGGCGCGTAAAAATGTCGTCAAGGCCATTTTAAGAAAATTACTCGTATCTAAAAAAATATATGAAATAGATTTATTTAAATATTTTATTTAAAGGTGTCATACAGTCACCTACCCCCCACTTGCCGTTGGACGATGAATTTCGGGACATCCTGCATATATAATATCATCAAACGTGAGTTTGAAATGATTAGATTCAATAGATACGGATTGATGCGGGCTGCCCAGGATCGGTATAGTTGACGCTCCTTCGTTGAAACTTTCGTTCAGCATTGGACGGCGATAATTTAATTTGAGATACAAATCGAGAAAAACAAAATAAATAACATTATAAATAAGCCATTTGATGATCAGACAGAGATCGTTTCTAGGACGTAAGTTTAGAAGTCGGACGCCTGACAGTAAAATTACAATTATTATATCAATAGCACTTGTATCCAATTCGTGTGCTCCTTATACATATTTCCTATCTATTTGTACATACGATGATTAAGTTCAACACCAATAATTGTTATTACATTAAACCCTACCTGCCTCGTATTCGCCCACAACACAAAATTTCAAGTTTATCGACTCCACCATCTTTAACACCTCAACCAGAAAAACAGGTTAATAAGAAGGTCGCCTTGCAATGAGATGTGAAAATAATGTGTGTTATTATTGGATGTTATCAGTACCGCGGTGTATATTCTAAGTTTTATTGACTGGCAACCCAGTTAATGAGCTTAGAAATTTTACGCTTAAATAAATAACAATCAAAAGAAGAACTGACGACGCAATCGCTGAAGTTTTTTTATCTGAATTACGTTGTGGCTTAGTGGACGCATTTAGAAAACCACACTGGACTGCCGTTGCAACGTCTAGTGTTGGTAAATTCGGTGTTATTACCATTGTTCTACAGGTTTAAGGACTTATACAAAAACAAAAATCTGTGATAGTAACCCCAATATTTATTTACAGAAAAATAATGTTAAAAGAGAACAGTATCTCAATGAGACACAGAAAGTACAGCCACAACCTGGCGATGAGATTAAAACTTTCCTACTTGAAAGTGCAGTGGTCGCACAGTTGAAGAGAAATTTACTCGAAGCAAAAGTTAATATAAGCGAAATTTGTCCTGTGGCGAACGTTTTGTGGGATGCCCATAGCAAGTTGGAGATCCTCACTATTAACTAACTTTTAGTACAAGCTGACACCTAGATTCGTTTTTGCACCTTACAACTTTCTTGTCGTGAATTAAATAAAGGACGTAAAGTTAAACATTCTTTTAAAAAAACAAGTTTATTTTAAATGACTTCTAATTACAATAAAACATTCCAGTTCTTTTCGCGTTTATATTTAACTTTATCAGAAAATCTCACGCTCATATAAGTAAAAAAACTTCTTTATTTAATTAAAGTAACTTCAAAAGGCGTTTTAGACGTGTTATCAGATGCTCGTTCAGACACCCATCAGATGTAATTGCAACGAGAAGAGCTTTAAAATGTGCCGCCGAATGGACATTATTACTTGACCGTCATCTGCGACAAGTGATACAGATTATTTGAAATGGAACTTTTGCATACGTTTTCGAGTTCATAAAAAAGGTTATAGGTATTTCTAAATCAATTGTATATTTCATGTTCTACATCTGTAATTAAAACGTAACTGATTGGTCTTAATTAATATAAATGTATGAAGGAAAATAAACAACTAAAGCCTAAAATAAAGATTATCATTTTTACACCAAAATATTTACTAAATAACAGCAGTACTAAAAGTTAAATTTTAACTCGGAAGTCACCACATTTTACTATGTAAACACTTGTGACGTACAGGTAAAAACTACTCGTTTTAAAAATTAAAAGCGAAACATGAAAATATTGTAGCCATTACAGTTTCAACTTTCAGTTAAGTACGGTTGATATAGATACTCTATGTCACTAGAAAAACAGTCAAATTTTGACAGAACCAATCAACTCAAAACGTTTCTGATAACTATTGGGTTAAACGGCTTTCGCAGAACTTACATACATTACGTCAATAACTATAAATTCTCAAAATTTAAAAAACCCCCCGACATAATAACCTGATTTCCTTTTAAAAAGTAAAAAACACGTTATGCGCTTTCATTTGAGACCCCACTCGATGATATTTTTGCAGACATTCGGTTACTCTTCCCCACTTTCACCCCCATAACTTTTAAACGACTCAACCGATTTTCATGACACATGTCTAAGAACACTCGCACGTAGCTCACCTTTCATACAAAAAAAAACTAAATTGAAATCGCTTCATCCGTTCGCGAGCTACGGTGCCACAGACAGACAGACACGTCAAACTTATAACACCCCTCTTTTTGCATCGGGGGTTAAAAAGTATCGGGAATGGATGATTTGTTTATGGTTCCAAATTAAATATTTTTGTTTTTTTTGTTCTTAGATTGGCACAACTGTTTTCCATTTCGGCGCGGAATACGAGTTGCATCTGTTATTTATATTAAATACAGCGCAGTTTTTAATTATATCATATCTACTGTGTATTGCGAATTTCATAATGTACAAAAACATCGAACAAAGAGTTTGTCTTAAATTTTGCATCGCCAATGGAATTTCGAGTTCGGAGTCACTGAAAATGTTACAGAAGGCTTACGGTGAATCGACTTTATCAAAAACACGTGCTTATGAGTGGTACAAAGCGTTCAAAAGCGGTCGAGATGTGATGGAAGATTTGCCTGGCTCTGATAGGCCAACAACGTCTGCAACTAAGTTAACATCGTAAGTGAAGGAAACAGTGACTGAAAAACCTCATTCAACTTTGAGAGAGATACTATTTATATAGAGATGCCGCTGAACTATCTGTATCTCACGAGTCAATCCGAACTATTTTAAATAATCACTTAGGTATAAAACATGCTGCCGCTCGGCTAGTCCCAAAGGACCTGAATTTTCTCCGAAAACTCAATCCCATGAGTGTCGCTGAGGACATGATAGAACGAGTCAATTCCGACCCAACATTCATGAAACGCATTGTTACTGGTGACGAGACGTGGGTTTACGAGTTTGACATGCAAACTATTCAACAAGCTTCGGAGTGGCGTCTTTGAACTGAACCGAAACCGAAAAAACCACGCCAAAGTCGATCAAAAGTTAAAAGTCATGTTGGCTGTTTTCTTTGACTCTCGTGGTATTGTGCACTCGGAATTCTTGCCGGAAGGTCAAACGGTAAATAAAGAATATTATTTGAGCGTTATGCGGCGTTTAGGCTCTTTCGCCCGGCGTCTACCACGCCGGACAGCTGCGCTGCCCTCTACGGGGGGTCGGCCTCTAAAGCCGACCCCAGCACTGCACTCTTTCGCCCGGCGTCTACCACGCCTGGTGGCTGGGCTGCCCGGCCTACGCCGGAGCCCCAGCACTGCACCTCTTTCGGCCGTCTACCACGCCAGTCGCCTGCGACGCCTCTACGGGGATCGGCCTCTAAAGCCGACCCAGGACTACACCTCTTCCTTTTCTCATCGCTGCGAACCTACAGTTAAGTGCTTCTTGTCTGGAGGCACTGACTGGTCGAATCTCTCAAACCCACACCCTGACTGTACATCTATCTGTTTGTGTTATACTTCAGTAAATAAATTCTTTAAATTGTTGTTGTGAAGCGTCTAATTTAATCATCATCAGAACCTCGTGGCTTCACCACAACCTTCTAGGCTCCTAAAGCCACTACGTGACACATGGCCAGGGATATTCCGGTTAGGGTTAACCTAACCGAAATAATCTGTTATTAACCCTTTTGGAAATGGGTTAACCTAAATTTAGGATTAACCTAAATATGTGTTACCGGATTATAACTGTTAACAGGAATAATCTAATACAGGATAATTACGGTTAACCTTAACCGAATTTGATATAGGTTTCTGGATATTTGTAGGTCCGTGATTCATTTTTCGTTACAGTCGTCGGTGACGTTCATTATTTGCGTGGAATGGGAAAAGGGGATAACAAGTTTTTTTCACAAGAGATCAAGTAAAATGGATAATTTTCGAATCGCGTCACGTCGTGAAATAACCGAAATCTTGGGTTAACATCTATCATTTGGGTTAACAATTTCAAAAACATAAACCCTTTAATTTGGGTTAACCCTTATTGTTTGGGTTAAAACAATAACATATATAATCTGTTAACCGAATCGATGAGTAACCCTTTGAAACGGTTACAGATTGATTCGGTAACCGTTTATAACGAATACCGTTATGCATGGGTTTTCCGATCCCTGCACATGGCGCAAATTCGACGAAAAAGGCCAGATTTGTAAAAAGAAAATTCTTGAATTTTGCACCACGATAATGCGCCTTCGCACACGGCCATCATTGTGAACGAATGTTTGATTAAACAATCAGCAAATACCATCGAGCAACCACCCTATTCACCAGGTATGGCTCCAGCCGACTTTTTTTTTTCCTAAACTCAAATTACCACTTCGTGGCACCCGTTTTCAATCGGTAAAACACATAAAGAAGAATTCGCAACGAGAACTACACTCAATTCCGGAAACAGCGTTTAAAAAATGTTTTGATGATTGGATTATTCGTTGGCGTAAGTGTATCGTTTCTGAAGGAGCATACTTTGAAGGTGATAAAATAAATTTGGATGAATAACTAACATTTTGTGTATTATTGATATTTTCCCGGTACTATCTTGACAGAGTAGTATAAATAAAATTAACCAAGAAGAACGATTACAGTTTATCCATTTCACATCCGTCCGTAATCCTCATCCAACAACATCAAATGGTAATATTCTTATAAACTATGAGGAAGATAATAGATACAAAAATAAGTGTTGGAAGCTAAAACTAAATTTATTAAACATCATATCTAAGTTAAAGTAAATCTATGAGATTCTCAACAATTTGTTGTCTTAATAGCTTACATCAATAAAAAAAAAGACTACAATTTGCTCTGAATAACAAACTTTTAAGTTAGTGAAGGCATAAATTTAAACAAACATTTCCATAAAAAGTTGATAAATGGCGTTTTACAGGCGGTGCGACAAAAAGGGAACTGGCATCAGTAGCTAACGTGTTTCATTTTACGCTTTCAGTCGACATCTGGACCATTTTTAGCGTCGATTGACTGCTAACTGCATAATCTATACTCACTACAACGAACATGTACATTTTCAATATAAAAATTTATGGTATGCTAAACGGTTTAATATTCCTGCTGAACTATTTGTTTACAAATTAAACTCAGAGACAGCTTTCTATCTATTTGGGTTTTAAACCATGGCGCTTTTAAATTTCACTACTTAATTTCCCTATTTTATTTAAAGACACTGTTTTAATTTGACTTTTCATGCAATAACGAATTATGATTATTAACAGATTTAGCAGTTGGCTACGCCGAATTTATATATAAGTTAAAATACTGAATAATAAATAGAAACTCTTATTATCATAACACAATTACCTAAAATGGAATTGATATAATGTAATAAGTATTTATTTGATATGTCACGCACTCTCATACATTCATTACTCATTCAATGTTCTTCCTACTCCCCATTCCTAAAACCTGACCTGTCAGTATGATAGAAGTTGTCTGAGCGCCCTCGACGCGAAAGTACTCAATATATCCGCTACTACAAAAACGCGCCTACTGGCCACCCGCATGATAATCAAATATACTTCATACCGCATAAAACCCCAAAAAAACGTGTTTTCAATTGTTTTGTGTTAGTGCTTGTGAAAAGAAAACTCAATTAGTGACTTGGAAGTGGATTGTACGACCAGTACCAGCTGAACTATCGAAGAAGCTCTAAAGGTCAGTTCCTACTCCTTATTTGCACGTCCAGCAGTGGTTCAAGACATTGTAGTTTTGAAACTGGGTCTATGTAATCTCGGAACATTCAAGCGCATAGTGAAAATATGTTTATAGAGAGGTGTCGTACCCATTTAAACGCATGTTCCACACTTGATAAAAAATACAGTAAGTACAGTTTAATCACAGGGTGACTATGTTACTACATACTGTACTGGTATTGCTTCTTATTTAGATCTTTAGCTTTGCTTAGGACGGACATCAGTGGTTGACTTTCTGCCGTGAGTTTGTCTTGCTGCCGTGTCACCGAATGGAACAGCGATTCCGGTATGTACCTCGGTTCGCTGTTACAAAATAATGGCGAAAAAGATAGGTCTGTGCAACATTGAATCTCGAATCAAATTTTAATAGCATTTAAGTTAACCATTATGAATTTAAGAATAGCAAGGAAAGTCAACTTGAACGAAATTAGTTACAAAAAGCGGCCAAGTGCGAGTCGGACTCGCCCCTGAAGGGTTCCGCAGCAGAAAGTAAAATTTTTTTTAATATTCGATTTGATTGAATCAAAGGTAAATTGCAGTTTACGAATTAGGACGTATTAAAAAAAACTACTCACTAGATTTCGTTCAAACCAATTTTAAGTGTAAGTTTGCATGTACGTCATATATTTTTTTTAGATTTATCATGCTCTTATTTTAGAAGTTACAGGGGGGGACACACACATTTTACCACTTTGAAAGTGTCTCTCGCGCAATCTATTCAGTTTAGAAAAAAATGATATTAGAAACCTCAATATCATTTTTGAAGACCTATCCATAGATACCCCACACCCATGGGTTTGATTATTTTCAAAAAAATTAGGGATCCGTAAGAAAATTGCTATTTTGTAACCCAAGGTGTGAAATCGAAAACCTATTTTTGCGTGCGCTGCAATAACTATTGACAATAGAACAAAATAATGTATTACGGGTTTGTAGGTCCCATTAAGATCTACAAAAAAGTCCGCGAGAGCATATATCTAACTATCATGGTTTAGTCACAATAACCACTTTTGTGTTCAAAAAAATAATTAAATCGTCTGAAGAAAGAAACTACGTTATATGTGTATCGTAATATTAATCTTTATCCAAATTAAGCATTATGTTATCAAGGGTATTTATGTAGAAGTAAAATACTTTTTGTTTCATTCTAATCGGACATTTCGTTTAGAAGTTCTCACGAGTATAAGACGCTAAGAGTTGGTACCTAATACTGAGTTATTTGCTAGAGTTTTTATCAACCTAATATTAATCTTTATCCAAATAAATCTGTTGTTGATTATGAGTATTAGATCTTAGAAGAGTATAATAAATACATTTTTAAAATAAGTCCGCAACGGAAATCCACGCGCGCTTGATGCGCAAGGCAAGACGCTGCGCTGCCTGGCCGCGGCGCGGCGGGCGAGGGGGAGACGATGCTTGCTGGCCGCCCGCTGCCCCCTCACCGCCCGCGCGTGTAGCTCTACGTCTACAAGGTACCATGCCGCGCGGCTCAGACGCGTGGTCGGCTCCCTAGGGAACGGTCGATGGCAGCGTTGCGTTTTCTGAAGTCATTTACGATTATTTCTTTGACATATATTTTATCCGATTTACGTACCAGAAGCAGGTATAGGTACCTAGATAGATAGGTACCTAATCACTCACCTTACGTTTCTTTTACTTGATTAATTTGCCGTAGTTTAGTTTGGTTAAGTTTTAGTTTCATACGTTCTTTCTTTTACGATAATTCAAGAAGTCATTTACGATAATTCCTTTGACATATATTTTATCCGATTTACGTACCAGAAGCAGGTATAGGTACCTAGATAGATAGGTACCTAATCACTCAAAGTTTCTTTTACTCGATTACTTTGTTTAAGTTTAGTTTGGTTAAGTTTTAATTTCATACGTTCTTTCTTTTACCTTTTTACTATAATGCCTAGAAAAAGAACTCAGCTTTCTAGGCAGTCTGCTACTGCAAAGCGACTGTGACTTTTACGCAGAAATGAAACAGCGGATGAAAATATGCACAGGATGGCTACTCAACGAGCGATCAGTGAACAAAACCGTGCAAGGTAAAGGCCTCACAAAATTACCGGACTTCGGCGAACCGACAACGGGAATCAAGTGCTGAACGTTCTCAAAGTTTAGCCGCACAAGATTCCCGAACTTTGGCAAATCGCGAGCGGGAATCAAGCGCTGAACGTTCTCGACGTTTGGCCTCACAAATTTCTAGAACTTTGGCGAACCGACAACGGGAATCAAGTGCTGAACGTTCTCAAAGTTTAGCCGCACAAGATTCCCGAACTTTGGCAAATCGCGAGCGGGAATCAAGCGCTGAACGTTCTCGACGTTTGGCCTCACAAATTTCTAGAACTTTGGCGAACCGACAACGGGAATCGAGTGCCGAACGTTCTCAACGTTTAGCTGCACAAAATTCCCGAACTTTGGCAAACCGCGAACGGGAATCAAGCACTGAATGTTCTCAACGTTTAGCTGCACAGAATTCCCGAACTATGGCAAACCGCGAACGGGAATCAATGGCTGATCGCTCTCAACGTTTAGCTGCAAAGAATTCCCGCATTTTGGCAAACCGCGAACGGGAATCAATGGCTGATCGCTCTCAACGTTTAGCTGCACAGAATTCCCGCACTTTGGTAAACCGCGAACGGGAATCAATGGCTAATCGCTCTCAACGTTTAGCTGCACAGAATTCCCGCACTTTGGCAAACCGCGAACGGGAATCAATGGCTGATCGCTCTCAACGTTTAGCTGCACAGAATTCCCGCACTTTGGCAAACCGCGAACGGGAATCAAGCGCTGAACGTTCCCATCGATTAGCACAGCAAAATGAACGATCAGCGAGGAACAGAACTCGCAGGCAACATAATTTATTGAATTCCGCGTTTGCTTATGATTGTACCCTTGACTATGCTGAGCTAAATGATATTGATATTTGCAGAATGGATAAAATATGTAACTCATGTCAAGCAAAAAAATTGGCCGGCTGAAGCTCCTGGACTGTGTTGTAGTGGTGGCAAAGTAAATATACCTAAAGTTCGAGCACCAACATCAATTTTTAAAGACCTCATAACAGGCTCACATTCATCTTCAAAGCATTTCTTAAATCACTCAATATAATACACTTTTTCAGATGACTTCATTTGGTGCCAAAGAAATTTGTGAAGGAAACTTTATGCCCACTTTTAAAGTCCAGGGGCAAGTTTACCATTTGATCGGTAATTTACTTCCAGCTGAAGGAGCACAACCCGAATTTTTGCAAATATATTTTGTTTCTCATGCAGATCAGGTATCGTTGCGCTCAAATTTAAACCCAACCTTACAAATCGATCTCATCGACGTCCTCCAAAGATATCTTCACGATCATAATACTTATATTCAAAGTTTTAAATGCAATCTCGAAAACAGACCAACGAATGATTTTAAACTTATTATTCATGCTGATGTGAAACCTCCTAATGAGCATCGAGGTCGATATAACGCGCCAATAGTAGATGAAGTAGCTGTTCTTTTAATAGATGAAGACAAGGGTCCCCGAGATATTGTGTTAAATACCAGAGACGGGCGACTTTAGCGAGTTTCTGAAATACATAGATCTTATGACCCACTTCAATATCCTTTACAGTTTCCCTTTGGAAATGACGGATATTGTATAAATATTCCACAGCAGAATACTGCTGCTAGATCTAAAACTGTGTCATGTATGCAGTTTTACGCATTTAGACTCATGGTGAGAATAAATGACTTTAACAGCATACATTATTACAAAGGATTATTCAACCAATACTGTGTTGATATGGCGGCAAAAATGATTTCTGAGAGGCTTCACTTCATCAAAAGAAATCAAAAAAAATTGAGAGCAGAAGAGTACATTCATTTAAGAGATGCCGTGGTTAATGATGGCAATATAGACGCTTCTAATATTGGCCAGCACGTTATATTGCCGTCGTCATTTACAGGATCTCCCAGATACATGAATGAGAAAAGTCAAGATGCCATGACCTACGTCAGGAAGTTTGGAAGACCAGATCTTTTTATTACATCCACATGTAATTTCGAATGGTCAGAAATTAAAATTGAGTTATTACCCGATCAAAATTCTTACGACAGACATGATTTGGTTTCTAGAGTATTTCATTTAAAACTCAAGAAAATGATAGACCTATTAACAAATAAAAATATATTTGGACCATCGATAGCCTTCGTTTACAGCGTAGAATAGCAAAAAAGAGGTTTACCTCACGCCCACATTTTATTGTGGCTGGCTAACAAAGTGCAACCAGATTCCATAGATGCAATAATATCGGCAGAAATACCTGACAAACAACAAGATCCAATTCTTCATAATATTGTCATAAAAAGTATGATACATGGTCCTTGCGGATTTCACAATCCTGCCTCACCATGTATGAAAGAAAACATTTGTTCTAAAAAGTACCCTAGGCAATTTATTTCTGAAACACAAACCGGGGATGACGGCTACCCAACCTATAAGCGCAGATCACCAGATGATGGTGGAAACACAGCAATAATTCATGTCAAAGGTACAGAAATGAGATTGGATAATAGGTGGGTTGTTCCCTATAATCCAGTACTATCACGAAGTTTCAATGCACACATTAACGTAGAGTTTTGCCAATCGGTCAAAGCTATTAAGTACATCTGTAAGTATATTCATAAAGGTTCTGATCAAGCCACATTTTCGTTACAAAATAATAACAATGAAGTTGAAAAATATTTAAATGGTCGCTATATAAGTTCCTCGGAAGCGCTCTGGAGAATTTTCCAATTTCCTATTCATGAACGTTTTCCGGCAATAGTTCATTTAGCAGTTCATTTAGAAAATGGACAAAGAGTTTATTTTTATAATAATAAAAATCTTCAAGATCGCGTCAACAATCCTATATCAACGACACTTACAGCGTTCTTTGATCTTTGCAAAAGAGACGCTTTTGCAAAAACCCTTTTATATCACGAAGTACCCCAGTATTACGTATGGGAAAGAAATTCATTTTCTAGAAGAAGACGTGGACAAGATGTTGAAGGATATCCCGGTATAAAAAAAGACTCAACTTAAGGCCGTGTCTACAACATTCATCCGACACAAACTGAATGTTACTATTTAAGAATGTTACTGCATCATGTTCGCGGTCCAATGCCGTTTGAACATCTAAGGACCGTAAATGGTGTTATTTTCCATACTTATCAAGGCGCTTGCAAGGAATTAGGTTTACTGGAGGGAGATGAACATTGGCAAAATACCATGTCAGATGCTGTCATGTCCGAGCCGGCTACAAAATTAAGAGAATTATTTACCATCATCCTCATATTTTGCCAGCCATCTGACCCCTTACAGTTATGGAATAAATTTCGTGATGATTTGTGTCAAGATATATTAAACAGAATGCGTAATGAGAATCAAGATATAACATTAGCATATAGTGATGATATATACAATGATGGACTTATCATAATAGAAGATAAGATTAATGAGATTTGCGATAAATCACTAACTAATTTTGGGCTTCCTGCAACAAAAAGGAATAACACACATCATAATTTGGATCCTTTAGAAATGGCGTTGCGGAAGCCATACGATATAAATGAATTAAATGAGTATATTACTGAAAATGAACCGAAATTAGTTAATGACGGTGTTATGTACAGTATTTGTTCCAATGAGGGAAAAATATATTTTTTGGATGTTCCAGGTGGAACCGGCAAAACTTTCATTACTAATTTGATATTAGCAAAAATAAGGTCTCAGGGAAAACTAGCTTTGGCAGTAGCGTCATCAGGAATCGCTGCAACTTTATTATCAGGTGGACGCACAGCTCATTCCACTTTTAAACTACCTCTAACTGTTTCTTTACAGAAAGATAGCGTGTGCTCTATTCGTAAAAATGGCCCTTTAGGAAAAGTTTTGCAAGACGTCACTTTAATAATCTGGGACGAATGTACCATGATTCATAGAGCTCATGTAGAGGCTCTAGATAGAACTCTTAGAGATATTAGAAGCTGTGATAAAATCATGGGTGGGATTACTGTTATGTTTGCTGGGGATTTTCGACAAACTTTACCGGTAACAGTAAGAGGAACTAGAGCAGACATTGTAAAGTCTTGCCTTAAAAGTTCCCCATTAAGGAAATTTGTTCATTCCTTAAAACTATCTACGAATATGAGAGCACATTTGGGGGAGGGTGGTACGAATTTTCCTTCAAAGTTACTTTTAATAGGAGACGGTAAAGTACCTCATTTTGCAAATAAAATAGAAATTGATCAAGATTTAGGAGAAAAAGTGACTAGCATTGAGGATTTAATATCGAAAGTTTACCCTGATATCGTCGAAATAGAAAATAAAGATTATCAATGGATGTGTCAAAGGGCAATATTGGCGGCGAGAAACAGTAGCGTTGATGAAATTAACGACCTAATTTTAACTAAACTTCCAGGAGATATAGTCACCTACACATCTATTGATAATGTAATGGATCAAGAAGATGCGGTCCATTACCCGCAGGAGTATCTTAATTCTTTAAACCCAAGTGGCCTTCCCTCACAATCCCTCAAGTTTAAAATAGGTGCCCCAATTATTTTACTTAGAAATCTTAAGCCACCAAATTTATGTAACGGGACTCGACTTCAGGTTAAATTTCTTCGCAACAACGTGATCGTTGCAATAGTTTTGACTGGTCCAGCCGTTGGTCAAACAGTGCTTATACCTCGGATCCCAATGATTCCGAATGATTTACCTTTTAATTTTAAAAGAGTTCAATTTCCAGTTAAGTTATCTTTTGCCGTAACAATTAATAAATCACAGGGGCAAACATTTAAACATGTAGGAATAGATTTACGGCAAGACTCTTTTTCGCACGGCCAACTATATGTCGCGTTGTCAAGATCGGGTTGCGGAGAAAATCAGTATATTCTTCTGCCACAAGAAAATAAAACAAAAAATATAATTTACGCAGAAGTACTTTGAAATGATATTTTAAAAACTTTTTAATCGCGATTATAATAACAGAAACTGACTAAATCATCGGCAACAAAGGGACAGCTGTTGGCCGCGACATAATCAATTTAACTTAATCTATATTTTTTTAATAATATAAAGCTGAAGAGTTTGGTTGTTTGTTATAAACGCGGTAATCTCGGGAAATACTGGTCTGATGTCAAAAACTCTTTCAATGTTCAATAGTCCATTTATTGAGGGAGGCTATAGATAGGCAATATTTTATCTCGGTATTTCCACGGAAACGAGAACAACGCGGGTGGGGGTAATCTCTGGATCTACTGAACCGATTTTGAAAATTCTGTTACCAATAGAAGGCTACGTTATTTGTGAGTGACATAGGATATATAATAACCCGAAAAGTGGAAAGACTTTTTCATGGTAGCCGGATTTGCAAAGTAAGTCGGAGTAAAAAATGTTTACCGCCCAACGAAGTGGGCACGGGTCAGCTAGTACTATACACATCAAAAGTGTCTAGGGATCAACATATGTGTCTAGGGATCAACATATATTTTTGCAATAACTTTTCTCCTGATTGATATTAATTAAAATTTTCTTTAAGGATTCATCAAATAAAGTGTTTTCGTTTGTCACAGTAACGATAAACCAAGTCACCTTTGCATTAATAAAGAAATTTGCCATTTTCCTAATAAAGGGATTTTTGACATTTGAACCACTAACATTAAAGTTCGAAAAAAAGACTGAAATAACAGTTTTCTTTAAAATTTTATTAGGTAACTTAAACAATTAATAATCCGTGTTTCTACCGCGAACACTAACAACACAAGAACATCGGTTTGGCATACTCAAAATGAGTTCATCCAAACACGCTGTGGAATGGCCGCCCATGTTCGTTGCAACAACAAAAAAAGGTCTTCTTGCGACTGGATACCCTCCATATTCGGCAGAGCTCTTCTCTGTAGCATATCCCATGCATGCTCAATCGGGTTCAAGTCTGGCGACTGAGCAGGCCAGGGCCAAAGCCACATCTCAATCTCAAGAAATCCGCATAAAAATGCTTGATCCCTAGACACTTTTGATGTGTGTATATATACATGTCGGAATGAGGGTATCCGAATAATAAAAGTGATACAAACATTTGCCACTATCGAACACTACGGAACAGTCTATATAAAGCGGGGCGATCGGAAACAGGACACAGTTTCTCTTCAGATCTCGTGACGACCATATCTCTTGATTGTGACATGAGTCACTCCTGAGTCGTAGTAGTTTTCCATTATTTGATTTATGATTTATTGTATCTCTGTGTTTTATATCGTGTGCACGAGGCGATATTTATCAGTGGGGGAATTACTAGCCTAGGTGGCGAATTCCACAGGGCACCGTGGTGGAGTGAGCGTTGCCCCAACCCCCTCGTGGGGGTTGCTGATGGTGTTAGGTTGATTCTTATCCGTTTAGTAGTGATTAGTGTTTGGCTTTAGTCCAGATTGGTTGTATCTGTCATTCATGTTCTCGTTTATTCCTGTGTCTCCGACATACATATATAATGCACACTATAGTTATAATACGATAAGAAATTACTGGAGGCTTAAAATTAATATTTGCTTAGAAATAAAAAGCCTGTACCCGAATTCGAGAACATCGTGCTTGTAAATGCAGAACTCATTAAACACTACAGGCCAACAAAGATGCGACGTATATAATATTACGAATGATTGTGGTTTTGTTATACACTTACCACTAAAGTACTCGGACATTGGCTCGTTAGTGGCAATCAAGAAATCACAACAACGACGAATACAGAAAACTATTTTAATGACTGAGGAAATAAAAAATGTTTAATACAACAAGTTATTGTCCGAAAAGAATAGTTATTTGTTATACAAGAGTGCAAAGTTGCTTTTTAACCGCGTGCTCAATTTTCAATTTCGGGAATCAAAAGAGCGCGAGGTGAAAAATCTTTGCACTCGCGTGCAACACGTAACTTTTCATTCCACCTCAGCGAGGAAACAACTAAATGCAAAAAAAGCATTAACAATCACAAGATACTTATTATTCTGTGTGGATATTATTTTTCTGTGTGGTATGCAGAGCCTGTTTATCTTTTTCAGTGATGCTTTTCTCGGTGTTGATTATGTATATGTATTAATAGCATCTCATATTTTTAAACTCAACGTGTTTTGTGTGTACACGCTTTACATAAATTATTATCAATTGAATTACTTTAAGTACACGTTCCGCACATGTATTCCCTTTTACATAATATTATATAATCCTAATAAATCTACCAATTTTTTTGGTCCTAATAATGAAAGTATAATAAACACGGGGCGCCGCACTATCATAAGGATACACTCACTGACATTCTTTCACTCTCATTCAATACACATAATATCTATTATTATTAAATGTTTCTCACACACACTATATCACCTGCTCAGTATAATATTATATAAGCCTAATAAATATACCATTTTTTTTTTGGCTTAATAATGAAAGTATAATAAACACAATGCGCCGCACTTTCATAAGGATACACTCACTGACATTCTTTCACTCTCATTCATTACACATGACATCCATTATGCTTAAATGTTTCTCATGCACACTATTTCACCACGCCAATCTTAGCAATATAATACGAACCACACAAACAATAACTATCTCAATCTTTTATATTACCACAATATCTTATTGGTTAGGTGTACTTGTTTTGCATATTCTTCTCAATGGCTACACTTTTATGTATTTTTTTATACTTATAAATGGATGATACAGACATGATAGGAAATGCATTAGATAACATCTCTGTTTCAGAATCGTTCATTTGTTCCCCAGAAGAATCAATTCGTGACATAAGTAGATCGCATGACCTGTGGAAAATATTGCATGTAAATATAAGAAGCATTTCTGCTAACTTTGATGAACTTACTGTGCTGCTTGAGAGACTTGGTAATTTACCTCAAATTATTATACTCTCAGAATGTTGGCTTAGTAGGATCACAAATATTCCGCCTTTAACCGGTTTTATTGCCCACTGTTCTAAATTTAATAATCAAAATGAAGGTGTTATTATTTATGTTAATGAATATATTGATCATATCGTTACTGAGCCTGATGTTATTGATTCTAATTGTTTGGTTTTTACACACAAAACAGATTTGGCTATAGTTTCTATTTATCGTTCCCCCCACAGAACAAATGAATATACTAGAAGAGGTGTTAAGCAGCAAGTGCAAGATACACTGTGTCGCCTAGACGCACACATTAACGATCAATAATATTATACACACATAACGAAGTCTTTCCTGATTCGTCGAAAGGATATAATGTATATAAGTTCCAAAAGCCACTTACAATGTTACTAAATACAACCTTATACCTTTCAACTAAGGTAGGGTTTCACTTGCATATTTGTGTTCGTGGACAGTTTCTTCGAAAATCTTAGGGATGTGGTAATATTGACATTAATCGATTATGTTATGTTGTTATATTATGTTACAATAATTTTTAAATTAATTATTTATTTGACTGATACTCTGATATCCTTTCATTCTACTTTATAATTTTTTTGTTGCAAAACGTTGCAACTCCCTTATTTACTCACCGTGGGAGAGCCACGCTTTGGCATGAATGGGTCGGCTCGACTGGAGTGATACCACGGCCTCACAGAAAACCGGTGTGAAATAGTGCTTGCGCTGTGTTTCACTGAGTGAGTAAGGATACCGGAGGCCCATACCCCATCCCCTCCCCATCCCCCAAAGGTCGGCAACGCACTTGTGACGCTTATGGTGTTGCAGGTGTCCATGGGCGGCGGTAATCGCTTACCATCAGGCGATACGTCTGCTCGTTTGCCCTCCTATTCCATAAAAAAAAAAATACCTAAAATAAAAAATAGTTTTGTGTGTTTAGGCATACATATTTCAGAAACTTTAAATAAATAAAAAACGACTGCGCATTTTCGCAAGTTCTATACAACCACCGGTTCTTTGCGTCCACATCGTACAGGAAGCCGTTGGATTAATGGCTAACTAACTTATATTACTAAAAATATGTCACCTTTATTATTTAGTCAAAAGTACTTACATACTATCTTTTTTTATAATCAAATCTGTTTTATTTGTCTGGTAGCTGTAAAATTATGATATATGAAATATTTATAAACTTTTTATTAAAACATTTATTTTCAAATAGTTTTCCAAAATAACTTTATATAAAAATTTTGCGAATAAACAAAATCATATATTGTTTTAAAAACCATAGTATAATATAAATCGTACTACGATACTAAACATAAAATCACTGTAAAAATCAATATCATCGAAAAGTTTAACGTTACGATATCGTTTGAATTTGTCTACATCCCTATGTCAAATAATTGTAAACATTACTTTTATTAAATATTTTCGTGCCAAATGTTTTGAAATATTTCCGCAGAAACGCAGTTCATTGCGTGCTCTCGTGGCAACTATGCAAATGATACTTAAATTTAATACGTAATGTATGATTATTTCAATAGATTAGAATATAACGGTTTTCATGTGTATTACATAATACTTTTTAGTTTTTTGTTAATATTGCTTAAAAACAAAAGTTTTGAGACTACCGATGATACGATATGTTTCCTTTGAGTAAATTGTAGTCCTTGCTTCGTTTTCAGCATGTAATAATCGCACAGTTCGGCATAGCAATAATTTTTTACGCAGCTACGTTCCCGACGAAAGTTATACGTGTATTAAAGCGTTCAGTTGATGCCAACAGACCTATTAGAGGTATCGGCGCTTAACTTCGGCGCGCCTACCCCGCCTACATAACAATTCTACTTGTTCTGTGGTTCCCCCTCTTATAGTAATATTGATAACTTTATAGATTCCCTTGACATTATCTTGGGATCCCTAAACGCATATAGGACTTTGTGTATTATTGGTGATATTAATATTAATATTTCCTCGCACCACAGTGACTCCAGAACTGATCGGTACCTCAACATGGTCTCGTCCCATGGCATGCTTCCCGCACATGATCTGCCAACACGTAACGAAAATTGTTTGGATCACGTGATCGTCAAAACCAATAACAAAGCAATGACATTTGTCTTAGATTCCTATATTACAGATCACGCCCCTATATTTTTTACATGTGAACGCAGACCTACAAACCGCCTGAAAAGGAAGTTGGTTGAGTTCACTGATTTCATGTTGGTGGCACAGGAGCTGGAAGTAACTGACTTTTCTCCTGTGCTTTTGACTGATAGTGCGGAGAGGGCCTCTGTGCTCCTTATCGACACCTTGACACGAGTGATGGATAGTCATACTGTCACACGTTCAGTCCCTCACAAACGTAGAATCATCAAACCTTGGATCACCCCTGGCCTCTTGCGTTGTATACGCAATAGAGACAAATTATATCGTAAAACGAAAAAAGAACCCTTAAATCAAACTTCTGTAATAATTTACCACCGTTATAAGAACTACTGCAATAATCTCCTCAAAAAAGTTAAGCGTACCTATTATAAACTGGAATTGCAGCAGACCAGGGGTGATCCAAAGGCAACTTGGAAGTTATTAAAAAAAATATCAAATATACCTGTAGATAGAACATCAGCCAATGAACTTCTCAATCTGGAACCAGATTGCCTGGCTTCGGCTAATTTGATAAATAACCATTTTGCTAATATCGGAGCTCAACTTGCGAGTGAGATCACATCGAATCCTAGTAGCTTAAACAACTCTCTCCTTGATCAGGTTGGTGGGGACTACCGTTGTCGCAGCGTCCTCACCTCTATGGCATTGACTGAGATTGATGAGATTGAATTAGAGCGAACAATACTTGGTCTTAGGGATGGGACTGCTGTGGGCTGGGATAGGATACCCACTTCTTTAGTAAAGTCAACTAGACACATTCTTATACCTATCTTAAAGCATATAATTAACCTTTGTATAAACACAGGTACCTTTCCAAAACTGTTTAAAAAGGCATTAGTCCATCCTATTTACAAGGGTGGTGACAGAGACAGTGTCAACAACTACAGGCCTATCTCTGTGCTATCAACTTTTTCGAAAATACTTGAAAAAATTTTGAACAATAAACTTATAGAATACATAAATAAAAATAGTTTGTTATCTGATAGGCAATACGGATTTAGGCGTAAAAAATCTACGGAAGATGCTGTCCTTGATGTCACAAATGAGATTATAGCAAATGTTGATGATAAGGTAAAAACGATTGGTATATTCCTGGACCTAACCAAGGCCTTTGATACTGTCTCTGTCCCACTTCTTCTGAAGAAGATGGAGCATTTAGGAATTCGCGGCTTACCACTTGAGATTTTTTCTGCTTACTTGCAACACCGCACACAATCTGTTGTTATTAATAATGTCACTAGCGAGGAGACTACTCTCTCATACGGTGTGCCGCAGGGGAGTGTTCTCGGTCCCACGCTATTTCTCCTTTACATTAACGATCTTTGCTCCCTTAAATTGCAGGACTGTAAAATTGTCTCTTACGCTGATGATACTGTTCTCCTAATAAAGGGCTTTACTTGGGATCTTGTAAGGACAAAGGCTGAAACCGCAATCCAAACTGTAATGGCCTGGTTGAACTTCAACCTTCTAACACTGAATTTGAATAAAACTAAAATGTTGACCTTCTCCTCTAGTAAAAAGTCTCAACCATCCTCACCATTCGTTGTCAGGGCCCATTCTTGCAGTCGCTCCACAATAAATAACTGTGGCTGTCATAGTTTAATTCCTTCTGATAAAATCAAATATTTAGGCATCATTATAGATGTAAATCTAACCTGGAATTTTCAAATTAATATGCTCACCTCGCGCTTAAGGAAGCTTATATATGTCTTCAAAAATCTTCGTTACATTGCTGACCTTTCCACCTTAAAAATAGTATATTACGCTTTTGTTCAGTCAATTATAGGGTACTGCATCGGTGCTTGGGGTGGTACTTATAAAACTAGCTTATTACGATTGGAAAGAGCTCAAAGATGTATTCTTAAAGTTATGTCCTGTAAGCCGTATAGATTCCCTACTTCGGACCTGTATAACCTGTGTGAAGTCCTTACAGTCCGACAGGTGTACATACTTCAAGTAATTCTCCGTAAACATGTGGAAACCCCATATGACACTAATTTTGTACTCAACACACGCAGGTCGGACCGAGTCTGTAAAATTTTTAAACACAATACGGCTATAGCCAGCCACCAGTACTATTTCTCGGGTCCGAAGTTGTATAACAGAATAAACAAAGAGCTCGATATATATTCCTTGACATTGCGTAAATGCAAAGTTAGAGTTACAGACTGGCTTCTCTCTTTGTCCTATACTCAAACTGAAGAACTTATGGTGAGATAGTATTGTCTTTCTTGTGTGTATTTATATTACATGAACATACGTATAATTATGCAGACACACTTGAGCTCCCCGTCCTACACTCAATGTATAGAATGTTTGGTGAGACCTCCTGTTTAACTATATATCTATTATTACACACTATGCCATCGTTAATCTAAAACTAACACAATACTGACCATGCACACACACACACACATACATACTCACACACACACACACCCACACTCATACACATACACACTCAATCTAACTTAAATTTCCTCACTCTCTTAAACACACGTGCGCTTAGTATTGACACTGAAATCACTGCATGCTTGGTTTTCTTTGTTTCATGGTTTTTTGAGAGTTGAGTTACTTGATTTTCTATTGACTATAACCACGGATGTGAGCGCTAATGGCTGCGTCACAGTTTTAACTATTGCAGCCATTAACGTATTTTTCTATTGTATCAAAGATGGATTATCAATAAACAATTTATTATTATTATTATTATTCTCTTTATTTCATTTATATATACATATTAATTACATTTTTAAATATAAATATAAAAACAAATACATTTAAAAATATAAAAAATAGTAGACCACCGACCTCGGGTACAGGGACCAAGAAACCGGTGGTTAGGGCTCCAGAGACAGGAACCTCCTCACAATACGAGCCGTGTCAAGGAGGACTGCCTTCTGCATCAGACCCTTGATCCAGCCCTCTAACGTGAGCCTCTTAAGATGTTGGTCGAGGCTCTTGGCTATCAATCCGTGAGCAGATACGACTATCGGAACAATGATTACCGAATCCACATTCCACATATCGACAATCTCGTGAGATAAATCCAAATATTTTATTTGTTTTTCTTTTTCAACTTTCACGAGATTCTCGTCATGAGGAACGGCGATATCGACAATCATTGCGCGGCGCTCTAATCGATCTATCACCACAATATCAGGCTTATTGGCAACAATAGTCCTGTCCGTGATAATAGATCGATCCCAATATAACGTAGCACTACCATTCTCCAGAACTGGGTCGGGCACATACCTGTAGTATGGCACCTCTGAATTCACAAGTCTGTATTTAAGGGCAAGCTGTTGATGTACGATCCTGGCTACTTGGTTGTGCCTGTGCAAATATTCGCCGTTAGCAAGACGAGAACAACCAGAAATAATATGCCTGATAGATTCTCCAGGACGGTGACATGCCCGACAGATGTCGACCGTACCATCTTTCAGGATATACTTCCGATAGTTATTCGTCATGATAACTTCGTCCATAATCGCACAAACAAAGCCTTCGGTTTCTCCGAAGAGATCACCATACCGTAGCCAGGAAGTTGAGGCCTTGAAGTCTATATCAGGCCCATTAAGAGCCCGATAAAACCGACCATGAAGTTCTTTGCCCTTCCATACCTCCCTACGATCATCAGTACCAAGTACTACAGGTTTGCGCCAATTCTCTTTAGCCAAAGCGAGCGGAGTGAGTCCGGTATCCACTGCAACTACATTACGATGCACTCCCACATCAGTGTGAAGAAAATATTCTCTAAGATTGTATATCTCGCGATTGTGTAGGGTCTTGATATTTAATAGTCCACGACCCCCAAACTTTCGCGGGATATACAACCTCATAAACGATGACCGTGGGTGATGCATTCGGAATGCAGTCAGCAATGTACGGACTCTCCGGTCTAGGGCATCTAATTCGGTCTGAGTCCATCTAAGTATACCAAAGGAATACATCAGAACCGGCATGACCCAACCATTGTAGGCTCGCACCTTGTTACCGCCTGATAAAAGACTTAAGTACTTTTTTCAGGCGGCCAAAGAAGCGTTCCCGCAACGACTGTTTCATATCAGATTCTGGTATTCCTAAGGACTGTGAAAAACCTAGGTACTTGTAGGTTTCGGTTGCAGACAGAGATCTGAGTCTTGTAGAATCTGAAAGTTCTATTCCTTCAGATTCCACAATCACACCTTTCTTTACATACATGACTGCACACTTGTCTACACCAAATTCCATCTTGATAGAATTACTAAAGTTTTCAGTGACATTTAGTAACGCTGTCAATTGTAATTTAGTGGGGGCAAGTAGTTTCTAATCATCCATATAAAGAAGGTGAGATATAACTCGATCGTCCTTCCGCAACCTATAGCTTTATTATTATTATTATTACTTTTATTTCAGTTTAGGTATTAATATTTATGAGGTACTAAAAATAAATCCGTAATACTTACCTATAATAATGATAGGTAAGTATTACAGATTTATTTTTAAATTATTTCAAAAATACTTAGGTACTCGCTCAACCCCGCGGTGTTACCCACGATTTTTGTCGTACCGCGAGTTACACCGCGGGACAAAGCTAGTCTAAAAAAAGTAGCCTAAGTTACTCCATAGATTATCAGCCATCTGCCAGTGAAAGTCCCGTCAAAATCAGTCCAGCCGTTCCAGAGATTACCCGGAACAAACAGACAGACAGACCGACTGACAGACAGACAATGTAACAGAAATTGTAAAAAAATTTTTTTTTGTATATGTACCGTGTATACATACATATGCATTTCGTAAAAAGCGATTATTTTAATATTACAAACAGACATTTCTATTTTATTTATTTGTATGGATGTATAGATAAATTAAGAAAAATTTAAAGTTACGTTGCTATAGTTACTTAAGAAGAAAATGCGGCCAGAGCAAATAAAAAAAAAACCACACCAAGAAGGTTCCGAGTCTAAGTTTTAAACAAATTAAAAAATATTGTATATAGACTTGATACCCTACAAGATTTCTACACCACCCTAAGGTTGACTGGAAGAGAATGCCTTGGGCATTAAGTCCGCCGATGTAAAAAGTGCATAAAGTGTAAAATAAGTAAATAAATAATCTTTGGATCTTTTGAACCGATTCTGAAAATTCTGTTACCAATAGAAAGCCACTTTATTTTTGAGTTCCATTGGCTATATATTAACCCGAAGAATGATTACCGCGATATCCGACATTAAAGCGCGGGGAATCGCAGGCAAGGCTAGTAATGATATAATCTGAGAAAAAAAGGTAAATTCTAAAAAAATATTAAGGCCCTTGTGCAATGTTTATTGACTTCTCTTAAAATTAAGTAACATAAAGACATTAACGTTATTTTCATTATCAAGTTTACATAAAGTTTGAGGTTTTACATCAAGTTGTTTTGCTTCTAAAGGTATGAATTCATCTGAAAATCACACACACTACAAACTCAAAAATTGTTTTTTTTATAAAACCACCAAACTCCATGCATAATCAAAATTCAAAAATCGAGTAATTGATAATAGGGAATATGCATGTCTTTTTTTTATTTCATAATCTGATCATATAGGTCTCCATAACATAGAAAAAAATATAAATAGGTTTCAAAATAGTCAAAATAATTTTCAAAGTGAAATTTAAAACACCGACTAAATTAGAGCTATCCAAACGCCGCCATTTTTCGCGCGCTATTGACATAACATATGACGTCATTGTCATTTCGTGTTTGTTTACTATTGAGTGTTTCAGTTATTTTATACCTATTTACAGTTTTGATTGCTATAAAAATCATGGAAGAAGTTATTTTTTCTCACAAACACCACTAACACAGTAGGAATTTCGACGCCGATAATTTCGATAATGTAACAATCGACGTCACATTTCGTTTCGACCAATAGGACGCGTTTTGCAGGTTTGAATTTCCCTCCCTTAATTTTTACTTTTTATTTAATATTTTCTGGGTTTAAATAATCACTAAATAAAAAAAATACCATTTATGTATATTGTAAAGACAATAAAGAATCTAGAAAAAAATGTTTGAGACAAATAAAAATTTTATGCATATTCCCTGTTTAAAGAGATACAGAAGGATTAGAAAAGCATTTAATTTCTCGCGCATCCAATACCCGCAAACTATTTGTATAGTTAGTGAATGTTGAGTAATCCACAAACGTACCCTTTAATTGGTTTACCACAGACCTCTATTACCAAAATAAGATAGGAAATCAGAGTATTAGCATAACAGTGAATTCAATTAGGGTTCACAAAGAGGATTACAACTTTTACAATGAGAGGAAAGTTGAAGCGGAAACCCGTTTCAAACTAACGTGAAATAATCAAAATTTGAAGGAGCACCAATTAAATTCAAATTAAATTTGTTCCATATCTTTTATCTAAAACTAACCGAAATGAGAATGTATTTAATTTAACAGACTTTTTGCAAACAAATTTTACATATTACGAAACTTGACCTTTATCCAGTCAGTTGGTCAGTCAGTCTTATAGTTTTGTCTGGATGTTCAATTAATGCATTGCGTCTTTAGTTATGCCATTAAATCCACAACATATTAGTAACTTATGTAATTTATATTTCAACTAAGATTTGAGGGTTGTGCCTTTTTTTATAATATTACCCATACTTTCGTCAGAAATAAATAAGAGACGCAAAGATGTTTGGAAATTCCAAATGCCATTCATTTTTCCTATTGCTAAATGTAACGACTTAACTGCCCTTTTCTGCAAGGCAGTCATTGTCACTTTAATACTGCTTTTGTAAAATATTATACACATTTCTGTAATAAAATTCCGATAGCCAAATTGAACCCAGAAACAATATATCAAAGAGTATGACGGCCAAGCGTGCAAATGCTCCAAGATAATGGTCAATTGTTGGGTATAAAACTATCTACTACTGTACACGATGCAAATTTTATTATATTACAGGCTGATGTCGCCTTGGGGGCTCGGCTCTCTGCTGCATTCAGCCAGATTAGCACAATTATCAAAAACAGGTTCGCTGTAAAAGCGTGCTTATTGTGTATTTCTTAGTGGTATGTAGAAATCTATATATATAAAAGCGAAATACCACTCACTTATTAATCACGAAATCTCAGAAACTATAACACCTGCAAACTTGAAATTTAGCAGGTAGGTTCCTTATAGGGTGTAGACATCCGCTAAGAACGGATTGTATGAAACTCCATCCTTAAGGGAGTAAAACGGGGGTTGGAAGTTTGTATGAAAGTTCTATGTTTTTGAAGTAAGAGACTTGAAATTTAAAATGTAAGCTCTATAGATGGTGTGAAGGTGTACTAATAATGTTTCTTTAGAAATCAATCCCCTTTTGGGGTTAAAACGGGGGATGGTAGTTTGGACGCAAACGAGGTTGCGTAGGTCAGCTAGTATTATATATATTCTGCATCTGCCTTTGTGGCGCAGTGGTAGCGTACGCGACTGTTGTGCTTGAGGTCTCGGATTCGATTCCCGGGTCGGACCAAATGTTTGTATAATCTGCAAATATGTATGTATTTACAAAAAAAGCAGCCAAGTGCGAGTCGAACTCGCCCATGAAGGGTTCCGAAGCAGCAAGTAACATAATATAAAAGTTCTTGTAGTTCGTTGTAACTTTGATCGATAAATTGCGCTTTACGATTTTTGACGTATTAAAAAAAAACTACTTACCAGATCTCGTTCAAACCAATTTTCGGTGGAAGTTTGCATGGTAATGTACATCATATATTTTTTTTAGTTTTATCATTCTCTTATTTTAGAAGTTACAGGGGGGGGGGGGGAGACACATTTTACCACTTTGTAAGTGTCTCTCGCGCAAACTATTCCGTTTAGAAAAAAATGACATTAGAAACCTCAATATAATTTTTCAAGACCTATCCATCCACACGTATAGGTTTGATGAAAATTTTTTTTTTGAGTCTCAGTTCTAAGTATGGGACCCCCAAAATTTATTGTTATTTTTTTATTTTTGTGTGAAAATCTTAATGCGGTTCACAGAATACATCTACTTACCAAGTTTCAACAGTATAGTTCTTATAGTTTCGGAATAAAGTGGCTGTGACATACGGACGGACAGACAGACAGACATGACGAATCTATAAGGGTTCCGTTTTTTGCCTTTGGCACGGAACCCTAAAAAAAGTATATATTTATTTATATCAGTTGTCTAGTACCCATAACAGAAGCTCTGCTTAGCTTGGGACTAGATGGCGTCGTGTGTAAGACGTCTGAAAATATTTATTTATTTATTATTTGTAAGAAGAAAAAAGATCTGGGTGAGTTATTTAAACTTCTATTTGCTTTATATAAATGCAGTTTAGATGTAACTTTTATACAATGAATCGATGGTATTCTTTTTTGTCAATAGAAGTGTCAGAAACAGGAATTCGATACACACAGAGATGAGCAACTCGTTAGTCTAGCGGTCGAGGAGGTGCAATCAAGTGTACTGGGTGCTCGTTAGACAGGTGTGACGCGTTCGCTTCCGGACACTTGTCAATTAGACACAGAAAGTGCCGATATAAACCAACATCCCCATATAAATCCTTAAAGCTGACGTCCACCACAGAAAAGACATGTCCTATAGAATCACCACGATGGGCTACATCTCCAACGACGGCAATTTATTTTTATCTGAGACACAGTAATTTAACAAAGATTTACAGGCGGCATATAAAATTCAACAGGACATCACGACAATCCAAATACGTTTTTTGAATGTTTTCTTTAGACACTCGCAAGTAGCATTTAATACATCGCCGTTTTAATAACAAGTCAGCGCCGTATTAGGTAGATGTCACGCTATATAAGGTTCGATAAATGAAAATTGCACTATATCTAACACCAGAGGAATTTAGGTCGCCAGATCTATGACGTCACAACTCGTAGTGAAAGCCCCGAGCCACGAACAATACATGTCGCTTGCGCAACTCAGAATGATCACAACACAACAATGGCGAACTAATAGAGCCATTCGTCGGTTCATTGCTTATTCATCTACGCCCCTAACGCCTCCGCAGGCAGCGCTAGCATCACGTTTGATATCCTCGTGAGTCAAACACTACACTATATCTATACCAAAAACCATACTGTAGTGCTGCAACAATTACTATGAATTTACTGTTGCATTGTGTTTTAAACCGTTGTATCATATATTTGAACCGCTGACAGCTTTTTTTTTTTTTTTTTTTTTTTTTTTTTATGTATGGTCCGCCATAATGACTCTACTCTGCCTGATGGAAAGCATAAGCAGAATCCAAGAGTGGTGGTCACCATACTCACTGCGAATGCAGACAATGCAGTATGGCGACCCACACCATGGCGGCCTAGTGATGCTTCTGCATCTTTTAGTCTAGTCAACAAGTATGGAACTTGTTGACTAGACTATTTGGGCCTCCGGTCTCGCACTCACCAACGAAACACGACAGCACGAACGCTGTCATTTTACGTTGATCTTCTGTGCGCGGGTAGTACCGCCCCGGTCGAGCCGGCCCATCCGTGCTGAAATCAGCGTGGCTCTACTACCTACTCCGAAAATATTCCAGTGTTAATGTAGTGTATTTATGTCTGTATATGTTACACTAAGGAAACTAAGAATTATTGTCTTGTTATTATCTCTCTCTTTCTCTTTTCTCCGCAACAAGTATTTAGGTTCCGTTTAAATACACACATCAAAAGTGTCTAGGGATCAACATATGTGTCTAGGGATCAACATATATTTCTGCAATAACTTTTCTCCTGATTGATATTAATTAAAATTTTCTTTAAGGATTCATCAAATAAAGTGTTTTCGTTTGTCACAGTAACGATAAACCAAGTCACCTTTGCATTAATAAAGAAATTTGCCATTTTCCTAATAAAGGGATTTTTGACATTTGAACCACTAACATTAAAGTTCGAAAAAAAGACTGAAATAACAGTTTTCTTTAAAATTTTATTAGGTAACTTAAACAATTAATAATGCGTGTTTCTACCGCGAACACTAACAACACAAGAATCGGTTTGGCATACTCAAAATGAGTTCATCCAAATCACGCTGTGGAATGGCCGCCCATGTTCGTTGCAACAACAAAAAAAGGTCTTCTTGCTACTGGATACCCTCCATATTCGGCAGAGCTCTTCTCTGTAGCATATCCCATGCATGCTCAATCGGGTTCAAGTCTGGCGACTGAGCAGGCCAGGGCCAAAGCCACATCTCAATCTCAAGAAATCCGCATAAAAATGCTTGATCCCTAGACACTTTTGATGTGTGTATGTTATGCTACGTTTACATGCGTGCGAGGACTTGGCAGTCGCTCACAAACTACAATCCTTCACAAGCGCTCGTGTTACGTTTACACGCGTGCGAGGACTTGGCAGTCGCTCACAAACTACAAGCGCTCGCATGCACTCACACACTTTGGCAGTGCTGCCAACTTAGTGGATTTTCCACTAAAACTGGTGGTTTGAATCCTTCATTTAGTGGCGAAATATTGTTTTTTGTAGCTGGTGGATTTGTCTAGCGGTTTTAAAAAAAAAAAAATTAATTACTATAACTGCGATCACTCAGCCACTAAGTATCTCACATTCAATTCAATTGAATATATCTTTGTTGTGGATCATAGGTAGGTACTTATGTATTAAAGATGTATCGTATACATTGCGATCAACATGTCCCGCCCAGTGGGCATACAGTAATTTCATTTCTGTCAAGTTAAATTACATTAAGATTATTATCGAATGTCTTATTTATCAAATCTTTACACATGCTACCCGTTAATAACAATAAGTTACATTTTACAAATATCTAGTTATATTTACTTCTTTTAATATTCAGCTTTTTTAAATAATTCAGGTAACTTCTGACAAGACCCGGAAACACTGCACTGAGCGGCACCAACCTCGCGCCAACGTGTAAACGTGTCGCAAGCGGCGAGCGCACGCTTCCTTTGATCTGTGTTCAAAAACCGACACCGACTCGGGTCGGCAACAGGCTATCACAACCTCACGCAAGTTCACGCAACCCAAGCCAAACAGCCCGTTTACACGCGTGTGTATGTGGAGGGTTGTCGAGGCGTGCCACGCATGTAAACGCGGCATTACAGTTATGAATTTGTGTCTGCTTCTCGCGAACCTTAACGCAAAACACCTTTTCCAAACACTTCGACCACAACCTATCTATAATTACACTCGAATTAAACCATATCAGCGCTACTTATGGTGTCAGAGAGCTTAATTTCGCCAACTATAGTATTAGTCCTAGTATCGCCTTCCATTGTTGCTTCGAGAAGAACATCGTCATAACCATCATCAACATGTACACACGGCAATTACTGCAATATTTCATGGCTTCTGCTGAGCTTCTGAATCATAATGGATGCTGTTGGTGGTGAAATATCCGATGAATAGACAAACTGAGTGGCGGCATAGAGGTACCTCGTTAGAGAAAAGAAGTTTATTTTTGCCTAACTGCTAGTTAAAACGAAAAGAAACACGTACTTGAAAAAATACTTAACTTTTCTCTTTTTATTTGACTGGAAACAACATAAACTTCTTTGTAACGCGTCTGGGGCGTCAGGGAAGGTGTCTTAAATATATTTAAAATTTAAATGTAGTTGTAAAGATAGTATACGACTAACAGCTATCCTAAATGCCAAAGTTGTAGCGACATGGAGTATCTTCATAAATAAATAAAATAACAAACCTAGGCTCACGGTAAAGTGTGAATAAAGTGAAGTCCGTATAACAAAATACATTTAACAAAATGAAAGCTCAGGTTGTTACATACTAGTGATATTAGAAAATGGTACGCTAAATTAGTAAACAAAGAATTC
This sequence comes from Diaphora mendica, assembly GCA_949125395.1. Taxonomy (NCBI): domain Eukaryota; kingdom Metazoa; phylum Arthropoda; class Insecta; order Lepidoptera; family Erebidae; genus Diaphora; species Diaphora mendica. The sequence goes on from OX421311.1 coordinate 29,088,369, forward strand.
CCCATTGGTAATTTTGCACCAAATAGAGCGACATAATAAGGGCGAATTGTGTGGATTTCTCCAGAGAGCTCAAGACTATTAGGTACCAGGTTGAAGATTGTGATCGACTCGCAGCTATGAGCCGTAAGCGTCCCGGCACGACCAGACGCTATCCGAAAGGCAACTTCAAGATATTTTATTCATAGAACGAGTGATAAATGAGGAAGGCCGAGCTTGTATCACATTCATTACCGCCTTGTATCTCGCCAAAGAGTTTTATCACATCTTGTTACTGTGTTTGTCCCCACCATAATCATATGTCGTTTCTATACATTAAATATTAATTCTTCTACCAATTGTCATTAGTCAATACCTAAGCGCACATCAATCTTAGGCAACAACTACCTTAAACGCTTAAATCGCATTGAGGCGATGATTTACTTGTATTTATTGTTACAACCGACCGATTTATTGTTACAACTTCCCTGCGAAATCGTTTCCTCACGTCAGTTAACATCAAAACAGAGCTTAATGAAGTGCGTGGAGTAAACGTTAGTGCACGAACAATAAGAAGAAGGTTAAAGGAAGCGGATATCACCCCTTTTAGACCAGCAAATGATCCAAAGTTGTCTGTAGTTCATAGACAAGCTCGCTTAAGATTTGCGCGTGATCACCTAAATTGGACAGATGAGCAATGGGCCTCCGTATTGTTCACAGACGAGTGTAGGACATGTTTATATGGTGCAGATGGTCGCAGAAGAGTCTATCGTCGACGTGGGGAGCGATATGCCCAAAGTTGCATTGAGGAGCGTGTTCCTTTTGGAGGCGGTTCGTGCATGGTCTGGGGTGGCATATCGATGAACGGGCGAACAGAACTTGTGTTCATAGACATGGTCCGTCAAAACGGTAGTAGAGGGGGTTTGACTGCACATCGCTACATAACAGAGATCTTAGAAGGTTACGTGGTGCCTTACATGGGATTTATAGGCGAAAATTTTACTTTAATGCAGGATAATGCCCGGCCGCACGCTGCTGCACAAGTTCGACAATATTGCGAAGAGGTTGGGATACGTACAAGGAATGGGCCAGCACGCAGCCCGGATCTTAATCCCATTGAGCATCTTTGGGACAATTTAAAAAGAGCTGTATATGCGAGAAAACCTGTGCCTACGACAGTGGCACAACTAAGAACAGCACTTTCAGAAGAATGGGACAATATTCCGCAAGATGTTTTAATAACCCTAATCAAATCTATGCGGAACCGATAAGAATCCATAATAAGGGCACGTGGAGGTAATACACCTTATTAAAACATAAAAAAACCCTTGCATAAAGCTTGTGTTTATTGTTAAAACCATTTTTTTTATTAAACCAATTTTCCTTAAATTTCTGTTTTTCTTAAAAAAGGTTTAAGGTCCTTTGCAGTACACAAACTAAAACTTAAGGATATGACCCTACATGACCCTACGCTGTTTTAAAGTTAACGAACCAATCTAGACGTTTCAATTTAAATCTATGTAGAAAGTTTGCATACTTGGTTAAAATATTTATTTCAAAGTCGTTTTTTACTTTGATCCAGTTTATGAGTCCGTCAGTGTATATTTAGTTATCAGCTTGAAATTAATTTATGAGAGAGTTTCAGTTTTCGGACCTGACACCACCTCCCTACATATATTTGTATGTATGTGCGTATAGTTGTAGTTTCTTATATAAACTGTAAATATGTTACAGGAAAAACTATCCAAATATTATATTAATATTTAAAGGCTGATTTTATAACCAGTGTTAGAGATTAATTTTTAGACTAAGAATCGTAGCAAGGCAAAATATGAATTGATATTTCTGTGATTTCTTGTGGATTTACGATATACCGCTAAACGGCTTACAACTATGCAGATGATGAATGGCTTATTTGCAGTTTTCTCACGAAATAGAAATAATATGGAAAACTGAAAATTTATAGGTATATTTCATAAAAGTAGTGGTCGGGCAGTGGTCAAAATTCGACCATTATTCATTTTATTATTATTATTTTAGCTTTCTACACTCCTACTTCATATTAACTTTCATTGTACCAAATTTCATACTGCTTCGTTCGCATGACTTCATTTTGCGTAAAAAGGTTAACATAGTTTTGCTGCCCGTATTAATATTATAAATAATATTTTATAAAATAAGCCTGATTTTCGTTTAAGTTTTTATTAAATAAAATAAGTTTTTTTTAGTTTTAAGCAGTAACGTCATATCGTAATCAAATATTTACGTTATCTAACAAATGTAATAATACCGTGACAAGTTACGATAAGAAGGCAAGTTTCCAAGGAACGTTAACAATCATTCAATTTGTAGGGCTCGGAACCGAGAAACTTGACAATGGCGATGCACGCGACCACTTCGAGTCAACATTCTCATGAGTAGAATAACGCACAACAATCAAGATGTCATTTTTCAACTACCCACGCTGCGAACACCGGAGCGAGCGAACAGCGAGAAATATAGCCGACAACACACGCACAGCCAACTTACAAAAGAGGCGTCTGGGGGATGTCGCGATACATATCTCTGACTGAACAACAGGCGCAACAGTCTCACTCCTTACCTTTTTATATTTACGTGTAATCGACAAACATAAATTAAATATGAATAAATACAAAACTTTATTCCGAAACTGCAAGCGAAATTAAATGTTTTACAATATTTAGTTTTAAATTAAAATTATGCAATATACGAACTATTAAAATAATAACCTAAAAATGCACAATGTAAATAATCTATACTAATATTATAAACGCGAAAGTTTGTGAGTATGGATGGATGGATAGATGTTCGTTACTCTTTCATGCAAAAACTACTGAACGGATTTGGATAAAACTTTACAGTAATATAGCTAAATACATCAGAATAACACATAGGCTACTATTTACCGCAATAACCGACATATACGCGGGCGGAGCCGCAGGCAACCACTAGTAAGGGATAAAATAGTACCTACTGAATGATCTAAGACATTCAGTACTACTATAACTTATTGAAGTAAGTACTGATAAATTATTGTATGCAAATGAAACGCAATTATAATTCCGTCTTATCGTTTTTAGACGAAGTGATAATTTTAGACTAGCAGCTCCAGTCTACCATTTATGGCTTCCTGTCTACTTCCAGTATAGCAAACCAGCTCTCGTGATACAAAAACGTGGCTGACCAGTTACATATACAAATGAGAAAAAACACGGTTTTCAACATTTGACGCATTAATAAACTTAAAATTAAATACATGAGAATACGAACTTACAAACATAGAAAGGTTGAGACTCATCACGTTGATCACATCTGTCGTATTTGAGATCTCGTTGCATACCTACACAATATACCCTATTTAATGTTTCAAGTAAAACATCATTTTTAATTAAAATGCATAAGAAATGCATTAAAAATTCATATCTATACTAATATTATAAAACTGAAGAGTTTGTTTGTTTGTTTGTTTGAACGCGCTAATCTCAGGAACTACTGGTCCGATTTGAAAAAATATTTCAGTGTTGGATAGTATATTTATCGAGGAAGGCTATAGGCTATATATCATCACGCTAAGACTAATTGGAGCGGCGCTTCAATGAAGAATGTTACAAAAACGGGGGGAAATTATTACGCTACGGGCAATAAGGAGACGTAAACGAGGTTGCGTAGGTGAGCTAGTAGTATATAATTGTCAAGAAAGAAAACTGTAATGTTGTTAAACATACGTTAGTCATCAGCTTAAATAAACAATTTTGCTGTGCATGTATGCCAAGTAACGTTTTGCACGTTTATTATAGCCATTCACAGAAGTCAGTTGGCAATTTATCGGCTGTAGGAGAGGGAAACTTGGGGCAAGAAATGATAGTAATTATTGACACGAACCGACGCCCCAGGCAAAAGTCCACCGTCAACTGCTAAAGATCAGAACTTGCTACTAATTCGAAAATTCCACATAACGGAGCACGCCCTTGGGCACGGAGTCACTGCACAAGTACACTTGCGGACAGTTAATGTACACAGCGAAATTACATCTATATTATAAAAATGAATCGCAGAAACGTATGTACGCGCATAACTTCCAATCAGCTGCACCAAATTAAATAATTCTTTTTTATGTGTTCGTTATTGTTAGGACAAGGTTTTTATACAAGAAAAATTGAAAGATAACGGGAAAAATCTTTTTTTTTCTGTCCGCGACTGTACACTGCCTGTGGAAAGCTGAGAGTGAGACAGATATGTAAATAAATATGGCGTTACGAAGTTTGCCGGGTCAGCTAGTTTAGAATAAAATTAAAACTAACACGAAATTGCTTCGCCGTGTGCTGAACTATTTGAAGTATAATAATGAGCAAATTACTTTATTTTTGCTTAATGTACTAGTTGATTTACGAGCAAAGCAAAAACATTTCGACATTTAGATACAGTCCATATAAGAGAATATTCACCGTTGTTCAAATAGCAAGACTTAAGTGGAAACAAATAACACACGGAGGTAAAAGAATCCTTATAGGGACTGATATTGCTATTCGGTAGCATCTTTTGTGTGTGGTACAATGGCGCATTGATCGTGCTGGATTGGACGGAAACGTTCGGAAAACGCTAACGAGTGCCGCGGCATCGGCTAATTGAACTTATTGCCATTGGAAGCCTGATGGCCGAGCTTCGAATACAGAGGTGATTAGCTACAAAACCGACATAATATTTATCAACTATATATTCAACTATTAATATAACTTTGCGTGATTGACTAATTGTTATTTTGAGTCTGGGTGTTTTTTGTGTCCGTTTCACGAACGTTTGTCAAGTCCTCCGCGGCACATGATAGGGATATTCCTAGTACGAGAGTAGCCTTTTTATTTAATATGTTACTTGTTTTATTTTAAGATTTCCTGGCTGATTAGCTCAGGTAAGTTATTCCACAGCTGGTCTGCTAACTGCATGCAACTAGAATGACGAAGTTATTTAAAGAAAAATAGTTGCATAAATATTCATATAATTTGTTACTTGTTTTTGAAGATTTCGTTTAGTCTTTACTAAGTAGTACTATGTCTTAGTAAGTTATTCCACTGATAACTTACTTTCTCATACCGTTAACACAACAACCGTTAATAGTCCACTGCTGGACATAGGCATCTACTATTAACTTACCTTGTCAAGTATAAAACTTATTACATATTTATAAAATGAAAATTTGTGATTAAGTTTTATTAAATGGTAGAAAACCTTCATCTGCACATCAAAGTGAGCTTTAATGTAAACAATAACAGTAGATATTTTTTCTACTTTAACGCTTAATAATGATATAGTAAGATGTGTAGATTAACACTAGTAAGTATTATAATATTTTATAGTACATACCTGTTAAATGGTTCCCAGTAAACTCGAAGTCATCATCTTGGTCCCAGTGCTTCAGCGACAGGTTGCCCAGCGGTGTCGCATTCGCGAACTCCAAATTAGCGAAGTGCCAGTCGAGTATTTGTCTGTCCCGTACCGACAAGTACACGGAACTAAAACAAACAGATTTTTAATTCAATTAATTAATTGTATCAGAGGCGAACCTACTTATGAGTTGTTGGGGCTCCAGCCCAGGTTCATTTAGGCGCCCAGTTTCCATAAAAAATAATCTTAATAATGATGATAATGTGAAGAATTAATCAGTTTAGAAGATTAGAATACAATTTTTAACCGACTTCAAAAAAAGGAGGAGGTTCTCAATTCGACTGTTTTTTTTTATGTTTGTTACCATAACTTTCGACTGGGTGAACCGATTTTGATGATTATTTTTTTATTTGAAAGCTGGTGCTTCCCGTGTGGTCCCATTTCAATTTGGTCCAGATTGAAGTCGGTTTTTTTTTGTTAAAATTTGTGATTATTAAATTATTACTATCTATTAGAATAATGAGACTTTTAGGTCTCGTAATAGTTTTTTTTTTTTAAATGACAAGAACCAATCACAAAATCGTGTCTAGGATCAATCATTTATCTACCGCAAAATAAATGGATTAAAAATAAATGATCGTTCACTTTCAAATAAACCCTCTAATGTTATAAATACGAAAGGAACTCTATCTCTGTGTTATCCTTTCACGGCAAAACCGATTTTAATAAAATTTTAGCTTGGAGATACTTTGATTCTTAGGGAAGGACATTACTGCCATAACCGACATATCTACATGCAGATGCAGACGGAGGAGCGAGCAAAAGATAATCCATACGTACATCCATTAATATGTATTAGTATAGTGACACTTATTTACGAGATCTACTATACGATATTCAGAAATGTAATACATATATATTACTAGCTGTTGCCCGCGGCTCCACCCGCGTGTACGTCGGCCATCTGTCAAAGATTGGTCGTACCAACTCAGAAACCTTTGTGGGCTCATGCTTAACACTTGTGCTGAAGATCATGACATGATCTAATGCATAGTTTACGATTCTATAAAGGACATACAGACAAACATTCATTTTTATATATATAGATAGAATTGATTTGAATGAATTTTGAATGATTGGAATATAGTAGGTATTTCAAATAAAAAATGTAACGAACCCGTCGTTCTGACGTTTCCTAAAAAGATACTGATTTGACTTGACAGTCAATCAACCTTCCTCATCAATTTACAAAAAACATTTATACTACGATAATACTTTTGAGGTACATTATCGAGAGATATTCAACCGTTTAAAATATGATTGTAACCTGTGTCTATTTCAATAATTTATTTTTTCTTAAATTTATACCGAACCTAGCGACCCGCCCCGGCTTAGCACGGGTGGATTTCTGACGCCTGCCGACGACACGGTTCGTGCATTTTAAATCTGTAATATCTTCGAATATATTCATTTAAATGAGATACTGTAAAGGGCCATTTTGATCTATATTAAATGCACAATGTATTTAATTTACTTAATTGTATAAGGATTCATTCTGTATTGCTTAAAATCACTTCGTAAATAAGCCATTATTTCTCGTAAAAAGAAAGGAATAAAAAATGGTTGTTGTGGGTTATCCCTAAGAGATAGACATATACCGTCACGGACTTTTTTGTAGTACTTTTTAATGTGTACAATACTGTAGTACATTATTTTTATCTATCTCGTAGGGTGCAACCAGCGTTTGCAATGTAAGCGCAAAAAATATGTTAATTTGTTACATCACATTAGAAACCTCGAAAATAAACAGTGTTACCATACTATATTATGCATTTATTATACATAAAAAACCTTCCTCTTGAATCACTCTATCTATTAAAGATCAAAATCCGTTGCGTAGTTTTAAAGATTTAAGCACACGTAGGGATATAGGGACAGAAAAAGCGACTTTGTTTTATACTATGTAGTGAAGAGCGTACCTACTACAAAAGTATGGCTTGTTCGCTTTAGGACAAGATTCGCTTTACGACAGATAAGCGGCAGTAATACTTGTCATGTCGCTTTCGGTTATCTTTACGAAAACCACTTTTAGTCACAATCCGACCCGATATTGCTCTATTCTGATAATTCAAATCATGAGGCACCGATTTGTCATACTTTTTATCCTATTGATTTGATGCAAATGAGTCAATATTGTTGGTAAGATAACGTTAAATCATGCCGCTAAATCCTGGCTAGCTTGACTCGCATCGGATTCCAGCATCATCTTCAATTCAGCGTTATTCACCTATGTGGGCGGTCTTCCACGTAGTTCGTACTTCAAGCCGAAGTTTGCAGTACGAAATCGTTTAAACCAAAAACGCACGGTTTTTTTTATTAGCAGTCTATTCTCCAAAGACAGCATTGATATTGTGTGCCGTTTCTGCCGCGTTAGTTCCATGTCGGAATTCGTATTCAAAGATTACTCGGATTTTTGAAGTATCGATCTTTCCTATCTAAGGTGAATCAAAAAACGATTGAGAGTCGGAAATCGAATGTTGCACATATTTTAAAATATGAACTTCATAGGTATCAAGTGAAAAAGTTTCACTCGAAAATCTCTACTTTAAGCTACTTTTATGAATTAAGGGAACAAATCGAGAATTGTCGTTTTGTAAAACATTAATGTTTATAGAAAGAAGATCCTAGTAACAACGCCATCACCGTAACAGCGTAGAAATTTGGTCATTGATAATGCTGCCCAACCATAGTATCTAGGAGAAAGAATATTACACAAAAGTGTGCAGTTTATCAACTTGGTTATCAATCATCATCATATAAAATCATTTTTACAGCTGGTAAAAAAATTGAATGTTGAACTCAAAAAAAATATTGGAAACAATTTTGTTTCTCATAAAAAGGCTCTCATTAAACATCTGCATCATATTACTGTTCTGGGATATTGTGAAAGTGGTAACAACAGTATACCTAATGGTTTAACTTTTTTACCACAAAGAATATTACATTTCTAATACTTTCGTAATTAAAAATGAGCTAGAAGAAGATTAAGTCATATTTATTTAAAATACTTTAAATATCATAAATGAAGCTATCTAAGTTTTCTTCGAGCCATTCATGTTAAAGGTTACACAAACCGTGTATACAACTTTCAAAGCGTAGATACATCTCACAATCAAGCACAATCTCAACTGAAAACCTTTCTTGTTATAAGTCATTTAGCTATCATGGAAACTTCTGCCTGTAACATATAGCATCGCAATGTAGCATTTCGCCAGTTTTAATTTTGTTTCATCAACCGGACACGAGGGTAAAAGTTGGAAAATTGGAGTAAAGACTGTTTGTAGTCGGAAAGATATATTCCATGGATGAATTAGGATGCAGCATTAGTTCAAGCAGTTACGTCTGTGTGGTGACGAATTAGGAATACGGATTGTCCCCACCCCTAACCATCCCTATAAAATCACTATAAAAAGAAGAAAAAATTGAAATAAATCCTATAACAACCCGTCTTACCAGCGTAGTATAGTAGGCCATAACTCCTTTTTGAGAAGAGGCCTGTCTCTAGCAGAGGACTGTTAAAGGCCATTGATGGGCCTGGGCCCAGACCTGCTTGAACTATGCATTAGTTCAAGCAGGTCTGCCCAGTGCTTGTAGTTCGAACCAGCTATTGCCTGAAAGTCCGACCATAAAATTTATTAAAATAGATAATATTATAATAATATTAAATTTGTATAATTATGTTATGTATATAAATATATATTGTGTAATTATTAATAGATATATGTAGTAGAAAATTTATTTATATTAGTTGTATTTATTGTAGGCTTATCTCTTATTAACAAAACTTATCAATATCCTTGCACCTACCGGATCATATTTTTACATCACCTGAAGGTCGACTGGGAGAGAATGCCTCATGGCATTAAGTCCGCCTTTGTACAACAAGTGCATTAAGTATTAAATAAATAAAGAACAAAAACAATTAATACCTTGGCGGATTAGTTTCCAACTGGGCTACTTTTTCTTCGACTGAAATGTTATGAGCAACCAAGCCTTCGTACTCATTACATAGCAATTTCATTTCTCTATTTAAGCGACGCAAATTGAACTCGTTCAGAACGCCTGCATCTCCTGTCAATCCTTTGTCCTTCTCTACTAACAAAGCATCCTTTTCAGTTTTCATCGAATTCAAGAGCTCTTTCAAATCGGACATTCTGAAATGGATACTTGGATATTATATGCGTTTACTGAAAGGTATCACTTAGTAGCATAGAGCAACATGGCAGGGAGTAGCCATACGCAGGAGAACCCTTCGGATTTTTATGTATTTATGTGTGCGTTCTTATTAGTTATTTATCTTAGCGACAGGCGAATATTTAGTATGTGAGTTTAAGGGTCCGTTCACACAGACCGGCTCGGAGAGAAGAGCAGATTTTTATCACATTGGAAACAGAGGTTCGAGTAATTGTAGTAAGGTTTATTTTTGCATGTGCACTTCTTTTGTCATCAAAAATGCTTGAACGCACTCAGTGTGAAATAAGAGGAGCCGAACGGCTCCGATTGCGTTCTCTTTCTCGCTCGCGCAGCCGATCGGCTCTGATTCTCTTTTACAGCCGGTCTATGTGAAATAGTTGGCGGTTCCGCTCCGGCCAATTCCAAGCGTGTACGATCCGGTCTGTGTGAAAAGAAAAATGCGAGCCGATGCTCTCCGAGCCGGTCTGTGTGAACGGACCCTAAAATGAGTATGTGTGAAGATTTCCCCCGCAATAATGACAGGCCATTTTGTGAAAAAGACACTATGCTCCTCCCCTCCGTTCAGTGTTCAGTCCCCGTGTTGCTCCATGCTTAGTAACTGTTTCCTAAGTACTTACTTGTTTATATTAACTTTGAGTTTTTCTTGTAATATTATAAGAGCCTTTAAGTGTTGTATCTAAAAAAAGATGATATTTTAATTATGTTCATACATTAATTGCATTAGTACATTTTCTGTGCTGTTGATTGAAAGAAAGAAGAAAGAAAAATAATTTATTCTGACATCAAAGGACTATACATGGTTTTAAACAGACCTAAGGTAACAGAAGATAAGTCATTATAATGCCCTGTGCAATGCCAGAAAATGCGCCATCTCAGTGTGATTATTAATTATGTAGCTGACTGTCGCTAGTTGTGTTTTTAATAAAATTTAAAAATAATTCTTGCTTTGTTTTATCGTCGTAAGTTTAATAAAGTTAAAAATTGCTAAGCACAAAAGTATTGTTGAAGGTTCGTGTACTACCTTTCCCTTTAGAAGGCCGATAAGTTCAATTTATGTGCTAAACATTGCGTTATAGATAGGATTCTAAAGTGGAATGAACGAAAAACTGACAAATCACTTTTATAAAACATATATTACGCGATGAATACAAGTAAAACTAAAACTAAAAACAAATTACCACAAGAAACCTATAAAAATTACCAAAATGTTAACATTGTTACTTAATTAATATACCTTCAGATTGGATCGGATCTTAATCAAGTATGGTTAAGAACCATCGCTATAAAACCTTTTTAAGTTAAAAGAAATCGCATCCAGATGCGGTTTTTGCGCCAAAAAGAATGAATGTCCATTCTTTAGAAGCGCTATGATGCCACAGACAGACATAACGCTCAAACTTGTAACATTCCTCCTTTTGCGTCAGGGGTTACAAAGTAAAATATATAAAAGTATCTTTATAACAAATACCTGCTTATGTTTTACATTTTTCTGCTGCAGTTTTATTACCCACTCTAATGCTTGGCCCAGAGAAACAGGAGTGTCATTGTAGTAGTTAAAATCCACCTGATGTGACAGATATGAGGTAGCGTCCAGGAGTCTGTTGAATTCTCGTTCAACCTAAACAGAATGAAAGGATAATAATTAGAAAATAAAAAAGTTTGTAAGTATGGATGGATGGATGTTTGCTATTCTATTCTTTACAGTGATATAGCTTATACATCAGAATAACACATAGGCTACTATTTGCCGCGATAACCGACATATACGCGGGCGGAGCCGCGAGCAACCACTAGTACAAAATAAATCGATGGGTGCAGTTCATCTATACTAATATCATGAAGTTGAAGAGTTTGTTTGTTTGTTTGATCGCGCTAATCTCAGGAACCGCTGGTCCGATTTGAAAAACTCTTTCAGTGTTGGATAGTACATTTATCGAGGAAGGCTATCACGCTAAGACCAATAGGAGAGGAGCACCAATAAGAAACGTTTCAAAAACGGAGGAAAATTATCACGCTACGGGCAATAGGAGACGAAAACGAGGTTGCGTGGGTCAGCTAGTGTATAATAATAATAAAATGTACTTTAACAAATATTTTTTTGAATACTATCTTACTCACCATTTCATCTTTATGCTTTGGAACTTGATTACCAGTTGCTTCATAAAGGGGACACTTCTGCTTGATTTTGTGCAATTCCATATTCATTTGAACCGATAGTGTTGTCACAGGGTTTCCACCCAATCCGGTTACCACCATGGCACCTGCAAAATGCGTTAGATATTTTTGAATGAGCCACAGATAATAAAATGTCAATCACATAAGGAGCACGTCTCTGTTTGCACATTTTCGTTTTTAACAATCTTGTAACATTTTTTTTTCACATTTTTATCAAATAGCATTACCCAATTTTAGTTATGCATTATGATAGTGAACTAAGAAATATTGTTTTACATTGTGTTACAACTAAAAAGTAAAACTGTAACATTATCATGTAAGCATTGTAAGCGTCTAAACACACTTTGATTCAAACTTCAAAGTCGAAATTCAAACACAATTAAATTTCTTCCGCTCCCAAAAAATCATTTTTTATTAATTTTAATAACCTACTTACGACAGCAATTTTTTTTTTACCTAAGTCTGCAACGTAAGGGCCTTTTCTATATGTTACAATCCTTCCTCCAACCCTATCTCTTCCCTCCAAAATCACAACTTCACAGCCAAACGACTGGAGTTGGCGAGCTGCAGCTAGACCAGATACACCTGAAATTATAATTTAGTTTATTTTAGTATTTACTTATATATAATATACTAGCTAACTCTACAAAAATGTTGTTTTCCCATAAAAAAATATTTATACAAAAGGGGTTTGTTGTAGAAGGGTGTTTTTTTATATCAAATCATTCGAAAAATTGTCCGAAACATAAAATAATAAATTCTGAAAAGAAGAAAATACGCTACGACCTTATACCTCTCAAATATAAAAAAACAACATTTGAAACGAAATTTTGGCATCCACAAACACTGATACAAGAAATATCTTGTATCAGTGTTTATGTCACAAGTATACCCATAAATATATGGTCGGCTCGTATGGCTCGCCGCTCATATCAGTCATATCTCGGTTATAGCGGTAAAAATTAGCGTAAGTCGTTCCTCAAGAAAGTATCTCCATGCCAAATTTCATTAAAATCCGTGTAACGGTTTTGCTGTGAAAGCGTGACACAGATAGACAGATCGATTTGCAGGTAGTAGAGCCACGCTGACTTCAGCACGAATGGGCCGGCTCGACCGAGGCGGTACTACCCTCGTACAGAAAATCAACGTAAAATGACAGCTTTCGTTCTGTCGTGTTTGCGTGAGTGCGAGACCGGAGGCCCAATGATGCAGAAGCATCACTAGGCCGCCATTGTATGGGTCACGATGCGCTTTCCATCAGGCAGAGTAGAGTCATTTTGGCAGGGCCATAGGCAGACAGAGTTACTTTCGAATGTATAATATGAATGGATTAAATTATTTGCTTTTATGAAGTTTTAATAGAAACAAATGGACTTACCAGCTCCAATAATGATGACTTTTGGCCTCTGCTTTCCTTTAAATGGTGTTGGAATAGGAGTAGTACGCTCATAGATCCCATAGTTTATGAAACCATGTCTTTCTAAGAATGCATGAGTTCTCAAAACTAATGCAGGGTCTCCATTGTAGGGAGGCTGAAAGTTTAACAATTCATTTGTATACACTTTACAAAGAGCTTACATTTGGATGAAAAACATAACATGCTATAATTTTATAAGACTCTAGACGTCAAATTATCATCATGTTCTGTTCGGATCATTTATTTGAAATTGACACAATCATTTTTAATTTATAATATGAGGCATAATGATTTTGATTCATTTCTATTTGATGAAAGATAGCTATCGTATCGGCATGGTGCCAAGTAGTCCTTGGAAATGTAAATTGACTAGTAAATAAGATTGAAGTAAGTAAAATGGATAGGGGATAAGTGGACAGTCTATGGAACGTTCATATTGTGTTTTATTTGTGTTTAGATTTGGTGCTGGACCAAACTGAATCTAAGATATCAAAATACATGAATTCCACTTTTTTATGGAATAGGGAGCAAACGAGCAGACGTATCGCCTGATAGTAAGCGATTACCGCCGCGTATGGACACCCGCAACACCAGAGGCGTCACAAGTGCGTTGTCTGACTTTGAGGGGTAGGGAAGGGGATGGGGGGAGGGGTTGGGGTATGGGTATGGGCCTCCGGTATCCTCACTCACTCGGTGAAACACAGCGCAAGCTCTGTTTCACACCGTTTTCGGTGCGGCCGTGGTATCACTGCGGTCGAGCAGGCCCATTCATGCCAAAGCGTGGCTCTCCCACTTGGAGAGCCACGTGGGAGCCATAGACTGGGATGCGTTTTTCAGAAAAGGAGCTAAAGAATCTACACTGTTTTCATACAACGCCCTAGTAAAATGCCATGACGTATCGGACCATGTGGTTACAGATTAGGAATACGGAGTGTCACCAAGCATATTCATCCCATGGCTGTCGTAAGAATCAAAGCAAACTACGTAGGTAGGTACTCACTGAGAAGAGAAGGAAAACTTGATACAAACCCTATACCAACATGTCTGGCCATGGTGGTATAATATTCCAAACCTCAAAGCTTCACTCATCACATCTGTTGGTTGGACCGAGAAGGTTTTTTTTTTAAATATATGTAGTTTTGGTTTTAAAAATTAAATTACTTACTTCCATTTTCTGAACAGCATACTCTTGAGTAAGTTGTTTTTTTGGATCTTCAAACCATGACTTCAAAATGCGGTTCCTGATTTGAATAAATGCATGACTAGAGGCACCCTGAAGATCTGAGAAACACTCAGCCTCTAGAGAAGACATTTTGTCAAATGGCAACCGGGATTGGAAGGCAGCTCCTTCCAAGCTGAAAGTTAATTAATTTGAAATTTAAGTGAGGTTCTATTGTCAATTGATACCTCAGATAAGAATAAAAAAAAGGTAGATAACGCACAGCTTTATTCTTGTTGAAGCAAAAAAAACTCAGCTACTTTCAAGTAAACACACACACGCATACACATGCTTCTCGTCAGTATATCTCTATCATAATTGTACAATACTGATGAAAAGTAGCTTAGTATCTTAGCATGTGTGTGCGTTAACGCATGTATTTACTTGGGGGTCTATGGGTTAACACATGATATAAGCAGACTATTTGATTCAGAAATAAATTTAAGAAAAAAATTTCAAACATTTATAAAAGATGTACATGACATCATTTGACAGCAATAGCAATGAATTATAAGGTAGAGAGCAGATCAAGAATCATGTGGGATGTCATCCAGATCAAAATCATGATTGTGGAATCAATATGTAATGGAGTTTTGTAACTGTATTCATCACACACTTCCAAAAGTTAGGTTTTTTCTCATTACTTCAATCGTCAAACTAGTTAGAATTTTAGTTTCTTATTAGTTTTGTATGATGCAACCAGTCGAAGTACTTTTATTTTTGTTACAATAAGTTTGATGGTCAAACTAGTGAGTTTATTATACAGAGGTGTACGTCCAGCAACAAACTTAAAGGCTGTTGCTATGTAGATAGAAATCTAATCAGAACAATCAAGTATTTATCATAACTATAATGACAAATTTGATTAAGTAAAATACAGTCAACCTGTTAAGCATTTCCTTGTAGTTGATTTCTTCCACATCGTCACTCTTAATCTCAACATCAACCTTATCCTCTTTTTTAGCATCTTTACCATCGACCGTGCGACTTGATGACGACTCTCGTCTGGCGCCAACTGAAGTCGGACTTGAAGATGTAACTTTACTCTTCTCTGACTGATCAGACTCAGAATCATCTTGTTGTTTCAATTTTTCATCTAACTCCTTAGTCTCAATCTGCGATCAATAAACATAACCTACACATCAAAACAAATCAAATATTTATAACGGAAATTTTAAATGGTTATCTCGGTGTGAACATACCCTTGCACGCTTTCGGCGGCTCATATTGAATTCAAATTAGATATGAAGTAGTAACAGAGTAACAAAGTCTGAATTAAAGCAGAGTGCAATGTTTTGATAACACAAACAAAACAAACCGACAGTAGCTTTCTACTTGACAGTTTGACACTGACTGAAGAAATGAAGATTAAATTGTCCAACTCCAGAGTCCAGTGTGGCCCATAGAGCATATATAGCTGCAGGGGCAGCCGAACGAGCGGAAAGCGTGATCAGAGTAGAGATAGAGAGACTGGGGTTTGGGTAGGGTCTGCCTCTCTCACGCAAGCTTCTGATTCGACAACAACCGCGGGTGACACCGCGGGACTCAGCTAGTTCAGAATCAAATAGGTGAATGTAGCTCTAGGTAAATCTGAATTTCACTCTATTAAAACTTATAAGAGAGCAAGTTTCTTTAAAATGGGTTTGAGAAGTGGTTTTCCTGTAGTACTGCAAGTATTTTTACCCGACTGCGTAAGAAGGAGGGTTATGTTTTTCGAGTGGATGTATGTATGTGTGTATATTTCTTTGGCACGCCCTAGAGCCTAAACGGCTTGTCGTATTTTTATGTAAGTGGTGTAAATAGATTCGACTTAGTCATGATAGTGACACTGGGTACATAAAAATTAAAAACAAACAAAATTAAAAATATAATCTTTTTTTTTCAGTTCTTATTATCTTTTCAGTTCTTCAATGAATTTAATATAGATGGCAGATATCGACGCAGTCGCAGTTTTTTTTTTAATATGTAATTCGTTGCTTGTTTATTAAATTCATGTCCATCAATATCAATCAATATTAAAGTATTTTTTTAAGTTCCAGAAACCTAATTAATTCCAGAACCGGTCTAAAAACACAGCACGTCTACCACGCTTTTTTATCTGCAAAGTATCCATGTTTAATATATCTACAGATGCAGAATAACTGATTAAATAAATGTTTCATAAATCTTAGTCGTTGTTTAAAAACGTATCGATCAAGTTTAAAGCATTTTCATACTTCAATGAATATCAGAAGTCTGTTATTGGTCAAAGGTTTTTATTTTAAAACAACAATATTACAAGTTCCCAGTCTACTAGCATTAATTATAACATAATAATCACTAACTCTTCAGTTCATAATTTATGTTCTTATAAGCTTTTTCTGAAATGATTGTATAGGGGGCCTTCATCCGCATACCCAGCGACTTCTTGTGGAACTATAGCACTTTCTTCAATACTGCCGCAGGGCCGACACATGCATTCCAAGGGAGCTTTAGTAGTGATCTAAAACAAAAAGATAGAATAATAATTGATAATAAAGTAATATATATATGTATATAAATATGTAATGTATGATATAAATGATAATAAGTAATGAAGTGATAATACATCTATATAGGTACGTTAGAATGTCAATAAGAGATGGGTTAAGAACTCCTTTGATTCAATAACGTTATTTTTTACCCGACTACTTCGTAGCTAAAAGGATGGGTATTAGTTTTGACAGTCTATGTTATGTATGTTTGCATGATCCACCGTAGCGCCTTAATTACTGAAGCGTTTTTAATGAATGAGGTGTCAATAGATTCGTAATAATAGCTCGGGTGATTAGGTTGATTTGCAGAATCCTTAATTGTATAAAAATATTCATAGCATACTAACTTTTCTTAGCCTTTTGTCCTCGCTTTTAGCTTTGGGGCAAATTAGAACTACTGTGGCCTCTCGCTCTCCAGACTCTTGGCAGCAGTTGCAGGTACGTTCCATTTGCCATATTTTACTGCCAGAGACCTGAAAACAATCGATTCTTAAATCTTTTCTGTTACAAAAGTATATGGCATGGGCAGGCATTGATAATTTATAAACACTTCAGCTATTTACCTGAACATAGCTGGAACATTTCCCGATACACGCAAACGAAGGTATGGCTTTGGGTATACAACCTGGATGTTTAAGGACGTGTATAACTGGTGTCATCTGACATTCTTGACCTAAAAAGAACACTTTATTACTGTCTCTCTATTCTTGATTAACATGGGATACGACCGTAATAATTGTACAGGCATACAAATGTAACTACCACAGTATCAGGTGATATACCTACTTGTTTGCCACCGTAGGAGTATAAAAAATAATACTTACCTAGAGATAAAGGTACTTCAACTGATTGTGCAGTTACTGGTTTCTCTTTTATATAGCAAGCAGACATAACCATAATGTATAAAACAAGGATATCTACTCGAAACATTTTTACTATTTGGAAACAGATTTTGAAGATGAAAATGTACTGTATCCTTCGGAGGATGTAATTGTTGTGGTAAATCTACGTGGAGCGCCGGTATTTAAGGGGTGCTATACGAATACAGAAAAAAAATGAACTGGTCACTTAACACTAAAGGCATTTTAGCAGAATATGTCTCGTAGAACTACAAGCAATCCAGCAGCGCTGACATGTTTTAATCGATCTTTAAATGGACTCGCAGTAGGAGACAAAGTTATGAAATATTCGTAGTGATTAAATCTATATATTGTATCAAAATAATTATGTGCAATCTCAATCACTCTATTATTAGAATACGCATTAGAATATTATACATAATAATAATTATTTCTAAGACTAATTAACGTAAAGTCTAATCTGTTCACAAATGAAGAAATGAGAAACAGCAAACAGAAATATCATAATGACTTCGTCACCTTAGATATTATTGTATTCATTTTTATTATGTATGCTAAATTTTATAAATATCAATTTGTGTATTCGTCGATGTATTTTATATAACGTTACCTACATAATAGTATTGTGGGGGTTTAGTGTAGCTCAATGGATTAATTGCACCTGGATTACGGGAAATAACAACGACTATACGCTTAATACGTTTTTTTACTTTGAGATAACTATTTTACAATATAGGAATACACTTTTATTTCACAGCCAGGGCGGTCTTGACTCTACGACCGCTGACATGAATCTTCTATTTCTTCTTCCGCATTCAAAAAGTCAACATTTCAAATTATATAAATCAAAATAAAGAATATTCATTTCGAACAGGACTTTCCACCTGCCAGTATTATGACGTGCAGGTTGTATAACTGCACCTTGAAGGCTTAAGTCGCCACAGTATTACATAGAAAGACATCAATTAAAGATTTCTTTTTCTTCTTTCAAATTTCTATCATACAAATGCCTTGTCCCTGAACCAACTCAACGTTAACTGGTAGATAATGCCATGTGGCATTAAGTCCGCCTCATGCAATTTTAATTCGGGAACTATAAATAAATAAATAATAAATGTCGTAATAAATGTAAAAATAGTTGAGCACCAAACACACATTTTTTTTTATTCTTGTGCACATATCCCTAAACCGATACACTACAGTTAATAAACGAATAATAATTAAATTTCTTTTAGAACAAAAAACACAAACAATACAATCAATTTGAATCGATGATAACACGAGTAGTACCTACGTACACAAGAAAAAGTTAAGCTTTAACAGGACCGCGTAAAAACTTTTGAAGTTAAGTCTCTATTGAAACCTCATTCATTAAAACTGAGGTGTGACTACGGTGGGACATATAAACATGCATAGACTGCCACATCTATAACCCGTCCTTTTGGCTACCCCGTAGTCGGCTAAAAACTATATCGCAGTCATCAGCAACCCTCTCCAGGTAAGAAAGTAGGTAAGTTATTTATTCCAGTTACAGAATATTAAGAAATGTAAACGTGAATTAGAAATAGTTAATTTTCAATTTTTGTCTGGGTGGAAAAGTAGTTATGTATGCTTGTGTGAAAGTTTGTGAAAGAAATATAGTGAACGAATACAACTAAAGGTCAATATGTATCAAATATTATAGGCGGAAATTGGCTCAACCCTCAACGTTAACTGGTAGATAATGCCATGTGGCATTAAGTCCGCCTCATGCAATTTTAATTCGGGAACTATAAATAAATAAATAATAAATGTCGTAATAAATGTAAAAATAGTTGAGCACCAAACACACATTTTTTTTTATTTTTGTGCACATATCCCTAAACCGATACACTACAGTTAATAAACGAATAATAATTAAATTTCTTTTAGAACAAAAAACACAAACAATACAATCAATTTGAATCGATGATAACACGAGTAGTACCTACGTACACAAGAAAAAGTTAAGCTTTAACAGGACCGCGTAAAAACTTTTGAAGTTAAGTCTCTATTGAAACCTCATTCATTAAAACTGAGGTGTGACTACGGTGGGACATATAAACATGCATAGACTGCCACATCTATAACCCGTCCTTTTGGCTACCCCGTAGTCGGCTAAAAACTATATCGCAATCATCAGCAACCCTCTCCAGGTAAGAAAGTAGGTAAGTTATTTATTCCAGTTACAGAATAATAAGAAGTGTAAACGTGAATTAGAAATAGTTAATTTTCAATTTTTGTCTGGGTGGAAAAGTAGTTATGTATGCTTGTGTGAAAGTTTGTGAAAGAAATATAGTGAACGAATACAACTAAAGGTCAATATGTATCAAATATTATAGGCGGAAATTGGCTCAGATATTTCTCAAAAAATCTGAGCCAATTTCCGTCCACACGTACGATAAAACTGCACAAACGAACTGCACAGTTAAATCGCTACGATATATCGTTGTAGTGTGGTTGTTTTTTTGTTATTTTTAAATAAAGCGCCGGCGACAGGAATATATCCTGTGTCACAGGAGACTATACACACATACACGAAACGAACACAACCCGAAAACATCCAGACTGACAACAACAATTTTTGGATTACACGAAGCAAAGCTACAGAAAAGGCTTGTACGGGGAAAAGCTACAGAAAAGGCTTGTACGATGTGCAATGCGGCAATAGGTACTTACTGACAGGTTGTAAGGCGCTATTAGACCGGGGTCATTATTCACGTCGCCATGATAGGGTATTACTCATCATACGCGAAGCTATGAGTTTATCACTGGCGAGAGCGAAAAAAGGAATAACAACAAACATAAAAACTAACATCGCCTTTGTAAAGGAAGGCTCAACAAAAAGAATATAAGATATATAAGATTAGAAAATCTGTCGAATCATTAATCCTAAGGTTTGATTCCTAATTGCTCTCTAACTTCCTGAATTTGGTTTTCTAATTTAATAGCATCTTCTTCATCTAGGTACCTGCAATAGATTAGATTATATTATTGATCCTAAACTCCCAATCCTAAGAATAAATGTTCTGGCAACACTATTTTGCTTAGATTCTAAATAAACTGACAAGTTTTTTATCTTATCTATACGGTTTTCTACCTAATGTCTAATAATTAAATCTTCTTATGTAGATACATTGTTCTGCGTTAACCTAAAAGTAGGTATAATAATTTCTACTTACTTCTACGTAGGTAATATATCGCGTATTTCACTAACTTTATTAATATACAAACAAATTAAAAGTATCTATATAATGTCGGGCGGAGGCTTTCTTGGACTGCTCTGAAGGCTGTAACATTGCCAGGCCATCTCTACATTTTGAAGTGGACTCGTCTTAGCGTGTTGACATGTTTGCCTACGCTTTCAGCGATCTGCTCTCTGTCTGTCTCTTCTCTCTGTTAGTAGTCTTTCAGCTCAGATGTATTCATCCTATAGATGTGGACTCATGTATCAATCATGTAGGCGCTAATGTAGAGTGTAACCGTTCCAGTGGAGAATTATAATTCGGATTGTTCGATGTTGATTCCGTTGATTCGATCTGTATGTATATTATGCATATGGCATGTATTTCTGTAATGACCGCATTATCAAATTTGCTGTCAATTGTATCAAGTTGTAATCTTAGTTAGAACACCAATTGTTGAAAAGAGGCTAATTAAAGTAAGCACAGAAATCTAAAAGTACCTAACAGTGGTGGATTTACCACTAGGCTGAGTAGGCTGGAGCCTAGGGCGGCGAATTTTAGGGGGCGGCAAATTTTGAGGATTTTTTTTTATACAGAAATAATAATTATTATATTACAAACGGAGAAAAAAAGTCTTGACAATTTCATAAAAGAGACACTGTATTATGCAGTGTACCAAATACTCTCAACTTTAGTACTATTTTAAAAATTACTAAACGCTTTGTAAAAAAAATCTTTGAAATTAAGGGTTTTTAAAACATCTCCATAGCAGTTTAATATTACAATTAAAATTACTAATTTTGACTAACTTCCTGGTCCTTAATCACTATTGAGGCGGCATGAGGTCCTAGAATGCACCGCACCGCCAGTTTCACCGGGCGGCGGAGAATTAAGTTCGAATAGACATTTTCATACCTGGTCCTTTTCGCCGCCTCTTTCTGCGCGATATCATCTTCGCAGAAGGAGGGAAAACATCTACCGCTACCGACCATGGTGCGGACCATGGTGAGTACCACAGTTGGCAGCGAGAGTTGTTCTCCGATAACTGCATTGATTATTCAACGCTGCGATGCCCAAGTACTAGCACACCGAATCGGGTAAATACATCGGACAGGCGGGATTCAACTAACTCCTAGTAACCACGTGCAGGTAATTCCCAATGCATCCGTGCTCGGAAAGAACCTGCTTTACCCGGAAAGAATCCCAAATGCACACACATGCGCATGTGCATGCGCACACCGCATGCGTAGACACGATGTGATGTCCGCGTATCTCTCTGATCAACAATACTCTCCAAGGGGGACAAAGGCGCGCCCTACTCTGGGCGGTCAGAGCTAACGTCCACACCGGGCCACAGCCTTCTCACGATGCTCGGTTTACCCGAATTGGGCAAAAGTCGCAGAGGAAACCAGCTTTTGAGCAAGCTGTCGAAAGTGCTCGTCAAAGAGCCAACTACCTTTTAGGACCGGGCCTTTCAGAGGTCCCCACTCTCTGGCAGCTTGCGGCTCTGTCAACGATTGGATTCACCGTCAACGTCGTCTATGCTGGTGATCAGCCTTGTTCCGATCTCGTTCAGCGGTCTCTTTCTGGTGCATTCCATCTTCACAAACAGAGGCCACTGCGCCCCAGCCCTTCAATCAGCATTGGTTGCTGGTGGGAACAGGTCTCGTCTGATATGGTCGACTTTGATGTTCAGACGCCCAGTGGAGTCCCAATCAGTAACGCAGTGGTGGTATTGCGCCACCTCCTCGCGTTCGATCTTATTTAGATACTCAACTAAGCAACCATGCCCATCGGCGTCATCTGGTATGTAATCCGACCGGCCTCCCTGCCTACCTAAGCTTCGAGGTTGGGCAGATAAGCACCAACAATTCGTTGACGCCCATTTTGTGGCTGCTCCAGCCACACACGCCATTGTGCCAAGGCCTATTAGTAAGCGTTTCACCGCATTTCAAGCTCGTCCTGGTCTTCCCTGCTCTTACCCCGGCGGGTAGCACGAGTCTGGTCATAGACCTTCGCGTCCATGTCCAGGATATCAAAAGGCGGGAAACGAACCAGGACTGTCGCCGCCTCTGATGAGTTGGTGCGGTATCCTCGTACGATCCGAATGGCCGCTACCCGATCTCTTGATTGAGCTTGGCTCGACAGCAGAAGGAGGCCGATAGACGCTTAGCCCATATTGGCGCTCCGTAGAGGGACATAGATAGTAATACCGCACTAAAGAACGGGCCTATACTCTTTGCGCTGTAGCATGGTGCGGGTGACAGTTGCCTGTATGACGTTGACTAGAACATTCTGGTTGGTTTAATTTAATTTACTACAGTTATTAATGACTTGATATATTGCGAATGTGGTACAGCTGAAATATGTACTTGGTTTAATTTAATTTACTACAGTTATTAATGACTTGATATATTGCGAATGTGGTACAGCTGAAATATGTACTAAGTCATAATTTGTAAATCGCGGCAACTTTCAAGAGTGAAACGAAATGTTACTGAAACTGTCACCCGCACCATGCTACATGCCAAACAGTATAAATACATTGTTTGGGACCATAGAGCCATTACATCAAAAGTTGAAGTTGAAGTTACATTGTTTGGGATTGGACCGGTACGAGGATCGAATTGAACACGATTGAGGCGATATTTTTTGTGACGATAGCAGAAGCAGGCCAGGGTTTGATCTTTAGAACCTGGAAGGAGAGATTGTGGTCACCATATACTAGGAGACCATCTGTAAACCGTAGATGGCTCGAAATCTGTCAGGGTACCAGAAGTTTCCTATCTAAGTTACATCTAGTGCATGTTAATTGCCTAAAACATATTCTACCTGATATACCTATTGCTTATTTATTTTTATTTTGTTTTGGAAATGTAGATATTTTATTTGTGTATATGTATTTATTTTATTTACTTGTATTAGTATATATATAATATATTATATAATAATATTTATTTTGTCATTTACTTTTATCGAATTCACTTAAATTCCTTTACATTTTTTTTGCTAAAACTGCCCTTGAATTCGACTATTTTAATTTTTTTACAATCTTTTCTTTTCCATCCCAAGGTTGCCTGGAAGAAATTGCTTTTTAGCGATAAGGCCGCCATTTGTACACGATAATTTAATTGATTTGTTATTTTTATGTAAACTGTAATATCTTGTGTACAATAAAGTTTATTCTATTCTATTTATTTATTTATTGGCTCACCAACAATTGTTTACACTGAGTATATATCAAAATACAGTTTAAAATATATCTTAGTCTAGTGTAACAATCACTAACAGATAAGCACCGCATGCACCTTCATCTTATCATATTTAATAGATCAATAATAAACATTTTTTCTCTGTGCAGCTATAACAATTTTGTTATTCCATAATTAAACACACGAACAATCTTACTCAATAATTACTTAGGAATTATTCTATTCTAGTTCCTCGACTACTAGTACCAAAGACAGAGTTGTTTAAATCGCCGCATCCGTGACGGGTGGAACATCATTCACGTTCTTCCCATCGTAGAGGCCGTAAACGGGGACGTGAGTTCCACCTGTTTTGTAGGGAAACTTTTCTGCTCCTGCAGAAATTGATTGAAGGTAACCTCTGAAGAGTCTCCAAAATAGGGGCTTAATGAAGTGGATGACGATAATTCTAAGTCCGTGCATTTAGGACAATTATAAAAAAATTACGGTGACTGAGACACAACTGAGACTTATTCCCCCTCCCCCTAAACACCGTATAGCATTACTCGGTTCAATTGCGACACACTACCCATGAAAACTCCTGTAGAATGATGGCTTGCAATGGTTTCCACATGTAAAAAAGGTTATTGAATTGCAGAAGTGAGAAGGGGCGGCAAAATTTTAATAGCCTACTAGCGGCAAATATGTAAATCCGCCGCTGGTACCTAAGCTTCTGCAATATGTATGCTCGTAGCTGCCAACAGTGGTATCACCTGCACATAATGAAAAAAAAAATATTACCTATACATACTATCTATACTAATATTATAAACATGAAAGTTTGTAAGTATGGATGGATAGATGTATGGATGGATGTTTGTTACTCTTTCACGCATAAACAACTGAACGTAATTGGATGAAACTTTACAGTAATAGGTATAGCTTATACATCAGAATAACACATAGGCTACTATTTGCCGCGATAACCGACACATACGCGGGCGGAGCCGTGAGAAACCTCTAGTATATTATATTAATGGGAATAAACACGTCCTTTATAAGATTTTTTCTTTCGCCCTATCGTCAATACGGTATTTTACGCCAGCGCATTTACGGACATAACATTTTTTTTAATGACTAAATTGCATTTGGTATTTCAAGCTCGAGTCTAATTTAATCGAATCAGTGAATTCGACTATGAATAGACTTTACTGGTACGAAAAAAAGATCTTATAAAACTTTACGCAGAGTAAAAACTTAGTGACGATCGTCAGCAGGGCCCGATCTAAGGGGGGGCAAGCCGGGCATTTGCCCAGAGCGGCTAGAAATAAGGGGCGGCAAAATTGACTTAATCCTTTCTTCCAACCAAGCCATTAGCCATCCACACCCAAGTTGGCAGGTTGAGAATTTTATGTGATACCTTCCAACCTAATTCAGGTTGAATAGTGGAAATATTTAAGTATTTTACTTAACTGAATTATTTTAGTTCGAAAGAAAGAAAGAAGAAGTAGGTATCCGCAAAAGTACCGATACCTGAGTAGTATCGATACTTTTATTTCAATACTAAGTATATTTGGTCACGATACTTAAGTTCTGAAATTTTTGAGGTATCGAACTGATTAAATCTTATGTACCGAAGAAAATTACTATAATTACGAGGTAGGATTTAATATTCACCGAAAAAACTGTTTAATTAGCGACGACTGCACGTTTGGCCTAGTGGTTTAACGGTCACTGTTAGAAATTAAACGTCATTATAATGGCAACATTTTGATTGTCACTTTTTCTTGTTTGACGTTTTGAAGTGACAAGATAGTACTTAAGAGGAGCTTTGTAATGACGGTCAGCCAGGATGGTTGAAAAGTGCCGTTCAATGAAAATTTAGCTGTTTGTCCATCCAATTCGGTGTTTCGTTGGTTACCGTTATGATTGGTCTGGTTTGGACTCGCGAGTTTTAGTAGTCCCGTCAAATAGGCGCGATCCGCGACAATTAAAACGGGTGTATTGTAATCACGATACTTAGGGAACCTGTAAGCAACTTAGGAGTTTATGAATGTGTGACGACGCAGAGAGAATACCAAGAGAGAATACCAAGGGCCCTTGGAACGTCGATATAAAGGAATCCACACATCTCCAGTAAGTGCTTGATATTACATTAGTTTAGAATAAGAACACGGTGAAACGCCGTGAAGTTTAATGCTCTCTCCAGAGAACTAGCTTAGCGATTGAATGCCTTACTCATGGGCTCTAAGACATTGCAAATTTCCCAAGGTGAACGCTGCATTGGCGAGAGGATTGAACAGTCACCACGCCGTTTCCTACTTCGCCAAGTGTCGTGGGTTAATACATGCACACAAAAAGTAACACATAATTGTACATTATATACATACAACAATATATATGGAGACATGCCAAAAAGAAAACAAACAACAAACAGAGTATTACAGTTTGAGTGCCGCTTTACGTTTCAAAAAATGCATGAGCCAATACTTTCCTGGCCGTGTTCACGCTGGTACAAAACAAGTCTATATCGAGATTCCGTGTAAGTTGATTAAAACTATTTGCACTTCTCAGAGAAAATGCGTAACGTCTATAGTTCGTTGTTGCAAAAGGTATATTTAATAGGGGTCGCTGTCGAAAACCAACCCTATTCACACTCATCTCCACCTTAGCAACAAGTTCCGGGCAGTCAATGGAGCCTTGAGCCACGCTTATCACGCAATAACAGATGTCATTGATACAACGTCTTTGCTCAAGTGATAAAAAATGGAACCTTTTGCAACTCTGTAAGTAATCGTCGGACCATTGCTGCGCTTTAAAACTAAGAAATCGTAGAAATTTCATCTGGACACCCTCAATTCGTGACTTATAAATGTCATACTGAGGATTTCAGACTTGAGACGCGTATTCTAAGTGGCTTCGTACGAGTGAACAGTATAGAACTTTAATTGCTTTAAGGGATTTGAAGGAGGTCGTTGTTCTAATTATGAATCCAAGTGCTTTTGAGGCTTTTTTAATAATATCGTCAACATGTTGGTCATAAAGAAGTTTGCTGTCTTGTGTAATTCCTAAATCTTTTATACTATGGACTTTGCTTAGTAACTGATTGCTAATTGTATACCCCGTGCCTATTATGAATTTCTGGCGGGTGAACGTTACATGAAAACATTTAGACACGTTCAGTTGAAGTCTATTCTGAGTACAATATGCCTCAAATCTCTTCAGATCATCTTGCAATTCGTGTGTGTCAGACAGGCTTCGCACAGTTTTATGAACCTTCATATCATCAGCGTATAAAAGAATGTATGAATGCTTGAAGCAGCTTTTAATATCGGCAACGAAAAAAATGAACAAAATAGGTCCCAAAATTGATCCCTGAGGAACTCCCGAAGGTATGTAACTCCAACTTGAAGTATATCCCTGCAACACAACAGCTTGTGATCTATTTGTTATGTAAGATGAGAACCACCTATACAGATCCCCATCAATCCCTGCCGTTTATAACTTTTTTAAGAGCAGTTGATGATCTATACAGTCGAAACATTTACTGTAATCAGTATATATGGCGTCTACTTGTCCTTCATGTTCCATACCCTGTGAGATAAATTCGTGTGACAATATCAAATTTGACGTAGTCGAACGATTCCTCAAGAAACCATGTTGTTCCTCACCAAAAGTCCCTTGTAATGCCGCATATACGTCAGTGTAGACTAGCCGTTCGAGAATTTTTGAGAAAAGATATATCTTAGATATAGGGCGGTAGTTTTCAATATCCGACTTCTTTCCTTTTTTAAAAATCGGTGTAACAAAAGCTGCTTTCCATATTTTTGGAACTATACCTTCTGACAGAGACCGCTTAAAAAGAATGCAAAGAGGTACAGTTAAGCTAGCAGAACAACTGACTATAAAAATCGGCGGTATAAAATCAGGCCCTCCCGACTTCGATAGGTCTAAGTTTTTCAGCAATGTCAATGTCGGGACTCACATATTTCAACTGTACTGACTCCCGCTAAGCTATCACTAATGCAATGTTCTCTGGTCGTTATGTTATGTGTATTAAAGTCAGTAGATGAGTGATTAGGTTGCTGAAAAGTGGAATAAAAATAATTGGCGAATAAATTTCATTAATAATAATAAATTCAATTTTATCCATGTAAATATCAAAACAAGACCTCTCCAATTCAACAACTCGTTTCCGAAGTAATGTAAAAGAATAATAGTCCGATAAATTGCCATATATTTTATACCTCTGATGATATTTGTATTTTTCTTTTAACATTTTAATTAGATGATGATGATGATGATAAAGTTGAAAGGTACATAATTATTTCGATAAAATGATATCAATCCATTCAGTAGTTTCTGTGACATACATTGTATACTTCTTTCTAACATAAAAACACTCATCGACTTTCGTATAGGTTCTTCTTCAGAAGGCCCAATAGACTGACCTGAATATTATAGGTAGGTATAATCCCAACAATATCACGTATTTATGTAGGTACTTTTATACTTATCATCCCCCAAAATAACTAACTCATGAGTAATATGCTTTTGTGTATGTAAAGGGCGGCGAAAATTAGCTTTGCCCGTAGCGGCTAAATAGCTAGATCGGGCCCTGATCGTCGGTGACAGAAAATAGGCTTGTCGGCGTTTGTATGCGTTGCCAATCGTTCAGTGCCACCCTACAACAAGGGAAAAGGGGAGTGGGGGACAATCTCAGTATATTAAATTCAAATAATTTATCTAGTGTTTTTGATTTTGCCACACCCTCAAGTAAATGCTGGATACGCCCACTCGCATGTAATCATGTATACAATGCAACTTTGCAACTGTGTGAAGCCGGGGCGGACCGTGCGGAATGAAATAAATTAAAACAACTTCATAAAACTTTAGTAAAATTTGTATAATTTCAACAATTTCATAACATGATTAAGTGCTTTCTTACATTTCATACTAAATAAACCATATTTTAATTTCATTTATAAAAAACCCTTGACCAAACATATTCATAACAATTTCAATTCTCGATCATAGTTTCGAATGGTGAGTCGTAGTTATTGGATAGCAATTACAAACATAAAATAAGTAACCAAATATTAACGGCTAAAATCTCCACATTTGTAACACTTGCAGTCATCTGGTTCACGAAGGCGAACTTCCATGATAGCGCTGTCTTCATCTTCTAGCCTTACACCATCAGGATCGTAGCAATGTGTAAGTGTAACCAATCGCTCACGCAAATAATTTTCTCGGCAGCAAAAGCATTCCTGAATATAAAAAAAACTGAATATAAGTGTTCAGTTGTAAAAAAATAATTTGCCTAAATTGTCATCATTGAATGAGGGTCTCTTACTAAGTTATGCGTTACTTTAGAAAAATACCTTTGAAAACCCTGTTGGAGCTGAAATTGATGGTCGCACTTGACTGCTACACATTCCTTCACATTTGTTAACTCCAACTTCACCGCTACAAGATCTTATTAGTGCACCCATGTCGTCATATTCCTCTGTAAGTTAAATTCCATTTTCAAATTACCTTTTATTAGTAAGTATATTATTATTTAATTAATACAAACTAATCGCTTTGCTATGCGCACAGTAATGTAAATTTTTAAGGCATACTTATAGAAATTTACGAACCTACGTTATTATAATGTGTGCGTGCGAGCTACCACGTGTAAATTATTTTTGGAACTGTTATAGTTTATGAGAAAAAACAGAAAATCGTAATTGTTCGCTGATAGAACGATCATTAATAATCTCTTCTGCTGTACTAGATCTCTTAGAAACTTGATTTTTTTAACATTTGCGTCCCCAAACAAAAACATAAGCCCAGACAATCTCTTACTACTCATCTGAACTGACACTTCATCATTATCTACGTATTTTCTTTTTAACGAAGAAGAACTTGCAATAATATTACCTATTTTTATTATTTAACCTATAATAAACATATCACTACATAGTACAAAACAAAGTCGCTTTTTCTGTCCCTATGTCCCTTTGTTTGCTTAAATCTTTAAAACTACGCAACGGATTTTGATGCGGGTTTCTTTAATAGATAGAGTGATTCAAGAGGAAGGTTTTTATGTATAATAAATGCATAATATAGTATGGAAACACTCTTAATTTTCGAGGTTTCTAATGTGATGTAGCAAATAAACACATTTTTTGCGCTTACATTGCAAACGCTGGTTGCACCCTACTAGATAGATCAAAATAATGTACTACAGTATTGTACACCTTAAAAAGTACTACAAAAAAGTCCGCGACGGTGTATGTCTATCTCTTAGGGATGACCCACAACAACCATTTTTTATTCCTTTTTTTTACGAGAAATAATGGCTTATTTACGAAGTGATTTTAAGCAATACAGAATGAATCCTTATACAATTAAGTAAATTAAATACATTGTGCATTTAATAAAATGACCCTTTACAGTATCTAATTTAAATGAATGTATTCGAAGATATTAGAGATTTAAAATGCACGAATTATGTCGTCGGCAGGGGCATCTGAAATCCACCCGTGCGAAGCCGGGGCGGGTCGCTAGTTATGTCTAAATGATTTTATCAAGTGTGAGGAACACGGTGCAAGAAAATATACTTGCACTTGCAATATATATATAATTGTGTTTTTAATTCGATTCAAACGATACTTGTCTAATTAGGTTACCAACCTTTTGTGACATGTATTTCTGTAGGAACAGTTTCACAAGTTTCTTCCGCGGCGCAGTAGTAAATTAATACTAGAAATAACTTTACTGTGTAAAGTGACAACGACAAAGTTTTGAACGACATGTTAATTAGTTTGTATTTTGTATGTACACTTATTTCCAATTCTGAGATTGGAGCTGTTATGATTATTTCCTCAAGTGAGACTTCCTTTTATACGTGACGGGAATGTTATTGTATGAGGGATGGGGTGTATTTTAGCAGCAAGCTACCAGCGGGTCGTCGAGAGCTTAAATTGCAGTTTCGTGTTATGAAAGTAGGGAGTCATTTTTTTGCGTGTCTTGGAAATATATCTGTTAGATTAATTTTAATGGTATGCTATAAATTTTGTTAGAAACTCAGGAGAAGTTTAGGATGTAGTTATTTTAAAGTTATTTTCTTCATGGTAGAGCGGGCAAAAGAGCAGACGGGTCACCTTATGGAAAATCACTATCACCGTCCATGACAGCCTGTAGGTAGGTAATTCAAAAGTCACAAGAGCGTTACCGGCTTTTGGGAAAGGAGTACGCTTTTTTCTTGAAGGTTTCAAGGTGGTATCGGCTCGGAAATTAAACAGAGGATAATTTGTATATATAAAAATATGAAATAATCAAGGTACATTGACTACAAATAGACATAATATTCTAGAAATTGCAACACAATTTTACGAACAATTATATAATGACAGTAACCAGACATCAGAAAATTTTGACTATATGCAGATTAGAAGCTCTCTAAATGAAGATGTTCCGGAACTGCTGGAAAGCGAAATACAACGAGCAATACAAACGATTAAATTATCCAAGAGTCCAGGCGAAGATAATATTACGAACGATATTATAAAGGCATTGATAGAACCCCTAACACCCATTGTGACAAGCTTGTTCAACGACATTCTCAAACAGGAAAAAATCCCAAAACAATGGGAGACATCTTTTATAACTCTACTGTATAAAAAAGGCGATCCCTTCAATATAAACAATTATAGACCCATCAGTCTTCTGCAGTCAACTTATAAAATATTCACAAACGTCTTACTTAGAAGAATACATAAAGACCTGGAATTCCAACAGTCAAGGGAACAAGCCGGCTTTAGACGCAACTATGCTACTACAGACCACATCTTTACACTGAGTCAGATAGTTGAAAAATACATAGAGTATAAGAAAACACTTTACATAGCGTTTGTGGACTATTCCAAGGCATTTGACTCTGTATCCCATACATCACTTTGGGCTGCTCTTGGAGAGCAAGGAATACACTGTAAATACATTAACATACTTAAAGAAATATATTCCAAAAATAAAGCGGCCATCAAGATAGAAACAAAAGGAGATGTGTTCAAAATCAAAAAAGGAGTGAGACAGGGTGACCCTATATCTCCAAATTTATTTAACGCTCTCCTCGAATACATCTTCAGGAAACTCAATTGGTCAGGACTTGGCATCAATGTCAACGGTCAATTCCTTAATCACCTCAGATTCGCTGATGATATTGTGTTGATAGCCAACTGCCATGAAGACCTGCAATACTTGTTGTACACTCTAGATCACGAAAGTAGAGAGTGTGGCCTACAAATGAACCTCGATAAGACTTGTGTTATGACAAACGGTGAAAAAAAAACAGTATTCGTTCAGGACAACAACATCCAATATGTCAATGAGTATTTATACTTAGGCCAGAACATCTCTTTCGAAATACCATTTCTAAATGAGGTAGAAAGAAGAATAAAGAAGGCTTGGAATGCTTACTGGTCCCACAAACATATTTTCAAATCACAAATAAACGTCAAACTTAAAAAAATTGCTTTTGACTCTGTGGTTTTACCCACTTTGCTGTATGGATGCCAAACTTGGCCTATCACAAGACAAATAATCTACAAATTACAAACTTTTCAAAGAGCCGTAGAGAGAAGCATGTTGGGATTGCGATTGTCTAACAAAGTTAAGAATGTGGACATAAGAAACAAAACAAAGTTACAAGATGCCGCCAAAATGGCTTGCCGCCTAAAATGGCGCTGGGCAGGACATACAGTAAGAACCACAGATGACAGATGGAGTGAAAGGGTCCTTCACTGGTACCCGCGAAATGGACACCGTGCACGGGGACGACCACGTCGCAGATGGTGTGATGACATCATTGCTATAGCCGGGAACACATGGACACGACTAGCCGCTAATAGAGAGGAATGGCAGAGGATGGAGGAGGCCTTTGTCCAGAAATGGACAACCCCATAAAATTTAATCTATATACATTTAATTTATTATTATTCATTAACTCTTTTTGGGCAGACAAGATTGCATGCTCTTGACTTCACCATTTTAAATTGCATTTATATAATTAACTTCAACACATATAATTTTTACCTATAATAATTAATTTGTTAACGACCGAAACTATAATGTAACCTTTATGGGAAATAAAGAGGCTTACTTACTTACTTACTTACTTAATTTGTATATATATTGTGTCAGGCCTCGCATAGAATAGGGTTCAGTAGTCACCCATAGTGGCACGTGGATTTAAAAGGTGGGGTTGGTATTTGTTACAATGAATAATGTTTACTGATTATTTCGTTAATTTTGAGTAAACCCATTCTTTTTTGCTGCATGTTTGTCTGAGGCCTAACATGTAGTAATAACTGCTAAACTACCAAATGGACCAAGAGCCCACGACGGCCAGACCTTCGTTATTTTATAAAAGCTGAAAGTTTCTCTGAGTATGTCTCCAACACATGTAAGAACGGCCAGCAATTATAGAATTTAGATTGTGGTTACTTGGGCAGATAACAGATAATAAAAGTATTTAAATAGTACCTTATATTCGTTAAAGTATAAGGCTAATTTTTTTATATGTTCTTCAGGATAACTTTAGAAATCATGTTAGGTATCGATTGGTACCGGGCACTTACTACAATTGCTACCCCTGCCAGACACATGTAAACACTTATACATTTTAAATATACTTTTGTTATAGTATAAAGTCTAAATTTTATATGGTACTTTGGGGACCTATAAAATAAATATACTTCAATAGCCGGACAGTTTTAATGGTTCTTACATCTTGCCAGACACATTGAAAGTCCACTGTAGGTGCGAGCGCGAGGTAACAACTATTCGAGGTCTATTGCGGTCTTTTCAGATATCCAATAAAAAATAATTTTATCACGTTCATAGCAATGTTATATTAAACAATACAATGTTAACATAAACAAAAACCAACTTCAAGGTTCGACTCGATTTATCTTGGATGCCACCATCAGATCTTGGTGTCTTTATCATGTTACCACCGTTGCGATATCTCCTTTTCATTAAAAAAATAATCATCACAATCGATTCATAAACGATGAAGTTATCCGCAAACACACAAAAAAAAACATATAATATACGGTCGAATTGAGAACCTCCTCCTTTTTTGAAGTCGGTTAAAAATGCTATTTAGATATTATTAACCCCCGACGGAAAACGAGGGGTGTTATAAGTTTGACGTGTCTGTTTGTCTGTCTGTTTGTGGCACGTAGCTCCCGAACGGATGAAGCGATTTCAATTTAGTTTTTTTTACCCGACTACGGCAAAGCCAAAGGAGGGTTATGATTTTGACAGGCTATGTATGTATGTTCATTTGTTCCCTCATAGCTCCTTAACTACTTATTAGAACTGGACAAATAAGGTATCGTTAGAAGCGTCTTGATCGTCTGCTGGTTATAGGCTATATGACTTGTCGCTGAATCAAATGTGGCGCCCTCTAGCCGACATAAAGTAATGAATTAAAAAATAAATTTGAGATAAATATGCCGAGTTTGGTATCATTGGAAAGGGCGTTACTTGTACATTTCAAATATTATATATTAATATCGGCACCAAAACATTTTAAATAAATAAAAAGTAAAAACTAAAACTCAACTACGACAAAAAACGACGCTGAAAAAGTATGAAACAACTTAACAACACGTTGTTAAAGTGTTATGGTGCGTTTCTATGTAACGTGTGACTACGGCTTTCCAAACTTGTTTCATACTTACTACGTTTTTTGTCGTAGTTGGGTATTAGTTTTTTTGTATGAAAGGTGAGTTACGTGCGAGTGTTCTTAGACATGTTTCATGAAAATCGGTTGAGTCGTTTAAAAGTTATGGGGGTGAAAGTGGGGAAGAATAACCGAATTTCTTCAAAAATATCATTGGCGTATGATTACTCGATTAAGTGCTTGAGTAGGGGGTTTTTTAAATTTTGAATTTTAAAATACAAAAAGTATTGCTATGACCCAGTAAAAAAATGTTTTAATCGTTTCTAAAATTTTCATCATTGTCGTTGATATTTTCATTATTTTCGTCGTCGCTATACTACTCCAGTCCATGACTTGATCTCTTAACTCTAAGCTTGATCGTCGTCTCTATATCCATAGAGTTATTATAGATAGAGCAGGAGATCCAGACCTCGATCTGTCCCTCGGCTAGAAAGAGAGAGTCAATCGCGGTACCTATCTGTATCGCTCTACTCGCTTTTGCACGGAAAAGCAGCATAGCCTGCATAGCCGAACCATGGTATAAGACCCGCATTCCGAGAGCGACACAGTGTGACGTCACTAAGTCAGTGTCCCGTCAGTCCTTTACTACGGATGCGTCATTTGAGAAAGACGAC
Organism: Diaphora mendica; assembly: GCA_949125395.1. Taxonomy (NCBI): domain Eukaryota; kingdom Metazoa; phylum Arthropoda; class Insecta; order Lepidoptera; family Erebidae; genus Diaphora; species Diaphora mendica. The sequence continues at coordinate 29,123,926 of OX421311.1, forward strand.
AGGGGTCATGAGGTACCGCGATCTTCTCTCTCTTTCTAACCGTTGGACGTTTGTCCTTACAGGCAGCCGTATGTCTAGCCCACTTTATCTATAATAACTCTATGTCTATATCGCCTTCTATATATAAAAGTTATTTAACTAAGCCGTCAGTTTTTCTTCAAATTTCATTACATGGACTACCATCATTGACTTTTCCGATTTGTTGTGTTGTTGTTGTGTTTGGAACTGCCTCGGTGGCGTATTGGGAGCGTATGCAACTACTGTGCTTGAGGTCTCGGGTTCGATTCCCGGGTTGAACCAAATGTTTGTATGATCTGCAAATACTTGTTTCGCATTTTGGATGTTTTGTATGTATAATATGTATGTATTTATATCAGTTGTCTAGTACCTATAACACAAGCTTTGCTTAGCTTGGGACTAGATGGCCTTGTATGTTGTATGTGTCCGATGTCTGTAATTTACTTTTAATGAATCTGCGCATTTGTTACGCATACTACAGGGCGCTAGAGCGCTTCATGGGTATCTGATGTAGGTAAATGTATATTTAAACAATATTTATATTACTGTAAAGTTATCGCATATAAGTAAATAAAATACTTTTGCTGTGAATGTCTGATAGCAGTAGCTCCATGTAAAAATCGAAGTTCATCTGTATCATAGTAGACTCGCAGCCGACCGAATCCGTAATCGTAACCATTTTCTCGTTCTATTGACGATGCAGCATTATTGATAACTAGCTGCCCCGACAGACTTACTGCTCCTGCGTCTATAGAAAAAATAAATAAGTCTTGTTTTTCTGGCAATTTCTAAATTTTTTCTCTCCACACGAAGCTTCCTTGTTCCTTAATGAAAATATAAAAAAAGAATAACCAAATCTGTCGAGCGTTTCTCGAGTTTCACGCTTAGCAACATTAGAGCATATATACATAGAAGGGCAGGCTGCTGAACGGGCTCAAAGCGTGATCGGAGTAGAGAGAGAGAGAGACTGTCTCTCTCAAGCCAGCTTCTGATTGGTGGACGCACATACCAACTTGCATGACTGATTTGGCGAGAGAGAGACAGGCTCTAACTTCACTCAGTCTCTCTACTCCGATCACGCTTTCCGCCCGTTTAGCTGCCTCTTCATATATATATATATATATGCTCTAAGTTAGCAACACATTTGGCTTTATTTTTAAAATAGATTATGTTATTTTATTATTGTTTAAAATAGAATTTTATTTAATTATTCAATTCAATTATTGTATAAAAGGTAGTAGAGCCACGCTGATTTCAGCACGAACGGGCCGGCTCGACCGGGGCGGTACTACCCTCGCACAGAAAATCAACGTAAAATGACAGCATTCGTGCTGTCGTGTTTCGTTGGTGAGTGCGAGACCGGAGGCCCAATTAATCTAGTCAACAAGTTCCATACTTGTTGACTAGACTAAAAGATGCACAAGCATCACTAGGCCGCCATAGTGTGGGTCACCATGCTGCATTGTTGCATTCGCAATGAGTATGGTGGCCACCACTCGTGGATTCTGCTTATGCTTTTCATCAGGCAGAGTAGAGTCATTTTAGCGGGCCAAACATAAAAAAAAAAAAAAGATTTAATATTATCATTGACAGTGTTCGCGATACGTCTACAACAATGAGGAAAGAAAATATAAGGAGATGCCCTATTCTACTATACGAACAATTCATTATACAAATATATATAAGATCGACACATATATACAAAAAAGCATTTTGTCTCTTTTTAACTTATGTTTACCTTGGTGTGAAAAGAGAGATAAACATAGTTTAGTGATCACTAATATTGGCAACACTTTTGAGTGACGTCATGCACTTGTCAATTCGTGACCGGCGACGCCATTGTATGCACCAAGTTCTGAGGTAGATCTGCTGTCAAGCGGTTGTTGTTGGAAATTTTGTTTTTGTTTTCGTGCCAATTACGGCTTTAAATTTGTTTATAATGTATCCAAGGCTTTGCCCTAGACATGAAAATCATGCCTTCGTGCTCCATTAAACAATCTGGTGCAAGAAAAAACAAGAATCATTGTACATTGATTCTTTACAGGTTAGTACAAAAATGCATTGAAATTGTTCAATATTTTACGATTTTGTTTATTGAATTGTATTAAACATATTCTTTTTATAATTTCCGAAGATGTTTGTTAGTTTTTTGAGGTTCTCAATGGTATTATTTGCTTTGTTTCACTTTGATTTGTTTACATACGATTAAGGATAGTGATGTAGAGTTAAAGTGTCGATACTTATATTATTATATAAATAAATATGTTAACATGGTGTTTTCTTCATCAGATTTCCTGTAAATGAAATTTTAAGAAAGAAATGGATCGAAATCATTGGTTTGGAAAATATAAACCCTCAACATAAAATGTGGTATGTCTGCTCGATGCACTTCCATGAAACATCCTACAACAGAACTCTCGACGTGACGCGATTACGTGACTGCGCAGTGCCCTAACCTGAATGTGTGAATAAATATTACAACTATTTAAACGTGTTTTATTTACTCAATTTGTTATTTCGCTCAATGTCAACATAATATAAGTACTTTTTATGTTGATATCGGTATCCCAGAACCGTCGGAGCTACGAAGAAATAGGTAAACAACGATATACATTCTCGTTGGTTTGAATGCGGAGGTATTCTGTTCTTTCTTTAGTCTTGTTGTGGATAGAACGGATAGGGCTGTTTTCATAGCCGATAACAAATGGTTTTAAAATAATAATTTGAGAAACCTCATCTACGATCATCTATTCCCAGACTACGGAAAGACAAGGATTTTAGGGATTCCAAGAGCCTCATTTTGGGAGGAGATGATGTACGCCTAAAAGGTGGGAAAAGGGAGAGGACTAGTACTCTCCTATCCCACAATGGACTCACCAAACGCTATAGCACCCCTAATGGCCTACGGTTTCTTGGGTAGAAGCCCAAGAATCGTTTAAGTAATATTTCGCACATATCATATCTAGCCGGGTGTCCCGTGAAGGCCAGCTTTCATTTTTGGATTTAAGTCTTAATTCCATCATTCAAAATTTAATCCATCCATTATATCCATTATAAATTATAAAAAACAATCGGAATTAACTATAACTATTTAATGTTATCGTTATTTTTGCAATTTATTAAATATTTCAGTTAAATATCGATATCGACATTTCGAGTCACTCTACATAGGTACAACCCTATGGCAGCCATTTTATGCTCCAACTTCTTGTGTAGGTAGGCACGATAATTTTGTAGGTATGCGTAGTCCATGTACTGTAGGTCAATGGTCTACAAGTATTTCAAAATTGCATTATCTGTGGTTTAACATGTGTGTTTATACCACAGACGTATAAAGAGAAGCAGACTAAACACAATCCATGCAAATGCGTGGCAATTACACTACATACAAACATTACTCACACAGACACAAAACACAGTGCCGAATTCAGCAATGAAAGATTGCACTTTAAATTAATATTTTGTAACTCGAAATACACGTGTATGAGCCTATGCTGCATGCCGAAAGACGCCCATTAATATGTCCGATAATAATAATAATGTCCGGGGGACTGCTAGTGCTCCGCAAGCGAACAAATATGTTTCGGAGCATACCAATTTCGGTTGATCGGTACGTACCAAATTTGGTCATATGTTAGGACTTTTTCTTTGCTACTTAGATGGCAGACAAGCACACGGCCCACCTGATTGAAAGTGGTTACAGTTAAATTGGAGCTCTGTTTAGCTGTATGTTCTTCTTTTGGGTTATGTAAGTGATAAACATAAAAATAAAAACCAAAAACTTTTAGATGTGTTTATTTATTTTTAAAAATTACAATTCGTTTCAAATAATGTCGTTCCGATGTTTGATTGGTTTTAGCATAATTATTACACCTTATATCTATATATAATTTCACAATTGTGCGGTGGCCTCTTCTGGATAATGAATGCAATTCAAAATGTGCTGAACACATTGCTCGATTCAGGTTGCCAGTCCTTTTTAGTAAGATTTTTAATCCAAAGGTTTTTTAAGTCTTCATTGTAGGGGAATCTGTAAAAACAGGTTTATTGAGTATTAACATACGTTTTTTTCTGCTTCACCGACGACGCTACACAATCAATATTAAAATATCAATACACCTAAAAATAAGTTCTGAGTTCGACCCTGTTAATTGCCCTAGTACTTAAAATGTCAAACTACGTCTTCAAGAAACATTTTCAATAAAATTTTATGTATTTCACTTAGTAATCTAGTCACACCAGCTTTTTTTCTAAAGAACCTAACGTATCTTCTAATGTCAAGGGAAAAAAAGGCATGGCTTATTATGTTAAATACAAAAAATAGGCAAGCAATAACAAAATGATATTTACATACCGGTAGAAGGTTATTTCTGGAGATTTTTTGTAAGATGCGTTGGCACACTTCAGGGCACATCACTTCACCATTATATTTTAGTTCTTTAAGCAGCTTGTAGTAACAAAATAAAATAAAAAACACCACAGCACAAACGTCAGCACGCCGTTGTGTAGCATATTTTGACAAGCTACGTGCCGCAAGACGGCACGACCTCCGATGTGTCTATGTGTGAGTTATTGTAGCCATATAAGAAAAAAAGGGATAAATATATACAATATTAGGTTAGAGTGAAAGTGACAACGATATTTTTTTACATGGTTAATGTGTGCGTATAGTTATGTTTAGTCTGCTTCTCTTTATACGTCTGTGGTTTATACTATATCATGGCAATCCAGGGCGAAGATTGCCAATGTGTAATGTCAGAGTAATCAAAAGCGATGTGTCAAGTCGAGTCGGCATCGCAAAGACGTAAAATCTGAAAGTATTTTTTTAATTATTGCTGGTAAATCGAATTAAAATGAATTTTGACGAAGATTCAATCGTAGCCTTGATTTTAATATTCTCGTGGGTAGAATATTCCTGGGAGTTATACCTATCATTGCGACAGGTAATGTTGTCTTGAGGTTTACGTGTACACAAGTTTAGTTTGCTTATCAGTAATAATAATAGTTCAATTAATATATCCTGTATACATCGCTAACTTAAAATTAGGTACCTTTAGCTGATCTAAGCTGCGAAGTCTTCTTTTGCTGACTTTTGATTTGACTAGACTGATTAATATGAAAAATTAATTGACAATGTGACCTTAAGAATGGTATTCAATAGGCACCAACACAGTTAGATTCAGAATATTATAAAAATATACGTTAAAAGTTATTTCCCATATCTTAAATTCTAAATGTTAATGTGTCTTAGTTATTTTTTTTCGTTTAAAGCTTACATCATTTAGTGTAAAACATTTTTTTTATTTCTTTCAGTTAAATATATACAAAACAAACAATGAAATACCAGAAGACTTAAAGGAAATGCTAAATGAAGAATCATTTAAAAAGGCACGCGTCTATGGAATCGATAAGTCCAGCTTCAGGATTGTAAAGGAATTTTACAGCATATTATTAACATCTATTATTTTATATAATCGCTGGATTTATGTGGTGTGGCTGAAATCAGAAAATATTGCTACTACTTTCAACATTTCCACTGATAGAGAAATAATAATCAGTTGTATATTCATGACTTGTGTGACTTTGTTCAATTTTGTAATAAACATGCCATTCACAATCTATGGCACTTTTGTTCTAGAACAAAAACATGGGTTCAACAAGCAGACTGTAGGGTTCTTTATTAAAGATCAAATAAAGTCTTTAGTACTCAGCCTTGTAATTACACTGCCTATAATATCCATCGCCATTTACATTATAATGCTTGGAGGAAATATGTTTGTGGTTTGGCTGTGGATGTTCACAACAGTAGCAACACTTCTCTTATTAACACTGTATCCAACTGTTATAGCTCCACTCTTCGACAAGTTTGTGCCACTTCCAGATGGCTCTCTTAGAAAAGGCATTGAAAGTTTAGCTTCAAAGCTCCATTTTCCTCTTTCTCAAGTATATATTGTAGAGGGTTCAAAACGATCAGCACACAGTAATGCTTACTTTAGTGGATTATTTGGTGCAAAGAGAATAGTTTTGTTTGATACATTGTTAGAGAAGTATGATGAAGAGAAGAAGGTCACAACAGGATGTACCGAAAGTGAAATACTTGGTGTCTTAGCCCATGAACTGGGTCACTGGAAATGCAGTCATATTTATAAGTCAATTGCTTTAACTGAAGTGAATTTGCTATTGTTGTTTACTGCATTTGGATTATTATTCAAATACTCTATGCTGTACACTTCACTTGGTTTCCCTGCTGGCCAAGAGCCCATAATCATTGGTCTAATTGTTGTACTTCAAATGATTTTGGCACCTTATAATTCAATTTTGTCTTACTTTGCAACAGCACTGTCTAGAAAATTTGAGTTTGAGGCAGACAACTTTGCTCTCTCCTTATCTTACCCAAATGAACTGAGATCTGCTCTCATAAAACTTGGTAAGGATAACTTGGACTATCCTATATATGATAAATTGTATTCATCTTGGTATCATTCTCATCCAACATTGTTGCATAGAATTGAGAACATAAAAGAGCAAGTCAAGAATTTAAAGAAAGAATAATGTCATACTTAATATTTATGTACAATTTTGTAACATGTTTTAACAGTACAAGTGACATACTTTTTCATAATATTAATAATTGCTGTTTGTAGGTATTCTAGTCTTTAATATTATATTATTTTGTCGAAGCTAGGAGTTAGAGACTATATTTAAACAAAAAACATTCAGAACTGCAAAGCCAGTATAAGATAGCTAAAGCAAAAAAATTAAATTTCAAAATAAAAAAAGGATTCCAGACTAAGTCCACCAGTTATTATTTATGTACTTATACATTTTTTAAGACAGTGTTATATTATTAGATTTGCACAAAATAAATAAGATTGAAAATAGGTTAAAATTATAACAATAAACTTGACACCAAAAACCAAGCATTTATTGTAGTCTCTACATTTAACTGGTACTTTAATCTGTAATCAATGTCTAAGAATATCTACATGTCTTATATATGTATGTCTGTATTAAGTAGTATGTCTTTAAATAAATATTTTTACATGACTTAAGTCTGTTTTAATTAATTCTTAAAGATGAATAATTGTAATTTACCTACTGCTAGTCAGCAGTATTGTTATTTATTTATACAGGTGGTTAAGGTATAAGTTTATAATAATATGTGGTTGCATCATAGAGCTATAATGAATGCATGTAGTTAAAAAATTCAATGAGTTGCATTGAAAGTTTCGTAAATTTTAGTGATAAGTTGAACTGTTACTAATACAAACTTGGCCAAACATTCAGTAAAAATGCAAAATTAGCCCAAGTTCGGTTATTTTTGTCACGATTTATTTGAAATCGACATGCGTGTCTTATTTACGTGCCAACTCGAACTGTTATGCCAACCATTATTGGTGTTTTTTTCTTTGCGAATTCTCAGTAGTAGAATAGTCGTCAAAATGTACACGGTAAACGGTAACAGGCTCGCCCCCTATTACGTTGCAACTAATAAACAATAAATTTATCAACAAAACCGACTTCAAGAACTGAAAAAAATTGAAAATAAATAAAAGAATCATTAAAATCGGTTCACCTAGTCGAAAGTTCTGAGGTGACAAACAAAAAAATACAGACGAATTGAGAACCTCCCCCTTTTTTGAAGTTGGGTAAAAACATGCGGCGGTATGTATTAACATTCGTCCTAAGTGGGTCCGCTTTAGACGTCATGAACAGCTGACTATGTTGAACACTAAGGCTAAGGCCATGGGCGTAGCCACGGTGGGGCAGGGTGGGGCACTTGCCCCACCCTGGCTCTGACCTGTAAGGTACCTTTTTTTACGGGCCGTCACTCCAACGGGGTTTGCGGCAGGGTGTTCTATCGGAGTTGAACCGACTAAAACCACACGGTGTGCCACTCTGCGCCTGAGAAGGGAGGGATCCGGGAACTGCCCCTATAGGTAGTAGAGCCACGCTGATTTCAGCATGAATGGGCCGGCTCGACCGGGGCGGTACTACCCTCGCACAGAAAATCAACGTAAAATGACAGCGTTCGTGCTGTCGTGTTTCGTTGGTGAGTGCGAGACCGGAGGCCCAAATATTCTAGTCAACAAGTTCCATACTTGTTGACTAGACTAAAAGATGCAGCAGCATCACTAGGCCGCCATGGTGTGGGTCGCCATACTGAATTGTCTGCATTCGCAGTGAGTATGGTGACCGCCACTCTCGGATTCTGCTTATGCTTTCCATCAGGCAGAGTAGACTCATTTTGGCGAGCCACACGCCACATAAAAAAAAAAAATACATCCGGACCCCTCCAAGCAACTGCCCGCACTGAAGTGGGCATCGTCTGCTGATGGACTCTCTAATAAGGCAACATACGGCACACGCGTACGTCGCCCCCTCGCGGCTGGCCACTTAAGCGTATGATGGGGGAAACCCGTCCCGTCCATCGGCAGCCACACTCAGGGCGGCAAGAGGCGCTGGTAAGCGCGCCTCCGTTGTCCGGTTCACCGGTGGCGAATTGGGTCCGAGTGGAGGTCGACCTCCCGAGCCCTCTTCGCCACCTTCTTCTGCGAGATTACGTCCTCTCAGAGAAGGTTGCGACGGCAGTAACGCTGACTGGCCATGGAGCGTATGACGGCCGGTAGCGAGAGACCGCCTGCGATGATTGCAGTAAGGGCCCAAAGTTGCGTCGCCCTGGCTGTGCAAACCACGAGCGTGTGCTGGGCCGAGTCCTCACTGCAATCGCAGTGGTGACCGACGGGTCTCAGTTCCTTCTTAGCGACCGAGTGCAGGTTCCCAAACCAACCGTGCCCGGAAAGGACATCGGAAAGAAAGGGTCCTATGCTGTCGCCCTGCCCACTCGCGGATGACCGGCTGTAGAGCCTCCACGGCGACAAAGTCAGCGGGTGGAGTCTCCAGCCGTGACGACCCGCGAACCATGGTGGTTCGACGAGCGGCTTCACGCCACTCGTGTTGTCCTCCGTGCGGAAGGCGAAAGCCGTTTTCTGCCGCCGATAAACTCTGGCGAGCACTTCCGCCTCCAAATCCCACGGGGAGTTCCGGCCAAGGCACACTCTGCCTCGGTCGAAAAAGTGCGGTAACCGCGTATGGCTCTAACAGCCATTATCCTCTAGGGACACCAGAGGCGTGCCCTATTCTGGACGGTCAGAGCCGCCACCCACACCAGTGCACCATACAGCGACATCGACAACCCCCATGTAGAGCCGTCTTGTCGCGATGCTGTCTCCACCCACATTAAGCAAAAGTCGCCCAAAGGCAGAGGCAGCGTTGACCAGCGTCGGAGCAAGCTGTCGGAAATGCTCGTCAAAGAGTCGCCTTCCGTCGAAGATCAGGCCCAGATACTAAATCTGAGCCCGAACCTGTACGAGGACCGAGTTGACCACGATAGAGGCGCCGGGGGTCGAACCACGACGGGGCCCATTGAACATCAAGGCCTCAGTCTTATCTAGGGCCACCCGTAGGCCCAGCGACAACCACCAAAGAGACACCCCTGGTGGCCAGGCGCGCCACCCGTTGGAAGTTTTCCCCCCGGGCCGTGATCAATGTGTCATGGGTCGCCGTCTCAAGACGCCCTCTCGATCCTAGTATATGACGGTACGCTCCTCTAAATAGTCTGCCACTAGCTGCCTCAGGTACTCTGGCACGCTGAAGTTGTGGAGTGCTTCCCTTTCCCTGTGTTGGCGATGTCGAACGACACCGTCAATAGCACGCCGCCAGAGCCCACTGCCTCTTCAATCACGGCCCTCAGGCGCTTCCGACAGATCGAGCACCACCTCGCAAAGATGCCGGACGACACGGGCAGTATCCTTATAAACAATTTTCTCGCCTCGTCCAGCAACACGATGAACCTATAGGCCACGTCCGAACCGGTAAGACCGCGGGTATAGTTTGATAGTTACATATTATTTTAGACTGCTGCCCCACCCTAAGCCCATGGCTGGCTACGCCCATGGCTAAGGCTAAGGCTGTACCTACGTCCTGTACGGCTTCGTCCGCACAGACAGATGGCTGGTTTTAGCCTAAACAAATCACCAAAAAAATTCGTATTAGTTCGCATTATTGTGATAGGTAATTACGAAACCCTACATTAGGCGCTGCTCGTCACGCACTTTGACGTTTTCTTTACCCCTTCGGGCCGTCACTCAACGGGGTTTGTCCTAATATGGCTAATCGGACCGACTACATTGATCTATTAAACACTAGATTAGCCATTACGGACCGAAAACATACAGCTGCAATTAAGAGTTTTATTTTTATGTATGGCCGGCCAAAATGACTCTACTCTGCCTGATGGAAAGCATAAGCAGAATCCAAGAGTGGTGATCACCATACTCAGTGCGAATGCAGACAATGCAGCATGGCGACCTAGTGATGCTTCTGCATCTCTTTTTTTATTGAATAAAAAACCGACTTCCAAAAACATCCAAAGAAAATCCCATCCCTGCCAAAAAACACTAAAAAGCGTAAAATAAACTGTCTCTTCATAAATTGCTATGTCCCAATCGGGAATATGCATAAAAATTTTATTTGTCTCAAACATTTTTTTCTAGATTCTTTATTGTCTTTACAATATACATAAATGTTTTTTTTTTATTTAGTGATTATTTAAACCCAGAAAATATTAAATAAAAAGTGAAAATTAAGGGAGGGAAATTCAAACCTGCAAAACGCGTCCTATTGGTCGAAACGAAATGTGACGTCGATTGTTACATTTTCGAAATTAACGGCGTCGTAATTCCTACTGTGTTAGTAGTGTTTGTGAGAAAAAATGTCTTCTTCCATGATTTTTATAGCAATCAAAACTGTAAATAGGTATAAAATAACTGAAACACTCAATAGTAAACAAACACGAAATCACAATGACGTCATATGTTATGTCAATAGCGCGCGAAAAATGGCGGCGTTTGAATAGCTCAAATTTAGTAGGTGTTTTAAATTTCACTTTGAAAATTAGTTTGACTATTTTGAAACCTATTTATATTTTTTTCTATGTTATGGAGACTTATATGATCAGATTAAGAAATAAAAAAAAGACATGCATATTCTCTATTCTTGTCTATACCTAATTCTTTATTCATTTAAATAGTAGTATTATTATGTGTGCTAGGTACCTAAAATCTGTTTGAAGTCGGCGCCAAGCCAAATGTAATAGTAGGTAGGTACCACACTCGCTATATTTCGAGACGACCATCAACGACGTCAGCCCGCTTGGGTTGTTTTTTTGGAAGTCGGTTTTTTTTATATAAAAAGTTTTTATTTTTCCATTTTTAGTGCAAACAATCGTAGGTTATCAGTAAGTTGTACTATCTGCTATATAACTAAGTTGAACTATCTGCTATATATATCTGCTGATACGAATAACATTGTGGTTTTAACACGTATTAAAACTGAGTATGCTCGGTTTCCAACAGTTGAGTTTTAGTTTCTATCATCAGCTCATGTAATTAACTGAAAGAATTCAAGTTAAGTTACTATTGAAGAGTTTTACCTTTTATCATCAGCTCACCTAAATAACTTAAAAGTATACAACTAAAGGTCTATAGATACGTATGGAATTGAAATAATTATCCTCAAACTCCTAACCGTTGAGGAGCTGTACCTTCCAACATCAGCTTACCTCAATAACTTGAACAAATACGACTAAAGGTAACATACATAGATATAACATTTAAAGATTTATCCTCCAACTCCTAGCCGTTAAGGAGTTGTACCTTACATCATCATCTCATCATCATTAAATGATGACTACCAGGCGCAAATACCAGAGTAACTTCAGAAAATATACGAAAAACATAGTACGTGCCTGAAAAAAATGAGGGTTCCCCTCGATTTCCCTGGGATGCCATCATCAGATCCTAGTTTCCTTGTCATGGTACCACCATCGGGATATCTCCTTTCCATTAAAAAAAAATCATCACAATCGGTTCATAAACGACGAAGTTATCCGCGAACACACATAAAAAAAAACATATATACGGTCGAATTGAGAAACCTCCTCCTTTTTTTGAAGTCGGTTAAAAAGGGCAAACGAGCAGACGTATCACCTGATAGTAAATGATTACCGCCGCTCATGGACACCTGCAACACCAGAGCCGTCACAAGTGCGTTGCCGGACTTTTAAGAGGGAGTACGCTCTTTTCTTGAAGGTTTGAAGGTCGTATTGGTCCGGAAACAGGGCCGGATCTACCATATGGCTTTTTGGGCTTAAGCCCAGGGCCCCGCGGATTCCAGGGCCCCCCAGTTAAGTCACGTTAAAGTCAAAAATAGACGATAATGCGTGTCGATTATTTACGGACGACAATATGTTTTCATAATTTTCTAGAGTTGTAGGTAGGTACTGCTTCAACAATTTTACACGTTACGATTTAATATTAGAATAACGATTTTGCTCATATATTAAATAATATAACATAGTTTTTATTCCTCTTACGTGATTAACGTTAATACTTAAAGTATTTCTAAATACCATGTGATAGTAACTATGTTCCGATAATTATACCCACATCAAGTATTTTTCGTTCGAGAGTGAGTAAGTATATTTGGCTCATATATCTTGCTAACATAAGGCCATAAGGTAGTGAGTCTATAATACGGGGGAATTCACGCCGCCTATCACCTAGCGTAATTTTGTTCTTTTTTGCGGTTCTGTTCTCAGTCCCAGATCTATCTCATAATGATCAGTTAACTATCGTACTTCGATACTGTTTTCGGGGAAGAGTTTACGAAAGATGTATATCGTTAATTAAAATTGGTAGTCATACTAGCTTACATTTATTTACTGTTTTACAAGATTTTTTGGAAAAAATGGATTACCACTGGATAACTGTGGGGGCAGTCAAACGGTCGTGCGGTCCATGGCCCTTTATGGGGCCCCAGTATGGGCGGAGTCCCTGAGGGCCAGCACTATCGCGCTATTGCGACGACCGAAACGAGTGCTGGCCATCAGGATCATAAAGCGGTACCGTACGATCTCTTTTAAGGCGATAAGTCTCCTGGTCAGAACTCCACCATGGGGCCTGGAGGCAAGAGCCCTTGCGGCTCTTTATCAGTGGCTCAAGGAGGCGCGGAAGTTGGGAAGGTGTCAGGACACCTTCCCAATTTCCGCGCCTCCTTGAGCCACTTGAGAAATCGAAGATCAGAAATCCCAACTCCACCAGGTCATCGTGGAGGAATGGAAAAACGACTTGGGCAACCAACCGCTGGGCACGCTGTTATTGCGGTTGTAAGACCCGTTATGGAGGATTGGCTTGAGAGGCATCACGGTAGCCTCTCATACCGGCTGACGCAGGTGATCAATGGAAAAGGATGCTTCGGCGATCACCTGTGTCTGATCTGTAAGGATCCGATGCCTAAGTGCCCCCACTGCGTTGGCCAGACCGTGGACTCAGCGCTCCACACTCTGGCAGAATGTCCGGCGTGGGGAGAGCTGAGGCGCGATCTCGTGGCGGCCATCGAAGTGGGGGCACTTAGGCGTCGGATCCTTACAGATCAGACACAGGTGATCGCCGAAGCATCCTTTTCCATTTTTTTAGTTTTAGTTATGGAGCGAGAGTGCGTCGGTATCCGCAGTCTCTTTATGCGATCAAGTTATGCTCGTGCAGAGACAGCGGAGCGGGACTGGGACAGGTTTAGAACTTTCCTGGTCCGCCAGGCCCGGGAATGCGCTCGGTACCGCAAACGACTCAGGCGCCGGTGGTCGCAGAACGATCTCCGTCGTCCATAAGTGCAAGCCTGGGGCTGGCAGATGAGGCCACCTGTCACCTTAGCAGAAGCAGGCCGGGGTGGAGGCGTAAGCGCTTTTTTGTAGCAAGAGAACATCGAACATCGTGCTCAGCAGGGGTCCATCTACAAAACCTAGGTGACTCGTGGTACGTCGAGGTTTCAGGTTTCCTTTCGAGGGTGCACCTGGTTCAAGGTACCCGTGGCGGCGTGCGATTTTAGTCGGTTCGAGTCCAACATGCCACCAGTTGGTGGTATCAGGGGGGATTTCCGCACAAAAAAAATGAGACAGTCAAATAAATATAAATAATAAATAAATAAATATTTCGGACATCTAACACACAACGCCATCTAGTCCCAAGCTAAGCAGAGCTTGTGCTATGGATACTAGACAACTGATACAAATACATATATACTTCTTTTTTTTTGTAAATACATACATATTATACATAGAAAACACCCAAACTCCGTAACAAATATTTATAGATCATACAAACATTTGGTCCGACCTGGGAATCGAACCCGAGACCTCATGATCAGCAGTCGCACACGTCAACCGCAAGACCAACGAGGCAGGCAAACAACAACGGTGCTAATATGGCGGGTCGTTACAAATGTGTAGAAGCAATAATAGAACAAAAAAAAATCTGCGGATAACGTGTCATGTGCTGCGCATTCTCTTGCGGTTGGAACCGAAATCGTAAACTTTTTTGAGGAGTACGAAAAAATATGTTTTCTTTTCTGCTTCAACCCAAATGAATAGCACAACAAATAATTCACGACCGGGCTTATAATAATTGTTTATATTTAAGCATATAAATAGATTGTTGATAACAAAGGCGGAATTAATGCTAAAAATAAAAACATATACAGACACGATCATCACTTTTAGACATTTAAATCACGCACACATAGATTAAAACAACAAATCACAAAATCACACAAAAACGCAAAAACACTGGACAAGAACACAATACAAATTACACAAAGTCACAAATACCGTGGCCTCAACAGATGGGAAAACCACAAAAAAAGAACACTTGGAGAACAAAACTAGGAGTAATATAACACATTTAAATAAAGAAAAAGTATAACTAAAAGAAAACTAAGCATGAATAGCATCAAATAGAAAATAACCTAATATAAAACAATATACATAAATAGTATAATTAATAGATAATACCTCGATAATTAATTAAAAATTTACACGATCATTAAATAACTTGAAATAAATTTTGCATTGAAAATTACTTTGATTGTATTTAGAACAATTGTTTAAGGGCCGGTTTTTCAATCCGCAGTTAAACGGTCTAATAACTAACAAGGGAATAAATGTATCCAGCTCTTTAACAAGCGAATAAACTTTTTGTGTTTTTCAATCGGGAGTAAACAGTCAGATAGTTACTTGATGGTCCTTCACAGCTATGTTCACTGTAATCATGCGCAAGTGAGATGCAGCTATACAGGTAGTCACACGTTAGATAAGGACCAGAAACTTTTAGACAACATTCAAGTTGACTGTTCTTTTTCTATTTCTTTTTGTCTTTTTTATGATTGGCGGTTTGGGATATTTAATTAAATGAAATGAAAGCATTCGATTATAATTATTATTTGTCTATAATAGATGTAGTAAATAATAATTTAATAAAAAGTCGTTTATGATATTCCTGTAGTTGAGTCCATAACAATTATTGTAATCAAAATTTATAAAAATGAAATGCCGGGTTTGCGGGTGGTGCATAGTAATTTTTTAAACAGGTGTTTCTACGTTTAATAAATATGTGTTTAAAAGTAAAAAGTATATTTGTATTTATGTCAGTTCTCTGTACCTATTGGTGACGATCAGATTCCCTAGCGGCAAGTCGCAGAACTAACGTATGACAGATAAAAATACGTATACACGTTAACATTCCACTTTTAGAATACTGTTTACCCTCACGAAGTGGTCCTAAAGTATTTTTTTTACTACTCCGTAGACGTCTATCAATGAAATCGTTGTAGAAAGAATTGAAATGGTGACTAGCAGATTCCCTAGCGGCAAGTCGCAGAACTAACGTATGACAGATAAAAATACGTGTTAACGCCATCTATCGGCGTTAATTTAAACGACAACCATCGAACCATCGTGAAGCGCGCGCTCGCGCGTCGCGACGAACTTCACTCGCATCACACCACTCGCACCATATTACTTAAACGAAATACATGTAAAATAACTTATGTTAATTAAACGTATTGGAAAATCAAATTAATAAACGTATATCATTGAAGAGCATCACCACACCAAAAGGAACCTGGCCTCAACATAAAATGGTCCTTCGAGCCGGATAAACGCTTCCACACTTCACGGAAAGTACCTACCAGCAGAGAAAAAACGGTCAGTGGTCATTCCTTTCTTTAATCCTTCAATTTCCATTCGAATTTGTATTGTGCAGTGTTAAATTTCCCTATACGTCTTGTAAATTTAGTTTTCGTTGCGAGTCAAGAAACATTTCAAGTATTTTCTGCGACGACGCGGTAACCGTACCTAAGTACCTACCTCCTCCATTTTATACCGCCAAAATGAGTGTTGCAGAAAAAGATGATATTAAAATTAGCGAGCTTAATAAACTTCGGGGTACATTAAAGGCCAGATTGACTTTATTCGAAAAATACATAAATAAATGCCATTCTACCAAATTAACGCAACTGCAAGTAACGGAAATTAGTATGAGAATCCAAGCAACAATAGATTGTTTTAATAATTATTGTAACATTCAAAGTCAAATAGAATCGCTTGTATTAGACTCAGAATTAGATTTACAGTTAGAATACCGTGAGGCTATTGAAGAACAATATTATAAAAATATGGCCGTCGCGAAGTGCTTGTTAAAAGAAAACGAAAATACATATTCTAAGTGTACGCATACCGAAGGTCAAAATCTCACGTCCGTTAAGTTACCAGTAATTAAGTTACCCTCCTTTGACGGCTCGTATGATAAGTGGTTGGAATTTAGAAATTCATACCTAACCATGATTCACAAACATACAGATTTAGATCCCGTTCAGAAGCTACATTACCTAAAATCATCTCTCAGTGGTTGTGCATTACAAGTAATTAGTTCTCTGGAGTTCACGGCATCAAATTACACTCATGCTTGGGATTTACTCGAAAATAGATTCCATAATAGTCGTTTGCTGGTGAATAATCATGTAAGGTCACTATTCTCTGTACCAAATATCTCTAAAGAATCACCTTTACAATTAAGATTTTTAATTGATACGATCTTGAGAAACCTGCGTGCCCTGCAATCTCTCAATGAACCAACTGAGTCGTGGGACACCCTTGTCATATATTTAATTGTCACAAAATTAGATATCGTTACGGAGAGGGAATGGGAGAAGCATAAAGGTTCGCTTTCAAGCGATTTAAATAATAAATTAAAGCTAGAGGATTTATTAACTTTTTTAAGAAATAGGGCCGATATGCTTGAGATTACCCTGACCAATCATAAACAACATGAAATTGGACCGGCACACGAGTATAAACGACAGTCGCGTTATAATAATAATAATTCACAGTTAACACATAGTCATGTTTTCACGCGCACAAATACGAATAGTAATAACAGATCGAACCGGTCGAACGATAAGTGTGTGCGTGTCTGTATTATGTGTAACGGGAATCATGCACTTTACAATTGCATTTCATTTTTAAATTTGACTATCAAAGATAGAACAAAATTTGTAAACGAAAAAACATTATGTTGTAATTGTTTGCGTGCCGGACATACGGTAAACGAATGTTTGTTTGGGCCATGTAAACAATGCGAACTTAAGCATAATAGTTTATTACATACGGATATCGGCGCAAGATCAGCTGACCGTGCGCATCATTCATCGTCAGCTGATAAGCCGCAAAGCGGGTTTACCGCGCTTCACTCAGTTTGGAGTTATACGGATACGGAAATAACGACTTTATTTCCATTGCAACAGGTGCTATTATGCACTGCGCTTATCGAAGTTGTAGACAACGATAGTAATATAATTACAATACGTGCTTTGTTGGATAATGGTAGTCAACATTGCTTTATTACGGATAAATTATTTAAAAAACTAAACGTTTCTTCTGTACAGTCCACTATGCAAATATCGGGTGTAGGACGAACACTCACCCAGTCGAGTAAATTATGCGAATTAAATATACGTTCGAGAAATTCGAATTATAATACGATAGTCAAGTGTATGGTTTTACCGAGTATTACCTCAGCCTTGCCTTCGACAGCTGTTAATTTAAAATCTTTAAAAATTCCTGAGGACATTCAACTCGCCGATCCCTTCTTCAATGAGTGTTCCGCGATCGATTTGTTGATAGGCGCGGATGTTTTCTGGGAATTATTGAATGACAATAGAATTCGATTACCGAGTGGACCATACCTACAGGGTTCAAAGTTAGGGTGGTTAATTTCGGGTCCTATTATTTCTCAATCACGTAACTCTAAGCAGTTGCAATGTAATTTTACGCAAACAGTAAATAAACAATTAAAACTTTTCTGGGAGTTAGAAGAAATAACCGGTAGTACCTCTAGTAAACTGCTCACGGGAGACGAACGTGAGTGCGAAAGGTTATTCATTGAAACGACTAAGCGAGACCCCCAGAGCGGTAGGTTCTCCGTGCGCATACCATTACGGGAATCAGCTGATCGCCTCGGCGACTCATACGCGCTAGCTAAATCACGTTTTTTATCGTTAGAACGAAAATTAAACCGACTGCCGCGGTATAAGAAATTATACTCGGATTTTATTCGTGAATATAGTGATATGGGTCACATGTCAAAGATAAACGTAATAGAAACACCTAATTACTTTCTCCCGCACCACGGTGTTTATAGGGAAAACAGTAGTACTACAAAACTGCGCGTTGTGTTTGACGCCAGTGCTGTGACCACATCGAATAAATCGCTTAATGATATTCAAATGATAGGTCCGCCTCTTCAGAACGATATCTTCTCAATATTATTACGTTTTAGGCAATATAAGTATGTAGCCTGCGCCGACGTTGAGAAGATGTTTCGGCAGATTCTTATTCATAATGATCAACGAAATCTACAACTAATTTTGTGGCGAGAATCCCCGTCGGATTCGTTATCTATTTATAAATTAAATACGGTTACGTACGGAACTGCATCCGCGCCGTACTTAAGTATGCGCTGCTTGAGACAGTTAGCGCTTGACTGTAATGACGAAGTAATTGCAAAAATAATAAATGAAGATTTTTACGTTGATGATCTTATCAC
The DNA here is from genome assembly GCA_949125395.1 of Diaphora mendica. NCBI lineage: Eukaryota > Metazoa > Arthropoda > Insecta > Lepidoptera > Erebidae > Diaphora > Diaphora mendica. The sequence goes on from OX421311.1 coordinate 29,142,942, forward strand.
GGGTCACGATGATAAACAGATATTGTTAGATATTTGTGAAAGGGTTTCTTTAGTGTTATCCGCGGGTTGCTTTCCATTGCGTAAATGGACCTTTAATTACGACATTAAGGTCAACACTTCAAAGGAATTATGCGTAGGCGAACATTGTCAAATTAAAACCCTAGGAATCGGTTGGTACAACACTAGTGATGAGTTTCATTTCACCACCGCGTTGACAAATACGCTAGTTATAACTAAACGTACAATGTTATCTGTTATCTCTCAAATCTATGATCCACTAGGTTTGTTGGCCCCGGCCACGATTATTGCTAAAATATTATTGCAAAAATTATGGCTTTGTAAAATAGGTTGGGATGATGAAGTTTCAGATACCATTAAATCCGATTGGATTCAATTCGTAAATACGTTACAATGTTTACACAACCATCGAATCCCGCGATATGTAATGAGTGAACAAGCCAAAATAAAAGAATTACATATCTTTTCGGATGCATCTCTAAATGCATACGGCGCATGTGCGTATATGCGTACGTATAATAATTGTGATGATTCGGTTGTAACAGTTAAGTTGTTATGCGCAAAGAGTAAAGTCTCGCCCATTAAAGCGGTTACTATTCCAAAACTGGAGTTATGCGGTGCCCTCTTAGGCGCGCGACTATATAAGAAAATTGTAAATTCGCTTCGATTATCGTTTAATAAGATTTATTTCTGGACGGACTCCACTATAGTTATGGGTTGGATACGTATGTCACCCCACTCATTAAAAACGTTTGTACAACACCGTGTTACAGAAATTAATGAACTAACAGGTGACTCAGTATGGTTACATGTTAGCGGTAAGGATAACCCGGCCGATTTAGTATCTAGGGGAATGTATCTTGATGCACTTGTTGACTGTACACTGTGGTGGGACGGTCCTTCCTTTTTGTTAAATAAACATAGTAATTTTGAAGTAAATCATAAAACGTACGACAATATCGAGTTGCCAGAATTAAAAAATAATACAGTATGTGCCGTTTCTAATGCTAGGGATTCTTTAATAGATTTTACGCGTTTTTCGTCTTTCTTGCGCCTTAAACGCAGCGGTGCCTACGTATTGCGGTTCATAAAGAATGCACGCGTAGCAAATAAACAAGATAGAAACCTCGGTTCTTTATCAGTTGACGAATTGGATGCGTCTCTAATAATGTTGGTGCGTATTGCACAGCTCCAGTCATTCCCTAGTGAGTATCAATTATTATTACAACAGTCACCAATTCCATGTAAAGGAGATACTAACAGAGTATCTGGTCTTAACCTGTTCTTAGATAAAAATAAATTAATTAGAGTCGGAGGTAGATTATCTAATGCGTCTAAGTTCAACTACAATAAAAAATATCCTATATTGTTATGCAGTACAAATTATTTTTGTGAACTGTTGTTTAGACATGAACATATTAAGCTATTTCACGCAGGGCCACAGTTACTACTTTCAACAATTCGTGAAACCTGGTGGCCGCTGTCTGGTAGAAACTTAGCTAGGAAAGTAAATCGTCAATGCATTATGTGTACACGTCTGAAAGGGAAAACCCTAACACCCATCATGGGTGATTTACCTTCTGAACGTTTGGATCCTGGCTATCCCTTTATGCGCTGCGGGGTAGACTACGCTGGACCGTTCATGATACTGAGCCGTAAAGGGAGGGGAGCTAAGCTTATAAAATGTTACATTTGTTTATTCGTTTGTTTTATTACGCGCGCTATACACTTAGAAGTAGTATCGAGTCTCAGTACAAGCGATTATTTACTTTCTTTAAAACGATTTATTTCTCGTCGAGGGAAACCTACTCAAACATTTAGTGATAATGGTAGGGTTTTTGTAGGTGCAGAAAAGGAATTGTCCTCTTTTTTGCAAAATAATAGTCAACAACTCATTGATTATGCCGCTAATGATGGCATAAAGTTAATTTTTATTCCACCATACGCACCTCATTTTGGGGGTATATGGGAGGCGGGCGTAAAATCATGCAAAATACCACCTTAAACGGGTTTTAGGCAATAGTAATATGACGTATGAGGAATTTAGCACTGTTCTCACTCAAGTCGAAGCCATACTAAATTCTCGTCCTCTGCACCCATTATCCTCTGATCCCAACGACCTCCTTCCTCTTACTCCTGGTCATTTCCTAATTGGCCGGCCTCTGACCGCTCCACCGTGCGAAGACCTGACGACGATTGCAGCGCCCCGTTTGATGCGATACGACCGCATAGAACAAATGAGGCAACATTTTTGGCAGCGCTGGTCGAAGGAGTATGTTTCTGAGCTTCAGACTCGCACCAAGTGGAAGATCCACCAAGCTGACATCGCACTAAACACTCTAGTGCTCATCAAAGAGGAGAACTTACCACCCCTCAAATGGCGATTGGGCCGCGTCGTGCACACCTACCCTGGCAAAGACGGAGTATCACGAGTAGCAGATATCTTGACAACAGCTGGCCTAGTACGACGCGCCACTTCGAAAATCTGTCCTCTACCACTGCTGCCGCCGGAGAAAGAAGACAGCAAGACGGTCAACAGTTAATATTTTGAAAGCCTGCTGCTTCCAAAGGCGGGGCCATGTTAACGCCATCTATCGGCGTTAATTTAAACGACAACCATCGAACCATCGTGAAGCGCGCGCTCGCGCGTCGCGACGAACTTCACTCGCATCACACCACTCGCACCATATTACTTAAACGAAATACATGTAAAATAACTTATGTTAATTAAACGTATTGGAAAATCAAATTAATAAACGTATATCATTGAAGAGCATCACCACACCAAAAGGAACCTGGCCTCAACAATACGTATACACGTTAACATTCCACTTTTAAAATACGTATTTTTTACTTCTCCGTAGACGTCTATCAATGAAACAATAACAATGCACTCGCTCTGTACATTAAACTGCCAGGTAGAAGTGTCTGTCATACGTTAGTTCCGCAAACGGCCACTAGGGAAATCTTCTCGTTACCAATAGTACAAGCTCTGTTTTGTTTCGAACTAGATAGCAGTGTGTGAAATAAAAATTCTTCATCTTCTCCATAGTATCTATAACCTATATTTCTCTAATAACCCTTTTTACCTCAGAACAAAAAGTCAATCGAGTCAAAAACATCCATAATCTATCAAATATTCAATAACGACAACGTACTTAAACTTTACCACAAATAGGTACAAGAGAAATACACAACGTCAAATCACTATTCTACAGAATAAAACACTAACTGAGGTTTGAAAGCACAGATAAAGTTATCAGTCAGATTACAGCTTTATTCGTCTGATAACTGATGTCTGACTATTGAAAGACCCAAATTTACGCTAACTGAGGAATAAATGCTATTTGACTGTTTATCTGACTATTGAAAAACCGGCCCTAAATATATTAAATGGATATTAATACGAGATTGCGGTGCATTTTTTCTGGATAATTTTTTTATTTTGATTTTTCATTATAAAAGGATCAGTTTTGTATTATATTGTAAATATTATTTACATTTACTGTATATATATTAGTGTTAGTGTATAGTTTACCAGATTTGGTAAGTTTTTAAAAAAAAATTCATGAACGAGCCGCCTGACCTGGCGGACCCGGGGGTCTTTGTACCCCCGGCTGCTAATTTTGTAACAGTTGTATCTAATGAATCTGGGATGGAAACGGATGGTCCCAGTGCACAACGTGGTCACAAAAGAACCAGACTACACAAATTATGCAAAGTATGCAATAAAAAGAAAAGGAAGCACAGTCAGGCTGTTGATGGGAGCAAGGGTTGCTGTTGTGCTAGTGCACTGTTAGTCCGGTTGAACATATTAATAATAAAGTCATACCGAGTAGTGGTTCGGCCCCCCAGGGTTCAGTATCTGGAGTTGCTAGGACCAAGTATGAGGACAATGACATAGGCCCGTTTGTTATACACGTCCAAAAAGAAGTTAAGTCGCCCAATGATAATATCACGTTACACCCGGTCACATTTGGCAGGTTTCTCAAGACCAATGCCATTCACAACATTGTGGAAGGATCCGTTAAGAAAATTGGCAGAAATAGAATTACTTTAAAAAAAAAAACGAATTTTCATGATGCGAATTCATTTATTTTAAATAGTGAGTTATCAAAAATAATTTAAAAGCCAGGCCAGGTAATTTAAAAGGTAGGTAGTAGAGCCACGCTGATTTCAGCACGAATGGGCCGGCTCGACCGGGGCGGTACTACCCTCGCACAGAAAATCAACGTAAAATGACAGCATTCGTGCTGTCGTGTTTCGTTGGTGAGTGCGAGACCGGAGGCCCAATTAATCTAGTCAACAAGTTCCATACTTGTTGACTAGACTAAAAGATGCAGTAGCATCATTAGGACGCCATGGTGTGGGTCGCCATACTGCATTGTCTGCATTCGCAGTGAGTATGGTGACCACCACTCTTGGATTCTGCTTATGCTTTCCATCAGGCAGAGTAGAGTCATTATGGCGGGCATACATAAAAAAAAAACAAAAAAAAAAAAAAGCATTTATACCAACATTTCAATTAACACGAATGGGACTTGTTCGTGGTGTTCCATCGGAATGGTCACCCGAAGAAATCATCGAAAATGCTTCAGTACCCGATAACTGTGGCAAAATTATTAAAGTTAGGAGAATAAACTATAAGACTATCTTAGAAGGGTCTCCTGTCTGAAAACCAACGCAGAGTATAGTGATTACGCTGGATGGTCAAGTTCTTCCTCCACGTATATTCATGTGCTACAACTCATTACCTGTAGAGCTGTATGTGTACCCCACTATCCAATGTTATAATTGTTGTCGCTTTGGACATACAAAAATTCAGTGTCGATCCAAACCTAAATGTTACAAGTGTGGTCAGGAACATACTGGTGATACTTGTGATGTTGAGGAGGACAATATATCTTGCTGCTACTGCTCTGGTAAACACTTTGCGACATCTAAATTGTGTCCTGAATTTTTGCGTCAAAAAGAAATTAAGAGAGAAACTTCGCCATATGTATTTCATATGGCGAAGTTTCTAAAATGAATGCACCTATTTATAATTCTTATGCCAATGTAGCTAGTACTCCGGTTACTACTTACGCTTACCGAAATTCGCAGTCTTCTTATACACAAAATTCTCCTTCACACACTTCACATAAAAAAACAGTGTATATCAATCGTCGCCCTCCCCCCAAATTAGGTAAAGGCTTCGATCGAGAACAACATCATCAATTAGTTAACGAATACAGGTTACCAACGTTACAAAATGGCTGTGCCTTTAACACCAATTCCGCAAATCCTACATTAATGTCAACATCAGATATAATCCAAATTCTCATCCAAACACTAACTCAATCTTATATAAAAATACCGACCAACGTTGCCCTTATAGTCGATATGTATAAAAACCCTCAACCTGTTAATAATGTTAATACAAACTCAGAACATAATACAATGGAACTGTAGAAGTGCAGTTTATAAAAAAACGAAATTATTTACTTGATAAATAAATATAAAGCTTCTTTGTTTGCAATCTCAGAAACCTGGTTAAAACCAGGTTCCATCTTCAAAATCAGTGGTTTTTGTTGTCTAAGAGATGACAGGTCTGATGGGTATGGCGGGACTGCTCTACTCATTAGAAACACTGTCTCTTACTGTCCCCTATCTCTTCCGACATTTAATAATTTTTCCGTAGTAGCTGCACAAATAAATAATACTTGTATTGTTTCAATATACATTCCTTCCCCCTCTTCTTCAACTCTTCAACAGTTCAACAATCTCGTTTCTCTTCTTCCTCGTCCTTTCATAATTTTAGGTGATTTCAACTCTCACCATATTTCTTGAGGTTGTACTCTTTCATCATATAGTGGTGACATATTATTAGATATATTTGACCAACATAACCTTTGTGTGTTAAACTCCGGGTCCCCAACTCGTCGTACAGGGCCAAATGAAAATGTTAGTGCAATAGACCTTTCTATTTGTACCCCTAATTTCGCTTCATCTCTTGCGTGATGCACTTTACCATCTTCTTATAGAAGTGACCACTTCCCAATTTTTATAACGCCCACTCATCCTAGCAGTTCTCCTAATTCTTCAAGGCAACCTCGTATGAAGTACAAACTTAATAAAGATGGGTTATGGGATAAGTTTAAAACTCTTGTAGAGTTTAAACATTCTAATTTACAAAATAATTTATCACACGACCTTATCGATTGTAATAATATTTTCACAAACGTACTTATACAAACTGCAGATGAAACCTTCCCTGTAAAAACTTCAAACAATGGTAGAGTTCCTTCCCCTCCATGGTGGGACAGTGAATGCTCGCGAATGGTAAAAGCTAGAAAGGAAGCTGAAAAAAAATTACAAAAATAATATGTCCGTATATAATTTTGAAATTGTGACTGATGCTATAGCGAGAGCTCGTAAATTATTCAAACAAAAAAATATTTGAAGGATGGAAAAAAATTTGCCTTTCCATTACCCCCAATGTAAATCCTTCTATTGTCTGGCAAAACATAAGAAGGTTTAGAAATGGTGTTACTAATTCTAATATTTCTGGCATTCCCCCTATTCTGAAGAACTCTTTTCTTAATCGTTTAGCTCCACCATTTGTTCCAGAACATGACCTTATTTATAACAACATTCCTTCTTTTATCTCTCAGAACCAAAGTCTACTAAATTCTCCCTTTACAATGCAAGAATTACAGGGCGTTTTATCATCGGTTAAAGACTCTGCTCCAGGTGATGACGGCATTCCGTATTCATTCCTGGCTAATTTAAATCAAACCTCACTTGAATATTATTTGAACTTAATTAACAAGATTATGATGTCGGGTAATATTCCTCCAACATGGAAGTCTCAAACTGTTATTCCCATTCTGAAACCGGGGAAAACACCATCAGAACCTTCATCTTATCGACCTTTGTCACCCGTAATTGCAAAAGTAGCTGAAAACCTAGTTAAAAATCGCCTTGAATGGATAGCTGAACACCGTGGAAGTTTATCAGAATCTCAGTTTGGATTTAGGAAAGGCAGGATTGGATACATTGGATAGTGTGGCTACCTTGGTAACAGATATTAGAGTTGCATTTTCACAAAACGAATCTGTAATTGCAGTTTTTTTAGATATAGAATCAGCATATGATAATGTTCTTCTAAATGTCCTTAAACAAAAACTAGATATGCTTCGCGTCCCTGATGTTTTGGTTTGCTTTATAATTAACCTCCTTTCAGGTAGAACTTGGCTACTCTCCCTAGACTTTATCTTGGGGATTCCTGGTATAGAGTTTGGGAAGAAAGTGTCCGTTCAAACGGGAAATACTACTTTAGTATACAACCGAAAATTCCTCGTAAACCTTGGTTCTCTGTCCTCAAACTTGGCAAGATTGCGACAACCATTCTAATAAGAATGAGGTTAGGTCACACCACGTGTCCAGCACATCTGGCAGGATTTCATATTATAGATAGTCCTCAATGTGAATGTGGATATGACTTTGGGGATCTGAACCACGTATTCCTTTCCTGTCCGATTCATGACCGTACTTCCTTTTATAATGACTTGATATCACTCCGTGTTCCTTTCCCCACTTCCATAAAGTCTCTTCTTCTTTCTTCTAACCCCTCCTTATATAGTGTTCTTTCGAATTTTATTCATAACTAGCTGTTGCCCGCGGCTCCGCCCGCGTGAATGTCGATTTTCGCGGCAAATAGTAACCTGTATAAGCTATATTACTGTAAAGTTTCATCCAAATCCGTTTAGAAGTTTTAGCGTGAAAGAGTAACAAACACACACACTCACACACATTTTGTGTTTTGTTTCTGGTAAATTTTCATAACTATTAAGTTATATGTTTGTTTATATTAAAAATTATAACTCTTAATTCAAGTATTTTAAACTTAAAATTGATCTTTTACATTTTTATTATACGATAAAAAAGTAATTATATAACGTACCTATTGTAAAGTATCTTTTAGAAACTGTTTAAGAACTACCAGATGTGGATGTTGTGTTAGTTACATTGAGATGATAATTTTAGGAACTGGTCACACACACTTTTTTGGAAATATAAATACAATGTAGATTATTAATATATTATTTATTAACTTTATGCACTAAGAATGTACATCGGCGGACTTAATGCCCAGAGCATTCTCTTCCAGTCGACCTTCGGGTGGTGGAGAAATCTTATAAGGCAGGTGTGTGAAATCTTATATACATAAGAAGTCCGTTCAAATTTACAATAATCACATCATATTCAACGTTATACATACAAACTTACATATATAAGTAGATATACATATACAGATTACGTATACATAAATACAACATTTATACACTAAATAATGGAAAAAAAAACTTCGTTTAAAAAAACCGACTTAAAAACTAAAAAGTATCAAATAACTTGTATATGCTACCTATTCATAGGTTTGAAGTCGGTGCCAAGCCAAATGTAATAGTAGGTACCACACTCGCTATATTTCGAGACGAACGTCAACGACGTCACCGACGCTTCGGTTGTTTTGTTCTACGCGAAGAGCAGCTATCCCGCTCAAGGTCACGCCATATCAGGAGATATGGTGGTCATGGGACCACATGAGGAGCATACCCTTTCGAATACAAAAATAATTTTCAAAATCGGTCCACAAATTGACGGAGGAGTAATCCGTGTACATTCATACATTAAGAAAAAAAATCGATTAAATTGAGAACCTCCTCCTTTTGGAAGTCGTTTAAAAAGGACGGTAAGCTATAGATTAGAAAATTCTGCCAGTTCATAGAGAAAGAGCTCATGTACTTTATTTTTGAATGTATATCGGTTAGTGGACATCCTGATTTCGAGCGGGAGCGGATTCCAGAGTATTACTGCTCGAACAAAGAAGGAACAGTTCACGAAGTCGGAGTAATGAGACGGACATGAGAGAAGCAGATTATTAACTGAGCTAGGATTTCTATCGTGATTAGAGCACAGGTATCGGAAATACGGAGCAAGGTAGGTAGGTAAGGATGGCGAGTTGAGAAATGAAAATAGGAAGGTAAGTGCTCGATGATTGCACTGTAGGCGAATAGGTAACCATTTTAACTGGGAACGCAAAGCAGACACATGGTCATACTTTCGAATATTGAAAATAAATCGAATGCAGTTATTAAGAAGACGGTCAAGCTTGTTAAGGAGGTCTGCATTCAGGTCGAAGTAACACACATCACCATAGTACATTCAGTGTTCCGCAAACTTTTTGGGTTCAAGGTACATCTAGGAAGATTAAAAATTTTGGATGTACACCATAATTAGGGTTCCGTGCCAAAGGCAAAAAACGGAACCCTTATAGATTCGTCATGTCTGTCTGTCTGTCTGTCCGTCCGTATGTCACAGCCACTTTTTTCCGATACTATAAGACCTATAATGTTGAAACTTGGTAAGTAGATGTATTCTGTGAACCGCATTAAGATTTTCACAGAAAAATAAGAAAAAACAATAAATTTTGGGGGTCCCCATACATAGAACTGAAACTCAAAAATTTTTTTCATCTAACCCATGCGTGTGCTATCTATGGATAGGTCTTCAGAAATGATATTGAGGTTTCTAAAATAATTTTTTTCTAAACTGAATAGATTGCGCGAGAGACACTTCCAAAGTAGTAAAATGTGTCCCCCCCCCCTGTAACTTCTACAATAAGAGCATGATAAATCTAAAAAAAATATATGATATACATTACCATGCAAACTTCCACCGAAAATTGGTTTGAACGAAATCTAGTAAGTACTTTTTTTTTAATACGTCATAAATCGTAAACTGCAATTTACCTTTCATTCAATCAACACAAATATAAAAAATATATATATATGTTACTTGCTGCTGCGGAACCCTTCATGGGCGAGTCCGACTCGCACTTGGCCGCTTTTTTAAAAATATTTTTAAGTAATAAAAAAGAATGTTTCTTATTAGTCACAAAACTATATTTTTATTTTACACTTTAATTGAGCATAGGCGGTCTCATCTCTCGTCGATCGTCTTGAGGTGTTCCCTTTTTTGTTTTTTACTGTGGTAAGAGTTAAAAATCCTAATCCACATAACTTTAAAATTTTCTTATCTAGTTTTATGGTTAGGCAGATTTAGACAAAATAAAAAGATCTCAGAAATTACAGAATAAAAAATAAAAAGTCCTCAGAAATCAGAACAGACTTGTCTATAAGTAAATTCTGAAAGCTGCAGCACTTTGAATAGGAAGGGAAGAATAGAAATAGGGCGAAAATTTTCAGGAAAGGAAGAATAAGAATAGGGCGAAAATGTTCAGGAAGGAAAGAATAGAAATAAAGCGAAAATATTCAGGAAAGGGTAGAATAGAATTAGGGCGAAAATGTTCAGGAAGGGAATAATAGGAATACGGTGAAAATATTCAGGAAGAGAAGAATAGAAATGGAGCGAAAATATTCAGGAAGGGTAGAATAAAAATAAACTTCGTACCGCCATATTTACATATCTGTCTCAGCTGGTCTCAGCTTCCTACAGGCAGTGTACAGTCGCGGACAAAGAAAAAGACTTTTCCCGTTATTAAAAAAAAAAAAAAAATAAAAAATAATCTATGTCCTACCTCGTAGTATGAACTCAAATCGTGCCAAGTTTCATTTTAATCCATTCAGTAGTTTCAGCGTGATGCGCGGCCAAGATACAGACAGACGTCGCGGACAAAAAAAAAAGACTTTGACCGCTATCTTTTAATTTTTCTTATACACAAACCTTGTCCTAACAATAAGGTCCTACACATAAAAAAAGAATCATTTAATTTGGTGCAGCCGATCGGAAGTTATGCGCGTACATACATTTCGGCGATACATTTTTATATAAATAGATATGTTAATACTGAATTTTAAAAATATTATCTAATATCTTTACCATTTTTATTTGCATTCTAAACAGTGACAACCTTAGATTATTAATAGTGACAACTAACAAAATATGTCAATACAATGACAATTTCTGAATGAACCAACAATAACAACCATCAAAATAATAATATTAAAATACGCGATAATAATATATAAATAATATGTGGTGTCTATTTAAAACCCTTAATTTCATTCGTGTAATAATATATGATGCCTATTTAAAACCCTTAATTTAATAATGCTTCAATTTGACAGTCAAAAGTTTGACAGGAAAGTTGGTAGAACAGTTTTTAAGGGCAAAAGGAAATTGTTGTTTTTATTATCTTCCCCGCAATTTTTCCATATTTTCTCACCGTTTAAACCCTCCCTGAACCACGGCAAACATTTCAAAACCTAAATCAGCTAAATCGTCCTGGCGGTTCTCGAGTTTTAGCGAGACAAACGAACAGCAATTCATTTTTAGGGTTCCGTGCGAAAGGCAAAAAACGGAACCCTTATAGATTCGTCATGTCTGTCTGTCTGTCCGTCCGTATGTCACAGCCACTTTTTCCGAAACTATAAAACCTATAATGTTGAAACTTGGTAAGTAGATGTATTCTGTGAACCGCATTAAGATTTTCACACAAAAATAGAAAAAAACAATAAATTATGGGGGTCCCCATACTTAGAACTGAAACTCAAAAATTTTTTTTTCATCAAACCCATACGTGTGGGTGTGGGTAGGTCTTCGAAAATGATATTGAGGTTTCTAACATCATACTTTTCTAAACTGATTAGTTTGCGCGAGAGACACTTCCAAAGTGGTAAAATTTGTGTCCCCCCCCCCTGTAACTTCTAAAATAAGAGAATGATAAATCTAAAAAAAATATATGATGTACATTACCATGCAAACTTCCAACGAAAATTGGTTTGAACGAAATCTAGTAATTAGTTTTTTTTTAATACGTCATAAATCGTAAACTGCAATTTACCTTTCATTCAATCAACACAAATATAAAAATATAATTTTAAATTGTATTATGCTACTTGCTGCTGCGGAACCCTTCATGGGCGAGTCCGACTCGCACTTGGCCGCTTTTTATAGGATATAAGAGAAGAAGAAGATATACAAATTGTTTTGTCAACTTTGCAAGTTTTTTCTAGTAATCTATTACTGTAAAACCAGCAAATTAAATACAGTCTACTGAAAAGTCGTCTTCCTTCATACATTTGGACCTTGCTCCTTTACAATGACCATTTAACGTTATTATGGTATTTTAGTTTTTGGTTCAGAATCGATTAGAGCGTCCTCCCAAAAAAAATCTAAATTTCTCTAATGTACCGAATTAATGTTTTTTTTTTATTATACCTACTTTAAAAAATAATCATATATAGATTACTCGTATATAGGATAGGTACATCCTACTGTGAAGTTAGTGTTACTTAATTCCAATAGATGTCGCTGTTAAGTTTAGAAACTATTTTCAAAATTCATTGCTTCAGTAACGATTAGAGAGCCCTCCCGATAAAACATCTAAATTTCTTTAATGTACAGAATTGATCTGTTACATCACATTTTTATTATACGTTCAAAAGAAAATCATATTACGTACCTATTGTAAAGTTAGTTACTTGATTCCAAGAGATGTCGCTGTTTTAAGCAAAGAAACCGACAAACTCAACGTCTACAGATTTATTATACGTGATATATGTATAAATAGATCACGGAACAATATTTAAAGTACTTGCTGTCTAGCAAAAAAAGAATGAATGAAATCACGTGTTATTGAATTACAACCAAGTACATATTTTGACTTTCATCCCTTCTCTCCAGGAAACCGTGCTGAATTTATGAATAGAGAGATTTCGATTAATCAAATACTTAATGCTACACCGAATTATACGTAATACGTTTTACGATTATTCCACGATATATTAATCAAAGTGTTATTAATTACGCATGGCTGGCAACAGATGTCACTACATGTCGTTTTACGTAATGATAAATTCTTTATAATTTTTTTTGCAATAGATAGAGAGATTGTGATAAATTAAATACTTTATGCTACAATCTTCAGAGTATCTCCTTTCTAACAAAAAAAGAATTATTGCAATCGGACTACTCGTTAATGAATTACAATTAATTACACATTTTGACTTTCATCTCCCCTCCCAAGGAAACCGTCCGGAATTTCGGAATAAAAAGTATCCTATGTCCTACCTCGGAGTATGAACTCAAATCATGCCAAGTTTCATTTGAATCCATTCAGTAGTTTCGGCGTGATGCGCGGCCAAGATACAGACAGACAGACAGACAGACAGACAGACAGACAAAAATGAAAAAAAAAATAGTTTTCGTTTCAGTATCGATAACAGAGTGCCTTCCAAAAAAATTTTCAAAATATCTTCAATGTACAGAATTTGACCTGTTACATTTTTATTATAAGTATAGATAATAACATTCGCCTTTAAATTGTATAAATATTTATATATATATTAATATTTACGTGCCTGCTATTTAATCAAAATATTTAATGTTATGTATGTAAGTAATTAAAAAAAAAAAAAAAAAAAAAACCAGATGTAGTTACATTAAATCATTATCGACCCTTATATCGAGTCTCAAAGGGCATCCAAAAGAGGTCACTACCAGTAGTATAAACAAAATATACCAGAACTTTTAAGTTTATTTAACTTGCATCACAAATGATTTTCCGGTTCCGGTGCTCGTCTCGTGGGCAACACGGTGGCAGTCGCTCCAGAGGTGTTCGAAAATAGTAGATGGGGTCAAGGTTCTTGCAGGGAGTTGCATCCAAATAGACATTTTGTGTATCACTAAGTGTTTGTGATATAAAACACCACCACTACGGGAATTGTAGAAACTTCAGAAAGAAACAATTAAGATTGAAATTTGAGTATTACCAGTAAGCAAAAACAAATTTCCCTATTTAATAAATACGTTACAAAAAAAAAAAAATATGGAAGAACAATTTCAACTCTTATTTGATAATATGAAAAAAGAAATGCAAAACCAAACAAAAGAAGTGACTAATACGCTAATGGAGAAAATGGATAAAAAATTAAAACCTATTTTTGAAGAAAATAAAATACTAAAAAATAAAATTGAGAATTTGGAAAAAAAAATAGAATACCCGGAGAGAGACAAGAGAAACAACAATATAATAATACACGGAATGCAGAATGGCGAGAAATCTGTACGCGAGTTGCTTAATAACGTGAAAAAACAATTGTCGAATGAATTGAACTTTGTGTTAGAAGATTGGGAAGTAAGCAAGATATATCGTATCGGTAAAGCAAATGAAGATGAGAAACCAAGACCAATAGTCCTTTCATTAGCTAGTGGTTGGAGGAAGAGTGAGATACTAAGGAATAAAAAGAAACTTAAAGAATTATATATTACTGAAGACTACTCAAAAGAAACGTTGGAAAAGAGGAAGGCACTACAACCCAAGATGATGGAAGAAAGAAAGAAAGGGAATTTTGCATATCTTAAATACGATAAACTCGTGATTAAAGAAAACCTCAACACCAAAGAAAAAAGAAAAAGGGAAATATCCAACTCTCCACAAGACGCCCAACCCAAAAAACAGCAAACGTTGGTTTCATCTGCGAATAACAGAAAGAATGCATTTGATGTGATGAGGATTAAGTCTAACCCCATCCCATCCAGTCCAACTACATCAAAACAATAGCAACTAAGCACCGACGATCGGAAAAAGCAAATAAAATTTGAGAAACGAAACAAAAAATATACAAAACCTCCTCCCCCAAGCCGACTGGTCCTCGTGGGGGAAAAAGACCAAGACCCTCTAGAGATAAACAATCCTAAACGTGAATCTACATCGGATATATATATAGCTACTTTTAATGCCAGATCACTACGAACTACCGAAAAACGACTTGAACTAGAACTAGCCCTTACAGACGTGAAATGGGATATAATAGGAATTAGTGAAATGAGAAGATTTGGGGAAGGGATCAACGACTATGGAAACTATATTTTACACTATAAAGGCGAAACACAAGGACAGTATGGGGTAGGTTTTCTAATCAAAAAGCACCTTGCGCACAGAGTAGAAGAAATAAAAGGAATATCTGAAAGAATAACAATATTGAACATAACGTTACCTTTAAATAAAGAAGAAAAGTGGTCAATAATCCAGGCATATTCACCAACTGAATCGGAAAAAAAAGAAGATATAATCAAAATTGAAAAATTCTACGATAATCTAACATCAACTATACAAAACTGCAACAAAAATATTTTAGTAATGGGTGACTTTAACGCACAAATAGGAATCTGTAATAGTATCGGAGAAGATCATACTGTGGGAAAGTACGGCCAAGGTAAAAGGAGTAAGAATGGATCCAGGCTGGTCACATTTGCTTTGGAAAACAATCTAAAAATTATGAACAGTTTTTTCAACAAAAAGGAAACAAAAAGATGGACATGGATCTCGCCAAACGGACTTCACAAGAACGAAATTGATTTTATCATGACCAACAATAGCGAAATCATCAAGGACATATCTATCATACATAATCTAAATTTCAATTCTGACCATAAAATGGTACGTGCTAAAATAACAGGAACACCAATAAAGACCAAAAGACAATTTCGTACAGACAATTCAAACGTTGTATGCACTGGTAACACCGCTCAACTTTTGAATAATCTACAGAGACTAACAAATATAGACATAGATATAAATCATTACCAATTCAAGAACAATACGAGAAATTTATAAATCTATTGAAATCCGAAACGAAGAAGATAAATACACTAAACAAAAAAAATATATTTTCAGACAAGACGTACCAGTTGCTACAAGAAAGAAAAGAATTGTTACAAATAAAGAAAAGAAAAGTAATCGTCCTAAAATATCAGAACTCAGTAAAATGATTAATCAAAATATCAGGAAAGATAAGAAAATTAACAGACAAAACACATTGAGAAAATACATTGAAAAAACTGGTGGGATAAAAAAAGCAATTAAAGAACTAAACAACAAAAAAGATTGGATGTTAAAGGTGAAAATGACAGACAACAAATACACAAACAAAAGAACAGAAATACTAAAAGTAGCCACGAACTATTATCGAAACCTTTACCAAAGAAAAAATCAAAAAGAAACAAGTAAAATATATACTACAGACTCAGAACCAATTCCCACAATATTGACAGAAGAAACGTTTAGAGCTATCAATACGCAAAAAAAGGACAGGACTCCAGGTGCGGATCAAATAACAAATGAAATATTAAAATCTACTACACCAGTGATCGCTCCTATATTAACAGATATCTTCAACAAAATAATAGAGACAGAAACTATTCCTGAAGATTGGACTAATTCTACAATAATATTATTACACAAAAAAGGAGACAAGGGAGATATAGGTAATTATAGACCCATTAGTCTGATGTCTAACGTCTATAAAGTATTCTCAAAGATAATTCTGTCCCGAATCAGTATTACCCTTGACGAGAACCAACCAAAAGAACAAGCAGGTTTCCGTAGCAAATATTCAACAATAGACCACATTCATGTTCTAAGGCAAGTGTTACAAAAGTACAATGAATATAACAAAACATACTATCTGGGCTTTGTTGATTATAATAAAGCTTTCGACTCCTTGGAACACGATTATATATGGGAAACACTGCGTACACAGGGAATACATGAAAAGTACATACGAATACTCCAGAGTATATACTCCAAAAGCACAGCCCAAGTCAAACTCGAGACTACGGGAGAAACATTTCCAATAGAAAGAGGAGTACGACAAGGTGACCCCATCTCACCCAAGCTGTTTTCGGCGGCTCTAGAGAGTATATTTAGGAATCTGCAATGGGAACAAGAAGGACTGAATATAAACGGCGAGAAGCTTAACCACTTACGTTTCGCAGATGACCTAATTCTGTTTTCAGATTGCCCAAAAAAACTAGAGCAAATGTTACAGCAATTGTCAGATCAAAGTGCGAAAGCAGGGCTCACAATGAACACGGCTAAGACAAAAATTATGACTAACACTTCACAGGCTTACAACATCATAGTCAATAACGAGCAAATAGAATATGTTGAAGAGTATGTATATCTAGGGCAACTAATAGCCACAGAAGATACTATGCACAAAGAAATTGAACGAAGGGTAGCTAACACGTGGAAAAGATATTGGTCTCTAAGCGAAATAATGAAAAATGAAGACATGCCAATCAAAGAGAAAAGGAAAGTATACAATATGTGTATTTTACCATGTCTCACCTATGGTTGCCAAACATGGACATGGACAGAAAAACTAATGAATAAAATAAATGTATGTCAAAATGGGATCGAGAGAAGTGTTATTGGTGTAAAGAGGAAAGATAAAGTAAGATTAGGAAAAATAAAAACTGTAACTAAATTTAAAAACGCGAAACACACATGTAAAACCTTAAAATGGAAATGGACAGGACATATGTTGAGGGAGACAAACAAGAAATGGACTAAAATGATAACAGAATGGTACCCCAGAGATGGGAAAAGAAGCAGAGGAAGACAAATTAAACGTTGGGAAGATGACCTTAAAAAAGTGGCTGGCCCAGAGTGGATGAGAATGGCAAGAGAAAGAGATATATGGAAAAC
Organism: Diaphora mendica; assembly: GCA_949125395.1. NCBI lineage: Eukaryota > Metazoa > Arthropoda > Insecta > Lepidoptera > Erebidae > Diaphora > Diaphora mendica. The sequence goes on from OX421311.1 coordinate 29,160,460, forward strand.
TCTAGAGGAGGCCTATGTCGAAGGACAAGCTGTGAATATAACCGATCGTCTATGATATTAAAGTTATTATACTTAGTTTGTAAATTTAAAACAGCAATAAAGGCTTATTTTATTTATTTTATTTATTATGTAAGTAATCTATACTTATAATAAAAATGTAACAGGTCAAATTCTGTACATTGAAGATATTTTGAAAATTTTTTTGGAGGGCACTCTGTTATCGATACTGAAACGAAAACTATTTTTTTTTTCATTTTTGTCTGTCTGTCTGTCTGTCTGTCTGTCTGTCTGTCTGTATCTTGGCCGCGCATCACGCCGAAACTACTGAATGGATTCAAATGAAACTTGGCATGATTTGAGTTCATACTCCGAGGTAGGACATAGGATACTTTTTATTCCGAAATTCCGGACGGTTTCCTTGGGAGGGGAGATGAAAGTCAAAATGTGTAATTAATTGTAATTCATTAACGAGTAGTCCGATTGCAATAATTCTTTTTTTGTTAGAAAGGAGATACTCTGAAGATTGTAGCATAAAGTATTTAATTTATCACAATCTCTCTATCTATTGCAAAAAAAATTATAAAGAATTTATCATTACGTAAAACGACATGTAGTGACATCTGTTGCCAGCCATGCGTAATTAATAACACTTTGATTAATATATCGTGGAATAATCGTAAAACGTATTACGTATAATTCGGTGTAGCATTAAGTATTTGATTAATCGAAATCTCTCTATTCATAAATTCAGCACGGTTTCCTGGAGAGAAGGGATGAAAGTCAAAATATGTACTTGGTTGTAATTCAATAACACGTGATTTCATTCATTCTTTTTTTGCTAGACAGCAAGTACTTTAAATATTGTTCCGTGATCTATTTATACATATATCACGTATAATAAATCTGTAGACGTTGAGTTTGTCGGTTTCTTTGCTTAAAACAGCGACATCTCTTGGAATCAAGTAACTAACTTTACAATAGGTACGTAATATGATTTTCTTTTGAACGTATAATAAAAATGTGATGTAACAGATCAATTCTGTACATTAAAGAAATTTAGATGTTTTATCGGGAGGGCTCTCTAATCGTTACTGAAGCAATGAATTTTGAAAATAGTTTCTAAACTTAACAGCGACATCTATTGGAATTAAGTAACACTAACTTCACAGTAGGATGTACCTATCCTATATACGAGTAATCTATATATGATTATTTTTTAAAGTAGGTATAATAAAAAAAAAACATTAATTCGGTACATTAGAGAAATTTAGATTTTTTTTGGGAGGACGCTCTAATCGATTCTGAACCAAAAACTAAAATACCATAATAACGTTAAATGGTCATTGTAAAGGAGCAAGGTCCAAATGTATGAAGGAAGACGACTTTTCAGTAGACTGTATTTAATTTGCTGGTTTTACAGTAATAGATTACTAGAAAAAACTTGCAAAGTTGACAAAACAATTTGTATATCTTCTTCTTCTCTTATATCCTATAAAAAGCGGCCAAGTGCGAGTCGGACTCGCCCATGAAGGGTTCCGCAGCAGCAAGTAGCATAATACAATTTAAAATTATATTTTTATATTTGTGTTGATTGAATGAAAGGTAAATTGCAGTTTACGATTTATGACGTATTAAAAAAAAACTAATTACTAGATTTCGTTCAAACCAATTTTCGTTGGAAGTTTGCATGGTAATGTACATCATATATTTTTTTTAGATTTATCATTCTCTTATTTTAGAAGTTACAGGGGGGGGGGACACAAATTTTACCACTTTGGAAGTGTCTCTCGCGCAAACTAATCAGTTTAGAAAAGTATGATGTTAGAAACCTCAATATCATTTTCGAAGACCTACCCACACCCACACGTATGGGTTTGATGAAAAAAAAATTTTTGAGTTTCAGTTCTAAGTATGGGGACCCCCATAATTTATTGTTTTTTTCTATTTTTGTGTGAAAATCTTAATGCGGTTCACAGAATACATCTACTTACCAAGTTTCAACATTATAGGTTTTACCCTCACTTCCCTCCGCGGGTCTGTACGGTTCACGTGTGACGTCGCGTTTTAATAATTTAAATATTGTTTTTGTGTATCCTTGCGACTGTTACCCGGTTTGTGGGCGGTATAAGGTTGTATATAGTGTTTTTGACAAATAATCTGTAAGTTTTACGCCTTATAAATACAAATATTGTGTTAGTTTCTTTAACTACGGCTATCGGTAAGTCAATTTATTTTATTCATAAAGGTAGGTAGGAGTAATATTTTGTTTGTATTAATTTTCTTTTCGTGTTTTTTGATTTTGAAGTTGTTTTTATTGATATTTCTTTTGTCTGGTGTGTCTTTGTTTGGCCATGTCGGTTGTTGGCGAGTTGCCGGATCCCGGTGGTACAAATGAATTTCGAACACCAACCGGAAATAAATTGTTTGGTAGAATGTCGCCATCAAATTTATCGTCAAATGAAAGTAGAACTGAACGAATTAGGGCTTCGGACTTGGGCGAGAGTGTTTCGTCTCTTAGTGGTCGTGATAACTGTGGGGAGTATGATTATTTTGAGTTGGTGTCTCAGGCAACCGAATATTTGGCAAAAATTAACGAATTGGTAAACGATCAGGGGTCGCGAATGAATGTGGGGAATAGGACCGCCATTATGGACGTAACCCAGCGGATTACCGGTATCGTCTCATTGTTGGCAATTAAATCTGCTAGCAATGAAACGAAATTAGCGAATCTCGAGCGCCGGGTGGGGGGTGTCGCCGTTCAACAGCCGGGCTTGACGTACGCGGACAAGCTTAGGCTTCGCTTACCACCTGGATCAGCCCCGTGTCCGGTGTCCGCTGAGGCGCGCGTATCTAGGCCGTGTGTTATTGCGTATCCTACTACGGAACGTTCAGCGGACTATGCAACTTCGTCAGCTACAAAAGAAGCTCTCATGAAGGCTATTAAACCTAGCGACGAAGGTTTTCAAATTGTAGGCGTCAAAAAAACCGCAAAGGCAGGCGTCGTGTTGCGGGTCGCAAATGAACGGCAGCTTAAAAAACTAGAAGCAGTAAACGCCATTAAATCTGTAGGCTTACGCTTAGAAAAGCCGAAAGGCCGAAGGCCCCGTATAATTGTAAAAGACGTGCCCGGTTCTATGGAGGATCGTACCTTCCTAACAGCTTTATATCGTCAGAATATCAAGGACGAATTAAAATTAAGCCAAAGCGATTTTTTAAAAACGACCAAAATTGTCAGGCATCGTAAACTGGAAAACGGACGTCAATGGATAGGCTTAGAATTAGAGACAGAGGTTAGGAAACACTTGGCTAGCACAAAAGATAAATTATATATAGACTGGGCCACATGTAGGTTTATAGACGACTTAGAAGTAGTTCGTTGCTTAAACTGTCAACAATTCGGTCATGTTCAAAAATTTTGCACTATTAAAACTCCTACGTGTGCTAATTGCGCGGCCAGCCACGATACAAGGGCTTGCCCGGATAAGGACACACCAGATTTTAAACCGAAATGCGCACAATGCAGCCGGTACAAAAAACCATGTGACCATCGATGTGGATCACAAGACTGCTCCACATATAAACTTAAATTAGAGCAGCTAATCCTAAATACTAATTACTGAATAGCTTATACAGTAGTAGCTGTAGTACCTTTTTAATAAAATGGATAATATCTCAATAGGCCAGTTAAATCTTCATAATGATAAAATAGCCACGTCAGAATTAGATCGCTTAGTTTTGGAACAAAAGTTAGACATTGTCCTTATACAAGAGCAATATCAAAGCGCTCAATTGCGGAATTATGTAGTACAACTAGATGGCCGGTCGCGGGCTGGGATATATGTTGCAAGTTCTAATTTTACGGTAACATCTTTGCGTAACCTTATGACGTCACACTGCGCCGTTGCTGAGATCTCATCCTCTACCTGTAGGGTTTACATAGTGAGCTGTTATTTTCAATTTTCACATCCTATTGATCCTCATCTACATCATTTACGTTTCGTTTTGCGGTCCCTCATAGGACACAAAATTATCATTGGCGCTGATGTCAATGCTTCTTCTACTTTATGGTATGGCAAATTGCGTGCAGCTGACATGGCTCGTCGCTGTGCGGTTGAAGATTTTATTGCGGAAATGAATCTTACTATCCACAATACCCCTGATGCACCACCAACTTTTTGCAGCCCAATGGGTGAGTCTTCTATTGACGTGACGCTTACGCGCGGCGACGTCTCGATATCTGGATGGCGTGTCCTACCGGACGCATCCTGTAGTGATCACCGCTTAATCGTGTACGAATTCATACCAATGGTTGCACAATATCCACAAAGAACTCCTTACAATTTTAGGTATAAAACTAAAGGGGCAAATTGGGCTTTATTTGGTTCACTCTTTGCAGTACATGCCAAAGACTTCAGTCGCAGTGGTCTATCAGCTGAGGAAAGCGCAAACATATTATCAGATACTTTCACATATTGTGCTGATGTTTGTATCGGCCGTGGATCTATCACTAACACTCGTAGATGTGATTGGTGGAATTATAAATTAGTCGAATTACGTAGAATCTATCGAAAAGCTCGTAAAAAACTAAATGACATTAAAAAGCGTAACGTAACAGGAGATATTTACAATAATGCTCTTATTGCTCTTAGAGTTGCCAGGTCTCATTATAGAGATGCTGTGGAGAAATCAAAGGGAAATTTAATACGTAAACTTGTTGATAAACTCGATAGAGAGGGTCCCTGGTCACCTTTGTATCATGAATTTAAAGCAAATAGATCAATCGACCTTGCATACGTACAGAACATCAAAATTAATAATAGTTATACTACAGGAGTAGAACAAACCACAGAATATCTTTTAGAATCACTTGTGCCTGACGATCGGCCGGAGGATGACACGGATTATCACCGACAAATTAGGCAGTGGGCTATTGAACCACCATTGTCTCCAATGTCTGACTTACCATCTTCAGACGAATTCCTCAGTATTGTTAGGTCATTGCCACTAAATAAGGCTTCGGGCGACGATAAAATATCAAACAAAATGATAAAAGAAGCTTGTAAACTTTCGGGTGATACGGTTTTAACAGTTTTTAAACGTTGCATTGCGGAAGGAGTATTTCCTAGTGTTTGGCGGTGCGGTAATATTCGAATAATACCAAAAAGCGGCGATAAGCCGCCGGACGATCCTAAATCCTATCGACCCATAACACTGTTACCATCGCTGGGAAAGCTTTTAGAGCGTCTTGTAGTACCACGACTTCTACCGGGTGGAGTTAAATTTCATGATAGACAATTCGGCTTTACGTTGGGAAAATCGACAACTGATGCGGTTATATCTGTAAGGAAAACTGTCACCGAGTCAAGTTTTCAATACGTTTTAGGCATCTTCTTAGATATATCTGGCGCCTTTGACAATGCGTGGTGGCCCATGCTATTGCTAAAATTAAAATTAAGAGGTTGCTTTAAAAATATTTATTCCCTTATCTCCTCGTACTTCTTACAAGGTACTACTAAATTGAGACTTGGGCATCATTCTGTGTCGAAGGCGCTTACGATGGGGTGTCCTCAAGGGTCAGTGCTAGGACCATACTTGTGGAACATAGGCTTCGACGATTTTCTGGCAATGCCTGTGCCGTCCGGATGTACCCTGAATGCGTACGCGGACGACGGTTTGTTATTGATAGAGTCGGATACTAGAACGGGGCTTGAGAGGCTGGCCAGTGAATGTTTGGACTTAATATCTCGGTGGGGTGGGCGTGATCGGTTGACGTTTGCACCAAACAAAACCTTCCAGCTACTTCTGAAAGGTAACCTCAAATCACCGCCTTGTATTAAATTTGAAAATATTACTATTAAAAATAAAACCTCGGTTTGTTATTTAGGATTGGTTTTAGAAAGAAATTTTTCATTTATTGAACATATTAGAACAGTTAATGAAAAGTCTAAAAAGAGTTTCTTTGCACTGACGAGGATATCAACTGCGACATGGGGTCTGTCATATAATACACTAAAGATCATATATGGAGCTACTTATTTGGGTTCTATTTGCTATGGTGCTCCTGTATGGGTAGATAGGGCGACTGTAGGTGCTGTCCGTCGCAAACTGTTACAAGGCCAACGACCTGCATTGATTTTCTTGTGCAAGGCATATAGGACGGTTAGCACTGAGGCTTTACCGGTGTTGGCAGGTGTTCTTCCGGTCGATCTCGAGGTGCAAAGACGTGCAGCCATGTACTATTCCACACTACAAAACATGGAATGCGATTTTTTGGGCATACGAGACCGCGGTAAAATCATAAGATTGTTTCAACAAAAAACCAATGTCTATAACGACCTCTTGGATGAATGGCAGAAACGATGGGACGAATCATCTCAGGGGCGCCACCTTTACCAGTTCTTTCCATCTGTTCGCGAAAGGTTGTCAAGGACATGGCTCGAGGTAGATCACTGTGTCGCTCAATTTCTTACAGGCCACGGTAACTTTAAGAGTAAACTATACTCATTTAAATTAGTCGATTCACCATTGTGTCAATGCTCAACACCTGATTCTAGCTGTGAACAGTCGGCTCATCATATCCTCTGGGAATGTAGTCTTTGGTACAATGAACGTAACATGATGCTAAATAGCTTACAAATGACGTCTGGGGTAGTATATTATGGGGATCTTGTGTCAACTGCGGTGAATTTCCGGGCGTTTAAGCGATTCTGCCATACATACTATAGAAATCAAATATAGCTCACTTAGGACCCATAATATTTTTATCCGTGGTGCTTCCCGGTTTGAAAAAGGCGTCTGCCTATTTTGACTCCATTTTGTCTCCCGCTTTGCTAAGGAGGGAAGTGGACTTATTATATTTCCAACTCCTCCAGTTTTCTTCTGATTAATTTCGTTGCGGGTTCCAAGACAGTTAAATTTTTCCTGGGACTTCCCGAGTGTCATAACTCGGTGTTTTCGTGGGTCACCGCTGTTGATCCTGGTGTACAGGAGTTACAGTGGTGGGCGTGTGGGCGGGATTAGAAATTATAGGTTTTATAGTTTCGGAAAAAAGTGGCTATGACATACGGACGGACAGACAGACAGACATGACGAATCTATAAGGGTTCCGTTTTTTGCCTTTCGCACGGAACCCTAAAAATGAATTGCTGTTCGTTTGTCTCGCTAAAACTCGAGAACCGCCAGGCCGATTTAGCTGATTTAGGTTTTGAAATGTTTGCCGTGGTTCAGGGAGGGTTTAAACGGTGAGAAAATATGGAAAAATTGCGGGGAAGATAATAAAAACAACAATTTCCTTTTGCCCTTAAAAACTGTTCTACCAACTTTCCTGTTAAACTTTTGACTGTCAAATTGAAGCACTTATTAAATTAAGGGTTTTAAATAGGCATCATATATTATTACACGAATGAAATTAAGGGTTTTAAATAGACACCACATATTATTTATATATTATTATCGCGTATTTTAATATTATTATTTTGATGGTTGTTATTGTTGGTTCATTCAGAAATTGTCATTGTATTGACATATTTTGTTAGTTGTCACTATTAATAATCTAAGGTTGTCACTGTTTAGAATGCAAATAAAAATGGTAAAGATATTAGATAATATTTTTAAAATTCAGTATTAACATATCTATTTATATAAAAATGTATCGCCGAAATGTATGTACGCGCATAACTTCCGATCGGCTGCACCAAATTAAATGATTCTTTTTTTATGTGTAGGACCTTATTGTTAGGACAAGGTTTGTGTTATAAGAAAAATTAAAAGATAGCGGGCAAAGTCTTTTTTTTTGTCCGCGACGTCTGTCTGTATCTTGGCCGCGCATCACGCTGAAACTACTGAATGGATTAAAATGAAACTTGGCACGATTTGAGTTCATACTACGAGGTAGGACATAGATTATTTTTTAATTTTTTTTAATTTAATTTTTTCTTAATAACGGGAAAAGTCTTTTTCTTTGTCCGCGACTGTACACTGCCTGTAGGAAGCTGAGACCAGCTGAGACAGATATGTAAATATGGCGGTACGAAGTTTATTTTTATTCTACCCTTCCTGAATATTTTCGCTCCATTTCTATTCTTCTCTTCCTGAACATTTTCACCGTATTCCTATTATTCCCTTCCTGAACATTTTCGCCCTAATTCTATTCTACCCTTTCCTGAATATTTTCGCTTTATTTCTATTCTTTCCTTCCTGAACATTTTCGCCCTATTCTTATTCTTCCTTTCCTGAAAATTTTCGCCCTATTTCTATTCTTCCCTTCCTATTCAAAGTGCTGCAGCTTTCAGAATTTACTTATAGACAAGTCTGTTCTGATTTCTGAGGACTTTTTATTTTTTATTCTGTAATTTCTGAGATCTTTTTATTTTGTCTAAATCTACCTAACCATAAAACTAGATAAGAAAATTTTAAAGTTATGTGGATTAGGATTTTTAACTCTTACCACAGTAAAAAACAAAAAAGGGAACGCCTCAAGACGATCGACGAGAGATGAGACCGCCTATGCTCAATTAAAGTGTAAAATAAAAATATAGTTTTGTGACTAATAAGAAACATTGTTTTTTATTACTTAAAAATATTTTTAAAAAAGCGGCCAAGTGCGAGTCGGACTCGCCCATGAAGGGTTCCGCAGCAGCAAGTAACATATATATTTTTTATATTTGTGTTGATTGAATGAAAGGTAAATTGCAGTTTACGATTTATGACGTATTAAAAAAAAGTACTTACTAGATTTCGTTCAAACCAATTTTCGGTGGAAGTTTGCATGGTAATGTATATCATATATTTTTTTTAGATTTATCATGCTCTTATTGTAGAAGTTACAGGGGGGGGGGACACACATTTTACTACTTTGGAAGTGTCTCTCGCGCAATCTATTCAGTTTAGAAAAAAATTATTTTAGAAACCTCAATATCATTTCTGAAGACCTAGATATCCACAGATAGCCCACACGCATGGGTTTGATGAAAAAAATTTTTGAGTTTCAGTTCTATGTATGGGGACCCCCAAAATTTATTGTTTTTTCTTATTTTTCTGTGAAAATCTTAATGCGGTTCACAGAATACATCTACTTACCAAGTTTCAACATTATAGGTCTTATAGTATCGGAAAAAAGTGGCTGTGACATACGGATGGACAGACAGACAGACAGACATGACGAATCTATAAGGGTTCCGTTTTTTGCCTTTGGCACGGAACCCTAATTATGGTGTACCTCCAAAATTTTTAATCTTCCTAGATGTACCTTGAACCCAAAAAGTTTGCGGAACACTGAATGTACTATGGTGATGTGTGTTACTTCGACCTGAATGCAGACCTCCTTAACAAGCTTGACCGTCTTCTTAATAACTGCATTCGATTTATTTTCAATATTCGAAAGTATGACCGTGTGTCTGCTTTGCGTTCCCAGTTAAAATGGTTACCTATTCGCCTACAGTGCAATCATCGAGCACTTACCTTCCTATTTTCATTTCTCAACTCGCCATCCTTACCTACCTACCTTGCTCCGTATTTCCGATACCTGTGCTCTAATCACGATAGAAATCCTAGCTCAGTTAATAATCTGCTTCTCTCATGTCCGTCTCATTACTCCGACTTCGTGAACTGTTCCTTCTTTGTTCGAGCAGTAATACTCTGGAATCCGCTCCCGCTCGAAATCAGGATGTCCACTAACCGATATACATTCAAAAATAAAGTACATGAGCTCTTTCTCTATGAACTGGCAGAATTTTCTAATCTATAGCTTACCGTCCTTTTTAAACGACTTTCAAAAGGAGGAGGTTCTCAATTTAATCGATTTTTTTTCTTAATGTATGAATGTACACGGATTACTCCTCCGTCAATTTGTGGACCGATTTTGAAAATTATTTTTGTATTCGAAAGGGTATGCTCCTCATGTGGTCCCATGACCACCATATCTCCTGATATGGCGTGACCTTGAGCGGGATAGCTGCTCTTCGCGTAGAACAAAACAACCGAAGCGTCGGTGACGTCGTTGACGTTCGTCTCGAAATATAGCGAGTGTGGTACCTACTATTACATTTGGCTTGGCACCGACTTCAAACCTATGAATAGGTAGCATATACAAGTTATTTGATACTTTTTAGTTTTTAAGTCGGTTTTTTTAAACGAAGTTTTTTTTCATTATTTAGTGTATAAATGTTGTATTTATGTATACGTAATCTGTATATGTATATCTACTTATATATGTATGTTTGTATGTATAACGTTGCATATGATGTGATTATTGTAAATTTGAACGGACTTCTTATGTATATAAGATTTCACACACCTGCCTTATAAGATTTCTCCACCACCCGAAGGTCGACTGGAAGAGAATGCTCTGGGCATTAAGTCCGCCGATGTACATTCTTAGTGCATACATTTTATAAATAATATATAAATAATCTACATTGTATTTATATGTTATATATATATATAAGTGTGTGTGACCAGTTCCTAAAATTATCATCTCAATGTAACTAACACAACATCCACATCTGGTAGTTCTTAAACAGTTTCTAAAAGATACTTTACAATAGGTACGCTATATGATTACTTTTTTATCGTATAATAAAAATGTAAAAGATCAATTTTAAGTTTAAAATACTTGAATTAGGAGTTATAATTTTTAATATAAACAAACATATAACTTAATAGTTATGATAATTTACCAGAAACAAAACACAAAATGTGTGTGAGTGTGTGTGTTTGTTACTCTTTCACGCTAAAACTTCTAAACGGATTTGGATGAAACTTTACAGTAATATAGCTTATACAGGTTACTATTTGCCGCGAAAATCGACATTCACGCGGGCGGAGCCGCGGGCAACAGCTAGTATAATATATACACATTCCTGATACTGTTAAATTTGTTCCAAATTCCGTTATATTGTCTTTTCGTGTTAAATTGTTTCCTTACCTTTACTTTGAGTCACTCAAAGTTCAAATACCAAAAATAAAACTTGACGCTGGCAAATGCACAGAAGTGCGAGCCAAGTTCCCTGCCACATGGGAAGGGGAAAAAAAAAAAAAAAAAAAAATGTACCTACACCTAGTATACCTATACATAGTATAAGTACCTATAACTAAGCTGATTGATTTCATTATTCCGAATGATGAATATTATATTAATCATATTTTCAATTGTACAATTGAGACTATTTCATTTAAAAATCTTTTAAAAGACCCTTTTTATTTATAAAAGAAGTTCCATGGAAACGTTCATTTTATACTGGATATTTTTATCGTAAACTAGCGACCCGCCCCGGCTTCGCACGGGTGGATTTCAGATGCCCCCGCCGACGACACGATTCGTGCATTTTAAATCTGTAATATCTTCGAATACGTTCATTTAAATTAGATACTGCAAAGGGCCATTTTGATCTAAATTAAACGCACTATGTATTTAATTTACTTAATTGTATAAGGATTCATTCTGTATTGCTTAAAATCACTTCGTAAATAAGCCATTATTTCTCGTAAAAAGAAAGGAATAAAAAATGGTTGTTGTGGGTTGGTGTCGCGGACTTTTTTGTAGTACTTTTTAAGGTGTACAATACTGTAGTACATTATTTTGATCTATCTCGTAGGGTGCAACCAGCGTTTGCAATGTAAGCGCAATAAAATGTGTTTATTTGCTACATCATTTATACACATTAGAAACCTCGAAAATTAACAATGTTCCCATCTATATTATGCATTTATTATACATAAAAACCTTCCTCTTGAATCACTCTATCTATTAAAGAAACCCGCATCAAAATCCGTTGCGTAGTTTTAAAGATTTAGGCAAATAAAGGGATATAGGGACATAGGGACAGAGAAAGCGACTTTGTTATATTTATAAACTATGTAGTGATGACGCCAAAATAACCTTAGACAGCAAAAATAATTCTAATGTAACAAATTATTACTTTATACCTATTTACGTTTTTTTATATATATTTAAATGTCTAAAAACCATTATATTATTATTTTTTATTTATTAGCACATTTCTGTTTAAAGATATTTTTTTTAAACCTGTAAAATTGGGTTTTTGTCGGTTGCGCTAAAACGGCTGGAATCGATATGAGGTGCCAAGCTAAATATTTACAAATACTATAGTATCTGTTGTAGGTATTAGGTATATCTATATTAAACTACCTTTAAACTTAAAATAATTTCAAGCCATTCCTAATTCGAACAAAAAACTCTCTCTGTTGCTAGTTAAAGCTCAAGAATATACAACACAACTTTTTTTTTTTTTTTTTTATATAATAATATAGCATTTATTTCTCTCATCACAAAGGTGGACACGTAAGTACAAAACAGTTAAATCAGAGTACAATATTCCTTTGTAAGAGACTGGTATCTGTGGTAGGAAAACCTGTGTTACAGATCACCAGGCTCACACCTCCGGGACCAAAACAAAGGTATATTTCTTGTAGCACGTATTAGTTTACAATAAAATAATAAAAGTAGATAAGAGAAAAGTCATAAAATCCAAAAACAAAGAGTGAGCGAGTACATTTTGCATTTATGTGTAGGTACCTGTGTATGTGTGAGTGTGTGTGTGTGTGTGTGTGTGTGTGCGTGTGTATGAGTGATTATGTATGGGTGTGTGTGGGTGCGTTGGCATGAGTGATTATGTGTGTATGTGTGTGTGTGCGTGTTTGTTTGTGAGTGCGCGTGCAGTAGTTATTAGTACAGTTAAAATTAAATGTTGTGTGCATAGGCCATATTAATTTATTGGTACAAGTAAATTTTCTGTATCATCGTAGGTTAGGTTTCGCAGCCATGAAGTTAATACCGACTTTAATTTAAATCTATTATAGCAGAATACACAAAGGATAGCGTTAATTTTATTATATAAGTATGGGCCCAGAAAACAAAAGAACCGATGAGATAAACTATGCTAGTTTGAAAGATTTTATGCTTTCGACGTTTTGTTGCATTAAATAGAGGATCATAGTTAGTAAGTGAGTGAGATTTAAGGATTACACGAAAAACGAAAAGTTGCCGTACTGTAAGGACTTCAAATTTCTGGTACAGGTCTTTTGTAGGATGCAAGAAAGGTAGGCAAAGCGCTACCTTCAAGACTGCTCGTTGAGCACGTTCCAATCTAATCAGAGTAGTCTTAGCAGCTCCACCCCAGGATGTGATGCAGTACATCAGTATTGATTGGCATAAAGCGAGATACGTTATTCTCAGAACCTCATTATCACATACATGTCTTAAATTTTTGAAAATGTATATTAATTTCCTAGTTCTAGTAGTTATTACATCTATGTGAGCTTCAAAGTTTAGGTTTTTGTCAATTGTGATTCCTAGGTATTTGATTGTATCTACCAGTTGCAACTTTACAGGTACATGGAACAGGGGTTACATATTGATTGTGACATAGATGTGCAATGATGGGCTGAGGTGCCTCAAAATTTAGTTTTTTATTTTTTAGTTGGAATGCTATGTATTTGGTCTTATCGACATTTAATGATAAAAGATTGCAATTAAGCCAATAAGTGACACGATTCATGCCCTCTTGAGCATTCCGATACACCTCCTCCCAAGAATCGCCTTGAAAAGTTAGCACGGTGTCATCTGCAAAAGTTATTATTTTTCCGGGTATTTTTAATTGGCAAAGGTCATTGATAAATATTAAAAACAGGGTTGGCCCAAGGATACCACCTTGGGGCACGCCTATATCTATGGGGAGATCATGACCACGCACACCATCAATCTGTACACACTGGGAGCGATCTGTGAGGTAACTAGCGAAAAACTGCAGCTGCGTGCCACGAATACCCTTACCTTCCAATTTATTGAGCAGTAATGGAGCAGAGACCGTGTCAAAGGCCTTTGCCAAATCTAAGAAAATAGCCAATACCCTTTTCTTTTCGTCCATATTAGTAACTATATGATTTGTAAGCTCATGCACAGCGTCATCGGTAGACCTGTTTCTACGAAAACCGAACTGCCGATTCGTAAGCAAATTTTTTGCTTCCAAATAGTTAACGACTCTTTTGTTGGCAATTTTTTCAACGATCTTTGAGAAACCGGGAAGGATGGATATAGGTCTATAATTGTTTACGCAGTCTCTGTCTCCACTTTTATGAACAGGATGAACAAGAGCTCGCTTGAATGCCTTTGGTAAGATGCCAGAAGAGAATGCCAAATTACATATATAGACTAGCGGTTCCACTAAAATACTTTTGTACCTTTTAATAAAACTATTGGAAATACCGTCCAGGCCAATAGCACAATCATTTTTAAGTTGAGAAATAGTTAACTCCATTTCATAAGCATCTGTGGGATGAAACACAAATGACTGTAATTGATTCAACGGATAATAGGGCTGATAAACATTTGGAGAATTCGTTACCTGCATTTTTCCTCCAACGATCTTTCCAATACTTGTGAAATATCTATTTACAGAATCAGCCGATTCAATAGGGTTATTGTTTGTTATCAATTCCAGTGCTGGACTTTTAGTCTGATTTGTGTATGTGATATTTTTAATAACTTTCCAAAGTTGTTTAGTATTGTTTTTAGCGTTATTAATTTCTGATTTCTCATATTCTCTTTTAGCGTTTTTGATTAACGAGTTAGTATAGTTGCGATAACGAGTATAGGTTAATTTTAGGATTTTGTTTGTCGGATCTTTTTTCGTCTTTTGATATAATTTGTCCCTATTTCTTATACACCTCAATATCCCCTTCGTTATCCAAGGTTTTAGGATGAACTTTCGTTTAGGAGTACGCGTGATTTTAGTGCAAATTTCTAGCTTCTTATTTAAAGTAGAAACAAGAAAGTGAACAGTTTCGTCAACATTGTTCATTGATAGTATTGGACTCAGATCTATTCTATTGAGGGCCTTGTCAAGGGAGTCGAAATCAACTTTTTTTACATCCCTTATCGGTCCAAACTTATTGGATAGCACTTTTAGACTGAGTATAACGCTGTAGTGGTCAGTAATAGTCGTATGTGCAACAAAACACTTTGCAGAAAATTTGGTTTTGAGAACGACGTGATCAAGACATGTATGAGTATGGGTTGGAATAGTATGGGCAGGTAACATACCATGGGCGGCCAAAAGATTCAAGTAAGATTCCGCTCTGCTGTCCTTCGATGTGATTGCAATATCAAGATTAATATCCCTAGTTAAAATAATATTTTTAAATGATGCTAGACTTGTTAGGATATTATTTAATGATTCCAAAAATTGATTACGTTTTTTTCACCGGGGCGACGATATATAGCAAGAATAACAGTGGTGTTGTCAACTTTTATCATAAGACAATTGGCATCCACCAGATTTGGTTCTGATATATTGTAGCTACTTGTAGACTTCGAGTATACCACTACAGCCTCGTTTTGTGTCTTATTGTTTGTTGTAGAAGCATGGTTATATCCATCTAGCTGTGGTATACGATCGTTTTTGTGAAGCCAACATTCCGTGAGTATAATCAAATCCCAGTGAATATTAGAGCTATTTAATAATGTTTCCAAGTGAGGCACATTGCAATTGATGCTTCTAATATTTTGTATTATTATATTTATAGATGAATTAGCTGGAAAGAGCATATTGGCACAGATGTCCTCAAGATCACATGTACAACTGTCAGCAGTTGTTAATCTATCTAAGTCGTTGTTTATCTGCGTGTTATTTAAATCGAACATAATGGTTGGTTGTGGCATATATAGACTCTCATAAGTAACTGCAAAAGAGATGAAGCATGTTTCTTACTTCGGCGCAACAATGTGACACAAAAGGACCAAATGTGGTCGAAATTCGATGGCTTTATATTACCGTAATATTTTGCATTCATAAATACATAATACATGTAAAATGCAAGATATGGCGTAAACCTATTCGCTATACTGAAATTTATGTAGTGTAGAGAATGCAGTTGGATTGGTGTGTTTGTTACCTTAAACGTGTTAATATTAGTGTGCTGAGAGTAACAGAGTGTATGTGTTGTGTGTTGTGGTGTCTTTTGATTATGTATTAAGGTACAAATTGTTTGTGCGTTTATTTTTGTATGCATATACCTTAGATAACAAAACAAGTTAATAAAAAAGAAATGAACATTAAAAACTAAAAAAGCGGAAAATATATCTACGAGACAGGTTATCCATAGGCCAAGTTTAGTGATATGGGTTATGGTGCGATTTTGTTTATAGGACCATATAGCTAGTCACTTCACTCGTTGCACCAAAACATCAAAGTCGGACTCCCGATCTATTCTCATCGTGGGCGCACCTTCCTTCTGTCTAATGTAGATTTTACCATGAGACGTCCAATAATAAGCATAGTTGTTGTGCTTAGTAAACTCTCGTGCTTGATGGTACAGCTTCTTAGCTTTAGTGGTGAGACTTTCCGAGATATAAATGGGTGTATTTCCCGCCATTTGTAAATGCCCGCTGTTCAGTCGATTTGTCTTATTGTCCTTATTATATTTTTTAACATTTGTTAGCAGTTTATCCTTTGTTATTATGGACATAAACTCGGCCGTTATCGGTCCTCCTGTTTGAGGATGTCTATTGTTGTTCAAACGAACCACATCTTTCAGCTCGTGTGTGTGTATTTCAGACTTCACAGCGACACCTATGATTTTTACAATGTTTATTAGGTCTTCCCTAGTCTCACCAGTTATTTTAGGCACATTGCGAATTTCCAAGCTCGACGACTTCGTATGACGTTCCAGGTGCTCGACTTTTCCTCCAATGATCTTATGTAACCCAGATTATTCTTCCTTTCACGCTCTAAACAAGTCAACTTATCCATCAAGTCATCATATTTATTAGATAAGTATTCGACCGTATTCTTCAGTTCAACATTTTGAACTTTTATTTGGTCTAGATTAATTTGCATGACACTAAATTTTTCACTCTGTTCTTTCCGCAAGTTTGTAATTGAAGACATAATGTCCTCGCGAAGAGATTTAAACTCGGAGGATTGTTCGCAGTCATGTTTGCGCTTTTGACGTAAAGTAATTCTATCCTTAGATAGTTCCGATTTAGGTGAGGATAAATCGGGTTCAGAGCTGTGATGGGCTATAGTTTCATTGTTACTTTTCGGTGGTGAACGTTTCATCGCAACAGACACTATAAAAAATAACTTCTCCTGACTTGTAATATGTTGCGCGTTGCTCTAATTAAGTCTTCAGGCGTCTAAGTAAATAGTGTTATCGGTGGGCGAGGTCAGGTATCAATGACTCACGTGCGTTCGACAGGGAGAGGGCGCTTTCACTTCTCGTCTCGCTCGCCGCAGGACTCGACCGACTCGATCTCTTGCAACACTATACGCGCCTAGTACTTCACGATGATTAAGTTAAGTTATTTATTAATTAAAATTATAAATTAAAATTGAACTTGTGTGACAATACACGTCTGCACGCGTTAGCGGTCCGGGGAAAAAAAAAGATATCAAAGAGATTGTTTTATACTATCACTACATAGTATAAAACAAAGTCGCTTTTTCTGTCCCTATGTCCCTATATCCCTATGTGTGCTTAATTCTGTAAAACTACGCAACGGATTTTGATGCGGGTTTCTTTAATAGATAGGGTAATTCAAGAGGAAGGTTTTTATGTATAATAAATGCATAATATAGTATGGAAACACTGTTAATTTTCGAGGTTTCTAATGTGATGTAGCAAATAATAACATTTTTTTGCGCTTACATTGCA
Source organism: Diaphora mendica (assembly GCA_949125395.1). Lineage (NCBI taxonomy): Eukaryota > Metazoa > Arthropoda > Insecta > Lepidoptera > Erebidae > Diaphora > Diaphora mendica. The sequence continues at coordinate 29,178,133 of OX421311.1, forward strand.
AACGCTGGTTGCACCCTACGAGATAGATCAAAATAATGAACTACAGTATTGTACACCTTAAAAAGTACTACAATATTCCTTTCTTTTTACGAGAAATAATGGCTTCTTTACGAAGTGATTTTAAGCAATATAAAATTAATCCTTATACAATTAAGTAAATACATTGTGCATTTAATATAGATCAAAATTGCCCCTTACAGTATCTAATTTAAATGAATATATTCGAAGATATTACAGATTTAAAATGCACGAATCGTGTCGTCGGCGGGGGCATCTGAAATCCACCCGTGCGAAGCCGGGGCGGGTCGCTAGTCTAGGTATAAAAGTCAATTTGTAGTCCTTGCATCCCCCCTCGATGAGTACCCATTTTTAACAACAAAAAGGAGGAGGTTCTCAATTTCATCGGTTTTTTTTTGTTTTTTTTTTCAAATGTTGTGGTAATAACAGTCATAGAATTATTTCAAATACCTACATATATTATATCTTGATCTTGATGACATTATGTGTACTTTCTGCTGTTATTTCAATTAATTTAAATAAAACATGTAACTGTAAAACTGTTATAACCAATTTGTTTTTTATTTAAGTCAAACAGTTATCTATATCTTTTCTGCCTCTTCTAATGTATCAGGTAAATTAACATTTTTCGTTTCAGGCAATGGTACTATCATCAAAATTTGACATATCGAAATAACGGTCAAAATAAGAAGAGGGAATCCTGATAAGAAGCCTTCCAATAAAAGCATCAAAGGAGCAATCATAGAACCTAAACGAGCGAAAGTTGATACTCCGACCAATCCGCTGTTTCGCCCTAAGGTTGGGAAGATCTCTCCTGAATATAAATATAACACTGGAACAGTACCCTGAAAATAAAAATAAATTTAAAAATATGTTTTAGGGTGTACCTATACAAAAATTATATGGACTTACCGCCATTCCTCCAAAGCCAATTCCGGCAAACAATAGTCTCTCCCAGTTGGCTCTTAACTTGCTTTCAGGTTGTAATAATAGTAAAATGAAGCAAATACCAGTGATTCCTTGGTATAACCCCAAAGCAGTTTTCCGCCCAACTTTAGTAACTACATAAACACAAGTTAATCCTCCTAAGGAAGATATGATCCCAGTAACAGCCACAGCTATAAAAATATCTCCTCCTATTGAACCCAAATATTGCGCGAATGTGTAAAAGGCCAATCCCGTACAAAACCTGGAATAATTCAAATTCGTAAATGAAATTATGAACTGAAAACATAATAAATATAATTTTATCATATGAAATGGTGTGGGTCTCCATGTCTCCATGCTGCATTGTTGCATAGTCTGCATTCGCAATGAGTATGGTAACGACCACTTGGATTCTGATTATGCTTTCCATCAGGCAGAATAGAGTAACATTGGCAGGTCCATACATTAAAAAAGCACCTACTTGTTATGTATTAAGTAATTAATTTACTTAGGTATTGATGAAAATTTAAATGATGATTGTACCATTTGTTTGTACTCTAATAGAAAATAAATTTATTTTTTAAACATTTGAAACGTTTCTTATTAGTGTCATTGAGTGCGCGGATAGTGCAGCGGTTTAAGCGGTCATCTCGCTGCTTCCTACTTCACTACGTGCTATAAGTTCGATCCCAACCAACAGTACCTATATATATTGTTTTGTCTTCGTTTCATGAATTTTTTTAAAGTAGTTTTTTTGTCTTTTTTATCATAAGTCGTCGTTTCTACAATATTTCTTTCATCAATATAGGTAGTAAATAGGGTAGGTATATTTATGGAATAAATAGTAGGTACCCAAAAGCCATTTACCAGTTCATTGATAATAAAATTGTTTTCGTTCTCATGTTTTTAGACTTGAGGAAGGCTGAAAATGTTGGACTGGTTTTATTGGCAACTTTATTACCTTGTTCACTTAATAATCCACAAATTTCCTTGCCTCTTATCTCTCTATTGTTCATTTTAGCAGCTTGTATAAGAATTTCTGTGAAGAAATAATGGTAAAGAGAGAGCTCTAATCAATCTTATCTTTAAATACTGTTTTGATCTGATTAACACTTAATGGAAATGGACACAGGCGCACGAGACTGTTCGTCTGTACGAATGAGTAAGTGAGTGCATAAGTGACCGAGTGAGCTGATTGACTATACGCATACAATACACTTATACACTAACGAAAGATTTGGTTAACGCCAGTTTTCTGTGAGGCCGTAGTATAGTCGAATAGCTAGCTAGTCGAACCAGCGCATTTGTGCCGAAGGATAGCTCTACTACTGCATACTTTAATAAACTTTTTAAATAAAACGTAAAATCGGTATCGGCATATTGTCAACGCTCTTAGGTGGCTAATTGTGAGCGAATTCCCAGAATAGAAAATCTTATAGCTGTGTATGTAGCTCACAAAATGTTACCTAATGCTTTATCCATTTGGCCTGATGCTATCAACCACCTCGGAGATTCCGGTATCCAAAACCAAAACAGTATAAATGATGAAGTAACACATCCTAAAGCAAGTTCTAGCTTCCTCCAATCTCTAAGCCAATTCGCCAGTCCTGCCATAACTGCATTTCCAAGACCAAAAGGAAGTTGATGTAGAACTGGAATAATAGTTCTCCATTTTCCACTCACCACCTACAAGATAGGCTCAAGATTATTAATTCTTAGGAGACTGCCGAGCGTAACTTTGTATAATTTTAGCAACAACTTCCTAAGCGAAAAATGCTTTAATTTGATTATACAAAGGATTAACACTTCTTGTAATTGTTGATATTAGGTACATGGCTTGTGACTTTTGAACCGTGCTACATGTTAAATATTTCATTAGGCTTTAAAAATTGATAACTTTACCTCCATACACAGTACAAAAGCTATAAGACTGATACCACCGTTAGCCATTGCGAGAATAAACCAATTAATAAGGAAAACCCAAAACCAGGGTATAACACTAGCTAATAAGCCGCCTACGCCTTCAATAACAATTGCAACGAGGAGAGGTGTCCGTCTTCCATATTTATCAGCCACAACACCGAAAAATATTCCACCAACGAGTATTCCCCACATCATAATAACTTGACATGCCTGAAAGAACAATACATTTTTTTTAGTCTATTCCTAGTAGCAGCATTAAGATTAAACTACCGAAATAAATTATAATTATTTTAGTATCTTTTTTCCAAGTGGTCAATAATCGAGTATTAAAATGGAATAAGTCAAGTGTGTATGACAAGTGACTGCACAGATGGCGCGGATTGTTGTGGGTTCGATCGCCACATGACATGGGATAACACATTGTATGATTAAATAATCATAATTCTCAATTGTGAAAAAAAACAACTTCAAGAACTGGGCCAAATTGAAATGGGACCACAAGGGAAGCTTTCAAATAAAAAAAATCGGTTCACCCAGTCGAAAGTTCTGAGGTAACAAACAAAAAAAAACACAGTCGAATTAAAAATCCCCTCCTTTTTTGAAGTTGGTAAAAAAACTGTGATTGTTCTTTGTGTCCATATCATGTAGGTATATTTGTCAGTAGGTATTATGTAGGCAGGAGATCAGAAGTCCGGGAATAATCATTTTGCTAATTTTCATAGTCACGTATCGTATTTATTATTAAAACATAAACGTTGTGCTATTTTATTCGATACACCAAAAGCTAAAAAGTGCCATATGAAATGAGTATAAACAAATGATACATACGTGAACAAGCCAGCGGCGATCGCACACTAAATTCCATTCAGAAACAATTGTACGAGGAAACATACTCGTATCATAAATAAATTCTTTGCATGGTACCAGCGGTATCAACGTCTTATCGAGATTAGGATCAAATAATAGTAAGTCCGTGTCAAATATTAAGCACGGATATTCTTCCATTTTCTAAAAAAGTAGTTCATATTTGAGTGTTAATACTGTTAATTCAAGACTGAAATTTCTTCACTGTGTCGGGAGAGTTCTGAGTGTATACCTACATTTTAAATAGTTAATATTCATTTCATTTTTCATTTACATGACTCTGAGGCATGGCCGTTTCAGAGCAACACAGCAGGAGCACGGAGAAGAATATGTTGCGGTGGATTTGCGGTTCGATCATGTGAGGAACTCACATGATCCACCCGCAGGCCGCATTTGCCTATGCTGAGGGCTTATGCCCAACGGCCACCACTAAAACTGCCCCTACTGGTGGTCCACAGTGGTGCCCGTTGGAATAGATTTTGCATTCGTTCCCAATGGCCTCCATTTGTGGAGGTTGGGAAAACAATAAAAAATTGTCCTAACGACCACCAGTAGGGACAGTTTTAGTGGTGGCCATTGGGCATAAGCCAAAAAAAGTCGTAAGAGTCTCTCCCTTTATCCACTACAGGAGAAAAGACTCTTGCGCCTTTTTTTGTCGCTGTCACGTTTTATGGCAATCGTCGAGCTATTTGGTGAACAAGTTTCTAGCCATGCCGCATTCGCCGGTAGGAAGAGAAAACCCAAGAGCTCGCTTAAAATCGTTATGGATTTCATTCGTGCCAATGCATGGACTCACTAAATTAGTGAAGGAAAAGGAGTCGGGAAACGCACCCCGGGCGTCGACCGATGCCAGCGGGATTAATGCAAATTTTAACTTCGAACTTCTTGTTAAGACACCAAAGAGGTTTATTTATAAGAGACAATACACATTTTTGGCATGGCTTATGGATTTAGTTATATCAATACCTACTAGCATTTGCCCGCAGCTCCACTCGTGTGTATGTCGGTTATCGCGGTAAAGAGTAGCTTATGTCCTTCCTCAGGCATCAAAGTATCTCTCTTTCAAATTTCATTGAAATCGGTGCAGTGGTTTTATCCGTGAAAGCGTAACAAATAGAGAGCCAGACTTACTTTCGAATTTAGAATATTAAAGTTGTGGAAGTATGGACAAAAACATGTTGGGAAAATAACACTACAACTTACAGGAGCGCAAATTTTCCTCCACTCTGATTCTGAATATTTAAAGAAAGAAGTAGGTTTTTTACACCAAAAATCTTGGGGAGGAGCCATAAAAATTATATTTAATTGATACCAAGCAGTCGGCAATTTTAGGAGAGACATCATTAAACTGACACGTAACTGCCACTTTCCAAAATTCCCGACTGCCTTTGCAGTTGGATCCTGTTTATCTCTGGAAGAAACTTTGGGTTCGCTGTTTAGTGGTGATTTGGACTCATTGCTTGTCGCACTGATTTCACTGCTTGATATCCTAGACTCGCTGCTTGATGTTCTAATCTCGCTGGTCGAAGTCCAAATATAAGAACTGGACGACCTAAGGTAATTTGATGAGTCCATGTTTTTTTTTATTATATTAAACTGTAATTAAATACCGGTTTAAGTATTTAATTATCTAATATAATAAATAAAATTCAAAAAATATATTAAGTTGTTATTGTAAGCCTAAGCTACTATACCCTGTACAACTTAGCTTGATCTTTTTGGCAGATGTCAATTTTTCTGATCGGCATAACTTTGCAATGACGAACATATTATTTTCTTAATTTAATAATTTTAAAAATTGTGAAAATAATAAAAAATACATGAAACACAAAAGTCCCTAATGATTCAAGCGTTATCCGAAAATTGTAAGACTTTTTATTGCTTCAAAGTAAAATTTAAATAGGAACACTGAAAATAATAGACTCTTGTACAATGTTACATCGGTCGGACGTGGTCGGACGGATGGGACACGAATAACAGGCAGTAACTGTTACAAATATCGATTACAAAAAATCATTATTAAAGATCATTGTTAAGTTATTGTTACGAACGGGGGTCCTTTTGGCTAGTGGTTGGGGTCTCTTTAGCTGGTATAAGTCTTTTTAGAAGAATAAGGTAAAAATAATTGAATTCTAATTTGAATTACGCATTCCATCGTTCCAGCGACTGGTCATATAAGCCGAACGTCGGGAACACTCGGGGTCGGTCAGTAGTGTGGAATAAAGTCAAGAGGAAAGAAGAGGTTAACGGAAGAAGTTAAGAGGAAGCAAGACTACCTGCTCGTAACATTATTATTGTTGAATTTAAGTTTTTGTTTTGAACTTTTGGTAAACATGCCTAAAAGGGCTAAAAAAACTTTACTCAACAGTGAAACGCGTGAATAATCGCGTAAGCGAATCACAATCGCTTACACGATTATTTTGAGCATGAGTCAATGCCAATCACACTGTTAAAAAAACATGGAACGATGATACTGCTCAATCGTCTACAAAACTACCAGAAGACAACGGGGAGAGACTGATAATTTGCCACGCAGGTACTGCCCAAGGTTTAGTGCCAAACTGTTTACTGGCATTTAAATCCAAAAAACGAATGAGTATCACGAAGAGATGAACTTCGAAACTTTTTCGGAATGGTTTTATAAAATGATGGACAACCTGGATGGTCCTCATATAATAATAATGAATTATGCATCTTATCATTCTACGCAACTTGACAAGGCTCCGACTACGGTAAACAAAAACAAGGGCGTAAATGCCGACATGACAATGCTCAAGTGCGAACTGCTTGGCCTGGTGGCCACACACACAAACCGAGGGAGCCAGTATATTTACTGGACGAAGCAGCAAAGCAACGCGGTGACACAGTGATTAGATAGCCACCCTATCATTGTCAATATAATGCCATAGAGCTGATATGGGCACAAATCAAAGGTCAGTAAAAAAATCTTTTTTCTTGATAAATTCTTTAACATCTATTTCATTAATAGTATTATTTTAACAATCACTTATTTCATTCACAGGAAACGCAATATCCTCCCTTCACCGCAAATAAAATGCTCCGTTTGTTGAAAGAAGCTTGTCGTCAAGTGACCGCTGAAAACTGGGCGAATGTAGTACGACACGTCAAAGAAGCAATATTAACTGACTGGATGCGCGACGTCCACTTCGACAATTTTATTGAACACGAAATAATAATTGAAGTTCGAGATGATGAAACAAGCTCCGACGACTCTGGTGATGATGATCTTGGCTGTGCACCTCTTCCCTAATAAAAACTGTTTTAAAGATAAAACTATGTATTTTATTTTCAACCTTAATTTTTCATACAGGGTTATTTTTGGACCTCCCGCCAAATTTAAATATGGGGTTCGGACCATGAAACTAAACAACTTTTCCAAAGAAACATGGGTTGAAAAGTAAAAAAAAAATCAACCCTCCCATAGAAAACTGCTTGATCACGTTGTCGATTTCGTTATTACGTTATTTATTGGTCTACTAGATTTTTTCTGTTTCCCATCACTGGGCTAGTCTGTCAAAAAGATCAAGCTGTCTTGAACAGGGTATACGTTATGGGACGTATTCCACTTTTAGGTTATGTATTGTCTATGTTGTTAAATATTATATTTATCTATGATGTTGTATTTAGTTTTAATTAATAGTTTGTTGTAACTATGGAAGCCCCTTAAATATTTATTTTATTCTGTTTTACCCTTTGGGTACGGAACCCTAAAAACTAACTATAACTTCACTGAAGTTATTACTTTGATATTATCTCTAAAATTTTTATTTTGTTGACACGTACTACTACCTATCTACTGAGGAATTTATTATGCGCCTTCTTTCCTTAGAGTGTCATTCTCTTAGCTTCTTTCTCATACATGATTTGTCTATTACCTATTTCGATAATTTTTTTCGATGTTTTTGGTAGAAGGATCACTCTCTAGAAGTAGGGAGTTAATATAAATAATAACTACAGTAAAGTTATAGTTAGTTAGTTTTTAGGGTTCCGTGCCCAAAGGGTAAAACAGAATAAAATAAATATTTAAGGGGGCTTCCATAACTACAACAAACGTGATTTTTTTGCTCGTGTTGATAACGGCAACAGGTAAACATTTGAAATGTATAAATAATGGTAAGTACGGAACCCTTCCTGTGCGAATCCGACTCACACTTGACCGATTGTTTTAGTTACTCGCTGCTTATGTTCTAATCTCGTTGGTCGAGTATAAGAACAAGATGGCCTAAGGTAACTATTTGATGAGTTCATAGTTTTTTAAGCTATTGCATAGCTTTTATCGCGGGCTTTGAGGCCTTTGAGCGCGGCGACCGAATCAAGAAATTCCGTAAAGTAACGTAACATAAAAAAAAAACTTCGTTTAAAAAACCGACTTCAAAAACTGAAAAGTATAAAATAACTTAATTTGTATGTGCTACCTATTCATAGGTTTGAATTCGGCGCCAAGCCAAATGTAATAGTAGGTACCACACTCGCTATATTTCGAGACGAACGTCAACGACGTCACCGACGCTTCGGTTGTTTTGTCCTACGCGAAGAGCAGCTATCCCGCTCAAGGTCACGCGCGGCGAGTCCTACTATTACATTTTGGCTCGGCACCGACTTTAAACCTATGAATAGGTAGCACATACAAATTAATTTATTTTATACTTTTCAGTTTTTGAAGTCGGTTTTTTTAAACGAAGTTTTTTTTTTATTTTTCGCTTTTTAGTCTTTCTCCATTCTCTCATCATCATTTCACCTAAATAACTTGAAAGAATACGACTAAAGGTAACATACAACATACTGTACTGTATAGAATAATAAAAAAAATATTTCGGACATGATGTTTACAGAATATGAAAGCTTGCAGACAATTGCTTTAACTTTATTGCAGGCGCTCACGTAAATTTGAAGGTTTCCTTCAATTTCCTTGGGATCCCATCATCAGATCCTGATATGGTGGCCATGGGACCACATGGGGAGAATACCTTTTCGAATACAAAAATAATTTTCAAAGTCGGTCCACAATTGACGGAGTAATCAATGTACATACATAAAAAAAAAACCGGTGAAATTGAGAACCTCCTCCTTTTGGAAGTCGGTTAAAAAATAAAACCTGACACCCGAAGCTCACACGGATCGAGACGAGCTGCTCCGAACGACGAATCAACGGCGCGGCTGGGCGCGGCGGTCTGTAAGTATAATACATGTTCAAAGAAAAAAAATACTGCATAAATAAAAACCGGTCAGTGCCATCTGTTGAGCTGTTTCGCAACTATGAAGTACACTGACGCCCTCTATTATTTAAATACTTTTTGAACAATATTAAATGAGAAACTGGCTGGCAAAATCAAATAAAAAAATAAATATGTAAATAATTATAATTGCATAAGATTAAAAAAATGCTATGCAATAGCTTTACCGCGGCAATCCCCGAGTGCCACACGTCTTTTGTTTTCATGTACCTACGTTCGCGGATATCTTCGTCGTTTATGAACCGATTTTAATGACTCTTTTTTAATGGAAAAGAGATATCCCAATGGTGCATGGTACCATGATAAGAGCACTCAGATCTGATGATGGCATCCAAGAGAAATCGAGTCGAACCTTGAAGTCGGTTTTTATTTTGTTAAACTTTACTTGTGTATACTTTGTATTTGTCTTTTTTGCAACAATTTACCTTTTAGATTCCTATTTTTTTATTACAAAACCACAGATCTGTATGGATCTTAAAGCGCGAGCGTAGCCGGATGGTTCAATTCAAAGTTGTCAAAAATTTGATATCAATCATTCATGTCTGCTGCTGTCATTGTATCGTACGTAAATGAGATAGTTATGGAATGTAAAGTGATTTACTTGTAATTGGTTTTATTTATTTGTTATATTATTTACGGTGAATGTTCAAGTGTAAAAGTTGTAAACAATGCCTTTGGCCACTTCCACTTCAGATCCTTGGCGAATGCAGAATGGAGATAACACGGTAAGTAAATCGTTTTTGGAATTATTTCTTATATGCCAATTACTTTCGTTAGGTACAGTAATTTGTCCTATAAGATAATTTACTTTATGACATTGATCTCAAAATGTTGATGCAGTATCATGCCTTTAAAATAAATTTTCACCTTATTTGTAGAGATAAACATGACGAACGCCCACCACTGATTGAACACGAGAATGGCATTAACTTTAATTACTACATATAATTTTCGTATTTACGCCATGATGTATATTTAAATTTGTCAATTCTCTTTTTCCGACAAATGAGCTGGTGAGAGAGACGAGGAAAATAACTGAATTGTTATACTATTAAGGAAAATAAGACATGTATTAAATTCTTTAAATTTTAACCATTCACATTTAACATATTTATTGAACAATAGTAATATTGTGTTTTTGTTATTAAAAAAATTATGGTCTGTTCCTTGTATTTGTTATCAGAGTATTTGTATTTTTGGTGATTTATAAATCCAAGCACATTACACACATAAGTATTAAGATTACTAACTATAATAAACATTTATGTGATGCTTTAAACATCAAAAATTTGTTGTCTTGTGTCAAATAAACACTTTTAAACATAAGTTGCTTAGGTCTATTTTAGTGAGCAGGTTAGCTCTTAATTGGTCCAGACTAATAATTAACTGAGTCTATCAATCATTTCTTAGGTTTAGCTCGATGACTGCTTAGGGCACTTACTAAAATTATGCAAATTAAGCTAATACAATTTTGTTTTGTAGGGATCCTCGAACCAATCAACAAATAGTCTACCCATTGTGGTTGAAAACGCAGCAGAGTCCCGTCAAGCATCCACAGCTGAAAGCTTAGACACCGCTAGTGATGTCAGTGATGAAAGAGAGGTGGAAATCCAAGATGTTGTTAAAGAAGGGCACGATAGAGCAGATCCATCCCAGTTTGAATTGCTCAAAGTTCTTGGTGAAGGTTCCTTTGGGAAAGTATTTTTAGTAAGAAAAGTTGTTGGCGCTGATGCAGGCACTCTTTATGCTATGAAGGTAATTATATGAATATTTACAATATAAAAATATTGTGGAAGTTGAAACACTGTTATTTTCACTCTAATTCTTATTCACATTGTATATTATAAAATAAAATAGTTATTTATATAATAAATAAAATAGTACAGCTCAGTGAACAGGTTTCAGGTTAAAATGCAGACTGTGTCCATAAAAATATATCTTGTGTTCTAAGTGAGAGTTCTTCTGACATACTAACTCTTGCTAAAATAAAAAATGCTATGAAAATGCATTACTTGAGTATTTATATAATAATATAATTAAGACTTATCTTATATATAAAATTCTCGTGTCACAATGTTAGTTACCAAACTCCTCTGAAACGGCTGGACCGATTTTTATGAAATTTAGTGTGCATATCGGGTAGGTCTGAGAATCAACCAACATCAATTTTTTATACCCCATTTTTTTTTATGGCAAAACAATGTTTGCCTGATCAACTAGTAACTTATAAGAATCAATTTATGATAAAAAATATGATAATATGGGTTGAGAATAAGTTGTAAAGAGTATAAGTGTCAAAGAGAAGTGAGACAATATATCTAGATGAATATATAAGAGCCTAAAAGAATTTCTGGCGTTCCATAGATTAGTCGGGACAAACAACAAAAGTTTTAAAAATTGTTTTTTTGAAATGTGAATATATATGTCGGAGTGAGGGTATCCAAATAATAAAAGTGATACAAACATTTGCCACTATCGAACACTACGGAACACTCTATATAAAGCGGCGCGATCGGCAACAGGACACAGTTCTCTTCAGATCTCGCGACGACCATATCTATTATTTGATTTGCGATTTATTGTATCTCTGTGTTTTATATTGTGTGTATGAGGCGATATTTATCAGTGGGGGAATTACTAGCCTAGGTGGCGAATTGCACAGGGCATCGCGGAGGGGTGAGCGTTGCCCCAATCCCCTCATGGGGGGTTGCTGATGGTGTTTAAGTTAATTCGTATCCGTTTAGTAGTGATTAGTGTTTGGCTTTGGTCCAGATTGGCTGTATCTGTCATTCATGTTCTCGTTTATTCTTGTGTCTCCGACATATATAATTATATACTGTGTATACTTTCATGTGCATTTAGAGAAAAAACTTAATTTGAAATTAGAAACAGACACTTAATCTATACAAATGACTGCATGTTTGGCCTAGTGGTTTAACTGTCACCACGCCGTTTCCTACTTTGCCAAGTGTCGTGGGTTCAAATCCCACTTAGGACAACACTTTGTGTGATCCACAAATTGTTGTTCTGAGTCTGGGTGTTCTTTGTATCCGTTTCATGTATGTTTGTAAAGTCCCCCGCGACACAGGATTTATTCCTAGTGCAGGAGTTGTCTTTTTAAAACAAAACAAATAAATAAAATTTGAGTGTCTGTAATATAAAAAAAACCGCTTTTTACTAAATGCATATGTAGGTATGTATACACGGTACATATACCAAAATATTTTTGTCTCTGTCTGTTTGTTTCGACTAATCTCTGGAACGGCTGGAAAGATTTTGATGGGATTTTCACTACCAGATAGGTGATGATAATATAAAACGTTCGATTGCTCAACTCCCTGATTGCTCAGTATCCGGATGTTGATTTATTCTCTACTAAATTGAGTACATTTGTCACTTTTTGTATGCTTTTTTTTAAAATCATAAGTTTTAATAATGACGGGCCTGTTGCTCTAGTGGTTGGTGATCCTGACTGCTGAACGCCGCAGCTCGTTCGTTCGATTCCCACCCGTGACAAGCTTTCGTGTGATGAACATGATTGTTAGTTCTCCATCTGGGTGTAATTTACCTATAATACGTATATGTTTGAAATGTGTTTGTCAGTTGTCTGATTCCCTTGGTGCGGGCTTTGACTGGCTTGGAATCGGACAACTGTGAGAGTGAATTCCTAATGAAATCTTATTATTAATTACCATATTTGTAACACCAATGTTGTAACAAAAATGGCTCGATACACGTATTATAACTGTAAGTGTAGCAAGCAGTTGATATAAATAAATAAATAGAAACTTATTATGTCCTTTACGACAATTGTAATTTCCGGTATCGATATAAGTAGTAACTTAGGCTACTTTTTTTAGAGTAGCTTCGACCCGTGGCGTTACCTGCGGTTGATGATATACATATGCAACACTACGGGGCTCAGCTAGTTTTATATATTTGTATAGATTAATAAATGTTATACATATTCTATTTAAATACATTGCAGTATAAATGTTGAGGTGCCTACATACTATATAGTTAATTAATTTCTTTACTATTCTCTTTTAGGTACTTAAAAAAGCTACATTAAAAGTAAGAGACAGAGAGCGTACAAAAATGGAGAGAAATATTCTAGTGGAAATGGGCCATCCATTTATTGTTAAATTACATTATGCATTTCAAACGGCCGGTAAACTTTACTTAATATTGGACTTCCTACGTGGCGGGGACTTGTTTTCGCGTCTTAGTAAAGAAGTGAGTATTGTTAATATAATAAACCATTGTTTTTAAGGACTTACAAAAATGTGAATAATAAACAATTAACCTAAACAGATTAGTTTAGCTATAAACATTGAAATAGAAATGGCAGTCAGTTATATATATGTGTGAATTTTGAAAATAATCATCCAAACTATTATGATGATGTGCTCCTAACCGATTTCGGCCACGACGGCCAGTCTCAACGGAAACCAGTCAACTACGCAAGAGATATTATAGTGCACAAGTATGTGCACAAACACAGATGCACTCTCTGTTCCCTCACTTTCATAATCCGATGGGACGGCTATCCAACAGGAGTGGAGAGAGATCAGGCGCAAGACCGACGGCTTTACGTACTCTTATACTATATAGTTTCATTCAAACTATAAGATAACTATGAAGCCATTGTGATGTGAATTTCTTACAACTTCATTAGATACCCAAAACCCATTACTTACTGCCATGAAAATAAATTAGGAGGGTAGAAAAAGGCCTCATATTTAAACTTGAAAGCGGCAAATAAAAATACTTGTATCTTTTAAGTTAAATGTATTGTGGCGACTTCCACAAACAGCGCAACAAGAACACACATCTACGGTATATACACCAAACGACGGAGTAACGTACAATACGAAGAAACTTCCAATCCTGTATCGTGCAATAGAAGTTCTCGCGCCGATTAGCATATATACAACATCCCAACATCAACGTTGGGCCGTGGCCCGCTAGGCATGATCACCTCGCCTGGCCGGAGGATCCTCCCTTTGTGTTGGAGGGACATGACACCCGTCCCTCCACAGTATTAAATTAAAAAAAGTTAAAGAAAATATTATTTTGCTATTCATTGCCTCTCGGCGCGAATCTAAATAGCCAAACGTGTTAAAAAATGAAACTAATATTGTATTCAAAAGAGTTTATTGTGGTCTCTCTCGTTGTCTTCGAACCTTCAACTGACATGTTTCCATATACCCTATTCTGTTACCTTCAAAACCAGTCGATGGCAAATTATTTATTATAGTTAGTGCTCCACGGCATTAACTTATACCGACCGCGGAAGCCGCTACATGCGTGCATAATAGGACCGGTTTTTGTGGCGATCCTTGCGGGAGGCCTATGTCCAAGAGTGGACATCTTTCTGCTGAGATGATGGTGATGACAGCAGGTTTCCGTCAGGTTGGTTGAACATGACAATATTTCACTAACCTTCAATCTTTAAACAAAAGGCCTTTGGATGCTACTAACTCATGACTCTTATAAGTTATAGGTGTCCACAAGCGGCGGTTGACATTTACCTCCCGCCTGTTACTTACGCCATAAAAAAGAAGTTTGTCTTTGAAATTTCATATCTTCTGTTATTACTAGTAAGCACCCTAAAAGTATATTTTTTCATTTCTAGGTAATGTTTACTGAGGAGGATGTAAAATTTTATCTAGCTGAACTAGCATTAGCATTAGAACATGTACATAAGCTTGGGATTATATACAGGGATCTCAAACCAGAGAATATTTTATTAGATGCTGATGGCCACATTGCACTGACTGATTTTGGTTTATCAAAGCTACCTCCAACTAGTGATAAAGCTTACAGTTTTTGTGGTACTGTAGAATACATGGCACCAGAAGTAGTTAACAGAAAAGGACATACATTTGCAGCTGATTGGTGGTCTTTTGGAGTACTTATGGTAAGTTATTTGTAATGAGTCATTGTCATAAGTCAAAATCGAATAAGGATACAATATTTCACACTATTTATGAATCGTCCTTTTTAGTTTGAAATGCTAACAGGAAATCTGCCTTTCCATGGCTCAACTAGACATGAAACAATGACACAAATTTTGAAAGCAAAACTTGGTATGCCATCAAACTTAAGCGAGGAAGCCCAATCATTACTCAGAGCATTATTTAAGAGAAATCCACAGAATAGGTAAGAACCTCTTATACAATAAATTAATCTTAAGATTTCGATAAGACTGAGTATGCTGTATATTACCTTGATAAAGGATTGCCTTTAGGTATGTAATTATCTGTTTTATCTATCTGTAGACTCGGTGCTGGACCAAACGGAATCGAGGATATCAAAAAACACGAATTCTTTGCGAGCATAGACTGGGATGCGCTTTTCAGAAAAGAGGTATGATTCTGCTGTCTTTATACGTCACCGTTGTAAAATACCATGACGTATCGGATTAAGAATACAGAGGTCTCCACCACCAATAAAAGAAAATTTGAAAGAAATCCTAAACCAACCCATATATCATCATCATCAGCCTATTGCACTCCACTGCTGTAGTATAGTAGGCCGAAACCTCCTTTGGAAGGAGAGGCTTATGTCCAGCAATGAACTTCTAAAAGTTGTTCATGTGATGTATCGCAAGACTCAACGTTAATACCCGGGTATTAACGTTGATTATTCTTTATGGTCAAGATAATTTTGTCATGTTCAGCTACTTTTTGCACTATATTGTTCAGCTACTTGTGGCATTGCGTTGTTCAGCTACTTTTGATTTTTAAGATGATCATTCAATTCTGGCGCTAGACTTGTAAGCGATTTATGTACGCTAACTTGTATATCAGTTTTGGAAATTTGGACCTGGCCAGCTACTTTTGAGGCTGACCGTACCAGCTCAGGTACAAAAAGGGAATTGAGTCCCGCTTGTCTTCACTGCGATTGTAGTGAGAACTCGGCTCAGCACCCCGGCTTAGACGTCGAAGCACATCACATCAGTAAGCCTTTAACAGTCCACTGCTAGACGTGGCCTCTCGTTGAAAAGGAGGCCAAAAGGCCTACTGTACCACGCTGGCCGGAAGGGTTGTTATAGGATTTGTGTCAAGTTTTCCATCTCTGCACAGTGTCTCGCGTAGTTCGCTTCCTTTTCCGGCACTCACGGGGTGAATAGAGATAGTGACACTTTGTATTCTTAATCCGTCACCAAACGGGCGTCGAAGCATCGGGTCCTCATTGCAGTCATCGAAGAAGATATCTTGCATACGTTCATGGCCGGCAGCTACAAATGTGTCACACTTCTTGGAAGATGTCGCCTGATACTTTGGAAAATTAAACGGATTATTGTATACCAGTATAGCCCATCTAGTTTCGAACCCGACAGAGTCCTTTTTTCGAGAAGTCATCACGGTGTAAGGCAGTTATACATTTTTATTATAATTCATCAATCTCATCCGTAGGTTATACCTCCATTCCGGCCTGCTGTCTCTAGAGCCGACGACGCATTTTATTTCGATTCAGAGTTTACATGTCGCACTCCTCGGGACTCACCAGGTGTGCCGGCCTCAGCTAATGCACACGAACTGTTTCGGTAAGCTTTTATGTTTTCAATCTAAAAATAAAATATTCATTTGTCCTCAACAGTATGTTTGAATTAAGATTTAGTTTACACTGTATTGGTTTAAGTGGTAGCCACGCTGCGCCAAGTGTTGTGGGTCCCATATGGGACAACACTTTGTGTGATCCACAAATTGTTGTTCTAAGTCTTGGTGTTCTTTGTGTCCGTTTCATGTATGTTTGTAAAGTCCCACGCGACACATGATGTATATTCCTTATTCGGGCGTAGCCCTTTAAAAAAATTTAGTAATTGTTTACTATTGTATTTGACTCGGAAATATTCCAATAAAACCTTAATGCTATATGGACTAACTAGATGACCCGCGCAACCCCGTCTGCGTCTTTTATCAGATAGATATCATGCTGCCGCGCATTTTTTTGATTTTTTGAAGAGGAACAATTCTTTAACATTTTTTTTTGAGAAACGTAAATCGTTTACGCAGCACGCTATATAAGCTCACAAGAGGAATAAATTATGCCTGGTTTTTGGAACATTTTTCATTGATGCTTCGCTCTTTTTGGTCGTAGGCGTAGCGTGATGATATATGATAGATATCTAATGGTGAATCGGACCTGTAGTTCCTGAGATTCAAACATACTCTTCAGCTTTGTAATATTAGTATAGCTATATGCTATAATATAATGCTACACATTAGAAAATCTACTAAATGCTTCGATTTCGTAACATGCAAGTGCGTCATTGCTAAGAAAAACAAATTGTTTGACTGAAGACTGCATATCTTATCTTAAGCGCCATGTCGACATATCATAATGTATGTAGTAATTCATAATTATGATTGCAAAACAAAAGTGTCATAACCATAACACTAGATGGCTAAGGAGATAAGGTAAACGTCGCTGCATGTAGATCATCATGAAACTTTGTACACATATTGTTGAAGGTATTAGAAGAAACAAAGGATACTTCTTACTACATGCGAGCGAAGCCGCGGGTAATAGCTAGTAAATTATGAAATAGGTTTTTCGGCAATTTAGAAAATATTCATGAAAAAAATATGGCCGTACGAAGTTCGTTGGGGCATCTATACTCTTTCCATTTCATTATTTTCTCGATGACAGTTCTAATTTGATAGTTGTAGTGTTGTGACCAAATAAGTAATGATATCGATCGCATATATTTATTATGTTTTGAACAAAGACAAATACAACAAATTCAAATATATTTTTGCAAGCTGGGAACACTCAATGACCCACCACCATTTTGTGTTTGTTTTAATCTGTCACTCGCAACAAGACGGTCGTGCTTTAAAGTCACTACATTTCTGTTCGCTGAGATTTTTCATATTATCCATACATACGTTACGTTGTGTATTTTGTGTTCCCCCGTGTTGATTGCTGCCCAGCTGTCAAATGTCAAAATGCCTAAAGGATCTGTTCTGAAAAGGCAAGCGAGAGAACTGGTGATCAAGGTTCGTAATTACTTTGATCAAAATTGTGGCCAGCTATTACCACTGTCGCAAGTGCGAGAGCGTGTTTAGGCCGCATTAGGAATTAGTGGACCTACAATTTCAAAAATTACTAGCGGCACACAGGAAAATAAGCTTCGTACGCCCAAGAAAAAACGCCAACCACGTCGTGTGAGATCGGTTGACAACTTCGACGCTGTCGCTATTCGCCGTCGTATATATGACTATTTCTTGCGCAAAGAAACACTTTGTTATGTATGAGAGCGCGGGACAAGTGAATAAAGCAACGGTTACGTTCACACTGGTTTATTATAGACAAGGTACCCACATAGGTGACATATACATACATAGATATACAACATTTCTCCCCCAACAAGTTCGGAACATCTAACAAAAATAATATACTCATAATATATAGACAAAAGTTAGAATCATAAAACATAAAGCAAACATATAGACAATACAATATATAGAAGACTTAGATACTAATTCTAAAGAACTGCTTATAATCTACTTTGGGGATATTGCGTAGGCATTTTCCCCCAGCTGTACGATCAGGAGCATCTTCTACAGCCTCATGGTACTCCTCATCCTCCGAAACATTTCGATCAGATCGAACCAGGTGCTGATCGATTAATGATCGTTCTGGAGTTGTACAGCTCTCCTGTGCCTGACCTATTCTGCTCGCGTGTATTGCTCTAGCCGAGCTCGGTGACGATGGCAAGTCACTAAGTTCCACCAGGCAATCATCCGGTTGACTATCCGGATGAGCAGCTTCTTTACATGCTATTAACTGATTTTTATGTTTCTTAAAAGGAGCCGCTGATTTCAAATCCTTAATCAAATAAGTGACACTACCAAGCCTCTTAATCACCATTCCCTTGTTCCAAAGCACCTTGTTATTTGGCATGTTTACTTTATAGTTAATGTGATCGCCAGGTGCGAAGAATTGTACATTTTTTCCACCATATGATTTACGCTGTAAACACTGTTTGTTTTGTACGTAATTAGCAAGAGTGCTTGATGACGATGACGAGGTCTTATTTTTTAAAATATCTAAGCGAGAACGTAATCTTCTCCCGAAGACTAATTCCGCCGGGGTTGTACCCGTAGTAGAATGAACTGAGTTACGGTAGTCAAAAAGGAACTTTAGAAGATTATTCTTAAACTAGCTGCGCCCGCGACTTCGTCCGCGTGGAACAGTGACTTTGGGTAGCAGTTTTAATTATTAAGGCTAATATTATTTCAAAAATAAGACACACTTTTCACTGTTAAAACATATTTAAGTATTTATATAAGTACATAAAATAAAAAGTATTTTGTATGAGCTTATTTCGACATTCGACATGGCCAAGGCTTTCAACCTGTTCTTTCGTTCGCTTCTCTCCGACCTCTAAGCATTCGGTCTGCCTCCTAGAGTCGTCTCTAGATTGACTCTTTTCTTCATGAGCGCCTTCGCATTCGGGTTCTTTGCGACGGACGGCGCGGCCTCTGTTTTTCTGGAGGTAAACGCTAGCGTACCTCAGAATTCGGTCCTGTCGCCCAAGGTGTTTCTTCTGCATGTCAATGACATATTAGCCCTTGGCAATATACATTGCTATGCAGACGATAGCACAGTGCATGGGCGATATTATGGATGCCCTGCAGCCAAGATAGTAGACGTTGAGGAAAATGGATAGGAGCTTGTCGCTGAGCTTGACCGGGTTTTGAACCGCATTTAACAATGGGGTGATGAGAATCTGGTCCAGTTCAACGTTAAGAAAACACAGGTGTGCCCGTTCTCTACCAAAAAGTCTCCATTTCTTCCCCTCCCCACTTTTCAGAGCACTCAACTGCCACTACGGGATAAGCTCGGTGTCCTGTGCATGGATATTTGCCGAGACCTCAACCCACGGGAGTACATCGAGGGCACCACTAAGGCAGCCTGAACAGGGTGAGACGGTTTTTCGCGCCCGAGCATTTGTGACTCCTTTATAAGACCCAGGTACGCTCGTCCGTACTGTTCTCATCTTTGTGATGGATCTAGGCATTGATTTTCTCAATCTTTTGCAGCGGCAATCAGTCCGCATTATCAACAGTCCCAATACTACCGATTCCTTTGAGCCTCTGCAGTTGCGGAGAGATATCGCCTCTATGGCAGTCCTCTACCGCTTTACCATGGAGAGTGTTCTGAAGCGTTCTTCCAACTGATCCCACCTTCTCCCTTCCTCTACAGAACAACACGTGCTGGTCTTGGAAGTCACCGCCTCAGTCTTAGAAAGACGCTCTCGAAGCAAACGGTTTGGTTCTGCATTGTCTGCTTTCACAGCGAGTATGGTTGCCTCCACTATTGGAATCTGCTTGAGTTTTCCCTCAGTCTGAGCAAATTCTCAATTTTTTCAATTTTAAAATACTACGTTTTTGATTTGCCATCCTTTGTCAAAATATAGTGATTTAGCTGATTTGATACACGCGATTGTGCTGCCCATTTGAAAAACATGTTTTTTTTTAAATGAACTGCAACTTTAACCGTCTGTCTTTGGGCTTTGATAATTGGTAGTGCAAATGTTGTTTTCAGCGGAAACTGCATTCTTTTAAATTGAAATTGCAAATAAGTTTGAATTATTGGAATACGAATTGAAACATTTTCTTTTACAATGTTGTACCCCAGATGTGTATTTTGTAGCCGTGTACCATTACATATCTTTGTCACTCAATATTTCTTATTAATAGGCCTGGAACATTAACTTTCAGTCTTAACTTATGGGAATGCGCTCCTGATGATTCTAAAGATTTAAAAAACTTTATGCATAAGCTATGATATGACTGGTTCAGTTTCCCTTGCATTGTTTCCTGAGAGGTATTCGTTAACATCTTCCTCCACGTCTGACATGATCCGTTCGTTTATTTGATAACTGCCTCATTAGTCGGGGGATCAGAATAGATATTATTTTTAGATCATGTGTGCTATCATATACCAGAACTCACGTCTCAGTGTAATCATGTCGTTACTGTCATTTGGCATACAATCATCTCCTATTTTTAGAAGAGCATTTGCATATTGACACTGCTCATAAATCATTGTGAAATTGTACTCGCATAATTGTAGTAAGACAAAACTTTTTAACATGTACCCATAATAAATATGTTTCATACAGGCATTTATTTCATCTTGCGGGGTACCCCTTTTGCTTTTTTTTGTGTTTAAATCCCGCCGGATACTTTTCCTTCGGATTTTTTCACGAAGAAAATTATTTGAATAAACAAAAAATCATGTAAACAAATCGAATCCTAGTGAATAATAACGAATTTGTTAACAAAATTGTTAGCAAAATTCAACATCCGCATGCGGCACAGTCGTCTGCCCTCACATGTCTGCCCGTTCGGGTAAGCACACTTAAGCATATTGTGATAACTCAGTAAATGTTACATCTGAATAGCTCTAATTTTTTGTCTCCTGTCCCAAACTCATGAAGCATTTTCGCAAACCTTGCATCATCATCATCAGCCTATCGCAGTCCACTGCTGGACATAGGCCTTGCCTTGCCTTTCCTTCACAAACCTTGCATATTTCCATACAAACTTTCAGCCCGTATTGCTATTTTACCTTGATCTTAAAATTTTATTTATTTTATTATAAATTTAATTATTATCTTATTATTTTATGGAAGCCTTTATGGCTAGCCTGCCTCGATAAATGGGCTTTCTAACACTGAAATAATTTTTCAAATTGGACCAGTAGTTCCTGAGATTAGCGCGTTCAAACAAATAAACAAACTCTTCGGCTTTATATATTAGTATAGATGTATTTATTATACTCTTCTATTACGCATTATGTCGATAAAAACTCTTTGGCAAATAACTCATTATTAGGTACCAACTCTTAGCGTCTTATACTCGTGATAACTTCTAAACAAAATGTCGGATTGGGATGAAACAAAAAGTATTTTACTTCTACATAAATACCCTTGATAACATAAAGCTTTATTTGGATAAGGATTAATATTACGATACACATTTAACGTAGTTTCTTTCTTCCGACGATTTAATATTTTTTTCGAACACAAAAGCGATTATTGTGACTAAACCATGATAGTTAGATATATGCTCTCGCGGACTTTTTTGTAGATCTTAATGGGCCCTACAAACCCGTAATACATTATTTTGTTCTATTGTCAATAGTCTTTGCAGCGCACGCAAAAATAGGTTTTGATTTCACACCTTGGGTTAGAAAATAGCAATTTTCTTACGGATCCCTAATTTTTTTGAAAATAAAATATAGCCTATAGCCTTCCTCGATAAATGGACTATCCAACACTGAAAGAATTTTTCAAATCGGACCAGTAGTTCCTGAGATTAGCGCGTTCAAACAAACAAACAAACAAACAAACTCTGCAGCTTTATAATATTAGTATAGATGATATTTTGTTATGATCACTCATCGATGATTTAATACCCCTTTTAATAATTTTAACATAACTTTCCGCCTGACCATTACTAGCTGGATGGTATGCGGGTGACGTCACATGCGAAATGCCGTTTGAAGAACAAAACGTTCTAAATTCACTAGACGTAAATTGTGTCCCATTGTCACTCACTATAGTATGCGGCAACCCGAACCTAGACATGAACTCGTACAGTTTGTTTATAACCTGTGTAGATGTCGTTACATTCATTTCATAAACCTCGACCCATTTCGTATACGCGTCCGCGATAACTAAGAATGTACGATTGTAAACAGGGCCAAGCATGTCTATCCTATGGAAGGGTTGCGGTGGGTGTGGCCACGGTGCAAGCGGTGCCCGCGGCGGAGATTGCCTCAGCTGGCTGCATACTGCACACCTAGACACTACATTTTCTATCGACCGGTCTATACCTGGGAACCATAACCGACTCCGCGCTTCCGCTTTCATTTTCACTATTCCTAAATGTGACTTGTGTAGCTCCGAAATAATTTTATTTTGTAATGTCGCAGGTATCATTAATTTGTAGCCACGCATCAAACATCCATTTTCAAACGCTAACTGCAACCTACATAAAAAATACGGCATTAAATTTAAATCGGTAACTTTTCTAGGCCACCCATGCTTTATACATTCTATAACCTTACACAATAATAAATCTTTTCCGGTTTCTCCTTTAACATCTTGTAAAGAAATAGGTAAACTTCCATCTGTTACAAAATTTATGTAAGAAGCGCGTTCCTCTACCCCTTCCAACTCGTTACCGGTTTGCTGAATGTCATGTAAACTAGCTCGCGATAGATAATCCGCTATATTATCCCCGCTTCGTATGTACTGTATGTTAAAGTTGTAAGCATTTAAAAACAACGCATAACGTTGAAGTCGGTTCGCAGATACTTCAGGAATACCGCGCGAAGGATTAAATATGGACAAAAGGGGCTTATGATCCGTGCGGAGTATAGAGGGCGTTGACCTACCGTATAGGTATTGATGAAACCTCCGAACGCCAAATATTATAGCGGTTGCTTCTTTTTGTAATTGAGAATATTTTTTCTCAGAGGAGTTAAGGGTTCGCGAAGCAAAGGACACCGGTCGCTCTATACCCTTATCGCATATTTGAGACAAGACCGCGCCTAACCCGTCTGGAGATGCGTCTACAGTTAAAATTAATTTCGCATTAGGATCAAAGTGGGCTAGTACTTGTTCAGATGCCATCATGTGCTTAATTGTAACAAAAGACTTTTGGTGTTCCGCACTCCATTCCCATTTACTATTCTTTTGTAGTAACTTATAAAGTGGGCTAAGTATAGAGGACGCATTGGGTACAAAGTCCCGATAGTAGTTGACTAACCCTAAGAAAGATTGTAATTTATTTAAATTACTGGGGGCTGGTGCATCTAAAATTGCTTTTACCTTTTGTTTACATTTATGTAATCCGTTTTTATCAATTGAATAACCTAAATACTCAACTTGATCCTTAAAAAAATCGCATTTATCTAATCGTAATGTCAACCCGGCCACTTGTAATCTTCTTAACACTTCGTTAAGCCTCTCTAAGTGTTGACTAGTGCTATTTGCTGTAATTAAAATATCATCCAACATACATAAAACGCCATCTATCCCTGATAGTAAACAATCCATTGTTCGCTGAAAAATAGAAGGCGCGCTGGCCAGGCCAAACACTAGCCGAGAATAGTTAAACAACCCGCGATGAGTATTTATACAAGTTACCTTTTGTGAATGTTCATCTAGTACCAACTGGCTATAAGCTTGGGATAAATCTATTTTACTAAATTGTTTGCCACCTGATAACTTTGCAAAAAGTTCCTTGGCCGTCGGCAGCGGATATTTTTCAACCATTAACTGTTTGTTTACTGCAATAGAATAATCCGCACACAGTCTTATCGACCCATCTCTTTTTAACACAGGTACGATAGGCGACGCGTAGTCGGAATGTTGAACCGGTTTCAATACACCTATAGACACTAACCTATTTATTTCCTTATCTATTGTATCTTTTAAAGCAAAAGCGACTGGCCGGGCTTTGATAAAAACCGGTTTTGCGTCATCTTTTAATTTTAAATTTATTTCATATTTATTGAACTTCCCTAATTCATTCGAGAAAACAGAGGGGTAACGAGATTTCAGTTGACCAACTAAATTATTAGTTTCACTAAAAAAATGTATAGGTGACAATTGAAAATTAAATAAAGAAATGAAATCACGTCCTAATATCGGAGGTCCGCCATTATTTATGACGTAAACATTGAGAGCCTGAGTGTTGTTCAAATATGTAAACAACAATCTAACTGTACCTACACACATTATCTGATCACCGGTATACGTAATTAAGCGCTTACTAGTGCGTGACAAGGGCTTTTTAAGAAAATATTTATTATATGTACTATTGGAAATCGCTGTAACCGCCGAACCCGTATCCATTTGAAATTTTAAAGGTACCCCCTCTACTACAACCGTTTCAGACATCGGCTCCCCCTTGAACGTACGAATATGAAATAACTCACCGTCATCCTCACTCTCGCTAATTTCATTTGATTGCACAAAATTAACTTTTTTACACATTCGCTTTAAATGACCTTTTATGTTACACTTTTTGCACTTATAATTAGCGAATCTACACTGTAACGTAGTGTGATTTTTATAGCCACAAACCGCACACGACTTGGCAGAATTATTTATAGGTTTCGTTATCTTAAACAGCTGCTCATCGTGACCACCATGTGTAGCTGCTGACCCTGTCACCGCTGAGCAAGCGCGCGCGCTGCGCACACTTTCCGCTAGATCGATCGCCTTTGCCAGAGTTAACTCTTCTAAGTTCTGAGCGAACAACTTATCTCGCTCCACTCCAGGCCGCATTCCCATTACGAAACGATCCCGCAATGCTTCCTCAACGTTCAAAAATGCGCAGTCTACAGTCAACCCACGCAATCTCGCAGCCCATTGAGCAAATGTTTCTTCAGATTGTTGGGTAGCCGAATAAAAATGATACCTCTCACCAAATCCGCATTTGGTCGGTATAAAATGCTTGTCCAAGAGATTGAGGATATCCTTGTATGGTACATCTTGCAAATCCTTAGGCAATGCTAAGTCGGCAGCGAGCCTGTAGGTGCTATCACTGAGTGTGCTTAACAAAATTGCTCTTTTCTTAATATCCACTGGGTCCTTGGTTTTATCAACATCGTTAGCGATAAACCATTGCGCTAGTCGACTTTTAAAAGTTTTCCATGACTGTACGTTATGGTCAAAAACTGTTAAAACTCCGTATTGAGCCATTATTGACTAAAAGTGGGTAGTCGTCGCCACTGTTATGTATGAGAAGCGGGACAAGTGAATAAAGCAACGGTTACGTTCACACTGGTTTATTATAGACAAGGTACCCACATAGGTGACATATACATACATAGATATACAACACACTTAAAAACTTGTTGTTTCTTTACGTGAATGTGGTTTGTTCCATGGTCAAAAATCGTCATTTAGCTTGGTTTTGAAAGAAATTGGATTTTCTTATAAAAAAATGAACAAACTTAAAATATTGATGGAGCGTCACGATGTTGCTATGGCTCGCTGCGAATTTTGAGCGAAACCAAAAAGATATCAGATGGGTCAAATGTTATTTTCACTGACGAGACTTGGTTAAATGCAAACCACACAGTATCTAAGAACTGGAATGACTACACCGCCGCTTCCACTAGTTCAGTGCCAATGGGAACAGGTGAACGCCTTATCACATTCCATGCAGGGTCTACGGAAGGATTCGTGTCAGATGCTTTACTGGCCTTTTAATCCAAGAAAACAGTGGACTACCACGAGGAAATGAACGCAGAGATTTACGAAGGATGGTTTAAAGAAATGATGCAATCTAAGAAATAGTGCAATCTCTGGAAGAACCGTCTATAATTATTAAGGACAATGTTACATATCACTCCAGACAAATTGATAAAATGCCGACGCAGGCCAATAAAAAACAAGAGATAATTGACTGGCTCTAACGTCATGGCGAAAATGTGGATAATACTTTATTATAAGTATATTACCAAAGAAATAGCTGCCGAATGTGGTCATTGGATTCTTCGACTTCCGCCGTATCATTGCCAGTACAATGCTATAGAACTAATATGGGCACAAATCAAAGGACACGCCGCTGGAAACAATACCCATCCCCCTTTTACGGCAAACAAGATGTTATATTTATTAAAAAATGCATGTGAGGAAGTAAAACATTAAAGCGTCGAATTTATGTGGCATTCGATAATAAATGTAGAAGTACAGGAACTTATAATATATGTTAGGGAGAGCTCATCGAGTGACAGTGACGATTCATCAGATATTGATTAAAATAAATAAATAAAGAATCAACATACTATAATTACATCTTGTAATGAAATGTAATATTAGTTAATAAATTTGTACAAAATTATACGGCAATAGTTTAGTTTCTTACACTTTGTAAAAAAATATAGGGTCTGTTATCGTATTACGTTTATCGAAAGCTCCATCCCTATGAGTTTCCATCCATCTGCTATGACCTTGTACGTGCGTAAGCGTCATATTTTTATTAAATAATGTATGCATAATGTAAAAAAGTCGCTCGTTGAAGTTTCCACAAAGAGCTGTCATCGAGAAAATAAAGAAATGGAAATAGAATAGTAAATAATAAAATTCATATTTATATAATTTTAAAATCATTTGTATTATTTCAGTGGTTTCAGCTTTGTGGCTCCTTGTTTATTGGACGATGACAATAATAAAACTGTTACAAATGAAAACCAAAAAAATGAACAACAAAATAATAAGACATCCACGGAAGAGTTTTGGTCTGGATTCGTAAATAGAAATAATTTCTTTGATGAATACAGGTAATTTCATATTAATTATCTTTTATTGGTAAAAATTTTTAAAGGTAAATTTTGTATCTATATTCATGTGGGTCATAGGTGCAGTTCTACCTTAAAATACATACACATTATACATAGAAAACACTCAAACTCCGAAACAAATATTTGTAGATCATAAAAACATTTGGTCCGACCCGGGAATCGAACCCGAGACCTCATGATCAGCAGTCGCACACGCCAACCGCGAGACCAACGAGGCAGTCAATATTTGTTCGTCAGTTCTCTGCCTATCTTTGTGTATGATGTTTTATTTAGAGTATGTGTGTGCATTATGACATAAGCGGCATAGGGATAAACACAGAAATAAACACCAAGGTGGAAATGCACTGCACAATGACCCTCGAGTGTACATTATATTTAGATATGTAAGTAGGTATGTAACTTTTTTTTTTTCAAGACTGTTATCAGTAGGTGTTTGGTATACAATTTCTTAAGTGAAGAGTTTTTTTTCATAATATTGGTGTGCAAGAAAGGTTTAATACTGAGCACTATTGAACTATGAAACTACTTGAAATTACTGGCAAAAATTTAAAAATACAGTTTCTATGATTTATTTCACAATATATATAGATAGAAATACAGAAACAACGTCAAAACACATAGTTCTAATAATGAAACTTGTTTTTACAGATTAATGGGCGAATTAGGCACTGGTTCATTCTCAGTCGTACGGCTATGTGAACACAAAACCTCTAAAGTGCAGTTTGCTGTTAAAATCATGGATAAATTGCAATATGACCCTCGGGAAGAAATTGAGATTTTGCTCAGGTACAACAAATGTTTACTATAATTACATTTGTCAAAAAATGATACTATACCCTATTCAACGAGCCATGAGCCAAAAGGTAAACAAACCATAAAAAGGGTTCTTTAGATGTCACGATTGATGTAGTGAACTTATTTTATAAAAATAACTACGGAAGTAATACACAGACAACATATGAAATTATTTTTTAAACCGAAGTCTATAAAACTTATGTAATCTGTTCAGACTTATTTGAAATCAAATATCATAAATGCCATAAATGATTTTCTTAATTTTAATTAATTATGTATTAAATTGTTTACATGTAAAAGAACCTAAAAAAGAAGTTATTCTCAAACTTGGAACGCATTTTAATACGACTAAATGTAGACCACAGATACTGCGAACATTTTACATCAAAATGTGACGTTTTGTCATCGGTCGGGTCATACCCGCCATCTTTACTGTCGATCAACTTGTTTGAGAAACATTGTTTTCTTTGTTTACACTTTGGCTCAAGTCCAGATGAATAGGGTATAGACACGTCCACGAAAATCATTTATCATCTCTAAATAGTGTATTCTTAAGGTCTTATATTAATGAATTTAATACAATTATTCACAACAATAGTTCACGATAAGTTTTCTTTTGTAACTATAGTTATCATTTTTATATGAAATATACTTATACTCTTTGCGCCGTAGCGCAGTGCGGCATTTATTTCTAGACTAAAACATTATGGTTGGTTTAATTTAATTTACTACAGTTATTAATGATTTAATGTATTGCGAATGTGGTACAGCTGAAATACTAAGTCGTAATTTGTAAATCGCAGCAACTTTCAAGAGTGAAACGATATGTTACTGAAACTGTCCCGCACCATGCTACAGCGCAAAGAGTATAGAGACCTTAGGCGATAAAGTCTATCTAATAATAGTATAAGCAAACTTAACTAATGAAATTTATACCGCGAGAGCAAATCACCGCCATCGTTATAATGCGAGACAAACAAGATTCGTCCTAACTTACACTTTTAAAGTTTCCTACAATAGGGTTGTCCCTTAACACGTAAGTGGAAAAAATATCATTGTCGGTATAATATGGCATACAGCTCAATTCTAAATAATTTGTAAAATATAATTTGCTAAAATATATGTATTTTTGATGTAGGTACAGCCAACACCCCCATATAATTACATTACGTGGTGTGTATGAAGAAGGAGGTCGCATTCTCGCCGTGACTGAGTTGTGTCGGGGCGGGGAGCTGTTGGAGCACATCACACAACGTCGCTACCTGCCCGAGCACGAGGCTGCCCCCATGCTCAGAAATGTTCTTCACGCAGTGCATTATTTACATCGACATACAGTCGTGCATAGGTAAGCCTTAGCAAATTCATGTTTTTACGTTAAGTAGATTTATTCTTGTTTCTTGTAGGGTATAGTATATTCTTGTAAATTAGGGTCTGTCGTGGCCGTCCGGGTCCTACCTGACTAGGGCGCCCGACCGACCGTTCGTGGTGGAATCACCATGTGTTATAGAAGCCAGGAGTATGTATATACTACTGACACCTATATCCTCAAAGAGCAGGAGATCCGAAGATCCTGGCTGAAATCCTGACACCTAAAATAGGTCCTTGTTTGGAGGCAATGATTTTTTGTTCAATTATCGGAAATGTTCTTAAATTTTATGCTTTTATTTTAAAGTGAGACTGTTTTTAACTAAAAATATAATTTTATATTTAAAAACAAATTGAATTTTCCTAAAGTAAAATTTGATTGAATTTGAAGGATTGAATTTGATTAAGCTTATAACTAATTAACTACTAGTCAAAGTAAGATAAATATCTAAATAATTAAGATTGTGGAAAAAAAACTGAGTTAAATGTCAAAAAAAGCCAAAAATTGTAAGCAGTTTGATACAGTTTACAATCTCGCAAGATAGATCTAACGGTTTTAACAATCTGACGGTAACATATACAATAATATTTTATTGTAAAAGTAATAACTAAAAAGCGATCGTTATCCTCGCATTTTATTGGTATTTTAAGAACTCAAGAAATAATTTTACAGAGATATAAAGCCGTCAAACATTCTGTTCGCGACATCAGAAAAGAGACCTGAAGACATTCGTCTGGTAGACTTCGGCTTAGCCAAACAGCTCCGCGCTGAGAACGGTCTCCTGATGACGCCTTGCTACACTGCCAATTTTGTGGCTCCCGAGGTGCTGAAAAGAGCTGGTTACGATGCCGCCTGTGATATTTGGAGTTTAGGTATGTAAAAATAAGTTGACTTTACAATATTTCACGTCGAGCAGAATAAAAGCTAGATGACTCGGCGAACTTAGTACCGCTATTTTTTTCGTAATTTATTCCTAAATTTCCAAAAAGCTTGTTTTTATTAGTTATGATCGACGCAGCTTCCCGAAAGTATACTCTTTGCGCTATAGCATGGTGCGTGGCATGGTTCAGTAACATTGCGTTTCACTCTTGAAAGTTGCCGCGATTTACAAATTATGACTTAGTATTTCAGCTGTACCACATTCGCAATATATTAAATCATTAATAATTGTAAATAATTAAATGAAACCATAAACTGTAGTAAATTAAATTAAACCACCACGCACCATGCTACAGCGCATAGAGTACCTATAGTTGTGGACTAAAAAAAATTTACACTTCCGATTTATTTTAATTTTCTTTCATACAACCTTGTCCTGACAATTATGTGTTTGCTGTTATAGCAAACACATAAAGAAGCATTATCCAATTTGGTGCAGTCGATCGGAACTGTTAAAGACTGTTGATGATGAAATAGAATTCACATACCTGTAATTCGGAGTATTATAATTATACTGAATGCACAGTGCATTTTCAATAGCTCAAAATAATATGTGATTAACAATTAATCGACAGGCGTGCTGGCCTACATTATGCTCTCCGGAAGGACGCCGTTCGCCTCGACCGGGGACGACACTCCGGAAGTCATTTTAGCGAGAATCGAATCGGGGAAGGTAAGGCGGAGAGATATTTTAGCCTACGATCATGGTAATGACAAGAAAATTGTTTTAGACGGACCTGTCGGTCTAGTGACCTGTCATCTTGACCGCTAAGCAGGAGGTCGTGGGTTCGATTCCCATCTAAAATAAATATAGTGTGATGAGCACGAGTATTTGTTTTATTTGTATGTTGAATTAATCTATAATATGTATGTGTTTAGAGAAATATAAATGTAGTATGTTTTTCAGCAGTCTGGTTACCATAGTCAAACCTCGGTCTAGTTTAGGATTAGACGACCGTGCTAAGATGTAAGGTTATTATTATATTTTGTTAGTCTCCATAACCGTCATCAGTGATGGTGTATGCGGATGTAACTGAAGATGTGGTGAGGAATTTTGACAGTAAAGACTAGAGGTGTTAATTAAAGAAAAATATTGTGGCATTTTTAGAATGTCTAAACTACGTTGAATCCTTTTCGATGCTAAGTTATTAATGAATGAATAAATGATTAAGTCGCCGTCGGTTTATAGTTCATTCGCTTAGATACGGTCGCTTTGATCGCGCCGTCACACGTGTGGCTTTTTGTCAAAGAAAAATCAAAGGCGCCGCCTGCGTACCCACAAGTAAGTATGATTTGTCAGTATACGTACGCCGAAGCAGTGTAGTGAATGGTTGCGTTTGTTGATTCTTCTAACGTGTAAACTGAAAATCACACTAATATATAGAGGCGAAAGTTTGTGAGTGTGTTACTTCTTTACGCAAAAACTACTGAACGGATTCGGATGAAACTTTACAGTAATATAGCTTATACATACATACAGAATAACACAGGCTACTATTTGCCGCGGGCGGAGCCGTGGGCAACAGCAAGTATTTTAATAAAGGCTAGGAAGATGTGATGTTTTTTATTTTTCAAGGAAT
Source organism: Diaphora mendica (assembly GCA_949125395.1). Lineage (NCBI taxonomy): Eukaryota > Metazoa > Arthropoda > Insecta > Lepidoptera > Erebidae > Diaphora > Diaphora mendica. The sequence continues at coordinate 29,210,151 of OX421311.1, forward strand.
TCGTTTTTAATATCTAGACAAGTACCCAACTTGTATGAATTAATATATTGGTATTTGACATCAATAATCACAATAACGTGGTGGTGTACCGAGACTGTGTAAACGAATGGAGTTTACAGGTGGACCTGTCGAGCGGCGTGTGGCGCGGCGTGTCGGCGGGAGCGCGCGGCTGCATCCGGCGCATGCTGCAGCTGGAGCCGGCGGCGCGGCCCCGCGCGGCGGAGCTGGCGCGCGAGGCGTGGCTCAGCGCGCCGCCGCCGCCCGCGCGCTCCACCGCCCCCGCGCCCGCGCCCGCGCCCCTGCACCACGCGCCGCCGCCCGCAGACCTGCGCCGCGCCGTCGACCTCACCTTCCAGGTACCACTGCCACTAACTATACCTTCTTTTAACACGCCTTCTTCCTTAGACGACAGGACGATAAAGAGCCACGCTTCGGCATGAATGGGCCGGCTCGACCGGAGTGATACCACGGCCTCACATAAAACCGGTGTGAAATAGTGCTTGCATTATATTTCACCGAGTGAGTGAGCATACCGGAGGCCCATACCCCACTTGGTGTTGCAAGTATCCATGGGCGGCGGTAATCTCTTACCATCAGGCGATACGTCTGCTCGTTTGCCCGCTTATTCCATAAAAAAAAAAATCTTATACTACTAACGCAGACAGCGGCAGTCGAAACGGATGGCGCGTATCCACTGAAATTGTTGGCAATTTCCAACTGTTTGCAACCCTTTAGAAAATCGCCACCTTTTGTTTCCATTGTGTGTACCCCGAGTTGCCAACAATTTGAAACACATTCCAACTATACTCTGTCCATTACTTTATTTTCTTTTTGACAGTTCAAGAAATTTTGAAATTAGTGACGCCCTCACTCATTACCGATTCGATTTGAAACGAATAGCGATTTTATTTATGAAGAACTTTCAATCGTTTTAATTAAATATTTTTTGTTGAAATATTAATTATGCCTTCATTAGTTTTTTATATTATGTAAGAAATAAACAAAAATATAAATAATAAATCAGTAAATTAGATGAATGAACAGAGTTATTGTTCTTTACTCTTGGTTTGATCCTAAATTCCAAGATTTCGACTTAATTCCTTGCAAAAATTCAATCTTGGAGTCATAGATACAATTTTTATTTCCTTTTTTTATTAAATTTACAGAAAAAATACTTACATGAAGTCAAATTATTTTTATCATATGATCGATTTGTCGTATTTCAAGTACTGTTTTATAGTTTGTGGTTGTTTGTTATGCACAGACCACTTCACTAAAGTACCGTCACCGTCAATAAAGTACGACATTACTGTAGTACATAATTCCGAAAAAAAATATAGTAATTTATAAGCGTGAGCTGTCAAAAAGAAAATAAAGTAATGGACAGAGTATAAGCGTCTCCACACAGAGCTAATAAATATCTGCAACAAGCTTATTCTTTTGATGTTTACCGCCAAGAACAGAAACACGGTTTCCAACATTAATTGACAATTTTTGTTGCCAACACAAGGATTACAGAAACTTTTGTCACCAACAAAATTGCCAACTTTTGTTCGGTGGAGACTCGGCTTTATACTACTAACGCAGACGATGGTCGAAACGGACGACGCCCGTGCCTAATAGCCGATGCGGACGGACGGATATGATTTTATCCCTTGCCAAATTGGAAACCAGTTTCCGAACAGCTACCGAATATTGAGATACGGACCCCTATAGCACCTATAGGTATGGTCGGCGTCTTCGACAGCCTTTCCACAGAACGAAAACTAGTCCTACTACCCTGATCGATTATTAGGTATAGTCCGAAACATACTTCATGGCAGTTCTGAAGTTATCTGCGCAAGCTTTTGTGCGCAAGTACAATTAAGTCGAAAATAATAGGATGACTGGATATAATTAGAATTTGAAATTTATTATTACAGGTGCTTATTTCATAGTTACAATATTTTATGAATGAATAGTTTCTTACCATTCTCAACCGACAATAAATAGAAGGACTATGAGATGTTGTTCGAGGCAAATAAAATATGACTGTAAATATTATTCTAATTTTATAAAATAATCATCATTTTTCTAACCTGTCTGTGAAAGGTTTACGAAGAATAGACAAATCTACAACAGTCAATAAAAACAAGTAAGCACAAATAAAAAAACAGTAACAAAACTAGTGACAATTACTCGAATTTACGTAGACATGATAACGCGTTCATGTGTAGTGTACGGACAACTTATACACACATTACAAGGTAAATGCCGGGTGCGTTGCCCTCCCCGCGCTCTTTTACGTCCCGCTGATGCCTAATATTGTGTTCTGCGCATCGAAACGCACGATGTTCCGAGCCGCCATTAAGTTTGTATCGGACTAAACAGTAGTTTAAAAACATAATAATATTCTTCAATGTGCATATTTAGCTCATATGTATTCAAAACCCAATAAGCAATTTCTTATATTCAGTAATTAAATAAGGTTTCCATTCGTAGGCGATGACGGCGTCCCCTTTGACACCACAAGTGCTGGGTCCAGTATCGCAGTCGACTTTGGCGCAACGCCGCAGTAAACCCCAGCGACGTTTCCCACCAACGCAACTGTAAGACATACTAGCTATTATACGATAGCGTATGGTATGATGTTCAGTATCTCAGTGGCCGCAGAAACATTTGAGATTGTATTTAAAGATAAAGGCGCTTGCCGCCAACTGTACAACTTAAATGATAGATTCAGAAAGAAGTTGAATGATCTATTTGCGAGTTTCACATTTACTGTCAAAATATAGACTTAAACGAAGTTTTAATCTTCTGTCCGATACAATTTAGTTTTTGAATATGTTGTATTATTTATAATATTATGTACACGAATGTGTTAATTTTAGATTTTTATTTTCATATAATACAAATTTTCGATACATTCCACATGACTTATAATAATGGCATAATATTTCAATGGACACCAATCTAACGATTTTTAAAAGTATTATTTCGCATTCGCACGGTATTTGGATATATATATATATATATAATATAATAATAATACCTAAATGCTTGAGTAAATAGAGGTACAAAAGCAATTTAAAGTCATAAAATATGAAGAACGCAATGTAATGTGACAGTCGTCTTCCTATGAAATATTTATTGTTATGTACAATACAAATAATGTTGTTAAAAGCATATTGTCCCACCTATTTCAGTTCTGAGACTATTCTCTTTCTGTGCCATTACCTTATTTAATATACTCTGTATATTGATCTATAAAAGCTTGTATTAAGTACAATATTTTTCAATTGTACATCCTATCAAAATTATTTTTATACAGTATTGCCTCGTAAGTATTGCTGAATAAATTAACTTGTAGATACTCAATTATTCTTCTAGTTCCCTTAGTTTTTGATGTTATTCGTGTAATAAAATATTGTTTATATTTTTGTAAAACAGTATCATTAGACATAAGTATAGTATGTAAAGAATAAATAATTCTTGATCAATAAATTTAAAAGACAGATTCATTCATCTTAACAATCTATTGACATGTTATAAATTATAAGGATTCTATTTTTGCAATTATTAATACAAAATATCAGAATATTCAATATATTCATATAAATATAATTTTTATATTTACATCTGTATTCATGTTATACGTTATAATATAAAAGTTGATTATGGTCCTTATTTACACCACATTAATATGATAACAGATTTTTTGTTATGTATATTTTCAGTCCAGACAAAGCGAACACTTAATAGTTGTAGAATTTTCATAATTATAATCATCTTCATATCAATGAGGCCTAACTTGCTCATAAATCAACATTTGCAATTACCCACAGTTTAATTTCTTTGTAATTTAAAGTAATCAATGTTATATTACTTAGAATAAGCTAATATATTTCTTTATTTTTGTTATTTACTATAGAAGAACTAAGTCTAATGCTAAGTACTCACATACGGTTTTACTCGATCGAGCAAACATGTCGAGTAAAAACCACGGCATTGGCTTTCGTCCACACATTCAGCATTTATCGATCGAGTGACGCATCTTTTGGCTCGCCGTTCGGCGTTCAGTATTCACCGAACCGTTCGAGCCAAAAGATGTCTGTTCAACAAAGGAGACGGTGGCTACATTTAGCAAGTATATCAATTCTTAATTACAAAAGAATTAAAGAAAATGAAAAGGAGAAACGTAATAGGAGGTCGAGCCATTGAGCCGGCTCGTTGCGAGCCTTCGAGTCGTGAGTTTTGCGGTCCACGCGTTAATTTTTACTCGTTTTGGAGTAAAACTATCGAGTAGTACCGTATGTGAGTACGGACGATAACAATTAGGTAATCGTAACTTTACTGTGCCATTCCCTGTGCTTTACGTGTGTTCTAGTAATCATCTCTAAGCATAACCTAATTTATTTGAAACTAAATTTTAAATATTAATTGTATACGATCATCATCTATACTATACCTATTTTATAATCACATCTAAATAATTTTTGGTTATTTCTAAACATTCTCGTTTTGTTTGAAGAATCTTTAAGAGATTGGGATCACTTAAACTGTTATGCTGTGCACTTAGACGAGACTGAAAATAATGTTTAGCCATTTCGATGTATTAATACTATTCTACGTACGGGCGATATAGGGTAGGGTTTCTATGTTGATAGAGACTCAATATACATACTACCCCTTTCCCTAGTCTGGATCGGTGCAATGACTTTAATTTTTCAATCTTTTAATGTTTCATTTTCTTATTTATTGAAAGATACTAAAATATATACAATGGGTACATTTACGAGAAATTTATTTTGAATAAACAAAGTTCAGCGAAATCTATATACACCTTTTAAAAAAAAACATCAACATTCATTTACCTTTTTTAGTGTTAACTCTTCTTTGCAGTTCTTTTTTCTCTTCATTTCTCCAAGAACATAAACGGAAATTAGTCAATGCATTACTGGGAATGAACGCCTTAAATCAGTTAATATAAAAGTGTGAACACATGTTATTCTTAAATGAAAAGTGCCAATTCTCCCTATTGCTTACACCCACCACCGAAAAAACGGAGCGAATATATATCTGTGGTGTTTGGTAGAACAATGATAACTCCATTTTTGTAGCTTTTGTGTTTAGTACATGGATAATATTTTTTTCCCCTATATTTTCAATTGGTATATAGATGGTAACTCCAAGTCCTATAGAAGTATTAGAAATGGAATGGTCAAAGAATGATATGTCCAAATTTCTAAGATTACGTTTAGTATATTTCTGTTATCTTTACTTATCAGAAGTGGACCAAATGAATGACTGAATTTTATTTGGTCCAGATAATGTGATACGTTACACTTGTCACATTTGTACCCAAAAATTATGATGTGATCCGGATAAGTGTCTTTTGTGGTTGAAGACATTTATTTTCTCAAAAGATTACAATAATTACTTACAGAGAAAAATATAGTTTTAAACAGAAACAAATTACCTAATTAGCGTGGTTAGTAAAGTAGTTGTGATTTTTTTTTGTGTAGATGGGTAGTACCTACAAATATCTGTTTTAAGATTGTAGGTTCAAAATGTTTGTGCAGAAACAATTTGTTTACTAAAGGCCTATGACTAAGTGACATATCGATTGATGTTAAACATTTTGTTTGCTAGTAAAAAACAGTGTCAGAGGTTTAATTAGTAGTTAGTATATTAAATACTAGCTGACCCACGCAACGTCGTTTGCGTCTCCTATTGCCCGTCGCGTGATAATTTTCCCCCGTTTTTGAAACATTTTTCATTGGTGCTCCGCTCCTATTAGTCGTAGCGTGATGATATATAGCCTATAGCCTTCCTCGATAAATGTACTATTCAACACTGAAAGAATTTTTCAAATCGGACCAGCGGTTCCTGAGATTAGCGCGTTCAAACAAACAAACTCTTCAGCTTTATATAATAGTATAGATTTACTAAATAAGCGGAGTTTAGTGTCATTATAGTTATGTTGTGTTTTGTACAAAATATTTGTGTTTTGTAATTATAATAAAAATATGTGTAGGTATTAGTGTAAGAATTATTATTACCTACTTTTATTTTTATGAGAAATGTTTCCTAGTTATGTATATATGTAGTTTTATATGTGGGTTTTTAGACGTAGGGTTAGTATTAGTATTATTAAAATTTAAAAGTAGTAGTTTTATGATTTTACTAGCGAAAAATCCTTTAAAATGTTGCTTTTTAATAACCTTTTAAATGTTTTAGCTTCTTTTATATCTTTAGGCAATTTATTATAAAATTTTATCTAGTTTATATCAAAATATTATTAGATCCCGTATGAATAATAATCTCATTTAATCCAAACAATTGTCTTGAATCAAGCAAGACCGGGATTGAAATTTAAAAGTATTGTAAACGTAACGAACAAATTTTTATATTATTAATTCATTGCGTATTCAGTAAATGGCGTGCGTCTTTTTTACATTGGCAACACTAATTATTAAAAAATATTTCTTAAAAAGGAACGTGGACACCGACAAAAAATCTTTTAATTGGAATAGTGTATTCTGGTTGAAGTTTAAAAAGGGGAACATGGAAATATCGTTCAAATACGAATTAGATGCAAAAGAGCCGTTTAGGTTTTACAGTGTCTTACGAAGAGGGAAATCAGTCGATTTGGGGAAGGTATCGTCACAATTGGCTTACAACAAGCCTTTACCCATAGATGCCAAAAAATATAAGGACATTTTGGATCTGCTCTCATATATTGATATGTTGCTGCTATGTATGCTGCTCTCATATAGTTTACCACGATTTTTATAAAACCTTAAAAGTAACTAATTCTCCGCAATCAAATAATGTAAGCGATAGTGAAGAAAATTACGAATAAATGTCACCTAATATCAAATAAATAAGTTTGGAATTTTCTAAAATTGATTTATTATACATACATCCCTTTGCATTCTCGTCTACGTAGACCTCTCCATTCCATTTTTTTATTTTTAATATGGTACGTATATGATAACTTAACAGGTGACATCATTGGATTATCCAATTTTGGTTTGCTATATATATGTTATGTGCCACTATTTCCCGAATTAATTAACTTATTACAATAAAATCCCTAGAAAATGCAATTCTATTGTTATTAAATACCGGTGACAGAGAGACATTTCATCTAAAGTATATTTCCTATTTACAATTTTAAGTTAAATGTTTAATAGCTTGTACTGTAAAAAACGATTTTTGGAGTTAACATTGTTCTACCAAATACCACAGATATATATTTGTATATTAAATAATATGTTACTCATAGCAAATATCTAACTGCCTTCCATATACTCAACTACTTACTAATAATATACTTAATCTAAAGTCATTTTTAACCGACTTCCAAAAGGAGGAGGTTCTCAATTTCATCGGTTTTTTTTTTTTTCAATCAGAATTCTGTAATATCTTGCCTTTGCGATGAGAACAGTGCTGCTAGAATAAGAATAACAATGACGTATATCTGTAGTACAACGTTATTATAAACGTCACTACTGTTAATACCTTCATCGCGATATCTAAATTGATTTCATGTGAAATTTAGTTTTTTCCATGTTCTTTCTCTTAGTTTGTAGCAAACATTAGATTCGCGTTATAAAAATAATACCTGCCGTGCAACACAGATGTTGAGGTGAATGGTATTATACCAAAGAATAGATAATTATAATGTTTTACTGTAACAAGGTAAAAATATACGTAGATTTCTAGTTTTATCTTTGTTGTATAATAAGGTTCATGTAATATTTAATTTACAAAAAGACCGTGCAATCTTAGTTGTACTATTTGCCTTCAAATTACAAAACAAAGGCAGATGGAACGTACAGAACAAATAGTATGACTCCTTCTTTTTTTACGTGTCCTTATAACTGGTAGTGCCTCTGTAGGGACACATGCATTTTTGTGCGTGTTATGATATCCGAAGTAGAAAAAGTTACTGTTTTTTTATTAAGGTCAAGAATTAAAAAAAAAATTAAACAAACAGCCGCGAGATTGTATTCGCTTTGGTGGATTCACTTCCATGTTCTATATGTTCCATCTGCCTTTGTTTTCTAATCTATCTTATTTGTAATATATATATCATAACCATAGAAATATATTTGTTATGATAAATACTGTAATTATTTGTAACCGTACGGCCAAATAAATAAAACTAAAAGGGATGTTTAATTTAAATCTAATTCTAAATGGCCACAATTTATGTGTCACCTGACACCCTTTATTTCAAGTATTTCAATAGGAAATTAAGCTACAATTTTCGAAAATGAACCTTTAATTTGGAAGCGGAACGGTCTCCGATCCGATCTTTAGAGTATTAGATTACATAGTGCATACGGGCTTATTGTATTCATTAAGATAAGATTAAATATTTTTACACATTCGCTATCAGACATATCCGCACGAGAAAAATGATTAAGTACATATAGTATTTTATTATATGTATTAGCAAGAATGTCATTTATATGTTAACTAAAGATCAATTAGTAGGTAATTTCATGTAAGGTATTCTATACATTTAGTTACAAAATGATCGAACATGAATAAATAAAAAAAATGGTTAACTATCAATCGTTTAAGTAAAAAAACTTTCAGATTTGGGTAATCAATGTGGAGTGTTTAATAGAAAGCTTTTGTAACAAAAATAAATAAGGAGTGTCTCAGTAAAAGTGCACTTTTAAGGGGTTCCGTACCCAACGGGTAAAACGGGACCCTATTACTAAGACCTCGCTATCAGCAGTCTGTATCTCATGAACCGTGATAGTTAGACAGTTGTAATTTTCAGAGATAATGTATTTCTGTTGCTGCTATAACAACAAATACTAAAAAACAGAATAAAATAAATATTTAAGAGGCTCCCATACAAAAAAACGTGATTTTTTGCTCGATATTGATAACGGTAACAGATAGACGCTGGAAATGTATAGATAATGGTACAGAACCCTTCCTGCGCGAGTCCGACTCGCATTTGGCCGATTTTTTATTTTAAAATAGACAAGCATTTTTTAAGAGAGTTGTAATTTTTTATTGGAATATGAAATAAAATATTCGTCGAATCGAATCGCCCCCACGGCTCTGATGATAGGCCATTACTCTATTCATGAAATTTTCCATCTCACCGAAGACGCGTTGGATCTCGGATTATTGCTCAGGAATTATTTCTGGTTTATTCACATATTTTCATATATTCACAAAACCCCAAAGAAAAAAAGGTGCAATTCTCGACTGAAATTTTTTCGAAGTTTGCATGCGATCAAAGCATAACTATCCATGTTTTCAGAATTATAATGCGTTGTTATTTTGTAAAGCGCTCTATTTTTAACCGACTTCAAATAAGGAGGAGGTTATTTAATAATCGGAAGAAACATGAAACAACTGCAAAATTTCAGAGCGGCTACTTGCACAAAAAAGAAAATGACACTAAATTTAAGAATTGCACACTTACTGAGACACCTTTTATGTAGTTACGATTTACACATGCCTATTAAAAACATTTAAGTTATTTACTTGGATTTGCCATTGATTGATTTGATTGAATACGCCATTATTAGTTAGGTCGTATGGACAATTGAGGCCAAGCTCCAGAAAGATGTTAGCCTACGATCTAACTGTTGTCTTATATAAAGGGACATTTCGCAAGTTCTAGGTACATATTCTGTTATAATTAAACATACACATTATTAGATTAAATATGTCACAAAGATCTATTTCAATAAAAATATCCTTATTATTTCGATCTAACTCAGGCGCAACATTGCACTTTTGTCAAAACCATACAACTTGTTAATTTCACTTTAAGAGGTCTACTTTCTTGTTTACTATTGTGTGCTAATTACGTTAACCAAACTTCTCCAAAATTTAATATTTATTATTTTAAAGTCCAGAATAAATGCGTTATAATTCTAAAAAAAACACATAAGTACAAACATCAATCTTCCCATAATAAAAATGCATATTAACTAATAATACGTAAGAAATTGTTACTAATGAGTAATGATACATATTTAATTAAAATTCTCGGTAAGTATTTTTTTAATGAGATAAATAAAAGAGCGCAAAATTACTTTAACTATTAATAAATACATAGGGTACACTTAGTGAGCATATCTCATTTTTGCGAGAAGCAAGCACAATATAAATTTTAACACAATTAATTTAAATTTATAAAGCACTTGTCCAAGTTGTTGTAATAGAGAGTAGTTATAAAAATTATTAACGTTAGGATGTTTACCTAGACATGAAACATTCGGAATTGTATCCGAACAAGTACCTACATTTTATACAAAGATAAAATAAACCCTTTCGTCGCAAGTTAACCTTAATTTTAAAAATATCTAGAAACGTATTTTTTTTTAAAACGTGTCAACATCATTTATAAGCTTTAACTGGTATAGATAACTTCTTTATTTATAGATTTTTTTTTTACTAACCAAGCAAGGCATTATATAATTATAAGTACTTACATACTTATTTTAAATTACTTTATTGTAGATACTATGATATATTAAGGCCAGTCCACAGAAAAAATGTATTAACTAATTTTATTTCTGCAATATATTAAGAGGCCACTGATAGCCGTAACTAATTGTGTTTTTACGTATTTTTTTAAGACAACTCCCGCATTAGGAATACGTCCTGTGTCGCAGGGGACTTACAAACATACATGAAACGGACACAAAGCACACCTAGACTTAGAACAACAATTTGTGGATCACACAAAGTGTTGTCATATGTAGGATTTGAACCCACAACACTTGACGCAGTAGGAAGCGGTGTGGCGACCACTATCACTAGGCCAACCGTGCAGTCAAAATTGTTGAAAACTCTTGAATAGATAATTTTTAAAGAAGATTTAAGTACCTACTACAGACAATATTACATAATATTGCTTCGGCCATGGTTTGTCACCTATTGTATCCTAATCAGATCTGCGCCTGATGCGAGTGTAATTAGAATACACTATACAGTACAGTAGTAGTGTGTTAGTTTTTCATTGACAGTGTTCTTCGAACTCGCGTACGTGCCTGTTTACCGCCGTGTTGCCAAATCGCTCTTCCGAGAGGGATCAATGTTGCATCTTATACATTTCTGAACATCTTTATATGGAGGAATTGATCGACGCGTTTGCTCTTACCTTCTTCAAGTTTAGATTAAAAGATGCATTTTGTCATTCTTTACTGCGCCATTCGAGATATGCCTTTAGGCCAGGCCTCAATGCCACCAACATGGGCTCGTCGCAGAGTTACGTCAAATCAAGCAGTCAATGTCATCTGTTTATTGGTATTTAGCTGAACAGATACAAATAATACAACCAAAGTGATTTTTATTCAATTTTGTACATATAAAATACGAGGAGATTTTTTCCCCGACCTTTTTGGAAAAGTTGTTGAAAAGGTTAAGAAAATTTATCTGGTAAGAATTATATCTGGCATTATTGGTAAGAATTGAAGAAACATAAGCTATTCGTAAGAACTTTTGTTTCTTCAATTCTTTGAAGTTATTCCGAATAACTTTTTCGTAATAATATATTGTAAATTAGTATGTAGTTTTCTGTTACTTTCGTGATAAAATATTGTATCTTAAAATAGTATGCTAAGAAAGAAAACGACACCTAAGAATCTGATGAATTATGTTTCCTTTTATTTTTTCTTCAATGATTTATTATTTGAATATTAAATGCCTCGATTTCTAAAAAAAAAAATTGTACTGGATTTGTCAGTTTGCTTATAGTATGATTTAAAGATCACGTTTTGAACGTGCGAACAACTAAGTCTGTACAGGTATTCTCCAAAAACACGGTATTGATTGCTCGAAGTTTTTAACAGATAGTAGGTAAGCACAAAATGAAACTATCTATATATTAGGTTTGTCTGTGCTGACTGGTCTACATTATTATTATCTTTCACATTGAACCGAGCTTGCCTGCACGTTTGTTAATTAATTATAAAGACATTTGTCTAATGGCTCGTAAAACGTTGATGTTAAAGTAGATAGTTTCTGCGTAACTAAACGTCACATGTTATATTTAAAACTAATACAGATTACACAAAGTAAAATTAAGACCACAATTGAAGGAATTGCATAGAACTTAGAGATATTTATATAACTTCCCATTTGCCCCATTAGCATAGATATGATTCTTATGATTCTGTTTGTGGTCTTAATGTTTATATTATGTTACATCTATTTTTCTATCTTAACGGGAAATAAAATTTCTACATCGGCATCGTGAATTATGATGGCAAATTGTTGTATAGAACCACATATTAGAAATTTAATATAAATATTGTTGATATTGCTTAAATTGTTGTTTTATTTTGTGTTTTGCCCTGATTCAAATAAAAATATCTTCATATTAATATGTACCTACCTAATTGTCTGTGGCAAAAGTGAAGAACGTTTATCAATTTTGAAGGTAACGAGGAACTTTTATTAAAACCTGCCAAAGTGACTGCCTGATGGAAAGTATGAGTAGAATCCAAGAGTGGTGGCCCCCACCCACCATACTCACAATATTCATTACCTACCTATAAATTAATACGTACTCTGTACTCACGGAGAAAAACATCAATACCAGATCAAGAAGTGGTTTTTATAGCAGAAATCAAAAGAGGAGGTTTGTTATATAGTAACGGTTTTCTAAGATGGAGAAATTGTATTGTTTTTTTTTTTTAAAGTTCAACATAGCAAAAACATTAAGGTTCTGTTAAGCCAACATATTTATTAATACTAATAATATAAAGCTGAAGAGTTTGTTTGGTTGAACGCGCTAATCTCAGGAACTATTGGTCCGATTTGAAAAACCCTATTAAGACTTACTCGTCTAAAATAAATGTAACCTATGTTACGGATAACAATACAAGTAGGTAGCCAGTGAAAATCCCCTCAAAATCGGTCCAACGGTTCTGGATGTTAGCCATTGCAAACAAACAGACTAATTAAAATTGTTATAGTATGGTATATACCTTCATATATTTGCAAGTATACCTATTTGCGAGTACCTGTAAATAGTTTTGTTGTTACTTTATGTTCGCTACACGCGCTAATAAAATCGATACTTCTACGACGGCTATGTTGGTCTAGTGATAAGAGCTAAGTTTGAGGTCGTGGATTCGATTCCCACCAAGTACAATTCTTTGTGTGATGAACACGATCATTTGTTGTTTCTGGCAGGGATCGGAAAACCCATGCATAACGGTATTCGTTATAAACGGTTACCGAATCAATCTGTAACCGTTTCAAAGGGTTACTCATCGATTCGGTTAACAGATTATATATGTTATTGTTTTAACCCAAACAATAAGGGTTAACCCAAATTAAAGGGTTTATGTTTTTGAAATTGTTAACCCAAATGATAGATGTTAACCCAAGATTTCGGTTATTTTACGACGTGACGCGATTCGAAAATTAATCAATTTTACTTGATCTCTTGTTATAAAAAATTAACTTGTTATCCCCTTTTCCCATTCCACGCAAATAATGAACGTCACCGACGACTGTAACGAAAAATAAATCACGGACCTACAAATATCCAGAAACCTATATCAAATTCGGTTAAGGTTAACCGTAATTATCCTGTATTAGATTATTCCTGTTAACAGTTATAATTCGGTAACACATATTTAGGTTAATCCTAAATTTAGGTTAACCCATATCCAAAAGGGTTAATAACAGATTATTTCGGTTAGGTTAACCCTAACCGGAATATCCCTGGTTTCTGGGTGTAATTTATCTATATGGTGTATGAATTTAGAAATATCCATACTCCGTACTAATTATAAGTTCGAAAGTAGGTAGGTGTGGCGACTTCTACAAACAGCGTCAACAGAAATAATTATACTACAGCGCAGATAAACTGAACTACGGAGTAATGTACTACCAATCCTGAATCGCGCAATAGAAGTTCTCGCACCGATTATCATAATACAACATCACAAAATCCCAACATCAAGCGTTGGGCAGTAGCTCGCCAGACATGATCACCTCTAACTGGCATGATAACTGTCTGTTATGCTTTCACGGCTAATCCGCTGCAGTGATGTCATTGAAATTTGGCATGGTGATACTTGATTCTTGAAGAACCTGGCAACTTTTTACCGCGATAGTCGACATACAAGCGGGCGGAGTATGGGCAAAAGCTAGTATAAAATTATGTTTATCAGCAGTCTGGTTAGCAAAGTACAGGAACAGGAGGATCAGACGGACATGTGTGAGGATATTAGAATATTGTAAAGGGGTAAAGTTTGCGAAAAAGTAGCTATTCGTATCGTCAACAAAAAAAAAAATGGTAAATATACAAGGTGGATATGACGATACGACATTAAACAAAACCGTGGGCTATTTAAATGTATTGGTTACCTTTGGGATTGTTTAAATTATCCGAAAATGAATATAAAAAAATCAAAATTTTCAAACAAACAAATATCTTAAAAAAAAACTTCGTTTAAAAAAACCGACTTCAAAAACTAAAAAGTATAAAATAACTTAATTTGTATGTGCTACCTATTCATAGGTTTGAAGTCAGTGCCAAGCCAAATGTAATAGTAGGTACCACACTCGCTATATTTCGAGACGAACGTCAACGACGTCACCGACGCTTCGGTTGTTTTGTTCAACGCGAAGAGCAGCTATCACGCTCAAGGTCACGCGCGGCGAGTGCGGTACCTACTATTACGTTTTGGCTTGGCACCGACTTCAAACCTATGAATAGGTAGCACATAAAAATTAAGTTATTTTATACATTTTAGTTTTTGAAGTCGGTTTTTTTAAACAAAGTTTTTTTTTTTTTTTCGCTTTTTAGTCTTTCTCAAGTCTCTCATCATCATTTCATTTAAAATTTAATGATGTCTACAGAATATGAAGGCATGCAGACAATTGCTCGTAACTTCATTGCAGGCGCTCACGTAAATTTGACGGTTTCCTTCGATTTCCTTAGGATCCCATCATCAGATCCTGATATGGTGGCCATGGGACCACATGGGGAGCATACCCTTTCGAATACAAAAAGAATTTTCAAAATCGGTCCACAATTGACGGAGTAATCAATGTAAATACATTAAAAAAAAAACCGATGAAATTGAGAACCTCCTCCTTTTGGAAGTCGGTTAAAAATTAAAACTAAAAAACTAAAATGAATTGGGCACCATTTGTAATTTAAGTTCACTAATCCAATGAGGCTGTAGGTCAATGCACTAATCTGAGTGGCCGCGCCGGGTTCCGGGCCGTAAAATAGGTACCTAGAGGATTATTCTTATCTATGGCGCGACGTAGTTTTATACTCGTAAAGTAGATACCTACTTTATAAACGTACGCTAATTAGCACAAGTAATGTTATGTATTCACGTTTTTTTAAATTACACAGTCACCATAATCTATACTAATATTATAAAGCTGCAGAGTTTGTTTGTTTGTTTGAACGCGCTAATCTCAGGAACTACTGGTCCGATTTGAAAAATTCTTTCAGTGTTGGATAGTCCATTTATCGAGGAAGGCTATAGGCTATATTTTATTTTCAAAAAAAATAGGGATCCGTAAGAAAATCGCTATTTCGTAACCCAAGGTGTGAAATCGAAAACCTATTTTTGCGTGCGCTGCAATAACTATTGACAATAGAACAAAATAATGTATTACGGGTTTGTAGGTCTCATTAAGATCGCTCGATCGATCGATCAAGAAGACAAAAAAGTCCGCGAGAGCATATATCTAACTATCATGGTTTAGTTACAATAACCGCTTTTGTGTTCAAAAAAAATATTAAATCGTCTGAAGAAAGTAACTACGTTAAATGTGTATCGTAATATTAATCCTTATCCAAATTAAGCATTATGTTATCAAGGGTATTTATGTAGAAGTAAAATACTTTTTGTTTCATCCCAATCGTTCCTTTCGTTTAGAAGTTATCACGAGTATAAGACGCTAAGAGTTGGTACCTAATAATTAGTTATTTGCCAAAGAGTTTTTATCAACATAATACCTAATATTAATCTTTATCCAAATAAATGTGTTGTTGATTATGAGTATTAGATCTTAGAAGAGCATAATAAATACATCTATACTAATATATAAAGCTGAAGAGTTTGTTTGAAGCGCTAATCTCAGGAACTACTGGTCCAATTTGAAAAATTCTTTCAGTGTTAGATAGCCCATTTATCGAGGAAGGCTATAGGCTATATATCATCACGCTTAGACCAATAGGAGCGGAGCACCAATGAAGAATGGGGGAAAATTATCACGCTACGGGCAATAGGAGACGCAATCGACGTTGCGTGGGACAGCTATACTAATATATAAAGCCGAAGAGTTTGTTTGTTTAAACGCGCTAATCTCAGGAACTACTGGTCCAATTTGAAAAATTCTTCCAGTCTTAGATAGCCCATTTATCGAGAAAGGCTATTATATCATCACGCTTAGACTAATAGGAGCGGAGCACCAATGAAGAATGGGGGAAAATTATTACGCTACGGGCAATAGAAGACGCAAACGACATTGCGTGGGTCAGCTATCCATACTTATATTATAAATGCGAAAGTAACTCTCTGTCTGTCTGTCTTGCTTTCACGGCCAAACCGCTGCACCGATTTGAATGAAATTTGGTACACAGATAGTCTAGAGCCTGAGAAAGGACAAAGGCTACTTTTTAATGCGAATAAGTGGTTGTAAGGGGTTTAAAAGGGGGATGAAAGGTTGTTCTGGGAGTTCACTCGCCACACGCCTGCGCGTTACCTACGTCGGGCGTCTTGACAACGAATAAACAAGACTGTCACAATCATAAAAATTATTTCACTTTTTCAATGAAGACAAAAATATTAAGATATTAAGTATATATTCGTCAATCTGATTTGTATGTTCATTATATTAATAGAAATAAATAAGCCAAATTAATATAATTAATTAACAGCGTTTCTTAACTTCAAAATTCTCTACAGAAGTATAAATAATAAATAATAATAATAAATATTTCGGACATCTAACACACAACGCCATCTAGTCCCAAGCTAAGCAGAGCTTGTGTTATGGGTACTAGACAACTGATACAAATACATATATACTTTTTTTTTTGTAAATACATACACATTATACATAGAAAACACCCAAACTCCGAAACAAATATTTGTAGATCATACAAACATTTGGTCCGACCCGGGAATCGAACCCGAGACCTCATGATCAGCAGTCGCACACGTCAACCGCGAGACCAACGAGGCAGTCAGTATCGTCATTATAAGCTAGCTGTTGGTTAGATATGAATAAAAATGTAATTTAAAGTTTGTAAAAATTTTACCCTCAAGGGGGTAAAATAGCAACAGGGGATGGCAGTTTGTATAGAAATATGTAAGGTTTGTGAGTTAGTTTGCGACAAGAGACAAAATATGTATTAGAGCTATTCTGATATTACATTTACGGAGTTATCACGGAGAAGATAGTATGCCAACTGACAGTAACGACATGATTACACTGAGACGTGGATTCTGGTTTAAGATAGCACAGATGATTTAAAAATAATATCGATCCTGATCTGCTGACTAATGAGATAGTTATCAATTAAACGAACGGATCATGTCAGGCGTGGAGGGAGATGTTGTCGAATACTTAGTCTTTAGAAATATCAGGAGTGCCTTCCCATAAGTTGAGGCTGCAAGTTAATGTTCCAGTACTATTAAATGAGGTATCTTGAGCGCCAAAGCAATGTAATAGTACATGGCTAAATATTACACAACTGGGGTACAACATTGTAAAAGCTACAATCATGACGCATGGAATGGCAAAAGAAGATTAATGTTTTAATTCCCCGTATTCCAATAATTCCAACTTATCTGACATTTTAATTTAAAAGAATGCAGTTTCCGCTAAAAATAGCAATTCCAATAACAATATTATCAAAACCCAAGGACAGATGCTTAAAGATAGTTTTTTTTTTTCTCATGGGCAGCATACTCACGTATATCAAATCCGCAAAATCTCCATATTTTGGCAAAATATGGCAAAAGAAGAAACGTAGTTATTAAAATTGTACTTTTTTTTATTTGAAGCTGCCAAAGTGACTATGGTCAGCCTGATGGAAAACTCAAGCAGAATCCAACAGTGGGGGCAACCATACTCACTGGGAAAGCAGACAATGCAATATTACGGCTTAGTGAGATGCATTTTCACGCCCCACTTAAAGGCCCCGGGATCATAGGGGGAGAGAAACACGTGCTGGTAGTTAGTTCCAGTTTTTAGCTGCTCGGCACAGGAAGGATGAACCAAACCGTTTGGTTCGAGAGTGAACATGTTATTCTGCAGAGCAAGGGAGAAGGGGGACCAGTTGGAAGAGCTCCTCAGAATACTTCCAATGATACAGATGGTAGTGGACTGCTATAGAGGCGATATCTCTACGCAGCTGCAGAGGTTCAAGGAACTCGGTAGCTTCGGGACTGTTGGTAAAGCGGACTGCTCGCCACTGCAACCGATCGAAAGCATCAAGCAAATACTGCGCGGATCCATCACAAAGATGAGAACAGTACTCGGGGTCCCGGCAAATATCCATGCCCAGGACACCGAGCTTACCCCGTAGTGGCAGTTGAGTGCTCTGAAAAATGAGGAGGGAAAGAAATGGAGACTTTTTGGTAGAGAACGCGCACAACTGTGTTTTCGTAGCGTTGAACTCGACCAGATTCTTATCATCCCATTGCAAAATGCGGTTCAAAACTCGGTCGAGCTCAGCGACAAGCTTCTGTCGATTTTCCTCAACGTCTGCCAGCTTGGCTGAACGGTGTCAAAAATATCACCCATGAACTGTGCTGTCGTCTGCATAGCAATGTATGTTAGCTCTTGAAGAAAGAGAGCGAGAGCGAGAAAGCAGAAGAAATAGTGTGGGCGACAGGACTGAACCCTGAGATACGCCAGCGTTTACATCCAGAACATCAGATCAGAGGCCGTGACGTCGCAAAGGCCCATAATGCGGCGCTGATGAAGAAAAGCGTCAATCCAGTGACAGAGTCTAGGAGGCAGACCGAATGCCGAGAGTTTGGAGAGAAGCGAGCGGTGCCAGACCCGGTCGAAGGCCTTGACCATGTCAAATGTCGAAATAAGCTCATATAAACACTTTATATTTAATGTACATATATAAATAAAATACTTAAATAAGTTTTTAATAGTAAAACGTGTGTGTCTTATTTGTAAAAAAAATCGGGTGGTGTCGTGGGACATCAGATAGGAATGAGTTCCACATCAAAAAAACAGATGGCGCTATACTAAATTTTTCGTTCACGAAATAAATAAATCATTACAGATGGCGTTATACTAATTTTTTAGTTTTCACAAAATTGTCTTAACCCCTTTATTTTATTTAAACTGATTTATAAAAATATATAAAAGTTCTATGCGAGGTAAAGAAAATAAAACTATTTAGGTACCGATACATTTTGTATTATGATTTTATATCGATAAAAATCCTACCTATATTAATAACGCGAAAGTTTGTTAGTATGGATGGATGGATGTTTGTTACTTTTTCAAAACTACTGAACGGATTTGGATAAAACTTTACAGTAATATAGCTTATACATCAGAATAACACATAAGCTACTATTTGCAGCGATAACCGACATACACGCGGGCGAAGCCGCGGGCAACAGCTAGTAATCACATAAAAACGAAAACCGCAAGGTTTTAAATATGTTCATCTCGTATTGAGGTTACAACTGTAAGAGCATTATCTCTATTCTCGTATCTCTTGGATAGTTTGTACAATAATCCGACTATTAGTAGGTAGTAGGATAAACGAACATTATCCGTAGTAAATTATTCACTAGCCGTAGAAGTGTATAGCCGAGTCGAGGCATTGTTTCATTTAAATTCACACAAAATAACATAACGTTACCACAGAACAACTAATAGTACTTACATACAGAAGTTCCACTGTCGAACAAAAGTCAAGTTTAGGCATAAAACAACTTTTCAACTCTGCCACCTCGCAAGCGAAATTAAATCTTGTCGTGTGACCTCGGGTGTTCAATTTCGTTAAATACCGCTCGATTTACAGCAAGAGCCCAGGGTGCCCACTTGCTGTCGATTAGGTAAATATTAGAATAAATAATAAAGATAACACCTTTAGTAACAAAGTAAGTAAAAACGTTTTATAACATATTTGCTCGTGTAGGGTCTCTTATTTCACCAATTTCAATATCGTAATGTAAACTGTATATATTTTGTCATCACACTTCACACTAATATTACAAAGGTGAAACTTTGTGAGTGTGTAGGTATGTTTGTTACTTCTTCACGCGCAATCGGCTGGATGAAACTTTACAGTAATATAGCTTATATTATACATAAGAATAACACATAGGCTACTATTTGCCGCGATAACCGTCATACATGCGGGCGGAGCCGCGGGCAACAGCTAGTTAACAATAAATGAGATTCTAGAGGCAGCAGAAAAGAAAGAGATAAATTATCACCATCATCATCAACCCGCTGCAGTCCACTGCAACAGTGCCCGGTCTGTTGCTTTTCACATCTATTCGCCGCCGGCCTTCTCACGTGAGTTGTTCCGCCATCTGGCCAGAGAGCGCCTCGCACTACGTTTACCAAGACGCGGTCTTTGCAGAACACGCTTACTCTAGCGGTTATCGGTTCTATGACAGATATGACCAAGCCCATTGCCACTTCAATCTACTAATTTTAGTTTCGGCTACCTACCTTCATACTCTTACGGATGAATAGAATAGAATAAACTTTGTTGTACACCAGATCAAACAGTTTACATAAAATCAACATATCAGTAGAATAACCATGTACAAATGGCGGCCTTATCGCTAAAAAGCAATTTCTTCCAGAATGACTTCGTTTATACACCATATAATTTTCTTAGTTTAATATATCAGTCGACAGGATTAATACAAATGGAATAAACTTACAGTAGGCCCCTATTTTAGAAGGTAGTCATGCATTTAACTATTCATATTTAAACGCTTTTTACTCATTTCAATATTGTTATAGGATGTTGATACTTTACGAAAACGATCTAACGGCACTAATTCCACAATATGAATTACATAATGTATGTTTTGTATATACCTTGACTGGCTTCAAGTTACAGAGAATCTTCACCATTTTGTTTCTTAAATCTTCCATTGATATATGTTTCACAAGACCAGACACCACTGTCCGAGCTTTTTCTTCACCACAGTCAACTTGTTCTACATATAAGGAGTCAGCATCAGGGTGTTTATTAATTTCAATTATTTTTCCAATCCTGAAGTCTAACTTTCGAACGTCAATGACGGCATCAGTGGCAGCTCCAGCACCCTTTTCTTTTTTCTTTCTTGAGACATCAGAAGAAACATCAGCTGACTTAGTCTTTTTTGTTAAAGATTCTTTAGTAGGTTCTAAAGGTATTTGGACTTCATTTATTGGGTTGGATTTGCCAGGAATTGGGTACTGTTTTTTTCCATTGCTTTATAATAGTAGTAGTATTTCATACTTTATAATAATACTAGTTGTTGCCTGCGGCTCCGCCCGCGTGTAACAACTAGTATTATTCTAATGTATAAGCTATATTACCGTAAAGTTTCATCCAAATCCGTTGAGTAGTTTTTGAAGAGAGACGAGAAAGAGTAACAAACATACACACTCACAAACTTTCGCCTTTATATATTAGTGTGATGTGATAATAGATTGATTTAATTAGTAAGTAATACATTTTAGATAAGGATTTATAGAGCCCAGAGAACCCTTCTTCACCAGAAAAAGAACTAAAAACAATTTCTTTCTGATTTATTGTTAAAAATACTATAAATACACTTACAACATTGGTAGGTATTTATTTTTACTTAATAGAATAATTTTTTCTTTCTCATTCTGATGACAATGACCATCATTTTTTTTCTATTTCATCAATCTTCTGTTTTTAATTTATTATTTTACATTAACTCCTTTCAATGTGGGAGCTAATAAAGGTCCTTTACCTGGAACGACTAATACACTTCCTTTATAGCATGCAACCCTATCATTATTTGTCATGAGATCAGGGGCACATGTTTCAAATATCTTTTTTTTTGGATTAAGTACAGGTTCTGGTTCTCGTGGGAAACCTTCACAGTGAACCAAATCACCTGGAGCAGCTGCAGCAGGTGGTTCCAAAACTTCTACTTTCTCAGGAGTTGAAGCACACATAACCATTGCCTCTGAGGTTATTCCCCTCATCTGAAAATTTGGATTTTACAAAATTAGATGTTTAGAATTTACGAAAATAAGAAAAAGCGGGCAAGTGCGAGTCGGACTCGCCCATGAAGGGTTCCGCAGCAGCAAGTAACATAATATAATTTTTATTTTATTTTTATGTTTGTGTTGATTGAATGAAAGGTAAGGTTGAGTTGAGAGTTGAGAGAAAGGTTGCAGTTTACGATTTATGACGAATTAAAAAAAAACTACTCACTAGATACATACGGACGGACAGACAGACAGACAGTCATGACGAATCTATAAGGGTTCCGTTTTTTGCCTTTGGCACAGAACCTTAAAAAGTTGCCTAATGTTTTCGCGACTACCAACAGCTACCACTTGTTGGATGGACCGCGCTGGTGTAAATTGTGATAACATGTAGATTTGAATATTTAAAAGAATATTAACTAAACCCTATTCAACTTCCTCTGAGACAAAACAAAGAAACCAATGTTTCTCAAACGAGTTGATCGAGAGTAAAGATGGCTGGTGTAACCAAACTAATTACAAAATTTCACATTTCTACGTAAATTATTTGCCTTATCACTACTCTTCAATTTAGTAGTGTTATAATACGTTCAAAGTTTGGGAACAGCTACAGTTTTAGGTGTTTTTAATGTCACTTTTTAGTCAGTCCACTGTGAACTCGGAAAATTTGGACAGTTGCAATTATTTTATTTTTTAACTTACGTATTTCCGTTGTACTTGACACTGGCAGAATTGCCGACATCGGCACAGTTTGCCATTTTACAAGAAAAAGAAAGAAAATGTCACCTTTTTATTGATTCTAGATGCATATAAAATTTCACCTATTAAAGAACCTTTTTCGGGTTTGTTTACCTTTTGTCTCAGAGGAAGTTGAATAGACTATAGGTAGGTATAACATGTCATATGCCTACAAATTTTCATCCTTACAATTACAGTTTGTTTTTTGTAGAATGTCTATCACAAGAAACTAATACCTTCAAAAATAGGATATGAATGGACAGTTAGAGTACAGTTACAATAACGACACTAATTCCACAATATGAATTATATAATGTATGTTTTGTATATACCTTGACTGGCTTCAAGTTACAGAGAATCATCACCATTTTGTTTCTTAAATCTTCCATTGGTATATGTTTCACAAGACCAGACACCACTGTACGAGCTTTTTCTTCACCACAGTCAACTTGTTCTACATATAAGGAGTCAGCATCAGGGTGTTTATTAATATCAATTATTTTTCCAATCCTGAAATCTAACTTTCGAATGTCAATGACGGCATCAGTGGCAGCTCCAGCTCCCTTTTCTTTTTTCTTTGTTGGGACATCAGAAGAAACATCAGCTGCCTTAGTCTTTTTTGTTAAAGATTCTTTAGTAGGTTCTAAGGGTACTTGGACTTCAGTTATTGGGCTGGATTTGCCAGGAATTGGGTACTGTTTTTTTCCATTGGCTGTTTCTAATTTTATTAGTTCAGCCTTAGAAGATTCAATTTTAGACTCCAATACCGTATTTTCTTCTGTCAGAACTCTAATTTTTTCTTCAATTTTTGCGGTCTTTAATTCTCGTACCTGGAATTCACATACATTTACAATTGTAACCTTTTAAAATGTATATTCATCTGTTGATTCCAACAATATAGAGCAGAAGTGAATGGGGGTGACTAGCAGGGCTAATGCCCATGGCCTGGTGCACTTGCAGCAAAACCTAAATAGAAAAATTCTCCTATTTAAGTATCCTATTGGATAGATATAATTGTAATACAGCTTATGAAACGCGATTTGAAATGAATTTTATACAGCCGGTGCAACCTGGTCGAAACGTCAGGCAAATCAGAGGTATGTAATACCTTTTACTAAGTGATCGCGTTAATTCCCGTAAAAATAATTATTGTTATATGAATTTTATAATTTTGTAAAGATACTGTATATATTGTAAGGTCAGTGCACTATGTAAAACATTATAGCAGATATTTCACAAAGTAACTAACACTTGCTTTAGTTAAAATTACTAATTGAAGAATTAGTATATATATACATATATAGTATATAATAGAAAAGTATATAAAAAAAAAAGTATATAATAGAAGCCTGCTACGTCGGGCTCCGTCAACTCATTTTCAACTTAAATTCAGGCAACTCGTTTTAAAATCCAACTCAAAATTTTATTTTAGTTGCTATCCGTATTTTTTTTTTTAAATATTTATATATGAAATATTTAACAAAAAAATTAAAAAATTTAAACAGTAAAAAAACCGCATATGTATTTCAAAAAAATCTTCAATTTCCTTTTTAAAAAAAATATTTTAAGTGATTTTTCAAGCAGATATTCCTTAGCAAAAAATCTAAAATAATTTTTTAAAAAAAAAACAAATTTAGAATCATATCTGGTTAATTACAATTCTTGGAGAACCAATTCAAAATGATATTTGATTATAAAAAAATATTTATAAAAATAAAAAGAAATTGAACTAACCACATGAAGATGGCGAGTCAATGAACAAAATCCACTTGGGCCGCTTTCAGTAACTTTACTTTTACGCTAGATATCCCTAAACTTTTTTTTGTCGGATATCGGCTAAATTCAGGGTCGTCAGAAAAAATAGCTACAAAATTTCCTATGTGACACTCACATTTTTTTCACCAACAAGCAAACACAGCAGTAACGTAATTTCCTATTCAGAAAAAAAATAATTTCTATCATGCAGAACTATAAAGATATAATGTTTCTAAGTTTTTTATAATTTTCTATGAAAATAGGGTTGTCGAAAGTAGGTCCACAAGTTTATATTGACATATAGCTAGATAATTAGTTGAATACAGTACTAGTCTGACTGAGCTTGTGTTAAAAAAAAAAGTGTATGTTATCGAAATAAACATAAACAACGGCAACGTGAAAAAATATTGATAGCATCAAAAATAACTTAGATACTTACAAATATCTTTGAAAATTAGTTTAAACTTTAGAAATGGATTTACTTCACCAGCCAGAAAGCCCTATTGCTGTGTTAGAATGTGGCAAAAATTTTATTCTGGGAATCTTTTATTAATATCCTTGTTAAGATTACAAGTATTTTTCTATTCCTATGACTAACCTTGGTCTTTAATTCTATTAAACGTTTTTCTGCAACTTCAGCATTGTTAATCATTTTTTGAATCGTATTGCGAGACATACTTCTTTTCAATAAATAATTTAACATAACACTAAGTCAAACTAATTCAGGTTAAGATTCCTAAAGGTTTTTGATTTCATAACCTCAATTTACCTCAACTGAAACCGGTGTTCCCAACGCTCAATTTTTTTCCCCCTAAGCCCAAATCAAAAACCCCTAAAATCGCCACAATAACTAGGGATTCCGCCTAAAAAAAAATTACTAGTGTGAATCTATAAGACAATTTGTCTTATAAATTTTTCTACAGAAAATAGTAATACAATGATAATTTTTATAAAATAAAAAAAATAAGTATTAAAAAGTTAAAAATCTAAAAGTTTTTTTTATTTTTACAAAATTAATAACCCTTATTAATAATAAAAAAAGCAATAATTTTTTGTTTTAGACTTACACTCGTAGCATCGTTTTTTTGCTTTCAATGTTTAACAATTTTTGTTTCAGCGCCCTCTCGTTCACTGTAGTTCGAACTACAATTGGATGTTGTGCGCGATCGAAGTACCGGGCTGTTGGTACACCTAGGTGGCGTATGTTTTGAAGGATATTTTTTGTTAACATTCGTACACTTAGAAATAGTGAGACATTATCATATGTGTATCATACGATTCTCATTACATCTTAAATTGATCACAAATAGGCAAGGAGAATGGAAGTTGTACGTCCTGTTCGCACATCCAGAAATGGGGGAGGGGTTTCATCGAGAATATTCGATTAGAAGTCTATATAGATGGGTGTGTGGCAGTTTATAGATTCATTTCTTAAATCTTCTCTCATGAACTCTGAGGAAGCTTTGCTTACTGTGTATATTGATAACCTTGTTGGTAGTGTTTGTGAGTGTTCAAGTCCCACTGTCTGTGGTAAGTTAACCTCAAAAAGGTTTTTCCTTATTATCTTAATGTATGTAGAATATGTCCTCAGGCTATTTAATTTTGTTTATAGGGTCGATAGATTACCGCTGAAAGACAACCTACATTTTACCTGTCTTGTGGTTCGAGATTTGTTGCTGAGGAAGGTTGACTATTGGCAGCTCACAGCTCACTCCTCAAGACCCATCTGCCCTACCTTGAGGGAAGTTCACATAATCTTTATATGAAAATTAATTAATATTTTTACTTAGCACCTACAAGTGGATCACTGGTGGACGTCTCCTCAAGCTACCTTGAGCTGGAGAGAGTCTACGGCTGACTACCTTGAGTCAGAGAGGTGACCAGAGGGTGGCTATCCTGTGCTGACCAGTCTACAGGCTTAATGTGTTAAAGAAAAAGACTGTATAATTTTATTTTTTATTTTAAAACTACCTCATAAGTTTCTTTATAACTTTATATTTTAATTTCACATATGTTAAACAAATAGAACAAAATAAAAGTTTGTATGTGTCGTAAGTTGTTTCACTGAAGTCTTCCGTGGACCCTCCGCACCCTCACTTTAAATTTTATCAAAATTCTTACGGCGCCCTGGGTTACCTGCTCTTGCTGACTGACTGGGTCTAGCCAGTGAGTTTCCACCAGACAAGTTCAGGGGTTACAAATTGGCGACCAACGTTTGGCTAACTTTTCGAACCCTGAGGGTGTGCTGAGTGTAGTTCCCGGGAGAACTTTGGATGAGACGCTTACTATCCGTCCGAGACTACCCAGGACGTTAATTGGTTTTGTGAAGTGCAGTTCACATGTAATAATTATCTCATTGCCTTTTTCAGCACATTATTACCATCTCTGCGGTGTGGAAAAGCATTGAGCAAAATTCAAAATTAAATCAAAATTTTAACTGCACAAATTTTGGTAAGTCTTTTTGAATTATTTTGGCGAGAACATTTTTTTTCTTTTTTTTTCTTTTCCCGTGTTTTATTAAGTTCTTGTGTTTGTTCCATAAGGGATCAGCACATACATATAGCTTTTATTTTGTTCGGGTTTTCCTTGAATAACTTTATTTTTTTACTTTTTATATTCCTACCTACTTACAACTTAAGTAGATAAATGTGTGATTAACTTCATTTTAATTCTATAAGAGGGTTTGCATGATATAATCAAAAGGATATTGTGCTTCCCTTTATCTTGTTTGTAATTTTAACATAATAATTTAACCTTTTAGTGTATCAATTTAAATTTCAATCTAGGACACTTTACATAAATAAAAGTAGGGTATACTTTTATCTATAGTAAAGAAAACTTTTATAACTTAAGATTTTTTTTCTTTTAAGGTTTTAAGAAGCAGGAACCTATTGTTCATTGAATATAGATTGTTAGTAACTACTTTATAGTTGTGGAAACATGAAGCAAACATCATTAATGTATTAGAATCGAATCTGTAATTAACTTAGAGTTAGAAAGGGGATCAAAGGAAAAAAAAGTTTTCTTTTGTTACCCCACATATTAAGTAAAACTGTTTAAAATAATTATAAACTTGTAATTAAAAGTAACATTTAAGAATATTTTTTAGGTTATTGTGTTAATATAGTAACACATTATTTTTATAACATTCAGCCTAATCTTTTTGTAGGACTGAATCTTTTATTTTCTCACTAAGAAGAACTTAGTGCTTTTGTACGGTGAACCGCACATTTTACATTTCTAAAACGGCTGACGCTGCGCCGAGCCGATTTACCTAATATGTACATACGCAATCCAATAAATTTAGTGTTCATTTATCAGTCATACAGAGCGGTTTTATTTTGACACTCATAAATCAGCATACCCATCAATTATTATCATTAATTATCATTCTCTATCATACATCTGTGTAAGGAACCACGGTAACCCTTACATAGTTTTTTGGTCCTTCGAGCGCTCCGCAGTGCAGGATCACGTCCTCTTGAGTGCGCCTGGTATCTTTGCGCTCACGCGTTCGCGAACGTGGCACTGAAATATCGTGAATAAGTACTGCGTAGTTATTGCGTTACAGTGACTATCAATATCATTATCAACTTAGGCATTACACCGCCGAGATTTTTAGCACCCTAGGTCGAGCGCCCGGGATATCATCAACAGCAAAAAGGGCCAGGAGGCCTTGGTTAAGCAGCTGGTAATCGGTGGAGACAGGTGAAGCAGTATTCAAAGTAAGTTCGTTCCATTTTATTATCATGACATCTCCTTTGATTGACCGTCAATTCGACCTCCATAAAAACCTCGATAAAATTTTAACGAACTTCAAAAAGGATCCTAAGTCAAGGAAGAATCCGGAATATATTAGAATAAGGCTTGAAACTTTAGAGAACCTCTGGCAAGAGTTCACCAGAAACCATGACACAATTTTACAACAACCAGATCGATCCAGCAATTATTTTGTGGACGAACTGTATCGTAAGGCCACGGATATATATCACAACACTAAAACACTCCTGACCTCTTATGGAAAGGCAGAAGACGCCGACTGCTCTCTGTCAAGTCAAGAATTAGATTCATTTTTATCCCTACAAAGAACGTACTTCAGAGCATTGAACCGTAAGATTAATAACATAGACCTTGAGAATATCTCCGAAATATGGCAAATAGAGGACTGTCTTCAGAACTTGAAGGCAACATGGTCTACCATAGAAGATTTACATATAAAAATTGACAACATCCTGGAAGGGGTGGACAATAATTATGAAGATGAATTTTTTGACCATGAAAAAATGTACAACAGCATAAAATTGCAGCTGAACACGAAATTAATAAACACTGAGCATAGGTACAAAGCAACTCCTCAACTTGAAGTCCCGCTTTTTACTGGAGGGTACACTCAGTGGCCTACCTTCTTTGACTTATTCACAGAGACAATTCATAACAACAACGCCATAGCAAAGGCTCAAAAGCTCCAGCATTTGAAAAATAAAGTTAAGGGAGAGCCCTTCCGTCTCATTGCCCATTTAAACATCACTGCTGACAATTACGAAACAGCTTGGGATATTTTAACTCATAGATATCAAAACCGCCAGGCAATATTCGAGCAACAAATAGAAATGTTTTTAAATCAACCCTCTATCACTAAACGATCAGCTAAGGAACTCAAAAGGTTATATGACACTACTACTGAGTGCCTTCACGCCATACATAACCAGCATGTCGACACTACGTCATGGGATCCGTTTCTAGTTCACCTATTATGTAAAAAATTGGACCCCCTAACTCGCTCCGAGTACAAGGAGTCCCGTAACGAACCAAGGCAGTTGGCATCGATCGAAGAGTTCATGATGTTTCTCGAAAGGAAGTTTAACTCTCTCGAAGATACACATTATCAAGATAACACACAAAAATCAATCTCAAATAATATCAATAAAAACCAACGCTTCCCGTATAAATCACGAAATTTTTTACCTTACAAGTCAACCCAATCTGGGCAACAACAACATAGGGCGTTATTTTCTACACCTTATAATCAAGACAATAAGAACTATCAAGCTTTAGCTACCTATGTGTCACCGTGCTTATTGTGTAATCAACATCATCAATTATTTCAATGTAATGCATATGAATGCATATCGACGAAACGATGCAAAGAGTGCAACGGCAGGCATAATTCTATTCTACATAAAGCGTTTATGCCTACAACTTCGAATGCTATTTTTACGACACATAAATCAATTAAACATCAACAGAAAAACTCTCAAGATTCGAAACCTACTTTACCTACGTCAACTTATCAAACTAAAAATACGTATCATGTATCATCAGGTGAACAAGAATCTCTATTAGCAACCGCTCTAGTAAACATACAAGCCGCCGACGGAACATTCGTCACTTTCAGGGCATTGTGCGACCCTGCCTCCCAGGTATCACTTATATCAGAAAGAGTAGTTCAGTGTTTAGGCCTAAAGCGTGAACGTCCGATTTTATCAATATCAGGCATTGATCTTTGCACCAAACAGAGCAAAGGGATGGTGAATATCAATTGTCAATCACTATTCGATCCGACTTATCAATTTGAAGCCGTAGCATATATCATGAGCAAGGTTGTCAGAGACTTACCTAACACATCATTCCAGCTGGGATCATGGAATTATCTTGAACAGTTACAACTGGCAGATCCTGACTTTAATATATCAAGACGAATCGACATATTGTTCGGGATAGATGTCTATTCGAGGATTATCAAAAATGGTCTAATAAAGGGACCGGAAGGAGCACCCATAGCGCAGAGTACGAGCCTAGGGTGGATTGTATCAGGTAACATACAAACTTTACATTGCCACGCTGTCGTATGCGAAGCTGTGGACTTATCAAAGTTTTGGGAAGTCGAAGATATCTACAATAAAATATCAACAATATCAGACGAAGACAGTTATTGCGAGAACTTTTATCAAGAAACAACGAGTCGATTGAAGAATGGCAAATATGAAGTGGCCTATCCAATGAAACCAGGGTATCAAAATCAATTGGGTACATCAAAGGAAAAAGCTGTCGCACAGTTTAAACAATTAGAAAAGAAGTTTTCAAAAAATAAAATATTTTCAGACAGTTACAAGCAATTTATGCAAGAATATCTGGATTTGGGCCACATGCGTCCTGTTAAATCAAACTTAAATAAATCATATTATCTGCCACACCACGGTGTATTGAAATTAGACTCCGAGACTACAAAACTGCGCGTAGTTTACAATGGTTCCTCAAAAACATCGTCAGGAAGCAGTCTGAATGACCTTATGTACAGCGGTCCCAATCTTCAAAAGGATTTGCAAGCTCTCATCTTGGTATGGAGATCGTATAGATATGTCATAACAGCCGACATTGAGAAGATGTTTCGACAGACATTCGTCAGAAGGACTGATCAACCTCTACAAACGATTGTCTGGAGGAACTCTCCGGATAAAATCTTGCAGGAATATCAACTAACGACTGTAACCTACGGTTTAAAGGCATCTAACTTTTTAGCAATACGTACACTAAAACAACTAGCACGCGATGAGGCTGCAAATTATCCTAAGGCAGCGGAAGCAATCGAATCCAGTTTCTACACTGATGACCTATTAACCGGAGAAAACTCTATCGAAGCCATACAGCAATTAATTAACGAACTAATCTGTATTTTTAACACAGCAGGCATGAATTTAAGAAAGTGGTCAAGTAACATATCAAATATTATATTAAAGGGGTTATCACCAAATCTATTATCATGTGAAACTTTCGAGTTCAAATGTCAAGAATCAAGAAAAACTCTTGGCCTCAAATGGAGCCCAAATACAGATTCATTTATGTTTAAAAATTATTTCGATCAAGTAGGCAGAAATGAAATCCTTACGAAACGACAATTACTATCAAACATATCAAAGATTTTCGACCCCTTGGGCTGGTTATCGCCGTTATCAATCAGAGCAAAGCTTATTTTTCAAAGTACTTGGCTATCAGCGACAACGTGGGACGATAAAATACCAATAGAAACTCAATCCAAATGGAATCAATTATCAAATGACTTTAAGGACCTCGAGAATATCAAAATATCCCGATACTTAGGTCAAACAAGCGAAAGAAATACATTACATGCATTCTGCGATGCCTCCGAGACATCATACGCCTGCGCTATTTATTTAATAACAAAAGATTATAAGGGCAACTACACATCCACATTAGTAACAGCGAAAACAAAACTAGCACCCATTACAAAAAAAATATCATTACCTCGCTTGGAGTTATGTGGAGCCTTACTTCTATCTCAGCTCTTAAAAAAGGTTCTGGATGCATTCTCGAAATTAAATTTTGACATTTATGCGTGGACTGACTCTATGATAGTACTCGGCTGGCTCTATGGAGACTGTGAACGTTGGAAACCTTTTGTCGCAAATAGAGTACAACAGATATTAAACATCATCCCAGCTTCGAGGTGGCACCATGTAAAATCAGGAGAAAATCCAGCAGACTGCGCCACCCGCGGACTATCAAAACAAAAATTATCAGAATATATACTTTGGTGGCAAGGCCCCCGGTGGCTTTTATCATTTGACCCTAAAAATTACGAAAATCACACTTATCAAACTCCAGATACTGAAGTAAAGAAATCAGCATGTGTGCACTCTACCTTAAAAGACAATAGAATAACACTCGTAAGCGAATTATTAAATCACTCTAATTCATTGTCCCGCGCTACTAAGGTACTTGGCTGGGTGTTTCGTTTCATAATCTGCGCACGCGACAAACTGAATACGAGTACAAATAAAATAAATTACTTATCAATTAAGGAAATGGAACGCGCCAGCAATTTTATAATTAAACAAACTCAGGAGACAGAATTTTCGGCAGAACTGAGTAGCATTAAAAAGGATGGTCAAGTTAGCTCTAAAAGCAAAATTATCGGTCTGAACCCCTTCATAGATAATCAAGGTATTTTAAGGGTACGTGGAAGATTATCGTATTTCAACTTAAGTGATGGTGCCAAATTTCCAATAATTTTATCACCTCATAGTCGACTTACACAACTTGTCATACAACAAGCTCATATTACAACGCTACACGGCGGTCCCCGACTTACACTATCATATATCAGAAACCGATTTTGGATTATTAGAGGGATTCGTACGGTGAAATGTCAACTGAGACAATGCGTTAAATGTCGACGATTCAGCAATCAAACTCGTTACCACATCATGGGGGACCTACCGGCACCTAGGGTCACACCATCACGCCCGTTCACTCATACAGGAGTCGATTTTTCGGGTTTTGTAGAGCTGAAGATCAACAAAGGACGAGGAGTAAGGACGTGCAAAGGATATATCGCACTTTTCGTATGTCTAGCAACAAAGGCAACGCACTTGGAACTTGTCTCTGATCTGAGCACTCAAACATTTTTAGCGGCGTTCAAACGATTCTGTGCTCGGCGCGGCGTCCCACGTCATATGTATAGTGACAATGGAACCAATTTCATTGGCGCCGATCGCCTCTTAAGGAAAGAATATCAAGAAATTACTCGAAATATCAACACTGAGTTCTTCAATAACATAAACGAACTACAGATAGAATGGAGCTTCAATGCACCTCTGTGGCCCTCGGCCGGAGGACTGTGGGAAGCTGCAATTAAGAGCATGAAATATCACCTGAAACGAGTCCTCGGCTCGCAAAAATTAACTTACGAGG
The DNA here is from genome assembly GCA_949125395.1 of Diaphora mendica. Taxonomy (NCBI): domain Eukaryota; kingdom Metazoa; phylum Arthropoda; class Insecta; order Lepidoptera; family Erebidae; genus Diaphora; species Diaphora mendica. Next base: position 29,243,547 of record OX421311.1, read on the forward strand.
AATTAACAACCTTACTTTATCAAGTTGAGGCGTGCCTAAATTCGAGACCTCTCTGCCAACTAACAGAGAGTCTTGACGATGACTTCCTTACGCCAGGACATTTTCTCATTGGAGGACCGTTATTATCAAGACCTCAGACTGAACCCACCTCCACTACCTTATCAAAGCGTTGGGAATTAATTCAGAATATGAATAAACATATTTGGAAATGTTGGTCTACTGAATATCTGCAACAACTTCAAATACGATCAAAGTGGAAAACTCAAAACAAAAACTTGCAAATTGACGACGTTGTACTTATCAAAGAGGACTACTTGCCTCCGGGCAAATGGGCACTTGGTCGTGTCCATGAGCTTCACCCCGGCAAGGATGGGTTGTTGTTGTGCGAGTAGTCACATTAAAAACAAGTAATACCATGCTGAAGAGACCAGTCTGCAAGTTAGTTCCGCTTCCCGTTAGGGAAGAACGAACCTCAGAACAGTGTGTCGTCAACAAATCTACCACGTCACCATCATCTCCGTCGTCATATCTATCAAACAAAAATCAAAATATGCCTACCTTACGAGCACGTCGATCAAAATTATTACCCAACCTCCTCTTAACAGCCTTACTACTTTTCACGTTATGCCCATCACCGTCTTATCAATCAACTCAGAATACAGACTTCAATGTATCATCGCTGACCACCAATCGTGGCCTATTTTTTGACAAAATATCAGACTTAAACTATATAAAAGATGATTGGAAACTTATCGTTTATTATAACATGTCTACGTACTGGGAAGGAGTGAGTCATATAAAATCATATGTTCAAAACATACGTAATACAAGTAAACAATCCATTCAACATTACAGTAATTTGTTTACGCAGCTAGAGCACGAAATTAGAGAGTTAGATCACTTCAACCGAATCCTTACCAACGACCCACAAACTAATAGACGGAAGAGAGGTCTGGTAAACGGTATCGGGTACCTAGCGAACACTTTATTTGGAGTCTTAGACGAGAGGTTTGCTAACCAGTATAAGGACGACATAGAGAAAATTACGCGTAATGAAAATCACCTTCAAAACCTTATTAAAAACCAGACGTCAGTAATGGAAACCGAGTACAACATTTTAAAACGACATGAAGACATTACTTTATGGCATCATAGCAATCATCCTGATCATTACAGAGGGTTACACTGAATACCGACAATGCATTATCACTTCTATCTTCAGTCATGTCTGCTAACATTGTCATATCAAATCTACGGCGCATGCAACAAAACCTAATTGGCACTATAACGGACATCTCACACGGGCGCATCGACCCACATTTAGTACTACCAGAGGAACTTCAGGATCAATTCAACATAATATCAAGTCAACTTCAAGGGGATTTGGCGTTACCCGTCGATAGTAATAATATCAGGGATTTATACAAATTACTCAAGGTCTCTGCCCGAATCGTCACACACTATCTCATCATAGAAATAAAAATTCCACTTCTAAGCACAGATTCATTCGAATTAGATAAAATCATTCCACTGCAGCAGAAACGAGGTTCTGAGACTCTAATAATCATTCCAGCGTTCTCTTACTTAGCATACAATTTAAACAAAGACCTAGCATTCCTGCTCTCCGAAAACGATTTACGTATGTGTCTACAAACATCAGAAACAAGCAACATATTATGTTCACTAAGCATGCCCCTCTATCAACTAAAACTTAAACAATCGTTATGTGATATCAAACTGCTTAGTGTCGGCGGAGGCACCTCGGCGTGCGACACATTAAAAACATCGTGCAAAGATATGTGGGTTAAATTACACGGGAGCAATGACTGGCTATTCACGTGCTGTGAAGAATGCCACGTCCGTATTTACTGTCCGTCTCGCATGACTATCAAGGATCTTCAGGGCAGTGGCATTATAAATATAGGTCAAGGGTGTACATTACGAGCAGATTCGTTCACTTTATATGCGCACAACAACTATCTCAGCAAGATCAATATTGTGTCTAACGTTGAAGTCCCAGAGGTATCTATATTAAATACGCTCATCAACACGTCGATTCCTGAGAGGCCATCCGAATTTAAAGGTTATGAGGAGGTCAACGTTTGGAGCGAACTGAAATCCCAGATTGATGACATCAAAAGGCAATCATCAAGCGATCTGAGCGTACACGACATTCATCACTACAGTGTACTTTATGGCATCATAGCAATCATCCTGATCGTCGGAATTTGCGTCGGGATCTTCAAGGCCCGAAGCAGATGGCGTAGGAGGCCTGAGCGTAGCTCGGCCTCGGCAGGACAACCCCCTTCGCGCGAACGAGTGGAGCACAAAGTTGAAATGGTGAATGTGTCTAATGTGTCTGAACCAATTTCCAGTGAAGGTGTCAGTGAAAAATATGGGCACCTCTCCCTTGCCAAATCATCATATTATTTTGTAACTATTTAGTTATAAATCGTAATTATATCATAATTAATATATTTTTATACATATAGCATTTGTTCCTCTTCTGTGAACTCTCTTTTGAGAGGGCAAGATGTACGGTGAACCGCACATTTTACATTTCTAAAACGGCTGACGCTGCGCCGAGCCGATTTACCTAATATGTACATACGCAATCCAATAAATTTAGTGTTCATTTATCAGTCATACAGAACGGTTTTATTTTGACACTCATAAATCAGCATACCCATCAATTATTATCATTAATTATCATTCTCTATCATACATCTGTGTAAGGAACCACGGTAACCCTTACAGCTTTATATATAAATTTTTTAAATTGTCAACAAATTTATTTTTGAATTTTAAAACATCATGGCCCAGCTGATTAAATGTATTAATTATCTAAAGAAGGATGAACTTATTAACGAGTTGTCTGCCATGGGTGTTTCAGCGAATCCCGATGACACGGTGGTCAGTTTGAGGAGTGAGCTGCGCACTGCGTTGCGGCTTATCCGGCGTGGCAGCATTAAAGCCAGCACTTTCGTCCCTGCTTCTGCTGCATCTGAGCTGTCTTTCTGCGAGCCGAAGGTCCTGGAACTGGAAGGAGTCCTTTCTTCAGGTGATTTCGTTTCTAATAAGACTAGTCGCCTAAGAGTTTCCTTGAGGGCTAATTATCTTCTCGCTAGGTTAGCAAGGTGTGGTTTTGACTGTCCAGAACTAGTGGGTATCCGTGCCCGGTTAGTTAAAATGTTGTCTGTGTCAGAGGCTACTACCGACTCTGACTCTGATGGATCGGAGAGGGAGATGCTTCCTACACATACTGACCAGATAAATTACACCTCACCTGTGTCGAGGGGGGACCGTTCGACGCGACCCAACGCTGCCACTTCTGACTCACTTCCAACTGTAGTATTAAGGGATAAACCTGTTAATTTAAATTCATTTAACTTAAAATTTGATGGCACTTCTTGTGTACGTGTCTTCATCGAAAGACTTGAGGAGCTTAGGTGTGCTCGGGAGGTCACCAAGGAGAAAATCCTCACAGCTTTCTCTGACCTGTTGGAGGGTCCTGCCTTGTCTTGGTTTCGCACCAACAAGGAGGATTTCACCTCTTATGAGGTCATGTTGGAGGAGCTGAGAGAGAACTTCGATCTTCCTGACTATGATTACCGCCTTCGCAATGAAATCAAACAGCGTACACAGACCCGATCTGAAACATTGGGTAATTTCATTTCTACAATGCAGGCCATGTTCTCTAGACTCTCATACAAGATGCCTAGTAAAGAACAAATGGACATTCTGATGCACAACATCAGACCTGACTACATGAAGGAATTGGCTCTTCATGACGTAAAGTCTCTCTTGGATCTGAAGCGATTAGGAAGGCGCCTAGAGCTTGCTCGTGCTAGAGCTGAGGCATTTCGTGAACCGTTATTGGAAACACTTAGTATCACTGCGGATTTACACCAAGTAAAAAGTAAACCACCACATAAAACTTCTCAACAGGTATCTGGTGTGTCCCGTCCGTCCACCTCGAGTGAAGATAAGTGCTTCCGATGTGGAGAGGGCGGCCACACTACTTTCGGCTGCCCACAGTCGAGAAAGGTGGTGTGTTTCCGGTGTGGACAAAAAGGTGTCCGAGCACCAGAGTGTTCCCAGTGCAACGTCAAGCCAAAAAACGGGTAGGTCGGGGCCTTGTTAAGAGCTTTCCATGTGACACAGAGCGTTCTTCTCTGTCTGAGAATTGCTCTGATAAGGTCCTGTTTAATAATAAACGGGATAACGATATTAGACCGTATTTAGTAGTAAGGATCCTGAACTTAAATGTTTTGGGTTTACTTGATTCGGGTGCAGCCTGCTCTGTGTTAGGTAAGGGTGCACACCGCGTTTTTCTTGAATTAGGGTTTGATCTAGAAAGCATAAGCCCTAACTTTAGTCTAACAACAGCAGACGGATCATATCTGCATTGTTTAGGCTGTATTTTTCTTCCTATAGTATAGTATGACTCAAGGTAGTCAGCCGTAGACTCTCTCCAGCTCAAGGTAGCTTGAGGAGACGTCCACCAGTGATCCACTTGTAGGTGCTAAGTAAAAATATTAATTAATTTTCATATAAAGATTATGTGAACTTCCCTCAAGGTAGGGCAGATGGGTCTTGAGGAGTGAGCTGTGAGCTGCCAATAGTCAACCTTCCTCAGCAACAAATCTCGAACCACAAGACAGGTAAAATGTAGGTTGTCTTTCAGCGGTAATCTATCGACCCTATAAACAAAATTAAATAGCCTGAGGACATATTCTACATACATTAAGATAATAAGGAAAAACCTTTTTGAGGTTAACTTACCACAGACAGTGGGACTTGAACACTCACAAACACTACCAACAAGGTTATCAATATACACAGTAAGCAAAGCTTCCTCAGAGTTCATGAGAGAAGATTTAAGAAATGAATCTATAAACTGCCACACACCCATCTATATAGACTTCTAATCGAATATTCTCGATTAAACCGCTCCCCCATTTCTGGATGTGCGAACAGGACGTACAACTTCCATTCTCCTTGCCTATTTGTGATCAATTTAAGATGTAATGAGAATCGTATGATACACATATGATAATGTCTCACTATTTCTAAGTGTACGAATGTTAACAAAAAATATCCTTCAAAACATACGCCACCTAGTGCCACCTAGGTGTACCAACAGCCCGGTACTTCGATCGCGCACAACATCCAATTGTAGTTCGAACTACAGTGAACGAGAGGGCGCTGAAACAAAAATTGTTAAACATTGAAAGCAAAAAAACGATGCTACAAATACAATGTAATTACTTTCCCTTTCAAGTCTGTATCTGTTGCCCACGTCTTTGTATATTTTTGATAAAACTTTTTATCTTTAGCTTTAGTCATTTTAACGAATGGCTTGCTGATAAACGTATTTATTGAGTATTGAGGATAAATTGAACAGGTAAATAACAAATAACAACCAACGTATTTGTAGTAAACATAAACGCAGTTTAGCCAAAAATTTGTACGCGTATGATTATAATTGTGTTAGACAACAATACAACATGCTGAAATGTGCGTCACATTTTATTCAACTCTACACTCTTAGTCTGCACTCAATCGCACTAGAAATCGCTAAGGCGTTTTATTATAAAAATTAATATGATTCGCTAGATTAGATTATCCCAGGGCCTATACTATTACACCTTTATTTTGCTTAATTTGAAATAAAAAAATTAAATACCTACCTGAAGTTATAAAAATCCCTAAAAAAACCCCTACCAAAATAACACCCCTAAAAAAACCCATTACACATTTTTCTCCCTAAATTTAGGGGGAAAACCCCTAAGTTGTTAACCCTGACTGAAATTCTCATTGACCTACAGTACATGGACTACGCATACCTACAAAATTATCGTGCCTACCTACACAAGAAGTTGGCGCATAAAATGGCTGCCATAGGGTTGTACCTATGTAGAGTGACTCGAAATGTCGATATCGATATTTAACTGAAATATTTAATAAATTGCAAAAATAACGATAACATCAAATAATTATAGTTAAATCCGATTGTTTTTTTATTTTTTATCTTTATTAGTTATCGGCTATGAAAACAGCCCTATCTGTTCTATCAGCAACAAGACTAAAGAAAGAACAGAATACCTCCGCATTCAAACCAACGAGAATGTATATCGTTGTTTACCAATTTTTTCGTAGCTCCGACGGTTCTGGGATACCGATATCAACATAACAAGTACTTATATTATGTTGACATTGAGCGAAATAACAAATTGAGTAAATAAAACACGTTTTAAATAGTTGTAATATTTATTCATTTATTCACACATTCAGGTTAGGGCACTGCGCAGTCACGTAATCGCGTCACGTCGAGAATTTTGTTGTAGGATGTTTCATGGAAGTGCATCGAGCAGACATACCACATTTTATGTTGAGGGTTTATATTTTCCAAACCAATGATTTCGATCCATTTCTTTCTTAAAATTTCATTTACAGGAAATCTGATGAAGAAAACACCTATCTACCATCACTATCCTTAATCGTATGTAAACAAATCAAAGTGAAACAAAGCAAATAATACCATTGAGAACCTCAAAAAACTAACAAACGTCTTCGGAAATTATAAAAAGAATATGTTTAATACAATACAATAAACAAAATCGTAAAATATTGAACAATTTCAATGCATTTTTGTACTAACCTGTAAAGAGTCAATGTACAATGATTCTTGTTTTTTCTTGCACCAGATTGTTTAATGGAGCACGAAGGCATGATTTTCATGTCTAGGGCAAAGCCTTGGATAAAATAAAAACCAATTTAAAGCCGTAATTGGCACGAAAACAAAAACAAAACTTCCAACAACAACCGCTTGACAGCAGATCTACCTCAGAACTTGGGGCGTAAAATGGCGTCGCCGGTCACGAATTGACAAGTGCATGACGTCACTCAAAAGTGTTGCCAATATTAACGCTCACTAAACTATGTTTATCTCTCTTTTCACACCAAGGTAAACATAAGTTTTTTTTTTTTTTTTTTTTTTTTGTTTGGCCCGCCAAAATGACTCTACTCTGCCTGATGGAAAGCATAAGCAGAATCCAAGAGTAGTGGTCACCATGCTCACTGCGAATGCAGGCAATGCAGCATGGCGACCCACACCATGGCGGCCTAGTGATGCTTCTGCATCTTTTAGTCTAGTCAACAAGTGTGGGACTTGTTGACTAGACTAATTGGGCCTCCGGTCTCGCACTCACCAACGAAACACGACAGCACGCTGTCATTTCACGTTAATTTTCTATGCGAGGGTAGTACCGCCCCGGTCGAGCCGGCCCGTTCGTGCTGAAATCAGCGTGGCTCTACTACCTTGCCAAAAGAGACAAAATGCTTTTTTGTATATATGTGTCGATCTTATATATATTTGTATAATGAATTGTTCGTATAGTAGAATAGGGCATCTCCTTATATTTTCTTTCCTTATTGGAAATTCTTGAGCTCGAACCACAGGCTCGAACCTAGGGAATAGCGATGATCGATTTCCATCGATGAAGAATAAAAGTCAATGCTAGGTCTTAGAGCATTCAAGATATAAAGGAAGTGCTGAACGAGCAGAAAGCGTGATTGGAGTAGAGAGAGACTGAGTTTAGGTAAAGTCTGTCTCTCTCACGCAAACTTCTGATCGGTTGGTGTTTTTTTCCATCAAATCACACCAACCAATCACGGAGACTGCGTGAGAGAGATAGACTCTACCTAAACTCAGTCTCTCTCTCTCTACTCTGATCACGCTTTCCGCTCGTTTAGCGCTCCTTCTACACACATCAAAAGTGTCTAGGGATCAACATATGTGTCTAGGGAGCAACATATATTTTTGCAATAACTTTTCTCCTGATTGATATTAATTAAAATTTTCTTTAAGGATTTATCAAATAGGGTTTTTTCGTTTGTCACAGTAACGATAAACCAAGTCACCTTTGCATTAATAAAGAAATTTGCCATTTTCCTAATAAAGGGATTTTTGACATTTGAACCACTAACATTAAAGTTCGAAAAAAGACTGAAATAACAGTTTTCTTTAAAATTTTATTAGGTAACTTAAACAATTAATAATCCGTGTTTCTACCGCGAACACTAACAACACAAGAACATCGGTTTGGCATACTCAAAATGAGTTCATCCAAACACGCTGTGGAATGGCCGCCCATGTTCATTGCAACAACAAAAAAAGGTCTTCTTGCGACTGGATACCCTCCATATTCGGCAGAGCTCTTCTCTGTAGCATATCCCATGCATGCTCAATCGGGTTCAAGTCTGGCGACTGAGCAGGCCAGGGCCAAAGCCACATCTCAATCTCAAGAAATCCGCATAAAAATGCTTGATCCCTAGACACTTTTGATGTGTGTATATATTCAGTGGTGGATTTACCACTAGGCTGAGTAGGCTGGAGCCTAGGGCGGCGAATTTTAGGGGGCGGCAAATTTAGATGAATCTTTTTTTCATACAGAAATAAAAAAAAAACATTGTTAAGTATAATATAAACAGCGAAAAGAAGTCTTAACAGTTTAACAAAAAAGAAACAATTTATTATTTACTGTACCAAACACTCTCAACTTTAATAATATTTGAAAAATTACTAAACGGTTAATTAAATATATCTTTGTAAATATAGGTTTTTAAACATGTCAATAACAGTTTAATATTACAATTTAAATTTGTAATTTTGATTAACATTTTTCTTAATCACCACTGAGGGCGGCATGAGGTCCTACCATGCACCACGCCGCCCGGGCGGTGACGAATTAGGTTCGTGTAGAAATTTTTGTCCCTGAATCTTTCCGCCACCTCTTTCACCGCGATGTGATCTTCGCATAAAGAGGTACAACATATGCCGCTACCGACCATGGTGCGTAACACGCAACGCAGCGATATCCAAGCATTGGCACAGCGAATTGGTTCTGTACACCGAACAGGAAAAGGTGGGATTCAACTTACTCCTAGTTCCGTTTTCCGGCCAACGCGCGCCGCGTCTTTAGACACAATGTGATAACCACGTATGGCTCTAACCCACAATACTGGCGTCCTACTTTGGGCGATCAGAGCTACCGTCCACACAGGGGTAACGTATAGTGTTATCGACCGGAGAATTCCTCTTACAGCCTTGTGGCGTCGCTCGGTTTACTCAGATTAGGCAAAAGTTGCCGAAGGACAAACGCTGTGCCCACTAGCTTTTGAGCAAGCTGTCAAAAATGCTCGCCAAAGAGCCACCTACCGTCAAGTAACAATCCTAGATACATTTTTTGGGATTGAACCGGTACGAGGATGGAATGGAACACGATTGAGGCGCCATAAGATGGATCACTACGGGACTAATGAAGTGAAGAGACTTACGTTTTTGTACACCATTAAGTCCACTGCCATATCACCAAAGAGACATCCCTGGAGGCCACATCTTTAAAGGTCGCCCTTCGGGCTGTATTCAAACTGTCAATAACATAGCAGTTTACGCCCAGACCGGATGGGAAGTCTCCTGCACCAGTAACCTATGGTCTACGGGACAATGACGAAATCAGTCCCCTGTGGCACACTGCACGGCATAGATCGACGCCTCAGATATTCATCTTGAACCTCTTACGTGACGGTTCGTACCTCTAAATAGTCTTAGTAGTTCCGCTAGTCGCTTCAGGCACTCTTGTAACCCGTGGTAGTGGAGGCTAATAAATACGTCGGCGGTGTTCAACTACAACGGCGTGTACGGGTGTACACAATACATGCAGTCGGCAATTCCAAGTAAGACGCTAAATCAAGTATCGAAACGATAATATACAAATTTTAACAAAAAAAAACCAACTTTAATCTGGACCAAATTTAAATGTGTGTGAAAGCACCAGCTTTTAAAAAAAAACATCAAAATCGGTTCACCCAGTCGAAAGTTATGATGTAACAAACATAAAAAATAATACAGTGAATTGAGAACCTCCTCCTTTTTTTGAAGTCGGTTAAAAATAACGGATTGTCATAATTTAGATGACTAATACACGTATATTTTACTATTACATTATAATTACATCTATGTCGATCGGTTCTTCTCGATCTCTGTCTACGGCTTTCAATCTCGATTTTATTTACAATATTTTAAATGCAAAAATTTGTGTGGATGGATATATAGATGTTTGCTACTTTTGATGCAATAACTACTGAATAACTGAATGGATTGGAATGAAATGGACAAGTAGAGGCGAAACATCAGGACGGCTATTAGTAAGGATTCTCTTATTTAGGTGGAAATTGTGAAGGAGACGGCGGAGTGGGACTAGGAAAGGTTTAGTCTTGGTCTGGTAGGTCCGGGAACAGGCTAGACTCTACCTACACCTAGCTAAGATAGACGATAGCCGCTTGCCTGGGTGTTAGAGGTGACGGGACTTGTTCGCGGTAGTAGAATCAGGCCAGGGTTAGATTTCTAGAGCCAGGAAGGAGAGATTGTGGTCCACATATACGAGGCGATCATATGCGATCAAACCGTAAATGGCTCGAGATCTATCTGGGTACCTCACGTTTCCCTTCTATGTTACATTTACCAGCTACCACCATCTATCATACCAGCTGCTAGTACTCGAGACAGAGTGTGGTTTTAATCAGTCCCAGTATGACATCACCACATCACTGACTGTCCGGTAGGGGTATCTCAATGTATTTCAATTCAACACGGAAGAAAAAGACCAGCTTTGTTGGTATTCTACGTGGGCGCTCAAACAACTATTGGCAGGCTCTTACAACGGATCCTTAGCCGTATCACTGCATCCAGGACGAGTGGAACATCTTCCACGTTCTTCTCATCGATTCCGGTCAAGGAGGTCATAAACGGGGACGTGTGTTCCACTTGTGTTGTACGAAAACGCCTTTAATCTCTTTCTGCACCTGCAAAAACAGGTTGATGGCGAACCCTTCAGCCCAACTTCTTGACTCTGAAATAAGGGTCTGATGGTGCGGATGGCGATAATTGTAAATCACAATTCCCCTCCTCCCACCAACACCTTTACTCGGTTCGACACACTACACTCAAAAAATCCCTTTAGAATGACGGCCTGAAAAGGTTTCCACACGAAAAAAAATGGGTATTGAATTACAGGAGTTAGAAGGGGCGGCAAAAGTTTCATAGCCTACTGGCGGCAAATATATAAATCCGCCACTGTATATATTGTATGTTCTAAGTACTTAGTAGAATAAATCGATGTTTGTGCTAAGCCGCACTACGGCTAAACCGCCGCGATTTTTAACCGCCTGATTTTGTAACTAAAGGAAACTAATGGAAGCACTGGCGGTTTTTTACCGCGACTGACTTTAAAACCGCGAAACCGCGGGGCGGTTCCGTCCAGTGTTGCCAGAAGGTTACTTTTGTTACCTTTAGTTACAAAATCAGGCGGTTACAAACCGCGGCGGTTTAGCCGTAGTGCGGCCTAGCACAATGCGTAATTTATTTTTACCTCAAAGGTACAAAAAAATTACTTACCTGTGAAATGTGATACTCGATTTGTGTTTGTTGTGTTTCCGAGTATCATTTTTACATTTTAAATCATTTTAAGGTCTATTAAAATCTAAATATTTAAAAACGCTTCTTGAAATTCGCAACTCACGCGCACCATTAGCAGTCGACCGTGACTACTAGAGTTCGTTCCAGTGTTCCCACATGTGCTTACTTTTCTCACTTTACTAGGCGCGCTCAATACCTACAGGAAATAGATACTCTAAGGTTGAGAGACTAATTAGCAGTATGAATATATTGAAAAACAAGCAGAGAAATAGAATGAGGTTAAATCTTTTATCTGTTATATTGAGAGTAAGCTGTGTTTTTTTTATGGAATAGGGGGCAAACGAGCAGACATATCGCCTGATGGTAAGCGGTTACCGCCGCCCATGGACTCTCGCAATACCAGAGGCATTACAAGTGCGTTGCCAGCTTTTTAAAAAGGAGTACGCTCTTTTCTTGAAGGTTCGACGGTCGTAAGGCAAATGCTGCCTTGATTATAAAAGTCCAGACCATTGTATTGTATATTTGTTAGTGGTTTTCTGGTCAATTCTGGTGGTTTTAAAAGTTGAATCTAGTGGAGAGCTAGTAGTTTATCTGTTGGCAACACTGTTCGCGGTTTTTAATGGTAGTGTGTGCGCTTCGGGCGGTTTTGCGGTTTAACCGCTAGAGGGAAAAACCGTAATGCGGCCTCAGCCTTTGACATAACTTCGGTAACATCGATCATCGATGGTAAAAGAAAGAAAAACCTTACAGCACATACATTTGCAGATGCATCTGAACGGGTGGAAAGCGGCAAACGCGTACGTCGCCTCCTCGCGGTTTGCCACTAAAGCGGATTAAGGGGAAACCCGTCCCGACCATCCGCGGCCACACTTACAGGGCGGCATGGGGCGCTGATAGGCGCGCCTCCGCGCCCGGTTCACCAGCGGCGAATTGGATCCGAGTGGATATCATCCTCCCGGGCCTTCTCCGCTGCCTCCTTCTGCGTGATTACATCTTCGTAGAAGGTTACCGCGACGAAGTTGACCGCGGTAAAACTGCTATTGGTAAAATTCCCTCCTGGCGACCGAGTGCAGGTACCTCCCGAAGCAACCGTGCCCGGAAAGGACCTGCGTGCTGCCGCCCTCAACGATAACGGGCTGGAGAGCCTCCACGGCGGCAAAGCCAAACATATCGTCGAATATTGCTTATTAAGCGGTTGCTTCCAACGATTTCGTCGCGTCCTTGGTACGGTGAATGACCCATACGACGGCTTTCCAGAAAGCTCTAGTAATAATTATATTAATTATATGGGTATAAATACGAGTGGCTCGCGGGCCGTAGTTCAGTTCTGTTTGAGCTACAGTGCGATAAACATCGAAGTGATATCAGTGATCAACCTAGCGACCTCGGCAACCAATAAGGATTGTTATTCGGGGTGATTTTAAGTGTTTAGTAATAAAATCTCTTTTACACGTCAGAAGGTTTATTTCTGAAATACATCGAACCATAACACGTAACAATATTGACAGAGGGGAACGCCTGAGTATGGCTACTTCCCACCATGTTACACTATGATTTTGAAGAACAGTTACAAATGTTTCGCACCAACACTTTTATACCCACTTACATATTTATTTATTTATTTATTTATAAACTTTATGCACTAAATTTGTACATCGGCGGACTTAATGCCCAGGGCATTCTCTTCCAGTCAACCTTCGGGTGGTGTAGAAATGTTGTGAGGTAGGTGCACAGGTTTTATATTACACATATATAATACAACAATATATTTAAACTTAGACATATACCTATATAAACACAATAGTACACATCACAAATACAAATATAAACATACATATATAGATACATACATATATACATACACATATATTTCACATCTATACACCATGAATACTATGAGGTGTGCTATGGATGAGATAGTGCTGCCAGGTCGTTTAGAAAGAGTTCGTGTACTTTCTTTTTGAATGTAAGACGGGTTGTGGATTTCCTGATTTCGAGCGGGAGCGCATTCCAGAGCAGTATCGCTTGAACAAAGAACGAGCTGTTCATAAAGTCGGAGTTGTGGGAGGGACAAGAGAGAAGCAGATTATTAACTGAGCGAAGATTTCTATCGTGGTTAGAACATAGGTACCGAAGGTACGGAGTAAGGTAAGTAGGTAAAAATTGTGAATTAAGAAATGAAAATAGTGAGGTCAGCGCTCGCTGATTGCGCCGTAGGCGAACAGGCAACCATTTTAACTGGGAACGCAAAGCAGACACATGGTCATACTTCCGAAGATTGAAAATAAATCGAATGCAGTTATTGAGAAGGCGGTCTAGTTTATTAAGGAGGTCTGCATTCAGGTCAAAGTAACATACATCACCATAGTCGATTATAGGTATTATTAAGGTCTGCATAAGTGTAATTTTAGTTTTTGGAGGCAAGAAATTCTTAAGACGATACAACAATCGCATGTTACCGGTTACTTTCTGGCTCACGCTGGTAACCTGAGCTCGCCAATCGAGGGTTGAGTCGATAAGTAAACCCAGATCTTTGACTGCAGAGCTGAGTGGAATAACTAAACCATTAAAAATAATAGGTGAGATAGATGTGGTATCCAATCTGCTCATTATACGTTTGCTGCCTATAATTATTGCCTGACATTTTGTTGGATTGACTGAGAGCCCAAATTTCATCGACCAGGATTTTATAAGTTCTAGGTCCCTGTTCACCTCGTCAATAGCCTGAGTGACATCCTCCACCCTTGCCTGAGAATACAGCTGCAGATCATCAGCATACAGGTGATACGCACACTGAAGATGTTGAGTTATGAGATTAATAAATAATGAAAATAAGAGAGGAGATAAAATTCCGCCTTGTGGGACGCCAGTGTAGAGGTCGCACCAACTTGATGATAAGTCATCAACACGAACACACTGTTGACGCCCCCGAAGATAAGTGGAGAACCATTCCAGTGTCTCTGAAGAAACCATCAGATATGCAAGGATGGATAACAGGATTTCGTGATTGACAGTATTGAAAGCATTGGAGAAGTCAACTAAGACTAAAACTGTGACCTTAGTGTCTTCCATGCCCTTCCTAATGTCGCCAGTCACTTTAAGGAGAGCGGTAACTGTGCTGTGACCAGGTCTGAATCCTGATTGTAAAGGGCTTAAAAGTTGGTTTCTGTATACAAACTGAGAGAGTTGTTTATATACACAGGCCTCGAGTACTTTGGATAGGAAAGGAAGGATAGAAATAGGTCGAAAGTGTTCAGGAAGTGAAGGGTTGCTATTTTTTGGGAGAGGAATGATATGAGCTTTACGCCACGAAGAGGGGAAAGTGCCAGAGTCAAGAGAAGAGTTGACTATGTGAGTAATTACTGGCAGAATACAATCCAGGATGTTGACAATCATGCGACGGCTAATGCCGTCACACCCCACAGCATTGGAACGGATAGACAAGATGATCTTCTTAATATCCTCAAGAGACACTGGAGAAAATATAAATGAGTCAGTAGTGGGACTGGTAAGACCAGAAATGTAATGTAGTGTTTGACACTTAGTTTGAATGTCTAGCGTGGCTGTAGATGAAAAATGACGATTTATTTCATCCAAACCAATGTTATTATTCAACACGGGATGTTGTTTTTTACCTATTCCTAAAGTGTTCAAAAATTTCCACATACTGGACGCAGAAGAGGACTCTATGTTTTGAAGTATATGACGGCGTTTAGCGTTGCGTATCACCTGGTTGCACCGATTCCTTGCAGCCTTATATAGGTTCCACCTCTCCTCGCAGCGATCCCTCTTGAATCGAAGAAAAGACTGATCCCTTCGTCTCATAGCAGCTTGGATCTCCTCCGACATCCAAGGCGCTGGAGCACGTTTTAATTTAATTCTTCTAATGGGAGCGTGGTCGTCAAATAATTTTATAATGGTGTTATTGAAAATAAAGACTTTGTTGTCCACGTCAGCTGCAGCTGCCACGTCAACCCAATCTATCTTAGCAGCATCTGCACGCAATTTCTCAATATCCATGCGACCGTAACTACGAATTTGTAGAAATTTGGGAGGTGGTTTGGGAGGTTTAAGGATGTAGGTAAGGAAGATCAAGTCATGACGAGAAAAGCCAGGAGCAAGGAACTGTCCGTGGGAAGAGACTAGATGTGGGGAAGAGGTGAGTATTAGATCTAGCCACGTGTCCTGGGAGTCTACATTGTGATGAGTAGCTTGAAGGGGCAGGATATGAAGGCTGGAAGCTTGGGTAATTTGAAGGAGATTGCGTGCACGGGGATAGTTTAGGACTAGGAGGTCAGTGTTGAAATCTCCCATGATGATGTGATGTGTGTATTCCGACCCTAAAGATTCTAGTACTGTTTCCAGACTAGAGAAATAGTTAACACTGGGAGGGCAGTAGACTACCCCTAGAACAACGCTAACTCCCTTGACGCAAACCTCAAGGAATAGGTATTCCGCGCTGGTGGAAAGATCGGAAGCGGAAGAAGTGAGAATTTTGTAAGGTAGGTAACTACGTAGGTAGATACCGACACCACCACCTCTTCGATCTAAACGGTCGTTACGTATAAGTATAAAGCCAGAGAGAGGATATGAGGTGGAGGGTAAGTGAGGTTTGAGCCAAGTTTCCGAAATCAGGATGGCATGAACGTTATTGTCAGAGAAAGTCTCAGTTAAATCGCTGAAATGACTTGGAATGCTTTGCGCATTGATATGACAAACATTTAGAAAAGGACGTGAATGAGCGGAAAATGTTTGTCGCAACTGATTACCCAGAGTCTCTGTAAACGAACTAAAACTAGAATCCTGTAACGAGTCGTCGGCAGAAAAATATATATCATCATCGCTCATAATGTATACACATACAAAAATAAGAATAAAAACCTAATAAATACTATTATTTAAGTGAATGCAATATATATATAGTTTTAAGGTATAAATAATATTCTATCGTAAAAAAATGTGACCTTTAAGATAGGCTGGAGTATGCAGACCATTGTTCTACACCACCCGCCAGCAGACACACAAAATTGATGTACCGCATACAATGAAGGAGAATGTGACTTTAAAACATCAAGATAAAACATGTTAATTATCTAAATTATTTCAAATAACTTGAATTAAGAATGACGTGAAAACAAAAAAAAAATTAAAGAATTAAGACAAATAAAACAAACATTCTCACTGGTTTCCGAACGTACTCAGCGAGAAAAAAAATTTTTAAAAAAGAACGCTAACTTGACAGATGACTTTTTTTTTTTTTTTTTCCTCCCATTTGGCAGGGAACTTGGCTCGCACTTCTGTGCATTTGCCAGCGTCAAGTTTTATTTTTGGCATTTGAACTTTGAATGACACAAAGTAAAGTTAGGGAAACAATTTATCGCGAAAAGGCAATTTCACGGAATTTGGAACAAAGTTAACAGGATCAGGAATGTGTATATATTATAATACTTACATACTTAACATTAAATATTTTGATTAAATAGCAGGCACGTAAATATTAATATTTATATAAATATTTATACAGTTTAAAGGCGAATGTTATTATTATGAATAAAATTCGAAAGAACACTATATATGGAGGGGTTAGAAGAAAAAAGAAGAGACTTTATGGAAGTGGGGAAAGGAACACGGAGTGATATCAAGTCATTATAAAAGGAAGTACGGTCATGAATCGGACAGGAAAGGAATATGTGGTTCAGATCCCCAAAGTCATATCCACATTCACATTGAGGACTATCTATAATATGAAATCGTGCCAGATGTGCTGGACACGTGGTGTGACCTAACCTCATTCTTATTAGAATGGTTGTCGCAATCT
This sequence comes from Diaphora mendica, assembly GCA_949125395.1. NCBI lineage: Eukaryota > Metazoa > Arthropoda > Insecta > Lepidoptera > Erebidae > Diaphora > Diaphora mendica. Next base: position 29,260,847 of record OX421311.1, read on the forward strand.
TGCCAAGTTTGAGGACAGAGAACCAAGGTTTACGAGGAATTTTCGGTTGTATACTAAAGTAGTATTTCCCTTTTGAACGGACACTTTCTTCCCAAACTCTATCCCAGGAATCCCCAAGATAAAGTCTAGGGAGAGTAGCCAAGTCCTGAGTATAATTTTTAAACGGAACAGTATCACCACACACCACAGCCTCATTGGCAAGTCTGTCAGCTCTTTCATTACCATTTATTCCACAATGGCTCGGAATCCAGATAAAAAGTACAGAAAAGCCCTTCACAACACAGTCAAAAAGTTTACTCCTAATATGCGCTATAAGAGGGAATGGTGGTTTAGACTTAAAAGGATATCTCAAGAGCGCCTGAAGGGCACTCATGGAGTCGGTTAAAATTAAACTATTTTTAAGTTTTAAAAGTAAGACATATTCCAGAGCCTTCAGGATGCCAAGACATTCCCCAGTGAAAACTGTTGCTTCAGGTGGACACTTTACTTTCTGAACGATATTATACTGAGCATGATATATTCCTACGCCCACAAAATTATCAGATTCATGCTTGGATGCATCAGTGAAAATACGGTGCCACTCAGGCCAATTTTGTTCAACAATGAAATTAAAATGGGGGTTAGCATTATTTTTATCAATATCTAAAATGTATTTAATAGATGGCTCATGGATTAAGGATTCGAATTTATTATTAAACAAATCAAGTTTTGAAGATCGATGTGTCGGGGCATTAAATGATTTAAATCGAATATAACTTTTAACTAAACAAGGAAGAGATTTGTGATTCCAGTAATTTGACGACTCAATGAGATCAGCAAGTATCTGAAGTTTTTGAATTAAATGGCTATTAGAAAACTGTAAAACACGGAAAAACAATCGATCAGCTAAAAATTGACGTCTCAGTCTAAGAGGAGGTTCACTGCATTCGGTTTGTAATGCATTAATAGGACTAGATTTCATAGCACCTGTGATGATTCTTAAGGACTTTGATTGGATGGAATCCAATCTCCTAAGGGCACTCACGTTACAAGGCTCCAATAAGAAGATTCCATAGTCAAGAACACTTCGAACTAGAGCATTGTAAAGAAGTTTTAAGGAAAACGGATGCGCACCCCACCAAACACCTGATAGGCATCTCATCAAATTGAGAAGTTTTTGACATTTATTTACCACATAATCACAGTGCGGAACACCTGTAAGTTTAGAGTCCAAAATAATACCCAAAAACTTGACTTGTTTTTTAACTGGTATTTCGTTATGATCGAAATCTATAGCTATTGGGATGGGAATACGTTGTCGAGTAAATAAGAGTAATGAACTCTTACTCGCAGATACACTCAGGCCATTTTTGTCCATCCAGATTTTTAAATAATCAAGAGAGTTAGATAGCTGAGAACACAGAGAACTTGCTGAATTTCCAATAGCGTATAAAACTAAGTCATCTGCATATTGTAGGATATTTGATGTATTTTGAAGTGAAGAATCTAAATCAGACGTATACAAATTAAATAATATAGGGCTTAGAACTGAACCCTGCGGGAGACCTTTCCATACTAGTCTACTTTCATCCTGTGTTTGATCTAATTTTATTGTTCTACCTGAAAGGAGGTTAATTGTAAAGCAAACCAAAATTTCAGGGATGCGAAGTATATCTAGTTTTTGTTTAAGGACATTTAGAAGAACATTATCATATGCTGATTCTATATCTAAAAAAACTGCAATTACAGATTCGTTTTGTGAAAATGCAACTCTAATATCTGTTACCAAGGTAGCCACACTATCCAACGTACTCCTGCCTTTCCTAAATCCAAACTGAGATTCTGGTAAAATTCCACGGTGTTCAGCTATCCATTCAAGGCGATTTTTAACTAGGTTTTCAGCTACTTTTGCAATTACGGGTGACAAAGCTATTGGTCGATAAGATGAAGGTTCTGATGGTGTTTTCCCCGGTTTCAGAATGGGAATAACAGTTTGGGACTTCCATGTTGGAGGAATATTACCCGACATCATAATCTTGTTAATTAAGTTCAAATAATATTCAAGTGAGGTTTGATTTAAATTAGCCAGGAATGAATACGGAATGCCGTCATCACCTGGAGCAGAGTCTTTAACCGATGATAATACGCCCTGTAATTCTTGCATTGTAAAGGGAGAATTTAGTAGACTTTGGTTCTGAGAGATAGAAGAAGGAATGTTGTTATAAATAAGGTCATGTTCTGGAACAAATGGTGGAGCTAAACGATTAAGAAAAGAGTTCTTCAGAATAGGGGGAATGCCAGAAATATTAGAATTAGTAACACCATTTCTAAACCTTCTTATGTTTTGCCAGACAATAGAAGGATTTACATTGGGGGTAATGGAAAGGCAAAATTTTTTCCATCCTTCAAATTTCTTTTCTTTGAATAATTTACGAGCTTTCGCTATAGCATCAGTTACAATTTCAAAATTATATACGGACATATTATTTTTATATTTTTTTTCAGCTTCCTTTCTAGCTTTTACCATTCGCGAGCATTCAGTGTCCCACCATGGAGGGGAAGGAACTCTACCATTGGTTGAAGTTTTTACAGGGAAGGTTTCATCTGCAGCTTGTATAAGTACGTTTGTGAAAATATTATTACAATCGATAAGTTCGTGTGATAAATTATTTTGTAAATTAGAAAGTTTAAACTCTACAAAAGTTTTAAACTTATCCCATAACCCATCTTTATTAAGTTTGTACTTCATACGAGGTTGCCTTGAAGGATTAGGAGAACTGCTATGATGAGTGGGCGTTATAAAAATTGGGAAGTGGTCACTTCCATAAGAAGATGGTAAAGTGCACCACGCAAGAGATGAAGCGAAATTAGGGGTACATATGGAAAGGTCTATTGCACTAACATTTTCATTTGGCCCTGTACGACGAGTTGGGGACCCGGAGTTTAACACACAAAGGTTATGTTGGTCAAATATATCTAATAATATGTCACCACTATATGATGAAAGAGTACAACCCCAAGAAATATGGTGAGAGTTGAAATCACCTAAAATTATGAAAGGACGAGGAAGTAGAGAAACGAGATTGTTGAACTGTTGAAGAGTTGAAGAAGAGGGGGAAGGAATGTATATTGAAACAATACAAGTATTATTTATTTGTGCAGCTACTACGGAAAAATTATTAAATGTTGGAAGAGAAAGGGGACAGTAAGAGACAGTGTTTCTAATGAGTAGAGCAGTCCCACCATACCCATCAGACCTGTCATCTCTTAGACAAGAAAAACCACTGATTTTGAAGATGGAACCTGGTTTTAACCAGGTTTCTGAGATTGCAAACAAAGAAGCTTTATATTTATTTATCAAGTAAATAATTTCGTTTTTTTTAGAAACTGCACTTCTACAGTTCCATTGTATTATGTTCTGAGTTTGTAGTAACATTATTAACAGGTTGAGGGTTTTTATACATATCGACTATAAGGGCAACGTTGGTCGGTATTTTTATATTAGATTGAGTTAGTGTTTGGATGAGAATTTGGATTATATCTGATGTTGACATCAATGTAGGATTTGCGGAATTGGTGTTAAAGGCACAGCCATTTTGTGACGTTGGTAACCTGTATTCGTTAACTAATTGTTGATGTTGTTCTCGGTCGTAGCCTTTACCTAATTTGGAGGGTGGGCGACGATTGATATACACTGTTTTTTTATGTGAAGTGTGTGAAGGAGAATTTTGTGTATAAGAAGACTGCGAATTTCGGTAAGCGTAAGTAGTAACCGGAGTACTAGCTACATTGGCATAAGAATTATAAATAGGTGCAATCATTTTAGAAACTTCGCCATATGAAATACATTTTTCTGCCATAACACTCTTAATTTCTTTTTGGCGCAAAAATTCAGGACACAATTTAGAGGTCGCAAAGTGTTTAGCAGAGCAGTAGCAGCAAGATATATTGTCCTCCTCAACATCACAAGTATCACCAGTATGTTCCTGACCACACTTGTAACATTTAGGTTTGGATCGACACTGAATTTTTGTATGTCCAAAGCGACAACAATTATAACATTGGATAGTGGGGTACACATACAGCTCTACAGGTAATGAGTTGTAGCACATGAATATACGTGGAGGAAGAACTTGACCATCCAGCGTAATCACTATACTCTGCGTTGGTTTCCAAACAGGAGACCCTTCTACGATAGTCTTATAGTTTATTCTCCTAACTTTAATAATTTTGCCACAGTTATCGGGTACTGAAGCATTTTCGATGATTTCTTCGGGTGACCATTCCGATGGAACACCACGAACAAGTCCCATTCGTGTTAATTGAAATGTTGGTATGAATGCTTTTAAATTATTTTTTGATAACTCACTATTTAAAACAAATGAATTCGCATCATGAAAATTTGAGAACACTAAAGTAATTCTATTTCTGCCAATTTTCTTAACGGAGCCTTCCACAATGTTGTGAATGGCATTGGTCTTGAGAAACCTGCCAAATGTGACCGGGTGTAACGTGATATTATCATTGGGCGACTTAACTTCTTTTTGGACGTGTATAACAAACGGGCCTATGTCATTGTCCTCATACTTGGTTCTAGCAACTCCAGATACTGAACTTTGGGGGGCCGAACCACTACTCGGTGTGACTTTATCATTAATATGTACAATCGAGCTAACAGTAGGAGTAGAATCACTATTTTCACTATTATCTGCACTAGCACAACAGCAACCCTTGCTTCCATCAACAGCCTGACTGTGCTTCCTTTTCTTTTTATTGCATACTTTGCATAATTTGTGTAGTCTGGTTCTTTTGTGACCACGTTGTGCACTGGGACCATCCGTTTCCATCCCAGATTCATTAGATACAACTGTTACAAAATTAGCAGCCGGGGGTACAAAGACCCCCGGGTCCGCCAAGTCAGGCGGCTCGTTCATAAAGTAATATTAAAAAACTTACCGAATCTGGCAAACTATACACTAAAACTTATATATATACACTAAATATGAATATTATTTACAATATAATACAAAACTGATCCGTTATTATAGAAAAATTAAAATTAAAAATTTTATCCAGAAAAAATGCACCGGTACGCTTGAAGTTTCCCGCGCTTTTTTTTCGACAGATGACTTTTTAAGTATGTCAGAATAGTCTATGGAATGATATGTAAACAATACATAAACTCTGCTCATTATGATATTTACTTACCAAATCTGTTTAGACGATGGCATCGATTTGTTTATTTTTTCGTCTGTTTATGCAGACTAAACCCCGTAACTTCTAAGTTAACTTTCTCGTTTAATGGTCTCGTTTGAGAATCACATGTTTTAAGGAAACCCCCGTGGCCATGGGTAATCGCTTACCAGAGTTGATGATTTGCAGGTAGTAGAGCCACGCTGATTTCAGCATGAACGGGCCGGCTCGACCGGGGCGGTGCTACCCTCGCACAGAAAATCAACGAAAAATGACAGCATGCGTGCTGTCGTGTTTAGTTGGTGAGAGCGAGACCGGAGGCCCAATGATGCAGAAGCATTACTAGGCCGCCATGGTGTGGGTCACCATGCTGCATTGTGCGCTTCCGCAATGAGTATGGTGACTCCCACTCTTGGATTCTGCTTATGCTTGCCATCAGGCAGAGTAGTCATTTCGACAGGGCCATACATAAAACTTTTTTTTTTAATGATGAAACCGTGTTAAATAATGGAGACCTAAATGCCACTTGGGAATATGTGAGCAATATAACCCTTCATGGCACCGTCTCAGACCTATTGTAATGAGAGTAACGATGGGAGCTAACCATCATCCCGTTAGCTCTGACCCGCCCTCATGAAAATTGAAATCATTTTTTGGATTTGATTACGTTCAAATTCATCTATACTAATATAATAAACGCGAAAGTTTGTAAGTATGGATGGATGGATGGATGTTTGTTACTCTTTCACGCAAAACTGCTGAACGGATTTGTATGAAACTTTACAATATTATAGCTTACCCATCAAATTAACACATAGCCTTCTATTTGCCGCGGGCAACAACTAGTATAAAATATGAAAATAACATATTCCAAATTCAAATAAAAAATTTTTTTTAGAAACTATAACAGCATTCATAGCTAGACTAATTATAGAGGTCTAATTCTTATCCTTCTTTATAGGATTCCCTTTGGCTAATAATTCGAAACACCAAACAACATTTGTAGCGTTGTTGTAGCGCTCAAGATTTGCGATGAAGATAATATGATTTATTTTTAACAAGGATTGAATTTTAATAACTACGGAATACGTAAGTTTCACTTGTGTTTTAATTTTAAGAAGGTCAAATATTCTAATCAAAGAACATAAGCCAATGTTACCCCACTTGAGTAGATTGAAAAGAAAAATATATTACCAGTTTCAAAATAAACAAAAGAATAAATATGGCCGTTGAATGCGCGTCATAAATAAGTACTGACGTTGTTTATATTTGATTTGCGTAAAAGTACATCATTTTATATTTACCACAGTGCGATATTATTTTGCTTTCATTGTCTATAATGTTACTAGAAAGTTCTTTAAAGTTGAATTGAGATAATTACAATGTGTTAATGTTCCCTCACTGAACAATGTCAAACAACACAGTCGGCTCGTCGGGGCCTGCTCCCGGCAAAATACGTGGACCTGGAAGACCTCCGAAACGTACTTGCACTTGGTGTGCTGAAAGTAAAACACCTCTTAAGTATATATTACCAACAGAGAATGGGAAAAAAGAGTTCTGTTCTGAAACGTGTTTGTCAGAGTTCAGACAGGCTTATAGTAAAGGCGCCTGTCTTCATTGTGACAATGTTATCCGAGGAAATGCACCTTCCGGTAGCAAGAACTTCTGTTCTACTTACTGCTTAAATAAATATCAAAAGAAGAACGAAAAACGGACTACATCGCCACAATCTGGTAATGGAGCTAATGGATCAGAGAATCAGTCTAATAATAATTCTACAGGTACATTTTATGATATATATCAAGCTTTCGATTGGAACGAATATATGAAAGATACAAATAGCACGGCAGCACCCCAAGAATGTTTTAAACAGGCTCCTGTACCACCTGTAAATGATTTTAAAGTAGGAATGAAATTGGAGGCTTTGGACCCTCGAAATTTAACATCAACATGTATCGCTACTGTTGTTGGAGTACTTGGACCACGTTTGAGGCTAAGGCTTGACGGTAGTGATAATAAAAATGATTTCTGGCGTCTGGTTGATGCAGGTGACATACATCCTATTGGTTATTGTGAAAAAAATGATGGCATGTTGCAACCGCCGCTAGGTTTTCGTATGAATGCCAGTAGCTGGCCCATGTTCTTGCTCAAAACTCTCAATGGAGCTGAAATGGCACCACCTAAAATATTTCAACCTGAACCTCCTACACCAAAATCCAATCTGTTTGTTGTTGGCCAAAAATTAGAAGCCGTTGACAAGAAAAACTCTCAACTTATTTGTTGCGCTACAGTTGGAGCCGTGAAGAATGATCAGATCCATGTCACATTTGATGGCTGGAGGGGAGCTTTTGATTATTGGTGTAGGTATGATTCCAGGGATATATTCCCTGTCGGTTGGTGTGCTAGGGCAGGGCACAATCTACAACCTCCAGGTCAAAAAAGTGCTGTTACTCCATCAAGGTAAACATTTTTCTTATATTCACATACAATTTCAGTACTGAATGAGAATATAGCTTTAAATTGTTAAGAAACCTATGTAACAAGCTATTTAAATGTTATTACAGATTTAAACTAAGACCAAGTGGAATGCCTAATCCTGCTCTTCCAGAAGGTGGATCAACTGGGGGTGGCAACTCTAACAGTTCTGCTACATCTACTCCAGTGCCTATAGTTTGTCTTCGTATCCGTAGTAGTTGTTCTGGAGGTAGTAGTTCATTACCAAGTGCTGTTGCAGCCACTGGACCCTCAGGTGTTGCAGAAGCACTTGTCAAAGAGTTACTTAGTGTCCATCCAGATCCACAAAGGTTGACAAGAGCAATACTCACTGCATCTAGTAGTTATTCTAATATAACTAATGTCCAGGTAATATTTTTAAATTTATTTGTAATATACAGTTATTAGCCACTGGTCAGTGTGTGTTTAAAACTCCTGACTATTTTAACATATAAAATTTTATCAGTAGTGGATTGTTTTTTGAATAGTATAACATTTAAATACAAACCTATACCAGACCAGAAAAACAATAATATCAAATTATGGATAATAATACAACCATTATGCTAATAGGAAATATGCCATGTTAGAATTAGAATCTTACAAAAATTTAACTGCACATGCTGTGCAAAATTCAGGAAGTGGAAAATAAATATATATGAGAAATTAATAAAAAATCAGGCCAGTGTGAGTCGGACTCGCACAGGAAGGGTTCCGTACCATTTATACATTTCAAGCGTCTACCTGTTGCCGTTATCAATATCGAGTAAAAACAAGCAAAAAAATACGTGTGTTGTATGGGAGCCCCCTTAAATATGTATTTTATTCTGTTTTTTAGTATTTGTTGTTATAGTGGCAACAGAAATACATCATCTCTGAAAATTTCAACGGTCTAACTATCACGATTTATGAGATAAAGCCTGGTGACACACAGACAGCTATGTCTTAGTAATAGGGTCTCGTTTCGTACGGAACCCTAAAAATTAAGGCATATCTAAATATTAAACTGTACTGTTATTGTGATAGTTCAAAAACTATTCTTTTTCAATTTCTGTTATTACAGGTAACATCTGGCAGTAAAAATTATACAGTGAAAGTCCCAACAGAGTTAACAATAGATGACCTTAAGAATTGGTTAAAAGCGGTGTGTACTGGTGTAGGTTGTTGCGTTGGCATGATAGAAATTGACACTGGAGAAGTTGCGGGCCGGCCTTGCACTCTTTGTGGAGAATCTACATCAAACAATGTATCATCTAACAATGAGTCCTCAGGAGTTAAAAGGCCCAATACTGTAAGTAACTCTCAAAGTACTAAAATAAAACTAAACGGTGATAAAAAGTTAGAGAGGTACTAATGTTTCAAATTTCCTTGCTTTCGAGTCTGGTACTGCAAAGTTGCTTCACCTCTTGATATATCCTCCTTCATGGGGTCTGACACAAGTCAATATTTCTGAAATACACTATTTCCTATTTATATATAATAAATCATGTTATCTAATTTAACACAAGTTAAAATATTAAACTGGCTGTCTTAGAATTAAGTATACAATTATGTAATTTTAAAACATAGTTACTCATCTTTCGTGGTATTGCTATTAACTCCTTTTAATAATGAAATAATGAAAATATTAGTCAATTGCAATTATGCTTTTCGGCATTACAGCTTAAACTACGTACTTTTTTACCTACGTATTTTTACTTACACTATTTAATATTTGTGTATGTTACTGGCATACGGCATAATTCAGGTACTCTACACACTACCTGGGGCATTCAGGCTGTTTTAAAATATTATTTTTCATTTAATACTTTGCCTAGGTATTCTACACAATCCCTAAAGATTGGGTAGAATACTGCGATAGCGGCTGCCGAACACTGAATTCCTTCTGTTGTTGTTGATTCATTTGTCAAAGTATTAAGAAAATAATATTTTATATATTACCTACACGTTTAAGGTATTGTACACATTGCCTAAGCATTGTATGGAATACTTGATTATACAGATTGCTGGTAACATATAAATTTTATGAAATGAAATGAATTTTGCATCATACTCGGCCACGTTTAAAAATTCAAGAAGTCATTTTCATACATGTACCATAACAGTACTACATAAAGAAAATTAAATAAAGAATTTAAGAAACCCTCATACAAAGAATTACCAAAATGTTAATATATTCGGATTGGCTGATCTGAGTATCAAAGTGTCACTAGAATATTTGATTTCAAATAAAAAAAGTTGCATCCAAATAGGTCCAACATTTTAGGCGTTTTGTTTTGATGCCACTGACAAAAATGACACAATTTTGTATTTAGTACATTTTTCATACAAAGTTATAGTTTTGACAGATGATTAAAAAGTAACAAATTAGACTAAGGTGTCATCTACCCTATTGCATGGTCTAAGAAAACAAGGTCTCGCATTCCGAGAGCTCCTCGAGGTGACGTCACTATTCAGTCACCACGTGATAGCAACATGACACGAAATTAACCAATCAGAACCAGTGAATAGCAACATAACACGAAAGAAACCAACCAGAATCAGCGACAGCGATGATGACGTCATGTCGTTCGTCGTAATGCCATACCTGGTGTAGTATATTGTTGTACCGTGCCCTGTTGATGATGATCGTATTTGGCACGAACAGGAAGAACTAGCCGGTAGCAGCGTGAACGGTTCGGAGTCGTGCTCGGGCGGTAAGCTGGCGCGGGTGTCGCCGGAGCGGCCGGAGCCCGCGTCGTCCACGACGGGCGCGCCGCCGCCGCCCGCACCCGGCGCGCCGCCCGCCGACTGGTCCGTCGAGGACGTCATCGGCTTCATCGCTGCAGCCGACCAGGCGCTCGCTGCACACGCCGACTTGTTTAGGAAACATGTTAGTACTTTGTTCATTCGATATTCATTTTATATTGACGTCTCACTGCTTCGGTGGCGCACTGGTAACGTGGATGACTGATGTGCTGAGGTCTCGGGTTCGATTCCCGGGTTGGACCAAATGTTTGTATGATCTGCAAATGTTTGTATCGGAGTTTGGGTGTTTTCCATGTATAATATTGTATGTATTTACAAAAAAAATAATTAAAGTATTCTACTATCTGTCATACTCATAGTACAAGCTCTGCTGAGTTTGAAGCTAGATGGCGTTGTGTCAGATGTCCGAAGTATTTATTTATTTACTATCTTGTCAAATTGTGCTTTTTACCTTTAACAAACTGTTTACCTTTATATTGTTAGTATGGATTTCTTTTACTTTTCCTACTAATTTAATACTTTATTTTTTTTGTATTATGTTTATTGTTACAGGAGATAGATGGAAAGGCTTTATTGCTGCTTAACTCCGATATGATGATGAAATATATGGGTCTGAAACTGGGCCCTGCTCTGAAAATATGTAATTTGGTATCCAAAATAAAAAGTCGTCGACATTATAGCACATAATGAGATATTTTAATGATTTACAATATATTTCTCTTAGAGTTGGAAACTGTAAGTTTCTTATGTTGTATTAATATAGGAGTTATTTCTGCATTTCAATGGAAGATAATTTGTTTTTCGTTCAATAAAATATATTGTTTTTTTTTGTTCGTAATCTCACAAAACAAAATACACAGCAAATGCCTTACTTCACATGTTAGCAGCTATTGTTTTGCAGAATATTAACGTTTTTCATAGTTTCTGTCATGCGAGGGATTTATTATTAATCTCAAACTTACGAAGGTTGTTGTGTAATCGCGTCATTTGTGCAGTTTAATTTGGTTGGAACGGGTGTAAGGGTAGTGGGTACAATTGTTATCTACTAACCAGTCAGTGATGATTATCTGCGTGAGCTAGACTAGCTACATACAAATGTTAGATCCACAATTCAGATGATACTATCCGAATACAAATATGTGGGAAACCGACGATCGAACCAAGTGGCCTGCGATAGGCTGATTACGATGATGAAGCTAATTATAATAACTCATCATTCATTAATATAATTCAAATTAAAGTGGTATCATTAGGTATGTCTGAATTTATATATAACTAGCTTTTGTCCGCGGCTTCGCGTGTTTGTCGGCTATCGCGGAAAAAAGTTGCCTATGTCCTTTCTCAGGCTCTAGAATATCTGTGTACCAAACTTCATTTAAATCGGTTCAATAGTTTTGGCGTGAAAGCGCGACAGACAGAGTTACTTTCGCATTTATAATATTAGTAAGGATAATATAGAGGAAAACGGTATTCTGCAAAACTTTAAAATTACTAAATAATTAAAAAAAATTTTATATTGGCAAGACACCTTTCAAGTCTTATTAAAACATGCAACTGCTTACAATCAGTTTATTGCAACTTATTCTACGCTAATCTCAGTAATGTGATATTTTTTAAAATTTACTATTTAAACTTAAAAAACTGTATTGCATATTTGTTAAGCAGAAAATTTAAAGGTCTCATTTAGTTGATGGAAATAATATGTCATCTTAATAAAAATTTTCTACTATATAAATAACTTGTAATATTAAACAATTGTGTAGTCATGTATATAAGTATATCATTGAGTAAAATTGCATTTAATGTAGTACGCGCTCATTTAGTATATTATTCCGAAAAATCTTTAAAATTGTTATTATCAGGCTGTACTAATTAGGTATTAAATTAATTGAAATGTATATAAACATCGGCTAGTCGTGCGTTAAACTGTTGCCTGAATGCTATAAGTACATAAGTTTTATCTACAAATATTCAAATCCAATAACATGTACAGAGATTCTATTGTAGATTAGGGTCTTAGTGCCTTTCAACATTAGGTGTACTTAAGAGTTTCCCATTGAACATGATTTCTAAAGTAGCGCTCAAGGACACCAACAGTAGCTGTGATTTTAAATGACGATAGTGTTAATATATATCGTCTTCCTCGAAACAGACGTTGAAGCGTATCTTCCCAAGCTTCAATGTTGTTTCATTATACATTTTATCCATTGTTCCTTATAAGAATAATTAGTTATTTTGTCCAATTTGTCGATGGCAGAAGTATTTTATTTGTAAAACTATTGTATTTAATTTTAATTTTGCCATTTTAAGTGTTATAGTAATGTTTAAACATTTCATCATGTGATATTTCAATGTTATCTGTTAAATGATTATAATATGTAATAATAATATTAAAATATTTAATATGTTGCTATAATAATTTACGTGGTGTATATTTAAGTTTTCACATGACATGAAGTAATAAATAAGTAGTTATTTAATTTGACTATTTTGTTGGTGTAAATATTTAATAATAAATATTTTTATTTTAGCAGGCAATAATCCAGTGGCATAAGTTTAATTGCTAAATATTAGAGTTTTTATTTTATTTCGACTTACCATTGGTTTTGTGTGACATCTATATTAGTTTGTTTTACGATTATACAATAATCAACATAATCAGTCCGTCTAATATATTACGCTCTGAATGTATAAGTTTACATTATTATGAGTATTTATCATTTAGTTCTTCGGATTGACAAAAGTATCGTGAATATACATTTTCACAACATAAAACTATTATTTTAATATTGTAGAATTTTTAATAGTAATATGTATGTACATAGCCGAATAATTGGAAAGAAGTGTATAAATTAAATAAAAGTAAAAAATATATAATTTGTTTCATTTATTAAACCAACACCTCTATAATCACACTAATATTAGTACATGGAACACCGAGCGTCCCTCGGTATTTTTTTTTATAAATGGGTTTTTTGGCAACATTGGGAACTATCCAAACGCCACCTTTTTGTTACTTTTCTAAATAAAACAACTAAGTTAAGTGGCATCCTCTCTTGGTACGCCCTGATACTGTTTATTCTGCACCTTATTCCAGTATAGTTAATGTAGTTCGCTCGAGTTGCGATAGATGGCGCTAGAAGTACATTGATTTTATATATTTGATTGTTAAAAACACGAATAAAACGACATTTTCTAAAAGTGAATCCTAGCTAGATCGATTTATCGCCCCCGAAACCCCCTGCATACAACATTTTATGAAAATCGTTGGAGCCGTTTCCAAGATTCAGATTATATACAAGAATTGCTTGTTTAAAGGTATTAGATTAGATAAAGGCGAAAGTTTGAGTGTGTATGTTAGTTACTTATTCACGAGCAAACGGCTGGGTCAATTTGGATAAAATTTGGTATGCAGGAAACTGACACCCTGGATTAACAGGCTACTTTAAAAAAAATAAAGCTAAGTAATCTACAAATGACAGTAAAAATCCGAGAAACATAAACAAATATTCATTAGTTGCGAGTATAATATTGTAATCAAAAATAAATATATTTGATTAGGTTAGGAAGTTACGTACAGATCACCATCAGCGTACCTACTTCACTCTATTCCTTACAAATATATCGCTACATATTATAAAAGAAAGTCCTCCGCCGCGTCTGTCTGTCTAGTCTGTCGGTCCGCGATAAACTACAAAGCTACTGCACGGATTTTTATGCGGTTTTTACCAATGGGTAGAGTGACTCTTGAATTAGACTTGAGTAGAGCCACGCTGATTTCAGCACGAACGGGCCGGCTCGACCGGGGCGGTACTACCCTCGCACAGAAAATCAACGTAAAATGACAGCGTTCGTGCTGTCGTGTTTCGTTGGTGAGTGCGAGACCGGGGGCCCAATCAGTCTAGTAGGCCGCCATAGTGTGGGTCGCCATACTGCACTGTCTGCATTCGCAGTGAGTATGGTGACCACCACTCTTGGATTCTGCTTATGTTTTCCATCAGGCAGAGCAGAGTCATTTTGGCGGGCCAAACATAAAAAAAAAAAAAAAAAAAAAAATACGAAGTACGTGTGTAGGACTTCCGATAAGCATCAGCGGCTTCTGGAGTACCCCCTACCGTGCCTCACGACTGAGGTACATCCTGAAGTAACCAGATTCACCCCCGGGGAAGCTCGCTGTCGCGCCTCTCGCAGCTCGCGCATAACGACCCGCCTTAGACGACACTCCCCGGCCGCACCAAGGTGTCACCGGTCTCGGGTCGTTTGCAGTGACCACATCTCCCCTCGATGTGGCCATAACGACCCTTAACCGAGGAGCTATCGGCCTCTACCGCGCTCCCTTCGTCGCCTCTTTCAAGCGGGATCGGCCCTTTCCCGATCCCGCTCTGAGGACTCCTTCTGGAGCATAACGTCTTCACAGAAGGAGACCGCGGCCTCCCATCTCTCACTATTCGCCAGCATTGCTGCGATCAATGCTGGTGGTGACAGGTATCGTCCGATCTGTCGGATAGGGCTGAGCCCCGGTCGGAACCGCAGTGGTGGATTTGTGCCGTAACCTCACGTCCGATTCTGTTCAGATACTCCCCGAAGCAACCGTGCCCGGTGAGCATCTGAGTGAATCGGTAGGTGTCACAGATAACTCTTCCAATGAGTTTCCGACTCGTTTCACAGGCATATCGGTTAGAACGCAAAGGGAGAACCTGCAAGCTTGCCTTATCTTTTAAGGAGCACTAGTCTCGCTTCTTTCCGGCCGAGGGGGAAGATACTGAGGCCGGAACACTCAGTGAAAATCTGCCTCAGTTTGTCTCCCAGCGCCGACAGAGTGATCAGCAGCGCCCGACCTGGAACACCATCAGGTCCTGGCGCGGTGTTGCGGGAAGCCAGCCGCCGTACGGCTCGATCCAGCTCTCCCTCCGATACCTCCGATACCGGATCAGAATTGTCGGTCCGATTGCATCGAAGGGATCGGGGGACTGTCCTGGACCCTTGGGAAGAGCATGTCTAGCACTCTTCCTATAAAGTCTGGTCCAGACTAGTAGTGTCATCTGAGTCTTTAAGCAGAGCAGGCCTGAATCACGACAGCCTTGGAGGGCAAAGTTTTGTTATCCACATTATATTACAGTTTTAATTTATAGGTGCTGTGGCGACCTCCACATACAGCGCAAACAGTAACGTGCTACAGCGTCATCGACCAAAGATGCACCGAACTACGGAGTGACGTCACGACACGGAGTACACAACAGTACTAATCCTGAATCGCGCAGTAAGATTTCTCGCGCCAGTTAACATATATACAACTTCCCAACATCAACCGTTAGGGCAGTTGGCCCGCCAGGCATGATCACCTCGCCTGGTCGGAGGATCCTCCCTTTGTGTTGGAGGAACACGATCACCCGATCCTCCACAGTGCTAAACAATTTCTATCCTTAGATTTCTTATCTCGATTGAACAATTATGGAAACTGAGGAGAAAAAAAAAACAGGTTCTAGTAGCAGTTGAAAAAAGTTACATTTGTACGATCTTGTGGAAGTCATGACAACTGTGAAGCATCCTCCCCCCCCCCCCCCTTAGAACCGCGCCTGTTCTTGAGGAAGGTTTTCGTATATAATTTGTTAAATATTTTGAGTAGGTATATTGGCTAAAATATAACGTCGGAAAAATTGAAGAAGCACATTGTCTCAGAGTATATTATATTTTAACTAGCTGACCAGGCGAACTTCGTACCGCCATATTTATATACAATAATTAGCAATAAATTAAAATTGCGACTATAATTTGAGATTTAAACTATCCTATCTCTCAATTTGGATCGAACTGCACATGGTGTGCAAATTTTATTATAATCGGTTAAGTGGTTTAGGAGTCCATTGAGGACAAACATTGTGACACGAGATTTATATATATTAAGATTATTTTATTTGCCGTATAGAACCCGTGCGAAGCCGGGGCGGGTTGCTAGTATAATTTATTTGTTTACACAAAAAGAATGAAAACATGAGATAAGGTGACACCCTATCTATATTAATACCGTTAATACATATATTATTCAGCGGAAGACTTAGTGAGTTTGTTTGTTGAACGCACTAATCTCAGAAATCAGAAAATCAGACCAGTCCCTGGTCTGATTTAAAAAAATATTTCAGCTCAGTTTTTAGGCCATATATCTGTGGAAGAACGGGTGTCATGTTCCTCCAACACAAAGGGAGGATCCTCCGACCAGGCGAGGTCATCATGCCTGGCGGGCCAACGGCCCAACGATTGATGTTGGGAACTTCTATAGCGCGATTTAGGATTGGTAGTTTCTTTGTATTGTACGTTCCTCCGTATTTCAATGTATTTTCGGTGGATGGCGCGGTAGTGTGCTTCTGTTTGCTTTGTATGTGGAAGTCGCCACTTCACTCCCCTCCAAGACCGGAGGTCGATATCTGATGAGTCAGCTGTCTGTGCTCTGTTGTGGAGCTTGCCAGTGCCAGGAGTGAGTAGTTCAGTGCCAGTGAGTCGGGGTTGAAGTCCGCTGATCCCAGTGAGTTGGGATTGCATGCAGTGCGCGGTGCTGCGGTGAAGTCCCCAGTGAGTCGGGGCGGTTGCTGCGTAGTGGCTGGCTGCTGCATAGACGGGAGAGAGATGCTCTGCTTACATCATGGACCGTAGGTGCAGTGTGCTGTGCCTAGACGCTGTAGAGGCCGTAGGGGTGACCAGGCTGGAGCGGTCGCATCCTGCGTGCGGTGTATACCTGTTGAGGCCGAGATTGCTGGCTGGCTGAGACTTGCTGTGGGAGCGAATATGATGATGACACTGATCTGCTTCCTTGAAGGCTGCTTCCAATCACGTCGGGGTCACCACTGTGGAGGAACGGGTGTCATGTCCCTCCAACACAAAGGGAGGATCCTCCGACCAGGCTAGGTGTTCATGGCTGGCGGGCCAACTGCCCAACGATTGATGTAGGGATGTTGTGTTGCTGTCGGCGACGATGACCCCACTCACGCAACGTTGTGCGGTACCTGCTATTACATTTTGGCTTGGCACTGACTTCAAACCTATGAATAGGTAGCACATACAAATTAAGTTATTTTATACTTTTTAGTTTTTGAAGTGGGGTTTTTGAAACGAAGTTTTTTTTTCTCTCTTTTTAGTCTTTCTCAAGTCTCTCATCATCATTTCACCTAAATAACTTGAAAGAATACGACTAAAGGTAACATACATACTGTATAGAATCGAAAGGACTTCAGGTATTTTTTTGTAATAAAATCTCAAATGGACTATATATTATGAAATTAAATGATGTCTACAGAATATGAAGGCATGCACACAATTGCCTTCACTTCATTGCAGGCGCTCACGTAAATTTGAGGGTTTCCTTCGATTTCCTTCGGATCCCATCATCAGATCCTGATATGGTGGCCATGGGACCACATGGGGAGCATACCCTTTCGAATACAAAAAGAATTTTCAAAATCGGTCCACAATTGACGGAGTAATCAATGTACATACATTAAAAAAAAAAAACCGATGAAATTGAGAACCTCCTCCTTTTGGAAGTCGGTTAAAAACATTGAGCGACAAAACGTTTCGGAGCGCGTAAGGGACAATTTTTCATGTGAGTAATATCATCAACAGTAGTCACATGCACACATCCTGAAGTACCTACGTAAATATTATCTATTGATTGTTACACTCTCATACTGCACGCGAGCGTCGTGTCGACCAGGGAAGTTTATTGTCAAATTGTATGACTACTAGGTAGTAGGTTTACATCAGAGAAAGACAAGTGCAAGTTTGATTTACATGAAATCGCTCTAAGCGCTGTCATGCACATGCACGTTTAATTATCTGACTGGTGAAGGGTTCGAGCCACTCGCAATGTCTGACACGCTTACCGTGACTAACGTCTAAATGAAAATATCCTAGCTAATTCCCTAAAGAGCCGGAGTTCCGAAGGGATTTTCCACCACGTCAACAAAATATTCTGCTAACAAAAAATACAATCCAGTATCAGCATCATCTAAACATACTCTCAATGCGACAAGGTAATCTCAATACAAACTATTACAAGCTAAAATAAAACAAATTATTAAAAATTAAAAACCCGACTGCGACAATATTTAACAATAAAAACATATAAGTTTTATATAATATTCATAATCACCGTAAAAAGATCTTTATTTTGATAACACTCGATGTATTTTGAAATCATTTTTTTTATACTCACTTTTAAACTTTCGCGTTTCATGATATAACAATAATTATTTTTACGGGAATTAACGCGATCACTTATTAAAAGGTATTACATACCTCTGATTTGCCTGACGTTTAGACCAGGTTGCACCGGCCGTGGTCACAGGCTGACTGGCTCAGCGGCGCACGCCCTCCGTCGTCGAATCCGTGAAGTAGAAGGTTCTTCGTCCACCCGCACATTTTCGACATTATTGATAAATTTGTTTCGCCATGTACCGTCACATACCACACTAACAGTGTCCCTATTCTGTAAGCAAACCGATGTGCCCCTATTCTGGTGTTTATCCAACTGCGCAGAAAAGCGAGGTGGTATGTTTTTTAACACTGGATTCCACGCTGTAGATAATTTAAAACCATCTTCCCGATTGAAAGTTTTGTGCTTTTTAATCTCAATCGCTTCACGTACTACTCTTGAGTAAAAGTGACGTTCGGTGGAGAGGACTTGCGTGCGGTGAAATTCAATCCAGTGGTTGATGCCTGCATCGAGTGCATGTTCTGCAATCGCCGATTTGCTCGTCTGTCGGTTCTTCACAGCAGCGTTTCTGACTGTCTGACCCTTTCAGCAATAGTCCGCTTCGTTTGGCCTATGTAGGAACTTCCGCAGCTGCAGTCTATTTTATATACACCCGGAGTTTGTAGTGGCAATATATCCTTCGGTGTGCCGACGATGTTGTGAACCTTTATGCCTGGTGTGTATACTGTCGGAATGGAGTATTTCTTTAACACGGACCCGATCTTATCCGTAACTCCCTTGACATAAGGCATATAGGCTGGTTGCCTGTTCACTTCTGGATACTTGCGTCTTATTTTCGGTTGCTTCCGTCCTCCATTCACTTGATATCCGTTACCTATGAGTACCTCCTGAACATGTTCTAGCTCCCGTTCTAAATGTTCAGGGTCACAGAGATCGTAAGCTCTGTTCTTGAGTGAAGTCATAACAGATTGCAAGTGCCGGGGGTGATGATGAGACGTGGCGTGTAGGTATCTATCCGTATGAGTAGGCTTACGGTACACACAGTGTGACAAGGATCCATCTGATCTCACGGTTACTTTAACATCTAAGAAGGACAACGACCCATCCGTCTCCATTTCATATGTAAACCTTATTTTCGGGTGAATGGAGTTGAGATGTTGTACGTATTGATCTACTTCTTGTTTATTTCCTTTAATGATACTGAAGATGTCATCTACGAATCGCTTCCACAGCTTAACGGTTTTCGGACCGAGACTTAGAGCCTTCTCTTCAAAATGTTCCATCCAGATGTTGGCAAGTACTGGGGCTACAGGACTTCCCATTGCGACACCATCAATCTGGAGGTAATGTTGACCTTGAAAAAGGAAATAGTTGCCATCTAAACAGTGTTCAAGTAGATCCATATAGTTGAACGGCAGTTCGTTGTCTCTCAGCAGGTCTTTTACGACGTTTAAGCACTCCTTTATTGGAACATTGGTAAATAGCGACTCCACGTCAAAGCTCACCATGACGTAATCCGGTTCCAACGTGAGATCTTTTATAATTTGTATGAAGTGCCGTGAGTCTTTCACAAAAGACGGTGTTTTGCCTACAAGTGGTTGCAATACTGAAGCAACGTGCTTTGCAAGATCGTAAGTAGGAGAAGCAATTTGACTTACAATGGGCCGCAGTGGCACGTCAGGCTTGTGTATCTTAGGCAGACCATATAATTTCGGTGGCTGGTGTGACTTTGGTGTGTACAGTCTCTTGTACTCGTCTTCTGAGAATAGGTCCCCATTATCCCGGATTAAAGATCGTATTTTACGCGTTACTCTGGCCGTGGGGTTGTATGTTACCGGTTTATAAACCTTATTATCACTCAACAGTTCGAGTATTTTACTTTGGTAATCAGTTGTATTTATCACTACGGTGGCGTTTCCCTTGTCGGCCTTGAGCACTAAAATATCCCGGTTATCCCTAATATTTTTTAATGCTTGACGCTCTTCCATAGTGATATTACTAGCCGGAGGCTTTGACCGACGTAATATTACCGCAACATCCTGTCTAAGGATATCGGCATCGCCGGGCGGTACTTTGTTCCGTGCAATCGATTCCTCAACGCTACTGATTACATTCTCAAATGGTATTCGTTTAGGCGTCGGAACGAAGTTCATACCTTTGGCCAAGATGTTTATTGTTGTATCATCTAAACTCACGTTCGACAAGTTTACAACGGTGTCCTTCGATCGGTCGGGTACCACGGTTGACGCTTTGTTTTCTGCATACCGCCGATTATATTCCTTCGAGAACTTTCGATCAAAGCTTACACTACATAACTCGAAGGTACGACTCGCTTGTAAAAACGTAACCCGGTCACACAAATCATAGTCCGATTGAGATAGATTAACACTACACTTTAATTGTAACGCATATAACTCTCTCTGTATACACTCCAAATCACTGTGTTTATTGCGAATTAATTGTTTCAGGAGGCGTGCACTCGCGTTTTTTAGAATTTTACGTGAAAATGCGATATCACTAATGGTTTTATTCGAACACACGACGGTAATAAGTCCCAATCGCGACACTTCACAAGATATATCAACGATGTTTCCCTTCGCGCCCGTTTTTTACGTAAAAATTCTAGATGACGTACTTGTTTTGCAATTTCCGACCCGTAGCGGTTTGCTATACTCACTTTTAAACTTTCGCGTTTCATGATATAACAATAATTATTTTTACGGGAATTAACGCGATCACTTATTAAAAGGTATTACATACCTCTGATTTGCCTGACGTTTCGACCAGGTTGCACCGGCCGTGGTCACAGGCTGACTGGCTCAGCGGCGCACGCCCTCCGTCGTCGAATCCGTGAAGTAGAAGGTTCTTCGTCCACCCGCAAGGTCAACATTACCTCCAGATTGATGGTGTCGCAATGGGAAGTCCTGTAGCCCCAGTACTTGCCAACATCTGGATGGAACATTTTGAAGAGAAGGCTCTAAGTCTCGGTCCGAAAACCGTTAAGCTGTGGAAGCGATTCGTAGATGACATCTTCAGTATCATTAAAGGAAATAAACAAGAAGTAGATCAATACGTACAACATCTCAACTCCATTCACCCGAAAATAAGGTTTACATATGAAATGGAGACGGATGGGTCGTTGTCCTTCTTAGATGTTAAAGTAACCGTGAGATCAGATGGATCCTTGTCACACTGTGTGTACCGTAAGCCTACTCATACGGATAGATACCTACACGCCACGTCTCATCATCACCCCCGGCACTTGCAATCTGTTATGACTTCACTCAAGAACAGATCTTACGATCTCTGTGACCCTGAACATTTAGAACGGGAGCTAGAACATGTTCAGGAGGTACTCATAGGTAACGGATATCAAGTGAATGGAGGACGGAAGCAACCGAAAATAAGACGCAAGTATCCAGAAGTGAACAGGCAACCAGCCTATATGCCTTATGTCAAGGGAGTTACGGATAAGATCGGGTCCGTGTTAAAGAAATACTCCATTCCGACAGTATACACACCAGGCATAAAGGTTCACAACATCGTCGGCACACCGAAGGATATATTGCCACTACAAACTCCAGGTGTATATAAAATAGACTGCAGCTGCGGAAGTTCCTACATAGGCCAAACGAAGCGGACTATTGCTGAAAGGGTCAGACAGTCAGAAACGCTGCTGTGAAGAACCGACAGACGAGCAAATCGGCGATTGCAGAACATGCACTCGATGCAGGCATCAACCACTGGATTGAATTTCACCGCACGCAAGTCCTCTCCACCGAACGTCACTTTTACTCAAGAGCAGTACGTGAAGCGATTGAGATTAAAAAGCACAAAACTTTCAATCGGGAAGATGGTTTTAAATTATCTACAGCGTGGAATCCAGTGTTAAAAAACATACCACCTCGCTTTTCTGCGCAGTTGGATAAACACCAGAATAGGGGCACATCGGTTTGCTTACAGAATAGGGACACTGTTAGTGTGGTATGTGACGGTACATGGCGAAACAAATTTATCAATAATGTCGAAAATGTGCGGGTGGACGAAGAACCTTCTACTTCACGGATTCGACGACGGAGGGCGTGCGCCGCTGAGCCAGTCAGCCTGTGACCACGGCCGGTGCAACCTGGTCGAAACGTCAGGCAAATCAGAGGTATGTAATACCTTTTAATAAGTGATCGCGTTAATTCCCGTAAAAATAATTATCATTTTTTTATATTACGTTTTGGCGCCAAAAACCTTTTTTTAATTTTTATTAAATTTTGATGTACCCAGTGTCACTCTCACGACTAAGACGAATTGACACCACTTACATAAAAATACGACAAGCCAAGGCTCTAGGGCGTGCCAAAGAAATATACATACACTCGAAAAACATAACCCTCCTTTAGCAGTCGGGTAAAAATAAAACCCTTGCGTAGGGGTTTTATTTTTTATTTTAGGCACTTAATCGAATAATCATACGCCAAAAATGCCTTACATCATTTTGGAAAAGCAAGCTTGCAAGAGCTGTCATTAAGTCGTTCTCACATCCTGTCATTTTACGCGGCCTGGGAACCTTGGAACGTTCCGAATCATTTCTCCACAACCTCGTCACTCACGGTGCCTAGAGTGCACAGGGGGTAGTTTTATAAAGTACCTACTCACGTCAATGTTCGACAGTGCCATCAGACGATGAAACTCTTAAATACTTCTGTGGCTTCTGTAGTAGTCGCAATAATAATTGTGTCTAATTCAACACTTATACGTCTTTGAATAGATTTTATAGAAAGTTACTTTCAAAATCAAGTGAAAAAATATTAAAAGTCAGTCTATTTGTAAATGTATACATGAGTAGATTAATGGAAACGAAAATGTTTTTCCAACTAAATATATAAAAATAAGTTAAGTCTTAGAACTAAGAATAGGTTGAACAGTGGGTCATAATGATGATGGTTGATGATTAAATATCTTAACCATAAAGTATTGTAGTGACAATGTACGTCTTTTAGTGTCAGTTCATAAATATTTTCTGCCCAATATTTTTATTATATTTAATTATGAACTTCATTAGAGGTAGGTCCTTAATAATTTAATATTTATTAAAATGAAATATTATTTAATACTTTGTTTGTTTTTCAGGGAGTGGTCCACCCGTCGATTATATACAAAAATCGATTGGTGAATTTGGAAGATATCAGTTTTTCCTCTGTTTTATAGTTTTTTTATCTAAATTTCCAATTGCTTGGCATCAAATGGCGATTATATTTTT
This sequence comes from Diaphora mendica, assembly GCA_949125395.1. NCBI lineage: Eukaryota > Metazoa > Arthropoda > Insecta > Lepidoptera > Erebidae > Diaphora > Diaphora mendica. Next base: position 29,284,717 of record OX421311.1, read on the forward strand.
GGCACCAAAAGAAAAATTTACATGTGATGGAGAGCTCAATAAATGCCCTTGTTCAAATCCTGTATATGATACATCACTGTTCCCTATGACCGTAAATATGAAGTGGAACTTAATATGCGAGAGTAAATATCTAAGCAGTATGGTACAGATGATATTTCAACTAGGCACACTGATTGGTAGTATACTATTTGGCATAGCTTCGGACAGGTGATTTATGTATTTATTGATTGTATTAAGTACTTTGTAACCTTTGTACTTTAGCTTGATATTTAATGAAAAAAATATTTTCCTTTATCTGAGGTGACATTGGTTAAATATATTCACAATGTGGTGTTACCCGCGGTTGGTATTGTAAAGGTACAACAACGAAATCCGCGGGGCGGAGCTAGTTATACAGTTAAACCTTCCTCTTGAATCACTTATGCTGAAAACTGCATTGAAGTCCGTTAAGTAGTCTAAAAGATCTGAGCGAACAGACAGCGAAAGTTACTTCATTTTTAACCGACTTCCAAAAAGGAGGAGGTTCTATGTTCCACTGTATGTTTTTTTTTTAATGTATGGTCACCGATTACTCCGTCAGTTGTAGACCGATTTTGAAAATTTTGTTTGTATTCGAAAGGGTAAGCTTCCGAGGTGGTCCCATTGATATTTTCTGAAGTTACACTGGTATTTATGTCTGGTAGTCATAATTTTATGATGATGAGTTGGAGGATATTTTTTTCAATTTCATACGTATCTAAAGACCTTCAGTCGTATACTTTCAAGTTATTTAGGTGAGCTCATGATAGAAGGTTAAACTCTTCAACAGTTAGGGATTAGAGGATCATTTTAATATTACACGTACGTATAGACCTTAATTTGTATTCTTGATGATGAAATTTGATGAAATGGTTCAACTTACTACTTACCTACGATTGTTTGCACTAAAAACTGAAATATAAAAACTTTTTATAAAAAAAAAAAAACCGACTTCCAAAAAACATCCAACGAAAACTCTCTGCCAAAAAAACACTTAAAAGAGTAAAATAAACTGGTTCTTCATAAATTGCCTATACCTAATTCTTTATTTATTTACATAGTAGTATTATAATGTGTGCTCTAGGTACCTAGAATCTGTTTGAAGATGTTTTTTGGAAGTCGGTTTTTTTTATTAAATACTATGTAAAGAAGAGTATTCTCATGGAATTCCGATATTCTTGTGTGAAAGTTGTGTAAGAAAGTTGCGGGTACTGAATTCATTTTAAGTACTTTTTCTGTCATTAGTAATATTATTGGTGGGCTACGGTTTCTGCATTTAGACTCGGGAACAGTAGGTTGTCTATGTGAGCCAACTAAGCTTCTGTTTCTCAGAAGCCTTCTGGGACGCTTACAGGCTTATAGGAGCATTTTCCTGTTCATTAAAGGATTACGTTGGAAGCCGCATATTTTACGTTAAGACATCCTCGGCAAAGTGTATTTTCTAGCAAATTCAAGCTGAAAAATCAAACAACACTTTTGGCCCGACTCTGGAATCGATCTGTCTGTTACACTTCACGACTAAACCGCTGCACCGATTTCAATGAAATTTGGTTTGCAGATACTTTGATTTTTGAGAAAGGACGTAGGCTACTTTTCAAATGGATAACCGACATACACTCGGGCAGAGCCGCAGGGAAAAGCTGGTATAACTATATGTACAACTTTTTATGAACAGCTTGTATTTTTATGTCCTTAGTTAATTAATAAAATCTCTTTCCAGATGGGGAAGAAGGCCTACGTTCATATTGGCAATTGTGATCCAAGTTGGATCTGGCATAGGAACTGCTTTTGTGAATTCCTTTATAACATTTAACATACACACATCAAAAGTGTCTAGGGATCAACATATGTGTCTAGGGATCAACATATATTTTTGCAATAACTTTTCTCCTGATTGATATTAATTAAAATTTTCTTTAAGGATTCATCAAATAAAGTGTTTTCGTTTGTCACAGTAACGATAAACCAAGTCACCTTTGCATTAATAAAGAAATTTGCCATTTTCCTAATAAAAGGATTTTTGACATTTGAACCACTAACATTAAAGTTCGAAAAAAAGACTGAAATAACAATTTTCTTTAAAATTTTATTAGGTAACTTAAACAATTAATAATCCGTGTTTCTACCGCGAACACTAACACAAGAACATCGGTTTGGCATACTCAAAATGAGTTCATCCAAATCACGCTGTGGAATGGCCGCCCATGTTCGTTGCAACAACAAAAAAAGGTCTTCTTGCGACTGGATACCCTCCATATTCGGCAGAGCTCTTCTCTGTAGCATATCCCATGCATGCTCAATCGGGTTCAAGTCTGGCGACTGAGCAGGCCAGGGCCAAAGCCACATCTCAATCTCAAGAAATCCGCATAAAAATGCTTGATCCCTAGACACTTTTGATGTGTGTATTTAGATTTTTAGTTGGAATATCAGTGGGAGGTACAATGGTTATTGGATTTGTTTGCGTTATGGAATTTTGTGGTACGAAGAACCGACCACCCATTTCAGCTCTGTATCAAGTCCCATTTAATTTGGGCCATTTGACTCTAGCTGGCTTTGGATATTTTTTTTAGACATTATAGTCATTTTCAATTGTCAATATCTGCACCAGTAGCAATCTTGCTAATGTATATTTTCATATTACCTGAAACGCCAAGGTGGTTAATGGCTATGAAAAAGACAGACGACGCTGTTAAAATATGCGAACGCGTTGCTAAAGTGTAAGTATTACAAAAATTACATTTAATTTCAATTCTTATATTACTCATCTTTTATATAAATATATAGTAGCTGACCCACGCAACCTTGTTTGCGTCTCCTATTGCCCGTAGCGTGATAATTTTCCCCCGTTTTTGAAACATTCTGCATTGGTGCTCCACTCCCATTGGCCTTACCGTGATGATATACCTATAACAAACAAACTCTTCAGCTTTATAAATTAGTATAGATTTATAAACATAACTGAAATAGGGTATCTTCTCATCGAACTCAAAGAGCAAACGGTATATTATAATCAAGTAGTACCTATGTCTAGTTTATGTAAAATTTCATTGTGGGGTGACAATTTGGACATCGCCATCGTACTAGTATTTCAAAAAGCTTTTTAAATAAATCAGTGCTTCATAAGATATGAATAGTGCAAAAATATAAACAGTGCCTAAATGTACCTACTGATTATATAAAGTACTAGCTGTGCCCGCTACTTCGTACACGTGACATTTCAATTTCAGATTATTTTTAAATTTTCACCGTTTAAACCTTCTCTGGACTACGACAAACATTTCGAAACCTAAAATCAGCTAAATCGGCCCAGCCGTTCTCGAATTTTAGCAAGACAAACGAATATCAATTGATTTTTATATATAAGAAGATTTAGTGTGAAAACTGTAAAACTAATTACTAAGTTAACAGTGTGATATTACGTTGCACCGCAATCAGCTTTGCCAGTTTTTTAGCCAAATCGGGATGTTGAAACTTTTTAGTGAAAAAAAGCGGGATTCTTTCTTCGAAAGCGGGATAAAGTAAAATACTTTTATAACTTTTACAATATACGAGTGTATGAGTGACGTATTTTTGCTTTTCTGCTACCCATCGTACCTAATTCCTGGTGTTGAAAGGTACCATTTCCGTGCAATGGTCGCAGTGTCGCAAATAGTGTCTGAATTTTATTTTTTTATTGCCTGTCAATTTTGTTGGCGATAAAGCATTTTCACTACCTACACTTTCGGGTCCGGCCAGTTATCATCAAAAAGCGGTACAGAGCCTGTCCCGCGCAGGACATTAAATTATTCGACGCACGTCCCGCCAGAAGCAGGTGTTTGGCAACGCTGACCGCAAGTGATTTTGTAATACCTTGGCAAACAATTATTATGTGATTGTCACACCTACTCTCTGGAAATTTCTTTAGAAAAACTACCTTCGCTTCACTATTTACTTAATACGTTGGCAATAGAAATCTTGCCTACAGAACACGTATTAAAAAGGAAGCCTACCCTGTAAAAATCTCGAATAAGCACAAGGAACTACTCCTACTAAACAAAGTTGAAATACAAAAGGAAAAAGAAGCAGGAAATACTGCCTTCATAAAATATGATAAACTTATAGTTTGAGTAACAAAAAAAGCGGACATCTTCAACAAATAAATAATAGGAACCTGTCTGAATCCTTGGAGATAATACCACCTCACTCCGGTGGCCAAACAGTTCAACACGATAATAAAACCAACGAAGAAAAACAAAACTTCCAATAAGAGTGACATACTTCAAAAACGGGACCTAACCTACACTCAAACTGTTGCCCCTCAACGCCAAACAAATTTAACTCAGCTAAACTTAGTAATTAGTATTGCAATCATAGTTGGGCCCTCTACTTCCTACCCATCTCCCACTACGTAGAAATATAGTTAATAGAAAAAAACGTTTTTACTGTCACTTAATCTTGTCAAGTCGAATAAATAAAGCTATTTTTTTATTATCACTAGCTCGTACCCGCGGCTCCGCGCGCGCACGTTTACTTCAGACCTTCTATAACATTTCTTTAATGATATGTAGGTACTTTATGTCATAATCTCTACATAGCCGGACACGTCGCTAGTAGTTTATAAAAAAAACATTTTCATTTCAATATTTGTATATACTATTTTTTTGTCATTTTATCAGAAAGTGCCAGTATTGAGTAATAACTATTCATTACATATTGCCAGCGGTACAGGATCTGCCATTCTCCAAATTAAAACTTTGTAAAATAGCACTAGACTGTAAATTAAAGCATTGCATCGTAATATAATAGAGGCATTTATATTAACCAAGCCTGCTCAGGGAGAAACAGTATTTATACCACCCAAAGACATTCAAGAATTCAAGAGACTGCGGTTTCCCCTGAAAATGAGTTTTGCTATGACAAATCACAGGGTCAAATTCTTAAATACGCAGGTGTAGACTTAAAGCAGGACTGTTTCTCTCTTAGCCAATTTTACGTGGCATGCTCACATGTTAGCTCTCCCAGTAGCCTAATTATTAGGAATTAAGAATTTGACCCTGTGATTTGTCATAGCAAAACACATTTTCAGGGGAAACCTTGAATTCTTGAATGTCTTTGGGTGGTATAAACACTGTTTCTCCCTGAGCAGGCTTGGTTTATATAAATGCATCTATTATATTACGATGCAATGCTTTAATTTACAGTCTAGTGCTATTTTACAAAGTTTTAATTTGGAGAATGGCAGATCCTGTACCGCTGGCAATATGTAATGAATGGTTATGAGGTTTATACCGTTTATTGAGTAAAAAATTCCAATTATTTTCATGTATTTATCATATTTTTGTAACTGTGCTAAAAAAATCTAATTATGCTCATAAAGTTGTAAGAAATGTATTAATTTCAGGCATTCCTAGGCGTTCTAAACACGTAATGCTTCTTAGTCTACTAAGTCTGAAAAAGTAGATGGCGTTGTGTGCCAGATTACCAAAAATATTTTACATGATTTTATCTATACTAATCCATACTATTATATTTAGCTGAAGAGTTTGTTTGATTGAACGCGCTAATCTCAAGAACCGCTGGTCCGATTTGAAAGTTCTTTCAATGTTGAATAGTACATTTATCGAGGAAGGCTATAGGCTATATATCATCACGCTAAGACTAATAGGAGTGGAGCACCAATGAAGAATGCTACAAAAACGGGGAAAAATTATTATGCTACGGGCAATAAGAGACGTAAACGAGGTTGCTTGGGTCAGCTAGTAATATTATAAAACATAAAAAAAGGACAAAATACTTGAATCGATATTTATTAATGGACTTACTGATGTATTCAGTAAAAGAGCAACATTTTATTGGCGGATCAAGAAAATCAAAAATATTATATTATGCCATCTTGTTGACAACAATGACGACTCATTTGTTCTCCATGTATTACATTGTGATCTGATAACTAAATTAACATTTTGTAAAAATCTGGGAATTTAAAACGTATTGTCGATGATATTAGCGGTCAAATAAATACAAAAACAATCCCTACCATGAGATTCGACAGGCGGTACAAAAGTCCCATACAAACCTGCTTTTTTCATTTAATCACAGGTGTATTCCGTGTATTAATAGTTAATACGCAAAATAATTGTATGGTATGGAAGACCCGGCGGGTCTACAGAATTGAAAAATTCGACAGGGTAATGAACGGCATCATTTCTATGGACTACTGTATCTAGTGGTGCCACAGAATAATTAATATGGTGGTGCGGACCTGTTCGGTGGCGGAGCGCGGTGATGGGTCGTGATAAAAACATGCTTAACTTCTCTACCTATAGATACCTAAAAAACAAAAAATGTCCAAAGAAAAAAAAGTTTCAAACAAACTTTTACCCACTATTACACCCCCTGTGAATATAAAAAAAAAGTCGTGTTGTGTCGTGGGACACCAGATAGGAACGAAGTTTCCTAACATAAAAATATTTATTTCAAGTTCTATTCAAGGTATAAAGAAAATAATTATTCGGTTATACATTTTCTATCATGATTTTTTTATCGATAAAATTATAAAAGCGGCCAAGTGCGAGTCGGACTCGCCCATGAAGGGTTCTGCAGCAGCAAGTAATATAATATATTTTTTATTTTATTTTTATATTTGTGTTGATTGAATGAAAGGTAAATTGCAGTTTACGATTTATGACGTAATAAAAAAAAAAACTTCTTACTAGATTTCGTTCAAACCAATTTTCGGTGGAAGTTTACATGGTAATGTACATCATATATTTTTTTTCGTTTTTACATTCTCTTATTTTAGAAGTTACAGGGAGGGAGGGACACATTTTACCACTTTGGAAGTGACGTTTCTCGCGCAAACTATTCAGTTTAGAAAAAAATTATATTAGAAACCTCAATTTCATTTTCGAAGACCTAACCATAGATACCCCACACGCATGGGTTTGATGAAAAATTTTTTTTTGAGTTTCAGTTCTATGTATGGGGACCCCCAAAATTTATTGTTCTTTTTCTATTTTTTTGTTAAAATCTTAATGCGGTTCACAGAATACATCTACTTACTAAGTTCTTATAGTTTTGGAAAAAGTGGCTGTGACATACTGACGGACAGACAGACAGACGGACGGACAGACAGACAGACATGACGAATCTATAAGGGTTCCGTTTTTTGCCTTTGGCACGGAACCCTAAAAAGGAGGCGATTACCATCGCAGAGAATTGAAGTGAAAGATACATAGAATACAATTGCACTGTTTAACAGAATTTTAAATACACGATATAATTTTGAATCGTTTCGCTGATATTTCAAAAAAAATTAAAGAAATTTTACCATAGTTGAGACCACGAAGCAAATACAAAGAGGAGATGCCCTAATGAAATTTTTGTATGAAACAATGCGTGACAATTTGCGGGGGTGAGGGGGGCTTTGCCCTTTGCCATCTACCAATCAATAGCAAAACTACTTGCATCGTTACATGTTGTAGTTGCTATGTAGTTTAGCTATTTGACACTAAGCGTACGATACAGGGACGTACTCAGAATTTTCTTATCAGGTAGTTATTTTTTTAAAGTCAATTTTGTAAATCATTTTGATGCATGTATCGCAAAAATGTTATTAGTAAGAAACGAAAGAAAAAAAGAAAAGAAAAAAAAAGTTTTCGTAACATTCTTCATTGGTGCTCCACTCCTATTGAGGAGTGGAGCACCAATGAAGAATGTTACGAAAACGGGGGAAAATTATTACGCTACGGGGAATAGGAGACGTAAACGAAGTTGCGTGGGTCAGCTAGTATAGTATAAATGTGAAAGTTTGTGTGTTCTTTATATCTTCCCCGTAACCTTGGTGATATATTTGATTTATTACTTATTTAAATATGTCACCGTAAGATTATAAAAACCGTTAGATTATAATCTACCTAGCGAGATTGCAAACTATCGATAGATTGTCAACTGTGATATACTACTTACGCGCGTCAAATTGTCAATTGTCCCTGATTGTTCGGTTTTATAGTAGGCCGATCAATGCCTATAGAGTTAGTTTAGGTTATTACTTCTTTGATTAATCACAAATTAATTTTTCTGCCACAACAACTTTATATAACTAATTCTAAAGCTGTGAGGTATTTTCAACATGAAATCAATTTACAATAACAAAATCACTTTACATTCGGCATCAAAGACAAATTAACAAACAAATATGGCGTCGCGGGGACATATGCTGTTCAACCAATCAGCGCGCGACTTGCTATTCGTCGATACCATTTTACAATCTTTCGACTGTTTGCAATCTCGTGAGATAGATTACAATCTAACAGTTTTGACAATCTGACGGTAACATATACAGGGTTCCAGGGTAAGTCGACCTATTCCCGTTAAGGGCGTATAGTTGACATTGTTTCTGACCGATTTCACTGAAAACATCCTATCCTAAATCTAAACGTTTTTGAGATATTTGAATTTAATTATTTTACAAAAAGTGCCCGATTTTCGACTGTCAGCTTAGATATTTTGAAATGTATAGGTGTTATTATAACTTCTATTTAATTTTTACATGTAAAATAAGTACTTGAGAAAGACTAAAAAGCGAAAAATAAAAAAAACTTCGTTTAAAAAAACCGACTTCAAAAACTGAAAAGTATAAAATAACTTAATTTGTATGTGCTACCTATTCATAGGTTTGAAGTCGGTGCCGAGCCAAAATGTAATAGTAGGACTCGCCGCGCGTGACCTTGAGCGGGATAGCTGCTCTTCGCGTAGGACAAAAACCCTAGATTGTTATACCTCATTGGATAGCTGATGAAACATAGATATTTTTAAGCACATCTGCATAACAGGCGCCATAATATTTTTTTTAGATATCAATTGAAGAAAAATAAACTTCCTAAATTTTTATTTTCATTTTTCAGATTAAATCGTCCACAACAACTTATTTAATAACATTACGTATAATATTGGTTATTAAGGTCATAAAGCATCTTATTTTACATGTAAAAATTAAATAGTAGTTATAATAACACCTACACATTTAAAAATATCAAAGCTGACAGTCTAAAATCGGACATTTTTTGTAAAAACAATTAAATTCAAATATCTCAAAAACCTTTAGATTTAGGGTAGGGTGTTTTTAGTGAAATCAGTCAGAAACAATGTCAACTACACGCCCTTAACGGGAATAGGTCGACTCACCCTGTAACCCTGTACATTAAGGAGAGAGAACAAAAACAAAGAAATATAGTACAACAACAAACACATACAATAAAGAGAACAATAACATAGAAGTACGAGTATAATACAAAAAAAATAATGTTTCTACAAATTAATTTTTAATTTATTCTATTTTCAAATTCTTCAGTTTTCGTTTGATTAATTTCGTTGTGGGTTCCGAAGACAGTTTAATTTTCCTGAGCTGGAATAGAATTTTAGTTAATTAGAAAACCCATCAAATAATCAGTATAAGTATAATTTGTTTCATTTTAAAGTACTTTAAATTCTAGATTAATATAGTTGTTAACAGATAAAAATTTGAATTCTAATTACGACCCTGTCTCTTTGTTCTGTTGATGTTTGTCTTCCTAGTTGACGATAGACGTCAGTGTTCACAAAATGATTACAAAAAAAAACTTCGTTTAAAAAAACCGACTTCAAAAACTGAAAAGTATAAAATAACTTAATTTGTATGTGCTACCTATTCATAGGTTTGAATTCGGCGCCAAGCCAAATGTAATAGTAGGTACCCCACTCGCTATATTTCGAGACGAACGTCAACGACCTCACCGACGCTTCGGTTGTTTTGTCCTACGTAAAGAGCAGCTATCCCGCTCAAGGTCACGCGCGGCGAGTGCGGTACCCACTATTACATTTTGGCTCGGCACCGACTTCAAACCTATGAATAGGTAGCACATACAAATTAGGTTATTTTATAATTTTCAGTTTTTGAAGTCGGTTTTTTTAAAAGAAGATTTTTTTTATTTTTCGCATTTTAGTCTTTCTCAAGTCTCTCATCATCATTTATATAACTACTACTATATCACCTAAATAACTTGAAAGAATACGACTAAAGGTAACATACAACATACTGTATAGAATAATAAATAAATACACACATCAAAAGTGTCTAGGGATCAAGCATTTTTATGCGGATTTCTTGAGATTGAGATGTGGCTTTGGCCCTGGCCTGCTCAGTCGCCAGACTTGAACCCGATTGAGCATGCATGGGATATGCTACAGAGAAGAGCTCTGCCGAATATGGAGGGTATCCAGTCGCAAGAAGACCTTTTTTTGTTGTTGCAACGAACATGGACGGCCATTCCACAGCGTGTTTGGATGAACTCATTTTGAGTATGCCAAACCGATGTTCTTGTGTTGTTAGTGTTCGCGGTAGAAACACGGATTATTAATTGTTTAAGTTACCTAATAACATTTTAAAGAAAACTGTTATTTCAGTCTTTTTTTCGAACTTTAATGTTAGTGGTTCAAATGTCAAAAATCCCTTTATTAGGAAAATGGCAAATTTCTTTTTAATGCAAAGGTGACTTGGTTTATCGTTACTGTGACAAACGAAAACACTTTATTTGATGAATCCTTAAAGAAAATTTTAATTAATATCAATCAGGAGAAAAGTTATTGCAAAAATATATGTTGATCCCTGGACACATATGTTGATCCCTAGACACTTTTGATGTGTGTATTTCGGACATGATGTTTACAGAATATGAAAGCATGCAGACAATTGCCTTAACTTTATTGCAGGCGCTCACGTAAATTTGAGGGTTTCCTTCAATTTCCTTGGGATTCCATCATCAGATCCTGATATGGTGGCCATGGGACCACATGGGGAGCATACCCTTTCTACCACTACCCAAAAAATAATACTTTTTCGATTAAAAATTCTTTAGGCAAGAATGCAGAACATATTTCAATATTTTTTTGTGATTTACTTTATAAATTCTCAGCTCTACGAACCTTTGTATTTTTATTTCCCATCACACAAAGTTTTTCCATCTAGTGGCGAATAGATTTAACTATATTTCAACAACACACTGAGAGATTTTTCTAGAACTATTTTAAGAAATTAAGTATAAAATTACTTACAAATGAAATGTGATGCCATTCATGGCACCAGAACGTCTATCCGAGTTATTTGTACAAGATAAAACACAACACTTCATCTTTAACTTAATTGTACCGAGAATATTCAAGGATTGCGATTTTTCGATAAAGTTTTAGAACATTGACGTTGACAGTCTAATTTGTAAGTCGCGTCAACTGCGACGACGTCGGGGCCTGTATTTTGTCACGGGGCCTATGCGCTTATGCCATCTCCTCTTTGTATTTGCTTCGTGGGTGAGACCATCATCATCATCATCAACATCATAAACTGTTTAATGTAATGATAGTGGTCTTAGTTGTGGGTTACTAATCTTTTCATTATAGAGTTATTCGGTACTTGTTACATGCAACTTGCAGATTATAAATTTTTCGTTCATGAAATAAATAAATTAATATTTCGGCCATTTTTTTTGTAAACACATTCATATTATACATAGGAAACATCCAAACTCCCAAAAAACAAATATTTACAGACAAAAAAAAATTTGATCCTACACGGGATCCGAACCCTAGATCTCACATCATTTTCATACGCTACCATTTTGACACCGAGGCGTAAATCTTACGTCGTGGACGTTTTTTGCCGGCTAGGGTACCGCTCCGCAACGCCCCATAAGGAACTTCGTTCCAAAATTCTTCCTTAGTAGATGCCTTCGTCCTCCACATGTGGTGAGGAATACATGAGCAAATTAGATTTGCTAGCGTTAAGGGTTTGGCCTGTGCGTTGTTACATCAGGCAATCACTTTTGTCTTTTTATCCGACACACGACGACAAACATTTTCATTCCGCAGCCAACACCTTTTTTAAACCCTAAATGTTAGGTAGCATAATCCTCTAAATAAATTCAAAGTAACAAACCTTAAGCGTTGTTGGTTGAGATATTTTGACGGAAAGAAAGTACATTAGTAGTAAATATAAAAAGTACAACAAATAATATGCATTGCCTAACTGCCTCGGAGGCTCAGTGGTAGCGTGTGCGACTGCTGTGCTTGAGGTCTCGGGTTCGAGTCCCGGGTCGGACCAAAAGTTTGTATTATCTACAAATAGTAGGTATATTGAATATGTATTAAGAGTAAAGCTGAGACAAGCGCCCCATCTTGCCCCACCGTGGGCACGCTATTAGATGTGGTACACGTTTTTTGTATCTGTGCAACATTCATTTATTAAAATAAGTTAAGTTTCTTAATTATGTTTCGTCTTAGCACTTGCCATTTTGTTACAGGAATAATCTGCCAACAAATTATATTAGATCCGATTTGACAAATTATGCAAAAGAATTAGAAAGAAAAAAATTGAAGAAAGGAACTTTGTTAGATCTTTTCAGGACTCCAAATCTGAGAAAAAATAATTTATGTATGGCTTTTAACTGGTTTAGTTGCAGTTATTGTTTTTATGGCGTTTCTCAGTATATAAGTTTCTTGACTGGTGATATTTTCATTAATGTGGCCGTAAGTGCAGCCTTCGCTTTATTTGGAACATTTTTATCAGTTCCTCTCGTAAGCGTAATGAAACGGAGACACATGCTTGTTCTGTTCCAAGGTATCTGCGCTCTTTGTTTATATGCATTAGCGGTTCTACCTCAAGGTGTTGCAACTATACTTTGTGCCTGCGTTGGCAATTTAGCTGCCTTTGTTGTCTTCATACTTGTGTACTTATATTGTTCTGAGCTTTTTCCCACCGTCGTACGAAACGCTGCCATCGGGTTTTCTTCAATGTCGGCTCGAGTTGGATCTATGATAGCCCCATTTGTGATAACGTTAAAAGACTCAGGAGAATTTATACCACCTATTGTTTTTGCTGTACCGCCTACAGTGGCTTGCCTAGTTACGCTTCTTTTACCGGAAACCAAGGATTATCCATTAATGACCACACTTGAAGAGGGTGAAGAATTTGGTAAGAAAAAATCAACTACTAACTAATGCGATGCTTGAAAATCAAGGAGTATTTTTAGACATGGTTGATTGATGAGACGCCTTATCTCTTAGTATTATGTTTTCTTTTTTAAATAATTCATGTACGCTACTAAATATTTTACTAATAAAGGAATTATAATCTTGATTGATTTTGATTTTCAATAATGTCCTACAAAGTCGGTTTCGGTATTCGGATCTAATTGAACTTAGCTGGACTAATCCAATTAGATTAAATGTAAAATGTATTTTTAACCGACTTCCAAAAAGGAGGAGGTTCTATGTTCCACTGTATGTATTTTTTTTTATTTTTTATATATGTTCACCGATTACTCCGTCAGTTGTGGACCGATTTTGAAATATTTTTTTTGTATTCGAAAGGGTATGCTTCCGAGGTGGTCCCATTGCCAGCATATCAGGATCTGATGATGGGATCCTAGGGAAATCGAGGGAAACCCTCATTTTTTATAGGCACATACTAGGTTTTTCGTATATTTTCTGAAGTTACACCGGTATTTGCGTGTGGCAGTCATCATTTTATGATGATGAGCTGATGATGTAAGGTACAACTCCTTAACGGTTAGGAGTTGGAGGATAAATCTTTAAATATCATATGTATATATGTTACCTTTAGTCGTGTTCTTTCAAATTATTTAGGTAAGCTGATGATGGAAGGTGGAAGGTACAACTCCTCAACGGTTAGGAGTTGGAGGATAATTCTTTCAATTTCATACGTATCTAAAGACCTTCAGTCGTATACTTTCAAGTTATTTAGGTGAGCTGATGATAGAAGGTTAAAATCTTCAACAGTTAGGAATTGGAGATGAAATAAAGAATTAGGTATAGGCAATTTATGAAGAACCAGTTTATTTTACGCTTTTAAGTGTTTTTTGGCAGAGAGTTTTCGTTGGATGTTTTTTGGAAGTCGGTTTTTTTTTAAAGTTAGTATAACATTAAATTTGGCTTTATTTAAAAGTTTTAGTGTAAGTCCATTTTAGGGTTCCGTGCCAAAGGCAAAAATCGGAACCCTTATAGATTCGTCATGTCTGTCTGTCTGTCTGTCCGTCCGTCTGTCTGTCTGTCCGTCCGTATGTCACAGCCACTTTATTCCGAAACTATAAAAACTATACTGTTGAAACTTGGTAAGTAGATGTATTCTGTGAACCGCATTAAGATTTTTACACAAAAATAAAAAAAAAACAATTAACTTTGGGGGTCCCCATCCATAGAACTGGCACTCATAAAAAAAAAATTCATCAAACCCATACGTGTGGGTTGGATCAATCTATGGATAGGTCTTCAAAAATGATATTGAGGATTCGAATAATTTTTTTTTCTAAACTGAATAGTTTGCGCGAGAGACACTTCCAAAGTGGTAGAATGTGTGTCCCCCCCTGTAACTTCTAAAATAAGAGAATGATAAAACTAAAAAACATATATGATGTACATTACCATGCAAACTTCCACCGATAATTGGTTTGAACGAGATCTAGTAAGTAGTTTTTTTTAAATAAATGGTAAACCGCAAAAAAATACACTATTATTAAAACGATTCGATCAAAGTTACAACGAACTACAAGAACTTTTATATTATGTTACTTGCTGCTTCGGAACCCTTCATGGGCGAGTCCGACTCGCACTTGGCCGCTTTTTTTTGCTTTGCGTTTGTTTTGTAAGGGAAACGTAGGCTACTTGACCAGCTGCGCCCCGCGGAGCTACTCGCGGTTGTTATGGAATTATAAAGTTACTTATTATAACATCACCTATCTGCCAGTGAAAGTTTCGTCAAAATCGGTCCAGCCGTTTCAAAGATTAGCCAGAACAGACAGAAAGACAGACACAGATTTTAAGGCCAGCGTCATATAGTGGGCCAAAAACCTCCTTGGGAAAACCTTTCCTCCTTAAGGAAAGGGCTATATCCAGCAGCGGATTGTAGAAAGCTGTTGATGTGATGTGATGAACCAAAAATAATCAAAATTAATGTAAAAGGCTTTTTAGTGCTTTTGACTGCACGGATAGCGTAGTGGCTTAAGCGGTCGTCACGCCATTTTCTACTGCGTCAAGTGTTGTAGGGTCAAACCCCACATGAGACAACACAAATTATTTTGAATCTGTGTGTTCCGTTCTTTGTGTCTGGAGTTAGCTTTTTATTAAAAAAAGTTAAGAAATTGTTACGTAATTTTAATTGAAAAGGCTGAGGTACAGGTATCAGGATTCACTATTTCATCTGATATATTAAAAATTAATATAAATGTAATTGCAAATCTTTCATTTGGATGCACTGGATGACGAAAATTAGTTTCTTCTCTATATAATAGGTAGTAGAGCCACGCTGATTTCCGCACGAACGGGCCGGCTCGACCGGGACGGTACTAACCTCGCACAGAAAATCAACGTATAATGACAGCGTTCGTGCTGTCGTGTTTTGTTGGTGAGTGCGAGACCGGAGGCCCAATGATGCAGAAGCATCACTAGCCCGCCATGGTGTGGGTCACCATGCTGCATTGTAGCATTCTCTGCATTCGCAGTATGGTGACCACCACTCTTGGATTCTGCTTATGCTTTCCATCAGGCAGTCATTTTGACAGTGCCAAAAATATAAAAAAATAAAATACTTCTGCTTCCAGCATCAGTAATAGTGTTTCAGGTCATTACCCTTTCAAACTTGTTGTGAGTCATCCTGAAGTACTCAAAAAACTTAAGGTAGTCTTCCAGAAGGTCTGGGAACAAAGTGTGAAATTCACCACAAATCAATATTTTTCTGTTAATCTTATGAATCTAAAACCTCTTTGTTCTTATTTTATAACATTCTCCTCTTCTTCTATCAAAATCACACTCACTACCGCAACTTCCTCCTCCACATCCATCTTTCAACAGATCCTCTCCCAAATTGACTTCTGTTTTGGCGGAACGTGGATGGAGGACAGTGCGAAACGCCTGAACGGCGGAAGGCCCGACCCAGTGCGCGCACCCCTCAAAAAATGCCGTGACGGCCGTGACGACCGTATCGACTCAGTGGGCGCGTAGCTTTAGTTCGGTTCCGACATCCAGGCAGACAACATAATACTTTCTGATGCCAGTGCGTTACTTGTGACGCCTTTGGTGTTGCGGGTGTCCATAGTCGGCGGTAATCGCTTACCATCAGGCGATACGTCTGCTCGTTTGCTCCCTATTTCATAAAAATAAAATAAAAAATAAAAGTATCGAAATAAGTCTTCACCATCAGCCTATCGCAGTCCAATGTCTGTGTCTGTATGCGTATATGGCCATTAAAGGAAGAATCGGATGCATTAGGCTAATCTTATTCGTTAGCGGAAAAACGATTTATTTCGCTTGGGTTGAAACGTTTGCATATGTACCAATTTAATGTGTGAGTATAACGACTTAGGCCACATGCCGATTAATAAATCTTGGCAACGCGACGACGTAACTATTATCTTCCACATCACAGAGTTTAGTATTTTTAACTACCTACTAAGTTATGTGTAGATTTCTACTGACATACTACTAGTTGGTCAAGCGGTTGACGTATGCGACTGCCGATCCAGAGGTCTCGGGTTCGAATCCCGGGTCGGGCCAAAAGTGTTATTGAGATTTTCTGATTAAAGAAATATTTAATAACAGCTCGGAGTTTGGAAGTTGGGGTCTGAATCCCATGCCTCGGAGAACACGTAAAGCTGTTGGTCCTGCGCCTGATCTCTCCCCGGTCGTGTCAGTTAACCGTCCCATCGGATTATGAGAGTGAGGGAACAGAGAGTGCACCTATGATTGCGCACACATTTATGCACTATAATATCTCCTGCGTAGTTGGTTGGTCTCCGTTGAGACTGGCCGCGCCGTGGCCGTAATCGGCTATGAGAATGTCATCACTGCGACCCGCTCGAATAAAGCTTTAAATTCAGTTTCTTATGTCAACATTACAGAATGAAATATTTTCTTTGTTGCTGTGATTTAGACTGTCAAAGTATGTGAGGGAACGGGTGTAATGTCCCTCCAACACAAAGGGAGGATCCTCCGACCAGGCGAGGTGATCATGCCTGGCGGGTCAACTGCCCAACGGTTGATGTTGGGATGTTGTATGTATGTTAATGTGCGCGAGAACTTTCACTGCGCGATTCAGGATTGGTAGTTTCTTAGTTTCCTTCGTTACTCCGTAGTTCAACGTATCTTCGGTAGATGGCGCTGTAGTATGTTATGTTGTTGTTGCGCTGTATGTGGAGGCCGCCACAAGTATATTGCTGTGCTGATGCCGCAAATATACTAAACGCTTATTCAGCCTAACCAAAGGTCATTACAATAAATATTGTGAGGCAAGAAACTCACGGATTATCCATTTTGCGCAGATTTATCGAACGTATGTATGAGACATCGTTGCAGATTATTGTCGTTGATCGGTGGGGGCTATCGCGTGTGAATTTGCCACTAGAGGCGCTTGTGTCGCGTGAGGTCCAATAACATTCACTTTTCACTGGTTGTGGCGGGCTTGGTGACGTAAATTATAATTTATTTAATTTATCTGTTAAAAAGTGATCTCCTTCATGAAATTATCGAAAATTTTGAATATTTGGCAATGAATATAAACGCTTTGAAGGCGGAATTAAGAAAAGGAGGCGCACGGACGGAATAATTGTATAACTAACAGTATTGGAAGTGAAATGTCCTTTCTCTATAAAGATGAGTTTATCAGTTTGGATAAATAAAAGCACATAGAAATGATAAATTATGAATATTGCTTGAAAGAAAGTAGCCTCTACTATTTTTAACCGACTTAAAAAAAGGAGGAGGTTATCAATTCAACTGTATTTTTCTTTTTTTTGTGTTTGTTACCTCATAACTTTCGACTGGGTGAACCGATTTTGATGATTCTTTTTTTATTTGAAGTTAGTGCTTCCCGTGTGGTCCCATTTTAATTTGGTCCAGATTAAATTCGGTTTTTTATGTTAAAATTTGTGATTACTAAATTCAAACAGTTCCTTGTTCCTTATTCAAATAAAGTATTGTGATTTTTATGTTTGGACAAATAAAGATAAAAAGAGAATTTATGTAAATAGAAATAATAAGCATATTTCAGAAGTTATTATACCAAAAATAACTGCTTTTTATCACAGACCTTACATGATACCTGTTATCGCTAAAAATTTTAAAACATAATCTAATATCTACCATTGTTTATTAGTTTCGACAAACAACTCAACCATTTCTCATTGTATGGATTTACAATGTTTAATATTTATTTGTATAGCAGTGTGTTTTAAAGGGAAAGGGAAGGATAAACAAAAGTTTAGACATATTTTATTTTTATTAAGTACCTATATAATTCCTCAGAAACCTTATTTACATTATGTTCTTTCTGAAATTGGTAAGCATAAAAATATGATTCTTCCTACAAGACTTACCAAACTAATTGGTAACTTATTACTCAGAATATTTATCCTCGGGGTTAAAATGTTTTTTACAAACACGAGAATGTTTAGTCGGATTATAGTAATTCCTGCGAATCGCCACTAGTCAGTTTAGAACAGTTTTATCTATTAGAAACATGTGTCCATCTTTTTTTCCGAACAAAGCGGAACTGTACAACATTGCGACATAGCTACTCGATATGATGACAGTTATTTAAAATTAATAATCTTAATGAGATCCAAGATTTCAAACTTTGTTTCGGCGCCGATCCTGTAAAGTCGCCTTTGACAGCTATACCTCTGGACCTTAGTCAACAGTGGCGCCAACTGGTGAGCAAAGAAACGATAGTCCCCATTGCAATCAGATAAATAGTTGTCGATGGCAATCGTACAATTTGAGTAAAATGATAACGAACCTTTCCGAAAAATATTTTTCTTAAAATATTTATTTACATGCACTAAAAGGTATATATGTACATACATAAAAATAAAAGCGACAACATTGCGAAACATGACTTTTTGACTTTTTATTTGTTCTTTTCATATAACTCCGGTGTCTACAGATAAACCTTCATATGAACTTAACCAGCCCTTTTTGTTTTTTTTTTTCACGCGGGGAATGCTTTTCGCACCATACCCTACGTGGGGAGACGAAGGGCGTTTGTGGGACTCCCGGAGAACCGATCTACCCACTAAACCCCACGGCGGCCTACCTCGGTGGTCTGGAGGAGCTCCAGGGACACATCAACGGCTTCTGAAGTCGTTGGCGTACTTCATGACTGAGGTACATCGCGGAGTAACCATAGTCACCCCCGGGTCGGGTCGCTATTGCGCCTCTTACCGCTCTACACAGTAAGAGTCGGAATACCGACCCGCCTTAGACGACACCCCCGGCCGCACCGGGGTGTCACCTGACCCGGGTCGTTTGCAGCGGTCCCATTTCCCCAACATTCGCAGCGACCCTTAGGCAACGATTGGGGAGCTAACGACCTCTACCGTGTCCCATTCGTCACCTCCTCCGAGCGGAATCGGCCCTTTCCCGATCACGCTCTGCGGACTCCTTCTGGAGCATAACGCCCTCACAGAAGGAAACCGCGGCTTCCCATCCCTCATCACTCGCCAGCATTGCCGCGATCAATGCTGGCGGTGACAGGTTTCGTCCGATCTGTCCGACCAGGACTCGACGCTCGGACTCCCATGCAGAGCAGTCCTCCAATGTGTACTGGGAGGAGTCCCGGTCGGACCCGCAGTGGTGGCCTTGTGCTGTGGCCTCCCGTCCTATTCGATTCAGATACTCACCGAAACTCAGATACTCATTGGCAAACTCCAAAAAATTTATTTTTTGCTTGTTTGCCTATTTTTTGTTTCAGATTTATTTGTTAAAAGTAGGTTTTTTGTTAAAATTTTGTTTCTCTTTCTTGAATTTTTGTGAATCTGTTGTTCGTGTACCCCACGTTTGATGTGTGACTGTATAAACAATTTTATACACATAAGTAATTGCTGCAACCACGGCAGGTTTGCTGTCATTTACTGAAGAGTTCCATTATATTTCTCCGAAGAATTTCATCAGAACATTATCAAAATAGACAGAGACCTTGAAATACAATGATGCTCTTCCAAGGTAATAGTATTTTGTTTATTTTATACACCAACAAAATAAAATATCATCGAATGTCTTTTACTACAGATGACAATTAAGCCCGTTCTTACGGGTGCCCATGGGCGGCGGTAATCGCTTACCATCAGGGGATACGTCTGCTCGTTTGCCCGCCTTTTCCATAAAAAAAGTCGGTTAAAATTTAATAGAACAGATACATGGAACGGACACAAGAACACCCAGACTCATAACAACAGTTTGTAGATCACACATAGTGTTATCCCATGTGGGATTTATACCTTCAACAACTTAGTGCAGTAGAAAGCAACGTGGCAAGCTCCTAAATCACTACGCTATCTATACATGCAGTCAAATATGTAGTTACTTCATAGTTCGGTGTGTTTTCGGCAGTATGTCTTTGTTTCTACTGTATGTGGAAATCTCCACAGGTTGATTACAATGTTCTCAATAAGAGGAATTGTTTTAAGAAAATAACCTGTTTAAAACCCATTGAAATCTTAAAGAGGGATGGATGACAAGTTGATCTCGATCCACACGACCTAGCAAAAACAATCGTATTCTACTAGCAATTAGTATACCTATACTAATAGACTAAGAACGTTACAGTGCTTAGCACGACCGACTCGTTTTCATTGGGATGACGGTAAAGGAAATTGTTTATAAATTAAGCCTTTCAAGAATTACCGTTACCGTTTAATATTGGCACATTTTTATACATATTTTCTGACAAGAATAGTAGTAATAGTCTGGCAAAGATGGTGGTAATTAGTGAAATAATGGGAGGATTTGGATTGTATCACGCGTGGTTATGTCTGTTAGTGTTTTCTAGCAGATTTGGAGTTGCATTTCATCAAATGGCTATAATATTTCTGGCTCCACCAACTCAATTTGAATGCCCAGGCGTGAAAACTGAATGTTGTGATAATCCAAGATACGATACATCTATTTTTAAAAGAACTATAATTACTGAATGGAATTTAATATGTGGAAATTCGTGGCTGAAAGATTTGACCCAAACTGCTTTTCAATTTGGAGTTCTCACTGGAAGCTTGTTCTTTGGGATCGCATCAGATAAGTAAGCATCATTCACATTAAAGGCATTATTATGGCATTAAAGGCATGCAAATATTCATGAAAGTATTGTATTTTTTTTTGTATTTTTGAAGTATTGTCTGAGCTTCTAATTTCAGATATGGAAGAAGGCCAATGTTAATAATAGCAGTCGTATTAGAAATTTTTACTGGTGTGTTTGCTTCGTTTCTACCAGACTATTGGAGTTTCACCATTGTCAGAACCATACTCGGTGTAGCCGTCGGAGGGGTCATGGTCATCACATTTGTGATTATTATGGAGTACGTCGGGAGTGATAAAAGGGACATCGTGTCGGCATTGTTTCATGTGCCATTTACTGTCGGCCATGCTTTGTTAGCAGTATTTGGCTACTACATTCGAGATTATGTGTACTTTCAAGTAAGCATATCACTCATAAATGTTGTTTTGTTGATATATATTTGCGCTCTACCAGAAACACCAAGATGGTTATTAGTAATGAACAAAACAAATGAAGCTGTCAATTTATTGGAACGAATTGCAAAAATGTTAGTACCTAGACTTAATTTTACGTAGGTAATAAGGAAGCATGTGTAACTATAGTTTATCGACCTAATCTGGGTCTGAACGGATCCCATCATTCTGATGTCAATATATAAAGAATATTATAGCATGTGCTCACTTAAAGACATAGGCATACCTTCCCTATCTCTCTCGCTAAAAGAAGCGATGGCGGAGGATACAAATCAATATTAACATTTTATTATACGTTATATTAGATTATACGTTATTTTATTTCATTTTATTTAATTACTTTTGTTTGTAATTTACTTATATAAATTTACTTATATATAATAAAACAGTAAGGTGACTGACTGACTGATTGACTGACTGACATACCCAGAGATCAACGCACAAACCGCTGAAGCTAGAGTCCTGAAATTTTGCATGTAGGTTCTTTATATAACGTAAACTTTATATACGTAACGTAATTCCACCCCTAAGGGGGTAAATCAGGGGATGAAAGGCTGCGTGAGCGAAGCTGCGTGTAAAAGCTAGTCAGAAATAAAAAGGAATACAAATGGAAAGAGCTTATTTTGTAATCAGATTTAAGTAGTATTAAGTTTCAAGCATTGAGATCAATATTTTCAAGTCTACAAAGTGCTAAAATAAGATTTTGAAAAAATTTTTTTAGAGAATGGACCTGAGGCCCGGGAACGGGCCAGGTACCGCAGATTCGGGCGTCGGAGATCGCTAAACGATCTCCGTCGTCCTTAGGCGCAAGCCTGAGGGTGACAGATGAGGCCACCAGTCACCCTAGCAGAAACAGGCCGGGGCGGCGGCGCGAGCTCTATGAAGTGCTCGCGCCCTATTCTGAAAAGAAGTGTTAGGGTCAGGAGGGGGCCACCTACAAATAATGGGTGGCCCGAGGTACGTCGGGGTTCCAGGGATTTCCTTTCGAGGGTGCACCTGGGTCCCCGGCTTCTAGTACCCGAGACGGTGTGCGGTTTTTAGTCAGTTCGAGTCCGACATAACCACCGGGGTATTTCCGCACAAAAAAAAGGGTATCTACCTGAAAAATATTTATAGTCGGTATGTTATTATCATTGATGAATTAAATAATAAATTGATGTTACTCGTTAGAGGTGTGGCTAAGCGAGATAGTGTGGAGTTGGCGATTAGTTTTTCTTGGTAGTGTGCATTCGTTGGGAAATGGTGAATTTTAGATATTTGCTTGTATTATTTGGACATTGAAAATGTATTTCTTTCAAGGTCACCAGAATGTTTATTATATGCATGTTTATTATTTTTAATAGTTAAAATTCGTAAAATTATTATAAAAGCCGTAATTGTAAAAATAATTTTTTTTTTAGAAACAAATTACCGACGGAAGACATAAAGCATAAAATAGACGAATATCAATTAGAGCATAGAATCAATAAACAGAAGAGTACTGTACTAGATTTATTTCGGACACCGAATTTGAGAAGCAATATTTTGGTAATGTCATTTGCTTGGCTTGCGTGTAGTTACTGTTTTTATGGAATGGCCCAATACATAAGCTTTCTATCTGGGGACATTTTCATCAACGTTGTTGCCAGCGGCTGCGTTTGTTTATGTGGCTGCATCATAGCTATACCGTTGATCAAATTTACAAAACGGAAAACTGTTGTAATTGTTACTAATGTCATTTGCAGTTTATGCATATTTATCGTAGCACTAGTCCCTGAAGGAGAGGCATCAGTGGTTCTTGGATGCATCGGCGTCATGTGCTGCTATGTTGTTTTCATTATAATTTACTTATATTGTTCTGAAATGTTTCCTACGGTGGTTCGAAATGCTGCTCTAGGAATTTGCTCAATGATGGCTCGAGTAGGAGCCATGCTAGCACCGTTTGTAGCAAACATGAAACAGTACGGTAAATGGTGTGCTCCCGTTGCATTTGGTATATTTCCGATTGGGGCTGCTTTGCTTTGTTTAATGTTACCAGAAACTAAAGACTGCGAGTTATTGATGACTATAGAAGAAGGAGAAAACTTTACTGGTAGAGGACGGAATCCGAGTGAAACAACAAACTTTAGGTCGCCAGAAAATGAGGCACTTTCAAACACTGATTGACTTTAACTTTATTTAAATGAAAAACCCAAATTGACAAAATAAAAGATTTTTAATAATATTAATGTTTATTATTTACCTTGAATCTCTTGGTCAGTTATACTGTGTGTGTGATAAGAACGTAACCGGCATATTTTTAAATTTTAGAATGCAATTTATAAAAATAAATATTAGGCTGAATAGAACAATCCTTTGCCTAAAATGCATTGTAAAAACATAAGTTTTCCCTCCAGTTTTCCTTGTTAAAATAGTTATTTGTTATACAAGAGTGCAAAGTTGCTTTTTAACCGCGTGCTCAATTTTGATGACCGAGCAAGCGAAGGATTCAAAAATTAGAATCCTGAGCGTCAGCGAGGGAATCAAAAGAGCAACAGGTGAAAATCTTTGCACTCGAGTGCAACACGTAACTTTTCATTCCACCTCAGCGAGGAAACATCTAAATGCAAAAAAAGCATTAACAATCACAATATACTTTCATTTCAGTTTAGGTATTATTATTTATTAGGTACTACATTATGATAGGTAAGTATTACAGATTAATTTTTAAATTATATCAAAAATACTTAGGTACTCGCTCAACCCCGCGGTGTTACCCGCGGTTTTTGTCGTACCGCGAGTAACACCGCGGGACAAAGCTAGTCTAAAAAAAGTAGCCTAAGTTACTCCTTAGATTATCAGCTATCTGCCAGTGAAAGTCCCGTCAAAATTGTCCAGCCGTTCTAGAGATTACCCGGAACAAACAGACAGGCAGACCGACTGACAGTGTAACAGAAATTATAAAAAAAATATTTTAGTATATGTACCGTGTATACATTACATACATATGCATTTAGTTAAAGGCGGTTATTTTAATATTACAAACAGACAATTCAATTTTATTTATTTGTATGGATGTATAGATAAACTAAGAAAAATTGAAAGTTAAGTTGCTATAGTTACTTAAGAAGAAAATGGTGCGGGCAGAGCAAATTAAAAAAAAAACTACACCAAAAAGGTTCCAAGTCTGAGTTTTAACAAATTAAAAAACATTGTATTATTAATTCGGCACCATGGAGGTAGAAGTAAATAGGTTTAATGATGTTTTGAATTATCAAACTTAGTGCACTCGAGCGATGTTCTAAATTCAATTTACTTTATTCCTCTAGAGG
Organism: Diaphora mendica; assembly: GCA_949125395.1. Lineage (NCBI taxonomy): Eukaryota > Metazoa > Arthropoda > Insecta > Lepidoptera > Erebidae > Diaphora > Diaphora mendica. The sequence goes on from OX421311.1 coordinate 29,309,568, forward strand.
ATTAAAACGGCTTTTGCACTCAGATATCGAAGGGCAAAAATACTCTTTACGAGCTGGTGGGATGAAAATATTATTTTTACAATGAGTGCCGCTTAGGTACGCCTCCTGATTTGAAGCTGTGTTTCTCTGTACTCATCCGAAAGGACCCAAAATGTCCCGTGACCATTATATGAAAAAGTCCAAGGCCTTCGTGAGCAAGTGGGCGAAGAGATATTCATAAACAAATACCGTCGATAACTTACCAGATCGTGGCAAATCGTAAAAGACGTCTGTTGCAGAGGATACACGGATTGCGTAGCTGTTTGCTAGGAATCATTTATTATCACTTCGCTCTTGGCAAGAAAAGTTGAAGAAAAAGGGTTTAATTATGATTAAACCCTTTTTCTTCAACTTTTTTAACGCCTTTTGATTTTGATCGTGTCAAATGATATGTCATTTGACACCATCAAAAGGCGTTTAGTTGTAAATGGCGTGAAATATCGAAGCACTGTGAAGAAACCTCTCCTTTCTGAAACGCATATTGAAAAAAGGCTGTATTGGTCGTGCGAAAACGAGGACCGTGATTGGGACAAGATTATTTTGTTCTGATGAAGCTTCATTTTAGGCCACCGGTTACTCGACCCGAGCTTGGAATACAGCTGACAATAGACTAATGGTACGAACCGTGAAACACCCTTTAAAGGTGCATGTATGGGGATCCTTCTTAAAAAAGGGTTTCGGAAATTTGCACTTGTTTACTAAATATTAAGAGAAGTCTACATAAATTAAAAAGCGGCCAAGTGCGAGTCGGACTCGCCCATGAAGGGTTCCGAAGCAGAAAGTAACATAATATAAAAGTTCTTGTAGTTCGTTGTAACTTTAATCGATGTTTTAATAATAGTGTATTTTTTTGCGGTTTACCATTTATTAATAAAAATCTACTTACTAGATCTCGTTCAAACCAATTTTCGGTGGAAGTTTACATGGTAATGAACATCATATATTTTTTTTAGTTTTATCATTCTCTTATTTTAGAAGTTACAGGGGGGACACACATTTTACCACTTTGGAAGTGTCTCTCGCGCAAACTATTCAGTTTATAAAAAAATGATAATGGAAACCTCAATAACATTTTAGAAGACCTATCCATAGATACCCCACACGTATGGGTTTGATGAAAAAATTTTTTTTGAGTTTCAGTTCTAAGTATGGCGACCCCCAAAATTTATTGTTTTTTTTTATTTTGTGTGAAAATCTTAATGTGGTTCACAGAATACGTCTACTTACCAAGTTTCAACAGTATAAGTTCTTATAGTTTCGGAATAAAGTGGCTGTGACATACGGACGGACAGACAGACAGACGGACGGACGGACAGACAGACAGACAGACATGACGAATCTATAAGGGTTCCGTGTTTTGCCTTTGGCACGGAACCCTAAAAATGTACTTCAAGCTTTTTAATTTTTGTATACTTTTCTTGCGTGGTAGGTCTTAATATAGAGTGTTTTAGTTTTTTATAATTTTAGTTTAATATACGTATAAGCAGGGCTTTTTTTGTGGGGGCACGCGGGGGCACGCAGTGCCCCCAAAGAAAGGGCAGTGCTCCCAAAGTAAGTGGGCGGTGCCCCCAAAGAGAGGAGAGTGGAAGTTTAAACACTAGATAGCGTGGTGTATCAGATGTCCGAAAACTATTTTTAAATAATTATAAAATTACATAAATAACAATAAAATACTTAAATCGATATTAATTTATGAACTTACTAGTGTAATTACTAGGAGAGTAACATATTATTGACATATGAAGAAAATGGGCAACGAATAATTTTGATTACAAAAATTTGGTAATACGATACGCCATCTTTTAGACAATTATGACAAATCATTGGAGATCCATGTATATACATACATACACACATCAAAAGTGTCTAGGGATCAAGCATTTTTATGCGGATTTCTTGAGATTGAGATGTGGCTTTGGCCCTGGCCTGCTCAGTCGCCAGACTTGAACCCGATTGAGCATGCATGGGATATGCTACAGAGAAGAGCTCTACCGAATATGGAGGGTATCCAGTCGCAAGAAGACCTTTTTTTGTTGTTGCAACGAACATGGGCGGCCATTCCACAGCGTGATTTGGATGAACTCATTTTGAGTATGCCAAACCGATTCTTGTGTTGTTAATGTTCGCGGTAGAAACACGGATTATTAATTGTTTAAGTTACCTAATAAAATTTTAAAGAAAACTGTTATTTCAGTCTTTTTTTCGAACTTTAATGTTAGTGGTTCAAATGTCAAAAATCCCTTTATTTGGAAAATGGCAAATTTCTTTATTAATGCAAAGGTGAGTTGGTTTATCGTTACTGTGACAAACGAAAACACTTTATTTGATGAATCCTTAAAGAAAATTTTAATTAATATCAATCAGGAGAAAAGTTATTGCAAAAATATATGTTGATCCCTAGACACATATGTTGATCCCTAGACACTTTTGATGTGTGTACATTGTAAATTAAAAACTAAAATTATTATCAAAAAGGTGGCATAATATTTCATCAGTGAGATCATCCTATTTTTTTAAAGAGTTAAAGGAAAGTGTTAAAGCATTAAATATTTTCAACTCCCTTATGAATTGTCTTCAGTTTTATGGAATGACCAAGCAGTATCTTAGAGATCATTTAAATTCTCTTGCCTGTGATGGTGCTGCTGTTATGCTTGGTCGATCGAATGGAGTTGCGAAACTCATACGGGATGAATTTCCATCAATAATAGTGTGGCACTGCGCTAATCATCGTTTGGAACTAGCAGTAAATGAAACGGTCAAGTGTATAGGGGAAATTAATAAGTTCAAGGTGTTCATGGATAAGTTAAATGCGTTATATCACGCGTCCCCGAAAAATTTCAGAGATTTGAAAACTTGTGCTCATCTATTAGAGGAAGAAGTTTTTAAAATAGGACGAATTTTGAGTACAAGATGGGCAGCTTCTAGTTTTCGTTCGGTTTCAGCTACATGGAACACCTATGTTGCATTAGTTGAACATTTTAATAATGCCAGTACTGATGATACGAGAGATAAAAATGAAAAAAGTACATTCAGCGGACTTATGAAAAAAATCACTAGCACGGCATTTGTCTTAGATTTGGCGCTAATGTGCGACGTTCTTCAAGAGCTAAGTGATCTAAGTTTAGATTTACAAAATCGTGATGTAAGCCTAATAAGTGCTAATCAAAAAATTTAAAATGTGGTTCAAATATTTGGACAAAGAATAATTAATTAATTTTTTTTTCGAGAGTTAGCGTGCCCCCATAAAATAAATTACAAAAAAAGCCCTGCGTATAAGTACCAAATTATTATAATCTAAAACCAAATTACTGTAAGTACTTAATACCAAATTATTATAATGTACTTACATTATACGATAAAGACGATTGTCTTAATGAGAAATAAAGATCTTTAAACTGCAATTGTAACATTGTAATGCCTCTCTCAACGTGTTTGGCAAACTGTAAGTACATTACAAGTTGATTAAATAAATATATTATGTAGTTACGGGTCGAAGTGTGACGTAATAAGGCTTAGTGGAGTATGCAGGGGTTCTAATCTAATGACAACGCTCATATGACACCGGCATGGCTTCCTGGCAGCGCCAGTGTTAGTCCACGGCATCGGCGCTATGGTGGCAGGTCTCTTGATTTGTACTGCGTGGTATTACACCATACTCTCTGGTACGTTTTAAGATATTTTTGCGTTTCAATATTTTCATGGTTATGAATTGTAACACTATCATATGTAATTAAATGCATACTGAGTAAGAACAAATATATCAACCATCATAAATAAGGACATTTGTTTATTACTTATTATTATTTCTTTAAAAAAATATTTCTAATGAAATTGATTGTCCTGGCCTTATGCAAAAATGTATATTTAATGTTCTTCTTCGGTTGGTTACATTTAATCTACCGGAGGAAGAAAGAGAAACAGAAATGGGTGGATTGAGTCTAACCGATTGATTATAAAATTAATACTTTTTGCTATGACTCTCAATTGAAACTAATGGATTTTTATCATAAAAACAAGAAACTTGATTATCAAACGACTTAGTAACTTGATAATCAAGTTGCCTTTACGAAGTTAACTTGATTACAATTTCATCATGATCATCATATCAGCCGTAAGGAGTCCACTGCTGAACGTACGCCTTCCCCATTGATTTCCATTTCGGCCGGTCGGTAGCGGCCCGCATCCAACGATTATAATTTACAATGTTAATTATTATGTGTTAATTTATTTCAATTCCTTCCAGGTTTCTTTGTTTTGTACTGTCCTGTTATGTACTTGATTTTTTTTAGTCATACTTTATATAGAAAAATTGTTGATTTATTATTTGCATTATGGGAACTGTACCCAGTGGTAAGCGGGCTATTTTTAGTACTTTAAAATTAGTTATTACACGGTGTTTAAAACTTATCGCAATAAATACAATTTTAGGCTTTGTTTCAATGTTGCTGTAATACAGAGTTGCATCATTTTGGTGATTATGTGAATGCTGATGAAAAAACTATAATAGTTATGAATCACCGCACAAGAGTTGACTGGAACTATGTTTGGATAGCGTTGTACCACGCAACACAAAATCCTGTTCGTGAGATATGTACGTGCAAACAGCCGGTTGATAGACCCGGTGAAGATACTAGTGTTTTGGATATTGGTGGCAAGGCAAAAATAAAATTTGTATTAAAAGATGAAATTAAAAGCATTCCTGGAATGGGTGAGTTAGTTACTTTGATAGTGCGATTGTACAGATAGATGCCTGCAGTAAAACGCCGTCCTTTGTTGTAGCCTATAAAAGCTTACTTTCGTAATTACTTAGGAAATCTTCGACATCTTGTCTATTTATTACTAGAAAAGGTGTCAAAAATTCGCTTAGAAGTTTATACAATACTCGATATCTCGATCATGTTGATAAGAATTTGTTAAATACTTTAAAATATGCATTGTCAGAATATACTGTATATATATACAGTATATATATACTGGCTCTCACATTTTATGTGAGAGCCAGTATATATATACTGTCGCAGATACTTATTTAATACTATTTTTAAGACAAACAATTCAACAGCACATTACGAGTATTATCGTGTGATTCCTACGGTTTAGTGTACAAAACAGTTCTCAGCAAGGTTCTCAGACTCAGACAGACAGTAATTGAAACTTTTTATGACCAAAATACACAATCCAAAAAATGCAGTACACGTGTTATTTCGATATATATAATATAAGCTATATTACTATAAAGTTTCATTATTCAGATTTTTTTGCACGAAATATGTACCTAGTAACAAACATTCATATTCCATCCTCACAAACTATCGCATTTAAAATATAATAAAAGTATGACATCTTCAATGTACCTATGTATTAGTTGAGTTGTCACTATTGTTATTAGAACTTTACACTCCCAAGAAACTAGTGAATAATTAATTATAATAATTGAAGGCATATTACTACTTTTTAACCGACTTCCAGAAAGGAGGAGGTTCTATGTTCCACTATATGTATTTTTTTTTATGTATGTTCACCGATTACTCCGTCAGTTGTGGACCGATTTTGAAATTTTTTTTTGTATTCGAAAGGGTATGCTTCCGAGGTGAAATCGAGGGAAACCCTCATTTTTTATAGGCACATACTATGTTTTTCGTATATTTTCTGAAGTTACACCGGTATTTGCGTCTGGTAATCATCACTTTATGATGATGAGCTGATGATGTAAGGTACAACTCCTTAACGGTTACGAGTTGTGAAGATAAATATTTAAATATCACATGTATATATGTTACCTTTAGTCGTATTCTTTCAAATTATTTAGGTAAGCTGATGATGGAAGGTGGAAGGCACAACTCCTCAACGGTTAGGAGTTGGAGGATAATTATTTCAATTTCATACGTATCTAAAGACCTTCAGTCGTATACTTTCAAGTAATTTAGGTGAGCTGATGATAGAAGGTTAAACTCTTCAACAGTTAGGGATCAGAGGATGATTTTAATATTACACGTACGTATAGACCTTACTTTGTATTCTTGATGATGAAATTTGATGAAATAGTTCAACTTACTACTTACCTACTATTGTTTGCACTAAAAACTGAAAATTAAAAACTTTTTATAAAAAAAAAAACAGACTTCCAAAAAACATCCAACGAAAACTCTCTGCCAAAAAAACACTTATAAGTGTAAAATAAACTGGTTCTTCATAAATTGCCTATATCTAATTCTTTATTCATTTAAATAGTAGTATTATAATGTGTGCCAGGTACCTAGAATCTGTTTGAAGTCGGTGCTAAACCAAAAAGAATACAAACGAACAAATACAAAAGTCTAAGCGATAGTCACTTGGCACCGACTTCAAACAGATTCTAGGTACCTAGCACACATTATAATACTACTATTTAAATAAATAAAGAATTAGGTATAGGCAATTTATGAAGAACCAGTTTATTTTACGCTTTTAAGTGTTTTTTTGGCAGAGAGTTTTCGTTGGATGTTTTTTGGAAGTCAGTATTTTGTTATTTTCTTCTCCCATTTACTATCAATGTTTCAAGTGTTTTAATGTAAGCATGTATAGCCGTTAATATTAGTTAATTATATTAATGTTAGTACATCTTTTCTGCAGGTGACCTTTAGTTTAATGCTCGCATATAACTTGCACCATCAGTAATCTCTCTCAATCTAAAAATAAAATAAAAAGGCAGTAATCTTTCCCAAAATCAGAATGTTTCTCGCAGTTTTGGTCTTGCAGAAAAGGAAATTTTCCAATTTTACAAGATTAAGATCAAAGTTGTATTTGAAAACCATATTAACGGTCCTTTTTTAATTTTGCAGGTTGGATAATGCAATTAAATTTTTTTCTTTATGTTAAAAGAAATTGGCAGGAAGATCAAATAAACCTGGCTCAATTTGCGGAGTATTATCATAAACTTAACTATAACTATCGCCTGGTGCTATTTCCCGAAGGTACCGATTTAAGTTGCGAGAATCGTCGCCGTAGTGAAAAATTTGCAGTTACGAATAAATTGCAGGTTTGGACTATTCTTTACATACTACTAGGTACACTTTTTACTATTCGAACGTCTGACTGAGTTTGTGTCTTATTATGATTTCAGTTGCTAACTGTCATAGAGCAATACCTACAGACCGGAGGGGAGTGGCCATAGTGTCTTTACTGATACAAACAGTCTGTCATTTTTTGCGGAGGGAAACCTTCACACATACACATTTTAGATTTGCATACAAAAACAATCGCCTGTCACTTAGAACTAGCGTAGCCAGGTTTATATTTATGTAGTCAAATCGGGATGTTGAGACTTTTTAGTGAAAAAAAGCGGTATTCTTTCCTCGAAAGCGGGACACGGAGTAAAAAAACGTATTGTATCTAATCTCAAATTACGACACATGAGTACGAGTGCCCTAAAAAAAGGTCATTCGTCATATTTTGTTTCTCTACTACATGCTGCATCATCCCTAATTCGTAAATTGCCTGCCAATTTTATTGACGATTAAGCACTACGGCTAACTAACTTTACTTTGGACGTTCTGCCGCGCGGGACATTACAATTTTGATTCAAAAAGCGGGACGCTGACTTAGAACTCACACATAATAATTAAAACAAAACATTCACAATTTCACACACAAACTTATTCTGTGTCATAAAAGTGTAATGCGTAGGCACATTTGGGCTTATGCTTTGACAGAGGGGAACGCCTTCGTATGGCTACTCCCTACCGTGTTGCTTTATGTTAACTGAGAACGTTGTTATCATTTCTTTCGAACTGAACATGTCACGTCACTAATGTTGTTGAATTGTGGGTTTCTGTAAGATAAATGTTTATTTCCACTCCTTTCACTGATTTTAATGTCATTGATGTTGTTCTAGCATTATGATTTCGTGTTACATCCGCGTACAACGGGTTGGGCAGCCTTATGTTCTCATCTGCGAGAGTCTGGTCTAGCCTCCGTTTATGACGTCACAATAGCCTACGACACTCCAGCCCAATCAGAAATAGAGTTGTTAATAGGACGAAGACCCATGAAAGTCTACTTTTATTGTAAAAGGTATGTTGCGACCAAGTTGGAGATTACACCATTTTTAGGGTTCCGTGCCAAAGGCAAAAAACGGAACCCTTATAGATTCGTCATATTTGTCTGTCTGTCCGTCCGTATGTCACAGCCACTTTATTCCGAAACTATAAGAACTACACACATCAAAAGTGTCTAGGGATCAACATATGTGTCTAGGGATCAACATATATTTTTGCAATTACTTTTCTACTGATTGATATTAATTAAAATTTTCTTTAAGGATTCATCAAATAAAGTGTTTTCGTTTGTCACAGTAACGATAAACCAAGTCACCTTTGCATTAATAAAGAAATTTGCCATTTTCCTAATAAAGGGATTTTTGACATTTGAACCACTAACATTAAAGTTCGAAAAAAAGACTGAAATAACAGTTTTCTTTAAAATTTTATTAGGTAACTTAAACAATTAATAATCCGTGTTTCTACCGCGAACACTAACAACACAAGAATCGGTTGGGCATACTCAAAATGAGTTCATCCAAATCACGCTGTGGAATGGCCGCCCATGTTCGTTGCAACAACAAAAAAAGGTCTTCTTGCGACTGGATACCCTCCATATTCGGCAGAGCTCTTCTCTGTAGCATATCCCATGCATGCTCAATCGGGTTCAAGTCTGGCGACTGAGCAGGCCAGGGCCAAAGCCACATCTCAATCTCAAGAAATCCGCATAAAAATGCTTGATCCCTAGACACTTTTGATGTGTGTATAATGTTGAAACTTGGTAAGTAGATGTATTCTGTGAACCGCATTAAGATTTTCACACAAAAATAGAAAAAAAACAATAAATTTTGGGGGCCCCCATACATAGAACTGAAACTCAAAAATTTTTTTTTTATCAAACCCCTACTACCCCTATCTATGGATAGTTCTTCAAAAATGATATTGAGATTTCTAATATCATTTTTTTCTAAACTGAATAGTTTGCGCAAGAGACACTTCCAAAGTGGTAAAATGTGTGAGGGCGTAGTAGAACTTTGGCTTCAGCCAAAGAAATTTCCGCCATATTTATTCTAAAAAAATGTTTTACAAGAGAATAACTAGAATTTCTGTAATACAAATTATCTCAAAATGTCTGTCAAAATGTAGTATTTGAGGAACTGAAAAATATTTTACTTTTTTTTTAAATGAAGGTTGATTCACAAAATTGCAACAAAAAGTTAATAATGCTTTTTAGAATTTCATATGATGTTGATTAGGTAGTTTCTCTAGAAAAGTCAAAAAATAACAATAGAAATGGTGTGTAGTAACGGTGCGGTTAGATTGGTGCTCCTAACTACCTAGGACTTTGGACCTAGGTTAGACAATGCCTTATGCATTAAGTCCGGAAATGCACCAAAAGTGTGTGTATGTAAAAAAATCCTTTAAAAAGTGGAACCGACTTCAAACAGAATTAACAAAGCAGATCACTAAAAATACTAAATGTAATTGCTTTTCTAATCTAATGCTTACCTATCCCTATTAAAATGGATACTTATACAGCACGTTTGGCCTAGTGGTTTAAATAACGGTCACCACGCCGTTTTCTACTTCGCCAAGTGTCGTGGGTTCAAATCCCATGTAGGACAACACTTTGTGTGATCCACAAATTGTTGTTCTTAGTCTGGGTGTTCTTTGTGTCTGTTTCATGTATGTTTGTAAAGTCCCCCGCGACACAAGATTTATTCCTAGTGTGGGAGTTGTCTTTTTAAAAAAATAACTAATAAAAAAATAAAAATTACTAATTATATTATTAGTTTTTTAATAAATAAGTTAGTTACACAATACAGCGAATTGCTTAATGTCTAAACATATATTGTCGGTGAGTATGCTCACTCATGTTCAGGGTTACACTAGAAATTACCCACCTTGTGAGCCTGTTTCACTGACTATACTGCAAGGATAACAGGCATTATATATTACACTAGCTTTTACACGCGGCTTCGCTCACGCAGACTTTCATCCCCTGATTTACCCCTTTAGGGGTGGAATTTCAAAAATTCTTTTCTTAGTGCTCACTTACGTTATATAAAGAACCTACATGCAAAATTTCAGGAATCTAGCTTCAGCGGTTTGGGCTGTGCGTTGATCTCTGGGTATGTCAGTCAGTAAGTCAGTCAGTCAGTCACCTTACTCTTTTATATATATAGATAGATACGGACTGCATTAGTCATTCATCGTATTTAATTCATAGTAGTATTTTAATTTAATGTTAAATAAAACCAACATTATAAGTCACATATAACCCAAAATTTCAGATATCCTATTAAGAATATACCTCACGAAGATTCAGCTTTACGAACCTGGTTAAATGATCGTTGGAAAGAAAAAGAAGACAGTCTCCGAAAATTTCATAATGAAGGTTAGCAAAGCTATATTATATAATATCTTTTGCCTGCAGCTCCGCCCGCGTATACGTCGGTTATCGTGGTGAGTCTTGTCAATCGATTTAAATGAAACAAACACTAAACGTTATGTGAAGTTCAATAATCTGATAAAAACAAAACATCTAGATGAAATACGTTTACACTTACACGTATTATATACATATACAGGAAGTCCCAAAACTCCCAAAAGGGACATTATATAGATAGATTAGGTTTTATATTTTTCTTTTTTTTATTATACTTTCGAGTACTTTTATCCAAATATTTTGTCTTTTTAATTAGTCTTCTTTCTTTGAGACAACGATTTTCATGAAATTCAGTATGCAGGGGGTGTCGAGGGCGATAAATCAATCTAACTAGGATTCAATTATAGAAAATGTACCAAAAAAAAATACCGAACAAAGTGCGGTCATCCAGGTACTTATCGTTTCAGTAAGATGATTTATATCGCGGTTTCTTTCAAGTAAAGTGTTGTATTGACTGCGTCATTTTATACTTATTGTTACGCCATAGAGTTTAATAGGTCTTGTATAATCTAGATAATTCCAGAGTCAGAGCACAGCGCCATCTAGTATCAAGTAGCGCATGACTGTTGAGGTTATAATGAATAAATCCGATGTTCTCGACGCTAGATGGCGCTGCAAGTAATGGCTTACCTGTTCTAGGCATTTCTATTTGGTCCAGAATGGTTTATCGAATCTAGGGATCGTTCTAGATATTTCGATAGCCATATAAAAACGGAGCATGTTAGCCGTACGGGCCAGTATTGTTTCACGATACAGCGGATTAACATCGAAGCGATTTTCTAGTGCGACTAACGAGTGATTTAGTAAATTATTATTGTAAATGTGTTCTTAATAAATATTGTTAACAACACTTTTACAATGTTATTTTGTTGGTAATCAACCGACTACTTTTATTTAATTAATACCCGGCTCGCAACATTATTAACTAAAACTTTTGTACAGTAATTTTAATTTATGCATTTTTTTTAATCTGACTTTACTGTTACTACTATATGAATGCTCTGACAACTTAAGGAAATAGTGCTATCCTTATATTTACTATTATTCTTCTTGATTGAAAACCCGAATTTCTATTTTTTCAGGAAATTTTATGGACCCGGAATCCAAAAGATCACCTCCACATCGATCACCAAGGCCGCTGTTAGCCGCCAAAATAGGGTTCCTATTTTGGACTGTTATTGATTTATTATTTCTATATTCGTTATTGAACAGTGTATTGTTTCAATTTTGGGTTATTTATCATTGCATATTTTTCATTTTTATAACCTGGTATTTTGGAGGTTTCCATAACATTCAGTATAAGCTTCTTGTCAAACCTGTGATGTAAGGCAAAGGTAAGTTTAAAGTTTAAGAAGAAAACAATTTGTTTATTAAATAATAATAAATACTTAATATTAATAAAGTAAATGTAGCTAATAAAGTTGAATAAATGTGAATTCTCATTAAAGCCAAATTAAACAATATGCTTCTTGTGATTCATAAAGTTGACTTGTAATTAATATTTTATATATAAATTAAAAAAAATATCTTAATGTACCTTATATTATAAATAATTATAATTACTTAATCTTAAATAGTTTGCTTTACTAAACATTTTAGTGTGGCGTACTGTCTTTTTAACCGACTTCCAAAAAGGAGGAGGTTCTATGTTCCACTGTATGTATTTTTTTTTTTTTTATGTAAGTTCACCGATTACTCCGTCAGTTGTGGACCGATTTTGAATTTTTTTTTTGTATTCGAAAGGGTATGCTTCCGAGGTGGTCCCATTGCCAGCATATCAGGATCTGATGATGGAATCCCAGGGAATTCGAGGGAAACCCTCATTTTTTATAGGCATTCACTATGTTTTTCGTATATTTTCTGAAGTTACACTGGTATTTGCGTCTGGTAGTCATCATTTTATGATGATGAGCTGATGATGTAAGGTACAACTCCTTAACGGTTAGGAGTTGGAGGATAAATCTTTAAATATCATATGTACATATGTTACCTTTAGTCGTATTCTTTCAAATTATTTAGGTAAGCTGATGATGGAAGGTGGAAGGTACAACTCTTCAACGGTTAGGAGTTGGAGGATAATTTTTCTCAATTTCATACGTACCTTCAGTCGTATACTTTCAAGTTATTTAGGTGAGCTAATGATAGAAGGTTAAACTCTTCAACAGTTAGGGATTAGAGGATGATTTTAATATTATATAACACGTACGTATAGACCTTAATTTGTATTCTTGATGATGAAATTTGATGAAATAGTTCAACTTACTACTTACCTACGATTGTTTGCACTAAAAACTGAAAAATAAAAACTTTTTATAAAAAAAAAAACCGACTTCCAAAAAACATCCAACGAAAACTCTCTGCCAAAAAACACTTAAAAGCGTAAAATAAACTGGTTCTTCATAAATTGCCTATACCTAATTCTTTATTCATTTAAATAGTAGTATTATAATGTGCGCTAGTTACCTAAAATCTGTTTGAAGACGGTGCTAAGCCAAAAATAATACAAACGAACAATTACAAAAGTCTAAGCGATAGTCACTTGGCACCGACTTCAAACAGATTCTAGGTACCTAGCACACATTATAATACTACTATTTAAATGAATAAAGAATTAGGTAAAGGCAATTTATGAAGAACCAGTTTATTTTACGCTTTTAAGTGTTTTTTTGGCAGAGAGTTTTCGTTGGATGTTTTTTGGAAGTCGGTTTTTTTTATTATTTGCACCTACTAATAAACTCGTTCGTAATAGTCATGCTGCCAGACATTTAGGAACACTGCTATTAAGCATCGATGCGGAGTAATTGTTGACATTTAAATGTAACTAATCTATCGTAAAGTTGGTTATGTATAATAATTTATTTGGAATATATAATAAGTTGTTTTTTACATTATCCCTTGAATTACTATCAGAGATGGAGATTTTCATTAATTTTTCTTACGTTCAAATATTTTCAATCAGACAGGCACTACAATCAAATTATAGATTTCATCAAATACAATAAATATTATGTCACAGTATCATACATGGTTCATGGGTGACTTTTCTCTTTCTGCTATGGTATTGGGTAATGTAATGTCTTTAGTTTCAGGTAGAAAATAACAGAGTATAGCAGCACTAAATGCAATAATACTAAAAATTAAAATTGACACCCATTCTATTCCTACATTTACGACAAAAGGAGCAACAAATCCTCCAACTCTAGCAAACATCGAAGCAAAACCTATAGCAGTGTTCCGTATCACAGTTGGGAATACTTCAGATGTAAACAAATACGTTTGAACAAATGACGTATAGGCTCCTATTAAACCTATAATGGCAAACGTTAAAGTAGCAGCTCTTAAATCACTTGGGATAAATATAAATACTAGCAAAGAGGCTCCTGCTGTAACAAACGTAGTTATGATTGTTAACTTTCTTTTTAAATATAGTGTAGCAATAACGATAACTATAAGTCCCGGGACGAGGAATGCTGCAGAAAGCATCACGTTTATGTATATATTTCCTTGAAGGCGACCAATGTATTGGTTGAGCCCGAAGAATGTGTGTGAACAGCACGCCCATATTAATGCGGAAATGATAGTGTACATTCGTATCTTTGGAGTTGTAAATAAATCTGCATATGTGCCAGTTACTTGCTGATTTTTAATTGATACTTCAACTTTTGCAACGATATTTTCAATGTTGTCTGTGGCTCGATTATTCCTGTAAAAAGTAGAGTTAAATTAGAAAAATCTACTCTAAAACGTCATAATCTATACTCAAGCTATACTGATAGTTTATTAAGTCAAGTTACAAATAAGTCTTATTTTCTAATGTTTGCTAGAAACATATATATATATATATATATATATATATTTGATATACCATAAAAGTTGACGTCGACATAATTAAGATAATAAAAATTGAAAACAGAAATCTTACTTTTTTGCGATTTTCGTTAACACATCAATAGCTTCTTTCCGTTTTCCAACACTTATAAGCCATCTGGGTGATTCTGGTATTAACCAATAATATGCAGCAACTAAGACCCAGGGTAGCGAAGTTACTAGCTGCAACGTTCTCCATTCTCTTACAAAATATGCTATAATTGGAAGTGAAATGTAGCTCAGCATCAATGAAACTTCCGAGAGACCACTCATATAAGGCCGAAATGACTTGCCACACAGTTCTATAACTAGTACATAGCAAGAAAGCATAGTGCCTCCCACCATGGTGCCAATTAAAAATCGGCATACAATGAACATCCAAAATTCTGTTACTGCCGCTGAAGCGGCTACGAAGACTACTTCGAAGAATAACGATATCAACACAACGAGCTTGCGGCCATATCTGCAATAATTACACTATGTTAATCTTATAGTCGTTATTGAACCCCAACTGTGTGTTACTACAGAGGACACGAATTAGTATTATTAAAATAAAAAAATCTCAGATCTATGTTTTGATTCCAATCTACTGTTATATACATGTATAACTAGTTATAACTAAAAGTTAAAAAGATAAATATACGAAATTAACATCAGACTTGCCGTGTTCTGAATGTTAGCCCATTAACAAAACGGGCGAAAGACGCGTGAACGTAGGTGAAATGCGATTGCTGAAGTGAATATGTGGGGTGATTCGGATGGTCAGGAATGAGTCTATACAAATGACTCTGAAAGTAGCGCCACTCTATGAAAAGTTAAGAAGTAATAGGTTATCTTGGTATAGACAGGTTATGCAGAGGGATGAGGAAAATGTGACGAGGAAAGTGTATGAGAGTTGAAGAGTACAAGAGATAAGGATGTCCAGAGAAAATATGTTTTTTTTAATGTAATACGTATTGCCTGATGGTAAGCGATTACCGCCGCCCATGGACACCTGCAACACCAGAGGCATCACAAGTGCGTTGCCGGCCTTTGGGGGATGGGGAGGGCAATGGGGGGAGGGGTTGGGGTATGGGCCTCCGGTATCCTCACTCACTCGGTGAAACACAGCGCAAGCGCTATTTCACACCGGTTTTCAGTGAGACCGTGGTATCACTCCGGTTGAGCCGGCCCATTCATGCCGAAGCGTGGCTCTACCACGTGGCAAATGGTATGATGAGTGGCAAGTGGATGGATGAATGGATGGATGGATGGATAGATGGATGGATGGATGGATTTTTGTTACTCTTTCACGCAAAAACTACTGAACGGATTTGGATGAAACTTTGCAGTAATATAGCTTATATATCAGAACAACTCATAGGCTACTATTTGCCGCGATAACCGACATACACGCGGGCGGAGCCGCGAGCAAAAACTAATTATTAATATTTTGACTGACCAACAATTATATATAATATGATACAAATGTAAACTTTACTGTTATGCACAGAAAACATTTATAACTTAAATCTTTACTCACCTATCTGACATTTGTCCAAGAATAAAACTACCAACTAAAATTCCAACTTGTAAAATTGATTGCGCTAAACTTGCTAACGATGTTCTATCACATATAAGATTCCATTCAGCTGTCACCGAAGTGGCAATAGTGCTCGTGTCATATTCTGGATTATCACATGGGCAGTAGTTGGTTATATTATTTTCAAGGCAGTTATATTCAACGCTAGGTAGAACAAATACAACGTTCACAAGCTGATACTCTGTTGGAAATCTTCCTATTATAATTAAAAATAAAATCCATGTTTGGTATTTCCCAAAGCGCCCGATTGCAGTTTCTATAGGATCTTCATCCATTTTCATCGGCTGTAATATGAAAAAAAAATTGTATTGAAAATTTGTTTAACAAAATTAATAAATCTGTGGCCGTATCAAAACAGTTTCAATAAGAGAAAAACATACAAAAAGAAAATATTTCTAGTAGATAGAATGTGGTCTGAAATACGTTCATATTATCAACTTAAATATCTATGTTTATTTCTGAGTAAATATTTTAAAGTTATGTAATCTAGCATATATTTAATCTTTTCAGGTTTTTAGTTAAGCGTATTGTACATACATATATTGCATATATAATGCTATACATAATACAAATATACTTTTTTTTTGTAAATACATACATATTATACATAGAAAACACCCAAACTCCGAAACAAATATTTGCAGATCATACAAACATTTGATCCGACCCAGGAATCGAATTCGAGACCTCAAGCACAGCAGTCGCATACGTTACCACTGCGCCACCGAGGCAGTCATTGATAATATTAATACAAATAGATAAATAAAACCACCAGTTGGTGATATCCGAGGGGATTTCCACACAAGAACAAAAAGGGGGGGGGGGGTGGACACATTTTACCACTTTGGAAGTGTCCCTCGTGCAAACTATTCAGTTTAGAAAAAAATGATATTAGAAACCTTAATATCATTTTCGAAGACCTATAGATACCACACACGTATGGGTTTGAAGAAAAAAACATTTTTGAGTTTCAGTTCTGAGTGTGGGGACCCCCAAAATTTATTGTATTTTTTTTATTTTTGTGTAAAAATCTTAAAGCTGTTCACAGAATACATCTACTTACCAAGTTTCAACATTATAGGTCTTATAGTTTCGGAAAAAAGTGGCTGTGACATACGGACGGACAGACAGACGGACAGACAGACAGACGTAACGAATCTATAAGGGTTCCGTTTTTTGCCTTTGGCACGGAACCCTAAAACTGAAAAAAAGTGGCCAAAATAGGAAGGCAATAGTACTTTTTCGTTTATCTATTACCTACGTCACATTTACTATTATTACAGGTAAAAATAATGCGATAGAGAGGCTAACCTTTATTACATGTATGATTACATCTACAAACGCACAAAGAAATATGTGCAAAAACATTGTTTATTTATATACATGAACTAGCTGTCCCACGCAACCTCGTTTGCGTCTCCTATTTCACGTAGCGTGACAATTATCCCCCGTTTTTGAAACATTCTTCATTGGTGCTCCGCTCCTATTGGCCTTAGCGTGATGATAAATAGCCTATAGCCTTCCTCGATAAATGTACTATCCAACACTGAAATAATTTTTCAAATCGGACCAGCGTTTTCTGAGATTAGCGCGTTCAAACAATTTGTTTGTTTGAACGCGCTAATCTCAGCTTTATAATATTAGTATACTGATAATAGCCGACCCACGCAACCTCGTTTGCGTCTCCTATTGTCAATAGCGTGATAATTTTCCCCCATTTTTGAAACATTCTTCACTGGAGCTCCGCTCCTATTGGTCTTAGCGTGATGAGAAATAGCCTATAGCCTTCCTCGATAAATGTACTATCCAACAGTGAAATATTTTTTCAAATCGGACCAGCGGTTCCTGAGATTAGCGCGTTCAAACAAACAAACAAACGAACTCTTCAGCTTTATAATATTATAGTATAGATAATTAGAACGCGAACTGGAAACATATTGATCATAATCTTTTAACTTCTTAAATAACAAAATAAATAAATTTAAGCGTTTATTTACAAACACTTTAATGTGTTTTAGCTTCAATAAATGTTACTATATCATTGATTTGTCTCGTTTTACTAACTGATAAGATAATCGCAATGTAGATGTACTGTTTGCTCACGAATGCCACTTTTGTTAGGATTACAAAATACACTTGTTGACCATTATCTACTGTAATGGAAGAGATTGTAGTGCTGCTTAGTCTCAGCATCTACGCCGATGACAATATAATATATGTATTCAGACCTTTGAATAAATAATAATAATAAATAAATATTTTGGACATCTAACACACAACGCCATCTAGTCCTAAGCTAAGCAGAGCTTGTGTTATGGGTAACAGGACAACTGATACATTTGTATCAGTTGTCCTGTTACTGTAATGTTAATGAAAAAAAAAGTATATATGTATTTACATATATACTTTTTTTTTTCATTTGTAAATACATACATATTATACATAGAAAACACCCATATACCATGTAAACATAAATGTAACTATTTTTTTTTTTTATTGAGACACTAGCTTTTACACGCGGCTTCGCTCACGCAGACTTTCATCCCCTGATTTACCCCCTTAGGGGTGGAATTTCAAAAATTCCTTTCTTAGTGCTCACTTACGTAATATAAAGAACCTACATGCAAAATTTCAGGATTCTAGCTTCAGCGGTTTGGGCTGTGCGTTGATCTCTGGGTATGTCAGTCAGTCAACTTACTCTTTTATATAGATAGATGACGATAATGAATAAAATAATAGAAGAGCAAGAATTCCTTGCGTAGTATCTTGTGTTATTTAAGTAAGGTCCTACTTAAACAATGTTTTTTTTTAACCTTTTTTAAGATTATATTACAGAAATGGCCTAAACTTGTCGCTAAATGAGAATTTTCTAACAATTATGATAATATTAAAATGTTAAATAATAGCGATAACCGGATTTCTTCATCTATGTGATATGTTATTTATTTTCAAATCTTATTTAAGAAAATCAATTGCTGTTCGTTTGTCTCGCTAAAACTCGAGAACGGCTGGGCCTATTTAGCCGATTTTTTATTTTTTTTAATGTTTGTCGTAGTCCAGGAAAGGTTTAAACGGTGTATTATTAAAAATACCTTGAAAATCAAAATATCACGTGTACGAAGTAGCGGACACAGCTAGTTTACTAATATAAAATAGTAAAATGGCATTTGTACCTTAGATTCGCAAATATGCAGTACATACCTTTCTATAAATTAGGTTTACAATCAGTGACACAAATTCCTTTTTAAATTTTTGTATGTTTATTCTTCACTGTATTATAACATTAAATAACTGCTAATTCTGCTGCACTACATTATAATATGTTCCATTAAAATCTTTTTTTTTAGTACAATACAGACGCCATAACAAACTGAACCGATCATTACGACTGAATCAGTAAATAAGCAATACCGTAAAATATTTATCAAAGTGATACGCTCGTGTTATAAAGATTGAAGTTTATAACCAATACTATCCATGAAAGTAAAGATTGTTATATTTCCTATATTAAGTAGTTACTAGCTGTCCCGGCGAACTTCGTACCACCATATTCACATTGTCTCAGCTTCCCACAGGCAGAGTACAGTCGCGGACAAAAAAAGGCTTTTCTCGTTTAATTTTACTTGTACACAAACCTAACAACCTAACAAACGCTGTCCCAACAATAAGGTACACAAAAAAAAAAAAATGGTGTAGCCAATCGGAACTTATGCGCGTACATACTTTTTTTTTATCTATGGCCCGCCAAAATGACTCTACTCTGCCTGATGGAAAGCATAAGCAAAATCCAAGAGTGGTGGTCACCATACTCATGCGAATGCAGACAATGCAGCATGGCGACCCACAACATGGCGGCGTAGTGATGCTTCTGCATCTTTAAGTCTATTCAACAATTGGAACTTGTTGACTAGACTATTTGGGCCTCCGGTCTCGCACGCATCAACGAAACACGTTACACGACAGCATGAACGCTGTCATTTTACGTTGATTTTCTGTGCGAGGGTAGTACCGCCCCGGTCGAGCCGGCCCGTTCGTGCTGAAATCAGCGTGGCTCTACCACCATTTCGGCGATTCATTTTTGAATAGATTTGAGGATCAAACATTCTTCATAATAATATAATTAATGTCCATTTCACAGCTTTAAAACATACCATTTATTAATCAATAACCTTTATCAGTCCACTTTTGGACATAGGTATTTCTTTGGAGAAGAGATTTTGCTGGCTTTGACCTACTAAATCATGCTGCGTAGTTTGTCTTGTACTTTAGAAATCGTTATGGTCGCACTTCTGGGCCACCTAAATTGAAGTTACAAACAAACCAACAATTGGAATGGTTTAGTTGGTTTAATGATACACTTCATTCAATCCCTTCCTTGGCAATTGTGACGAAACTAAAAATTACTTGATTTACCATAGGGAGTGAAGTTGCATTTCGGAGTTGCGGGTTGCGGAGGTCCGATGCCAGTCGCTCCGTGGACAAACTGATATTCAGGTAAAACCAGTTGAACTAGTAGCCCACCCCAATTAATCTTTGGAATAATAAAGGCTAGGAAGATGACCATAGGGAGTGAATTTATGTCTACACTTGATTGTTCAACCTCTAACAAATAACTTAGGTCTCTCTAAAATCGAAGTTTCAATCAAAATGGACGTAGCTTTTCTGATTATGGTAAAAGATATAAAGATACATGAACGTTGATCGACTTTTTTCGAGTTGAGACAATTTGAAATTTGTTTCCTGAATGAAACTATTTTATAGAAGCTATTAGTTTATATTAGGGTTATAAAGCTCGATTCACCCCATCTTGGTTAGCAACGAACGTTCCGAACTTCATCAGAGCTGAAGACTGGCCGTCATCTAGTGCTGATTTTAATCCACTGGATTATGATTTATAGTCTTGTGTAATCTTATATGTGAGATTAAGGCTTGCTCTGAACGCTATGATAATTTGGTGTCCCTAAAACAATCCATACGATTGGCAGTGAAGAATTTTCTCATAGAAAGAGTGCGTGCAGCTATTGATAACGTTTAAAGGACTGTATTGCAGCCAATGGAGACCATTTCGAATAAGCTTTACATATTTTTAATGGTTTTATATTAATGTATTAAACTGACACACTGTAATAGTAATCAATTTTACGTACATTATAAAAATGTTGTTTTTCTTTAAACAATATTTATGGCAAGGCTAAGAACATAAGTAGGTACCTATACCTACATACAAAAAAAAATTCAAATTTTTTGTCCGTCTGTTTGTTCCGACTAATCTCTGGAACGGATGAACTGATTTCGACCGGAGTATCACGGGCAGATACGTGATGATATAAGAAGTATGTTAGGCTACAGAGGCGCAGCTAGTGTAAGTAGTATATGAATTAAAAATGTGATTTTTATGTGGAATCAATAAAACAATAATTTACTGTTTAGGTTTTAAACAATTTATTTATATCACAGCCTATGATAGTAAATAAGGCGCATACTCTTCGACGGTTCGCGTTTTAAAATCCTGATAACTTTTACAGGATCAATCAGTTGTATATCGTTTAGTTAATCTACACATTCTTACCGTACCAAGCTTTTTAGTCTTTATCCTTATAAAACTATTCGTATTAAAATAAAAATAAAAAACACAATACTTAAAAATCTTTAAATAATTGCATATATAATATGCACATAGCTCATAATTTCAATATCATTCATCTAGTTCTTCAAAATTTCTTACAAACTATGTCAATCAGAGAACAGGAGATTCAAACAATTTGCTGTGAACTCTTACAAACATATTACAAATTCTAAAAATCTTTGATTCTTTTTAATCATCATGAAAATTAGCTTAGGTTGTTGTTTAACATAATTCATATAACTTAAAAGAAAAGTTCATCAATAATTTCACATTAGAAACCTGTGTTTTTCATTTACCCATTAGTAAGTGTTGTAGTACCATTAGTAGACTTATGTCTACCGATTTTACCGAACATTGAATATAAATAATAATTGTCGATTTAGTTAAAACAATACAGTTCTATCTAGTAAATGTTAAATTTAAGAAGTATTGTACAAAACTTTGAAGAAACTACTTACATTTATTTTAATCGATTAACGTCACAGAACATTTCTAATTATCGATAGAAAATTTAATTTAGTTGATATAAATATCCCCGATGTGCTTTTTACCATTTCCTACATCATTAACATAATAAATTATAGCTCTTCAATCATTTGGTTCACACATACTTACTCATATAGATGTGCGATTAAAATACTTTTCCCTCTTAAACGTGTCTTATGTCTCAATCTCTTCTGGAGGACAAGCTTTAAGAAGATATTGAAAATAAATTTATACCTAGTCTGTCAATAAAGCATTTTATACTTCACCTTCTGCTAAAGTATCAGGCAGTTTTCTGCCACGAGTGTCCGGAAGTAAAATGCAAAGAACAGCGCCTATTAGAGGAACTATTCCAAAAGCCAAGGGTGGTAGCCAGGCACTAGTGTTAGATAAAGTAGCTACAAAAGGAGCCACCATTGATCCTATTCTGGCAGCCGTGGATGAGAGTCCTACGCCCGCGTTTCTTACCACGGTTGGAAACAGTTCTCCTGCGTATAAATATACAGTAGCAAATGAAATGCTCAATCCGAACAACCCAATACAACCGAGCGCAAGATGAGCTGCTCCCGATTGTGGTACAAAGATTATGAGGAGACAGCTGAATCCTGTAATGCAGTTGGCGCAGATCAACGTGATTTTCCGACCAAGAATTCTGTTCGTATAGATTGATATAACGGTGCCAGGAACCTGGAAAACAAAATACATGTATGCATGTTTGTTTCAAATGATTCGTGTTTAAATAACATTTAGAAAGAAAAGGCGTTTATTCTGACATACACAAGACAACACATGGTTTTATACAGAATTTACTATATTACTACTATATTTTAATAATAGATTTATAAAATTCTAGGGTGTGTTGGATTTATTATTAAATAAAAAGTATACTGGTATTGCGGTATGTGTATGGTTATACAATGTAAGAGTAATATATGACAATTAATGATTATCTGGTACCACTTTATAGCTCAGTTTTATACGATTATATGCATATAAACCTATGTAATACTACAGGCGACAAGCTAAGATACGGTTTTCGGGTGCAAATACTTGTGATAATACCCACAATAAATTTCTATTATTTTTAAAGTAATGCATTTACAATTGAGATACATCTTATCTTAAATGAAGACGTGATAGTCGTAGATGCTCAGGGACAAAGACAGATTAAATTCGATAAACTTTTGAGCATGATTTCTTATAATCATGCTCAAACATAGTAGGGAGTAGCCATGTGCAGGTGTCTGTCAAAGTACAAGCCCAAATGGGCCAACGCGTTACACTGTTGTGACATAGAACGTATGTGTGCATGAAATTCTGAATGTTTGAATGTTTTGTTTTAATTGTTGTGTGTGACTTCATAGTGACAAGCAATTGTTTTTGTATGTGACTCTAAAATGTGTATGTTGAAGAAAAATGACAAGACTGTTTTGTATCGAAAAAAGATGCTATGGCTACTCCGCTCCCCTACGTTTGGTGGCCGGAGTTGCTCTATGTACATGGACTTAATGTTGGAATAAGCTCGGTTCTAGGCTATTTATATAATAAACTTTACATTGCCTTCTCTGTAAACCTAATATTGAGTGTTGTCAATGTCACTCTGATATGAAACGTACTCTATAAATGATTGTCCCTTTCTCTTCTATGGCGTCGCTGTGTAAGCATTGTCCAATTACAATTGTAAAACATTATTTATGTAAATTGTTAATTTCACCTACCATTGTGATCAATAAAGTTTTGTGAACATACACGCAATTATTTTCCACTGCCACACAATCTCCTACACTTAAGACCACAAACTATACTACTATACTATACTATACTGTGCTTATTTTGTGATCTTATCTTCACGTACTTCATATTATATAGAACAACCATTTAAACTAAATAATTGTATTTAACGTATAAGTAAAACGCATAATAATATTATTTATCAGTAAAATAATTACCAGTATAGATGCAGAAATAGCAACATTAGTGAAAATGTTTCCGGAGACATGCCCGATGTACTGCGAAACTCCGAAGAAGCATAATCCACACACGAACCAATTGTAGAGAATGGCGATTGTGCGCGTACGCAGTTTTGGTGTCCGGAAAAGAGCGATGAAAGACGCATGCTCCTCGTGTTTCCCACTCATTTCAACATTCATCTTTTGAGCCGCTTGGGCTATATTATCCGTGGGTCGACCATTCCTAGAAAATAATAGATATTTATTAATATTCAAATTATAGTACAATAACTGACCCACGCAACTTCATATGCAACTCTTTTCAATCATGCCTATTAGTCCATCCTATTCTATCTTAGGCATGTCAGCAAACCATATATTTTTAAAAAGTTAAACCATATTATTTAGTCCGAGTTGATCGTGAGCAACAATGTGACACAAGAATTATATTTAATAGTGGTTTTGCAATTCTGGCATTTGGTTCACAACAAGGGTTCAAAAGGAATAAAAAAAAAATACGTGTGGCACTCGGGGACTGCCGCGGTAAAGCTATTGCATAGCATTTTTTATCAACTTATGCAATTTTTTTTAAGCAGTATGTTCGTGCGTGACTGTGACACAGATTCGTCGTTCGGAGCAGCTCGTCTCGATCCGTGCGAGCTTCGGGCGTCAGGTTTTTTTGCTACGTTACGGAATTTCTGCACAAAGGCCCCAAAGTCCGCGATAAAAGCTATACAATAGCTTAAAATATAATTTAAATACACACATAAACAGTGGTCTTCCGTTACGGTCTGAGATGGAAATCACAAGATATAGTCTTCTATATCTTTGTTGTGAAACAGATACCAGAATTGCAAAACCACATAGACTCATAATTGATTCCCATTTTTAGAAATTAATTTTCGTTTTTATCTCTCATATTATTTTTAGAATAATATTGAATAGTAGTATCATTGCTTTTGTCAAAAAAACAATACATATTTAAAGGTACCTTAAAAAGTGGTTTTACAGGACGACGTCACGATATTATACTAAATATGTTATGAGCGTTAGAGATCCTTGAAAACATTCCTTAAAAAGTTTATTTCACAATATAGTACTCATAATAAAATAGATAATAATATTTGTTACAATGTTTCATAAATAACAGATGTTTTATTTATTTATCAATCAATGGAGGAGATAAAGTCCATTGTTTAAGTTTTATCAGCTGTAGCCGGCATCCGGTAGAAAGTTAAGAGAATACAATCTTTTTCTCATAAATATTTAGTTTTTAATTTAAAAACAAGAAAGGGAACAGTTCTATATAACGGTATACAACTACTTAAGGGAATTTACACGGTTTTAAAAACAACAGGTTAAAGATTTCTAAATATTTGGTTCGTATTTGAGCAAAACTAAGACGATGTTAGAAAAAGGGACTGTGATAGGCAATGTGTTTGAAGTTTGAACATTGGAAAAAATTGTTAATGTAATACAGTTCGCTTTATACGTGTTTTGACTATACTGCGAATAATAGCTAATAGCTGCTGCATTGTCTGCATTCACAATGAGTATGTTGACCACCACTCTTGGATTCTGCTTAGGTATGCTTTAACACTCGTGGGTTCAATTCCCACCCCAGACAAATAATTGTATGATGAACACGATCATTTTTTCTGTATCTGGGTGTAATTAATCTACAATATGTTAATATCTGAGTAATAATAATAATCGCTTTATTGTACAACAGATTACTTATAAAGGTAACAACTTAACTGAGTAAGTATATCAACAGTCTGATCACTACGGTACGCCTGTACGGCTTTGTCTAGTTTAGGATAAAACGGCCGTGTGTAAGATGAGCGAGGACATATTATTGGTAATTTGATAGCTAAGAATACTTACATTACAGCAGCGGTAGTCATAATTTTCACCGCCTCGTCAACTTTGCCTGAAGTTAGAAGCCATCTTGGTGATTCAGGTAAGAAAAAGAAGTAGCTTAAAAAGAGAACTGAAGGTAACGATATTGCAAGTTGGAATGTACTCCAATCTCGCAGAAAGTAGCCGAACAACGGTAACGTAAGGTGTCCCAGATTGAACGGTATCTGGTAGAGAATGCCAACAGTGTCCCTGTACTTGGTGCCGATGAGTTCCATAATGACGACGAAGCTGGTTACCATGGTTCCTCCAGTAGCAACAGCGAGGAAGAATCGTAGGGCTGTGAACATGTACCAGTCCACGGAATACGCAGTTGCTACTCCAGAAATGAGTTGGAGGAACACTGCCGCAAGGAACGGAACGCGCCGTCCATATCTATAATAATAAACAAAATTGTATTAGTAAAACTCCGCCCGAGACACAGATTCAATCTAGTTCGGGCAAATAACAATTAATGTACTTTATTTATAAAATTTAAGAATTGAATTGTAAATTATTGTACTTTTTAACTAAATAAATATTATTATTATTAAAAAAAAATTATGCAAGTAGTCCTGTATCGTTTTAAAGTTAACACTTATTATTTTAATGCCAATTAATCCACATGCATTAAAACGTGAACATTTCCTAAGATTATTTAAAAGTATTGAATCAGGGTTGTATTTACCCCCAGGTAACAATAATTAAATAGTAATTTGTTTTAATAAAACTTAAATATCTGAATAACCATATTTTTATGCAAGAGCTTACCTACTATAGATATGCTAAACTATGTAATGTATACTAAAAGCTATGATAAACATTATGTACCTATATTATGCAATAGAGCATTAATATTATATATATTTGCTGTTACGACCATGATATTGGCACTCATTAAACTCATCGTCGATTATAAAAAACACCTACATGTTCAGTTCCTTCAAATACTCCGAAATACCTTTCGCCTCTGTCCTTTCATTAATTTTCTTTAAGCTATTGTTTGGGAACATTATGATATGGAACATTATACAATGACGGGAAATTATCTCACTTATAACGCTTTAAACCTAGTTAATAAAAAAACGTAAAATGCAATAATGCCGAGAAACCTAAATAATCTAATTGAATTTTAGTGAACTTGTTTATTAAATAAAATAAATAAAAATAAAAAATAAATTATAAAATATATTATGTAACTCTTTAATTGAATTCTGAGCTTATTGATACCAAACTGTCATGTTTATTGTGCATAATTAATTAAATCCTATATGATTATAAATTCAAGGTTAAATTTAAACTAATGAATAAATGAAAGTTGATTTTCACTATACTACTCTCGAGTAATGCTACGCTGCTAAGAGTAATGATCATTTTTATGTATAGGTACTATTTTAAGCGCGGAAAATAAAAGATATTAAACAAGTTGTGTATTGAACAGGTTTAAATACACCTGATGTTGCGTCTATTTAAATTCAAATTGATTAAAAAGGTTAATCTCATCAAATAATTTACTAGTTAGGTTAGAATACTTTTGACTGCCTCGTTGGTCTCGCGGTTGGCGTGTGCGACTGCTGATCATGAGGTCTTGGGTTCGATTCCCGGGTCGAACCAAATGTTTGTATGATCTACAAATATTTGCTTCGGAGTTTGGGTGTTTTCTATGTATAATATGTATGTATTTACATAAAAAAGTATATTTGTATTTGTATCAGTTGTCTAGTACCCATAATTTAGAGATGAAACGGATATTCGGTAACTATCCGGTAACCGGCCTATCCGGCTCAAATTTTAAATCCGGCCGAATACCGGATAAGAAACAAGTATCCGGCCGGATACCGGATTTCAAATAAATACGACATAAAGATTGAAGGCACTTTATTTAACATAAAGAATCCTGATTTTTACCTAAAAAAATACTCAAACTGCACTAAGGGCAAATTGTGATAAATAAATACCAATTTCTCTGCGTTAAAAGGTAACAGACGGTTTTGCTTGTCCCCTTATATAAGGCCAGCTCCCGAAAAAAAAATTCGCTATATACACTGCCACAGGGCGCTGAAAGGTAAACTCTAGTAAACTTCGTAATTTTTTATTTTAGTTCAGTTTGGATATTGTACAGCATTAGCTGACCACCAAATATAAGGATCACGATCGCGACCAATGCGTACTGAATTCAGATAAGAATCAATTTTACACGCAATTGCGATTTTTCCTTGATCGTTACATTGACTTGTGTCGTTTTCTGTCGCTACGTCATTAAAGCAATACTTAAAGTCGTATAAAAGGAGATAGGAGAAACTGTCGCCTGCGGTATTCCCGGATATACGACCTTCAAACCTTCAAGAAAAGAGCGTACTCCTTTTTAAAAGGCCGGCAACGCTCTTGTGACGCCTCTGGTGTTGCGGGTGTCATATGGGCGGCGGTAATCGCTTAACATCAGGTGATACGTCTGCTCGTTTGCCCCTTAATCCATAAAAATAAATAAAACTTTTTCTTTGGTAAATACCTGCCTTCTTTCCTTCCCCACTACGAGAAATTTTAACATTACATACCTAACGAACAAGTAGCAAACTTTTAATCGTCACTTTTATATCAAAATATTTCCATACAGGTGATCTTTTATTTATCAAAGACATTTTTCTTCAGTACCTAAGTTTAGGTTTATAGAAACAAAAACATTAATAAAACTACCACAAACTCAAACAACAACAACAAAAGGTTTTCTCATAACTTCTTAAGATCGTATTTGTAATCAATTCAAGAACACAATACACCGAATCCACCCGATCGCTTAGTGATTCACTCGTGGAACGCGTCGCCACTCGACTATGTTCGGCCGGATATTCGGCGGCCGGATATTCGGCTATCCGGCTTCAAGGTTAGCCGGATATTCGGTATTCGGTATCCGGCAAAACATTTATCCGTTTCATCTCTACCCATAATACAAGCTCTGCTTAGCTTGGGACTAGATGGCGTTGTGTGTTATTAATGTCCGAAAAAAAAATTTATAACGTTCGAAAATTAGCATGTTGTTATTTGACAGTCTTCAAATTATATGTTTGTACATTATTCTTTTTTACATCCGTTAAGATTATATCACGTTCATCGTCTTCACGGTATGTTGAACGTTTTATCAAGAATCGTAAATGTTTGTCTACTAATCTCGCCACAAAGTGTAAAGAAATACGTTATACAAGAAGATTTACATTCAGGAAGTAACACGTGTCAAGGTTTTTATAATGTAAGTTTTATCATTATTATTTAAAATTAACGTGCTAATGGCCATAAGTCTTCAAGTTCAAGATGCTAATAATTTCTAATGCAATTGAAAAGTGAAGTATTATAAACTGACGTATAGCACATACATATTTGATTTTGCGTTAAGTAATTCCATCCGGCATCCATGCGTAATTTGATGATTGTTGTAAGAATCACATTGTAATGTGCGTGCAGCATCAATTGCAGGATACGTCAATTTGGTGACCACATATACCATGTGATTGTACATTATGATAAAATATAGGAAATGTAAATCTTATCTTAACTTTTCTCAAATTGATTTCTGAGGACGTATAAACAGAAATACAATAGGGTATATTGTTGGTTAATGTTAAGTGCGCCTGTGCGCCGGCATACGCTTATATATTCAACTAGATTATTTTGGCTAAACAACTTTATCATAGCTAGCTAGCATAGTTTAGCTGACCTGCTCTTAACTATAAGTACGTGTCGGACTAATACAATAAACTTTAGTACAGTTATATCGCTTTTTCTACGGTTATTCTTTTGATTGGAATTTTTGAGAGATTTAGTGCTCTACTTCGTTTATTTAAAGACTGCAAATCATTTGTAACATTTAGTGATATAAACAAAAATACTCTGGCTCGGCCCGAGTGACACCACGGCCTCACAGAAAACCGGTGTGAAACAGCGCTTGCGCTGTGTTTCACCGAGTGAGTGAGGATACGTGAGGCCTATACCCCAACCCCTCCCCCCATCACCCAATGGCCGATAACGCACTTGTGACGCCTCTGGTGTTGCGGGTGTCCATGTCTGCTCGTTTGACCCCTATTCCATAAAATAAATAAATGAATAATCGAACCTGTCAGACAGATGACCAAACATCATATTGCCAATAAGGATCCCCAGCATGAAGATAGTCTGTGTGAGATTTTTCAACCATTGTCTCTCGCAAACAAGATTCCATTGCGATACAATAGTTTCTTTAAAAACAGAATGATCGTAAACGTAATTGGAACAGCTGGCGTTGCAAACATTATCAAATTTTCCAGTTTCAGTGCTCGAGCATGTAAAGTTCATCGGTGGAGAAAGGAATATGATGCTCATCTGATGCCAAGCCACAGGAAATTTGACCAGAAATACAATGACACATATCCAAAATTGCCACTTGCCAAAGGCTCCTATTGCTTTGGTTATGAGATCAGTGTCTTCTTGCATTTTTTCTTGTTCATTAACAACTTTTCTTTCGGTGTCCATCACTGTAAACAAAAAAAAGAAATGGTAATAGGGTAAAGGGCAAGCACTCTAGATGCGCGTTTATTTCTTTGAGAAAATGGTGTTTTACGTTTATGAAATTTCATAAATTAGTAACGAATATCTTCACAAAAATTATAAATCGATCGAAAAAACTTTCAGTGGTATACCTAATTACGGTTTCCAATAGCTAACTCCCTAGCCTGATGCTAAGATTAATCGAGAGTTAGCCACCTTTATCACAAAAAATTACGGGCAAAAATTTTCTAACTGCGAATCCGCAACGCATCGCAAATATCTGCGAGCTCGCACGTACTTTACGCCGCATCGCATCGCATCGCAGTTATGGTTTAGCTGCCTACTTGATCGAGAATACTAAATTTTTATTGTTATTTCAAATACCCTGACAATTACAGTAATTAAAGTGTAATATTTGTTATACGGCGGGAAATCATATTTATTGTAAACAATCTCTTTACTTTTAAACGTCGTTGTAAGTCGTTTGATAGTCTGAGATCTGTAATCGAGTTCATTAGAATGTAAAAGTTCAACGTAACCAGTCCTCTGTAGTGTAGTTTTCCACACATATATAGTTTTTTTTACTTTTTTAGAATTATAATAAATAAAAATATTTAATACATATTTTCGGACATCTGACACATAACGTACCTCAATGGCGTCGTGCGTTAGATAGATAGATACTTTTTTTTAATAGGTACATACATATTCTACATAGAAAACACCCAATCTCCGAAACAAATATTTACAGATCATACAAACATTTGGTCCGACCCGGGAATGAAACCCGAGACCTCATGCACAGCAGTCGCGAACACCACTGCGCCAACGAGGCAGTTTAAATGTTCTCGGTTTGGCATGTTTCAATCCTTAATTTGTCTGGGACATAGTTTTGAAACTAAAATACTTTCATAACTTTGTTAAGTTTAACATTTAGAAACTGCTTATCTTCTTCTTCTTATATATAATTAAAAAAAAGTAAAATCTAAAACCCAACTACACAAAAAACGACGCTAAAAAGTATGAAACAAGTTTCAAAAGCCGTAGTCACACGTTGTTAAGGTGTTATGGTGCGTTTCTATGTAACGTGTGACTACGGCTTTTGAAACTTGTTTCATACTTTTTAGCGTCGTTTTTTGTCGTAGTTGGGTTTTAGATTTTACTTTTTTTTAATTTAAAATGTTTTGGTGCCATTATTCATATATAATATATATATATTTGAAATGTACAAGTAACGCCCTTTCCAATGATACTAAACACGGCATATTTATCTCAATTTATTTTTTTAATTCATTACTTTATGTCGGCTAGAGGGCGCCACATTAGATTCAGCGACACGTGATATAGCCTATAACCAGCAGACGATCAAGACGCTTCTAACGATACCTCATTTGTCCAGTTCTAATAAGTAGTTGAGGAGCTATGAGGGAACAAATGAACATACATACATACATACATACATACATGGCCTGTCAAAATCATAACCCTCCTTTGGCTTTGCCGTAGTCGGGTAAAAATGAATTGCTGTTCGTTTGTCTGGCTAAAACTCGAGAACCGCCGGGCCGATTTAGTTGATTTAGGTTTTGAAATGTTTGTCGTAGTTCAGGGAAGGTTTAAACGTTGAGAAAATATGGAAAAATTGGGAGGAAGATAATAAAAACAACAATTTCCTTTTGCCTGTCAAATTGAAGCACTTTTAAATTAAGGGTTTTAAATACACACATCAAAAGTGTCTAGGGATCAAGCATTTTTATGCGGATTTCTTGAGATTGAGATGTGGCTTTGGCCCTGGCCTGCTCAGTCGCCAGACTTGAATCCGATTGAGCATGCATGGGATATGCTACAGAGAAGAGCTCTGCCGAATATGGAGGGTATCCAGTCGCAAGAAGACCTTTTTTTGTTGTTGCAACGAACATGGGCGGCCATTCCACAGCGTGTTTGGATGAACTCATTTTGAGTATGCCAAACCGATGTTCTTGTGTTGTTAGTGTTCGCGGTAGAAACACGGATTATTAAAATTGTTTAAGTTACCTAATAAAATTTTAAAGAAAACTGTTATTTCAGTCTTTTTTTCGAACTTTAATGTTAGTGGTTCAAATGTCAAAAATCCTTTTATTAGGAAAATGGCAAATTTCTTTATTAATGCAAAGGTGACTTGGTTTATCGTTACTGTGACAAACGAAAACACTTTATTTGATGAATCCTTAAAGAAAATTTTAATTAATATCAATCAGGAGAAAAGTTATTGCAAAAATATATGTTGATCCCTAGACACATATGTTGATCCCTAGACACTTTTGATGTGTGTAGACACCTTATATTATTACACGAATCAAATTAAGGGTTTTAAATAGACACCACATATTATTTATATATTATTATCGCGTATTTTAATATTATTATTTTGATGGTTGTTAATGTTGGTTCATTCAGAAATTGTTGGTATTGTATTGACATATTTTGTTGGTTGTCACTGTTTAGTAAGCAAATAAAAAAGTATTTATTGCGCCATATCCATAGAGGTCATATCACAAACAAAATAAGATAACACTGTTAATAAAATCAAAACGCTGTTTTGTTGGAATGCGAAAAAAATATTGATGTCAATCGTCTGTCGAACGTTAGACGAAAGGTTATAAATACAGGCTATTTTTTAACCCTTGATTCAAAAAGAGGGGTGTTATAAGTTTGACGTGTCTGTCTGTCTGTCTGTTTGTCTGTCTGTCTGTCTGTCTGTGGCACCTTAGCGCGAACGGATGAAGCGATTTTAATTTGTTTTTTTTGTATGAAAGGTGAGTTACGTGCGAGTGATCTTAGACATGTTTCATGAAAATCGGTTGAGTCGTTTAAAAGTTATTTACTTTTTAAAGGGAACTCAGGTTATTATGTCGGGGGTTTTTTTATCCTTAGATTATTGCACCTACGGCATATAAAGTATCTGTCATTCTATTACCGTTATTAAAATCTTCTATCATCAGTTTGTCAGTGTGTGAGAATTTTATTTACTAGGTCGTCGATCTCAAACAGATGTGCAACGAGCTACCTCATGTGCAATCCGCGCTGATGACCAGCGAGAGACGGATAATGATAACATTCGTATTGCTATGGCAGAATTGCGTTCCACAGTGAATAATAATGACATAGACAGGCGGCTCCGTCCACTTAGATCCCCTGGGGGATCCATGTGGAAATTTCGTCCACACTGATCCCTTAGGGGATCTATTTCGATTTCGATTCCATTTTGATCCCCCAGGGGTTTCATTTGAAAGATTTTCGTCCACTTTGATCCCCTGCTTAAACCGATAAGGGATTTATCTGTTTTTTTATTCACATCGATATCCAATGGTATCTTTTAGAATTTTCTATACATTTTGATTATTAATTTATAAGTATTTCATAACAAAAGTTTCACAAATATTCATACTTTTATACGATTTAAAATATTTTTTTAATGAATGGATTCAATACTAGGATTTTTTATGATTTTTAAGTTATGTAGGTAATCTTTGGTGGTGAAATGTATTAATAGGCATGGTAATAAACCTATATACTATATAGGTCATAAATAGCTATGCCACACAAAAAATTCAAGAAAATCCCATATTATCGGTTTAAATAGGGGATCGAAGTGGACGAAAATCTTCCAAATGAACCCCTGGGGGATCAAAATGGAATCGAAATTCAAATAGATCCCCTAGGGGATCAGTGTGGACGAAATTTTCACATGGAGCCCCAGGGGATCTAAGCAGGGGATCAAGTGGACGGAGCCGCTTAGAATGGAACGAGTTCGGGCACACTAAACACAACAACAGCGAGCACGACGCAATGAAATCGAGCGATACCGCAGAAACAGCGCTCCCGTGAACCTGGAACGAGTAGCATTCCACTGCAATCCGGAAGTAGATTGTTGTGCCGACAAATCCGTGGCAATTGGGGAAATGACAATAAAATTATTTGTCAATATTGTGAAGCGTTAAAATACATTTGTATCACAAATAATAATTTAACAATATAATTGCAGATACAAGGACATTTTATCACTGACTGGGTGCACTGTTGCCACTGCCAGATGTGGACCATCAATTATTACAAATTTATTTTATGGTCAATCAAGATGCGGAAGTTGAAAGGCGTTGTGCTCATAATACAACAGTAAAATGAACCATTGTCCAAGAACTGCAAACGTTTCTTCATCAGAACAACAATTTAGTCAAAATGTTCAAAATGGCCTTAGATCGTAAGCCATCGGACAGCCATAACATTGTAATCAGAGCTGACAAAACACCTGCTGGTGAGCATGCAAGGAGGTTTAATTCACCGACAATCGACGAAGTGGCTATTGTCGTTGTTGGAGAAATTTGCAGTCTAGAGATATTATGCTTCATCGTCGGAACAATGAATTGAAACGTGTGTCTGAAACGCATAGGTCTTATAACGCGTTACAATATCCATTAATCTTCTGGCAGGGAGTAGATGGATATTATTTTAATATCAAAATGGTTAATCAAGTAAATGATAATGATATTAGATAATATTTTTAAAATTCAGTATCAACAGTTATATATATAAAAATGTATCGCCGAAATGTATGTACGCGCATAAGTTCCGATCGGCTGCACCAAATTATATAATTCTTTTTTTATGTGTTCCTTATTGTTAGGTCAAGTTTTGTGTATAAGAAAAATTAAAAGATACCGGGAAAAGTCTTTTTTTTTGTCCGCGACGGGAAGCTGAGACAGATATGTAAATATGGCGGTACGAAGTTCGCCGGGTCACCTAGTTGATTTAATAATTTACATATTTAATTTTTATATCCGTTTCTTACATTCGTTGATATTATAAATCTGAGAAGGTTAATTGGTATGTCGAGTAAATTCGCTTAAAATTGATATAAGTAATAAATATTATGACAAACACATGAAATATTTGCGTTCATACGGGTTCTTGTTATAAAATATGATAATGAATATTTCGACTCTAAATTGCACTTTCATATTATGATCAGTATTAGGTAGACACTTTTACTTTATAAATAACTAGCTTTTACACGCAGCTTCGCTCACGCAGACTTTTATCCCCCGATTTACCCCCTTAGGAGTGGAATTTCGAAAGTTACGCTCTACTTACTTAGTGCTCACTTACATTATATAAAGAACCTACATGCAAAATTTCTTAATTCTAGCTTCAGCGGTTTGGGCTGTGCGTTGATCTCTGGGTATGTCAGTCAGTCAGTCAGTCACCTTACTCTTTTATATACCTTTATATAGATGATAACGATTCTAAGCTAACTAATTAAGCTATTGACCAAGGAATTTTTACCACAAATCTATAGGAGTGTTGGAGATGTGGTAATGTCGCTAATGTTGGTTAGTTTTTAATATGTAAACTTGAAATCTGTTGAGAATAAAAAGATTTTGAGGTGTACCTAAGTAATCTATATATATAAAAGAGTAAGGTGACTGACTGACTGACATACCCAGAGATCAACGCACAGCCCAAACCATTAAAGCTAGAATCCTGAAATTTTGCATGTAGGTTCTTTATATAACGTAAGTGAGCACTAAGAAAGGAATTTTTGAAATTCCACCCCTAAGGGGGTAAATCAGGGGATGAAAGTCTGCGTGAGCGAAGTTCTTTCTTTTTAAACAATGAACTAACTTAATTTTTTGACTAGATACATTAAAATTACAAATCTTAAAGATTTGCTACAATATTATAAAAGTAGAATAAGGCTTCCTAAGATGGTACAGTGAGGAGATTGGGCACAGAAATACAGCAAACACAAATCTACGATATGCGGGGGAAATATACAAAACGCCGCGCACCGCCGTTCAAAGTGCATACGATACGATCTTATTGTACTACGGGTCAAAGTTATAGTTTGATCATCCATAATGTTCTTGGTATTTTAGTCCATGTTTATTTTAATAAAATAAACAGTGACGTATGAAGGGAAAGTGTAAAATTATATGAGCATTTTCATTATTTGCACCAGAAGTTCGCACTATTTACATATTGAACAAAGAGCATGGCTTATGCATGAGATCATAGATCATTGGAATTAAAAACATGGAGTTCTACTTACAAGAGGTATTTAATTCTCGTATTTTTGTAAGTTTATATAATATCGTATATAAGTTTGCAATAAAAAGTCATTGTTATTTCAGCGTTTCGTAGATACACGTCCTATCCTATTAGTTCTCCTAAATGTATCTAATTTTTCTCTGTACGTCTGTCAGTTATTGTGTAGGTATAATGAACTTGTTTTTACCCTTTTTTTGTTAAATAAAACCGCCGCGAGACGCCATCCAAATGGTTTAATTAAGAATTTGAACTATTTACCTGCTTAGACAGGTATTTTTTGCACTTAATATTAAAAGTTCATGTATTATATTATAAACCTTGAGAATATTATTAAATTGGCCTCTAAAAAAAGCGTCACGAAACTTGAGAGCTAATACGTATAATAATTTTACTATGGTTAAGTTATTAAATGGTTTATTACCATTATATTACATTAGTAGGATAATCTTTGTATTTAATTCTGTGTATGCGAAATTATTTCTTTGATGAAATTTCATTATTATTTCGTTGGTATTGGTTTTAATTTTATCAAAATATAATAAGATCGGTAAGTTGTAGACTTTGTGTTTATTGTAGTTTTCGTTGACCTTTAACTAACTGTCTACGTTATCAACAGTAAAAGGAGTCGGTGCGAGCGACGCGTGAGTCTGCAGACGTCAATCTTCGTTTATCAGAGAACAAAACCAAGCCCCCACATGATATGAGTAACATACGTGGTTAATAAGAAACATTTGTTTTAGGTTAACTTTTGAAATTAATTTTATTTTTATTTATCACTTTATTTTTTCGCCGAAAACACTTTTGCAAAGTCTATCTGTTTTGTGTGTTATCTATACAAATAAATAAAATTGGAGTGTCTGTTTGTAGTATTAGAATAACCGCTTTTTACTAAATGCATATGTATTTACTGGTACATATACCAAAATGTCATTTTTTGCAATTTTTGTCTGTCTGTCTGTCTGTTCCGACTGATCTCTGAAACGGCTGGATCGATTTTGACGGGACTTTCACTGGCAGATAGCTGATGATCTAAGGAGTAACTTACTTTTTTAGACTAGCTTTGCCCTGCGGCGTTGCCCGCGGTTGTTGTTATACCGCGGGCAACACCGCGGGGCTCAGCTAGTCTGTTATAATATCGTAATTTCGTGCAAATATTTTAGCTATCGTATCGTAATACCTTTCCACATTAGCCTGGTTCTGGGCGTCTGTGCAATTGTGTTGGTATCCTATGTGTGATAGTAAAATATGGGTACTTCTTATGTGTTCATGTAGGAAATAAATAAAAATAAATAAGACTGCTTCCGAGATCTGAACCTAACTCAAACAGCCTAACTGCTAATTTTAAGTATATAGAGTCTTAAATTCTACGTTCTGAAGGAAGTTCTAGTCTTTATAAGTTCTTTGACTTAATATAAGTACCTATTTAGTTTGACGTAACAGAAACATTCACAGACTGACACAGGATACATATCATAAATATATTGATAGCATTTAACAAAACTGTCTCTGCACATTGTTTCCAAATTATAGAAAAAAGTTTTTATAGCCATTGACTAAAATCATAAATGTTTTGATTGCTAATATAATATGTTACATTATAAATATATTATATTAATTATAAAAAATGTATATCATAAGATCACATAGAAACGCGTTATGAAAGAATAGTTAACTGTGGATACCGTTGTGTATTAATTATCCATTGCTCATACCTACTTGTCGTAATTTATGTAAGTATTGAGTAGGTATATCGTTGCGTGTCTGTACTTAAACGAGACCGTCTGTTGGGATGGAAAACTACAAAGAGGACATTCACCCAGAGGAGGTTGGTGTCATTAAGTGCAATCTCTCTCCGAATTACTTTTTCTTTGTAATAACTGCCAACTGACAATAATCTTTTGAAATTTATGCGGTACGTTGAAAAACGACTCGCATGAGTGATTCTTTAGGAAGTCAATTATAAACTTAAGTTTAAGATCGAGTTTTGTAAATGTACCTAATGAATACTCATTTCACATGAAACCTAATAATTATAGGATAGGTGCGATGTCTCTGAACCTTGTAAATATTTATGTATACCTATACCTACCTATTTAAATGTACACGGCCATGATATTTATGCTTTTTGAATGTCAACAAAAAAGTGAATAGAATATCATGAGAACTGAGTTTGAATAGAACAAAATAATTATAAAAGACAAGTTCATTGCGGTTTCTTGCTAAGAATTTTATAAGATTTTATTCGCCGGTATACTCGTTATCATCCTCATCAATAATATAATTTGTGTAGTTTCCGGGTATTTGTGTAACGTAAATGTAGTTAATGAATGAATAATGTACTACAATCCTATCGTATTGAACTAGAATGATGTAATTTACCCATAATCTTGCAAGTGTAAGTATCTCCCCGAGAGGTCAACACATTCTGAATATCCCTCTGATAGCTTGGAAATACATTCCTCAATTTTAATTTATGGATCGGTTCGTTCTCACAGATCACTCATAAAGTCATAAGGTACCGTTATCTACACTATTATTTTTAAATATGTTAAAGAGCGGATACTGTTTCAAACAAACATACCAATAAATAATGCATCATGATATCATGCACAAACATGCAAAATATTTAAAATTCCTATCAAAACAATTTTCTTGAAAAGTTTAAAGTTATAATCCATCATCAGGCTTTATCGTCACTGCGAAACACGTTGTTCAATCAATGTTTCGAGCGCATGCTAATTAATCTAAGATATTACTCATAGTTTATAATAGTTTCATATTAAGTAAAATCGTACAATTATTTCATACTGAGAATAGTCTTCGGGACTAAATAGGTCTCGGTTTTTACACCACTGTGCCAGGAGGGGAATATCTTCAAGTATGTTTTTTTAATGGATAGGGTGGCAAACGAGTACGCAGTTCATCTGATGGTAAGTGATCACCGTCGCCTATAGACACCTACAACTCAAGGGTTATAAATACGTTGCCGTCATTTGCCCTCCTTAAAATCAGAGAAAGGGCTAGGCTCTGGTGACATCCCACTTTTCCAGTGAAAAGCAAGGAAAGAAGCCGTTGTTAAAGTGTTCTGTGACGGTGTGGTATCGCTTTCATCGAACTAACCCTTAGTCAAGATGCAAGTGTTTCCCATCGATTCTCTTTCTACAATCACAATATATCGCATACGCCTCTACTCTCCTGTATTATGGGCTTATATTTTGCTTTGATCACGTGATTTAACGTTGAAATGACGTCATTCCCGTTTATTTGTTACTTTTCGTTTGTAGAATGTCAACTTGGCTAGAGGGGCTGGGCTGGCCTATTATGGGTGCCGAAGTATGGCTCCCCTTACTATGCGTATGTAAGGTACTTAGGTATTTGCGTTTCATTATTACCTGTTTGCCCTAAATAGCTTGATGATTTTTTGCATTTGAAGTGTACATAAATTCGTCTTATTTATGAGAGCGACACTGGGTAATATAAATATTGTAAAACTAATAAAATAACAGAATTTTGGCTGCATTTTATATTATACTAGCTGACCCGGCAAACTTCGTACCGCCATATTTACATATCTAACATTATCTGTCTCAGCTTCCCGTCGCGGACAAACAAAAATGACTTTTCCCGTTATATTTTTATTTTTCTTGTCCTAACAATAACGAACACATAAAAAAAGAATTATTTAATTTGGTGCAGCCTATCGGAAGTTATGCGCGTACATACATTTCGGCGATTATTTTTTTAAATATTATAGATGTTCTAAAAGAATGAATTAAAAATCTGTAGATTTAGATAACTACTCAAAATAAAAAGTTTCATAAAGATCTTATAAAAACATTTACAACATAATATATTTTTAAATTTAATTTGTACGAAAATCTAAATGATAATAATAATATGCCAAATTTCAATGCATAATTTTCGTACCACGAAAATTATGCGAAATTTGGCATAGTTTCAGTTTACATGGAGGAGAAACGCAGTAAGCTACAAGCTAAAATTAAAAATTAAAAAACTCCCTACACAAGCACTTAATCGAGTAATCATACGCCAAAAATGCCTTACATCATTTTGACCAACCAAAACCAACCAAACAAAGCTAAGAACCACCGCAAGGAAACTGGCTTTCAAATGAAAAAATCCGCATCGAAATCAGTTCATCCGTTTGAGAGCTATGATGCCACAGACAGACACACACACATACAGACATCGACGTCACACTTATAACATCCCTCTTTTTGCGTCGGGGGTTAAAAACGAATTATGATCCAATTTCGACTGCTGGGCGACCATCAGTTTGCCTAATTTTGTAAATGTTGGACTTTTTATTCTTACAATAATAAATTAATTTACCACATCATTAATTTTATTGTTTCTTTCTCTTTACTATCTTCTATCATTATAATTTTTTCAATTGGATTTAGAAATAATTTATTTAAAAAATATTTAGAAAAGTTACTTATTTCTTATAATCTTATTATCTAATAATATATATCTATCACCTAGTCTTGTCTTAATA
The DNA here is from genome assembly GCA_949125395.1 of Diaphora mendica. Taxonomy (NCBI): domain Eukaryota; kingdom Metazoa; phylum Arthropoda; class Insecta; order Lepidoptera; family Erebidae; genus Diaphora; species Diaphora mendica. The sequence goes on from OX421311.1 coordinate 29,350,598, forward strand.
AAAAAAATAGGTACCTGGATCATGAGGGTTATAATTATGTCTGTAGATAAAACTAATTCAAACACGAAATTCAATGCGTCAGTAACACTTCGGTGACCAAAAGCCTAAATAATCACACCATGTTCATGGATTTTTTTAAATAAATCTTAATTCTTTTGAACCTAACTTATAAAATTACTAAATTATTTGTAAAATTAAAAACAACTGTGAACTTTTGGGAACATTGATTAATTTAAATTGATTTTAAAAAGTAGATACCTACTACAACAGAAAAATTTAAATAAATTAAAATCAGTTATCTAAAATAAATTCAAATAATCTTACTTGCAATTAATTGTCTACGTCGGGATACCCGCAACAAGATGCGATCGATGTAAAATTACTGAAATCTTGTAGCGAGTGATTGCACCAGTTGCTCTCGGTGCCACGCTGCGACGCGTATTGACAAACAGACCAACATGTTAAAGAGTATATATTCACCAAACACAACACTGACCGAACCCTGACGTACTGCTTCAAATACTAGTATCGTTAAATGTATACTTTAACATGCGAATGTTCACTTTAATCGATGTAAAACTTAGAGGAAAACCCTCAAGGAAACCGGTTTAGAGGGAATGTACAATCTTGCGATAATATCGCGTTTAAATATGGTTATTAGATGTACAAAAATGCACATAGTGTAATAAATTAAATTTATCCTGTTATCAATAGGGTGATGCATTTAACATGAGTTTTCGCAAAGTTTAGGTAGGTATATCATATCATAGTTTTAAATTTTAGAGTGCGGTTGATTTATTATATAAAAATATGTATGTTTCACTGTAAGACTGTAAGTTACAAAAGTTGGCGGTAACTTTTATAAGACTTCGGTTCATGTACCTCAAGAATTAATGGTTTTACAAAAAGTCTTGGAAATCATTAATTGAATAAGTATATATCGTTGTACTCGTGTGCAGTGTTGCAGTTAGATGAATTCAGAAGTTGACGTAATGCAGACAATTAAGAAACAAACATTTATTTTATAACATTATTAAAATTTCAATATGTATCGGTTTAATGCATTTAATTTTATATGCTCTCAACATAAGAAAAAAATATGTTGTTCAGACTTGCCTTTTTAGAAAATCATAAAGTTTTAAAACGATCAATTTTATAGTCATTAAAATATCTAAGTGACCATTTTTGAAAATTTATCGATGCTAGTTAGATATGTATTTAGAATTGGGCAACCAATTTCGTAATTATTTTAGCAACTTTCCTTTTATGGACATATTAAAGGTTATCGTCATATTTTAGGTGTGAAAGCCCGACGGCTCATAAACACTATTGGAAATGATTTATTTTAGACTCGTGTCGGTCAAAATAGAACAGTGTTCAATTGCCAAGAGCAATTTTATTGATATCAAGGAATGAAATGCGAAATATTATATTCAGTCTAAAGTCAAGTTCTGTCGAGTTGCCCCATTGTCCTTTGTTATGCAACAACACCTACAAAAAATAAATCAGAGCAGATGCAAAAGAAAATTCTTTCTCTCACTCTCTCTGTGCCTGCTCTGTGTATGCCTGTCAGGTGTGGCAGAAAAAGAAAAGTCTTAGTTTAAATAATGCCCTGTTAGCAGTTAACACTGCAAAAATATGTTGGAGCGCAATAAAGTATTGAGTAATTAAAATCTGTTTCCATAAAAGCGTTAAGCCCTGTTTGGCAAACCCAAGCGGTGGGACCAATTAGGAATTGTTTCTCTTAATTAAGAATTGTTTTGTTTCATTTTTCATGAAGATTGTATTGCGTATGTATTATTTATGTATTCTGTTGTAGGCATTCTGAGATTATTAAGGGTTTACTTTTCATACAATAACTGCTATACTTAATTCAACCAAACTAAATGTTACTTAAGAAGATTGAATTTATTATGCATTGTAGCCAAAATTTAAAAAAGGTCAGGGAACGCTAATTTCTGCAAGAGAGGCTGTACCAATTCAGTTGCTTTTTAGAGACCAAGGATTCTGAAAATATTTGCTACAAAATGTCATGCAAATGTGATAAAATAGAGTCAGTTGTTAGTAAACAAACAGGAACAAACATAACATGAAATGTGAAGTTGGATTTCATAAATATTTCTTCGGTTAAATAAGTGTGTGTGTGTAAACTATTGGAAATTTCTTCTATAACTAGCGCTTAAATTAAAAATCTATCTGAGACTAAATATCTAAGACTATTTTCTCTACTACTCTCCTTTTAATTTGGTACTTTAGCGGTAGTTTATAATATTTTACCCGACTACGGCGAAGTCAAAAGGAAGGGTAATAGTTTTGGCAGTCTATGTATGTTGGTATGTTCCGGCCGTTCCGCCGTAGCGTCTAGTTTTATACGTAGTAAAGTTGTAGTTTTTTAAATAATTTCTTGTTTGTTTGTGAACCTAAAAGGCGGCAACACACGTTGCGGGTGTGCCTGCCCATGAGCAGGGGTAGTCCCGTATCCCCAAGAGGCCCGTTAGTATATTTTCCTCCTATGCTATATCCCTGAATGTATCCCTACACTGCGCTTAGTCAAACATGTACTTGACATAGACGGGCATTTTTTTTAGTTGGTTTGGATCTTTTAGAGGATTGAACAAGAAGATTTCAACTAGACTCAAGTATAAATCGTAAAAATAAATCCAAACATAAATATTTTTATAAGTAGTCAATTCCACCGCATAAACTGATATTTTTTTGGCTTGGGAAGTCTTGATGAATATTTAGTTTATAATGTGCTTGCAGTGGACAACTATTTGGAAGTTTTATGTCATGGGTTACCTTCTTCATATCTATATTAATAATAATAAATATTTCGGACATCTAACACACAACGCCATCTAGTACCAAGCTAAGCAGAGCTTGTGTTATGGGTACTAGATAACTGATATTAATACATATATACTTTTTTTTTGTAAATACATACATATTATACATAGAAAACACCCAAACTCCGAAAGAAATATTTGCAGATCATACAAACATTTGGTCCGACCCGGGAATCGAACCCGAGACCTCAAGCACAGCAGTCACATACGCTACCACTACGCCACCGAGGCAGTCTCATATTACATATGAGATGAAAATAGGACGGACGTTGAAAACAGTTGTTTAGCGTGGTGTAGCTAAACATTAGTTTCATTCAAAATTCTATAATGTTCCTTCTTATTTATTTGTCAATAATGTAACCATGTATTTTAGAACTAGTCCTATCTTATTATGACGTTGTATGACTAACTCAAGGTTTTTTAGACAAAACCAGTTGTTAGTCTGGTCAACGTAGGTACGCATATCGTTATGTAGACGTAGTCAATATACAAAATATAAATCATATAACAGTTGTATATACTGTATAAACGTATACAGTGAAGTCATTTGGTATTTTTTGTTTTAAATTTATCTTTGACATTAAATAAATATTGAAAAATTAGCAACATATTGATGATTAAAGGATCTTTTAATTTTATCTATTTGGCTATTTTTACGAGTATTATCTATTGCATTGTATACCAAAATCTTCTTGAAAATATGTGAAACAATCGTTAAAATTGGTACAAACAAACACTTCATGTAAATGCGAGTAAAGATCAAATCCAAAATTCTTTTTGAAGGCAGTTAAGGATGTTTTTTATTTAGATTCGTAGATCTCTATCGTTAAGTTTGCAATTACTAGTTTTTGTTAATCCATTGTTTCTTTTGAAGTCAGTATTTTTCTTAAATTAAAAGTTGTACATATATGTATATATATATGTGTAGGAACTTATATATTGAGAAGGCATAAGGATGTATAGAACATACACCACTGTAATTTAAGTGAACGTTGTATATTTCAGTACCTGGATGATACGAGTTTTGCTGGGTATTTGCTTTTGTGGTAAATTTTCTAAAAATTAATCATAGACAGTAGTTAGATCGATTTATCATGCCTGAAACCCCCTGCATACTAAATTTCATGAAAATCGTTGGGGGCGTTTCCGAGATTCATAATTTTTAGTATATATGTATGAGTACACTACCTCAAAGGTGGCGTGGAAATGTGTGCATAATAAGACGATTACAACTCTTTCAACTTTTTGAATCGTTATATCTCAACAACGGTAGCACTTAGGAATTTTTTTTTTTTTACATTTTTATATATATTTATCTAATCTACATTTCAGTTACCTTTATAGTGTTTTGAACAATCAGTACCAATTTTCAGCCAAGTATGAATTTTTGTAACCTCACCCCTATTATTTGGTCTAATTTGACCGGACTAAATATCTTACATGTTTTCTTATTACCTATTTCCTTATTTTTGTACGAAGTCTTCCTTCAAAGTTCATCACTTGGACTGCCGGCATGATTGTTTCAGATTTTTCGTGCCAGCTGTTTTCCCTTTAGAGGGATCTTTTTACAAAAAAAACCGATTTGAAATTAACTATCTCGCCAACGGCAACGCCAAAATTCACACTTGGCTGAAAGTGTGAATTTTTGTAACCTTGGATGTCTAAATTGACCGGACTATATTAGAAATTAAACAAAACCTAAAACAAGAACACTTTGACAATGTACCTATCGTAATTCGTAGCGCATCCTATACGAGTATAATATCGTTGCGTAGCTTTACATCTAAGCGTACAAAAACAAAAAGCGACTTCTTTTTATATGCTATGTAAAGATATGTACCTAATACATTATATTGTCCTACTTACTGTCCGTGACACGACCTACTCTCTAAAACTTTTCTTCTACTCTGTTCTGTTATATTCTCATTGAAACCTACTCGAAAAGCTAAAGTAGCTCTTTTTAAACGATTTGTGTGTGTTGTATATTGTGTCTTTTATCGATAACTAATGTGTTGGTTAGCCTTTTTTCGTGGGGTTCCAATCACAGGGGACGTGACATCCCCCAAAATCTGCTACTAGAACCAGATTTTCTTATTCTTATCATTTTCCATAATTGTTCAATCGAGATAAGAAATCAAAGGATAGGAACTCTTTGAGAGAGTTATCTCTAGCCGTATCAGCGAGAAGTGGGCCCTTATATTAGGTCTTTACCTATGAAATTGCCTTTCTTCAGTACTGGTCATTTCAAATAAAAAAAAGTTTGTAATGGCTCTGTATTCTAAATTCAAATTAATTTTGTTTTAAAACCATGACATTCTATTTACAAACTCAGTCTTTTGTTTTTTGATTAGCGTTGTATTTTCATTTCATTTGAACATTTTTCGTCATAATGGATACTTTAAAAATTCGTGTAATTAAGGAATATGAGTTCCGTCGTGGCACCAACGCGACACAAACGGCACGTGACATCAAAAACGTTTACGGAGAGAACTGTACAAACGAACGCACAACCCGTTATTGGATTTCCCGGTTCCGTTCTGAAAATTTTGACTTGAAAAATGAAGCTCGTGGTCGTCCGGAGACTTTGGTTAACAATAATGAATTAAAGGCGATTGTGGAAGCTGACGAAACTCAATCTACAGCTGAGCTAGCAGCAGCTTTTAATGTAAGCATCAAAACAATATTGATCCATTTGCGACAAATTGGCAAGGTAAAAAAGCTTGATAGATGGGTGCCCTACGACCTTAACGATCGCCAGCGCAACGTACGCGTCGAGACCTGCCTTGCGCTGCTCAACAGGCAAAGAAATGAAGGAATTTTGAAACGAATTGTTACGTGCGACGAAAAATGGATTCTGTTCGACAATCGAAAGCGCTCAGCAAGTTGGTTAGACCCTGGTTCAGCACTAAAGCAATGCCCTAAACCAAAAATGACCCCTAAAAAGGTGACGGTCACTGTTTGGTGGTCTAGTGCGGGTGTGATTCACCACAGCTTTTTACAAAACGGCATGAGCATTAATGCAGATGTGTACTGTGAAGAACTGGAGAGAATGATGGAGAAGCTTGCACATCTGCAACCAGCTTAGGTCAATCGGTCGTCCCCACTGCTCCTTAACGACAACGCGCGACCCCATACTGCGCAACAGACAGTCTCCAAGCTGCAAGAGCTGGGGTTGGAAGTTCTCCCTCATCCGCCATACTCACCAGACCTTGCACCTACCGACTATTACTTTTTCCAAAATTTAGACAACTTTTTAGTGTGTAAAAAATTCAATTCCCGAGAGGCAGTACAAAATGCCTTTTGTTTAGTTAGTTTGTTGCCGTCCCGTCCAGCTGATTTTTACAAGAAGGGCATCAATAAACTGCCAATGCGTTGGCAAAGATGCGTCGATTGCATGGGTGATTACTTCGAATAACAGAAAAAAAAAAGTTTAAAAAAATAAGTACTTTCACTTATTGCATACAAAACGGCAATTTCATGGGTAAAGACCTATTATATCGCCTTTATCGGACTGCCAATTTGGATTCCAACGGGGACGCTCGACAGTGGACGCTAATATAAAGGTGTGTTCGCTCCCTGTCGGGATCGGCAGTCCGGTCGGGGGGGATGGTGTTGGTAGTTAGCCTTGATATCGTTAACGCTTTCGGCACCCGATTTGGGGGCCCTTGAATATCACGACCGACGGTGCCGTCATAGAGGTCTATCAGCGCGACGGGACAGTGAAGTTTGTCGATCGGAACGGAGTGGAAAATTAAAGGGAGGTTGTGGGGTTCCCATTACGATTCGGGCCTTGGCACTTCAACTTCGGGCATCAGTGTCGCCTGCTATGCAGACGATACCCTAATACTGGCTAGAGGGTCACGCTTCGGGGAGGTGCTTCTGCTCGCAAGGGGTGGCTTGTGTCGTGGATAGGATTCATAAGCTGGGCCTGAGCGTGGCACCTCGGAAAACTGAGGCGATATGGTTCTATGGCCTACGTAAGCACCAGGAACCACCCAGCTCATACCTTCAGGTTGATGACACCGAAGTCCAAGTGGGTCAGTACATGAAGTACCTCATCATGGACAATCGGTAGAGCTTCGAAAAGCATTTCGGGCGACTAGTCCCCAGTACGATGAGTAGCAGGGGTGCCACATTGTCTGCTGTCCAATCTCAGGGGACCGCGGGAAGAAGTTCGCTGCCTCTATGTGCGTGGGCGTGCGTATGAGCGTCGTGCGATCCATGGTCTTCTATGGGGCACCGGCGGGATCTCCCTGCTATAATGCTCAACTCGGGAGTCTGCAGCGGTTGATGTCCATACGGATCACCGTACGATCTCGACGACGCTGGCGGCGACGATCCTGGCACGATCTCCACCCTTCGACATTCTAGCCGACATAAACACAATAGTCTGCGAGGAAATTCGATCTGTCGGTCGGAATGACGAAGAGATAGCGCCGTATCATGAGCCCGGAATGCTTCGTCAGAACACACATACGCAAGTCCTATTGGCGGGCACGGCTCGACACCCAGGGTTGTTCTTTTTTTTTTGTTTTTTTTTTTTTTTATGGAATGGACTGGCAAACGAGCAGACGTATCGCCTGATGGTAAGCGATTACCGCCGCCCATGGACACCCGCAACACCAGAGGCATCACAAGTGCGTTACCGGCCTTTGGGGGATGGGGGGGGGGAGATAGGGGGAGGGGTTGGGGTATGGGCCTCCGGTATCCTCACTCACTCGGTGAAACACAGCGCAAGCACTGTTTCACACCGGTTTTCTGTGAGGCCGTGGTATCACTCCGGTCGAGCCGGCCCATTCATGCCGAAGCTTGGCTCTCCCACGGTGAGCCAAGCTTGTGCCAGCCAACGCGCTGTCGGAGCCTTTCTGCCGAGCTTCGAAGCTTGCATAGAAATAACCAACTTACCACCTACCGATTCACTTAGATGCTCACCGGGCATCGTTGCTTCGGTGAGTTCGCCCGGTCGGACAGATCGGACGAAACATGTCACCATCAGCATTGATCGCGGCAATGCTGGCGAGTAGTGTGAAGACGTTATGCTCCAGAAGGAGTCCGAAGAGTGCGCGCTAGAGGCCGCTAGCTCCCCAATCGTCGGTTAAGGGTCGTTGTGGCCACATGCTGAGGAGATGTGGCCACTGGAAACGACCCGACACCTCGATGCGGGGGGGTGTCGTCTCGGGCGGGTGGGTGTTACGACTCTCTTACTGTGTAGAGCGGTGAGAGCGACATGCATATGACATTTGAATCTGGTTACCCCGGGATGTACCTCAGTGATGAGGTAAGGCAGGGGGAACTCCAACAGCCGCTGATGCGTTCCTGGAGCTCCTCTTGACTGCAGATGTAGGCCGCCGCCGAGGTTTAGTGGTTGGACCGATTTGTCGGGAGTTCCATACACGCCCTTCGTCCCCCAACGGAGCTAGATCCTCTAACTAAATATTCATCCAGCTATAGTCACAGATGTCTCAAATATTATGATCCCAATACCAATAAAAACAAAAGATATCCATTTGTTTTTAATGTGTGAAATAAAATTGTGTATTGTGCAATAAAGTCTAAATTTCAGGCTGGAACCGCGCCTTCCTGTAACCTTTGTTGCCTTTCTTATTAGGTAGGTATTCATGGTCGCTCGTTTTTCAATGATTATGTAATCAATTGTTAACCATCTTTCTTTAAATGCTTTAGTGTGATAGTTTCCAAATAAAACCTTTAGAAATCGATGTCATCAAATCAAATATGGATAGCGTAGGGGTTTAAGTATTTTTTTTAACCAACTTCTAAAAAGGAAGAGGTTCTTAATTCAACTGTATATATATATTTTTTTTGTTTGTTACCTCAGAACACCCAACTGGGTGAACCGATTTTGATGACTCTTATTTCATTTTAAAGCTGGTGCTTTCCGTGTGATTCTATTTTAATTCGGATCAGTTCTTGAATATGCTTTTTTTGTTATTTTTTTTTTTTGATTATCTACTGTGCTGAGTGTTGTGCGTCCAAACCCCACATGGTACAACACTTTGTGAGATCCAGAAATCTTGTTCTGAGTCTGAGTGTTTTTGTGTCCTTACATGTATGCTTTGTCGAAATATTTGAGGTCATCCTTTTTAGATAATATTTCCTTGCTCGAATCCATGATGAAACCATGATACTAGGATTGTTAATATATTGCAAATTGCTATATTTTCGTGAAACAATTAACATTAGATAGATGTGTGTAGGTACATAACTCTTTACATGAATACACTCTCTCACTCTTTCTTGTTGTTGTTTGATGGCTAGAGATACTCAACATAAACAAACTCTTTTAATGAGAAACGCTGAAAATCCTAATCTTTATTTTTTAATGATACCAGCTTAAAATTCAAGTGTCAGACTTCCTTAATGAGGTAATTACTGTAATTACTTACCTACTTATTTTAAATAAAAATGAACCTGATGCTCATTTTAAGGGGTTCCGTGCCAAAGACAAAAGACGGAACCCTTATAGATTCGTCATGTCTGTCTGTCTGTCTGTCCGTCTGTCCGTCCGTATGTCACAGCCACTTTTTTCCGAAACTATAAGACCTATAATGTTGAAACTTGGTAAATAGATGTATTCTGTGAACCGCATTAAGATTTTCACACAAAAAAAAGAAAAAAACAATAAATTTTCGGGGTCCCCATACATAGAACTGAAACTCAAAAATTTTTTTTTCATCAAGCCGATGCGTGTGGTGTAATCTATGGATAGGTCTTCAAAAATGATATTGAGGTTTCTAAAATCATTTTTTTCTAAACTGAATAGATGGCGCGAGAGACACTTCCAAACTGGTAAAATGTGCCCCCCCCCTCCCCTGTAACTTCTAAAATAAGAGCATGATAAATCTAAAAAAAAATATATGATGTACAATTACCATGCAAACTTCCACCGAAAATTGGTTTGAACGAAATCTAGTAAGTAGTTTTTTTTAATACGTCATAAATCGTAACCTGCAATTTACCTTTCATTCAATCAAAACAAATATAAAAAAAAAATGTTTCTTGCTGCTGCGGAACCCTTCATGGGCGAGTCCGACTCGCACTTGGTCGCTTTTTTATGTAGCTTAGTAACACAGACAATTTCTGTTGATTTTTTATTTTAATTTGTTAATTTAGATTATTTAGAAATAAAGAAGATTCAGAAGTGCCAAGAAGGATGATTTAAAATAAAAATGAGAATCTGCTTAGTAACACAGACAATTCCTGCTGTTTTTTTTTAATTATTTAGATGTAGTAATTGAAATTATGTAGGTGTATAGAAATAAATAAAGAAGATACAGAGGTGCCAAGAAGGACGGTCTTAAAATCATGCAATTTTCTATGTTTGTGGGATACGTCTCACGAGCTGGTTTGCTGCTGATGTGACAAAATTTATCGCGTTCTTTAAATACAGTTTCACCCATGGTTTCCCCCATTCTCTTCTTTTTTTCCCGATTTTCATGTTGCCATTCTAATTTTTTTATTGTATAATGATACGATAATAATCGTGTTTACTTGAAGGCGTATAAGTGAATGAACTGTCCGATCCGAGCGTCTGTAGTGAACATACTGAACATAGACACGATAACTTGAATTACACACATCAAAAGTGTCTAGGGATCAAGCATTTTTATGCGGATTTCTTGAGATTGAGATGTGGCTTTGGCCCTGGCCTGCTCAGTCGCCAGACTTGAACCCGATTGAGCATGCATGGGATATGCTACAGAGAAGAGCTCTGCCGAATATGGAGGGTATCCAGTCGCAAGAAGACCTTTTTTTGTTGTTGCAACGAACATGGGCGGCCATTCCACAGCGTGATTTAGATGAACTCATTTTGAGTATGCCAAACCGATTCTTGTGTTGTTAGTGTTCGCGGTAGAAACACGGATTATTAATTGTTTAAGTTACCTAATAAAATTTTAAAGAAAACTGTTATTTCAGTCTTTTTTTCGAACTTTAATGTTAGTGGTTCAAATGTCAAAAATCCCTTTATTAGGAAAATGGCAAATTTCTTTATTAATGCAAAGGTGACTTGGTTTATCGTTACTGTGACAAACGAAAACACTTTATTTGATGAATCCTTAAAGAAAATTTTAATTAATATCAATCAGGAGAAAAGTTATTGCAAAAATATATGTTGATCCCTAGACACATATGTTGATCCCTAGACACTTTTGATGTGTGTACTTGGTTTTTACCAGGTCACGTTAAAGAACTAATTTTGATAGATCTATGCACTTAAAAAACCAAAGTGGTCTTATATCCTGAGTACGCTGAGTTCAAATTATGGGTTTCCGCCTCCTTCCCAAATTATGGAATGTCACTTATTTACGTTGTACAGGTACAGGTTTTTCACAGCATATTACATTTATACGGAAAGTATCACAAAGTGTTTATTATGAAGGAAAATGCGCAGAAAATATCGTTCTAAGCGATTAGGTAGGTACTTATGTTAATAAGTATTTATTTTTACGACGAAACGTTTTACGATAACGAAATATCGTAGAATTAATAAAATATACATATTTATTGATTCATGATTTTTTGGCATATTATTTTAGAATTAATAAAAAATACATATTGATTCATGATTTTTTGGCATATTATTTTTAAGTGAGTGACAGATCCCGCACCGCACTACAAATAAATGAGTCCTTAGTCCCTACTATTACTAAATAAATGCGCAGGTACTAAGGTGTGCATCTGGACTGAGGGCCCATTTTTAAAATTTTGGCGAAACGATATGAAATTCAAATAGGAATTAGTTAAAAATAGTAAAAATCTAAAGCAATGGGTCATAAATTTCTTAAAGGTGAAATAAAGCAGTTATGATCAATTAACTTGGGCCCTCAGTTCAGACCCTTGCAAAAATGACATAGCCTAGATCGCAGAACATACTGCCTCTAGGTCAATGCTTTTTATTTTTGAATTTAGTTCAGAATTTCTTAAGAGTTTTAAGAAAATCCCAAAACTGTAGAATACGACATTACGGACTTATGGCAGCATAATATAGGACCCTCAGTTCAGTAATGTCTCTACGGAGGAATCGGCAAAAAATGCAATTATCTGAACAGATACGTAACTAAAACTTTAAAATATTTTAGTTAAAAACCTCTGTGAATTAGTTTAAAAGAAAAATTGGGACAGAAGCCAATTTTTAAGAAGTAAATCAAAGTTGATTTTTTCTAAAACGTTTGAACTGCTATACTAAGTTTATTTACTAGTTTTTTAAATAAAACCATTTCATCCGTCGTTCTCAATGCTATATTTTAAGAGGAAATTGATTTTGAATTTTTCATAGGAGAATATTTTGTAGGGTATACATGTTTTTTTTGTTTTTCAGGACAGATCCCTTTGCATGTACCCATATACAATATTTTCAGCGACTACAGCCCACCTAGAAGAAACGAAGCAACCTAATAGGTATCGTAAAAAAGGAAAGGCCAGACCGAGAGTCCACGTGACTGAGCAACGACGACGTTTTCTAAAAAAATAAAATGAAATTGGAGTGTCTGTTTGTAATATTGAAATAACCATTTTTACTTAATGCATTATATATGTATGCACGGCAGGTACATATACAAAAATAACATTTTTAAAATTTTTATTTGTCTGTCCGTCTGTCTGTTTATTTCGGCTAATCTCTGAAATGTCTGGACCGATTTCAACGAGACTCACTGACATAAAGCTGATAACATAAGGAGTAACTTAGGCTACTTTTTTTAGACTAGCTTTGCCCCGCGGCGTTACCTGCGCTTGTTGTACCGTGGGGCTCAGCTAGTTTTAAATAAAAGACAAGAAGTAAAATACTACTTACTCGCTTAATATTCACAACATGTATTGAAAAGTTACCTTGAGTTATTTGTTTAAAAGAAACGGAAAAAGTGATTATTTTAAATAAAAGATTTTTAATTGATTTTTATAATTACTTGTTATTTATAGTTTAATGTAACGAAGAAAGAATACTCTAATATGACGTTGAGAGGTAGCCAAACGTCAGAAAGATCTCGTTGATTTCTTGAGGCACGGAATAATGAATCTTACATCAATATGCATAAAATCGAATATGTATTGATCGTCGTGAGTTTGAGATGTTCTTTCTGGTGTTATGTCGTCACGGAACCCACTAGAAGTTTCTAGTTTTGCTATGGCGTTGTAACATTATATTTTAGATATGTATGTGTATATTTTTTCATTTAAAGTTAATTCACTAGGCCAACCGTGCAGTCAAAGGATGTCTGTAAGAGACCTTTATATCATTTTATTTATATATATATGACGCAATGGACAATAGTACGGGAGCTAATTTTGCGAGAGGCAAGTGATGAAACGTCATTGCTTCGGTAGAGTCTAGATAAATGTTCGTGCGGGCAAAAGGAGCTCACTTACCCGCGGCCACTTACTTAGGCCACCGCGCGGACAACAAGTCTAGGAACTACCTTACGGTTCGTTGTTCTATTTTAAGTTACCTACTTGATAATGAAGATTATTTGTTTGTGCCTACTTGGTTTGTGCACCGAAAATACTTGTTTTTCGACAAATGTATATTTCTTTAATAATAAATATTATACATATTTTATTTTTCAAAATTTTAAATATAAAACTTACGATAAGACAACCCAGCGCCATCTATGAGCTCATTGAGATCAACTTAAATCGTAAACCAATAGCCTTTCTAAATCTTCTCGCTTCTAACAGATGTCACCATCTGTTGTTTCAGTGCAAATTTAATTAACTAAATTCCCTACGTTACATCATAATATCCATATAAAGGTTGTTTGTAAGAGACCCTAATTGTCACTCTTTTTTTCTATTTCTTTATGTTTGTAGAAAAAACATAAATAAATAAAATAAGAAACTAATGATTTTTAATTGACTCCGCTAACAATACAAACTTATCTGTCCTGAAAATATAAAAAAATATGGCCACCCCACAAAATATTCTCATACAAAAAACAGAAAACCATTTTTCTCTTAAAATATAGCATTGAGGACAACGGATGAAATGTCAGGTTTTAGTTAAAAAATAGTAAAAAACTTAGTATAGTTTGAGTTAATCTGTGAGGTTGACTTTAGTCAGCAAAGGCGAAAAACCTTGGGCCCTCAGTTCAAACGTTTTAGAAAAATTCAACTTTGATTTACATCTTAAAAATTGGCTTCTGTCTCAATTTTTCTTTTTAACTAATTCACAAAGGTTTTTAACCAAAAGATTATAAAGTTTTAGTAACGTATTTGTTCAGATAATTGCATTTTTTGCCGATTCCTCCGTAGAGACATTACTGAACTGAGGGCCAGTAATGCCGCCATAAATTCGTAATGTCGTATTCTACAGTTTTGGGATTTTCTTAAAACTTTTAAGAAATTCTTAATTCCAATTTAAGATTTAAGAATTCAAGAAAAATTTAAGAAATTCCAGATGCACACGGTACTAAGTGGGAACGTGCCGCAGCCCGCACAGTGTGGAAGGATGTCCATACAATGTTAAAATATTAGTAAGAATACGTACCTACCTATCTGTTCTGTCTCCTGTCGTCTGCTTCAAGGGCAGATCCAGGGGGGGGGGGGGTCATGGGGTCAAATACTATAATTGTTTACTTATAAGAAAAATACTAACTAATCATATACATACACAAATAAAACTAACTAAAAAAAAAGATGTGCATAGTATCGGTCTCAGAAGTAGGAATGACATATTTCTGTTAAAGTCACGAACGAATTATGGCAAGAGATGTATTATGTACGAAGGTGCTAAAATATATAATCAGCTACCTAATCCGATAAAAGAAACAAAAAATATGCAAAATTTTAAAAAAATGTTAAAAAATCACATTATAAATAATACAAGCATAAATACACTTTTATAACAATCATTATCTCTTGCATAAATTTTAATATTATGTATTCATATATTGTTATACACAAATTAACCAATACTTACACTAAAACTTTTCAATTACCAGAAGATGTGACAATGCTAAGTTGTTATTTTGTGCAAACCAATCTGTCGCTTCTAGGTTCACTAAATCTTTGTATTTACTGCTGGCATGGTTCTACAAATGTTTCGAAATGCATGTATGATTTTTAATGTACCCTCACTATGTTTTTGAAATGGATTGTTGTTATTTTTATTTTGTATAAATAACGTGAGTTCTTCATTTCTGTATCGCAGTAATTTAAATTTAAGTGTTATATATTTTGTATTTTCTCATGTAAGTGAATTTCTATTTTTTATTCTTTATGAGAAATAAATGATCTTAAACCTAAACCTGAATGTATTTAAGAACTATTGACATTAGAAGAAATTAAACTTGTTTCTTGCATATCAATTTCAGCACTGATTCTAGTAGTTTATTATTAATGTTGTTTTTTTTAAAGGATGGCGAATGGTTTACTGTGTACCAGTATAAGTACACAGTGAGTCGGAGGGTGAGTTGACAGTGGACCAATGTATATAGACAGTGAACCATCACTATGATTATATACCTTTATCGCATATTTAAAAATATTTAGTGATAGAAATGTGTTCAATAAAACTATAGTAATGTAATATTTAATAATTTGTTTATATATTTGTATTCGTCAGCAACAACACATAAAATCAGTACAAAACAAACTAGTAGGTACTTATTTAACTTACAAATCTAATTAAGAACACTGAAAATATTAGTTAAAGCTTGGCTCTTTATGTTCTACATTATAATTAACAGTATTAACAGCCTTTTAATCAAATTTTAAAAGAGTTGAAGCTTCTAATAGCACTTTCCATCAAAAAATCTAAAATTATATTACAGCTTGTTAACGAATATAATTGTCATCAAAAACAAAATGAAAATAAAAGGCTACTTCTGAAGTGAACTTAAAAAAACCAGCAAAAAAAGACAGATGAGTATTTTAAATAACATTATTTTGCTGCTTTGTGAATACTCATTCCGATCTTTACAAGATATCCAACTTTTTTTCATATCTTTTGCATCATGTCCGCCAATTTTTCAGTTTTCTGTTTTAGTTCGACTCATTCTATAACAAAAAGATTATTAATATTAGTATTAGATCTTCTATTGACACCTTTTTTGTTTATTACAATCACAGTTGAAAACTTTACTTATGCATAGAACAAGTTCACTGTGTACCCTACGATTTTGAGCCACTGTGTACAGACACCACTTTTTAACCTATAAGGTTGCATAACTATTAAACATACCAAATTCAAAGGATATTTATATATCTAAGATATTGAGGAATAGTTACTCTACACATGGAAACAGTGCAATATAATGTAAATAAATATACAACGATTCCAGAAAGAAAATAAATGAAAACACGTGTACTTACTTTTTTTGGCACCAAGGACAAAACTGTGCACTGTGGAACCGTCACGGGCGGGAGCGCGCTGTCGATTGGGGAGTCTGGGAGGTGGCATGAGACAAATTGTTTCGCGTTTGCAGTATGATTTGGCAGCGTCGCGTTTTTGGGATATGAGTGGTTGTGTACTGTGTACTACTGGGCCACTGTTTACCACCTGACCCTAGTACTGAGTTTTTTTATGTGATAAACGAGCAGACGGGAGTGTCTAATAGTAAGCGATTACCGCCAGCCATGGACACCCGTAACACCAGAGGCGTCACAAGTGCGTTGCCGGCCTTTCAAAAGGGAGTATCCACGTTCTTTTCTTGAAAGTTTGAGGTCGTATTGGTCCGGGAATACCGCAAGTGACAGTTTATTCCACAGTTTTGTTGTGCGAGGCAGAAAGTTTGTAGAAAAGCGCACAGTTTTGGACTGTCATGCGCCTAAACGATGGGGATGAAACTGCTGTCGCGTAGGACGATGGCGGAAAGAGGCGGCAGGAGATGGAAAGGGAATGCGATAGAATATGCATAGCGAGGCCCCATCTCAACCAGCCGATTTGAAACATCTTGGCAATCGACAATTCGAGTCGTCTATATAGTCTTGATCTATTGAGCACGCCAAGCTTCTTCGATGGCAATTTTGCCTTACCCTTCAAATGGCCATGAAACTGGACTGTACTTTACTGGACTAAACTGGACTTTATATGTCGACACCAAGTATTTCAATATTGGCTAAGGCAGATAAGAGAGTGTCTTCCAAAGGAGCACATACGACCAATGGCAGTTTTTTTGCGGTGAAATTGTACTAAATTAAAATTAAGTCTACCCCGCTCTGAGACCTTTTCCAAGGAGTCTCAATTTCAGACACAAGTTTTTTTCGACTCTCGATGACGTTTTCCCGAGAAATATTAGTGCGGCCGATATGGAGAGCATCGCTTGTGCTGTCATCCATATAACAATGAATTCAGCTAATTTGCAACATGTCATTGATATGGAGGAGAAACAAAGTAGGCGATAGCACACAGCCTTGCGGGACAGCATTCACATTCACAGATATGAAGTCAGAGCACTCGCCGTCGACTACGATCTTTATGCTTCTATCTGCTAAAAGCCAGTGACCCATTTGCATAATTTCACAGGAAGGGAGCTTCCAAAGAAGCGCAATGTCCAATGAGACAACCTACGCCAGAAGAGTAGGAGGGCAGAAAAAGAAAAGACGCGTTAAGACCGATGTCAAGTCTGGAGCGCACATCTTCAACACAATAAGAGGGATTCAATCAGGGCCCCTCAACTTATGTATATCTAGAGATAGAAGTGTTAAACGTACTGAGCGTTGGTAGAACTGGATATCCAGCATATAGCTCTCGCACCACGGTATGGTAGGTGGATCCAACTAGGGCCGATATTTGCCACCAATGGGGACCACAGAGGATGGAATGAAAAGCCCCATACCCTGCACCACCACATCAGCAACAAAATCAGCAGCGGTGTTGGGATCATCCGGCGAGAGCACACCTGTCTCCAAGGGTAGGACTGTAGTGCAATACAATCTACTGACTTATAGTGCTTCACACGGCGGCTTCGTATAACTCATGATAGCGGCGAGCATTTGAGAGGCACTGTACTCCGGACAAGGGAGTGCGTTTACGGTTACCATCCGAATGAAAGTCACCAGAAGGTCGAACAATAAACAATTCTGACCCTCCACATTTGATACTCGAGTGGGCCTGATAACCAGTTTTGTCTATCAAGTCGTGAACAGATCTCCCTGCATGATACGTTTTATTACTAAGCTAGTCGGCGTGGTGGGCGTCAATATCACCAAGTAAGACGATCTCTGCGGACGGGATCTGCTGCTGGACGAAGTCTGTAGCCATCTGTATATGCTCAATGAGACGGTCAGTTTCGGCATTACAGCAATGGGAACTATAGAGGCTCGCATAGACGCGGGAGTGGTCGTCGCTGACAAGGTTGCCCACACGGATCCGTAACATTGAGAAGTCCCTACCTTCAAGATTGCTGAGGCGACGAAAACTGATATCGTCTCAAACGTACACGCACACTCCGGCCTTAGACATGAAGGTGTGTTGGAGTCCGTACCCAGGGTGAGTGAGGTAGTAGTGTTCGCTGGAGACGATATCTGCGTCTCGGTCCAGAAAAGCAAGGCTGGCTATGCTGTCTCGAGGTGGTGATGGACAGCATTAAGGTTAATATACAATCCCCTAATATTTCAAAAGCCCACAACCAGGTGGTTTTGCCCCAATAATACAAGGGGCAGCCTGGGCGTCCACGCTCAGTGCCGAAACAGCCCGGGAAAACCAAGTACATTATTCAAACACTTAAGCCGGGTCTCCAGCGACACTGTTTAATGTTTTTAAACACCAAACATCACATATTTATCAAAATATGGGCGTGGCCTAACTGTTTTGTTATTTTTAACAAGCAAACGCGTTAAGGCGTGTCTCCTGCTCCCAAAAATAACAAAACAAACTGAAGAAATGTTTTTGCAAACCTTGTTATCAGACCATTGGCGTCTCCTGCGACTTTAAACAAACGTCACACACGAACATCAAACATAGGGATGCGGTGTCGATTAAAAGGTATCGATACTGTACTCATGAGTAGCATCGAATAAAAAGTATTGTACTCATAAAAGTATCGAAACGGAAGTATCGATACTTCAAAGTATTGAGTACTTTTCTTATCGAGGCCTAATAGCGACCTTTTTAGAGTTCTGTAGCCAAATGGCAAATAACGGAACCCTTATGGATTCGTCATGTCTGTCCGTCCGTCCGTATGTTACAGCCACATTTTTTTTAAACTATAAGAACTTTAATGTTGAAACTTGGTATTCTGTGAACCGCATTAAGATTTTCACACAAAAATAGAAAAAAACAATAAATTTTTGGGGGGTTCCCCATACTTAGAACTGAAACTAAACAAATTTTTTTCATCAAGCCCATACCTGTAGGGTATCTATGGATAGGTCTTTAAAAATGATATTGAGGTTTCTAAAATCATTTTTTTTTCTAAACTAAATAGTGTAGCGGACGGAAAACATCCCCGTGTTCGCCTGCAAAGGGGGGGAGGGCGATTTCATTTGCTAACATAGGGTTGTGCAATAACCACATAACATTCTTCATTTTAGTCGTTGCGGAGGTAAAGATTAATCGTTTTGATTTACAAATCAGATGTTATCGACTTGCTAACCAGTGATCATTTTCCTTATAATTAAGTAGCTGATACTTATTCATACTTTTTTTTTATTTTCATTTTATGCTTCTCGTATAATGAAACTGAACTGAACTCATACTAATATTATTCATATTTATACTATAAAGGACAATTTAATTGATAACATTAGCACTATGAGCCATTATCATTCTCTTATTTTAGAAGTTACAGGGCACGTTTTACCACTTTGGAAGTGTCTCTCGCGCAAACTATTTAATATCAAAATTAAATTATAACTTTTTGTGACTTGACCAAGACTATATGACCCCCCCCTGGCGCCAAAGCTGGATCCGCCCTTGGTCTGCTTTCACGACTAAACCATTGCACGAACTTTATTGAAAATCAACTTGGCCGATTTTTCAAGAATCAATCTTCAAAAATCGGGCAAGTGTGTGTCAGGCCCAGGCGCGGTTCCAGGGGGGAGGGGGTCACAGGGGACGTGGGAGAGGGTTATCTCTGGCCGTATCAGCGAGCACCAGTCGCGAGTGGGCCCTGATCTATCGCCTCTATCGGACTGCCAATGTGGATTCCAACGGAGACGCTCGACAGTGGACGCTAATAAATAGGTGTGTTCGCTCCCTGTCGGGGTCGGCAGTCCTGTCGGGGGGGAGGGGGGGGGTGTTGGTAGTTAGCCTTGATATCGTTAACGCTTTCGGCACCCTTCAATGGGCTCGGCCGCTCGATTAGGGCGGCCCTTGAATATCACGACCGACGGTGCCGACTTACCTGCGTGCCGTCATAGAGGTCTGTTAGCGCGGGACAGTGAAGTTTGTCGATCGTAAAGGAGTGGAAAATTGAAGGGAGGTGTGTTGTGGGGTTCCCCAGGGCTCTGTATTGGGCCCATTGTTATGTAACCTCGCATACGATGCGGGCCTTCGCACTAGTCTGACTTCGGTCATCAGTGTCGCCTGCTATGAAGACCCTGCTATGATACCCTAATACTGACTAGAGGGTCATGCTCGCAAGGGGTGACTTGTGTCGTGGATAAGATTCATAAGCTGGGCCTGAGGGTGGCACCGCGGAAAACTGAGGCGATATGGTTCTATGGCCTACGTAAGCGCCAAGAACCACCCAGCTCATACCTCCGGGATGATGACACCGAAGTCCAAGTGGGTCAGTACATGAAGTACCTCATCATGGACAATCGGTAGAGCTTCGAAAAGCATTTCGGGCGACTAGTCCCCAGTACGATGAGTAGCAGGGGTGCCACATTGTGTGCTGTTCAATCTCGGGGGACCGCGGGAAGAAGTTCGCTGCCTCTATGTGCGTGGGCGTGCGTATGGGCGTCGTTCGATCCATGGTCCTCTATGGGGCACCGGCGGGATCTTCCCGCTGTAATGCTCAACTCGGGAGTCTGCAGTTGTTGATGTCAATACGGATCGTAAGAAGCCACCGTACGATCTCGTACGAGGCGGCCACGATCCTGGCACGATCTCCACCTTTCGACATTCTAGCCGACATAAACACAATGGTCTGCGACGAAAATCGATCTGTTGGTCGGAATGACGAATAGATAGCGCCGTATCATGAGCCCGGAATGCTTCGTCAGAACACACATACGCAAGTCCTATTGGCGGGCACGGCTCGACACCCAGGGTTTTTTTTTTTTTTTTTTTTTTTATGGAATAGACTATAGCTGGATGAATATTTAGTTAGAGGATTCGAAGGAGGAAAAGATATCCATTTGTTTTAAATGTGTGAAATAAAATTGTGTATTGTGCAATAAAGTCTAATTCACTCGACTTATTTGATCAGTGACCCCCCCCCCCTAAATTTCAGGCTGAAACCGCGCCTGGTCAGGCCACACATAGAATAGGATTGCGTAGTCATCCATAATGGCACGTATTGGTATTTAATGCTATGAATAATGTTTACTTATTATTTCGTTATTTTAATACGAAGCTTTCCGAGTACCTAAGCGCATTTTACAAGTTAGGCCTCTGTAACTCCTGAACTACTAAAGTTATCTAAGCTTATAGTTTTCCTTCAAAGTTCATCACATGGACTCATATTTTTTCAGATTTTCAGGCCACCCGTTTATCTTTTACAGGAAGAACCCTATTTTAACAAAAAAATACTGGTGTGTTGTGGGGTTCCCCAGGGCTCTGTATTGGGCCCATTGTTATGTAACCTCGCATACGATGCGGGCCTTCGCACTAGTCTGACTTCGGTCATCAGTGTCGCCTGCTATGAAGACCCTGCTATGATACCCTAATACTGACTAGAGGGTCATGCTTACAAATAAAAATATAGTCTTAGCAACCTTTCACTCTTATTAAAAGACCTATCTAATGCTATCCTCACGCTATGGAGTAGACGCGATAAAAAAAGTCATCCCCGCTTGATGTGAAGGGGAGGTACCCCAATTTTTTTTAATTTTTTTAAGTTTTAGCTGCCAAATGAACTCTGCTCTGCCTGATGAAAAGCATGAGCAGAATCCAGGAGTGTTGGTACCCACACTATAGCGGCCTTGTGAGCTGCTTTTTCAAGCTCCGCTTAAAGGACCCGGATTCTTAGCATTTTGTCGACATAGTAAATGCACATATCCATGCAAAGTTTCATCTTTCTAGCAATAACCGGTTCGAAGGTATTTACCTACCTAGAGGACGGAAGAACGGACGGACATGACGAAAATAAGGGTTTCGAGACGTGAACTACGGAACTCTATACCTACAGGGGGCAGGGGGACAGCTACTGCAAGGAGAAGAATTTTCTATTCTATAAACAAAAAGTGGAGATTGCTCTTTTCCCGTTTAAAACATAATATATTAGAGTAAGATGTTAGAGCTATCAGACATAACTTATTTTCACTTAAATGAAACCTTCGGTTCTCAGTAGCGTCTCATGTTCTTTGAATACCTGCGTGTTTGTGGAACCGTGACACCTGGGCAGGTACCAGGTAAGAAAGGTATTAAAAATAAGATTTACTTAAATTTATTCAGTCTTCCAGTACTTCATGTAGGTACATATTTTAAATAACACACACACCCAGCAGTAATTATTCCTATCAAACGCTGCCATTAATAATTTGGCAGGCGCTTGAACAGTGAAGCCATAGTGCGTCTAACAAAAGTTTTGGTCCATGGGAAGTGTCTGACACATAAGATACTATTTTAGAATATTATTCTGCAAAACTTAAATAAAAATCATCCATGTTAATTTATCTTCAGTGTTTAAAACTTAAGTTTAGTGTAAAATGTATGTTTAACTGATGATCTGTAGAGAAGTGTCTGATAAGTTCTATAATTGTATTTTTTTTGTTCAACAAAAATGTTTGATGAATGAAACTTTTTAGACGAAGTTTGAACGTGACGACTTTTATACTTTTATGAAAAAAAAAACGATGATCTATATTAATAACAAAAACTGGCAACACTAAATTCTCCTTATTTTAGACACACACACTACTCGGGTGCAGTGTAGTGTGTGTGTGTGTTCAGCTTCGAATTCTTTGACTCGGGTACAAAAACCGACAACAAATGGAAGTTACCCGAGGCGAGCCGAGGTTGTACGAAGTAAGACGAAGTGCCTCTCCACACTTTCCTTATTCGCCTAACCTCGTTCAACTTCGCGAACTGACTACTAATAAAAGTTGCCCGAGGCGAGCCGAGGTTATACGAGAAGTAAGACGAAGTGCCTCTCCACACTATCGTATGCGCCTAACCTCCTTCAACTTCGCGAGCAGTGTGGAGTGGCAATGAAGACTGGCAATACTGTTCTGTGTTGTCAATGGTTCTGTCATCTGTCAAATAAAATTGTACTTGATGTATTGTCAGTTTGTCACGCTTACACACGTGTTTTTCTTGTTCAAATTAATTTAGCAACATGGGTATAATACAGAGAGTAAAGTAAGAATGTTTCTACCAAAAGTGTTAAAAGTTGTTTCATCTCGTTACTGTTCTATAATATCTTGTATTTTATAGGAAACCAACTACAAGAAAAGGTAAAAAAGTGCTGCAATCTAAAGAACCTAAACCTATCGAAGGACCCAAGCAATGTATCTTCCTTCAGGGCCGAAATCCTTCAGACCGAACTCGGAAATTATTGAAAGACATATACGACTTAAAGAAACCTGACGGAGCTTATTTAAGCCGCAAGAATGATTTTGTTCCATTCGAAGATGCAACTCTTATCGAGAAGTAAGTCCACATGTTATTTAATAATTTGAAATAATATTACTAATATCAGAGACCCAATTAGCGTGTACTCATTATCATCATTATTAACACAGAATTTCACTGCTGGACATAGATCTGGCAGTTACTCAATAACTTGAAATAGTGTATGTTACTTGTTTACCTGAAATGGTATTAGTGACCAACCATTTTAGCTATCACTTAATAGGTTGAAACTGCTTTAAACTATCACAATAACTGGCTCTGTGGGTAAATATTCAATTTTTTTATTTCTTAACTTTTCTATGTCATTTACCTCCTGCAGAAATTAATTCACAGTTGGTAATTATTCGTAACTACTCAATTATTTATATAAAGCACTTGATGTAATGACAAGAATTTATATTGTACTAGTGGACCTACAACTTTGTTTGTCACTTTTCAATCATGCTCAACTCCCATTGGTCTAAGCATGATGTTAACTATCATAACTTAGGCATGCCCAAAAACATTTAGTTTCGAAGTTCTTTGTAAGCAACAATGTCACATGAAAATTATATATAGTAGTTTATTTTTTGAATATTATTTTATTTTAAAAGAGTTTTGTAATGCTGGTAATGACACAAATGTAAAAAGACAACAAACACAGAAGTAAAAAGAGCAAAGAATCACCCTTAAATGTAAATCACTAATTTAAATCAAAATCTAACATTCTTGTTGATTGTTATCAGTATAGATTTCATGAAACTTAAACTTTTAATCAGCAGCCAGTTAGTGATCTACTACTTGGTTACTGAACTACTCTAGACTTTTATTGCAAGTGTATGTATATCTGCCCCGTTAGCCAAGTTGCAAGCGTTTTGCTTTCTACCATCGTAAACGCATAAATCCTTGTATGTCGGTGGCTAATGTTAGACAAAGTATTAGCCAATGACACAAGGCTACGGGAGCTGATGTGTTACTAACATCTAACTAACTAAACCTCCGTTCTACAGAGAGGCCTATGTCCAGTAGTGTTCTACCAAGTGTTAAGGGCTATTGACGATGATGATGACTTACATCAATATTCTCCATACTGCATTGTCCCTATTTGCTTTGAGGATGGTGACCACCACTCCTGGATTCTGCTCATGCTTTCGATCAGGCAGAGCAGAGTCATTTTGGTAGCTAAAACATAAAAAAAATTGTGTATTCTCAATCTTAAATCGTCTATTCCAGATTGTGCTATAAAAAAGAAGCTGCCTTGTTTGGTGTTGGTTCACATTCAAAGAAAAGACCACACAATGTAATTCTTGGACGTACATTTGACTACGGCATACTAGACATGATTGAACTTGGAGCAGATAATTATAAAGGAATGAAAGAGTTTCAAAATGCTAAGGTTTTGTCAGGTTTGAAGCCCTGTCTCGTATTTAATGGTCCAGCATGGGATTTAAATCAAGAATTGAAGCGTTTGAAATCCTTATTTATAGATTTTTTTAACAGAGATAAGGTTAGTAATATAATTTTTTCAATAGCATTTCTATTATTTCCTGTGCTTGTTGAGTTATTGAATTGAAACTTCTAGTGCGACTTCCAACAAGGTTGCATTAAACGTTTAACCGCTACCATGAAGGGGGTATGAAAGCACTGTTGCACATTACGAAGTTTCACTACTTCTGCGCGGAGGGACTCCACGCATTTTTTTTAGTATATTTAAAAGTTCCCATTGCCTTTTGACAAATGCCTCTAACTATCTTGGTTCCTAGATTTTGCAATTACTATCTTACTTGGGCATACCATTACTTCATCCTTCTGTCTAAAGCCATGATAATACTAAGTACATTAGGACCTTGTTTCAGTGATTACAGATAAGTGGCTTATCTGGACAATTTAAACAGAAGATACATCAAATTATCCATAATTTAAGCTATCTATGACAGGGCCTAAGTGTTCTTATGCATAGTATATCTGTATTTACATACACATCCATATAATGTAGTTTAAATATAGATAATTTTACACCAATAATCACTAATATTAACAAAAAAAAAGAACTTCAAGAACTGGACCAAATTAAAATTGGACCACACGGGAAGCATCAGCTTTTAAATAAAAAAGAATCATCAAAATCAGTTCAGCCAATCGAAAGTTATGAGGTAACAAACACCAAAAAAAATCAGTCGAATTGATAACCACCTCCTTTTTTGAAGTCGGTTAAAAATGTAATCTATACTAATATTATAAAGCTGCAGAGTTTGATTGTTTGTTTGAACGCGCTAATCTCAGGAACTACTGGTCCGATTTGAAAAGTTCTTTCAGTGTTGGATAGTCCATTTATCGAGGAAGGCTTAAGGCTATATTTTATTTTCAAAAAAATTAGGGATCCGTAAGAAAATTGCTATTTCGTAACCCAAGGTGTGAAATCGAAAACCTATTTTTGCGTGCACTGCAAAAACTATTGACAATAGAACAAAATAATGTATTACGAGTTTGTAGGTCTCATTAAGATCTACAAAAATGTCCGCGAGAGCATATATCTAACTATCATGGTTTAGTTACAATAACCGCTTTTGTGTTCAATAAAATAATATTAAATCGTCTGAAGAAAGAAACTACGTTAAATGTGTATCGTAATATTAATCCTTATCCAAATTAAGCATTATGTTATCAAGGGTATTTATGTAGAACTAAAATACTTTTTGTTTCATCCCAATCGGACATTTCGTTTAGAAGTTATCACGAGTATAAGACGCTTAGAGTTGGTACCTAATAATAAGTTATTTGCCAAAGAGTGTTTATCAACATAATACCTAATATTAATCTTTATCCAAATAAATGTGTTGTTGATTATGAGTATTAGATCTTAGAAGAGTATAATAAATACATCTATACTAATATATGAAGCTGAAGAGTTTGTTTGTTTGTTTGAACGCGCTAATCTCAGTAACTACGGGTCCAATTTGAAAAATTATTTCAGTGTTAGATAGCCCATTTATCGAGGAAGGCTATAGGCTATATATCATCACGCTAATACCAATAGGAGCGGAGCACCAATGAAGAATGTTTCAAAAACGGGGGAAAATTATCACGCTACGGGCAATAGGAGACGCAAACGACGTCGTGTACCCACACGACGTCGTTTGCGTCTCCTATTGCCCGTAGCTAGTCCATACTAATAGTATAAATTCTAAAGTAACTCTGTCTGTCTGTTATGCTTTTATGGCTAAACATAGATTTCAATTAAATTTGGCATGGAGAAATTTTGATTCTTGAGGAAGGACATAGGCTAGTTTACACCACAAAAACCAATAAACACACAAGACAAGTAAAATTTTAACAAAATAAAAACCGACTTCAAGGTTCTACTCAATTTCTCTTGCCATCATCAGATCTTAGTGTCTTTATTATGGTACCACCGTTGGGATATCTCCTTTCCATTAAAAAAAGAATCATCAAAATCGGTTCATAAACGACGAAGTCATCCGCGAACACACATAAAAAAAAAGCGTCGAATTAATATAAATATATCATTTTAAAGCAGTAATTATGTATACATAATATAATTTCATTTATAACTGAATAAGTATGTGAATATTACAATTTTATTATGGATCATTTTCGTTCTATGTGTACACACACATTATAATATTAAGGTTAAAAATAGATGATCACTTAATTCAGTAATTATATACTTGGTAATTATCATTTACAACCTTTGCCCGCGGCTCTGGCTGCGTGCATGTTCAATCTATCCCAATCATCCAAATTGGTTCATGAAAGCGAACAGACAGATTAGAGTTACTTTCTTCAGTCACGAAAGTTTATTGAAGTGAAAACTTCTTTAGCGGCGTTGTGCACTTTTTTGGAATGGGTAAAAAATTATAAACTCGCGTCAGAAACTCGCATCAGGACACGTGACCTGATTGAATGTTCGTAAGATGGAGGCGTGGCGTAGGAGAGGAAGTAATATCCCCCTCTCTTTCTACCGCGCGGCGAAAATGTATGCTTGCTCCTGCCGTTTCGTTTAAGGGGCACAGGGCGCTTGCGAGTGTGTGTGTGTGTAAACCCGGCTTCGCTCGGGTAATACATTTTTATTGTATAGCATTAACCTATATTTTTATAACATCACAATAAGCATTTCTGTAGCCACGATTCTCAAGGAATATTAAAGGCAAAGCAAGGCATAGATTCGTATAACATCGTTCGTTGTGTTTAATAAATTAAGGAAATTAAAAAAATGAAATTTAAGAAATCAAAAATGCACAACATTAATGTTCAAGTTTTCACTTCTGCCGGCACTATCGGAGTGCAACCCGTTGTTTTTATTTTCAAATTTATAATGTTGATGTAGATTATGGATGTTTTATTCTTAATGTTTTTGAATTTAATAATCAATAAAATTAAATGGTTTCATAATTTTCATATCTCAGTTGAAACTTATATAAAAATTGTAATGAACTATTTTGATTTCAGGTAGAAACTATCCGCCTGCAAGGATTAGAACATGTGCTTAGCTTTACAGCTACAGAGAGCGGCAACATATACTTTCGGTCATACAAAATACTGTTGAAGAAAAGTGGCCAGCGTACACCCAGGATTGAATTGGAAGAAATAGGTAATTAAATAAAAATCAAAAAGGATTTAGATTATTATAGTAAAAATGTCCTGGTTCATTTAATTTAAAGACTCAATCATTTTTTTCATGGTATTTAATATACTGATGTTGCAAACTGGTTATCTTTTCAATTTGATTGCTAATGGTGATAATTTCCTCACAGCATTTTACTAAGTGTGACGACAATCACACTGTGAGATCAGACTTTATATCAAGGACTCTGATTTATTGAACTATATTATAACTGCTTTTAAGCTACTAGTGGTCGTAATTCGACCATAATTCATTTCACGTTTCACTCACTGTTTTAGAGAATAATAATATGATTCTAATAAAATATGGTGTTAAACTATTTTAGTTGTTCAAACAGTAGTGGTACTAAAAGTGTGTAGTTATTTTTTTTTATATATTTGTAGGTCCCTCAGTAGATTTCAAACTAAGAAGGACAAGATTAGCGTCAGATGATCTGTACAAAGAAGCTTGCAGAGTTCCTCAAGAACTTAAAACAGGGACAAAGAAAAATATTTCCAGAGATGCATTTGGATCGAAGATGGGTCGCATCCACATGGGCAAGCAGGATATCAACCGACTGCAAACACGAAAGATGAAGGGGCTGAAGAAGACGCCAGAAGAGAAGAAGGAAATGCTTATGAAAAAAAAGAAGGAGAAGCAAGCAGCAAAACTAGCTCAGACTGCAGTTGCAGAATGAAAATAAACTACTATTTATTTTTCTTTGCATTGTTTTATTCTATGCTTCACAATCCTATATCTGAAAAACCACTCCTCAGCTTTGTAGATTCTTCTCGATAATTGGGTTTAGCTTCTTTACTTTTGATTGCACAGTTTTGGAAAGTACCTACCTACATAAAATTATATTTAAAAAAAACTTTTTATAAAAAAAAAAACCGACTTCCAAAAAACATCCAACGAAAACTCTCTGCCAAAAAAACACTTAAAAACGTTAAATAAACTGGTTCTTCATAAATCGCCTATACCTAATTCTTTATTCATTTAAATAGTAGTATTATAATGTGTGCTAGGTACCTAGAATCTATTTTAAGTCGGTGCCAAGTGACTATCGCTTAGACTTTTGTATTTGTTCGTTTGTTTGTTTGTTGTTTATTTTTGGCTTAGCACCGACTTCAAACAGATGTTAGTTTTTATGTTTGTTGTTATTCCTTTTTTCGCTCTCGCCAGTGATAAACTCATAGCTTCGCGTATGATGAGTAATACCCTATCATGGCGACGTGAATAATGACCCCGGTCTAATAGCGCCTTACAACCTGTCAGTAAGTGCCTGGCTGTACCTATTGCCGCATTGCACATCGTACAAGCCTTTTCTGTAGCTTTTCCCCACCTTACTAGGTTGCTTTGATCGGGGAGAGTTAATTGAAAGGCGTTGAGGTAGAATTTTAACAGGGCGGGTGACCAATCATATAAAAGAGTGCGCTATTTCAAAGCTGGTGGGATACAAAATTCTCCTAGAGTTAACCATTCATTCTGCATTTCTAGGTTCATTGCGTGCACCTTGTAGGTCTCGTTTTCATCTTGTTGTGTGAAAGATTTTGTTATCTCTTTGTCGGTCTGTCTTCTAGCATTTCCCAATCCAACTCTACTGGACTGCGTACCCACCATGAATTTTTTGTGGAATTGGAGCCGTGACTCTAGCTCTGATGAATTTTTGTCTTTTGGAAGGGATCTAACGATTTCGTCTTGGGATTTTGACAAGACATGCATTTTGGTAACTCTTAGGTGTTTGTAGAGTTCCGAAGGTTTTTTTAATTTCATTCCAAAATTATTCGAGCTCCTGTACAACGTTGACGGGTCTGCAGATGGTGCTAGCCCGAGCCACGACTTCAATGTCTTAGTGACTTTCGCGTCCAGTGTTCTTATGTGGTTCTGGTTTATATCATATACTAGAAACGGCCAGTTGAGACGTGATGTTAAGTAGTTGTCGTAAATCCAAGCTTTTTTTACGTTACTAATTGGCTGTTGGTCTACCTTGTCAATGTCTTTTACGAAGTCATCGACTATTACGTTTATAGATGGAGTACGACCTTTGTAGTCTATCTTTCTTTCAAGGAATTTAAAGGGCACGGTTTCTGATATTATTGAAACACTATCCCCACCAATAGTAATCCCGGGGTCATATGAGGTATACCTGGTGCCTCGCCGGCCCAGACAAAGGCAATAGCATTTGCTAGGTTTTGTCCTCATTCCCTCCGTCCAGGTACAGAAGTCATCTACCTTACGCAGTAGTTCTTGGCACTGCTTTGGATTACGATTTTATTTTTCAGTTTTTAGTGTAAACGATCGAAGTTGAACTATTTCATCAAATTTCATCATAAAGAATACAAATTAAGGTCTATACGTACGTGTAATATTAAAATCATCCTCTAATCCCTAACTGTTGAAGAGTTTAACCTTCTATCATCAGCTTACCTAAATAACTTGAAAGTATACGACTGAAGGTCTTTGAAAGAAATTGAAAGAATTATCCTCCAACTCCTAACCGTTGAGGAGTTGTACTTTCCACCTGCCATCATCAGCTTATCTAAATAATTTGAAAGAATACGACTAAAGGTAGCATATATACATATGATATTTAAAGATTTATCCTCCAACTCCTAACCGTTAAGGAGTTGTACCTTACATCATCAGCTCATCATCTTAAAATGATGACTACCAGACGCAAATACCAATGTAACTTCAGAAAATATATGAAAAACATAGTAGGTATGTGCTATTAAAAATGAGGGTTTCTCTCGATTTCTCTGGGATCCCATCATCAGATCCTGATATGGTGGCAATGGGACCACCTCGGGAGCATACCCTTTCGAATACAAAAAAAAATTCAAAATCGGTCCACAATTGAAGGAGTAGTAATCGGTGAACATACATAAAAAAAAATACATACAGTGGAACATAGAATCTCCTCCTTTTTGGAAGTCGGATATCAAACTGGTGTAATGCTCTTATTTCTTTTAAAATCTACTAGCTTTTGCGCGCGGCTCCGCCCGCGTGTTTGTCGGTCATCGCAGCAAAGAGTAGCCTATGTCCTTCCTCAAGAATCAAAGTATTTCCATGCCAAATTTCATTGAAATCGGTACAGCGGTTTTGCCATGAAAGCAAGACAGACAGAGTTACTTTCGCATTTATAAGTATGGATCTAGCGCCAAATTTATAGAGAAATTCATTTATATAGCCTCAGTTCTGCACACGTGAAGATTTCAAAATTATCTACTACTTTGCGATTCATGTGTTGTAGTCTTGTAAAAATTGTCGCACAAATATTTCCCATTTCTCTAGGTTAGTGCTGAATTCACACAACTTATTTGTTGTACGAAGTACATAATTGTATTTAAAGTTTCTAGGTTAGCATTATGAAAATTCAAATTCTGAGATCTGAAATGAATTCTCTCAAATACAATACAAAGTGCTTTTGAATAAGTTTTTGCTACTGTGTGACCTATATGCCTTAGTAACTATGACTGTACTGCACTTACTAAGAGCCCCTTGACTGCCTCGTTGGTCTCGCGGTTGGCGTGTACGACTGCTGATCATGAGGTCTCGGGTTCGATTCCTGGGTCGGACCAAATGTTTGTATGATCTACAAATATTTGTTTCGGAGTTTGGGTGTTTTCTATGTATAATATGTATGTATTTACAGAAAAAAAAAGTATAAATGTATTTGTATCAGTTGTCTAGTACCCATAACACAAGCTCTGCTTAGCTTGGGACTAGATGGCGTTGTATGTTAAAATGTCCGAAATATTTATTTATTATTATTTATTTATTATAGACAACAGACTTAATCGGTCGATAGCGATTTATTATCGGCGGACAAATAAGCCAACTAAAAAGTTTGTATTCTGCGGGGACTCTAATAGTCTTGGCTATGTGGTACCCACTAGGACTCATTGCCGTAATATGTGTGGCATTTTTGCAACTGCCCGATTTTGAACTGATCCGATGCTGGCCAATGCACAGATTGGTTGATAGTTATACCTAGAGACCGGATTATATGCAACATAAAAAGCTTGATATATGCATGCAAATATGCCTGAAAAAAGAACTTTGTTTTATTTTTTTTATTACAAAATCAGCATACAATTAGTAAGGCTTTGATAGGCGATAATAGGTACAGTAACATTACATGACATATTAAAATTATTTAATATTGTTGTGAATAACTAAAGCAACTCTCAATTGATGATCTAAATAAACACTTGACTTCCACGATGATGGAAGCACTGAATGCAGTGATGTCTGATAATGCCGACTTTAAGCCGAAAAAATTAACACAAGGTACGCTCGAACTCATGGAGGAACGCCATCAACTAAGGTTGGAAAACAAATTAAATACTCCAGTTTACCATCTCATGCATAACACGATCCGCCGTATGTCGTAAGGAAGTGACAAATAGGGGTATTGTAGCAATAGTAGGTAATAACACATCCGCAGCCAGACCGCACTAACACAAGTAATAAGTCAGAAGGAAAGCGAAATGATGGAACTTTGTGTTAGCTAGAAAAAGCGATAAAAGAAGATCTGCTGAAATATCAACATGATAATATAGCTAAAGCAATTGAGCTCAATATCAGCAAACGTGTTCTGAGGATACAGGTATCTAACGGCAGAAAGGAGACTTTCCAACTTATGGACGATAAAGGCGATATCGTAACCAACAGAGAACAGCTGTTGGAGGTGGCGAGGAGGTCGAGTTCGAGTCTCTCTTGTAGAGAGACTGTAGTAAGGTGCCATTGGTGGACTCGCAGGCTGAAGGCGAGAGGAATAGGCCTCCTGTTGCTAACGTTGGTTCAGAGTAAGTTCCGGTTGTTACCATGTAGGAGAACTCAAAAACAGAAAATCTCCTGGCCAAGATAATATCATGCCAGAAATGCTGAAGCTTGGATCTGAGGCACTTTGGAGAGCACTAGCATTACTGTTTATAGATTGCATATTAAACGGTAGGAGACCTGATGACTGGCACAATGCGGTAATAGTTCTTCTTTATAAAAAGGGAGACATCCGGAAATTAGACAACTACAGCCCGATAAGCCTTTTGTCGCATTGCCATAAATTGTTCACTAGAGTCATTCCAAATAGAATAAATAGGAAACTAGATGAGTACCAACCAAGGGAGCAGGCAGGGTTGGTAAATGTCGCTAATGACACAATTATCCACACTTCTTTTTTAAATGCTACAGACTACAGTGCTGTACCTATTAAAACCTCTTTTCTAATAAGTAGGGGTCGTATGTCCAAGAGTAGACTGTCAAAGGCTGTTGATTTAGTAGATAGCCTAAGTTCCCTTTTTACAAGCTTTTATTTAGCTTCACCTGTCCCGATGTTTGTCTGTACCCAAATCTTGCAAGTTAAATTTGAAGCAGATATCTTCAACCGATTGTGCTGAAATTTTGCAGGCCTAAGTAAACAGCGTGACAATGCAATATTATGGTGCCATGGAGCTGATCTGATGATGGAGCCGGAAGGTGGCCATAGGAACTTTGTAATGAAACGCATTGAGTGTGGGATCGTTTGATTCGTCTTGACGAGTACTTTATGTTTTGATAGAATCCAGAGTCTGATGGTGGAGCCACAAGATGGTTACAGGAACTCTGTAATGAAACGACGAAACCCATCGAGTATGGAATCGTTTGATTCGTCTTGACGAGTACTTTATGTATTGATAGTATCCAGGGTCTGATTATGGAGCCGGGAGATGGTCATAGGAACGCTGTAATAAAACGACGAAACCCATTGAGTGTGGAATCGTTTGATTCGTCTTGACGAGTACTTTATGTTTTGATAGTATTCAGAGTCTGATGTTGGAGCCGGTAGGTGGCCATAGGAACTCTGTAATGAAACGACGCAACACAATCGAGATTAGAATATTCAAATTAGTTTAGTTAAGTATTTCGTTTGAAATGGTAACCAGGGTTTGACGATGAAGTGGATAGGTGTTCATAGGATTTGTCTTGATAAGTAGGTACTTCGGTCGTCGATGTCTTGCAATATTGATGCGTTTGAATGAGATGAACAGACTGAAAAACCTGTCCAGCGATAACTAAAAAGTAAAAAATAAATTAAATAAAAAAAACTTTTTGAAAACAAGCTTCTATTGTAATGCTTTAAAAAGAATAAAATAAAGTATTCCTTGAAAAATTTTCTATCAACTTATAATGTCATTACACAATTTATTTTGTATTTTGTATATTGTTACGAGCCGGGTATTAAATAATTAAAGATAGTCGGTTGATTAACAAAAAAATAACACACTGTTTATTTACAGCCCTTTTCACAATAATAATTCGCTATGTCACTTGTTAATCGCACTAGAAGATCGCTTCGATGTTAACTCCGCTGTATCGTGAACAATACTGACTCGTACGGGTAACCCAATCTGCTTATATATGGCTTTGAAATCCCTAGAAAGATCTATGATATTCGATAGAACATTCTACGTTAAACAGAAATTACCAGAGTGAGTAATCTAGCGCCATCTAGCGTCGAATATCAGAGTTACTCCACAGTTGCGCGCTACTTGACACTAGATGGCGCCTTCCTCCATTCTCGCGACTGGTAGATTGTTCCAGACCATTTTTCTCGAAGGCGCAACAATATTATACAAAAGCTTGTTGCGAGATTTCGTTACCAGTATTTACTTAGTTTGAGAATTTTAAACATTGATATCAGTCAAATCAAGTTCGTTAATTGACTTTCGTATCTACACAGTCAAATCTCGCGACAAGCTTTTGTATAATATACCTAAATTGAGAAATTTTGTAATGACATTATAAGTTGATAGAAAAGTTTTCAAGGAATACCTACTTTATTTTATTCTTTTTAGAGCATTACAATAAAAGCTTGTTTTTTAAAAGTTTTTTTTTGTAAATTTATTACTAGTATTTTTGTAATCACAGTTCCCAGATTCGTGGTGAAAAAATTGCGGTCAATTTCTTGTATCAATGATAAGTATATATTACTTAGATAGATAGGTACTATTACTTACTTTTCAACGTACCTACCTACTTACATATTATGCTGGCCTCGAAGAGCTAGGTACCTGAATGTGAATGCTTAGAGTGTCTTAGAGCAACTAGGAATATAACATTGTATGATTTTTTTTATCTTGCTCGTGGATACTTTAGTAAATCTTACGTAACTTGCACAATAAATTTTTGGGATCCATTATTCTGAGTAAAGTGAGACAAAGCTATTGGTTATCTTCTCGTTATGGATGCCGGTTTTTTATGGCTATTGAATGCATAATACCTTTATTGTCATTGATATTGATCTGATTCGTTTAGTGTGCTACTTTAAATTTGTGTTTACGTACGTAATTTTATGACCACCTGACCGACCGTTGATGCCTATTTGAATACACTAAGATGTAGGTAGACATTATCTATTTTATTATTTATGTTAATATTCAATGCATACCACTCAGCATAGCGGGTAAACCCCGGATATCCATTGATATTAAAACAGCGTACGCCACTCTACCATTCTGCGGGGGAAATTCAAGGTAGGTAATAGAATAATTTACTCTTTTTAATCTCTCCGGCTTATCTACACTTAGGTTCCGATAAGGCGACGTTGTAGTTAACTGATTTATTTCCATTTAAGTAAATACGTCACAAAACAAGCAATTAATAAAAGTTAAAATTTAAAAAAAAAAAATGACTTTAAGAACTGGACCAAATTTAAATGGGGCCACACGGGAAGCACCAGCTTTCAAATAAAAAATATTCATCAACATCGGGTCACCCAGTCGACAGTTCTGAGGTAGGTAATGTTAAAAAAATGTTAACAAACATAAAAAAATACTGTCGAATTGAGAACATCCTCTTTTTTTGAAGTCGGTTTAAAAACTGAACCTGTTGTAGGTAAATTTTATAATATTCTGTCTCGGTCAAACTTAAAAAATACTTGCTTTTAAAATACAATAGGTATAGTTTATGTAGGTAGGTATACTACGAAATGTAACACCGAACACTTTACAATAATAGTTATTTGTTATACAAGAGTGCAAAGTTGCTTTTTAACCGCGTGCTCTATTTTGATGACCGAGCTAGCGAAGGATTCTAAAATTATTAATATTAATACACAAGGAAAAAGACAGGAAGCGTTATTATGAAAGGGAGAATGAAGCAAAGCCTGTTAGTGAATTAATTCGTCGTTAACAACGCATACATAGAGAGAGGAGTAGAATATCTTCGGACAAACATAATCGAAAAAAAGGCTCAGATAGTTGAAATGCCTTGAGGAAGATTTGATTGTCATACCAGAAGTAATCGATACAAATGATGATCCTTTGATAACTTCACAATCGCAACTGAAACTTTTATAACAACGCCAATTAATGCCACCGATAATAAGGACTCGGCTTTTTTTTATGTTTTAGCTGCGCCAAAATGACTCGGCTCTGCCTGATGGAAAGCATGAGCAGATTCTAAAAGTGGTGATCACCATCCTCAAGGCGAATAAGGACATTGCAGCATGGTGACCTACACTATGGCCGCCTAGTGAGATGCTTTTTTACGCCCCGCTTAAAGGACCCGGGATCATAGTGGGAGGGAAACACGTGCGCTGGAAGTGAGTTCCAGGTTTTGACCGCTCGGCACAGAAAGGACGAACCGAAGCGAAGAGATTTATTACTATATAGTCAGTCAGTCATTTCATCTTCTTTGTTGCGGCTTGGGAACAGTCCTTATTATTATTCCTATCCAAATATCGTTACCTAACTTCCCACTTCCAACTCCCCTTGCACATGAAGCGAATTCTAATCAGCGCCATCTAGTGCGCGGACACTCATAAAAGAGCGCTAATGGCCGCGTAGCGCGTTCACGTTGTCGCTTGTGAAAATATCTAAAATCAACGGAAATAGACTGATCTCAATTGTGAAAACCGTGTACATTTCGTGTGGAGTGTGACCCCCTGCCTGTGCTGTGTGGGACTCTTGTCTGAACCAACCAAACGTGCTCTGATGAACCGGGTTCGTGGATGTGCCTCCGATTGGTGAGTCCTCCCAACCTTTTCCCGTTTCTGAAGCTGTTCGTTTGTTCCTGCTTGATATCACTGGATTTAGACATACGCTAGAAAGGTGCCCTAGGTTACCGCCCGCTGTGAACCAACCAGCAATAGCTCATTCATCAACATACATAAGTGGTCCTTCGAGCCGGATCATCGTGATTAGTTACAAAAACTTATTAAATACAGTCCGCTTACTAGTTTTCATCGATTATTTACAATTATTAATCTAAATAGTGTAATACAATTTGTTAATCGTACTTATTTCATTGCATTTAATAGTAACTCATTTATTTTAAATGTAATTCGACAAAATTCTAAAGTTGTTGATTGGTTCATATTGCTCAGACAGTGTTACTTATCTTATTTGTTCGGATTATACTTCGTATGGAATGTGCATTGAGCGTTTGAACTTATTTTATTTTATAAAGTGGCTACTTGAGGGTAGAAATTAAACTTATTTAGGTACTCATTTACGTTAAGAATCTTCTTAAATTTATATAAATAGTTGAAAGTTATTCAACTCAATTGAAATTAGGTAAATACTTATGATATCTAGATATTGTATTGGTTTTGATTTAAAGAACAAAACTTGTCTTTGTCTGACATTGTCCTGCTACCTATTTGTTTGTGAACAATTAGGTACTTATTTAATTATTAGTTCACGAGGTGTGAGATATATTTACTTGAAGTTTAACTTATTTAATTGCTCACAATGACTACTAAAGAGGAGAATGTAATTAAACTTTATACGTCACAGCGCGAATATGTTTTTCGATCGTTACAGATTCTTGTAGATCTAACTAAATTATTACGTGAGAAACGAGATTCGTCTAAAGTTAAGGAGTTTCGTGCTAGATATTCGAAATTAGAGAGTATACGAGAAGAATATGTTATTTTAACTGAGAAAATAAATGGTT
The DNA here is from genome assembly GCA_949125395.1 of Diaphora mendica. Lineage (NCBI taxonomy): Eukaryota > Metazoa > Arthropoda > Insecta > Lepidoptera > Erebidae > Diaphora > Diaphora mendica. Next base: position 29,388,687 of record OX421311.1, read on the forward strand.
TGAAATTAACTTTAAAACCTACGGAGTCCGTCAGTATGCAAGCGATGGCCGCGTTCGATGACATGTACTACGAAGTACTGAGTGCCTCGACCGAGTTTCTCGCGCCCGCGCCGGCGCCGCCTGGGTCGCCGGCCGGGGGAGTGCTCAGCGCGCTACCTGCTTCCGACACAAGCCGCGAGACACATGCTAGGTTACCGCGAATTGACCTCCCGAAGTTTGATGGTAAAATAGAAAATTGGCAAACCTTTTATGATACATTTGTAAGTTTAATTCATAATAATTCATCGATTGTTCCGATTACTAAATTTCATTATTTAATTTCTTGTTTATCGGGATCCGCCCTTGGGATCGCTAAACAGGTCAAGCTTACATCGGACAATTATGAAATAGTTTTTAACGAATTAGTGAAGCGTTATCATAATAAAAGAATTTTAGCGGTGACGTATTTAGATCAAATAAATAAATATCCTTGTTTAAAAAATCCTAATTTCAATGAATTACAGTCGTATACTAATGTACTATGCGAGTCGGTCAATGCCCTTAAGGCCTTAAAGCTAGATGATCTAAGTGATTTTATTTTGTTTAACTCCGCGTTTCGCGCGCTTGATAACTATACGCGACAGCGCTTTGAGTGTCAAAATAAAACGGAGATTCCTACTTTTCACGAGCTTATGGAGTTTCTTCAAGACTATGTTAGAGTTTTAGAAACTACTTACCATACGACCAGCGTGATTGAACCTGCTAGTGTCACTACGCGGTCTGCGCCTCCTTATGGAGGAAACTGGAAACAGATCAAAAATGTTTCAGAGCGAGTGCAGAAACGATCTGTGCTCACTACTCAATCTGGGCATTCTAAAAGCTTGATATCATTAGAATGCTATCACTGTGGTGCAGCGCACAGTATCTATAGGTGCCCCACATTTCAATCGTTAGGTTCACAAACTAGGTTGAACTTTGTAAAACAAAAGAACTTATGTGTTAATTGTTTGCGTAAGCATCCTGTCGATAAGTGTGTATCAAAAATGAATTGTTTTATCTGTGGTCGTAATCATCACACGTTAGTCCACGTCGACGACCCGCCTCCATTAGCGACTGCGGCAGCCACCGGTTCGAGCACCCACGCCACTTGTAGTGCGTTCCAGGGACAAGCTCGCGACACGTGTGTGGTACTGCTCGGTACGTGCATGGTGCGCGTGCTAGACGCCTCTGGCACGTTGCAACCGGTTCGAGCGCTAATCGATAGTGGCGCTCAGGACTGCTTCATGACTGTGAAGTGTGCACGGAAGCTAGGTTTTCAGTTGAGTCGTTGTAATATTAATGTGGCTGGACTAGGACAACATTCGGTGTATCAAGTCCGGGGAATGACTCAATGCTCCATTCGCCCGTGTGATTCGAGTGATCCGCAGTTTCATATCTCTCCTATTGTTATCGACAGCATCACATCGGCTATGCCGACCTCGGTTATTCCACAAACGGTTCGTAATGAATATAAACATTTAACGTTAGCTGATCGTGACTTCGACAAACCTGCTGATGTCGACATGTTGCTCGGCGCTGAGTTGTTCCATCACATCTATGACGGACAGGTGTTGAAGCCGAAACCCGGCTACCCTGCTGCTTTGCACAGTGTCTTTGGGTGGGTCCTCTCTGGTCCAACAAGTGTTGCCAGTCCTAACTCGGGTGTCACTTCTTTGATAGCTTCCTCTTGTAAACTTGATGAGATGGTCAAGCGATTCTGGGAAGTGGAGGAACCTCCCCATAAACCTATTTCCGTTCCAGAAGATGATGAGGTCGAACGCTTTTATTCCAGTCTTACATATAGAGATTGTGACGGCCGTTATGTGGTACCTATTTTATTGAAAACTCCTGACTCTAATGTAGGAGATTCTTATTTTAGTTCGTTGTCGCAGTTTATTAACCTTGAGAAACGTCTAAGTCGGCAAGAACTACTAAACTCTGATTATAGTGAATTTATGCATGAATATGAGCAACTGGGTCATATGCAAGCAATAGCGACCAGCATCCCAAGCGGTCGCTACTTTATACCGCACCACTGCGTGCTTCGTCCAGAGAGTTCGACGACGAAACTTCGCGTTGTTTTTAATGCTAGTCATAGGACGACTAATGGCTTATCTCTAAATGACATTGTTTATACTGGACCTAAACTGCAACCGAATATTATAGACATCATTACTGGTTTTCGGGTTCATAACATCGTGTTCACTTGTGACATCTCTAAGATGTATCGTCAATTCTTGATAAGGTCTGAGGATCGAGCGTGGCAACACGTGCTTTGGCGTGATTCACCGTCCTCACCTATTCAAGAATTTGAGTTACGTATCGTTACCTATGGTGTTAAGAGCTCGCCTTACCTGGCGATCCGTACTCTGCATCAGCTGGCTGAAGACTACGGCGATCTATATCCTCGTGCTGCTGCAGCTCTCAGGCATCATACGTACACCGACGATATAACTACCGGTGCCTCTTCTGTCGAGGCAGCTTGTCAAATCAAAGACGAACTGATCAATCTCCTCAGTTGTGCTAAATTGTCGTTGCGCAAATGGAGCAGCAATAGTCCTACGTTCTTGGATGGACTACCAGTTGAACATTGTCAAGTTCCAAAGTCATTCAGCGATGATGGTTCTATGACCCTTAAGGTCTTAGGAATCCAGTGGGACCCCATTGGTGATTATTTTACATATTCCGTCACACCTGTGGACATTGTATTTACGAAACGTTCTATCCTATCGAACGTTGCTCGAATTTATGATCCTTTGGGTTGGCTTGCACCATATATATTACAAGCGAAATTACTCCTTCAAAGCCTATGGCGTCTTCACTTATCTTGGGATGATCTTATTCCCGAGGAACTGTCTTGTGACTGGGCTAAGTTCATTTCTGGATTATCTAATTTAAAGCTTATTAAAATTCCTCGCAAAATTGTTACTCATTTGGAAGCCGATCATCAACTCGTTGGATTTTGTGACGGATCATCTAAAGGTTACGGATGTTGTATTTATTTGCGGTCAGTCTTTGGTGATCGTGTTGAAACCTTCTTACTTATTGCTAAGTCTAAAGTAGCCCCAATCAAACCTCTTACGGTTAATCGTTTAGAGTTGTGCGGCGCCACCTTGTTGTCACGCACTCTTCATCACATTCAATCATTGCTTGCTTCTAAAATTAAAATATCTCAAGTTATTGCATTTACGGACAGCTCCACTGTGTTCGCTTGGCTTCACACAGAACCTCATAGATTAAAAACTTTTGTTGCACATCGTGTGGTTCAGATAACTGATACTTTTAAACCCTCGATCTGGCGTCATGTGTCTACTCACGACAACCCTGCTGACTACGCCAGCCGAGGCCTCTCTTGCGAGGAGCTGGTGAAATGCGGTAAATGGTGGTCGGGACCGGAGTGGCTGCTCAGAGGTCTCAATTCCTGGCCGGCTTCATTCCGTTCTGAACATCTGGGGGAAGTGCCTGAAGTAAAATCTTGTTCTCATGTAGTCCAAGGTCAGGAACCAATTCATGAGGTCTTGCCAGAGCTGTTAGAACGTTCTTCTTCGCTCACTCATTTACAGCGAACAGTGGCTTGGATCTTGCGTTTTGTTACAAATATGCGGCAAGAGCCTGGCAAACGCAATCATGGCGCTCTCACTTCTGATGAGCTAGAGCAATCGTTACTTACACTTATAAAATCTGTTCAACAGTCTCATTTTAGTGATGAAATCTATAAACTTATTTCTAAGAAATGTCTTCCCAAACATTTGCAAAAGTTGTCTCCTTTTCTTGACAACTCGGGTCTAGTCCGAGTGGGGGGACGTCTTCAAAACTTCAACTTGCCTGACCAGTCTAAACATCCGTACCTAATACCTAAAAATTCTATTTTGGCTTCACTCATAATTACTTATTATCACAAATTTTATTTGCATTGTGGGCCTCGCACTTTGCAATCGCTTATTCAAAGGAAATTCTGGATTCTCGGAATTAGAAATCTAATTCGCTCACACTTATCTAAATGTGTGACATGTTTTAAGGTTAAACCTATTCCTTATCAACCTGTGATGGGAAACTTACCGCCTTGTCGATCCCAGACGGGTTTTTGTTTTCAAAATATAGGAATCGACTTCGGTGGACCTTTTCTGGTTAAAGAAAGTCGGAAACGTAACGCTCGTGTCCATAAAGCTTACGTGTGCTTGATTGTCTGCCTCTCTGTCAAGGCAGTACATCTCGAGCTGGTTTCGGAACTGTCTACAGAAGCGTTTCTAGCTGCGCTTGATAGATTTGTGTCGAGACGAGGAATATGTCGCAGTATTGTGACTGATTGTGGCACAAACTTTGTGGGGGCTAAACGCTATCTCGAGGATATGTACAAAGTCATGCTAGATAATAGGGAGGAGGTTTCATCTCAATTAGGATCTCGTGGAATTTCTTGGAAATTGAATCCTCCTTCCGCGCCCCACTTTGGTGGCATTTTCGAGAGTGGTATTAAGTCCACCAAATACCATCTCAAAAGAGTCATTGGTTCTCAAGTTTTAACTTTCGAAGAACTGGTCACGGTCTTAACGAAGGTCGAAGCAATGCTCAATTCCAGACCCTTGTGTCAGCTATCGTCTGATCCTAGTGAAGTAGATGTACTCACTGCTGGACACTTTATTGTTGGACGCCCATTGGTTACTCTTCCGGAACCACGTTTAGAAGAAGTGCATCCTCGAACTCGTTGGCAACTTCTTCAGAAACTTACGCAAAGTTTCTGGCGTGTTTGGCAGAACGACTATCTGCATACCCTACAACAAAAGGTCAAATGGTTTAAAGATGACCATCGTCGTCCTGAGATTGGACAACTTGTTTCAATCCAGGAACCTAACTTACCTCCAAATGAATGGCGACTAGGGCGTATCGCTGACGTTCATCCCGGAATTGATAAAATTATTCGTGTTGTGACGGTAAAAACCCAAAAGGGTTTACTTAAACGACCAGTAGTCAAGGTTTGTCCTTTACCGATAGCTAATTAGGTTTTATTTTTATTCTATTATTAGTGAACCTAGTTTTAGTTATTATACGGTTCTTATCTTTAAGTTGAGCTAACTTGTCGTAATTTGCTTATTTCTTATTTTGATGCACATTTCAAACGCTAGTATTTATTGTGTTTTGTTTTATATTTGTATCTTATTACTGTCTGAGCAACGAGGTTCCTAGAGGTTGTCGGACAGTGTTGTCTTGTGAAATCCCTCGGTGATTTCAAGTGGGGGGAGATGTTGCGGCTTGGGAACAGTCCTTATTATTATTCCTATCCAAATATCGTTACCTAACTTCCCACTTCCAACTCCCCTTGCACATGAAGCGAATTCTAATCAGCGCCATCTAGTGCGCGGACACTCATAAAAGAGCGCTAATGGCCGCGTAGCGCGTTCACGTTGTCGCTTGTGAAAATATCTAAAATCAACGGAAATAGACTGATCTCAATTGTGAAAACCGTGTACATTTCGTGTGGAGTGTGACCCCCTGCCTGTGCTGTGTGGGACTCTTGTCTGAACCAACCAAACGTGCTCTGATGAACCGGGTTCGTGGATGTGCCTCCGATTGGTGAGTCCTCCCAACCTTTTCCCGTTTCTGAAGCTGTTCGTTTGTTCCTGCTTGATATCACTGGATTTAGACATACGCTAGAAAGGTGCCCTAGGTTACCGCCCGCTGTGAACCAACCAGCAATAGCTCATTCATCAACATACATTTAATTTAATTTTATTAACATAACGTATTAAGACTTATCGAGAATTGTCAGTACCATTGTGTCCATCTAGTGATGCCAGTTTTGCTTCAAACTCACAGACTGTAGTTGCCAGCTCTTATGACTGACAGGGAGTTGCCTTTGACTCTAAAGGCTAATGGGACCAATCCCGCCCTCACACCCACCACTGTAACTCCTGTACACTAGGATCAACAGCAGTGACCCACAACCACAACGAGTTATGACACTCGGCAAGTCCCAGGGAAAATAAACTGTCTTGGAACCCGCAACGAAACTAATCAGAAGAAAACCGGAGGAGTTGGAAATAATAAAAGTCCAGTTCCCTATTTAGTAAAGAGGTAGACAAAATGAAGTCAAAATAGGCAGACACCTTTTTCAAACCGGGAAATACCACGAATAAGAAAATTATGGGTCCTAAGTGAGCTTTATTCGATTACTATAGTATGTATGGTAGAATGGCCTAAACGCACGGAATTCATCGAAGTTAACACAAGATCGACATAGTATACCGCCCCAGATGTTAATTGTAAGCTTGTATAGCATTATGTTACGTTCATTGTACCAAAAATTACATTCCCAGAGGACATGATGAGCTGACTGTTAACTGCTAGAATCAGGTGTTGAGCGTTGCCACAATGTGTGACAAAGGTGAATCGACTAATTTAAAAGAGTGTAGTTTGCTCTTAAAGTTACCTTGGCCTGTGAGAAATTGAGCGACACAGTGATCCACCCTCGAGCCATTCTCTCGACAACCGTTCGCGAATAGACGGAAAGAACTGGTAAAGGTAGCGCCCCTTAGATGATTGGGCCCATCGCTATTGCCTTTCGTCCATGAGGCCTTTATAGACATTGGACTGCTAGACCGGCTCTAGAGACTAATAAAAAGCCAGATAAAAAAGTTATTATACGTAGACTGAAATACCGCATGAATATTTATGTAATTTATACATCTTGTATGAATTACAGAGAAATGTAAAGGCTCCACCTTTTTGATTTAAGAAATGAAGAAGTAGGAACCGTGGGAGAGCCACGCTTCGGCATGGATGGGCCGGCTCGACCGGAGTGATACCACGGCCTCACAGAAAACCGGTGTGAAATAGTGCTTGCGCTGTGTTTCACCGAGTGAGTGAGGATACCGGAGGCCCATACCCCAATCTCCTACCCCTATCTCCCCCCCCCATCCCCAAAAGGCCGGCAACGCACTTGTGACGCTTCTGGTGTTGCAGGTGTCCATGGGCGGCGGTAATCGCTTACCATCAGGCGATACGTCTGCTCGTTTGCCCGCCTATTCCATAAAAAAAAAAAAAAAAAATACACTTAACTTTTTTAAGCTTCATCCAAAGTTAATTGCAGTAAGTTTATGTAACGTAATAAACAACGTGTAATTAATCAAATAATTGTTTTATTGTAATATATATCAGAAGTCCCTTAACGGTATTAGTTTTGCTTACCTAAATTTATAATAAAATACATTTTTTTATAAATATAGAACTACTATGTAAATAATTTGAAAACATAATTAACATTTTTGATTTCGGTGAAAATAAAGTTGATTTCGGTGGACGCCATTTTTTTAAAATTAAATTTCTTCGTAACCGTTCATCCAATAAGAGTGCCTCCAGTACAGATATTTTCCAAATAAAATATAGTTTTTTAATTTCTTATTAATATATTGAAATTGAGAAAAAAAAATCAGCCACCGAAGTCAACTGAATAATGAGTTACTTGAGAAATACCCAAATAGGTATACCTACCTATCTTTCTCAAACTTAAACGTACGTTTTTTTACTTTATTTTTTGCAACACTGTGGCGTTATTTTACTCTACATAGTTTAATAAAGCAACAACATTAACAATAATTATTTATTAGTTTTTATTTAATTATCATCAACTCAGGCGTAAGACGTCCTCTGCTGGATCCACATACAGATACAGACCTCACTCAAGGCTGTTGTTGTGGGAACATAACAACACTGGTCCTGTGCTGCCTCCATCCATCGGCTTCGCGTGACCTTCACCAGGTCGTCACTCGTCAGATCACTTTGTACCCGTACTCACGCTCCGTCTTCCGGTACGTGGACGCCTGAAGTTTTTGGCCACATCATTATTTACATATACATGTAGGAACGTAAAATAGTTACACCCTATATCTCAGCGTTCTGAAAATAATGTAAGCTTATAAGCTAAATATCTTTGGTAAACATATAATCCACACCAAAGTCCACAAATTTAATATTTTAAGATTGAGCACTTACCTAATAAAAAATGAGCAAATAATGAATTTTAAGTAAGTACTTAGGTATTCTGTTGAATATCATAAAGGTGAGTCGAAGTAATTTAGTACGTATTTGCGAGCAAATCTTTTAGATTAAAATTATTAATGAGAAAGAATATTAAGGTCTACCCCCTAGCCGAGTAGACATTCTACAAACGTAAACGCGATTGTAGAAAAAGATTGGACGAAACACTTGTGCCTTGGCTAGGTCTCTTCAAACATACGGCGCATAGGCGCGTTCACACCAGAGCGTTCGTTTTGCAAATAGTGGATCACACAAAATGTCGTTCTATGTGGGGATTGAACCGACGACACCCCTCTGAATGCTCTATTATAAGGCGACTTTGCGACCGCTTAACCCACTAGGTACTGAGGTACGCCATTCGTGAAATTAAAATTAAATTAATAGTTTGCGTAAAAAAACATCCAAACGCCGAGACAAATACTTGCAGATATAAAACATTTGGTCCGATCAGGGAATCAAACGCGACTCGAACGGTCAAGCATAGCGTCAGTCGTATTCGCTACCAATGCGCCACCGAGACAGTCAGTGCAGTGTGCCATTAAATTAAATTATCAACTATAAGTAACTGGCATACTATAGGCGCTCATAGCCTAGTTGCACTCGGTGATTAGAAACAATCACCGAGGGTACGTTACGACGGCGCGGTCAGTACCTGGATGGGTGACCGCTAGTGGCATGTTACCATGGGCGCCTCCGTGACCTCCGACGTTAAGCAGTCGGTCCCGGTTGTTATCATGGGATAACAGTCGTGAAGCTTAGTTGGAGGCCTTTGGGCGGCTTAAAAACACCCAACGGCAAGATTACGTAGCCATAACGTTGTCTTGCCAGTCCCCAACGCGCACTCGGCCAGCGTGGGGACATATGGCCTTTACCCTCTCCTGAGAGGAGACCCGAGCCCAGCAGTGGGACGTTATGGATCGTTGATGATGAACTGGCCGACAAGGTCGGGACCTACAACCTACAATAAATGAATGAAAAATATTTGAGGTTTCTTTAAAAATTCCGATGCGGTGAACCTTCTGTTCACTGACAATAATTGGTAAACATACAGTAAGTACATTCGATTATATTAATACTTAGAATTATTTAACAAACAACAAATCGTGGCTTTCTTTATTAATGAGACCACACTGTGAATCAATTTTGTTGACAGTTATTATACCTACCTAGATGAACTGGCAAGTTCCTCAAGCCACAGTGTACTGGAGTTTATTAATCACCTGCATATTTGTGGTTTTATGTTAATAACATTGATATTACGACAGGGATTCCCTAAATATTACCTAAGCGTTAACCACATTAAGAGGAAATTCTAAGAATACATAATGATTATAAATGAGTAAGAAAAGAATGAAAACACTGTATCTAAGAAGGTAAACTGCTAAAATTATTTTATTAAATCTACTACATGAATAAACGTATTATGTACTGTACTTTAACTGGAAGCCGTTGGATGTTGGCAACACAGCACCGGTTGTTGTAGAGAACCTTAGAGGAGTCCTATGTCCAGCCGTGGACGTCTTTTGACTGAGATGATGATGAGTGATTCCAAAAAACTAAAGATTTTAATGTAAATTTTTTATTTGCTTTTTAGAGAATTTCACGTCAAGGGTCTATTTACTCTATATGGAGCAAACCAGCAGATAGGTCACCTGATAGTAAACGGCTACCGCCACCCATGGCATGGCCGCATCGTAAATCTGCGTAAACGCATCACGAAAGCGACCAGTCCTCACGTCGACCTCCTCGGTCGGAACCTACAATGAATGAATGAGCATTAAACCAAAGCTCTAAGGTGTACCTTACAGTCTAACGGCTGTTTTTACAAGTTTTAGTTAAGTTAGTTAAAGGTTTTAACTGGAGATAGGTAGTTTATTGAAAGCTGTCTGAATTTCCTTAAAAAGAGTCAGTTTTTTTTGACAGCCAAAACTTGTAAAAAAAATTATCCTGCATATCAATGAAAGTACCTACTGAATCAGTAAAATTTAAAAGAAACAAATATATAAAACAATATACATATAGATGTCTCCAGTTTTAACTAGAGATAGGTTGAAAACTAATTGAAAACGGCCCTTAGAGAGTTTATGCTGTAAAGTGTAAGGTATCAACAGACACAGATATTATGATTAAAAAATACAGAGTTGCAAACAGAACTTTAAATAGTAGAATATTTTATAAAATACTTAAAATTTTATAAAAGACTGCCTCGTTGGCGCAGTGGTAGCGTACGCGACTGCTGTTCATGAGGTCTCGGGTTCGATTCCGGGGTCGGACCAAATGTTTGTATGATCTGCAAATATTTGTTTCGGAGTTTGGGTGTTTTCTATGTATAATATGTATGTACTTATGTACAAAAAAAAGTACATTATGTATTTATATCAGTTTTCTAGTACCCATAACACAAGCTCTGCTTAGCTTGGGACTAGATGGCGTTGTGTGTTAGATGTCCGAAATATTTATTTATTAATTAGTAAATCTTCTAAGTAAAAGATAAGATTGAAGTACCTACTTTAGGTACTTTTTTTTTTTTTAATGTTTGGTCCGCCAAAATGACTCCACTCTGCCTGATGGAAAGCATAAGCAGAATCCAAGAGTGGTGGTCACCATACTCATTGCGAATGCAGACAATGCAGTATGGCGACCCACACTATGGCGGCCTAGTGATGCTGCTGCATCTTTTAGTCTAGTCAACAAGTGTGGAACTTGTTGACTAGACTAATTGGGCCTCCGGTCTCGCACTCACCAACGAAACACGACAGCACGATCGCTGTCATTTTACGTTGATTTTCTGTGCGAGGGTAGTACCGCCCCGGTAGAGCCGGCCCGTTCGTGCTGAAATCAGCGTGGCTCTACTATCTTTGAAATTGTTTAAATTTAAATATACAGATATGACAATGCGACATTTAAAAAAACCGTGGGCTATTTAAATGTATTGGTTTACTTTGGGATTGTTTAAATTATCCGAAAACGAATATAAAAAAATCAAAATTATTCAAACAAACTAAATATCTTAAAAATTAAAACGAATAAAGACACCATTTGTAATTTAAGTTCACTAACCTTAGTGTCGCGGCGCGGTCCCGGCGGCCGTAAAATAAGTACCTAAAGCACCGAACGACGCGCGACGAAGATTTATAAAGTAGATACCTACCTACTTTATCGACACGTAAGCTAAATAGCACAAGCAATATTATGTATTCACGTTTTTTTAAATTACACAGTCACCATAATAATCACAAAAAATCGAAAACCAAAAACCACAAGGTTTTAAATTAGGTCATCTTATCGAGGTTACAGCCATAAGAGCATTATCTCTATTCTCGTATTGATAAGTTTGTACAATAATCCGACTATTAGTAGGTAGTAGGATAAACGAACATTATCCGTAAATTAATATTTTATCCGTTGTAAATTATTCACTATCCGTAGAAGAGCATAGCCGATTCGAGGCATTGTTTCATTTAAATTCACACAAAATAACATAACGTTACGTCTCAACTAACAAACTTAACTAATGTGCCCTATCACGTCACTATAAAATCACTACAAAATACCAATTAGGTAAACACAGGGCTCTCGCAGCTCTCACGTCGATGGCAGCGCGCGGCGGCGGCGGCGGTTGGTTCAAAGGGAGCGCGTGCGATGGCGCGACCCGGCGACGATAGGTAACATCGGTCAGTAACCCAACAACATCGTGTAGTAAAATTCAAAAACGGAAAATAGTGTCCTATTGCTAAATTACTGAACAAATTTTTTTGGAAATTTTGTAGGTTGAATTGTAACCTGTGCAGGTAGGTCTAGTTCACAGTCTAGTTCAAATTAATGCCGTGTTGTCATATCCATCCTGTATACCTATATAGTATATAGGTACTTATACTCGTAATATCCTCTGTTTTGAAGTTCTACAGTAACAACAAAAACAAATGAAATTTGTTATTTCACCTTACATACTATTTGTGTTACAGTGAGTGTGTTAAATACGAATTTCTTTGGTTTTCCTCATCGATATTTGTGAAAACTATAAATGGGAATTATTTATTTACCTACGCCATTTGATTAATGATTTCTCTACAATGCTTGTTTTATAAAACTTTGGACTATAGAGATCGTTAGTACTTTTCATATTCTTAAAGATTTAAGCAGAACTGTAAATTAGAACACATATTTTTTTCTTAGTAAAAACGTAGTTCGATTATAATTAGCGTTATTAATTCATTTTCGCAGCAAATTGACGAGCAAACAATTTAATGTAAGACCAAAGTAAAGCAATATTTAAATTATATTGTTTTTTCTTGTGACGATTTTGGTATGAGGAGACAGAGACACTTCCTAGTTGTTTTATAATATACTAGCTGTGCCCGCTACTTCGTACACGTGACATTTTGATTTATAAGTTATTTTAAATTTTTTACGGTTTAAACTTTCCCTGGACTACGACAAACATTTCAAAACCAAAGTCAGCTAAATCGGCCCAGCCGTTCTCGAGTTTTAGCGCGAAAAACGAACAGCAATTGATTTTTACATATAAGAAGATTTGAAAAATAAAACAGAAACAGCATAAAAATCAGGAATAGGTATTAAACTACAAAAGATTGAAATACGAAATACAGTTTACGAAAATGTATTACATATAGGTTGAATGCGGGCAGCAGAGGACCGATTGTGTTGGAGAGCCTATGTCCAGTAGTGGACGTCATTCAGCTGAGATGATGATAGACACAGACAGAAAAATCGCGCTTACGTAGCTTCTCATCATCATCATCTCCCTAACCAACTTTATTTGAGGTCGGTGCAATAAGTTTTCCTCCATTCTCATCTATCGTGGAATACGTGGAAATGCCTTCAAAATCTTCAAACATTTCTTGATTAACCGTACTCAGCGGATTTGAATCGGCAATGTGATCAGTTCCGATGCTCCGGTGGTCTGTGGTGTCCCACAGGGAAGTATCCTCGGTCCAACTCTCTTCTTGGTTTATTTGAACGATCTATGTGAGCAATCAATAATAAACGGCAAAATATTCTCATACGCTGACGACACCGCGATATTATTGTCATCATCATGACTTTTAGTCCGTACAGATATTCCACGGTAAAACTGTACGAAAAATGTCAAGTGCTAACAATTAGGCAACTGTAGGTACATATTACAATTAGTTATCCAACAACATAAGCTCATCCCATATCATGAAGACGAATATAATAAGCAGCGGGTATTAAGAAATATTATTCCAAATGTGGTATATCGAACATCAGCAGCCAGGCGGCTAAATAAGTATAAGGCGGTTTATCTATATAATAGAATAAATAAAATAATAAATGTTCATCCTAAATCAAGCCACGAAGTTAATACTATTACTAAAAATTGGTTGTTAGAACTTAATTATGAAGAAACTGAATTGTTAATGTTGTGAAATGTAGTCTCCGAATCTTACATACAGACGACACACACATACACCTACACATACTCATTCAAACACACACTCACACATCCCGGGGCTGAAGTGATACTGCTACCGGGCGCGTCTCCACCAGAGGATAGGAGAATGCTCGCCGCTCACAAGAGCGGAGGGTAGGAGTGAAATAAAATAGCTCCCGCGGACAAAACACCCCAAGTTAAGACGTTAAGATACCGTGTCGAGGACTGCATGGCGCCAGGGAAGTGGCGTCGCAAACGGTTCCCCTGGGGTACCGGGTCCAACCCCAGGCGTTTTTAGTGGCCTTACTCCAGCAACCGGGGCTCTGCTGGAGTGGACGAAAATTTCCCTAGGTACTCGTGGGAACATTATGATAAGTCTTAATACTAATATAAACCAAAATAATCAAAGAAGTAACAGTGGCCAGGAGGCCCAACAAGCAACTGTAGACGCAAGCGCGGACATAAAAAGGACGCAAGCGTGGGACCATCTTGAGAAGTTAATTGGCGAGCTCAGAGATTTTGTCCAACCTAAAATAAACGTCCATAAGGAGATAAAAACCAAGGTGGCCAGTATTGGCAGTGCCTTCAAGAGACTAAAAACATTGGACGATGCCCGTCTCACAGACCAGTCTCGAACTAAATTGACGCCAATAGTCTCATGTACACCACCAAAACCCCGTGTACGGATCGTCACTGAGACGACCACGACGATAGACAGTGAACTCGAAACTGATGTCGAGTCCGTCGCTGGAGAAAAACGTGATATCCGCAGGGCTAAACGAAAGGAGCGGACTTCACCAGAATCGGGGAGCAAGAACGCGAAGAAAATGAAGGGAACAGGACCCACCCCACTCGCGGCAAATAAAACACAAACACCCGACAAGACGGTATTAGAGTGGCAGACAGTCAAATCCAAAAAAGAGAAGAAGCTATCTCAAAAGAAGAAGCCAAGACAATCAGTGGAGAGGCCCAATGCACTGATTGTGCGGCCTAAAGATAAAAAAAAGTATGCGGAAATACTCAGTCGGGTCAAGAAAGATGTTCCCGATGAACAAGTCCGCTCAACGGTAGATAAAATCCGCAGGACAGGGACTGGTGATCTGTTGATCATCCTTACCAAAGAGAGCACAGACAAAGGTCACGGGCTTCAAAAAACCATTGCTAAACTCCTTGGTAATGAAGCTGAAGTTATAAGCAAGGGACCGCAAGAGGAAATCGAAATACGAGACCTCGATGACACGACGACTAAACAAGATGTTCTCGAAGCCCTACAGAAAGCGGTAAAAGAAGATGATGAACTGACCCTGGATGTCATCAGATCACTACGCAAGGCCTATGACGGTACACAGACTGCATCAGTGACACTTGCAGCGCCGTTAGCGAAGAAGGTCTTAGGGGAGCACGGCAAAATCAGAATTGGCTGGGTCAACTGCCGAATAAGTATGGTGGAGAGACCAACCAAGTGTTTTAGGTGCTAGCACTATGGACACCTTGCCGCTAAGTGTAAGAGCAACGTGGACCGGTCAAATCTCTGCACCAGCTGTGGAGAAGAGGGACACAAAGCTGCTACCTGTAAAAAGGATGCCCGATGTGCTTTGTGTCTCGAAAAAGGCAACATGAAAAATTGTGCCCACATTGCTGGTAGCAGCAGATGCCCAGTTTTTAAAGAGGCACTCCAGAAGGTTAGAAAAAAGAAACAATTATGAAGATACTGCAACTGAACCTCAATCATTGTGAGGCTGCACACGACTTGCTCATGCAGACCGTGCGATAACTGAATCCAGATCTTGTTCTGATTTCGGAGCCATATAGACATCTCACAACTCAACCATGGGAAACAGATAGTACCACTAAAGCTGTGATTTGGGCCTGTGGCGGATGTACCTTTCAGAATTCTGCTAATAACGGTGAGGCTGGTTTTGTCGTTGCAAAACTTGAGGGAATTTATTTCTACAGCTGCTATGCCCCGCCCAGCCTTTCACTCGATGAGTTCAAGAGCTTTGTAGATCGGCTGACCGAAGATGCGAACCAATATTCCCCAATTGCAATCGCAGGGGACTTTAACTCCTGGGCAGTCGACTGGGGTAGTAAGGAGACAAACGCACGAGGAAAGGTGCTACTGGAGGCAATGTCCAGCCTGGATGTGGTGTTGCAGTCTAGTTAAGGGAAACTGCTCTTGGGAGGTGATGGATACCTACACAGCCAGTGATCACTGTGCACTATTGTAGGAAGTATCCTCCGAACAAAACACTGGAAGAGGGCATAGGAAAACTAAGAAAATTGGTTGGAAGATAGGTGCCTTCGACC
The DNA here is from genome assembly GCA_949125395.1 of Diaphora mendica. Classification (NCBI taxonomy): domain Eukaryota; kingdom Metazoa; phylum Arthropoda; class Insecta; order Lepidoptera; family Erebidae; genus Diaphora; species Diaphora mendica. The sequence continues at coordinate 29,404,459 of OX421311.1, forward strand.
CCGAAGATTTCATGATGGCTCTTAATAGTGAACCAATCAGTGATGGGAATGCTGAAAACATGGCAAAATATCTGATGAAGAGAATTACAGAAGCCTGCGACATCACAATGCCTAGGAAACGTGCTATGATCCGGCACTCCTCGATGCATTGGTGGAATGAGGACATTAGTAACCTCCGTAAAAAGTGTCTCAAGGCTAGAAGAGCAGCACAACGCGGTAGGAAAAGACCAAACTATGAGGAACTGGTGGCAGTATATAAAATAACCCGCCAAAGATTGAACAAAGCCATCAAAGACAGCAAAAGAAAATGTTGGAATGAGCTGATTCTTGAGGTAGAAGGCGACCCATGGGGCAGACCGTATAAAGTAGTCATGACTCATCTAAAAAGCCAACCAATGCCATCGCCCACTTGTCCCAAACTCTTAGACAAGATCGTTGCTACGCTGTTTCCTCACCAAATGCAACTACATCATGAGGTAGAGCAATATGAAACAGAAGAATTTCCACCTATTACAGAAGATCAACTGTTCGAAGCATGTTCTAGAGTAGGGAATACGAAGGCTCCGGGCCTAGATGGAATTCCAAATATTGCAAAGCTGCCATTAAAGCAGCGCCTGCAATATTCCTTGACGTCTATAACAATTGCCTCACAGAAGGTACGTTCCCATCGATGTGGAAACAGCAGAGGTAAGTCCTTCTCCCCAAAGGAAACAAGCCTCCGGAAGAACCAACATCCTATCGTCCGCTCTGCATGTTGGATACAGTTGGCAAAATACTCGAACGCATAATACACAGGAGGATCGAAGCAGCAGTCGAACCGCTTCTTGCCAGCAACCAATACGGCTTTCGGAAAGGACGCTCTACATTGGATGCAATTAGCGCTGTCGTCAATACAGCTAAGGACGCAATCGCCGGAACCAGATGGAAGGGAGGCACGAAGAAGTACTGCCTGATGGCAACGTTAGACATAAAAAATGCCTTCAATTCCGCCAAATGGGATTGCATTATGAAGGCTCTTTACGAAATGAAGGTACCAGGATACTTACGAAGGATGGTTGCAAGCTATTTTTCTGACAGGATCCTAAAATATGACACAAAGACTGGCTCGAAAACATACAAAGTCACTGGAGGTGTACCTCAGGGCTCAGTTCTAGGCCCACTGTTATGGAATACCATGTATGACGGATTATTAAAACTAGAACTTCCAAAAGAAGTCAAACTCGTGGCATATGCAGATGGTCGTAGTGGTCGTAGCAAAGCATCTCGAAGAAATTACTTTCGCATTTGAAGCTACCATCGAAAAGATTAGCCACTGGATGGACACAGTTGGGCTGCAGTTGGCAGAGCACAAGACTGAGGCAGTACTCATTACAAGCAGGAAGCGATTGGAAACCATCACACTTCAAGTCGGAGCACATGAATTCACATCCCAGCAGTCTCTTCGGTATTTGCGCGTTATGATTGATGCCCGGCTCAACTTCAAGCAGCAGACACAGCACGTGGGTGCCAAAGCGTCGGTGGTCAGGGCGACTTTATCAAGGCTGATGCCCAACATAGGAGGCCCTAAGCAGAGAAGGAGGGCGTTACTGACGTCCGTAGTTACATCAGTACTCACCTACGGAATCCCCATTTGGGCCGATGCGCTTAAACCACAGGAAGCACGAAGGAAAATTGCACCAGTATATCGGCTGAGTGCTTTAAGAGTTGCCAGTGCTTTTCGCACCGTGTCTGACGACGCTGTGAACGTTATTGCCGGGATGCTGCCAATTGAAGTACTAGCCGAACAACGGAAAGCCCTTTACCACCGTAAAGTAGCGACCACACTGAACCCTGGAGAACTTGGCAAGGAGGAACGGCTACATAGCATACGACGATGGCAATCGAAGTTTGATACCAGCACAAAAGGCAGATGGACCTACCGTCTTATCCCACAAGTTGATGCCTGGTTAAACCGTAACCATGGTGAGGTCAATTACTACCTGACACAAATGATCTCAGGACATGAGTGCTATCGGGCATACCTCTATAAATATAAGCATGAGGTATCTCCGATGTGCCCGTCCTGCCCAGGAGTTAGTGAAGACGCAGAGCACGTGTTCTTTACGTGTCCTCGTTTCGACCTGTTACGTAGTACCTGGGCAGAGGCCCTTATGAAGAAAATTCAGCCAGAGTCTTTGATAGATGCTATGCTTTCATCGAAGGCAGCATGGCAGGCGACAAGCGCTTTTGCGACGGAAGTCCTTGAAAGAAAACGAAAACGAAACCCGTGACATTAGTATGACGGAAGAGCAGTAGCTAGAGCCTCCCTCCACGAAGTAATGCCTAGCGGCGGTTCCGTGGGGGAAGAGGAGGTTGACGCCAGAGGAGGTTTTTTTTAGTCGGTATGCGTGTAGTCAAAACATCGAGTCCGACATACCCAGGTTAGACCTGATGATACGTAAGAGTAGTTTTACTCCACCTCTGGAAAAAAAAAAAGAAAAACATTCACACATAACTATACACACACACACACACTTAAACACACCCACACATGCACGCGCACACACATTAAAAAGTATCATTTAAAATTGTGTTATATAGGTATTACTTGTTTTTTTATGTGGTTAACATCTGCATTTTGTTTTTTCAATAAAATACTATTTATGTAATTTAACAACGAGAGAGAACACTGATCACTGTAACACAGGTCATTGAACCTAGTTCAGAGGTCAGGGAGCTCAATATAATTTGTAAAAAATAAAAAGTTTTATGGGAATAAATGCTTATTATTATTATGGGAAATTTTATCTCAGCTAATGCTGGTAAATGTGAACTTAACACGGGCTTACGCCAAGTGGGTTGGTTCATTGTGTAGTGTTGTAGGGGTTTGAGTAGTGGACACAGAACACATATACTCAATGGTAGTGAATGTGAGAAATCGTCGCACTATGGAGCAAGTGTCGATTATCACTGATTTTTGTAAAGCAATGTATGAATATTTATTTAAGTCTAGTTCTGTGAGTGATGTGTGCAATGATTTTGAAATGAGTCCGGTTGATGAGATTATTATGGGTATGATTTTGACGGTGTGTTGGTGCCACATTTGTCGTATTTCATCTGCAAGTGGTATATATTTTTGTATTTTCTCTGTGTATTTTCTTCTTACATTTTCAGAATTAGGTATTGCTATGTCTATTAGATATGTAACTTTTCTATCCTTTAAACATTAAAAATTAAGTGTAATATCCGGTCTATTGTTCGTGGTGGTTTTGTCCGTAATTATGTCTCGGTCCCAGTACAGCTTTACTATTTCATTGTTGAGTACGCTTTTAGGTTTATATTTGTAATATGGTTCTGTTTTATCTAATAAGTTATATTTTATTGCTAACTGTGAGTGAATCTGTTTCGCTACGTTATTATGTCTCTCTGTGTACTGTTTATTGGCTAAAAATGGACAACCTCCTGTTATGTGTTCTATTGTTTCGTGAGTGACTATGCAACTGCAGATAAATCTGACACTATTGATGAATCTTTAATTATGTACTTCTGATAGTTTCTCTTTAATGATGTACTTCTGATAGTTTCTTAGTGATGTACTTCTGATAGTTTCTTATTATTATTCTCTTTATTTCATTTATATATACATATTAATTACATTTTTAAATATAAATATAAAAACAAATACATTTAAAAATATAAAAAAATAGTAGACCACCGACCTCGGGTACAGGGACCAAGAAACCGGTGGTTAGGGCTCCAGAGACAGGAACCTCCTCACAATACGAGCCGTGTCAAGGAGGACTGCCCTCTGCATTCTGATGCTCTGAGGCTCACGTTAGAGGGCTGGATCAAGGGTCTGCCCTTGATCCAGCCCTCTAACGTGAGCCTCTTAAGATGTTGGTCGAGGCTCTTGGCTATCAATCCGTGAGCAGATACGACTATCGGAACAATGATTACCGAATCCACATTCCACATATCGACAATCTCGTGAGATAAATCCAAATATTTTATTTGTTTTTCTTTTTCGACTTTCACGAGATTCTCGTCATGAGGAACGGCGCGGCGCTCTAATCGATCTATCACCGCAATATCAGGCTTATTGGCAACAATAGTCCTGTCTGTGATAATAGATCGATCCCAATATAACGTAGCACGACCATTCTCGAGAACTGGGTCGGGCACATACCTGTAATATGGCACCTCTGAACTTACAAGTTTGTATTTCAGGGCAAGTTGTTGATGTACGATCCTGGCTACTTGGTTGTGCCTGTGCAAATACTCGCCGTTAGCAAGACGAGAACAACCAGAAATAATATGCCTGATAGATTCTCCAGGACGGTGACATGCCCAAAAGATGTCGACCGTACCATCCTTCAGGATATACTTCCGATAGTTATTCGTCATGATAACTTCATCCATAATCGCACAGACAAAACCTTCGGTTTCTCCGAACAGATCACTATACCGTAGCCAGGACGTAAATGCTTTAAAATCTATATCAGGCCCATTTAGGGCCCGATAAAATCGACCATGAAGTTCTTTGCCCTTCCATACCTCCCTGCGATCATCAGTACCAAGTACTACAGGTTTGCGCCAATTCTCTTTAGCCAAAGCGAGCGGAGTGAGTCCGGTATCCACTGCAACTACACTGCGATGCATTCCCACATCAGTATGAAGAAAATATTCTCTAAGATTGTATATCTCGCGATTGTGTAGGGTCTTGACTCTTGATATTTAATAGACCACGACCCCCATACTTTCGCGGGATATACAACCTCATAACCGATGAACGTGGGTGATGCATTCGGAATGCAGTCAGCAATGTACGGACTCTCCTGTCAAGGGCATCTAATTCGGTCTGAGTCCATCTAAGTATACCAAAGGAATACATCAGAACCGGCATGACCCAACTATTGTAGGCCCGCACTTTGTTACCGCCTGATAAAAGACTTTTAAGTACTTTTCTCAGGCGACCAAAGAAACGTTCCCGCAACGTTTGTTTCACGTCAGCTTCTGGTATTCCCAAGGACTGTGAAAAACCTAGATACTTGTAGGTTTCAGTGGCAGACAGAGATCGAAGTTTTGTGGTATCTGAAAGCTCTACTCCTTCAGATTCCACAATCACTCCCTTCTTTACATACATGACTGCACACTTGTCTATACCAAATTCCATCTTGATAGAATTACTAAAGTTTTCAGTGACCTTTAGTAACGCTGTCAATTGTAATTTAGTGGGGGCAAGTAGTTTCAAATCATCCATATAAAGGAGGTGAGATATAACTCGATCACCTTTCTGCAACCTATAGCCTAACCCTGAACCCTCTAATAGAGTGCTGAGAGGGTTCAAAGCTATGCAAAACCACAAGGGACTCAGACTGTCACCTTGAAAGATGCCCCGCTCGATCTTTATAAGTACGTCGTTCATCGTAGACTGCCGACATCCTGGATAGCGAAGTACTGTTCTCCATTGCCCCATACACGACTTCAAGAAAGTGCTCAGAGTTGTATCAATTTTATACAACTCCAGCACCCTTAAAAGCCATGTATGTGGAACCGAGTCATAAGCCTTCTTGTAATCTATCCAGCATGTCGCCAGACTCTTACGATTACGACGTACTTGCTGGCTAATGGTCATGTCTATTATAAGGAGCTCTTTAGTGCCACGGGTCCCACTTCTACATCCATTCTGAGAAACGGAAATTATCGAATTGTTATTAATATGAGTAGTGATTTTGAGTCTCAGAATAGATTATTATTATTATCACTCGTCAGTTCACTGCTTACTCTTTTCGTGGCCATATCCTCTTTTACGCAGTCCATTAATTTTTTCTTTGGTCGTTCTCTACTCTTATATCCGTCGACTTCCATACTTATAACTTTCTTAACTACATTTTGCTCATCTCTACGCATCACATGTCAATACCAGGTTAACCTGTTCCTTCTCAACTTTTCATCCACTGGTGCTACTTTCAGACTTCCTCTAATGTAGTCATTCTTCACCTTATCCATTCTAGTCACACCACACTTGCATCTCAACATTCGCATTTCAGCTACATGCAGGCGTCTCTCATTCGGTTTCTTTATTGGCCAACACTCAGATCCATGCAGGACGGCAGGTTTGATGATCGTTTTATATATTTGTCCCATTAACGTTAAAGGGAACTTGAGATATCAAATAGTTCCTGTTACCTGCCGCCACTTTATCCATCCTGCATTGATTCGATGCTGTACAGACCTATATATTTCGCAATTATTTTGTAACAGTGAACCGAGGTACTTGTAGGTAGTAGAGCCACGCTGATTTCAGCACGAATGGGCCGGCTCGACCGGGGCGGTACTACCCTCGCACAGAAAATCAACGTAAAATGACAGCGATCGTGCTGTCGTGTTTCGTTGGTGAGTGCGAAACCGGAGGCCCAAATAGTCCAGTCAACAAGTTCCATACTTGTTGACTAGACTAAAAGATGCAGCAGCATCACTAGGCCGCCATAGTGTGGGTCGCCATACTGCATTGTCTGCATTCGCAGTGAGTATGGTGACCACTACTCTTGGATTCTGCTTATGCTTTCCATCAGGCAGAGTAGAGTCATTATGGCGGGCCATACATAAAAAAAAAAAAAAAAAAAAACGGTGCAGACCGGAATTGCTGTTTCTTTCAGTGACACGACAGCATGACTGGTGAGACCGCCGAAATCGCAGAACAAATTCTGTTTTAATTCTGCTGATTTTAAGCCAAAATTCTCTATTATCTCTATATATTCTTTACTTTCAAAGCCTTTTGTATTTCTTCATTCCACCACCATGTCTCTATCAATCACACCCTTCCCTTTCGTTTCTCCAAACACTTCTTTCGCTAACTTTCTTATACAGTGCGCAATTTCGCTCCAATATTAATTCTCTGTTTTATTCTGCATTTCACCCATTTCTATCAATTAAGCTTCTATTTTTTCCTAGAATAATCTAGCATGCTGTTCATTTTCTAACATTCTCCACTGATTCGGGGAGGGGGCCGATTCAATCTACCTTTACCTACAACTTTTACTCTAACTTCCATTAGTAGTAGTAGTGTTCTGTGGGTACCACTTTTATTAGTGATAAGATGTTCATCTCTTTTTTGAAACCAGGTGTTAACAATTGCGAGGCCGAACGATAAGGCAAACTGAAGCAGGCTGTCCCCCTCAACGTTTCGATTGCCGAACCTCTTACCTCCACGCACACTTTCAGAATCCTCGTTACTTAATCCAATATCTACATTTAAATCTCCTCCTATCAAAATTTCATCACAATCATAAATACCTATCATTACTATATCTAAATCTAGCCAACATTTTTCTTTCACTGCAGCTTCACAACCAACTTGAGCTGTGCCTAGCTTCTACATTAACAAAATAATAAAAAAACATTGTTTAAAACAACAAAAAACACGCTTTTATAGAAAATCAAAGTAAATAATACAAAATATTTTTTAACTAATTTGAATGAAGAATAGTGTAGGTAATTTTTTAAAATAAATAATCAATTAAGAAAAGTGTAAATAAAAAAATAAAATAAAAATTGTTAAAACGCGTGGGGTAGGTACTATTTAAGATTATTATTAAGATGATAATCCTTCTATTCGTATCTGTTCATTAAATATTTATAATTATTGACAATGCACTGATTTTAAAATATACTCGTATACCTATACGTTATAGCGTGTTGAAGAGCTATATCTATACAAATAATAACATTTGAGTGTCTGTTTGTAATATTAAAAAAATAGCCGCTTATTACTAAATGCATATTATGTGTGTATACCAAAATAACATTTTTTTCAATTTTTGTCTGTCTGTCTATCGGTCTGTCTGTCTGTTTGGTCCGGCTAATCTCTGGAACGGCTGGACCGATTTTAACGGGAATTTCACTAATAGATAGCTGCTGATATGAGGAGTAACTTAGGCTACTTTTTTAGACTAGCTTCGCCCCTTGGCGTTACCCGCGGTACGACAATAACCGCGGGTAATTCCGCGGAGTTCAGCTAGTACACAGTATGTTCAATATCCTACTATGAAAATCTATCATATTAAATAAAATCGGGAAGTCATTGATGTTTATTCTAAGTCAGTAACTTTTCCGAGAAATGAGCAATTTGGGCGCCTGATGCCTCCCTTGAGTGAAATAGCTGGTTCTCAGGTTCCCTCTCCGAAAATTTCATCTTATTCAAAGTCGGTAACTTATCCTAGAAATAGTCACCTAGGTAGCAGTTTTATTACTACTTTAGAACGATCTTGTTTCTATATAATGTGTAAATAAGTAAAAGTAACTAATGTATTCATAATAGGTAAAAAAATCTAAAAATATATTATTGAGATACCTTAGGCAAAAAGCAGTTGGAAAATGTTAGTTTTAGTTCATAAAATAATAAAAAAAAAAAAAAAAGTTTTTTTTATCTGTTATTTAACACCATGAAATAGTAGCTGTAGCTGCCATGTTATTACGTCAAACCGCTGTGTAAAGTGTTAACTGTCAACTGATCAGCCTAAGCTTATTATCAGCGCATTTGTTTTTGTTTACAAAGCGAACTGACGCCAATACCACAGAGCAATATGGCGTCCACTGCGTCCAGCGTTTTTGACAAATTACGCGCAAAATTTGAAAATGTTAAATTTTAATGCATTTTTATGGTACTTGTCGATTGAATAAAATTCTTGTGTATTTTTTTTCAGTGGTTGAATAGCACTATAGCAATATAGAATCTAATTAAGACACTTTTCAAAAATGGGTGTAATACCCTTACATTATGTAGGTAATGTAATACATTATGTAAGATAAGTACCATCACCGGAAAATACCTAAATGTATGTATATTTATATTTACGCTTTTTCCGGTGATATAGTCGATAGTTCGACTAGTCTAACGACTCGTGAAATAGTACAGACAGTTATACTCAGGACACTTTTACACTAAATCAAAGATAGTTTTACTTTGAAAATTTTCTCACTCACATCTTAACAATACGCAGTTTATTAAAAAAGGTCAGGTGAGTTTTTAAAAATCACATTTTAATCTTTTGTCTTGTTTTCAAAACTGAATTTTATGTTTTTGTTTGTTTAAACCTCTGAAGTAATTTATAATGACTTAAAGTTTACGATTTTTTCTTTGTCTGCGTTATCAAAGTGTAAGTGAATAACAACAAAAAGTTAAAAATAGTGTCAGTGCTAAAATAAAAAATAAACGACTGTACGCAAATTAACGCCAGGTTAAAAATTAATTTGTGAATCGTAATATAAAATGTCAATGACCCAGCTGACGGCACAGCCTTCAATGTTTAGGTCTAAATCCCGTGTCAGGTCACGGGCACTTTGTTCTTGCAGTGTTTACTGACATTCAATCATTATAATTACATATATGCGATTGAATGAAGATCTTAAAGATCACAAGAAATGTCGTTCTATTTTGTAAGAGTTACAGTAAAATTCAAGTTGTCATTATTGTAAGCTACTGACTGTCTGCAGTTTCTTTCGGTAAATGTAACATACTTGTGTTAATGAATAACTTAGATCAAATAGAGGTTGTGTTTCGGATTCAATTTAAGGTAAGATAAGGGATCCACACAAGATTTTATTTCGACACACAAATTTAATGTCTTTGAAAATCTTGTTGGAATATATTAACTACGCCACTGTGTTGCGAGTCTTTTTCCAAACTTGGTTGGAGCCGGCTTTCAGTTTACTACGACTCGGCTTACGTTTGACTTTTGAAACGACTGCCAGCATATCTCAAAAATCTAAGTATGCTATACGAGTATAGAACTATTACAGATATAGTGTTATCGGACTATTTACGGGTTCCAACTACTTTTAATGATTGCCACTGATGTTTGTAAGGTAACCAGAACTGTTACTCCATAGACTGACCTAACAACCTTAGTCACGAGTCTTTTGGCTGAAATAATGATAATGAATTAACGAAACGAAATCAAAAAGACAGCCTGCGTACTGCGTAGACCGGATGACGACAAGCTGAAAGAAATTGAAGCAGTAGGAATGTTTTACGCACCATACTCTCCATTGGGGAGACGGAGGGCGTGTGTGGGACCTCCCGGAGAACCGGTCTACTCACTTAAACCGATCTTTCGCAGCGGCCCACCTCGGCAGTTGGGTGGAGCTCCAGGAACGCATCGGCAACTTCTGAAGTTCTTTCGGTTTTAACCTGTGGCTGAGGTAGTTGCGATATGCTATATCCAGAGAGAAGCCTTATCCTATCACTTTATTAAATATATGCATATTTCGTGTAAAGAGCAAGGAATTACAATAAAAGCTAAATAAAGGGCCAAATGAACGGATTAACAAAAACTTACCTGAAATAGTAAATAAACTTATGTAAGCCTTAAACACCAATTAGTTAGCTATTCTATGTTCATGCAATTAACTCTCCAGTGTACTAGGCTAGTATTTCTCACCCATAGTCCAGTAAGTAGTATGTATACTCTACTGTTAGGCTAACTATCATGAGCACTGAATTGAGATTTAGTGTTGACTGAGTTAATGACTGAGACCAGATGACTTTCCTCAACAAAATAAAGATGAGTGATGACCTCTCAAAAGAAATAAATTTTGAATGTTAGTGATGTGCCAGTGAAATACTTAGTATTAAATATATTCTAATTGGTGTATTGTGTTATCCTTTTTAATCCATAACCACACGATGGATTCGGACTACGCGTGTACGGTATAATGATATTCGCGGACAAGTCACCAGGTTTTGGGGGACAAATATGTAACTCAGTTTGTTTTATTTTTAATAAATATTAAAAAAACGGTTTTTGATTCCCAATACCAATTATGATTTATTTGTGTTTATATTTTTAGTACAAATTTCGTGCGATCGTGGCGACAGATAAAAAAATCCCTTTTATGTGCTTAAATTAGGTATCTACAATCTACATATAAGGATTAGGTCATTGATCGTCGGAGGATGCAACGTGAATATACTTAATGCTACATTCCTATCCTTTGTTCGATTTCATCAATCAATAATACACGTGGATCATTTATAAATACTTTAGAATATTGATTATATTTGATATTATTTTAGAATACTCAAAGTGGTTTCAACATATCAGATAGCCCCGGGCTACATAAAGATTGAGTATCTACTTGGCTCGCCTCCGCCTCTGAGCACGTTTCTCAAAATACACATACTCTTATAATTATGTATGATATTGCTCAATTGCAAAAGGCGTGACTTGATAAGAATATGTTCTCTTCTGATTTAGTTTAACGATATAATTTCGCTTTCACTAGCACAGGAACTGCCCCCTAGCCAAGTTGACATTGTACAAACGTAAACGTTAATAGAAAGCTAACAAATGTATGGAAATTACGTCTCTTAACGCTAAGTCACGTGGTCAAAACAAAATATTATCCAATTATACAAGAGACTAGAGCCGTTAGTGATTTGAGATAGAGAATCGAACCGAAACACTTCCAACTTGGCTAAGGGGGCTGTAAACGTTTGTCCGTTCTTCTTTGCTAAAATACGTACCTACATGACATATTTCATTACAATCGGTCTAGTGAAAGGGTTACAAATAGAGTTACTTTCGCCTTTACAATAATTATTAATAATACTCGTAATAGGGATAAGTTAACTGGCACTTTTTTTTGTTAAAAAGACAACTCCCGCATTAGGAATATACATACTGTGTCGCTGGAGACTTTACAAACATAAGTACATGAAACTGACACAAAGAACACCTAGACTCAGAACAACAATTTGTGGATCACATAGAGTGTTTTCTCATGTGGGATTTGAACCCACAACACTTAGCGCAGTAGAAAGCGGCGCGGCGCCCGCTCAAACCACTAGGCCAACGGTGCACCTATTTCTAAGTAATGGGTCATGGATGAGGGCTAAATATCATGCATTCATTAATTATCAGAGCATTTATTGAGTGGCATTAACTGATCATTAAAAATAGCTACATATTATTACCAATTTCAATAGGTCATTATGCAAAGTAAACGATCGTGATAAATTAAATTATGACCAGATTATAGCCTTGTCCGTAACATTTAACAACCAAGAACGCAACGCAATGTATTACTTTAATAAAGTACCTAGTATGGATCGAATTTAGCAACCTGTGGGCGTTAGTTATTAAACAAAGTTGCAGTTGATTTCTTAAGGTAGTCTTATATGGGTAAAATTGTTTATAAGGAAGACGTATTATAATTATTATAACCTATCTTTGTTTTGTTTATAGTATTGTCATATAATTGCTCATTTTTTTGTTCTAAATACGCGGATTTTGTTTTAGTTATAACGTTTATTTTTCATTCAAGCAAGTTATGCAAGCAGATAAATCAGTAAATATTAACAAAAAAAGAACCGACTTCAAGAACTGGACCACATGTGACCACACGGGAAGCACAAGCTTTCAAATAAAAAAATAATCATCAAAATCGGTTCTCCCAGTCGAAAGTTATGAGGTAACAAACATAAAAAAACCGGCCAAGTGCGAGTCGGACTCGCGCACCGAGGGTTCCGTACCAACCTGTAGTATAGTGTAGTAGTATATAAGTAAAAGTTTTCTGAATTTGTCTGTTACCTGTTCTGTAAAGCTATTGCTTCTTGCCAAATTTCAATTTTCTATGTCAACAGGAAGTAGTTTTTAGGTTTTGATTCCCTTGCGAGTAGTCGCGAGTTTCAAAATATATGGTACTAACTGACCTACGCAACCTCGTTTGCGTCCAAACTTCCATCCCCCGTTTAAACCCAAAAGGGGGTTGATTTCTAAAGATACATTATAAGTACACCTCCACACCATGTTTATAGCATACATTTTAAATTTCAAGTCCCTTACTTCAAAAACATAGGACTTTCATACAAACTTCCAACCCCCGTTTTACCCCCTTAGGGGAGGAGTTTCGTAAAATTCGTTCTTAGTGGATGTCTATACCCTATAAGGAACCCACCTGCTAAATTTCAAGTTTGTAGGTGTGATAGTTTCTGAGATTTCGTGATTAATATAAGTGAGTGATATTTCGCTTTTATATATATAGATAGATAAATGGTTGTGCCTTTGCGTTTTGCGTTTTTGCGTTGATTTAAAAAAATGTTTTTTTTTCACAGCTTAAAGGCAATAACATTTAAGTATTTGACATTGCTTCATGCCAAATTTCAAGATTCTAGGTCGACTGGAAGTATCTTTTAAGTTTTTATTCCCTTGCGAGTAGTAAAATGACAGCGTTCGTGCTGTCGTGTTTCGTTGGTGAGTGCGAGACCGGAGGCCTAAATAGTCTAGTCAACAAGTTCCATACTTGTTGACTAGACTAAAAGATGCAGCAGCATCACTAGGCCGCCATGTTGTGGGTCGCCATTTACCGAGTTTTGGTAGTACCTAAGTTTCTTTTTTTTATATTTTTATTATATTATGTTACTAAAAAAAAATTTGCAATTCGCAATTTTTCCTTTATCTGTACTATAAGACGTTGCTTTGTACCAAATTTTAAGATCCTGAGTTCACGGGAAGTACCCCGTAGGTTTTGATTCCTTGCGAGTAGTTGCGAGTATCAAAATATGGGGCTTAAATTGCTGTTTCTTTTGATTGCGTTGACATAGGTAGTAGAGCCACGCATAGGTAGTAGAGCCACGCTGATTTCAGCATGAATGGGCCGGCTCGACCGGGGCAGTACTACCCTCGCACAGAAAATCAACGTAAAATGACAGCGTTCATGCTGTCGTGTTTCGTTGGTGAGTGCGAGACCGGAGGCCCAAATAGTCTAGTCAACAAGTTCCACTTGTTGACTAGACTAAAAGATGCAGCAGCATCACTAGGCCGCCATGGTGTGGGTCGCCATACTGCATTGTCTGCATTCGCAGTGAGTATGGTGACCGCCACTCTTGGATTCTGCTTATGCTTTCCATCAGGCAGAGTAGAGTCATTTTAGCGGGCCATACATAAAAAAAAAAAAAAAAAAAAACATATAAGTTTATTTTGTTACAGTTTAAAGGTATTATAGACTTCAGTAGTTGATATGAATTTAATTTAATACCTCTACGCGTTCATAAGGAAAAGGGTTGTAAGTTTAAAATAATTAAAAATATTTTTATTATATATAATACTAGCTGTTGCCCGCGGCTCCGCCCGCGTGTATGTCGGTTATCGCGGCAAACAGTAACCTATGTGTTAATCTGATGTATCTTCTATACTTATAAAATAACATGTCCTGACTGACTAACTGACTGATTCATCATCGCCGAGCGGAAACTATTAAACTTCGGAATACAAAATTTGGTGAGTATGATCGTTTCATTAAGTAGATACCCATTAAGGAAGGAATTTTGGAATTTCTACCCCCAAGGGGGTGAAATAGGGGTTGAAAGTTTGTATGGAAGTCCGTCATTTTTTAAGTTAGAAACATGAAACTTTATTTTTGGGCTACTGATTAAAAATGAGTAAACACGTATTCAAGCGTTTCTGATAGATAGAGCGGATATTCTACTCCTTAAGGGTGAAATAGGGGTTGACGTTTTGTATGTAGGTTAGTCTGGAAGTCCGTCATTTTTGAAGTTAAAAACATGAAAGTTTATTTTAGGGCTATTTAAGAAATATGAAACTTTATTTTTGGATTACTTATAAAAATTAGTAGATATGTATTTCAACGTTTCCTAATATTCTACCCCTAAGGGGGTGAAATAGGGGTTGAACTTTGTTTGACATTTTTAAATTAGAAACATGAAACTTTTCTTTTGGTTTGGGCTACTGATTAAAAATGAATAGATACGTATTTAGGCCTTTCTCGATATTCTACGCTGAAGGGATGAAATAGGCGTTGACATTTCGTAAGCGGGTTAGTCTAGAAGTCCGTCAGTTTTGAAGTTAGAAACATGAAAATTTATTTTAGGGCTATTGATAAAAAAATAGGAGATACGTATTTAAGCGTTTCCCAATATTCTACCCGTAAGAGGGTAAAATAGGGGTTGAAAGTTTGTATGGAAGTCCGTCTTTTTTAAGTTAGAAACATGAAAAATTATCTTTGGGCTAATAGTTAAAAACGCGTAGATACTAAGTGTCTCTGGATATTATATCTACCTCTTTTTTTGTGCGGAAATTCCCTCGGATATCACCAACTGGTGGTTATGTCGGTCTCGAACCGACTAAAAACCGCACACCGTCTCGGGTTCTAGAAACCAGGGAACCAGAGCGCCCTCAAAGGGAAATCCCATAAATGATATTTCTACCCCTAAGGGGTGAATTAGGTGTTGAAATGTCGTAAGTAGATTAGTTTGGAAGTCAGTCATTTTTAATTTAGTAGCCTGAAACTTTGTCCTTAGGCTTTTAAGTACAAATAAATTAATACCTATATCATCATTTATGGGAATTCTATTTCTAAAGGGGTAAAAATAAGGGTCGAACGTTAGTATGAAATCCTGTTTAATGGGCTATTGATTAAAAATAAATAAATAGGTACGTTTAAAAACATGAATAAATTATTCATACATACTTACACAGTTTTAATTAAATATATTGTAAATAATCAACTTCCACGCGAGCAAAGCTGCGGGCAACAGCTAGTAAGCTATATTACTGTAAAGTTTCATCCAATTCCGTCCAGTGCTTTTTGCGTGATGAAGTAATAAACATACACCCTCACAAACATTAGCTTTTATAAATTAGTGTGATGTGATAAAATCGAATACGAAAAACAATGTTAAATTTATCACTACAGTTAAATGAAAAATTAGACATAACGAATGAAGCTTATTTTCAAAGCGTAAATAAAACTAAATTAATTAAGTATCTACAACTAATTCAACGAAAAAAATGGAAGGTATCTACAACTTACTAAAATAAATTAAAACACCAACAAATAAGGCTAAGTAATTAAATATTTGCAACGAAAAACATCTGCTTACCTATGCCTATACCAATAACCTAACAAAATCCTATAAAAAAGTAAATTATAGGTACCTAGGTACCTATGCTATAACCTTACAAAATTCTAAAAATACCGAGAAAACCAAATAGTAACTACAAAAGACTATTTGCTAATTATTTAGGTACAACAAAAATCGCCTGCTTATACCTATGCTATAACCTGACAAAATCCTAAAAAAAAACTTCGTTTAAAAAAACTACCATAACCTATCATACCTATACCTATATACCTATCATAAAGATGTTTTGTATCATTTTCTGGTAAATTATGATGAACTATTATGTTATATGTTTACTCCTCTTTCAAGTATTTTAAACTTAAAATAAATATCATAATTATAAATGACCATTTAACGTTTATGGCATTCTAGTTTTTGGTTCAGTATCAATAAGAGCATCCTCCCAAAAAATCTAAATTTCTTTAATGTACAGAATTGATCTTATACACTTTTCTAATGCGTTTAAAAGTAATCATATTACGTACCTATTGTAAAGTTAGTTACTTGATTCCAAAAGATGTCGCTGTTTTAAGCAAATAAATTTTTCAAGAAAATTTAAAACAACCCTTTCTATGGAAAGAGAGAACATAAAACAAATACCTACCTATCAAATACTAACTATATACCACATTAATCACAATGCTTGTGCATAAAACGTTCCCACGATTATTTTGAATATTTAAGTCATGCGGGCACAACCAAACACACAGATTCGACGTCTACAGAGAGATATAGATATTATTTTTCCTATGGATAGAGAGGTTGCGATAAATCAAATACTTAATGCTACACCGAATTATACGTAATACGTTCTACGATTATTCCACGATATATTAATCAAAGTGTTATTAATTACGCATGGCTGGCAATAGGTGTCGCTACATGTTGTTTTACGTAATGATAAATTCTTTATAATTTTTTTTTCAATAGATAGAGAGATTGTGATAAATTAAATACTTTATGCTACAATCTTCAGAGTATCTCCTTTCTAACAAAAAAAGAATTATTGCAATCGGACTACTCGTTAATGAATTACAATTAATTACACATTTTGACTTTCATCTCCCCTCCCAAGGAAACCGTCCGGAATTTCGAAATAAAAAGTATCCTATGTCCTACCTCGGAGTATGAACTCAAATCATGCCAAGTTTCATTTGAATCCATTCAGTAGTTTCGGCGTGATGCGCGGCCAAGATACAGACAGACAGACAGACAGACAAAAATGAAAAAAAAAATAGTTTTCGTTTCAGTATCGATAACAGAGTGCCCTCCAAAAAAATTTTCAAAATATCTTCAATGTACAGAATTTGACCTGTTACATTTTTATTATAAGTATAGATATAAAATACTCATAATCTTGAAATTTGCTTCGTACCAAATTTCAAGATTATGAGTTCACGGGAAGTACCCTGTAGGTTTCGATTTCCTTGCGAATGTCGCAAATTTGCAACATAAACGGCTGTATCTTTTGATTGCTTTGGCTTAGAAGTTTGATTTCTTTCACAGCTCCGAGGAGCAGTAGACCTGACTATTTCATATGAATTTCAGCTAGAAACCTTCACGCGTTCCTGAGAAAAAGGGTCTTGAGAGACAGACAGACGGACAACAAAGTGATCCTATAAAGGTTCCGTTTTTTTCCTTTTGAGGTACGGAACCCTAAAAAGCAGTCGAATTGATAGGCTCCTACTTCTTTGAAGTCGGTTAAAACATTAAAGGCGTTGTGAGTAAGGTACTAACACAAGGTAGTAGAGCCACGCTGATTTCAGCACGAACGGGCCGGCTCGACCGGGGCGGTACTACCCTCGCACAGAAAATCAACGTAAAATGACAGCAGCAGTGCTGTCGTGTTGCGTTGGTGAGTGCGAGACCGGAGGCCGAATTAGTCTAGTCAACAAGTTCCATACTTGTTGACTGGACTAAAAGATGCAGCAGCATCACTAGGCCGCCATAGTGTGGGTCGCCATACTGCATTGTCTGCATTCGAAATGAGTATGGTGACCACCACTCTTGGATTCTGCTTATGTTTTCCATCAGGCAGAGTAGAGTCATTTTGGCGGGCCAAACATAAAAAATAAATAAAAAAAATACACCACTTTTGATTTCTTTCATGAAGTTATCAGTATTTTACCAACAACAAAAAGTTTTAGAAACTTTAACTCGACTACGTAAAACCTTTTGATAAAATATTTAAAGCCCATGTCACCTGGATCATTATTACGTATCTGTTGACATCTCATTCATTAGTTTAGGTTTAGTTATGATTCTATAATGGCCCCTTCGTTTCAAGTTCGACATTTTGATTCAAAAAATCTGGTCTGGTATTCAATATTTCAAAAATCATACGAATTTACTAGGGTCACAAAATCTTCATTGCTTTAATGTTGTATGAATGTAAATGTTACTGCAATAAAGAATTTATAATTATATATTATTATTATAAAAATAATAATACATAATAATTTGTATTTTTTTTTATTTTGTTGTATTGTATTTTTAATTGTAATATGTTATATAATAATAAGTGTAATATGTAATAATTTTAAAAAAAAGGTTAAGAAAACTTTTAACATTTTACAATTTAGATATAAGTCGTGATTCCCAAAATAGCGTGACCTGTATATTGGAAATCAGTATCTTTCCAAGTATTAATTACACAGTAAGTGAACATATTATATAACATCGGTTATCGCGGCAAATAGTAGCCTATGTGTTATTCTGATGTATAAGCTATATTACTGTAAAGTTTCATCCAAATCCGTTCAGTAGTTTTTGCGTGAAAGAGTAACAAACATCCATCCATTCATCCATCCATACTTACCTACAAACTTTCGCGTTTATAATATTACTAGTATAGTATAGATAATATTATGTTTTTTGCAAAGTGGTCCAAATATACGCAGTAAATTCGTACATTAGATCTAGCATTAACAACAATAACAACATAATATTTTATGTACTTCTGAAAGATAATGTATACCTTCTGTGCATGTATGAGTAAGCGCGTATGTACGTGTGTGATAATCGATGAACCACCATGGGTTTCTGGAGATGCTAGGTCTGAGGAAAACATACACACAACATGAATAAAATAGTGGCGGGTTTTGCACAAGAATAACTTCAGTTCATGGCACGATCCTGATTTCGTGGTGCGATCCTTAAACCATGAACATAGAGATTTTAAGTCTTGAACTTTAGCATAATATAGCGCGTTTGGCAGGGTTTAAACTTTACTATCTATTATACTAGGTGACCAAAGCAACAATTTCTGCGTCTCTTTTCAATCATGCTCGCCTCCTAATGGTCTACCCGTGATGTTAAGTATCCTTTTTTAGGCACGCCAGCGACACAAAAAAATCAAGAGTCGAGAGACAGAAAAAAGAGTCGAGAGACACGAGATTTATACACCTACTAGCTTTTACACGCGGCTTCGCTCACGCAGACTTTCATCCCCTGATTTACCCCCTTAGGGGTGGAATTTCAAATATTAATTTCTTAGTGCTCACTTATGTTATATAAAGAACCTACATGCAAAATTTCAGGATTCTAGGTTCAGCGGTTTGGGCTGTGCGTTGATCTCCGGGTATGTCAGTCAGTCAGTCACCTTCCTCTTTTATATATATAGAAGATAGATAGAAATATATAGAAGATAATAGTTTTGAATCTCTGTTTCCCTTGGTCACGGCACGTGGGAACGGCTGCACTAATTTCACCAATTCTTGTAGTGTTAGATAGCCGATGGAAGAAGATTACTGGCTACAAAACACCATCACGCTAAGACCATTAAAAGGCGAATTCCAATGAAAAATGTCGAAACTGGGAAAATTTATACCTTTTGAGAAACGTCGACGAAGTTGCGCGGGTTACTTAGTATTTGTTTTTAAATTATCTTAAATATAATGTATGATTATTATGTAAAGTGTAAATTGTGTCATATTCTGTGTCAGACTTCTAAGGTGATTCAATAAGATAACCAACTTGTACACAGCAATCAATAGATTCATTTGAATAATTTGCTTCTAGAGGTACATAGTCTATTAAATAACAAACAATATAATAAAACTCACTACCTTATTTCCTGACTAGCTGAGCTTCGCGGTGTTCCCCGGGTAACGCCACGGGGCGAAGCTAGTCTAACAAAAGTAGCCTAAGTTACTCCTTATACTCAAGCTATCTGCGAGTGAAAGTCCCGTCAAAATCGGTCCAGCCTTTCCAGAGCTGGAACAAACAGAAAGACAAAAGTTTTTATTAAAATGTCTATTTTGATGAAAGTAACGTATTTATTTTCATATGTATTTAGTGTTAAAAGCTGTTTATTTAAAATAACAAACAGACAATTCAATTTCATTTATCTATATAGATACCAGGTATATTAAACTTATTACTTACTTCGAGGAGTTTGCAGGAACAACGCACGTAGCTTGAACAAACAGTTTTTATTATTATTAAACATGACAGGCGATGAATATTGATATTTAATAAAATATACTTACTCTATGATTCACTTTTGTGGAAATCATGAATATTTTGTGATCCTCTGAGATAATACGCGATACCTGTTTCACGGAAAACGACGAACTGCGTAAGTTGAATGGGATAGGTACTTTCCTGTCGTAGTTTAATAATTTTAAACACGTTTTAAACACGGTGACTTTAAACAATGATTCAAAAATTATGAATAGGTACTCCTTATATATGTACGAGTAGAGAAAACCCAAAACGATTTAATTTAATTGATTTCCTGAATTAATTGAGGATATGAATAGGGAAACGGTGAAGATAAAGTTAGTTGTGTTCTGATTCAGAACTGCCATTTTTAATTAAACTTTCAGATTAAGACTCATGCATTCAAAATGACAAAAAGGTTTTATTCTTAACGTTGATTAATTAGTTTTTATATTTACCTACTAGCTAACCCACTAGCCTTCCTCGATAAATGGGCTATCTAACACTGAAAGAATTTTTCAAATTGGACCAGTAGTCCCTGAGATTGGCGCGTTCAAACAAACAAACAAACTCTTCAGCTTTATATATTAGTATAGATGTATTCATTATACTCTTCTAAGATCTAATACTCATATAATAAACAACACATTTATTTGGATAAAGATTAATATTAGGTATTATGTTAATAAAAACTATTTGGCAAATAACTCATTATTAGGTACCAACTCTTAGCGTCTTATACTCGTGATAACTTCTAAACGAAATGTCCGATTGGGATGAAACAAAAAGTATTTTACTTCTACATAAATACCCTTGATAACATAATGCTTAATTTGGATAAGGATTAATATTACGATACACATTTAACGTAGTTTCTTTCTTCAGACGATTTAATAATTTTTTTGAACACAAAAGCGGTTATTGTCACTAAACCATGACAGTTAGATATATGCTCTCGCGGACTTTTTTGTAGAGCTTAATAGGACCTACAAACCCGTAATACATTATTTTATTCTATTGTCAATAGTTATTGCAGCGCACGCAAAAATAAGGTTTTCGATTTCACACCTTAGGTTACGAAATAGCAATATTCTTACGGATCCCTAATTTTTTTGAAAATAAAATATAGCCTATAGCCTTCCTTGATAAATGGACTATCCAACACTTAAAGTTTTTTTCAAATCGGACCAGTAGTTCCTGAGATTAGCGCGTTCAAACAAACAAACAAACTCTATAATATGTACTATTAGTATAGATATTAGTATTATAATTACTCATTTAAATATTGTATGTTGTACAGTGAAAATATGTAGTTCTTTAAATAAACTGTAGTTGCTAAAACTCTATGGTCTATGTGTATTCCCAAAATGCTGCCTCGTTAGTCTAGCGGTTGCCGGTTAGCGTATGCGACTGCCGATCAAGAGATCTCGTCTTCGATTCCCGCTTAGGCCAAACAGTGTTATTGAGTTTACCTGAATATAGAAATCCTTAATAACAGCCCCGAGTTTGGGGAAGTTTTGGGTCTGTTAACCTCCGTGCCTCGGAGGCCTCCTGTGCCTGATCTCTCCTCGGTCGTATCGGATTGCCAGAGTGAGGATACAGAGAGTGCACCTGTGTTTGCACACACACTTGTGTGCTATAATATCTCTTGCGTAGTTGGAAGGACTCCGTTAAGACTGTCCGCCGCGCCTGCGCCGTGGCTGAAATCGACTAGGAGAACATCATCATACGCAAAATACAGCAATGAAACGAGACAATATGTTGTCCTACCGGAGCTATTATTTATGGTTTACTCTCAATCTTACAAGTTATAATTGCCAAAATGTTTAATATTCCTTACTGTCCATGGCGACAGACGTGGTTCCGTGTTTTTCATATTATGGACTTTTCAGATAGTTGCAATCTACATCAACACACCAAAACCGTCTGGTGTCCCTAAAAACTGTAAAAAACAAGCTTCTTAGCGACTAGAAGAATGCCTTTTAAGCACATTAAATTTTAAGGGAGGTACTTTCTAGAACTTTATTGTCAAGTAACAAGGAAAGCATCCAAATAATCCAAAATCCTTCATTGAATTGGTTTACCATACAAGTATGTCATCTTTCTCTCCAGACTTTTAACCGCTAAGGCCTCCGTTAGTTTATGCCATCTTTCTTAGTCTAGGGCTGTCGTCTGCCACTTTGTACCCTTTGAAACACAAGATTATACAAAACTTGCCAATACTACTAATACAAAGAATATAATATCAAATCAAAAAACTCCAAAACGGTAAAAAGTAAATGCCAAAGCATCAATACGTATTTGTATCCTTGGTTAAAATTAGCTCTATAGAAGACTAGCCGAGGCCCGCGGTGTTACCTACACCGCGGGATAGGCGAAGCTAGTCTAAAATAAAAGTAGCTTAAGTTATTCCTTATATCATTAGCTCCATCAACATCTTACATCCGTCAAAATCGGTCCAGCCGTTCCACAGATTAGCCGGAACATATACAAAGACATAAACTTTAAAAATGTTTTTTTGTTAAAAGTACTATAAATATACATTAATTGATTAGCTCTTAATTTGAAATTACAAATAGACACTTTAGTTTTATCTATTTGTATAGATCACAGAGGATGTATGTAGGTACTGTGTAGTAGTGGCAGTCTAATCTAATCTTTTTTTTATGTATGGCACGCCAAAATGACTCTACTCTGCCTGATGGAAAGCATAAGCAGAATCCAAGAGTGGTGGTCACCATACTCACTACGAATGCAGACAGTGCAGCATGGCGACCCACACCATGGCGGCCTAGTGATGCTTCTGCATCTTTTAATCTAGTCAACAAGTATGGAACTTGTTGACTAGACTATTTGGGCCTCCGGTCTCGCACTCACCAATGAAACACTATTATATTTATAATTAAAAATAACATTGGAAACAGTAATGTACAATTATTTAAAATAACGTGACATTTGTAATGTATCTGGTATTAACGAATGCGTTTACATAACGTGGATTGTTTTGTATATACGATAAATTATCTCAAGTGTTGTTTCTGACACTTCCTCGAGCCCTTTACTTTTCAGGTCATTGACCGGAGTGAAATACAGACACGGTGTGACGTATATACTTACCTATTTGATACAATTAAGTGGTCCAGACCACCTTGATATGTTGCAAGTCTAGATTTACTGAACCGAATCCAATTACTTGTATTTAGAATAATAACTAAAATTATTTACGAAGTTAGTCTAAGCCGGTAGTTTACTAAAGGTTTTGTTAACGTAAATACCCCGTTAAAGAACATAAATTATGTAGAGATTATTTGCACACATCGAGACAATAGATATCTGCCTGAATCATAGTTTCCTGATGTTAGTTCGTTGACTGTCACCTTTCACACTTGATATCTTTAAATAGTACGTTTATCTAATAAATATAATTTAATTAAACTCTTTGTGTTATGGCAATAATAGATATTATATTTATTTAGAAGGTATTAAAAATAAAAACAGTTTGTTTAGAACTGAGAAAAAATTAACAATTATTGTTTTTAATTACGTGTTATCATTCTTTATCATTAAAATAAAATGTACTTAATATGCAACCGAAGTACACAAAGGGTTATTAAAAGTGTGTTGTTCTTTGATAAGTGTTATAGCCATTGAGTCAGAATGGCCGAGTCTGCAAGGTGTTACTATTTAGGTACCCTTGACCGGAGGCCGACCGCGTTCAGCTCAGTCGCGGCGCGACTCTGTGCTTGTATCCTCGCGTCCTACGGAAGCGGACAACTCACCACACCACGATCTGACTAACATAAACACATAAACTCGCGAGGCCTACTTTAACGTGCTTTTAAAAGCTATGCGTCTTAGAAAGGACGAAAAATTAGACTTGAAAATCTTTTGTCAGAACACTCCATAGTGATTTTAATAAGACGTACCTATTTTAAAAAGTTACATACCAGTGCAAGTGAAAATATTACGATGAAATCGAAAAGTGGATCCACAGAGATGCAGGCGGAGTTGCAGGAACTGCTGCAGAAGCCGTGCAGCCTGTCGTTGATGACAGACAGTAAACTAGTGACAAGTACGTGAAATGATATTTTTTTATTAAATGATATTTACTTGCAAGAATGTAGTACAAAAACAGGTCACAACAATTCTATAAAGCTCGAGTACATTCTACCATAACAATGGTGTGCAACTAGAGTGTTTTATACTTACCTTTCTGTTAGTGTTCTAAAAGAAAATAACCCTCCTTTCGCAGTCGTGTAATAAAGACATCAATAGCATTCGATTCGGTGAACGGACGTCGTTAATCCTCCGTGACAAACACCGTAGAAAAATTAAACATGTCGTGTTATTCAAAATAGCTGAAATATCCTTCAGTATGACAATAGTGTTAATTCTATTGTTCCTAAACTCTCCAAACTGAACTAAAAGTCACTAAAATGAGTACTGTCTAACGACGTGCTTAATGTTAAATATTGATTAAAATTTGAAATGTCACACTAAGAAATAGAGCCTCTACTAAATACATAATGCTAAAATAGCATTTTGAAAATCGCTTCACTGAAATAAGACAATTACTAGATTGCTAACTGGACTTTTATGCTATCATTAAAGCAATATTATTTGGCATCTACTAAACCGTTTAACTGTAATATATATTATCGAAGGAAGTAAACAAACTCGACCTTGTGTGTATAAAAGCAAAAGTTGAAACATGTGTGGTGTCGTGGTGTGTCTAGTTTCTTAACATTGCACTTGGACAATTTAATGCGTGGGTGCTATAATTAATGCAGGTACTTAGGACAATACTTTTAAAGGGATCTTTAATTCCACTACCTTAAGAACAAAAAACAATAAAAAACATATTGATGGAATCAAAAATGTAAATTAATACCGCGTGGTATGCGGTATAAAAACGTGTACATACCTAAAGTATAATTTATATTAAATTTAATGAGGATTACATATTTGCATGTCCTTCATTAAAATAAATTTTAATATTAAATATTCACAGCATTTTTAGTTATTCTATTATAATATGAATAATTTTTGCGTCATGTTTCATCTAATATTTCCGGGAGATTACAATTGTTCCAAAACATTAACTTGTCGATATTGCGTGATTTGTGTAACAGGTAATCCCACCAAAAACATAAATGTAAAAAAGGAGAGCCAAGTTCAATACAAAAATTATGCTTGGCTGTGGGCTTTGTTGCAAAAATAATGGGGATGTAAATGAGTGCCAAGTTCTATGCAAAATCCAAATATGTATTTATAGGAACAAAATAAAATTATGAAAAAGTATTAAACTCTATTTCTTTGCTTTATTGGATATCTATAACAATTGCTGTTATTTAAAAATGTGAGATCTTAAAGTAGGTTAGATTTGACTTAGCCAGTTTTTATAACATCAGTCATTTTATAAAGTTATTCAACATATATATATGTATTTTAATTCTGATAAAAACTGGTAGCGGAAAGGTGAAAATTAAGAGTAATATATATTTTTTAAGGTCAAAATTTTTTTTTGGTTATGGTCAACTCTATCACAGGGGTATAAAAAAATTATTTTTAAATTACAACCTATTTTCAGCCCTACCGAAATACACTTAAAAAATCATAAAATCGGTCAAGCCGTTTGGTTACAAACACTAAGGCCGCGTTTTCGAACTCAGCGGGCAGCGGAGCGGGAGCGGGAGCGGAGCGGGGCCGCTAACCCGTTTTCGAAACCAGCGGGCTAGGAGCGGGCGCTAGAGCGGTTTAGTGATGTGTCATAAGAAACAATACCTCGTAAAATATAGCTTGATACGGATGACAGATTTCACAAAAAAATGATTAGTGATTTTAAATAATTAGTGAAAACGACTGTTTGATAATATTTTATATAATCATAATATCTACATATGCAATAGCGTCATAAATTAGTATATTAAATTTATTTTTCTAAAATCGTACAACCCAAGCCTGATAACCTTAAAAAAATCTTGATTAGTCGTAATTGTAAACACAATAATTTACTATATTGACAAGTTAGGGGGGAATTAGGTTACTATACTCGATCATTATAGAAAATAACAGGGGGTACAATGAAAAAAAAAATAACATCAACAAAGCGAACAAATTAACAAGTTATAAAGATGATTAAAATGTTTTAATAACAACAAATAAATAAAATATAAAATATTAATAATTAAATAAACTTGCAAAAACCACAACATTGATAAAATTAAAATCATTTTTTATTTATTTTAAAAAGACCTTAGACTTGACATATGCGTACACCCGTAAGGAATAGAAACCATGTACATCAAATATTAACGTTGCCAGGTTAAAGCCCATTCTCCCTTATTAATGTTCCAAACGTTTAACAAATCGGGTCTGGTTACAATTTGGTCGGTTAATTACAAAATTGTGTCAAGTCTATGTAATACTTTGTCTAAGATTGATGCGCCTGCTCGTATGCCGCTCGTCACACGCTCGACGCTCGCTCGTCAAATAAAAATAAAAATATTTTCGGACATCTAACACATCTAGTCCCAAGCGTGTTATGGGTACTAGATAACTGATATAAATACATAAATACTTTTTTTTGTAAATACATACATATTATACATAGAATTTAAATATATTTTTTTATAATATTTACGTTCCTATCAAAATAAAATTAAAAACAAAAAAAAAAACAACCATTCGAACAATATTGTAAGTAATAAAGATGAATAAAATGTTTTTTTAATTAACTATTAAAATTGTTATTTTAATAAGTAAATAAATTAGGAAAAATCACAAACTTGACAAAATTAAAAATCAATAATCACAGGTGATTGCTATTTTATTCCATCCCTAGCTGACACCGCGACACTGGTGCGCACCGCCATAGAGATATTATAGATAGAGCAGAGGAGCCGTGCGAGTCATAATATATGTTCGATGAATGGAAAGTCGTCTGAACGTTACTTCGAATACTTTTTACCGATAAACTCTTCTTCTACTGAATGATGCCAAATTTCATGTTTTTAAATTTTAATGTACGGAAGGAACGTATGATATCTCAAAGTTATTAGATTTTCTTGATTTTGTATGAAATAATACACCACACATCTGTTCTTTATATTTTTATTATCATTATTATATTCATTCGAAAAAGCATTCATTCGATTCAAAAATGTTCGATGAATCATTCAGTAGAAGAAGTGCTTATCCAGACCCAGGGAGGGGAACCAGGCCTCCAGCTGTTCCTCGGTTAGAAAGAGAGAGACGATCGCGGTACCTATCTGTCTGTGTGTACCTATATTTTATTACTTCATACAACTTTATAAGGTACTAGCTTTTACACACGGCTTCACTCACGAAGACTTTCATTCCCTGATTTACCCCATTAGGGGTGGAATTTCAAAAATTCCTTTCTTAGTGCTCACTTACGTTGTATTAAGAACCTACATGCAACATTTCAGGATTCTAGGTTTAGCGGTTTGAGCTGTGCGTTGATCTCTCTCTATGTCAGTCACCTTCCTCTTTTATATACATATAGAAGATTTTAGAGTTAATTTTATTTTATTATTCGAGGTTATCATAATAACAAGCAGTCCTTTACTGCGCATGCGTCAGTAGAGAAAGACAGATGGTGTACCGCCGATCTTCTCTCTCTTTCTAACCGTTGGATGTTTCCGCTTACCGGCAGCCGTATGTCTTTCCTACTCTATCTATAATACCTCTATACGCACCGCTCGTCCGCCGCTCGTCACCCGCTCGTCGCCCGCTCCCGCTCCGCTGCCGCTCCGCTGTGTTCGAAAACACTCCCATATAAATCCATACATTTGAACGTGCCGCTGCCGCTCCGCGCCCGCTCCGCTCCCGCGCCCGCCCGGCTCCCGCTGAGTTCGAGTACGCGGCCTAAGACACGAGAAGTTTATACTCGTAAATGGTCGTATAAAGGTGTCATAACAAACAAGCGTAATTGTGTTTAACATTTAAAACTAATAATAAACAACGTAAGGAATCTTGTTTATCAAGATTACGTTATTATACCCATTATAAGTTATTATACCAAGTGATCGGCATTGGTTATATCACGGTACATTGTAATTTTGATTAAGTTGCTTTTCGCTACAGATGAAATAACAAAATATAGTTGCACACATATCTATCTTTATGGAATATAATTAACTAGCTTTTGCCCGCAGCTCCGCTTGCGTGTATGTCTGTTATTGCGGTAAAGAGTAGCCTCTGTCCTTCCTTAAGAATTAAAGTATCTCCATGCCAAATTTTATTGAAATCGGTGTTACAGTTACAGACAGACAGAGTTACTTTCAAATCTATACTAACATTATAAAGCTGAAGAGTTTGTTTGTTTGTACTGGTCCGATTTGAAAAAATCAGTGTTAAGTAGCCCATTGATCGAGGAAGGCTATAGGCTATATACTATCACGCTAAGACCAATAGGACCGGAGCACCATTGAAGAATGTTTCAAAAACGGGGGAAATTTATCACGCTACGGGCAATAGGAGACGCAAACGAGGTTGCGTGGGTCAGCTAGCTTATAATAAATATGAAGTGTGTTCTTTGCTTTTATGTTAGTACAAGAGATAATTATATCGATTGGTTTGCTTTCTATAGTTGCAATCGAAGTCCGTAGGGAAATTTCGTAAATTAACATAATATCATTAAAACATTTCCTATCTACCTAATTTTCCTCCTAAGTAGAAGGCAGGCAGATTTCAAACAACCCTACTAGTGTTGCTCTAAATGTTTTTAAATTATTGTTCATACCTTGATCACGTAGGGTTGCTAGATGGCCGGGAAATCCGATTCAGATTGTCCCGGAATTTTGCGTCTTGTCCCGTGTCCAGTAATTAGACATTATTGTCCCGGATTCCTAAAACCTACAAAGGTTTGTAACATTATAAACTAACAACGATGACACGGCTAGCCTACCTCTGAATGAGGGGAAAATGCTTCCCAAATTTCCCACGATATTGAATACATATATATAGTTCGCATGTCTGAAAACTGTATGTAAGGCGCTTTCGAAATAAAACACGTCCACTTTACTAATTTAAAGAAAATAGTTTCTTTTGTTCTTTCAATATTAACAAGCAATGCCTTTTGCGAAAGAGTATAATTATATGTATAATATTCAGTTGGCTATATATTATATAGCCAACTGAATAGTTTATGGACTAAAGAGCGAAACCGAATGTCCATGAATTCAATCAAGTTCGAATTGCAGAATCCTACCAAATTTGACGTGTCTTGTTCAGAAATTTTCTCAGTTTTGCAAAGTTTTGACTAAGAAAAACTAATAAAAATAGCAAAATTTAGTGACCCGACGTCGTTGTCCTTTTTTTTTAGAAAAAAGGACCCGGATTTGTCCCGGATTTGATAAGTTTCTATCTGGCAACCGTCAGGACGGGAATGACCTTCACAATGCTTGTAACATACCTTTTCACTATCTCAGTTGTGCTCCCCGTTTTAAGTCAGTCTTAAATAGTGAACATTTTTATCGACGTTTGTAATTTGCTCCTATTTTCGAATTTGAAAAGCATTTAATATAGCTATAAACACGTCTGTCTATCTAAATCAAAAAGCAGTTTTAAAGCTACAATTATGTATTATTATATTATAACTGCCTCGCTGGTCTAGTGGTTTAGCGTAAGAGATTGCCGATCAAGAGGTCTCGGGTTCGATTCCCGGGTCGGACTGCTATTGGGCTTTTCTTATAAGAAATTCTTAATAGCAGCCGTATGCAGCAGTATGGAAGACGGCGGTATTTTCCGCTTGTGCCACATAGAGCACGCTGTCGGTCCCGGTTGTCATGAACATCTATGTCAATCGTAATTAGGAAGTCAGTGCCCTCAAATATACTGACAACTAGTTTAATCTTCGAATTCAGTTCACCCTCAGGGTTGCGGAGGTCCGATGCCAGTCGCTCCGTGGAAAAACTGGTATTCAGGTAAAACCTGTTGAACTAGAAGCCGACCCCAAGTAATCAGGGGAATAATAAAGACTAGGAAGATGATGATGGATATTATACTAAAGCACCTCTTGTAAAAATCAATGAAGAGTAATAAAATAGCCTGAAAATACTTTTAAAAAAATAATAAATATAGAGACAAACAACTAAATTACTAATAAAATAATATAAGAATACAATAAAAAGTTTTAAAAGCAATAACCCAACTACGTAAAACCTTTTGATAAAATTAAATAGCCTCTGTCATCCAGGTCATCATTACGAATCTATTGAAATCGGTTCAGTAATATAGGCGTAATATACCCTTCCTCTTGGCATATTGCCTTAATCAGAATAAAAATACTAAGATAAACGAACTAAGACGAAGTCAAAGACTCATTAAATATAAGTTCAGTAATTAAAATTATAATTTATGTACACATTCAACATTTTTCCTACCTAAACACTTAACAACAAAACCTAATATTAAGTGAATCGTCTAACTATACTTTGTAGACATATGCGAAGTAACTTTTTTGGTATAAAAATCTAATTGTAGTTTGCTAGCCTAAAATCAATAGTTCGTCTAAAACCGAAGGAGGAAGCTATAGCATAGTACATTATGAAAAAGTTATTAAACTTTGGTAGTAAGACTTTCGGACATTTGTCAATAAGTTCACTTCTTAACTTTTTTATTAGTAACGTATTTTTACTATTTTGTAGTTGTTAATCATTTGTTATTTTCTAAGGTATCCTAATATTTTATTGCGAAAAAAAAATTACGTAACAAATTGGCAAACAATTTTCACTTTTTATTGTTAGTATTGATTGAATGTCGATGTCTGACAGAATTTTTTAACGCATATAAAAGTTACGTTGAACTAGAAATTATTTTATTTAAAAACTATAAACACATAATTTACGTCAGACTGTCGTCAAACCTACTTTCTTAGTCTAAAATACGAATGTTAAAGATTAACTTTCCAATCTTGAACTTTCAAACTAGGGTCACCGTTTCGTTACACACATAATACTTAATTATAAATATTGATATTCTTTGAAGTGAAAATCTAAAACTTCATTTGATACTTTTTATATATATATGGGACTGCCAAAGTGACTCGACTTTGCCTGATATTAAAATACGTGCAGAATCTAAGAGTAGAGGTTACCACACTCCCTGCTAATGCACACAATACAACACTACAACATGGGTATCCACACTACGTTGGCCTATTGAGATGCTTCTGCGTCAAAGGGCCTCCGCTCCGGTCTCGCACTCACTAACGTGCAACGCAACACGACATTCTCATTTTAAGTTGGTCATCTGTGGGAGGGTCGAGCAGGCCCTTTCGTGCTTAAATCAGTGAGGTAAAGGGCCATTTTCTACAGTTTGTCACAATAAAAACATTCCATGAAATTGTCAGCCACATTGTGAAGTGAAAAATTTCGTGATTTGGCTACGACATTTGTAAACATTAAAGTTTTAAAATTAACATAAGTAATTTGTATATGAAAAATAACTCAAGTAGATATATAAATATCTCAAGACGAATGTAGCTAGGTGTAGTGTGGTACGAAGCATTTTTTTTGCTTATTCTTAAAAAGACTACTCCGGCATTTTAATTCATGTGTTTCTTAAATATGTGCAAAATAAAAATAAAATATAGTAGTCTAGAATATTCAACAAGGTAAAGTTAATCAGATGATTTAGATTATATTTTAATTAAGATAAATTACGGCAAGTAATTGTTCTAAATGCTCTTGTAACGCGTGTAAGTGAGACATGCGTATGTTTACTTTCAAATGTCTAATGGTTTCAAAGCTATATCGTCATAGTACAAAGTTGTTACATTTTTTGCGACGTGTTTGAATGAAGTTTGCGCCTCTTTATGTATATCTCAATGTATTAGCAATGACACAATATACCACTCGTCAGTGGTATAAGGTACCTTTTACCCGACTACGGCAAAGCCAAAGGAGGGTGATGATTTTGGCAGGCTATACAATATGTAAGTATGTATGTATGTATGTTCATCTGTTCCCTCATAGCTCCTTAACTACTTATTAGAACTGGACAAATGAGGTATCGTTAGAAGCGTCTTGATCGTCCGCTGGTTATAGGCTATAGACGACGTGTCATTGAATCTAATGGGGCGCCCTCTAGCCGACAAAAAGTACTGTCTAAAAAAATAAATTTGGGAAAAATATGCCGTGTTTGGTATCATTCGAAAGGGCGTTACTTGTACATTTCAATATATATATATATATATTATTAGCATTTTCTCGTGACTTTGTTCGAATTTATTCGATAATTGTGATATTTCTATGGTACCTATTAGAGGCACCAAAACATTTTAAATAAAAAAAAGTAAAAACTAAAACCCAACTACAGAAATAAGTTTCAAAAGCCGTAGTCACGCATTACGTAGAAATGTACCATTACACATTAACAACGCGTGACTACGGCTTTTGAAAATTGTTTCATACTTTTTCAGCGTCGTTTTTGTCGTAGTTGGGTTTTAGTTTTTACTTTTACAAAGTTGGATAAGGATAGGATTCTTACGTTAACGGAAGTCAATTGGAATTGGAATATTGACTTTTTAGAGATAACACTCGAACAACAACCTCATAAATAACTGTGATATGCAGTTAATGTTGCATAACAATAAAATCAACTCATTATAGTAAATACTAGTTTATTTATAAACTAGCTGTGCCCCGCGGTCTTACCCGCCGGTAAAACTGGGTAAAACCACGTGCAACCAATCAAGTGCACCAACCAATCAAGTTGAGAACCTCTTCCTTTTGGAAGTTGGTTAAAAATAGCCAAAATTACTTCTTATTATTTCAGTTATCTGCCAGTGAAAGTCTTATCAAAATCGGTCCAGACGTTCCAGACATTAGCCGGAACATGTGTATAATTTTTGAAATAATTTGGATTTTGTTATAATTTGAACTTTAGAAAACCTACTGTGTAGAAACGGCCTGAGTCTATCCTTAAGATGCAACCTGTTTAACAGATAACTTTGTAGATGGTCTAATATAGTACTTTCCTTAGTGATCTCTACTTAATAACCTTCCTGAGTGAAGGGCCACACAGAGAATCAAGGAAAGTGATAACTTAAGTTCTTATCATATCAATATTTGAACCAGTTACGCATCATATTTCTACAGCACCTGATGGTTGACTGGCAGGTAATGCCTCATGGCATTAAGTCCGCCTTAGTGTGTCATGTGCAAGAAGTTTTAAATAAATAAATAAATTTAAAATTTGAATGTCGGAAACGGTTTCAACAATCTTCATTAAATTTTGTACGCAGGGGATTTCAGGGGCGATAAATCGATCTAGTTGGATTCATATTTAGAAAATTTTCTAAAAAAAACTAATGAAAATTTAATACGTAAGGTCATACAAGGAATCAATATATATAAAAAAAAGCGGCCAAGTGCGAGTCGGACTCGCCCATGAAGGGTTCCGCAGCAACAAGTAACATTTTTTTTTATATTTGTTTTGATTGAATGAAAGGTAAATTGCAGTTTACGATTTATGACGTATTAAAAAAAAACTTCTTACTAGATTTCGTTCAAACCAATTTTAAGTGGAAGTTTGCATGGTAATGTACATCATATATTTTTTTTAGATTTATCATGCTCTTATTTTAGAAGTTACAGGGGGGGGGGACACACACATTTTACCACTTTGGAAGTGTCTCTCGCGCAATCTATACAGTTTAGAAAAAAATTATGTTAGAAACCTCAATATCATTTACACGTATGGGTTAGTTGAAAAAAAAAATTTTGAGTTTCAGTTCTAAGTATGGGGACCCCTAAAATTTATTGTTTTTTTCTTATTTTTGTGTGAAAATCTTAATGCGGTTCACAGAATACATCTACTTACCAAGTTTCAACATTATAGGTCTTTTAGTTTCGGAAAAAAGTGGCTGTGACATACGGACGGACAGACGGACAGACAGACAGACATGACGAATCTATAAGGGTTCCTTCCTTTGGCACGGAACCCTAAAAATCAATGCCACTTTTCGTTGTAATTTTATAACTCAGGAACGGGCTCACCTATCCAAACCAAATGTTTAGGCTTAGTTCGGACTATTTAGTAGATGGTTTATGTGAAGGTTGCACAAAATCGGTAGAGCGGTTCTTCATTTATCACATTTTTTGTAACAAATGAACCGGCAATAGGAGACGTAAACGACGTTGCGTGGGTCAGCTAGTCATTATAATTACAAATTTTAACAAAAAAAAAACGACTTCAATCTAAACTAAATTGAAATGGGACCAGACGGGAAGCACCAGCTTTCAAATAAAAAAAGAATCATCAAAATCGGTTCACCCAGTCGAAAGTTATGAGGTAACAAACATAAAAAAAAAGAATTGATAACCTCCTCCTTTTTGAAGTCGGTTAAAAATAGTGAGGAACGTTGCAAATAAGTTAGTCGACTGTTAATAAGAAGCTATTGAATCGATAGAATGCAAGATGAATGTTTTTTTTATAATTTAAATATTCAGTTCCGTATGATAGTAACAGCTCATAGATTCTTAGTGCTACCGCAATGACTAGGAAGTGTAGGTGAATAAGCAATTAATTAGCTGTTTACTTGTGGTTATAAAACACCACTCTAAAGTGTAGAATATGCTGGGCTCTGAAGAGTGGATAAGTTTTCCAACGACAACAAATTCTACTGTTATATTTGTGGAAATCTTTTAAACCATAGAGTTATTTTATCTATACATATAAATAAAATTTAGGTATCTGTTTGTAATATCAAATTAACACCTTTTTACTAAATACATATTATACACAAAAACCTTCCTCTTGAATCACTCTATCTATTAAAGAAACCCGCATCAAAATCCGTTGCGTAGTTTTAAAGATTTAAGCATACATAGGGATATAGGGACAGAGAAAGCGACTTTGATTTATACTATGTAGTGATATGACTGAAATAATTTATTTTTTATCATCAACAATAAATAAACCATCTTTATTTTTTTGTGTGTTGTTACTAGTAATTGCGTAGAAACTTAAGGTTTTTAAAAGCTACGAGGACCACAGGCTGCAGATTTGATGCTAAATTCGAATTAATAATATTGTGTGTTCCTGAGGAGAGTTTCTGTAAGGTGTTTTTCTTGTTTTAACTTAAAGTAACAAATTAAGTTGTCTGAAGAAGTCTCGAGACGGTATTAGCTATTTAACAATTCATGTACATGCATGAGTAAGGGGGCTAAGGTCGTATTAGATTCCTTGCAACACATATCCTATAATCACCGTGATACAAGAACAGCCAGTGTTTATTAATACTAGAGCTCTACGAATGTTTAAATTTTATTAAACCTTAAACCACTAGGCTATCCAGCCATATCTTTTCATCTATCATTTATTAATCTTAGCAATACACTTAAAATAGATTATAGAAGTTGCAACAATACGTTATTAACAAGTCTCTGCAGATACAAACTAAATATTTTGAAGAAAAAAAACTCTTGAACAAAAGTGATATCAAAAATAAAAACCGACTTCAAGGTTCGACTCGATTTCTCTTGGATGCCATTATCAGATCTTAGTGTCCTTATCATGGTACCACCGTTGGGATATCTCCTTTCCATTAAAAAATGAATCATTAAAACCGGTTCATAAACGACGAAGTTATCTGCGAACACACATAAAACAAACAAATATACGGTCGAATTGAGAACCTCCTCCTTTTTTGAAGTCGGTTAAAAATAGTTATACTTACATACATTGAAATTGAAACCGTTTTAAAGAAAGTATCTGCCAATCAACACATGTTGCATAGGTTATGTGTTGAGATTTTTCCTAATACGAAACAGTCATCCTTTACCCGCTGTCATATTTCGTAGTTCTTCTGGTAGTAGGTACTACGGACATTTCACATTATTATTAATACGTTTCTATTTTCTCGGTACAAGGAAAACAATTACTAATAACTAGTACCTACTATTGGTGGAAAAAATATTTAATAAGTACATATGATAAAACTATAATAAAATTAGTATTTTAGATTCATAAACACCCCAACGGTTTTGGAATCCAGCAGTATAATATACAAAGAAGGATTACTTCACGAAATAAATGACGTTACGGAATGCATGGAAGGTAATCATCCAGTTTAAGTGAAATATCTTGCGCAACGCTAGATTTAAGTCTTATTTAAAAGAACCTCCTAATAAAAACTTTGACTGATGTCAGTCTCATTATTAACATCTTCTAACAATCCACCACTGTACATATACCTCTCCTTAAATCTAAGGTTTTTGTCTACTGTATCACACTGGCTAGACATCTTGCTGAGTTTGTTAAAAGTTTTCCTTCTCATTGCAGTGTCGTTGTCCTGTAGTTTGCTCTCTGTTGACTATTACAACACCTATGGGATGAATAGGCGTAGTTACACTTCGCATTTTTTTATTCAGCATCACACGGACTTATGTAACCTTGATGAATGGTAACTTATTATTTTAACTCCAAATTTAGGAGTATAATCTATACTAATATTATAAACGCGAAAGTTTATAAGTATGGATGGATGGGATGGACGTTTGTTTGTTACTCTTTCACGCAAAAACTACTGAACGGATTTGGATGAAACTTTATAGTAATATAGTTTATACATCAGAATAACACATAGGCTACCTTTTGACGCGATAACCGAAATGTACGCAGGTGGAGCCGCGGGCAACAACTAGTACTCTACAATTTGGGGTACAAATTATTTGTAAAAAATTAGAATCCTGACCATTAGCGAGGGAATAATAGTACTTGCCTGGTCGGAGGATCCTCCCTATGTGTTGTCACCTCATTTCATGAACAAAGCAAATTTAAAAAAAGTACACCAAGAAGGTTCCGAGTTTGAGTTTTTAACAAATTAAATAAGGTTGTATGATAAATTCGGCACCAAGTAAATAGGTTTAATGGTGTTTTGAATTCACAAACTTAGTGCACACGATGTTCTAAATTTTACTTTATCCACTAACGGATAAAAACGGCTTTTGCACTCAGACATCGAAGAGAAAAAATACTCTTTCCGAGATGGGGGGGATGAAAAATTTATAATTTTTGTCTGTATGTCTATCTGTTTGCTCCGGCTAATCTCTGGAACAGCTTGAACGATTTTAACATAAGTTTCATTGGCAGATAGCTGATGATGTAGGGAGTCAGGTACTTAGGCCACTTTTATTTTAGATTAGCTTTTTCCCGCGATTGTTATTGTACCAACAACCGCGGATAAAACCGCGGGGCGCTGTTAATAATTTTGTATATACCTTTATTAGATAAACCTCCTGTGATAAAAAATAATGCTAACCTATTTTTTTGTATTTGGATATAAAATGTATCTATGTTTTTCCATGATTTTACTGGACAATGCACTATATTTTTACAATTTAACTCTTTCTTTTAGAACACGTGTAACATAGATTAATGAAATATATGGTGATAATTATGATGGAAAGTTACAATGTTTTTGTTTTGCTTGTTTCTAAAAACAATTCAATATATTTATAAGTAGCAATACAAGACAATGAAACTACGAAAATGTAATTGGCGTGTATTAAGAGTATTTGTACAATTACAGTATTATTCTCAAACAATGCTCTTGTGAATTGATTGTCAAATAATCTATATATATAAATACCTACCAGAAACAAACAATGTGTACCCCTTGTTATGAAAACTATGCAAACGGAGGGAGGAGTTTGAAATTTGATTGTTTTAGTTTATATAAAGGAGGAATGCAAAAAGCTAAAAAACATAAACAAAGAAAAATAAACTAGTTGAATTCCTACCACTGGAAGACCACTAGTAAAAATAAAAACTTAGCAAATGAATAGCAAAATCAAATTAATTACTGAAACGTCTATAAAATTACTAGTCCAAGGTCCCAGTCAGCCCAGACTTACGTCATTTTAGGAGAGATGAAAGTTTTAGGGTCGGTAGTCCAACATATACTCAGAAAGGAATGGATACTCACTAAGCTGAAAGCGGGGCCGTTTTACAGTTCCTTCTCTTTGCAGTGCTATTGTCCTGTGCAGTTTGCTCGCACGACTAGTCACAACAAGCCCCAGGTACGAATAGGGGTATTGCCATTCTGTATTATTAATCCATACAGATAGTAAGAAAGTCGGTTCAAAGGTAGTAGAGCCACGCTGATTTCAGCACGAACGAAAGTATTTCAAAGTTTTTAATAAACGACTCCTAAGGTTATTTCAATACCATTTTACTTCAACGTGGTGTCATTACTTGCATTTATTAATTAAATTGTCATCAGATAATATGGAAATTTTTAACATTTAAAATAATTTAAATAGTGGTAATTAACATTCAAAATAATATTCAAATCTTACGAACTTATCTAAACTTAATGTATTTACTGATCCTGATTATTATAATTTTATTTCAGTGCAAAACCAGTAGCCAGTATTACTAAACTATTTGAAACTAAACTAGTTATTAGTTGTTTAAAAACCTTCCTTTGTTATGTAGTCAGTTGAAAACAGAGAGAGGTATTTAGGTGTTCTCTTGATTACGAATTTTGAAAGTTTACGATCATTATATAAATATCCGAATTTTCGTCGTTTCCTTCTTTTATCGTTTAGCCATTTCCTACTTAATATTTTTAACCGACTTCAAAAAAAGGAGGAGGTTTCTCAATTCGGCCGTATATTTTTATTTTATTTTTTTATGTGTGTTCGGGGATAACTTCGTCGTTTATGAACCGATTTTGATGATTCTTCTTTTGTTGGAAAGAAGATGTTCCGACGGTGGTACCAACTGGTGGACAAGGAAACTAGGATCTGATGATGGCATCCCAGAGAAATCGAGGGGAACCCTCATTTTTTTCTGATCATTTCCTATTTTCTGAACCTACTTCGGTATTTGCGTCTGATAGTCATCATTTAATGATGATGAACTGATGATGAAAGGTACAGGTTAACGGTTAGGAGTTGGAGGAGAAATCTTTAAATGTCATATGTATGTATGTTACCTTTAGCCGTATTCTTTCAATTAATTTAGGTAAGTTGATGATGGAAGGTACAACTCCTCAACGGTTAGGAGTTAGAGGATAATTCTTTCAATTTCATACGTATCTATAGACCTTTATTTGTATACTTTTAAGTTATTTAGGTGAGCTGATGACTTGTTATGTGTGCTAGGTATCTAAAATCTGTTGGAAGTCGGCGCCAAGCCAAAATGTAATAGGAAGTACCGCACTCGCCGCTGCCGGATAGCTGATGCCTCGTGTAGCACAAAACAACCCAAGCGGGCAGACACGCGCGGGCTGACGCGACGTCGTCGATGGTCGTCTCGAAATATAGCGAGTGTGGTAACTACTATTACATTTGGCTTGGCGCCGACTTCAAACAGATTTTAGGTACCTAGCACACATAACAATACTACTATTTAAATGAATAAAGAATTAGGCATAGACAAGAATTGGCACATAGCAATTTATGAAGAGCCAGTTTATTTTACGCTTTTTAGTGTTTTTTGGCAGGGAGTTTTCGTTGGATGGTTTTTGGAAGTCGGTTTTTTTTTTAAATACGAAAGTTTGTGAGGATAGACAAATGTAGTTATGGTAGATCTTTCTTTACCCGTAGGCATTGACACGATATACTAATTATTGTTTGTCCTCGTGTGCAGCACCATAAAGTATTTAGTTTGGAAAATTTTAATTTACATTTGTAGGGTCTTTATTTTTTTACTAGCTGTTGCCCGCGGCTCCGCCCGCGTGTATGTCTATTTTCGCGGCAAATAGTAGCCTATGAGTTATTCTGATTTTTAAGCTATATTACTGTAAAGTTTCATCCAAATCCGTTCAGTAGTTTTTGCGTGAAGAAGTAAAAAACATACACACTCACAAACTTTCGCCTTCATATGTATTAGTGTGATAGTGTGATTAAAGTTTCCGTAACAATGCATTAGTCATTCGGGTTTTATGTAGATATTGTGTTTACTTGTTTTTCTCTTTTCGGTTCATTACTTTAGTTTAAACGGTCGGGCATGTTTTTATAATTAAAAACAATCTAACTTTTAGGTTAATTAACCAACAAATTCTTCAAATAACAATTTGTAGGGTTAAAACCCCGTAGTCGTTGCAACTCTTTTAAATAATTTTAGTCATGTGGCCGATCTTGACTGCACGGTTGGCCTAGTGGTTTAAGCGGTCGCCACGTCGCTTTCTGTAGCTCTAAGTGCTGTGGATTCCATCCCACATGGGACAACACTTTGTGTGATCCACAAATTGTAGTTCTGAGTCTGGGTGTTCTTTGTGTCCGTTTCATGTATGTTCTTAAAGTCCCCCGCGACGCAGGATGTACCTATATTCCTAATGCGCGAGTTGTCTTCTAAAAAAATTACTTCCTAAATTATAATATGATTCATGCAATACTAACAGAAAAATAATCCACTAGCAATTGATTATATTTTTCATAAAATTAAAATAAATTATTCAAAACCACATCCATTATCATTAAAAAATATATTTAGCAGAAACAATTTCTGTGGTTTTTTAACGTCAAAAACAAACCTTTAAATAGTTTTTTTAGAGTCTCAAACCTGAATGACACATAAGGAACTTTTAGTCAACGTGCACGTTAAGAGTTGAGTTTATATTAGCAAACATAATAAAGGACGAAATCAGTACGTAGTATTATTTTGAGAATAGCACAGCACAATCTGGGCAATTTGGATGAATATGTATAGACTTGTATTTTTACATTTCTTACAACAAGCAGTAAATAAAAATGCAAGGTCTATACTACAATTTATGATTAGGAATTGTGATTGTTCATTGTTTCTTTTTTATATATAAGGGGGCAAACGAGCAGACGTATCGCCTGATTGTAAGCGATTACCGCCGCCCATGGACACCCGCAATACCAGAGGCGTTACAAGTGCGTTGCCGGCCTTTGGGGGTTGGGGGGAGGGGTAGGGGTATGTGCCTTCGGTATCCTCACTCACTCGGTGAAAAACAGCTCAAGCGCTGTTTCACACCGGTTTTCTGTGAGGTATCACTACGGTCGAGCCGGCCCCATGCATGCCGAAGTGTGACTCTCCTACGGTAAAGTGTTTAAAATGCATACTTTATTTTTATGGAATCACTTTCAATTTAATAAAGGTAATAATCACGTATTGAAAATCTTTATTGATCTAATCAAAGTTCAAGCTTTTTTTCATTGAATTAGTATCTAGTTTGAATCAATGAAGTAGTTATAGCTACGTTCAGAAATGATTACGAGAGATTTGGTACCTATTGTGCGATAATGATGTTAGTTTTATATACTTGATCACCAAGTATGAAAAGATTTAACGCTGATACTCTAACCCAGACAAAATCTTATCACAGTCTAAATTTCCTAATGTTAGGTA
Organism: Diaphora mendica; assembly: GCA_949125395.1. Taxonomy (NCBI): domain Eukaryota; kingdom Metazoa; phylum Arthropoda; class Insecta; order Lepidoptera; family Erebidae; genus Diaphora; species Diaphora mendica. The sequence continues at coordinate 29,446,163 of OX421311.1, forward strand.
TACAAATTGTAGGAACGCAAGATGCAGACATCCAAAAGCAGTAGTCACTTGCCATCGGGTTATCAGTCTGCTCATTTGCCTATTGTATTGTTATGTAGTATATATCTATATCAGTTATATTTTCATAGTAATACCATATTATAGTATATAAATAGTACAATACAGAAAGTATTAATACGTACTAATACTAAACCCTTGTAAAAACAAAAACTATTCTGTGGTTTCATCTATATAGTCGGTTAAAGTTTTTAATAAAGTAGCTAGCAAAGTTCTCCTCTGGCACGCTTCACTGTCGCCCATTGTGTTTGCAAAAATATACATGAAAATTACATTTGAGGCGTGTTGTACAATCAACCGCTCTTGACTTTTTGAAAATCAACTTTACCTTTTTAAATAATTGAATAGACAGAAAATGTTGTGCACTTTTACATGCAATCAGTATGCCGGCAGGAACGGTTTAAATAAGAAAATAGTGCAACATTCTCGTTGACCATTAATTACTTGCTAGGAACGTTGTGAACCTATTTATTCGGAGGCATGTATATTATATTATTAGCGGTGACTAATATGAATCAGCGGAACTAACTTTGTGGTAGACGTTGCTGTCCTATCTCGGTTATATTAATTAAATAAACACGGTAACATACAGCAGCCTAAAAGCAGTAGATGTGAAACTATTTTCATAATAAAATAATATTGTTACTTACGATATATTTGGGTAGACAGCTTAGGTAACATAAAGCACCTGAGGTGTCGGCCCAAAACCTTAGACACGTGTGGTCCAATAGAAAATCTTTTTTTTTGTATGAGTCAAATTGACTATTCTGCCAGATGGAAAGCATGAGCAGAATCCAAGAGTGGTGGTCACCATACTCATTGCGAATGCAGATAATGCAACAATGCAGCACGGTGACCCACACTATGGCGGCCTATTGAGATACATCTGTATCATTGGGCCTCCGGTCTCTCACTGACCAACGAAACACGACAGCACGAATGCTGTCATTTTACGGTGATTTTCTGTGCGCCATGCTGCCATTTATGTTGGTCTTCTGTGAGAGTGTAGTACCGCATCGGTCGAGCTGGCCAGTGTGTGTTGAAATCAGCGTGGCGCTACCTACTACCTTGAAATACACCAATTTTTTTTTGGATGGGATAAGGTCCTATCTGCCCCCTCCTCCTACAAATGAATACTTGATTTCGTTAAAACTAAAGCCTTTTACATAATATTGTGTAAGTTTTGACAAGCTGCGGCTGATCAAGCTTATCACCGACATCAATTAAAAAAAAGGAGGAGGTTCTTAATTCGATTGTATTTTTTGTTATGGGGGGCAATTGATAATAGTAAATTTTAGCCTGACAATCCTGTTGTATCGTTTATGCTATGTACAAATTAATAATAAACATTAACTCAAATACATTTATATGTATATGAGACGCAAAAATTTCAACGTAATTATGTTCCGTTAATGTGACTAAGATTTCTGTGTCTATAATATGATATAATTATGTAGATTGTTTGATGACATTGCGATAAATGAATAAATAAGGTCCCCACTAGGTCATTCTATTTAAATTTTAGTGTGACATGAATTGTGTTAAAACTGAGGCCGGTATTCCGTGACTGAGTGTTAATTTTAGATAAAAAAAAGATTTTTAAACATTTTTAACGAAGATAAAGGTCATCTCTCTATATATACGAGTATATTTAATTTTCTTACAGATTAGAATAATAAAACAAATGAATTACAAATTATATTATATATAAAATTTCCTTCATATAGCCTATAGCCAGCGGACGATCAAGACGCTTCTAACGATACCTCACTTGTCCAGTTCTAATAAGTAGTTAAGGAGCTATGAGGGAGCAGATGAACATACATACATACATGGCCTCTAAAATCATAACCCTCCTTTGGCTTTGCCCTAGTCAGGTAAACAATTACTTTTTATGATATTTCTTTGTTGAAATTTTCGGGTGTTCTAGTAGTTATTCTGCTATTCAGGGTGTCAAACGCGTCATGTTAAAACAGTCATTTGTTTTCTGAAAGTTGGTATTTATAATATTCTTAATTTTTTACTTCGTAAGTATCTTTTTATACGATTTATCAACAGGACATTAATGCAAATTTTTCATACCTTACGTCAATACAGCTAAAGAGGTCGTTTTTTTTTTCCAAATACACTTTGGTGCGTATCTGCATAACCTTGATGAGGCATGAGCTACGCATTTCTGGGCAGATTCTGCAAAAACGTTCTATGTTGCATACACATATATACCTTAAGGTGATCACGTTCTTTGCGAGGCATGGCCTTTATACGTTACGCCTTATGCATGACACGTGGCGTGCACGTCATGCACGTCGCTGTCGTGCTCGTGTCGTCTACCTCTTAAACACATACGTGAACTTGGCACAGTACAGTTGTTACAGTAATTTGCATATATTTGTGATTTTAGAACGCACTTTTTGTGCAAAAATGTGTTTATGAATGAATTGAGTTTATAAAGAATGTTTAATAGTAATTTATACTCTCGATTGTCGGCACTTGATGGAACTTGTTATAATACATTCTAGAATTAAAATCACTTGTACTTATTCCACTATTTTGTTTTTGTTTACACCTGACCGGTTGCGCCTTATGGCAACATCAAAGGTTACTGGTTATATAAAATAAATTCTTCACTTCTAAAACCTAACAACTGCAAGTACATGGAAATATCAGTGCGTCTGTCCGTGTAAGGAATTTTCCCCGAAATTAGGGAAATTGTATTTTGCATCCACCTATGTTATAGGTCTTTAAATATGTTTAAGTGTTTTTCTATGAGGTGTGCTAGAGATAATATTAGGTCGTAACCTATGAAATTTCCATTTTCATTACATTTTTTTCGTATATTTCTCTCTATATTTTTTTTATATATTAATCAAAGTAATCTCCCATGCAATCGATGTAGCTATGTCAATGCAGTGGCAGTTTATTAGAGAACTCAGTAGGACGGGAGACAACAATTTCTTCAAAAGCATTCTGTGCGGCCTGCCGCTCCGGTATTGATTTTTTTTTCGCACCAAAAAGTAGGCACAAAGCTTGGTGAGTACGGCGGATGACGGAGAACTTCCAACCCCTGCTCTTGTAACCTGAAGAGCATGAGGTTGCATGTTGTCGCGTGGGAGCAGTGGAGACCAGCGATTGACTAAAGCTGGTTGGAGACGTGCGAGCTTCTCAATCTTTGTGTTCAGATCTTCATAATACGCAACTGCAGTAATGTTCACCTCGTTTGGTAAGAAGTGTTTGTAATGACCGGCGCTAGACTACCAAACTGTGACCATCATTTTTCTAGTGATAAGTTGAGCAGTGTAGGGCATGCCAGGATGTGAACTTCGCGCAGACGATTAGTCTAGCTGTTTTACTTTGCCAATTTGGAGCAAATGTACTAATATCGTTTTGACGCTTACATCTAACGCGGCAGCAAATTTAGCCGTAGATTGAATTTCATCAGCTTGCATAATACATTGCCGACCAAAGTTTTCGTAAACCACGGGGTTCATTTTTCAAGTTGACAATTCAAGAACTGGTAAATGCCTCTGAATCATTTTTAAAATCGTAAAGTATTATTTAACGCGAGGTACTTAAAACTTGTTAAGTAAGTAAATTATGAGTTCCGTATTTTTTTTATCTAAAATAGTGAGCCAAACGGGTCTCTTAATTTGAGTTAAGTAATTAATAAATAAAAAAGCCTTTTTATTTCTTGCATTACATACAGTTTTATCTTATTTCTAATCATTTAACCTAATAATTATTTTTTCCTATTCTAACTACTGTACTATGATATATGTATGTAAAAAATATTTAAAAATTATAAAAGATATTAATAAAAAGATACAGATAATATTTAAAGAAATCTAGTTACAGTTTTCTTTTTATTTACAATTATGTACCATGTATCTAACTAGATCTCTGTCCTGCAAGAACCCCTGGTTGGGTAAAGGCCTCCTCCAAAGAAACCCATTCTTCCCTGTCTTGTGCTATTTGGCTCCAGTTTGGACCGGCGATTTTTACTATGTCGTCTTCCCATCGAGACAACGGTCTTCCTCTGCTTCTTTTTCCTTGTGGTCCCTCTCCAAAATGTTACTTTTTGAACACTTAAAACTTGTGTAAGTAAATTATGAGTTCCGTATTTTTTTTTATCTAAAATAGTGAGCCAAACGGGTATCTTAATTTGAGTTATGTATTTTAGGTATAAGAATACAAAACCAAAGTAGATATTTCATTTATTTCCTAAAGTAACTTAATAGTACTTAATTCAGTTGCTAAATAAGTAGATATTTAAGATACTAATCAAAGACAAGCTTTTTACAGTAATTTAGGATTATCATTCAACGAAAAAATACTTTGAAATTGAACTTGGTAACGGTACATTAAAACGGAACATGATTTACGTACCTACATTGTGTTGTTAGATTTATTAAACACTAGCGACCCGCCCCGGCTTCGCACGGGTGGATTTCAGATGCCCCCGCCGACGACACGATTCGTGCATTTTAAATCTGTAATATCTTCGAATATATTCATTTAAATTAGTTACTGTAAAGGACAATTTTCATCTATATTAAATGCACAATGTATTTAATTTACTTAATTGTATAAGGATTCATTCTGTATTGCTTAAAATCACTTCGTAAATAAGCCATTATTTCTCGTAAAAAGAAAGGAATAAGAAATGGTAGTTGTGGGTTATCTCTAAGAGATAGACATATACCGTCGCGGACTTTTTTGTAGTACTTTTTAAGGTGTACAATACTGTAGTACATTATTTTGATCTATCTCGTAGGGTGCAACCAGCGTTTGCAATGTAAGCGCATAAAAATGTGTTTATTTGCTACATCACATTAGAAACTTCGAAAATTAACAGTGTTTCCATACTATATTATGCATTTATTATACATAAAAACCTTCCTCTTGAATCACTCTATCTATCAAAGAAACCCGCATCAAAATCCGTTGCGTAGTTTTAAAGATTTAGGTAAACAAAGGGATTTAGGGACAGAGAAAGCGACTTCGTTTTATACTAGGTATGTAGTGATCTAAAACTCTCGAGTAGGTATGTCTTATTAACCGACTTCCAAAAGGAGGAGGTTCTTAATTTGATTGGTATGTTTTTTTTACTACACATTTGTTACGTTTTTATATTTGACAAAGTTGAAATAGAAAATTAAAATTTTTAAAAAAAGTTGTTTGTATGCAAGTTACTATTTGGTTCAGGATTAAAAATCAAATTTACATAGGCATACATTCCTAAATCCTGTAACTTAATTAATCAAGGTTGTTAATTTAACATTGAGTTAACAACCAGTTGGGCAAGTTATTGTCAAAAAATGTTAAATTACGGTGTCAATACCTACTGAACATGAAGAAAACATTAATTATTGTTAAAATTACTTCTTTGTCGCTTACCGCCTTTTTTATTATGTTTTATGATTATTACTAGCTTTTGCCCGCGGCTCCGCTCGCGTGTATGTCGGTTATCGCGGATATTAGTAACCTATGTCCTTCCTCAAGATTCAAAAGATATCCATTTTAAATTTCATATGAATCACCGTATAGACAGACAGAGAGAGTTACATTCGAATTTATCTACATTATTATTACATTATTTTGAAATCGTACAATTTATACACCTAGACTAGGTGTATAAATTGTACGATTTCAAAATGTAGATGTCAGAGTAAATTTAGAGAACGATGTTAAATTTCTGCTTTGTACAGGTAGCGGTAATATAGCTGCTTTGTAAAAATAACGAAACTAAAATCCAAAAGCAGCTAAGTTAGGTGATTGTGACAATGCTATTATAAGCATGTCATGAAGTGGTACGATTTAAGATGGAAAATTGAATGCAAAAGACAGTCTTAAGGAAGCGGTTCGCGCCGCGACAGAGACAAGCGACTGAGACGGGACACCGCGACAAGTGTCTCGGTCTCTTCTGTATGTACTGTACTCTGTCTCATGTCTCGGTCTCACTCGCAAACTGTTGCTTACACATTGCCTATGGTCAAATGACGGTCGCGGTCTCCGGTCGCGGTCTCCGGTCGCGGTCTCCGGTCGCGGTCTCCGGTCGCGGTCTCCGGTCACGGTCTCCGGTCATGGTCTCCGGTCCCGGTCTCCTGCCTCGGTCGCTACTCGCTTAAGACTATCTTTTGCATTCAATTTTCCATCTTAAATCTTACCACTTCATGTCATGCATAAAGCATTGCCACAATCACCTAACTTAGCTGCTTTTGGATTTTAGTTTCGTTATTTTTTATTTTCATATAAATTGACGGCAAACCGATTTAATGACGTTAAGAAAACACTATCTTATTTGCATACGGACAAAATGCTGATCCTCGTCATCCTTTAATAGAGCTCTCAGTGTAGAGAAGTTGCTGCTTGTGTATGAATGTCGTTCAGAACATTAACAAACAAGTACCTAAAATTAGAAACGTAGTTAATAAACGTATGTATAGACACTAACAAACAGATTGACTTGTTTGTTAAATACCAAATTTATAAGTTGCGAGCAATCAGTCACTCGAATATGAATGCAAGTATTGGTTTACTGTTTACCTATTTTACCAACCAAGATATTTGACATGCCAGTAACTTACTAATCTTAATTACTTTACTGAGTCGAATAGAACAAAATTGCGTTTAGGGCTTGGTTGCAAAATCACTTGTTAAAACTAGACATATTTAGATTTATTAGAAGTGCAAACAACATTCTCAACAGGTTTGAGGAAACGTGAGTAGGCGTATACTAATATAACTCTTCGCAGGTAATAAATAAAAGGTTGAGGCTGAATTTAAATTACAATCATAATTTTTATATAATTGTTTTTGTAATCAATAAAGGTAATCCTAAAATAATTAGAAAATATATAATAGGTATTGTAAAATAATACCATAAAGTATTCTTTTTGGAGTGAATGTGCAAAATTTAATAATGAATGCAAATTTTGGTAAAATATGAAATATTATATTAAGTAAGTAGGTTTTTATTACCTTCCCTATGAAATTTCCCGCCAACAAGTTATTCAAATTTTGAGAAAAGTAAAAGTTTGTAGGAGCAACGTCTCGCGAGTATGACAAATTTCGGAGTTTCTAATCAGTGCTTTTATAACTTGGAGACTGCCCCCCTGTGCAGAAACAGGTCAGGCGTTGTAGTATATGAGCAGCGAAGACAAGTGATTAAAAAAAACTGGTTAGAGACATAATATGAGCTTCTCCATCATTGTGTCCAGTTCTTTACAGTACACATCTGCAGTGATACTCATCGCATTTGGTAAGAAGCTAGGCCACGTAGCTTTAAGGAGGAGTAAGTTTTCCGTCAGATCGGACACAGGTAGGTATAGGATGTATGTGTACTAATACTCCACATACATATTCTCACTACAAATCAAAATCAGTCTAGCTATATCAGATCTTAGCCGGAACAAACAGGCAGACAGACATACAACAAAATTAAGAATTGATTTTTTGATGTAAGTACCGTATATACTTCTATCGTCTATATATACATTCCCCATTCATGCTGGGCTGGCTCGACCGGAGTGATACCACGGCCTCACAGAAAACCGGTGTGAAATAGTGCCTGCGCTGTGAGTGAGGCGACCGAGTGAGTGAGGATACCGGAGGCCCATACCCCAACCCCTCCCCTGTCTCCCCCCCCCCCCAAAGGCCGGCAACACACTTGTGACGCCTCTGGTGTTGCAGGTGTCCATGGGCGGTGGAAATCGCTTACCATCAGGCGATACGTCTGCTCGTTTGCCGCCTATTACATAAAAAAATAATAATATAGATAGTGAACAACTGTTCATTTGAAGTTAAAACTTTAACCATCAAACTTTCGGTTCTGCCCTGAAGCATGCCATAATTTTTTAGCGCCTGCTTAATGTAATATTGCAGGTACTTGCTAAAAAACATTTTTAATAGGAATCTGATATTATATCAGTTTGTTCATTGCCTAAGTAGTTCGTTGGTTGGTTACTTAACAAGTAAAATTTTAACAAAATAAAAAACCGACTTCAAGAACGGCCAAATCGATCGATTTCTCTTGGGTGCCATCATCAGATCTTGTCCTTATCATGGTACCACCGTTGGGATACGTCCTTTCCATTAAAAAAAGAATCATCAAAATTGGTTCATAAACGACGAAGTTATCCGTGAACACACATTCGACTTGAGAACCTCCTCCTTTTTTGAAGTCGGTTAAAAATGGACTTATTGCTAAAATCCTAGCTACATATTTTAAAATGATTTCCAAATTCCAAAAACATCATGCAAAACATCTTTCAATATTTACATTTATCTCTTAACAAAGTAAATAAAACAGTATGATAATTTATCACACATTCATCGGTGACATAATAAAAGTATATTTACCCATAAGTTGATGAACTAAGATATTACGACATTATTATTATGTACATTTCGTGCCCGGAGAGCGTGTTAAGCGATCGGTCCCGGTTGACATGAATTACATCTAATCCCGCCCACACGCCCACCACTGTAACTCCTGTACACCAGGATCAACAGCGGTGACCAACGATCACACCGAGTTATGAGACTCGGGAAGTCCCAGGAAAAAATTAAACTGTCTTGAAACCCGCAACGAAATTAATCAGAAGATAAACTGGTGAAGTTGTAAATATAATAAGTCCACTTCCCTCCTTAGCAAAGCGGGAGACAAAATAAAGTCAAAAAGGCAGACACCTTTTTCAAAACGGGAAGCACCACGTATAATATATTATGGGTCCTAAGTGAGCTATATTTGATTACTATAGTATGTATGGCAGAATTGCCTAAACGCACGGAAATTCACTGCAGTTGACACAAGATCCCCATAGTATACAGCCCTAGATGTCATTTGTAAGCTATTTAGTTGTTACGTTCATTGCACCAAAGACTACATTCCCAGAGGATATGATGAGCCGACTGTTCATAATCAGGTGTTGAGCATTGACACAACAGTGAATCGACTACTTTAAATGAGTGTAGTTTGCTCTTAAACTTACCGTGGCCTGTAAGAAATTGAGCGACACAGTAATCTACCTTGAGCCATGTCTTCGACAACCGTTCGCGAACAGATGGAAAAAACTGGTAGAGGTGACGCCCTTTAGATGATTCGTCCCATCGTTGCTGCCATTCATCCATGAGGTCGTTATAAACATTGTATTGCTGTTGAAACAATCTTATGATTTTATCGAGGTCGCGTACGCCCAAAAAATCGCATTTCATGTTTTGTAGTGTGGAATAGTACATGGCTGCACGTCTTTGCACCTCGAGATCGACCGGAAGAACACCCGCCAACACCGGTAAAGCCACAGTGCTAACCGTCCTATATGCCTTGCACAAGAAAATCAATGCAAGTCGTTGGCCTTGTAACAGTTTGCGACGGACTGCACGGACTGCACCTACAGTCGCCCTATCGGCCCATACAGGAGCACCATAGCAAATTGAACCCAAATAAGTCGCTCCATATATGATCTTTAGTGTATTGAATGACAGACCCCAGGTCGCAGTTGATATCAGGTAAAACAGAAAGAACAATAATGTGTACACTGAGTTATTAAAAAAAATTGGTAGTCATAAGGACTTCCGATTGAAGGGAAAATTTATAACTAAGAATGTTATTTGTAAAATTAATGTGTAAAATTAGAAATGTCATAATGTTTAAATTACAATTATCAACATCAAACATTAGCCTGTCGGTGACGCGGTGACGTGAACTCATAAGATTTTCCCCTACCAAAAAGTGCTCAACGCGGCCAAAGAAGTTGTGTGACGTCAGCTTGTCGGTTACGCGGTGACGCGAACTCATAAGATTTTCCCCTACCAAAAAGTGTTCAACGCGGCTAAATTTTCACTTCAAAATGACTTGACATTGACAAAACTCCTTGGTATTTGAAACGACATAATAACTGGACTTCTAATTCATTCAAATTAGTTAAAAACGTTTTTAAGAAATAATTCGTCGCACGCTAGAAGATAAGTCGTATTCTTCAGTTTGCTTGAAACTAAACCCCTCGTTCGACAGCTTGATTTTTGGAAAAAAAGGAATTTGACTAAACTTATTTAAACTCCATCTAGTATAGGGTAGTGCTTTCAAGACCAAATGCAGGATCTCAGCAGTAAAACAGTACAAAATTTAAACTATAAACCGACTACGTAAAAACTTCGAGAAAATGTATATGGTCTATGTCACCCGGGCCAACGAGTATTACGAACACCCGTGGTTGACACATCTTTATCTGAGGTTGACACAGGTTGACACCTATTCATTATACCGGTTCAGTACTTTACGCACATAGACCATAGACTGGGAGATCGTTTTTTGTTTCTTCGAAAGACAGTCCCCATTTCATCTCATCCACATTTTTATTTTTTTTATCATTTAAAAAAACCTTACATTAATCACGACGAAGACATAAAGACTTGAGCTTTGAAGACTTTAATCACTTGACATTAGCAGAAATAGCTGATCCGAGAGATCCGGCTGGTTGCCATTTCATCAAAAGAAGAAGAATACCATAGACTGCCAAAACCCTTCCTTTTGGTTTTGCCGTAATCGGACATAAGGTTATTTTTACCTCAGGAAATGAATTTTAGAAGGAGAGAGAAGGGAAATCCGAAAATCTTATGTTTTTTTCCATAGTGCATCGTAAATTGTTAGTTACCATTTATATTATCCTAACTAAAGCTGTTATTATATTACTTATATTTAGGTGTGACATTCATGTGACATTACTTATTGTTCCATAGAAAACAAAAAGGTTTTTCGTTAATTTACCTTGTGTCTATGTAGGTACTTATTTCAATTAACATGTTCGCCTTAAATAAATTAAAGCCTTAATTAAATTGGTATTTCTGAATAGATTCTCTTAGGATACGGAGGAAAGAACCAGATCAAAAAATTTCGCTGTCTGAAGCACGCCGTCGATTTAATAATAGTTACGGTATTCGTCGATTACGTGATAGACCATCGATCAATCTCATCCAGTCATGGGTAGCAAAGTTCAGGGCTACAGGATCAGCACTAAATAAACCCAGACAAGGACTTAGACTAACGGTAGCCAAGGACAAAAATGTTGAACGTGTTATGGTTTCTGTCACTGAAAATCCCCGTTTATCACTTTGTGCACGTTCATGGATATTGGGGATTCCGAAATCAACTTTGCAGGTAATAATGCGAAAAAAACTTAAATACCATACGTATAAAATTCAAATCGTTCAAGATAGAATAGAATAGAATAAACTTTATTGTACACCAATTGATACAGTTGTATATAGAAGCTTAACAATATAATGGCGATGTACAAATGGCGGAGGATACACAAATACAAGATTTACATGATTCTGACTTTGCATTAAGAAAAATTTACGCGGAGTAGATGCTGTTGAAATTTTGTGCTGCTACTCGGATGGGAAACATATTCTTTAGTGAAGAAGCTCACTTTCAGATTGGAGGGTATGTGAATAAGCAAAATTGCCGCTACTGGGATGTCAGCAACCCAAGACAAATGCATCAAAAGCCTTTACATAAGCCTAAAGTTACAGTCTGGTGTGCAATATCGGCATCTGGCATCATTGGGCCTTATTTATTTGAAAATCAACGTAGTCAAACTGTAACTGTGAATTCGGAGAGATACGGCGTGATGATTATTGACTTTTTTACACTAGTACTACAGAATAGTCCATACTTCAACCGAAACACATGGTTCCAGCAGGACGGGGCCACAGCTCATACTGTTAATGTGTCTATGAATGCAGTGCGGCAGTTATTTTCAGAAAAAAACCTAGGGCACCAGATTTAAGCCCTTGTGACTTTTTCTTGTGGGGATACTCAAAATCCATAGTTTTTAAAACGAATCCGAGCACTGTGACACAACTTAAAGAAAATATTCGAGCAGAAGTCAGCAAGATTCCCGAGTCGCTTTGGAAACGCGTCTTTGAAAATATGCGTGCTAGACTCGAAGAGTGTGTCAGACTCGACGGCCGCCATTCGGATATCGTGATTTTCAAAAAATTAAATCCGCAATTCTTATTTTTAAACTCGAATTAAAAAAAATGTATCAGAGGCGTAGTTTTTTTTATAAATTTTTCAAAGTACTGCCACTGGACACCCTGTACTTTGTTACCATTTTGACACTCTAGTCTAGTTTGGTCTTATTCTTGAGTATAAAAGCACCTTTTAATACATTTAAATGCATGCATTTATATTCAAGAAGCTATCTACATTCCAACGAGTCTATCTAGTTGATAATTCGAGATAGTTTTGTAATTGGTTGTAATCCTTTGGTAACCGTCATAGAAGTTGCCGAATAATACATGTAATACCTACTTACTGTTTTGTAACAAGATATAATAATAATAATAATAATAAATCACTTTATTGTACACCAGATTACTTACAAAGGTAACTTAAAGCTAGGAGGTACAATAGGCGGCCTTATCGCCCGAAGGCAATCTCTTACAGGCAACCATGGGATGGAAAGAAAGACGTGGAAAGTAAAGGGTAGTGCCTGGTGTTATTAATAGTTGATAGGAAAATCAGTATGTATACATAGGTATTATATAAAGTAATGAGAACAACTAGTGTGGATGATTAAATAGATACATAGAAATATTAATAGATAACTATAATATTAATTAATATATATTCCACATTTACTCAAGTGAAGTTTTGTTAATTACAGGTCATGTAGTCTCATGTAATATTCCTTCACCTGTTTCTTAAAAGCAGCTAATGTCTGAGCACGTCTTATCGTTATTGGTAGCGCGTTCCACAACCGAACTGCCTGTACAGTGAAGGAGTGGTCGAGGAATTTGGTACTATGTCCTGGCATTTTCAATTTCAGGTTCTCCGACGATCTCAACAATTTGGAGTGTGTGTCATGTAGAAAGGTGAACCGGGATTTAAGATAATATGGAGTAAGAGGATTGAATAAAATGTTATAAAGAAGAGAAAGAATATGAGCATTCCGGCGAAGGCGGATGGGTAACCACATAAGCTGTTTACGATAATCGGAGACATGATCATATTTGCGTAATCCAAATATAAATCTTATACATAAATTTTGGAGTCTCTCAAGCTTATTCAATTGGTCTTCAGTGAGATCTAGATAACTGGCATCAGCATAATCGAGGATGGGAAAAAGAAGGGATTGTGTAAGAGCAATCTTGGTGGGTATAGGGAGAAAATTGCGTAATCTTCGCAAAGACCCTGCAGCAGCAAACATTTTGCGACTCAGTTCTTGTAGCTGAGGACCCCAGGATAAGGTACTATCGATGTAAATCCCCAAGTTCTTAACCTTGTCACTGTACGGTATCGGTGTGCCATTACAAGTGATTCCAGGCAATCCCGTCCAATCAATTTTAGAGATCATTCGCGAGCTTCCAATAATTGTTACCTGAGTTTTGGATGGATTTATTTTCAGGCCGTAGGTGCTGCTCCACTTACATATTTTGTCTAGGTCAGCATTTGTGGCGTTAACAGCATCAGTCAGATTGGTCAGTGTTGCCCCTGTATAAATTTGGAGATCATCTGCGTATAGGTGGTAGGAAGAAGACAGATCATTAGTGATGGTGTTTATAAAAACAGAGAAGAGTAGGGGAGAGAGCACGCCGCCTTGTGGTACACCGACTGTAGTATTACACCAAGATGAAACGGTGTTTTCAATACTAATGCGCTGCCGGCGACCACACAGGTAGTTGTGAAACCAGTCAATCGCGGTTGGAGATATGTTGAGAGAGCGTAGTATACATAGCAGAACATCGAAGTCAACAGTGTTGAACGCGTTACTGAAGTCTAGGAGTGTCAGAACTGTTAGCTCACCATTCTCCATAGCCGATCTTATGTCCTCCGTGATGTGTACAAGGGTAGTAGTGGTGCTGTGACCGGGTCGAAAGCCAGACTGGAAAGGATTCAGTAGCAGGTTTGTGGATAGATAATTCGAGAGTTGAATATGGATGAGACGTTCAAGGACCTTGGAGAGAAAAGGGAGAATAGAGATAGGGCGGTAATCGGAAAAGCACCCGGGGTTTTTCTTTTTAGGAATGGGTATAATTTCAGCATCCTTCCAAACCTTTGGGAATACACTGTAGGAGATTGAATAATTGAGGATATGGCAGATTACGGGAAGAATTTCATTAAGGATTGGGAGGATCATATTACGGCTTATACAATCAGAGCCCACTGCGTTCGAAGTTATAGACACTATGCTCTTCTTAACATCACAATCAGAAAATTTACTAAAGAAAAATGGGATACAGTCAGGAGTCGGGGCAGAAGTGAGAAATTTTAGTGTAGCATCTTTTGTCATTATATCAAAATTTGACGAAGCAGAGAAATGTTGATTTAGTGAATTTAAGTTGACATTTTTAGGAAACGGATCGTGAACAGCTTTGCCTACTCCCAGTGACTTTAAAAATTTCCAGACTTTAGCTGGATCTCCTTTCTCAACGGAGCTGTGGATGTATCGGCGTTGCGCATTCCTACACACCTTACTGCAATGATTCCTGATAGCTACATATTTGTCCCGGTTCCTATCGCTGGGATTCTTTTTATACTTGGACTTAGCTATCGCTTTTTTCTTAATTAGGGATTTGATTTCCTCAGTCAGCCACGGTGACGGAAGACGTTTGACCCTCATTTCTTGCACTGGCGCATGATCATCGTAGAGAGTCATTAATTTATCGATAAAGACTTCCACCTTGTAGTCTATACAGTCAGCATTGTAAAGAGGAGTCCAGTCGATGATGTTAGCATCCCTAACCAAGGCATCCACATCCATGCTTTTGAAGTTTCGCTGCAGAATAATCTTTGTTTTAAAGATATGTAAGATGTTAGATGATATAGATCCTAGTTGAGTAACGACTGTCAAAGTACTTTCGTTTTTAAATTAAAAAAGTAGTTTATTTTTTCAATACGTACTTGATTTTGAACGCTAATCACATAACAAGTTTTTTTGCATATTCCATCGTGAGTAGAATACTAACTGAACAGATTGGATCATGTTTTGTTAGTTTATGCGTGTCTCAATTAAATTACATGAACTTGGGTAGAAAACAATATCACAATGGGACGTTATGGAAATGAAACATCTGAATGTTACAGAGCTTAGTATCTATTCTTGTAAGGACATCCCATGGTAAAGATTTTATTTTTCCAGTAATATAGCGTAATTTAGCTGCTGTCTTCTTTTATTATAATTTCTGTAATCACGATAAAAATCATTGGGTTTCAATTTTGCAACTTTAAAGTTTAATTATCTTTAGTACATTTAGAATTACATTGTGTTACGCTGCTAAATAAACTATTAATCAGAATTTCAAAAAGTTTGAGATAGTAACTTCTTTTCATCACTAACCTCAATAAGCTGATTTGTTTTGAACCACGGCCTCTCAGAAAACCGGTGTGAAACAGCGCTTGCGCCGTGTTTCACCGAGTGAGTGAGGATACCGGAGGCCCATACCCAACCCCTCCCCCATCTCCTCCCCGTCCCCCAAAGGCCGGCAACGCACTTGTGACACCTCTGGTATTGCGGGTGTCCATGGGCGGCGGTAATCGCTTACCATCAGGCGATACGTCTGCTCGTTTGCCTGCTATTCCATAAAAAAAATACAAATATTAAAAAAATACAATTTTGTTCGTAAAGGAATCCAAACTAATGTAATAAGTTCAAAAGTAATTTTGTCTGTCTGTCTGTCATGATTTCACGGCTATAGATAATAGCTAGGAATTTTGGTACAGAGATACTTTGATTGAGGAGGACACAGACCACGATAGCCAATATACAGGTAAGCGGTGCCGCAGACAAAAGCCTTAAAAATAAATGAACCCTGTGTTGTTTAGATTTATTATTATTTAAAAAAATTGCAACTATAAAAATCGTTAAGGTGACTTCGAGGTGAATTTTGAATATCGATGTATGTATGTACGAGTAGATACTAAGCGTACTTATTGTTTTAAACCAAAGATGTTCTACCATGGCATTATCGTATACCATACTGTTTAGCAGCATAAATTTTCTTATCAGTTTGAGCCCAGTAACATTGGCTTCATTATCATCAATCTATTGCAGTCAACTGCTGGACACATAGGCCCCTTTCACTCTCCCATTTCCCAACTTTGACTTAGTACTCGCAATGTCACATCATCATCACATATCACGTCACAACGATAGCATTTAACACTACAGCCCACATAAGCCAGATGGGTAGGTGTAGAGGGTTTGCTTAAAGTTCCTTCTATTTGCAGTGTTGTTGTCTGGGGGTGCGAGAGTGATTTAGTTTTATATGAAACGGTATATAAAGGGCCGACAGCGGTGCGCTAGCGCGCATTCGAGCTCAAACGCTCTACGAGTCAACATCTCCTGAGGATGCCCCGTGGAGGGGCGAAACACGTGTCGAGTATAGGTTTGGTTGCATGGCATGCTAATTATTTCTCACTTGTTTTGTATGTGTACATATGCATGACGGTGGGATTTGTGCCCTGCTTTCAGACCTGGATATTTGTCTCGCGGAATTAAAGCTATATATTTCATAGCATTTAATGTAACATTTTATTAAGAGTTAACAAATAAGCCTCCAATTTTCAAAACTGTATTTTGAGAAAATGGGCAGTATATGGGTAATTGTAGTTCTCCCCCATATTTGTTTGACACCTCAATTGGTAGAATTGCTACAAATCCTTATAAGTAAACAGTTCGGTGCTCATAAAGTGTGGTCTATAGGTTTATTCCCAGTAGTAGTAATCTCGACACTATTTTATTAAGACCACCGCCAAAGGCTTTCCAAGAAAAATAAAATGCGAATAATTTAAATTCATTGATTGATTAGCAATTTTAAGAAAAATAAAATGCGAATAATTTAAATTCATTGATTTATTAACAATTTTGTTTGAAAAATATACCTACATATTTTGTACTTGTTATTAAATACATATATATACACATATTATTTGAACAACGCAAATATATTATGTATATATTCGCGTTGTTTGAAAAATATGTTAAATAAATATGTATATTTTATGATCGTATAAGTGGTGCTAGCATTATCACCAAAATTTCCACTAGAAGTAACAGTTTAGCACAATCTACGTCACTATTTAGTTAATTTACTAATGGTTTTTAATATGACCCGTGATGTTCAATGTCAGCTGTTTCTCCTTCATGAAAATCCTTTCGTACTACTTAGGTCTTTTACCGAATTCTTCGCCCTCTTCTATTGTGGTCATTAATGGACAATTTTTGGTTTCTGGTAAAAGAAACGCTACAAGGAAACCTATTGTTGGCGGTATAGCGAATCCAATAGGTGGTAGTATGTGACTTATATCGCCTAATTGTATTACTAATGGAGCTAACATAGATCCAAATCGAGCTAAACCAGAACAAAATCCGATAGCAGCATTTCTGACGACAGTCGGAAATAACTCTGAGCAATATAAATACACAATTATGAAGACAATAAATGCTGCTAAGTTGCCAACGCAGGCACAACCTATAGTTGGAACACCTTCAGGTAGGATCGCTAACAAATATAAGGAAATAGCGCAGGCGGCTTGAAATATTATAAGCATAGTTTTGCGTTTCATTATGTTAATAAGAGGTATTGATAAAAACATTCCAAACATAGCGAATGCTGCACTAATGGCAACATTAATAAAAATATTTCCAGTCAAGAAACTAATGTAATGCGATATGCCGTAAAAACAGTAACTGCAAGAGAACCAATTAAATGCCATACACAAAATATTTTTTCTTAAATTTGGGGTCTTAAAAAGATCAAATAGAGTTCCTTTCTTTAAATGACGCGTTTCTAATTCTGCCTGGTTTCTCATTAAATCAGCTCGGATAGAGGTCGTTGGAAGCTTGTTACTGTAACAAAAAATACAAGTAATTTTTTTCAAGTAAGTACCTCGATTTCAATTAAATTTTGTATTGGTTTGATAAACATATACAAATATGTTATCTGACAAAAAAAAAACCAAATGAAAACCAAATCACCTTTTTTTTCCTTGGATAGCGAACGGAGATTTCCTTTGAGGCGGCCAGTCTTCTGGCCAAACCTAAATAAGAGAGCCCTAGCGGTGACAGAAATTCTAACATAACCAGGTCTTCGTGAAATGGCAGAGTCGTACTTTCCACTCTTACACGACCACGAGGATCAAGTGCCAGGTACTCTTTCATTTCGGTGGTACGACCAGTTATGGAGGATTGGCGCGGAAGAAAATGCGGAACCCTCTCATACGGCCACTGAGAAAGGATACTTCAACTCCAACTGACTTTTCTTTTAAATTTAAATTTAATGGTCAGTTTCCAGTGCGCCTTGTATTCGTAGTTACAATTACAAAATCCCAGGACAAACCGTCAGAAGCATACGAAATAAATGTTGAATTGCCGTGTTTTTTCGCATTGCCAATTGTAAGTTACATGCTCTAGGTTCAGCAAACCGCAGGAAGTCTCACCATCGAACAGGATAATCTTAGAGCATTTGAATAACACATAAGGCAAAAGCAAAAAAAAGAGTTCATATTTTTCAAAAGAATAATCAACCCACCGGAATTATAGATTTAGTACATTTCACATAATTTAATTTGATCGACACAAAAAAACACGCTTCTTTATCCGATACTCTAATGAATGGTTTCTACTAAACGTAAATAAGGAAAGGCATATGTACCATTACCTTTATTTTAAAATTAGAACATTTGTCCGTTCATCCGTTCCACTATCTATTACACTAGCATCTATTATAATACAATACTATTAGTATTAAGTACTTACACTTTCGCAATGCGCTCGCATAATTTAATAGCTTCTTCTGTGTTTTTCGTAGCCAGCAACCACCGCGGTGATTCAGGCAATAAGCAAAAACAACATAACAATACAACGACTGGTGCTGATATTGCCAATTGAAAATTAGAATAATTTCGTAGATAATATCCAAATGCAGGTAAACTCAAATGTCCTAAGTTAAATGGAAAGTGATAGAGAGCTGACATGGGTGGTCTGTACTTCGTACCACAAAATTCCATAACACATACAAATCCAATAACCATGGTTCCTCCGACTGTCATTCCAACTATAAATCTTAATACGTTAAAGAGTATGAATGATTCCACAAAAGAAATTAATACGCCGAATATCGTCTGAAGTACGATTGCGAATATAAATGGCCATCTCCGCCCCCATCTGAAAAGGGTTTTAATTTATCAATTATTATAAATTAAATTAATATATTCAACAACTTTTACTTGTCCACTGCTGGACATACGGTAGATTTTGGCCTACTATTACTATACCACGCTATCGAAACGGGTTGGTATAGGCACTATAGGGCATCCGGTTCGAGCTCTCCCGGTCCCAGGGCCCCAGTAGGGGTCACACGGCGCGGCATTCATCCCGCTTTAAGCGGTGGGCTGTCGCCAAGCTCGATAGGGACCTACTAGAGGAGGCGGCCATTGTTCAATCTTGGCTGTCTCCGCAGGCCCCGACTGGGGAGGTCGGCGTGGACGTGGGGGCTGGCCGGTATCGCGATGCGATTACGCAGGTTTGCGATACGGCCATGCCCCGCGTCCAAAGTCGTCGGCCTCGCCGGAAGGAGGTGTACTGGTGGTCCCAGGAGTTGGCGGACCTCCGTGCGGCTTGTACTCGTGCCCGGAGGTCCTACACCCGCAGCCGGCGACGTCACCGTGGAGATGGTGGCGGGGACCAGCTTCATGAGGAGTACCGCGAAGCGCGGAAAACTCTGAAGCTTGCCATTTGCCGCGCCAAGGACGAGAAAAAGGAGGAGATGCTGGAGAGTCTCGACCGTGACCCCTGGGGTCGCCCATATCGTGCGGTGCGACAGAAGCTCCGCACGTCGGGCCCCCCCCTTACCGAGACTCTCCAGCCCAGCTTCCTGCAGGAAGTGGTCGAGGGCCTTTTCCCTGAGCGGGCGGAGCACACACCCCCGTCGATGGCCTATGCGGTCATAGATGACGGGGGTAGAGAGGACGATGTGCCGCCCGTTAGGGAATCGGAGGTTGGGGCGGCTGTTCTTCGGATCCGTTCCAAGAACACCGCCCCCGGGCGCTGTATGGTGCACCGGTGTGGGTGGCGGCTCTGACTGCCCTAAATAAGGCCCGCCTCTGGCGGCCTCAGAGGGTATTGGCAGTCAGAGCTATACGCGGATACCGCACGGTGTCGACCGAGGCGGCGTGCGCCTTGGCCGGAACACCCCCGTGGGATTTGGAGGCGGAAGTGCTCGCCGAAGTTTATCGACGGGTGGCTGAATATCGGGCGGAGAGTGGCATTCGCCCTCCGCCCGAAGAGGTACGCGAGTGGCGTGAAGCCGCCCGTCGAGCCACTATGGCTAGATGGTCGTTCCGGCTGGAGACTCCACGTGCTGGCTTTGCCACCGTGGAGGCTCTCCAGCCGGTCATCCTCGAGTGGGCAGGGCGGCAGCACGGGACCCTTTCCTTCCGACTGACGCAGGTCCTTTCCGGGCACGGTTGCTTCGGGAAGTACCTGCACTCGGTCGCCAGGAGGGAATTGAATCCCGCCTGCCACCACTGCGACTGCAGTGAGGACTCGGCCCAGCATACGCTGGCGGTTTGCCCCGCTTGGGCGCCGCAGCGTCGGGCCCTCACTGCAGTCATCGGAGGAGATCTCTCGCTACCGGCCGTCATACGCTCCATGGTCGGTAGCGATAGCAGTTTTACCGCGGTCGCAACCTTCTGCGAAGATGTAATCTCGCAGAAGGAGGTGGCGGAGAAGGCCCGGGAGGATGATATCCACTCGGACCCAATCCGCCGCCGGCGAACCGGGCGGCGGAGGCGCGCCTATCAGCGCCTCATGCCGCCCTGAGTGTGGCCGCGGATGGTCGGGACGGGCTTTCCCCTCCATCCGCTCTAGTGGCCACCCGCGAGGGGGCGACGTAAGCGTGTGCCGTACGTCGCCTAAATTAAGAGTTTAACAGCAGACGGTGCCCGCTTCAGTGCGGGCAAGCGCTGGGAGGGGTCCGGATGTGTTAATAACTGCAGTTCCCGGATTCCTCCCTTCACAGGCGCAGAGTGGCACACCGTGTGGTTTTAGTCGGTTCGAGTCCGACACACCGCCCCGCCGTAAACCCCGGTGGGGTGACGGTCCGATGGGATTTCCACACGTTAAAAAAAAAAAAAAGGCACTATAGGGCTCCCCGGGCCGAACGGGGTTCCAGCCCGAGGGATGGCCCGAGCCCTCGACCATATGTCGGACCGCCTCAGGGAAGTGTTGGACGCTAGCCAACACTTCCCTGAGGCGAAGAATGTTCTTTTCGGGTGAATGACTCAATATCGCTGAATAGAAACTAACGAGGTTTCAATTAACGAGCAGATACAAAATAATTATTTATTAATATTGGATTACTACATAATCAATTCAAGAGATAACATAGCATCGTTAGTGGGGAATATAACTATAAATTCTCAAAATTTTAAAAAAACCCCGATATAATAACCTGAGTTTCCTTTAAAAAGTAAAAAACACGTTATGCGCTTTCATTTGAGACCCCACTCGATGATATTTTTGCAGACATTCGGTGACTCTTCCCCACTTTCACCCCCATAACTTTTAAACGGCTCAACCGTTTTTCTTGAAACATGTCTAAGAACATTCGCACGTAACTCACCTTTCATACAAAAAAAACTAAATTGAAATCGCGTCATCCGTTCGGGAGCTACGGTGCCACAGACAGACAGACACGTTAAACTTATAACACCCCTCTTTTTTTCGGGGGTTAAAAATAGAACTTTGTTTCCTATCATAACACTTTCTAACGAGTTTTTGGGCCAAATAAGTGAATAATAGTGGGTAAAGTAACGATGAAGTAATTTTGTTGAGGTGGAATTAACTTATGAAATGTAAATTAGGTACCTGTCGGAAGACATGCCGAAAAGTATACTGCCAATGAGTACACCACTTTGAAATACGGTCTGTGTTAATTTGCTATAACCGCCTCTTTCACATATTAATTTCCATTTCATGGTTATAGTATAATGGAATACTGATTTATCAAATTCTGGATTATCACAGGGGCATTTATTGGCTTCCCCATTACAAACATATGAAATTTTTGGCGCTAGGAATATAATAGCCATTTGATGCCATGCAATTGGAATTTTGGTCGCAAATATTAACATGCATAGCCAAAAGTGATATTTTCCAAAGCCACCAATTGATTTTTGTAAGTAATCAACTTGTTGAGAGCTACTACCAGGAAAATGGAAACACTGCCCCAGATAACTTAGAAAACCACTAAATCTATCCATTATAAGCTTAGATTTTAAGTATTGAAAATAAAAAATTTGAACCAAAACATTTGATTTATCTTCTGTCATAACAAATATGATGATACATTAAATGTGACACAGAGTATATTACGAAGATATCGAGATATTCAATTTTGTTGTATTCTGTCATTCTGATCTAAGGTTGTATTTCTAAGCTTCGAATATTCGCAGCCTATGTGTTCCCTGTGTGTTAACCGTATTCTTAATTCTTATAGATAATATATTCATTTATTTTTGAATATTTTAACATAACTTATGTGTATCAATACCTAAAATTCGTATTTGCCATTTAAGTATGTTACGTTTTGTTCATGGTTTTGGTCTTAGTGATGAAGAATGTATTTACTATTTAGTTCTGGTGGGTAGAACAGGCTGAAATTAGTAATGTCGTTATCTACATTGTCCCTACTTGGAAAGGTACAACAACCGCGGGTTGCTCTGCGGGGCGAAACTAGTCTAAAGTAAAAAAAGCCTAAGTTACTTCTCATATCATCAGCTTCTTCTAGTGAAAGCCCCGTCAAGATCGGTACAGCCGTTTCAGAGCTAAACACTAGTTTCGCCCTGCAGTGTTACCCGTGGTTGCTGTTGTAGGTACCTTGCTTGGGACAAGCTGGTTGTATAACTCTATTTTTTTCCGAAAACAAAAGTAATCTAAGTTACTCCTTACAACATCAGCTATCTGCCAATGATTGTCCCATTTAAATCGGTATTGGCATTATCGACGTTAGTCAGAATCGAGAGACAGATAAAAAAAGGGATTTATAGGGTTTCGTGCCAAAGGCAAAAAACGAAACCCTTATAGATTCGTCATGTCTGTCTGTCTGTTCGTCCGTCCGTCTGTCTGTCCGTCCGTATGTCACAGTCACTTTTTTCCGAAACTATAAGAACTATACTGTTGAAACTTGGTAAGTAGATGTATTCTGTGAACCGCATTAAGATTTTCACACAAAATTAAAAAAAAACAATAAATTTTGGGGGTCCCCATACTTAGAACTGAAACTCAAAAATTTTTTTTCATCAAACCCGTACTTTTGGAGTAGGTATCTATCGATAGGTCTTCGAAAATGATATTTGAGGTTTCTAATATCATTTTTTTTCTAAACTGAATAATTTGCGCGAAAGACATTTCCAAAGTGGTAAAATGTCCCCCCCCCCCTGTAACTTCTAAAATAAGTGAATGATAAAACTAAAAAAAATATATGATGTACATTACCATGCAAACTTTCAACGAAAATTGGTTTGAACGAGATCTAGTAAGTAGTTTTTTTTAATACGTCGTAAATCGTAAACCGCAAAAAAAAACACTATTATTAAAACATCGATCAAAGTTACAACGAACTACAAGAACTTTTATATGTTACTTGTTGCTTCGGAACCCTTCACGGGCGAGTCCGATTCGCACTTGGCCGCTTTTTTATGTAACCACCGTAGAGTACTTAGATACAAGACTTACGACTTACTTGACTTTGTTAGGTATTTAATAAAAAGCTGTAAATTTAAAATTACAAAAAGACACTCATTTTTATTTATTACTAGCGACCCACCCCGGCTTCGCACGGGCAGAGTTTAGATGCCCCCGCCGCGTCGACGATACGATTCGTGCATTTTAAATTTGTAATATCTTGGAATATTTTCATTTAAATTAGATACAATTAAGAGCCATTTTCATCTATATTAAATGCTTAATGTATTTAATTTACTTAATTGTATAAGGATTCATTCTGTATTGCTTAATATCGCTTCGTAAATAAGCCATTATTTCTCGTAAAAAGAAAGGAATAAAAAATGTTTATTGTGGGTTATCCCTAAGAGATAGACATATACAGTCGCGGACTTTTTTATTATACTTTTTAAGGTGTACAATACTGTTAGTACATTATTTTGATCTATCTCGTAGGGTGCAACCAGCGTTTGCAATGTAAGCGTAAAAAATGAGTTTATTTGCTACATCACATTAAAAACCTCGATAATTAATAGTGTTTCCATTCTATATTATACATTTATTATACATAAAAACCTTCTTCTTGAATCACTCTATCTTTTAAAAAAACCGCATCAAAATCCGTTGCGTAGTTTTAAAGATTTAAGCAAACATAGGGATATAGGGACATAGGGATATAGGGACAGAGAAAGCGACTTTGTTTTATACTATGTGTAGTGATTACGGATTTAATGGTATACAAATAACGAAATAATTTTTAAGTAAACATTTCATAAAATACGTAATACACACCAATAAATATGGTGAGATTATTTTTGAGTGGTGCCTATAATTTTACGTATAGCAATGTGTACATATGTGTTGCATGAAATATTAATAGTAGTGCCAATGCTTATAAGTTTGTCTGATCTAAGAAGTAGATTTTGACAGGTGAGACTGACGTTCCGTAACGACAGAATGCAACCATGCACTAATGGAAGTAACCATAAAACTATGCTAATTTAAGTCAAATAAATTTTATAAATGTAATAATTTATACTACTGAGTTGAATGAATGTAATGGGGCATATTTCAGTTTAAATATCCACAAATAAAATTAAATAGTCGCGTGATTCTTCACTTCTGCATGGTGTCCTAAAACAGTTACATTCTATGATTTTTATTTTTTAAATTAATGAAGTGACATTTTAATCGTTGCGGAGGTTAAGAATAATCGTTTTGATTTACAAATCGGATGTAATCGACTTGCTAGCCAGTAATCATTTTCGTTATAATTAAAAGTAGCTGATACTTATTCATTCTTTTTTTTTTCTTTCATTTTATGCTTTTCGTATAATGAAACTGAAGTGAACAAACATTAATACTTATATCATTCATTTTTATATTGTAAAGGACAATTTAAATAGGAATATTAATGCGTTATCCGAAAGTATCATTTTTTCACATCTGTTTCAGCATTATAAGCCATTGAATTATTTCTAAAATTAAATACCTATTTTATCGTCACTTTATTTGAGTTAGTTTGAGGTCAAATGTGTGTGAAAAAAAGTAATGGCACGTATAGAATAAGACATTTGGATAAGAATTAGTATCGACACTAAACACAATTTAGAACATACAATGATCGACAAGTAAGTTCATTTCTCTTTATGGTTCCGTGCCAAAGGCAAAAAACGGAACCCTTATAAATTCGTCATGTCTGTCTGTCTGTCCATCCGTATGTCACAGCCACTTATTTCCGAAACTATAAGAACTACAATGTTGAAACTTGGTAAGTACTGTAAGTAGATGTATTCTGTGAACCGCATTAAGATTTTCACAACAAAAATAGAAAAACATCAATCAATTTTGGGGGTTAATACTTAGAACTAAAACTCAAAAAAAATTTTTCATCAAAACCATATGTGTAGGGTTCTATAGGTAGGTCTTCAAAAATTATATTGAGGTTTCTAATAATTTTTTTTCTAAACTGAACAGTTTGCGCTAGAGACAACTCCAAAGTGATAAAATGTGTCCCCCCTCCCCGTAACTTCTAAAATAAGAGAATGATAAAACTAAAAAAATATATGATTTACTTCCATGCAAACTTCCACCGAAAATTGGTTTGAACGAAATCCTAGTAAGTAGTTTTTTTTAATACGTCATAAATCGTAAACTGCAATTTGCCTTCCATTCAATCAACACAAATATAAAAATAAAATAAAAATTACATTATGTTACTTGCTACTGCGGAACCCTTCATTGGCGAGTCCGACTCGCACTTGGCCTCTTTTTTTATCTTTTGCAGCGCGATGTTATATCTAGACATATACCAAATCAATTTCTATTCCAGAATCCAATACGTAGCCATAATAGTGTCTGTCTAATTTTAGCTCAATTTGAGAAATACACCCGCGATTCCTATCTATATTTGTGTTTTTTTTTTTATTTTTTAAAAAAGACAACTCCAACAACAAGGAATAAACATAGTGTGTCGCGGGGGACTTTACAGACATACATGAAACGGACACAATTAACACCCAAACTCAGAACAACAATTTGTGGATCACACAAAGTGTTGTTCCGTGTAGGATTTGAACCCACAACACTTGGCGAATTGGCAAGCGGCGTGGCGACCGCCTAAACCACTAGGCCAACCGTGCAGTCATGTATGTATATGTATATATTGTTTATGTAACATAATTCTTTAAAATAAGAGAATAAATTATTCCAATTTTAAAACGATTAACGATGCTTCATATATTATATTGATGTTCGTTCATTTGTAATCGTTATCGATTTTTTTTCACTATGGCATATAGACACCCAAGCACTAAACGTCAACTGTCAAAATCCCCTTCTTAAATCAGACAAACTATAAAATGGAACTATAATTTATATTTATAAATGCAACCACCACTCTGAATGTCTTTATATTACGCTGAACCAAAATTTAATGAAATTTGACGTATGATTGACAAAAGACATAGGTTATTTTTTACTCGACTACGGCGAAGACAAAAGGAAGGGTGATAGTTTTAGCGTCTGTGTATTTATATTTCTAACTACTGAACCGAATTTAATTAATGAGGTGTCAATGGATTGGAATGTTTTTTTTTAGATTTTAAGCCTTTATTGCAAACAAGTGTGTTACAAACCTATTGTACGTTATATACTTTTTTTTTGTTTTTGTTCAGCAGATTCTCTGGTGATGGTGATATAAGTGTATTCATTTACGTATTCAATCTGATTTTGATTGACCTCTATTTTTTCATGTATCTGATTATTACTGATACGTGATACTCATTACCTTAGTTTTCTCAGTGTTCATGCTTAATCTCCCTTTTTCACTTCCAGTAGCTAAATCTTGTAGCATTTTTTGGAGAGTTGTATGGTCTTTGGCTAATATGATTACCAGATGAAAAGCTAGTTTTATATAATGTTGGTACTATTTTTTATTTTTGTACAAAATAAAATTTTATGATTTTATGACCTGAATAACAATCTTGTCATACTGTATGATTAATTGACACATTGGAAACTTTAAGATATAGATAGACACAAGCGGGCAGTAGATTTTAGTGTTTTCACCATATTTTATTTACCTTGACAATCCAGTACAGGCTTATGTTTGTGTCGATCTATGATTTTAACTGTAGCTTCAATTTACCTTTCATAAATGTCACTTAGTGTCTTAATTGAATAATGATTTTGAATTTGAATTCGACATGATAGGTACCGACCTTACCGACAGATATCATACAGAGACACTAAAAAACGACAGTCCCTGTTTCTTATCAATGAGAGTTACACTTTCATCAGATTATGGCTTACTGGAAATCTATCTTACCAAATCTTATCGAATATTTAATGCCGATGTGTCGAATATTAAACATAATAAAATTTCTTCCGTTAGCAACTTTTAACACTATAAGTATTCAATGATGTATTAAAATAATAAACTTTTATCGTCTCATTTAGGCAAAACATCAATTGAGGTCCTAGGTCCCACATTATGATACTACCAATAGTACATATTAATCGTACATGTGAAGCAAAAATTTAAAACCCCTCATTAAGAAAAATATGCGAATGTAGGAGTATGAAATTTAGCACAGTTAAAATGTATATGGAAGAGGAGTGCAGAAAGCTAAACTTAATAAAGTAAATGAACTATGATAAAATTTTAACCACTGAGCCACTAATCAAAGAAAAAGTGAGGTAAATAAAGTAATTTTTATATTATTTATTTTTAGTATTTTAATATTTAATATGTTTACAGAGGTAGTAGCTAAAGCTAACTAGGTTAACATTGTTTCCTAATATGTTTTTGAATCTACATAAAAAACTGAAAAATTTCTGAGATTTTAAGAGTCACACACTCAATCCAAAGTAGTTAAAGAATGAAGATTACATAAAAACGAACCTAATTAATAGAATTATATACAAGTATCTACTAGTTATTCACTGTTTTTAACCTAATATTTAATAATAAATAACTTATCTAACTTATTACTCATCTAATAAAATTGAAGTATTACATCGAAATTACTCTGAATTTAGGAAAGGGGAAGTGTAATATGGATGTCTATAATCTCCCTCTTCCCAAGAATCGAACCGAAGTTCGATTGGTTCAGATGCAGTTTCCACGAACAATTCATCCCCCAAATCTGACGCTGATACTGTAAACATATTGATCATCGCCCGTAAAGCATCTGCGAACGTGAACAACTGCAATTTACTTAACAGTCTGTTCATAAGACGTGAGGTAAAATTCTTTACAGAATTGTAACCTTCTCTAATAATATTCAAGAGTATAGTCTGGATTTGATTTTTAACAGCGAGTAGTATAGATCCTATTTCCCTTGAGCGACGTTTGACCATGTCTCCTTTCGTATCTTGTGTCGCTAAAGCTGGGTTTATATCATCATTCGTTCTTCCATCCAAGGTTAGAGGTTTTGTAGTAGCAGCTTCCGAGGATGCAGTGCTTATTGATAGTACTATTACTACAGAAAAAATAATTCCCACCAGTATCTGTAAGGCAATGTTATTTTATTAAAAACAAAGTTTTTTTAGGTAATAGGGGGCAAACGTGCAGACGTATCGCCTGATTGTAAGCGAATACCGCCGCCCATGGACACCGCACCACCAGAGGCGTCACAAGTGCGTTGCCGGCCTTTGAGGATGGGGAAAGGGATGGGGGACGGGTTGGGGTATGGGCTTTCGGTATCCTCACTCAATCGGTGAAACACAGTTCACACCGGTTTTCTGTGAGGCCGTGGTATCACTCCGGTCGAACCGGCCCATGCATGCCGAAACGGGGCTCTGTCATTTGAAAAGATCAGACTGGATGAACTCAATAATTTTTTGGACATTAAAAAAATATTAAAATAGATATAGAATAAATAATATAGAATAAATGCAGACAGCTAAAATTATCTACATTTTTTATTTTCAAGATCAGTCACAAAATATAGTACATATGTACTTTTATTAACCTTTCATACTATGAACTCGTAAATATTCGTAATGACAGTTTACTATAAAAACAAACATGTATTTTAAATGTAAAGAAATAAAGTCAAACCATCACCAATTAAAATAAATCTTCAAGTAGATACTTACATTTGCCATATTGAAGAGTTTCACGAAGTGTATGTAGGTGTGTATTCTGGAATACCTGTTGTCGTTTGTGCAAGTTGGAAACGAAGCCATGATATTTATAGGCCTTGTATTTCAATCTCTTCTGTTCCTCTATTACTTAATAGGGTCTAATCGGGACACATTAACTAACAATGCTAATTGCAATTTATGAGACTGATTCATCTTTGTACTTTAAAATCGATCAATTACTAATATAATTTAGTGTTAGGTGCTTAGATTTCTAAAATGTAGTCATTTATACTTTCTAGTTTCAACAAGTAGGTACGTACGTTACTTAATGTGGCTCTTAACATTTTCTCCATTTTCTGGCATTCAACCAGTACCATCAATAAAACTGTTTTGTTATTTCAGAAACTAAATATTCGCATAATACATTACTTCCGAAACTAGATAGGTATTTGTAAACACCAAAGGCGTTCATTTCGCCTTCGTGACGGTAGCGAAACGACGAAGCCATACCTACATTTTTACTGAGATGTAGAGTTTGTAAACGTAGGGTTGGTAGAGCTAGGGCGTGTAGATTCAGAAGCTTGGCTATACATGAGATGTGATATCTTTTTCACAGGGTAAGCCATATGCAGTCGTCTTGGCGGGATCCATATATCTTTTAGGATTCTAAATTACACGTCGCAACCTTTTACAATTGGACGGCGTTATGTAAGAACGAATCAAGCGACAAAATTGGAAAAAATGAGTTTTGAATGCAGGTCGATTCCAGGCATAATAAACTATGTACTCGGCTATTTTTGTGTTCAAAAGTCACTCCTAGTGCCTTTTAATAAGGGGTGAATCAAGCGACATGTCTACATTTGTTAGGGCTTGTGCACAAATTCATTACGTAATAAAGAATTAACCGCCTAAGTTACTGTTACAAAATACACAAATAGGATTTGAAATTGCATAAAAGAATCATATCCACAAAAATTGTAGTTGATCCGTTTATTTTGTTATTTAAAAACGCAATATCGAACTAACCGCCAAAAATGGCAGCTAATACGTAGATGCAAGAGAACAAATTCACAGCTTTTGAAATGAAAAATTAAACAAGTTTTTCGGAGTTTCCAAAATGATGAAGTCTAAAACATTATTTAAAAAAATTAAATGTAAATGGCGTAAAATTATTTAGTTATTTGTAATATTTTTTGTATCTATTTTAACCTGGTCAAAGGGATCTGTTATTCCAGCTAGTGATTGCTTAATATATTTGTACTGTTTAAACATAATTGAGATGGTAAAAAGAAAAAAAAATTGTAAGTTATTTGTAAAATTAATGTGTAAAATTTAAAATTTCATAATGTTTAAATTAAAATCAAACATAAGCATGTCGGTGATGCGAACCCATAAGATTTTCCCCTATCAAAAAGTGCTCAAGGTGGCTAAAGAAGTTTTCACTTTAAAAATATAGAAGGAAATGCTGTAAACTGGTTGAAAAATAAATGAATGAAAGAAAACTCAGCCGAAGTTGGATGGTATGACACATCACTACATATACTGATACATCACTTTATTCTTATTCCATCTGATGCCAGCTAATATTAGGAAGATTTAACAGGATAAAATGATTTAGAAGAAAATCAGAAAGATAATGATTGAGTTTGTACATTTATTTTTTTATTATTTGGAGTTTTTATACTTTGAGAAGGTGTGTTTTTAGTTTATTATAGATGTTAAGCTTGAACAGTATTATATCTAACGAGATAAAAAGTAGTATTAGTGTATTTTTTAAAAATGATTCAAAACCAATGGAAATAGTTTTGATTTTAGGTACAAAGGATATCGAGACAAGCAAAAATTGTATTATTATTCAGGTTTTGACTATAAAAATAAAGCAAATTTATGTGTGTCTTCTAATCAGCAATGACATACATGATCATCTTAACGAAATGGTACAATTTCTAGTTAAATTCAGAACTTTGCATAAAAATATTTGGATTTAATCTTATATTGCATTTCATTTCTCCCGAAACAACCCGCACTAAAGAATCAAACGACTATAATGTCGTATAGTACGTTGTTGATTAATTTAGGCAGTCGGAATATAGCTAAAATATAATAACGAATTAAGCGGAAAAGTGGCTATATCTTTTAATGTATATTATGTATCGTAATATATTTTTAATTAATCTAGACTACACACACAGCTTACTTTCAAGTTAAAATATTAAACATATAACATAAATAATGAGCACATAGCGACAATTTTAATTTTAAAATCTTTGACGCTCATTTTCTCAAATTCTCTCCAGTGTCGCTTAATCTATTCTTACATAACGCTGTCCAATTGGTACCTGGTACAATTATAGTGCCTACAATCATTGTTGTTAATGAGTTGTACGCTTGTAATGCGGGATTTTTTGTTTTTGGAGCATTTTTATTTCCGTATTTCAACGAGATTTAAACGTACACAATTGTTATCGACTATCTATTTACTTATTTAAGATGGGTATTTATATCATGAGCTTTTACAAAAATACTATAGTTGTAGCACTAAAAATTGATAAGGATGAATATATACTATAACATTACTAATCAATAAAAGTCTCCATTTAAATAATGACTTAACAGAATTTAAAGAACAATTGAAAGTTTCGGTTATGTTTTTACTATATTCTTAAGGATGTATAGTTTCATTGAAAATAAAGTATAGGTTTTATTATTTGCTGCTACAGTATTTAAAGCTGATGTCAGATATATTGTGACCTAAAAAGTACCTGGTCGGTAAATTCAAGAAACACAAATACACACATTGCCAAACACAAAACAGCAGGCGCTACTCAATAAAAACAATTATTTTAGAAGGTCGAATCGAGTAAAGATATTAAATAAATAAATATTTCGGACATCTAACACACAACGCCGTCTAGTCCCAAGCTAAGCAGAGCTTGTGTTATGGGTACTAGACAACTGATACAAATACATATATACTTTTTTTTTGTAAATACATACATATTATACATAGAAAACACCCAAACTCCGAAACAAATATTTGTAGATCATACAAACATTTGGTCCGACCCGGGAATCGAGCCCGAGACCTCATGATCAGCAGTCGCACACGCCAACCGCGAGACCAACGAGGCAGTCAGTATTGCTTTTGATTAAGTCTTGTCATATAGTAGAATTAAATATAAGACCTTTACTACGATTTTATTATTAGAATAAGAACAGTAGGTATTCATTTCAGGTAAAAAAAAAACTTATGTTTATTTTCATTTTCTTCTTTTCTTTACAAAAAAAACAACTCCCGCATTAAGAACAAATCCTGTGAGTTCCCGTGTTGCGGAGTACTTTACAAACATACATGAAACGGACACAAAGAACGCCCAGACACAGAACAATAATTTGTGAATCACACAAACTGTTCTTCTATGTGGAGTTTAAAGCCACAACACTCAACGCACTACGCTATCCGTGCAGTATTATAAGTGTTACAGAATTTGACCGTGACTTTGGATACTCTTGGCGCTATATAAGCTTAGGTATATATAACTCATCAACAGCCTTTGATGGCTCACTGCTGAATGTCGCTTCTTAGAAAGTTGGTTGGTTGGTCATGCTACCCACACTACGCTCTGCATTAATAAATCAAAATATCTGTGATATTTAGCTACACTTTCTTTCGAAACAATATAACAGCAGCATTCGAATTTTTAGTGTATTAGACTTGTAGCATACAGCTCTTGCACCAGGATACGGTCATTATCATCGTACACAACTGACATCAGGCGCGGTTCCAGCGTGTAAATTAGACTTTATTTATTGCATAATACACAATTTTATTTCACACATATGTGTTGTTTTCTTGGTAAATCTATTGGGATTATAATATTTGAGACATCTGTGACAATCTCTGGATCAATATTTAGAGGATCTAGCTCGTGTTGGGGGACGAAGGGCGTGTATGGAACTCCCGACAAATCGGTCTAACCACCAAACTCCGGCGGCAGCCTACATCTGCAGTCAAGAGGAGCTCCAGGAACGCATCAGCGGCTTCTGGAGTTCCCGCTGCCTTACCTCATCACTGAGGTACATCCCGGGGTAACCAGATTCAAACCCGGGGCATGTCGCTGTCGTACCTCTCACCGCTCTACACAGTAAGAGTGTCGGAACATCGACCCGCCTGAGACGACACCCCCGGCCGTACCGAGGTGTCGGGTCGTTTCCAGTGGCCACATCTCCCCTGCATGTGGCCACAATGACCCTTAACCGACGATTGGGGAGCTAGCGGCCTCTATCGCGCATCCTTCGTCACATCTTTCGAGCGGGACGGCCATTTCCCGATCCCGCTCTTCGGACTCCTTCTGGAGCATAATGCTGGTGGTAACAGGTATCGTCCGATCTGTCCGACCGGGTGAGCATCTAAGTGAATCGGTAGGTGATAAGTTGGTTCTCTCTATGCAAGCGAAGCTTCTTCGAAGCTCGGCAGAAAGGCTCCGACAGCGCGTTGGCTGGCACAATCCTGAGTGTCGAGCCCTGCCCGCCAAGCTCGTAGGGCTTGCGTATGTGTGTTCTGACGATGCATTTCGCGCTCATGATACGGCACTATCTCTTCGTCATTCCGACCGACAGATCGAATTTCGTCGCAGACCATTGTGTTCATGTCGGCTAGAATGTCGAAGGGTGGAGACCGTACCAGGATTGTCGCCGCCTCGTACGAGATCGTACGGTGGCCTCGTATGATCCGTATGACCATCAACCGCTGCAGACTCCAGAGTTGAGCATTACAGCGGGAAGATCCCGCCGGTGCCCCATAGAGGAACATGGATCGCACGACGCTCATACGCACGCCCACGCACATAGAGGCAGCGAACTTCTTCCGGCGGTCCCCCGAGATTGAACAGCAGACGATGTGGCACTCCTGCTACTCCTCATACTGGGGACTAGTCGCCCGAAATGCTTTTCAAAGCTCTACCGATTGTCCATGATGAGGTACTTCATGTACTGACCCACTTGGACTTCGGTGTCATACACCCGGATGTATGAGCTGGGTGGTTCCTGGCGCTTACTTAGGCCATGGAACCATATCACCTCAGTTTTCTGAGGCGCCACCCTCAGGCCCAGCTCATGAATCTTATCCACGACACAAGCCACCCCTTGCGAGAAGAAGCACCTCCCCGAAGCGTGACCCTCTAGCCAGTATTAGGGTATCGTCTGCATAGCAGGCGACACTGATGCCCGAAGTCAGACTAGTGCGAATACCCGCATCGTATACGAGGTTCCATAACAATGGGCCCAATATAGAGCCCTGGGGAACCCCACAACACACCTCCCTTTAATTTTCCACTCCGTTCCGATCGATAAACTTCACTGTCCTGTCGCGCTGATAGACCTCTATGACGGCACGCAAGTAAGTCGGCACCTCGTGATATTCAAGGGAATCCCTAATTGCGCCTCATTGAAAGGTGCCAAAGCGTCAACGATATCAAGGCTAACTACCAACACCACCCCCCGATCGGACTGCCGACCCCGACAGGGAGCGAACACACCTATATATTAGCGTCCACTGTCGAGCGTCCCCGTTGGAATCCAAATTGGCAGTCCGATAGATCAGGGCCCACTCGCGACAGGTGCTCGCTGATACGACCAAAAGAGTTCCTATCCTTTGATTTCTTATCTCGATTGAACAATTATGGAAACTGATAAGAATAAGAAAATCTGGTTCTAGTAGCAGATTTTGGGGGGGGTCACGTCCCCTGTGACCCCCCCCCCCCCACCTGGAACCGCGCCTTTTGTTGTGTGTTGAACCGCGGAGTTTTGTAATCTGAGAAAATGACAACATATTTCGAAAATTGAATATAAAATTATAATTAAAGTGGTTTTAATAACAAAATTATTTCTATTATTTTAGCCATATTTTATTTTTAAACGGACTTCAAAAAAGGAGGAGGTACTTAAATTCAACTGTACTTTTTTATGTCTGTTTGTTAGGACTTTAGACTGGGTGTACCAAGTTTGATGATTCTGTTTTTATTTCAAAGCTGATGCTTGCCGTGTGGTCCCATTTCAATTTGGTCCATTTCTTGAAGTCGGTATTCTTTTGTTATTTTTTTTGTTGATTACTACCGTTTTAGTTATCAATGCTCTTAGTGTTAATATTAAGTATACAAAAGTAGGTTAAAATCGAGGTCAAAGGAGTCGGTTACATATAAAAAATTATACAGGAGAAGCCAATAAAAGCGTGTTAAAAATCGTATACCCAATACACCCTACAGATCGAAATCGAAGAGTATTTCTATGAACAAAAAGCATCCAGTATTGTACATTGCTATGTTTTTTTTAGATCAAACATAAATTTAAAATAGGTAGGTATCTGGTATATGGTTAATTATAATATGCCACTTACACCACCGTGCGTGGGTTTAGCCGTGACATATTCGGACAACTTATTATTTTCTGGTGTTTTTCAATCTTATGTGGCAACGTCGTTTACGTCTGCTATTGCCCGTAGCGTAATTTTTTCCCCCCATTTTTGTAACAACAACAACAACCTTCATTGGTGCTCCGCTGCTCTAGGTCTTAGCGTGATGATATATAGCCTATAGCCTTCCTCGATAAATGTACTAGCCAACACTGAAATAATTTTTCAAATCGGTCCAGCAGGTTCCTGAAATTAGCGCGTTCAAACAAACAAACAAATTCTTCAGCTTTATATATTAGTATAGATTTTAATATGACACTCTCGATGAAAGAAACTGCAAATATGTAGTGAAAAACTACCTGTTGATTATTTGATGTGTGACACATATTCCACATAAAATATATATATTATCAATATTATAAAGCTGAAGAGTTTGTTTGTTT
Organism: Diaphora mendica; assembly: GCA_949125395.1. Taxonomy (NCBI): domain Eukaryota; kingdom Metazoa; phylum Arthropoda; class Insecta; order Lepidoptera; family Erebidae; genus Diaphora; species Diaphora mendica. The sequence goes on from OX421311.1 coordinate 29,482,396, forward strand.
GTTTGAACACGCTGACCTCAGGAACCGCTGGTCCGATTTAAAAAAAATCTTTTAGTATTGGCAACCATATAGGTATACGCACAATAGCGTGGACGTGGACAATGCTTTATTTTTATTTATTAAAAATCGTATATATGTAGGTATATCGATTGGTTGACATGTATATTGCATTGATTTAGATACTTCCAACGATTTAATGTTATTTATGACTAATAATGAGAAGTTTGTCGTGTTAGGACCGACCAAGTGTGCTCAGACACGTTTTTACTTGCACTCCAGTGCTATCTTTCTCCTCACCTGTCAAGGAAATATGCTAGCCAGCACCGCCGGTCACTGTTCCTACTTTCTCGCTCTCACAATCGCTCAGACAAACATTTATATGAATTACAATTATATGATTTACTTTACAGAATAAAATTTATTTACATTGATGATGTAATTGAAGAAAGGTGTGTCTTTCTGTTCGCCTGGCAGGTACTTGTGCTCACCGGAATCGCCTGTCATTTTGTTTTTGAACTTCTTAATGAATGAACTAAATCCTTTAAAAAATTCTGGCTGACAGGAACAAGTGTTTTTTTTCTCATTTTTTTTACACTTTCAAAAACATACTAGTTGATGATGTGCAGGGCTGAGGCCTGCCAGGCGATGGTTACGTACGTAGCACGTTATGACTCATCACTACAAGAGTTTCTAGCCTTACAGACACACCGTTAGTCGAAAGGTTCAGTAGCTCTCTTACTATTGTAACAGTTTGCGACGGACAGCCCCTACGGTCGCCTTATCGCCTCAGGAGCACCATAGCAACTAAAACCCAAATAAGTATCCCATTAGCAGCTGAAAGACCCCTGTCAATGCAAAGAAACTCTTTTTAGATATAAGGCGTATAGTAGCCTCAATAACCTTGAGCGTCTGGGCGGAGCTAAACGCATACTATCATTTCTGCATCGCACACATTCATATCTCCGTACCGCACGCGCTACTTCACAACGAAGATCAAAGATTAGGGAGCGAGACAGACATGCGCGCTTGTCTGACGTTTTTGCCTTAACTTCAAAACATAATAGGGAATATGCATGTCTTTTTTTTATTTCTTAATCTGATCATTTAAGTCTCCATAACATAGAAAAAAATATAAATAGGTTTCAAAATAGTCAAATTAATTTTCAAAGTGCAATTTTAAACACCGACTAAATTTGAGCTATTCAAACGCCGCCATTTTTCGCGCGCTATTGACATAACACTTGACGTCATTGTCATTTCGTGTTTGTTTACTATTGAGTGTTTCAGTTATTTTATACCTATTTACAGTTTTGATTACTATAAAAATCATGGAGAAGTTATTTTTTCTCACAAACACTACTAACACAGTAGGAATTTCGACGCCGATAATTTCGACAATGTAACAATCGACGTCACATTTCGTTTCGACCAGTAGGACGCGTTTTGCAGGTTTGAATTTCCCTCCCTTAATTTTCACTTTTTATTTAATATTTTCTGGGTTTAAATAATCACTAAATAAAAAAAATACCATTTATGTATATTGTAAAGACAATAAAGAATCTAGAAAAAAATGTTTGAAACAAGTAAAAATTTTATGCATATTCCCTATTATAAATGGTTATAATGTTAACATAAAAAACGAGATATTTTGAAAAGTTTAGTAACATTGAAAATTAACACATTTTATCATAGGTAGGTACTAAATACAAAAAAGTATGTTAAATTAGACTAAAAACCATATAGAATTCGAAATACCTATCCAACTATACATCTATATATATATATATAAAAGCGAAATACCACTCATTTCTTAATCACGAAATCCTTATCCCTTATAGGGTGTAGACATCCGCTAAGAACGGATTTTACTAAACTCCACCCCTAAGGGGGTAAATCAGGGGATGAAAGTCTGCGTGAGCGAAGCTGCGTGCAAAAGCTAGTATTTGATAAGAGAGGTAAGAAATCTGGTAATATATATTAATTCATTTTACCTTTTGTAGAAAAAAGTAAAAATTATCATATTTCTGAAAACCTCTAGCATGTTTAAATAAATTAAAAAACAGGTAAATACGTTACGTGTCAGGTCACCCATAGAATAAGGTTCCGAATTCTATTCTACGCCGTACCGCGGGTAACGACCTATCACTGAAAGTCCCGTCAAAATCAGTCCAGCCGTTGCAGAGATTACCCGAACAAATAGACAGACCGACAGACAGACAAAAATTGTTATTTTGGTACATGTATCGTGTATACATACATATGCATTTATTAAAAGCGGTTAATTTAATATTACAAACAGACACTCCAATTTTATTTTTTATTTTATTTATTATTAATTAAAAATAATACAAACTGAGTTACACATATGTCCCCCAAAACCTGGTAGATGGTTTGACTGGGGGATCGAGTCTCCGTACAATTATCAACTAATAAAATAATAATTCTTAAGAACAAAGAAAGCCAAATATTTAGAAAACAAAAACAAAACACCTCTTTACAACTAATTAGCAAATTATGTATGTATAATTATGTATATATATTATAAATAAATATATATACATTATTTAAGCATTGGTACAACAAAATCTTATTAAAGAGAATCTAATAAATGTTTCTTGAGTTTCTTCTTAAAAATATTTTTATTTGGTTCATCCCTGATGTTCTTCGGCAGACTGTTTAAACTATAAGGCAATCGTTTTTTTATAGTTCTGTCACCATAGTAGTTGTGCGCTCTTGGAACGATGTATCTGCCGTCGGTCACCGAGCGAGTACAGTGTTCACCGGTAACCCTCCTCAAGTCATGCTCTCGACTGCCGTGATTATTCACTAAAAGTTGGTATTTGTGTTTTAATGTAACTGGTAGGATTTTACATATCTTATACAATTTAGTGTAGTCGTTTTTGTGTTTTTCTTTGACTTTTTTGTTAACGAGTAATTTTATGAATCTAATTTGAATTGCTTCTAGTTTATCAATATATGTTTTAAATGTGAGACCATAGCAGTCAAGAGCATAACCGATTATTGAATCCACTAGTGACATGTAAATACATCTTAATGTGCTAATAGGAACTTTGTAACTTAAATGATAGAATTTATTTAGTAGTATTCTAAGTTTATCACAGATAAATTCTATGTGATGGAGCCATGAGAACTTGTTGTCTATTTTCATGCCAAGGTAGTTTACACAGTAAACTCTTTCGATTGGTTTACATATGCAGTTAATTATATTCTTATGGAAGCATGAAAATTCATGTGCGTAAAGCGGTGTCGGTTGCGTGAGAAGCTGTGAGTATGGTGAATGTAATACGAGTAATTTAGTTTTGTCAGAATTCAGTACAATACCATTATCGTGAGACCATTTTACGATCGAGTCCACGTCTTGTTGTACTGATCTACAAATATCGGCGATATCAGTGCCTGCTCGCAGTATACACAGGTCGTCAGCGTACATATACGCTTATTACATATACATTTATATCTAGACATTTTACATGTATACGTTGGTGCAGTGATAGCTTACGCGACTGTTGTCCATGAGGTCTCAGGTTTGTTTGGGTGTTCTCTGTGTATGATATATGTATTTGTATTTACAAATAAAAGCATATAAGTGTTCTATCAGTCAATCTAGCTTGATGCTTCTACTACGAAACTAATAGGCGTTGTGTGGCGTGTGATGTCCGAAATATATAGGTATTGATTATTATTTTCAAAGCTTTGTATGTGAATATTTTACAAGGTAAACCTCTATATTCCTGAACTAACATAGTTAGTTATCTAAGCCGTTATAGTTCATGTGGTCCGTCTGTTTTAGGTAATAGTGCATTACAATTGCGCGAGGCGGACTTTATGCCACATGGTATTATCTCTCAGTCAACCTTGAGGTAGTTAAGTAAGGGACAAGGCAGGTGCCTATCCTATCATACAATTATAATAAGAAAAAGAGAGAAGGGAAGAAAAACTTTAATTTATCGGTTTGTAAGTAACAATAATAATATTAATGCTATATAAAATGCATACACGGATACACATATTAATATTTAAATATGACAATAGATAAATGATAATTATATAAATATTTGATATATAAATTAATTATAATAGCTTAGACAGGGATTTTTAGCCAACCCACCTGCGATATAATATCAAATTTGATATATTAAAATACTTTTCATCTAATAAACAGATGGACGAAAGTCGTTCCTAATCGTATTCTCTAGTAATATATTACTTTTCTTCTAAATATGTAAGTAGATACATATTATGCATAGAAAACAGTCAAACACCGAAATAAATATTTTTAAATCATACAAAAAATTTATCTGACCCGTCGAACCCGAGACCTCAAGCATAGCCTGCAGACGCATACGCTACCACTGCGCACTCGAGGCAGTCAAAACATCAAAAAGCGTCAAAGCGCACGATCACGTTGAGTCCTTTGCAGCGAGTTAATCTCTAATGCACACTAACCCAGATAGTACCTAAATACTTACACAAACACAAACGTCTAAGCATAGCTAGTAGATAGCGTGAGCAGAGCAGCGAGTGACACAGCCTTCCCGTCTGAATGCCAATGCACGACTGCCGCCTGCGCCCGCACAGCGACCCGCTGTACTTTTAATTTTGGGAATCGCAATATTGAACAATTTCCTTACAAAATATTGATTGATTTAAATATGAGTAACGCCTAGTTTATAGCTAATTCAACCACCAATATTTCTATGTAAAAATATTTTTTAGCTTCAACGCCGTTTAAAAGCTTTAGGCAAAAAAGCGAACAAAATAGAGTGTTGTTAAATATTTTTTATGGCAATACTATTTATCGTATGTAAAAAATTAAACCTACATATTCTTGTACATGGATCTACAGTAAACATATATTTTTTTCGAATCTTTTGATGCGGCCGTTAAGGAGGAGTAGTCTTTAGAATGCAACCATTTTTACGCATCTGAAGGGAGGTAGGCCCTTAACTGTACTAATAAGTTATTGTAAGATAAGTTTATTTGCATGTGTTAACAAGATGTCAAAGTAATTAAATGCTATGAAATATATTTAGCTTTAATTCCGCGAGACAAATATCCAGGTCTGAAAGCAGGGCACAAATCCCACCGTCATGCATATGTACACATACAAAACAAGTGAGAAATAATTAGCATGCCATGCAACCAAACCTATACTCGACACGTGTTTCGCCCCTCCACGGGGCATCCTCAGGAGATGTTGACTCGTCGAGCGTTTGAGCTGTCAAAGTATACCTAAAATATAGTTCAGTACTTAAAAACATGTTTTGCCATAGCTGGCGTACAATTTTTTATAATAATAAAAATGTCATGTCGTCGTAATACATCACTGACAAATATTAAATAAAAAACAATAAATAAAAATAAAAGTAAATTAAAAGTCACAAAATTTGAACACAAACATTATGAGGCTTAATTTATAGCATTGATCTATTTTACACTAGATTAGCAATTACGAACCAAAAACGCATAGGCCGAAATTAAAGAGAATTATCTTATTCGAGGCAAACGTCAGTTTAGTGTTCAATGTCGCGCCAACCGAAGATGACGTAGTGGCACGTGACAACAACAATCATTAAAATGGGCAAATGCGTAGTGAAAGAATGCGATACAAGGTCACAAAACTGTAACAAATCAAGCAGAAATACTTTTCACATCTATTAATAGTCTAAATGTATTGAAATTAAGGCAAATAACGCCATAATCGAAATAAAAAAATTATTATTTATGTTTTGAAGTTAAGTCAAAAACGTCAGACGAGCAAAAACGTCAAAAAATAACTTCTTCCATGATTTTTATAGTAATCAAAACTGTAAATAGGTATAAAATAACTGAAACACTCAATAGTAAACAAACACGAAATGACAATGAAGTCATATGTTATGTCAATAGCGCGCGAAAAATGGCGGCGTTTGAATAGCTCAAATTTAGTCGGTGTTTTAAATTGCACTTTGAAAATTAATTTGACTATTTTGAAACCTATTTATATTTTTTTCTATGTTATGGAGACTTAAATGATCAGATTAAGAAATAAAAAAAAGACATGCATATTCCCTATTATGTTTTGAAGTTAAGGCAAAAACGTCAGACAAGCGCGCATGTCTGTCTCGCTCCCTAGTCTTTGATCATCGTTTTGAAGTAGCGCGTGCGGTACGGAGATATGAATGTGTGATGTGCAGATATGATACTATGCGTTTAGCTCCGCCCAGACGCTCAAGGTTATTGAGGCTACTATACGCCTTAAAAGTCCCCGACAGCATAATGTCTTAGGCTCACCATAACCGTTTTTATGATTAACTCTGTTACCGCTGTTACAACATCACGCTACGGGCAATATCAGACGTAGACAAGGTTGCGTGGGTCAGCTAGTATAATGATAATAGCAACCATGCAAGGTAGCACTCGGAAAATGATTTCTAATAATTTTTATTCTAGAATATTCAAAGTCAACTGTTATAATTACTGGATTTCAGTCGGGAATTTGTGACTTGCCCGGGTCGGACTGCTATTTCGTTTTTCTTACAAGAAATTCTTGATGAAGATGGCGGTGTTTCCCGCCGTTTCAAGCTTAGATCTTCGAATACAGTTCTACCTCAGGGTTGCGGAGGTCCGACGCCAGTCGTTCCGTGGAAAAACTGATATTCAGGTAAAACCGGTGGAACTAGTAGCCGACCCCAAATAATCTTGGAAATATCAAAGGCTAGGAAAAAGAGTTTTAGACTCCGCTGCAGGGCACCCATGCGTTGGACCGACCAGGCGAAGTCCACAATCGGAAGCCGCGTGTCTGGCGGGTGAGGAGGGTGAGATGGCGGTAAATTGTACGAGGGGCTTTGTCCGCCTCTACAACCAGTGTGCACTCTACGTGATCACGACCGCTCTGCCAAGAGTGAAGCGAGCTAGAAGAAGAAGGAAAAAGAGTTTTAGGTTGTCTTTAAATGGAATTAATGGGTCAAAGGTCAGCAATACCTTAAGTAATTATAGAAAAAATAATTTCTACTTTTTTCGTATTGGTGATTTTCCTGCTTTTATAGTACGAACTGCAGTGTATCCATAATAAACTCATTGCCGTTTGTGTAAGGTTATATTATGAAATGTATACTCTTTTATTTTGTTTTCCTTATTTATTATCCAATCGTAGTGCGGAAGAACTGTGTATGAAAGGAAAATTACACTGATTAGTAGCGGTAGCTTGGTAGTAACGGTAGAGGTTATTTGGTCATGAAAATGGAGCGCTATTATCTCTGCTATCGAATGCTGTTCATGGGGAGTAGGTAGCAGTCTTCTAAAGGCTTTAAAGGCTTGCCACATTTGGTGGTCAGAACTAGTTGAAGTTTGGTGAGTTTATCTTCACGATATTTATGTATCAATCAACGCGACGTGGCCTCGGTTTCGGTCGTACACAAACTTAATCACTTCCGACACGCCCTAAAAAGGTCAGGAAATGAACTGGTCTTTCTAATATGGTTAACCGTTTGGTTTTCACAGGAAAAGAAAGGATCTGCTACATAAAAATAACTTCTCCTCGTGTTCAAAAAGTCATGCTTATCTAGCAAGCGCTTTTTGGGGGATTTTTAAAGTTGACTAATTGGTTAAATTCTTTTATGTATATGCACACAGTTCGCAGACCCGGTGGTACAATTTTTGTTGTCATTGACTGATTAAATATTCATTGATGATTACAGTAATAATTATATATTATTTATAAGGCTACAATCTTTATTGGTTGTTCAATAGATAAAACACATACTTAATATATGATGAAATGATAATAGCCATGAATTAATTAACTTGTGATATAATGGACGAACAAATTAAACCTACATTTTGTTTGTTTACGTTCAGATGACGGAATTATATGATAGTATCAATTCGAAGACTAATAAGTCCTCGTGCGTGATTGAATACAGACCGTGGCAATGAGACCGGGTGGCGCGGGCGCAGCCGCCGCCGCCGGTCGCTCGGTAGCTCCGTCCGCGTCATTACACTCCTCAGTCTGATAAAGTATCAGTTCGTAGCGAGCCGGCTACGGTCGCGTTCATTCCCTTTTTATGTTTTCACGAGTTTTCGTTACTTAAATATAGTATTCGCAATTTTTCTGCCAGCATTTATTAGTAGTGTTCAATTAAAATTATATGGGCGATATAAACAAGCTTAACACACTGCCTGAAATTATGAGAAAGTGCTTCAAAATGGGGTTATTCAAAAGTAAGTATTATATATATACATACAATTAGGTTCCCTGATATAGCAAATTTGATGCTTAGCTCAAGCTTTGATAAAACATAAAGATTAAGAACGAAAAATACAAAAATTATAAATAAAATTTTATATGCCTCAATTTCTGTAGGTATATGGAATGAAACGTTTAATAAATAAATTTGTTTAAACCACTTCGCTAATGATTTGAACCAAACTACCAAACAAATTAAACCCCTTTTTATATTAAATATAAAATATCAAAATTTAAAAACACAATGCCACCTGTAAACTATTTATTTATAATTAAGTTTGTTTACAACTAAGATAACGCAATAAATGTACGTGAAGAGAAAGAAAATGCACAAACTCAAATCAACTTATTACGGTATGTTTGTAAATATACGTTTCTGATATAAATTTATCAATCCTTTGGAGTTCTATTCAACGCTAGTATTATGAGTATATGTTTACACTATATACTAATAACTTTTCTTATCTATCTACAAATCTAGAATGTGTATTGCATTGAATATATCGACACAAATAGGTAGGTAAATATGCTAGAAATAGAATTCATTCATGATATAGCGCAGCTTCCGATTCTATTCCCGGACGAAATGTTGCAGCCTCCCGACAAGTTAGCCTGTATTTTCCCAAAATTATTTTGTTTTATTTAAACATTAACGTTTTTTACGTTCGTGGGTCACTGCTCTTGATCCTGGTGTACCGGAGTTACAGTGGTGGGCGTGCGGGGGGCATTAGTCCCAAAAAAAGTAATATTTTAGGGACAGCGGCAATACTTTCAGTAAGGGATATAATTAAATATTCACACGCGAGTGTCAACCTCTTAATCGAAAAGTTTAAATCCTAACCAACGTAAACACGAACCAGGCCATAATAAGATGGGCATGGGCTTTGGCTCACAGCTCCTATTTATAGGTCATCTTTGAATTAAATCAGTCTGAATCTGAATGGCAATTAGTGCAATAAATAATATTTATGTTCAAGATTTATCACAGCGAGTAAGGTATCATTAGCGGTATACAGAAACGCCTATCTGTAGCATTTTTTTACATGTGAATTATTGACACAATTTTCATATTTGATAATTATCATGTAAATAGTTTCTTATTGTAAAGTTTTATTTTTATATCGTCGTCATCATCAAAATCATCATACATCATACAAAATCGTCATCGTATCGAATACATTTTTATTTGAAACTAGCTGATCCAGCAAACTTCGTACCGCCATTGTTTTCGTGAATGTTTTTATTAATTTCCGAAAACTTGTTTTAGTATTCATGTCCGCTTCACATGGGTAATGCACAGTCGTGGACTAAGAAAATATAACACTGCCTGTTTACTTTATATTTTCTTCTATACAAACCTTGTCCTGACAATAACAAACATAAAAAAATATGTACAATTTGGTGCAGCCGATCGAAAAATATGCACGTACATAAATTTCGGTGATTCATTACTATTTATTACTAGCTTTTACCCTCCGCTTCGCACGAATTTAATAAAAAGTATTCTATGTTAGGGCTTCCACACATAGCTGCGATGCGATACGGCTTGATCTTGCGGTGCATTCGTGCGAGCTCGCAGATATTTGCGATGCGTTTCGAATTCACAGTTATGTATGGGAGCCCTTACCTCTTCTAATACCTCCAAGAATATGTGTACAAAATTTCATGATGATCGGTTAAAAAGTTTTCGCGTGCTTTTACGCGAAAACTTTAACAAATAAACTTACATTCAAATTTATAGTAATATGATTAGGATATATTATTACTGTGATTAATTAAATAGTTGAAAGCCTTTGCTAAGATCTTCTTGTTAAGTTTTATTCAAAAAGTAACAGTTAATAAAGTCGTATATACTTTAGTGTTTATGCAATACTGTTAAAATACAAAACAAAATCTAATATTTAAATATTTCACATTTTTATCTAAATAAGCTTGCCGATTATTTAGATCTGCTCTGTACACAATATATAGATTTTATAATTTATACTCTCGATTGTCGGCACTTGATGGAACTTGTTGCAATACATTCCAGAATCAAACTCACTTGTACTTATTCCACTATTTTAATTTTTGTTTACACCTGACCGGTTTCGCCTTATGGCATTCTCAAAGGTTATGGTTACATAAAATATTTTTACATCTAAAACCTAACAACTGTGGGTACATAGAAATATCAGTGTGCCAGTGTAAGAAATTCTCCCCGAAAAATAGGGAAATGGAAACTTATAAAATTATACTGCAACCCTAGCCTCTTAATCCAGTCACGAATTATTTTCAACAGTAGATTTTGCAACTGAATGTAAGTGGATGCGCACCTTGTTTCTATTTTTTTCTATGTTTAATAGACTCAAACCTTATCACTGAGTGTTTTTTTTTTGTTTGTTCGTTAGATTTTGGAGTTTTTTATTAAAGGAATTTCAGGTGGCAACAGCTTGCATACTGTTTACCTTACATGTAATACTAACAGTATTGTACCTGAAAATCAGATTTTGAAAACGAGAAGAATACTGGCAAAGAAACTCATGGCTACTCTTTTTCAAAATCTGATTTTCTAAGTACTGTATAATTTTATAAGTTTCCATTTCCCTATTTTTCGGGGAGAATTTCTTACACTGGCACACTGATATTTGTATGTACCCACAGTTGTTAGGTTTTAGATGTAAAAATATTTTATGTAACCATAACCTTTGAGAATGCCATAAGGCGAAACCGGTCAGGTTAAAATAGTGGAATAAGTACAAGTGAGTTTGATTCTAGAATGTATATAGATTTTAGGGTTCCGTACCCAAAGGGTAAAAAGGGACCCTATTACTAAGACTTCGCTGTCCGTCGTCTGTCTGTCTGCCCGTTCGGTCCGTCTGTCACCAGGCTGTATCTCATGAACCGTGATAGTAAAACAGTTGAAATTTTCAGAGATGATGTATTTCTGTTGCCGATATAACAAATAATAAAAAACAGAATAAAATACATATTTTTGCTAGTTTTTGCTCGATATTGATAACGGCAACAGTCCGAACCGAACCCTTCCGGCACGAGTCCGACTCACACTTGGCCAATTTTTAAAAAAGCAAAAAGCAGGTTATCCATTGCTAGAATTTCTAGAGCCTTCTAATGTTTTTGAATAAGAAAATATTACTAAAGAAACTACCAACTTCAGTTACGCAAAACTCCTCTTCTAACAGTATCTAAACTAAGCTGAACAGACGAATAGACGGACAGACAGACACGCGAACTTGATAAGACTCCGGGACTAATTATCAAATATTATATGTTAGCTTTGAATCTAGATGGCGTCATGTATTTTCACCGCTACAAAACAAAACGAAAATAATGTAGGTATACTGGTATATTTTAATTTGCTAATCTGTGAAAAAGTTCTTCAAACCGATAGAAATCTAGTATTACTGATAATTTCAATACGAATTTAGAATACTAGTAATAGTTTTTTTTTTCTATTTTTACTTTAATTTCTTATGCAGACTTTAAGCTCAGCTTTTAGTTTTTTGTGCATTTAAGTACTTAAACGTGGCGTTTCTTTTTCGAAATAATAAAAATATTCCAAAAGCTATAGCATTACCGTTAAAAGGAAACATTAAAATTTATTTTGAAATGACACGAGACACTAAAACAAGAAAATTATAGGTAGCCGGTTTTTGGACCTGATCTTTGAAAGTCAGTTAAAAACTATATTTTTGGGCAAGCAAAAAATGACGAAAAACTGGTATATGTTTTATTCTAATCTTGTTTGTTTGAATATTTTATCAAATATGTCTAAATACTAAATTGTTTATGTATAGTCTATGTATGTAAATGTCTGCATTGTAGATTGTGTACAATATGCAATTGCTAATTGTATGGTAAAAATAACTTCAAGTGTATCAAATGGTTTTATAAAATCATTTACATTTTGTACAAAAATCAAATTTAAATTATATTAGTCAAAAAAATTATTTATACATTATTGAGACATTTTACAACCGAAGGAACACGATATTTAAAATTCTAATCTATTCTGTTGTTTACTTAAAAAGAAAAGAGACTTAAAAGAAATATACACAATTAATATAAAGATATACCTACACAAAAAGGCTCAAACAAAAGTTAAATTTTATAACTGTTTTTTGGAAATAAAAGCTCTTTGTTTGAATGTGAATGTCAACAAGCAAAAAATCTCCACTTTCTATACATTTATATCATTTTATTATTTGTATACAATAATCTGGAATTAAATAAGGCATGAATTTGAAGAGAAATTAAGATTAATTTAATAAACGTATCTGGAAATGGGGAAACAATAGCTAGACAGATAAAGATTACAATTGAGTATTAAAACTAAAACAATAATATAATGGTTTCATACAAAAAAAATACTTACAATACTTTTTTATTTTTCCTGCACATACGTATAGGAAAAATATATGCACATGAAACAGGAACGTAGGTACCCTACGTAGTTGGTAGGCATTTCAATCTATTCGCTCGAGCGAGTGCGTTGATCACAGCTCTCGGGGCAATCAGAGCGGTCCATGTGCATCGTCGCAATTCCACAATACGCGTCCATTACCTCTATAAACGACCTCTTGCACTCTTACAACGTTTTGCTTGTAAACATCGCTATCGGCTTCGAAAAAATTACCAGTAGAGTAATAGGTACTTTTACAAAATACTTTGATGTGATTCAAACAAGGCAATAGTCATTAACCAAAACAATTACATTTTTGTTATTCCACAGGATTAAGTGGTATTAAAATGCATTTCCGTTTCACTATTTATATTTCCGATCGTGAGTTGCTAAAAACGTCGTGTTGTTTCGTTCCTCACAAAGTTTGTGTTGTTTCGCCAAATTTAAAATGGTTTCACCAGAGACAACGAGGCAATCTTCTCTTTTTATATATTCAGTCTCTTTCTTCATCAACGCTGATGGAGACACACTAAAATAATTCAATAGATGTTCTGAATATATAATATTTTTAAACATATCAAAATAGGTATTGCATCAACTATTTGTAACTATTACTACCCTGTATAAATAACATCATCATCAGCCTATCATAGTGCACTGCTAAATATAGATCTTTCCAAATGCACGCCACTTGGTTCGGTCCTCGGCTTCTCGCATTCAGCTCCGGCCAGCCGTCTTGCGTAAATCATCACTCCACCTGGCCTGTAGGCGTCAACTCAACTTAAGAACACGATTACCTAAACGGGTATCAGTTCTACGGCCAATATGGCAAGCCTATTGCTTCAAAAAAATAACAAATTATACATTTTCAAATGATAATCAATTATGATTTTACCCTGTCTCTAGAAACGCAACGCATTTCTTTGTAAATTTGATAGCCCGTTGTTTTATATTAGGTAGATTTTTTAATATATATAGCATTAGTTTAAGTTTCGCTAGTCCATAATCACTAATCTCGTATTTTTGTTGCAAAGGCGAATGAAATGGTGCCGTAGTAGTAATGCACCCAATTATGTTGAAAATTAGAATACTCATAGCCATGGATATAGAGAAGGGCGTAGAAAATCATTAACAACTTACATCACAAAAAAAGTTCTAGGATAACATACATACATAAAAGTGTTAACTGTTAAAAAACTCATAAATTTTCTTACAATATTCTATAAAAATAAAGTAGTATATTGGCTATATACCTATATATATCATCGCGAGGAACAACATAGCCCCAAGCTTAAAAACGTATCTCAATTTTCTCAAAATACTTTATTATCAAATTATTCTGTGAATTACCGTGAACATTATGTGAACACTAAGCACTAATTTAAATGATGTTAGCAATAAAAACGTTAATTGTCTTGTTTTGCTAAATATTCATTATTGTATGGTACATATAAAATAATTAGGTGTAATTGGTACAAAGTGTTCTAATTTTAAAACGCCTTTTAACTGGTTATAACAATTTTACCATAAATTTGGTGTCAAATATTATCAAAAATAATATATTGAAATAATTGAAATAAACGAATTTTGAATCGTATTTACATTTTGCTTTAAACATCTAAGAATACCATTTTCTTCAACATAATATCATCAATTTATAACTGAAAGTTAATCGTATAGCAACTCCATAAACGAATAAACTAGAGTCAATCATAGCTATTTTTAAATAAATTGTCTGTGCTTTGAGTGTCTAAATCGTTCATTAAGATTTGATTTGAAACAAAAACAAGAAGATACTTCTAGGATACTTAAGCTGAGTTTAGACTACAAGGCAGTACCGGACACTCTTTAAAGTCAGTATCTATGTGTGAGCAGCGATGTCTTTAATTGCAACACTTATTGTGTCACTATAATTTAGAGTTGAATCAACACAACACGTGTCTCCCATGGTTAAAGAGTAATTAGAATATTTCGATATTTTTATACAAACGTATAAAAAGAGATGACCGTAAATATAAGTTTCATATCAATTTCATATTAATGAAATAATTTTACCGTAATACGGTAAATTAATGAAATAATTTACCTTAGTACCCTATAGTCGGGTAAAAAAGAATTGGTCTATTAAGCCGGCTCTACACTCGCGTGTGACGTCGCGCCGTGATTTCACGCCGAGAATAAACGCCGTGATTCGCGCCGTGAACTGTGTCCCTCCACACTCGCAAACCTTCACAGTCTTGTTCGCGACTATAATGGACGACGACGTGATTTCTGCTGCTGCTGGTCACTTCTTGCCATTGTGATTCCTTTTTCTTTAACTCAGCTACAGGTATATTTAAGATAGTACTTATGCGTGTCCAGACATCAAGTCAATCACCAACGCACGTACAACCACTCCCTACGAGGTCTTGTATGCTACTGCGGAAAACTGCGAGTGTGGATGCGTTCACGTTCGCGCGCCGCAAACGATCGGGGAACGGTGCGAAGCGCGAACGAGAAGGCGTGAACAACATCTACACTCGTAATTCGCAGTTGTCGCGGGATTTCGCGGCCGTTCGCGCCGCGAGTGTAGAGCCGGCTTTAAGACCAATTCTTTTTCACCCGACTACGGTACTACAAAAGGAAGGGTTAGTTTTGGTAGTCTATATATGTAGGTATGTTGATTCACCATAGTGTCCTAAACAACTGAACCAATTTAATGCATGAACGGCAATAGATTCGTAATACTGGTCTGGATGATATTATAGTTATATAAATTTTATCAAATGTTTTTATGTAGTTGGGTTCTAGTGTTTTTAAAGATTTTCTTGTTATTTATAATAAGAATTCTCAAAAGATTTTAACACCACCCAAAGGTTGATTGGTATAGAATGCCCTGGGCATTAAGTCAGACAATGTACAAAAGTGCAAGTGCAAAAGTTGAAAATAACAGTCCTTTTCGTTTGTAATAAAATTCATTCATATTCATGTATTTTACACGAAGTTTTTAAAAGATAATTATAAATTCATATGCACTCATTACAAATCTATTTATACTTAATAGATTTCTTATTGAGATTTAATCCGCTTGTAAATCACTTAATAAAAATGAATATATACCTTCTCATGAACAAACAATGAAATTATTACATTATATTCTGGCGATATCTTGTTCTTTTTGATTTTCTGTAACAATAACTTAAGCAGACAGGAATTTAGAATATATGTAGGTACATATATCTTACTGAATACCGCCTACAGTTGTTTAGAGTCCATAAATCTTAAAGATAACCTTGTAAAATGGAAAAAGACGCAATTTAGGAATTATAAATACACTAATTAACTTAACTAACTGCTAAAATTTCATAAATTATTCAATTTCGTATTAATTTGATTTATAATTCATTTTTAATCATTTAGCTATTTTTTATTGTTTTCATAAATGTTACGTTCATATTAAATTATATCATATTTACATTTATGGTAAACAGTTAAACATATTCAAGCAATACGAACTTATGTCACACAGTGTTAGGCAATAAATGAATATGTCTATGTATATATATTAACTGCCTTGGTGGCGCAGTGTAGTGTATGCTTGACTAATGTGCTTGAAGTCTCAGGTTCGATTCCCGGGTCGGACTGAATGTTTGTATGACCTGCAAATATTTGTTTCGGAGTTTGGGTGTTTTCTATCTATAATATGTATGTATTTACAAAAAAATGTATATATGTATTTATATCAGTTGTCTGGTACCCATAATCCCTAGTTCGTTGACCATCAAAATATGGTGTCTAATAACAATCTAATGTATTGTATTTGTACTAGCTCTGCTCTACTTAGCTTGGGAGTAGATGGCGTTGTGTGTTAGATGTCCGAAATATTTATTTATATACCTAAGTCCTTAGGTGTGATCATTCCTTCAGATTGCAGGCCCCTGTCGCCCTAGCTTGTCAGTAACACCCCAAGCCGAGAGTACCCCAGAGGGGGTGCCCTTGGGCGATGTTACTTAGGTATCCTTAAAGAGACGGTGATCCCTGAGTTTGTTTCGTCCTTTCTTCTCAGGGCTAGTCCAGTCAGGAAAGGCCGATCTCATCTGCTCAAAAAAATTACAATAACCGGTTGAGAGCCCACAGCGCTCACCAAAAAACCCTCGTAAAATTTTCTGCACGTTTGGCCTAGTGGTTTAAAGGTCATCACGCCGTTTCTTACTTCACCAAGTGTCGTGGGTTCAAATCCCACGTTGGACAACACTTTGTGTGATGCACAAATTGTTGTTCTGAGTCTGGGTGTTCTTTGTGTCCGTTTCATGTATGTTTGTAAAGTCCCCCGCGACACAGGATTTATTTAAAGTGCGGGAGTTGTCTTTAAAAAAAAATTGTAGAGGCCGTCTTAGGCTAACAACAAAAGTAAAAAAAAATAGGTGTGATCAGTTGTGCATACATGCTGTGCAGACACTATCTAAACAAATAAGATTTAATGTTAAAATAGTACATAAAATTAATTTTAAAATAATAGTGGTAGTACCCACTCTATAAAAAATACAAGCAAAGTTAGCAAAGCAACTGGACACTATGATCTTGATACCTTTAAACAAGCAAAATTCTTCTATTTATATATATATAATCTGATTCTCCGAAACGGCTTGAACGATTTTCATGAAATTTAGTATACAGGGGGTTTCGGGTGATACATCGATCTAGCTAGGATTCATTTTAGAAAATTTACAAAAAAAAATACTGAGCGAATCTCGATCACCCAGGAACTACGAGTATATACCCTTGTTTTACATATCTATTCGTATTTTATTATTAGCGACAGCGAATTTTTTAATTAACTAAAAAACGTTAGATTTGTATTGAAGTGTAAGTAGATAGTCTTAATATTTTCATTGGCCATGCAAATTTATGTAGAAGATTTTTTTACTCATTAAAAAAATCATCTGACTTATACGAACTGCTTATAATGAAACTAGGTGACAAAAATAACCATATTACTTAATAATATTGGAGATATCGACATTTGAACTACTTTTGATCGACTTTTTATAATTCCTCAAAGTTTTTGCAACAAAACTCAGTTTCGCAACGCAATTGTCAAGTCAGAACCTGCCTGAGCGTCTACATAAACGTGTAAAAATTTCGTAATATTGCGACAATGAACACTCATTTAATGCTTGTGAACAGTCGCCTTTTGTTTTATATAATAAAACACCGAAACATTCATGTACTATGTACCTACACTTATCAGTTCCAGCAAATCGTAAGAACTAAATAATTGAAAACACTAGAATAATTTGGCATCGCATTATCCACACTGATTTCAATATGACAATAAAGTGATGGTCATTACCATTTTTTCTATTCATAAATGTTTCCTAGCTCTAACGGCAGCTTTGACGTGTAGACGCCTTCAAAATAAATTTATATAAATATATTCATGAAAAAACCATAATTGTCTTAAATCCGAAACCTGCAATAAAAACTGTAACTGTAAGGTTTCTAATTCAAACTTTTATATTACATTATTAAATTCTTATAAACAAATATTGCAGAATAAAAAACTAGTTGTATCAAGTATGCCTAAGTGGTAATTTAATTTTGCATTGACCATATTTAAAGCACAATACCAAAAAAAAATTTAATCATTTTACGGAATCTTACTATCACACTAATATATAAAGGCGAAAGTTTGTGTGTATATTTGTTACTTTTCACGCAAAAACTACTGAACGGATTTGGATGAAACTTTACAGTAATATCACACTAATGTATAAAGGCGAAAGTTTGTGTGTATGTTTGTTACTTCTTCACGCAAAAACTACTGAACGGATTTGGATGAAACTTTACAGTAATATAGCTTACACGTCAGAATAAAACATAGGCTACTATTTGCCGCGATAACCGACCGACATACACGCGGGCGGAGCCGTAGGCAGCAGCTAGTAATATTATAAACGCGAAAGTTTGTAAGTATGGATGGATGTTTGTTACTCTTTCACGCAAAAACTACTGAACGGATTTGGGTGAAACTTTACAGTAATATAGCTTATACATCAGAATAACACATAGGCTACTATTTGTCGCGATAACCGACATATACGCGGGCGGAGCCGCGGGCAACAACTAGTAAAATATAATTGCGTGAAAATTAGATAATTTTAGCAAGAACTCGAATGTAATGAAAACTGGCCAAGTCAAATGTAACATACTTTAAGATCTCACATTTTTAAATAACAGCAAGTGTTATAGGTATACAATAAAGCAAAGAAATAGAGTTTACCTAATACTTGTTCATAATATTATTTTGTTCCCATAAATACATATTTGGATTTGGCATAGAACTTGACACTCATTTAGATCTCCATTCTTTTTGCGGCGAAGCCCACAGCCAAGCATAATTTTTGTATTGAACTTGGCTCTACTTTTTTACATTTATGTTTTTGGTGGGATATCATTACTTTTTGTAAAGCATAATACATATATTGGGATAGTTTCAAATATCTGCTTGTAACGGTTCCAACGCTACAATAAAAAAAACTTTGTATGGGGACCCCCCTATTTTTTAACTTTATTTTATTTTCAGATTTTTTCCTACGCTTACACACAATTACCGAGCTGGATTCCAAATTTCATCCTTCTTGGTCATCTGGAAGTAGGTTAGATTTAGGTACTATCAGTCAGTCAGTCAGTCAGTGCTCAAATTTACGACTTTTTGACCTTCATATCTTTATAACCCTTTGAGCTAGCTTCATGAAATTTGGGCTTCTACACTTCAATTTTATTTATTTGTATAGATCAGTATCCTAAATTAACTGTAACTTAGCCGTACGTAATGAAAAGAACTAATAGATGTTACGTGTGTGTGTTTAATTTACAAAATCGTTCAAGTTTCATTATCACCAAGTTGTTTATCTAGGTACATCTTAGAACAATAGATCGATCTTCCATTGTTGAAAATTTTCAACCTAATTAGTTTCAAGTAAAGACCTATTCTTTTGTTATAGTCTAGTCAACAAGTTAAAAAATGTGTTAAATAGAAATAAAGCTCCTAAAAATATGTGCGATAGATCATTCGATTAGGAATGACGTCTAGAAAAATGTTTTTTAAGGGTTTATTAGCACTTAAAAAATTGCGATTAACAATCGCAATTTTTCAATTAACAAAATAAGAAAAGAAAACAAGGTATTTAGTTATTCGTTAATAACTTCTAAAATAGTGATATTAAAGGAATTTTGAAAAAAGATCCCGAAAGTTAAGAGGTTAAAAAAATATAATTAACAAAATAATAAGCTTTAAGATTTTTTTTTTGCATGACTTTATTACGTGCCTAAATAAAAAGAGCTCCACGAAGCGGAAAATTTTTAGACCAATTCTTTAAACTTTTATGCCGTAATTTATAAAAACAGAGACTGGCAAAAACTAGGTAATTAACAATGGTGTAACTATTGGAGGTTATGTTAGAAATTTAACGTCATTGTAATGGCAACATTTTTGATTGTCATTTTTCTTGTTTGACGTTTTGACGTTGACAGTAGTACTATTGAGACGCTTTGAACGGTCAAGCAAGGCTTTGTGAAAAAAGTGCCGTTTAATTGTAATTTAGCTAATTGTCGATATGACTCGGTCCCTTTAGTGGTTTACCGTTATAAGTGGTCTGGTTTGGACTCGCGAGTTTTAGTAGTCACGTTCAAATAGGCGCGATCCGCGATAGCTAAATACGAGTGTGTTGTAATTCGAATACCTTGGAGGTTGTACAGCACTTTGGAGCATGTATGTGTGATCGCGGCAAGAAAAACGGCATTGGGGTACCCCATCAACGGCCGACGAGATCAAGGACATCACGCAACTCCAGTAAGTGCTTGATGCATTAGTTTAGAATAAGAACACGGTGAAACAGCCGTCAGTTCATTGCTCTTGCCAGTGACATAGTTAGCGATTGAATGCCTTATTTATGGGCCCTAAGACATCTCAAATTTCCCAAGGTGAACGCAACATTGGCGAGAGAATTGAACAGGTTATATACCAGTTTTTCAGGCGGTGCGGCGGCGCGCCTATTCCGTAACGACCTCGCGGAGCCCAATTTTCAGCGTTAAAAACAGTTATAAATAGTAGAGATTATGTTTCGGGAGTTAGAACTTTTTTATTGGAAATTTGCTCCTCTTTCGGCATCTTTTTTCAAAATTCCTTAAATATCAGTATTTTAGAAGTTATTATTTATTTATTTATTATAACATCACCTTCACTATCATTACAGGTTGCCCTAATGCGATAGAGAGGCTAACTTACATTTCTTATATTATGTCTATTTCTTTACAAATGAATAAAGAAACATATATACAGTAAGTAACGAAATATAAAACTCAAAAAAAGAAACAATATCTTAAAATTAAAAACATAAAACGAAGTATTGCAACTTTTATGTCTTGTAATAAAATAATTATTAATTAGTGATTTTAATTTCTTCTTCTTGTTAGTCTACATATAAATTAGAAACTCGGAGAGCAAAAAAAGCAACTAAATAAGTCTTGTAAAATATTCTTTTCTAGTTTTAATCGATATCTATAAAGTGCTTGTATGTAATTTATACTCTCGATTATCGGCACTTAATGGAACTTGTTGCAATACATTCTAGAATCAAACTTACTTGTACTTATTCCACTATTTTTATTAAGTTTACTTCTGTTCCTGACCGGTTTCGCCTTATGGTTACTCAGTATCAAAGGTTAGCATCAAAGGTTAGCATCAAAGGTTAGCATCAAAGGTTAGTAACCTTTATAAGGTTACTCAGTAACCTTTGATAATGCCACAAGACGGAACCGGTCAGGAGTAAACTTAACAAAAATAGTGGAATTTACAAGTGAATTTGATTCTAGAATGTATTGCCTGTTTGTCATTTCAAATTACAGTTTTTTTTAAATCAAAAGTGTATACGGTACTTACATCGATTTTTTTTTATATTTGTCTATCTGTCTTTTTGTTCCGGCTGATTTCTGGAAAGGCGGTACCGGTTTTGGCGGGACTTTCACTGGCAGATAGCTGATGATATAAGGAGTAACTTAGGCTACTTTTATTTTAAAGTCACTGTGCCCCGGGGTGTTATTCGCGGTTATTGAAGTAAAGGTACAAAAAACTGTGGGTAACACCGCGGGGCACAGCTACTTTAGTATAATATTGAATAATATTTGCTGAAACTTAATAAACGTCAACAGAATTCAATAATTACAAACACAAAATAATTATTTTAGTAGATTCAATTAATTACATTTTTATGTTTCAATTTACCTATATAAAAGTTATTACGTATATAATGTAGTCAGGTGGATTGATAACATTATTTAAATGTTGCACTGTAAACGATTTTTTTATTACAGCAAGTAAAAACAGCTAAGCTATAATAACTTCAAATTGAAAATACTGGATAGAAAGATAGAAAACTCGTTATTTGCACACCATATCATATTACAGAGTTAAATAAGAATACATAAAATGTCCGATGTGTGGTGTACAAAGGGCGGCCTTATTGCTAAAAGCATTCTCTTCCAGGCAACGTTAAATCTCTTCCAGGCAATCTAAAATCTCTTCCAGGCAACCTTACCACTACTGCTTTCTGGACTATTGTTTGCACTAAAAACTGATAAATAAAAACGTTTTATAAAAAAAAAACCGACTTCCAAAAAACATCCAACGAAAACTCTCTGCCAAAAAAACACTTAAAAGCGTAAAATAAACTGGTTCTTCATAAATTGCCTATACCTAATTCTTTATTCATTTAAATAGTAGTATTATAATGTGTGCTAGGTACCTAGAATCTGTTTGAAGTCGGTCATCATATCATCATATCATCATCATAAAAAATGAGGGTTTCCCTCGTTTTCTCCGGGATCCCATCACCAGATCCTGATATGCTGGCAATGGGACCACCTCGGAAGCATACCCTTTCGAATACAAAAAAAAATTCAAAATCGGTCCACAACTGACGGAGTAATCGCTGAACATGCATTAAAAAAAAAAAAAAAAAAAAAAAAAAAAAAAAAAAAAAAAAAAAGTTACATACAGTGGAACATAGAACCTCCTCCTTTTTGGAAGTCGGTTAAAAACTACTATTAACGAGTATTTAAACGTAAATACTTTAGGCAGCATATTTTTACGCTTTATCGTAGTAAATACAAGACAAATACTACTTTATACATGTAATGAATTTTAATGATCTCTAATATTTCTATAGCGATACACATACATTAATGTGAATTGCGTTGTTCCAACACCGACATTGCGATTGTTTATAAGTTTTATTTTTGCAAGTTGTTAATTAAACTAACAGTCTAGGTTAGTCAAGCTTCAAAGTCCTAAGAAACTATGAAAGCATTAATTTTCACGGTATCTTAGAACTTTAAAACAAAAGAATATTCATCTCATCGCCCCCGTCATTCAATGTCTTTCGATGAAATTCAGTATTCGATACCCTTTCATTTATATTTCAGAAGTGGAAGGAAGTTAATCATATATAAAAATATTAGCATAGTACCTAGTAGTTGTTGTAGGAAGCTACTAGACGAGTATATATACAGCGACGATAAAATGAAATTTAAAGTAAAACTTCTTTACGTACGCTTGACTTGGGGAGTAAGCTAGTGAATGCGTGACGAGAGCGCGCGAGCGTTACGAAAAGTGTGATCGGCCGAGGCGAACGGCAGTTGATAGGGAGATATAAGTTAGTAACCTGCTATTTTTTATTTTTTTTATTTTATTTGGTCAATTGGGTCACACTATTACATTTAAGTATTTAATTAACTGTATATATTTATCTTATTCCTTGTTTGTTTGTATTTCATTCCACAATATGTATTTACTGTAAAGGTTTATAACAATCTTTATTTACTTTATTTATTTTATTGTCTTATTTAGTTTTACACCAGACATTACCCTACAATATCTAATAATCACGTTTTTCTCTCCATCCAATGGTTGCCTGTAAGAAATTGCCTCCGGGCGATAAGGCCGCCATTTGTACTTCTCTAACTTTAAGCTTACCTTGTAATGAATCTGGTGTACAATAAAGAGATATAATAATATTATCCTAAAGATGGAAAGTGAGAGAGAGTTACGTTTCGTATATTACTGTAGGGGCAAGAGAGAGACAGGTGAGAGCACACGTTTTCTTTCTCTCATAGCCAGTTATTCTAAAGAAGTTTTACTACAGTCGTGTGGTCTAAAGCAAACTCGTTTTTTTTTGTTGACAGCTCCTTTTCTCACAGGCATCTAATTCTGCAAATCCAGCACTACAAGTTATTATATCGCTTCTTAGGCATTTTTACTTTTTGGTATGTTATCTTCTAAACAATTACATCATCATCATTAATCAACAGCATTTAACAGTCCACTGCTAGATTTAGGCCTCTCCTCAGAGAGGAGGTTTAAGTCTACTATACCTCGCTGACCAGACGCGTTGGTATAGTGTATGTTTCAGGATTTCCATCCCTTTGCAGTAATGTTCAAATCATATTCCGTTTACAATGATACCACATAATATGATATCTGACAGGCTGCCAGCCATACAAAAAACCATCTAATTTTAATAGAATTAGGAAAATAGTAGAAAGAATTTATCGTGACGATTATATTATTTTCCTTTACAGTCATTTGTTTCTAATTTAAATATTTACAAAAGAAAATTAAAATATATTATATATATTAATATCAGTAATAGCAAATGTAATACTAGTTTCAAATTAGATGAAGCAAATGTAATAAAAATAAATATTTTAAGGTTATTAAAGTTACATGTAGAACTATCTTATTGTAACTACTGGGTAAAATCCAAATTGTTTTGGAGTATAAATGTAAATTGTAGATAATTATCTTAAATTTCCCCAGTTTGATACCATAAGTTAACACTGGATAAACATTCATAAATAGGTGCTAATAACTATATTTATATATAGTGTTTGAGGTTTCTATGAGACCTGATACGTAATAAGCACTGGGTATTTTTTATTTATTTTTAAGATATGCGCCTTCCAATTTAAATATTGATCAAATTAAGCCTAAGATGTTAATAAAATTTACCTACCTATGCCATTTCGACAATAGAAATGCTTACTTTTATTTAAAGAGTGTAATTTCTAAAGCGATTTCCTTTTTCATTAAAAGTTCTACTTTAGATTTAATGTTTGTAGCCAGTTTGTCACTATCGTTGAGGTTTTCTTTGTCTTATTTCCTTCTCTACCCGTGGTATACTTTATAAGTTCTCCTTTAATGATGATTTCTACAGTACATAAATATTGGCATACTTTATGAATAGTTTAAGTAAGTGGGATAAAAATAAATGCTCCAGTATCTTAAATGGGGACTTTCCGATTCCCATATATTATAACCGATAGAGTAAAATACTTATCTTGTCACCAACACCTTTGATATCAACAATTCAAAAAAACGAGCAGCGCATTATTCTTTATTATTAATAGTTTTCTAAATCGTATCAATAAGTTGTATTTTTCTAATGATTTACCTTTTTCTGTTCAAAACCAAAGTGATTTGCATTTAAATGTTGCGTGTAGCTAATAATTTCGCGTTCCTCGACCTTTACAAAGATTTATGATATTATGCCACACACTATTTTTAACCGACTTCAAAAAAGGAGGAGGTTTCTCAATTCGACCGTATATATGTTTTTTTTTAATGTGTGTTCGGGGATAACATCGTCGTTTATAAACCGATTTTGATGATTATTTTTTTAATGGAAAGGAGATATTCCAACGGTGGTACCATGATAAGGACACTAAGATCTGATGATGGCATCCAAGAGAAATCGAGTCGAACCTTGAAGTCGGTTTTTATTTTGTTAAAATTTTTTCACTTTAAATTTCATCAAATTCACTTTAAATAATATGTATTTGTGAGACGTTAACTAGTGACACTCGTGTCCATGTTAAGAAAATAATGGACTGGAATGGATAGTTCTATTAATAACATATACAGCTGTACACCAGATTCTATTATTTCCTTTTAAGCCGATCGTCGTTTCAAATCACGTATTACTACTTGTGGCACAAGAGTCTTCAATGACAGCAGGTAGCCGATATACCGGTCGCAATTACCGCAACACTACACAAACAAATACCTAAGTGACAAAGGCGACGGAAGCATACGACTTCCTTACTCACTTCCGAAGATATTTTTTTAAAGTCAAGGTCAACTTTTGATTACTTAACCGGTATGGTCTATGTTCATTCCTCTCGCCAATGCAGCGATAACCTTGTGACGTTTGAAATACCTATAGGCCCATGTTATAAGCATACAATCGCTAAAACTAGTTCATTGGCAAGAGCAATGAACGACGGCGTTGCACCGTGTTCTTATTCTAACTAATGTAATCAAGCACTTACTGGAGATGCGTGATGTCCTTGATCTTGTCGGCCGTTGACGGGGTACCCCACTGCGGCTTGTCTTGGTACGTTCACACATGCATGCTCCAAAGTGCTGTACACCTCCAAGGTATTCCTAAATGCTTGCGGGCTCCCGAAATCTCGTAATTACAAGACACCCGATTCAGCTATCACGGATCGCGCCTATGACGTGACTACAAAACTCGCGAGACCAAATCAGACCTATCATAACGGTAAACCACTAAAGGGACCGGGTTGAATTGACAATTAGCTAAATTACAATCAATCGGCTCTTTTTTAACGAAGCTCCAGCTCGACCGATCCAAGCGTCTCAAAGTACTACTGTCAACGTCAAAACGTCAAACAAGAAAAATGACAATCAAAAATGTTGCCATTACTATGACGTTAAATTTCTAACAGTCTAATTTAACCGTCGATATTGACATATATTTAAATTAATCGATAAATAGCGTTCATATAAACAGGTTCTTTTTCTAAGATTATTAATGCGACTGATAATTTATTTCTAAAAAGCCACAATTAATGTCTATGACTCACAGAAAGAAACTATGTATATAATATATCTAAATCTTAAATTAAAAATCCGCTTTATCATATCGATAATCATCTATAATAATATTATAAACGCGAAAGTTTGTAAGTATGGGTGGATATGTCTGAAGTTGCAGGTGTCCAAGAGCAGCAGTCACTTGCCATCAGGTTATCCATCGGCTCATTTGTCTATTGTTTTCACACTAATCACATTATCACACTAATATATAAAGTCGGAAGTTTGTGTATGTTTGTTACTCTTTCACGCAAAAACTATTGAACGGATTTGGGTGAAAATTTACAGTAATATAGCTTACTAGCGACCCGCCCCGGCTTCGCACGGGTGGATTTCAGATGTCCCCGCCGACGACACGATTCGTGCATTTTAAATTTGTAATATCTTCATTTAAATTAGATACTGTAAAGGACCATTTTCATCTATATTAAATGCACAATGTATTTAATTTACTTAATTGTGTAAGGATTCATTCTGTATTGCTTAAAATCACTTCGTAAATGAGCCATTATTTCTCGTAAAAAGAAAGGAATAAAAAATGGTTGTTGTGGGTTATCCCTAAGAGATAGAGATATACCGTCGCGGACTTTTTTGTAGTACTTTTTAAGGTGTACAATACTGTAGTACATTATTTTGATCTATCTCGTAGGGTGCAAGCAGCGTTTGCAATGTAAGCGCAAAAAAATGTGTTATTTGCTACATCACATTGGAAACCTCGAAAATTAACAGTGTTTCCATACTATATTATGCATTTATTATACATAAAAACTTTCCTCTTGAATCACTCTATCTATTAAAGAAACCCGCATCAAAATCCGTTGCGTAGTTTTAAAGATTTAAGCAAACAAAGGGACATAGGGACAGAGAAAGCGACTTTGTTTTATACTATGTAGTGATGATACATCAGAATAACATATAGGCTACTATTTGCAGCGATAACCGACATACACACAGGCGGAGCCGGGGGCAACAACTAGTATATCATAAAGCAATCTATTATTAGAATAATAACTGGTCTATAAATACAAAATAGTTTTATGAATAAGTTAAATTGACTAGTGCTGCAATATTGCAATTACTGTCACATATTCTTAACCATCATAAAATAATAATATATTTTGAGAAAACAAACTAACTACTAGACTTATATACATTTAGTCATATCGCTACAAGGTTATACATTAACTCTTTATTATAATGTAAATGTCTAAAACCGGAATTCTAGATTACAAAATAAATGCTAACAATTCTTACAGCCTTTTGTGTGCTTGTCATCTGACCGAGGCTAAACGGTAAGGATCGGACTCGAACCGACAACAACCTTCTAGCGTCCTCAGCAGAACGAGAACATTCGTCTTCTTCCATTATGTTTTCTCTTTATCCGACATAACTTTCTGGCGGCTGAATTCATACACATTTTTGATACAAACCACGGACAGGACTGCGAAAGGATAGCTAAAGGTTTCCTGCATTAATAGATTTAACACTCCACTAAGGTGTAGAGTATCGTGTCTTCACGACAGCCTCCTCAGGTGTGGCGCCCAGACATTACAATAATGCTGACCGAGGCACCCGTGTCCGCTGAGAAGCTGTATGACGTAGCCTTTCGTGACGTGTATCGTCACAAATTTAAAAATCGCCTAAAATGACTGCATTCGTGCTGTCGTGTTTTGGTGGTGAGTGCGAGACCGGAGGCCCAATGATGCAGAAGTATTCAATAGGCCGCCATAGTGTGGGTCACCATGCTGCATTGTTTGCATTCGCAATGAGTAGGTATAGTGAGTTTGGCAGGCTCATACATAAAAAAAAACTCTCCTCTTTTAACTAGTTTTCTAACTTTAATATGACTTTATTTTTTCTTTATGGCAAATTCTAATTTGGCAATACCATTCATTTAAAATAAACACAAGATGTTAAATAAATAATGATGATATCTTTCTATTTTTCTGCACAACATAAAATATCTATGTATATTTGAGAAAATCTTATAAACATTTTTAATAGAAATGAAATTGGTATGATTTTTTCAAATTTCATGTAAAATCGAACATCTATGTTAATTTCTCTCTTTACCTATATAATAATTATTACATTCTAAGTTCATATCGTTTCTGTAGGGGGACTTCTTAAATCCTAATAATTCCGGTCTGAAAAAAACAATAGTTAACTTTAGGACAAATTTAAGAAAAGGATCTAAAATCCAATAAAAAATCAAAATCTTTGTTTATCCTTGTTAATTAAATGTTAGTCATCTATATCAGGTAATGATACCTCTTCCGCTTCCTTCTTAAATATATTGTCTATAATAAATCTTTCAATCCTCGTAATTGTCAACACTCAGTTTGTATGCTGTCCAAAAATCGACTCAATGAGTTAATGTAGGTATATCAGTATGTGTATAAGCATGTTAGTATAAAATCGAAATCAAGCACCCATCAGAACTACTCGAGGTATGAATATCAAATTCGGCTAGAAGGTAATTTATGAAGAGGGGACGTCACTTACGAATGATTTTACAATAGACTCCTGTGAATTTTTATGAAAGTCTTTGATGTTTACTATGAAAGGTAGGCAGTTTTCAAGCGGAAAACGTTAGCTTATAATGGGTTTTGAGACAAGATTGAACTATAAAAGCTTTGTGAATTATTAATAAATACGGTAGCCTGTGGTTTTCTAAACGGAAAAGTGAAAAGTAGTTTATTAATAAGATTCGCCGAAAGTCTAATCTCATCTAATCGTCGAAGATTTAATGCACAGGCGTAGCCAAATAATAGTTTCGGGATTATTTGAACTAAAGTCCTAAGTAACGAACGAACGTAATGGGACAATGGGCGCAACAGGACAATGAGTCATTCTTTTTCGTGCATGCAGCCGGTGGTCATCAATTTATTAGACGTTGTTACGTCAAAACAAGGAAGTCAAACGATACCAAGTTGAGAACAATTATGTTACATCCAACATGCCTGCATGGCACTGCAGAATCCTTCGTATTTCTGTCACAACGTATACAATTTACTGTTCCAGTTTCAAGTAGTTTGGTTCCGTGTTTAACATAAATTCAATTCAACTTAACGTTATCTCTGAATTTACTTTATAACATATTTTGAAATGAGGTTTTTTTTTTAACTAGTTTTTTGCCTGCGGATCCACACCCGTCTATGTAGGTTATCGCGGTAAATAGTAGCCTAAGTCCTTCCTCAAGAATCAAATCTAGCCGTGAAAACGTAACAGCCCAGACAGACATAGTAACTTTCGAATTTATAATATTAGTATGGGTAGTATTTTCAGGTGTGAAGTTGTGAGTCTGAGTTGTGAGGTTAAATTAAGGAGTGTGTGCGTGATGGTAAGCTTCATAAATGTCAATCTTGGATGGTCACATGGAAACTGAAACTCAATCAAAATAGTTAATAATGACCTACTAATACATTTACTATAACAATAGACTCATAGGTTCAACATTTTATTGTAATTACTGGAACTATTATTAGTTAATTATAGTATGACGCAAATTTTATTTTCACGTAAGAAATCTTCTACTTAATCAACAAATATTATTTTTATGACCCTCATAATAGCCACATTCATAACATGATAGTAAATAAAATTCTTCCAAGTACCAGTCGGACTCGCGCAGGAAGGGTTCCGTACCATTATCTATTTTAAAGAATTTTAAGAAAACCGGCTGTGTTATATTTTCTTTACACTACCCATGGGAAGCTAAGCCGGGCAGGAATACAAAAACATTCACCAAAAAATGGCGGTACGAAGTTTGACGGGCCAGCTAGTGACAAAAATAGTAGTATGTTCAGTTACCGATGTTGATGCTAAATTAATTGTTTGACAACCATCTGAAGTTTTGTGTTCTAATTCTATTTGAGTCTGTTACTTTTTAAACTAATAATATTAACAATAAGTACATTCTTTTCCTCCATTAGATCGTATTATGGATACTCTAAATTGACATAAAAAAACGTGTGGCACTCGGGGACTGCCGCGGTAAAGCTATTGCATAGCATTTTTTATCAACTTATGCAATTATAATGATTTTTTTATTTTATTTTTTATTTTGCCAGTTTCTTATTTAATATTGTTCAAAAAGTATTTAAATAATAGAGGGCGTTAGTGTACCTCGTAGTTGCGAAACAGCTCAACCGATAGCGCTTACCGGTTTTTATTTATGCAGTATTTTTTTTTCTTTGAACATGTATACGTGTACTTACGCACATAAAGATATGATAGATACCTATACACCTATATACTTTCTCAAACCCAGACTGTTTTGTCTGTCTGTCTCTACGAATTGCGTGACAGAGACAGACAGATTCGTTGATTCGTGGTTCGGAGCAGCTCGTTTCGATCCGTGCGAGCTTCGTGTGTCAGGTTTTATTTTCGTTACCTTACGGAATTTCTTGATTCGGTCGCTGCGCTGTATTTTCAACCGACTTCAAAAAGGAGGAGGTTCTCAATACGACTGTATTTTTTTTTTTTTATGTTTGTTACCTCATAACTTTGGACTGGGTGAACCGATTTTGATGATTATTTTTTTATTTGAAAGCTGGTGCTTTCCGAATGGTCCCATTTAAATTTGGTCCAGATTGAAGTCGGTTTTTTTGTTAATTTATTTTATTTTTGTTACCAAATAACTTTCGATGATGTGAACCGATTTTGATGATCTTCTTTTTTTATTTGAAAGTAGGTGCTTCCCGTGTGGTCCCATTTCAATTTGGTCCAGTTCTTGAAGTCGGTTTTTTTTTGTTAAAATTTGTGATTATTATAATAAGAGAGTACGTAAACCACACCAGAACACATGCCCGAAACTTAAATGCTCAGACATAAACAATCACCAAACCGAAATCGGCATGGGATATATAGGTACCTACCTATATATCCTATACTTCTATCATGCACCTATGATTGACGAACCTTTATTAAGAGTTTGTATTTTTTTTGTTAATTTTCGATACTGTGTAATGTTGTAGTACTGTGTGTACTATTTACTACTGTGTGTACTGTACTGTGTACTGTGTTACTATTGTCTGAAACCGCAATTGTGTGGCAAGATCCGTTGACCTGTGCGCAGTGCAACATGCAATTTCTAAGTGTCGCCCTTCACTCCAAGACTGTTGATGCAACTTCGTATAATAGCCACGGTATCCGACTACTTTGCCCAAATTACACCTTCATTATCAGAATACCTACTTAATACTGCCCTTGTATTATATTCGCTAAATTAATATAATGGGGATTGGCATTCAATATCATTTTTATTTGATTTATATATTTATTTACTTACTTTCGCGTTTATAGAGTATATTTAATAGTGAAAGTACCTATCAATGATTTTTAACCTAAATACCTAGCTAAAATTAGTGTATAAAATATTTGATACAGAATTCGATAAGGTTCTGTAAGGTCCTTTTAGATATGAAATGGATAAGAGTGACCTTATATTTATATACTAGATAGATAAAGTTCTTAAGTACACCATTTCACAATATAA
Organism: Diaphora mendica; assembly: GCA_949125395.1. Classification (NCBI taxonomy): domain Eukaryota; kingdom Metazoa; phylum Arthropoda; class Insecta; order Lepidoptera; family Erebidae; genus Diaphora; species Diaphora mendica. Next base: position 29,514,482 of record OX421311.1, read on the forward strand.
AATATGATTAGCGCACATCAGATAAATATTTAAAGGCGCCATCTTTTAAACATTATCCTCAGAATGTAATCTGTTCAAGGCCACAAATTTATCTCATTGCGCATTGAGTTTTATTCTTTTATTACATGATGGTTATTTCTTATAATTTATTTATCTTCTTACTAGTGTATGAGCTAACTGTAAAACAGTTAAACATTGCATGCAGTCATTTAACTTTCATTACGGCTACAGCTAACTCATATCTTGATATGTATGCATTTGATATGTAAATATATTTTGTAAGTGCAGTATATTTTTTTATATCTATATTTATGTTTCTATGTTGCTTATTTATGTATGTCTGTATGTATGTATATACACACATCAAAAGTGTCTAGGGATCAAGCATTTTTATGCGGATTTCTTGAGATTGAGATGTGGCTTTGGCCCTGGCCTGCTCAGTCGCCAGACTTGAACCCGATTGAGCATGCATGGGATATGCTACAGAGAAGAGCTCTGCCGAATATGGAGGGTATCCAGTCGCAAGAAGACCTTTTTTTGTTGTTGCAACGAACATGGGCGGCCATTCCACAGCGTGATTTGGATGAACTCATTTTGAGTATGCCAAACCGATGTTCTTGTGTTAGTGTTCGCGGTAGAAACACGGATTATTAATTGTTTAAGTTACCTAATAAAATTTTAAAGAAAACTGTTATTTCAGTCTTTTTTTCGAACTTTAATGTTAGTGGTTCAAATGTCAAAAATCCTTTTATTAGGAAAATGGCAAATTTCTTTATTAATGCAAAGGTGACTTGGTTTATCGTTACTGTGACAAACGAAAACACTTTATTTGATGAATCCTTAAAGAAAATTTTAATTAATATCAATCAGGAGAAAAGTTATTGCAAAAATATATGTTGATCCCTAGACACATATGTTGATCCCTAGACACTTTTGATGTGTGTATAATGTATATTTTAGATCCGATGTTGTATAACCTATGTGCGCCTACCTCACAAGATTCCTACGCCACCCTAAGGTTGACCGGTAGAGAATGCCCTGGGCATTAAGGCCGCCGATGTACAAAAGTGCATAAAGTAATAAATAAATAAATAATAAATATCTTTAGACCACTAGCTGACCCAATCAACTTCGTCTGCGTCTCTTTTCAATCACGCTCGGCTTCTATTGGTCTAGCGTGATGTTAACTATCCTATCTTAGGCACGTCAGCGAAATACACATTCTAAATGGCTTAGATAGTTCCGAGGTTCATCGTGAGCACGACACAAGAGTTATATAGGTATAATGCTGTGCATGAGGTGTTAGATGTCCGAAAATATTTGTTTTATTTGATAGTGATTGATGAGTGATGAGTGATTTAAGCTCTAACTTGCAATTCAAATGTTGTTACAAAATTGTACTTCAAATGCATTAAAAAGATTTACAATAAAAAACATTTTTTTGTCTTTTTTATCACTTAGCTAATTAATAACAAAAACAATTCGGGTCAAGTTCGGTTCGGGTTACAGACAAATATAATCTGAAACATCCTTTTTATTAAAAAAATACAAAATTTCATAATGTTATCGACATTATGCAATATTGTATTTTTTTATATTAATAGCAGTAACCTTTAGAAGCTTCTAGCTTAGAAATATTCTAAAATTCACTATTCTTTAAGATAGTATTAGACCTTTTAAAGATGAAAGGTATTGTTTATCGTTTCTGTACTCCATTGAGTTCATTATCATCATCATCAACAGGTCTGTTTCAAAGTGTTCCTTCTCTTTGCAGTCATTCTGTCATGCGTAGTTTTCTACCTTAGTCGACGACCAATGGGATATTAAATAGGGATGTTGACACTCTGTGTTCTTAATGCGTTACCGTAAAAATGAGTTATTAAGACGTAAAAGTAGAACAAATACATAAATAAGTACAAAGTAAACTGAGTGTATGAAAGATTAATCTATTTAGTATGCATTTATGCAACACGGTGATAGAGTTATTTATCCATGACATTGAACAACCAATGCAGGCGATTTAAGGTCAAAAGTGTGACAAATCTATACTTAAATTTATTATAAATATATATTATTATTAACATTATAAAGCTGAAGAATTTGTTTGTTTGAACGCGCTAATCTCAGGAACCGCTGGTCCGATTTGAAAAATTCTTTCAGTGTTGGTCTAGTATATTTATCGAGGAAGGCTATAGGCTATATATATCATCACGCTAAGACCAATAGAACGGAGCAGCAATGAATAATGTTTCAAAAACGGGAAAAAATTACCACGCTACGGGCAATAGGAGACGCTAACGAGGTTGCGAGGCGTGGGTCAGAGTTAGTGAATAATATTAACGAACTTCATGTTTCGATTTTTATTAGCTACCTACCTTTTTGTCGGACGTACAAATCATCGATAAAAAAAAATTAATTATCGTCAAATGCATACACCGTGTCTTAATAAATTTAATATGTTAGTTCCTCTATGTCTACTTAAAGGTCAAAGAAATATTCTATATCCCTTTAAGAACAGGTATTTCTTAGGTGAGCGATACTCTGTCTGTATTTTTGTACCCCTGTCAAAGTTTATGATTAACTAGCTGACCCACGCAACCTCGTTTACGTCTACTATTGCCCGTAGCGTAATAATTTTCCCCCTTTTTTGTAACATTCTTCATTGGTGCTCCGCTCCTATTGGTCTTAGCGTGATGATATATAGCCTATAGCCTTCCTCGATAAAAGGGCTATCTAACACTAAAATAAATTTTCCTATCGGACCAGTAGTTCTTGAAATTAGCGCGTTCAATCAAACACACAAACTCTTCAGCTTTATTAATTAAAGTATAGAAATATAGATTACATTCTTGAAATTAAATTCACCTATACCTACCTATGGTTGCGCCATATGGATTGCATTTGCTGGTCAAGCAAAAAACCTTCAGATCATTAAATAGTGGAATAAAAGTACAAGTGAGTTTAATTTCAAGAATTTATTCTAATAGGTTTCACCAAGTGCCGACAATCGAGAGTATACGTTGCTTATGCTAAATCGTGGTGAACAGTTGATAAAGCGTAAAAACACATCAAGTAATAGTGTAAAATTTGTAAACAAACAAGAAACCTGGTTGTAAATGATGTGACGCAGTGACAGCTTTATTCGTCCAAAGCCATTTTTTTATTGTTTATCCTTAACATAATTTCTATTTTTTTTTTGAGAGGAAGCATGAATTTATTGTTGGTATGCGATGGATCAAAATCAAAATGATTTATTGCCATCAAATGCATATACCGTGTCCTAATAAATAAAATATATTAGTTCCTCTATTTCTACTACAAGGTCAAGCAAATGTTATAATTTTGAGACTTAATTATAATAATTATATAACACCCCAAACAAAAAGTTTCAATTAATTTTTAACAAACAAATGATTGACTCTTAAGTTGACACTAAGCAAACAGATACAATTGATTTAATAATCTAAATAAAGTAATATTTCTATGCGGTAATAACATAACAAATACCTAGACAAAAGGCTGCACGAGAGACCGCTGAGCCTGCAAACTCCTCCGCCTATGGTGTTGCAGGTGTCCATGGGCGGCGGAAATCGCTTTCCACCAGGCGATCCGTCTGCTCGTTACCCGCCAATTCCATAAAAAAAACTGGAATAGCTTTACATACAGGTACCCCCAGGTAAACATAGTAGGTACCCCCTTACTAGAAAACGGATGTAGCTCATATTAATTTTTTACTTTGATCAACTTATTTTTGGTCTGCAGACTCACATTACACAAGTTAATGGTTTAAAAAAATCCAGGAGCAGATAATTCAAACTCATAAAATGCAAATTGATTAAATGCTCCAAATTTAATCTCAACAAACACGGTGTTTTTCTGAATCTTCAATTACAACAGTTAATTACCATGAACAAATTTGTTACCAAAAATAACACAAACTGTAAAAAATAAAAATAACTACTGTAACTAACGTCGATATAAGGTAGGTATAACGAATATCTAATTACTAAATGTGTATCTGCATGTGCCTGTAAACGTCGTTGCGCTGGTAACTTCTGAATTCCTAGGTCGCTGTGTTAGTAGTTAGTTAGTAGTGAGCGTTAAAATATAACGTGTCGAGCTCTGTTTCAGTTTCATAATTACCCTGTTATAGATTTTTTGAAATGATAACTTCTTATAGGAGGGTAAACCGCTTCGTTACGTAACGCGTACGGCGCCAGTCTGTCTGGCTCCACCTCTCTCACTCTAACCCACAGCGCGAGCCGTAAATAGTTCAACTTATAATATAGATTAGTTTAAGTTATCACTTCTGTCGGGCGTCCCAAGACGGACACGTTTTTTTGAAGTGAAACTTCAAATAAGACTTCCAACAAGGTTGCGTTAAACGTTTAACGCAACCGTTAAACGTTTAACGCAACCTTGTTGGAAGCTACCATGGAGGGGGTATAAAAGCACTGTTGCACATTACGAAGTTTCACTTCTTCCGCGCGGAGGAACTCAACGCATTTTTTGAAGTGAAGTTTGTCAACACGTGTTGATAATAAAAGTTTCTGTAAAGCCGAGTCTCCACCGAAAAAACGTTGGCAACTTTTGTGTTGTTAACCTTTTTTTGTGTTGTCAAATTTCGGTGGAGCCGCGCCTTATGGGCCAAGTTTGAGCTTATTTCTCATCTACTAAGTTGTCATGGTGGCTACATTCGGCGTTGTGATTGGATAAAAACCGTAACCGCGCCGAACGCGATCACCCCGGTCCAGACTATATTTGATTTGACTTAAACATACCCTAAGCCCTCTAAACCTAAACTCATAGCACATCCTGATAATCAATAAATAAAAGCCCCTCTCGAGCATGATGATCATCTCTTTATTTCTTCTATTAGAAAATATATAAACAGTTTCATCTAATATCTAATCACAAACTACTTTTAACGTTAAAGCTATATATGAATTGCCAATACTAATGTAATTATTTCATAACTTAAATGTCTGGAACAAACCTTGACGCATTTAGCGAATGAGAAATCTTAAATTTAAATAAATAAAATAATGATTTTATAAATAGCATACATTATTAATTTCGGCCTCAAAAAATCCCTTCACTTTTTAACAAATCAAGTTCTTAAATATCGAAATTTCACTTCGTTAAAAACTTAAATCCAACCCAGGTTCATGCAATAAGGTTACTGTTGCCCTTTTTGAGTTCATTATGTTTTAACGTAGATGTACATATAATAAACCTCAGTCCTACTATATTACGTGTGTATAAAATACTTTTATATAAACAGCTTTTATCAAAATCAATGCAGTAAACGACTTTAAGAACTGTCTGTAAATGGAATGGAAATTCTTAAAATGTTTTACACTTTAAAACATTTAAATAATTTCCTACATGATTTTAGGCTCCAAATATTACATAAGGAAACTCACACGTTATAATAAACGAAATGTCGAAAGCGTAAGTGTTTCTCTTCATCCAAAATCAACAAATGACATCTACATATGCACATATATATAACAAAGCCCATTGACCTTAAGGCCATGTTCAGATGACGAGCGCTCAACGCGCGGTTTGCTAACGCGCGTTAACAACTGCATGTAAAAACGCGCGTTAGCATGTGTACTACGCCTAGAATAAAATTACATGTAGTTGTAAACGCGCGTTAGCAAAACGCGCGTTGAGCGCTCGTCATCTGAACATGGGCTAAAACTGAAGATAAGATCTTAATGAGAATAACACAAAGGCAACATTATTTTAATCCAAAGAAAACATACATTCTTATTGAAATATTTAAACAAATAATGCTTTTCTATAATTTCTATGAATTACAAGTTCTCATTTTAGATCAAGTAACGTGTCTGTTTGTCTGTTTAGATTCTTTACAATTAAATAAAATTGAAGTGACTGTGTGTAATTTCAATTTAACATCTATTCTCTAAATGCATATTACATTATATGATTTTAGAGTAAAGTGAAGTAACTTACTTAAAAAAACATTTTTTCAAATTTTCGTCTGTTTGTTTGTTCCGGTTAATTTCTGGAACGGGTGAACCGTTTTTGACTTTCACGGGCAGATTGCTGATAACTTAGACTACTTTTTAGACCAGCTTCGTTCCGCGGTGTTATCTCTGTTGTTGTTGTAAAGGTACAACAACAAACGCGGGTAACACCGCGGGGTAATGTAGTACATCACAGGATATATCCTATATCGTCGTCAGGATATATTCATGATGCTGCAGTTGTCTTTTTAACAGAAATCTTTGGTTACATAACTAATGGTAACATACGCCCTATATCCTTTCCTTGTAAACAATTACTAGAATTGATATTTTACATGCATAAAATACTCAACATTTAAACTACTATGTCCTCCTTTATAAAATAATAATAATAATCTTTATTCATACAAAAGTTTGTTTACAAAATAATCTACATAATTTATCAGTAGGTAAATATAACTATTGAACCAAAGATATCTCTGGTCCCCACACTAGGATTCCCTGTGTCGTGGGGACCACACCATAAAATAAATACGAAGCAGTCTTTGAGGACTGCTGATAGAAGTGATAACTAAGTTACTTTGAAGATTATCATTAACACTTCTTTATTACCCAAAAATAATTCGAAAATAATAATCTAATACCTAAGTAACTTGAAGAAGTAAAATATATAATCTATGTACATTTAAACACAGTATACATATAGCGCATACGAAGCGTGCGTTGACGATAACGCAAGTTCCATGATTTTTGTTCAGCCGAAAAGTGTTCAACGAGCCTAAAGAATTTTCTCTACAGAAACAATTTGTTGGCTGAGTCACGGGATTTAGTTGTAGAACTGTAAATAAATATAGAACGAAGTACATTAACCTTAAAAGTAAAGATTAGACCTCGATGACAGTAATACAATAAACAGATTACGCACTATCAAGATCATTCATGAAGGTACATAATATTATTAACTGACTCGTTGGTCTCGCGGTTGGCGTGTGCGACTTCTGATCATGAGGTCTCGGGTTCGATTCCCGGGTCGGACCAAATGTTTATATGATCAACAAATATTTGTTTCGGAGTTTTGGGTGTTTTCTATGTATAATATGTATGTATTTACAAAAAAAAGTATAATATGTATTTGTATCAGTTGTCTAGTACCCATAACACAAGCTCTGCTTAGCTTGGGACTAGATGGCGTTGTGTGTTAGATGTCCGAAATATTTATTTATTATTTATTTATTATTATCGAGCAGTAACTTGTTTTAGTGTTTTACGGGTCAACAAAACTGTATTTTTATTTATTTATTTATGTCTATTGCAATCATACGAAAGAAAAACAGAAGATGAGTTACAAAATATGAAAATATAATAATCGGCGGTCTTATCGCTCAAGGCGATTTCTTCCAGACAACCTTAACACGATATTAGGGTACGACAGTACTACTAATTATTCTGTGATTAGGGATTTGAGTTTGGCAATTTTACAAAACGAAACTTGTACTCAACAACTGTGTGTAACAAAAAATCTAAAGTTTTTTTTCTTGTTATTATTATATTATAGCTTAGAAAGGAACACTTGTATCAATATGTTTATATATTGCACTTGTTTCAAGACCTTGTGCGTCAGAAGTGACGAGGTATTTATGTGTTGATTATCTATCACATTTATTTAGACTATTAAATATTATGTTAGAATTTATAAAAGTTTAAAATATATAGTATAGTAAAAAATAAATGGGACGAAATAAAAATTAGATTTTCACACACAGCTACGTACACGATGTAGGTACGCGTACCTAGATACGCAAGTTTATGTATTCCCTCCTTAGTGAGCAGTACGTTACAGCTATGATTTACTACTAACTTCATACACTACATAGCGTTTTCACAACAATTTTATGCAGTTCTTGTTCGGTCAATGTAAAAAGAATATAATACCACAATTTGAAATTTGTTTTTATTGGGTATTTTGAACTTACTTTTGCCCGTGGCTCCGTCTCCATGGTAAATTTCACTGAAATCGGTGCAGCCGCTTGGCCGTGAAAGCGTAAATCCAGACAGACAGACGTTACTTGACAGACGTTACTTGACAGAAGTTACTTTCAAATTTATAGTATTAAGTTTATTTATAACTTACTGCTAAAGTGACTGTATTTACTGCCGTCATTACCATGTATATCATCTATACTAATAAATAAAATTGGAGTGTCTGTTTGTAATATTGAAATAACCACTTTTTACTAAATGTATATAAGATATGTATGTACACGGTACATATACCAAAATAACATTTTTTACAATTTTTATCTGTCTGTCTGTTTGTTCCGGTTAATCTCTGGAACGGCTGGACTGATTTTGATGGGACTTTCATTGGCAGATAGCTGATGATATCAGGATTAACTTAGGTTACTTTTTTTAGACTAGACTCACCCCGCGGCGTTACCAGCGGTTTAAGGTGTACGAGTAACACCGCGGGGCTTAGCTAGTATACAATATGACACCTTAACTATAGAATATTTTTTTATAAAAAATAAAGGGCTTTACATTATAATGTTCATGTTTCTCACATAATAATTAACAATGTTTTAAAGATATCATATATAAAAAATGTGTATCTATAAGCTGACATCAGCATTTATCATTTGAATGTGAGTTCCGCGGAAGTGTAATTAATTAAACAAATTCAAAAATAAATAAAAATTCCTTGAGAACATACAGTTATCATTAAAAAGACAAATCTTGATACTCATTAATCATCTTTAAGGTTATTTATAATAATAATTTATATAAGTTGAGGTATATTTCCATTCATTATAAATATTGTAAATCAAAGTCAAAGGAAATCTTAAAAAAACATATCTGAGTAATTTGACACAGTTAAATACTGTTCGTGTAAATTATGTATTATATTCGTTAATTCTCGCTTTACTTCACAATGCGAATGTTAAAAGCCTACGATACGATCTTCAAACGTGATGTGAAGGAGTTAAAATTTAGAATTCTAAGTTTCAAACCTAATTTAACCTAAAGAAAATCTTATTTAACTTAAAAAAATAACAGGCATTAAAAATAAGAAAAAACTTCAGGTGGAATTTACAATGCTATCAAAACTAGTCTCTTTTAATATTTCATTCACTTTCCATCTAGTAGCTCGTTTAGCCTTTGCCAGCGTCCCTTGAGACGGTTGTGAATAAATAACAAGGTTGCTCAACGTCTTCTTTCAAAGACTGCTTAGATATTTAGAGAGGCCTAAGGCATAGTACGTGTGTACGGAACACCTACCTTGTCAAGCTCGCTAGCATCCAAAACACTATTTTTACGTAATTTAAAACAGTGTGAAAGTACAAGTTCTTATCTTGTTCTTGAAGTTGTTAGTTTTATAGCTTAGTTTGGAAAACTGTATTTGAAACCATTGTTACCAAAGAATTTTGACGTGATAACGTCTTATAATTCGATGAAGCCGACTGCACACACGAAAGAACATGACTCATGAGGCGGTACCTGACGTCGTGCGGCGTTACCTCGCTCTGAGGCGTTCCATTTAAGGCTTGAAGTGCAAGCGAGAGATAGATGCGGACAGACAACCATTTTTTTATCAAAACTGGAGTTAATAATACTTGATTCTTTTATATTTATTTGATATCTCCGAGAGGAAATAGACATATGGGTAAGAAAACTAATCTCTGTCACTGCAAGGTGAAATTATTATATTAGATTTCCTTTCATTTATAAAACAATGTTCTTGTTTTCTATAAGGCAGATATAGTATTTGCGTATATTATCATTTGAAGGTTAGAGTTTTTTAAAGGACAGTTGTTATCTACTCGAATGGCCCGAATTTCAAATTAGATTAAAGGACTGTGTGGTTTATCATGGTTAAATACTAGCATGTATGTATTATAAGTAATAAGGTAAAATAACTCGGTAATTGCGGCATTGCTAGTGTGTTGATGACATTTTGCAACATTTTATAAGCACCAATCCACATCTGATTAAATACATAATTTGCATGCGTGCTTACATAATACGACGGGTTTAGATGCATTTTCTGAATTCAAAAAAGCGAATTTTGAATCTATAAATACATGTTATAAATTATAACATAAGCTATATGGTTTCCTCGTTTCGATATAAATTTTTGTTACCAATCCTGTAAAAAAGGTTTTAAAGGTAAAATCTTGTTTAAGACCAAATAAGCTTTTTAAAAACCAGTTGAGCGTCGGATTCAAATCTTCAGATTGCCCGACTTGGCAATATAGCCCATAACGGTATCCAAATAATTTCTTTACCCTGAAATATAACGTGTATACTTTTTTTATTTGTGGATGATAATAAATACGTATTTTATTTTCAAAAGTCGATTTAAGCAGGTTTTGCAGTTCGTCCTTATTATTCAACATGCAACCTTTCTTTAGTTAAAAATAGGTAGACATTTATTCTTCTATGAAGGTCAAATTATTAACCTCTATTAAAATTTAGGAGATAATTGTTCTAATTCTTAATCGATACTAGGTAACTACCGACCTCGCCTAATAAAACCAAATGACTATTTCGTTATATTGATGTAAACGAACAGGAAAGAGCAATTTAGCTGCATAAAGACTATTTTAATGTTCTTTGGGTACAAACATTGTTTCTTTTACTACGCTAAGGTCATTATGTCCCGAGTACAGTGTCTAGGTTAGCGCCAATCATGAACTTGTTGTCCTTTAGTTAACATTCTGAACCGAGGAGTAAGTGGTTTACGATTCGACTGTACTATACATATATGTATATAGGAAGTGCGTAAGTACCTACTGGGCGCACGAAGGCGACCCCTGACATTGATTTGATAAATGTCATGAACACAACTGTTTCCTCGTAAACATTTCTTTTATGATCTTGACAATTCTAAATGTCTAATAACTACAGATTACTTTTTAAGCCATTGCATAGCTTTTATCGCGTGCTTTGAGGCCTATGGGCGCGGCGACCGAATCAAGAAATTCCATAACGTAACGAATACAAAACCTGACACCCGAAGCTCGCACGGATCGAGACGAGCTGCTCCGAACGACGAATCAACGAATTCGTCTGGCAGGCGTATTCAAATACGTCAAGAAAGATTCGTTGCCTTAGACACGAAAATTTGTTATGTCATATAATGTATAAAATTATTCATGGTAGCCATACACTACTGCATAAATAAAAAATAAATAAATAATTATAATTGCATAAGGTGATAAAAAATGCTATGCAATAGCTTTACCGCGGCGGTACCCGAGTGCCATACGTTTTTTTTACTTATAGCCTTCTAATGAATCTTGTTTTTTTTTTTGGTTCCGCCGCTCAACTATCTTAGATCTTTAGAACTAATGATTGAACACCATTTTACAAATCACAATTATTTTTATTTAATGGAAACCAGGCAATAATTCTGTTTTGGAAACTGGTGTCTTATAATTCGTTTCCAATGTGATTGGCAAATTATTTTAATCTACGTAATGTTACATATCCTCCTCAATGAAGGTTCTATCCGATTCAAATAAAAACATCAAAATGTGACAAGAAGTAGCAGAGCGCGTTATTTAATTAGTGCATTAAAAATACATACATTATTTCAACAATACAATTATTTTTAGATCTTTTAGATTATTTTAATACATTATAAAATTTATTGTACTTGTACTATGATCCAGTTACCATAGTACAAGTACATAAAGGTAAGTACGCTGTACTCCAACTCAAGTACGTCAACTCAGTTGCAATTAATAAAACTGTTACAAATCAATATGGAAGTATTACGATTGGAATAATATTAACACAAATGGCCCAGGCTTGTGTAATAATATTTAATCTATACTAATATTATGAAGAGGTAAAGTAGGTATGTGAGGTTATAGGAGGCAATCTGTGGATTTACTGAAACAATTTTTTAAAATTATTTTACCAATAGAAAGTCACATAATTTGTGAGTGACATAAACTATAATATATTAACTTAAATATGATTACCGCGATATCCGTCATACATACGGGCAAGTCGCGTGCAAAAGCTGATATTTTAAAGACGTTTGTATTACAATTACAATATATACAAGTTATTCTGTTCATCTTGCAAATAAATGATTAGTTTGATAGTAATAGATGAAAAACAATTAAGTGCCTCTGAATTCATTGCATGCGCAACTAAAGGCTAGTTAAAATCACAGCATATGCATTTGAAATCGTTCCAAATGTATGGTTGAGCATAACAACATGAGTTCGACAATTTATTATAGACGTTTGTCGAAATATACAACTGAAATAGCATGGACTTCTAGCGCTCAATATAACATGATTGATAGGAGTGACGTGATTATGTATCTAGTTGTAAACAATGCATTTATTTAGAACAAAATGTTGAAAATTATGAAAAACGGTTATAATCAAACTCAGAACCATGTTAACGTCAGTCCTCTAAAGTGTTCTAAAGTGTTTGCCACATTTGATATAATTTAAATTTGTTTTATAAATTTGCCATAAGAGTAAGTAATACAGTAGTTCTTAAAGTAAAATAAAGGACATTATAATTCCAAATCCCTTGAACACGGTGACCTGTTTTTCATCACGTAAGAATAAAAAGACGAGAAGTTTTTCAGCATGTAAACTATTATTTACCGTAGGCTAAGACCACAAACAATCACCTAACATTACAAAGTACATAATGTCCATGGCGTGTAGTCAATCTATGTATTTACGTGTTCACATGACTATTTAAGCAATTTTGAAATGATTACACATTATATAGTTATTACTTTAATAAGTATAAAATAAATATGCATTATTTTAATCTCGTAATAGCTTAACAATTTAAAAAATAACATATCATTCTAGAATCTTTATCAATAATTAAAAACATTTGTCTTAAACTTATGGCTTCTCACGGAAATAAACATCATATTCCTTTTAGTATTGTGTATCTCATTCATTCGTACTGTACTTATCAGCTCTTAAACATGAAATTTCAGCTTCATGTGAATGATATCTAGGACTAGCTGACCCACGCAACCTCGTTTGCGTCCGAACTACCATCCCCCATTTTAAACTTAAAAGGGGGTTGATTTCTAAAGATACATTATTAGTATACCTCCACAACATCTATAGAGCATACATTTTAAATTTCAAGTCTCTTACTTCAAAAACATAGGACTTTCATACAAACGTCCAACCCCCGTTTTACTCCCTTAGGGGTGGAGTTTCGTAAAATCCGTTCTTAGCGGATGTCTACACTCTATAAGGAACTTACCTGCTAAATTTCAAGTTTTTTTTTTATGGAATAGACCGGCAAACGAGCAGACGTATCGCCTGATGGTAAGCGATTACCGCCGCCCATGGACACCCGCAACACCAGAGGCGTCACAAGTGCGTTACCGGCCTTTGGGGGATATAGGAGAGAGATAGGGGGAGGGGTTGGGGTATGGGCCTCCGGTATCCTCACTCACTCGGTGAAACACAGCGCAAGCACTATTTCACACCGGTTTTCTGTGAGGCCGTGGTATCACTCCGGTCGAGCCGGCCCATTCACGCCGAAACGTGGCTCTCCCACGGTGTTTGTAGGTGTTATAGTTTCTGAGATTTCGTGATTAATAAGTGAGTGGTATTTCGCTTTTATATATCGCACACCTAGATAAAGACTCACGTAACTCAAAATGTTACTTTTTTCAGGAAACGAAAAAAACGTTTTACTTCATTTCTATTTGGTATATTAAAAATATTCTTACAGGTTCTTGTAGACATTTTTAATTAGATATTTATGTAATTAATAGCCTTTCATCTAGTAGCAGCAACATTTCATAATTTCATTTTTTTGAGTTGAGTTGGTATTCGTGACAAAATCATTGTTTAATATTTTTACTAAATCGAATTGAGCTTATATTATTGATTTTATTTTAATTAGTGCACTAATAATCTGCACATTTTTATTTAATACTAACCAAAAATAGTAGTGTATGTACATTATGTTTTATTTATTGCCGGTACATTACCAAAATAAAATAAATATTTTAGAAAAGAAATTACCTTTATTAAGGTCAGATACAGATGAAAACAACTAAAAACAAAAATTATAGTAGGTAATCTATAAAATAGTTTGTAATCAAGATCTGAGATTTATGTATAATTAGACTTTTATGTTGAACAATATAAATATCAAGAACTTCTAATCATAACACTTAATTAAATTACAGAATAAAAATGAGCAATAACACTCATACCTCTTAATAGTAGAACTTTATAGAATAATCAGACTTTGTATAAGAAAATGATCGATACGATCTTTATCAAACAATTATCAGTACATAATAAATCACAGTATAATAACTAGAAATAACACTTTTTTATGGAATAGTGGCTGTCGATGGCCGCCGCCCATGAAAACCCGCAACACCAGAGGCGTCACAAGTGCGTTGCCGGCCTTTTAAGAAGGAGTACGCTCTTTACTTGAAGGATTGAAGGTCGTATTGGTCCGGGAATAGGCGACAGTTCATTCCAGTTTTGTCGTGCGAGGCAGAAGGTTTCTGGAAAAGCTGTTGTGGACTACCAACCATCTAAATGATCTAAGGGATAGAACTGCTATCGCGTAGGACGATAGCGGAAAGAGGCGGCAGGGATCAGTTCGAATAATTTCTCGGAGCACTCCACATGGTAAATTCTATAGAAGACGCATAGCAAAGCCACATCTCTACGCAACGCCATGAGTCCAGCCGACGATAGCAGTCGCCCTCCATTGAATGCGGTCCAGAGGGAGGAGCTGGTACTGGGGTGCCCCCACCCAAAGATGAGAACAGTATTCCACATGAAGCCGAACCTGCGCCTTTTAAAGCCAAAGGCGATGAGCCGTAGTGAAATACCGTCTCGATCTGTTGAGCACACCAAGCATCTTCGAGGCCAATTTGGCAGATAAGGGAGTCTTCAAAACGAGGACGTTCAACCTACGGCAGGTTTTTAGCGGTGAACGCGCAAATTTGTGTCTCTGTGGGGTTATATTGGACTAAATTAAGTCTACCCCAATCTGAGACCTTTTCCAAAGATGTCTCGATTTCAGACACAAGTTTGTTTCGACTCTCAAGGACGTTTTCCCGAGAAACATTAGCGCGGCCGGTGCAGAGAGCATCGCCCGTGCTGTCATCCGCATAACAATGAATGCCGCTAATTTGCAACATGTCATTGATATGGAGGAGTAACAAAGTAGGCAATAGCACAAGGCGGTGGCCTTTCGGGACACCAAGATTCAAAGATATGGAGTCAGAGTATTCACCGTCGGCTACGACCTTAATGCTTCTATCCGCTAAAAAGCTAGTGACCCGTTCGTATAATTTCACCGCAAGCCCATAGGAAGGGAGCTTCGAAAGAAGCGCTTTGTGCCAGACCCGATCAAAGACCTTCGCAATGTTCTAACTAGCTGCCAAGGCATCCCCCTTAATTTCAATCGCCTGCACCCAGTGATGTAATAAAGTATCAGGTATACTAGAAGATCACCAGCTGATTGATCCTTACGAAGGCCGTACTGGTTGGTCACTAAGCAGATGATGACCTTCTAGTTACCTCTACCGCAGAAGTTGATTTATGATTGTTCAATGATTATGGTGACCACCACTCTTGGATTCTACTTTTGCTTTCCATCAGGCAGTGTAGAGTCATTTTGGCAGGGCCATACATAAAAAATAATAAAACAATAATAATTAGAAAAAAATCAGAAAAATTAAATTAAAATACCAGAAAAAAAACAATGTAAATATTCACAATATTTACATACAAGCTTAAAAAAATCCTAAAAAAAAATATTTTCAAAAATTAACATATTTGAAAATAAGCTAAAACCAGAAAATGATTGTTTAATTTATTTCTATGCAATTTCTTATCTTTAAAGTACCTGTAGAATTTCGTAGAGATAAATAAATTCTCTGAAACTTTAGGGCAAATTTATATAGCAAACTTTAATAGTTGAAATCAGGTTTTGAATAGTAAAAGATTTTTATCCCTTTCTGTTTAAAATGGTTATACAAACTTAAATCATATACATAAATAATTGCTTATGATATCTAAATTGAAACGTGTTAATAGATTACGGCCAATTAGATTTTATTGACTACAAAAACGCAACATAAAAATAACGTTTTTTTAATATATTATTTTATGCAATAACACTGTATGAGTAATCCATTTATTTTAAACTAGCTGTTGCCCGCGGCTCCGCCCGCGTGTATGTCGATTATCGCGGCAAGTAGCCTTTGTGTTATTCCGATGTATAAGCTATATTACTGTAAAGTTTCATCCAAATCCGTTCAGTAGTTTTTGCGTGAAGAAGTAACAAACATACACACAAATTTTTAATTTTTCGCTTTAATATATTAGTGTGATGTGATTAGTGTGATTACTAATCAGCTTAATAACTTGTTAGATAACTTTTAATTGTAGTGTATTACATATTAAATATTTACTGTCGGAGAGCCACGCTTCGGCATGAATGGGCCGGCTCGACCGGAGTGATACCACGGCCTCACATAAAACCGGTGTGAAATAGTGTTTGCGCTGTGTTTCACCGAGTGAGTGAGGATACCGGAGGCCCATACCCCAACCCCTTCCCCTATCTCCTCGATCCTCCTTCCCATTCCCCAAAGGCCGGCAACGCTTGTGACGCCTCTGGTGTTGCAGGTGTCCATAAAAAAGAAAATTAAGAATATTCTTCGTTTGATGCAAAATACAAAGACACGTTCATACTATCCTTTTCTCCAACTCAGGATTTTTGACCCATTGTCACTACGAAAATAAATCGTTAGGGATTTAAAATTGCAGTTGCGAAATCGTATGTAAACTTTGTATGTAAATAAATCATACTGCGCGTAGGCACTATTGTCGTTTGCGATATTATTTCGCACTTTGAAAATCGCAACGAATAAATAAAAATCGTAGTGCGCGCTTAGCCTAAAGGCCCGTATTCACTTTGATTAGTGCGAGTGTAGGTGTGAAGTGAGGTGATCAATGATTGGTAGAAAATACGCGTGGATGGCGAATTCGCGGTTACTTTCCACCAATCACCGATCACCCGCACTATGCACCTGCACTCGCACTATTGTATTGTGAATACGGGCCTTAAGACGTTTTTGAACAAACCTAATCCAATAATAAAAAACAACATCCGTTGATAATATTAATTTTAGGATAGGATGAAGTAACGTTTTATTTTATTAAAATATATTTATGATTAACATTTAAATTGGTGCTAACAACTTACTATTAATAGATGAGTCTACAAAAACAATATTTGGTGCCATGTTATACTACACTATAAATCCAATACCCACTGCCTTCAAACACAAAAAGTAATACGGCAATACGAATATTTTTATTAGTACCCTCACTTGAAAATAATCGTAAAAATTGTGTAGTTTGCAAAATAATAATATAATTAGCCTATCTACGTCTACACTAATATTATAAACGCGAAAGTTTGTAAGTATGGATGGATGGATGGATGTTTGTTACTCTTTCACGAAAAAACTACGGAACGGATTTGGGTGAAACTTCACAGAATTATAGCTTACATGCTTACTAGCGACCCGCCCCGGCTTCGCACGGGTGGATTTCAGATGCCCCCGCCGACGACACGATTCGTGCATTTTAAATCTGTAATATCTTCGAATACATTCATTTAAATTAGATACTGCAAAGGGCCATTTTGATCTATATTAAACGCACTATGTATTTAATTTACTTAATTGTATAAGGATTCATTCTGTATTGCTTAAAATCACTTCGTAAATAAGCCATTATTTCTCGTAAAAAGAAAGGAATAAAAAATGGTTGTTGTGGGTTATCCATAAGAGACAGACCTATACCGTCGCAGACTTTTTTGTAGTACTTTTGGTGTACAATACTGTAGTACATTATTTTGATCTATCTCGTAGGGTGCAACCAGCGTTTGCAATGTAAGCGCAAAAAAATATGTTTATTTGCTACATCACATTAGAAACCTCGAAAATTAATAGTGTTTCCATACTCTATTATGCATTTATTATACCTAAAAACCTTCCTCTTGAATCACTCTATCTATTAAAGAAACTTGCATCAAAATCCGTTGCGTAGTTTTAAAGATTTAAGCACACATAGGGATATAGGGACAGAGAAAGCGACTTTGTTTTATACTATGTAGTGATGATACATCAGAATAACACATAGGCTACTATTTGCCGCGATAACCGACATATACGAGGGTGGAGCTGCGGGCAACCACTAGTAAATTATAACTAGATCCATTATTTTGAAATACAGTAAATAATGGATCTAATGAGGAAAAATATTCTCATTAGATCCATCATGGATCTGGTCAATGGATCTACTGAGAATAAACCCTATAAAGCCTATGTAAATTTACACAGATTTTTTTTTAAGGACCACTCCCGCATGTGCAGTCAATCCTATATTTCAGGAGACTTTACATGTATAAAACAGACACAAGTAACACCCAAACTCAGAGCAACAATTTGTAGATCACACAAAGTGCTGTCCCAAGTGGAGTTTGAATCTACAACCCTCAGCGCAGTAAAAAACGGTGTGGGTATTGTTTAAACCGCTACGCTATCCGTGCAGTCACTAGCCAGCCCGCCTAGCCAAGTTGCAAACGTTCTTCTTTCTGCAATAGTTAACGCCTAAATTTTCGTGTGTCATTGGTTATTACTTTGTCTAAGATTACTTTGTCTACGATTAGCCAATGACACACGAGAATTTAGGCGTTAACGATTGCAGAAAGAATAACGCTTGCAACTTGGCTAGGGGGGCAGGTCTGAAGTCAAAAGTGATTGCAACTAACAACAATTTTTGGATCCTTTAATTTTCAATTCAAAGTAAAGTTCTGTTAAGTAGACAGAGGTTTTCAACGTATATTTCGCCAAAAAAGAGATCAAAACTAAGTGGTCAAACTGTTTCAAAAGTTCACGGTTCTAAAGCAATAAAAGATGTGTACTGGACACATCTTTTTTACGCTAATTACTGGCATATAAAAAAAATAGGCACAGTCCTAAATTCGTTTTTTATGAAGCGAAGCACTTTACATAAGATTTAAAACCATGCATTACTCTTGTATCTGGGTAATGCTCCAGAATGGAAATACGATGTTATCTAATCGGTATTGACTTGCTTAATTGACTTGATACATTTCCTCTGTTTAGAAGCCTGACAAAAAAGTTTATAAACTTGTATCTAGATCGAACTCTTCTGCGAAACAAAATTATTGTATATTCTACATTTTTAATTCTACATCTATACTTTAAAAATGTAACAGGTCCAATTCTGTACATTAAAGATATTTAGATATTTTTTTTGAGGGCTCTCTATAATCGATACTGAAGCCAAAACTGTATTTTTTTACATTTTGTCTGTATGTCTGTATCTTGGCCGCGCATCACGCCGAATCTACTGAACGGATTCAAATTAAACTTAGCAAGATTTGAGTTCATACTACGAGGTATGACATAGGATACTTTTTATCCCGAAATTCAGCACGGTTTCCTGGAGAGAGGGGATGAAAGTCAAAATAAGTACTTAGTTGTAATTCAATAACACATAGTCCGATTTTATTCATTATTTTTTTGCTAGAAAGAAAAAAAAAAGATAACGGGAAAAGTGTTTTTTTTTGTCCGTGACTGTACACTGCCTGTGGGAAGGATTTTAATTCTGTTGTTCAATTTCAATTCAATTAGCAATTACCTTACAATATATTTTAATTTAATTGTAGCAATATGTATATACAAGAGCTAATAATATATTAATAATAATAATTTATTTATATGACCAATATATATATACATATATATATATATATATATATATATATATATATATATATATATATATATATATATATATATATATATATATATATATATATATATATATATATATATATATATATATATATATAATACAGTGTAGGTACATTTTATAAAAATAGATCTTAGACAGTAGGTTCGTCAACCCTTACATATCACTAATGCTAAACTAGGGTACCTACTTAATTATATTTATTTGTACGATTGTCTCTACACATGAAAGTATAAAATAAAACTTAGTTCAAAAGCTTTAATCGCTGCCTGCCTGAACTAGAGTTAATCTGTATCTCAGGCAATCGCTTGATTTTAACAAAATACAACCAAATCGAGAAGGAACCTCCTCCTTTTGCGTTAAATATGAGCTTGAATTTATGTTTTTCCTAAAATTCAGCATGATGCTGGCGAAAAAGTAGGAACAAAGACTTCTTTCATAGAGAAAGGGCACACAACATTTCAAGTTGCCAAATATTCATAGACGAAGTAAGGTATATTTTTAACAAAGCACCGGTTTTATTGCTGCGAGCTGCAAGTGGTATACTGATAACTTCTTCCTAAAAATTGGTCATTCGCATGCTCGCCAACTTAGGTGCATCAAAAAAAATGATGATAACACACGTTCCCCTGATTTCAATCACATATGATTAAGTATAATAAACTAAAACCTAAAAAACCTAAATTGAAAGGTCCATTTACTTCAAAATATTTTATTCCTATCACTTGCGCTTGCGTGCGCTAGTGTTCTTTTTTCTTAACTGTATCCTGTTTCAAAAATGTATGAATCACAAACGTGTATGTCTCGATTCGTACGCTAATTACTTATTTTTGTACGAGTATCCTACACAAAAATAATATTTTTCTCTGTATCGTACTTATTAAAATCGAACGAATCAACAACTAATCACATCACACTTTACACTCACACTAATATATAAAGGCGAAAGTTTGTGTGTATGTTTGTTACTTCTTCACGCAAAATCTACTCAACGGATTTGGATGAAACTTTACAGTAATATAGCTTATACATAAGAATAACACATAGGCTACTATTTGCCGCGATAACCGACATACACGCGGGCGGAGCCGCGGGTAACAGCTAGTCTATTTATATTAGTTACTAGTTCTGGAAGCGTATTCGGAAAAAAACAACTTTTTTCTGAATTAAATATCAGTTTATGTCCTTAGCTTTGAGACATCAAAAAACACTCACTTGAGGATTACATACCTATCAGTTCATATTGAATTGAAGTTATGAATAATAACTTTTAAGGAAAATATAATTTCTTGTGAACATCTTAATACTAATCAAAGTAAAGAAATAGGTCCCCTATTCGGAGAACAGCAATTCGTAATAGTATAATGTAAATATAGCCGGTGGAGTGAGTGTAAATAACTTTGAATAACCAGAACAGTGACCGAGTGGCAGGATCACGTCGAATCAGTTTCATTGAGTACGTTTGCTTCCGGAGTAGTCCCCTAACGCAGACGCGACCGCGTCGACTGCTCGTAGCTGTGAGATAACTCTAAAGTTTGCGAATAATGCGAATTATTAGCATTAGTATCAATTCATTTATCTACCTACATATTTTATTATCTTAAGGTCCTTACCTAAACATAATAGTCGTGTTTCCTAATACATAACCTTCATGTATTATTCTCCTTTACCTACAGATACTGGAATTATTATTACTAGGTCTTTTAAACAATGTTGTTTGTGAAGTAGAGACACGGAATGGTACAGGAAAAAATATATTTGCTCTCTTTGTAGACGGATATTTTTCATTATTGTTAGATACCGAATATTTAATAATCCGACGATTATGTTCAAATTTTCGAATTATACAAACGTTTAGGTACGACAGCAATCACTTGTACCAACAGTAAACATGTATATAAATATAGTATATGTATAAAACAGTAAGCATTACAAAACAGACAAGCGTGACGAATCGGACTATCACATTACCCATGAAATCATCTAACTGCTCCTACATGAGGCAGTAAATTTAATTTAACAGGTCACTAGTTGGGTTGAAACGGCGATCAGAGTGGAACCGTCACAGATTTCAACAATTTTTTTACAAACTTTACCAGGAAACTTACCCATCAAAGTGACGATTTAATTTGTTTCTTTTATCAACTACGTACAATGTACATTGATTAAAGCAATTTGGACTCGTTGTGCACAAATCAACAGTGATATCCTACATGCCGCCGCCGTACAAAATTATAGTACCCACTCAATGCAATTAAATCCTCCAATCCTCTACAAAAAACTGATTAAGATATTTTTTGACGGAAGAATATAATATTTGTTTGCATAAGAATTAAATAATTTTCATGATAAAATTAACATACATCGTCACCACTTATCGTATGAGAACGGATAACTTCATCGTCCATTTTAAATGATTGGTGAAATTACTAAGATCCGTGTGTATTTAGACTATTTAGTAAAAAAAAATCCATACACTTATAAAAGAAAACCTAACAAATGTTAGCATTAGCTCTCTTTTATATTCATGATTTTCAGACATATTTCAAAGCCCTTATTTTTCCTAATCGTCATGATTATAACTGTTAGCAAATAATGTTACTCCTTTCTAACTATACCAGCGTTAATCAATGAATGAACAGCTTAGATTCTTTCATCACAGTTTTTTTATGTCGTTTTTAAAAAAAACCATCTGTAATAGTAATCACAAAAATTAAAACCGAGTAAAGCCTTATCTGATAAATAGATCTTGAGAGTAGTATTGATTTAGATGAAATCATTAAATTATTTTTATCTTAGTCATATCGTGAAAAAACAGTGTTTCGGGCTACCAAGGCAACCCCACCGTTATTACATAATTTTAGTTTTCTACCGAGCTTGTTACATATGTGTTATATAAATATATAAATATCGTTACCATTCCCTACAACTGGTAAAGTGAGTAAGTTTATTACAAACTAGCTTCTGCCCGCGATTCCGCCCGTGTGTATGTTGGTAATTATTTTTCGAGTTAGTATATACGCCTATATATGTGCCTATGATACTCACAAATAATGTGGCTTTCTATTGGTAAAATAATTTAAAAGATCGATTTAGTAGATCTGGAGATTACCCCCTACAACCTCACAAACCCACAGAGTATACCTCTTCATTATATTATAGTATAGACTAAAAATACTTAAACAGTAAACCGAATAAAAATAGAAAGTTCTTGTATACACTTCTTGCCATATCATTGTCATCCAAATGAACATGAACAAACAAAGAGTAATTTAGATGCGACAATTATAAGTAAGTGGATTAAAGTTAACCTTCAACATTTGCTTACATAGTTAATTACAAGTATACCTAATAAATAAAACTTTTCCGTTGATCTCAGAGAAAAAACATTTCTAATAAAAATGGTTTTAAAAATCTTGACAACTAAATCATTATTTAATTAGAATTATATTTCCAGTACCAAACGTCAAATAAAAAAAAAGAATATCTACTACTACACGACTAAACAGAACAAAATTGAGAGATGACGTTTCAGCTACTAATCAGCTACTAATCAGCAAATAAAATTTCCTGTAATCAAGACATAAACAATACTCCAGAAGACGAGGGAGAGCCACGCTTCGGCATGCATGGGCCGGCTCGACCGGAGTGATACCACAGCCTCATAGAAAACCGGTGTGAAACAGCGCTTTTGCTGAGTTTCACCGAGTGAGTGAGGATACCTCCCTCCCCTCATGCCCCTTCCCGTCCCCCAAGGGCCAGCAACGCACTTGTGATGCCTCTGGTGCTACGGGTGTCATGGGCGGCGGTAATCGCTTACCATCAGGCGATAGGTCTGCTCGTTTGCCCCCTATTCCATAAAAAAATTACATTTTGGCATAGAGCACTGAAGTGCCGTATTCACGTTTATGCCAATTCGAATTTAAGTAATAACCTTGTTCTATATGCACAGTGAAGGTATGATAAAAATTCAATACTATCTGCAGTTTTCGTGCGATTGTTAATAAGATATTATTAATATGCACGCATTTACGTGAGGTCATTGGTAGATACATAGAAAACATGTTAGACATTAATTACAAATGTCATTTTATGCACTATCTATTTAATGTAACCATTGCATGAAAAACAATTAATTTGGTCTTTCCGCTAAATCAGCCGTGCAAATCGCTCGAAACGTAATCGATACCTCCGGCCTTGGCCCCGAATGCAACTCGCTGTCTGTGAGATGAAGAATAATGTCCAAACGGATGACTCCTTTATAGTTAGTAAAACTACGTGCGTAATCTTACGTTACGTTCACTTAAGACTGAAACCGATGTATCCTTTCAGTTCTAGAGCATTAACCTTAGAAATAAGCCTTGAACCAGTGTGTGAACCGCAAGCGGCGTGAATCTTACGTATTTTATGTAATATTCTTATAACCGCTTATTGTGACTAAATATTTCGCAAACTGTCTCGGTGGCGCAGTGGTAGTGAATGCGACTGCTGTGTTTGTTTACAAATATTTGTTTCGGAGTTTGGGTGTTTTCTATGTATGATTTGTATGTATTTACAAAAAAAAGGTATATATGTATTTATATCAGTTGTCTAGTACCCAAGCTCTGCTTAGCTTGGGACTAGATGACGTTGTGTGTTAGATGTCCGAAATATTTATTTATTTATTTATTATTATTGTATATAAAAAATTATTTATACATAAATTGCTGTAGATAGTCGAAAATGCCCTTGGTTCTTACCTATTGTATTTGTCTACATATTATATATCTAGTATTTACATTTATATAGGTCCTGCTAGCCTCAGAATCTATAATTATCCTAAATGAGCTCAATTGGTCTTATAAATAATATATTAATACCAAGACCGCAATAAATACCTTACGTAAATTCAGCATTTCATCTATATAGCTTGCCGCATATTGCTTATTATACATTTTTAAAATTTAATAAAATGTAGAAATCAGGCCTAATAATTACTGTCAATCACGTCATATTAATTCAATAACCAAGTTTTGAAAGTCAAGAAATGAAAATGAAGATGTAAAACAATAAAGGCAATGTCATTGTATTTACCGTAGGCCATTCGTTACAGTTGCAATGATGTTAAGATCATTGTCAAGGCGCCAACGCGAAGCGCACATGTTGTTCGCTAATAAATTGTGTAGAGCGCGCGCAAAACTTGCAAAGGAACACGTGGTTTGCTGTACCACTGCACGAGTCTTATCATTGTCCCACTTGAATTAATTACTTGATTAATGATTTTAAATATGTGGTCTTAGAAAACTCGCTACGTCTATTTTTGTTTAAGGTCTTATATTTAATTGATCACAAGAACGATGAAACTAAAACGTTAAATGCAGATATTTGTAAATATAGTAATGAACAGTTGGCTTAGTGGTTCAAGCGGTTACCACGCCGCTTTCTACTGCGCCAAGTGTTTTGAGTTCAAATCCCACATGGTACAACACTTTGTGTGATCCACAAAATGTTGTTCTGAGCCCGAGTGTTATTTTGTCCGTTTCATGTATATTGGTAAAGTCTCTCACGACACAGGATGAATACACCTAATGATAGAGTTGTCTTTAAAAAAACACACACATACACCACAAGTAAAACTTTAACAAAATAAAAACCGACTTCAAGGTTCGACTCGATTTCTCTTGGATGCCATCATCAGATTTTAGTGTCCTTACCATGGTATCCCCATTGGGATATCTCCTTTCCAATAAAAAAAGAATCATTAAAATCGGTTTATAAACGACGAAGTTATCCGCGAACATACATAAAAAAACATATAAGTGATGAAGTCGGTTAAAAATTGATTTATTACTCGTACCAACTCAAATACAAGAGTTTATTTTTAAAAAAGCGGCCAAGTGCGAGTCGGACTCGCCCATGAAGGGTTCCGCAGCAGTAAGTAACACAATATAATTTATATTTTATATTTTTATATTTGTGTTGATTGAATGAAAGGTATATTGCAGTTTACGATTTATGAAGTATTAAAAACAAACTACTTACTAGATTTCGTTCAAACCAATTTTCGGTGGAAGTTTACATGGTAATGTACATCATATATTTTTTTTAGTTTTACACACATCATACCACTTTGGAAGTGTCTCTTGCGCAAAGTATTCAGTTTAGAAAAAAATGATATTAGAAACCTCAATATCATTTTTGAAGACCTATCTATAGACACGTAGGGGTTTGATGAAAAAAAAAATTTTGAATTTCAGTTCTATGTATGGGGACCCCCAAAATTTATTGTTTTTTTTTTTTCTATTTTTGTGTGAAAATCTTAATGCGGTTCACAGAATACATCTACGTACCAAGTTTCAACAGTATAGTTCTTATAGTTTCGGAATAAAGTGGCTGTGACATACGGACGGACAGACAGACGGACGGACAGACAGACAGACTGACAGACAGACAGACATGAGGAATCTATAAGGGTTCCGTTTTTTGCCTTTGGCACGGAACCCTAAAAAGGCGATGTTTTTTTTTTCAATACTACTGTTGACATTAACTTTAGGTCGCGTCCAAATTTGGAACTGTGCTATATGGAACAATATTTTAAATATCAAATTCAAACAGGACATAATAATTCAAACAAAAAGTTGTGCCTCTCGCTAACACTCCAGTCGTGGCATAGCCACCAGTTATAAACTGCGTAATAATAACTTCCGCTAATATAAATGCGCAATGGTCAACTTTTTAAACAAATGCTACCTTAAATCACGTATTCAATAAAAGTCTGAAATGAGTTGTAGCCAGACTACATAAAATTATGTATTACGTAAAAGCTTAAAATGAGTTGTAGCCAACCCGTTTTTATTGAAGCGTTTCATTTGCCTGAAACATGAACTTATATCTTACATACATGTTTTACTACAAAGGTATACTGATATGTCCATAATGAAATCTATATTATCTATACTTATAATAAAAATGTAACGGGTCCAATTCTGTACATTAAAGATATTTTGAATTTTTTTTTGGAGGGCTTTCTATAATCGATACTGAAGCCAAAACTGTAATTTTTTAAATTTTTGTCTGTCTGTCTGTCTGTCTGTATCTTGGCCGGGCATCACGCCGAAACTACTGAACGGATTCAAATGAAACTTGAAATGATTTGAGTTCATACTACGAGGTAGGACATAGGATACTTTTTGTCCCGAAATTCAGCACGGTTTCCTGGAGAGAGGGGATGAAAGTCAAAATATGTACTTAGTTGTAATTCAATAACACATAGTCCGATTTCATTAATTCTTTTTTTGCTAAAAAGAAAAGATAACGGGAAAAGTGTTTTTTTTTGTCCGCGACTGTACACTGCCTGTGGGAAGCTGAGACAGATATGTAAATATGGCGGTATGAAGTTCGCCGGGTCAGCTAGTATATAATATGGATGTTAATGATCTCGTTCGTAACGCAACCTCATAATACTAGTACCCACAATTACTAAACCGAGCCTTGACTCGTCGGAAGTTGTTCAGTTTCTCTAAATGGGAATAATATAACTATAAATTTGCTTGAGTGTGTTATTTCATATAGCATGTTTTTTAAATGCTTGTTAATATAACAGTATCGTTGTTCTATTGTAATATTCTCTAATTTCAAATGACAAGTTTCAAATGACAGTGTTAATTCTTAAGGTTACATGACAAGTCTATACACACTTACAGTGGTCATATATATGTACCTTACCTTCAATCAGCTCTAGATATCAGTGTCGGTTTGTGATACTTTGTCTTTGAACCAAGGTGATATCCTTATTTATATTGCACTCATTTTAGATCGTACAAAAACTTAACCAGAAAAGTAGTTTTGGCAAACCGGTCATCCTCTCCTACTTCTTTTTTTAAATAAAATTAACAAAAAAAAACCGACTTCAAGATCGACCAAATTGAAATGGGTCCACACGGGAAGCTTTCAAATAAAAAAAAGAATCATCGAAATCGTTTGGCCTGATATTGAGTTTTGGTCAATTTGTCGCGCACATACTTAATGCAAATTGAAGACCTATACGGTTTTCTCATGGATGACATGTCAGAACTGGACCAAATTGAATTGGGACTACATAGGAAGCACTAGCTTTCAAATAAAAAAAGAATCATCAAAATCGGTTCACCCAGTCGAAAGTTATGAGGAGCAAAAAAAAAAAACAGTCGAATTGATAACCTCCTTCTTTTTTAAGTCCTTTAAAAAAGACAACTCCTGCAACCGGAATATTCCTGTCACTCGAGAAATTTGCAAACATACATGAGACGGACGCGAGGAATATTTAGACCAATGGCAACAATTTTTGGATCACACAGGTGTTGCGACATGTGGGGTTTGAACTCCCAACACTCAGTGCAATAGAAGGCGGTAAGGTGATCGCTACAACCAGCACGTCATCGGTACAGTCAGTCAATCTCGTAATATTCGACTATAGCTCGCTTTTGCGCTTCTCACCTAATATTCACATAAACCACATATCCGGGAATTAATAGATCTCGACCAACATGATTTTTCCTAATAACACATAATGTGGTCAATCAAAGATAAATAAGAGAAACAATCAGAGATGAGATTAAGACTTGTTTCATTTTATTTATAACTTACTTCAGCGATTATTTCTAACAATGTAGATATGAATAACTACACACATGAGTAAATGGATAACAATATCTATAACAGGTCAACCAGTCGATCGCGATCGACCGGTCACGGCCACCATCAGTTGACGACAGGTACTAGTAGACAGATATTAAGACAGTAATATCAGACTTCGAAATTCGCTTTAGTGATTTCAAAAAGATTAAGAAGTTGGTGGAATTTATCAGTACCTAAACCGTTTATAAATGTGACAATTATAGAACTCTGGCTCTAATTTTTCATGCTAGCAATGTATTGTTACATGTAACTAACAACAGGGTCTGACATTTTTTGGACTCGTACTTAAATATCACAGGAGCAAGCCGGTTTCGTCAAAGGCTAAGGAACTCGCGAACAAATTCTCAACATTCGCCAGCTAATTAAGAAATCATGCGAGTTCAATATTCCTCTCATACTGTGTTTTATCGACTACAGCAAAGCCTTTGACTGCGTTATATGGTCGGACCTTTGGAGAGTATTGAGAGAGATCGGAGTGCCCGTGCACTTGGTGGCACTTATTGAGACCCTGTATCTAAACAACCAAGGAATCTTGAAAATTGACAAGACAGCTTCGGAACCCTTTAACTTGGAAACGGTGTCAGGCAGGGCTACATACTCTCGCCCATCTTATTTAACGTGTATGGAGAGCATATTATCAGGCGGCCATGTGAGGATTGGAACGATGAAGTAACTATAGGGGCACCACGATCTCCAATCTACGATACCCGGATGATACCATCCTTCTGGTAAGCAGCGAAACTCATAATGATCGATATCCTGAACATAATAAAGCGAATTAGCCCAGAAACGGGTCTCAAAATCCACCACAGTAAAACTAAACTCATGGTGGTTGGATCGTGGCAATAAACCGGAATTCACGGGTGCTCTCAAACTCGAAAAGGTTGAAGACTTCGTCTATCTTGGGGCTAATATAAAAGCCGCACATACATTGGATGCTTTGAGTTTTGCAATTTTCACCTACAAACCTGATTTGCACAATGCTCACACTAATATAAAAGTAAGTAGTTACTAAGAAAACATTTCAGTTTTATGTTTATCCTTTTAGTAAAATAAAAATATAAAAAAATTAAAAACATATATTCTGTGTCGCAGGGTACTTTACAAACAAAAAAATTTATGGATAACACAAAGTGTTATCCCATGTAGGGTTTAAAACCCACAATACTTAGTGTCTTAGTGCATTAGAAAGCGGCGCGGCGGCGTGGCGACCGTTTAAAACACTGCGCAATCTGTAGTCGAATAGTATCGATTGTACTATGAAATATGTTGTTTCGTCTGAAATTTGAAGAAGTGTCATTGGTAGATCGCATAAGGTTTCATCAGTAAACAATCGATCTTAGTTCTAATCAAGTTGGCCACCCCTGACCTATGAGATTTTCTGTTACTTAGAGATCACCCTCGCAAATAATATTTTATATTTTTTTAATCTATAATCATTGTTGTCAAGTAACTTAATATCAAAAATCAACAATGTTGTGTATCATGTTAATGATTCGAAACAATACTCTTCGATCATGAAGGAAATCGTAGGTTGGCAGTCAAATCAACTTCTTAATTCAATATAGTATTTTATATCACTTCCAAATATTGCATAAATAGTTTATTTCTAGTAACATTTCTCTCAAAACACGGCGAATATTATAAGATAAATATTTTTGTGTTGTAGTGTGCCAATAAAACTAGGCTTGTTGCTAGATGGTTCGTAACATATTTTTCTTTTTAACCCCCGACGCAAAACGAGGGGTGTTATAAGTTAGACGTCGATGTCTGTCTGTGGCATCGTAGCTCTCAAAGATGAACCGATTTCGATGCGGTTTTTTTCATT
Organism: Diaphora mendica; assembly: GCA_949125395.1. Taxonomy (NCBI): domain Eukaryota; kingdom Metazoa; phylum Arthropoda; class Insecta; order Lepidoptera; family Erebidae; genus Diaphora; species Diaphora mendica. The sequence continues at coordinate 29,544,793 of OX421311.1, forward strand.
TCAAAACTAGTTTCCTCGCTGTTGTTCATAGCTATGTTTGGTTAATTACGGTCCAGCAGTGCAAGAGTATCAGCTCTTTTCCATAATTATGTAAGGCATTTTTAGCGTATGAATACTCGATTAAGTGCTTCACGCATGCCAATATAATCGTTAAATGACAATTAATGCGTTGGGTGTTTTTTAAATTTATGGTTATAGTAACACTGATACACTGCGTAATATTTCTATCCTAGGACCTTTCAAATGTTGACACTCAAACTCTTTCTAAGTTCATTATAGTAGGAAAATGCAACATTTTAATTCAAGTTTAAGGGATTAATTTCATACTTATAGTTTAGCTCTTTTATACAGTTCCTTGTTTATACTTACCTCTGTGCATTTCGTCAAAACTTCCTGCTGCATTAACCGACTATAAAAATAATCGAAACCATCTCCTGTATGAATTTCAATATTGTATAAAATAGATATTATTTAATAAGTACTTACATTTTTTTCTATTAATTAAATGTCATTTCAATTTAATCATGCTTTCTGCGATTTCTATCACACAACCCAGTCTTCCGCCTGAAGGCAAAGGCGGTAAGACGTGAAGCAATGAAAATGGATACTGAAGTATCCATTTTCATTGCTTTACGTCTTACAGTATTATTTGTATCAATAAGTAAGTTATTATCTATTTCAATGTTAACACGCTCATCGTGAACATGAAATCATAATCTATACTAATATTATAAACGCGAAAGTTTCTATGGATGGATGTTTGTTACTCTTTCACGCAAAAACTACTGAACGGATTTGGATGAAACTTTACAGTACTATAGCTTATACATCAGAATAACACATAGGCTACTATTTGTTGCGATAACCGACATATACGCGGGCGGAGCCGCGGGCAACAACTAGTGTTCAATAAAGAAAATATTGAAGTTTAACAAAAATATTGTTATTTTTGTAGTCCATAATCGTAATGAACCATATAAATATAAGTAGAAGAAGTTAGGTAGGTACTATTTACATTTTACACGAACCCAATGTTAATCTATTAATTTTGGTCTTAATTTTCGATACTGTTCAAAAAGTCAATTCTTAATACTTTAACACTTCGGCACAAATATGCAAATGTAATAGAATTATTTGGGTCTTTAATTTTTAAAGAAACGCAGATCACGATATAACAATATAAAAATCTTCAAAAGTCTCAAAATATCAATAATAATATATTTCATTTGAATACAGAAAAATAATTATATAATAGGTATTTTCAAACGATGAATGAAAACATATTAATTATTGATTGATAGTCAATAGGTTCCTCCGAAGTGAGCAAAATGATTGGAGTTTAAATTTATTATTAATTAATAAAAAAATTGCTTTACATTATCTCAAATACTAAACTATAATTGCTGATTTCGATTTCTTGCATAAATCTTCCTAATCTTTATTATTCCCAAGATTATTTGGGATCGGCTATCGTTCAACCGGTTTTACCTGAATATCAGTTTTACCTAGGAACTACTGGCATCAGACTGACTGAGGGCGAACTAAATTCGATGATTGAACCAGTTGTCAGTATATTTAAGGGCACTGACTTTCCAATAACGATTGCCATAGATGTTCATGACAACCGGGACCGACAGCTTAACGTGCTCTTCGAGGCACGGGAATCTGGATTTCTTGAATATAGTAAATAAAATGTTTGTATGTGAACAATTTCATGCTGTCATTTCTAAACTGTTTACGTATCCTTCTTTCCAGTTATCCCAAGCCAAGGAGTAAAAGATAAAAGTCAGGCAGTGTCACCGTCAGAGAATGAGGAGCCAGATGTGGTGACCGCCGTGATTGGCAACTACGGACGTTGGCAGTTGCTGATGACCTTCCTACTGTCTCTATTTTCGTTGCCGTGCACCTTTCATATATACCTGCCTACGTTTACAGTAAGTTTAAATACCATCATATTTCATATTAACCATGAAATTTCTTGGGTTGAGTCAACTTTAACTAAAACCTATAAGTTACTGTTCCACGATTTTGTTAATTCGATAATAATATTTCAAGAAAGAATTAGTTACTCCAAAATGACAATAAAACTGGTAATGGTTTTCTAAATATTATTAGTAACAATTGCCCTGATAGCAAATTATAGGTGGTAAAAAGAACTAAATGAAAAATGACGTAAAAAGGTATTCGGTATTCGTAAAAGATTTTCCCCTGTAAAAAAATAAATACAATAAACCTCGTTTATAAAGATTTTCAGTAAAAGTAGAGTCACGCTGATTTTAGCACGAACTGACCGGCTCGACCGGGGCGTAACTACCTTCATCCAGAAGAGTAACATAAAATGACAGCATTCGTGCTGTCGTGTTTCATTGGTGAGTGCGAAACCGGAAGCCCGATGATGCAGAAGCATCACTTAGCCGCCACGGTGTGGGTCACCATGCCGCATTGTTGTATTGTCTGCATTTGCTATGAAAATGGTGACCACCACTCTTGGATTCTGCTTATGCTTTCCATCAGGCAGAGTAGAGTCACTTTGACAGGCCCATACATAACAAAAAAAAGAAAAAACGTGTGGAACTCGGGGACTGCCGCGGTAAAGCTATTGCATAGCATTTTTATCAACTTATGCAATTTGTCTTAGTAAAGTGACGTATTACTTAGGCAATCGTAGGTATTTTTCTATCTTTGGATGAATGAATTGACGTCCGATTCAAAATTGGATACAAATAGTTTAGTTTCGTAGATTTGCAGTATAATATTCTAGATAGGTAACAAATAGTCATAATAGTAAAAGAAAAGTGTAATGTAGAAAAATGTGATACATATCTTCGTTTTATGTGAGTTCTATATTAAATGTGTTTTTACTTCCAAAAGTGCTTTAAACTAAATTCAAAATTATATAATTTCATTATTACAGGCAGCAGTTAAACAATTTTGGTGTAAGAGGCCGGATAATTTATCAAGTTTACCAGTAGATGCTTGGATCAAATACAGTCAACCGTCCGATGCTTGTACCATCCGCCAGCTCCCTGAAAACATAACAGCAGAGATTATATTGAATGGAACTGCAGCTGTCATTGAAGCCTTCCAAAAATGTACCGAATGGGAGTACGATATGTCCGAAGTAGGGTACACTATAATTTCAGAATGGAACTTAGTTTGTGACAGAGAATATCTCACAAGTTTGACCGACTCCATGTTCTTGATTGGAGTTGGTGCTGGTGGAGTTGTAGGAGGATGGATATCAGACAAGTGAGTTACAATCAGTGTTCTTGATTTTCATTACATCATTCAAAAGACTATGCCTTCAGAACATTATGTAGGCAATGTCCATTGACGATGCCTACAGAATTATTTATACTTTTATTACTCTTGTCAAGAAAGGAGAACTTTAGGATTCCATTGATGTCTGGAAAACAAGTTTTATGTTTATTTTGCAAACCCAATTGTATTAAGAAATAAAACATAATGTAAACTGGTATATGATTAGGTCCAAGAACTGTGTTTAATATCGCTTACGTGTGTTTATTTACGTTATTGTTGCTCACTTCGACGTACGATTTTTGTTTTAGATGATTTTTTGCATTTTAATAGGCCGCTATGGTATGAGTCACCATGCTACATTGTCTGCATTCGCATTAACTAACCAGCACCCTTAGAATCTGCTCATGCTTTCCATCAGGCAGAGCGGAGTCACTTTGGCGGGCTTATACATAAAAAATCAAGACCCCTTTCTAGCAACATTAGCAAAATTTCCAAAAGCAAATTATTGCCATTCTAGAATATCCGGTATTTCTAAGACAAATGTTGCAGGCTAAAACCGTTCTGGATAGTAATTATATGCTGGTACACAGAAATCCTAGTAACCTAAATCAGTAAGTAAAATAATAAAAAATGCTCAATTTTCAAAAACCTTTTATCTCTTTACAGGTTTGGTCGCAAGAAGGTATTGATGAGCATGATGATTGCTCAAAGCTCACTAGCCATCCTGTCTCTTTTAGTTCGATCGTTCATCCAGTATCTACTAGTGCGGCTGGTCATGGGCTTTGTCTCTGTGTCGGTTGTATACGCAGCATTCGTATTATCTGTAGAACTGGTCGGAGGAAAGTGGGTGACAATTGCTGGAGTGTGTAACTTCTTTTGGTTACCTTTAGCGTACATTGTGGTGACCTTGCTGTCATTGCTCTTACCAAACTGGCGTGATTTGCAGCTCAGTCTGTCTGTTCCTGGATGTGTGCTTTTGGTGTTATGGTAATTATCGACTTTAATTTGATATTTTTTATTTCTGTAAAAGGAAACATTATTACTGTTCTTATTGAACTATCATTATCTCAACATGAATGTAATAACATCGTTTTATATACATAACTATTCTTAAGTCTTAAATTAATCGTCTAGGGTGGGAGGCGCTGACGACTGCAACACAATATATTATATTAGTGCGGTCGTCATCGACCACCTCTTATTTATAACGAATTGTCTAGTAATTTTTAATCTGTATTGAAATAGAAATAAGAGAAAACTGTAAAACTAAGTGATTAATAAGTAGGTTCAAAAGAAAAATCACTACATCATATCTTACACATACATACAAAACTAATCATCAACTGAAAGTTTCTAGTCATGACTACTCTTGACATATTAATTGACGGCAAGAGTTTGTATTACGAGAATATATGCAAAAACACACTCACTTGAATTTAGAATTGAAATTAATGATACTTTAAAAAAAGTGTCTATTTACCAAAAGTAAATAAAAAACATATCTAACACAACCATTTATGCAACCCACCAACTTAGTCAAGGAGATAAAAATAAAGTAGGTAATTCCATAAGATGTCGTAAAATAAATCTGTCTCATAAAACGGTTTGTAGTAGAGTTGTTCTATAGTTTGTACCTACCATTACATTATTATTTAGTACATTTGACTACAGTGTATTTTTTATTGCAGGTTTGTTTTACCAGAATCACCAAGGTGGCTCATGAGCATGGGAAAAACCCAAGAAGCAAAGGTTATATTAGAAAAGGCTGCCAAATTTAATAAACAAGAACTACCAGCAGATATAGACAAGCTTCTAATGTTATGTAAGACAGACAGTCAAGAGGAAGGCCCTAGTGTTGTGATGATTCTCCAAGGAGCTCTTAGAAAGAGAACGATATGCTTATTTATCACGTGGTTTACAATGACTATTGCGTACTATGGATTGTTATTGAATATTGGCAACTTTGGTTTGGGCAATTTGCACGTCACTTCTATAATTTTAGCATCAGTGGAATTGCCAGCTATTGCTATCAGTATCCCAATACTCTTGAAAGCAGGAAGGCGAATCCCTATTTTTATCAGTATGTTAATGTGTGGACTGGCGTGTGTTGCCAGTGAATTATTGTCCATGGTATTTAATGAAGAATGGATCATGATCGCTTGCCTTATGTTGGGGAAGTTCGCAATTGGTTCTACTAACATGATGTTACCAATATTCACTGTAGAATTATATCCAACGGTGGTGAGGAACTTGGGCGTTGGAGCGAGTCAGCTGGCTGCAGGTCTTGCTCTTGCGATTATACCATATTTATGGAAACTGGTAAGTAAAACTATTTATGTGTTAAAACACTGTTTCTGAAACTAAAAGCTATAATTAATATTATTAAATTACACCATGTCAAAATTAACCGATTTTGTCTAGCCATATCCTCTTTCATCCAATTATATTGTTATTTTTAATGTACATACAATAGTACAATTAAAAATCTTGCAACATCATGAGGAATATTTTACAATTCACAACTCCGTGACCCTCTTATTACCATTTACGGTATAAATATAGAGGTTTAAATACATCACTAATTAATAAAATTAAATTTCAGGCGGTTTTCAACAAACACGTGCCCATGATGATGCTAGCAGGGTTGGCGGTCCTCGGTGGCGCTATTGTGCTCATACTACCAGAAACTGCAAAGCCGCAAGAATCACAAGCGATAAAAAATAGAAAGTAAGTATATGAACCATAATTTAATTACCTTTATGAAATTCCTGTTTTAAACATATTAATAGTCATAGTGTAACACGGGCCACCGAACGAAAGGGAGTAGCCGTAGCGACTTTTTCCGATACAAAACAGTCTGCCATTTTTTGCGGGGGGGAAATTTTAATACATACACATTTTATAGTCACATGCAAAAACAATCAGCTGTCACTACGAACTCACATTTAACAATTTATAATATTAAAATTAAAATTTAAAAAAACCCCTACGCAGCATCAGGCCGAAGTTATCAAGTAATTGTTATTTAACGATTATACTGGCACGCGTGAAGCACTTAATCGAGTTATCATACGCCAAAAATGACTTACATCATTTTGGAAAAGAGCTGACACTCTTACACTTCTGGACTGATATAACCAAACATAGCTAATAACCACCGCCAGGAAACTGGCTTTCAAATGAAAAAAATCGCATCGAAATCAGTCCACCCGTTTGAGAGCTACGATGCCACAGACAGACACACACACAGACAGACAGACATCGACGTCAAACTTATAACACCCCTCTTTTTAACCGACTTCCAAAAAGGAGGAGGTTCTATGTTCCACTGTATTTTTTTTTTTTTTTATGTATGTTCACTGATTACTCCGTCAGTTGTGGACCGATTTTGAAAAATTTTTTTGTATTCGAAAGGGTCCCAGGGAAATCGAGGGAAACCCTCATTTTTTATAGGCACATACTATGTTTTTATTTTCTGAAGTTACACCGGTATTTGCGTCTGGTAGTCATCATTTTATGATGATGAGCTGATGATGTAAGGTACAACTCCTTAACGGTTAGGAGTTGTAGGATAAATCTTTAAATATCATATGTAATATGTTACCTTTAGTCGTATTCTTTCAAATTATTTAGGTACGCTGATGATGGAAGGTGGAAGGTACAACTCCTCAACGGTTAGGAGTTGGAGGATAATTCTTTCAATTTCATACGTATCTAAAGACCTTCAGTCGTATACTTTCAAGTTATTTAGGTGAGCTGATGATAGAAGGTTAAACTCTTCAACAGTTAGGGATTAGAGGAAGATTTTAATATTACACGTACGTATAGACCTTAATTTTGTATTCTTGATGATGAAATAGTTCAACTTACTACTTACCTACGATTGTTTGCACTAAAAACTGAAAAATAAAACCTTTTTATAAAAAAAAACCGACTTCCAAAAAACATCCAACGAAAACTCTCTGCCAAAAAAACACTTAAAAGCGTAAAATAAACTAGTTCTTCATAAATTGCCCATACCTAATTCTTTATTCATTTAAATAGTAGTATTATAATGTGTGCTAGGTACCTAAAATCTGTTTAAAGTCAACTTTTAAGTTCAACTTATCTAGATCTATAGTTTTTAAATTGCCACACTTTAAATTTTTGCCCGTTTTTGGGGTAAACTCTGCAGTTTACCTAGCGCTATAGAGCTAGAGTTCTCGTTTCGACATAATCGGGAGGCAAGTTATCTAAGTTTGACAGAAGAGTAGATAATCAATAAAATATTGTTACAGATATAATAGGAGAAAAAATAAAAGACAATGTAAGATTCTATAATAGTTATAATAAAAAAAAAAAGTCGTGTGGTGTCGTGGGACACCAGATAGGAACGAAGTTCCATATCATAAAAAATATTTATTGCAAGTTCTATTCAAGGTATAAAGAAAAGAATTATTCTGGTATACATTTTTTATCATGATTTTTTATCGATAAAATTAACAAAGGAGGCGATTACCATGGCAGAGAATTGAAGTGAAAGATAGATAGAATACAATTTCATATTTATATAGGTCCTTTATTTTTTCTAAAGAAAACAATTGGTTTCAAAATTTCTTGAACAAATTCTGGTGTGGCGACTTGGATGCCAGTCTATGCGGCCCGTACATTTAGTCCATTTATTTCTTAAATATGGTTCATTTGGAAAAAAAAAAAACAGGATGTTAAAAACAGTGATTCTGGTATCTCCAATGGCGTATAATCTGACTATTCAGAGATGACAAGATGTTATTATAAAAATTTGCTCACATAGCACCCACTCACTTTGGTCGGTTAATACCGAAAAAGACTGGATTTTTATAACTTAATTTTAATTGTCCCGTGCATAAAAATAACATGAAATATACCTTAGCATAGTACTTCATCGTTTCATTTAATTACTGTTTAATAGCTATAAAAAAACTAAATTCTACTTACCGATGAAAGGTTACCTATGTTTGGTTCATTTCGTTTACTACGGCTTTTACAGCCAATTACACAGCAATTCACCATCATTGCACACTAAATACTACTTTTTAAAACACATTTTAGGATACAAGTGACACGGAATAAGCGTTATTCAGTTTGATTAACAATTTTTCCTTGACACCATACGCTTGTTTGCCATCAACGACAATGGTGGCAAACAACAAAAAACCCTATACGCAAGCCGAGACAAAAAAATCATACTTCGTCTTGCTTCCTCTTACACATTTGTCGTTCAATCCTACTCACTCTAGTAATTATTATTAATTTAGTAGCTAGTCTATACCTCTATTCTCTGTCTACGTGCGTAGGCCTATTTGGGCTTATACTTTGACAGAAGGGATCGCTTTTGTATGGCTGATTCCTACGTGTTGCCTTATGTTGATAGTTAAATAAACCAAGTACTAGTACCTTGTATTGGATCTTGATATGACGTCATCTAAATGTGACTGTAATTCACATGTAAACCTACAGGCAACCCTAAAACAACGACTATTACTTTATGACGATGCCTATATTTACTTTACTGCAACTACAACCATAAAATAAATAGTAGAAGTTAGTTAGACTATGATTTGTAGCAAAAATAGCAATACCTATAAAGTTGACTGTTTTGTGCTACAATGTTACGTTTGTACAGTTGCCACTGTATTACAGTAAAAACAACTACACCTAATCATATTAGTACCCGGATGATTGAGTTTTGCTCGGTTTCTTTTTTGTAAATTTTCTAAAAATGAATCCTATCTAGATCGACTTATCGCCCCCAAAATCTCTTTTTAATCGCATTCGATCTTCGAATTGTTTTTGTTTCTTTACAGAAGGTTTGAATAAAAACTAGATGTTATATTTATTGAATTTGGGTAAATTATTTTTAACATTCAAATATGCACATTGTTTAATTAGTATGAATTTGTAACCCTATTAATTAAAAAAATGAATATGAACAAAAATGAAACAGTTTAAACAATTAAAATATTATGTATGTTTCATAATTTAATTTCAATTGATTTAATATCCCTTTTAATTTTTCAGTGGTCAACAATTTTATTTCAGCATTTCTCCTACCGTACGTAAACCTAACTTAACAAACAAAGCCACGTCCAAAATGAATTCATAGTCATACATAATAATATAATAGTTTGAACATGATTTATTTATTAACTCGAAAGTCTCGATTCAATTTTTTTTATGTTTATGTATCGTAACAGTGCCTTTATGAACCAATTTAGAAATTATTTTATTTCTACACAATTAATATAGTTTTACAAAATTTATTTTTAGAATCATGTTAGAATCGGGAAACAAGATGGTTTCACATTACATGTAAAGTAAAAATGCATAACTTAAGTAATTTAACATTGTTTTGTCAAAAAAACATTAAATTTTACGATACTTCGGCAACACATTAGCAACACCAATCTTTTAGAAAGCTTATATCACTGAAAACGACGTATTTAAAGGAATAATAAAAGTAAGCTGTACTTTTTCCCACAATAACTTTAAGTGTTCAAGTTTTCTGAGCTTGCCAATCGTCATATTATACTAGATATAATTTTGCTGGGAATATATCTGTGTCAAGGTGTGAATAATCTATGTTCCCTTGCGGTTTGTTTGAAGTTTCCGCAAGTGACATTACACACCACACCAGTAAGATCCTTGCGGTTATTTATATAAACATTTGTAGACCTCATATAATTTTATATCTTCACAGTTTCATGTTAAGGTGTTGCAACCTAAAGCAAAAGTGGTGACATTTAATTTAAGTATTTGTTTTGGGAGGAAGCGCTGTTATCCGACCGACCGATCTCTTACTCCGACTTTTACTAAAAGTATCTACTGATAATCAAATTTTGGAGTGATGGAAATACCATCACTCCAAACTTTGATTTTTATCGATCGAGATCGAGAATTCATTCTTGATGTAATGCAAACTTGAGCAATGTATTTGGGGTGATGAAAATATTCATCAATGCTCAAGTAAATACAAATATATTCTTTCACTAGCTATTTCATGCAACTCCACCGTCGGTTTTCGCTTTAAAAATATTGTCCTTGTCGTCGGAAGTTAAGAAATAAACGCATGACTTTTATGGTGTTATTCCTTATACCTACTGATAGAATTTTCTTATTTTTAACCGAATGAACAAATACTAAATATTAAGTGAACCACCAGTTTACTACATATATAAGAAAGCGGCATACAAATCGCTTAAGCCAATTCAAAGCGCGAACAAACGCACAGACAAACTCTACAGATATCTCTAACTAACAGATAAAGCTACAATTCTAAAAACTCTTATTTTGTCTTTTGACACTGTAACAAAGACTCCCTTCATTAGTTTTTCTTTATTATCTTTAACGTATAGAAATCGACTTCTTATAATGTTATTATGTCACATTAACAGCCTTTAACAGTCCACTGCATGTCCACTGCAGTCACTGCTGGGCTTAGGCCTCTCCTTCGAATTTTATTGTTTACATAGAAAAATAGAAATAAATAAAATAATAAAGTTTACAGCTAAATGACTTAAACCACAGCTGAATTTGGACGTGAAGCATTCATTATTTTATAACATTAAAATTTTATCATAATTTTATAACGTGAAAAGCATTTCATCATCATCATCAACAGCCTTTAACAGTCCACTGCTGGACATAAGCCTCTGGAAAAGCATTTGATCCACACAAATATGTTTTATAACTATTACTTACTTTTATCCCCGCGTCAGAGCAAAAGAAAGATTAAAGCAAAACGAACACACAAAAAAAAATCAACCGTGGGAGAGCCACGCTTCGGCATGCATGGGCCGGCTCGACCGGAGGACCGTGGTATCCCACGGCCTCACAGAAAATATACTGCATTGATTTAGATGCTTCCAACGATTTAATGTTATTTATGACTAATAATGAGAAGTTTGTCGTGTTAGGACCGACCCAGTGTGCTCAGACACATTTTTACTTGCACTCCAGTGCTATCTTTCTCCTCACCTGTCAAGGAAATACGCTAGCTTGCACCGCCGGCCATTGTTCCTACTTTCTTTAAATCGCTCAGACAAACATATATATGAATTACAACTTTACAGAATAAAATTTATTTACATTGATGATGTAATTGAAGAAATGTGTGTCTTTCTGTTCGCGTGGCAGGTACTTGTGCTCATCGGAATCACCTGTTATTTTGTTTTTGAGCTTCATAATGAATTAACTAAATCCAATAAAAATTTCAGGCTTACAGGAACAAGTTTTTTTTCTCATTTTTTTACACTTTCAACAACATGAAAGATGATGATGTGCAGGGCTGCGGCCTGCCAGGCGATGGTTACGTACTTAGCACGTTATGACTCATCACTACAAGAGTTTCTAGCCTTACAGACACACCGTTAGTCGAAAGGATCAGTAGCTCTCCTACTATGTGTTTCACCGAGTGAGCGAGGTAACCGGAGGCCCAAATCCCAACCCCATCCCCATCCCCCAAAGGCCCGCAACGCACTTGTGACGCCTCTGGTGTTGCGGATGTCCATGGGCGGCGGTAATTGCTTACCATCAGGCGATACGTCTGCTCGTTTGCCCCTATTTATAAAAAAAAAGTAATTTGCATCAACTTTTTCTTCAGGCGCAATATTATATATTCGTAATATACATGCCTTTTCCGAAACCATTCTCCATACCGAAACTCATCAAAATTCATTTAAGTGACTTACATATACTAGTTTTCTTTCTCATACATGGAACCTGATTAATTCCTGTGGTGAGGAATTCAGAATACGGAATTTCCGCAGCCCTATTCATTTAGCAGCAGCACCCTTACTCAGGAGGACAACAACACCAAAAGAAGAAAAACTTGAAACAAATATTTTACGAATCCATCTGGTCAGCGGTTATCGTTGGGTCAAGTCAAACCCCCCTCTTTAAGGAGAGGCCTATGTCCTGCAGTGATATTTGTAACATCAATATGTATTTTCTGGTCCTTTCTGTAGTAAATCAATCATGGACAAATGTAAAATCAATGTTTGCAAAAGCACTAAATCCAGATGCGCTAATATTTTATTTATATTTAGTAGAATGTAAAACATTTTCTTCAATTCAAATTTTTCATAGGCCGCTACTTTTAACGCCATCTACCGATTTGATACAGACTAATTTGATGCTTTGTTTGTTTACAGGCAAATTATCGACAGTTCTGCTCAGCATGGCACTTTCACAATTACAGACGACAGAGGGCACTAGCAACATCTCAAAAGTGAACCTAACGTTACCAATTTGTATAACTTTGTACCTATCGGACTTGAAGGGAATAGTGAGATTTTTTCGAATTTATCTTTATTTATAAGTAGACGTCTGCATGTTATGTGGGAATAAGTACATATCATAGGAGTGTAAACCATCTTAATGTTTTCTACTTCTGTCTCTGCATTGTGTAGTACGTACGCTAAGTTAAGTTGTGTGACTTTTTACAGCTAGCAGTGCACGTTTGCTTGATATTGTGGTTGTGCATTCGTAGTGAGTAGGTGTTAACTCACTTATACCAAAGCTTTAGTGTGTTACCATAATGGAGAACATAAAGTGACCTTAAGTTTTAAAGTTTATAACCTGGTTTCCACCAAACCAAGCTCCGTCACAGATTGCCTGCTTAAAGTTTACTAGCAACTCCACTTTCCTGAAAATTGGAACCTGGACTCGTGAAAACCGCGCTTATTAATTGTATATTGTTGATTTCGTTGACGCTATTGCGTGTCTAGAACAACAATGTTTATTATATATGTGCCTGTACTCTACCGCTCCCCTACCGCTATTGCACCAATTTATAAAATACGGTTCCGGGTAACAATCCCGCAGTTATGACATGCGTGTCTGGGACTATTTGATACAAGTACTTATCTCTGCATCTGGGTGCTACAAAGCATTTTTTTTCATATGGCCTACCAAAATAACTCAACTCTGCCTGACGGAAAGCATAAGCATCAGCGTCACGCGATTAAAGATGTAATAAAGTTGGCGCTTTAGCCAATTCTGCCTGGCCAATCCCACTGTTACGATTTTAAGCTGGAGTAAATCAGGATCAGCATCCCTGTAACTGGAACTAACTGTTACTCTATAGTCCGAGCTCTTGAACAAAGGTTTATTATAGCACAACATAATTGGCAACAAATGCATACGTCAGTATGAAAGTCATAAAGGAACTATTACCGAGTTAAATATGATACTAAAGCAATACTTCGGTGCTGAATAAGGAAAAACCAAATATAAAACAAAAATGAACTGTGAATGCGGACATTTCTGTGATCGGATCTTGTCATAGTAATAGCTAATTGGCCACATTTATGTACCGGATCTATTCATTAACTTAATGGTTAACCCTCGAAGGGAGGCGTAGTTGTATGAAGTCACCCTGCTTAAAATAATTTTAAGTAGTTTTAACTTATGTAGATAATTTATTTTTATTTAACTCAAATGTATATAAAGTTGCAGGTGGAGTAAGGAAAACAAATATTGCTAGAATAGTCAATTATTTAACTGAAGTTACCTTTCCTTGTTGTTATTCTTACTTACACTGATACTTAGGTTTACTGATAGATATGACGTGACTTTATTTATTTGAGCTATCAAATGAGTCTAGTTTAGATTCCTCATTAAATTGCTGTAATTATTATTTAAGTAATTGACTACACTCTCTCAATTGAATGTGCTAGTTTTTAATTATTAGACTTCCAGAAATATTTATTTATTAATATTATTAATTTAAGTTTTTAAGTGATCTAAGCTTATTTAAACTATCTTTGCTTATCAATTTTAAGATAGACAACTAAAAATATAATAATATTAACTGAGCCTTGTACACATGTGACATAATAAGAGCTAGTATTACCTACTTGAATAACTGAGGCCTTGTACGAGTTTGTTTCACATCAACTCGATCTTGGCATCGAGTGACTGAACGTCGAACGCGACGGCGATTACCGTTACAATCTAGTTAATCTGAAATAAACTCGCCCTTGGTCTTTTGAGGGACTAGTTTCAGCCTTGTGATTGGTGAAGATTTCTGTGACCGAGACGATGTAAATAAACTCACACCAGGTTCTCTGTACTTGTTAATACTCTCTTTCTACGTACTAACACTACTGTATCTGAAGATCTGATTTTTAAAAAGAGTGGCCATGTGTTTCTTTGTCAGTGTTTATCTCATAAGGCTCTACGCATTTTGGAAAGTTATAGATCGACACAAGTTGGCAGAAGATTTTGGTGTTATCACCTAATTTATCTTGACAATCCAGTACATGCTGTGGCATCTGTTTGTGTCGATCTATGATTTTAATTGTAACTTCAATTTAACGTTCATAAATGACACTTAGTGTCTTAATTTAATAAATGAATTTGAATTATGAAATGACATAAAAACACAAATTTATAGTATTTGAAGTATAAGGCACTATTGTATTAATCTTCGAAGTTTTATATCACTCTTGATGCATAATACTAAGTATTTTTATAACAAGGACCAATATATTCAACTTAATTGTAATCTTCACTCACGTATTTTGTTGTATAGTATATGTCACTACTCATTATGTTATATAACTATGAGTATCGTTTGTTTACTTAAAAATAATTGCTTAAAAATGTCTCTAGGTAATGTAACTTGCTAACGATCGCAGTGTTATAACGAATTATTTTGTAATCATTATTTATATGCGCATTACGTACTTTTATATGAAAATTTTAAATAGTAAATGGTTAATTTTGTGTAATCACACGTTATTGTAACACACAACCTATGTTACATCATAGCTCTGACATTTTCCTTATGTGTGGGTCGTCACCGACGATGCAGTAGTATGTCTCAGTTGAAACAACTAGTTGCACCGTGCAATCTGATGAAAAGTCTAGAAACTATACAGACATACAACCTGCTATCGATATCTACGTAGACACGTCGAATGAGTTAATAAATTCATATCAAATTATAGTATACATGTAGGTATGAAACGAGAGGTGTACCATATCCACAAAAATTTAATTTCCAACTGTACTTTGTCAATCACTTAAATGATTATCATCTAGTTATTAGACAAACAAAGAACTGCTTTTCGCCACTTAGGTATCTCATCTGGCGCAGAAAACCCTCTGTTAATAGGCTACAGTAACCGCAATTACACCTACATATATGTCGGATGAGCGATGATCTGATGCGTTGCGTAACTCAATGTAATATTGTACAACATGAGTTCCCAAGGCAAAATAATTGACTTTAGTTTAAAATGCCTTCATTTAAATCATCAAACATTAACAGTTCCACTTTGTTGTTGTAATACAGATTCATGTTGAACTTTGTAATATATGTAGGGCTCTGATCAAATAAAAAAGGTAGATAACGCACCGCCTTGTTCTTGTTGAAGCAGAAAAAATGCTCGTAGTTCCAAGTAAACACACGCGATACGCACTAACTATGCTATAAACTACGCTACTTTTCGTCAATATCGTAAAAGTATCGACAACTTATACGATACTGACGAAAAGTAGCGTAGTTAGTGCGTATCGCGTGTGTTTACTTGGAACTACGAGCATTTTTTCTGCTTCAACAAGAACAAGGCGGTGCGTTATCTACCTTTTTTTATTTGATCTGAGATGTAGGGTTAAAATAATTTTGTTTATATGATCATGATAAAGTTTAAGTTAAACGGATAAATACTATGTAAATAGCTTCTATTCCACAATTCTAATAATTAACCATAGAGCAATCTATCTATCTATCTATCAATCTATTTTGTTTCATTTGTACCTGTATTTCTTATTGTACAGTTTATTTATTTTATTTGACATAAGTGATGTAAGTAATAAGTGTAAAGGTAGACGAAAATAGAGATGGCTCTTGCTGAAATATAATACTAAAATGAAGACAGTATGATATTATAAGTAAACTAAATGTGAGGTAATAAAATCTCAATCTGTATGAAGAAATGTGTATAGCTGTTCTCTTAGTAGTTTTCGTAGTTTAAAGTTGTTCTGTAAGTTGTCTGTAGAGCACATAGAGAAAAGAAATTAAAACCATTTACAATCACCAGCATATGTACGCTGTTATTCATTTCAAGTAAATATTTTGACAACGGATAAATAATTACTAAATAAGCACGATTTTGAAGCGTATTTGTAAAGTTTTCATCATTTATACTATAGTCTATGAGCTGTTGACAAATAAGAGAAAGGTATTCTAAAAAAGTTGAGATTACTAAAAACAATAGTTAATGCGTATCAACTAAAAAACGTCCATTCATTTAAATTTTCTCACTAACTTCTCGGAATTCGTGATCAGCTCTTTGCCTATAAATTCAATTTTCAGAAGCCTTACAAAAATAAAAGAAGAAACGTATTATAAACGCCACTTACATGTAAATACACTAATTATAATTCATTAGTTTTAGGCATCTGTACTTATATTTGTATTCAATATTACATGTAAAAAAATGAGTAGGCTTTACTGAACAAAGAATTCATAATTTTATTCATTCTAATTTTAAGATGAAGACATTGTAATTTTTCGAAAATAAACTTATTATTTTTAATAGTAGTTTCCTTTTTATTATAGTGTACAAATACAATATTAAACAGCTGAATGACAATAATCTGCTCAAATGACATAGTGGTTTAAACGATAACCCTATTGCACTGAGTATTGTGGATTCACCCCACACAGGGACAACACTTAAAATGATCCACAAATTGTTATACCATCAATGTACCATGTAGGAAAAGTAAAGGTTTAATTAACCTTTGTCAGTAATATTTTCTCAAATAGAATTATGCAAATTAGTTTATAAAATTAGTAAAATAGTTTATTTTTACTTAGATACACGTTGTATCAAAGCAGTAATTAAAAAAAGCGGCCAAGTGCGAGTCGGACTCGCCCATGAAGGGTTCCGAAGCAGCAAGTAACATAATATAAAAGTTCTTGTAGTTCGTTGTAACTTTGATCGATGTTTTAATAATTACAGGGGGGGAGGGGGCACATTTTACCACTTTGGAAGTGTCTCTCGCGCCAACTATTCAGTTTAGAAAAAAATGATATTAGAAACCTCAATATCATTATTGAAGACCTATACATAGACAAAAAAAAATTTGAGTTTCAGTTCTATGTATGGGGACCCCCTAAATTTATTGTTTTTTTTTTCTATTTTTGTGTGAAAATCTTAATGCGCTTCACAGAATACATCTACTTCCAAGTTTCAACAGTATAGTTTTTATAGTTTCGGAATAAAGTGGCTGTGACATATGGACGGACAGACAGACAGACATGACGAATCTATAAAGGTTCCGTTTTTTGCCTATGGCACGGAACCCTAAAAACAAGAATTATATACAGTGATTATACATATACATTTTATCTTTTAACGACATTAGCTATTTTATTAGAATTTATTTAAATTTATAAATTGTTATGTAAATTGAGGTTCAAAATCTTCATCAGAATGATTATCCTCATTTGCCCACAGTAAATTTTGCAGCTGTTATCTTGGATACGTATTGCAGAACGGTTGTATCTATGCCAAAAGTCTACCGTAACCACATCACTTCTCGTTTCCCACCTAATTTCCACATATAAAAATATATACCTACATATACATTATCGCCTGCAAGGACGAAGAGTTTCCATGCGGTCATGGAACTTCCTAATTATCATGTGTTTCATTATGAATTAATCAGGACATTGACTCCTGTGTCTAGGGCGGTCCCTTGATCGCCATTACAAAATGTCAGTAACGGTGAAGTGCCCGTACCTACCGTCACACGGGACGTGCCTGGCGTACTGACTCGGAGTATGCAAATGTGCCGGACCGTCTACCTAATGTTAACACTTCAAAGACTAACTTTGAATGTTTTACTTAACGACGTACGCGTTCCTTTTGAAAAACTTCTTGTCTACTTAGATTCAAAGAGATTATTCAGTTTTAAAAATAAATTATACATAACACAGTACAATAGTTGAAGTAATTGTTGAAGGAGCTATATTTATACGATAGATTTTAAAGATTCTTTTAAAGAGGACAAAGGTGAAGCATCTCGAACTAGGTATTTTAAGTAGTTCAAATATCACAACAGTAAGCTTTACTTTAGGTAACTAGTTTTCCTATCTTACAGGTTCTTGTGTAGACACCGCGTCTCGGCAAACGTAGTGTAGAACGCCCATATGCCAGGTAAAGTGATGATTTGCGCAAGACGGCTGTCAGGAGCTGGATGCGACAAACCGAGGAACGAAACAAGTGGTGGGACTGGTGTGCAATTGGAGAGGCCTATGTCCTCTTCGGGCTTCCATAGGCTGATTATGATGATGATAAGAGTTCTAACAATAAAAGATTATGCTAATAAATGTATTTGACAAATATTGAATTTAACTGTGCCCTATCACTTTCAAAAAATTTTTAAATGATATATTGGCCAACATTAATCTTAATCTAACGTATTTGTATGCAAACTATTCCTTATAAATTTTCATTGTTTTCTAAACTCACAGTTATATGAGTACTTGTAAGTTTAACTCTCATAGTAAGGTACATACTTAGCCAAGCTTTCTTGTCTTACAAAATTGCTATTGCAGTTAATTATTACTAATTATACCTCATATTAAAATCCAAGATCGGTCAATAATTTCTCCGGTCATTCACCCGTTAGACAATGACACAAATACATACCGTATAACCGATATTAATATGACTCCGTAAAAGTCCTATTGTCGCGACAAATTGAATACGTGTCGAATCAGAAACAAGCCGTTGAAAAAGGCGATACAGGACAAGTAACGGAGCCTGAGCACCCATTGAACGACAGGTAACTCAGTCAGTAGAGCTTAGGACTGCTAACGAAATAATGACAATCTATTAGACACGTACAATGTTAGATTATGATTTCCTTGCTTTTAAGTTGTTACAGCAAAATATAAGTATGAAATGAGGTATATTGAACTGCCTAATTAAGAAATGATAGCCGGATAAAACTGTTTAGAAAGTTCAGCAATTAGTATAGATAAAGTTAAAGGTAGATTTAACATCCCTTCTCAGCAGACTAAAGGAAGTTGCACTTACTTTTTCAACATTGCTTAATTGAAAAAATAATTTGCATGTTTACGTTAACATTCTATATCATACATATCTTTATCTAACCCACGTTAGAAGTAAGTACGGATTTGTAGACACGCAAAGACGTCTTAATACCGGTAGTTTAAATGTTACAATGTAATCATAACAACAAACATTATGTTGAAGATTTCGTACCTACTGTCGAAGCAAAAATAGGAAAACACTTTTAGGATTTGTGGCACACCGAAATTATATTTTTGACTTTGAAGAGCATAGAAACAAATAAGAAAAAAATATCCATAATGTGACGTAAAATGTATAAAATAAAATGAGTGTCTCAAATGTCTTTATTTTTATTATATAAAATGGATAGTTTTAAACTCATTTAAAGAATTGGTACAAAATTTACCACACCAAATTAAAGTTAATAAATTAAAAGTTAATATTCTTCAGTTCTAAAATACTATGGTAACAGCATTCTTCAGTCCCTCTGTATTATTGGTTTTAACTTTCACGTACAATTTTATTCATTGTACGAAACCCTCTTCAACCGAGTTTTACTTGCAATTATCAGAATTCAAAACTCCTACATCTTCGATGAAATGAAGTGAAAATAAGTCATGATTCTGAGTAGAATATTTCACCAGCCTCTGTTCTTTTGATTACAGTCAGTTGAGTTACAGTCACATGCAGGCTACACAGGCAACTTAGTATGTCGAACACTAACTGAACTTAAAATCCTAGTTGATATTAGTATGTACCTAAATAAGTGTATCTATAAATATATGAAATGCAAAACTTGAACTATGATTATAAAGCCGGGTCTCCTGCGACCCTGTTTTGTGTTTTCTAACACCTGACATCAAAATATTAACAAAATATGGGCGTGGCCTAACTGTTTTATTAGCTAAAACAAGCAAACATCTTATCCGAAGCGGACAGAAAACATCCCAGCGTATACTTCTCTTATAATATAAAACTGAACTGAACTTATATATAATACTTATATTATTAATATTTCTACTATAGAAGTAAGTAAGTGTAAGTTTTCTTATAAGTCAATTTGTCGAGTAGATAAAAGATTTTTGCTGTTCGTGTTTGATGATCGTTTAAAAGTCGGTCTCCTGCGACTTTTTGCTAACATGTTTAGTTAACATGTTTTGTTAGTTTGTTTTGTTATTTTTAGGCGCAGGAGACACGCCTTAACTGCATTCGATTCGTTTTTAATCTCCGCAAGTATGATCATGTATCTGCTTTTCGTTCCCAATTGCAATGGCTTTCAATTCATCAGCGCCGCAGTTTTCTTTCCTCAACTCTCCATCGTTACCCGAATACCTTGTACCACACTTCCGTCTCTTATGTTCTAATCACGACCGAAACCTTCGGTCAACCAATAATCTGCTTCTTCTATATCCTCCCCACACCTCCAACTTCCTCCATTCTTATTTCTACGTGCAGTCAGTTCTTCTCTGGAATGCACTCCCTGCCGAGATCAGGATGTCCACAAACCGCCTTCAATTCTAGTTTAAAG
The DNA here is from genome assembly GCA_949125395.1 of Diaphora mendica. NCBI lineage: Eukaryota > Metazoa > Arthropoda > Insecta > Lepidoptera > Erebidae > Diaphora > Diaphora mendica. The sequence continues at coordinate 29,565,658 of OX421311.1, forward strand.
TACGTGAACTTCTTCGGAATGAGTTGGCAATACAGTCACAACCGTAGAACCCGACCGTCTACAAGTATAATATTAAATTTATGTATGTGTATGTTTATATGTGTTCTATATTATTGATTTAAGTGTAAAAGTAAATTTATTTAATTGGCTCTATTTGATGTAGGATATACCTATATCATTTAAAAATATTTACCATGAAATACTTTACCTTTGCACCTACCGCATCTTATTTCTACATCACCTGAAGGTCGACTGGGAGAGAATGCCTCATGGCATTAAGTCCGCCTTTGTATATAGTGCAACAAGTTTTAATAAATAAAAAAAAAATACAGTATTAGAGAGAAACCCAAAACGTTGGAAGTTTGGTTTTACTGTATACGAGATAAGCTACCCAAGTACTAAAACAAGTAAAGGTGAGAACTTCTTTAACTAAAACAGATAAGTAAAGGGAAAGCGTGGAAGTAAATGATCTTACATAATAAAAATAACTAAAAAGGCAGGAAAGAAGCAAAGAGATCGTCCTTCATAGATGCTGATAGATAAGAAGTCATTTTTTTTTTTTTTTTTTTTTTTTTTATGTATGGCCAGCCATAATGACTCTACTCTGCCTGATGGAAAGCATAAGCAGAATCCAAGAGTGGTGGTCACCATACTCACTGCGAATGCAGACAATGTAATAGGGTATGTCAATTATCTTGAAAGTAGTGCAGTATTTAAGTTTTCTTATTTCTAACTGTATTTTCTTGAATGGCAGTTTCTTAAAGAATTACTCTCAAGTGACAATCGGAGAAGCATTCTATATCGCCGCCATGGTGTGGGTCGCCATGCAGCATTGTTGCATTGTCTGCATTCGCAGTGAGTATCGTGACCACCACTCTTGGATTTTGCTTATGCTTTCCATCAGGCAGAGTAGTGCCTTTTTGGAGGGCCATACATAAAAAAAAAGATACAACAAACCTAGATGTAGTCATAAATTCAATATTACTTCTAAGCCGTTGCAGTAAGTCATTAGGAGAGATTGATTATGATCAGTAAGTTATAATGAAACAGTCTTCCTAGTCAAGTTGTATTCTAAGAACGTTAATAGAAACTAAGAAATGTATAGGAATGACGTCTCTCAACGCTAAGTTACGTGGTCAAAACAAAATATTGGCCAATAATACAAGAGAATAGAAAGAAGAGATAGATAGATAGTAAAAAAAACTTCGTTTAAATAAACCGACTTCTTAAACTAAAAAGTATATAATAACTTAATTTTTATGTGCTACCTACCTACCTACCTGTTTGAATTCGGTGCCAAGCCAAATGTAATAGTAGGTACCACACTCACTATATTTCAAGACGAACGTCAACGACGTCACCGACGTCCCGCTCAAGGTCACGCGCGGCGAGTATCTACTATTACATTTTGGCTTGGCACCGACTTCAAACCTATGAATAGGTAGCACATACATATTAAGTTATTATATACTTTTTAGTTTTAGAAGTCGGTTTTTTTATACAAAGTTTTATTTTTATTTTTCGCTTTTTAGTCTTTCTCAAATTAAACGATGTCTACAGAATATGAAGGCATGCAGACAATTGCCTTAACTTCATTGCAGGCGCTCACGTAAATTTGAGGGTTTCCTTCGATTTCCTTGGGATCCCATAATCAGATCCTGATATGGTGGCCATGGGACCACATGGGGAGCATACCCTTTCGAATACAAAAATAATTTTCAAAATCGCTCCGTAATTGACGGAGTAATCTAGTACATACATTAAAAAAAAACAAAAAAAAAACCGATGAAATTGAGGACCTCCTCCTTTTGGAAGTCGTTTAAAAAGAGAATCGACGCGAAACACTTGCAACTTTGCTGAGGGGACAGGACATTAGACGCAAACGCTTTCCTCGCGTCAATCGTCATCATTGGAAAACAAATCGAACTTGCAATGGTGATGTGATCGGCGCGGGGAATGAACTATTATGGCCATTTGTAACTCTCACTCGTTTATGTTGTGATGCTGCCGATACACTTTCCTGTGCGACTACGTGACTTGACTAAGATGCGGCGACGCGTGCAGAGAAACATACCACTGATGTAATACCCCAAATGCATTATCCTGCTACATATTACCCATAATACAATAAGAGTGATTCATGTTTGTAAATTGTATCAGATCATATTTTAACACAGCAAAAACTTTAGAATGTGTTAACACACACGCATAATTAGCGGTAGGTAGGCCTACCGCTAACTATGCGTGATACCGATTATGTAGATCGATATTTCGATGGATTAAATCATAACGTACGTAGAATTTATACTTATTTATGTAATTTTAGGGGGCAAACGAGCAGACGTATCGCCTGATGGTAAGCGATTACCGCCTCCCATGGCCACCCGCAACACCAGAGGCGTCACAAGTACGTTGACGGCCTTTGGGGGAAGGGGATGGGGGAGTGGTTGGGGTATGGGCCTCCGGTATCCTCACTCACTCGGTGAAATACAGCGCAAGCGCTATTTCACACCGGTTTTCTGTGAGGCCGTGGTATCACTACGGTCGAGCCGGCCTATGCATGCCGAAACGTGGCTCTCCCACGGAATGCTTATACTTACTATACTACTACTACTGTGTAACAACTTCAACTGTCTGTTTAATAAATAATTAAATTTGTTTGAAAATAAAATAGAAGTTGTACTACAAAATCCATTTAGCTTCCGAGGAATCTTTGGGAGTTGACAGGTAAGCCAGATATATGTATGAGTCCAGGGTATGGTGACAACTTTTACCTGTAACCCTGCCCGCTTCAAACATAGTTGTTTCATATGGTGGAATTTTTACCCGCCTATTATAGTGCATTGAAAAAGAAGGGTAGTATTTTCAGTCTATGTATGTTTGTACGTTACACCCGTAGCGCCTAAACTACTGAACTGATTTTAATGAATAAGGCGTCAATAGATTTGTAGTAATGGCCCAAGTGATATAGGCTACATATATTTATTCAATTCTTTTCACATAGTCAGGTTTTAGTTTTATAACTTTTTCTTGTTACATTTAATTTATTTAAAAATTTAACAAAAAAAAACAACCGACTTCAAGGTTCGACTCGATTTCTCTTGGATGCCATCATCAGACCTTAGTGTCCTTGTCATAGTACCACCGTTGGGATATCTCATTTACATTAAATAAAAGAATCATCAAAATCGGTTCATAAACGACAAAGTTAAAAAAACGGTCGAATTGAGAACCTATTCCTTTTTTGAAGTCGGTTAAAAATACTTCTCCCCAACATAAAATTTAGAGCATGCCATGTTCAAGTTGGGATTAAGTTTGTGTTTATTTTGTAAAGAAATGAATCTTAAACAGAAGATCTTCATAATAAACTTACAATTTCATTAAAACATTACATAATTATAATGAAACATAAATTTCACAACGCACTTTTCGAGATCTGAATGTTACCTATTTTAGTAGAAATCAATATAGAGCTACAATAAGTAGATAAAGGTACTATAAATATAAAAGACTTATTTTAAAATGGAACTTGTCAATGGTACGAGTATACGTATAAAGAATCTATACAGCTAGATAAGATAAAATTTAGCTTTATTTATGTTTGTGTTTGCAAATTTTAGTACGTCTGCGCTATTTTTTAACCGACTTCAAAAAAGGAGGTGGTTCGTATATATCGATATTTGACCATATATATGTTTTTTTTATATGTGTTCGCGGATAACTTGTCGTTTATGAACCGATTTTAATGATTCTTTTTTTTAATGGAAAGGAGATATCCACACGGTGGTACCATGATAAAGACACTAAGATCTGATGATGGCATCCAAGAGGAATCTAGTCGAACCTTGAAGTCGGTTTTTATTTTATTAATTTTTTTAATAACAAATATTTAAAACAATAGACTATCGTATACATAAATATACTAGTTATAACGTAACTAACGCCTTAAAATAATAAAAGCAAAAGCCGCGGGGTATTTCAACACCTGACAAATCGCATGCCGCGAGCATTTTGATTTGATTACAAATACACAATACCTACTTCTACAAACAGCGACAAGGCTAATCGAATATCTTAGGTCACTATTACGTTAAAGAGTATAGAATTTAACAATTCTTGGGCTCATTGCCAGTTTCATGTAAAGACTGTGCGTGTCCGACATTACTGAACATACTGTCCAATACGTCTATACATCTGTTGGCAATTCCTATACATTGTTTTTAATATGTTTTGTCAGTGGTTATGGACCGTTCTTTATTTAAAAAATTAAAGAAATTACTCAGTCCATTTTAAATAAATTTTAACAAGAAAATAGGATAAAAAAACTATAATTCGACTATGTAAAAAGTTCTAATAAAATGTATATATATATATATATAAGCCTAAGTCACCTAAGTCACCCAGGCCATTATTACGAATATATTAATAGGTACCTCATTCATTAAAATCACTGCATAAAAACATAGTTACATAGACTGCCAAAACTATTTATTTATGTTATAGAAATAAATACTATATACTTTGGCTTTGCTGTATTCAGATCAAAAATTATATTTGGTTTAAAAGAGATAATATGATGGGACAATATATTAAGAGGCATAGCTTTTCTTCCAATATACCTTTGGAGAAAGTAATGCGCGATAGGTTTTTGTATTGTATTGCACATTTTTTTATCTGCTACGAGTATAGCAGACAAATATTGGGTGCAAAGTCTAATCCCATCAAAAACATAAATGTAAAATGAGAGCCAAGTTCAATATTATGATTTATGTCTTGGTTATTCACGACAAGAGTAGCGAGATCTAAATGGGTGCCAAGTTCAATGGTCAATCCTGAAATTAATTTATAACAACATAAAATATTCTATAACAACTTAAACATCATTTCTTCCTATAACTTAGGATAATATATTAAAGCCTGAAGTCTGTTCGTGTAATATTACACATGGTGCTGCTCGTCAGTTCTGTTAGCTTGAACTTAGCTTGACACGCTACCGCGTGTCTAGATAAAAAGGTTGGGTTCCTTTAAAAATAGGTAGAGGTTGTGTTGTTAGTTTTTAGTCTATATTGTTGAGAAGTATGAATGCCTACGCTAACTTATATAGCTCAGGCTTCCTAAAATGGCGTAAGTTAGCATGGTTTTTATCCACCTTTGATACCTGCTAACTGTAAAACGGCCCCGCTTTCAGCGTAGCAAGTATCCATTCCTTTTTTTAGTATATGTTAGACTACCTATCCTAAAAATTTCATCTTTCCTAAACTGACGTTTAGGGTGACTGGGATCTTAGTCTAATAGTGAAAGCAGCTTTTCAAGTTATATTTATTCACACTGATTTATCGCTTTTTAATTTTAGGGTCACCCTAAAAAGAAAACTAAAAAATTTCATCCTTCTTAAATTATAATGCACATCAAAAGTCTTTAATAGGCCACTGCCGGATATGAGCCCCTCTTTAGAGAGGAGATTTTGGTTTAAATTATTAAAATAGTCATAACGTGAATTTCAAATTAAGAAAACATAAAAAATAAATTGCTCATCAATTTTTATGTTTGGCTAGTTAGTGGCCAGTACCACATTACAATATTTTTAGCGTAGGTATGTATACTAACCAGGTCAGTATATTACAAAAATTAGTAAATGATATATTTCAACATACATTGCATATATGCAAAAGAGACCTGTTAGGCATTATATCAGATTGGCTAAGTCTTACCAAGCACAAGGTCTTATAAAACCATATAAACTATAATAATATTAATTGTACTTTAAATTAGATCTACGGATCGACAAGAATGGAACACAGTCTAAGAGAAAATCGATTCTCAGCGAGCGAAATCATCAGAATCCAAACATTACCTTTCCTCCCACAACCGGATACTGGGGGAAGTGATTTAAAGAACGTCACTTGTGAGTCATTCACCTTCAGGTGACATTCTGCTCGTTTTTCCCCTTTCTCGCTCCTTACACCATAAAAAAGTACATCTGCAATATCACACAACACAATACAACAACCCATAATGTTCCAATGCTGGGCTCGGCTCTCCTTTCAGGAGAGGCTTAAGCCATACATCCCCAGCTGGCTAAGTGTGAGTTGGGGACTGGCAAGACAACGTTGTGGCTACGTAATCTTGCCGTTGGATGTTTTTAAGTCGCCCAAAGGCCTTCAAACTTAGCTTTACGACTGTTATCCTATAATAACAACCGGGACCGACCGCTTAACGTGACCTCCGAATCAAGGAGGCACTCATGGTATCGTACCACCAGCGGTCACCCATCCAGGTACTGACCGCGCCGTCGTTGCTAAACCTCGGTGATTGTTTCCAGTCACCGAGGTCAACTATGCTATGAGCGCCTCATATTAGCCTGCAATATCAGCTACACTTAAATCCCCTACTTATTTCCCTAAAGGATGAAAATAGTGGATGGGTGTATTTAGGAACAATAACATTTCTAAAGTTTGGCTATGGTCGTGATTTTATCTAGATGATGCTAGCTCTTATAACAAGCTCAATTGCTGTTGACAAGAAATCACTTTCATTTATGCGCAACATGTTTTTACTAAACCATATATGTAGAGCCATACAATAACATCTTTCATCTTCACACGAGTTTCGTTGTAACTGATAATTTGTGAGATTCTGGATATGAAAAAACTTACCAAGTACAGCACTTACTAAGTTTTTATATTATAACAGATAAAAAATTAAAACTAATATTTGTAATGAAACTTTTTTCTGGTGGTTTAATTTTGATTCCCTCCCAATCGTTATAACTTCTAGATTCACAAATATCGTTTTGGCAATACATGTGTTTTTATAATCTTTTTTTTTTTTGGGCAATTGGCAAGCGGCGTGGCGACCGCCTAAACCACTAGTGGACCAAGGGCTACTGAACCTTTCGACTAACGGTGTGTCTGTAAGGCTAGAAACTCTTGTAGTGCTGATTCATAACATGCTAAGTACGTAACCATCGCCTGGCAGGCCTTGCACAACATCATCTTTCATGGTTTTGAAAGTGTAAAAAAAATGACACAAAAAAACTTGTTCCTGTAAGCCTGAATTTTTTATAGGATTTAGTTCATTCATTAAGAAGTTCAAAAACAAAATGACAGGCGATTCTGATGAACACTAGTACCTGCCAGGCGAACAGAAAGACACACCTTGCTCCAATTACATCATCAATGTAAATAAATTTTATTCTGTAAAGTTGTAATTTATATATATGTTTGTCTGAGCGATTTAAAGAAAGTAGGAACAATGACCGGCGGTGCTGGCTAGCATATTTCCTTGACAGGTGAGGAGAAAGATAGCACTGGAGTGCAAGTAAAAATGTGTCTGAGAACACTTGGTCGGTCCTAACACGACAAACTTCTCATTATTAGTCATAAATAACATTAAATCGTCGGAAGCATCTAAATCAATGCAATATACATTTCAACTAATCGATATATACGATTTTTTACGAACAAAAATAAAGCATTGCACACACTATTGTGCGTATGACACATATATACAAATGTACAAATTATTACAAATTCGTATCATATATGCATTAGTTAAGTGCAAGTTTTTTTGTGTCATTTTTTTTACACTTTCAAAACCATGAAAATTGATGCTGTGCAGGGCTGAGGCCTGCCAGGCAATGGTTACGTACTTAGCACGTTATGAATCATCACTACAAGAGTTTCTAGCCTTACAGACACACCGTTAGTCGAAAGGTTCAGTAGCTCTCAGTGTATAGGCCAACTGTGCAGTCGTTTATATTATTATTATTGCCGACAAAACAGTATACTCGTTTCGAGTCAGCTTTTAAGTTAACTATACTACTACTACTATACTTAACAGATTTAACACAATGGATAGGTATTCATTTCTGATATTTTTGGAGTTGTACATATAACAAGGACAAAAGTCACCTCAATGTAGACTACATTACTACATAAATATGTAGTATTATAAGATTGCACACGGAACGACGCGACGATGGCTAAACCACGAATATATATATACTTATATACTTACTAGCTGCCCCACGCAACCTCGTTTGCGTCCAAACTACCATCCCCCGTTTTAACCCCAAAAGGGGGTTATTTCTAGAGATACATTATTAGTACACCTCCACAGCATCTATAGAGCATACATTTTCATTTTAAATTTTCTTACTTCAAAAACATAGGTCTTTCATACAAACTTCCAACCCCCGTTTTACCCCCTTAGGGGTGGAGTTTCGTAAAATCCGTTCTTAGCGGATGTCTACTCCCTATAAGGAACCTACCTGATAAATTTAAAGTTTGTAGGTATTATAGTTTCTGAGATTTATCTTTTCAAACCTACAATAAAAACTGCAATTTCCCTAGACGTAAGGGCCTTGAAACGACCTTCAATGACCTTTTTGGCCCCAAAGGATGTCATTTGAAAACATTCGTTAAATTTTCTAGTGGAAGAAAAAAAATCTGCTTTTGCGTGCTGATAGTAGAGAAGTCTGTGTAATTGTTCAGGGTAATGTTAGATAGCAGGGAGCTGGACTTATCCACTAATGCCATCAGACTCATCATCACCTATTTCAAAGCATGACACCAGGTACAGAGTTTCCATATTCCGAGAGCTATCAATTTGTCATTTGATTAATCAATCTTAGAATCGTATGCAAAACCAGAATTTTATATTTTTTATTTTATTATTTATTTAAAAACTTTATGCACTACATTTGTACATCGGCGGACTTAATGCCCAGGGCATTCTCTTTCAGTCAACCTTCGGGTGGTGGAGAAATTTTGTAAGGTAGGTGCACAGAGGTTACATACCTCTAAGACATATACCTACAGACATTTTTTCCAAGTGCACAAATTTATTTCCGGTCTCTTTTTATTAGATTTATCTGTAGCTGCCTTACTAACATGGGAGTTATTATATGAATATTTTTTAACAGACTGTCTTTGACCTCGGGATGATTTTTAGCGTAATTATTGACATTAGTTCTATGGCTCTTGAGATGATTGGAAATATGTTTATAACAGCGTCTTTTACTTGTTTTTTGTGATTCTTCTGATCAGTAAATCTTTTTCTGCGTTTTTTTCCTCTTTCGCCTTTCTCTGAAGTTTCAGTGGAAGTAATCCATTCGTTTGAACATATGACAACCGTGGTATGGGAAATTTGCGAATGACACGCAGTACAGGGCAAATTCAGTTCACTTTCAGTAGGCCCATGCGTGATTGATTACTGGTCGACATGATCAATGTTACCTGAATGGGTTAGTTTGAATTAAGTTATAATAAGTAAAACATCAACGTGTCCTTCATTGAAATGTCCTGTGAACCGAATTCTTTTGATTCCCTGTAACGGTTCCCTAAAAGTGGCGATTACCACCGCGAAACCGCTGAAACTCAAATGGAAATATTTCTCCAGCCGCTTTGAGTTCGCAAGTAAGACTATACACGTATGGGACATACGTGTATGGTCTAGACGTTTCAGCAAGGTCAAGTTGTACAGTGCCATAAGGGGCTCCAGATCGAATCATAGTAAAGCATTTAAACCTCTGCCACTCCTTAGACACATGACGCATAATGTCTGCCCGAATTTGAGCAGCCATTGATACGTTGCCGTGAAACAAATAAGACAGAGATGAAAATAGCACGCGCCATCACCACTAATGTCAACTATCTGGCAAGGGATACGTGATCCGTTGATAGTTATAATTTCTTCACCCATTTTAATTCAATATGAACTTCGAAAAGTTACTATTAATAAAAAACTTTGGCGTAGATCGAGGCGACTCGGTCCGCACGGTTCACGCTAAAATACTTTTTATTGTTATAATAAAACATCGCTTCTGATAATAGTAAGTAATTGTTTTCAATAATTCTCATACTTAAATACCATTTAAAACCCTTCTGACATGATTACTTTAACTTCAATAACATGGAACTTTCATACAAACTACCATCCCCCGTTTGACCCTATAAAATGGGGTTAGTTTCTAAAGATACATTTTTAGTACTCCTCCACACCATCTATACAGCATACGTTTTAAATTTCAAGTCTCTTACTTCTAAAAACATAGGACTCTCATACAAACTACCATTACCCCGATTTAACCCCAAAAGGGGGTTGATTTCTAAAGATACATTATTAGTACACTTCCACACCGCCTATAGAGCATACATTTTAAATTTCAAGCCTCTTACTTCAAAAACATAGGACTTTCATATAAACGTCCAACTCCCGTTTTACCCCCTTAGGGGTGGAGTTTCGTAAAATCCATTCTTAGCGGATGTCTACACTCTATAAGGAAGGTTCCTTATAGCTATATACCTGCTAAATTTCAAGTTTGTAGGTGTTATAGTTTCTGAGATTTCGTCATTAATAAGTGAGTGGTATTTCGCTTTTATATATATAGATAAAAATGTAATAGGTCCAATTCTGTACATTAAAGATATTTTGAAAAAAATTTTTAGAGGGCTCTCTTTATTCGATACTGAAGCCAAAACTGTATTTTTTTTTCATTTTGTCTGTCTGTCTGTCTATATCTTGGCCGCGCATCACGCCGAAACTACTGAACGGATTCAAATGAAACTTGGCATGATTTGAGTTCATACTACGAGGTAGGACATAGATACTTTTTATCCCGAAATTCAGCACGGTTTCCTGGAGAGAGGGTATGAAACTCAAAATATGTACTTAGTTGTAATTCAATAACACATAGTCCGATTTCATTCATTCTTTTTTTGCTAGAAAGAAAAAAAATAAAAGATAACGCGAACGCTAAGTGTTTTTTTTTTGTCCGAGACTGTACACTGCCTGTGGGAAGCTGAGACAGATATATAAATATGGCGGTACGAAGTTCGCCGGGTCAGCTATCTACATATATCTATCTTCTTACTTATAATAAAAATGTAACAGGTAAATTCTGTACATTGAAGATATTTTGAAATTTTTTTTTGGGGGGCACTCTGTTATCGATACTGATGCCAAAACTATATTTTTTTTCATTTTTGTCTGTCTGTCCGTCTGTCTGTATCTTGGCCGCGCATCACGCCGAAACTACTGAACGGATTCAAATGAAACTTGGCATGATTTGAGTTCATACTACGAGGTAGGACATAGGATACTTTTTATCCCGAAATTCAGCACGGTTTCCTGGAGAAAGGGGATTAAAGTCAAAATATGTACTTAGCTGTAATTCAATAACACATAGTCCGATTTCATTAATTCTTTTTTGCTTGAAAGAAAAAAGATAACGGGTAAAGTCTTTTTTTTGTCCACGACTGTACACTGCCTGTGGGAAGTTGAGATAGATATGTAAATATGGCGGTACGAAGTTCGCCGGGTCAGCTAGTTTATAATAAATTCATCAAAATAGGTAGGTAAATGCCTAACTAAAATATTAATGAATAAATATCATGCAATACTTATGTACCTACCTACCTATACGTTATATACTACGTGTAATGTCTCTTACTAAATTCCTACATACATAAGTATTGTTGTCGACAAGAAATTTAAAATAACTATAACCTGACAGTTTAAAAACTTTTGATAAAATTTATATAGCCTATGGGCATTACTACTCATTCAATCAAATCATTTCAGTAATTTAGGAGCTACGGTCCACTGTATATCATCCAATTCCAATATACAGTCCAATTTATATTATTATTTTCCTTATTTTATTCTTTATTATTATGTTACATGTTCCAACATATAACTTCGGTTTCGTTATAGTCTCGTAATAATCTATACTTAATATATAAAGCTGAAGAGTTTATTTGTTTGTTTGTTTGACTGAACGCGCTAATCTCAGGAACAGCTGGTCCAATTTGAAAAACTATTTCATTGTTGGATAGTACATTTATCGAAGAAGGCTATAGGCTATATATCATCACGCTAAGATCAATAGGAGCGGAGCACCAATGAAGAATGTTTCAAAAACGGGGGAAAATTGTTACGCTACGGGCAATAGGAGACGCAAACGAGGTTGCGTGGGTCAGCTAGTCTATAAATACATGTATTTATTTAAACACAACTCCCGTACTATGAATAAATTCTGACTTTACAAACATACATGAGCGAACACAAGGAACACTCAGAGCAACAATTTGTGGATTATACTCGTACAAGTGTAGTCTCATGTGGTATTTGAACCCACAACACTCAGCGTAGTAGAAAACCACTACTCCATCCGTGCAGTCAAACATCTTTTAAATTTACTGTACAGTTTCACAAAGACAGTTTACAATATAAATCATCAAATTGCGTATTTTTGGCTTATCCCTTCTCGACAATCGATGAACCATTGACGTCGTATTTGACAAGAGTCAGGATTAAATATAAACGTTTGTCTTCTTCAAGGTAGGTAACCGGACAAGAGCTGAACTCGTTTAAGCTACACCATTGTAGGTGTAATTTAAACACTAAACATTTTAGTGAGTTGGTGTTGTTATTACACCTTCGTCATTCCTAAGTTGAAATAATATTAAGTAGGTACTTTGTCAAAAACAAATAATAACAGGAGTCAATCGCCTTTATTTCTTTTAATTTTTATTGTAACAACTCAAATCATCACACAATAACTTACTCAATCACCCAATTATACATTTACGTAGAAATTAATAAAATTTGTAGAAAAAAAACATATTATTAAACTTAATATTCCAGTTCATCTGTTTCACCGATTTTAATGAAATTTTGCGCGGCGATACTTTGATTCTTGGGGAAGGACGTCTTCTCTTTACCGCGATAACGGATTATATACATCACGTGCGGAATCGCGGGTAAAAGATAGTAAAAAAATACAATTAAGGATTGACACCTTAGGTTTATTATAGAGAAATGTGGCCGGACGATGAGAGTTTGTGGTTATAAAATTCTTTAAGGTAAGAATGAATGAAGCCAAGGAGGCTTCTTCATTCCGTTTTCTATAGAAGCCATTACACACACACAACTCACCAACAGCACAATTACAAAGTACAATGACTAAGTGTTAGGTGAGGTTAAATTAAATAGATCTAGAATTTAAAAATACTTACTTCTTGTTATACACCAAGCGTTGACCTGGTAAACGACCTACAATAATCTTAGAAATAATATAGGTTAGAAAGATATATGGATCGACTAAGCATGATTTAAAAGTTCAAGTACTGTAATTGCTTCAAAAATAGTTGATCTGAAGTAACAGTACCCTAAGCTGAACCAATATTCATATCACTTGACTTCGTATCATACCAAACAGGCCAACACGCTTACATGCCATTTTTTTTAACTCAAGTTCAATGCTCAGTGAGATTCAATCTTAATAATTTGGATTAGGTATACAAATAAGGTATGTAAAGGTACTAAAGTATCTAATATATTCGTGTCACTTAATGACTGACTATAAGGCTCTACTCCGGTTCTTAGAAGCTAAATACAAGATTCTTCATACTGGAGTTTATACACTGTAGTTTAACGTTACATCAGAAATAATGAAGAATTTAAATAAAATGAGTTTGCGTCTCGAATACGAAAACAAAAGAATCGTTTTTTTAATTAATTAGATCGTTTAGCGGTATAGTCGCGGCAAGCGTTACCAATTTATAAAGTGATGCATTTCATTGGGAGTGTGTGGTCGCGGTATGCGTTCACAGTCGGTCACCTTGCAATAAGGTATGGTGGTCGCGTCGGTCGCAGGGCGAGAGTGGGCGACCTCATATAGCTTGCGCGGGAGGCGTTTCCTTTATTTGTTGGTTGTTCGCTGCGTGATAGTGACGTGAGCCCACGCGCAGGAGACATCATGCGTACCTTGCTGGTAAGTTTCAGTGGCGTGCCCTTACCAAGGGCGGTTGCATCATTTACATACCGAACACGACATTAATTTTTCCCATTCCCCATCCCCATTTCCCTAAAAAATATTGAAAAAAGTGTTTTTTTTTATATGAAGTGATATTTTAGTATTCTCTCATATTTACAATGTAATTAGTATAGTAATATATTGAAAACCCTGTAAAATTTCACTATGACTTTTAAATACTAATATTTATCAAGCTTAATATTACTTCGAATATTTTTGAATAGCTTATTCCTTTTGTTTATAATAAGGAAAGTGTCAAACAATCCAACTGTTGATTAAAAGATACGTCATTATTTTATTTTATTGGTATTTTTAATGAAAATAATTAATTTTCTTTACCTTGAGTCGACCAATGTCAACAAAGAGTACAAAAAGTGAACTAGGTATAAATATATATCACCGTACTTAGATAATGTAAGGACACAACTTTGTGAAAGTGAACCGATTTGAATATACGTGCAAACGGACGCATTATCTAACTATACTATTATATGTACTTACAACAAGTTCTTGATTACATTCCAACAAAATATATGAGTAAATTAATATTCAAGTGATCGAATCCAGGTCGATCATACACAAGCATTCGAAGTATCAATTTCGCATGCCAACCTTGAAAGCGAGCGTAAGCTGACAATTCAGTAATGAGAACTATCGTAAATCTTGTGCATACTGCTCGACTTACCTTACACTACATAAGAGCGTCCTTAATAGGACAGGTGGAACTAATAAGTCAGTGCAAATTACATACAATTTGGTAAGTAACCTGTCATATTAATAGATGAATTACGTAAAGCACGTCACTTTTACAGACAAACGTCTTACGTTGCCTCACTGGCCCACTGTTATTAACAGGCTTGGCCACTGGACGTAGGTACGGGCTTTGATACGCATAACTTGTTCTGTTTCAACAGTAAAACTAAATTGTCGTATAAAAAGTAATATTTGTAAACTCACTCTGTGCATCGGCCTTACGCATTATATTTGTGGGTGAAAAGCTGTTTGCCGAATTTCGAAATAGAAACTTCCGTGGGAAATATAACTTCACGATATAATTGCATATACGTCGCTAAAGGCGCTGACCATTCATGACAACCAACAGTAAAACTGAACAATTAAAAACATATCAACTATCAAACATAACGTAGTGAACTTCGGTCGTAGTTACGTGGTAAATGTCGAGTAATATTTCAGGATGAATTGAAATTTTTACCTTAAATTTCAATTACTATTTTAAACAACCCTTTAAGGATATACATATTTCTTCAATTAAAAATTATACACAAATATGTATAGTACACATAAAACATATAGTATATGACTAATACAATAACACCTCCTTTTCATTATACTTGATTACAACAGTTATTAGAGTCTCAAGAGAATATAGGATATCCTTAAACCATTTACTAGCTACGCTGACAGGTTCCATCAATACGACACCACGTCAGTTTGTTTGCTTGACCTACATATTTGAAAAGTCCGTGCAAAAATGAAAACTACTTTTTTTAGGATAGATCATTTTTATTTTTCAACATAATCTCCTTTTAGACTAATACACTTCGTCCAACGATCCTCTAATTTGTTGATCCCTTCCGAATAATAGAATTTGTCCAAGTTTTACCCTTTCAATCACCTCCTCGTTTGAGTAAAATCTTTTTCCCGCCAGCCATTTCTTCATATGGGGAAATAAGTAATAGTCCGAGGGAGCCAAATCTGGAGAATAGGGGGGATGTGAAACCCTATTTCCATAAGTTTTGCGGCCACAACTGTTGAGGTGTGAGCTGGTGCATTATCGTGATGGAAAAGAACTTTTTTGTGGGCCAATCGTGGACGTTTTTCTTGCAACTCTGTTTGCAAACGGTCCAACAACGATGAATAATATGCACCTGTAATAGTTTTACCCTTTTCCATATAACCGATAAAAATTATTCCTTGCGAATCCCAGAAGACAGTTGCCATAACCTTCCCGGCCGAAGGAACAGTCTTCGCCTTTTTTGGTGCAGATTTTCCCTTGCCAACCCACTGTTTCGACTGTTCTTTGTTCTCAGGAGTGTAGTGGTGTATCCATGTTTCATCCACAATCACGAAACGACGCTTAAATTCCAACGGATTCCGCTGCAGCAGCTGTAAACCATCCATGCAACACCTCACACGATTTCGTTTTTGATCAATCGTGAGCAACCGCGGCACCATCTTGCCGATAACTTTTTCATGTCCAAATGTTGGTGAAAAATATTATGTAGCCGTTCATTCGAGATGCCCACAGTACTAGCAATCTCACGCAACTTCAATCTTCTGTCATCCATCACCATATCATGGACTTTATCAATGATTTCTGGAGTAGTGGCCGTAACAGGCGTCCAGAACGTTCAGCGTCACTTGTGTCCATATGGCCACTCCGAATTTTTTTGAAACCACTTATAAACTGTTCTAATTGAAGGTGCGGAGTCACCATAATATTTATCAAGTTTCTTTTTAGTCTCCTGAGGCGATTTGCCTTTCATAAAGTAATGTTTTATTAACCATGTTTTGAAAATCTCTTAACTTCTTCGATTCAAACGAACGCCAAGCACAAAGAAATAAACCGATCTGCCAAAAACTTGGTGTGTGTTCTTCTGAGAGATGCTACTAACTGAAAATAACTTTGATACTCCTGGTGAGTATAATATAAACCATATAAACTTATTATTCAGTCTAAGAATCATTCTAATAGTTTGTAGATACTGTAGTTGTATTCGACTCCAATAAATACTCCACATGCTTATTACAAAAATGGTCACGTTAAAATTTGACTTTACGAGTAGGTACGTAACTAAAATGTAACTATCATTGTCACAAGAGTTCAATAATATCATCAATCTTTTTTAAGCTGTAAACTTCATTTTTAGACGTGAACTATTATTTGTTTAATTACAAACATCCAGTTTTATGGAGCTTTCGCACATTAACCACGACTTAAATATTGCGACCAAAAACTATGGAAATAAACTACTTTTCTCAGCTACTACTTTCCTTAGTAAAACTAAAACTAAACTTGTCATATTACTGTCACTGGTGCTAATGCTGTTTTTCTTAACTCTCTAAACTAAACTAAAAGGACTAACATACAATATAGTCTTCTTAAGTTACGTTATGTATTTTAAAACGTAGAATATTCGTTTGACCCAACCAAATTAGTTAAGTTAGTCAATTTAGACCGTGATATTTCATTTGTAATTGTTTATTGAACGTTTAAAATTTCTACTATTGACTGTGTAGTTAGTCTTAGAAGTTAAATTAGACTTCATAAAAATAAATACTTACTAAATAAAAAAAATCTAGTCAAATCAATTCAAGTCACGTATTTCAAATAAGTTAATTTTAGTGAAATTATCTATAGTTCAGTGATGCAAACCATAGAATTAGCAGCACATCTGATTTAATTTTTTTTGTTTTTTGTATGTTGAAAAGAAATGAGGTACGTGAAAAGAAGTTGAAAACATTTTTTGAAGGGTGTTGTATATTTCATCAAAGTTTGAACTCTACAACATTCACAATCCTATCACATAATTCACATAAGTCATTGAAATTTATTACTTTTAATGACATTCATCTTTCATTGATATAGACTTAATACACATGTGTGTGAAATGATATCCATTGATCTCTACCTCTATAAGATAAAATAAAAAAGATCGGATATAAAATAAATACTACCTCGACTACCTCAGTCGAGCAGTGGCAGTGTATGCGACTGCTGTACTTGACGTCTCGGGTTCGATTCCCGTTACCAAACATTTGTATGATCTGTAAATATTTGATTCGTAATTTGGGTATTTTCTATGTATAATATGTATGTATTTACAACGAAAAAAAGTATATGTATTTATATCAGTTGCCTAGTACCCTTATTACAATCTCCGCTTAGTTTGGGACTAGATGGCGTTGTGTGTTAGATGTCCTAAATATTTATTTAAATAAGCTTTGTAGATGAAATAAAGATATATTTTTAAGAAGTCATGATTATCATTAACTAAACATTTAAATTAAATCAATATTGACACAGCATTAGTATCAAATGTGACAAATTAATAATTACCTTATAAATACTTATGACCTTATGATTCTGTCATGCGATGTTTGTGATTCTACTAAATTTAACCAAATAAACGATGTACCGCTTATTAGAAAGTTTCAGTTAAATACCGCTTGTTAGGAACCTTTAGTTATGAGCTGGGGTTTTTGTGAAATACATACATTACTGCCTCGTTGGTCTCGCGGTTGGCGTGTGCGACTGCTGATCATGAGGTCTCGGGTTCGATTCCCGGGTCGAACGAAATGTTTGTATGATCTACAAATATTTGTTTCGGAGTTTATTATTTATTCCTATATATGCATGTATAGTAGTCTGTTTAAATGTATGTATAGTATTATAAATACAGAAAGTTTTCTACAATTAACAATATAAATGAAACGTGAACAAAAACATTAGACCATGATAATGTTTCTTTCTCTTGAATACTTGTTTTGTTCTCAAAAAAATAATAAATATTTTTAAAATATTTTAAGCAAGGCTTTCCTGTATCCTCTTTCTAAAATAGTAAATTAATAGTAGCAAATTAATAAAACGTAATTTTTAAAAATGTACAGTTAGCCAACTTGTTTAGTTCCAATAAATATATCATAAAATCCTAATCTCTTAATAAACAACATTGTCTAATGTTAAAAATTTAAGGGAACGTGTAAACCCTGCCATTTTCGATCCTGAAACCTAAGTAGAATG
The DNA here is from genome assembly GCA_949125395.1 of Diaphora mendica. NCBI lineage: Eukaryota > Metazoa > Arthropoda > Insecta > Lepidoptera > Erebidae > Diaphora > Diaphora mendica. Next base: position 29,584,245 of record OX421311.1, read on the forward strand.
AAAATATTACCCTAATTGCTGAAAAATTACTTCTCTTTTCATCTCTTCTAAGTATTTTGTAACCTGATAACTTTATACTTGTTAACATAAAAGCGTTTATTAAAGTTCATTTTAATGTCGATGAACTGTCGGAAATTATTTCTCCATTCATTTCAAATGTTATGCACAAAAGCATGACGCTTACGATGCCTGTTATATGGTAATACGTATTATTAAGCGATAATTAGAACCTAGTACTAGGTTAACAACAGGTTATTATCTAATAACAATTGGATTATATAGGCGTTTTTAATTGGTACAAACTCTCTTACAATAGACATCAACGCGTGCGTGCGCTTGAACCTCTTAACTTGTATCACTTGTCTCGGTTCAATATACTTAGTTTAGTGTTAAACAATATTTAATATATTTACTTTTAAAATATTTCAATAATTCTAGATTGTATTAAATGTATATCATTTAATATTGCGAACTTCTTTTTTATATTCTGCTAGATTAGTTGGTAATATAACAAGTACAAATGATTAAAAATAAAAACCCGTCTGCGTCAATATTTAACAATAAAAACATATAAGTTTTATATATATTCGTAATCACCGTAAAAAAATCTTTATTTTGATACCACACTCGATGTATTTTGAAAACATTATTTATTTTTTATTATATTACTTTTTGGCGCCAAAAACCCTTTTTTTTTAATTTTGATGTACCCAGTGTCACTTTCACGACTAAGACAAATCTATTGACACCACTCACATAAATATAGGACAAGCCGTTTAGGCTCTAGGGCGTGCCAAAGGAATATACATACATACATACATTCACTCGAAAAACATAACCCTCCTTTCGCAGTCGGGTAAAAATTATTACATATTACATCACGAATGATAAGTGTTTACAGGCTCAGACAACCTTACTACCAAGAAAAGGTATCACTTCCTCATTTACTTAGCACGAAATCTAAATTTTAAACAGTCATATAACTTGCATTCATTGCAATACTGTCAGTTGCAACTTCACGTCTTGAACAGTTTCTTTTCTTCTTCACCTATAACGATATTCACCTATCTTCGTGAGATCAAATAGTAAATATTACTCGTTCTCTTTAATAAAACTGTTTAATATTCATTGTCTATATTGATCAACTACTGCCATTGTTTTCCAGTTATTCGCCAGGCATTTTCAAAAGCAATTCCTAATACCCTGTTGATCACAAAATTACAAATTAAAAACTTTATCAGTAATTTACTGTCATAAGTAACTACTCGATTCGTATTTAAACTTAAAGTCATATCCAACTCTCTTCTTGCCATTATTTGCGTTGTACATTATAAAATAAAATAAACTTACTACATAATCATAGGTTTAATTTAATTATTTTCGTCCTCGCATCGCATGCAATACACATTTCTTCATAAGAGAAGAATTTAAAAAGTATTTAATTAACGCTTGCATTTTTGTCTGACACGAAATCTATTACAACAATTTAGTATATTTAACTGTTTTAATAATAAATATGCATTTATTTCGTTGAATTAAATGAAAATAATGAATCTAGTTTCAAGCTGTCTATGAATATTCAAACAAAACACAATGTTTTAATTATAACTTTACAAAATGTCTAATACTTAACAAAATATAATTATTCTTTTGTAATCTTTCAACACCGGTTTAAATTCACTTATGTATTGACCCGTAACAAATTACCAAATAAAGATTTCACGAAGTAGCAATGTGTCTTTTATAGTCCGCAAAACATCTTAGAAATAAACTTAAATACCATCGTGAAATCGCAATGAAACCGTAGATATCATTCGATGATTCAAGTAAATGGTTAATCAGTCTTATAACATTTGATTCTGATAAGAATTGTCTTGAGCAACCTGACATTTCATAGACAGCTTCATAATTATTAGGTATTTAATATATTGTGCGCCATTCCAACGTTTCACCTTGAGTGGCGGAAGCACAAGCGCCGCCTGGCGTCCTTACTACTTTCAGATCTGTCTGCGCACACCCTCACCAAGTGCAATTTAAAAAAAAAGAATTTTAATAACAATAATTATTTCAAAATAATACTAAATGAGTTAAGTCGCATTATACATAAAATTGATCGGGGATATTGGTTTAATAAATTGGTGATTCTGACTACTACTGAAGTAGGTAAGCTAAGTTCGTGGGTTCATTTCAACCCAGCACAAAAAAATGTCAGCAGTCTGGATACAATAGTAGGCTCCATGTATTTTGGAACCAGATGACCGCGTCCAAGGTGTAACCAAGGTTCTCAGGTTATTATAATTGAAGTATGTAATTACTATAATCTGCGTAACTTTTTAACCCACTTACAAAAAGGAGGAGGTTCTATGTTCCATTGTATGTTTTTTTTTTCTTTTTTTTATGTATGTTCACCGATTACTAGTTCAATTATGGACAGATTTTGAAAATTCTTTTTGTATAGTAGTTTTATATCAAAATCTGCTGTGTAGTTTTGTTTTCGAGATTCTTATTAAACTAGTAATACTTTTAAATTGGCATCAGAATAATCCAATTGTTGCATTGCTTTAAACATACTACATTTTTTTATAGCTTCCTCATTTTCGGATCGGATTTCTAGTGTTAGTGTAGATTCTTGGAGCGACGATCAGCACGTTTTTCATACAGACAAAATGATTCAGTCTTCATACTAATAGATTGCACAAAGTTAATTGAAACAGATAACATTGACATTAATATCTCAGCATTTAAAACACATGTGCGTTACGTAAAGATTTTTATTGACCATTAATTTGGAATTATCCGGTCGTTCCCGATATTTATTTTTTATGTTTGTCAATCATGTACTAGTACAATCATATCGTAATTGTGAAATTGTCAGAGTACGTTGTAGTAAGTCGTTGAGTTGTGAACATTGTCGCAATATATAAATCACTGGACACCTACTCGCTCAACTTTCCCAATGCGGTGTACGTTTTGCAATAAAAGGTTTCTTTTTAGTTCTTATCGTTATTGTTATCTCTCAAAAATATTTGTGTATTATTGTAATAAAATCTTACCGAGATCGTGATATTATATAGAACACTAACCCTTTACAGATTATTGCCTTACCCTCTTCTGGTGTTAGGTGTAAGTGTAAAATGGGTAAATTTTGTTCCCAGGGACAGTCGACAACCTTCTTATACTATAAAAACTCATACTACAAAGTATACTAGTTCTTCCGCAGAACACAATCGAAAACACTTTTGTCCTAATACTCTGGTCCCTCATTAGCTGTTCTGTGTCGTCGTGATCAGTACTGATTTCTAATAATAATCGATAAGGGAATTCTCTACAATACAATACTTTTACAAGTGGCACTACTTTTCTTAAGCAGAATTGGCACTTGGCATAACAAGTGTATTTATCGTAATACTCGTCGTGGACTTGTTTGTCGTAATCGTACCAAGGAGCCTATTAGATTATAATGAATATCATTGACACTCTTAAACCTATTTGCAGGTTAGCTAGCTATTACCTTAATGCAGAGGAGGACGAATTTATATTAGCGCTAAATTCTTGCTGCTCTGCAAAGTAATATGTATAAAGAAATTACCGTTTTGTATCAATGTTTTTAACACGGGAGCCTAAATGCTCTGCACCAAAAATTTCGTTTAGTTCCTAAGTCTGATAGTTTTCCCAAAATACTTACTATTCTGAGCATAATAGTGCTAATTCTCTTTTATTAAACTGTTAACTGAATACTGGACACAATAATAGTAGTCACTGTACATATATCTGGTAAATTACATATGTTTGCTTTGTAATTAATTCTGTGATAAGCTGGCCAACTGCGTTTCGAGCCACGCCCTTTACAGGGTTTTGTAATTAGCTATCACAATAATGTGAACTAAAACGAAAATAACATACAAATAAGAAAGGCACGAAACTGTAATGGTTCCATTTTTGCCATTTTAGTTTACGGAACCCTAAAAAACGATAAAATCTCTAACAACTTTAATATTGTAACGTTCCTACGAAGCAAGTTACATCAGATGGGAGATTTATTATGCTTATATGTATGCAAGCACAGCTTAGCACTATGTAGTTTGCACATTGCACATAGCAATGCTAAAATATTCATAGCAATCCGCTTGTACTCACACAAAGACATGCTTAGAAATTGCAGGTACCTACTCCAAATTATGCAATCTAATCAAATTCGTAGATAGACGCTTGTACTTGTAAAACACAATGGAATAACTTTAAAGCAAGCGATTCTATCTGCATGGATCGACTAAGCGGAGTCAAGTGTAGAACATGCGATATCAATTGCGAAGGTCTATACCACGGGAAAGTATGCCGTTTAGCATTACGTAGTACCTACATTGCATTATTAGAGTTATAAGTTATAAGTTCTTCTTGAAGGCCCAAACGTTATCACTCTACTTGACAAATATAATATAATATTGTACTACATTTACACTACGCCACCTAGTTCCAAAGGAGAATGGCAGATCCATATCATGGCAGATATGTTATGAATGGTTATGAGATTTATACCGATTATTAAGTGAATCATCCTAATTATTTTCATGTATTTATTATATTTTTAGAACTGTGCTAAAATAATTTTAATTCTGCTGATTAAGTTGTTACAACTGCATTAACAAAACGCATTCTTACGTGTTCTAAACACGCCATGTTTAAAGTGTACTTAATCTGAAAACTAGATGGCGTTATGTGTCAGATTGCCAAAAATATTTTACATTAATTTTAAATATAATTATACTACATAAAAAATATTAAATATTTGAATCGATATTTATGAATGACCTTACTGGTGAATTTAGTAAAAGAGCAACATTTTGTTGACGGGTCAAGAAAATCGTATGCGAGTGATTTGATTTCAAAAATATTTTAATACGCCATCTTGTTGACAAAAATGACAACTCACTTGTGATCCAATAATTTCATTGTAATCTAAAAACTAAATTAACTTTTGAACACAAGGTTGTAAAAATCTGGGAATTTAAAATGTTATTGTCGGTGATATTAGCAGCCAAATAAATACGAAAACAATCCCAACCATAAGATACGCCAGGCGGTACAAAAGTCCCATACAAACCTGCCATTGTCCTTTACCACAGCTTGTGCTGTGGATAGGTTCTAGATTTAATACATTTAAACTTTTTTCTGCAAATACATACATAATTATATATAAAAAATACCCAAACTCCGAAACAAATATTTGCAGATCACACAAACCCTTGGTCCGACTCAAACACAGCAGTTGACGTATTACTCTATTTTTTCCAAATATATTTATTTACATGTATGTATTTTCCTTTTTTTCAGATATGTATGCTGTGTGTTATCACAGTTTATGCTCAATATGACGGGCCAGCACCACCAAGACTACAAATACCGGGGGCAATTCCAGTAGGCAACCCGCGGCAAAGCGGTTTCAGACAAGGGAGGTTCCAAGCTCCAGTGCAGGCAGGAGGACCGACAAGGATTAGAAGGCCCGGACAGTCCAGGCCTTCATTCAAGTCGGTAGATGGCTCCCCGCGTCCAAACCTCCAATCACTGGATGAAACATCTAAACCAGTGACCGAAGAACCAGAAGATGACTTTGATATCAATACTCCGACTCCTTTCTCCCCTAATATATTCTCTACCCCCGAGTCGCAAAACGATTATTACGATATTACAACCACTTCACAACCGAAACCACCAAGCGCCTTCAATCCCTCTCCATACCCATCCTCAACACCATCAGCCTCTAAACAAGACCCCATTAAACCAACTCAGTACAGACCCCTGCTGCCACCGCAGGCTTTTGCTCCTATAAGAAATGAACCTCTTAATAAACCTCAACCAGCAAGGCTTCAGCCACTTTCTAGCAGACCCCAAAGACCTGTTTTCAGGCCCGAACCCAAACCATTTGTTGAAGATGACGAGGCGCCCATTAGACAGTACTCACGGCCACAAGAGCCCATTAACCGTGCACCTGTTAGGCCAGCACCTCAGCAAAAATACACAGCATCTCAAAATCGCGAAAAGAAACCAGTCGCTCAAATTATCCGTAAATATAGGGAAGAAAATGAAGATGGCAGCATTACTTGGGGCTTCGAAAACGATGACGGATCTTTTAAAGAAGAAACTATCGGCGTAGATTGTGTGACACGGGGCAGTTATGGATATGTCGACCCTGATGGTCTTAAGCGTGAATACCACTATGAAACCGGTATTCCTTGCGATAAAACAAAGGAAGATCAAAGTGAAAAAGGTTTCATAGACTACCAAGAAAATAAGGCTGTTCTACCTAATGGAATTACAATTGATCTCAATGCTATGGGAAAAAAATCTAAGAGGCCATTCAGATCACCCACAAATTATTAGGAATAAGTATAACAATATAATTATATTTATTGTAGGAAACAATCTAAATATAAGGACATTTTTGTAGTCTCATCATATGTTATCTTTGACGTAACATGTGGTCCAGGTGTTTCACTTGTGCCTTGAATAGAAAGAGATGCAATTAAATGTGAATACTTTATAGAAATGTTTTTTATTATTTTAAACAATTTCTTTCTTGCTATGCCTACAAATTACATTACGGGGATCAAAATCATTTTCTTCTTAAACCACAAAAATTGCACATTAAGTAGTACAATTTTAGTCAAGTTCAAAAGAGTAAGTTTATATTTCTATTTTTAGTTCATTTTTAATTTCTACGTTCATGAAACATATTTATATATATTTTTTAAATTCATTATCATCAATCATCAACAGCCGTTAATAGTACATAGGCCTGTCCTTAGCATGAAGGTTTAGGCCTGCTATACCACGTTGACCAGACGGGTTACTATAGTTTGTTTCAAAGTTTTCCTTCTCCTTGCAGTGATAGTGTCCTACGTAGATTGTCCCCTCAGATTGTCGTTATCTACCATTTTTTATTTGATCTGAGTTTGTCCCTGGTCAGCTCTTACGACAGCCATGGAATGAGATTGGTTGGACACTTCGTAATCCGTCAGCACACGGATTTTTAAAATTAGTACAAGTTTTTACGAATAATTAAATAAATAAATATTTCGGACATCTAACACACAACGCTATCTAGTCCCAAGCTAAGCAGAGCTTGTGTTATGGTATCTACTAGACAACTGATATAAATACATACATACTTTTTCTTTGTAAATACATACACATATTATACGTAGAAAGCACCCAAACTCCGAAACAAATATTTGCAGATCATACAAACATTTGGTCCGATTCGGAAATCGAACCCGTGACCTCAAGCACAGCAGTCGCATACGCTACCACTGCGCCACCGAGGCAGCCTATATAAAAATATATAATAAAGCACAGGAAAGTGACCAATTTGGAACTAACTAATAATAATGGTAGGTATTCCTTCTAAAAAACACTTCTAACATACTGTTGTAGTACGAAAATAAACACTTTGTATGTTCGCTTTAAAATAATGCTGGCAATTAATGAACAACAGTCTGTTTGAACATTGTCAGATGATTATTTCACACGTAATTAAAATTTTACTTAGTCTTTTTAAGCATGAGATTTTGTCAAATAATAATAATAATTTTCTACCACATTGACACGCCAAATGTGTGACAATTACAAGAATTGCAATGCAATCTGTTAAACTATAGGCTAACTAAGTCCACTGCCCAAGTCTGGGATGTTATACTCTTTTTGTTATTTTTTTTCCGACATCTGCTTAAAAACTGGGGTAAATAAAATTTCGTAAAATGACATAGATACATATGTATATGCTTATGTGGCAGAGTACTTCATAATAATTTATGAAATTCACACAAAGAACACACAGACTCAAAACAATGATTTTTTTGTTTTTTTTTTCAAGGACTTAACAGTACGAAGTTGTGAGTTGACCACTTAAATGTGATTTTTCAGTTATGCTCTCCATCTATGATGTTAACATAGGAAAGCTAAGATCTGGAACTGTGTGCTCATTTTCACGAATCCTTAATTATGAAGCAGAATATGTAAGAAGCAGTAGGAAGATGCACAGCTCGAGCTATTAGCGGTTAGTGACAAATGGATGTCTGCTGCAGGTGCTCTACTCTGCACATACTAAACCCCTCGTGAATTCGTGACCATCCATAGCATACATCAAGAGTATGGTTTTATCCCTATAAAAAGAATAGCTAAGCTACATGGTCAAATGACTATCATTGGTGGATATCAAATACATCCATAGCAACACAGTATAGCACAACTCTAGTGGCACCCTAAACCACCACACTGTCTGTGCAATCACTGTTACAAGAATATGGTGTAATAGATAGATAGATAGAAAACTCTTTATTTGTACACCGTAACACAGGTTTAAAATAGAGTACATAAAATGACGAATGCATAAGTATAATGTACAAAGGGCGGCCTTATTGCCAAAAGCAATCTCTGGATAGCAACCTTAGGATGGATAAAAATGTATTGGAGAGACAGTAGTTGACGTTGCGTCGACGGTAGTTTTGAAGAATTATAATTTTCTAATAAATATAACTAGAAACGCGTGTATATCTCCATACATGCACACACACACACACACATATATATATATATATATATATATATATATATATATATATATATATACACACATACATACATTACACATACATGGCAATAACTTTAACTAATCAATTATTGACTAATATATTAACTAACTAGCTGTTGCCCGCATTTAATTAAAACTGTGTAAGTATCTATGAATACTGTGTTCATGTTTTTAAACGTATTTATTTATAATCAATAGTCCATTAAAATTGACTTTCATACACACTTACGACCCTTATTTTAACCCGTTTAGGAATAGAATTCCCATAAATGCTGATATAAGTATTCATTTATTTGTAATCAAAGGCCTGAAGACAAAGTTCAGGCTACTAAATTAAAAAATGACGGACTTCCAGTCTAGCCTAGGGATAGAATATCCAGAAACGCTTAAATACGTATTTCATCATCATCGCAGTCCACTGCTAGACATAGGCATCTCCAATTGCACGCCACTTGGTTCGATCCTCAACTCCTCTCATCCAACTCCTGCCAGTCGTCTTGGGCAGATCATTATTCCACCTGGCCTGTGGACATTCTACGCTACGTTTGCCGAGACGCGGTCATCACTCACGAACCCGTTTACCCCAACGGTTATCAGTTCTGCGGCTAATATGGCCAGCCCACTGTCACTTCAGCTTGCTTATCCTGTGGGCTATGTCAATGATCTTGATTCTCTACCGGATCACCTCATTCTTGATGCGATGCCTTAGAGAAACGTTGAGCTTTTGTGATGAGAACAATAAATCGTTATTATTATTATAGCCCTCTCCATAGCACGCTGAGCGACTTTGAACTTGTGGACCAGCCGTGTCGTAAGTGTCCACGTTTGGGCACCGTATGTCATGACAGGCAGGACGTACTGATTGAAGACTATGGTATTTAGGCACTGTGGGATTGACGATGAAAAGACCCGACGAAGTTTCCCAAACGCTACACAACCCGGCTGAATTCTCCTGTTCACCTCGTTCTCGAAGTTGTTTCTACTTAACTGCAAAGTCTGCCCAAGGTACCACACATATTTTTGAACAACTTCGAGAACGGCACCGTGAACCACAACCGGTCCCGGTAGAACATGTTCGAACATACGTATCTACTCGTATAGCAATTTATGAAGAGTCAGTTTATTTTACGCTTTTTAGTGTTTTTTGGCAGAGAGTTTTCGTTGGATGGTTTTTGGAAGTCGGTTTTTTGTTTTATAAAAAGTTTTTTTACTTTAATTAAATCAAATAAAACTTCTTACCCAAATCAAATAGTTAATGGCTTTATTACTTACATAATGTCGTTAGAATTTACAAATTAATATACCTAATATAAATCTAATAAGGTCGATTATTAATATAACCTTGCGGCCGCCTCATTGGTGGTGGCATTCTGTTTGGTGGAGTTATGGAAATATCCAGATAGTTTCCAATTTGGAATTTAACTTGTCCTAGAGTTTTGTTGTCATCACCTCCGCGCTGTCCAGAACATGTGACACCAATCTCCCTCATACGGTATGTAGGGGATCTCATGTCGGGATAAACAATTGCAAAGTCAAAATACGTCCCTTTGCGTCTCGTTTCAGGATTCACTTCTTTTACTAAACCAGTGAGTTCACGCAATGTTGCATCCATCCACGTATATATTTGAAGTTCATTCTGAGGAACATTGCCCCTTGCATAGTCACCGGGTGAATTGTGCCGTCCAGTTGAACAGAATACACGAAGTAATAATGGGCAAGTCTGTAAAGCATAAAAACAAATATTTATGAGAATGTTATTGGTTAGGTACCTACATCCGAAAACTTACAGGATAGTTGTTTTGCTAACAAGTTTACACCGCGAAAAACATTCTACACAAACTATGATACAATTACACCAAAGTATGTTACACATAGAACATATAATCTTATACTTTATTGACTTTGTGTTTAAAAGAATAGTCGAATAGAATAGCGTACTAATCGGCTAACACAAATTGTTATGTTACTAAGTTTTTTGAGGTTACAGAATATTTAGAAGTTATCTTCCTAACCTTCTCTCTATCGACCGGCTTCTCTGTAGGCTTAACCTCCTCAACGACCATGGACTCTACTCCCGCCATTTTCATAGTCAATCAATGCAAATCAGTAATCAATTTCCTTTTCCAACACAATTGGTACAAAATGCTACAAGACTACAACGTATCAAACACCACAGAAGTAAAGAAGACAACAAAAATCGCGACAAACGACAACAGAACAGAAAGACGATTTTGACAGTTGACAATAGAGAGAAACAAAACCAAAGAGAAGAGAATACAAACAAACACCCAAAGATCCTTCTCTTTATACGTCTGTGCATAGATCAAAAAAAAAAAAAAAATATACGGTCGAATTGAGAAACCTCCTCCTTTTTTGAAGTCGGTTAACAAATAGCCGAACTATTGGTAACTATTTTAAATTTGGTAACGAGAAGATTTCCCTAGTGGCCGTTTGCGGAACTAACGTATGACAGATACTTCTACCTGACAGTTTAATATACAGAGCGAGTGCATTGATACTATTTCTACAATGATTTCATTGATAGACGTCTACGGAGTAGTAAAAAATACTTTAAGACGTAGACGTATTTTTATCTGTCATACGTTAGTTCTGCGACTTGCCGCTAGGGAATCTGCTCGTCACCATTGCTCTCCACTGTTCCTCACATGCACTTTCAGATAAAAAATAAAGGGAGCAAAAGTAAAGAAAATATTGACTGAGACGGAATTAAATTACTTCCTGGGCCGTCACCTCACCCTCACTGTGGTTTGCGGGTGGTGTGTCGGAATCGGACCGACCAAAACCACACGTTGTGAAGAATATTCTCCTTTCGGATATTGTTTTCAAAAGTAAAAAAAAAATGTTGTAATATTAAGTAATTACAGGGTATATAACTTTCTAATTACACTTATGTTTTATTTCAACCTTATGATATAGTGAATGCCGTGTTTTAGATTTAAATTTTTACAACCATAAAGTTGTGCTCGATATTTTCTGTGGTGTCATATTGACATTATTTGACAGTTAAAAGATAAGATTTGCTGTAATCGATTAGTAAAAATAAAAATATCCCGCACGTTACCTATTGTTATTATGTTTGGTTGAATTAATAAATTGCAGTGCTTAGTGTAAAAAACGATAAGTGTAGTAGTGTTTTAGATAGTTAGACGTACTGCATAATGTCACATAAGGAGGACGAAGATTCATTTCAAGAAGACGACGTTTACATCAATGCCGAAGATGGCATGCCTAATATTCACCCCAATATTGCTAATTTAGACCAAGAAAACGACGTACAAGATGAAGTAGATGATTTAGACGATTTGCCGAAATCTGTGATTGTCACAAATATCCATAGTGACGTTTTCGGCGATGAGAAATTAAAGAAAGGAATGGAAGATTTGTTCCGCACTTTTTCAGACAATATCACTTTTCAGTGGCTACGCAGTTTCAAACGTTTACGCGTTAATTACGACAGTCCATTAGCCGCAGCAAATGCTCGGGTACAACTTCATCAATATCAATTTCATAATTCGTGCATCAACTGTTACTTTGCACAACCAGTGACACCAGTGTCGTTTAAAAACCTGCGGCCTCCTGCACCTGTCAAGCAATTTTTAATTTCGCCGCCGTCTAGTCCTCCAATTGGGTGGGAACCTCGTGAAGAAAACGAACCATTAGTTAATCACGATCTATTAGCCGCATTGGCTAGTTTATCTCCTGGAGAGAGTCATGAACTGCATGCTCCAACTCCTACACAGCCAGCTATAATAGTACATACTGCAATGGCATCGGACACAAAAACTGCTCTTGTTGGCAAGATAGCTCAGACTCGCTGTCCAGATTATTGATACAAATGCCTTTTTGATTAATCTAGTGACTTTATTGACTTAGAAGTAGTGAATATGAATGCTTTTTATTAAATTGCGTGTCAATTTTTTGACATGGCTGGCCAGGGACTTTTTGTGTCTAAGTGTTGGCTAACAAATATTAAGCTCTAGAAGGTTGGGCTTTTGAAATTCATTAACAATATTGGTTTTGCTTGTGAAAATGGATATTTATTTTAGCATAAATTACACATAATTGAATTGGTGCTATGTTTTAACAAAGGCATAATTAAAAGAATATTTAAATTAACATTAGTTACATTACTAATTAACTATCTTTAACAGCAACAAATTAATAGTGTTTATTGTTGGCATTTGCACTAATTAATAATACATTTTACACATGTTAAGTGAGGACAATATTGGGAAACATATCAGAGACAAGCCTTCTATTAAAACATAAGGCAGTTGTTTTTTTTATGCATCTAATTAACACATGTGCATGTTATTGTACTTTTAATCTCTTTTTAGAGATACTCCAAGGTATTCTATAAAATAAATAACTTGTGATGAAATTTTTATACTTTTCATATTTATTTGTTAATTATTTTGTCTTGATGAATCTAACTGATTTTGTCTTATTACCTATGTTAATAAAAAAAATAACCTTGCTGCCTGATCTCAGTCTATGCAAAGCCTATGCTAACCAGACTAGGTACTGAAAATAAATGTATTTATTTAAAATTGATATTTTGAAATAGAAAGTTCTGCAAACAGTTAAAAACTGATAAGGGAGTATCATTAGGCATTCAAGAATATGTCTCTCTATTATTTAGATGTTATTAAAATGTATGTAGGTACAAAAGTAAAATTTTATTTAAAAAAAAAAAAATTAAATTAAAAGCATGGTATTGATAAAGCATGGTATACACACTACATGGTAGGGTGTGTCTGTCAGGTTTATTTGCACAGTTATACCTGTCAGGTATGCTTGAGCTGAGTAGAGCACATAATTGCACAGTTGTGCAGTATACAGACTCCAGTTTACTGTAAAGTTCAACTAAAGAGGTAAAGCTGTCCGGCTTAGATCATTTGCAGCTATACATTTTGATTGATAGATGTTTTGCTAAATTTTAAATATAATTTAGTAAATATGTATCATCTCAATTATGTACTGAAAGAAATCCTACTTTATTATTTATTAAATTATTATGTTGTTCAGTTTGAAAGGGACCTGTCTTTTTTTCTTTCAAATTATATAATAATCTCATAGGATTTCTTGAATTGAAATTATGTCCCATTTTTTATTTAGTAGAATAGCTTGCTTGATTTTTTTCAATTGAAATTATAAAAGAATTGTAAAGTTTGTAGAGATAGAATTTTGTGATAATATATTTAATAAATGTTAAATTTGTTGTTTAAGTGGGAACATAGGTAAACCTCAAGCAATTTTTTGGATGGTTCAATGCATAGAAATAAGCACTACCAAAATATTTTAAAATATGAATTTTCTAATATTGACTACTTATCAAACTTTTAAATTTTTAATCATAAATGAGATTCCTTAAAAAAAGTCAAATTAAAAAGATTCAACTTGAGAAAGCTACAGTATGGTTATAATCATGATCTTTCTTGATTTAACTTTATTAATTAATTAGAAAATGTTTTATGGTTTTGCTAGTAATTTTTGATTGACCTAATAAAACTTTTTGATATTTCATGAATAATATGGAATATGATCTGTTTCTGAATACTATTAGAAATAATGTGTGGTCACATAAGCTGTTAACAGCGCAAAACAAAAATACTACATCCCATCTACCACGGCTAAACGGTTGATGTTCGGATGTTGCATTTATGCTAATCGGCGCGAGAATTTCTTTATCGCGATACAGGATTAGTAGTTACCTTGTACTTTGGTGTCTTGGGCAGATGGCGCTGTAGTATCTGTATGTTAAAGTCGCCACAGGATGGTAATCAAAAAGCATCAGCAATAAAGACAAACAAACAACAGATAGACAATCTTAAATATTGTAATCGTGGTTTGTTCTCTATTTGATACATTAATACATTTTCATTTAATAAATCTGAATAAATGCTACGGAAACGCCAACTACTTACGCTTTTGTTTCGTATTTTACATGCAACTATAAAATGTCAAGTGCTTACTAAATTAAATGCATGTTAAATTTAATGATAATAACTGGAAACATCTCACACATAGCCATCTGATTCCAAACGAGTAAGAGCTTGTACTATCTTAACCAGGCGCTTATAAATGAAATAATATATTTCTAAAAACATACAAATTATAGATAAATTTCACTCAGACACAGAACAAATGATCGTGCTCTTCACACAATATTTGTCCTGGTAGGAAATCAAACCCAAGACCTCCGGCTTAGCAGTCAGGATCACTAACCGCTAAACTAGCAGAAACTCGATTTTGGTCAAACTTAATTAGTTTTTTTTCACCCGAGTTAATTTAAAGCGATACCTTGATGATACGTTATTCAAAAGTATCACATGAACTTTTTAAAACTACCCACATATTGATTTGTAATATTTAATGGTTAAACTAAAACAATAATGTCCGCGTTGTGATAATATGTTGTCACTACAAGCTAGTTACTGCCAAATTATTAGTTAAATTGCCGACTTATATATACATTAATATAGGTAATATGTGGTTGTTTCGAAATTCAGTCTGCCGATTTATTATAGTGTAATACGTCTTTCGTCTTTATTTCGTATTGAACCATTCATATTTGTCTTTAACCTCATAATGAACCCTCACTTAATATTATAGTAGAATTAAAATTTTTGTAGTTTTTATATACATTTACATATGTAGAAACTCGGCAAGCTTATGTAAATTGTATCTATGTACTAAGATACCGTTGTGAAAGTTCCTTTATTGTTTTTAGATCTATTTATTTAATATAAATGGCACCGCACTGGCACTATTTGCAAGAGCCACATGGTAATATAGATGAATTTAAATAAACAACGGAACATTTTGTAACTATTGCGTTCTGACCAGCACATAGGTGCAGGGATATTCCGGTTAGGGTTAACCTAACCGAAATAATCTGTTATTAACCCTTTTGGATATGGGTTAACCTAAATTTAGGATTAACCTAAATATGTGTTACCGAATTATAACTGTTAACAGGAATAATCTAATACAGGATAATTACGGTTAACCTTAACCGAATTTGATATAGGTTTCTGGGTATTTGTAGGTCCGTGATTCATTTTTCGTTACAGTCGTCGGTGACGTTCATTATTTGCGTGGAATGGGAAAAGGGGATAACAAGTTAATTTTTTTTCACAAGAGATCAAGTAAAATTGATTAATTTTCGAATCGCGTCACGTCGTAAAATAACCGAAATCTTGGGTTAACATCTATCATTTGGGTTAACAATTTCAAAAACATAAACCCTTTAATTTGGGTTAACCCTTATTGTTTGGGTTAAAACAATAACATATATAATCTGTTAACCGAATCGATGAGTAACCCTTTGAAACGGTTACAGATTGATTCTGTAACCGTTTATAACGAATACCGTTATGCATGGGTTTTCCGATCCCTGCATAGGTGAGTTAAATAGCATAAACGCCAAATATACTCATATACATTTATGTAAGTAATTTGTTAAAAAAAAATTTGGTCGACATAATAATCATCCCAGTCGGACTGAGACCGAAAAGTAAAATTGCTAGAAATTTATACTTAGCGGAACAGTGTTTTTTGAAAATTTTATCTTCAAAAGTACCTAATATTATGCTAGTTAATTCAATAGCTAGATGTTATGGGCCTCATTATTGTCTAAACTTGTATCTATTGTTATACATTGAGTCTACAATTAACCCGGACTCTGCCCTCAAAAGTATGCATAAATTGTAACATTAGTACCTAAAGGCTCCGTTTTCAAACTGCCCAACTCCCCTCCTCCCCTAGCCAAGTTGCATTCTACAAACGTAAATGTAATAATATAAAAATAACGAATGTATTGGAATAACGTCTCAACGCTAATTCTCGTGGTCAAAAAAAATAAAATAGCTAATAGTATAGGTAACGCCAAATAACTTGAACAAATTACGTTGTATGCGCAGAAGCCAATTTAAGACAGCACGGTATGTTGTGCAGCGCGCGGGGAGCGAGGGATCATCGACGCGAGCGCGTCGAGCCGCGCTATTGGTAGATCAGTCAACCATCGCTTCCCAGTTCCCGCTTTGAGTTTACGTTCCGTCGCTACCCAATTACACTTGCGCCATTCCCCCACCACGTAAAATTTTGTTCAAGTTGTTTGGCGTTGATTATACAAGAAATTAGATGCGTCAGCGATTGTAGAAAGAGAAACGACGCGAAACACTCGCAACTTGGCTAAAAGGGCTGAGCTGCAAAGAAACGTCATTGTCATTTCCTTTAACTACAAAAATTGCGAAGTACTTACTTAAAACTTCAGAACACATTACTGGTTATTAAAATTAATCTCAAGTATGTAGGTAATTTGTTCATCATATGTGAGAGATAAGTAATGTTCTTCTAATTTTCCATCTACAATGTTTCATGCCTAATTAAATGAAAGCACAATATATATTTCTGTGTTATAGAAATCTTGATTTATAGTGTCGAACTCCATAGTAGAATTGTGTAAGTAGGTAAACAAGCGGGCGGGTTTTTATCTACGTGCACTGAAGCAAGGATTAGGATACAAATATTTATAGTATTGTATTGTTTAAATTAAATTGTTGGTACAGGAAATAGTGTTCATGGTGTTGAGAATTCCTAGTGACGGGTAACGACATACAATCGGGTTTACTGTTTGGAATATGAAAACAATGAAATAATAAAAAGTGACCATTGTAAGTAACAAAATTGTATTGTTTTGTTAATATTACCGGCACGAGAATTGTAATAGAAGAAGGAAAATAGTGGTATTACGTAATGAGAGTAGTTATATATATTGTAAAACCAAATGTTTCTTTATAAGTTATGTATTCTAAATTCTTGTATAAAATTCCAATTAAATATTGTAAAATTTCGAAACGAAAACCTGCTCTGTGATACGAAAGTTTACCATATTTGATTAGAATTTTATATAAGAAGAAAGACTAAGTATTTTCTATTGTATATGTCACGTATTTTTGTATCGTGCCGATACATGATAACATAATAGAATATCAAGCTGTAAAACCTACGGATCCACCAATTTTTAGTAATTGTTCTTTATCAGGAGAATTTATTAAATTTGTTAGCAAAAAGCAAATCTGATTAAATTAATTTATTTAAATGTAGATAATTTATGTTGTAAAATTTTGTAATCAAAAAAATATATTAGTACAGTTATAGTCCACTCGTTCAGATAGTGTCGACCCGCACGCAATTGTGGTTACGGTTGTGAAATACGAATATATTAATTCATACAAGTTAGATGCTTGCCTAGATAGTAAAGACAAATTACATGAAAAATAAAAACATCTCATCTTCCTAGCCTTTATTAAAACATTTTCAGGTTACACGTTAGAAGAGTCAACAAACACAACCATTCACATTACACTGCTTTGGCGTAAACTGACAAATGATTTTTCACTTGAGGTTGTACGCCGCAGGCGGCTCGATTGATTTTCCTTTGATAAAAAGCCGCACGTGCGACGGCAGCGTGATCAAAACTACCGTATCCCAGCGAATGGACTATAGTTTTCAAGATGACGAAGTTCATCAAAAACAATCGTTCATATTTTGTATAATTTGACGAAATAACAAACTTTTTAAACATAGTAATGACATTTCGTAGAACACACTCAAACAATCTTTGTAATTACATTCGAATTAATGATATACCTAACTGTTTATGTAACCTGGCCGCCAGGGTTTCCAAACCTCTTAATGTCAACGTGTCAAGATTGTGTCGTATGTTCTAAGTGTGTCCTACATATTTCCTTGTACAGACAATTTCTATGTAAATGGGTTCCTACCCAGTTGTAAATTTTCAATACTTACCAAGCTTATTCTACTATATGTTCATTGTTCGTACATCGACGTTTTTAATGTTTGATGTTTTTAATCTCACTGTGATTTTCACTATTGTTTGGTGTAAATATAAAATTATATTGAATTTTAAATTCGTCTTCTTCATTCAAACAATAAAACAAATCCACATGGTTGTATTATGTATTTTTATAAAATACAAATGTCTTCGTATAATTTTATTAATAACAAAAACATTATAACAAAATTCTACACCAAAACTAAACACTATATCCTATTTATTATAAATATCGACAGTATCTACATATTATTTATACTTACTTATTTATTTCTTTCATATTTCATGTTCAAAATTATTATACTCAATTGTAAAAATAAAATTGGTAGGTACCGATATTACCAATAGGAACTCTGCAATTTAAGGCACTAAATATCAGCCGAAATCTCAATAATGTTCGGGCAAAAAAAGTTAAAACACAACAAAATCTAATAGCAAAATATTTATTTACACATAGCCATTATTAGAATCCGCCCGGATAACTTGTCTTAAGGACATAACAAGTCTTCCAATAGATCCGACTGGACGGAAATTTTGTACAAAATGACGTATATATACAATTCTTTGTTATAATGCCCATATTTTAGTTTCTTAGCACACAAGGAAGACTATAAATCAATTCATTATGTTGCTTTCAGATCTTTTATTATTATATACCCTAATATTCAATTAAAAATTAAGATTCATGAGCAAGCTATGTAATAACTTTTTTCATCTAAGTTTGACAGTAAATCTTACAACAATCCAAAATTGATTCTAATAATCGGTCTATATATTCATTGATTTCCTTTTTTTTCAATTCCTTGAGAAGATAATTAAAGTAATTTATAGTGAAATTTTACAACCACTAGCAAAGTTATGTTAACTAGCAAAAAGAACATAAACTAATTTGCGAATCATAGTTGTATAATACAGCTATATATAAATCTCGTGTCACAATGTTTGTCCTCAATGGACTCCTAAACCACTTAACCGATTATAATAAAATTTGCACACCATGTGCAGTTCGATCCAAATTGAGAGATAGGATAGTTTAAATCTCAAATTATAGTCGCAATTTTAATTTATTGCTAATTATTGTATATAAATATGGCGGTACGAAGTTCGCCGGGTCAGCTAGTACAGCTATAAAAGTCATTGTCAAACTCGATTATCATCACAGCAAACTATATAAGGCACAACAGATTGCAATTTTAACACCGCAGCGCTACTGCTGAGAATTACAGCGGAGATTTAGAATAGGATATTGTGGACTATCCTCCTTATCTTGTCTCTTTCTTTAGTCCGTCTCTAAATTACAGGAATTACGACCTAAAACTCACCGGAACTTGCTTATGCTCGTAGAAAAAAAAACAAAGGATGGTGCAAAATGCTTTGAAATGATTTTTGATCGACAGTAATTTATAGGTAGGTATAAGAATAAAGGGCATATATTATGAAACAATAAATCTCTAATCGTATATTTCACTCACTCATGGCACGAAGTGTAGGTACAACTTATATTTAAAACAACTTATCTATCACATCAATTATAATTAGAGATGGGCCGATCAGTACTTTGGCCGACTAGCCGACTAACCGATTAGTCGGTCCTAAAAAGGCCGACTAGTCGGCCGACTAATCGGCAAAACCGATCGTGGTCTCTCACATTTCCGTAACTCTTCGTTTACAGCTGATTCGCGCCAAGAGTTAAATAAAAAAGAAACTTACTTGTGCCGATGTTTTTTTAAACATGGGGATAATGTTTTTTGTTTTTTTATTTTATCTCGTCTGCTCGTTTGCCGGTCTATTCCATAAAAAAAAAATATATTGTTGATTGATAGCCTGCCAAAGTGATTCTGCTGAGCCTGATGAAAGCTTGAGTAGAATCCAACAATCCAACACCATACTCACTGCGAACACAGACATTGCAGTATAGCGTGATGAGAGAGGCCTAGTGAGATGCATTTTCACACGCCGCCTAAAGGACCCGGGATTATAGTGGAAGGGAAACACGTGCGCTGGCAGAATGGAACCGTTTAGTTCCAGAGCGTATTTCTACGACTCTGAAGCGGTGACTTCCAATGCCAGTACGTGCTGTCCTATAGATGATGGGAGAAAGTGGGATTAGTTGGAAGAGCTCTTCAGAACACTGTCCATGGTAAACACGCTATAGGACTGTCACAGAGGCGATATCTCCCCGCAAGTGCAAAGACTCAAGGGACTCGGTGGCATCGGGACTGTTGATAATGCGGACTGCTGGCCGCTGCAACCGATCAAGAGCATCAAGCAAATTCTGCGTGGATCCATTACAAAGATGAGAACAGTCCTCCACGAACGAGCGAACCTGGGTCTTATAAAGAAGACACAGATGCTCGGGCGCAAAGAACCGTCTCACCCTATTCAGTAAGCTAAGTTACCGCGAGGCCGCCTTAGTGATGCTCTCAATTTCTTTTATGTATTTGCTGCCAAAATGACTCTGCCCTGCCTGATAGAAATTATGAGCAGAATCCAAGAGTGGTGGTCACCATCCTCAATGTAGGTAGTAGGTAGGTAATAAGGATAATGCAGCATGGTGACCCACACTATGGCGGTCTGGTGAGATGCTCTTTCACGAACCGCTGAAAGGACCCGGTATCATAGTGGGAAGGAAACACGTGCACTGGTACTGAGTTCCAGGTTTTGACCGCTCGGCACAGGAAGGAAGAACCGAAGCGATGAGTGCGAGAACGTATGTCTACCACTCTGAAGCGGTGACTTCCGAGGCCGGCCCGTGTTGTCCTGTAGAGGAGAGGACCATTTGGAAGAGCTCTTCAGAACACTCTCCATGATAATGGCGATAGAGGACTGCCATGGGTGCTATATCCCCTAGATGTGGCCACAACGACCCTTTAGCGTCGATTGGGGAGGTAGCGGCCTCTACCGCAGTACCTCCGTCGCCTCCTGCGAGCGGGAACGGCCCTTTCCCGATTCGCTCTACGGACTACTTCTGAAGCATTACATCTGCACAGAAGGAGACCACGGCCTCCCATCGCTCACTACTCGCCAGCATTGCCGCGATCAATGCTGGTGGTGACAGGTTTCGTCCGATCTGTCCGACCAGGAGTCGACACTCGGACTCCCACGCAGGGCAGTCCTCCAGCGTGTGCTGGGCGGAGTTCCGGTCGGACCCGCAGTGATGGCATTGTGCCGTAGCCTCACGTCCGATTCTGTTCAGATACTCTCCGAAGCAACCGTGCCCGGTGAATATCTGAGTGAATCGGTAGGTGACACAGTCGGTCCTCCCTATCTAAGCTTCGAAGCCCGGCAGAACGGCTTCGACACACACGAGTGAACCTGGGTCTTGTAAAGAAGACACGGATGCTCGGGCGAGAAGAACTGTGTCACTTTGCTTAAAACACCTAGCTTCCGCGAGGCTGCTTTGGTGACACCCTCAACGTATTCGTGCGGGTTAAGATCTCTGCAGAAATCCATGCCAAAGATATCGAGCTTACCTTGTAATTGCATTTGAGTGTTTTGAAAAGTGGAAGTAGAAGGAATGGAGACTTTTTGGCAGATAACGCGAACACTTGTTAATCTTGGCATTGAGCTCGACCAGATTCTGATAGCCCCATTGAGAAATGCCGCCCAGAACATGGTTGAGCTCAGAGACAAGCTCCTGTCGTTTTTCCTCAACTTCTGCCAGCTTGACTGCAAGTTGTCCAAAATATCGCCCATGGACTGTGCTGTTGTCTGCTTAACTAAACGGCTAAAGAAGAAACAGTGTGGGCGACAGGACGGAGCCCTGAGGTACGCCAGCGTTTACCTCTAGAAAATCAGCGGCCACGCCGTCGCATTGGACCCTAATGCTGTTATGTGTAATCAATGTCAATGATTATTTCTCGTGGTGGAAAGGAAAAAAGTGCAAACACTACAAGCAAACATTTTTTTTTATAAATGTCAGATATGTTTTTTATCAGCAAGTAATTTTAGAATCTGGTTACCAAGAGAAAGATTGCTTTGTTTTACATTTCGAAATGTCTAAAACTGATTATAAAAAAAATATTGGCAAATATATTATTGCTATTGTATTAATTACATACAAAGTATGTAATAAATACATACTTTGTATGTATTTATTACTTTGTAAATACAAAGTAATAAGCCGAATAGTCGGCGCTTTTTGCCGACTATTCGCCGACTAATCGTCGACTACGATTGTTGCCGGATAGTCGGCTTTACCGACTAGTCGTCGACTAGTCGGCACATCTCTAATTATAATTGATCATTTAACATGTAAAATAGTTCATTTTATTATCTATGTATATTTCTAATAAAAATATTTACATATACTTATTTAATAATAAATTGGACTCCATTTTGTTCGAATAGTCTCGGGCTCTAATAAATTCAGCCAGTCAAACCGGTAACTAACTTTTTAAACTTTTCTACTGGTGTCGTCCAATGGTACCATAGCTTCAGGTACTTTATTATCTTCGGAATAAGTTCTATTACGTTTCTTTCCTAAACAACTAGTAAACAGAGTATCTCCTTTACCGAATCGTTCACCGTCGGCCAAGGTTTGTGGCATGGGCTGGTTCATTGTTTCGGGTAGGAACATACATAAAAATCCTGAGACAATAGCAATGACCCCAAACGTTATAGCTGGAATTTTAGGATCGAACTTGTCAAGTAAGGAAATGAATGGTGTTAAAGCGCCAGAAAGCCTGGCACACATAGAACCCAGTCCGAGAGCTGAGTTGCGTACAACTGTAGGAAATAGTTCCGCCGAGTAATTATATATTATAGCAAAAGATCCCGCTATAAAGAGTTTACCGGCAATTACTATTGCCGTAGATATTAT
Organism: Diaphora mendica; assembly: GCA_949125395.1. NCBI lineage: Eukaryota > Metazoa > Arthropoda > Insecta > Lepidoptera > Erebidae > Diaphora > Diaphora mendica. The sequence continues at coordinate 29,607,537 of OX421311.1, forward strand.
ACTCCCTGCTGGAAGTAAAGTAGCAATTACGCATGCCGCACCACCCACAAGCATTAAAGAACACATGAGAGACCTCCTACCCCAAATATCAAGAAAATAAACCACAGTCCCGTAGCTCGGTATCTCTACGAACCCTAAGATAGCAGTTATTAAATATGGATTACCTTCAAGTTTACCGGTACTTAATGTAAGTCCATAATATGCGATGGAATTAGCAAACCAACTAAAACAAACGTTTAATGTCTTTAATCTTAAATTTGGGGTCTTAAATAAATCTGTGGTACCAGCAGAAGGTTCATCAGAACCCTTGGACGATTTAGCTCTTCCAATAGATACTAATTGAGCTTTATCTAATACGTCTTCAGATTTATTGCATTTTAAGGCCTTTTCGACTATATCAACCGATTCTTTCGACCTACCTTGAGCCCACAACCAGCGGGGGGATTCATCCATAATCCAAATATGTGGTACAAGCAAAAGGCCGTGAAGACCATATACTACTTGAAGAATTTGTCTATTATCTATAAGTGCTCCCCAACCCGCTACCAACATAATACCGCATGCAAATGCTGCTTGAAAGGCAACACCACAAATAGTTCTCTTACTAGCTCCTACGAGTTCCATAGTTAACACAAAACCGGTTATATACGCACCGGCGGATCCAAAAATACCATATAAGAATTGAATCACTATAAATGACCAATATTCGGGCATAAATGCAACTGCTACACCGAAAACTAACTGTAAAACTCCTGACCAACAAAATATTGTTTTTCTTCCGTATTTATCCGCCATGCCGCCGAGAATAACAGCCCCCGTAAAAACTCCAAACATGTAAGAAGACTGCGCTAATGCCCCCATCCATCTTTGATCACAAATTAAATCCCATTCCATGCCTCGAGAAGATGATCTGTACGTTGTATCGTATACCCATTTAGAGCAGGAGGCCATTGTTCTATTGCTATCGTAAATAAGGCAAGTGTGTAGTTCACCCTCTACTGTTTTGGGTATAGCGTCTAAAATTCCAGTGGAATTCCAATCTGCTGTAGATTCATTTGTATCCACACCGTCAACCCAGCACCTGAAAAAAAAAGTACACAACCATGAGTCAAGTGCCAAATATCAAATAGTTTTAGAATTAATGAATATGATAGTATATATCTATATATATATTTATAAAAAAAAGTAAAAACTAAAACCCAACTACGACAAAAAAACGACACTGAAAAAGTATGAAAAAGCGACGCTGAAAAAGTATGAAATGTTTCATACTTTTTCAGCGTCGTTTTTTTGTCGTAGTTGGGTTTTAGTTTTTACTTTTTTTTTATTTAAAATGTTTTGGTGCCTCTATAATATTAATTTCTTTGCAAAGTATATTTTAAATAGGTACCATAGAAAATTTACAATTATCGAATAAATACGGACAAAGTCACAAGAAAACGCTAATAATATAAATATTTTTGAAATGTACAAGTAACGCCCTTTCGAATGATACCAAACACAGCATATTTATCTCAAATTATTTTTTTAATGTGGTACTTTATGTCGGCTAGAGGGCGCCACATTAGATTCAGTGACACGTCATATAGCCTATAACCAGAGGACGATCAAGACGCTTCTAACGATGCCTCATTTGTCCAGTTCTAATAAGTAGTTAAGGAGCTATGAGAGAACAGATGAACATACATACATACATAGCCTGTCAAAATCATAACCCTCCTTTGGCTTTGCCGTAGTCGGGTAAAAAGAAGAAGGTGACTGACATAGAGAGATCAACACACATCCCAAACCGCTGAACCTATAATCCTGAAATTTTGCATGTAGGTTCTTTATATAACGTAAGTGAGCATTAAGAAAGGAATTTTTTAAATTCCACCCCTAAGGGGGTAAATCAGGGGATGAAAATCTGCGTGAGCGAAGCCGCGTTCAAAAGTTAGTAAAATATAAAGTATTATTCAAATTTTGTAGAATCTTTTCCAATGCTGGGAATAGATACTCGCTGATCTATTGCGGGTTTAACACTCTTTATAGCCACTTATAATTTTCCCCATAAAGTAGTATTTAACGGTATGTAAGTGGTAATTATACAGTATATAATAATCCTACAGATTAGCTTAACAATAATTTGAGACTATTAAAAGGATAAGTGAACGGCGAATATTATGAATACTTTTTTTGGGAATAACTGAAACTATATGTACTGATAGATATGTAAACTGAAGAAAAGCCATGAATAAATCACCAGCACCAGTCACTTGTATAAAACGCAACGCAAGCTATAGATAAGACAGAATAATGGTAAATGACGCTCATTTCCTGGGCGGGTATCGCGTCACTGCTCGGGACGTTTTTTTTTTTGAGATTGTAAATGCGTATTTTCAGGCACGCTGTATCTAAATCATAAAAATCGGCCAAGTGCGAGTCAAACTCGCGCAGGAAGGGCTCCGTACCATTATCTATACATTTCAAGCGTCTACCTGTTGCCGTTATCAATATCGAGCAAAAAAAACACGTATGTTGTATTTATGTATGTGACCCCCTTTAATATTGATTTTATTCTGTTTTTTAGTATTTATTGTTAAATAACTTTATTCTGTTTTTAGTATTTATTGTTAAATAACCGCTTTATTTAACAATAAATACTAAAAAACAGAAAAAAAACAATATTAAATCAATAATCATGTATGTTGTATGGGAACCCCCTTTAATATTGATTTTATGCTGTGTTTTAGTATTTATTGTTAAATAAAGCGGCAACAGAAATACATCAACTCTGAAAATTTCAACTGACCAGCTATCACGGTTCGTTCATGGACGGTAGATACAGCCTGGTGACAGACGGACAGCGAAGTTTTAGTAATAGGGTTTTACCCTTTGGGTACGGAACCCTAAAAATGATTTTAAGAGTTTTATGAATCAGAATCCATCAAAAAAAATCATAATTTTTGGTGAACAAGTAGGTGTTCTGATTGCAAGTTTTTTAAGTAAAATCTATTGATTTAAATTAAATATTTGCAATTTCGTAGATGTAGGTGATGTAGGTACATACCTACTATTCTGTCAAATTTCAAACAGCACTATATTTACCTATGTTATATATCTTGCTATATAGCTTGCCAAGAAAACTGAAAATTTGTTTACATTATTCGGAATTATATTCTATCTCAGAATTCGGAAGAGTGTAGGAGTGGAAGGGGGTTCTCACTCTAGCAATCTTCCACGTACAGACATAGAAGGTTGCTAGAGTGAGAACCCCCTGCAGAGCAAAAAAATAATTTGAACACTAGTATTCTTGAGGCCTTGGTATCAGTCAGAGCGAGTCGGCCTGTATGTGCTGAAGCATTGCTCTCTTAAAGCTTAAACCGACTCTGGGTTAAACGTACCTACTAGTACTAGCTGTCTGTGATATAATTATATTATTTGAGTGTAAGAGGGTTTACTTATTTGTGCTCTTACTAATGTATACTACATTGTAAGTTGATATTATTATTTTATTTATTTAGGTATGTAAGTAGGTAGTAACTGACGCACGCACTCATCTGCGTCTGTTTTTAAAATCATGCATCATTCAACCTATTTAGGTTAGATAGACACGAGAAATATATATAAAAGAAATGTAATATACTGAGAGCGAGCATAGTATATAGCGCTATATGTAGTGACAGTATTGCTGTCGATGCTACCAAGATTTCTTTCATGGAGGTGCATCTGTGTTTGCACATTAGGTAAAATATTTAGCAATAAAATGCAAGCATGTTTTTTAGCACCTTTTGTCATACCTTTAGCTATGTTTCACACGCCCGAAACCTATGATGTTATGTATGAAAAGCTCCAGAAATACGCAGGTTTGATTTCTCTAGCTATCTAGCTGTATATAAGTTAATCAAAGTTGTTTTAAATATTCCACCAGAAGCATCTAGCATTGAACATACAGTAAGTATGCAATAAGTAACAACGTGTCAAGATGTAGAGAATAAAATTGAATTTATTGACAAGGATATCAACAAAAGACAACAGCCTAGATGTTTTTAGTTCTTATCAAACTTTTCCCCCGTTTTTGTAACATTCTTCATTGGTGGTCCGCTCCTATTGGTCTTAGTGTGATGATAAATAGCCTATAGCCTTCCTCGATTAATGTACTATCCAACACTGAAAGAATTTTTCAAATCGTAACAGTGGTTCCTGAGATTAGTGCGTTAAAACAAACAAACTTTTCAGCTTTATGATATTAGTATAGACTAGCTGACCCACGCAACCTCGTTAGCGTCTCCTTTTGCCCGTAGCGTGATAATTTTCCCCCGTGTTTGAAACATTCTTCATTGGTGCTCCGCTCCTATTGGTCTTAGCGAGATGACGTATATCCTATAGCCTTCCTCGATAAATGGGCTATCCAACACTGAAAGAATTTTTCTAATCGGACTAGCGGTTCCTGACATTAGCGCGTTCAAACAAACGAACTCTTCAGCTTTATAATATTAGTATAGATTAATCACGCTCCGTTTAGTGAGTTTTTTTACCCACTTAGGGGGGGAATTTCATATTTTTTTTCTTAGTAGTTCTCAATTACATCACTTTTGACAAACACACACAAAGTTGCAAGTGAATCCATTGAAGAAAAAAAAAATCATACCAACCATCCGAACCCCTAGTTTACCTTCAGTCATCTCATTCAGTCTACATTATTCAATTACTTACCCATTATTTATACAGAGAAGGGTGATAAACCTAGAAATTAATGTTCTCCACGATTCAGTTCATGATGAGCTGATGATGGAAGATAAAACTCCTTAACGGTTAGGAGTTGGAAGATAAATCTTTAAATGTCATGTGTATGTGTATGTTACCTTTAGTCGTATTCTTTCAAGTTATTTAGGTGAAATGATGATGAGAGATTTGAGAAAGACCAAAAATTGTAAAAAAAAAAACTTAATAAAGATTTAATTAAGAACACCTCATATGCAAACCTTTAATATTGATGAAACACTATTATTTGTATGTGCTACCAATTCATAGGTTTGAAGTCGGTGCCAAGCCAAAATGTAATACTAGGTACCGCACTCGCCGCGCGTGACCTTGAGCAGGATAGCTGCTCTTCGCGTAGAACAAAACAACCGAAGCGTCGGTGACATCGTTGACGATCGTCTCGAAATATAGCGAGTGTGGTACCTACTCTTACATTTGGCTTGGCACCGATTTGAAACCTATGAATAGGTAGCACATACAAATAATAGTGTTTCATCAATATTAAAGGTTTGTATATGAGGTGTATTTAATTAAATCTTTATTAAGTTATTTTATACTTTTTAGTTTTTAAAGTCGTTTTTTTAAACGAAATTTTTTTATGAACAAAGATATGACGAACAAACACTTGACCTAACAGACCGAATATGAACAATCACGACTTCATAGATGTAACGTAATATAGGTCTTCTCACTCTCTGCACCACTGCAACAATCATCTAAATTCATCATCGTCATCATTATCATCATCAACAGCCTTCAAGAGTTCTCTGCTTGACATAGTCATTTCCTTAGAAAGGAGATTTTAGCCTACAATGACCACGCTGACGCCAGGCGTGGAAAAGCCACGCTTCGGCATGAATGGGTTGGCTCGACCGGAGTGATACCACGGCCTCACAGAAATCCGGTGTGAAATAGCGCTTGCGCCGTGTTTCACCGAGTGAGTGAGGATAACGGAGGCCTATAACCGAAACCCTTACCTCATCCCCCTCCCCATCCCCCAAAGGCCGGCAACGCACTTGTGACGCCTCTGGTGTTGCGGGTGTCCATGGGCGGCGGTAATCGCTTACCATCATGTGATACGTCTCAGTTTGCCCCTTATTCCATAAATAAAAAGGCGGGTTGTAAATAATTTATTTCAAATTTTCCTTCTCTTTTCTGAATCCACGTGAAATGAAAATTAAGTAATGACCTAACATAAGTAAATAATCTAAACATTAACTTTTTAAATTAGAGCCTATTACATTCGTAGATTGCTCAACCATTGTGGCTACAAAAAATAGTAGTTAATGTTACTAAAAGTCTGAAGTTTGTGCTAGAAATTTATTGCCCATATGGAGGACTGCACGTTTGGCCTAGTGATTTAACAGTCCCCACGCCGTTTCCTACTTCGCCAAGTGTCGTGGGTTCAAATCCCACGTAGGACAACACTTTGTGTGATGCACAAATTGTTGTTTTGAGTCTGGGTGTTCTTTGTGTCCGTTTCATGCATGTTTGTAAAGTCTCCCGGCGACACAGGCTTTATTCCTAGTGCGGGAGTTGTCTTTTTAAAGAAAAAAAAATGTTATCTGCTGGGCTAGGGAAGAAGTTAAACCTACAGCCTTAGGAAGAGCGTAGTAATAGATAGCACTATTTTCGTATTGTTGTTCTTTTTCGGCGGAAAAGGTGGTAAGTCCAAATCCGGCAAATCATTCTAATAAATAGCAAGTCATAATCTAAAACAAACCAATTAGGATCGCACAGCTCTAATCAGCTACAATTATAATAATCTACAAGTTGATCCTATGGCGTTATGCGTATTACCTCTAGTGTTACAGTTGTATTTTTTTCCTTTTAAGAAAAAAAAAAGTTTCCGATACTTGTTATTATTTAAGCAGCCAAATACGATGTCTTAAGCTTTTATCGTTATTATAATTAAGTAATATCTATCGAACGAAGAAACTCAGAGCGTGAGTAGTTTTGAACTAACGCACTAACCAGTAGGGTCGAAAAATACATACTACTAATCTATACTAATATTATAAACTGATGGATGGATGTTTGTTACTCTTTCACGCAAAAACCACTAAACGGATTTGGATGAAATTTTACAGTAATATAGAGCTTATACATCAGAATAACACATATGCTACTATTTGCCGCGATTACCGACATATACGCGGGCGGAGCCGCGGGTAACAACTATTACTAATATATTCGAAAGAAGCTCTGTCTATCTGTTAGGCTTTCATAACTAAACCGTTGCACCGGTTTCAATGAAATTTCACATGGAGATACTCTGTTTCTTAGGGAAGAATATAGGCTATTCTTTTCCGCGATAACTAACATACGCAGAGGCGGAGCCGCGGTCAAAAGTTAGTTCTTCATTCATAGTCTTGAATAATCAGATAAGCACTTGCACTTGTCCGTATTTTATTCACAATTAACGTCACTTTTGACAACCTTAGTATCGGATTAGCACTCACATCCCACATGTCATTTTGTTTACTAACCTTGCTTAACTTCAGAAGTTGGACTGCAAAAGACGATTCTTACATCTAATTTTAAAGAAATAAAAAACACAAACTTACAAAACGTATGACTTACATATATTTTTATTGCATTACACGTTATTTAAACCTCAGCCACTGCGTTAATTTTTAATAAATTCGAAAAACTTAACTAGATTTTACAGGTTTTTGTAAGCGACTGAGAAAGAGCACTTGATAATTCCTTTTACAAAATTTTTCTGTTATCAGACAAAATAAAAATGATCATCAACTGAGATATTTAACCTTCATCGTTTAAATGCCTTAATTAAAGTACAAAGAATTATCATATACTTATTTTTCTTTAGTGTACAAACTCGACTAAACATGAGCACCAAGAGTTTAGCAATTTATTTCTTAGTGCAGATAATGTATACATTAAGTTATATGGAAATACGTATTACAAATAGATTAAAAATAGTGTAAAACCTTGCAAAAATAAATTTACCCTGTATATTTTACACTGTACCAGAGACAAAAATTTTGAGGCGGTCTTCTATACTTAACTTGAATCTACATTGTATTGTACCTATGTATTACAACAGTATGTAACTAAATATGAAATTATAAAAACATCAGTCTGTAACAAATAAGTCTCATATTTCATAACTTGCGACATGGTAAAGAACCCACTAAAGCTATTTGAATCCAGCTATTTATAAATGAACTTCACTACATAGTATAAAACAAAGTCGCTTTCTCTGTCCCTATGTCCCTTTGTTTGCTTAAATCTTTAAAACTACGCAACGGATTTTGATGCGGGTTTCTTTAATAGATAGAATGATTCAAGAGGAAGGTTTTTATGTATAATAAATGCATAATATAGTATGGAAACACTGTTAATTTTCGAGGTTTCTAATGTGATGTAGCTAAAAAACACATTTTTTTGCGCTTACATTGCAAACGCTGGTTGCACCCTACGAGATAGATCAAAATAATGTACTACAGTATTGTACACCGTAAAAAGTACTACAAAAAAGTCCGCGACGGTATATGTCTATCTCTTAGGGATAACCCACAACAACCATTTTTTATTCCTTTGTTTTTACAAGAAATAATGGCTTATTTACGAAGTGATTTTAAGCAATACAGAATGAATCTTTATACAATTAAGTAAATTAAATACATTGTGCATTTAATATAGATCAAAATGGGCCTTTACAGTATCTAATTTGAATGAAAATATTAGAAGATATTACAGATTTAAAATGCACGAATCGTGTCGTCGGCGGGGGCATCTGAAATCCACCCGTGCGAAGCCGGGGCGGGTCGCTAGTCTACGAATAAGACCGATATACCGCGTGTCCCAATACGAACAGAAAACTAAATACTTATTTTATATAATGATACTTCTTTTCCAAAAAAATATTATCTTATTCTAGACTTCAATTTGGTATTGAGTATCTCTAAATTCAAAATTTTTATTGAAAATTCCAATTAGTTAGATGCTGTAAAGCAGTTGTTAGTAGTACTTTCTAAAGGCAAAAATAAAATAGGCATAGGTAATTAAACTTAACTTAGTAAATTCCAATGTATTGTCCTTGGAGTGTAAATACTAATATTATATATCCAAAAGTCCGGCTAAAACGCTCCAACGATTTCATTAAAATTTGGCATGAAGATACTTTGATTTTTAAGGAAGGAAATAGGCTACTTTTTACCGCAATAGCCGACATACACGCGGGTGGAGCCATAAACAAAAGCTAGTCAGTTATAATTTAAGGTTGCCAACCACTTTATTTATAACAATATAACCATATGTAAGCAGATTCGTGCCGATGGATTTAATTAGCCTCAATGACTAGGCAGGATTACACAATCTTACACCTACATCTTACACAAACTTACATCAGATTCTATCACTAAAACATACTGATATTAAGCGGGTTGTTACTATTCTTTTACAAAGTGCAGTCATTGCTTGTACAAATTATCTATTCATAGCCTTTTCAAATAGTATTAAAACATGTATTCAATATGAAAAGAACTTATGCTACATGATAAAATTTAAACATTGTATTGATCGTTATTATGACCCATTCAAAGTATTGTGAGTTGTTTATTTGCAATTTTAAATGAGTGCTGAACATATATTTGAGTCTTTCTATGTCTAAAAAAATGGTTGTCTGTAAAGTCTGTTTACGGTCGATAGTTTAACGTGACAACGTCATAACGAAACATTATGAAATGAATTCCATTTAAGGCTTGAAGTGCAAGCGAGAAATAGAAGCAGCGCAAGCAATGCAACGCCTCAGAGCGAGGTAACGACGCATGAGTCATTTTTGTGCGTGCAGCCGGCACCATCGAATTATAAGACGTTGTCACGTCAAAAAACGTAATCCACACACAAGATACAAAATTGACACTCATTCACCAACTGCAAAATAATTTTAATACTAGCTACACACGGCTAAATATTATAATAACAAATTCTTAGATGTCTAATTATCCAGTCCAAAGCTACTAAAGTAACACAAATATTGTGCGTACTTTTGACTAGACAACTTAAAAATAGTACCTGTACATATTATTTACGTACACAAACGCTTAAATCAATTTTTATTTTGTAAAACAGTAACAATATAACAACAAAAATGCTTATTCGGGGACATCATATAACATATAACGTTAGTATACAAATTCTATCAAAAAATATAGTTAATAGATATTCGTTAAAGATAATTAGTTTCTATGAATGAAAGGAGAATGCGCATATTAAATAGAAGAGAAATAAGCCCATATCTAGAATTAAAAGAAAAATTATTTAAAGTTAGTATCTTACTGAAGTTACACCTTTCCTATCCATGATAATACCAGCTTTATAGCTGGTACCGCCTTATCATTTATTGCATTAGGTATATTACAAGGAGACGAATACTTGACATGAAGGGGTTTTTTCATACATGCACCTTATTGCAGTATCCTTAAGTGATTTAAAAGTCTTGAGTTGATAGTTTTGTATCTACAAAATAGAATACCATCCTTTATTTTATTCTACGTATAATAAATATATAGGATTCGACAACCATCCATACTAATTATAATATTATAAATTTGAAAGTAACTCTGTCTGTATGTTACGCTTTCACGGCTAAACTGCTGAACCGATTTGGATGCAATTTAGATTTAGATCCTGGGATTCTTAAGAAAGGACATAAGCTACTATTTACTGCGATAACCAATACGGTGGGTGTAAAGCTAGTATGTTTATATTTTACTTAATTTGTAACATTATTAATCCAAAAATTCGAGATAGATACTTTTTCCGCGAGAGGCAAAGGCAAGTTTACGCATTCTCCTTGTATACAAAATTATCATATCATAAAATCGATAGTCTTTTAAATTTTGGCTGAAATGTTATACTTATAAGCTGGTTAATAAATATATTTTAAATTTTAATTACTATGATCTGACTTTCGATAAATGGCATTATATAGTATTCATTATTTCTTTTCCATATTGTCGAGTGGCACCATCGTTTCTGGAAGCTCAACAGATTCTGTACTCATTCGCCGACCGCTGCAATTCGTGAAGCATGTGTCCCCTACACCAAACTTCTCACCGTCTTCTAGCGACTGGGGTAGGCTTCTACCTAAAGTTTCAGGCAAAAAGAAGGTCGAAAATCCAGACAACAAAGCTAAAAATCCAAAAAGAATCGTAGGTATCTTTGGATTCAAAGTATCAAGCAAATTGATGAGAGGTGTGAAGGCGCCTGACACACTGGCACACATACTTCCTAGTCCAACTCCAGAACTTCGAACAACAGTTGGAAACAGTTCCGCAGAATACTTGTATATAATTGAATAAGAACCAGATATAAAGAGTTTACCTATCATCACAAACACGGTCGTTGGTGTGGAGCCGTGAGGTAGAGCCACAATAACTAAACAAGCGATGCCACCAAGCACCATCATGGTACTAATAAGCGCTCTATGACCGACGCGATCCAAAAAGTAAACGATTATAACATAAGCTGGCAATTCCACTACTCCCATTAAAAACATAAGAAAGTAAGGATTGCCGTTTAGTTTGCCAGTGTTAAGTGAGAGGCCATAGTATACTACAGCATTAACAAACCAGCAACCGCAAATAATTAAAGTTTTCCTAAGCATTTTTGGAGTTTTGAAAAGATCTGATGTTGCTGCTGAGTGTTCATCAGTATATTTTGCGCATGTTGCTTTGCAGTGCGAAACTAAAGCCGGAGTATCAATAACTTCGGAGGATCCATTGAATTTCAAGGCCTTCTCTATAATAGCAACAGACTCACGAGCGCGACCTTGTGACCACAGCCATCTAGGGGATTCATCCATAAGAAACCAGTGAGGAAGCAACACGACTGCATGTAATGCATAAATTATTTGCAAGTAGAATCTATTATCAACAAGATATCCCCAAGCGGGTAACAACATTATTCCAACGGCAAACATTATTTGAAACGCAACACCACATATTGTACGCTTGCTCGGCCCGGCTATTTCCATTGTTAACACAAATCCAGCTATATATGAACCTGATCCAAAGATACCGTAAAGAAACCGAAGAGCCATGAAGCTGTAGTAATCAGCTGTGAATGCAACTGATGTGCCTAAGAGAAGCTGCAAAACGCCAGACCAAAGGAAGGCTTTCCTTCTTCCTAACTTGTCAGATAAGCGTCCGAATAGTAAAGAGCCACACACAACACCGAGCATGTAGGCTGTCTGGGCAGCAGCGCCCATCCAGCGGCGGTCACACACGAAATCCCACTCTATAGCTCGGGAGGAAGTGTAGAAGCGTGTGTCATAAACCCATTGTTGACAATCCACCAGGGTACCGTTAGTAACACCATACTTTCTACAATTATCTAACTTGCCGTGCTCATTTAAAGGAATGGCGGCTAACACAAGTGACGAGTTCCATGGTTCCGTATGACTTGTATTATCCACCCCTGGCAGGAAACATCTGAAAATGCGAAAATATTGTTTTTAATGTTTTGCATAACGTTTGATGTAATGACAGGCCAAGATGCATATTAGTTGCAGCATAGCTTCATTCCATTTGTTAAACATTATTGAGCCAAACTAAATAACGAGAAAACTATATTGTTTATTCAAATAATAAAATTAAAAATATTAATTTAAGCAGTGAGCACTGAGTAGCATAAACAGCAATAGTATTAAATAATCCATGTGGAGATAATGCGTATGTAACAATCTGCATTATTTTACACTAATTACAAGCGTGTTTTAAATTCAAGGTTGTTAAAGATACTGTACATGTTGTTTTGTTAACTACTGGCGTTAACTATTTACTATTGTTTTTAATAATTAGTGTTACTAACTTCAACTAAGACTTTCGTATTTTATTTCTACTATACTCTTACTTTATACATACCCATACTAATTAAGTTAGTAGGTAAACTTAATACTATGCACATAAAAAGTACCACACATAGCAAACCATAACCAAAAGACACGTATGTTACAAAAGAATGTACTTACGTTCATAATACAAACAAATAAATTTCTGCACCGATAACATCACTGTTGTTGTACAATAAGAACACCAAAGCCGTTCAGCCGTTCCCGTCCGCCCTGACCAGGCAAGCAAACCCTTACAGTACACGCTGTATAACCAAAAGCAAATACCCGACAAACCAAAACCAAACAGACGCGCTACTATAATCACCATGTATACTATTGAGAAAAATCTTAAATCAGGAACAAGGTAATACAAAATTATTATTTTTTTATTTAGAGCCCAAGTAGTGTCCCAGGATGTGCGATACCATTATTTGTTCGAGACGCCACCCATGCTCATGCAATGTAAACCATAATGTTCTTGTTTGATAGTCGAATAATTGTACTTAAGCCAAATTACTAAGTAAGTGATAAGTAATATTTGTGAAAATACACAATATCGGTACTTTATGTTGATAAAGTATGTTCTTGTATGTAGAGCGTATAAAATACATACAAATATTATGTGCTAGTCAAATCAGAATTGATCACTGTGAGCATTTCATTAATGATCAGGTTTTGTGAAATGATCGGTGGTCTTCTACTACAAAACGTCCTGCAGTGGCACGTTTGGTCGATCATTAGTGTTCGTTTCGGCAAATAATAGCATTATGCCTTGTTAGAGGCGCCAAAATCGATTTGTTAATGTGATGCATCATGGTGTCGGAACATCGTGTTTAAAGCTAATGCGAATGTGTAAACGCAAGTAACTGAATAAAGTGAAATGTTGTAACAAATTAAACCTCTTAAATCAACACAGAGTTATTTCATTAAATGTTTGAATAGATTATGAAGTGATCAATTAAACAGTCTGGCCACGACATCTTTGGTGCTGACACAAGTTTGACAGACATCACTTTTTATCGGTGGATAGATGATTCAGTATCTAGAATCGTATCAAGAAGCATACCACAGTTTATGTATGTGTTTACATACTAGGTGACCCGCGAAACCTCGTCTGCGTCTCTTATTGCCCGTAGCGTGATGTTATAATTAGTGAACAAAATTTTGATTACCATAAAAAAGGTAATGAGTCAACCTCAAGAGACAGACATACTCTATCGCAAACTTTTTTTAGGTCTTTGAAAGGGGAATAAGTGTTTCATATATTGTTTTTGTGAAACTTTAACCGTTTATGCAGCGCACCGAATGAAAGCTTTCAAAAGGAATAACTTTCCACCGTTTTTGCAACATATTTCATTAATAATATAATCTGCTCCTTTTGGTCGTGTCGTGATGATATATAGCCTTTATCGATAACTGGGCTATCTAATAGTAAAATAATTTTTCAATCGGACCAGTACTTTCTGAGATTAACTCGTTCCACCAAACAAATTCTTCAGCTTTATAATATTGGTATAGATAATGAATACTTGCATTATTTATTATAATAAAATGCAAAAATTCAAAGTGAGAAATTAAGTTATTTTTTACTTGTAATATGACTTTTGAAGTCATAATCTTTTCTTTTAAAATAAAAACTATTATAAAGTACGGGTAGTGTAATAACGATCCCACACGATCATAACAACGTTCTAAATACACTAAATGTACCTACTTATGTCCATTACACTTTGTGCAATCTACTTTCTACCACTAGTACCTTATCTCTGGGGCTCAAAGTAAATCGTTAAATCCGCTATATATATAAACTTCCATAATTATCTATTTATTACTATATATACATGTACATACACTCACGTCTGATACGCATTTAATCCTCCAAATACGTCATAAAGGGACAAAATCTTCTTCCGTCAATTGGATACATAATACTTCTAAATACATATACACATACACTTATATATACACTACACATATACTTATAATAGATATAATAATAATAATAATAAATATTTCGGACATCTAACACACAACGCCATCTAGTCCCAAGCTAAACAGAGCTTGTGTTATGGGTACTAGACAACTGATACAAATACATATATACTTTTTTCTGTAAATACATACATATTATACATAGAAAACACCCAAACTCCGTAACAAATATTTGTAGATCACACAAACATTTGGTCCGACCCGGGAATCGAACCCGAGACCTCATGATCAGCAGTCGCACACGCCAACCGCGAGACCAACGAGGCAGTCGAGATAAATTATATTAAGACACAAATTATCGTGTTTTATTTGTCTTGGGTGAGAATTGATTCCATAACCCTTTGTTTAGCAATCAGGATAGGTAACCACTGGACCAGGCCAGTTTAATTTATAATAAACTAGCTGTTGCCCGCGGCTTCGCCCGCGTGTATGTCGGTTATCGCTGCAAATATTAGCTAATGTGTTATTCTGATGTATAAGCTATATTACTGTAAAGTTTTATCCAAATCCGTTCAGTAGTTTTTGCGTGAAAAAGAAACAAACATCCATCCATCCATACTAACAAACTTTCGCGTTATTAATATAGGTAGGATTTTTATCGATATAAAATCATGATACAAAATGTATTGGTACCTGAATAGTTTTATTTTCTTTACCTCGCATAGAACTTTTATATATTTTTATAAATCAGTTTAAATAAAATAAAGGGGTTAAGACAATTTTGTGAAAACTAAAAATTTAGTATAGCGCCATCTGTAATGATTTATTTATTTCGTGAACGAAAAATGTAGTATAGCGCCATCTGTATTTTTGATATGGAACTCATTCCTATCTGATGACCCACGACACTACCCGATTTTTTTTAACAATAATACACACACGTTTTACTATTAAAAACTTATTTAAGTATTTATATATGTACATAAAATATAAAGTGTTTATATGAGCTTATTTAGACATTTGACATCGACCGGGTCTGGCACCGCTCGCTTCTCTCCAAGCTCTCGGCATTCGGTCCGCCTCCTAGACCCTGTCACTGGATTGACGCTTTTCTGCATCAGCGCCGCATTATGGGCCTTTGCGACGGCACGGCCTCTGATGTTCTGGATGTAAACGCTGGCGTACCTCAGGGTTTAGTCCTGTCGCCCACACTATTTCTTCTGCATATCAATGACATGTTAGCTCTTGGCAACATACATTGCTATGCAGACGATAGCACAGTTCATGGGCGATATTTTTGACACCGTTCAGCCAAGCTGGCAGACGTTGAGGAAAATCGACAGAAGCTTGTCGCTGAGCTCGACCGGGTTTTGAACCGCATTTTACAATGGGGTGATAAGAATCTGGTCGAGTTCAACGCTACAAAAACACAGTTGTGCGCGTTCTCTACCAAAAAGTCTCCATTCCTTTCCCTCCCCACTTTTCAGAGCACTCAACTGCCACTACGGGGTAAGCTCGGTGTCCTTGGCATGGATATTTGCCGGGACCTCGAGTACTGTTCTCATCTTTGTGATGGATCCGCGCAGTATTTGCTTGATGCTTTCGATCGGTTGCAATGGCGAACAGTCCGCTTTACCAACAGTCCCGAAGCCACCGAGTTCCTTGAACCTCTGCAGCTGCGTAGAGATATCGCCTCTATAGCAGTCCGCTACCATCTGTATCATTTGAAGTATTCTGAGGAGCTCTTCCAACTGGTCCCCCTTCTTCCTTCCTCTGCAGAATAACATGTTCACTCTCAAACCAAACGGTTTGGTTCATCCTTCCTGTGCCGAGCAGCTAAAAACTGAAACTCACTACCAGCGCACGTGTTTCTCTCCCACTATGATCCCGGGGCCTTTAAGTGGGGCGTGAAAAAGCATCTCACTAAGCCGTCATAGTGTGGGACGCAATACTGCATTGTCTGCTTTCCCAGTGAGTATGGTTGACCCCACTGTTGGATTCTGCTTGAGTTTTCCATCAGGCTGACCATAGTCACTTTGGCAGCTTCAAATAAAAAAAGTACAATTTTAATAACTACGTTTTTTCTTTTGCCATATTTTGCCAAAATATGGAGATTTTGTGGATTTGATATACCTGAGTATGCTGCTCATGAGAAAAAAAAACTGTATCTTTAAGCATCTGTCCTTGGGTTTTGATAATATTGTTATTGGAAATGCTGTTTTCAGCGGAAACTGCATTCTTTTAAATTAAAATGTCAAATAAGTTGGAATTATTGGAATACGGGGAATTAAAACATTATCTTCTTTTGCCATTCCATGCGTCATGACTGTAGCTTTTACAATGTTGTACCCCAGTTGTGTAATATTTAGCCATGTACTATTACATTGCTTTGGCGCTCAAGATACCTCATTTAATAGTACTGGAACATTAACTTGCAGCCTCAACTTATGGGTAGGCACTCCTGATATTTCCAAAGACTTACTAAGTATTCGACAACATCTCCCTCCACGCCTGACATGATCCGTTCGTTTAATTGATAACTATCTCATTAGTCAGCTGATCAGGATGGATATTATTTACATTTTTATTCATATCTAACCAACAGCTAGCTTATAATGACGATACTTCTGTAGATAATTTTGAAGTTAAGAAACGCTGTTAATAAATTATATTAATTTGGCTTATTTATTTCTATTAATTTAATGAACATACAAATCAGATTGACGAATATATACTTAATATCTTAATATTTAATTTTTATATATATAATATCATTGCTATCATTGTTAAGTCTTCATTGAAAAAGTGAAATATTTTTTATGATTGTGACAGCCAAGACAGACAGACAGAGTTAATTTCGCATTTATAATATAAGTATGGATAGCTGACCCACGCAATGTCATTTGCGTCTTCTGTTGCCCGTAGCGTAATAATTTTCCGCCAATCTTCATTGGTGCTCCGCTCCTATTGGTCTAAGCGTGATGATATATAGCCAATAGCCTTCCTTGATAAATGGGCTATCTAAGACTGGAAGAATTTTTCAAATTGGACCAGTAGTTCCTGAGATTAGCGCGTTCAAACAAACAAACAAACTCTTCAGCTTTATATATTATGTAGATGTATTTATTATACTCCTCTAAGATCTAATACTCATAATCAACAACACATTTATTTGGATAAAGATTAATATTAGGTATGTTGATAAAAACTCTTTGGCAAATAACTCATTATTAGGTACCAACTCTTAGCGTCTTATACTCGTGATAACTTCTAAACGAAATGAACGATTGGGATGAAACAAAAAGTATTTTACTTCTACATAAATACCCTTGATAACATAATGCTTAATTTGGATAAGGATTCATATTACGATACACATTTAACGTAGTTTCTTTCTTCAGACGATTTAATATTTTTTTTGAACACAAAAGCGGTTATTGTAACTAAACCATGATAGTTAGATATATGCTCTCGCGGACTTTTTTGTAGATCTTAATGAGACCTATAAACCCGTAATACATCATTTTGTTCTATTGTCAATAGTATTTGCAGCGCACGCAAAAATAGGTTTTTGATTTCACACCTTGGGTTACGAAATAGCAATTTTCTTACGGATCCCTAATTTTTTTGAAAATAAAATATAGCCTATAGCCTTCCTCGATAAATGGACTATCCAACACTGAAAGAATTTTTCAAATCGGACCAGTAGTTCCTGAGATTAGCGCGTTCAAACAAACAAACAAACAAACAAACAAACTCTGCAGCTTTATAATATTAGTATAGATTAATTTGACTAACTGACCGGGCAAATGTTATTTTGTCATAAAATTATAAAAAAATTGGAAGTCATAAAGACTGTCGATAGAAGTGAAAACTTATAACTTAGTATGTTTTTTGTAAAATTAATTTGAAAAATTAAAAATTTCATAATGTTTAAATTTAAATATTATTGAGGTGATGCAAACTCATAAAATTTTCTCCTACCAAAAAGTGCTCCCTTATAATTTATTGGTATGAAAAATAGATGTTAGCCGATTCTTAAACCTACCCGATATGCACACAAAATTTCATAAAAATTGGTCCAGCCGTTTCGGAAGAGTTTGGTAACAAACACCGCGACACGAGACGAGACGAGAATTTTTATATAATAGATAAAAGTATGTTGTATAAAATGAGTGTAATGTAACTTGTATGTAACTTAGTCATATTTTAAAATAATAACAGTGTTGCGAAAATATTCACCCACCAAAGGTCTCGGATTATGTTAGAGGAGAAAACGCGGTCTGGACTAAGGTCCAGGCATTACAAAAAAAAAAAAACTTAGTCATATTACTAGGTCTGAAAAATTTCGACAATTAAGACGCTTCTAACGATACCTCATTTGTTTTATTCTGACTAGTAGTTTAGAAGGAATGTGGGAACAGACAAGCATACCATAGAAATATCACACTTATCGAATAAATACGGACAAAGTCACGGGCAAATGCTAATAATATATATATATTTTTGAAAGGTACAAGTAACGCCCTTTCTAATGATACCAAACACGGCATATTTATCTCAAATTATTTTTAAATACAGTACTTTATATCGGTTAGAGGGCGCCACATTAGATTCAGTGACACGTCATATAGCCTATAACCAGAGGACGATCAAGACGCTTCTAGCGATACCTCATTTGTCCAGTTCTAATTAGTAGTTAAGGAGCTATGAGGGAACAGATGAACATACATACATAGCCTGTCAAAATCATAACCCTCCTTTGGCTTTGCCGTAGTCGGGTAAAAAGTATCACAAACTTCTTGTATCGTTTGGTGGAAAACTTTTCAGAACAACCAACTCAAATGTGTGTATTGGTAATTTGTATGAATAAGATTTAAAATAAATGTTATGCATACTAGAATATGTAATGATTTTTGTTTCGTCAGTGCACCACAACATTACAACCTTTTGGCTTAAGTACATACAAAAATATGTATAGGATGATATTTGATTTTGCTTGTATTCAAAAAGTTGTATAGGAAATCCAGTCTACCTTGTAATTTTTCCTCCTCGTTCATAAACGTTCTGTGTTATTTTCGACTTTGAAGTTGTCAATTTAAAGTTGAGAATAAAACAGAACCGTTGCTTCAAGTTAAATAACGTTCTCGAACAAGGAGATTTATGTTAAGTTTTTTCAACTTTCAATATCAAGAATTACAATTTAAAAAATCAAATATCTTCTCAGACTTAACCGTATTCCATAACCCGCTCGTAAACAATGCAACAAATAAATACAAATTAACCAACCTATGGTCAGGAACTGCCGCAACGGTGACAAGGGAGAGCATATGCATGCCAGCTGTCATAGCACCGAGGACGTGGAGGATGAACTGGAAACATTGGTACCGCCCGAAATCACCTGAAAACGAAATTTGTACGATATAAAGTAAAAGTCAATGAACTCTTATTGTGATTACTTAATATTTTTAAAGTTTGCTGCTTGGTTTTGTATAAAGAAGTTTAATTATTACGTAATAACCTTCTTTAATTTATTACACTTTATTTTCATACTCTTGAAAACCAATCTTGCTAAAACGATATATTATCAACGGCTCTTGAAAGATGTGATTAACTTATCTTATTTGACCTTTATTGATGGAGTGCATAAAACCATATTAGAATCGTTGTTCAATAGTTACCTACATAGAGTCTATTGTAATTTGGTATATTGTCTTTACGAACTTAAAAGGTAGTAGATCCACGCTGATTTCAGCACGAACGGGCCGGCTTGACCGGGGCGGTACTACCCTTGCACAGAAGATCAACGTAAAATGACAACATTCGTGTTGTCGTGTTTCGTTGGTGAGTGCGAGACCGGAAGCCTAATGATGCAGAAGTATCACTAGGCCGCCATAGTCAGGTCACCATGCTGCATTGTTACATTCGCAATGAGTATGGTGACCACCACTCTTGGAGTCTGCTTATGCTTTACATCAGGCAGAGTAGAGTCATTTTGGCAGGCCCATACATAAAAAAATGACGCTTTAAACATTAACACCACTTTCCAAGAGATATATTGTTCTCCTCAAGATTTCTCTACATAAAATTTCCAAGTAAGAACGTACATAATTATCCAAGCTACATTTTATGAAGGAGAAAGCGTTCATGTTTGGTATCGATAAGTAAAACTCATTATTGATTCAAATTACTATCGTCGTCACCGTCAACAGCCTTTAACAGTTCACTACTGGACATTATACCGTGGGAGAGCCACGCCTCGGCATGCATAGGCCGGCTCGATCGGAGTGATACCACGGCCTCACAGAAAACCGATGTGAAACAGCCTGTGCTGGGTTTCACCGAGTGAGTGAAGATACCGGAGGCCCATACCCCAAACCCTACCCCATCCCCTTCCCCATTCCCCAAAGGCCGGCAACTCATTTGTGATGGCTCTGGTGTTGCGGGTGTTCATGGGCGGCGATAATCGCTTATCATCAGGCGATACGTCAGCTCGTTTGTCCCCTACACCATAAAAATAAATAAAAAAATAGGCCACTCCATAGAATGGAGGTTGAGGCCTATCATATCACGCAGGCCGGACATGGTGATCTATGACAGCGTTCGTGCTGTCGTGTTTCGTTGGTGAGGGCGAGACTGGAAGTCCAATGATGTCGAAGCTTCACTAGGCCGCCATAGTGTGCTGCATTGTTGCATTGTCTGCTTTCGCAATGAGTATGGTGACCACCACTTTTGGATTTTGCTTGTTTTCCATCAGGCAGAGTAGACTCATTTTGGCAGGGCCGAACATAAAAAAAATATAGAGTTTGTATCAAGTTTTCCTTCTTTTTGCAGTGATGTTGTTCTGCGTAGTTTGTTCTTCAGTCGTCTCTTACGACACCCATCAATGACATCTTGTGTCATTGGCTAATATTTTGTCTATGATTACTTTTTGTAAGATGAGCCAATGACACACGAGTATTTAGGCGTTAAAGATAGCAGAAAGAAAAACGCTTGCAACTTGGCTAGGCGGGCAGAAGTGGTGACACTCTCTTTTTAACCGACTTAAAAAAAAGGAGGAGGATTCTCAATTCGACCGTATATATGTTTTTTTTATGTGTGTTCGCGGATAACTACGTCGTTTATGAACCGATTTCGATGATTATTTTTTAATGGAAAGGAGATATCCCAACGGTGGTACCATGATAAGGACACTAAGATCTGATGATGGCATCCAAGAGAAATCGAGTCGAAACTTGAAGTCGGTTTTTGCTTTTGTTAAAATTATACTTGTGTTAATTCGTCACCACACCGAGAACTTACTATCAGACAGATTACTTAAAGATGTCACTATCAACTGGATTATCTGATTAGACGGAATGGTAGTCTCGTAGTTGGTAACAAGAACAATCGAAATATGTTAGAATGTAATAATTATTTATCGTTTTGTAACAAATGCCATCGTAAAGACTAGATTACAATTTTAGATTATATATTATTATTGTTGTAATAGCTTTACAGGTAATCGTCTTAGCTCGATTGGAAACGATACGTAGGAAACAGGTGTACGCGTAATATCCTTGACCTACATAGTTTGCAGTTTGGTCAACAACTTAGTGTGACATTGACAAAATTCTATTCTATTTTTTCAATAAATAGCAACCAATTGTGACAAAAACAAATTACAACTCCCGCAATGGGAATATTCCTGTTTCGTAGGGGAGTTCACAAATATACATGAAATGGACACAAAGAACACCCAGATTCAGAACAACAGTTTATAGATCAGACAAAATGTGGTCCGAATGTGGACGCAGAGAGAATACCAAGGGCCCTTGGAACGTCGATATCAAGGACTTCACGCATCTCCAGTAAGTGCTTGATACTGCATTAGTTTAGAATAAGAACACGGTGAAACAGCCGTGGTTCATTGCTCTTTCCAGTGACATAGCGATTGAATGCCTTATTTATGGGCCCTAAGACATCTCAAATTTACCATGTTGAACGCAACATTGGAGAGAGGAATTGAACATTTTGGTTTGAATTGAATCCACAACAAATATAGGACACCATCCGTGCAGCCGAACAAAGGTTGTATGCTTTGTATCTCAATGCCTCTACCTTTTACAGCATAGGAACAAACATCAACAATTCGATAAAACTAATTCGATATTGAACTTGAATCAATTAGAACATAAGGTAAACAACCTAGATATCGTGGTCATCTACATATTTATTTAATTTACACCGAATACTCTATTACATAACACGGCCGTGACACTTCGATTTTTAAGGATCCCTAGTCGGCACAAATAATTTGAATTCCTTTATTGTGATTTACCCTTACCCTTGACTTTCAGAAATTGGTTTTCAAAGGAAACAATAATCTTGGTCATATTATGATATCGTCAATGTCGTTTTAATTATTGCATTGCGAACTTTGTTGGTTCCGAAAAATAATCTGTTTTCATCAATCAGGATTGCGTTTTGATGCTTACGGCAGCATTGATGAAGTAGTAGTCACTAAGAAATATTGAGACAAGCAAGAAAAGGAAATATATTAAAAATAGCAATTTATCACCAACAGCCTTTAACAGTCCACTGCTGGACAGAGGCCTCTTCCGAAATTCCTTCCTTTTGCATCTCTAATCTGATAGAAATAAGGTTCAAATATCAATTACGTAAATAAATCACAATTAAGCTGTTCCTATAGTTCTCAATAAGATATAAAGTGTATCTTTTCAACTTTCCTCGCATTAGAAACAATTTTCTCTCGACACCAGTATCTGACTCTCACTTGACTTGTCTTAAGATAAATAAACTCATAAACATTTATAGACCTTCCTGTTCCTATTTAGGTATAATAAGCAAATAATAACTTGTGAATGACGTTTCAATGATATTCTATAGGTCATGTTTATTTTCTGATCAGACAGAATTGTTATTTTTTCATTTCCGTAATAAATTGAAATATCTTTAGTAATTTTAACAAAACACTAGTTTTTTTTTAAATTAAATTCGAGAGTTATATATATAACTCATACAACATAAACAGGATAGTTATAATCCTGATGTTTAAAAATATAATTAAATAAAATAGGTCTAAGTATAAATTATACCAACTTTTGCCCGCTGGTCCGTCCGCGTATGTCGGATATCGCGGTAATCATTTTTCGGGTTAATAATGTGACTTTCTATTGGTTTAGAATGTATTTTCAAAATCAGTTCAGTAGATCCAGAAATTCTCCCCACAATCTCACAAACTTTACCTCTTTATAATATTAGTATAGATTATAACAGGTGACAGCGTATTATTGTAGGTCAGAGGCACAGCTGATTTCTGTTTAAACTAAAGCTGTTAGGCTGTTTTGACCCATGTGTCCTACAGAATCCCGCAATAAACCAATATTAATTGGATGGAATAAATGTAGGGATTTTTAGGATGGCAAAGCATTATCTCAATAACGCCAATAATACAAATGCGCTTATATCCGTTTCTAATAATCCGCCAGATAAGCCATTGAGTAGATAATTCGTATTTATTTTTTCATAATTCACTTCAGTTCAATTGAAAATAATTTTTTTACAACTTGCGTAATAAATTTGCAACATGATTGGTTTTATCTAAGATACTAATATTCTACTATAATTTCTTTTTTTAATCCCTTTTCTTATACACCAGACACTACCCTATACTTCTCATCCCTGCTCATTTTTCCATTACACGGTTGCCTGTACGAGATTACCTCCGGGCGATAAAGCCGCCAATTGTACTTTCCTAGTTTAAGTTTTATTATTTAAGTTAACCTTGTTATTAATATGGTACAATAGAGAGATTTATCATTATTACTAGCTACCCGCCCCGGCTTTGCACGGGTGGATTTCAGATGCCCCCGCCGACGACACGATTCGTGTATTTTAAATCTGTAATATCTTCGAATATATTCATTTAAATTAGATACTGTAAAGGGCCATTTTGATCTATATTAAATGTACAATGTATTTAATTTACTTAATTGTATAAGGATTCATTCTGTATTGCTTAAAATAACTTCGTAAATAACCCATTATTTCTCGTAAAAAGAAAGGAATAAAAAAGAGTTGTTGTGGGTTATCCCTAAGAGATAGACATATACCGTCGCCGACTTTTTTGTAGTACTCTTTAAGGTGTACAATACTGTAGTAAATTATTTTGATCTATCTCGTCGGGTGCAACCAGCGTTTGCAATGTAAGCGCAATAAAATGTGTTTATTTGCTACATCACATTATAAACCTCGAAAATTAACAGTGTTTCCATACTACATTATGCATTTATTATACATAAAAAATAAAACCTTCCTCTTGAATCACTCTATCTATTAAAGAAACCCGCATCAAAATCCGTTGCGTAGTTTTAAAGATTTAAGCACACATAGGGATATAGGGACATAGGGACAGAGAAAGCGACTTTGTTTTATACTATGTAGTGATTATAATATTATAAGAGTTTGTTTGATTGAATGCGCTAATCTCAGGAACTACTGGTCCGGTTTGAAAAATAGTTTTAATGGAAGATAGCCCAGTTATTGAAGAAGTATAGTTCCCCTTTAAAAGTACTAAAAAAATAACCGCGATAGCAAATGTCTATCTTTTAGGGTTGGCTCAGTATAACCTTTTTCTTGGTAAACAAATTTGTTTATGCTGTAAAACATCAGTGCGCAGGGCAGTACGCAGAGTAGCACAGGGAACAGAGGAATCAGATGAGGTTGCGTGGGTCAGCTAATTTATTATATACATAAACATAATATTGTTAATACTCGTATTGACGTCAAATCGAGGGCATATCTAACGACGATTCTTTGATGAATTACTGATTTATTATGCGTATCTAAATATACCTAATACACGTAATTTATATTATACTAGCTGACCCGTGCCCACGTCGTTGGGCGGTAAACATTTTTTTCTCCGACTTACTTTTCAAATCCGACTGATAAATGAAGAACTACTCAACCGATTTTGTGCAAACTTCACATAAACCATCTACTAAATAGTCAGAACAAAGGCTATTCATTTGGTTTGGATAGGTGAGCCCGTTCTTGAGTTATAAAATTATAACGAAAATTGGCATTGATTTTTATATATATTGATTACTATGCTTAGAATTGTATTAATATTCATTGTATAACTGTTGCTATACAACTGTATTTGAAGTAGAGATATTATATTACTACTGACCCACACAATCTCCTCTGCTTCGCCTATTGCCCGTGGCGTGATAATTGATTATACAGCGTGAACAAATTTGTTTACATTAAAATTAGGTAGTAAACCAACCTTAAAAGATAGACATATGTTGTCCAGAACTGTTTTGTAGAACTTTTATAGGGGAATAATTATTCCACATCCACAATTATACATTGTTTTTGTGAAACTTTAAACCGTTTACTCAGCGCACACAATGGAAGCTATAAGTAAGCAGGAATGTTCTTGGAATATTGTTGATTTATCAACGTTTATCGTCAATGTTTACCGTCATGAGGCTCTACGCATTTTAGAAACTGGAATTTAAGGATCACACAGGCAGTAGATTTTTTGTGTTTTCGCCTAATTTACCTCGACAATACAGCACGTGCTGTGGCGTCTGTTTGTGTCGATCTATGATTTTTAACTATAGCTTCAATTTGACGTTCGTGAATGTCACTTGGTGTCTTAGATGAATAAATGATTTTGAATTTTGAATTTTTTTGAATTTCATTTCATCATAGCTTTTTCTTATAATCGATTTTCAACCGTAGGTACTTCTCAGTCATTACAAATTGATTTTAATTTTTTTATTACATTACTTAAATATAATGTAAGGTGCTTAAATAGATTACTATTTTCTAAGTAATTGTTTCAATTGTATTCCTGATAAAGCAATCAAGCTAACGACAATGTTTAAGTAAATTAGGAACCTATATGGCTTTTATGGGTCGTTTCCATAAACGACTTGGGTAACAAATTGATGTTTAACTCTACTAAACAAGCTACGTACTACATCTACATCGTTATTTTAGTTCTTGGATGGTACTCTTCGTTTCCAACTTATGACCAACAGAAATGATAAGTGTCTTAGAACAGATTATAGATCAGTCCCCTTGGCTAAGTTGCAAGTGTTTGATTCTCTTTCTACAATCGTACCTCTATTCTCTAGTCTCTTGGCTAAAATGTTGTTTTAACTACGTAACTTAGCGTTGAAAGACGTCATTTCAATACATTTGTTATTTAACTACTTATATAAAACGCAACTTGGCTAGGAGGGCAGCATTGAAAAAATACTCGCCCCGAAGAGGGAACTGAAAATTTAGAGCTGAGGCTATTAGATTATATTAGTCTTCATGAATACTGTCTACTCACACATTTACAGATTTGTACATACACTTGACATATGAAGACTGTAGTAGTACAATATCTTACTATTTTTCTCACACAAATCATTCTGTTCTGTTTTGTGAGTAAATGTATTTTAAACCCATACATTTTAATAGCACCCATTGTAATAACGATACTCCAGTGCTGCAGAGGAGTTAATCAAAGATTGGCGCTTGGTTGTAGGTTGTAGGAGTGGGTGTTAATGTCTCCAAGTTGCACCAATCTATAATAATAACACTATAACCTACAGAATGAATACTTTTCTTGATCAAATTTAAAAGCAATTTGATTTTGCATTTATCAATGCTAACGAAACCACTAGCGAAGGTCAGTTGTATCATTGATTCCGTGATTGAACTTTACATCACATAGATATACTTCGTTGTTACCTGGTCATGAACCTGGGAATTTGAGAATTAAAGATTGGAGAAGAAACGGATATTTTTTATACAGGTAGATTTGGGAGTGTAATCGAAAGCAAGCAGGTCAGGGTCGCGCAACTGTGGCTCGCAATCAAATAAAGTTTATGAATTGTGACTTGAACCTTGTGACTTCATTTTCATTCTTGTAAGTTTATATGATTTATTAGCTTGTGCCCGCAGCTCCGTCCGCGTTTATATCGGTTATTGCTGTTAACAGTAGGTATGCCCTTCCTCAATAATCGAAGTATCTCCATGCCAAATTTCATTGAAATCGACACTGTGGTTAAGCCGTGAAAGCATAACAAACAGTTTCTTTCGGATTTATAATATTAGTATGTAGTAAGAAAATACATAGACGATTTCAAGAAAGTGGCCAGCAGCGGATGTCTTTCCAAGACGGGGACAGGTGGCGCTACTTGGCGGAGACCTTCGTACAGCAGTGGACGGCGATTGGTTGATTAGAAATAAATACAAGAAGTAGTAAATGCATATTTAAAAAAGAAGTTTATTTTAACAATAAATTTAAAAATATGATTTGTATAGCTGTTATTTTACGAGTTACAGTCATATTACAAGGGTCATTGTATACACTGCGGTAATATTGCGCTGCTATCGGTTTTGACCTGCGATAAACTTGACGTTCTGTAATTCATCTACATGACTTACGCCCCCAACACCCTAGCTTATCACGTGTAAAGTATATAATTAAATCGACAAATACGTTTATTTTAATGGTGGATCTATACACGAAGATTATATTTGGTTTACATTACTTACGAGAATATGTCAATAACTTATTAGTAGGCGTATATTGCGTGTTGATTTAAGAATGTGTTTACGTGTCGCACGTATTATATATTATTATAGCAGTCTAATGTGGAAATACCTATTGTTAAAAATATTGACATATTATTAATTTTATACACTTTGATTATCTATAGATCGTTGCCTCGTTGATCCAGCCGTTAGCATAATATGCCAATCAAGAAGTCTTGGGTCTGATTCCTGGGTCAGACAAAAAGGGTTACTTAAGTTTTTTTTTAATAGAATACGGGGCAAACGAGCAGACGTATCACCGGATGGTAAGCGATCACCGCCGCCCATGGACACCCGCAACACCAGAGGCGTCACAAGTGCGTTGCCGGCGTTTGGGGGATGGGGAGGAGGAGGGTATGGAGGGAAGGGTTTGGGGTACGGGCCTGAGTTCAGTTGTTAGACTGACTTGACAACTTTAAACGATTTTCTAATTCAGTTCTCAATGAGACCTTCATGCATGGTAGTAATGTTTTGTGTTTATCTAGTTTTGTGGCAACACCCTGTAGCTTAATGCTATAAAGGATCTGAATTAATACTCCTCATCGTATTCGTAAAAATTCACACGAGGTTAAGAGGGCATCTTTTAGAGGTCATAAGTAGACTACTATGAAAATACTCCATATATACTAAGATAGACGTTTTTCTTTTCTTCCGAGTCTTCTCGTATCGTAGTAGAAAAGCCAACTCCAACCATAAGTCTACTATAATACGGCTTTGCGTCAGCTAAGCGACTGCCAGTAAACCTCTACAATGTAAGTACTGGGCAATGTCGAAGTTCTATTATAGATACAATAGAAAGCCTGTAGCCAGACTTTTCAGGGTTTTAATTACTCGTAACGATTCCCACAGAAATTCGTATGACAACCAGAACCAACGATTTAGAGAAGCACGGAGGGATCTCAATCTGTTAGGAAATGGTCTCTCATCCAAAGACAGACCTGCCCCCATAGCCAAGTTGCAAGCGTTCTTCTTTCTGCAATCGTTAACACCTACATTTTCGTGTCTCATTGACTAATCTTAGACAAGGCATTGGCCAATGACACACGAGAATTTAGGCATTAACAATTGCAGATAAAGGAACGCTTGCAACTTGGCTAGGGGGGCTGCTCAAGATTAACTTTGCAATGTTCTCCTGCTCGGCAACCACTGAGCGACGGGAATTAATATAATATAAGTTATATTTACAATTTTACTAGTGAATTCCACACCATACAGTGAAGTAGTATCAATATATGTAATACATGCTTTGCATGTTAAAGTCATATCGACACGACTTGGCGACTAAGGAATACTTTCTTCGCTTCTTCTTCTTGTGACCAAAGCTATAAAAAAAAGCGGCCAAGTGCGAGTCGGACTCGCCCATGAAGGGTTCCGAAGCAGCAAGTAACATAATATAAAAGTTATTGTAGTTTGTTGTAACTTTGATCGATAAATTGCGGTTTACGATTTATGACGTATTAAAAAAAACTACTTACTAGATTTCGTTCAAACCAATTTTCGGTGGAAGTTTGCATGGTAATGTACATAATATTTTTTTTTTTTAGTTTTATAATTCTCTTATTTTAGAAGTTACACGGGGGGGGGGGGGGGACACACATTTTACCACTTTGGAAGTGTCTCTCGCGCAAACTATTCAGTTTAGAAAAAAACGATATTAGAAACCTTAATATTATTTTTGAAGACCTATCCATAGTATACACGTATGGTATCGATAAAAAAAATTTTTTTGAGTTTCAGTGCTATGTATGGGGACCCCCAAAATTTGTTGCTTTTTTTTAATTTTGTGTGAAAATCTTAATGCGGTTCACAGAATACATCTACTTACCAAGTTTCACCAGTATAGTTCTTATAGTTTCGGAATAAAGTGGCTGTGACATACGAACGGACAGACAGACAGACGGACGGACAGACAGACAGACATGACGAATCTATAAGGGTTCCGTTTTTTGCCTTTGGCACGGAACCCTATAACAAGAAAATGAACGCAACAAATGTATTCTGTTATATCACTCGTGTAAAATTATAGGTAGTAATTTAAATTTATTCTAGTCAATGCATATGAAGTTATGACTAAAGGTTAAAATCATTTGGTTGGTACGTTAGCCGCAATGGAATAAACGTAAACCTATAAATAACGTAATGAATATTTTAGCCGCTCGTGTTTTATGTAAGGAAAACTACCTAATTTTATTATTACAAAGTTTGAACAGACATTCGTCACTGTGTGTGTTGGTTTGAGATAAGCGTCTGTGGCATCCTGTCACAGAAATAAATTACGATTCGGTGAAACTAAAAAAGCATGCTTTAACAGCGAATGGAATTAAACAGTTATACAAATACTGTTTAATAAGTTGAACAATACACTTCCCAGCTTTATTTCCCAATACAAATGTATTGGTAACGACTGAAGAAAAAACTCTATCCACATACTTAGTTTGACTGACAACGTAACTATGTATGTTAGAAGTTGATTGATGTGTCAATCAACTGTGAATAAATATAATATATGCATGGTAAAACCTCATCGCGGACAGGAGTGATGTGCGCTACTGATATTACCGAGTCGGCAATTATTTTTCCACAAATAAATGGGGATATACGATAACATCTTTTGTTCTCAGTTGATAACACACATTTCTCAGTTGATAAATACATCCCACTTGTGTAACTTGTTCTGATAATAATATCGACATATTATTATACTCGAGTCACCGTATTTAGTCAATTACACTGCGTCCTGCGGTATTTTAATACCGATTATCGGATATAGTAAAACGGACTAAAAGGGAAATTTTATCGAGATTAAAAGACACCATACATTAAGTCCTATGAGTTAATGTATGGTGTCTGCTACCAAATCCAAAATTCAATCCAGTCCAAACTTTTGCCGTGATAATATTGTGATCTGACTTACTGGTAAATAACAAAAAAATACCTACACCTTATACAGATAATATCGATCTATACCACATAAATAAATACATACCGAGCAGTTGCGTATTAGGGACACACAATCCGATTATCGGCTGTGGCTTATATAGTACTAGTGGTTGCCCGCGGCTCCGCCCGCGTATATGTCGGTTATCGCGGTAATTAGTAGCCTATGTGTTATTCTGATGTATTTATAAGCTATATTACTGTAAAGTTTGATCCAAATCCGTTCAGTAGTTTTTGCGTGAAAGAGTACCTAACAAATATCCATCCATACATACTTACAAACTTTCGCGTTTATAATATTAGTATTGATCAATAATATCATCAGCGTTAGAGGGCGCTGTTATACAAGAACAGTATGAGCTGCAGTTCTGTTACCTTTACTTAATTTGAATTGACACAACTTATTTGTCTTTACTCCTATCCTTTTACCCCTATCTCAATATATAATAACTAGCTGACCTACGCAACCTCGTTTGCGTCCAAACTACCATCCCCCATTTTAACCCCAAAAGGGGGTTGATTTCTAAAGATACATTATTAGTCCACCTTCACACTATCTATAGAGCATACATTTTAAATTTCAAGTCTCTTACTTCAAAAACATAGGACTTTCATACAAACTTCCAACCACCGTTTTACCCCCTTAGGGATGGATTTTCGTAAAATCCGTTCTTAGCGGATGTCTACACCCTATAAGGAACCTACCTGCTAAATTTCAATTTTGTAGGTGTTATAGTTTCTGAGATTCAGTGATTAATAAGAGAGTGGTATTTCGCTTTTATATATATAGATTTATTTCAAAAAGAGCTGAGTATCAGATTACAAATGACTTGGCAATATTTTTTCAGATCAATGAATGTAGCATCTGCAATCAAACTAAACACAGTCTGTATTTCGATTGTCAGAACCTAGGCCTTCTAATTATTAGATTTTAATAATATTTTGTAATTTTCTATTTGCTAGTGGTACTTATTTCAATAAAAGATCTCTTTTTCTAAATCTTATATTTTGCATCTTGCAATCGAATAATATCTTAAGACAAAGAGAGAGTTAAATGTTTTGTCTTATCCATCACACTTTCTACTAAGTTTTTTTAATGTAGTTATCATGTGTGGACACACCAGCTGTATGGTTGAAAAGTTAAGGCCGAGCGAACAGCTGCCACTATAGTAAATTCCATTAGTAAAACACTTCGTGTGTATTTATGTTTGTCGTTTCTATCCCGCATTATAAATCGAGGTCATTGTTCGAACATCGCATACCTATCAGTCTTTAAATCCTTTTGCACACAGTATCATTACAAATAGTACTAGTTATCATTATTTATTCGTTGTCCTTGCGCTATTGAAGAAAAATATCATCATAAACATTTCAGCCATAAGCTGCCATTCATATTGCTGAACTTAAGTAGTTTTTTTATTTTGTTTTATTTTAGCTGCCAAAATGACTCTGCCCTGCCTGATGGAAAGCACAAGCAGAATCCAAGACAGGTGGTAACCATCCTCAATGTGAACAAGGACAGTGCAGCATGGCGACCAGCACTATGGCGGCCTAGTGAGATGCTTTTTCACGCCCCGCTTAAAGGACCCAGGATTGAATAGTGGGACGGAAACACGTGCGCTGGTAGTGAGTTCCAGGTTTTAACCGATCGGCACAGGAAGGAAGAACCGAATCGATGAGTGCGAGAAAAAAGAAGACAAATTGGAAGTAGCCGGCATCGATCTGCATTCTTTGTAAGGTCCTCCTGTCGTTGTTAGTTGTCTCCATAATAACGAAATCCCAACACTCTTCTAAGTTGTCTCGTTAATGAATGATAAATAATCATCCAATGTTTATGAATAATAATGAATTCAAAATGAAATATGGGTCAGTATATTATCGCATCAATTTTATAAATTATTAGTATTATTTTATTATAACAGCTGTGTGTACACTGACAAAACAGCCACTTTCATAATCTACAAATAATTAACAGACAAAGGTGATAAACTGATATATCAACGCACAGGCCAAACCCTTAAGGCTAGAAAATTGAAATGTTGCCTACGTATTCCTCATATGACGAAGGCATTCACTAAAAAAGTATTTTTTTTCAAAATTCAACCGTTGAGGGAGTGAAGTAGGGGACAAAAATTGTTATGAAACATTTTATTCCTTGAACATATTTGCAAGAAATTTCGTATGAATTGAGTACGGCAAAAATAATGGGTTACGTATTTTGACGTTTCCTATAATTAAATCCCGGAAGGGTAAAATAGGGGATGAAAGTTTTAAATAAACGCACACGACAAACCTTTGGCTAGAAACTTAAAAAAATTGCACACGATTTCCTCTTTTGACGTAGTGATCCACTAAGGAAATATTTTTCAAAATGAAATTTCGAATGAATTGTGTACGTACGGAAAAAATAATGAGTTATGTGTTTCAGCGTTACAGATTTTAAAATTAAGTACCTTCCTATAAAGAAAGGTTAAAGAAGTTCTAAAGTAAGCGTGCGCGAACGAAGCCACGGGTAAGAGCTAGTCATTCCATAATAATTTAAATTGATCAGTAGTCAAACGATTAATACGGAAGTTATAAACAAAATGAGGAAATCCAATTGGTTTATGTATCGTCATAAATAGAACATAAATATTGTGACAATAAACATATTATTGTTATCAGTCATTGCAGTAGAATTCGTTTCGTTAATAAAGAGACACGCAGTTTCTTGCCGTGCCGTTCCGTTGCCGTTCTTGAAACCAGGAACAACTCTTCTAGAAAATTGCTCATTGTTTGTAATGTTACAGGTGGAAAATTACTGCGAACAACTGTCTATCTAAATGTTGTAATACTGTATGTAAAAGCCTTGTAACATTTATAGAATATTGACACAGATGTGTTTCGGTATTGCTGTGACCGATAAAGCGCATAAATACAGTTTTATCACGCTGACGATATCATATAAAATATTTCCTTACAATTAAGTAACGGTTCAAAGGATAATTATAGTTACATATTCGAGAATAATGTGGCACTAGTAATATTTTATGTTTTGGTAATTAACAGATTAAGTTACATAATCCGAAAACTATAAAAAAGTAACATGGTTTTGGAATGAGCAGTTCTTACTGCTGGTGCAATGAAATATTATGAAGTAAAATTGACGTCCAACCTAAGAAAGTCATAGCATATCAAGCAACTGCGCATGATGAAACTTTTCAATAGAAACCAGTAATGTTTCGTTAATGGTAACTTTTATTGATGTATTGAACAATTAAATGTTGGTTAATATTTGCGGCTTAGACATAATATTTTACTATTTCTTTGGGCTTCTTACTCATCATCAAGTTATTGGAACCAATCGATACGTGTTTGTTAGGGCTATTCCTAGTAGCGTTAAAATTTCGACCTCACACTTTCCATAACTGATAATAAAATTCGATCATTGACTGATCACCAAGAGGTTGATAGGCTATAAATAACATCAAAAAGGTAACAATACCCTTAAAAATGACATACATAATAAAAACGTCCTAACGACCCTTAATAATTGCCTTTGAAGGCAGACTGCAAAACTCTTCCCTCTTTTTAATATAAAATGTTTAGACTTAACTATAGAACAACGTTCAATCGAGAAAAGATAGCTTTGCGATGAAGCGACTGTAATGAGTAGTTTTAAGTGCTAAAGGTCATTTCTCATCGTCAAGAGAAAAGTACAAAACTTAGCCTTACTTATGTCATGCTTCAGAACGCAAGTTAGCTTTGAAGGAAAGTTGGAATTTGCTGTCGAACTCCTAGTACCGTCATTTATACAAACCTCAGCCACCGCCATAAAATATTTGAATATAGAATCTCGTTGACATAATATGTAATTTGAAAATATCTGACTGATGGGAATAATTTCGGAATGATAGAATGATATGTCGAAAAATTAATTATTGAATGACCCAACATATTGAACATCTAAAGAATACACTTGAAAAATGTTCTCCGTCAGAGACCAATGAGCTTAAAGCAAAGAACACTAAGATAGGCAGGATAGAGGCACTTCGTATTTTTAAACATCATGACACTATAAAATGTCATTATCACTACGAAAAACTGTCATAGCCCGAAAGCTTCCTAGATCTGATTTCTATGGTGCCGTTATATTCATAACGCTTTTAGTAAAATATATTAGGTATTTTACTCATAATAACCGTCTTTCACAAAGAAAAAGTGTAAATCTCAAAACACATTTTTTTTAGTTGTTTAATAATTTAAATAAATATCAGAAGTTAATAAGTAACTGCATTCAAGTACTTGACTATTATTAATTGCTCAACAGTTACCAGTCTTGCCAATAACTTGCAAATTGGCGGCTACCGGCTGAATATCGTTTATGCTAATGTCACAATGAGAGAACGTCAAATGTCGCATCCTATGTAGTTAATGACAGTACATACATCAATGTTTACGTAAAGTTCGGGGAAAGGGTTCATACTACTTCTCTACAATGAAAAACAGAAAAGTGCAAATTAAATGAATAAATATGCACAAGAAGATACAGATGATATAAAAAATATAAAGAAGCAATGCATGACACAGGGAAATGACGAACGCATCAACATCAAGAAATAAAAAACTTTGGAAAATCCAACTACACGTAAAGACACAACACGACTGTACGTAAAAACTTTTGATAAAATTAATTTATTTCATGTTACCCGAGCTATTGTTACGAACTCTTTCTTTAGAAACGGACTGACTGCCAATTTTTTTTTTTTTGCGTAGTCGTGTTAAAAAGCATGTTTGAGAAAGGTTTCATGTTCCTAATACAAAGCAAGATCCTCCAACCAAGAGAGGTAATCAACCTTTGCAGACTGCAGCCGAGCCGTTTGACGTTGAGAAGGTGATGCAACTATAATAAATAGATGTAAGAACTTTCAATCGACGATTCAGGATTAGTAATTATTCCGTACTTCATCGAGTTTTCGATAGAGGACATTTAAATAAATTTGACATTGCATGTGCAATTCGGCACAATATAAAATAATTAGAATATTTTCCGTACCTCTGTACCATACCGTACTCAAGACAGGTAACGTAACACTCAGTTACGGCCGTGCTCTATATAGCTATAATCCTCTTTTGAAGACTCAGCAGTTGGTGTCGAGAAAGAAGAGGCAATTAAAACGGTAAGTAGAAAATATTCAGCAATCTGCGCCTATAATGTGGAGTGCTTGGATATAGTAGATAACATCTTTCGCGAACTAAGGGAAAGAGGATAAAATTGTATAAAGCCCGATTTCAATTACTAAAATACTAAAGATACAGACAGATACACCGAATTTAAATGTAACGAAACAAAATACGTTTTAATACGGTATAAGGAATTTAACCTTTGTAGGTCGTTCATCGTCAGTGCTCGCTTGCTATACCACTGAACTCAGTGTTAACAAAATACTTCTTATATTTTGTATTCCTATTCACGTACATTATTTTCTGTTTTCATGTTTATGTGCTCAATTAGTAGGTAGAAGTTAAAAGTAATTGAAGAAACATTATTTGAGTATTAAATCTAGCGGAGTAAACGGTGTTATGCTTCGGTTGATTCAATTCAATAGTTAGTCATAACTATTTGGAAATGTAATTGAATAGGTATTAATAAATATAAATAATTTTATGTAGGTATACCTTTATGTATACTAATTTAGAAATATGTAGTATTTTGAATTTACAGTAGTAACATTTTGTTCACATTACTACCGTTCCAATAAATAAAACATGAGTTATGTTTACGTTTTATTGTACCTGTTAATGTGATTTTTATTGCGTATAAAAAGGAATTATGAATGTATTGATAGAGAATAACTATTCCTTGTGTTATAGTAAGAAGCAATAAATAAGCACAGAAGGCAACAAGAGAAGATTAAACAGTTCACATACTATATAGTTTACATTGTTTGAATAAATCTTACAAGAACAAAATTGTGTGACATATTTGACATATCATTCGAATTTTAAATTGAAAAAAGTTCATCACGGTATTAACCAATTTAAAACAAACTATACTTTTTATACTCTAAAACCTCCTGTAAGCCAAAACCCTCTTTCTAGGGAGAGAGAGGCATATGCCCAACCTTTAATAGCGATATATGTACTATAATCATAAATAACAAACCTTTTCTGAAGACGTTCTGTCTTTGGTTGAAGTGAAAAAAAGGTTTGTTCATGTGAATAATCGTAATACGAAGAGAACCTCATTAAGACCTTCGTGAACCGGTATACAAACTTACGGAGAGTAAATTATAAGCAGCTTGTTATAGACATTGGTATGTCCTCGATTCAAGGTTATATTTTTAATAGTAGATAAAGAAATTGGTTAGTAATCAATTTGTGCCCAAATTAATTTCTGTTATGGAATGTATAACTAGTTTAATTAACATTTACTAGAATAACAAGTAGGTGATTAATCTAGTACTAGTAATAAAGTTATTAAGAAAATGATTAATACGATTATATGGATCTTTTAAGCAGCACACCGGGCTCCGTGGTGCGCCTTAGGCTTACCTAAGGCGCACCTATGTCCAGCAAGGGACTGCAACGGGCTGATGATGATATTAAGGATCTGTAGTCTGTAAAATGGATACTTTTAAAATGTCAAAATGGCAACTGTTAAAGTCATGTCATGAAGTTAACAATAAAAGAAACACCACTATACTTTCGTACTACTATTCTATTCTGTCTAATATTCTGTCCCGGATTATTTAGACAACCCATTTTTAATATATTTTATAATCTACGAGATTTATTATAAAATAAGTTTTATTCTATTATCAGCTCGGTGAAGGTCGTTCAAGGGTCGGATCTCCAGTCTTATACTATTATTCCTTCATCATCTATTATTCCTTCTTCTTCATCTCTAACCAAACGAAACAGCATTCGAATCTTAACCAAATCTTTGTCTAATCACAAACGCAATAATGTATTTAGAAAACAAATGAATTAGAAACTTCACAATAATAATAAAAACATATGCCAATACTATTGCAAATTCCAGTGGGAATTCCAGAGAACATGGTCTTCGCGTTTAAAGTCGTGACTGATGTTATTGCTCACTATATTTACAATGTCGCTATTTACTTCGTGTAAACTCCTTCTGAACACAAATAACTCAGAGAATAGACTTAACGTAGATATTGTACATTGTTGTCAGATATAAACAAGTAATATATCGTGTATCTTATCTTAAATTAGATACATCAATTTGATGAATGATCCCTACAGATAAAGAGATTTGGCTCAAGTGTAAGAGAACTCATGCAATAAACTAAAATTCACTCGAAAGTGCATTGCCTTCAGAATGTGGAATATGAAACGGCAGTAACAAGGTTAAACGGCTCAGTCTATGAACAGGTGAAGCAAGGTACCTAGTCTCTAAATTCAAGTGCACGATTATATTGACCTTAAAATTACCAATTACCCTTTAATATACTCATTATAACTGGATTCTATAGTGGCTAGGCATTTTTAGAATAAATGAAGAAATTTAAAAAAAGAGTTTTAAATTAGCTTTTGCCCGCGGCTTCGCCCGCGTGTATGTCGGTTATTACGGTGATTCTTTATACTGATATAACCTTTTTATTTGTCAATCGATTGAAGTAATACTTATCAGTTCAGTACAGTGAAGTTTACCACAATATACTAGAGAAAAGCGCATCTAAACCGGTTTAACCACAACACACAGACATACAACAAAATTGTAGAAACTGTTATTGGAGTTTTGTTACTTTAATAAGGACCCCATTCATTAGTTTTTTTTTTATTATCTATACTTATAATAAAAATGTAACAGGTCCAATTCTGTACATTAAAGATATTTAGATATTTTTTTGGGGGCTCTCTTTTATCGATACTGAAGCCAAAACTGTATTTTTTTATCATTTTTGTCTGTCTGTCTGTATCTTGGCCGCGCATCACGCTGGAACGGCTGAAACTACTGAATGGATTCAAATGAAACTTGGCATGATTTGAGTTCATACTACAAGGTAGGGATGGGATACTTTTTATCCCGAAATTCAGCACGGTTTCTTGGAGAGAGGGGATGAAAGTCAAAATATGTACTTAGTTGTAATTCAATAACACATAGTCCGATTTCTTTCATTCTTTATTTTGCTAGAAAAAAAACAAAGATAACGGGAAGTCTTTTTTTTTTGTCGGCGACTGTACACTGCCTGTGGGAAGCTGAGACAGACATGTAAATATGGCGGTACGAAGTTCGCCGGGTCAGCTAGTCTTTAATATAATGACCTCGACCTCTTGCAATTTAAGTATACATAGTTTAGAGGAGACTACTTTAAACTACTTTAGAAACTCACTTGAATCTATGTCATTATCAAATGACTTAATTGTTTAAATTAAAATATCTGGGCCTGCAGTCTCGACATAGATAGCATAACGATCGTAAACTAACGATCGATAAATGTTTACGAATATTTTCGCTTGCCGTAACGATCTTAATCACAAGGGCAAGTCTCTACTCATAAATTATCGTGCAAAATCGTAAAGGACTGCAGTCTCGACATAGATAGCGATCGTTAATGATTGTTACGTGTTACTATATTGTATGTTGTACTGTTTTGTAGCAAAAATAAATGGTTTAAATGGTTTTTAAATGGTTAAAGTTGCGAATTCGGTAGCTAATTCATATCGATAATTTTTTAACGATTTTTGGTAGTCTCTACCGTTGCAACTATCGATTTTCATCGGTATCGTATCGAATTTGCTGTCAATTTAACGACAGTCGCAAATCGCTTATCGAGGCATTTTGGCAGCCCGCTAACTCGATAAGTATTCGAAAAGGATCGTTAACTGTGAAATATTATAAAAATAGAAATTGTATGAAGATACATATTTATCGGATTGTAACAATATCTTTTGCAAGTGTAGTGCACTAATTTATAATATTAATTGTACATAA
Source organism: Diaphora mendica (assembly GCA_949125395.1). NCBI lineage: Eukaryota > Metazoa > Arthropoda > Insecta > Lepidoptera > Erebidae > Diaphora > Diaphora mendica. Next base: position 29,647,568 of record OX421311.1, read on the forward strand.
TGGCGGAGGTTTATTTGACTTATCAATGATAACAATTGATTCAGAATGTTGCAATGATATAAATATGTGTCCTATTAAAAATGACAATTTAAATGTATTTTGGATTTAAAACTATAAATAAAACTTGAGAGGTGTCAAGGGACACCCGGATGGAACGAAGTTTATATATATACATATCCCTATACCTATGCCTACGCCTACGCCTATACCTATACCTATTCCTATACCTATACCTATACCTATACCTATACCTATACCTATACCTATACCTATACCTATACCTATACCTATACCTATACCTATACCTATACCTATACCTATACCTATACCTATACCTATACCTATACCTATACCTATACCTATACCTATACCTATACCTATACCTATACCTATACCTACACCTATACCTACACCTACACCTACACCTACACCTACACCTACACCTATACCTATACCTATACCTTATAAATATCAAGTTAAATAAATATAATTAATAGAAACATTAAAATACTTCCCTAAAATTAAGCAAGATATTGTACGTGGCACCATTTTGCTTCCAAAATTTCAAACTAACGATCGATAAATGTTAACGAATATTTTCGCTTGCCGTAACGATCTTAATCACAAGGGCAAGTCTCTACTCATGAATTACCGTGCAAAATCGTAAACAGGGACGTCGCTAAGTTAACGAAAATCCTATCTATAGTTTGACATTTTGGAAGCAAAGTTGTAAAGTGATGTTGGATTTTTGCATTTATTTTCAGATATGTTGTTTTTCTAAATTTGATTGTTTGATTATTTCTAAAATAATTTGAGTATTTTATGCGCATTTTTAATAGTAGTAGCATATCAAAAAAAAAAAATAGGTAAATGTATAGGTATAGGTATAGATATAAGTATAGGTATAGGTATAGGTATAGGTATAGGTATAGGTATAGGTATAGGTATAGGTATAGGTATAGGTATAGGTATAGGTATAGGTATAGGTATAGGTATAGGTATAGGTATAGGTATAGGTATAAGTATAGGTATAGGCATAGGTATAGGTATTTGTTATCATTGATAAGTCAAATAAACCTCCGCCATTATGTACAATTAATATTATAAATTAGTGCACTACACTTGCAAAAGATATTATTACAATCTGATAAATATGTATCTTCATACAATTTCTATTTTTATAATATTTCACAGTTAACGATCCTTTTCAAATACTTATCGAGTTAGCGAGCTGCCAAAATGACAGCAAAAACGATACGATACCGATGAAAATCGATAGTTGCAACGGTAGAGACTACCAAAAATCGTTAAAAAGTTAACGATATGAATTAGCTACCGAATTCGCAACTTTAACGATCGCTATCTATGTCGAGACTGCAGGCCCTGATAGCTTAATTAAATAAAAAGTAATTCCGAATGAATAAATGACACGTTCTCTAAACTATGAAAATAAAAAGTGGCACAGTTAAAATTGGAACACATTGAAGATGTAAGTATTTGTGTTGTGTCGTACGTTTGTGGAGCAAAGACGAAAATATTTAATGAGTATTAAGAAACGTGAGGCGAAACTCATTAAATGATTATATTTCTGGCATAAGATTGCAGACACGGGACAGACAAACAATTATTGTCCTTGTGAAAATATTTATTAGAATAGTGGGTTAGTGGGTTCTGTAAAATTGCTCATTATGAAAAAACAGTATATTATTAAATATTGCGTTTTAGTATTATTTAAAGAAAATGAGAGCAGAAGTTCGATCTCACCAGTGGACATTATAATAAAAAAAAATACATACAGTGGAACATAGAACCTCCTCATTTTTGGAAGTCGGTTTAGGTTTGTCTCGTCCCGTCTGCTATATGGGTACCAGACCATAATTCGATTTTTGTACTCTATGTCACTAGCTAGAAGTTACGCTACCGAAACTTAGTAATTATTATGCCACTTGTGTGTTAATAAGATTAGTTTGATTATTTAATTTTTGTATTACATATATATAATACTTTCTTTCTAGTACCCGACCTCTAATATACTTGGGAATATTAATAAAGGCAAGGAATATGATATTACTTTCATTAATAAACTAGAAAAAAGTTTTTTGCATATTTCTACAGACGCGTCCCGCTCTGCCAAAAAAAGGTCACGTGTCATACGGGAAAAGTAAAATATAGGCATCACTTATCAGGAGGACAAAGCCTTCTGTGTAAAGCTCTCCTTATCTCGCTCGCTAGCCTATGTCCACTAGTGGTCTGTTAAAGACTTTTGAATGATAACTTATCATTGGACTATTTCAGAAATCTTAAATATTTTGATAAACTTAAAGGATATTTTTAGTCACCTTGAATATTTTGATTTAGAGTTATATATGTACTTACGATACTGACTACAATATAATGACTGCCTCTATGACGCATTGGTAGCCTATGCGACTGCTGTGCTTGAAGTCTCGGGTTCGATTCCCGGGTCGGACTAAATGTTTGTATGATCTGCAAATGATTGTTTCGGAGTTTGGGTGTTTTCTATGTATAATATGTATGTATTTACAAAAATAAAGTATATTTGTAAATAAGTATATTATACTTTTTTGTCAGTTGTCCAGTACCCACAACACAATCTCTGCTTAGCTTGGGACTAGGTGGCGTTGTGTGTAAAGATGTCCGAAATATTTATTTAATTAGTTTCACAGAAAAATATGAAAAGTCAGAAGAAATTTAATTAAGGCCCGAAAAAGACTAATAGCATAAAAGACAAACTATTATAGTCTTCGGGAATTAGTCATGATCATAAAAACATTAAAATTTCTTTATCTTATCATGGAAATTACTTTTATGGTGATTTACTGTCTACAAATTCTCGGCCTTGGCTTGTCTATTTTGCGGAAACAGGGTAAGATATTTGTTCTTGTTTCGACGTTTACGTTTTACAAAAAAGTCAATAGGATACGGCTTTAGTTTTATCTTATCTTTCAGTGTCAACATTTCTAAATTAATGATCTAGATACATGTAATCTGCAATACAGGTTCAATTAAATTGCCATCTTAGTAATCCTCATCTGATTACATCCTCATAAATTTTACTGGTTAATATTTGTAGATGGTTTTTAACCCGACTGCGAAAGAAGGAGGGTTATGTTTTTCGAGTGTATGTATGCTATATATATTTCTTTGGCACGCTCTAGAGCCTAAACGGAGATTCGCCTTAGTCGTGAGAGTGACACTGAGTACATTAAAATTTAAAAAGAAAAGTCGTGTGGTGTGACACCAGATAGGAACGAAGTTCCTCATCATAGGAACATTTATTTCAAGTTCTATTCAAGGTATAAAGAAAATAATTATTCGTGTATACATTTTTTATCATGATTTTTTAATCGATAAAAAAAGGAGGCGTCTACCGTCGCAGAGAATTATTGAAGTGAAAGATAGATAGAATACAATTTTAAATGCATTGTATAACAGAATTTTAAATATACGAAATAATTTTGATCGTTTCGCTGATATTTCAGAAAAAATAATGTTTAATGTAATTAGTGGTCTTAGTTGTGGGTTACTAATCTTTTCCTTCTGCTACAAAAATTTATGATAGTAGAAATACTATAAGTCAATGACAAAATTTATACAATATTTGGAATGTTTCTACTATTTAAATAAACATACATTGTAATAATAAAGCCGTGTAATAATTGTTTTAACATATTAACAAATAGAATTATAGATAAAATATAATAATACGTGCAACTTACAGATGGCGCTATACTAAATTTTTCGTTCAGGCCAAGAACCACAAAATTGTCTTGACACCATTATTTTTGTAAAAATGATTTATAAAAATATATAAAAGTTCTATGCGAGGTATAAAGAAAATAACTATTCGGGTATACATGTTTTATTATGATTTTTTAACGATAAAAATAAAAAATATAACTAAACTTGTGCTGAATCCTAGTAATTTCTACTGAAACAAATTCGGTCTAGAGTTACTCCGTACTTGTGACCACGAAGCAAATACTTGTGACATACAACTTACAGATTACTACACTATACTAAATTTTTCGTTCACTAAATAAATAAATAAATAAATATTTCTTTCATTTTATTTAAATACATACATATATAGAAAACATACATAGAAAATATCCAAACTCCTAAAAAACAAATATTTGTAGATCAAAAAAAATACTTGATCCTACCCGGGATTCGTACCCGAGACCTCAATCACATCATTCTCATACGCTACCATTTTGACACCGAGGCGTCAATCTTACGTTCGAGACGTTTTTTGCCGGCTAGGGTACCCCACAGTACAGTCGCGCATACTGCGGTACTTTGGCCATGTCTCTAGACAGAGTAGCGACTCAATAGAACGACTGGTAGTGCAGGGAAAGGTGGAGGGGACCAGACTCCGCGGCAGGGCACCCATGCGCTGGATCGACCAGTTGAAGTCCACAATCGGAAGCCGCGTGTCTGACTGCAGCCGACAGTCTGCCGACAGGGTGAGATGGCGGGAAATTGTACGAGGGGCCTTATCCACCTCAACCACCAATGTAGACAACTCTACGTGACCACGACCGCTCTGCCCCATAAGGATTGTCGTTCCAAAAAAAATTTTCTTTTCTTTTCACCTCTTTCGATCTTTTCAGTTCTTCAATGAATTTAATAAAGTTGGCAGATATTGACGCAATCGGGTTTTTTTTAAATAATTTGTTGCTTGTTTTACACTCTACCGATGTAGAGTTAGTTGTTCATTCCCGCGATGAGAGGTTCTGTTCTGTTAGTCCTATTTAAAAAAATAAACATTACCAAGAATAAAGAATTTTAATAAATTTAAAAAGTTAAAACCAACTATAACCCGACTACGTAAAAAAATTGTCAAAATTTCTGTAGCTGATGTCACCTGGGTCATTAATACGAATCTGTTGACACCACATTAACTAAAAGTTCTGTATATTTATGCGCCATGGTGGCAACAAACATACATAGGCTGTCAAAAGTATTACCCTTTCCTTTTTTTACCGCAGTCGGGAAAAAAGTCTAAAATAAATTCTAAATCTTCTACCTGTAATTTAACCTGTATCATAAATAGATACTTCGTACCTGTTTAGCCCTTCAGTACATTCGTTACAATCATTAGCATTGAATAAGGAAAGGTTATTCATTCATTATAATGTCCATGAATAACGGGTAAGAATTGTGTGCGTGGTTAATTAGATGAATAATGGGTAACTAAAAGACTATTGTTTTAAACATAGGTGTTATATTTAGTAAATTTATGTTTGAAAATTAGTGAGGCGTTAACTCGAATTAGCTCGAGTTGCGGTTAAGTCGATTTAACTGTAAAACTTTTTTTTTTATCTATGATTCCATTCTAATTTTATAAATTTCAAAGTAACGCTGTCTGTCTGTGTCTATCAGTTACGCTTTCATGGCTTAACCGCTACTCCATTTTCAATGAAATTTTGTATGGCAGCTCTTTATTGCGATAACCAACATACACGCAGGCGAAGCCGCGGGAAAATGCTATTATGGTATAAAAATGACAAACTGGGAAAATATGCTAAATGTTAGTGTAACATATTTTTCCGGTTACAGACTACGTTTTGAAACATAGGGTTTACATTGTACAGAGCGTGTTTTTAGGGTTCCGTGCCAAAGGCAAAAAACGGAACCCTTATAGATTCGTCATGTCTGTCTGTCTGTCTGTCTGTCCGTCCGTATGTCACAGCCACTTTTTTCCAAAAGTATAAGACCTATAATGTTGAAACTTGGTAAGTAGATGTATTCTGTGAACCGCATTAAGATTTTCACAGAAAAAAAAAAAAAAAAAAAAAATTTTGGGGGTCCCCATACTTAGAACTGAAACTCAAAAATTTTTTTTTCATCAAACCCGTACGTGTGGGGTATGGATAGGTCTTCGAAAATGATATTGAGGTTTCTAATATCATTTTTTTCTAAACTGAATAGCTTGCGCGAGAGACACTTCCAAAGTGGTAAGATGTGTGCCCCCCCCCGCCTCTAACTTCTAAAATAATAGCATGGTAAATCTAAAAAAAATATATGAAGTACATTACCATGCAAACTTCCACCGAAAATTGGTTTGAACGAAATCTAGTAAGTAGTTTTTTTTAATACGTCATAAATCGTAAACTGCAATTTACCTTTCATTCAATCAACACAAATATAAAAATAAAATATATTATGTTACTTGCTGCTGCGGAACCCTTCATGGGCGAGTCCGACTCGCACTTGGCCGCTTTTTTTAGTTAGCTAGAGTTAGCGTGAATTTCGCAGAAGTTGATTTAACACGAATAGAACTATCCTTAACTCGTGTAGGTTTGTTATAAACAAACAAAGCTACCGAAGCTACGAGTAATTGTCTTCCATTTTCTGAGCATTTATTTTATTCAAAATACTTTATTTAAAATCCTTGAAAAACTATGTTGTTATCAGCTGTGTTTATGTTGCCAAATGACACTGATTAAAAGCAATAAATAAGAGAAAGTCAGTGACGAATGGATACCACCAAAATATTTATAATTTGTTATCTTATATTTGATGATTAGGCACTGCTTAACAACTAATTAAAAACTGAGCACCTGTAAGTGCTATCTTATATTAAGCGTAGCTAAACACAAATACGTGTTTATTATACCTACATCTATTAGTTAGTTACACTATTTCTATTTATAACTCAAGAACGGGTGAATTGATTTGTCTCAAAATTGGTGGAGAGGTAGCTTAGAACCAGGAGACGGACATAGGATACTTTTTACATAAGTTTTTTTTACTTTGCGCCACGGCGTTACCCGCAGTTGTTGTTGTACCGCGGATAACACCGCGATGCTCAGCTAGTTTAAAAATAAAAAGATAAAAAATCCAATGTAACTTACTAAGAAGTCTAGTATTTATGATAATTGTCATAAAATGGAATATGATGGAAGAACAAATATTAAATAGTAAAAAAAATCACAGTAATTTAATTATCACCGTTTTGCCAACTTGATAACAATACGAATTACCTGCATTTGAGCGTATGCACTTCTGAGACGGTTGCTTGTCGTGATGGACTGTTTAGAAACCCGAGAAAATACACTTTATTTATTTTTATACTATGTTATTATACCATAAATCAGTCAATAAATAATAAAAAATCTGTGTCTACTATAACAATGATCAATTAGGTGCATATTTCACAGCTTAAGTTAACTGTTTCTTGAGAATTTGTGACAAAACACTGTTTGCGTAAGTCGACACACCTCCTTTATTTATGATCGTTCAGAGATTTACGTCAGATCAGCTGACTACCATCGGGCGCATGTGACGCAGTAGAGAATGCCAAAAATATTTACTTTCAACGTTCAAGACCTATTCTTAAAAATACCACTGTCGTCTTTGACATTTCAAGAACATTACGCACTTGCCTACATACATTTTTGGCAAAGGATAAAAGCATGAACGCGCAACATAATCTATTTTAAAAGCTTCATCGTCGTCGTCAAAGTAAAAGATAATTACACGTATTTTGAAGTTATAACCACAATTGTACAATTTTCAAATAACAAACCTTTTAAAACTTGATAGATCACAGCTATGGACATTGTTACCGGTGGACAGTATGAATACGTAAAGAATATCCAGCTATATATTACAATTTATTGAAACATGTAAGACATTCAGCTCACAGACGTTATGAATCTATTTGTTACGGCTTTTGTGATGCTGATTTATGATTGCATTCACACCTGTAATGTGACTAATCAAGTGTGAAAACAGAATTCTTAATCAGGGTCAACGTTTACGTTGTTACTGCTCCGGACTAGACCAGACGAGGCATAATTTATCTTACACATAATAGTTTAAAAGTTTAATACAAAATGTTCATAATAAATACTCGTATTGTTTTGGTACCACAAGTTTGCGAACATAATTTTTACTAATTAATGGTAATTGAAAAAGAATAGAAATTAAAACGTTAAACGACGTTTAATTTTTTGCACAATAATGTGTTTCTAACTAAATCATTAGTTCCACCTCGAGCATGTATTTTAAATTACAAAACTCTGAAATAAATGAAAAATCATTACTTAAACCTATTTTAATGCATGACAGAAAGAATCTCCGTAGCGAATAGGTACATTGAAATAGCTATCGACAAATTTTAATTGACTTAACATTTCAAGTCCGGACTTAACGATTAAGTTTTTAAGAGTTCATTGAAGAAAATGAAGGATGTGGTTCTACAAGTATACCTAGTCAAAGCTTTTGTGTTGAATTGAGTAGTACCTAATGTTGCGTCTTCTCAGCAGTGAACGTATAGGTAAACTAGATAGTATGGTAACCAACCCGCTTAAAAACACACTTGTACCTATTTCTAAACTTGAATAAATTAATCTAGACAGAAGAAATAATTGTGCTCGTGAGACAATATTTGTTTTGAATGTGAATCGAATCCACGATACCTCACTAATAAATTTAATTTTGAATATTTTTTATATTTTTTATAATAAGGCAACCAGTAGTTTGTTAATGAATGAGCGGGCACACCATATTCAATGTCGTAAACTTTTGTCAACCTGCCAATTTTATTGAGAGCTAAGTAATTTCTTTCACTATCTTTTAGTAAAATCGAAGAATTTTGAGGAAATTTCAAAAGTATAAGTATATCTACAAGTATATCATCATGGGTGTAGGAGTAAACAAAAATTGACATTAATTACTAACTAACATACAGTGGATTGTTTACGTATGCCATCAATCATCACCATGTTGACAATATACCTCTGTTTGCATTCAGTGGCATTGAGACTTCAACATGATTATTATCTGGACTGTTAGAAACTTTAGAAAGTACTGTACCTGCACGTGACTTAAAATTATTTGTTCGATTTGGTTTCGTTAGAGATTTGGAATAAATATAAATATGTTTCATTGTTAGTGTTTCTCAAAAACAAAATCTTTTCCTTGGAATCACTTCCTTGTTTGTCTGGGTCTGCATTCTTTACAAGTCAATCATGTTTAATATATTGTTTGTTTTTTTTTTATTGTTTAATATATATAAACATAATGCTGTTTTTATATTTAAGTCAATTCATTATAATTAATTAGAATTAACATAAATCTAACTCTATCGGAATTTTTCTATACGTCTCACGTCAATAAGGAAAGGCAAAAATATGAAGCCCTTGATCTAAAGTTTCTTGTACTATGTACATTTTTTTATCATCTAATCTAAAAACTATACTGTATCTATCTTTGCATAAATACAGTATAGTTTTTACTTATACTCGTATACAGATATCATAGCAGCATTAGTTATTTCAATGATCTACTTTTCAAGCCAATAAAAAATATCACAAACGCGGTAGCCACGGTTATTGATAGGTAAATATAGATATATAACATAATATGTTACGCGCTATCATTATGTAGAAATGTACTATGTAGTATGTAACTGTAAAGCCGGGTCTCCTGCGACACTGTTTTATGTTTTTAAATACCAAACGTCAAGTATTTATCAAAATATGGGCGTCGCCTAACTGTTTTGTTAATTTTAACAAGCAAACATGTTATCCAAAGCGGACTGAAAACATCCCAGCGTATACTTCTCGTATAATGAAACTGAACTGAACTAACATTAATACTTATATTATTCATATTTATACTATGAAAGTAAGTAAGTAAGTGTACTTTAAGTGATTTTGTCGAGTAGATAAAAGATTTTTGCTTTTCGTGTAATCGTGTTTGATGTTCGTTTAAAAGTCCGTCTCCTGCGACTTTTCGCTAACATGTTTAGTTAACAAGTTTTGTTAATTTTAGCCGCAGGAGACACGCCTTAACTATGTAGATTGATGTAGATACTCTATACAAATACATAATAATATAATAATATGAACATTTGAACATGTTTGATACTTTTTATTGAAGTTTAATCTGTCATAATATAGATGTCAAATACACCACCGAGGCGAGGCCACAATAGACCTTATGCTTACGTCGAAGGCGAATTTATTAATATCTTCTTTAATTTTTTTTATGTATGGCCCTGCCAAAATGAGTCTACTTTGCCTGATGGAAAGGATAAGCAGAATCCAAGAGTGGTGGTCACCATACTCTTGCGAATGCAGACAATACAACAATGCAGCATGGTGACCCAAGCCATGGCGGCCTAGTGATGCTGCAGAAGCATCGCATTGGGCCTCCGGTCTCGCACTCACCAACGAAACACGACAGCATGAACGCTGTCATTTTACGTTGATTTTCTGTGCTGCGGTCGAGCCGGCCCTTTCGTGCTGAAATCAGCGTGGCTCTACTACCTTACACAGTATTACATACTATATAATATATACACACAATATATAGTATAAAATTCAGTCGCTTGTGCTGTCTGATCGCTTAGATCTAAACTACTCAACGGATTTTAATGCAGTTTTCAGCAGGGATTCAAGAGGAAGGTTTATATGCGTAATTCATACATAGTTGAGGATACCCGAGATATTCAAAGACTACCGTGCAAAGCCGGGCCGGGTCACTAGTATACAATTGTAGTATCTCTACTATGTATGTATTTAGAAATAAACAAGTGCATTTACCACTACATAGTCTGGTTATCATATACGGCTTCGGATCAGGCGGCCGTGTGTGAAATGTGTAAGTTTATTTTTATTATAATTATCATAACCGTTAGGGAGACATCTTTATACATGGCTTCGATTACCAAGGAATCCTCGTTAGGTTTAAGATTAACCAATGTCAATAAGCTATCTTCAAATAACGAGAACTGTCACAGTACGTATCCCTAATTTAAGAATTATGCGAATTTATGCTGTCCTAATTATGCTGACACCCGGATAAACATGATTTCTACAAGAAATATAGGCCAAATAGACCCAAGTCAACGAATTCCGTAAAGTCTAACAATAAAATATATACATATTTACATTCACAACTTCAAATGGAAATTTCCTCAAGAACCGTTAATTGGTCCAAATGACGAAAAACAAAGTTTATATCATTACATTTTTTAAAACACTATCTAAGTTTAGGACCATCATGCGTATTTTTAACCGACTTCAAAAAAAGGAGGAGGTTATCAATTCGACTGGTTCTGGATAAAAAACCGATTTTGATAATTATTTTTTATTTGAAAGCTGGTGCTTCCCGTGTGGTCCCATTTCAATTTGTTCCAGATTGAAGTCAGTTTTTTTTTGTTAAAATTTGTGATTATTTCATGGCAAAGTTTATTGGAACGATGTTCCTTACGGCGCGTTGCGAAAGGGGGCTAGACGGATTAAGACCAAAAGTTGTAACGACAATTTTGGGTGTAACGACACTTTTAACATTGAGTTGACGTTATAGTGCTGGATAGTATGTATATATATATATATATATAAACTTCGTTCCATCCAGGTGTCCCTTAACACCCCTCAAGATTTTTTTTTGCTCAATAGGTATAGTTACAGGCAACAGATCATGCCTCACACAATAATAAGTAACAATTTACAATTTCAAATCTGATTCACTCCGATCTAAAAGGTTAGGGTTGCAAATTATTGTCAAGGATCATTATATTATCAACAGTCTTTATTAATAGTACACTGCTGGACATAGGCCTCCCTTTAGAAAGGAGATTTTGGCCTATTATACCTACTACGCTGACATTTCAAGTTTTTCTTCATCCTACATTGCTGTGTTACTGAGTAACTTCGTATTTTGCTTCCTTAATCGGCTCTTATGACGTACCTACGGGTACTCTGTAACCTGAATCCATCATCATACAACCTATACTACCGACCGGCACGCTATGATGGCCGGTTTGACGTTTGTCAAATCATGAAGTTTCGTATTATTAGTAATTACATTTGAAGAAGCAAATTGCTGTTCTTTATTGTCAATAGTGGCGTGCAGTTACTCAGAAAAAATATTTTTAAACCTTTTTATTAATTGACATTTCACATCACTATTGTAATATGTCAAACCGGCCATCACAGCGTGCTCTTTGTATAGTCAGAGATATCTACTGCGAAATGGTGTCATCAAAGACGACATAGCGAACACTAACTTATAGACATTTATGACTCTTCGGCGAATCTAATCTTTCTACCTGATATGTAGGTTATCATTAAGTACATATAAGATATGTCAAGTATGCAAAGAAATAAATCATTTCATGTTATTGTTATCAAATTACCGCCGTGACGTTGATTAGTGTGGTGTTAATGAAACTAAAGAGAAAGGTATTGAGAATATCAAGTAATGTAGTACGGTAAAATATAGCGAAGCTAAGCAAATTAGATAAATGACAAAAATAGAAGGCTTATAAGTTTGACAACTGTCAAAGATGTCTTTGCACAACTCATATGTAGGTATATCGTTTAGAAATGAACTACACGATACGCATGAACTAGCTGCAAAAATGAAACTAATATTATATTTTTGTTACAAAAATATAAATGTCATATAACTCTGTTTTGTGAATCATATTATATTAACACATATTGTTAACCTATTGAATTTATTAGACTGATTACTTATAATTATTAAGTGATATGTGGTCAAGTATTTGCTTTTATCATGGTAAAGCATACAGACAAAAACAACCTTGTTCTACATTGGATCAATATGAAAAAATCTTGACAAGGTAATCCTTGAATCGGCTGAATTATTATTGCCTTCGGGCTTTACTAGGAACTAACAAAGATACAATAATACACATAATAACTTACTACCTCAGCCTCATTGTTAAAATGTTTATCTAAATGTGGAACTCGAACCTAAACACTTGACGCAGTGGTGTTCGTAAAGTGACTGCAAGGAAGGTTTACGCGGTCGCCACGCCGTTTTCTACTGTGTTGAGTTTTGTGGGTTCAAACTGCACAGGTTAGACTGCACGGTTGGCCTAGTGGTTTCAGCGGTCGCCACGCTTCTTGCTACTGCGCCAAGTGTCGTGGGTTCAAATCCCACGCGGTACAAAAACTTTGTGTGATCCACAAATTGTTGTCCCGAGTCTGGGTGTACTTTGTGTTCGTTTCTTGTATGTTTGTAAAGTCCCCCGCGACACAGGATGTTTATTCCTAATGCGGGAGATGTCTTTTAAAAAAAAAACCCTACATTGACACTTGATGTGATCCCAAATTATTATTCTTGAGTCTGGGTGTTCTTTATACCCGGTTCATGTATTTTCTAAAGTCCCCCGCGACACTGGATTAATTCCTAATGCGGGAGTTGTCTTTTTATAACAAAGAAAAAGTGGTTATATCTGCTAGTTAATCAGGCCGTCAGATTTCAACATATCAGTGCTATTCTCTACCTACCATTAAGCAATCTATATCATTTTGATTTAGACAGTATTTAAAGCAACCTTGAGTTTATAAGTATTCAAGGTTTGTCCACAACTGCGTAAAACAATCACATGTCACTTTCCCTGGGATTTTCCCACGACTGTCGATACAAGTGAATGGAAAAATCGGAAAAGGTATGAATATGACGACTACCATTGTAGTGTGGTAGTGTAATGCTAAAAAACTGTCTATCACACTCAGAGAATTGGATCCTAAAAGACAAATCGTTGTCAGTGTGTCTGATTCTGAAAAGCATTTTTTAAGATGATTGGAGGCATCAATTTTACATAGATTTTAAATATAGTGGTCTCTTTTAAGTTTAAAATATAACAATATTTTAATTAACGCTAGTAAAATCCTACAACTTACCGATATTCGCCTACTTTGACATTCGCAACAGAATCAAACACAATACACACTTCCTAGCCTAGATGGCCTAGAATTGTAAAATTTGGAAGGCCATTTAATGAAAGACGGAAACATTTATTTTATAGTTTTAGTACATTATTTTTAATAAAGACTTACATTTATAACATTGCATTTAAAAAACTTTGAATGTAACACGACAAACGTAAAAAGGATATAGGTAATAGATGTGTTGTACACCTATTACTATTACCTATGGTACACTATAATTCAAAATATTATTTCCTTAGAATCATTATATATACCTTATAGAGCACCCTGTTACAAATGAATGCCAACTTTACGTGTGATATTTATATTTAAAACTTATATGGATGTTACTTTGCTTTGCCTGATTTTTGTTCATTTGAGAAAGTACAATCTTTGTCTATCTTAAAACATTTTACAGAAGACAAACATTAAAGCTGATATTCATTCTTTATGCCAATACTTAAATTCACAAAACACAGCACATTGTTATAAAAATAGTAATATTGTAAGAACAGTTACGTAAACTAAACACAAAGTCTTAATCGCATTTAGTACGTCATGTCCTACTTCTCTGACACGTTTTACATGATATACATTTAATATGTGCCATTACTTCTACCAGGGATAAACGCTTTTATTATTTCAAAACGTTAATTTTAGTATAATTTATTAGGTATTTGGCAGTCCTCAACTACAGGGCAAAGTCGCGCCTGCATTCCAACGACCTAAGCGCTATATTATAAGAAACGTTTATTTTACTCAACGTATTTCTAAGCATTACGACTGCAAATGGATTGAAAAAAAAACAAACTCGTTGACCTGATTGGTGAACACGTCATGGTTATTAATTTTGTTTTTCTATTAAACATCTGTCATTGAACGTTGCAGTTTTGTAAATATTGTCTTTACATTAGAATGCAGTAGCGACATACTTTGCTCTACAGGGTCGGCTGTGTCATGCGACACTACGCATTTTACACAATTACCTTACAGCTTAGTACAAGCAATTGAATGAACATATATAGCTAATCGTTGACAAGACAACTGAAACGTCCTCATTGGCTAAGTACAGAAAGTGATTACTATTAAATCTAAATATTATCATAATTAAGTTTCATCTACAATAATGCTTGGTAAACGTAGTAATGTGTTATTATATCGTTAACATGTTTATTTTCTCATAGACTTTACAAATGTTTTAAATCTGTCTCTCAGGTGATGTCGTTTCAAACGTGAAGCTTTATTTGAATATGACCTATTTAAACAAAGAAAATTTAAATTTCATTTTACTCTGTGACATCTGCCAAAATTATATAAGTATTGTTATAATTCTGGTTGACAGCATAGACATTTTTGTTAAAAATATTTTATTGATTACATTTCTATTATTTAAAAATCCTTTCAATGTGGTAAGGTTTTTAAAACATTGAAATTGTTATTTGTAACCAGACACAGTTCATGTGTAAACAATTTAAGGCATGACTTAAAAATTTACCTACTTCAAATTGAGTTTTGGGAGTTGCCATTTAGGTAGGTACTGTGTCTGTCATTGTTCTGACATTTTTAAATAAGTCCATAATTTGATTGCCTTTGCGTTCCTCAAGATAATCCTTTGGCAAAATAATACATAAGTATAATATATAATGTCATGTAATTTATAAAGTTTCGTACTAAGTCCAGTCTCTGTAGGTAGTAGAGCCACGCTGATTTCAGCACGAATGGGCCGGCTCGACCGGGGCGGTACTAACCTCGCACAGAAAATCAACGTAAAATGACAGCGATCGTGCTGTCGTGTTTCGTTGGTGAGTGCGAGACCGGAGGCCCAAATAGTCTAGTCAACAAGTTCCATACTTGTTGACTAGACTAAAAGATGCAGCAGCATCACTAGGCCGCCATGGTGTGGGTCGCCATACTGCATTGTCTGCATTCGCAGTGAGTATGGTGACCACCACTCTTTGATTCTGCTTATGCTTTCCATCAGGCAGAGTAGAGTCATTATGGCGGGCCATACATAAAAAAAAAAAAAAAAAAAGTCTAACTGTTATGACTAAAAACCAAACAAAAAGAAAATTAAACTAAAACTTTACAAAAGAACTAATCGTACAAACCCAATATTGATATTATATTAGCTATCGTCAATACTAGAAGTTCTCAGAATTTTATATCTTCATTTTCAAATCCGGTTTTTACTAACAAAAAATTGAACGTCCTTCAATATTGGATTGCTAGAGGACATATTTTATGTGAATTTCATCTCCTTAGTACTGCTATTTCTCGTGCATATAGAAAACTACATTAAAAACAGAATTTACAACTAATCTTGAGCCCTAAACTAAAAAAAACGAAATTTGCTTTTAACAGCACGACCATATCTTTGGCAGTAAACCAAATAAAGGATAGATTGTTCGGCAAGAGAAGACGCAGCAAATTGAGAAAACGGTAAAATTTATAGCTTGTAAGATGAAACGTATTATTTTTTAGTTAAATGTTAGTTATAAATTCGGTATCAAATTGTATAACGCAAAGACACCTAGGTACACCTTTATTCTTAAACGTTAACCGAAGAAAGCCGATAGAAAAGGTATTAGAGTGTTCTTCAAACTAGTCAAACTTTTAGTTTCATTTCTTCGACTAAATCACTTGGAGTGTAGTAACCGTAGTAGTACGTCAATATACATCATCAATTTGTGTAAAAGGTTATGTCTTTTATCTATTGACATTGCTAAAAACAATTCACAATATGTCCAGTTGAAAAGGTAATAGATAATATTTTATTTTTATTGAATAGCACCCATTATGCCCATTATGATGACATTTAAATTAAAGTCTCCGATTGTGTTTTTATGAGGGGTAAAAAATGTGCAACTAGAGAATGCAGTAACATCTGGCAACCATATTGAAAACGAAATAGGAGATGTAGCTACCATGATTTTCGGGAAAATAATTATGCTTTTTAAAAACTTTTGTCGTCATATGTATGAATATAAAATATTCAAAACCTTGAAAATCTTCAAAAATTTACACCATGGGAGAGCCACGCTTCGGCATGAATGGGCCGGCTCGACCGGAGTCATACCACGGCCTCACAGAAAACCGGTGTGAAACAGCGCTTGCGCTGTTTTTCACCGAGTGAGTGAGGATACCGAAGGCCCATACTCCAGCCCCTCCCCCCGTCCCCCTTCCAATCCCCCAAAGGCCGGCAACGCACTTGTGACGCCTCTGGTGTTGCGGGTGTCCATGGGCGGCGGTAATCGCTTACCATCAGGCGATACGTCAGCTCATTTGACCCAATTCCATAAAAAAACCGTGTATAAGACACTTCTTGACCTGGAGGGCAAAACTTACTTGAATTTTATATTTTTATATTCTTGTCTCCACTCTTTAGAAAGAATAGTTTGAATGAATCAGTTGCTTAAATTTTGAGTAGCGGGACTTCACTATAAACTACCGAATTTCTTAAAGTGGTTGAGTCAGCGGAATGTCTTGAAGCATTAAAGAATACAGGTCCTAACTGAAGACAAATCTATATTCTACATAATAAGGGGTCTCAAGGCCAATCTTCTTCATGTTCAAAAGTGGATCCACAATGTAACAATATTTGTGGCCAGTCCTTAAGAAACAACCTGATCTATGATAAATTCCAACGTAGGATTGTTTGTTTCATGCGAATTTAGTTACGGTAGTACTGGTCACCAGGCAGCCTATAAATACTCCGACAAATGTTGTCATGTAAAATATTCAGACACCGTACTGACCTTTCGTTTTGTAGCAGAAAATTTCTTATTACTAAACGTTACCAATGAACGCCAATTCCAAAACTTTTATCGTTTCCAGATGTGTAGATTCCAGTTATGAATTTGTAACTCATTTACATTAAATCTATACTAATATTAAAAGCTTGTTTGTTTGTTTGAACGCGCTAATCTCAGGAACCGCTGTTCCGATTTGAAAAAATATTTCAGCGTTAGATAGCCCATTTATCGAGGAAGGCTATAGGCTACATAAGCAATACGCTAAGACCAATAGGAGCGAAGCAACAATGAAGAACGTTACAAAAAGGGGGAAAATGATTACGCTACGGGCAATAGGAGACGTAAACGAGGTTGCGTGGGTCAGCTAGTACATATTTGAATATATTTGCTGTAGAATACTTTCTTTCGGTCGGTTGGTCATCAATCCACAGTTATAGAGCTGAGATAATTTATTGTAAGAGCGGGAAAAATATTTGAAACATGTACAAGTAGGTACTATATTCTTAGAAAATTCAGACACACTATTCATTCTTTGTATTTCATTAAAGTTAATGAATGCATGTTCCCTGAATGAAGAAAGCCTTTACTAATGTTTTAAGAAAAAAGAGTGTATTTTTCGACTCATAACTATTTAAAGTTTCAAGAGCTCTTGTGTACATTATTTATCTCATTTATCAATTCTACATTCCAAAAACTTCCATTACAATTAAACAAAATGCGATAAGTATGTACCTTTCTACTTTAAAAGGTCCAATGTAAAAGTCAGCTACGGTTTTAATAATTATGTTTTCTTTAAGCATAAACCATTGCAGTAAATGACCTTTAATTTATCAATAATATTTTATACTTCTTTTAATCCATCGACAATAATCTTAACATGGGAAATATCAGCAATTAGAAAGGAAAGCGCGACACGGATTGAACTTACGTCTCTGTGACATGAGGTTTGTGCTTACAAATTACAACACCGATCACATTTCTCAGTAAATCCAAGATTCTCCAGTTGCAACGAAATCGAGGCCAATAAACGTTACTTTCGCTGCTTGCTCGCGTTAAATAATTAAAAGAATATGCAAACGATCTTTTTAAGGGTTTTGAATATAGTATAACAGTGAATGTCCATATGTTTTAACTTGACAATATAATTAACACTTACCTAGCTTCCCCATCATTTCTTCTAAAGCATGATCCTTGTCCATGATTGTGGATGTGTTTGTAACCCTGGGTTTATTTTATGTAGATTCTGTAACAATATTCACTAGCACCAATGATAGTTGAGCGATGTGTAACGCGCGGCGGCGTGTGCAGTGTAGAACGCCAGGCGTGCGTGCCGGCGGACGAGCGAATGGATGGCAACCATCGTACCGAGGCGCCGTCCGTGAGTCGGTTACAGCAATCGCACAAAAAAACCTAACCTCTTATCTTTATTGGCCATACCTGCCAGTTTAGTGTTCGTCGCCACCGACAGACAACACGTTCTGCCTCGCAACTATACACAGCTTTCGCAGGCAGACAAAAAAAATATTATTATAATTTTTAAGCTCCCAGAATTTAACGCTAATAAATTTCGTGAATAATAATCAGCTATGTCGTAATTGAATTTATTAGGTAGTGATGGCTATTCAAATAGGAAACAATAACAAGATCACGATCCTTGCTTCAAATCTATTTCTACTCAGAACTACATAGGTAAATAAAACCAGTAGCTATGACAATATCACCTATTAGAAAAAATATAATGCATATAATTGTGAGAACTTTTCTTCTTGATAGAACTGACTCGAGTTATAGATCTAGAACTTAGAAGAGCATGCATGTTGAACAAATTTTAAGAAAAAGAAATTGAATGAGCACAATCATTCATTTAATTGGAAGGAAAATAAAACAAACGTAAGTACCTAGGGAAATTTTTGTAATTCCACAGATCTGAGGCGCGATGAAAGTAACATTAATATTAGTGCTCCTTTAATCTTAGCTCCTTAATAAAAGCGATTATATTATCATCATTCGCTCGACGTCATCTCCTGGACATAGGCCTGCTTCAAGGTTCGCCATCAGAACCGATCCTATGGACAACAAAATTCACTAGTCGTTGGACCACCTTATGGAGAGTCTACCCACGCTCCGTTCTCCGACACGAAGTCGCCAATCGAGAGCTTTTTAGTCTCGTCATCAATCGTTTCTGCGAGAAACGAGCCCCGCCCACTGCCACATAATTTTGGCAATTTTCTGGGCAATTCGGTATTTAGCTAAATTAGACAACCTTTCTAACTGCAATAGGTGCAATAGTATAGAACTTATAATAATCAATCTCTCATCCCCTTCTTACAATTTTAATGGTTGTTGTTGGTGTTTTTAGTTTTCTAACACCCTAATACGTAATAATAACACAAAAAAGAACAGAAATGTAGTACCGTTAGTAAATAATGATTCAGGGAATCTAAAAATTTTCATACATTTTACTATTTCTTATGACTAAATCCAATTTTATTAAAAAAAAACACCTTACAATTTTATCAGCGTAATAGCTTAAAAACAAGTAAGTTTTATTAGCTATCCAACGAGGTATAATTAAATACGTTGACAAATGGCTGAGCAAATGAACTTAATTGGGAGTAAGTGAAAAATCGAAATTTTTAAAATGTAGTTATTTTGCGTTCTAAACTTAAATTTAAAGTAGATTTTCAAAGTGTGAGCCCCTATTTCTAATGCAAGCACGCATTCTTTTCCTCAATTGAGTTTTTACAACACCACTAGACAACGAGTTTTTGATTTCACTAGCAGCATTAACTATGCGGATCCTTAAACCTACAATATTTGGTACGGGCGAGACATCATAGACCAGGCTCACACACACGTAATAATCCATCAGGGTAAGATCGGGCAAGTTGCTGGTCCTAGGGTAGAATCCAACTATCAGAAAAAAATTGATTTAATCACCTAACCTGGTTTATTTCTGACATAACCTAACTCCGTTGCCCACGGGGTTTGCGGCAGGGTGATGCGACAGAGAAATTGAACCTATTTCTGACCTGACTCTGTCGCATCACCCTGCCGCAAACCCCGGTGGACAACAGAGTTGGGTTATGCCAGAGTTAAGTAAGGTCAGACTTCAGTTAGGTCAGAGTTAGGTTCAATTTGAACGCACAAAGTTACGAGAACTTTTTGAGGGAAGACATGTTTGGACTTGAAGTCATACCTTTGGAAACAAGGCGTATGACGTAGTATCAGCATGATGGATGTCCATTACAGCATTACCGTCCGCCAATGGTTATATGAAAATTTTCCTGATAGTTGGATTGGTAGGGGAGGACCTACCCCATGACCAGCAAGGTATCCCGATCTTACCCTGATGGATTACTACGTGTGTGTGAGCCTGGTCTATGATGTCTCACCTGTACCAAATATTGTAGGTTTAAGGATCCGCATAGTTAATGCCGCAAGTGAAATAAAAAACTCATTGTCTAGTGGTGTTGTAAAAACTCAATTGTGGACAAGAATGCGTGCTTGCATGAGAAATAGGGGCTAACACTTTGAAAATCGACTGTAAATTTAAGTTTAGACCGCAAAATAACTACATTTTAAAAATCACGATTTTTCACTTACTCCCAATTACGTTCATTTGCTCAGCCATTTGTCAACGTATTTAATTTTTTTATACCTCGTTGGATAGCTAATAAAACACACTTGTTATTAAGCTATTACGCCGATAAAATTGTAAGGTGATTTTTTTGAATAAAATTGCATTTAGTCATAAGGAACAGTAAAATGTATGAAAATTTTTAGATTCCCTGAATCATTATTCACTAACGGTACGGTACTACATTTCTGTTCTTTTTTAAGTTATTATTACGTATTAGGGTGTTAGCAAACTAAAAACACTAACAACAACCATAAAATACGCAAGTGTTTGTTTTAAGAGCACTTTGAAGTAGTGTGATACACTTTTCTTAAAAAAATGAGTTTTTTTTATTTTATTTCCAAAACGGTACTTTTTTTACACATTTACCCGAGGACAATTTGATAGCCAATGATCTCTACTATCACCCCTTAAAGGAATTACTACATGTTACCAGTAACCCTGTATATTGTTTAATGTTTCTTATTCATAAAATAATATTTTAACTCAAAGAGCAAAAGGTTTATATATGTTTCTTAAACGAATGATAACTAGAGCATACACTATATGTACTGATTAAAATTGAAAAAGTAAACAATTTCAATGAATTCCTTTAGTCAGTTTAGAAAAGAAATATAACTATTTTATTTATTAGAACGAAAAATAATAATATTGGAACGTTAACGATCTGCGGAGGCGCTCTTACCAGCGCTTCATGCCGCCCTGAGTGTGGCCGCTGATGGACGGGAGGGGTTTTCCCCTCCATCCGCTTTAGTGGCCACAATTTACTCTGTGAGTGGCCAACCGCGAGGAGCCTCCTCAGAGGAGGCGACATACGCGAGTGCCGTACGTCGCCTGAATTGAGTGTTTTTACCCGCAGATGGTGCCCGTTTCAGCGCGGGCAAGCGCTTGGAGGGATCCGGACGTGTTAATAACACCAGTTCCCGGATCCCTCCCTACTCATGTTCAGAGTGGCACACCGTGTGGTTTTAGTCGTTCCGATTCCGACACATCGCCCCGCCGCAAATCCCGGTGGGGTGATGGCCCGAGGGGGTTTCCACACGTAAAAAAAAAGAAAAGGTCTAAAGCTTGCTTTCTTTTTTGACTCCTACATCTTTCTTAACTTACTCATGTCTATTTTCAAGTCTATATTCTAATAAAGTGATTTAATTATTCTCGAAAAATTAATTTATTATCTAAGACGCAATAGTAGGTTCTGTATTGATTAACAGCAACAGTTTATCAAAGTCAAGAATCTAAGGATTGTATTTTTTAACGAAATGTTCATAGTTAAATTGGGTTTTCTGTAATGTTCTGTTTCTAAACAGAAACAATTTCTGAGCAAGTGAAGGTGAAGGTATGAGTCAACCACGTGATTATTTAAAAATTGAATATTGCTTACTGATTCATTTTTGTCTGTCTGTCTGTATCTTGGCCGCGCATCACGCCGAAACTACTGAATGGATTTAAATAAAACTTGGCATGATTTGAGTTCATACTACGAGGTAGGACATAGGATACTTTTTATCCCAAAATTCAGCACGGTTTCCTGGAGAGAGCCGAGGAAAGTCAAAATATGTACTTAGTTGTAATTCAATAACACATAGTCCGATTTCATTCATTCTTTTTTTGCTAGAAAAAAAAAAAAAAAAGGTAACAGGAAAAGTGTTTTTTTTTGTCCACGACTGTACACTGCCTGTGGGAAGCTGAGACAGATATCTAAATTTGGCGGTACGAAATTCGCCGGGTCGGCTAGTACATAGTAAAGCTAAGACTGCTTGAGTTACTGCTGTATGCAGTAGCTGACTGTCTTTGGCTTTTGGGCATGAGTGCATGACCGAAACTTAACATTAGTCCACAAATTAAGCCCATGGAAAGGCAGGTTCAAAAGTTAGCCATTACTTTACCTCTGAACAGCTCTTTACAACCTAAGATCGTACTGCAGTTACGTTTAATATGGCGCAGCTAAATAACGGTATTTAGCTGTTTTGCCGATACTGTAGACCGTAAAACCTGTATTAATAAACGGCGACATGCGTACAAAAGAAATAACATACATTTGAGTATCTTACCATTTGCTTTGGTGATAATACTAAAACTCTTTTCGAACTAACTGAATTGAAATATTGATTCATCACGTTGCTAAGTGCAGACAGATCATGGTCGATACCACGACACTCAAAAGTCGAAATCAACGCTACGTCAGTTGGTTTCAGTCGTCAGTCTCGAATACCTGCCCACGTAGCCAAGATGCACGTGTTTCACAGACAAAAATTATAATTAAAAAAAAAATGAAAATTTGTGTTTTAACTTTTTTTAATAGGAACAGACCTTAATATAATAAAACCAATATGAAGGAAAAAAACACAAAACAAGGAAAAGTGGAAGGAATGCTTGTGATTTATTATCATGAGGTTTATTTATAGGACCTTTTGGGCTGCAGGATTTTATATTGCAATAACTGCATCTTCCAGACATAACACCAAGTCCCGACGCATTGTATATATTTTCACAATTTCTAGGAAGTCTGACAATTTACCTTATACGCACAAACTATTTTATTTACTGTATAACTATCAATAACCAATGGCATGTCTAATAAAACATATTTGTGTCAAATTGAGTATTAGAGACATAACAAATATCATTGTTCATTTCATTGTTACAAATTACGATATTTAACACAATCACTTGTTGCATTGAAAAATACAATGAAAAGAACGATTTTGTGATGATGTTATAATATAATTGCGCAATTAACAATGCTACTATGAAAACACATGAAGTTTCATTACATATTGATAAGATCACAACCGAATCAAACCGAATAAAATATAAATGTAACTCTACCTATGGAGAAGTTACGATGAGTTACTAAGTAAAATGTATCCTTAAATGCTACTCATATATATTTTGTTATTTTAAATAAGAAGGAGTAAATATCGAGCACACTTTTGTATGAATGTACCTGTTAATAACAAAACTTAGCAATCAAAGTCGAAAGTCATGGAAATATTGTGTTAAAGAAAGTCAGCTTTAAACATGTGACGAACCCTGGAACTCGAATCCGGGACGATGACCGATGTTTTGATGGCATAGCACTCTGCCACTTAATACTTAAAATAGTATAGACACGTATTTTTATATGACCAACTAGATTGATTCTATACTTTTACACTACGTACTCTACTTACCGAGGATTTGTTATCACATTATGGGTTGTTTTTGAATTATTTTATATTATGCAAGATGAATTATTAAAAAACACAAATCAGTTAATTATGGAATGTCTTCTCAAGCATAAAATCTGAATGGAACTTAGACTCCACAGCAGTAGTCATGTCAATAGTTAATATTACAGTTTTGAAAATATCAATACAGAAATCTATAAAGCTTATAATATTAGACAAGTGTGACATATGTATGAAGTAGTTGAAATTATGTCTGTGTACGTATGTCTCTGCCATATTTCAACAATTATATGAATTTCATTTTCAATTGATTCTAAAAAAATATTGGCTGTGTTTTTAGAATTGGTACGGTGTATGAAGATGTAACCTCAGATGTTGTGGGTAAGATTGGATCCTGGCAGTGGCTAATCACATTCGTGTCGGCCGCCCTCATGATGTCCACGATGTTCAATCAGTATGAAGACATGTTCCTTCTTCATGCGTCGAACGTTAACTGCATATCACCAAGCGAATTCGGAGCAATGAATGCCAGTTTATGTGAATACAATATAACAACTGGTGTCAACTCATCAGAAGTCACAAAATGTAACAAATGGAATTTAAAACTATTGTGGTTCATTTGGTTGAGAAAGAAGGTAATTAAAATAATTGCTTTAATAACTTATACATACACGTACTATATTATTGCCGGTAGCTTTACGGAACAAGTATATGCAAATAAAACTGAAAATTATGTTAAGTATTTTACTGTTGTCTGCCTGGTTACCGGTCTTCAGCGTATCTAATGCAATATAAAAATATAAAAAAACTGATACATATTTTTTATTAAAACCCAAAAATTATTACACCGCCTGTCTTGCGGTGAAATTGTAAGCTTTACTATAATTATCTTATTTTGATATTTTAGATGCGATAATTGCAATCAAATATCCTAAATCAGTGTGTGAAATGTAGATAATGATTGCCATTGGCTACTTATTTGCTCAAATTTTAATCACTTTCGCACGCACGCTTGCAGTTTGTATTTTCGTAGTCACTGAGCGGAAAACTTCTTGAAGAGATTTCTTCTTGGATTCCATCAACGTTACGTTTAAAGTGGAACCTACCTTAAAATCGGCTTCATCATTTTCTTTCTACATTTTTTTTAAACTTTTTAATTGGATTTTTGCAAAAAAAATATGTATTATACGCTTACCATGGTAGGTACTAAGAAATGCTTATTTTCCTTTCTTTCAAATAGTATACACTCTGTTGGATTTCGAACGTCATTGTACTGGCAACATTTTGATTGTCTCTGGTTCGTGTTTGACGTTTTGACGTTTGAGGTTAGTATGTGAGAAGGAACTTGAAAGACGCGTGTTGAAACCGGCTGACGATTTTATTTGTTATTGTTAAAATTAATGGATAGTAAGCTAATTGTATTGTCCATCGACCCGCGGTCTCTTTAGTGATAAACCGTATTGTGTTAGGTCGTGGACTCGCGAGTTTTGTAGGCGCGTTCCGCGTTAGCTGAAGCGAGTTGTTGTAATTCGAATACCTTGGAAGTTGTACAGCACTTTAGGAGTTTATGTTTGTGTGAAGAAGCAGAGCAGAGAAGATTCTACCCAAGAGATATCTCTTGGAATGCCGAGAACATTGAAAACATTGAAGCCACACACTCCAGTAAGTGCTTAATGATTTTAGTTTAGATTAAGAACACGGTGAATCGCCGTAGCTCATTCTTCTCGCCAATGGACCAATAGCGTAGTGATTGTATGCCTATCTATGGGCCATAGGTATTATAAACTTCATCAAGGTGATCGCTATCATTGGTGGGAGGAGTGAACACACTCCTAATAGGAACTAATCTGTGTTTCTGCAAGTAGTCTAACTCGCATAGGTGCTAAACTCTATCACATCATGTGACGGATCTACATTGTTTGCCCCTTACACAATTTAAAACAAATTGCTTTAAAATTAATATTATTTTTACTTATATTTGATAAGATTGACTAATATTTATTAATATCATTTCAGTGGTTGGTATTCTGCGCTGGGGAACTGAAATTGTTATCAACAGCAATCATAAGCAGATTTGGTTTAGTGTTCGGTTGTATAATTTTTGGCTTATTGGCTGACAAGTACGTTTAATTTTATTGTTTACCATAATAATACTTAGTTAACGAATACATTATCTGGAGAAGTTACTCCGGTTTTACTCATTCTGAAAGATACAATTTTAATCAAGTCATCCCGGCTATAGTTTTACCCCTTGATACACACTAGTGGTGACAAAATCCATGACTACCAACATTAACTGGATATATTAGATTCACATACACGTATTATAGATTAATTGTTGTTATGTTGAGCGACAGGTGCCTCGCTGCACTGTTAAATAACAATTTGAAGACCATTTCTCTATTATGTTTTTCAGTTTTGGAAGAAGGAATGCAATTATTCTAGACATTTTTGCTGAACTCATATGTGGATTAGTAATCACATTCTGTGATTCAGAGGCTTGGTTTAGATTAGTGGCGTTTTTGAAATCATTATTGGGCAGCGCCAATTTTTACATGGGTATCATTCTAGGTAAGGGCACTGACACAGAAACTAAATATAAACCTAGGTCACTCAGGTGATCAAAGTTGTTTAGGTACTGTAGGTATGTATAGATTATTTAGTTGGACATTTTCGTTGTTCCACACGTGTTAGATAACTTAAAAATACTCGAATAAGGTAATATTAAGTGATATCTTAAAATATTGAAATAATAATTGTATGTATATCTCGTATTGTATATATATCTATATAGACCAATCCTTTTGCTGACACCTAAACAATAGTTTTATCAGACGGTTCCTGCAGATTTGTGGGTGGAATAGATCTCACCCTTGAATACACCACACTATCTAGGTACTGTTATTGTATTTTAAGGCACAGGACAATGGTTCTGAAATTTTTAGGCTTACTATCGGAGATTTAAATATTTGTTTCCGTACTTAGTTAATTCCTTTGAAAAATGAAATGTTCATTAATCGATAGAACAGTCAGTTCTATCGATCAATTAACATTTCAATAGTTCTATTCATTGTCATTCTGGGTTGCACCGGTGATAGAAGTAATTTACAAAGTTATTTCTTTAATTATATTATGTTACCAAGCTTCTTCGAAGTTCAAACTTAATTTGAGCTTACTTCCTGACTTGACCTGAACCTCTCGACCTTGGGTTTGCTCGACATGTCTATCAAAAGGAGTACGATGTTAGTTGTGTCAGTAAGGAAGTGCTCAAAAAGCTTGACGGTTTGATCAACGGTATCTTTTTTGCGGTAATCTCGCAAATCTGTATCTTTGTGTGTGTGTGGATATTGTGAACTAGATTTAGTCGACCAAAATCTGTCATTTCCGTTAAAGAAGTTCTGACAGACTCGGATGCTTTAATACTTCTCTCTCCAAGGAAACTGATTGATCCAGTTCTACGATTTCTTAGAAAGCCCACAAGAGGGAAACTTCGAAGCGCTTCGTGCCATATTCGTTCGAAGGACTTTTTTAAGTCCAAGCTAAGGGCGCACAACATTAAATCAATAAAAGTACTTTTTTATTTAAAATATGTGTACCTATCACCCTAAAATTTATTTACAGTACTATGCATGCACTTTAGTTACATTTCACAATTATTAGAAATACCGGAGCTATAAATTACTAAAATATTCTTCGATGTTAGAATAATTTTATACACAACAACAATATTACAAATTTAGCCCATAAAGTAATTTTTTTATTTGTCTGTGAAATTCAAGCTTATTACCTGGTATGCGTCTTTTTTCAGTGTGCGAAATTGCAAGTAATCAATGGCGATCCTGTTTATGTGTTATCGTGATGTCCCCGAGACTACTTAGAATGATCTGCATGATACCACTCACGAATAGTTCGCCGAACTCAGAAACTTTTAGTTTTATTTCATGCATATACAGTTGTGTCTGTTTGGTGTTGCTAAGGTACTTCTACTTAACCTTTACCTAAAAAACTTCAAAGATCAAATTATTTTACTGTTTCGCCCCATAACCTCCACGCCCTCCAAAGACGATTACGTTTGTTGCAGATGGAGTCCAGAGTCTCCACAATGGTTAATGTACAATAGGAAGATATCAGTAGCTGAGAACATTTTAGCTAATGCTGCAAAAAGAAACGGTGTCAAACTTTGTAGTAATTTCAAGATAAGACCGATAAATCATAAAGTATGTGTACAAAAGAGTATGATTCTTTTCAATTTTCTATATAGCTTTGATTGTGATTATTTCATTAATATCTTATGCCTATTATATTTTTTTCCAGGCCTATAATTCTCTCGATGAAACAACGACGTGTCTCAGTATTTTATCGACACATAATGTCAGAGTTATATTTTTACTGGCTACGATATTTTGGAATTTATATTATTTTTTGTGGAGTTCATTATACGTTAGAATGTTTAGTGAAGAGAATGTTAATTATTTACTATTTAAAATATTCTGTTGCCTTGCCGTCCTTGCGTGCCTGACAATATTTTCATCGCTGAAGTTGACGTTAAGACATTTACTTTTAGCTCATATTTTAATTACAGGCGGTTTCACTGCTGGTGTTATGTTTTTTCGAAAGGTAAGCATTCTAACATGATGTCGTCTTATGTTAATAAAATCAGGCAATTCTTATCT
The DNA here is from genome assembly GCA_949125395.1 of Diaphora mendica. NCBI lineage: Eukaryota > Metazoa > Arthropoda > Insecta > Lepidoptera > Erebidae > Diaphora > Diaphora mendica. Next base: position 29,676,530 of record OX421311.1, read on the forward strand.
AGTTAACGATATTTGATCTTTTCCATCAGTCTGTAAATAGCCCTAGAAAATTAAATAATAAAAAAAAACAATTTGATTTCATGTTCACATCACAAGCAATAGGTCAGAATTGTCAGAAAGCATTGGTTTACAAAATACTATATTTACTTCATTTAAGCACCAAGAGTGTTTACTACAAAATAATTTATCCGTAGTTCTTGTAGGTAACCAAACTGAAATAAAATAGCCTTTCAAACGCGGTAAGATCAAACTGTTATTTGCGGTCAGTTTTAACGGGAGCCACCCCACCCCCACCCCAGCTAGATCCTGATTTACGGACGTCGGAAGGGATTTGTAAAACACTGGTTGATTTTAGGTTGTTGTCAGGTTAGGTTCATTCTTTGTGTGAGGTACCTACTTAACTATTATTTTGTTCTGTGATAATACGACAGTAATACAAAAATATATAATTTCAGGGAACGACACATACATTAATTTCTTCAATTGCATTGGCATCGGGACTTTTGGGGCACGCCTTAATTCTTAATATTACACCACGGCTTTTTGCCATCAATATACGTGCAACGGTTTTCGGATGCTGTCATGCCACGGGTCAACTGGGCTCAATAGTGAGCTACCTTTTGTTCTTCTTTTATCCCATGGATGAAATAACATTAATGACCATGGAATTGGTTGTAACTATAATCCTAGCCGGATTGTGCTTAGTAATACCTGATGTCGACCGAAGAGAACTGCCCGATCTTCTAAAGGATATGGATTATTTCTCAGAGTTAGTTCTTATTCACTTGCTACACAATGATATGATGATCATGATGTTCTCGTAGCCGATTTCGGCCACAACGTTCAGTCTTAACGGAGACCAGCCAACTACGCAGGAGATATTATAGTACACAGGTGCACTCTCTGTTCCCTCACTCTCATAATCCGTTGGGACGGTTATCCGACACGATAGGGGAGATATCAGGCGCAGGACCTTTCCGAGGCACAGAGGCTAAGATCCCAACTTACAAACTCCGAGCTGTTATCAGACGACGAGACACAATAATTATATTATGAAGAATACGTAAAACATCCGTAGCCGGAATATATAGTTTTTTCACATAGTTTGGTTGGGCTCTCTACGTATGTTAATAAAATAATTAAAAGTTCGAAATATCCTTGAGCCTGCAATCATCATCATTATCATCATCGACCTATAGACCTCCCTCAAATGAAAATGAGTTCTGTTAATGTTGAGGTGTAGTTTAAGTAGGTACTTACTTGGCAAAAATTGGAGATTTGCAAACTTGACCAGTTTTAATTTACGCAGTTGGTTCGCCGAGAGGTATATTTTTTTGGAAAATTTCTAATCACCCCAATGATAAGTACCTAAGTAAAGTAAAGTAAATAAAGTTAGTAAGTTATAATAAAGACTGTTTAACATCACATTATGATGCACATGAATGAAACAATAAATGAAAATGACATTTAGGAATGGAAGTTCTTGGGTATAGACACGGGAACTTCGAAAGAGCGTCGTCTTCTCTTCGACTCGGTAATTGAACGCCAGCCTCTTGCTGGACCCGGTATCCTAAAATAATGTTATACTTTTCCTAGCATCGTACTTTGAATACAGGACTTTAACAACGTGTATGGTAGATAGTATAGTATGTATGTAATTAGTAGGACCTATCTAAAGATTCTATTCATTAAATATATTATATTACTAGCTGCGCCCCTCGTTTAGTGTTGTAAAGGTAGGTACACTAACAACTGCTGGTAACACCGCGTGACGCAGATATTTACACATATAAACCTTCCACTTGAATCTCTCTACCTATTGCGGCTATTCCTGAAAATAGCATTGAATTCCGTTGAGTAATTTTTACTAGGAAGGAAGTTTTACTGTACTTACTTACACTTTTGTATTTTATTATTCTTCAAAAGGAAAGTTTCATACTAAATGGTTGAGCCAGTTACCGAAACATCACCTTACCAACTAATGTATAATATAGGTAAATAGATATTATCTAAACATTACTATGTTCTCATTATTCAGATTGTCAAAACCTCTCCGCTGGGTTACGCAGAAAACCAATTCACCGTCTCGTGAAGAGATCCAAATAAGGGTATATTCATTCAACAGCGCTCGCCAAATATTATCCCACAGTCACTCTGACGATAGATTACCAGCACGACGTATAGGTTTTATAAGAATTTGGCAAATTTTCACAAAATGTATCAGAAAAAAGCTTCGAAGTTAACGACTTAGATCTAAATACATGATTTAAACTCTTGAATGTAACATACGTTATACCTAAGTATAATAAATATTTGCAAAAAGTACGTTGTGTTTTAATAGCTTTATTGTGGCCCATAAGGAGACTTTTCGATTCAGATCGAATACAAGATTAATCATCATGGCATATCATGGGTACCACTAGCATCTTGTTTTAATACTTTCGGCAAACTCTACAAACCGGCCATATTTGGATGATGCACCATGGGATATTCGCAGGTACTCATTTGGAAAAATAAATATCTCACTTTGAATATGTACGTATGCAGGGGTTTTTATGTGGGGGCACGCGGGGACACACAGTGCCCCCGAAGGCAATTTAGAAAGAAAAAAAAACCGCAAATTTATCTTCAACGGCTTCAACAAAAAATGGTTAAAACTAACCTTCAAGTGCAAGTGATTAAAACCATGACTACATTTACTACCCTCTCACAGAATAGTGTTACGAATAATAATAACACACACTTCTTATCGATCCCTAGAGGCAAGGAATAATGGACCTTATCTCTATATGCATAGTGTCGGATATCGATTGGTTGTTGCCTAATTATTATTAACTTCGATTATTTTTATTAGCGTTTTTACTAGTAGATTCTCGTGTTTTATAGGCGTTTCTAGAAATGAAAGAATAATAGTAATATGAGTATAAATAGAGCGTCTCGCGGGCCGCAGGCAGTTCAGTACAGTTTGAGCTATAGTGAGATAAACATCGAAGTGATATCAGCGATTAACCTAGCGACCTCGGCGACCTTTAAGTATTGTAATTCAGAGTAGTATTGTGATTTTAATAGTGGTTTTAATAAAGTCTCTTTAACACGTCAAAAGGCTTGTCTCTCAATTAAATCAAACCCTAACACGTAACAATAGCAACCTAAAATGACAGTATTCGATCCGCAATATCGTATTTCGTTGGTGAGTGCAAGTCCGGAGGCCTATTGATGCAGCGGTGACAGTTATCGTGATCAAGTGTGTGTGCGGTGGAATGCTCGTGAAATCATAGTAAGGTTGGCGTGGATAGAACCATCGGCCAGGAAGACCCGTAGAAACGCTGGGACTAGACGAACACTTCCGGAAGGGTACGGGGCCCTTCCGTCCGACGGTTCGGTCACGGTTATAAATTTTATATGACTACCCAGCATTCATTTTGAGTCAAGAAAAAAGCACATACGTTCAAGAGAGGCATTCCCTTCTCCCAAACCTCAGCGCTGTCCACCATCATCTTGAGACGGAACGGCTGGCCATACTTTTCTTAACGGAGATACAAATACGCGTATATATAGCGCGTCCCCCGGTGTGCGTGACTCACTCAATGGCGGCCTATTGAGATGCTTCTACATCACTGGGCCTCAAGTGATGGGCTTTCGCCTTCACCAGTGAAACACGATAGCACGAATGCTGTAATTTTTGGTTGGTCTTCTGTGAAAGGAGAGGTAGTTGAGGTCATAGAGCCACACTGAATTTTGCACGGCGGACCGGGGCGGTACTACTCTAGCACAGCAGATCACCGTAAAATGACAGCGTTTGTGCTGTCGTGTCTTCAAACCGAGGACATACGACCCACGGCAGTTTTTAAGCGGTGAATGCGCAAATTTGTGTCTTTGTTGGGTTTAAATGGACTAAATTGAGTCTACCCCAATCTGAGACCTTTTCCAAAGAGGTCTCAATTTCAGATACAAGTTTGTCTCGACTCTAAATGACGATTCCTGAGAAATATTAGCGCGACCGGTGTAGAGAGCCTATTATTTCAATTAAGTTTGGAATAAAATATCCGTCAAATGATGGCACAAATATCCTGGCTTTGATGACAGGCCATTACTCTTTTCATGAAGTTTTCCATGACTATCTCTGGATGTGGCTGTATTTCAACGAGGACGCGTTGGATCTCAGATTTGAGTTCAGAAATTGTTTCTGATCTATTCGCATAAACCCGAGATGTCACAAAATTACAAAAAAAAAGATGCACTGTCTCGACTGAAAATTCTTCGAAGTGTGCAAACGGTATCAGTATAACATTCCAAATTTTTGTAATTACAACTGCAAAATTTCAGAGTCAAACATGCACAAAGAAAAAATGACACTAACTAAATGAACTTAGTAGGTGCTCAAAATAATAGGTACGCATTATTTTGTCAAATTATTTATTTATACATTTTAATTATAACAACAGCAGATTTAAAGATGTTTACAATGCTATTAGTATATTTGTTTAATATTCCTTAATTAATTTTAATTTATCTCAAGGGTTTCAGCCGCGAGATAAAATTTTCCTACAAATCATTATATGTATTAATTAATTAAAACCATGTACTTAACAACTTTCAACAAGTGAATTAGTTTTGTATACATAAAGGTAAATGCATTAAATTATATAAATAATTAAGTAAATATTATTTTTAAGGCGAGGCAGAACGCGTGGTCCAATTGGATAATATTTTATTAAAATTTTTATTATCACTAAATGGACTAATTTATATCTAAATATAAAATATCCTAAAACATTACATAGGAAAATATTTTACATGTAGGTAACTTCATATAATTAACACAAAATATAATATTATCATGTAGTTACGTTATACAAACAGATTACAGAGAGACAGAAAATACTCTTCAAAGCTTTTTTATTTTATTTAAATTAACATCAAAAATATATATCTACGTATGTACCTACGAATAGAACACATTTCAAATGCTTGTCAATATTGATAAGCTATTTTATAAATATAAAATTTTATTATGTTATTAAAATGCTAACAACAATATTGTCAGCGAGGCACCTTAACAAGTTTTAATCTGAGATTAAGAAGGGTATTATAGTAAATATGATATAGATGACCATTTGAACAGTTTTAACATTATGTGACAAGAAATTGTGCCTGCCTGGGCCGTCTGGCCTATGTGAAACATCTAAATCATTTTGTAGAAATAATGAGTATAAAAGGATAGTATATGAAAGAAAGAAGAAATGGAGCTAGTCAGTTACATGGCGACGCGTCGCCAAACCGCATTACATGTAACATAGAGCTAACACAGTGTGGCCGCATTAGATGTTTCACTTCAAGAACATATTCCAAATTTAAATAATAGGCTTAAACAAAAATGCTAACTGTTTTAAGTTTAAATCTTATCTCTATATTTTCTAGACCAATACTTTCAATACTTTTAATATTGCACATGTCATGTATTTGTCACTGATGGAAGACTAATTAGTGCTTGTACATACAGGATAACATATTAATAATAATATTTTATTTAAAATACACTATCAGGCATATTTTTTATACGTAACACGTCTTATAATGCGTTCAAGCCTTATTGTAATAATTGCCTTTACCTTCGTTTAATAGGACAATAGACGTGCCGTCTCTTGCATTTAATTGGCTTTTTGTGTAATCTTTATTCAATTAAAAAAATACAGTGCTCATCAAATCTTTACGCAATAAAATTGAAAGATAATTACATAATATAATGAGGTAGTAGTTTTTTAACAACAGATTTACCCTAATGTTTACAAACAAATGATAACGCCAGGTATTTGAATTAGTTACATACATACATACTTCTTAAACAGCGCTAACATAGTACTTATTTAAAATAAATATAATAAAATACAACAACATATGAAAGTATAAGTACCAATATATCAATGCCCAGTGGTTCAATATTATAGGCGTTAGTTAAATTTACCTTCGCGTGTCGTCCTTTGATCCTCATGATTGGTATAATATAATACTTTAAAATCACTCTTCTATAAATATAATTTAATATAATTTTCCTACCTACAACAATTAGGATTATGATTTTATATCACAGTTTGAATTTGACGCCATTTTATAATAAATCATATCAGTTTATAAGTTCTTCTGACTGACCTTTCGTTTGGTTTTAACTTCCATTTAAGGGGTTCGGATAGGTATTTAAAGAAAGTGATGAGTTAATTTGCCTTTACTTCACTAATTCACAGACTGACAATTCAACGAGATTTATATCCTTCGATAAAGCGCATCATTTTCATCATTCGATTGTTGAACCTAGTTATTCGTAACTTTAAACTTTACAACCACGGTGTTTATCCTATCTAAAGAAAAAGCTTTGAACTAGAGTGACTGCACGTTTGGCCGAAGAACCTTACCTACTGAATTTATCAAGACGTGCGTAAAATCCTATTGAAAACTCAGTTGTTTAAACGTTTCATCATGTTCAATAATTGATTATATTAATATCAATTATTATTGATACGTTTTGGTTTAAATGCTACATTACACAATTTAATGTAGTACATATCAGTAATTTCTTTTTTTTTTATATGAGCCTGCCAAAGTGACTCTACTCTGCCTGATAGAGAGCACATTTAAGTAGAATCCAAGAGTACTGGTCACCCATACTCATTGCGAATGCAGCATGGTGAACCACACTGTGGCGGCCTATTGAGATGCTTGTGCGTCATTGGGCCTCCGATCTCGCAGTCAACAACGAAACACGACAGCATGAATGCTGTCATTCTAAGTTGGTCTTCTGTGAACGGCCCCGTTCTAAATAAGCGTGGCTCTACTATCTTATGTTTAACTCAGCATGTTTCATTTGTGCACTAGTAGCGCCTGTATGTCAATAAGTACCTCTAGTTAAATAAACGTAATATAATATTAGTAGTTTAAAGAGATTTCAGCCTTATTAAATATAATAAAATAAATAGTATATATAAATACTCAATATGTTATTTTATTAATATAGTATTGTCTAAAACGCATCACTCTACATTCTTATAAATTGAAATAAATCGAGTTTCAAATCTATTTCAATATTAATTACCTACTACTATTTTTATATAAATTTCTACTAACTTGTCATTAGTATGTCAAGTTGGTAGAAAGCTGATATATATTTAAAATTAGGAACCTTCAAAAATAACACTATGAAACTTAATTTAATAAACTGTAGGTGAATATCTAGCATTGTCCAAAATAAATTATTTGGTAATTTAAACTTTCACCAAATAAATAATGCTGTTAAAAAAGAGGTTTTGTTTTTTAAATATGGCGCTAACTTATTGTCACAGACTAGACGATATTCTGATTTACTACAAAATTTTAATTAGTCAAAACAATACAACAATGAAACATATCACATAACCCTCATTTTGTTACGGGTTAGTAATATAAAAACATACGGATCACCGGTCGCCTAACATTCGTTCATTATATGCTAAAACAAATCGTGTGCTATTTAATTTTGTAAAGCTTCAAATCTAAACTGTCCTGGTTTCATTGAGTCATATAACACTTTACACTATGTAATAATAAAATTTTAACTATAACTTTTCACATCCACGTTCATATCATAATTTAAATGGTCGTCGGTAAACATAATACCTTAAAAAGAAAGTCGATAATAATTAACAATATAAAAAAAACTATTATTACTACATATTTAGTACAATAAAAATAGTTTCTAAGTATGCATATACAATTTTTATTAAAATCCACAACACAAGAATTAAATGAACGAGACTATCATAGCCGTTAAAACAAAACGGCTGACTTGAGAGCAAAGTATAAATAAACAAAAACCTTAATCACCTCTAACGTGGCAAAGTTCAACACAGAAATATATATAATAATAATAAATATTTCGGACATCTAACACACAACGCCATCTAGTCCCAAGCTAAGCAGAGCTTGTGTTATGGGTACTAGACAACTGATACAAATACATATATACTTCTTTTTTTTTTGTAAATACATACATATTATACATAGAAAACACCCAAACTCCGAAACAAATATTTGTAGATCATACAAACATTTGGTCCGACCCGGGAATCGAACCCGAGACCTCATGATCAGCAGTCGCACACGCCAACCGCGAGACCAACGAGGCAGTCAAAAAAGAAATGTTAATCTATCTTTAAAATTGAGCTCACTGTCTACTAAGTGAAATCAACTAGACTATAGGTCTTTATTGAGCTCACTGTCTACTAAGTGAAATCAACTAGACTATAGGTCTTTACCTATGAAATTTCACGGCAATTTCATAGGTAAAGACCTATTATAAGTGAACAACAAAACTCAAATGTAAATAACGTAAAATGAGAAATAATAATTGGCTCACATTTAGCATATACGAGTAAAACAAGAGTTCCACGAATGCACTGAATACTTATAGTAATAACTGGAATTGATTACCTGAGTATTATTTATTCAGTTATCAGTTTAAAACATCTAAAGCCGTGTCCGCATGCTTGCCGAACCTCAATAAGCCGTAGCAAATTCAAACATGTGGATAGTGTTTGCCTTGGTTTGTGTTGGCTTGCAAGTGCTCATAGCCGATCCGATCGAGTGTCGGTTTTTTGTAACAAATCAAAAGGAAATTTGCCGCAAGCGTTTGCGACGTGTCTACACGTTTGTGCGCACTCAGTCTCGTTTGTGTATTGGTGGCGAGCAGATATACGGTTCTCTTGTCGCAGATATCGGCCAAGTGCGAGTCGCACTCGCGCAGGAAGGGTTCCGTACCATTATCTATACATTTCAAGCGTCTAACTGTTGCTGTTATCAATATCAAGCAAGAAAATCACGTTTGTTGTATGGGAGCCCCCTGAAATATTTATTTTATTCCGTTTTTTAGTATTTGTTGGTATAGCGCAGAAATACTGAAATTTCAGCTGTCTAACTATTATCTCACGGTTCATGAGATACAGTCATACAGCCTGGTGACAGAAGGGCAGCGAAGTGTTAGTAATAGGGTCCCGTTGTACCTTTTGGTTTCAGAACCCTAAAATGAGTGACTGGTCAAATGAAGACTTCTTGAACTTCCTGGAATGTTACCAGGCAGAGTCATGCATTTGGGACCCAGGAAATATTCATCACAAGAATAAAAAAAAAGTAGCTGATGCATAGAGTGGCCTTAGTACATCATTAAATAAATCAGTAAAGGCATTGAAAACTAAGAAGGAATTCATGATTACTAGATACGGTTTTTATGAATTATTAAAATCCACCATCTTCTTTGCCGTATATTTTGTTTCCTTTTGCTTATTTTCTTGTTTTTTTAATAAAAATAACTAAAGTCAAATGTTATAGCCGATCATGCTTGCCTCTTTAAAATACACTAACTCACTCGCAAGCGTATGGATGGCGATGTTTGATTCCCAAAATCAAGCCAAACGTTTGTAGAGGTTTGGAGTTTGCGGCAAATGCCAAGCGTGCGGACGCCGCATAATGTAAACATCCAAAGAGATATAAATCTATGAATTACCCAACTCAAAATATTAATAAATAATGGGTAACCATTAGAAATGAACAAACTAAAAAAAGGTTCAGGAACTGTCAAACTTTCACACACCTAAATAATTTAACAACTATTACAAGAACGGGAGAAAATTATTACGCTACGGGCAATAGTGGACATAAACGAGGTTGCGTGGGTCAGCTAGTACTACATACAATAAATACAAGAAAATAAATGTTTCATCTGAATAAACTCGCTCGTTTTAGTTAAGTCGTTTAGAACATACTAGTTAAATACTCTCATGAATGAACTGAAAGCTGATGGGGACTTAGACCGGCTCACCGTCAACACCGGTTTCCTCTACAGCTACGGACGGATTTCTGTAAAAATAACGTGTAACACTTTGGTGGATTCATGTGGCCTAGACGATGAGTCTACATCAGAAAACACTATACAGAAAATAAAGGTTGCTGAGTTAACACAAATTTTTGAATCGGGACTTAAAACTGATACTGGCAACTCTCAATCATGTCTGTTGTGCCTATATAAACAAAATTTTTAACAAGATGCTACTGGTTCTTAAACCAGCTAAGCTTTTAATTTTATATCGGAATAACAACACAACTTTTGAGCTAAGAACAGTACTGCAGCTACACTTAATTTAGTGGCATGTAATTGGTTTGTGTAGTTAGTACTGATTAAAAAAAGCTTTGGATACAATTAATTGCTATTAGACTAGAAACGATTGGTATCAAGGCCAGTTTTTTTTTATAAAGGCTCATCAGATATTTCTATTCTTACTCATTTTATATATATATTATTCAAGGTAAATAACGTATTTAATATCGAAAGTCAATAATACCAAAATAGATTTCTCAAGGATCCATACTGGGAGTGGGAGCTTAGCTGTGTTTCACATATTTAAACATTATTACACAACTAGGGTTCCATGGACATTTAACTTTGTAGCCTTTGTAGGTAGATGACAGTTGTAAATATTTCAGAGTTAACATGCATACCGTCGCTTCACAAACGCAACAAGATCATAAAATTCTTTTTGAATAGTTCTAATAGGATCTGCTAACAATAACCTATTTATCTTTATTTTTCATTTATTTATTAATTCATTTATCTTTAAAATTAAAAACTAAACATAACCGAACCAGCTTATACCATGTGTCCCAAAATTCAACGATAAGCGGGCGCCAAAAGGTAGACCTGCTCATGAGTACATAAGGAAAAATAATAAAAAGAATATACCTAGTTTTTTTTTTAGTTACAAGAAAAATTTAGAATTTCTTTGAAAATTTACATCCTTCATTTTTTTTAATTTATTTATTACGTAGTGGTGTCCATACTTTTTTTTACAAGACCATGAGTCAAAGTACACTAAGAGTAAAAATATTTCAAAATTGTAGGGAAAAAAATATTTTGAACGTTTTTTGTGTATAAACTGCGGGCAATTTGGTGTTTTTAAGAGTTGTGGTGAATAGTAGCAATATCATGAAAGGTATAAATTTTCAAAGAAATTCTAAATTTTTCTTGTAACTAAAAAAAAACTAGGTATATTTTTTTTTTTTTTCCTTATGTACTCATTAGCAGGTCTACCTTTAGGCGCCCGCTTATCGTTGAATTTTGGGACACTCTGTAATTACTCTTCGTAGGAATCATAAAAGTTGCTTTTTTCCCGCGTGCTCAATTTTGAGGACCGAGCAAGCGAAGGGTTGTAAAATGAGAATCCTGAGTGTTAGCGAGGGAATCAAAAGTGCACGAGGTGAAAAATCTTTGCAATCGAGTGCAACACGTAACTTTTCATCCCACCTCAGCGAGGAAATGACTAAATGCAAAAAGAAAATGGCGCGTCAAAGCAAATTTGAAAAAAGTACACCAAGAAGGATACGAGTCTGAGTTTTTAACAACTTATTTTTAATTTGTTAAAAACTCACGACTTGGACCCTTCTTGGTGTACTTTGGTTGTATGAGGTATGATAAATTTGGCACCATGGAGGTAGAAGTAAATAGGTTTAATGATGTTTTGAATTCACAAACTTAGTGCACACGGTTTTCTAAATCGAATTTACTTTCTCCTCTAGGGGATAAAAACGGCTTTTGCACTCAAATATCGAAATTGCACGCAAAAATACTCTTTCCGAGATGGATGGGAAAATGTATTTATTCACTTTTAAATTTAAGCCAATGTCAACCTCAAAAAACTGGGCTGTACCTACAGTTTTTGTCAGTCACATGTATTATGTCTAATAGTAATACTAAGCTATAAGGAAACTAGGTTGGTTGTATAAACATGCAAAGCAAGTTCACTATTCTGATATCCATATCTGACAGTGACGCACAAAGGAGAATGGCAGATCCTGTACCGCTGGCAATATGTTATGAATGGTTATGAGATTTATACCGTTTATTAAGTGAATCATCTTAATTATTTTCATGTGTTTATTATACACACATCAAAAGTGTCTAGGGATCAACATATGTGTCTAGGGATCAACATATATTTTTGCAATAACTTTTCTCCTGATTGATATTAATTAAAATTTTCTTTAAGGATTCATCAAATAAAGTGTTTTCGTTTGTCACAGTAACGATAAACCAAGTCACCTTTGAATTAATAAAGAAATTTGCCATTTTCCTAATAAAGGAATTTTTGACATTTGAACCACTAACATTAAAGTTCGAAAAAAAGACTGAAATAATAGTTTTCTTTAAAATTTTATTAGGTAACTTAAACAATTAATAATCCGTGTTTCTACCGCGAACACTAACAACACAAGGATCGGTTTGGCATACTCAAAATGAGTTCATCCAAATCACGCTGTGGAATGGCCGCCCATGTTCGTTGCAACAACAAAAAAAGGTCTTCTTGCGACTGGATACCCTCCATATTCGGCAGAGCTCTTCTCTGTAGCATATCCCATGCATGCTCAATCGGGTTCAAGTCTGGCGACTGAGCAGGCCAGGGCCAAAGCCACATCTCAATCTCAAGAAATCCGCATAAAAATGCTTGATCCCTAGACACTTTTGATGTGTGTATTTTTAGAACTGTGCTAACAGAATTTTAATTCTGCTCATAAAGTTGTTACAACTGTGTTAACAAAACGCATTCCTACGTGTTTTAGACACGCCATGATTAAAGTCTACTTAGTCTGAAAACTAGATGGCGTTGTGTGTCAGATTGCCGAAAGTATTTTTCATTATTTTAAAATATTTATTTTATAAAAAACGATAAAATATTTATATCTATATTTATAAATAAGCTTACTGGTGAATTTAGTAACAGAGCAACATTTTAATGACGGATCACGAAAATCGTAAACAAATGATTTTGATTTCAAAAATATAATATTACGCCATCTTGTTGACAATAATGACAACTCATTTGTGATCCGTGTATTTCCTTGTAATCTAAAAACTAAAATAACTATTTAATGCCGAGTTGTAAAAATCTAGGAATTTAAAATGTTATTGTCGGTGATATTAGCAGCCAAATAAATACAAAAACATACCCTACCATGACATACGCCAAGCGGTACAAAAGTCCCATACAAACCTGCCATTGTCCTTTATAAAGAAAATATCAAAAGTTTATCAGTGGAATTCTTGACTATTAATAAGTGAAATCTATATATATACTTATAATAAAAATGTAACAGGTCCAATTCTGTACATTAAAGATATTTAGAAATTTTTTTTTGGAGGGCTCTCTATAATCGATACTGAACCCAAAACTGTAATTTTTTTCATTTTTGTCTGTCTGTCTGTCTGTATCTTGGCCGCGCATCACGCCGAAACTACTGAATGGATTCAAATTCAAAACAGCCACGCTTATTTCAGCACGAACGGGCCGGCTCGACCGGGGCGGTACTACCCTCGCACAGAAAATCAACGTAAAATGACAGCATGCTGTCGTGTTTCGTTGGTGAGTGCGAGACCGGAGGCCCAATTAGTCTAGTCAACAAGTTCTATACTTGTTGACTAGACTAAAAGATGCAGCAGCATCACTAGGCCGCCATGGTGTGGGTCGCCATGCTGCATTGTCTGCATTCGCAGTGAGCATGGTGACCACCACTCTTGGATTTTGCTTATGCTTTCCATCAGGCAGAGTAGAGTCATTATGGCGGGCCAAACATAAAAAAAAAAAAAAATGAAACTTGGCATGATTTGAGTTCATACTACGAGGTAGGACATAGGATACTTTTTATCCCGAAATTCAGCACGGTTTCCTGGAGAGAGGGGATGAAAGTCAAAATATGTACTTAGTTGTAATTCAATAACACATAGTCCGATTTTATTCATTCTTTTTTTACTAGAAAGAAAAAAATAAAAGATAACGGGAAATGTCTTTTTTTTTGTCCGCGACTGTACACTGCCTGTGGGAAGCTGAGACAGATAGGTAAATATGGCGGTACGAAGTTCGCCGGGTCAGCAAGTTCTAAATAAAAGCATTCACACAAATATGTGTAACATTTTTGTGGGTTTATCTATAATATTCTTATTTATTAAAAAATCGTTGATAACTATCAACGTAGTTATAATGTATTACTACAACGACATAGTTTACTTATTTCAGTTAGTCAAAGTTATTGTATTTTTTGCAGTGAATTATTTAAAACAGCTTACTAAATGCAAGCCACGCCACTTCTATATACTTTTTTACATATTCTTTCGAATCCTTCACTTTAAAATAATTCACTGTTGGTAACTGTTTAAGAAAGTGTTGTTAGACCCAAAAAAAAGGTTGCTAGTTTTACTTGTACTAAATTTAATATCCTTATATTTCCTCCTTATTCCCTTATATCCTTCGTTTTGCTTCATCGTATCGCATTGTTGTTTGGTGGCCTTTCCTCTTTTCGGGTTATTATATAGCCTATGTCACTCTCAAATAACGTAGCCTTCTATTGGGATAAGAATTTTCAAAATCGGTTCAGTAGATCCAGAGATTACCCCCTACAACGTCACAAACCCAATTTTTGTCTGTAAAGTTCACGGGTAGGTACAAGATTTATTCCTAGTGCGGAAGTTCTCTTAATCAAACAATAATATGAAATTCAAAATTTAAAAAACCCCTAATCAGACACTTAATCGAGTAATCATACGCCAATGATATTTTTGCAGACATTCTGTTATTCTTCCCCACGTTCACACCCATAACTTTTAAACGACTCAACCGATTTTCATGAAACATGTCTAAGAACACTCGCACGTAACTCACCTTTCATACAAAAAAAAAACTAAATTGAAATCGCTTCATCCGTTCGCGAGCTACGGTGCCACAGACAGACAGACACGTCAAACTTATAACACCCCTCTTTTTGCGTCGGGGGTTAAAAAATAAACAGAGTTACGTACTATACTGTTAGCATTCGGACAAGAATCATTCATAAACGTAGATTAATATTAACATATCTAGGTCAATGAATGAGCAAAAGACAATACAAGATCTATATTAATTAGTCCTCAAAGTACGATGTAGCGAATATTGACTGTCAAAACGTTTCCCGATAACTTACTTAATGTATTACTAATATCACATGGAACACGTCAAGTTTTGAAATAATAAACTCTTGTTAGAATAATACACACAGCGTTAATAATATACACAGTGCGTAAATTATTTTCAATGTAAATAACATTAGGATATTGGATCCATTCTATATTCAATCAGTGTTTAATAAGACAATATTAATTTGCGTTACTTAAACAGTAGTTTTACATACAGATCTCAAGTGGGCCTTGGATATTGGTGCTATTTCTGTTGTTCGAAAATTATCTAAGCTAAACTAAAAATTACTAAAAAATAAGGTATGTTTTGTCAAATGGCGTTCTCGTTTAGAACGTTGAATAAAATTAGATATGTCACACTAAAAATAAACGTCATCTAAATACACACATTGGAATTGATTGGAAATCGTTTTACTAAAATAAGAGAAATTTAAAGAAATTTTAGTTTAGCTAAGTGATGCAACATCAGAATTAGCACCAGTGTCCTACTAAATAATTACAACACTTTATATACTTTACAAATGCCTGGAGTAAAATTACTATTTTTATAATAATAATATATAATTATATTATCTAGTACTCTCAAACAAATAATTAAAAACCAACAGATTCTAACGTCAGCGTCTAATAAAATTTAACTTACCATTTCCAATCACAATTTAAACTACATTATAACAAGACCTTAAAGTTATTGTGCGTTTCAATTAATAGTCTTTTCAATAACTTCAATCATGTGAGGATTTCTTGATGGTCAGCAAGCTAGGTTATAACGTTGACTGATCATAAACTTCTTCTTTCCTAAGTAACGAGCCCGTAGGTGATCTTTCTGCAATGAAATAAAAACATTTCGAGGTTCATAAACATTTTAGAGCTTTCTACAAATGTACATTACATTTATTCTTCTAAAATTTGTAAATACTAAGTTTCATCCATATATCCATTGAGGAAGGACTATGTCCTTCAACTAGTTACTGCAATCGACATAAACTAACTAAACTATTGTCTTATTCGTAATTCCAACGAGGGAAATAATTCAAATAATACAAGTATCTAATGACATGCAGTTTCTACGATGCCGCTATTAATAACTACCAACGTTAAAAAAAAACAACCGATTTACCTATTTAAAGACTAAAGTTTGTTATACATTATTTGTCACCTTTCACAACTTTGAGTGATATAAAAAAAAGTTTCAGGTTGCAACACAAATAATAAAAAAATGTTCTAGTTAATATTGTGGCCAATTCGAAAGCTTAATTAAAAGAGCGCTATTTAAAGTCCAAGCCACGTCTAGAACACTTATTGTTGAATAAAATAGTGCATGGAGGTGGTGATTGGTGTATTATGTTTTTTTTTTGTTCATAACATACAACACAACCGCCTCGTTGCTCTAGTGGTTAGCGTATGCGACTGCAGATCAAGAGGTCTCGGGTTCGACTCCCGGGTCGGACTGCTGTTGGGTTTTTCTTACGAGAAATGCTTAATAGCAGCTCGGAGTATGGAAGATGGCGGTGTTTCCCGCCCGTGCCTCGGAGAGCACGTTAAGCCGTCGGTCCCGGTTGTCATGAACACCTACGGCAATCGTTATTGGGAAGTCAGTGCCCTCAAATACAATATAGTTATAGTTCAATCATCGAATTTAGTTCGCCCTCAGGGTTGCGGAGGTCCGATGCCAGTCGCTCCGTGTAAAAACTGATATTCAGGTAAAACCGGTTGAACTAGTAGCCGACCCCAAATCTTGGGAATAATAAAGGCTAGGAAGAAGAAGAAGATAACATCAACACGTATATGTGTATAATAACATTTCGGACATTTGACACAACGCCACTTAGTTCCAAACTAAGCAGAACTCGTACTTTTGACTTGAAATGCCCCTTATATATAATAATAATCAACAGTTGATGCCATTAAAAATAATTGAAAAGTAATTGTCCATTCGCTTAGATACGGTCATCTTGATCGCGCCGTCGCACGTGCGGCAAGCTGTCACAAAATCAAAGGGTCCGCCTGCGACGTTCAACCACAAGCAAGTATGATTTGTCAGTTTACACCTTTGTATGAATAATATATTCGTATTTCACAACAATAACCACAATTGAGTGCAGGTGCACCGACACTATCTAAACGAATGGACTGTACTGTTGCATATAATATTTGAGAATATAGCTTCTACATTTATAGCTTCATTACATAGTTGAAAAATCATTTGCGTTTCTATTAAACTTGTTTTGGATGCTTAACTAAACCCCTGGCATCTGTCTACTTACTACCATATTAATATGAGTTATATAAATACTTTACTCACCTATAGCTATGCCATTCGGTTGTGCCGGGACTCCATTCGATGTAGAAGAGTTCCGATTCGAAGAAAACCGTTTGTAATGCACAGCAAACATTAAAGTCGCGCCAACTATTGGAGATATACCAGCAAGAGCAAAGGGCAGTGTGTAAGATTTATGTATTTCAAAAAGATAGGCAGCTATCGGTGGGCCTACTGATAACGGAGTGGCTGCCAAGCCCAACATGCAACCAATCGCTTGCGCCGCATAAGCACCGCCACATAGTTCAAATGCTATGGGTCCGATTAAGGAAATAAATGCACCATCAAATAAACCCATTCCTAGAGCTATGGCAATGACCAGTCCAAATACGTTCATAAACGGAAGAATAATTGTCAGAGTACCGATAGCATAAAAAGAAATCTGTTGTAAAAAAATTCTATCGATGCCCGGTCTATCGGCTAAGAAGCCAAAGATCAATCTGCCCAAGCCCGATGTTACAGCTATACACTGCAAGAGTATAATGTCATTAGAGTGCGGGAAGTTAGTATTGCTGAACTTGGAAATAAGGACATAAGGAACAAAATATCCAAACAGAGCGATGGGCATTGATAAAGCCCAAATTGCATACTTTCTAATTTTCCATATTTGGACATTAACTACTGTTGTCAAAAAAGCTTTAAACCCTTTTTTCTTTAGTGGTTTTTCAATTATCAGCAATGGTTTAAATAATAAACCACAAAATGCCATACCTAAGGTGAAGACTGCTAACAGCCGGAATAACCAAGCTAGACCATATTTTACAATCATATATTTCATTATTTCAGGCATAATTACAGTAAATATAGAACTACCAATTGTCACCACACCATTTACTTTACCTAAATGTATTTTGAAATAATGGCCTAGGATAGCAAGAGACGGTATATAAGCAAGTGACGCTCCTATCCCGTACATGAGGCCATAAGTAAAGTAGAGAGCCGACACATTTTCGACAACAAAGGAGGATAAAAACATGCCCGTAGCTGCGATACCGCCGCCAAGTACAGCAGTCATTCGGAGTCCCAAAATTCCAGCCAGTACACCTGACAACGGCGACATGAAAAACGTGGCCCCCATTGCTAGACTGCCCACCAGAGCTGAAACGCAAAAAAGTACATATTAATTAAAATTACACACACACCTATACTCATATTATGGAGAGGATCTCTAGATCTACTGAACCGATTTTGAAACTTATTTTATCATTAGAAAGCCATATTAATTGTGTGTCATAAGACTCATAAGTCATAAGACAATATATTTAAGTGATTACCGCGACATTCGACAAACACGCGGTCGGAGCCGTGGGCAAAAGCTAGTATGTTACAAAGCTAAAACTTTTTACCCTGACTTATTTTAGTAGAGAAACTTATAAAATGTAAGTCAAAGTAAAAATATTTAAAGATTATCTCTATTTTATTTCACAGGTACAATACAATAGGGACAATTTACACAACAAAGTCAATAAACTGTTATCAAAATAGTCTTAGGTTACTAAAGAAATATATTCACTTTGGCAAGTTTGGTATCTCATGAAACTCGGGCACTACTTCACTAGAATTTAATTTCGAAACGAGCTTCATTTGTTGTATTTCTAAGGTAAACAGAGACAGACTGTTGTTGGAACTCGCTTAGCTAAAATGACAAAAATTAAAAAAGTAAAAACTAAAACCCAACTACGACAAAAAACGACGCTGAAAAAGTATATAGCTACACGGACTACAGCTTTTGAAACTTAGTAATGTACCGTAGTCCATAACACTTTAACAACGCGTGAATACGGCTTTGATGAATGAAATGAAATGAAAATGCTGATAATATATATATTTTTGAAATGTACAAGTAACGCCCTTTCGAATGATACCAAACACGGCATATTTATCTCAAATTATTTTTTTAATACAGTACTTTATGTGGGCTATAGGGCGCCACATTAGATTCAGTGACACTTCATATAGCCTATAACCAGCGGACAGTCAAGACGCTTCTAACGATACCTCATTTTTTTATTCTGACTAGTAGTTTAGAAAGAATGTGAGAACAGACAAGCATACCATAGAAATATCACATTTATCGAAAAAATACGGACAAAGTCACGGGCAAATGCTAATAATATATATATTTTTGAAATGTGCAAGTAACGCCCTTTTGAATGATACCAAACACGGCATATTTATCTCAAATTATTTTTTTAATACAGTACTTTATATCGGCTAGAGGGCGCCACATTAGATTCAGTGACACGTCATATAGCCTATAACCAGCGGACAATCAAGACGCTTCTAACGATACCTCATTTGTACAGCTCTAATTAGTAGTAAGGGAGCTATGAGGGAACAGATGAACATACATACATAGCCTGTCAAAATCATAACCCTCCTTTGGCTTTGCCGTAGTCGGGTAAAAATATGTAGTTTTCTCAAATGACATTATATATTCTGAAAACCTAGAGCTAAATATATTAAGTTTGACACAACCAAATTAGTTAAGTTACTCAACTTTGCCATAATTTTAATTTGCTACTCTTCTGTTAAACATTCTCACCTCTTAAATGAACTAAAATTAGTTAAGTCACACCAAAGTTAGAAGTCGCTCTTCTAAATACATGCCAACTTTATGCCGGCGCCTCACATTGGCTATATTGGCTACAAGTTATAGTCTTGGATCCAATACACCAATGTGTAGATCGGACTTGGACAGATATTGGTCGTCCAAGTCCGATAGCATTAGACTGAGATAGGGCGTCGCCAGCCCTTGGCCTAGGTAGGGGCAAGTTGTCGGAGGAGATCTCGCTACCGTCCGTCATCCACTCCATGGCCGGTAGCAGGCGCGGTTCTAGGGGGGGGGGGAGTCACAGGGGACATGAGCTGAGTCGGCTCTTTGAAAGAGTTATCTCTGACCGTATCAGCGGGCATCTGTCGCCAGTGGGCCCTGATCTATTGGACTGCCAATTTGGATTCGGATAGGGGGGGTGGAGTTGACAGTTGGCCTTGATATCGTTAACGCTTTCGGCATCCTTCCCTGGCGCGCGATTAGGGCGGCCCTTAAATATCACGCGTGCCGTCATAGAGGCCTATCTGCGCGACAGGGCAGTGAAGTTTGTCGATCGGAACGGAGTGGCAAATCGAAGGGAGCTGTGTTGTGGGGTTCCCCAGAGCTCTGTATTGGGCCCATTGTTATGGAACCTCGCATACGATGCGGGCCTTCGCACTAGTCTGCCCTCTGGCCTCAGTGTCGCCTGCTATGTAGACAATACCGCAATACTGGCTAGAGGGTCACGCTTCGGAGAGGTGCTTCTGCTCGCCGAGCAAGGGTTGGCTTGTGTCGTGGATAAAACTCGCGAGTTGATTCTGCAACGGTTGATGGGACTACCGTAAGATCTCGTACGAGGCGGCGACGATCCTGGCGCGATCTCCTCCCTTCGACATTCTGACCGACATGGACACAATGGTCTATGACGAAATTCGTTCTGTCGGTTGGAATGGCGAAGAGAGCGCCGGATCATGAGCATGGAATGCTTCCTCAGAACGTACATACGTAAGCTCAATAGGCTTGGCGGGCACGGCTCGACACCCAGGTTTGTGCCAGCCAACGCGCTGTCGAAGCCGTTTTGACGAGCTTCAAAGCTTGGATAGAGAGAACTGAAATGTGTCACCTACCGATTCAATCACCGGGCACGGTTGCTTCGGTGAATATCTGAACAGAATCGGACGAGAGGTTACAGCACAGTGCCACCACTGCGGACAGATCGGACTAAACCTGTCACCCAGTAGTTAGGGGTGGGAGGCCGAGTGGAGTCTGTGGAGACGTTATGCTCCAGAAAGATTCTGCAGTACAATAATTCTTGTCGGACTAGCGATATATAACTGTTTTCGTGTAGGACATTGTTTCATTTGGACAGAGATCACTTTAAGCTATTATTTAATATTTTTGTCCTATGGTTAGTAATAAGAAATACGGTCTAGTGGTATTAACAATTTCTGAGCGTAGTTCTGTTAGGATGATCTAATTTCGAATATCGATTGATTGATAGCTGGCATTATTTTTCCATGCTCAATATGTTTCTTTAAAATCAAATCTGCATCTAATTAAATCTCTAGGGGGGGGCAGCTGCCCCCACTTGCCCCCCCCCCCTTGGCGACGCCCTTGACTGAGATCCCAGTCACCACAGACTTACGTCATTTTAGGAAAGATGAAATTTTTAGGAACGGTAGTCTAACATAAACTCAGAAAGGAATGACATCGCTCAATTAAAATTTCACTAAAATTGTAGTATTATGATTAAGTGATTTGCAAAATTCTATTCTGTTGTGCCTGCTAACTGTAAAACGGCCCAGATTTCAGCTTAGCGAGTATCCATTCCTTTCTGAGTTTGGGCGTCGCCAAGGGGGGGGCAAGTGGGCCCCCACTTGCCCCCCCCTTGGGGGATACTCGCTAAGCTGAAATCTGGGCCGTTTTATAGTTAGCAGGCACAACAGAATAGAATTTTGCAAATCACTTAATCATAATACTACAATTTTAGTGAAATTTTAATTGAGCGATGTCAACAATAGAATTAGCAGCAGTGTCGGTCGTGTAAGTAGGTAGCCTTAACTTTAGTTTGAAGTTTAATAAGGGCAACGGAATATAAGACGGCAATTATAGGTTGAGTAATCTAATAGTCCCATACTAATGTTAGTTATGTTAGGCCTAGTTTGTGACTACAATAAATTTGGGTTAAGTGACTTCAGCCACTTAAACATAAATGACTCAAAAATCATCCTATTTGATCTCGTTTGGATTAACGTACTAGCTCAATTGTCGACTATTCGCAATGTCTTCAATTATTTCATCATACAAGAAAATTAGAAATGGTCTACGTCACCACATTTCCGTGAATTGGATCTATGGAATGCAAGAACATGAAACGTGGAATCAAAACCTCCTGGTGTCATAACTTTATATGTGACAACAATATCAAAGTATCTGATTACGATATTATTATTTTTTAATAAATTGACTCCAGCCGCGATTTTGTTAACGAACAAAGTTTTATGAATTACTAGCTTTAGAAATCGGTGTAGCTGTTTAGCCATGAAAGCCTAAGGCCGCGTACTCGATCTCAGCGGGAGCGGGGCGGGCGCGGGAGCGGAGCGGGCGCGGAGCGGCAGCGGCACGTTCAAATGTATGGATTTATATGGGAGTGTTTTCGAACACAGCGGGGCGGCAGCGGAGCGGGAGCGGGCGACGAGCGGGTGACGAGCGGCGGACGAGCGGTGCGCATAGAGGTATTATAGATAGAGTAGGGAAGACATACGGCTGCCGGTAAGTGGAAACGTCCAACGGTTAGTAAGAGAGAGAAGATCGCGTTACCACATCTGTCTTTCTCTACTGACGCATGCGCAGTAAAGGACTGCTTGTAATTATGATAACCTCGAATAATAAAATAAAATTTACTCTAAAATTTTCTATATGTATAAAAGAGGAAGGTGACTGATATCGAGAGAGATCAACGCTCAGCTCAAACCGCTGAACCTAGAATCTTGAAATTTTGCATGTAGGATCTTAATATAACACTAAGAAAGGATTTTTTGAAATTCCACCCCTAATGGGATAAATCAGGGTACGAAAGTCTGCGTGAGCGAAGCCGCGTGTAAAAGCTAGCACCTTATAAATTTGTTTGAAGTAATAAAATATAGGTACACACAAACAGATAGGTACCGCGATCGTCTCCATCTTCCTAACCGAGGGACAGCTAGAGGCCTGGTTCCCCTTCCTGGGTCCGTAATTTTACTACGAGAGTCACATGTTCGATGAATAGAACGTCGACTGAACGTTACTTCGAATTGAGTTTATCGCGAATAAACTTTTTACCGATAATCGCTTCTTCTACTGAACGATGCATCGAACATTTTTTAATCGAATTAACGCTTTTTTGAAATAATGTAATAATGATAATAAAATATAAAGAAAACATGTGTGGTGTATTATTTCATACAAAATCGAGAAAATATAATAACTTTGAGATATCATACGTTCCTTCCGTACATTAAAATTTAAAAACATGAAATTTGATAATAACCTGCTAGTAAAATATAATAATGAGAAGCTCCTAGGCTACTTGTCAACGCGAGATAAATATTTATGTTTGCATTTAGATTGCCTTTAGTAGGCAGGCTTTTCATAAGCAGAAATACTAAATGCAATCAAAAAAGTGTTAGTGCCAAATTTCATGTTTCTAAATTTTTATGTTCCGTACATTAAAATTTAGAACGGGAGGAACGTAGGTTTTTTTATTTTTATTTCATTTAATTAACCATATGATTATATCATATTATACTCATCATAATTTATAATATTTAATTAGTAGGTTAAATAAAGTGTTATTCACAAATTTCATTCTTTCGAAATTTTAAAGTACGGAAGGAACGTATGATATCTCAAAGTTATTAGACTTCCTCGATTATGTATGAAATAATACACCACACATGTTTTCTTTATACTTTTATTTTCATTTTAAACTTATTCGAAAAAGCATTAATTCGATTCAAAAATATTCGATGAATCGTTCAGTAGAAGAAGAGCTTATCGGTAAAAAGTATTCGAAGTAACGTTCAGACGACTTTCCATTCATCGAACATATATTATGACTCGCACGGCTCCTCTGCTCTATCTATAATATCTCTATGGCGGTGCGCACCAGTGTCGCGGTGTCAGCTAGGGATGGAATAAAATAGCAATCACCTGTGATTATGGATTTTTAATTTTGTCAAGTTTGTGATTTTTCCAAATTTATTTACTTATTAAAATAACAATTTTAATAGTTAATTAAAAAAACATTTTATTCATCTTTATTACTTGCAATATTGTTCGAATGGTTGTTTTTTTTTTGTTTTTAATTTTATTTTGATAGGAACGCAAATATTACAAAAAAAATATTTCAATTCTATGTGTAATATGTATGTATTTACAAAAAAAAGTATTTATGTATTTATATTAGTTATTGTTCATAACGAAAACAAGCGTATACTATGTCGCGAGGAAAGTGGAACAAAGTGTTGTCTTTTACCAAACTAGATGGCGTTGTACCACTTTTCTGAATCGCGATATAGTTGCGTTACCGGGCTCATTATAAAACCCGAATGTGTTTTTAAAGGAGACCGAACAAATTGCTTGTTAGATCAGCAGATCAGTTCACAGTGGTTATATTTGCGGTCAACTAATCCCCTAGTTATCACAACACATTAAGTGCAATTACGGCATTTAACAGTTATCTAGTACCCATAACACAAGCTCTGCTTAGCTTGGGACTAGATGGCGTTGTGTGTTAGATGTCCGAAAATATTTATATTTTTATTTGACGAGCGAGCGACGAGCGTGTGACGACTGACGAGCGGCATACGAGCGGGCGCATCAATCTTAGACAAAGTATTACATAGACTTGAAACAATTTTGTAATTAACCGACCAAATTGTAACCAGATTTGTTAAACGTTTGGAACATTAATAAGGGAGAATGGGATTTAACTTGGCAACGTTAATATTTGATGTACTTGGTTTCTATTCCTTACGGGTGTACGCATATGTCAAGTCTATGTAATACTTTGTCTAAGGCACGAATGTAGCCATATAGGGATGTAACAAGTAAAATTTTAACAAAATAAAAACCGACTTCAAGGTTCTACTCGATTTCTCTTAGATGCCATCATCAGATCTTAGTGTCCTTATGATGGTACCACCGTTGGGATATCTCCTTTCCATTAAAAAAAGAATCATCAAAATCGGTTCATAAACGACGAAGTAATCCCCGAACACACTTAAAAAAAAAACGGTCGAATTGAGGAACCTCCTCTTTTTTTGAAGTCGGTTAATAAAATAGCAATCACCTGTGATCAATGATTTTAATTTTGTCAATTTTGTGATTGTTGCAAGTTTATTTAATTATTAATATTTTATTTATTTGTTGTTATTAAAGCATTTTAATCATCTTCATAACTTGTTAATTTGTTGATGTTATTTTTTTTTCATTGTACCCCCTGTTATTTTCTACAATGATCGATTATAGTAACCTAATACCCCCCTAACTTGTCAATATAGTAAATTATTGTGTTTACGATTACGACTAATCAAGATTTTTTTAAGGTTGGCTATAGGTCAGGCTTGGGTTGTACGATTTTAAAAAATAAATTTAATATACTAATTTATGACGCTCTTACATAAAATATTATCAAACATTAATCGTTTTCACTAATTATTTAAAATCACTAATCAGTTTTTTGTGAAATCTGTCATCCGTATCAAGCTATATTTTACGAGGTATTGTTTCTTATAACACATCACTAAACCGCTCTAGCGCCCGCTCCTAGCCCGCTGATTTCGAAAACGGGTTAGCGGCCCCGCTCCGCTCCCGCTGCCGCTCCGCTCCCGCTCCGCTGCCCGCTGAGTTCGAAAACGCGGCCTAACAGTTATTTTCTAATTCATAATATCGGCAACGCGAAGATAGTCCGATTTCAAGAAAATTTATTTAAACGGAATTCTAGAAGAACCTAACTTCAAAATTATTTAGATCTTTTTAAATTTGATAGATATTGGTGGTTTAAGTCCACAAACGGCAATTACTTGAACTTTAGTCGTATAAGACTAGAAAGTCTGTCAATCAATTATAATTAATTAAAAAAAGCAGTCAAGTGCGAGTCGGACTCGCGCATGAAGGGTTCCGTAGCAGCAAGTAACATAATATAAAAGTTCTTGTCGTTCGTTGTAACTTTGATCGATAAATTGCAGTTTACGATTAATGACGTATTAAAAAAACTACTTACTAGATCTCGTTCAAACCAATTTTCGGTGGAAGTTTGCATGCACACACACATTTTAATAGTATGTATATAAAATATTTGCATATAAAAAATAAACGAATGAGGGAATGATTTATCAATGAACATTGAGTTTCTATCAAAACTTCTATAATCGCAGATGTCGCGTTTCTCACTTGTGTTCGTCAATGAACATCGAGATCGAAAAATCTAAATTTGTCACAAGCAGTTTAAGTTGATAAGTGACACACAATGTCTCGTAATCTAATCGGGTCAACTCTCAAGCAGACTCAGGACAAATCGAGAGCACCTAATACGAGTTAGTCTTATTTTGAACAATGCAAACTGGGCTACAAAATCAATTGCATAAGATTTTAATTTTAACGACGCACGTAGATGACGAAATTTTTGTTTTTATTACATGAATAAATGCGTTTAAAAAATACGTAGAATTTCAAACTTTATTATGTTTAAATTTATCTTTGTATGTAACTCCCCAACTTTGTCTGTGTTTCTCAACATAAATTAATTTTCCCGGCTTTGCAACATTTTTATTAATGCACCTGCGATGCGGCTTCTAGTAAGCCGGGTCTCCTGCGACACTTTTTTATGTTTTCAAACACCAAACGTCAAATATCTAACAATATATGGGCGTGGCCTAACTGTTTTGTAAGTTCTAACAACTAACAAAAACCTGTTTGAGGTTATCCAAAGCGGACAGAAAACATCCCTGTGTTCGCCTGCTGGGGGTGAAGGGCGATTTCATTTGCTAACATAGGGTTGTGCATTTACCACATAACATTCTACATTTTAGTCGTTGCGGAGGTAAATATTAATCGTTTTGATTTAAAAATCTAATGTAATCGACTTGCTAACCAGTGATCATTTTCGTTATAATTAAGTAGCTGATACTTATTCATACATTTTTTTTTACTCAAATTTTTTGCTTCTCGTATAATGAAACTGAACGACTGAACTGAACTTACAATACAATACCTAAAACTACTTATATTATTCATATTTATACTATAAAGGACAATTTCAATAATATTAAAAGGTCACTTACTTACCTAATATCAGCATTATGAACCATTTAATTATGGTAAGAAATGAAAAATAAATTATGGAATTTTCTAGATAAGAAAAGTACTCAATACTTCCCTTTCGATACTTTTATGAGTACGATACTTTTTATTCGATGCTACTCATGAGTACAGTATCGATACTTTCTAATCGACACCGTATCCCTACCCTACAGCCAGACTATGCCACTCGCGCTGCTCCTCGCGCTGCTGCTCGCGCTGCCGCGAATATTGCCATAATAGCCACACACTCCTGTACTTGCGATGTTGATCGCGTTGTTCCTCATTCCAGTATTCGCCTTGCAATGGACGACAAAGTTCTAGCAGCGTACGCATTATGTTTTTACAGCATAGCAAATACTTTAAATGTCTTAAAACAAAACAGTTTGTTAAATAATTCGATAAATTTTAAAGTTGTTTCATCAGACCATTCAATAAAAAGTGGCGGCGGCGACACCATGTCAAAATTACTGCAACAATACGTGCAAACCACGCGAGCGCTATTTATATTTTTGCAGACATTCTGTCATTCTTCCCCACTTTCGCCCCCAGAACTTTTAAACGACTCAACCGATTTTCATGAAACATGTCTAAGAACACCCGCACGTAACTCACCTTTCATACAAAAAAAACTAAATTAAAATCGCTTCATCCGTTTGCGAGCTACGGTGCCACAGACAGACAGACAGACACGTCAAACTTATAACACCCCTCTTTTTGCGTCGGGGGTTAAAAATGGTTCCGCCGTTCACGCGTAATGCCTTGACCAAGGGAAATAGGAAATATTTTAAATTTATAGACGTATATTGAAAGATTAAGTTCTGAACAGACTACAAAAATTCAAAAAGCTCATTACTCAGCAACTCAAAGTTTGACACGATATATAACCCGCTATAAATAAAATATGGTTTTTAATTATTTCTTGTATGAGTTTTGTCGTTCATTTCTCATTAATGGCACAATATGTGCCAATATGAAACAACAAAGCGTGGCCGGGTACAGCTAGTATGTGGCTAGAATTCATAGAAATAAAAAGTATAAGACGGCTCATCAGTAATTTAATTTTCCGTTATAAATACATATTTTAAATGTAAATGGCAGACATACCTATTTACTATGATGCAATAAGGAACTAGGTATTGTAATTCTTTATGATTTACCTAGCATATGTAGGTACATATATCATTTAATCGCATGAAATAAAAATATAAACACGTTCACTTCTACATTTTTGGACTTTTAGATACTCAAGGTGCATAGGAGATGGGTGTCATGTTCATCTAATACAAAAATAAAGTCCTAAAAGCAAACTAAAGCATAAAAATGAATAATTAATTGAAACCAATTTAATTAATCTATAGTAACATTATAAAGCTAAAAACTTTGTTTGTTTGAAAACACTAACCTAAGGAACTACTGGTGCGATTTGTAAAGTTATTTTAGTGTTAGATAGTATTTATCAAAAAAAAAGTCAATAGGTGAATATCATCACGCTACGAGCATTAGGAGCAGAGAATTAGTGTATATAGTTAGTATAAATGTTGAAAAACCGGGGGAAAATAATTCCCTTTTGAGAACTTCCAATAATGTATGACGGAATTGTTCTTCTTCAAAAGTTCTAAAAAAAACAACCGACAGCATAATGTCTATCTTTCAAGGTATGGCTCACTATTTTTTTTTATGTATGTCCCTGCCAAAGTGACTCTACTCTGCCTGATGGAAAGCATAAGCAGAATACAAGAGTGGTGGTCACCATAATCATTGCGAATGCAGACAATGCAACAATGCAGCATGGTGACCCACACTATGCGACCTAGTGACGCTTCTACATCATTGGGCCTTCGGTCTCGCACTCACAAACGAAACACGACAGCGCGAATGCTGTCATTTTAGGTCGATCTTCCGTGCGAGGGTAGTACCGCCCTGGTCGAGCCAGCCCGTTCGTGCTGACATTAGCGTGGCTCTACTACCTGTACTATAACCTTTTTTATGATATGTAAATAAAGGAGATGTCTAATTTTTGCCTCAGAATAATCCGAGATCATGTTTTAGTTTTCGGAATGAATAAAATAAATTATGTATTTTGAGTAACTTTATAAAGTCCGCATCAACTTCGGAAAAAACTCAAAAATCAAAAAGATTTTAAGCGATTATTGCGTCTTGAATTTTCTTTGAAAGAATTTTACTTGCCATATAATAAAAACATAACGCAAAGTGGAGTAAAATAATGAATGAATTTTTCATTCATGTGCGCTTCTTATTAAAATCCAAGGTTATAGTAATATTACTGAATTCATGTAATAATTATTTTTAAAATATTCGTCATTCGAAATCACGAACTAATAATTGATTATTCAAAAATAAAGAAAGAGCATTTATAAAAAGTCGAACTGTGATTTGAACATTGACAACATTCAATAAATTTGTCAATCACACTTAAAAGGGCTAGAACCCAGAGCCGTAAAATCTAGTTATTGTCAATCACATAAAAAAACAATTTGCAACAACTCGTCTCACGCGCCGACGCGATAATGGGATGTCATGATGTAAATTAAAATGAAAATGATCAAGAACTTTATTATTCAATCAGTGGTATTGGAAAAATATTCTATTATCATGCAGTTATATGCATAAATGCAGTTATATTTCTTTTATTTTCATTCTATAAAACTAACCTTGTAACCAACAATGGACAGATGACATATTTGTTTTTGGAGATCTAAAACGTTGGAGAATGACACAATTTACTTTTCATGGACTTTCCACACGAGTGGAGCCATGGGAATAAGCCAGTAGTATATATTTTGACATGAGCACACATAAAAGTAGACCTGACAGTATAACTTTGTCTTTAAAATATATTGGGAAAAAATGATGTTGTCGGAGTGATATATTTTTTTTTAAACCTTCATAACTTTTTCCAGAATCTGCTTTGCTTCATGAACCATTTAAATTCGTTTTTTAGAAAATTACAGCTATCAAATACCACTTATTTGAACTCCGTATAGTCTGGGACACAAGCCCATACATTTTTTGGACATCTCCTTTATTCACGCCCCGCATAACATCTCGCTATAGGAAATAGGAGACGCAGACTAAGTTGTGTCGGTCAGCTAGTTAAGTATATAAATATAATTAATTATTCATGTCCAAGGGATTTACGAATAAAAATAACTCACACATAAAACACACCCAGACACAACAAACATTTACAAATCATACAAACTCAAATGGACGCCGCTGTGTATTCAATGACAAGGTGAACATTTAAATCACTAAAGTAACTGCGTAGTTTTACTACTTCCAGGTGTTACTGTTTTTATACCTACTTCATAAAAATCGAATTAAACGGTAGCGTATATACCTATATCGTTTTACCAGATTAGGTTACTAATATAAGTACTGAATTAAATTCTATAAATATAAAAGCGAAATACCACTCACTTATTAATCACGAAATCTCAGAAACTATAAAGCCAGGTCTCCTGCGACACTGTTTAATGTTTTTAAACACCAAACGTCAAATATTTATCAAAATATGGGCGTGGCCTAACTGTTTCGTTAATTTTAACAAGCAAACATGTTATCCAAAGCGGACTGAAAACATCCCAGCGTATACTTCTCGTATAATGAAACTGAACTGAACTAACATTAATACTTATATAATTAATATTTATACTATATAAGTAAGTAAGAAGTGTACTATAAGTCATTTTGTCGAGTAGATAAAATATTTTTGCTTTTCGTGTAATCGTGTTTGATGTTCGTTTAAAAGTCCGTCTCCTGCGGACATTAACATGTCGTTAACGTGTTAATTTTAGCCACAGGAGACACTCCTTAAGACCTACAAACTTGAAAATTGGCAGATAGGTACCTTATAGCATGTAGACATCCGCTAAGAACTGATTTTACGAAACTCTACCCCTAAGGGGGTAAAACGGGGGTTGGAAGTTTGTATGAAAGTCCTATGTTTTTGAAGTAAGAGACTTGAAATTTAAAATATATGCTCTATAGATGGTGTGGAGGTGTACTAATAATGTATCTTTAGAAATCCACCCCATTCTGGAGTTAAAACGGGGGATGGTAGTTTGTATGAAAGTCCAATGTTATTGAAGTTAAAATAATTATGGCAGAAGGATTTCAAATGGTATTTAAGTAGTAGAATTATATAGTATAGGTATATATACTAACTGAG
The DNA here is from genome assembly GCA_949125395.1 of Diaphora mendica. Lineage (NCBI taxonomy): Eukaryota > Metazoa > Arthropoda > Insecta > Lepidoptera > Erebidae > Diaphora > Diaphora mendica. The sequence continues at coordinate 29,707,938 of OX421311.1, forward strand.
CCCCGTGGTGTTACCCAAGGTACAACAACCGGGAGCAACGCCGCGGTGTAAAGCTAGTAACTATATAAATCAGAATTGCTTGAAACTTATCTCGTAATTTATCAACTTTTTTATGAGTTAAAGGTACGGATAATTCACTATCGGGCACTATGAGGTACTATATGGTAGACAAACGAGGGCATCAAACTCGTTTTTACGTTTCATTCATAAATGTAGCTGCTATCTTGTAACATAGAATTGTATATTTAGGTGAGAATAAAATATTATTCCTGAGGTATGGATTCTCTATTTTTTTAAATGATTATTTGTTGAATAAATACTAATATTATATAGCTGAAGAGTTTGTTTGGTTGAACGCGCTAATCTTATGGAGTACCTACTTTTACTGATCCAATTTTAAAAAATCTTTCAGTGTTAGATAGCCCAGTTTTCGAGAAAGGCTATAGGCTGTATTTCATCACGCGAAATCATCGAATTTCATCATTCAGAGTATAATTGAAAAATGTTGCAAAAACGGGGGAAAATTATTCCTTTTGAGAGCTTCCGTAGCGCTGCGTTACAAGTTTCATAAAAACAATGTATAAAGGAATTGTTGTCTTTTCAAAGTTCTAAAAAAAAGTCCGCAACATTATAGGTATGTCTTTTAAGATCGGCTCACTATACCTAACCTCAACAGTTTACTTAAAAGGTAGGTATTTTTTACATAACATTTTTATTTTGAATAATATAATGATGAATTGAAAGAAATTGAACACTAGATTATGAGTAAAAATATATAAATGCTAGCATATTTTGATGAAAATTTACTAAGATTGCTATCCAGGATTCTGAAAAACCTGTTGCTTTTTCAAATCCGGGATATTACAATTAATGGACACTATCTGGCCCGACTATCTGATAAATTGATGTCTGGCAAGCGTAGACGTCAATTCAAAAGACAATTCTATGACAATCAATATAAGTGTGTCATTTTTTTAGACATTTTAATAGGTACCTTGAGATGACACTGATAAATGTCATATTACTTACTAGTGGTTGCCCACGGCTCCGCCCGCGTATACTTCCGTTATTGCGGCAAATAATAGCCTATGCTGAGCCTATGTGTTATTCTAATGTTTAAGCTATATTACTGTAAAGTTTCATCCAAATCCGTTCAGTAGTTTTTTCGTGAAAGAGTAACAAACATCCATCCATCCATACTTACAAACTTTCGCGTTTATATTTACTGCCTCGTTGGTCTCGCGGTTGGCGTGTGCGACTGCTGATCAGGGATCGGAAAACCCATGCATAACGGTATTCGTTATAAACGGTTACCGAATCAATCTGTAACCGTTTCAAAGGGTTACTCATCGATTCGGTTAACAGATTGTATATGTTATTGTTTTAACCCAAACAATAAGGGTTAACCCAAATTAAAGGGTTTATGTTTTTGAAATTGTTAACCCAAATGATAGATGTTAACCCAAGATTTCGGTTATTTTACGACGTGACGCGATTCGAAAATTAATCAATTTTACTTGATCTCTTGTGAAAAAAAATTAACTAGTTATCCCCTTTTCCCATTCCACGCAAATAATGAACGTCACCGACGACTGTAACGAAAAATGAATTACGGACCTACACATATCCAGAAACCTATATCAAATTCGGTTAAGGTTAACCATAATTATCCTGTATTACATTATTCCTGTTAACAGTTATAATTTGGTAACACATATTTAGGTTAATCCTAAATTTAGGTTAACCCATTTCCAAAAGGGTTAATAACAGATTATTTCGGTTAGGTTAACCCTAACCGGAATATCCCTGCTGCTGATCATGAGGTCTCGGGTTCGATTCCCGGGTCGGACCAAATGTTTGTATGATCTACAAATATTTGTTTCAGAGTTTGGGTGTTTTCTATGTATAATATGTATGTATTCACAAAAAAAAAGTATTAAGTATATGTATTTGTATCAGTTGTCTAGTACCCATAACACAAGTTCTTTCTTTCTGCTTAGCTTGGGACTAGATGGCATTGTGTGTTAGAAGTCCGAAATATTTATATAGTATAGATTTATAGATTTGCTATTATATGAAAGTGGTTACACTCTACGCCATTAATCAAAAGTTGAAGTTGACAGTCATATCCAAAAGTTTAAAGCTATAACCTCAGATTACAAAAGAAAGCCAGATGGAACGTTCTTGTCAAATAACATGACGCGCCGATTGATTTATTTTAGTGTGCGTGACAGTCGGAGCGATACTGTAGGAACGCGTACATCTTTGTGTGTGTAATGATACCATACGCAATAAAAAAATCCCTATTTTTAACCGACTTCCAAAAAGGAGGAGGTTCTATGTTTCACTGTATGTTTTTTTTTTTTTTTTAATGTATTCTCCGATATGATTACTCCGTCAATTGTGGACCGATTTTGAAAATTCTTTTTGTATTCGAAAGGGTATGGTCCCGAGGTGGTCCCATTGCCAGCATATCAGGATCTGATGATGGGATCCCAGGGAAATCGAGAGGAACCCTCATTTTTTATAGGCACAAACTATGTTTTTCGTATATTTTCTGAAGTTACACCGATATTTGCGTCTGATAGTAATCATTTTATGATGATGAGCTGATGATGTATGGCACAACTCCTTAACGGTTTGGAGTTGAAGGATAAATCTTTAAATATCATATGTATATATGTAACCTTTAGTCGTATTCATTCAAATTATTTAGGTAAGCTGATGATGGAAGGTACAACTCCTCAACGGTTAGGAGTTGGAGGATAATTCTTTCAATTTCATACGTATCTAAAGACCTTCAGTCGTATACTTTCAAGTTATTTAGGTGAGCTGATGATAGAAGGTTAAACTCTTCAACAGTAAGGGATTAGAGGATGATATTAATATTACACGTACGTATAGACCTTAATTTGTATTCTTGATGATGAAATTTGATGAAATAGTTCAACTTACTACTTACCTTCGATTGTTTGCACTAAAAACTGAAAAATAAAAACTTTTTATTAAAAAAAAACCGACTTCCAAAAAACATCCAACGAAAACTCTCTGCCAAAAAAACACTTAAAAGCGTAAAATAAACTGGTTCTTCATAAATTGCGTATACCTTATTCTTTATTCATTTAAATAGTAGTATTATAATGTGTGCTAGGTACCTAAAATCTGTTTGAAGTCGGTGCTAAGCCAAAAAGAATACAAACGAACAATTACAAAAGTGTAAGCGATAGTCACTTGGCACCGACTTCAAACAGATTCTAGGTACCTAGCACACATTATAATACTACTATTTAAATGAATAAAGAATAAGGTATAAGCAATTTATGAAGAACCAGTTTATTTTACGCTTTTAAGTGTTTTTTTGGCAGAGAGTTTTCGTTGGATGTTTATTTGGAAGTCGGTTTTTTTTTTTATAAAAAGTTTTTCTTTATTCATTTAAATAGTAGTATTATAATGTGTGCTAGGTACCTAGAATCTGTTAGAAGTCGGTGCTAAGCCAAAAATAATACAAACGAACAATTACAAAAGTCTAAGCGATAGTCACTTGGCACCGACTTCAAACAGATTCTAGGTACCTAGCACACATTATAATACTACTATTTAAATGAATAAAGAATTAGGTATAGGCAATTTATGAAGAACCAGTTTATTTTACGCTTTTAAGTGTTTTTTGGCAGAGAGTTTTCGTTGGATGTTTTTTGGAAGTCGTTTTTTTTTTATAGATATTAAGATTGAAAAAAGGGTATTTTAATATTACAGAACTTTAAATATTATGGTTTTTATTTTAGTTACTGTAACATACTATGCAAACTCTCAGCACCCTTTATTTTGCACTAATTATATTATCGTTTTGTGTGTAAATTTCGTTTAAAAATTATAAAAAGCTAAAATCAATTACTTTACCAAAAGTACTTGTAATGTATGATATATATATTTTTTAATATTCTGCGGATAAACGGTAAGTACTTGGGAATCAAGTTTTTTACTATCGATTATTCTCAATCATTCAATTATGATGTGATTCGATGTGAAGCACAAGTTAAAAGACATAAAACACATCTAGACACAGAACAGCAATTTGTAGAAACATCCACAAATTGTTTGTATGTAATAATTATTAGAAATAATTGTGTGTATCACCAAAGAATACTTTAAGATGAGGTTAGGAACCAAGTTCCTAAATATAGAAATGAGGTTCACTAATGTCTGGACTAACAAGTAATCTCCCTAGTTGAAGGGAAAAAAAATTGACAAAAACTGGTATCACAGTCGAGGTACGGTTGAGGTTTTGTGTTCCGACACAACAATATAATTATGGGTAAATAAATAATTGTAGCAACTAAATAAACTGTATTTACCTGTGAAAAGATATTCCATCTTCTTTTTTTTGTTTTTGAGAACTACTCTTACAGTGTTTAATGATGCAAGACGGCATTTTGAAAATAAAATTAAAAATCACTCGTGACGTGTACACAATATGGCGGTTTGTCAAACACTGCCGCGAGAATGTATTCGCTTTCTAATTCATATTTACTTTGTAGATTCATTGTTTTTTTTTTTTTTTTTATGGAATAGGCGGGCAAACGAGCAGACGTATCGCCTGATGGTAAGCGATTACCGCCGCCCATGGACACATGCAACACCAGATGACCAGAAGCGTCACAAGTGCGTTGCCGGCCTTTTGGGAATCGGGGGGGGGGGAGGTAGGGGTAGGGGGTTGGGGTATGGGCCTCCGGTATCCTCACTCACTCGGTGAAACACAGCGCAAGCACTATTTCACACCGGTTTTCTGTGAGGCCGTGGTATCACACCGGTCGAGCCGGCCCATTCATGCCGAAGCGTGGCTCTCCCACGGTTTATTGTCGTGTTCTTTACGGTCTATCTGGCTTTCTTTAGTAATCTGAGGCTATAACATTTTAATTCCATTGATATTGTATAATTTACTATAGGGAACATGCAGGAACTATGGGTGGCAGCACAAAATTTACGAAAGCGACACTATGCGGACAGTAAAGGAACTTGTCAGACCTGTCATCGTGCTTTCAAAAAAGTAAACATTTTCTCCTAAATTTTAATATTTTTTAAACGATAAAAGTTATAGCATGGGTTCCGGTCTATGGTCAGCGTGGACAAAATATGTCAATTCTTATCAGTATTTATTTCTACTATGATTTCTACAGACTTAATTAGCTCGTTGTATTCACGTTGGTGTCTTTTAAATCTTTGTAATTATTTAACCAATTTTTCCTTACCAGTGAAAATTATAGGAACGTAGTGTGACGGATGTTAAGGATTTTCTGATTTTTTTGTTGCCAATGAAGTGAGCACTGCATATTACATTATTATTATTATCCTACACACAGGTTATAACGTAACTTAGTTAAGAGATCAGAACTGCACCCATAATTATTGTAACATGTTAGTTATTTTACAATGTAGCATCTATTATACATATTTGTAAACTGTAAATTAAGTTTTTATTATTAATATTATATTATTGTATTTATAGATGGATGCCAATCATTCGGATGTTTGCTTAAAACAGATTGAAAGATTGACTGTATTAATAACAAAACTTAGTGATTTTCACTACAAATATTATTGATTATTTCTAAATGCTCCAAACTCATGCTTACTTATAGGTACCTACTTCTTTACGGCGTTTATCCATTTTTTGTGTTTTTCACATAAAAATGACACGAGAGTATTTACTTTACTATTCTTTGGAAAGTAATAAAATTTTATGCTATTTGATTTATTTTTAGTTTTCCTGATGTATTGGTTCATCCAAAATGCAACAATGCATTATGATTAGCTAGAATAATAATTTTCACTGATAAAATTAATTCTGTTTACTTCTTAAAAATGTCTGTCAAGTATTAATAGAGTACAAGATTCGGATTCGCGACACTAGTTGGCAGCACCTTCGTTGTGCACGTTCCCTATTGTTTTATAACTGCCTCGTTGGTCTAGCGGTTGACGTATGCGACTACCTATCAAGAGGTCTCGGGTTCGAATCCCGGGTCGGGCCAAAAAGTGTTTTTGAGTTTTTCTGATTATAGAAATACTTAATAACAGCTCGGAGTTTGGAAGTTGGGGTCTGAACCCCCGTGCCTCGGAGAGCACGTAAAGCTGTCGTCGGTCCTGCGCCTGATCTCTCCTCGTCATGTCGGTTAACCCTCCCATCGGTTTTTGAGAGATAGGGAACACAGAGTGCACCTGTGTTTGCGCACATACTTGCACTATAACATCTCCTGCGTAGTTGGCTGGTCTCCGTTGAGACTGCGCGTTATCCGCTATCCCGCTAGGAGAACATTACTGTTTTAAATTTGAGTATGCCTAAAGGCATAGAACAATATTTTACTTGTTTTTAATTATATGTACTGGACTGTGAGGAAATAGTTTTTTTTTTTTTGTAATTGTGTGTAAAAATTTAAAAAGTATGTTTTATTGTGTTTGATCTATGGTCTATATTAAAACTTTTAAATACACAGATAACTGAAATAAAAATATTGCATGTTCCACGAACATAATGTCATACGCAGTATCTATTGATTTAGCCAAATGACAATAGCTATCGCATTGTCGATGTCGGTGCGTCAGATACATGATGAAATAAAATTGGACGGAATGAAGTGATGGCCTTCGTTGCGGGCGCCCGCCGCCGCCGCCGTCGCACTGATAGTTTGCCGCCACGAACGTTACCGCATTGGCGCCACTTGACAATAAATATGTCCTATTATTAGTATTGTACACCTATCTATTTTCGAACAAGTTTCAGGTAAAACATGGATTCGTATGACGAGAAAACACGTTTACGGCAATTCACGGCGTTTAAATTTTGCAGAACACTGTAACGCTGCTTCTGCTATGGGCTTTGATTCGGAAGAAGGCTTTCAACTGATAAATTATTTGAAGACTACACTATAGTAAAAATATCCCCACCTCGATCAAAATCAAAGTGTTGGTAAAAAATGAATTAAAGTATTTGAAACTGGAAAGGAACAGAAATTAAGCCCATTATTTGGTCTCGTACCTTGAGCATATCTCCTTCAAATGCTTATGTTGAGTATATTTTCACTAATGACAATAAAATGGTCTAATTTCAAGAATTATTGCCCGGTAGATTTAATAAAAGCAGAATTGCAAATTTCGCTAAACAATAAACATAGACATGTCTTCTATAAATTCTTATATAAATGTAAAAATGACCCTGAATTAATGAACGCGACCCGTAATAAGTTTTTTTATGAGCCTGCTGTGTCCCTCTGCTGCAAAAAGGCCTCCCCTGCAACAAGCCACTTCTCTCTATCCAAGGCCAGTTTCGGTCAGTCTATGCGATAGGCGTCAAGATCTTCGCGCCATCTTCTACAGGGTCCTCGTCGTCGGCGTTTACCCTGAGGCCCTCAGTGTTCGACGACCTTGGCCCACCGGTCCGGATTCATACGACGTACGTGTCCGGTCCAATCTCATTTTAATCTGGCAGTCTTCTTGCCCACATCCTCGATGTTAGTTTTGGAACGCAGCTCTGTTTCTTATACGATCCTGTCGGATGATACCCAACATTCTGCGTTTCACTGCTCTTTGGCAAATCTTAAGCATGGGCTTCTGACAAAGACCAAGTTTGAGCACCATAAGTAAGGACGGGACGGGCAGGAGACACATGTCAAGGAAAGGGGAAGATCCCCTTTTATGTACTGTTTCATGGACCAGTAGCTGTTTCAGACGTTTTCGATTCGGCGATCGATTTCCCTTTCTTACCTGTTCTCGAAGGATGCTGACTGGCCTAGGTACAAGTATTCTTCAACATATTGTATCTCTTGCCCTTACCTCCACCTTACATTTTCTGCCGTTGGTCATATCATGGGTCTTGGAACAATTTATTTGAGTACAACCTCAAAGCTCGCTGCGCTTAGTTTTTGAAGCATTTTTTGCAGTTCTCGGGCCGTGGGTGCGAAAAGTAAAATGTCGTCGGCAAAACGAAGATTTGTCAATCTTCGTTCACCAATGACAATGCCGCAGCAAGCAGACAGTTTTTTTTTTAATTTCCTCCAGGGGGCTTGTAAATAGTTTCGGGGATAGAGGGTTTCCCTGTTTCACAGCCTTCTCTATTACAAAAGAAATATGCATAGAAAATATTTAAAAAATACGCATAATTAAAAAGATGGTTATTTTTCCCGCAGTCTTTTTAATGACCTGAATTGCATTGAAATCTGACCGACCGTCTCTGATAAGCATTCGATTGTCCCGATTTTTTTTCCAAAAGGTGGCAACCCTGGTCTATACGTACGTGTAATATTAAAATCATCCTCTAATCCTAATCGCTAACTGTTGAAGAGTTTAACCTTCTTTCATCAGCACACCTAAATAACTTTAAAGTATACGACTAAAGGTCTTTAGATTCGTATGAAATTGAAATAATTATCCTCCAACTCCTAACCGTTGAGGAGTTGTACCTTCCACCTTCCATCATCAGCTTACCTAAATATGTAATTTGAAAGAATACAACTAAAGGTAACATATATACCTACGATATTTAAAGATTTATCCTCCAACTCCTCACCGTTAAGGAGTTGTACCTTACATCATCAGCTCATCATCATAAAAGGATGACTACCAGACGCAAATACCGGTGTAACTTCAGAAAATAGACGAAAAACATAGTATATGCCTATAAAAAATGAGGGTTTCCCTCGATTTCTATAGGATCCCATCATCAGATCCTGATATGGTGGCAATGGGACCACCTCGGGAGTATACCCTTTCGAATACAAAAAAAAATTTCAAAATCGGTCCAGAATTGACGGAGTAATCGGCGAACGTACATATAAAAAAAATACATACAGTGGAACATAGAACCTCCTCCTTTTTGGAAGTCGGTTAAACACAAGTTTCAACTTTAGTACTCTCCTGAAAAGAACTCACATAATTGTTTTTAAACTTTCGCGACTATACATATTATTCGACTGTAATGTAATCAATTCTTTTGAAAACCTACCTTATCTTTTCTTGCTTTTTTTTTTAAAAAGACAACTCCCGGTTTTGGTCGATTTGAACCGATAATATTATCAGTTTTACAGAGAAAGTCTGACTATTAGGTAGATTATTACGATTTTACAAGAATTAAGTCCGTAAACTAGGACACTAGGTTATACCAACTCTTATGGTAAGTGGTTATCGATGCCTACAAACTTGGTTAATATCAGCATAACCAGAAAGTTAGGTACACTTTTGGATTTTAATGCGTATATTAGAAGAGATCTCAGAGCAATTTTTTTTTGTATTTGACCTGAGGAAGAGATCATAACATTGCAAATGTTAGTCTATCTTCATTAGTAAATATTCAGGTGTCCTTAGTAAAGACACTCACTCGGCAATAATTTTTTCTGCTTCTTGCCTTGGTAGCGCGGTTATAATTTATTATTAAACTTAAAAAAAGAAACCGATTGACAAGATTTGTTAGCCCGTTAGGTTCAGCCAAGTCCATAAACATATATTATAACTACTGGTCGCCCAGTGGTCGACACGACATTCGAGCATTTTTTTTTTTTTGTTTTAGCTTTCTCCTCCACATAAGCTTTAACTGTGCCGAATTTCATACTCCTCCGCCAAAGCTACAAAGGGTACAAAGTTTTTGGTTCATGTATTATATATAGACTAGCTGTTGCCCGCGGCTCCGCTTGGTCGGTTTGGTCGGTTATTATAAAAAATGTGATAAATGAAGAACCGCTCAACCGATTTTGTGCAAACCTCACATAAACCATCTACTAAATAGTCCGAATAAAGCCTAAACATTTGGTTTGGATAGTTGAGCCCGTTCTTGAGTTATAAAATTACAACGAAAAGTGGCATTGATTTTTATATACATATATTGTATTATTGATGATTGATGATAGATATAATCTTTGTAACGGTAGGTACACGTGTGCTCACGCAGGCGATAAATATGTGTATGTATGTTTTATATTATAACAAATAATACCAACTGTCACATGTCAGGTCAATTTTAATTGGGATAAAACCATTTATCTTTTTTTATGTATGATTTCCATCAGGCAGAGTAGAGTTATTTTGGCAGATGACTCTACTCTGCCTGATGGAAATCAGCTGAAATCAGCGTGGCACTACTTAATTTTGTTTTTAAATTTTATTACTCTACTTGGTAGAGTATCATGATGATCCTCATGACATGATTATTAAATTATATTTTTTCCAAAATAGAGTAAGTTGTTATTAAATAAAATCACCGCCAACTTGGGGTGGTGTGATGTGTTCCACCGTCTGACAGGTGGCCAAGATCCCTGCGCAGAACTATGGGTGATAGAACTGTAAAGTTTCACAGACTTTATTATTGAGAGCATAAATATCTAAGGCTCTAACAATAATAACTACTTGCATAGAATATTGTTTAGCTTTAATTGCTTCAAGACCGACATCATTTGACAAGTGATGCCGAAACATGTCGATGAACTACGACCAAATGGTTTTAATATTGGATATTTCGCACACAATGAAGGTTTCAGAACTCGTAGCCTGCAAGTAACAGGACGAGCTACTTTCTTCGTGCTACTTTCTTCTCCGTACCTTTACCCCATTCGAGACATGCGTATCCCTTGTTTGACATTTCATACTTTTCAACACGAAACAACGAAATAGGCGTAACTAGCACAATCCTAATAACCTTCTACCTAAAATATGGAATTACTAGCTTTCGCTCGCGCCTTCGCTCGCGCCTTCGCTCGCGTTTATTAAAAAGTATCCTATGTTACTTCTAATACCACCAAGAATATGTGTACAAAGTTTCATGATGATCAGTTATGTAGTTTTAGCGCAAAAGCGTAACAAACAAACTTACATTCACATTTATAGTAATTAGGATAGGATGAAACTATTTGTATTTTAACACAATATGTACAATTTCTGACAACAAAATTTAAATGGTAATGTTTAAAGCAAAAAAAGAAACAAAAATTTATACACAATAGATTTTTTTTTCAGACGTCATTTCAAAGTCACGTAGTTTGCTCCTTTACCACAGTGTTCTGACTTTTCATGAAATGAAGAAAAGAGGTTACTACTGTTACTTCGGTCCTTATGCTCAGAATCATAATTCCGTCACACAAAAGTAAACCATGTAGGTGGATAATGTGAGTTTCATGAGCTTCATGAGTCACGATGTCGTGAAATTACGAAGTATCGGACAAGCCACCAACGCAAGTTACTTACTTACTGAATTTAGAGTAGACAAAGCACATTTAAAGAGCTGTGAGATTTCTAGCAAGACTTGAATTACCTAAACTATTAATCTATACTATTATTTAAAGCTGAAGAGTTTGTTTGTTTGTTTATTTTTTTGTTTGAACGCGCTAATCTCAGGAACCGCTGGTCCGATTTGAAAAATTATTTCAGTGTATGATAGTACATTTATCGAGGAAGGCTATAGGCTATGTATCATCACGCTACGACCAATAGGAGCGGAGCACCAATGAAAAATGTTTGAAAAACGGGGGAAAATTAACACGCTACGGGCAATAGGAGGCGCAAACGAGGTTGCGTGGGTCAGCTAATTAACGATATCGGGCCCTTTAAAAGTAACGCTGTAAAAGTTATGAGAAAGATATAGAGAGGACTTTTTTTATGGAATAGGGGGCAAACGAGCAGACGTTTCGCCTGATGGTAGGCGATTACCGCCGCCCATGGTCACCTGCAACGTCAGAGGCGTCACAAGTGCGTTGCGGCCTTTGGGGGATGGGGAGGGGGATTGGGAGGAGGGGTTGACCCCAACCCTCCGGGCCTCCGGTATCCTCACTCACTCGGTAAAAATCAGCGGTTTCAAATGTGTCACACCGGTTTTCTGTGAGGCCGTGGTGTCACTCCGTTCGAGCCGGCCCATGCATGCCGAAGCGAGGCTCTCTCACAGGGGCCTATGTCCAGCAGTGGACTATAAAAGGATGATGATGAGATAAAAACTTAACAGATCATATTACTTTAGCGAAATCGTTTGCCGAGAACATACTGCGCACGTTAATCGACGAAACCGTCAATGATGCAATTGAACCCTTATCTACGTCTAATAAACCTTTGAACGTTGTTCTACTATTTGTTCCAATTAATTATTTTTGATAATGTCACAACATACACGCAAATAGGTTAATATATACAGTATTGTTATATATATAACTTTAAATAAACATGTTTGTAAGTGTGTTTTATTGTATTATTAACTTCCTTCGTAAATTTGAGTATGTCTGTTACATAATTACACACATCAAAAGTGTCTAGGGATCAACATATGTGTCTAGAGATCAACATATATTTTTGCAATAACTTTTCTCCTGATTGATATTAATTAAAATTTTCTTGGATTCATCAAATAAAGTGTTTTCGTTTGTCACAGTAACGATAAACCAAGTCACCTTTGCATTAATAAAGAAATTTGCCATTTTCCTAATAAAGGGATTTTTGACATTTGAACCACTAACATTAAAGTTCGAAAAAAAGACTGAAATAACAGTTTTCTTTAAAATTTTATTAGGTTACTTAAACAATTAATAATCCGTGTTTCTACCGCGAACACTAACAACACAAGAACATCGGTTTGGCATACTCAAAATGAGTTCATCCAAACACGCTGTGGAATGGCCGCCCATGTTCGTTGCAACAACAAAAAAAAGTCTGGCGACCAGGGATATTCCGGTTAGGGTTAACCTAACCGAAATAATCTGTTATTAACCCTTTTGGAAATGGGTTAACCTAAATTTAGGATTAACCTAAATATGTGTTACCGAATTATAACTGTTGACAGGAATAATCTAATACAGGATAATTACGGTTAACCTTAACCGAATTTGATATAGGTTTCTGGATATTTGTAGGTCCGTAATTCATTTTTCGTTACAGTCGTCGGTGACGTTCATTATTTGCGTGGAATGGGAAAAGGGGATAACTAGTTAATTTTTTTTCACAAGAGATCAAGTAAAATTGATTAATTTTCGAATCGCGTCACGTCGTAAAATAACCGAAATCTTGGGTTAACATCTATCATTTGGGTTAACAATTTCAAAAACATAAACCCTTTAATTTGGGTTAACCCTTATTGTTTGGGTTAAAACAATAACATATACAATCTATTAACCGAATCGATGAGTAACCCTTTGAAACGGTTACAGATTGATTCGGTAACCGTTTATAACGAATACCGTTATGCATGGGTTTTCCGATCCCTGCTGGCGACTGAGCAAGCCAGGGCCAAAGCCACATCTCAATCTCAAGAAATCCGCATAAAAATGCTTGATCCCTAGACACTTTTGATGTGTGTATTACAAACTAGTGGTTGCCCGCGGCTCCGCCCGCGTATATGTCGGTTGTCACGGCAAATAGTAGCCTATGTGTTATTCTGATGTATAAGCTATATTACTGTAAGTTTCATCCAAATCCGTTTAGTTGTTTTTGCGTGAAAGAGTTACAAACATCCATCCATCCATACTTACAAACTTTCGCGTTTATAATATTAGTATAGACATGTGGATAGCTTTATCTCTACAAATAAACAAAATTGTAGTGTCTGTTTGTAATTTCAAATTAACAGCTTTTCACTAAATGCACATGAAAGTATATGCAGTACCTACAACAAAAAATCTACCTATTTAAAAATGTGTCTGTCTGTTTGTTCCAGGTAATCTCTGGAATGGCTGTACGGATTTTGTCGGGACTTTTACTGGTTGGTTTTAGCTGATGATGTGATGAGTAACTTAGGCTACTTTTTTTTAAACCAGCTTCGCTCCGCAGTGTCACCGCGGGGCTTAGCCAATTATGTATAATGGCACAGAGGCCTTCTGAAACGTCATTATTTACAGTTGTATTAACTACGGTACATCTTTGATTTGCCAGATTGCCTACAAACTGTTGTTAATGAGCAAGTCCAAGATAATTACATGAGCGAAGAGCGAAATCATATTTTACGGGTCAGCTTCTGTGACAAGTTTTGTTTGTGTGTGTGCACATGTGTGTACCTAAATAAGAAATTTAATCATTATCAATATCATCAGCCATTGTCGTCCACTGTTAGACTTAGGCTACTCCCAATGCACGCCACTCTGATCGTTTTTGGGCAACTTACACCACGTGAATTTATAACAACCACAGAACTTTGTAGAAATTATTAGTATATATATATATAGAATAGCTAGATAATTATTGGTGTTGGTTTTTGAAAAATATTGTATCGGGTTAAGTATTGGTCGTAGCGTGATGATGATATATATATTATCATCACGCTACGACCAATAGGAGCGGAGCACCAATGAAAAATGTTTCAAAAACGGGGGAAAAGTATCACGCTACGGGCAATAGGAGACGCAAGCGAGGTTGCGTGGGTTGGCTAGTCTATACTATTATATAAAGCTAAAGAGTTTGTTTGTTTGTTTGAACGCGCTAATCCCAGGAACTGCTGGTCTGATTTGAAAAATTCTTTCAGTGTTAGATAGCCCATTTATAGAGGAAGGCTATAGGCTATATATCATCATCACGCTACGACCAACAGGAGCGGAGCACCAATGAAAAATGTTTCAAAAACGGGGGAAAATTATCACGCTACGGGCAATAGGATTTTTGAAAAATATTTTATACAATTACTGTATGGTACAGAGGTAGTAGAGCCACGCTGATTTCAGCACGAATGGGCCGGCTCGACCGGGGCGGTACTACCCTCGCACAGAAAATCAACGTAAAATGACCACGTTCGTGCTGTCGTGTTTCGTTGGTGAGTGCGAGACCGGAGGCCCAAATAGTCTAGTCAACAAGTTCCATACTTGTTGACTAGACTAAAAGATGCAGCAGCATCACTAGGCCGCCATGGTGTGGGTCGCCATACTGAATTGTCTGCATTCGCAGTGAGTATGGCGACCAATACTCTTGGATTCTACTTATGCTTTCCATCAGGCAGAGTAGAGTCATTTTGGCGGGCCATACATAAAAAAAAAAAAAAAAAAAAAATTCTAATCCACAGAACAAGTAGAATTGTTATGTGGTTGTTGGGGTAGGCGCGCCGAAGTTAAGCGCCGATACCTCTAATAGGTCTGCTGGCATCAACTGAACGCTTTAATACACGTATAACTTTCGTCGGGAACGTAGCTGCGTAAAAAAATATTGCTATGCCGAACTGTGCGATAATTACGTGCTGAAAACGAAGCAAGGACTACAATTTACTCAAAGGAAACATATCGTATCATCGGTAGTCTCAAAACTTTTGTTTTTAAGCAATATTAACAAAAAACTAAAAAGTATTATGGAATACTCATGACAACCGTTATATTCTAATCTATTGAAATAATCATACATTACGTGTTAAATTTAAGTATCATTTGCATAGTTGCCACGAGATCACGCAATGAACTGCGTTTCCTGCGGGAATATTTCAAAACATTTAGCACGAAAATATTTAATAAAAGTAATGTTTACAATTATTTGACATAGGGATGTGACAAATTCAATCGATATCGTAATGTTAAACTTTTCGATGATATTGATTTTTACAGTGATTTTATGTTTAGTATCGTAGTACGATTTATATTGTACTATGGTTTTTAAAACAATATACGATTTTGTTTATTCGCAAAATTTTTATATAAAGTTATTTTGGAGAAATATTTGAAAATAAATGTTTTAAAAAAAGGTTTATAAATATTTCATATATCATAATTTTACAGCTACCAGACAAATAAAACAGATTTGATTAAAAAAAAGATAGTATGTAAGTACTTTTGACTAAATAATAAACGTAACATATTTTTAGTAATATAAGTTAGTTAGCCATTAATCCAACGGCTTCCTGTACGATGTGGACGCAAAGAACCGGTGGTTGTAGAGAACTTGCGAAAATGCGCAGTCGTTTTTTATTTATTTAAAATTTCAGAAATATGTATGCCTAAACAGACAAAAATATAATTTATTTTAGGTAAATAAGGGAGTTGCAATGTTTTTCAACAAAAAAATTATAAAGTAGGATGAAAGGATATCATCATCATGAAAGGAGTGTCGGTCAAATAAATAATTAATTTAAAAATTATTGTAACATAATTATAATCGATAAATGTCAAATTCACCACATCCCTAAGGTTTTCGAAGAACCTGTCCACGAACACGAATATGCAAGTGAAACCTTACCTTAGTTGAAAGGTATAAGGTTGTATTTACACACATCAAAAGTGTCTAGGGATCAAGCATTTTTATGCGGATTTCTTAAGATTGAGATGTGGCTTTGGCCCTGGCCTGCTCAGTCGCCAGACTTGAACCCGATTGAGCATGCATGGGATATGCTACAGAGAAGAGCTCTGCCGAATATGGAGGGTATCCAGTCGCAAGAAGACCTTTTTTTGTTGTTGCAACGAACATGGGCGCCCATTCCACAGCGTGTTTGGATGAACTCATTTTGAGTATGCCAAACCGATGTTCTTGTGTTGTTAGTGTTCGCGGTAGAAACACGGATTATTAATTGTTTAAGTTACCTAATAAAATTTTAAAGAAAACTGTTATTTCAGTCTTTTTTTCGAACTTTAATGTTAGTGGTTCAAATGTCAAAAATCCCTTTATTAGGAAAATGGCAAATTTCTTTATTAATGCAAAGGTGACTTGGTTTATCGTTACTGTGACAAACGAAAACACTTTATTTGATGAATCCTTAAAGAAAATTTTAATTAATATCAATCAGGAGAAAAGTTATTGCAAAAATATATGTTGATCCTTAGACACATATGTTGATCCCTAGACACTTTTGATGTGTGTAGTAACATTGTAAGTGACTTTTTGAACTTATATACATTACATCCTTTGGACGAATCAGGAAAGACTTCGTTATGTGTGTATGATATTATTGATCGTTAATGTGTGCGTCTAGGTGACACAGTGTATCTTGCACTTGCTGCTCGACACCTCTTCTAGTATATTCATTTGTTCTGTGTTCTAAACTGAGTATTTAAGCCACCTGCCAGCTCACTTGCACGGATTTAAAATTTTCACAGCAAACCTGGTCACTAACAGCTGTCACTGCAACTTACATTTATAATGTCTCAACTTGCGGATATCCAGACAGCTCAGAATAGTCTCGAAGAAAGCTTCTCAAAGAGGATGGCTCAGCTTGAGTCACAACTACATTCCGGTGGAAACACTGAGGAAACTGTTGCAAGAGTTTCTGAGGAATTCAGAGCTTTCCGTGAGTTGATGTTCAACATGCTGGGCCTTCTACGGAAGCAGATCAACGAGTGTGTAAGGATAGTTGATAACATGGAGACTCGTTATCGACAAAAGTCTCTGATATTACTTGGAGTGCCCGAAGCCGTCAAAGAAGACTGCAACATGACTTTGCTTGGTATCCTTAGTGAGAAGATGGGCCTAAGTCTCTGCCACCGCTTGGGTACTCCATCCAAGGATCATCGTCGTCCCATGTTAGTAAGATTCACCTCAACGAATGTTCGAGCGGCTGTTTGGAGAGCGAAGACGAACTTGAAAGGGACTGGCTTTTCAGTAAGAGAGTTCCTTACTAGAACTCGAGAGACGGTCTTCAGTACGGCTCGACGCCATTTCGGCATGACGGCCTGCTGGACACACAATGGCACAATAGTCATCAAGGCCCCAGACAACAGCCGCCATAATATAGTCTCACTGAACGAACTAGAACCTCTACTGGCCAAATATCCTAAGGCAACAACCCCGCCTAAAGCGAGTTCGAAGAATGCCACGAAGAGTTCGCGAAGGCAGTAGGTAACTGTGACAAGTTTCTTTTAACTTGCCAACATTCTGGTACAAGTTATATTTGGTATGTTGTGCTCACATAATTCACATAAACTTATTTTCATATTGCTTACATTGCAAGTACCTTCAGATTTTTAGTAAACAAACAACACATTCTTCAGCAGTGTCAACTTCTGTGTCATTGACATCTGTCACGTCAAGAGAACGTCACTTTCGTTGGGAAGTCGTTCCAATTGAGTGCGTTCGGAAAGTAACAGCAAACCATAGTTGCGACGAAATTGTCTTTTGTTTGTATTGTATGTCTGGATTTTCTGTTTGAACCTTTTTAACTAATTAACCGACTTCCAAAAAGGAGGAGGTTCTATGTTCCACTGTATGTATTTTTTAACTTCTTATTTTTTTGTATTTATGTTCCTTTTAAACTGCTGTATGTAATGTGTGAGTGTGCATTTCTTTTTTTTAAATTGTGCGCTGGCGGGTGGTGTAGAAATATTATCTACCGACTTTGCTTTATTTCTCATAGTCTACTTTTAAATACTATCTAGTTGTATAATTATCTTTTTGCTTTTTTTAAAATTTAATTTAATTTTTTGTTTTGCTTTATTTATATACTAATGAGTGATGATGAGGTTGATGTGTACTTCTCCGCTGACGACTCTTCAATTCATAACAGTTTTAATTCTTTGACAGAGACTCTGGGTGAGCAATTACGGAAAATATTTCCTACACAATCCCCTCCCCTACTAAATGTTTGCCACATTAATGCGCAAAGTGTCCCCAGCCATTTTAGCGATATAACCGAGAGTTTCTCTGACAATGACATTCATGCCATCCTGATTACGGAAACTTGGCTCAAGCCTCATCTTCCCTCCACCCTTTATCCTCTTACTGACTTTGTCCTCATCCGTAACGACCGGCTGGACAAAAGAGGTGGTGGCGTAGCCATCTACCTCCGTACTTTCTTAAATTATAAAATTCTCGCCTCTTCCCCTTCCAACCCTTCTGCAAGTGCAGAATATCTTTTCCTTGAGGTTTGTGTCAAGGGAGTTTACGTTATCCTAGGTGTAGTCTACTGCCCTCCTGCTATCAACTACTTCTCCAGTCTGGAAACAGTTCTGGAATCTTTAGGGTCGGAACTCTCACATCACATTATCATGGGAGATTTCAACACTAACCTTCTCGCCCCGAATTCCTCCCTAACCTGCAACCTGCTCCAAATCATCCAATCAGTCAGTCTCCACGTCCTGCCTCTTCAAGCCACTCACCATAATTCTCAGCACGATCATACCTGGCTTGATCTAATTCTTACCTCAGCCCCAAACCTTGTATCTTCCCACTGCCAACTTCCTGCTCCCGGTTTTCCCACCACGACCTGATCTTCCTTTCCTACACCCTGAAACCTCCCAAAGCATCTCCCAAAGTTCGTCAGGTTCGCAGTTTTCAACGCATAAACATCGAAAAGTTACACGCAGATGCTGCTACGTTAGATTGGAGGAGTGTGGCCGCTGCTACTGACGTGGACAGGAAAGTCAGTATTTTTAATGACACCATGATTAATTTATATAGCGTCCACGCCCCTCTTAGAACAGTAAAATTGAAGCGTGCCCCGGCACCGTGGATGACGGAAGAGGTCCGAGCGGCTATGAGACGAAGAGATCAGGCCTTTCTTCGTTTCAGGAAGGACCGATGTGATAGCAAGTGGACCCTTTATAAAAATACAAGGAACCGGTGCAACCAGCTGATACGGAACGCTAAACGCCGACATATTCTTCAAAATAAAGAGTCTTCCTCTTCTTCAAGTATATGGAAATTTCTTGGATCATTGGGTATTGGCAAACAACAAAATTCCGAGTTCAAAAATACTATTAGTTTGAATGATATAAACAACCATTTCTCGTCTCAAACTACCCTGGACCTTCAAACTAAGTGTCAAACACTAAACTATTTAACTGGCCTAACCAGTCCCACTATTGACTCATTCGATTTTTCTCCAGTGCCCTCCGAGGAAATCAATAAGACTATCCTATCTATACGCTCTAATGCAGTGGGCAATGATGGCATTAGTCGACGTATGATTGTGACCATCCTGGACCATATCCTCACAGTGATCACCCACATTATCAACTTCTCCCTCGACTCCGGAACTTTTCCCTCTCAATGGCGTAAGGCTCACGTCATTCCTCTCCCAAAAAAAAAAATCCCTCACTTCCTGAACACTTTCGTCCTATTTCTATTCTTCCCTTCCTATCCAAAGTGCTTGAGGCCTGCGCAAACAAGCAGCTCTCAAGATTCATTTACAAACATAATCTTCTAAGTCCTCTACAATCCGGTTTCAGGCCCGGCCACAGCACAGCTACCGCGCTTAAGGTGACTGGTGATATTAGGAAAGGCATGGAGGACACTTGGGTTTCAGTACTTGGTCCTTGTGGACTTCTCCAATGCTTTCGGCACCGTCACTCACGAAATCCTACTAGCTATCCTTGAACATATAATGATTTCCTCAGAGGCACTGGAATGGTTCTCATCTTATCTTCAGGGGCGACAGCAGTGTGTTCGTGTTGAAGACAGGTCTTCGAGTTGGTGTGACCTCCACGCTGGCGTCCCTCAAGGCGGTATATTATCTCCTCTTCTTTTCGCAATATTTATTAATCTCATCACACAACATCTTCAGTGTACGTATCACCTGTATGCTGATGATCTGCAGCTATACTCACAGGCAAGAGTGGAGGATATAGCACAGGCCATTGACAAAGTCAATAAAGACCTAGAATCTATACATGCCTGGTCGTTGAAATTTGGACTCTCAGTAAACCCCACCAAATACCAGGCGATAATTGTAGGAAGCAAACGCATGATTGGCAGATTGAACACTGAATCAATATCGCCGATCGTGTTCAACGACTTAGTGGTTCCTTTTAGCCCCGTAGTGAAGGATCTGGGTCTGCACATTGACTCAACTCTCGATTGGCGTGCACAGGTTACTCACGTGAGTCAGAAGGTAGCTGGAAACCTACGAACACTATACCGCCTCAAGAACTTTCTACCTCCAAATCAAATCAATCAAATCAAAATCATTTATTCATCTAAGACACCAAGTGACACTTATGAACGTCAAATTGAAGCTATAGTTAAAAATCATAGATCGACACAAACAGAGGCCACATCATGTGCTGTATTGTCGAGGTAAGTTAGGCGAAAACACCAAAATCTACTGCCTGCCTGTGTCGATCCATAACTTCCAGTTTCCAAAATGCGTAGAGCTCATGAGAAGAATACTGGCAAAGAAACTCATGGCTACTCTTTTTCAAAATCTGATTTTCAGGTACAATAGTGTTAGTATTACATGTAAGGTAAACAGTATTCAAGCTGTTGCCACCTGAAATTCCTTTTATTAAAAAGCTCCAAAATCTAACGCACAAACAAAAAAAAAAAACCCTCAGTGATAAGATAACGTTGAAGGTTTGAGTCTATTAAACATAGAACAAAATAGAAACAAGGTGCACATCCACTTACATTCAGTTGCAAAATCTACTGTTGAAAATAATTCGTGACTGGATTAAGAGGCTAGGGTTTTAGTTGAACGAACCAGAATAATAGTATTGTCTAAAGAATCGCTGACTAGGCCGACCAGTCACCCCAAGCAGCACCCGTTCACGAGTATGACGCATGGACCAGCCATCATCTCCTTCGCCATATCAGAGGGAAGGAAACGACCCGCCCCACGACCACACCGCAAGCAATGACATTTTAGTGAGCATGACAAACCATAGTCGAGATACTGATAAAAATCACTACTAATTAAATTACCATAATAATCGCCACGCATTACTTTCAACTAACAATGGTTTGTTAATATTTAGCTTTATTAAAAGACAAAGAAGTTTCTGTGTATCTATTTAAATTCTAATGACACCTTAAGCCCATGACTGTTTGTCGTTTAGATAATCGTTGATCGTATAGTAGGCTTTCCTAATAAGGTGATTTTTTACAGTTAGCTTGAATTTATTTACAGGAAGTTCGATTACATGTATAGGAATTTTATTATAAAAACGTACACCAAGACCTTCGAACGAGTTGTGTACCTTATGTAATCGATGATAGGTACCAATGAGTTTAGATTTGTTTCTAGTATTAATATTGTGTACATCACTGTTTTTCTTATAGTCATTAATGTTGTGTCTAACAAACATAATATTAGCAAATATATACTGTGATGCAACAGTTAAAATACCTATATCTTTAAACAACTCTCGAAGAGAGACTCTAGCACCTAAATTGTACATTGAGCGGATGGCTCGTTTTTGTAGAATAAAAATCGTTTCAATATCAGCCGCCTTGCCCCAAAGTAGTATACCATAGGACATGACGCTATGAAAGTAGCTAAAATAAACTAACCTAGCTGTGTCCGTATCAGTGAGCTGACGTACCTTCCATACTGCATAAGCTGCCGAACTAAGTCTACCCGCAAGGCTATCTATCTGGGCTCCCCATTGAAGTTTACTATCTAATGTAATTCCTAAGAATACTGTTGAGTCTACAATACTTATGATTTCATTATTTATAGTTAGATTAGTGCCTAGTTGTCTTACATTTGGCATAGTAAATCTCACACACTTTGTTTTATTTGAATTCAGTAGGAGATTATTCGTTGTAAACCAATTCAATACATCATTTAGTGCCCTATTCACATCGTCAAAAACTGTTTTCTTACGATCGACTTTAAAAATAAGTGACGTATCATCAGCAAATAGAACTATATCACAGAGATCTTTTAAATAATATGGTAAGTCATTTATATATATGAGAAAAAGTAGAGGACCCAGTATAGAGCCCTGCGGAACGCCCATAGTAACAGGTAATCCAGATGACCTCGCATCATTGACATCTACATGTTGAATTCTATCTTTCAAGTAGGAAAAAGTAAAACTATGCTTATGCAGTCCTTAATCATTCCGATAATCGACTATGGTGATGTATGTTATTTCGACCTGAATGCAGACCTCCTCAATAAGCTAGACCGCCTTCTAAATAACTGCATTCGGTTCATTTTCAATCTTCGCAAGTATGACCATGTCTCTGCCTTACGTTCCCAACTGAATTGGTTACCCATTCGCCTGCGCCGTAATCAGCGAGCTCTGACCTCTCTATTTTCATTTCTTACCTCCCCATCCTCACCTACTTACCTTGCTCCCTACCTTCGCTTCCTGTCTTCCAACCACGACAGAATTCTTCGCTCAGAAAACAATCTGCTTCTCTCATGTCCCTCCCACAACTCAGACTTCGTGAACTCTTCGTTCTTCGTCCAAGCAGTACTACTCTGGAATGCGCTCCCACTTGAAATCAGGAAGTCCACTAACCGTTTTGCATTTAAAAAGAAGGTACATGAGCTCTTTCTAATGATATGTCAGAATTATCAAAAGGATAACACGCCAACCAAATCTGTCAAGTCCATAGTGTATAAATAGAATGTAAATTGATATGTTTTATATATATATTTATGTATGTATGTTGCTGTATATTTATGTATTTATCTTAGATCCGAAATTGTATAACCTATGTGCGCCTAACTCACAAGATTTCTACACCACCCTAAGGTTGACTGGTAGAGAATGCCCTGGGCATTAAGTCCGCCGATGTACAAAAGTGCATAAAGTTATAAATAAATAAATAGGAGACGCAAACGAGGTTGCGTGGGTTGGCTAGTCTATACTATTATATAAAGCTGAAGAGTTTGTTTGTTTGTTTGAACGCGCTAATCCCAGGAACTGCTGGTCTGATTTGAAAAATTATTTCAGTGTTAGATAGCCCATTTATCGAGGAAGGCTATATAGGCTTATATCTTCACGCTAAGACTAATAGGAGCGGCGCATCAATGAAGAATGTTACAAAAACGGGGGAAAATTATTACACTACGGGCAATAGGAGACGTAAACAACGTTGCGAGGGTCAGCTAGTATATATATAATATAATATAAATATATATATAAATGAATCGCCGAAATGTATGTACGCGCATAACTTGCGATCGGGTGCACCGAATAGGATAATTCTTTTTTCTATGTGTTCGTTATTGTTAGGACAAGGTTTGTATAGAAGAAATTTAAAAGATAACCTTATTTTTTTTCATTGCCTGTACAAAACTGAAGCGGGCATAATTACTTAGTTTTTCAGACATTTAGAAAATATTTACGAATATCATAATAATAATAATAATTTTGCAGGTGCTTTCAAGATTTTCTTACAGAACAAGTATATTATATTATATATACATAAGTATATGAGTAAAGTTCCCAAAACACTATAAATATTAGGTCTTTACCTATGAAATTGCCGTTCTTCAGTACTGGTCATTTCAAATAAAAAAAAGTTTGTAATGGCTCTGTATTCTAAATTCAAATTAATTTTGTTTTAAAACCATGACATTCTATTTACAAACTCAGTCTTTTGTTTTTTGATTAGCGTTGTATTTTCATTACATTTGAAAAATTTTCGTCATAATGGATACTTTAAAAATTCGTGTAATTATGGAATATGAGTTCCGTCGTGGCACCAACGCGACACAAACGGCACGTAACATCAAAAACGTTTACGGAGAGAACTGTACAAACGGACGCACAACCCGTTATTGGTTTTCCCGGTTCCGTCTGGAAATTTTGACTTGAAAAATGAAGCTCGTGGTCGTCCGGAGACTTTGGTTAACAATAATTAATTAAAGGCGATTGTGGAAGCTGACGAAACCCAATCTACAGCTGAGCAGCAGCTTTTAATGTAAGCATCAAAACAATATTGATCCATTTGCGACAAATTGGCAAGGTAAAAAAGGTTGATAGATGGGTGCCCCACGACCTTAACGATCGCCAGCGCAACGTACGCGTCGAGACCTGCCTTGCACTGCTCAACAGGCAAAGAAATGAAGGAATTTTGAAACGAATTGTTGCGTGCGACGAAAAATGGATTCTGTTCGACAATCGAAAGCGCTCAGCAAGTTGGTTAGACCCTGGTTCAGCACCAAAGCAATGCCCTAAACCAAAAATGACCCCTAAAAAGGTGATGGTCACTGTTTGGTGGTCCAGTGCGGGTGTGATTCACCACAGCTTTTTACAAAACGGCATGAGCATTAATGCAGATGTGTACTGTGAAGAACTGGAGAGAATGATGGAGAAGCTTGCACATCTGCAACCAGCTTTGGTCAATCGGTCGTCCCCACTGCTCCTTCACGACAACGCGCGACCCCATACTGCGCAACAGACAGTCTCCAAGCTGCAAGAGCTGGGGTTGGAAGCTCTCCCTCATCCGCCATACTCACCAGACCTTGCCCCTACCGACTATTACTTTTTCCAAAATTTAGACAACTTTTTAGTGGGTAAAAAATTCAATTCCCGAGAGGCAGTGCAAAATGCCTTTGAAGAGTTTGTTGCCTCCCATCCAGCTGATTTTTACAAGAAGGGCATCAATAAACTGCCAATGCCTTGGCAAAGATGCGTTGATTGCATGGGTGATTACCAGGGATCGGAATTGGGTGTGTGAAAATGCCTAAAGTTTGCAGCGGGACATAACATGGAGCTGTTACAACCACTTAAGTTAAACTGGTTTTGGATTTTACCGGTTTAGTTTCGGTTTTTTTTTACATGTTCCTTACCTTTGAAACACCGAACTATAAACATTTACAAGCTGCTAATACAGTTCTAAATTAATTTTTGTTTTGTACTTTTCCGGTTAAAATTCAGTCTTATAGTCCCAATTGTTCTTTGTCGGTCAAACACAGAATTTTATATATCTGCGAAATGCTAATGCGGTTTTAAATTCTTTTTTTGAAATGTATCTTAAGTTAAAAAGTTTTGCTACAGGTTGATGCAAGGAAAACGAACATTTTCGCGTCTTTATATAGTTTTGAAGTCGTCTTTTTTTTAATTATTAAGCCTGCACTGCATCAAAAAATAAACAGGTACTTCAAGTTTGACTACGTTTTCGTAGTAGTACTTTTAAAATGTCTAAAGTGAGGCCAGAATTAATCCAGAGCTGAATTGTGAACAATCAATTGGTACTAACAATACACATACCAATTGTACACATTAGTGTACTATTGGTACACTTGTGCGTGGTGAGGTAATACAGGTAATCTTCAAAATCACATATGCACACTTAAAAATAAGCGTAAGTCCAAAAATAAGCTGGATTCAAATCTGCGACTGACCAAAATATCGAGAATATAACACGTGTTAACTCAACAAGTTGCGCTGCAAGACTGCACCTGTTTATCGGTCGGTTAAAGCAATGACAGCCACGGGGCGGCGCGGGCGCGCGGAGGAGGGAAGCGGCAGACTGTTTTTTTTACCTGTTAAACAATGGATTAGCGTGGGCTTTTGTACCGCACACAAAGCCTTTTTTAACATTTGAAGAATATTTATCATTTCTAGGAAAAAAATAATATTATTGCATGTTCCGAACTCTGAATGTGGAAAGTAGTTTACGCACAACTTTATTTTTTGATGCAGTGCAGGTTTTATAATTTAAAAAAAAAGCCGACTTCAAAACTATGTAAAGACGCGAAAATGTTCGTTTTCCTTGCATCAACCTGTAGCAAAACTTTTTAACTTAAGATACATTTCAAAAAAAGAAATTAAAACCGCGTTAGCATTTTGCAGATATATAAAATTCTGTGTTTGACCGACAAAGAACAATTGGGACTAAAAGAAAGGAAAAGTACAAAACAAAAATTAATTTAGAACTGTATTAGCAGCTTGTAAATGTTTATAGTTTGGTGTTTCAAAGGTAACATGTAAAAAAAAACCGAAACTAAACCGGTAAAATCCAAAACCGGTTTAACTTAAGTGGTTGTAACAGCTCCATGTTATGTCCCGCTGCAAACTTTAGGCATTTTCACACACCCAATTCCGATCCCTGGTGATTACTTCGAATAACAGAAATAAAAAAGTTTGAAAAAATAAGTACTTTCACTTATTGCATACAAAACGGCAATTTCATAGGTAAAGACCTATTATTTTGGTAACAGCAAAACCATACTTATGTAATGTAACAATAATGTCTTACAAAATGAAAAGGTGTGGAGCATCATAGAAAAAGAAGATTTATTTCATGGAACAGAAAAGTGTTAAAACAAATATGGTGTAAACGTTCCAGCAAAGAACACATATGTATTAATATATTGATATTTTGATAACCTCAGTTCATAAACAGACATAATTATTGTGATAAGGGGACAGATAATTACATTGAACATGTGGTTCAAACAACAGTAGGTACTTTGCTTTATGATGTATCAAATATCAGCAATAAAGCAAAATGTATTGGGTATTTAATAAAAAGTTTTGATTCACTGTCACCTAATATGATTTATTGCTAAACTTTTTTTAAATATTATGACACAAAAATAAGTAGAGTAAGTAATAAGTATTTATTTAGCTTTAGTATATAAGCTGATGTGATAAAGTTTATGTTTAATATAATAATATAATCAAAGTAAGTATAACAAAAAGGAATTTCTTTTATTTGTCGTATTAAAAAGATAATAATTAATGTTTATCTTTTTATAAACCAACTTAAAAAAAACATACCAATCAAATTGAGAACCTCCTCCTTTTGGAAGTCGGTTAAAGAGGTGGAGGTTCACAATTCGACCATTTATGTTTTTTTTAAATTTATGTGTGTTCGCACAAAGTTATCTACTTTGTCGTTTATGAACTGATTTTGATGACCCAACGGTAGTACCATCATAAGGACATTAAGATCTGATGATAGCATCCAAGAGAAATAGAGTCGAACCTTGAAGTCGGTTTTTGTTTTTATTAAAATTTTACTTGTTTTTAATAACTTTTACAAAAAGTTATTAAATACTCATAAGATAAGGTAAAATACTTTTTTTTTTTTTAAATCTCACTGATTGCTTTACTACAACATTCCACATCATGTGTAAATCATTTTTGTATTATGATTTAAATAAAGCAATAACACCACTGTTGCTTTTTTTATATTAATTTCTGGTTTCCTTAAAATATGTAATAAATTTATGATGACAGAAAAATAATTAATATTCTGAATGATAAATGAAGATACATTAATTTTTTGTTCTACAATAAGTCATCCCTAATATAAAATCGGAATGAAAAAAATGCTTAAGGAAAATTGTTCTCCAAAAATGGAAAATAAATAGGTACTTAAGGAAAATTCTTCAAATAATAACCAGTTGAACTGGTTTGAATACCAAATTTATGTTTTTGCTGATTATTAAAAATCTGGTTTCTGGGATTCTTATTAATGTTGACAACTTTAGACTTGCAAAATAAGGGTATTAAAAATGGAATTAGTAAGCAGGTGTGGTCCTATTTTTGGTATACATCTACCTTTGTTTTTAAACAGACCTTAAAAAGGAGGAGGTTCTCAATTCCATTGTTTTTTTTTGTTAACATTAAAGTTATGCTACGTAAATGGATTAATTATGAGCACTATGTCCAGTAGTAGTACTTCACTGCCTCGGTGGAGTAGGGGTAGCGTATGTGACTTGGGGTGGGATTTCCGGGTCAAACAAAATGTTTGTGTGATCTGCAAATATTTGTTTCGGAGTTAGGGTGTTTTCTATGTATAATATGTATGTATTTACAAAAAAAAGTATATACGTATTTATATCAGTTGTCTAGTACCCATAACACAAGCTCTGCTTAGCTTGGGACTGTGGCTTAGTGTGTTAGATGTCTGTAATATTTATTATTATTTATATTTATTATAGTAGTGGACTGTTAAAGGTGTGATAATGATGATGATTATTTTTAATGATCCACTACTGGATACAGGCTTAATAGTCCAGAATGATTTAATATCTGTACAAATAAAATGTAATATTTTAAACTGCATAAAAATCATATTTAGTTTATCAATAAGAATGAGGTGTTTTTAATTTAGGAGCAAGCATAAACAAATTTACACAAAAAATAATAATTAAAGTGTGTGTAAAACTTCAAAATATTTTTTTACATGCATAAGTATGTAAGTATGTGTGAGGTACACATACCAAACCGATTTTTACGGGACTTTCACTGGCAGATATCTGATGATAGAAGGAGTAACTTAGGCTAATATTTTAAGACTAGCTTTTCTCGGTGTGGTGTTACCAGCGGTTGTTGTTGCACCCAGAAATATCATGAGGCTCAGCTAGTTATGAATAGAACTTTTGAAAATGGACAAACCAATACCAACTATACATGGAAAGTTGTTGTAATCAAGTTAGATTTCAAAATAATCAAGCACATTATACTAAGTACCTATACTTACCATAACTAATTTGAAATAATATGTACAAAACTTAAATAACTTACATGCGCGACTTGAAGCGTTCGGGATGTTTTGATTTTTCACATAGCCCTCCACAACCGGAAATATAACACTATATGAATTTATCACTCCAAATACAAGACCGTTTGTCAAGAAAGATCCAACCATGACTGCATATGCTGTAAATCCTCCGTCTGGAGGACGCCTTTGCTCTTCATGATTTACATTGCCATTTGTTTCGGTAGTATTTGTTTTCTTGAGAAAATACGAATTTTCCTTAGGTTCTATATCCATTTCACAGTTATATAAATTGACCGAGTTATATATAAAAATCTGCTTCAAAAGCACATGGTGCTGTTTGATAAATTGTCTATATTTAAGCTTGTACTATCACAGTATTTACTATTCTTATAAGAGAATTAAAAAAGAGATGAAACTTAATTCTTTAAATTTTACTAAAATTCATGTAGTATATAAACAATAGTCTTCGCACATTAACAAGACAAAAGTTTACAAGATCGCTCCTACCGCGAGTGATCCACTGAGGCACTGATACAAACTGACTGATTGATACTGAAGAAACAAGAAACAAAATTTAAATGGACCAAGCATGGTAATCATGTCAAACAAACGTCAAAGTTGTCAAAATAGTAAATAGGTTTTTTTTTTTTTTTTTTTGGGATTTAATGACCTGGTAACTAAGACCTTTAAGTCAAAGTAAATAGGTAAATGAAGAGGTCACGAACAATACATTCTACACAAATATTTATAAGATCGACACATCTAAACATAAAAGCATTTTATATCTTTCTACCTTATATCTACCTTGGTTTGAAAAGAGATAAACATAGTTTGGTGAGCACTAATATTGGCAACACTTTTAAGTGACTTCATGTACTTGTCTTCGTGACCGGCGACGCCATTTTAAGTGCCAAGTTAAGAGGTAGATCTGCTGTCAAACGGTTGTTGGATTTTTTTTTTTGTTTTCGTGCCAATTACGGCTGTAAACTGGTTTTTATTGTATCCAAGGCTTTGACCTAGACATGAAAACCATTCCTTCGTGCTCTATTAAACAATGTGGTGCAAGAAAAAACAATAATCATCTTACATTGACGTTAGTAAAAAAATTCATTGAAATTGTTTAATATTTTAGGATTTTGTTTAATGTATTGTATTAAACATGAAAATTTCTGATGCTTGTTAGTTATTTGATGTCCCAATAGTGATAATTGCTTTGCTTGACTATACATATATTGTATATACACACATCAAAAGTGTCTAGGGATCAACATATATTTTTGCAATAACTTTTCTCCTGATTGATATTAATTAAAATTTTCTTTAAGGATTCATCAAATAAAGTGTTTTCGTTTGTCACAGTAACGATAAACCAAGTCACCTTTGCATTAATAAATAAATTTGCCATTTTCCTAATAAAGGGATTTTCGACATTTGAACCACTAACATTAAAGTTCGAAAAAAAGCCTGAAATAACAGTTTTCTTTAAAATTTTATTAGGTAACTTAAACAATAAATTAATAATCCGTGTTTCTACCGCGAACACTAACAACACAAGAACATCGGTTTGGCATACTCAAAATGAGTTCATCCAAATCACGCTGTGGAATGGCCGCCCATGTTCGTTGCAACAACAAAAAAAGGTCTTCTTGCGACTGGATACCCTCCATATTCGGCAGAGCTCTTCTCTGTAGCATATCCCATGCATGCTCAATCGGGTTCAAGTCTGGCGACTGAGCAGGCCAGGGCAGGACATTGATGTTAGCTGCGGCGAGAGTCTGTCTTACAACTCTTGCGGTGTGCGGTCGTGCATTATCATGCATTAACTGAAATAAGGGACCGATTTGCACTTGTAGAGGAACGATGACGTCTGATACAATCGTCTCAGCATAAATTTGAGCGTTGAGGTTGCCTCTGATCCAAATCAACTCAGTTCTTCCGCCGATCCAAATACCCGCCCATACCATGATGGTTCGACCACTATAAGGATGGACTTCCTGGCAGGATTTTAATCGCTGTTGGCGTCCAGGGGTTCTCCAGTGTCGTATACGTCTTGTATCCGGTCTTATACCAATACGAGACTCATCAGAAAAGCACACGAAACGCCATTGTTCTTCTGCCCAATTTCTGTGTTCAAGAGCCCATTGATATCGAATCCTACGATTGTGCATTGCTATAGGTGTTACCCGTAGCGGTCTTCGGGAATGAAGGTTCACTTCATGCAAGCGGTTTCTGACTGTTTGGTCGCTAATTAAGTTCCCTGAAGAGTGATGAAGCCTCACGGCTAACATCATGGCGGTTATTGTTGGAGCTCTTCGAGTTAAGATTTCAATGTATCGGTCTTGTCTCCGTGTGGTGCAGCGATACCGTCCTCCATGGCGCTCAGCCACGGTACCAGTGCTTCGGTAACGTGTCAAAAGTCGACTGATAACACTCTGACTTGTATTCAGAGCTAAAGCCACAGTACGTTGCCGGGAACCAGCTTCTATCATTCCCACGGCTCTGAGCATTTCTTCCCTACTTAAATGACGTCGCCGCTCCATAATAACGTTGGTTTTAATCAGTAGTAGGGAAACAGTAGCACTAATAATGTCTTCAATGCGTTGTATGTTTTTATAGGGAAAATATTGACAGCTGATTTTCATCTTTTACTCGAATTTGATTGACAGTTCCTGATTCAAATTATGAAATGCACCAAAAAAGGATCCATATAAATTTATAAAATCATAAATTTATTACAAAGCCACATCTCAATCTCAAGAAATCCGCATAAAAATGCTTGATCCCTAGACACTTTTGATGTGTGTAGTTAAATATTATGGACTAAGAGCCCGTGAACCCCAGACTTTCGTTATTTTATAAAAGCTGAAAGTTTGTCAGCGCATGCTCCCAACACAGATAAAGACGATGGACCATTATGAAGTTTGGGTTACCGTGGCTTTGGCAGGTAAACGGTACCAAAGGTGTGTAAAAAATCGATCTAATTACGTCAAATAATAAAGCTCGATTTTTTGGTAGTACCTTCAGAATATTATTAAAAATCACGTTATTCGTTGCCAGACACTTAACATAGTGGCAACCCCTTGCCAGACACCCTTAATGTTCATGAAATTATAATTTTACTTATTGTTCAATTCTCTCGCCAATGCAGCGATCACCTTGTGAAATTTGCAATGTCTTAGGCCCATGAGAAAGTCATTCAATCGCTAACTTTGTCACTGGAGAGAGCATTGAACTGACGGCATTTCACCGTGTTCTTATTCTAATGCATCAAGCACTTACTGGAGTTGCGTGATGTCCTTGATCTCGTCGGCCGTTGATGGGGTACCCCACTGCCGTTTGTCTTGCCGCGTTCACACATACATGCTCCAAAGTGCTGTACAACCTCCAAGGTAATCGAATTACAATACACTCGTATTTAGCTATCGCGGATCGCGCCTATTTGAACGTGACTACTAAAACTCGCGAGTCCAAACCAGACCACTCATAACGGTAAACCACTAAAGGAACCGAGTCGTATCGACAATTAGCTAAATTTTCATTAAACGGCACTTTTTCAAGCCCAGCTCGCCCGATCAAAGCGTCTCAAATAGTACCACTGTCAACGTCAAAACGTCAAACAAGAAAAATGACAATCAAAAATGTTGCCATTACAATGACGTTAAATTTCTAACAGTCACCCGCCCGAACAGGTCCGTACCTGTTCCCTAATCTACAGGCAGGCGAGATAACGTTGCTACCGCTCGTTTGATAACTGAGTCCCCAACTAGAACCTCTGCGGACCGGGGGTCCAATCCTTACCAGGGAACAAGTTAACAATGCGCCCCCGGCGCCAACGCAGTGGCGGTAGGTTAGCATCCTTAACCAGCACGAGGTCACCAACACTAGGGGGGCTAGTTTTGTCAGTCCACTTAAGGCGCTGTTGCAGAATGTGCAGATACTCTAGAGACCATCGTTTCCAAAAATTCTGTGAAAACTGCTGCAACATCTGATACCGAGACAACCGAAACAATTTCACACCTTCGAACGGGTGTTCGGGCAGCGCGTTAAGTGGCTGACCAATTAAGAAATGGCCTGGAGTCAACGCCTCCAGGTCATTTGGATCCGAGCTGAGCGGACACAACGGTCGCGAGTTAAGAACGGCTTCTATCTTACAAAACAACGTCGCGAGTTCCTCAAATGTCAGCGCGGTCTGACCTACAATACGCCCTAAATGCGTCTTAGCTGACTTAACTACGGCTTCAAAAATCCCGCCCCAGCAGGCGCGGTTTCAGCCTGTAATTTTGGGGAGGGTCACTAATCAAATAAGTCGAGTAAATTAGCCTTTATTGCACAATACACAATTTTATATCACACATTAAAAAACAAATCAAAACAAATGGATATCTTTTGTTTTTATTGGTAAATCTATTGGTATCATAATATACGAGACATCTGTGATAATCTCTGGATGAATATTTAGAGGATCTAGCTCCGTTGGGGGACGAAGGGCGTGTATGGCACTCCCGACAAATCGGTCTAACCACTAAACCCCGGCGGCGGCCTACAACTGCAGTCAAGAAGAGCTCCAGGAACGCATCAGCGGCTTCTGGAGTTCCCCCTGCCTTACCTCATCACTGAGGTGCATCCCGGGGTAACCAGATTCAAACCCGGGGCATGTCGCTGTCGTACCTCTCACCGCTCTACACAGTAAGAGAGTCGGAACACTGACCCGCCTGAGACGACACCCCCGGCCGCACCGAGGTGTCGGGTCGTTTCCAGTGGCCACATCTCCCCTGCATGTGGCCACAACGACCCTTAACCGATGATTGGGGAGCTAGCGGCCTCTATCGCGCATCTTTCGTCGCCTCTTTCGAGCGGGATCGGCCGATTACCGATCCCGCTCTTCGGACTCCTTCTGGAGCATAACGTTTTCACACTACTCGCCAGCATTGCCGCGATCAACGCTGGTGGTGACAGGTTTCGTCCGATCTGTCCGACCGGGTGAAGTCACGGAAGCAACCGCGCCCGGTAAGCATCTAAGTGAATCGGTAGGTGACAAGTTGGTTCTCTCTATGCAAGCTTCGAAGCTCGGCAGAAAGGCTCCGACAGCGCGTTGACTGGCATAACCCTGGGTGTCGAGCCGTGCCTGCCAAGCTCGTAGGGCTTGCGTATGTGTGTTCTGACGAAGCATTCCGGGCTCATGATACGGCGCTATCTGTTCGTCATTTCGACCGACAGATCGAATTTCGTCACAGACCATTGTGTTCATGTCGGCTAGAATGTCGAAGGGTGGAGATCGTGCCAGGATCGTCGCCGCCTCGTACGAGATCGTACGGTGGCCTCGTACGATTCATATGGCCATCAACCGCTGCAGACTCCCGAGTTGAGCTTTACAGCGGGAAGATCCCGCCGGTGCCCCATAGAGGACCATGGATTGCACGATGCCCATACGCACGCCCACGCACATAGAGACAGCGAACTTCTTCCCGCGGTCCCCCGAGATTAGGCAGCAGACAATGTGGCACCCCTGCTACTCCTCGTACTGGCGACTAGTCGCCCGAATGCTTTTCGAAGCTCTACCGATTGTCCATGATGAGGTACTTCATGTAATGACCCACTTGGACTTCGGTGTCATTCACACGGAGGTATGAGCTGGGTGGTTCCTGGCGCTTACGTAGGCCATGCAACCATTTCGCCTCAGTTTTCTGAGGCGCCACCCTCAGGCCCAGCTCATGAATCTTATCCACGACACAAGCCACCCCTTGCGAGCAGAACCACCTCCCCGAAGCGTGACCCTCTAGCCAGTATTAGGGTATCGTCTGCATAGCAGGCGACACTGATGTCCGAAGTCAGACTAGTGCGAAGGCCCGCATCGTATGCGAGGTTCCATAACAATGGGCCCAATACCCCAGAGCCCTGGGGAACCCCACAACACACCTCCTTTCAATTTTCCACTCCGTTCCGATCGATGAACTTCACTGTCCTGTCGTGCTGATGGACCTCTATGACGGCACGCAGGTAAGTCGGCACCTCGTGATATTCAAGGACCACCCTAGTCACGCCCATTGAACAGTGCCGAAAGCGTTAACAAAATCAAGGCTAACTACCAACACCATCCCCCCCCCCCCCGGTCGGACTGTCGACCCCGACAGGGAGCAAACACACCTATATATTAGCGTCCACTGTCGAGCGTCCCCGTTGGAATCCAAATTGGCAGTCCGATAGATCAGGGCTTTACAGAAACTTTTATCACCAACACGTGTTGACAACACAAAAGTTGACAACTTTTGTTCAGTGGAGACTCGGCTTTACACTTTTCTCAATTTTTAAAGAGTTGTGCGAGGGTAGCTAAGTTTTTATTTTCTTTTAAAAAAAATATTTCCCGCAGTAGGAATAAACATCCTGTGTCGCGGGGGACTTTACAGACATACATGAAAAGGACACAATTAACACCCAAACTCAGAACAACAATTTGTGGATCACACAAAGTGTTGTCCCGTGTAGGATTTGAACCCACAACACTTGGCGTATTGGCAAGCGGCGTGGCGACCGCCTAAACCACTAGGCCAACCGTGCAGTTAGTCTCCGTCCGAGATAACTCTCTCAAAGACTATCTATCCTTTGATTTCTTATCTCAATTGAACAATTATGAAAACTGATTAGAATAAGAAAATCAGGTTCTCGTAGCAGATTTTGGGGGGGGTCACGTCCCCTGTGACCCCCCCCCCCCCCCTGGAACCGCGCCTACGCCCCAGTGGGGGCAACCTGGTGGACTGAAGGTCCATTGTATATCGCGACGGGAGAGGGCTGTTCCAATATCCACTTTGTTTTCATTTAAAAACCTAACTACATCTTGCAAGTATCGTTCTGCACCTACGAAGTTGGTTCCGTTATCGAAACGAATCAGTGCTGGCAGTCCCCTCCGGGAAACGAATCTGTCCAAGCACGCTATAAAAGCTTCCGTCGTGAGGTCAGCAACGAGCTCGAGATGCACCGCCTTGGTGGATAAACAGACGAACACACAAAGGTACGCCTTGTACTATTTCGCGTTCCGCAGCCGCGAGCTTTTTACTAAGAATGGGCCCGCAAAGTCTGTACCAACACCAGCCCATGGCCTAGCCTCATTCACCCGATCAGGGGTCAGATCCCCCATGTGAGGCTGCATCGTGGCAGCCTTGTTCCGATAACAAGGCATGCACCGAAACACGATGTTCCGTATGGTACGACGCCCAGACAAAATCCAAAAATCCCTCTGGAGTGTAGCCAACAAGGCGTTACAACCTGCATGAGCGTTTTTAACATGCCGATCAGTCACCAACAACTCAACCAACTGCCCTCCCTTGGGGAGCAGTAGGGGTTGACGAGCCGAATACGGCAGATTCGCATTGCGCAATCTTCCTCCTACCCGAAGCAACCCGGCCGAATCTATAAACGGGTTGAGACGCGCGACAGCACCCTTCAATTTCGAACGCCCAGTTCGTAGACTCTCCAATTCTGCTCCAAAGTTCGAAGACTGTACCAACCGGATCAAATTCAGAAGCGACTCATTTCGCTCTGCCGGTGACAGAATTGGGCTTAGCGTTCGCTGTTCGCGGGGAGTGCGACAATTCCGAACGAATCTCCTTATCCAACAATTGCCATTGATCAATTTATCAAGAGAGCTATACCGCTCAATCAGGAAACTCGCGTCAGTCTCCTGGACCTCCTGGGTCACATACACGGCTGCCATTATACCACAGTCCATAGGCAATTTTGCGTTGTTAAGGGGCCAATCCGATTTCTTCCTTGCCAGCCAAGGAGGGCCCCACCATAACTGATGGTTAACTAATGCAGGAGCCCGGCATCCCCTGGATGCACAATCCAACAGGTTCAATTCTCCTGGCACATGTCTCCAAGTGAACGAGTCGATCATGCCACAAGACTCGCCGATCCGACAGCAAAAATTTACCCAGAACGTCTACTCCCAGTAGCACGTCAACCGTACCTGGGGTGTAGAAATCGGGATCCGCCAGTTTCAGATCTGATGTCAGGAGTCGAACAGCCGAATTCAACCTCACCTGAGGGTGTCGTCCCATCACATCAGTCATAACTAGTACCGGGGCGGATGTCCTACGCATCGTGTCAAAACGTGAAGAGAAGGTAATCGTCGTTTGCCCAACGATGTTCGTTACCGCAACATTCCCCACGCCTCGAATGTTCCTATTATACCTAGTAAGTTTCAAGCCCAACCAAATCGCCAATACAGCCCTGGGCACCTGAATCCAACAGGGCGCGAACGTGTGTTGACTTGCCATTCAACCCCCAAACACACACGGAGGCAGTGGGCAAGACTATAGCCTCCGGTTGGGGACAGAATTTGATTGGGCTGCAATTTCCTAGCGGGGGCCCCCGGGGCCCCACGCATTATAGCCCGAGCAACCGGGCATATTAGTGTGGTAGGGATCCCATGGTCCCTCGTAAGTGCCCCTCCAGTCGCGGCGCTCTACTTGGTGCCGTCCACGGATAGGGGGGGTGCGGTGATCCAACCGAGGGCGTTCTATTATGACGACCTTGTCAAATTAGTTTTTAAAAAAGAAATTGAAGAGAAAACTATGTTAATAAAATATAAAATAAAACAAATCAATTGTTTTTAAAACTGAACCGGCGTTGAAGAGATATGGGAAAGAACTGAGGATGCGAGGTGTGGGGTGTGTGTGGGAGAGAACAACGGAAAGCTGACAACGCAAAAATGAAAGATGGGTAGGCAAAGTAGCATACAAAGGGGCGACATAACACCTCCCCCAACAAAAGTGAACTCATGGTTGTGATGAGTTTACTTGGTAAATTATATAGTATAATAGTTAGGTAGCGCGTAAGCGGGGTGGAGTAGTTGGAGTTAAAGATGGGATGGATACATTATCAAGGACCGGTTCAACATGTTTATTTCTTAATTTAATTAGGACAATTACACATACAATAATTATAACTAATAACATTGAAACTATACTAAGGCTGAATCCAGCATAATTAAGGACAGTGTCATCAGGAAGCGGTATGTCATCATCATCTGTTATTATGGGTGCGGGAACAAATTCTATGTTGTCCAAATTTACATTTTCGATTTTGGTAGTGGAGATATTGACTTTTAATTTTAAGAATGTATCTATATTACAGCATGTATCATTTATAATATTAAAATTAGAAATGACAGGGCTGGCAGTAATATTTACGTTTTCTACTGCTTGTAGCTTATTTTCTTTGCAAAATGCGAAGCAGTTTGGTTCTAAGTTTAAGATACCCGTTCCTGAGATGATATTGTCCTTGAAAAAGTTATTGTTACAATGAATGGTGAGTTTGACAGGTTTCGATTGGATAAATATCCACTTATTACCATTTAATTTGTGCCAGATGTTAATATTGCCAAAGATAAAGTTTGTTTCACAATTATCTGGGAGACTATCGATGGCTTTTGTCATAATATTAATTTCACAAGTTGGGTTAGTTGTAACACTGGAAACATCTATGGGCTTACAAATAAAAAGTTTACTTATAATTAGTTTACATCTAACATCTAAATTATCTATATAAAAATATGTATTACGGTCTTCACTTAACCCTATGTATGGTTTATGGGGTTTGATTAATGCAAAAGAGTTTGGTGGTTAAGTCGACCATAGGTATCTTAATAACAAAAATTAACTTATCATTAAGAAAGTATGATATAATATCTGATAGGTTTATCAATGAGTGAATATTATCTAAGTTTAAATCTAATGGTAATTCTTTAAATTTTGTTAGGTTTTTTATATTGTTCATTAATTCATTAAACAGCTCTTGTGAGGTAAAAGTTGACGGATGTAATGTATTAGTTTTGGCAAATAAAATGGTATTTACAATATCTTCCATTTTATATGAAAGTATTAACAAGTGGGTTTGCAATACATTTAATACTTCTTCTAAGTTATTCTTAAAGTAAACAGATTTCTTATTCTAACAGATTCTTAATTTTAAAGATATTCCTAACAACTAATGATATATATATTTTTTTTTTCATCGCATCATTTGGTAGGAACTGATTTTTATTTAGTTTTAAGGACAGTGAATTTAAGCAGAGTTAACCGTGGCTGGTTTGATTTGATCAATATGATGTCTTATGTGTTTATTATTGATTGAAAGAGTAACGGTGTTATTATTATGTACTTTGACAATTTGGTACGGGCCTTTCCACAACGGAGACAATGCCTTTCTAAGTCGCAGATGATTCTTTAGGTAAACGAGATCTCCTACTTCATATATTACGATTCTAGTATGTTGATCATAATAGGTTTTTGATTTCTCTTTAGAATTTTGAATATTTTCGATGGCTTTGTCTCTTGAGAATTTGAGACGGTGACAAAGCACTTTTAAATATTCTGGGTAGGTGGTTTCAGAATGTAAGTCATAGATGGAGTCAGGTAAGAAAGGTTTATGGCCGAATAAGAGCTCATAGGGTGAGTAATTAGTTGTGCAGTGAATATTAGTATTATAGGCAAGGATAGCAGTATAGACATAGCGGGACCAATCACTTTGATCGTCGTTTACGAATGATTTTAAGTACTCTTTTAGAGTTGAGTGGCTACGTTCAAGTGCACCTTGAGTCTGTGGGTGATAGGGACTTGACCATAATTGTTTTATTTTCAAGTGATCACATGTTTTCTTAAATAGTTCTGCTGTAAAGTTAGTACCTTGGTCCGTTAAAATTGTTTTAGGTATTCCGAATAGGGATATAAAATGCAGGAGGCAATCGCTAGTTTCTTCGGCTGTCGTAGATCTAATGGGATAAGCTAGTGAAAATTTAGTAAGGTCGTCTTGTAAGGTAAGGATATATTTTAATTTAGCTAATCCTGCTTCTGGTAATGGCCCAACTATGTCCATTGCCAGGCGCTGGAAAGGAGCAGTGGATGTTGTCGTAATTTGCATGGGTGCTCTATGAGTTTTTCGGAGCGCTTTGTTTTCTTGACAGAGCTTACAGGATTTAATGTAATCTTCGATATCACTACGCATTCTTTTCCAATAATATCTATCTTGTATCCGTTTTAGCATCCTTACATTACCCAAATGACCGGCGATAGGTATGTCGTGGTTTTCACGGAGAATTTTCTTAATTTCGCTAAGTGACGGAAATATGATAGTATTACGATAAATCGTGACAGGGATGTTTGTGTTATGGAAGAGGAATTGAGTTATATTATACAGTTTGGTGTAGGAGTGTGTTTCAAATGGGTCTCTGAAATCTGTTATGCTTATTGGGGTTGCAGGTTGCTGGATAAGTGAATTACGTATGTTTCTTAAGGATGAATATATGTCTTCGTAACTGGCAGTGTCGAAGTGGTAAACTTTAGTGAACAACAAATAAACGCTGCGTCCACTGTGATGGAAATTAATAAAGGAGTGCAGTGATCGCTCCATTTCTAAAATTTCGGATTTTTCATTGATTTGAGATAATATTTCTTCAACATAGGGATTACTTTCGTCGAGATCTATGGAAGTAGGTATAATAATTATTTTATTATTGCCTTTAAGGATACTGGTATTGGATTCTAGAATCGTTGCATCTGATATGAATGTCTTACTATTTATAATTTTTAGGAATTGGGAGTAATTGTTATTAATTGACGTATACTGTCTGTTTTCAGTTTCGTTAGAGTTGGTGCTGTCCTGGGCTGAAGGAGGCATATTCTCGTCAGCATGTGGTTCTAACGGGTAGTCAGTAGTCGAACCAGGAGTGAGTCGGGACGTTGAAGGCTGGGCCAGTGCAGAATCAGAGGTGAGTTGAGGATTCAGAGGCAGGTTAATATCGGGCACAGTTATTTCAGGAGCACGTGGAGTTGGAAGCGGTGGAGGTGTGTTTTGCATTGGATTAGGTAATTCGAGAGGGTTGAAGTCAATGTCGGGTTCACCAGTAAATGGGCTTATGTTATCGTCAAAGTCCAATGGATCAGAGTCTTCTATAGGATTTACAGGGTATCGTGAAAGCGCATCGGCGGCTGCGTTTAATTTACCTTTTTGGTAACCAATTTCATATTCATACTCAGAAAGCTTAAGACGCCATCTCTGAAGTTTGCTACCCGGGTCTTTGTGATTCATGAGCCAGGTCAATGGTCGATGATCAGTGATGATGAAGAATTTGCGCCCATAAATATATGGACGGAAGGTTTTGCAGCCAAAAAGGACAGCCAGGAGTTCTCGCTTTTATTGAGTGTCCGAGACGCGAAAGCTATTGGTTTTTCATATCCTTTAGCCCCTTGAGAAAGAATTGCTCCTATTGCATAGTTAGAGGCATCGCATGATAAAATGAATGGTTTGGAGAAGTCTGGGTATATCAAAACAGGCGCTGAAGTTAGTTTGTTTTTAAGTTCATCGAATGCAACTTGTTGTTGGTTTTGCCAGAGGAATTGAATGTCTTTTTTAAGGAGATGGGATAAAGGTTTAGCAATCTTTGAAAAGTTTGGGATGAATCGGCGATAGTAGGAGACTAAACCTAGAAACGATTTGATGTCCTTGGGACATTTAGGAGTTGGAAATTTAGTAACGGCTTCGATCTTTTCAGGATTAGGCTTAACGCCTTTTTCAGTGATTACATGGCCAAGGTAAGCTACTTCTCGGCGCAAGAACTCGCACTTATCCGGTTGTAGTTTCAAGTTAAAGTCCCTAAGGCGTTTAAAGACAAGCTCTAAGTTTTCGATATGGCTGGGAAGATTATGCGAGTAGATAACTATGTCATCTAAGTAAACAAAACACCGAATATCTTGAAGGCCAGCTAATGCAGTGTTCATGAGCCGTTGGAAGGTAGCCGGCGCATTTTTGAGTCCAAACGGCATGCGAGTAAATTCATAATGACCCTGGGGTATATTAAAAGCTGTTTTGGATGCATCCCTCTCGTCTATAAGGATTTGATGGAACCCGGATGCTAAATCAAGTGTGGAGAAGTATTTACTTTGGCCTAGTTGGTCTAATATTTCGGATATCTGTGGGAGTGGGTAACTATCACCTATAGTTACGTCGTTTAGTTTGCGATAGTCTATAACAACGCGCCATTTGCGTTCCCCTGAGGCGTCTAATTTTTTTGGAACGACCCAGATTGGTGATGACCAGGGAGACATGGAAGGTTTTATTATACTCTGTTCTAGCATTTGATCGATTTGCCTAGCTACTTCGGGTTTGTGGATTTCAGGGAAACGGTAAGATTTAACGTGAATTGGATTTTGTGACGTAGTTTTAATTTCATGTTTGACTGCAGTGGTAAATGTGAGTT
The DNA here is from genome assembly GCA_949125395.1 of Diaphora mendica. Classification (NCBI taxonomy): domain Eukaryota; kingdom Metazoa; phylum Arthropoda; class Insecta; order Lepidoptera; family Erebidae; genus Diaphora; species Diaphora mendica. Next base: position 29,750,242 of record OX421311.1, read on the forward strand.
TATCGCCAGGAATATGGAAAATGTCGGAGTATTCACAACAAACATCATGTAGGGCATTAGCTTCTTCTGTATTTAAATGTTTGATTCGAAGGAGATTCAGGACTTCTTGGGTGCGGAGATACGAGTCATTATTTGAGTTCTGGTCGTCCATAGTAACATGACTAGGTAAGTGGGTTGTATCGTCAGGACACAGTGGAACAAGTTGTATATTCAGATTAGGTTTAAGAGTTACAGGTGAGTCGGAGGTGTTGATTACTGAAACATTGATTCTTTTATTTTCTTTAACTTTTACTAAACAATTTGCGATTAAAATGTTTTTGAACTGTTTCTGATCTAGGACTAATCCTTCTTTGATTTCAGGGTTAGAGATGGAGCATTCGATTATAGTTTCAGATCTAGCAGGGAGGTAATATATCGGTTCATGAAGTTGTAGTGGTATTTGGATGTCATTAATGGTAAGTTTATTTAAGTTATAATCAATGTTGCAGCCAAAATTATTTAACATGTCGGTTCCGATCACGCCGTCGAATGGGAGGTGGATTTCGTTAATTACGTGGAATTTATGAAATAATATTGTGCGGGTGTTTGTAGGGTTTGTGAAATGCATTTCTAGCTGTAAGTGCCCTAAGGTTTTTGTAGGGTTTTGTTCGACAGGGTCAATGCCTTTAATTTGGATAGGTTCTTTCACTAGATCAGGAATTTTAGATAAAGAAGTTGATTTAATCAGGCTCACTGATGCACCAGAATCAATTAAAAGAGTTAGTGGTGCACTGGATATTGTACAGTTTACTTTAACAATGGGAAGTAGTATTTTACCGGCGTTATTGATCTTAAAAATTTCCATTCGTTTAATAGAGTCAGAGTGTTTGGGTTTAGGCTCGTTGAAAGTTTCTGTGGCTGCAATTTGTGCATAAGATTTGGCATTTCTATTAGATGTAGCAAGTTTGGTAGAGATAGTAGATACAGTGGATTTAGTATTTTTAGTAGGTTCAGTGGATTTAGTATTTTTATTAGATTCAGTGGATTTAGTATTTTTAGTAGATTCAGTGGATTTAGTATTTTTAGTAGATTCAGTGGATTTAGTATTTTTAGTAGATTCAGTGGATTTAGTATTTTTATTTGATTCAGTGGATTTAGTATTTTTACTAGATTCAGTGGATTTAGTATATCTTTTAGATGCAGTGGATTTAGGATATGTATTAGATTCGGTGGATTTGGTACATTTATTAGATTCAGTGGATTTAGTATATATTTTAGATGCAGTGGATTTAGTAGGTAATTTGGTTAAAATGGATTTAGTAGGAGCAGTGGAGTTAGAAAATTTGGTATCGACTTTGGATTCAGAATTTCCTGTGCGACACCGTTCAGGAAATTTTATTCGTTTAAATTATTAATATCGACAGTGTCATAACAGTCTTGACTACGTTCAGTCTCGGCATTATCATATGTCATATTGTGGATAGGGTGATTTAAATTTTTATTAAGTGAATCACCTACGTTTTTGAATTCAGGGTTATTGCGGCGATTATTATTGTATTGTCGTTTACGACAATTTTCGATAGTGTGTCCAATATTTTTGCAATATCGGCACACTGGGGCTTGTGAACCAGAGGGTTGATTTGGACCTTGAGGTCTGGCAAAATAAGATTGACCTTGTGGTCTAAGTTGATAAGATTGTCCTTGAGGCCTAGAATAGGATGAGTTAAGAGTGGGTCTGAAATTGTAGTTAGGTTGGTTAGATGGTACAAAAGAATTTCTTTTATAGGTAATACCGAGGATTTTTTCTTCCGCGGTGGCGAAGTTTATGGCTTCGTTCAATGTGGACGGGTCGCGACATCTTACAACTGTTGCTAATCGAGAGTCAAGACCCATCATGAATCTATTTAGTGCTAAGTCTTGCATGGTAGCTACTCGGCCTGACAATTCATCTTTCTTTTTTGTTGGAATCGTAATATTAATTTCGGTAAGTAATTTCGACAAGCAAGCCTCTATTCTTAATGAATATTGATTGACGTTTTCATTTGAGAGATGTTTGCAACTTTGAAGATCAGCTAGTAGGTGTGCATAATGTTTTCGATCCCCAAATAGGATTTTTAAAAATTCTTCGAGCTGTGACCATTTTGCGAGTTCTTTAATGGCGCATACTGCTTCGGCTTTCCCCGTCAGTCGACTTAATATATATTTAAAAAGAATTTCTTGTTGTGAGGATGATGCTAAATTAATAGCGTTGCGGCAGTTATTAAGAAACGGTATTAGGGTGTCTCGAGAACCGTCGAAGGTTCCGATAAATTTGATAAGTACATTAAGATCGATATCCGACATTTTTACTTGCATTTCTTCGTCTTTTACTTCTGTTGCTCTGGGCATATTAAGGGTATTGTAAAAAAAATAGAAACTTTAAAAAAAGAATATGTCTAAGAAAATAAAAATAACAAGTAAGATTCAAGTTTAAAACACGATTAATAAAATGATCTTATAAATAAGCAGTGACTCGGGTGCGAGACAGTGTTATCAGTTCCTAGAAAATGATGTGTGGGCGATGAGCGACGGTCCGTTGATTGTTTAGACTGTACGATCAATTCTCTGAATTTATAATAAGGTGATAACAATTAGTACGTAATGAACAATTGGAGAGGCCTATGTCCAGCAGTGGACTATGATAGGTTGATGATGATGAACTTATTAAGTATCTAATTTATTATAATATAAATTACTTTTAACACTTTTTTAATCACTTTATATTTTGCTTTTAAATATAGTAAAGAGTGGTACAAGTCTGTATTTATCACTATTCACCGAAGGTCACGAAGAACACTCAAATCACAGTATATTACAAAACTTTATAACTCACAGGAGAAACAGGAACATTGTAGGTGATGGGGACACGTAGTACTCCTTGCTCGTTACAGGATACAGCGGCGCGGCGCGACAACCACGGCACCACAGCAAATAGCAGTTTGGGTTTTTGATTATTTGTTATCGACTACGATTGCGCTAAGTCGGATTTAGAAAGGTTGATTTTGATTTACTTTGATTTAGTACAGAACTCGAAGGTATACGGAGAGTTTTTTGTTAATAGTTCCACTTTATACTTCACGAAAAGATATGGTAGAAAGTTCAGGAATGTTACACACACAACACGAAGAGTTAATACACTGGATTTTGTAGTTAATACACTGGAAGCGTTACCAGGGACTTTTAAAATCCCACCGCTGCCACCAAATATTATGACGACCTTGTCAAATTAGTTTTTAAAAAAGAAATTGAAGAGAAAACTATGTTAATAAAATATAAAATAAAACAAATCAATTGTTTTTAAAACTGAACCGGCGTTGAAGAGATATGGGAAAGAACTGAGGATGCGAGGTGTGGGGTGTGTGTGGGAGAGAACAACGGAAAGCTGACAACGCAAAAATGGAAGATGGGTAGGCAAAGTAGCATACAAAGGGGCGACATAACAGTTCCATGATGGGCGGCGAAAATCGACGAAATGTCGTCGTCTTCGGCGAGCGCAATGACACCCGAGGCGGCGTTCTAGTGGTCGGCGGCGAGCGCGATGACACCCGAGGCGGCGTTCTAACTAACCGCTCCGTACTCGAGGGTGCATCCGCACACCCGCCCGTGCCAGCTCCAGCTGACCCACTGGCCTGCCAATAGGTCGGGGAACCGCGCGCGATGTTGGCCTGAACATCGGCCCCAACATCTTTCCTATGGGGGCCCTGGTCCCGTGGACCCAGGTTCCAAGTCCGGCCCTGAGTACGTGACCCCATCTGTCCCTGAGTCCGGCCCTGTCCATCTGCATGATGTTGGCCGGGCCTATTCAGGCAGAGCAACTCATGATGGCGGCCTCCACAAAACTTACATATTGCGGACCGAGCGCAATCCCTTACTAAATGAGGACCCAGACACAAGAAACACCAGCCACGCTGCTTGGTGATCTGGCGTCGCCCTTGGACTCTCTGGTCCCTAAATCTTAGGCAGGCGGCCACACCATGGCCATCCTGTTTACAATATGGGCAGGCATTCCGTTCAGGTGTTGAGGCACCCACGTGCCCATACAACTGCCCTGGCCCTCTCTGCGGAAGTCCCCTCCTCACAGGGCTTCGAGTAGCCTTCTGTGGCTCCGCAGCGGGCTTCACGAACGTACCCATGTTCTCTGCCCTCCGACACTCTTCCTCCAAAAACTCCATGAGTTGAGAAGAGGTGGGCAAGTTGTCTGCACCCTGACCGTGATGCTGCTCAAATCTGGTCTGCACATCGACTGGCAGCCGGGACAGTACTATGTGTACCAACATGTAAGACCATTCTTCAACCGGCAAGCCTAAATTTCCTTATGCCCAAGTGACACTCAATAACGGGTTCAACACTTCTGCCTGTATGGCAGAGACCCGAGTCACTGAAGGGATGCTAAACAGCCTCTTGAGCTGAGCATCAACCAGCCTTCTTTTGTTGTGGTAGCGTCTTACCAACATTTGACGGGCAATCTCATAATTGTCCTCGGTCACCGTCAAATGGGCTACCAGTTCCCTAGGCTCTCCCTTCAAAGCTGACATCAGTTGTGCCATCTTATAGGCTTTAGGTAAATCCTCCCTTAAGTGGACCAAACTGTCAAATAAATTGATGAAGCTGACCCACTCACCGAGCTCTCCATCAAAACTGGGTAGTTGTATCTGAGGCAGTTTTGAAACAACCCCGCGAGAGTGTGGGCCTTCCACAGCTTCTTCATCACTGCCAGTTCTGCGCTGGCGCTTTATTTCTGCTATGCGCTGCTGAATGTCATCAGCAATTGAGAGGCACTGGTCAACATCAGCCTCCATCGCGGACCTTATCTGATCGCTGACCTTCTCCTCCTCAAGGGCCTCGACCTTGGTAAGCGCTTCCATCATAACCTCCAGCCGGGCTGGCGCATCCAAAGCTCGAGCCAACAGTGCATCTTGTCTATCTGGTCGGCCTAGTAGGCCTTGAACCGATGTAAACCATCTCAATTCCGTGCTAATCTTAGCCCGGTACAATGACAATGACATAGCGCAGAACGTTACTTACAAGTTACAATATTTTATGTATTATATAATAAAACTACTTTATTTAAACACTATTAAGTACTTTATATAAACCACTATTAAGTGCTTGTGCACTCAATAATTGTAATCTCAGATATATATCTACGTACAAGTTTCACTTTATCAATGCCCACTAACAATAAAATTAATTTTATTAAAAATAATAGAATTTAAGTTTCACTAAACAATATTATTCTAGTAATAATGTCTGTGGGCTAGCAAAATATAATTGTATCAGACTAATATATTGGACCAAATGTCCCAAACAATTAATATTGAATATTAAGTTTTACAATTCAACCAATAATTAAATGTATCACCTACCTACATTTAATCATTATGCTAATAAATTGTTTTAAATACTATTTTAAATAACTATGTCAGTGGAATCAAAGATATGTGGACAGTGGAACAGTATAGTTACCTACCTAACAACGAGGTATCACCTTCTGAAGCACTACGAAGTGCTCACAACTCAGAGGTTAACCACGCTCTGCTACCAAAATGTTCAATTCTCTCGCCAATGCAGCGATCACCTTGTGAAATTTGCAATGTCTTAGGCCCATGAGTAAGTCATTCAATCGCTAACTTTGTCACTGGAGAGAGCATTGAACTGACGGCATTTCACCGTGTTCTTATTCTAATGCATCAAGCACTTACTGGAGTTGCGTGATGTCCTTGATCTCGTCGGCCGTTGATGGGGTACCCCACTGCCGTTTGTCTTGCCGCGTTCACACATACATGCTCCAAAGTGCTGTACAACCTCCAAGGTATTCGAATTACAATACACTCGTATTTAGCTATCGCGGATCGCGCCTATTTGAACGTGACTACTAAAACTCGCGAGTCCAAACCAGACCACTCATAACGGGAAACCACTAAAGGAACCGAGTCGTATCGACAATTAGCTAAATTTTCATTAAACGGCACTTTTTCAACGAAGCCCAGCTCGCCCGATCAATGCGTCTCAAATAGTACCACTGTCAACGTCAAAACGTCAAACAAGAAAAATGACAATCAAAATGTTGCCATTACAATGACGTTAAATTTCTAACACTTATGTTAAAGCATAAAAGCTGATTTTTAACCGACTTCCAAAAAGGAGGAGGTTCTATGTTCTACTGTATGTTTCTTTAATAGACTTTTTTTTCTTTTTTTTTATGTATGTTCTCCGATTACTCCGTCAATTGTGGACCTATTTTGAAAATTATTTTTGTATTCAAAAGGGTATGCTCCCGAGGTGGTCCCATTGCCACCATATCAGGATCTGATGATGGGATCCCAGGAAAATCGAGGGGAAACCCTCATTCTTTTAGGCACATACCATGTTTTTCGTATATTTTCTGAAGTTACACGGGTATTTGCGTCTGGTAGTCATAATTTTATGATGATGAGCTGATGAAGTAAGGTACAACTCCTTAACGGTTAATAGTTGGAGGATAAATCTTTAAATATCATATGTATGTATGTTACCTATAGTCGAATACTTTAAAATTATTTAGGTAAGCTGATGATGGAAGGCATTGTGCCAAAGATTTATCCTCCAAATATTAACCGTTAAGGAGTTGTACCTTACTTCATCAGCTCATCATTATAAAATTGTGACTACCAGACGCAAATACCGGTGTAACTTCAGAAAATATACGAAAAACATGGTTGAGGGTTTCCCCTCGATTTCCCTGGGATCCCATCATCAGATCCTGATATGGTGGCAATGGGACAACCTCGAAAGTATACCCTTTTGAATACAAAAATAATTTTCAAAATCGGTCCACAATTGACGGAGTGATCGGAGAACATACATTAAAAAAAAAAAGTCGGTTAAAAAACATACAGTATAACATAGAACCTCCTCCTTTTTGGAAGTCGGTTAAAAATCAGCTTTTATGCTATAACATAAGTAAAATTATAATTTCATGAACATTAAGGGTGTCTGGCAAGGGGTTGCCACTATGTTAAGTGTCTGGCAATGAATAACGTGATTTTTAATAATATTCTAAAGGTACTACCAAGAAATCGCGCTTTATTATTTGACGAAATTAGATCGATATTTTACACACCTTTGGTACCGTTTACCTGCCAAAGCCACGGTAACCCAAACTTCATAATGGTCCATCGTTTTTACCTGTGTTGGGAGCATGCGCTGACAAACTTTCAGCTTGTATAAAATAACGAAAGTCTGGGGTTCACGGGCTCTTGCTCCATTAATCTTCCAAAGTTGTGATGTTTCGGCAAACTATCGCTTACAATACTTCTACTTGTTTGCCATTGCGTGTACTACTTTCATTGTGCGGTCCTACATACTTAATTCAAGAAGTATTAATTTAATATAATAATGTAAGAAACATACTGAGATAAACACACATATATATATAAATGTATTATTTATTTATATTACACCAATTTGATAACTATTTATACAACCCAATGTAAAAAAAATCCTTTACTTGTACTTTTTAATTTCTAGAACCATATTTTTCAGAGCAGGTAATTCTTGATTTAGTTTTTCTTCAATTACACTTTTTTCGTCCTCAGTGCACGTTAAATATTTTGAAACTAACTCTGTAAATAAAAGAATGATTATATAAATACTTTAATATAGAATGGTTTTACTTTGCTTATGAATACAGCAGGGAAGACTTATAATAATAATCTGATTGTCGGCGACGAAGACCCCACTCAGGCAACGTAGCGCAAGTAGCGACAGCTCTAACGAGCGTTCAGCCTTTAATGTAAATAAGGTAGAAATTTTAAGACTGAATCATATAGTAATACTTAGTTCTTATATACATATTTTGACTTATATTTGGTACTAAACATGTCCTTAGTATAGAGTGATTAGTTGTTTAGGTAACATTTTAATATTTCTATAAGATTCTAATAAGAACGTAATATTTCTTTTACTTATTACTTAAAGTTATTTCAGAAAAAGAATTGCTAGTAAATCTAGTAAGAGTGATAACAATTAAGTCCTATTGTGTACGGTTTCGTAATTACGTAATTCTTTGTTAGTAAATTTTATGTGATAAATACTAATTAAAACTAATCTAAATGGATAGAAATAACATAAAAACTCGTAATATCATAATAAGAAACTATTTTATACTATATTTAAGAACTATTAATAGGAATAGCAAAACTGTCTTAAGAATTTTTGTTGTTATCGCCCTAAAAACACAATTTGAATTGTAGTAATTATAAAAATTGTTATACCATTATGTAGAATAAGTCATAACGAGTAATTTGATGTATATATTGTAATAGTTTTTATAAGGGTTTTTTAAATAAACGCTTTTAAAGGGTTCGGCTCAAGTGAAAAAGGGTCAAAAAAGCGATCAATTTTACGTGGTCGCCTATAAGGGCGGACCGGCCGCCTTATAAAGCGAGCCGTTTGACGGTTCGAGTCAGTCGCAGCGTAGCCACCGAAGAGGCAACAACACCTAGATAGAAGCCGAACCCTGAAGCAATAAAAGAAAAAGCATTCTTTTTATTTTATCCCTTATCCCTTAGTATCAAGATTAGTATCAAGATTAGTATCAAGATTAATATCAAGATCAGTATCAAGATTAGTATCAAGATTGGTATCAAGATTAGTATTCAAGTTTCCTCTAAACAAGTCCCTTCGAAATACGCATTCAGGGGTGCGTGGGACGTACGTTACCAGCGCTAAATTAAACGTACGTCAATCAAGTGGGAGAAGTCCCAGACTGCTAGGGAGTAGCCCGACAGTCGCAACAGTTGGTCCTTCGAGCCGGATCCCTGCCAGAAGATGCCAGTAACTAGGTCACATAAGGATGAACCCTCAAACCCCCCGTCTCGTCCTTCAGATAAGGACGCGACAGAAGAGAGTTCTGGGTCAGAAGGGGTCACTACGGCAACTTCTTCAGGAACCGAAGGGACTTCCGCAACGGAAACTACGACTACGACTGCGACCACGGCGGCAACCAGTGACGCCGCACGAAAGGGAACGACCAAGAAGACTCCAGAAGATGTTCCGGAAAAGGGTGCTGATGGTTCTGCCGCCACCCTGAAACCGAAGGGGGTCGGTCGTCGCGCCAGGTCCACGAAGACCACGAGTTCCTCAGCCAGAAGACGCGAGCTGGAAGCCAGAGAAGAATTGGCACGCCTGGAGCTAGAACAAGCACAGGCTGCGGCAAGACTGGCTCGTGTCAGATTGGAGCTGGCACAGTGTGCAGATGAAGACTCCGTGGATGAAGACCTGGAAGATAGAACAGCACAGGTGCAGAACTGGATTCAATCTTCAGTACTAGAAGACTGTCATACAGAAAGACCAGAGCCACGAGGTCAACGCCCATTGGAAGAGCCACAAGAGATGAAACCTGAAGAGAACTCCTCAACGAAAGGTGCTACGATTGAAATTCAAGCATTAACGACTGCGTTAAAAGAGGCCTTTGCCACACGAGGAGGATCAGGAGGAGGATCAGCAGAGCAGCCGAAGTACATTCACGAGTTACCTTACTTCGACGGCAACAGCAGCGAGTGGTTGGCGTTCAAGGTTGTCTACGAAGACACTGCACCAATGTTCAGCGAAGTTCAGAATATGGCTAGACTAAGAAGAGCACTGAAAGGAAATGCAAGAGAACCTATCAAGAGTTTGCTGTACTCCGAAGCCTCTCCGTTAGAAGTAATGCAAGCCCTCAAAAGAAGATACGGAAGACCTGATGCGCTGGTGCTGGCAGAATTAGAAAAGGTCAAGGCGTTACCAAGGATTACAGAAAACCCAAGGGACATATGCATATTCGCAAGCCAGATCAACAACAGCGTAGCAGCGATAAAAGGGTTGAAGAAACCACAATATCTATATTCACCTGAGATGGTGAAACAAATTATAGAGAAGATGCCAACGATACTCAAATTCCGATGGTACGACTTCACAGCAGCAGCAAAAGAAGGCGAGTTCTCCGACCTGACACTTGTGTCGAGGTTTTTAAATACAGAAGCAGACAAGTGTGGAGCCTTCGCAACGACGGAAGACAAAAGCGGATACAGGAAGACTCTTCGACAAACAACGCATTGTGCAAAGGAAGGGGACTTCAAAGGAAAAGGAACAAAGCCAGCAGAAAGGACCTGTCCTGCATGCCAGGGTGAACACTTTCTCGTCGACTGTCAGAAGTTTCTGAAGGCGTCTGTACAAGATCGGTGGACGACGGTCAAGAAGAGTCGCGTCTGCTTCAAATGTTTACAAGGAAGACACCGGAAGGAGAGCTGTAGGAAACCGCCGTGTAAAGAATGCAAACGGTGGCACCATCATCTGTTGCACGTCGACCCAGAAGAAAGAACCTCGGAAAGGAAAACAGAAACACAACAAGAGGTGACAAGCATCATGGCATCGGTAAATTCAGTTAACAATGCAAGGGCGTACCTGAAGATAATTCCAGTAGAAGTCTCCGGTTCGCGAGGATCAAAGAGGATACTGGCCCTTATGGATGAAGGGTCAACGGTGTCACTAATCGATGAAAAGGTGGCAAACGAAATCGGCGCCAAAGGAAAGGCCGAGGAACTGATCATCGAGACCGTCGCTCCGTCGTCGACCGCTCATGAGAAAGAAAGACTCTCAAACAATGGACCTTGCAGTAAAAGGGGTTCATCAACCAGAGGAAACAAGGAAGATTCTCAGAAGAGTCCGGACAATAGACGAATTGAAGCTTACACCACAGTTCCTCAACAGAAGAAGAATCGAAGAGTGTGAACATTTGAAGAACTTAGCCGACACTCTACATTACCAAGGGGAGTCACCACGATTGCTCATCGGTCAAGATAACTGGGAGCTGATCGTGACTCAAGAAGTAAGAAGAGGGAAACCAGGACAACCAGTTGCCTCCAGAACAGAACTTGGCTGGGTGCTGCACGGGTCGGATATGGGAAACATAAGACAAACACACTTTGTAAATAGATGTCTTCATGTTAGCACACCAGAAGAAGATATGCATCAGACTATAAAGGAACACTTCGCCATCGAAGCACTTGGTGTACAGCCACGCAGACCCACCACCGACTCGGAAGGAAAAGCACTCGCCATCTTAGAAAAGACCTGCAGAAGATTAGAAGATGGTCGATTTGAGGTTGGACTTCTGTGGAAGAAAGAAAATGAAGAAATGCCAGAAAGTTACACTTCTGCCAAGAACCGACTGACGAACATCGAAAAGAAGATGGACAAAGATCCTCAGTTGAAGGCGGAATACGGCAAGCAAGTCCAACACTTAATCGACAATAAGTATGCAGAAGAGGCAGCTGAGGGAAAGGAAGATTCAACGAAGTTATGGTATCTCCCTCACTTCTCCGTAGTTCATCCGTTAAAGAAAAAGATAAGGATTGTTTTCGACGCTGCAGCCAAGTCAAAGGGGAGAAGCCTCAACGATGCTCTCCTGCCGGGACCAGACCTATTGCAATCGCTTTTTGGAGTGTTGCTGAGGTTTCGACAAGGACCGTTAGCAGTAGCAGCAGATATCAAGGAAATGTTCCTTCAAGTTCGCATACGACCAGAAGATAGAGACAGCCTAAGGTTTCTGTGGCGCGGAGATCTTAGAGACGTGCCGCCGAAGGAATACAGGATGACATCAGTGATCTTCGGTGCTACATCATCTCCGAGCACGGCAATCTATGTGAAGAACCGAAACGCGGCGGACTTCAAGGAACAGTATCCGGAGGCTGCGAGAGCCATCGAGCTGAATCACTACATGGACGATTATCTACATAGCTTCCATTCAGAAGAAGACTTTAGAAGAGTGACAGCACAGGTGAACTCTATTCACAAAAAGGCAGGCTTCGAACTAAGGGGATGGGCATCAAATCAACCTGAGCTGTTGCAAGACATAAGCATCGAAGACACAGAGAAGACTGAAGTAGAACTTGGAGAAAAAGAAGAGAAGACGCTGGGCCTCCGCTGGTTTACAAAAAGGGACTCCATAGGGTTTAGGGCGAATCTTCGAAACACATCAGAAGAAATAGTCAAAGGTTTCAAGGTGCCCACCAAGAGGGAAGTCACCAGTGCAGTAATGTCCACGTTCGATCCACTGGGATTAGTGTCACCGGTCCTCATCCAAGGAAAGAAGCTGCTCCAGAACATATGGCGAAGCGGCGTAGGTTGGGATCAAGAAATAGAAAAGGAAGAGTACGAAGCTTGGAAAACTTACCTTGAGAAGATGAAGCTGCTCCAAGACCTTCAGATACCGAGATGCCTAGCACCACATCGCACCGAGGGGGAGCTACACACGTTCACTGATGCAAGCGAGTCGGCGTACGCAGCCACAGTATATTGGAGAACAGAAGAACAAGATGGGACTTACTACGTAAGCTTGGTTGCGGCAAAAGTAAGAGTCGCGCCATTAAAGCCGGTTTCAATCCCTAGACTCGAACTACAGGCTGCTCTATTAGGCAGTAGACTAGCACACTCGGTGGAAGAAGAAATGGATCTGAAGGTGCAGAGAAAGATCTTCTGGACAGACTCCAGCATCGTACTCTCATGGATCAAAACAGACCCGAGAACATTCAAGACATTTGTAGCTCATCGCTTGGCGGAGATAGAAGACCTCACTAAACCACAGGAATGGAGGTGGGTGCCCTCTGCTAAGAACCCCGCGGACGACGCAACACGTAACGTGCCAGAGCAATTCGACCATAACCACCGATGGTACACCGGTCCAGACTTCCTGAAGAAAGAAGAAATGCACTGGCCTGAGGCAAGAAGCTTTAAGAAAGAAGCCACTGGGGAAGAAAGGATACACAGCATAGACGCCACAGCAGCAATGATCACCACCAAGCCATTTCCAGAACCAGAAAGATTTTCATCATGGCTGAGACTCTGTAGAGCCACAGCACGAGTACTGCAGTTCATACGACGCTGCAGAAACAAAGAAAGGGTCCACGTAGGAAGACAAGATCCCGCCTGGAAGATGACGCAACCAAAGAAGCTGAAGACCATAGAAAAGATTAATCGGCCTTCTAGAAAACCAGAAACGAAGTACCTACCGATGAAGCAGACCTACTAGAACAAGCGGAAACTCTGTTGCTGAAAGGGAGCCAAGAAAGAAGCTTCAAAGAAGACATCAGGCACATACAACAAGGGAAGCAATTAGAGGGCAATAGCAAATTAAAGAGGCTCGACGTAGTACTAGAAGGAGGTCTTCTGCGTCTAAAGGGACGGATCGACGCCATACAGGGTGTGACCAGAGACTACAAGCGCCCCGTCGTGCTGGACAACAAGGACAAGATTACAAGACTCATCCTAGAACATTTCCACTGCCGTTTCAATCATGGGAATCATGCGACAGTGATGAATGAAGTAAGACAACGCTTCTGGATATTAGGATTAAGATCAGCAATCAAAGCGGTCCAGCATCAATGTCAGTGGTGTAAGACAAAAAGGGCAAGGCCGCAAGAACTACCGACCGGAAACTTACCAGTTGAGAGGCTGATGCACAGTACCCCTCCGTTCACATGCACCGGCATAGACTACTTCGGCCCGATGACAATCACCGTAGCGAGAAGACACGAGAAGCGATGGGGAGCACTCTTCACCTGTTTAACCACCAGAGCGGTACACATCGAGCTTGTTCCGACACTCTCCGCCGACTCCATGATAAATGCGCTACGACGATTCGCCGCAAGAAGAGGAATGCCTAAGACGATCTACACAGACAACGGAACTAACTTCGTCGGTACAAGTAAGGAATTAAAAGAAGCACTCGACAAAATGAACCAAGAAGACCTCGTCTCGGAAGCGGAAAAGATTGGTGTGCAGTGGAAGTTCATACCACCCGGTGCACCCAACATGGGCGGTGCATGGGAGCGTCTGGTGCGATCTATCAAAACCGCATTAAACGCCACGCTCAAAGAAAGGCATCCCCGAGAAGAGGTACTCAACACCCTCCTTTTAGAGGCCGAGCACATAATAAACTCTCGACCTCTCACTCACCTCTCCGAGAACCTAGAAGAAGAAGCCCTCACTCCGAACCACTTCCTCATCGGGCGATCATGCGGCGCAGCGAGAATCGGCAGCTTCGAAGACCACGAGCTCGTCGGGAGAGACACCTGGAAGACTACGCAGCGTCTTGCCGACCACTTCTGGCAACGATGGTTGCGCGAGTATCTGCCCACTCTACTGCCAAGGAAAACGAAGGGCAGAACCAGCGCCACAGACCTGCAAGTTGGGGACATCGTGCTGATCGTCGACCACACCCTACCAAGATGCACCTGGCCGCGTGGCAAGATCCTTGCGGTGTATCCAGGACCTGATGGGAGAACCCGAGTCGTCGACGTCGAGACGCGAGGAGGTGTATTACGACGACCCAGTTCAAGAATAGTGCTGTTAGTGCCGAAGGAGTCGCCGAGCCAGGAGGATGGTGCCATGCACGAGGGGGAGAATGTCGGCGACGAAGACCCCACTCAGGCAACGTAGCGCAAGTAGCGACAGCTCTAACGAGCGTTCAGCCTTTAATGTAAATAAGGTAGAAATTTTAAGACTGAATCATATAGTAATACTTAGTTCTTATATACATATTTTGACTTATATTTGGTACTAAACATGTCCTTAGTATAGAGTGATTAGTTGTTTAGGTAACATTTTAATATTTCTATAAGATTCTAATAAGAACGTAATATTTCTTTTACTTATTACTTAAAGTTATTTCAGAAAAAGAATTGCTAGTAAATCTAGTAAGAGTGATAACAATTAAGTCCTATTGTGTACGGTTTCGTAATTACGTAATTCTTTGTTAGTAAATTTTATGTGATAAATACTAATTAAAACTAATCTAAATGGATAGAAATAACATAAAAACTCGTAATATCATAATAAGAAACTATTTTATACTATATTTAAGAACTATTAATAGGAATAGCAAAACTGTCTTAAGAATTTTTGTTGTTATCGCCCTAAAAACACAATTTGAATTGTAGTAATTATAAAAATTGTTATACCATTATGTAGAATAAGTCATAACGAGTAATTTGATGTATATATTGTAATAGTTTTTATAAGGGTTTTTTAAATAAACGCTTTTAAAGGGTTCGGCTCAAGTGAAAAAGGGTCAAAAAAGCGATCAATTTTACGTGGTCGCCTATAAGGGCGGACCGGCCGCCTTATAAAGCGAGCCGTTTGACGGTTCGAGTCAGTCGCAGCGTAGCCACCGAAGAGGCAACAACACCTAGATAGAAGCCGAACCCTGAAGCAATAAAAGAAAAAGCATTCTTTTTATTTTATCCCTTATCCCTTAGTATCAAGATTAGTATCAAGATTAGTATCAAGATTAATATCAAGATCAGTATCAAGATTAGTATCAAGATTGGTATCAAGATTAGTATTCAAGTTTCCTCTAAACAAGTCCCTTCGAAATACGCATTCAGGGGTGCGTGGGACGTACGTTACCAGCGCTAAATTAAACGTACGTCAATCAAGTGGGAGAAGTCCCAGACTGCTAGGGAGTAGCCCGACAGTCGCAACACTGATTGTTATTATTATAAGTCTTCCCACATATATATCCTCGTCCAATACAATGCCTTTTCCATTTCCACAAGGTATTTGGGTCATGTTCAGAGTTCTGTATCCAAAAAAGGCTAAAAAAACCTGTTTGCAAACTCTGTCTATACACTGATACCACAGGCACAAACCCGGCCGGTTAGTGCCAGAGGATGGAGCGCGGAGAAGTCGCCAGTTGGACAATTTTGCCATTTGATTACAACCTTTTAGTATTTGACATGTACGAAGACGATAAAAGTGGTCTAATATTAGCAGCTTGGGCAGTTATTATAAGTAGATTCCTCAACCCAGGTGATGGTGCCCGCTTTTGTGCGGGCAGGCGCGGGGAGGGGTCCCGACGTGTTAATAACTGCAGTTCCCGGATTCCTCCCTTCACAGGCGCAGAGTGGCACACCGTGTGGTTTTAGTCAGTTCGAGTCCGACACACCGCCCCGCCGCAAACCCCAGTGGGGTGACGGTCCGAGGGGATTTCCACAGGTTAAAAAAAAAAAGGGGGCGAACTTGCAAGAGGCGGCGCGCCTGGCCACCAGGGGTATTTCTCTGGTGGTCGGGCGCATCGAGGCGCTGGGCTTGCGGGTAGCCCTAGATAAGACGGAGGCCCTATTATTCCATGGGCCCCGTCGTGGTCCGCCCCCCGGCGCCTCCATAGTGGTCAACTCGGTCCTCGTACCGGTTCGAGCCAGATGAGGTATCTGGGCCTGATCCTCGACTGTAGGTGGCTCTTCGACGAGCACTTCCGACAGCTTGCTCCCAAGCTTATCGACGCTGCCTCTGCCCGTTGGCGACTTTTGCCCAACTTCTGTGAAGCGAGCGGCGCAATGAGACACCTCTACACGGGGGTGGTCCGGTCGATGGCGCTGTACGGTGCACCGGTGTGGGTGGCGGTGGCGGGTCAGAGCCATACGCGGATACCGCACGGGGTCGACCGAGTCAGCGTGCGCCATAGCCGGAACACCCCCGTGGGATTTGGAGTCGGAAGTGCTCGCCGAAGTTTATCGACGGATGGCTGAATATCGGGCGGAGAGTGGCATTCGCCCTCCGCCCGAAGAGGTACGCGAGTGGTGTGAAGCCGCCCGTCGAGCCACGTCTAGATGATCGTTCCGGCTGGAGGCTTTGCCGCCGTGGAGGCTCTCCAGCCGGTCATCCTCGAGTGGGCAGGGCGGCAGCACGGGACCCTTTCCTTACGACTGACGCAGGTCCTTTCCGGGCACGGATGTTTCGGGAAGTACCTGCACTCGGTCGCTAGGAGGGAACTGAGTCCCGCTTGCCAACACTGCGACTGCAGTGAGGACTCGGCCCAGCACACGCTGGCGATCTGCCCAGCTTGGGCGTCGCAGCGTCGGGCCCTCACTGCAGTCATCGGAGGAGATCTCTCGCTACCGGCCGTCATACGATCCATGGCCGGTAGCGACAGCAGTTTTACCGCAGTCGCAACCTTCTGCGAAGATGTCATATCGCAGAAGGAGGCGGCGGAGAAGGCCCGGGTGGACGACCTCCACCTTATTATTCTCCTTATTATTATTATTGGGAGTCCAACAGGTGACGGTGCCCGCTTCTGTGCGGGCAGGCACTGGGAGGGGTCCGGATGTGTCTTTACAAGCCTTTTTCACAAACTAGGTTGGGGTCGATTTCAAGTCTACGACTTCCATCAGGCCTCCACAATCCAAGTAATAGGCGATGTCGAAGTTGTGTAGAAAGACCCTTGTCGAAATTTTTAGGGCTCCAACTACCCGAAATAATTGCCAAACGTGCTCTCCGAGGCGCTGACATGGCTAGAATTGCTTAACTTTGCAATGTGTTAACCTACTTGGTTACCACTTAGCAATGAGCCTTAAATTAATTATTAATTTTTTTTTTTTATTGTCAGTCACAAGTCCAGACAGACAATAAAAATAGAGGGAGAAAAAAAACACTTGCCATGCGTCAGCTGAAGACGCTCATAATCATCTTCTTTAAGTTGAGTTTTTAAATAAGATACTATTATTGGTACTTGTCTGCCAGAGGCATGAAGCATATTTTGAGTAATAATTGTGAAAATTGCCAATACAGCTATGTGTAAACTTAATGCTGGATCTTCACAGCTTTCCAGTTCAGAAATTAATTTCTCTCGGTGATTTTGGATAAGAAGTCTGGAAAATAAAACAAGTAACTATAGTGTGAATACAACTATAGTATAAAAAACAAATTCTAAAACAATCCTTATCTGTTACATACTTATCTTTCTTCTTGTCTACTTTCTTTAAAATCATACCAAATTCTGCTAAACATACATCAACGGCTTGGTAGAATGCTTCCATATTTTGCTCCGACAATGTAGCATTTAATGACACTATTGGCTTTGTAAATTCATCAGATAAATCTTTAATAATTTTATTTCGTTGTTCAACCGTCAGCAAATCACTTGGTACAGATAAATTACATTGATTTGCTGCATACTTGCAAAACTCCCCAAGAACGTCACCCCCCAGTGATTTTAGGAGATATTTAATAAACTGCGGTTGCTGATCAGAGGGTAAGGACTTCAGACCCTTTTCATATAGTTTAATATCATTGACTAAAACATTAATCTTGTCCTGAGCAGATGTATGGCTCAGTTTCTTATTCTGACTGGCATCCTGAAGCAATTTATCTGCAGTTTCCTTAGCTATTGTTAAGCCAATCTGGTTAAGGATCCTGAAAATGTCAAACTCAAATTGAAAAAATGTAACCAACTGTTTACTCTCCTTATTCATTTCTTTTATTTTCGTCAGTTTAAGAAGTAGTCAATTAGTGATGAACTAACGAAAATTGGCCATATAATGAAAATTAACTTCTTATTGAAGTGGAAACTTCTTTTTGAAGGTTTGGATAGGGAGTAAATTCATGTAACAACGATATAGCTACGTGACGTGTTATATAATTGTTGCTCAGCGTGGCCATTGATGTTAGAAGCAGATAAATGTAAACATTTTTAATGTAAGATCAAACACCTAATATTAATTTGTATAGATAACTGTTTGTTTAAGTATACTGTTTTAAGTTTTCACTTCTGTTGGCAGCTCTCATGACTTATTTTTTAACTAACTGGGAGTTTTAATTGATTCAAGAAAAAGTAAATAGTTCATTTGAATTGAATAAGTATACTTTTTTAAGTTTTAACTTCTGTTGGCAGCCCTCATGACTTCTTTTTTAACTAACTGGGAGTTTTGATTGGTTCAAGAAAAACTAAATAGTTCATTTGAATGAGAAGACTGAACTTTCTACAAGTTATTTTTACTGTTATTGAGACCCAAAGTGAGAAATCTGATCTATAAAATTTTCTCTTGACCTTTCTATAATGTAACAAGAAATTATCAAGGTTAAATAAACAAATGTATGTATAAAATTTAACATGTTTGTTTCTTTCTTGAAGAAAATGGCTGGCAGCGGATGGATGAGGACTGCCCAAGACTGAGATGGTTGGCTCTCTTTGGGGGAGGCCTTCGTTCAGCAGTAGACGGCAGTAGGCTGATGTAGTATTTTTCTTATATAGGTATTATTTTCCATTGCAAATATGAGACTAATCCAGTCTTTCAATAATAATTCTTCTTTTAAACTCCAATACAACTAAAGCTTTGAAATTTTTTGAATTTTCAATAAGAACAGCAACTTTTGTAACTTTGCAAAAAATAACTTTAGCATTCCTAATATAACACTGTTCTTATAGAATTAACTGTTTCTGTATAATTTTACTTACAATTGAAGATGCTCTGCCACCCTAGTAGTTAAATATTCTAGACCCTCATTCTCTAAGGCATCCTTGATAATATTCTCGACATCTTCAACAGACACAATCTCTAACTGAGCCTGTGCCTTCTTATTTATACCCACACCATCATCAGAATCAGAATCGTGAGCAGCTTGTTTAGATCTTGCATGTTTTTTAACTGCTTTTGTTTTCGTCTCTCGACCTTGAGTACCTCCACCGCCTTTACCAGATGCAGCTTTCCTTCTACGTTCTTCCCGTCTCTCAGCTTTATGGTCCACATGACTCAGCTGTATATCAACTGACTTTAGTAATTGTTTTTCCATGTAGAACTGTTGATATTTGCCAGATTTAACAACTTTTTCTGCCTTGTCTTGGGTCATTGGCATGCAACTTTGTTTTAAATTTTCTATATAATGATTACTGAAAACTGTAACAAAATTTTATACTTGTATAATTTTTGTTTTCCTTTTACAACCACGCTGGCAAATGATCTGATGGTTTATCTAATAGAAAATGACTGGCGTCACCCATGAACACCTGCCCCTCAGGAGTCACAATTGCGTCACTGGCCTTTTTCGTATATCTGGTACACAATGTCATCTAGTCCCAAACTAAGCAGAGCATGTGCTATGGGTGCTAGACAACTGATATAAATAAAAATCTCACCAAACAAATATCCTACCTGAATAATAATAATATCATACCTGAGAATCGAACCCTAGATCTCAAGCACAGAAGTCGCCTACGCTACCACTCCACCACCAATGCAGTTACAATATATAAAAATTATAAGACAATTCCTACAAAACAGACACAGCCAATGCTGGTAAGATATTTCGTACTTGTTGATACAACTATCAAACATCTTATACAATTTAACATTGTTTAATTGCATAAGACACAGATCACTGTGTCTTATACACAACACTGTAAAATAATTATAACAATAGAAATTTGATGAATTAATTTATTATCTTACTATATACAGTTAAGAGATTTATGAAATATCAACTTTAATTTACTTATGTAAGTGAAGTTATGCGTAGAGCTTAATTAAAAAGAGTAGTAACTTACCAGTATTTTCAAATAACATTATTGATTTTGTTTTCTTTAATAGGTCATCAAGCACATTTTCTATGTCAATATCAGTTAAAACTGATGGCAACAAGGAAACAACATCCAAATAACTCTTAGACGCAATACATTCTTCAAGAGCCGTTTCTAATTGTTCCTTTATTTGAGAACCTATCACACAGCTGCTAAGAAAAGTCAAATCTTCATTTGTCAACGTTTTTTTAACATAACCTTTTGGGTCAGATAAACCCAATCGGGACAACGCATCATACTCTAAATAATTATTTTGTTTAAAGAAACTCATAACCCATTCATTTTGAGTCTTAGTATAACATGATGGCACATACAATGCTCCTGCTTGACGACCAGTCAGTACTCCAGGTGTATTTATTTGATCAAACAAGGACAAGAAGAGGCGATCAGTCAAATTGCAATGATTCACTATGACAGCTATAGGAGTTGGTTTCAGCAGACCCATTAGTGCACCTCTAATCTTTGCCTTGGTCCTTGTAATATATTCTTCAGTATAAAAAGTTCTGGGTTCTGACAGATCTTGTTTGCCAATAATAATTTTTCCTAAATATTTTTCTAAAACATTATGCTGAAGTAATTCTGCTGGCAAATCATATTGCAAGGTCAATTCACCCACAGATATTTGACCTTGAAGTTGCAATTTCTCATTTACTTCTCTTGCAACTTTTTCCAAATAATAATGAGCTATTAAGTACCCTGAAACAAGTTGCACCTCTTTTCCTTTGATAATGTCTGCTACACAATGGTTTATCTGACTGAGGTCAACATTCAGCTCTTTGGCAAGGTCCACAGTGTTAATACGTCCTCCATGGACGTATAACTCATCTTTCACTTCCTTAGTAAGTTGTTGTGGGGTTAAATATTCTTTGCCATCGGTAGTGAATATAACATCAATCAATTTCAACTCAATTAGTTTTGTAACAATTTCTATGCAGTTTCTCTCGGATAATCTGAAAGTAGAAGTAAAAGAATGAAGAATTACTGAAAGTATGTACTTAACTCCTTCAAGGAGCTATAGCAAAAAAACCTCATAGAAAAAATAAACTTACAGAGCTTTCTATTTGAAAAGATTTTTTTTTTTTATAAAGGGCTCAATAAACTATAGCAGTAATTTAAGTAGATTCTAATCGAACTAGATCCACTGGATATTTACCTAACAGGACCATGAAGAGTTATAGTTGGCAATGTTCCTTAAAACCTTATTTTCGACTGACCGTGTGTTTGCCTGGCAATCAAATTTAAAAAGAATTGTGTATACCTACCTCTGGGACGTGGAAGTAAGCTGCGCCTTTTGAAAATCTGCAGCTAATCTTTTTATCTCGTCCCAGTCGGATGATGGGGCCATATTGCTTAGTTTTATGTAGAACAAAGAAAATTCTGACGGATCATGCAATAATGTATATTTGGAACTAAAAGTCTTGTTCAGTAAATAATTTAGAACGCTTGGAACCTATAAAAATAGAATTTATCTATCACACAGATTATAACACACAACGAACTTTCACAATGTTTTGACATCACAATTACAACTGTCAAACACGTGTCTTGTCATGTCACCTCACTTTACAAGTTAGGGGTTACCTTAGAGCATATAGAACTGCAGGGGTAGCTGAACGGGCAGAAAGCGTGATCGGAGCACAGAGAAAGATTGAGTTTGGGTAGTGTGTAGTGTCTGTCTCTCTCACGGAAGCTTCTGATTGATAGACGCACATACCAATTCGCATGACTGATTTGGCGGGAAATACACCAACCAATCAGAAGCTTGCGTGCAAAAGACAGACACTACCCCAACTCAGTCTCTCTCTACTCTGGTCACGCTTTCCGCTCGTTGGCTGCCTCTCCAGCCCAGGTATACATATTATTATATGCTCTCGGGGGTTACTTTTTTAATGCTAAACCATGACCCATGTTGGACGTCTTTCGGCTGCTGAGATGATGAGTTTAATATTTACGCGGCGTCAAGCGGCCCATAAATCTTGACAATAAAAATGAAGGGAATCGATGTAATTTAATCATTACACACTATGTATCCCGTCTCGCTTTGTTCTAGTACATTTGTAGTTTTATGAATTCGAAAAACTCATATAAACGGTGTCACAGATCAAAAGAGATCAATCGATTAAGAACTTTAGAGTTTTTGAAGTATACATACTCACTAATCATTTTTTCATTGTCCTAGCGGACCCACGCAACCTCGTTTGCGTATCCGGGGGAATAGCCCAAAGCGTGATAATTTTCCCTCGTTTTTGAAACATTTTTCATTGGTGCTCCGCTCCTATTGGTCGCAGCGTGATGATATAGCCTAAAGCATTCCTCGATAAATGTACTATCCAACACTGAAATAATTTTTCAAATCAGACCAGCGGTTCCTGAGAATAGCGCGTTCAAACAAACAAACTCTTCAGCTTTTTATTATAAGTATAGATATATGATAAAAAAAACTTAGGTTCAAAGAGGATCTAATTCACTACTTGGGTTGTGGAGGTCTGATGCCAGTCGCTCCACGTTAGAAATCGAAGTTCAGTCGCAATCGTAGCGTGGATGTCATGATGCCGCCCTCTTATTTAGGTATTTAAAGTTAATGTAAACCTACTATACATTACATAGGTAGATTGATTCTAGATAACTTCTCGGAAAGAACACTCGTCATTATTTTTGCATAATACAGGTTACATTTAAAATAAATAAGTTAATCTAAGTTTTATAATCACTTATCGTAGTTATTGTTTATTAGTACTTTTTTTTTATTTCAACCTCTTTGATACATTGTTACAACTTGACGATAGACGAAATGAATTGATTAGCGAATTCAAAAACCGTTCGCCATTGATATTTATGCCACGTCCTTTCCAGCGTAGCGTCTTGAACAAAGCCTCCATTGCATTTGTGAACAATTTCGGGAAAATAACATCCTCTTGTCTTACTCCCCCATGCACTGGTATGAGTCTTGTTTGCTAATTCTGTACTTGGACGGACATAGTGGCAGCTTCGTAGAGACATCTAAGCACTTGGATGTATCGCCAGTCCACTTGGCAACGCTGCAAGGACTCCAGGACAAACCAGATCTCGATCGAGTCAAAGGCCTTCTCATAGTCCACGAATGCTAGACACAAGGGGTTAATTATATTCTTCGGTCTTCTGTGTAATCTGCCGCACTGTAGATGTGGTCTATGGTGCCATATCCGCTCCGAAATCCAGCTTGCTCCGGTGGTTGGAATTCGTCGAGTATTTGCGCAAGGCTTGAAAACAGCTTGACGAGTCTTCGCGCAAGACGGTTCGTGATGACTCATCACGAACCGTCTTGCGCGAAGACTCGACAAGCTGTTTTCAAGAGTCATAACTGATGACTCTTGAAAACAGCTTGTAAACGTGACTTAGAAGGGGAATGGGTCGATAGTTCTTCAACCTGGTCTTATCACCTTTTTTGAAGAAAAAAATGACTACACTTCTACTCCACGCCTCTGGAGTTCTCTCTTCGAACAGGGCAGCGTTGAAAAGCTTTTGGAGCGGGCTTACCTCCAGCCTTTAAAAGTTCTGTTGTAACGCCGTCCTCTCTGTAGTGACGTGTTAATGTGGCTCTAGAGTTGTCATTTTCGGGATCAGCTCGAGATGCATGCGAAGCGTATAAATCGCCATAGAAACTTTCCACTTCCGAAAGGACAGTCGGCTTGGAAGCAATGACTTCTCCACTTACTGTGGTCAACTTTGTCATGCGGATTCCTCTGAAAGACTGTACAAACACTTTTGAACCCCGGTTCTGTTCGATCGCTGTTTCGATTGAAAGAGAATTGGAGAATCGGAGGTCGTGTCGTACGAGTTTGCTAATCTCTCGGTTTAGAGTCCGCTTTGCCGACGAAGTTGAAATTGGGTTTTCACGTCGTTCCTTCATTGGCCTAGGGTCCCTTGCGAAAGCTTCACTTTCTTGCTCTTACGCTGCATTCCACAACATCTCATACCTTCTTCCCTGAGGATTCGAACCACGTTTCCAGGTTCTGGTTTACGTCCGTTGTGGTTTCCATGGCAACAAATCGGTTTTCCAGATTTGACTGGCACTTTTCAGATCCCATCGGGGCTTGGAGCATAGTTGGTCGGAGCCTGGATTTCATCAAATGGACACGTTCAGCCTTAAAGTCGATATTCAAAGAGCCTCGGACAAGTCGGTGATCACTACCGGTGTTAAACCTATTGATCACTGAGATGTCTCTGAATATGTGCTTTCGGACTGTCATAACGAAATCGATCTCATTTTTGGTCAAAGCGTCAGGGCTTTGCCAAGTCCTTTGGAACCGTTTTTTAAAGAAAGATTTCATTAAGAACAGCCCCTCTCGTTCGAGGAAGTTGACGAGCATTTGTCCCCTATGATTTCTGCTTCCAAATCTATGGGATCCTATTACCGATTCGCTGCAATTTTGTACTCACACTTTGGAGCTTAAGTCACCCATAACAACGTTGTACTGGGTCTTAGTAGTGAAGTGGAGGGCCCACGATATGTCATCGAACATATCCTCCACCTCATCGTCCGAGTGGGCCGAGGTCGGTGCGTACATTTGCACTAATTTGAGGCTATACCTCTCGGTGGGCTTGACAATGAGGTACGCTACCCTGTTCGATACACTAGATATTTCCACAACGTTGCTAGAAAGCGAATTATTAACCAGAAACCCAACGCCACCTTGACATTGTTGGTCTCCCTCGCGGAAAAACATTAGATGGCCTGAGTCGAGGGTTATGGTGTCCTCCCCTTCTCCTCGGACTTCACATAACCCTAAGATATGTCATCTAATCTTCGCTAGTTCCACCGAGTTGTGCCAGATGCGAGTCTTGCCGTAACGTGCGGCCTTCGATCAAATATATTATAGATGCACAGTTCCATACAAAAGTAAACAAAATACTGTCCACGCTTCTATACGTACTTAGGTATATGTATACCACTTGAGATATAGCGAAAAAAGTCCTGAACTGGTATACAGCTTAACCTAATTTTAACTTTAAGCAATTGACGTACGGACGGAAATAAATCCATATTAAATTCACTACATATTACCTTTTAGTTTGATGACACGATAGGACAATAAAATTTTATGATTCTCACAAAAATCAGAAATAAAACAGCACATTTTTTTTTTATTTTTTTAGGTAAATAAACAACAACACAATACAAGGTTATAAGTACAATTACCTATAAGTATGAATAATTGTGCCATCAGCGACATTTACCACATAGTAAAAACATGCTCAAAAACAAGTGTATTGAAAAATTAAACTGAACGTATTACAATAAAGCACATAATAGTACAAAGAATAGCGAGAGTTACATTCCACTGACATTAAATAGTGTGTTCGCGTCTTATCGCTTCTATTTGGAACATGGACAAAATGGAGTTGCTTTTTGATTTAAAAAACATACGGTAGTTGGATGGATCAACAAATAATTAATTCTTCACACATTTTTTATTTCTTCTTTTGATCCTGATAGCTAAAAGTTTGAATAGAATTTTATTATAAATTATAATAAGTATTAATTTAATATTGAATATTCCACTTCGATATTAGACCTTCTATACCTACGTGCCTGTATTTATACATATTATATTGCACTATTCCATAAGTTGGACTATACCTAAACTATAATCATCAAATATATTTTATATTCCAACTTCAATGTTTTTCAGATATTTACGAACGGACGGATAATTTTAAATTTTGGTAATCACGTTTAGAATCTGGTATAGACCAACATTTATAAACAGTTTGCAATTTCGTCAAAAATACATACATGTAGATCGAATAATTAACCTCCTTTTTTAAAGTCGGTTAAATATTCTTAGTAGAATATAATACCTACCTGTGAAGTTGGTAAGGCTGTCTTTTTTATTCTCCTGAATATGTAAATTTCAAAAAACTAAAACAAAAACAAATCTTCAATTAACCTAAAAACATTGTAACGGCGACTCCATCATTATCCTACTGACATTGTTCGCTAGCACTAGGCTTGTCTTTTTTTCTCTTATGAACATCGCGCGTGAGTGTGAAAGAGATGGATGCGTACATTAGAAGCCGTTCTAAATCACAAATTTGATGAAAATATTAATAAAATTAGCTTTAAAGCATAACGAAAATACACCAATATGTTAGATTAAAGATAGACTTACTGAAAATATGATATTCCATCCTTCTTTTGCATTTTTAGAGTGTAATTTTTACAATTTTTTGTGTGTAAACACGAGCACGGCCACCAAGCGAATGAGAGCGAAACAAGGCATATTGTTGTTTTATGCCTTGTTTTGCCGGTGCCACTTTTTAAGCGGCAACAGTGCATCTATGATATATGATCGAAGCGTGCGGCCATTAAAAGTTGCCATGGTCAGTCGCTTGTGGTGGCCTCCCGTAACCCGCTGATTCTTAGTACCCCCTATCCCGCCTATAAAGTGGTTATATCGATGCTGTGAGTAGGTACAGCCAAATATTTGTCGGATTCGTTCTCAAATAATTTCATTCATATGTCTGCCCCACTTTATCTTTAATTATATAGTATACGTCACAAACTTTCACTCAACTCTTACATCCTTGAAGGGACTTACGCGTATCATAGTTCTTGAGTTAAACTACGCGTAGCGTAGTTTTGATAAAAATATGAAATGGTTCAAATATTTTTATTATTTATTGTGAAATTTTGCCGCCCCCTAAAATGTGCCGCCCGGGGCGGACTGCCGCTCCGCCCCCCCCCCTCGCTACGCCACAGTTCAGTCGTATTACTCGTATTGTAGTTGACTTAAAGCCAACCCAAACTAATTTAGGCAGAAATACCCAACGGAATAAATAACAATAATGTATTATGAATGTAAAGAAGAAATATTATCAGACATCTGTATAAAGTTGGTTGTTTTCTCCTGGTCACTTACGCTTAACAAACTTTTTTTTTGTTATATATAATAATAAACATTTATTATATTGGTTCACAATAAATTTTAGGTAGGTACTCGACTTTTTTTACCATCATCAGCCTATCGTAGTCTACAGCTGGACATAGGCCAATTGAAAAACGTAAACATGTTTATATTATGTTCTTTTTTTATTGTGGCCATAAATGTGGTGAAACCAGAACCTAATAAAATTGTCAGTAGGTAGGTATACTTTGTAGGCCTAACCACTGCCTGCCTGGACTGGACTGCCTTCACTGGTTCTGTTGGATTAGTTTTTTATTTAATCCAAGGGAGTGAACTATGTTTATATGCATGTGAACACAGGAACGAAAATAATAATACACTTCATAATAAGCAACTTGTGTTTTAATAATTTTGAAATAATCCTATTTGGTGTTACATTTACATTTTGCAGTCTAATAATGTGTAAATGTCGATCACTTTACTGCTTATCAGACTACCAAGTGTAAGATATAAGTAAATTTTATCTTAATTAGAACAACATGGTGTAAAAAAGCATCAGGTTCTGAATATATAGGGTTCTTTTATAAACAATGTTAGTATCCTTTTAGAAAAATTGCAGAAAACTAAAAAATATAATTTCAACTTCATTGACAAGTCTCTAGACAGAGTCTTCAACATATCTTCAAGAAAGTTTTCATAGTTGACATCAGCCTTTACTTATTCAGAAAAGAAGTAGTGTTTAAGGTTTGATTGGTTCATGAAATCTACTTTGACGCGAGCCATGTAATCCATGTAATAGATATTCTTTTTTAAATAAAATAAAAATGTCATTTGTAGTACTTGTCATTAACAGTTAATTAATGTCGTTAAAAAACTTTGTCTAAAGTTGTTGATGATTATTATCAGGTAAAGCTTTGAAATAGCTTTCATCTGCAATCACTAAAAGGTTTTAGTAAAAGATAAGTTGAGATAAACAAAATCAGTACATATGCAATATTTCCATAAATAATTTGTTTGCATATAATTTCAAAGTGCAGTTTGTAAATTTATTATTAACTAGACACTTTAGCGGCTTGACGTCTCTTCACATCCCAGTTATAAACTCTAGCCATATTTACTTCTGTAGTCGTCCATTGATCTCTGCAAAAAGAAATAAAGAAGTTATTTTAAATCAACCCATGACCGAGTTATTAAATTTAAATTATTTTTGGAACTGTCTAGAAATGCTGACAACACTGAGGCAACATTGAAGCGTCAAATTCTTCACCAAGCGAAGTTCCACGAATGTACGTGTATGCGAGAGAAGCGTGAGTTCTCTCATTCTCTCATTCGATCGCTTTTACATTGTAGTCCGACCATTGATATATTATACAATGGATTAGCAATTACGAACCAAAAACGCATAGGCCGAAATTAAGAACTCATTCTTAATCAAGCCAAACTTCAGTTTAGTGTACAATGTCGCGCCAACCGAAGTTGACGTAGTGACACGTGACATAAAATGGGCAAATACGCGGTGAAAGAATGCGATGCAAGGCCAAAAAACTATAACAAATCAATCAGAAATACTTTTCACATGTATAATATAGTCTTTATGTATTGAAATTAAGGCAAATAACGCTATAATGAAAATAAAAAATAATAATTGCAATTTAAATACAGTGTTGCCATTCACACATCTTTTTTTGTTCCCAAATTAGTGGGAAAATATGTAGATAATTAAATAGTTTTAATTTATTCATGAGAATAAAGGTATTTACATCTTACTAATATTATAATCGCGAAAGTTTGTAAGTATGGATGGATGGATGGATGTTTGTTACTCTACTAACTTTTAAACTTTCGCGTTCCATGATATAATAATATAATTCTTATATATATAATACTAGCTGACCCACGTAACATCGTTTACGTTTTTGTGAATCTAAACCATTCCCAGATCCCCTTGAACACACACAAAAAATTTCATCAAAATCGGTCCAGTCGTTTTTGTGAATCTAAACCATTCCCAGATCCCCTTGAACACACACAAAAAATTTCATCAAAATCGGTCCAGTCGTTTGAGAGAAGTTCAGTGACATACACACACAAGAATTATATATATAAAGATCATTATTTTTGTAACCGACATTTACACGGGCGGAGCCGCTGGCAAAAACTAGTATTATATATTGATATTAACATGATAAGAACTAACATTGGATTACTTAGTCATCACAGTTATATTTTTAATAATTAATTAAACAAACAAAGAAATTAATTGTAGCCGTGAAATTTCGTGAACGTATGAATTAATACCTACGTATGCGAAATTTTATTGCTTTATACGTTGAAGCTGTACATTTATAATTTACTAGCTGTTGCCCGCGGCTCCGCCCGCGTTTATGTCGGTTATCGCTGCTTATAGTAGCCTATGTGTTATTCTGATGTATAAGCTATATTACTGTAAAGTTTCATCCAAATCCGCTCAGTAGTTTTTGCGTGAAGAAGTAACAAACACTCACAAACTTTCGCCTTTATATATTAGTGTGATGTGATGATGTGATGTGATACTAATTTATGTTATTATTTAAACATACGTAAAAATAATTTTGTATCATTAGACCTATAAAAAAGAAGCTAAAGAGAGAACTGTGAATTATTTTGACTGCCTCGGTGGCGCAGTGGTAGCGTATGCGACTGCTGAGTTTGCGGTCTCGGGTTCGATTCCCGGGTCGGACAAAATGTTTGTTTCGGATTTTGGGCGTTTTCTGTGTATAACATGTATGTATTTAGAAAAAAGTATATAAATATTCTATCAGTCAATCTAGCTATCATAATACAAGCTCTGCTTAGTCTGAAGTTATATGGCGTTGTGTGTAAAATGTCCGAAATATTTATTATTATTATTTACGAAGCTGATGCTTTACAGCGGTGTTTTTTTTTTATAAACTTTTTAACAAAAAGTGTTTAGCTGTTTCATTAGTCATGCGTTATGTCATCCGTTTTGTAGTTTAAAAGATCTAAGCGAACAGACAGCGAAAGCGATTTCATTTTATACTACGTAAAATAGCAAATTTGAACAATACCGAAGTCAATATTCACGTTACATTAATTACATAACACTTCAGACTTCAGACATATTAACCGAGTTGGATAGCACTGTTATCACTATAGATCTTAGTTAAACACATATAAACATTACTATGAATGAACATCGTGTTTTAATATTTGTTTGCAATAATAATATTCGTTCAATTATAAGTACACAACTTAAAATATTATTAAAAAATCTCGATTTAAGGGGTAAATTTTCATAGAGTAGTCAACACCGCCGCCATTGTGATGTTTATGCTTTGTCTATGTCTAATCATATCGACGTCGTTGTTCTTGTAACGCGTGTGAGTGAGACATGCGTTTGTTGACTTTCATTTGTCTAATGGTTTCAAAGCTACATCGTCAACGTTCAAAGCGGTTACATTTTTTGAGACGTGTGGTAATGAAGTTTGCGCCTCTAGGTATATCTATCTCAATGAGTCCGACACACACTCTGACTGACAGAATGAGTTTCGATTGGCACCCGCGAACGCTCGCTCGCGAATTAATCAGCGTTCGGTGCGCTCCGACACGCGCGACTTCTGTTGAAGGCTTGGAGGCGTATTATGTTGTGGTGATGGTGTGAAGGGTGAATTTGTTATGATAAGAAGCAAGAGATATAATCAGATTGACAGTTCGATGCGCTTCGACTCTGCTCTAGTATGAATTGACCCCATTGATTCCTCCCTACATAATTAGGTACAGGTGGGGTTTAAGGCGTTAGTATCACTCTTGATATGGCTTCCCAAGGAAAAATAGAGTAGGCAATGGAAGTTTAATGTCAATATTTTCTGTTCTTCCTACAAAATAGAGTGCAAGAGAAAATCATTTTAAATTACTTGAAAAATACATTTTAGTTGGCATTTATATTATTGAGATTTTAATACTTATTTGTTTTATTGTCACACACTCAGATTAATAAAGAAAGCCAGATAGACCGTAAAGAACACGACATTGAATCTACAAAGTAAATATGAATTAGAAAGCGAATACATTCTCGCGGCAGTGTTTGACAAACCGCCATATTGTGTACACGTCACGAGTGATTTTATATTTTATTATCAAAATGCCGTCTTGCATCATTAAACACCGTAAGAGTAGTTCCCAAAAACAAAAAAAAGAAGATGGAATATGTTCAGTCCTCTCACCAATGGAGCGATCACTTTGTGATACTTGTATTACCTATAGGACCCATGAGTATAAGCATTAACTCGCTACTAGTCCATTGGCAAGAAGAATGAATCACGGCGATTTCACCGTGTTCTAATCTAAACTAAAATCATCAAGCACTTACTGGAGTTGTGTGGCTTCTTTGTTCTCGGCATTCCAAGAGATCTCTTGGGTAGTTCCTCTCTGCTTTGTCTTGGAACGTTCACACAAACATGCTCCAAATTGCTGTATATCTTTCAAGGTATTCGAATTACAATAAACTGGTATCAGCTATCACGGATATTCGAATTGCAACTCACTCGCTTCAGCTATCGCGGAACGCGCCTATAAAACTCGCGAGTCCAACCAGACCTAACAAAAACGGTAAATCACTAAAGGGACCGGGTCGATGTACAATTAGCTTAATATCAATTAATTACGGTTCTCAAAACAACAATCGTCGACCGTTCACAACACGCGTCTTCAATCTAGTACTCTCTTAACCTCAAACGTCAAAACGTCAAACACGAAAAAAAATTACAATCGAAAAATGTTGCCATTACAATGACGTTCGAAATCCAACAGTCACCCGCCCGAACAGGTCCGTACCTGTTCCCTAATCTACAGGCAGGCGAGACAACGTTGCTACCGCTCGTTTGATAACTGATGTAACGTGGTAGGTATATATTAGACGGTATGATTTATAAATAATCGATTGTACGCAAGTTAATTAGTCGAGTTGGTAGGTACACCACTATTTGCGTGTACCTTATTTAATAGCTTAATTTTGTCATTTCGTGCTACAAACTTAAACCACAAACTGCTTGTCGTTGTGCTGATCTTGGTGCAACTGTTAATTGTGAAACTGTTAATTGTTTACCTATACGTGACCCGAATATATTTCGGTAAGTTAGATTCCCATATTTAAATACTTCTTATTCCGTTCCAGGGCTATTAAACTGCTTAGTAGCTGTTAATTTAAATATATAATTTGAATCAAATACCCGCAATCACCTTAAGTGAATTCGTTATTCAATAATTGTACGAGTATTTGCTCTGCTGTTTATTAGCTGTTTATGTGTATTATTTTTCTCCTTAATTGTGTAATTGTGAAGCGTCTGTAAACGTGCAGCGAATGCCTGAACGGGTTTTCGTTGCGCGTTTCGACGCTGTGTGTGGTACCCTACTGAGACCGCCTACCTTCTCCGCTTCAGGGTCCACCCTACGGGTTCGCATCCACCCTACGGGTTAGCATCCACCCTACGGGTTCGCATCCACCCTACGGGTTCGCATCCAACCCTACGGGTTCACGTCCACGTTACGGGTTCCAAGTCCTCTACGGATTCGAACCCATCCAACGGGTTACCAGTTCACCCCACGGGTACGAAGCAACTTTACGGCCAGCGGCCAGTCTGCGGCCAGAGCGTCGGGAGACTCCACTGCGCCGCGTCACCGACGAAGGGGCCACCACAGGCACGTCTTATCCAGTGTGCGACCCCGATTCGTTAAAACCCTGAGACGAAATACCCGCGACCCTGACTTTAAGCTACCGGAGCATTTCTTTCCTTTATTTTAAATATAGTATTGTAAATTATTACCTTCTTTTATTTCTAGTTAACCAGGGTGAAGGTTACACTGAGTCCCCAACAAGAACCTCTGCGGACCGGGGGGTCCCATCCTTACCATGGAACAAGTTAACAATGCGCCCCCGGCGCCAACGCAGTGGCGGTAGGTTAGCATCCTTAACCAGCACGAGGTCACCAACATTAGGGGGACTAGTTTTGTCAGTCCACTTAAGGCGCTGTTGCAGAATGTACAGATACTCTAGAGACCAACGTTTCCAAAAATTCTGTGAAAACTGCTGCAACATCTGATACCGAGACAACCGAAACAATTTCACACCTTCGTACGGGTGCTCGGGCAGCGCGTTAAGTGGCTGACCAATTAAGAAATGGCCTGGAGTCAACGCCTCCAGGTCATTTGGATCCGAGCTGAGCGGACACAACGGTCGCGAGTTGAGAACGGCTTCGATCTTACAAAACAACGTCGCGAGTTCCTCAAATGTCAGCGCGGTCTGACCTACAATACGCCCTAAATGCGTCTTAGCTGACTTAACTACGGCTTCAAAAATCCCGCCCCAGTAGGGGCAACCTGGTGGACTGAAGGTCCATTGTATACCCCGACAGGAGAGGGCCGTTCCAATATCCACTTTGTTTTCATTTAAAAACCTAACTATATCTCGTAAGTATCGTTCTGCACCTACGAAGTTGGTTCCGTTATCGGAACGAATCAGTGCTTACAGTCCCCTTCGGGAAACGAATCTGTCCAAGCACGCTATAAAGGCTTCAGTCGCGAGGTCAGCAACGAGCTCGAGATGCACCGCCTTGGTGGATAAACAGACGAACACGCAAAGGTACGCCTTGTACTGTTTCGCGTTCCGCAGCCGCGAGCTTGTTACTAAGAATGGGCCCGCAAAGTCTGTACCAACACCCGCCCATGGCCTAGCCTCATTCATCCGATCAGGGGGCAGATCCCCCATGTGAGGCTGCATCGTGGCAGCCTTGCTCCTATAACAAGGCATGCACCGAAACACGATGTTCCGTATGGTACGACGCCCAGACAAAATCCAAAACTCCCTCTGGAGTGTAGCCAACAAGGCGTTACAACCTGCATGAGCGTTTTTAACATGCCGATCAGTCACCAACAACTCAACCAACTGCCCTCCCTTGGGGAGCAGTAGGGGGTGACGAGCCGAATACGGCAGAATCGCATTGCGCAATCTTCCTCCTACCCGAAGCAACCCGGCCGAATCTATAAACGGGTTGAGACGCGCGACAGCACCCTTCAATTTAGAACGCCCAGTTCGTAGACTCTCCAATTCTGCTCCAAAGTTCGACGACTGTATCAACCGGATCAAATTCAGAAGCGACTCATTTCGCTCTGCCGGTGCCAGAATTGGGCTCAGCGTTCGCTGTTCGCGGGAAGTGCAACAATTCCGAACGAATCTCCTTATCCAACAATTGACATTGATCAATTTATCAAAAGAGCTATACCGCTCTATCAGGAAACTCGCGTCAGTCTCCTGGACCTCCTGGGTCACATACACGGCTGCCGATATACCACAGTCCACAGACAACTTCGCGTTGTTAAGGGGCCAATCCGATTCCTTCCTTGCCAGCCAAGGAGGGCCCCACCATAACTGATGGTTAACCAACTCAGGAGCCCGGCATCCCCTGGATGCACAATCCGACGGGTTCCGACATAAAAACTTACCCAGAACGTCTACTCCCAGTAGCACGTCAACCGTATCTGGGGTGTCGAAATCAAACCCCAAACACACACGGAGGCAGTGGGCAAGACTATAGCCTCCGGTTGGGGACCAAATTTGATTGGGCTGCAATTTCCTAGCGGGGGCCCCCGGGGCCCCACGCATTATAGCCCGAGCAACCGGGCATATCAGTGCCGTGGTAGGGATCCCTTGGTCCCTCGTAAGTGCCCCTCCAGTCGCGGCGCTCTACTTGACGCCGTCCACCGATAGGGGGGGTGCGATGATCCAACCGAGGGCGTTCCATGATGGACGGCGAAAATCGACGAAATGCAGTCATCCTCGGCGAGCGCGATGACACCTGAGGCGGCGTTCTAGTGGTCGGCGGCGAGCGCAATGACACCCGAGGCGGCGTTCTAATTAACCGCTCCGTACTCGAGGGTGCATCCGCACACCCGCCCGTGCCAGCTCCAGCTGACCCACTGGCCTGCCAATAGGTCGGGGAACCGCGCGCGATGTTGGCCTGAACATCGCCCCCAACATCTTCCCTATGAGGGCCCTGGTCCCGTGGACCCAGGTTCCAAGTCCGGCCCTGTGTACGTGACCCCATCTGTCCCTGAGTTCGGCCCTGTCCATCTGCATGATGTTGGCCGGGCCTTTTCAGGCAGAGCAACTCATGATGGCGGCCTCCACAAAATTTACACATTGCGGACCGAGCGCAATCCCTTGCTAAATGGGGACCCAGACACAAAAAACACCAGCCACGCTGCTTGGTGATCTGTCGTCGCCCTTGGACTCTCTGGTCCCTAAATCTTAAGCAGGCGGCCACACCATGGCCATCCTGTTTACAATATGGGCAGGCATCCCGTACAGGTGTTGAGGCACCCATGTGCCCATACAACGTCCTTGGCCCTCTCTGCGGAAGTCCCCTCCTCACAGGGCTCCGAGCAGCCTGCTGTGGCTCCGCAGCGGGCTTCGAGAACGAACCCATGTTCTCTGCCCTCCGACACTCTTCCTCCAAAAACTCCATGAGTTGAGAAGAGGTGGGCAAGCTGTCTGCACCCTGACCGTGATGCTGCTCAAATCTGGCCTGCACATCGACTGGCAGCCGGGACAGTACTATGTATACTACCATGTAAGACCATTCTTCAACCGGCAAACCTAAATTTCCTAATGCCCGAGTGACACTCAACAACGGGTTCAACACTTCTGCCTGTATGGCAGAGACCCGAGTCACTGAAGGGATGCTAAACAGCCTCTTGAGCTGAGCATCAACCAGCCTTCTTTTGTTCTGGCAGCGCCTTACCAACATTTGACGGGCAATCTCATAATTGTCCTCGGTCACCGTCAAATGGGCTACCAGTTCCCTAGGCTCTCCCTTCAGAGCTGACATCAGTTGTGCCATCTTATAGGCCTTAGGTAAATCCTCCCTTAAGTGGACCAAACTGTCAAATAAATTGATGAAGCTGACCTACTCACGGAGCTCTCCATCAAAGCTGGGTAGTTGCATCTGAGGCAGTTTTGATACAACCCCGCGAGAGTGTGGGCCTTCTTCATCACAGCCAGTTCTGCGCTGGCGCTTTATTTCTGCTATGCGCTGCTGAATGTCATCAGCAATTGAGAGGCACTGGTCAACATCAGCCTGCATAGCGGACCTTGTCTGATCGCTGGCCTTCTCCTCCTCAAGGGCCTCGACCTTGTTAAGTGCTTCCATCATAACCTCCAGCCGAGCTGGCGCATCCAAAGCTCGAGCCAACAGTGCATCCTGTCTATCTGGTCGGCCTAGGAGGCCTTGAACCGATGTAAACCATCTCAATTCCGTGCTAATCTTAGCCCGGTACAATGACACTGACATAGCGCAGAACGTTACTTACAAGTTACAATATTTATGTATTATATAAACTATCAAGTGCTTTTGCACTCCTTACAAGTTACAATATTTTATGTATTATGTAATAAACTACTTTATTTAAGCACTATTAAGTACTTTATATAAAACACTATTAAGTGCACTCACTTAATCTCAGATATATATGTACCTACAAGTTTCAATTTATCAATGCCCAATAACTCAAAATAATTGAATTTAACAATAACAATAATAGAATAATATAACAATATTATTCTAGTAATATTGTCTTTGGGCTAGCAAAATCTAATTGTATTAGACTAATATATTTGACCAATTGTCCCAAACAATTAATATTTAATATTAAGTTTTACAATTCAACCACTAATAATTAAATGTGTGATTGGGTTAATATATTGGACGAAATGTCCCAACAATCAATATCAAGTATACAATATAGTTCAAACTAGTAAAAAATTAATAAAAAAAGTTTGGTTTTACAATTAATCCTATAATTAAATGTTTGACCTACCTACATTCAATCATTATGCTAATAAATTGTTTAAAATACTTATTTAAACAACTATATCAGTGGAATCAAAGATATGTGGACAGTGGAACAGTATAGTTACCTAACTAACAACGAGATATTACCTTCTGAGTGCACTACGGAGTGCCCAGAGGTTAACCACGCTCTGCTACCAAAATGTTCAGTCCTCTCACCAATGGAGCGATCACTTTGTGATACTTGTAATACCTATAGGACCCATGAGTATAAGCATTAACTCGCTACTAGTCCATTGGCAAGAAGAATGAACCACGGCGATTTCACCGTGTTCTAATCTAAACTAAAATCATCAAGCACTTACTGGAGTTGTGTGGCTTCTTTGTTCTCGGCGTTCCAAGAGATCTCTTGGGTAGTTCCTCTCTGCTTTGTCTTGGTACGTTCACACAAACATGCTCCAAAGTGCTGTATATCTTTCAAGGTATTCGAATTACAATAACCTCGTATCAGCTATCACGGATATTCGAATTACAACTCACTCGCTTCAGCTATCGCGGAACGCGCCTACAAAACTCGCTATTCCAACCAGACCTAATAAAAACGGTAAATCACTAAAGGGACCGGGTCGATGTACAATTGGCTTAATATCAATTAATTACGGTTCTCAAAACAACAATCGTCGACCGTTCACAACCCGCGTCTTCAATCTAGTTCTCTCTTAACCTCAAACGTCAAAACGTCAAACACGAAAAAAAATTACAATCGAAAAATGTTGCCATTACAATGACGTTCGAAATCCAACAGAATATCTTTTCACATGTAAATACAGATTATTTAGTTGCTATAATTTTTTATTTACCCGATAATTATTTTGTTGTATCGGAACACAAAACCTCAACCGTAGTTTGACTGTGATACCAGTTTTTGTCTATTTTTTTTCCCTTCAATTAGGGAAATTACTTGTTATTCCAGACATTAATGAACCTCATTTTCTCGGCTCGGCTTTACATACAATGCCATCTAGCCTAGTCGTATATTTATTTATTTATAGAAAACAACCAAACTCCGAAACAAATATTTGGAGATCATACAAACATAAGTCCGACCCGGGAATCGAACCCGAGACCTCAAGCACAGCAGTCGCATACGCTACGCCTACGCCACCGAGGCAGTTTATTATTTCTGATACGAACCATTTGTGGATGTTTCTACAAATTGCTGTTCTGTGTCTTGATATGTTTTATGTCTTTAACTTGTGCTTCACATCATAATTGAATGGTTGAGAATGATCGATAGTACGAAACTTTATTCCCAGGTATAACCGCAGAAAAATAAAAAAAATATTAATCATACATTACAAGTACTTCTGGTAAAGTAATTTATTTTACCTTTTTATAATTTTTACACGAAATTTATACGTAAAACGACAATATTATAAAAAGTTAGTGCAAAATAAAGTTTGCCGAGAATTTGTATAGTATGTAACAGGAACTGAAATACAAACAATAATATTTAAAGTTCTGTAATATTAAAATACCCTTTTTTCAATCGTAATATTTATCAAAAATAGGGCATTTTTTACTGCGTATGGTACACTGACCTCTATTATACAAGTACGCTGGACTAAATATTCTAGAAATGACAGTTGTTTTTGTGCCGTTTTGAAGCGCCCCTCACGAGGGTCTCACGTACTAAAATTGACATTTGTTACAAATGATCGTTGTTATTTTGGTGCATCTCTGTTTATTTAAGACTATACTTGTTATTTTTGGTGTTTGCCAAGTGATATTTAAAACATTTATATAATAATAGTTTGTGCATTTGAACTTGCAGTGAACTACTAGTGAATAAGAGGGTTACATTTTATTGAAACTGAAAATGATTGTTAGTAAAGTTGATTTCTTAAATGCTAACAAATTATTAATAACTGGGTGAAATTCCTTTTATGCCTTGTAAGTACACATATAAAGGAGGAAATGACACCAAGTATTTATTTCGATAAAGTGATGCAATACTTCAAGTTATGTCTTCATGTATGTGTCGTATGTGTTCCACGGAACTTCACACTGTTATCAGCGCCAAAATGGCGAAAATCAAATGGCTTCATTTAGATTACGACGTATGCAGTCCAGCGTACTTGTATAATAGAGGTCAGTGGTATGGTATCATTACACACACAAAGATGTACGTGTTCCTACAGTGTCACACCGGCTGAAACGCACACTAAAATAAATCAATCGGCGTCATGTTATTTGACAATAACGTTCCATCTGGCTTTCTTTTTTAATCTGAGGTCACACACTTATTTGCTGCTATAGATTTGTTTTATATGGTAAATTGGAGTTAGGGCTCCCACACATAATTGCGATGCGGCGTGAAGTTCTTGCGGTGGAGGTGGTTATATATACGCAAAAGAACTCAAAATATTGTATCAAATCGCGACTTCAAACGGTTACACCAAACAAGTTATTGATAATATAATTAAGAAAAAGCAGAATGACCGGGCTCGCTCAGCACTTTATGCATGTACCCCCGAAAGAATTAACAAGAATGTCGGGAGTCTCACTTACATAGGCCCAATTTCAGATAGAATCGCGAATATTCTAAGAAAACACAATGTTTACGTAGCTTTTCGATCGGATCATAACTTGCGTAAACTATGTAACGGTAAAGATAAATTAGAGAATTCAAAAAAATCCGGAGTTTACAAATTAGTATGCAATGATTGCACCGGGGTCTATGTGGGTCAGACAGGCCGTAGTTTCGAAATTTGGTACAGGGAACATGTTGCCGCTCACAGGAATGGCCATCCAGATAAATCACATTTCGCAAAACATTTAATCGACACCGGCCACTCCTTGAGCGGCAACAATACCTATAACATTCTGCATGTTTGCGATAAGGGTTTCCGGATGAGTGTGTTGGAACAGTTAGAAATATCAAAATATAACAATAATAATGCATATACACTGTTGAATGACCAAACAAACTTAATTCCATCACCACTTCTAAGTATGATTGCGGGTAGTTCGGCACAGATGTCGTTGTGACATTGTATCGATCGTGATTATAGCGTCATCGAAACGGTATATAAAGGGCCGACAGCGGTGCGCTAGCGCGCATTCGAGCTCAAACGCTCGACGAGTCAACATCTCCTGAGGATGCCCCGTGGAGGGGCGAAACACGTGTCGAGTATAGGTTTGGTTGCATGGCATGCTGATTATTTCTCGCTTGTTTTGTATGTGTACATATGCATGACGGTGGGATTTGTGCCCTGCTTTCAGACCTGGATATTTGTCTCGCGGAATTAAAGCTAAATATATTTCATAGCATTTAATGTCATGGATTTCCGCAAAGTAACGCCTGATTCCATAACTTAAATTAATTATTGTTGTGGAGATTACTGTGTGTTGACACCCATGGTATGAGTAGGGGTGACACTTTGTATTTGTATATAAATTTTTGCACAGCTTTTTCGAAACCACTACTCATATCATGGCGCAGTCAGGCGCGGTTCCAGGGGGGGCGTCACAGGGGACGTGACCCCCCCCAAAATCTGCTACAAGAACCTGATTTTCTTATTCTTATCAGTTTCCATAATTGTTCAATTGAGATAAGAAATCAAAGGATAGATAGTCTTTGAGAGAGTTATCTCGGACGGAGACTAACTGCACGGTTGGCCTAGTGGTTTAGGCGGTCGCCACGCAGCTTGCCAATTTGACAAGTGTTGTGGGTTCAAATCCTACACGGGACAACACTTTGTGTGATCCACAAATTGTTGTTCTGAGTTTGGATGTTAATTGTGTCCTTTTCATGTATGTCTGTGAAGTCCCCCGCGACACAGGATGTTTATTCCTAATGCGGGAAATGTTTTTTTATAAAGAAAATAAAAACTTAGCTACCCTCGCACAGCTCTTAAAAAATTGAGAAAAGTGTAAAGCCGAGTCTCCACTGAACAAAAGTTGTCAACTTTTGTGTTGTCAACACGTGTTGGTGATAAAAGTTTCTGTAAAGCCCTGATCTATCGGACTAAAGGTAGTAGAGCCACGCTGATTTCAGCACGGATGGGCCGGCTCGACCGGGGTGGTACTACCCTCGCACAGAAAATCAACGTAAAATGACAGCGTTCTTGCTGTCGTGTTTCGTTGGTGAGTGCGAGACCGGAGGCCCAATTAGTCTAGTCAACAAGTTCCATACTTGTTGACTAGACTAAAAGATGCATAAGCATCACTAGGCCGTCATGGTGTGGGTCGCCATACTGCATTGTCTGCAGTCGCAATGAGTATGGTGACCAACACTCTTGGATTCTGCTTATGCTTTCCATCAGGCAGAGTAGAGTCATTATGGCGGGCCATACATAAAAAAAAAAAAAAAAAAAAAAAAACTGCCAATTTGGATTCCAACGGGGACGCTCGACAGTGGACGATAATATATAGGTGTGTTCGCTCCCTGTCGGGGTCGACAGTCCGACCGGGGGGGGGGGGGATGGTGTTGGTAGTTAGCCTTGATTTTGTTAACGCTTTCGGCACCGTTCAATGGGCGTGATTAGGGCGGTCCTTGAATATCACTAGGTGCCGACTTACCTGCGTGCCGTCATAGAGGTCCATCAGCACGACAGGACAGTGAAGTTTATCGATCGGAACGGAGTGGAAAATTGAAAGGAGGTGTGTTGTGGGGTTCCCCAGGGCTCTGGGGTATTGGGCCCATTGTTATGGAACCTCGCATACGATGCGGGCCTTCGCACTAGTCTGCCTTCGGACATCAGTGTCGCCTGCTATGGGGTGGCTTGTGTCGTGGATAAGATTCATGAGCTGGGCCTGAGGGTGGCGCCTCAGAAAACTGAGGCGAAATGGTTGCATGGCCTACGTAAGCGCCAGGAACCACCCAGCTCATAACCTCCGGGTGGATGACACCGAAGTCCAAGTGGGTCATTACATGAAGTACCTCATCATGGACAATCGGTAGAGCTTCGAAAAGCATTCGGGCGACTAGTCCCCAGTACGAGGAGTAGCAGGGGTGCCACATTGTCTGCTGCCTAATCTCGGGGGACCGCGGGAAGAAGTTCGCTGTCTCTATGTGCGTGGGCGTGCGTATGGGCATCGTGCGATCCATGGTCCTCTATGGGGCACCGGCGGGATCTTCCCGCTGTAAAGCTCAACTCGGGAGTCTGCAGCGGTTGATGGCCATATGGATCGTACGAGGCCACCGTACG
The DNA here is from genome assembly GCA_949125395.1 of Diaphora mendica. Taxonomy (NCBI): domain Eukaryota; kingdom Metazoa; phylum Arthropoda; class Insecta; order Lepidoptera; family Erebidae; genus Diaphora; species Diaphora mendica. The sequence goes on from OX421311.1 coordinate 29,792,576, forward strand.
ATCTCGTACGAGGCGGCGACGATCCTGGCACGATCTCCACCCTTCGACATTCTAGCCGACATGAACACAATGGTCTGTGACGAAATTCGATCTGTCGGTCGAAATGACGAACAGATAGCGCCGTATCATGAGCCCGGAATGCTTCGTCAGAACACATACGCAAGCCCTACGAGCTTGGCAGGCACGGCTCGACACCCAGGGTTATGCCAGTCAACGCGCTGTCGGAGCCTTTCTGCCGAGCTTCGAAGCTTGCATTGAGAGAACCAACTTATCATCTACCGATTCACTTAGATGCTTACCGAGCGCGGTTGCTTCGGTGACTTCGCCCGGTCGGACAGATCGGACGAAACCTGTCACCACCAGCATTGATCGCGGCAATGCTGGCGAGTAGTGTGAAGACGTTATGCTCCAGAAGGAGTCCGAAGAGCGGGATCGGTAATTGGCCGATCCCGCTCGAAAGAGGCGACGAAAGATGCGCGATAGAGGCCGCTAGCTCCCCAATCATCGGTTAAGGGTCGTTGTGGCCACATGCAGGGGAGATGTGGCCACTGGAAACGACCCGACACCTCGGTGCGGCCGGGGGTGTCGTCTCAGGCGGGTCAGTGTTCCGACTCTCTTACTGTGTAGAGCGGTGCGAGGTACGACAGCGACATGCCCCGGGTTTGAATCTGGTTACCCCGGGATGCACCTCAGTGATGAGGTAAGGCAGGGGGAACTCCAGAAGCCGCTGATGCGTTCCTGGAGCTCCTCTTGACTGCAGATGTAGGCCGCCGCCGGGGTTTAGTGGTTAGACCGATTTGTCGGGAGTGCCATACACGCCCTTCGTCCCCCAACGGAGCTAGATCCTCTAAATATTCATCCAGAGATTATCACAGATGTCTCAAATATTATGATCCCAATAGATTTACCAATAAAAACAAAAGATATCCATTTGTTTTTAATGTGTGATATAAAATTGTGTATTGTGCAATATAGGCTAATTTACTCGATTTATTTGATTAGTGACCCCCCCCAAAATTACAGGCTGGAACCGCGCCTGCATGGGTGTCGTAAAAGCAGACTTAAGAAGTAAACTCTGTAGAAAACTATCACTGCAAAGAGGAGAAAACTTGACACAAACCCTATACCAACTTGGTATAGTAGGCCCAAACCAACTCTCTGCTGATGTGTGTTGGAAATTTGTACATTTTGTGTACAAATTATAATTACATGAGACATTATCAATCAAGTTCATCATCTTTACATAGTACGAGTATATAATATACAAATTTTAACAAAAAAAAACCGACTTCAATCTGGACCAAATTTTAATGGGACCACACGGGAAGCACCAAAGAATCAAAATCGGTTCACCCAGTCGAAAGTTATGAGGTAACAAACATTTAAAAAAAAAAACAGTCGAATTGAGAACCTCCTCCTTTTTTTTCACTTATTTTTTAAATTACTCAACGAACTATACTGCAATTTTCAGCAATCGATAGAGTAATTAAAGAGGAAGGTTTATATGTGTATTAAATGCATATTACAGTAGAAGAAATCTGAGAATTTTAGACTTCCCAGTGAAGCTGGGTTGCTAGTTATTTCCAAATTCTTGTAAGACTATATTAACAATATTATTATCATAACTTTTACCTTAAGAAATCTAAATCATGTTCCACATGAGTTAAATTTTTCGTAGCAGTGACCATATTTGATGACAGCAGAGTTTCAGCATCTTCTAAAGTATATTCTAGCATTACATTTGCTCCAAGCCACAAATACACTTTATCTGTTGGTGGTATATTTGCCTGTAAAACAATATATTTTTAATTATTTATGGGTTTTGAAATATGCTACACATCACATCAACAACCTTTAACAGTCCATTCCTGCTGGACAATCTCCTTAGAAAGGAAAATGCAAAATTACAAATAAATAAGGTACCTGGCTCAAATATGGCCACCTTAAGGTTTGTCATCATATTTTTATAATAATGAAGCTTAAAAACATGTTGCACTTATCCATGAAGTGTGGCCATTTTATCTTTACAACAAAGGCAAAACAATACAAAGACATTGAACAACAGTTACAATACCGTAACAGTAAAACAAAATTAGAAATTGGCAATATTTCCGACGGGGGAGGTCAATATAGCAATATATGTGAAACTATTGTGTCATTTTTGCCATGTTCTAGTGCTACTAAATGTACTCTCCTGGATCCACATTCAGCTAAAACTTCTGGTGATTTGTGCAAATTAAGCTGGCAACCTTTTTCCTCAATATTAATAATGCATTCCGGTTTGTACATAATGTCATTTCATTATCTTCCAAGACTTTTTTGAATAACCTCAATAGTTTGTTTACTAAATGTACGCTGGCAGACTAGCGCGGGAAGATTAACAGGTACTTCATTCGGGAACACGCGACACTAGCGATAATTTATGGTCGCGTTTAAATAATTAAAAATTTTGGTGCTTGGAATAATGATATGTGGCCATATTTTCCGGCCAGCCATATTCGACCCAAGTACCCTACTTTTAATAAAAGATTATGGCATGTTTTTGAAAACCTTGGGAAAGGCCTATGTCCAGGAGTGGACATCTTTTGACTGAGATGATGATGAAGTATGTATCTATACTACGCTTACTAGCTGACCCGGCGAACTTCGTACCGCCACATTTTTTTTGTAAACATTTCTACATAAATTCTAGAAATAGAAATACGGCGCCATCTACCGGATATAATAATAACATTTATTGCACGAAAAGAGAATACAATCTGTTCAACTTAAAACTAGTTTATGTTAAAAATCGAACATTAGATAGTCTCTGTTGCCAAACTAGGTAGAAACCTGTATTTCGGCTAAGAGCGCCATTCCCCACGCACTGGAATTTCAAATTAAGTAGTGTTAATAAAAGAAAGTTTCATAAATACACACATCAAAAGTGTCTAGGGATCAAGCATTTTTATGCGGATTTCTTGAGATTGAGATGTGGCTTTGGCCCTGGCCTGCTCAGTCGCCAGACTTGAACCCGATTGAGCATGCATGGGATATGCTACAGAGAAGAGCTCTGCCGAATATGGAGGGTATCCAGTCGCAAGAAGACCTTTTTTTGTTGTTGCAACGAACATGGGCGGCCATTCCACAGCGTGATTTGGATGAACTCATTTTGAGTATGCCAAACCGATGTTCTTGTGTTAGTGTTCGCGGTAGAAACACGGATTATTAATTGTTTAAGTTACCTAATAACATTTTAAAGAAAACTGTTATTTCAGTCTTTTTTTCGAACTTTAATGTTAGTGGTTCAAATGTCAAAAATCCTTTTATTAGGAAAATGGCAAATTTCTTTATTAATACAAAGGTGACTTGGTTTATCGTTACTGTGACAAACGAAAACACTTTATTTGATGAATCCTTAAAGAAAATTTTAATTAATATCAATCAGGAGAAAAGTTATTGCAAAAATATATGTTGATTGATATATGTGTCTAGACACATATGTTGATCCCTAGACACTTTTGATGTGTGTAATATAAAAAGAACAAAATGAAAAGTGCGAAGTGAACCTCTCTATGTCTGTATGAGGGTGTATGTGTACATGGGGGTGTGTGAATGTGTGTGTTCCAGTTCATGTGTGAATGAGTATCTTGGACACACATACATTGTGACACGAAATTTTTATATATATAGATATTTAATAATATATAAGCTGAAGAGTTTAAGTTTGATTATGAATCACAGGAAGGCTATAGGCTATATATCATCAGGCTAAGACCAATAGGAGCGGAGCACCAATGAAAAAGGTAAAAAAAACGGGGGAAAATTATTACGTTATGGGCAATAGGAGACGCAAATGAGGTTGCGTGGGTCAGCTAGTACTAGATAAGATAATCAAATTTTATTCAAATACTTGTACAAAAAGTTACAGTAATTGCTAATGGCACCCAAACTAAGCGATTGTGTAGCATCTAAGTGTGTTAGGTACAATTAAAAAACTTTATTTGGTTGGGTGTTCAAAATGTAATTTTTTGTCTTTAAATACTTTTGCTTCATGTAAACATGATAAAGAACCTTTTGAATTTCCATGACATACAGATTGTAAATGGTATTTCAGGTTATATTCATCTCTATTTTGGTATTCTATGTAAGCTGTGTGTACCTATAGTTAAGAGAACAAAGACTAATTAGAGTGGCTTGCTAGTTTACCAAAATAATTACCTTTACAAACACTTGATCACTTAGAAGAAACTTAGTTTCCATTTCTTCCTTTTGTATCTTCAACTTTTCAATCATGTCCAAAGAGCGTGCTAAGTCAGGTATTTGTTGTCGTAACCGTCTGCGTTTAGTAGCCAGTGATAACTCCATATGTTTGTATTTAGCATGTTGTTCATCCAGATTTCTCAAAACCTTATCAACACCACCAGAGTTTTCAGGTTTGCTCATGAATTCATCAACATTATCCTAGTTAAAGATAAAATAGTTTATATTAGGCTGTAATAATAATAAAATGTAAATTTTATACGTGTTAAACAATAATAAGTAGTCAAAACTTTATAAATGCATTTGGATAAACAAGGTTTGCAGATAATTTGCAAGTCTCAAGTAAGGCTATCCAAGACTTGGCTAATAATAACGATTTAATGTCACAACATAAGTATCAAAATATCAAATAAGGTAAATACTATAAAGCCGAACCCTTAGGCCGAACCTCGTTGTTACACAATTTTTCTTAACAGAATATTTTCGACAGCATTTTTATCTTGGTTATTAATATTTTAAACCATGACTTGGTACGCTCACGCTCTAATAAGTGAGTCCAAGAAAAGAGGTGATGACTTTTATTCTAACATTTAGCTACTTACTACAAATACGGCTTCTGGTATTCCAGAGTATGATTTAGGGGTTGAAGTATCGGTTGCATCGCCATCCATTTTCGGGTTTTACGTGCGAATTTGATCTAAGGGCTGGAATTATGAATAAAACAACATTTTTTATACTAGATAAAATTAATGCAAAGCTACCATAAATGAAAATTATCAAATTATACATACAATTATGACTTCTTTTCGCATATGGTCAGCACAACAACCTAAATTTTTATTCTTTCTAAGTTGATTTGATGGATGATCAATTCAGTGCTGCCAACCCCAAATAATATTTTTCCAGAAAATTTAATTTTAATTAAGGTTTCAGTGACTTGGAGTAAAATGATTAAATTCATTTTAATAGACTGTATTACAAAGAAAAAACCATAAAACCAATGTTTTACCGAATCTAATCAGTATGGAAACATTAATACATTGATTTATAGTGTGGGGGACAGGTGTGTCATGTCCCACCAACACAAAGGGAGGATCCTCCGACCAGGCGAGGTGATCATGCCTGGCGGGCCAACTGCCCAACGGTTGATGTTGGGATGTTGTATTATATGATTGTCGGCGCGAGAACTTTCACTGCGCGATTCAGGATTGGTAGTTTCTTAGTTTCCTCCTTTCCTTCCTCCGTAGTTCAGTGTAACTTCGGTAGATGGCGCTGTAGTATATTTCTGTTGCGCTGTATGTGGAAGTCGCCACATCACTCGCCTCCAAGGCCGGACCGAAACATTGTTGAGTCAGCTGTCACCGGTGCGCGGTGCTGCGGTGAAGTCCCCAGTGAGTCGGGCGGTTGCTGCGTAGTGGCTGGCATTACGTGGTTGCATAAACGGGAGAGATATGCTCTGCTTACATGGATCGTAGGTGCCATGTGCTGTGCCTAGACGCTGATGAGGCCGTAGGGGTAACCAGGCTGGAGCGGTTGCTTCCTGCGTGTGGTATATTTCTGTTGAGGCCGAGGTTGCTGGCTGGCTGTGAGACTTGCTGTGGGAGTGAATATGATGGTGGCGTGCTGATGCTGCATCGAAGGCTGCTTTCAATCACGTCAGGGTCACCACATAAGCTTCGCTTGTATTTTATTTTTCATATGTATATACAAAACAACACTAACTGGCAAAGATTTTTGTCTATATATTTTATACTGTTAAGTCTTATTTGTTAATAAATTTTGAGACTTTGATTGCAGACATTGACTTCTAATAAAAAATTAGTCAATCAGGCAAGCCCGAAATAAGCACGTACAGGGCGTCGCCAAGGGGGGGCAGGTAGGGGCAGCTGCCCCCCCCTAGAGATTTGATTTGATGCATATTTGAATTTAAAGAAGCATATTGAGCATGGAAAAATAATGCCAGCTATCAATCTATCGATATTCGAAATTAGATCATCCTAACAGATCTACGCTCAGAAATTGTTAATACCACAAGACCATATTTTTACTAGCTGTTGCCTGCCTGTTGTTTAATAGTTTTTGCGAGAAGAAGTAACAGACATACACACAAACTTTACCTTTAAATATTAGTGTGATTACTAACCATAGGACAAAAATATTAAATAATAGGTTTAAGTGTTCTCTGTCCAAAATAAACAATATCCTACACGAAAACAGGTATATCTCGCTAGTCCGACAATAATTATTGTCACAATCGTTTTTCTATTGGTATTCTCAACTTTTGAGCATAGGACCTGGATAATGTACTACGCAATTTTTAGGACAACGTACAGGCGCAGTTTCATCCTGAAATTTGGGGGGTCACTATCAATTTAAGCAATAAAGTCTAATTTAAGTAAATTAGACTTTATTGCTTACATTAAAAACAAATGGATATCTTTTTTTATTGGTAAATCTATTGGGACATCTGAGACAATCTGGATGAACACTTAGAGGAGCTAGCTCCGTGGGGGGAGGAGGAGAGACACGAAGGGCGCGTGTGGGACTCCCGACAAATCAGTCTACCCACTAAACCCCGCGGCGGCCTAACTTGGCAGTCAAGAGCAGCTCCAGAAACGTAACCAGATTCACCCCCGGGGCAGGTCACTGTTAAGCCTCTCACAGCTCTACGCAGTTATAAGACATCCCCCGGCTGCATCCCTGATGTGGCCACAACGACTCTTAACCGACGATTGGGGAGCTAGTGGCTTCTACCGCGTCCCCTTCTTTCTTCTGGAGCATAACGTCTTCACAGACTCCACTCGGCCTCTCATCCCTCACTACTCGCCAGTATTGCCGCGATTAATGCTGGTCACAGGTTTCGTCCGATCTGTCCGCAGTGGTGGCACAGTGCCGTAACCTCACCTCCGATTCTGTACAGATATTCACCGAAGCAACCGTGCCCGGTGATTAAATCGGTAGGTTACACAGTCAGTTCTCTCTATCCAAGCTTCGAAGCTCGTCAAAACGGCTCCGATAGCGCGTTGGCTGGCACATACCTGGGTGTCGAGCCGTGCCCGCCAAGCCCGTTGGGCTTACGTATGTGCGTTCTGAGGAAGCATTCCGGGCTCATGATCCAGCGCTGTCTCTTCGCCATTCTGACCGAAAGAACGAATTTCGTCGTAGACCATTGTGTCCATGTCGGTCAGAATGTCGAAGGGTGGAGATCGTGCCAGGATCGTCGCCACCTCGTACGAGACCGTACGGTAGCCCCATAAACCGCTGCAGACTCGCAAGTTGAGTCTTACATCGGGAGGAACTCGACGGTGCCCTATAGACGATCATGGATCACACGACGCCTATACGACGATATAGAGGCAGCGAACTTCTTCCCGCGGTCCCCCGACAGAAGCAGACGATGTAGAGCCCCTGCTACGGCTGCTACCTCTCGTACTCGAGGGACTAGTCGCCCGAAATGCTCTTCGAAGCTCTACTGACTGTCCAGGATGAGGCCTAGGTACTTCATGTACTGGCTCACCTGGACTTCAGTTTCATTCACCCGGAGGCACGAGCTGGGTGGTTCCTGGCACTTACGTAAGCCATGGAGGCGCCACCCTCAGGCCCAGCTCACGAGTCTTATCCACGACACAAGCCAACCCTTGCTCGGCGAGCAGAAGCACCTCCCCGAAGCGTGACCCTCTAGCCAGTATTGCGGTATTGTCTACATAGCAGGCGACACTGAGGCCACAGGGCAGACTAATGCGAAGGCCCGCATCGTATGCGAGGTTCCATAATAATGGGCCCAGTACATAGCCCTGGGGAACCCCACAACACACCTCCCTTCGATTTGCCACTCCGTTCCGATCGACAAACTTCACTGCCCTGTCGCGCAGATAGGCCTCTATGACGGCACGCGTGATATTCAACGGCCGTCCTAATCGCGCGCCAGGGAAGGATGCCGAAAGCGTTAACGATATCAAGGCTAACTGTCAACGAATCCAAATTGGCAGTCCGATAGATCAGAGCCCACTCGCGACATCGGGACAGGTGCCCGCTGATATGGTCAGAGATAACTCTTTCAAAGAGTTTCCCCGACTCGTTCAGGAAGGTTGTAACGCAGAGATAGAATCTGCAGCCTTTCCTTACTTTTTTTCTAAAAATATTTTATGTCTCAATCTTTGTTATATTAATAGTCCATCACTTATTAAGCTACCCTCCTCATGGCTACTGAATCGAAATTTGCTATTTTATTATTTATAAACAAAATTTAACCAATTACATACTACAGTAGTATATGATGTTGATAATGAAACCATTGAATGTAAAAGATTAAATGAGCCTTCAGACTGTTTACGGTTGATATCGTACTCTGATAATAATTCTTTATTGATTCTGACTGTAAACATACGAAGTATAAGTGCTAATTTTGATACTCTTCTCATGTTTCTTACTAAGTTTGGCGTAAAGATGGATGTTTTGGTGTTCACTGAATGTTGGACTAATGAACAATTTATACCGCCATCTATTAGTAATTATAAAATGTTTAGGTCAAGAATATCCCTAAATCAAAATGACGGAGTAGTGGTGTACGTTCGTGAAGTCTTCGAAGCAACGTCTACGGAACCAGTTTGTTCTGATGGCAATTGTATTGTGGTCAATCTTTCGAATAGCCTATACATTGTCTGTACATACCGCCCACCCAGTTTTAAGAACACGCTAAATTATTTAAATTCTTTAGATTGCATTTTAAACAAATTTAATAAAAATGAAACTGTTATTGTGACTGGTGATTTAAATATAGACATTATGCCTAATAACCTAAGCACTAATGCTGCTTCATATTTAAACTTAATGGCCAATCACGGACTTAAACAGGGAATCCACTGTCCAACTAGGCAAACTACGTGTCTTGATCATTTTATGATAAGAACTACTTCTAAGGTGCGAACTTATGTCTTTGATGAACTGACTGATCACTCACCTATTCTACTGCACATGAATATTACATCTGTTCCCAAGCAAACTCTATACGATAGCAAAATTACTATCGACTTTGATAGTGTAGGTGAGTGTTTAGAAAAGGAAACATGGAGTGATTTATATTCTACAACTGATGTCAATCTTGCTGCACTAATCATAACAGAAAAACTAGGAAATATCATTAATGCCAACACTACAATAAAAAAAATTGCCAAACGTTATAGACCTCTAAAGCCTTGGATTACCATCGGGGTAATTAAATCAATACGTAAAAGAGACAGAATGTATAAAAAAGCTAAGGTAAATCTTAGTTCAAATATCAAAAATATTTACATTAACTACAGAAATACGCTAAAGAAAGTCATTAAGAATTTAAAACAAAATTATTACAAAGAAAAATTACATAAAAATAAAGGAAATATAAGGGAAACATGGAATATTATTAAAGAGTTATGTAATATGAATACAACAAATACATCATCATCGGAATTACTTAAAATAGAAGCGACTGCTGCTGAATCTCTTGGTAAGGTTAATAAGTTCTTCACATCTATTGGCCCAAGTCATGCAAAACAAACTTTACAGAAATTGAATACTAATGAGACAGCACTAGCACAAAAAGCTAAAACAGCAGATTCACCGTTAAAATCAATGGCGCTATATCTGTCAGACCCTGTTGAGGTTATCGGAGTGATCAATGGCCTGAAAAAACATAGTGCTCCTGTCATAGACAAAATCACAGCGAATATTTTACAAAAATTTCGTCACTGTCTTGCGGGGCCCATATGCCACTTAATTAACTTAAGTTTTGAGCAAGGTGTCTTTCCTAACATATTTAAACGCGCTGTTGTATGTCCTGTTTATAAAACAGGTGACAAATCACTTCCAACAAATTATCGACCAATTTCTCTTATAAGTTGTATCTGTAAAGTTATGGAAAAGGTAATGAATAAACGATTGTTTACTTACCTAGAAAGCAATGAAATTCTTGCAGATAATCAGTACGGGTTTCGCCGCAATCGCTCTACTGCTGACGCTGTTCTACAACTCACTACAAAAATAACATCATATCTAGACCAAAAGGAGAAATGCGTAGGAGTACAGAAGGCGTTCGATACAGTTTCAACTGAAATATTAATTACCCGCCTGGAGAACATTGGAATCAGAGGGAACGCACTTCTGTGGTTCAAGGACTACCTTACGGAAAGAAGGCAATGTGTTAGAGTAGATAATCACGTCAGTGACTGCGACACGGTGACATATGGGGTTCCGCAGGGCAGTACCCTCGGTCCAACGCTTTTTTTGACCTATATTAACGAATTATGCAAGCACCAAATCAGGGGGGCAGATATACAAATGTTTGCAGACGACACTGTTGTACTTTTTCACAGTAGCTCTTGGGACCTTGCACGACAACTAGCAGAAGAAGGTATGTCTGCTATCACAGCATGGCTTGAGGATAGTTTGCTATCATTAAACACTAGCAAAACCAAGTTTCTCTGCTTTAGCAAAACAAAGGCTTCTGCGCCTAAGAATTTTCAGATTCGTGTGCACTGTTATCCATGTAATCGAAATTATACGTTACATTCACACTGCTGCTGTCCCACTTTAACAAGGGATACTGACATGAAATATTTAGGTGTAAACATTGACGACAAGTTGAATTGGAAGAAGCATATAACTACGGTTAGTGGTAGACTAAGGAAACTTATATATATATTCAGAGAATTGAGAATGGTACAGGATACTAACCTTTTGATACAAACCTACAAAGCATTGGCTGAATGTTTGGTTACGTATTGTATATGCTCATGGGGATCAGCGGCCAAGACACATTTAATTAAACTAGAAAGGGCACAACGTGTAGTCCTTAAAGTTCTTTTGTATCTACCATTCCGCCACCCTACACATTTAGTATATAAGAAAGCTCGTGTTCTTACCGTGCGAAAACTATTTGTCTACCAAATTATACGTAGATACCACAAAACTACTGTCCCATTTTTAAAACCATCAGGCAAAAGACTAGAAAAATGTCCAATTCCAAGGGTAGCAAGCAAATTTGCCCAACAGCACTACAATAACCTTGCACCAAGACTGTATAATAAACTAAATTTAACTTATAGAACTAAGAACTTAACAAATTTTAAAATTAAACATATTATTAAATTGTGGCTTGAGGAACTACAATTTGATGATGTTGAAAGCCTTCTACAAATAGTGAAGTAATGGAAGCTTGATTAGTGTCACACACACCCTTACCGCATACACATTCTGACTCATTGTCTCAAATACACAGCAAACACACACCTCACACACACACCTCACACACACACCTCACACACATGCACTCACACTCATACACATACATATCTAAATATACAAATTTATTGTGTCCACTATTTAATTGCATATTGTAACAATTTTTCCTCTTGGTTATGTAAAGTAACTGACTCCCAACACACAGCTTACGCTATTTTGGGAGTCAGGGGTATACTGTGTATTGTTATTCTCTTTTGTTGCAATAAAGTTATTATTATTATTATTTTTGAGGACACCGAGGCCGAAATACTCAGTGAAAATCTGCCTTAGTTTGAACTCGATTTTACCGGAAAAAATTACATGTGTACGATTTGGGGGGGGGGGTCATGTCGCCTGTGACTACCCCCCCCCCCCCCAGAACCGCACCTGCTACCGGCCATGGAGTGGATGACGGCCGGTAGCGAGAGATCTCCTCCGACAACTTGCCCCTACCTAGGCCAAGGGCTGGCGATGCCTACCAACGGGCTGAAAGCGTGATTGGAGTAGAGAGAGAGACAGAGTTTGGGTAGTCTGTCTCTCTCACGCAAGCTTCTGATTGGTGGACGCACATACCAATTTGCATGACTGATTTGGCGGAAAATACACCAACCATCTCACTCTACTCTGATCACGCTTTCCGCCCGTTCAGATGCCCTTTTAGCTATATATGCTCTAAGCTGCTGGCAATGAAAACTCCAAAAGATAGTTATTCAGAAACAGGTACATACACAAACAAAAGGACGTGAATGAAATGAATGACTTTTTGGAGTATTATTCAAATCAGACGCAATTTGTCAAAGCCCTTTTGTACAATTTTATGAATTTTCATTTTCCAAATTAATAAAAACCGTCAGCCATTACTTTAGCTGTGAGTGTCTTGTGATTGATCGTGATTTTGTTGTGATTGCTTTCATATCATTAAAGGGAGACCTGATTACCGTTTTGTTTTACAGGCAAATCCTCGGATTGCGGCTACGCCCTGTTTCTCATATCGAAGCGTTTCATTTTGTTTTCAACATAGGCCTATCAGATACTGCCGTTATGGATATGATGGTGTCAACATTACAACAGCAGCGAGCTGTTACAGAACAGCTTCGACGCGAGGCTTCTATAAAACGTATTCCCGTTTCTGTAGCCGTCACTGACATAATAAAATTCATTAATGAACATGAACAAGAAGATTGTTTGTTAGTTGGCTTCTCTAGTCAAAAAGTCAACCCTTTCCGTGAAAAAAGTTCCTGCACTGTTCTGTAAATGTTTTTTTGTTGCAGCAATAAAAACTGATTGAATGGAATTTTATCTTGTTTCTAATTACAGTATGACTACTTGTATCAAAGGTGTAATAAGGAATGTAGACAACTATAAATCTCAAATAAATGTATTTATTTCTACTGTTTACTTAATCATTTTAGTATAAAGGATACTAAATAAATAAACATAATGCTTTTTCGAATGTTTTATTTGTGCACAGTAAAACTGAATTCCAATTCCTCTAGTAGGCATTTTTATTTACTGCTACCAATTCCAAAAAATTTAAAGAAATAATCTGACAATTGCGACTTTATAATTCTTTGAAACACAAGGTCTATTAATACCTAGCTGGGCTTATAAACAGTTAAGATGATATCAAATAAGCCACTAAATTATAACTCGAGTTGTACAGTACATACAACTAAACTGTTATTGTAATGAAATATCACAAAGTTATGACAGACTACTGCTAGAATATTGTTTACTACATTATACAAAAATCTCATAAAGAGAGTTAGGGTTTTTCTTGGTGTTATCATTGAATTATTATTATTACTATAATTATAAATGTATTCCATATACTTTAAAGGTATTATGTATTATGCACACATTCATATTTCTAACAAGACTAAGTTCCTCAAATATAAACGACAGTTTTATATTTGATTATTATGTTTTCATGTACATTTGTGGTATACAGTCAGTAGTAGCATTGGATAAATATGTGTATACACAATTACTAATTACCCTCTAGAATTGTTATTAAATAATCAATGACCAATTGGCAACCCATAGACAATGGTATCAAATGCAAATGTGCAGGAATCAAGAACATACTTCTCAGCTATTATGAATGGTAGACTGGATTACATTATGGTAATTTATATTATGTATATATTTATACTAGCACAGCAATTTAGTATAGTATTCTAACAACACATATAATAAAATATTTGAAATAATAATACAGTAATGCTAACATAAAACTATCCAACAATTTTTATAGGATGTGGAAGTTACTACCAATACATTTACATGGCCCATGCAGAGACCAATCAAGGACGTTCACACACAGATCATTATCTAGTGTATATGAGATTAATTATTGAAACTTATGAGGGCTTTAGGCCACAGACACGAGGTGAGCGGGAGCGGCGCGGTTATGGAACTGGCATCAAAGGTTGCGGGATCCACCATGCCACCGCCGCACTGCTACCGCTAGTATCAAGACAGTGGTATAGCCTGTATAAGTATTTTGTAGTCACAAAAATGTAATAAATTAAAGGCCTCACTTTCCTTAAATCACAAACACTTTGACATAAAATGTCTAACACACTCCCTCATCAAATAGTGACTTAGTCATGTAACAATTCCGTAACAGTAACTGAAGTCAATATTTATCACTTCACAAAATACAAAAAAATTACTCCTTTAAAGGACAACTCCTGTTTAAGGGGATTAATGGGGCACAAAGAACATCCAGATTTAAGACAACTAGATATTTATAAATTAAATGATTTTTCCCAACATCGGAATCAAACCCACATTGCAACATAGCATATTAGCCCACTTTAACCATTGCAATATCTGTGCAGTCACATCTATAATAATTATATACAGTTAGGAATTGTGGGGCAAATAAACAACTACAGCCTTATTCATAAACACTATTTAACTTTAAGCAGTGGTTTTATGTTATATCAGAACTTTAAGGCTGTTGTATGTTTAAAGTTGAAAATAACGAAACTGTTTTGAAAGGATCAGTATATGAATAAGACCCTAGTTCATATAACATAATACATATGGCAGTAAAACAGGAAAACATTATATTGTAAAATATTTGAGCAACTTTGGAATTAAATGAATTTATCTTACACTAGGGGTAAAACTATATAAAAAGAAATTACCATCTATCAGTCTTTTACATTGATGTTGTTTATCAACCATGTAGCAATAAGTTTCTCAAAAGTTTACAAAATGGGAATTTAATTTTATGATACAAATTAAATTTACAAAACTATAAATGCTTAGTACTAGCATGCCTATTGTCAGACCCGTTATTAAAACAGTAAGTTATTATATCAATATAATATATAGACAGTTAAATGAAATACTATATTCTGACAAATACAGTTGACAAAGGATTTTTCAGGTCATCTAGATTTTTAAATATGTCTTGTTTACATGAATAAATCTAATAGTTGACTCGTAACCACAATAGTGTATTGCTAGTTATGCATATAAACATACAACTACATTTCTTTACATGCTCCTTAAGACATTATCATAACTTTCAAATACAGCTCATATTCATAAGATTAGCGTTGTGTTATTACTAATTTCTAACTAACTAGACTGTAGTTTACAATATTTGCACAATTCACATGGACAATGAAACCAGTAAAAATGGCATGCTAAATATTCCTAAGATTCCACTAAACTATTGTACAAAATATTAATAAATAATAACTAAATATTATAAAAAGGCCTCAATATTCAGTTTACCACTGATTGCTAATTGTTTTTTTTTCTAAACATTTTCAGTGGTGTTAATAACTTATTAAATACATAGCAGGAATGCACAGAATACTAATTTTGATTTGTAAACTTTTGAGGTAAACCATTCCTTGAAAATAAATCAAGGGTTGTGTTTTAATTATATGCATCATAGCTTGATTCGTATGTGATTAACAAAATATTTAAAATGAGCATTACAATTTAGGACTCTTCACAGTTTAACCCTTGTGAGAGTAGGAAGACTGAATCTTTAGTAAACAATGAAAATAGTAATGTGTTAATTGAATAATAAATATTTTGAATCAAGTTATGATGTGCGATGATAAAAGCCATTTACACAGTTTCATTTACTCTCTCTTGCTTTGGTGGTGACAAATCTTCAGTTCCATTAGCTACACTCTGATGGTACAATTTCAACAATTCCATTGCATCCTGCGCTTGTCGTTTTTCTAGCAGTATTCTGTAACGAGATTCACCGAAAGATGTTAATAAAAAATCATATTTGCTTTAATAACTTATATATAATACTCTACACATTGACAAAGAACGAAGTTTTTAAGTCTAGTACTTCTGTGATAAACTGAACATTATTTATTTAAAACAGATTCAAGATTAAGACAATTACCTTCCTGAAGCTTCCTTGATGTGTTCCAAAATTATTCTATTGTCTCTGTCTGTAACAATATCTGCAAGACTATCTGGATCCATATCTGATAATAGTTCCAAATCTTGGCCACCTAACAGTGAGATGTGACAAAGATTGTGTTGGAGACGACCAACCAAGCTGGCTACTTGTCCTTTATCTCCTAAAGCTATGTCGTCAGTTTGGTCCAAAGACACTTGACACTTAGGCATATTTGGAGCCCACTTTTCGTTTCCATGTAAAATCATAAGCGATGTATCAGGATCTAAGGTCGAAAAATATTCTTCATCATCGACTTCAGTGCCATCGGACTCCAAAACGACTGTTAAATTTTCCGAGGGCATTCCTAGTTTATCCGGCACTTTTGTAAGTAAATCTTCAAGTGACGATGCAACTATTCCTTTCTTTTTATCTCGATTCACATCACAAATTTTATACGGTCTGACAATGTCTTGGTCCATTATAATGGTTTCGAGTGTTTATTACTTCGAGATACACGTACGGTTTTAGATTTATTTTAAATCGTTTTTGTTCATTCTTTATCGACAGTAACTTCTCAATAACCGTCGAGTTACGAGTATCGCTGTTGGTCGCTGTTCGTCTGGCAGTACTTTACAACAAAGTGGTCGAATGTCGATCTGACGTTTATTATAATTGCCAGAGTAAAAACATTAAATTTTATCACGTTTTTTTATGACGATGTTTACTTTAAAAAATCTAGTTAACTTTAACATAAGTTCGAATTAGATTTCACAGTAACTGTATTTGTTTTCTATGAACGACTGTTTCAATCAAGGTCCTGAATACAACTCCCGTCCCGTCTAGATCTAAGGCGCGCGGCGACTGCCAGTACATACTGAACTGAACTAGCTAAGAATTCTGTAGTACCATCTGGATAGGTGTACCACAGAGTACAATGTATATATTATAGAATGTACTGTCCTTATATAACTCACAGAAGATGGAATAATGTCAGTCATTTTTGGTCAAAATATTAACGCAAAGTAACATCAGGTTAAATTTAGTGCAAGCATATATTTGTTTTTAGAATAATGTTGTTTTCTTTTTGAATATGAGACTCGATTCCTATTTATCAAATATTTCGTCAGTCATATTACGTTGAGGCTGCAAGTACCTACCTATTTATTAAGTTAAATAATAGCTATGTTTTCGGGGTTTAAGAATCGTTTTACGAATCAACAACTTTGTATAAAACTAGCTGACCCGTGCCCACTTCGTTGGGCGGTAAACATTTTTTTCTCCGACTTACTTTGCAAATTCAGCTACCACGAAAAAGTCTTTACACTTTTCGGGTTATTATATAGCCTATGTCACTCCCAAATAACGTAGCCTTCTATTGGTAAAAGAATTTTCAAAATCGGTTCAGTAGATCCCGAGATTACCCCTTACAATTTAACAAATATACAAACACACAAACTTTACCTCTTTATATAATAGTGTAGATGTAGAAGTGTAGATGTAGATTTATTCTCCTCCTACGGGAACAATACACGGTGTAGGTACCTACATAATCACAAGTACGAAAGTGGACATAGTAGTAGGTACTTTCTATCAAAATGCAGAGATATTTTCGCGAGCTAAGCCTCAAACCAAACCAGACATCATTTTATGTGCCTATCTACATAAACTTTTGCACAAGCTTTCCCTAGGTGGGCACAAAAAAGTTTTTTTTTAAGTTCTACACCTAAGAATGAAAAACGGAGGTTAAAAAGTTATCGGAAAATTTATTACGTTGTCTCTGCAGCTGGCCATGCAAGAACTGTGTAGATAGCCACTTCAACCTGGTCGAAACGTTGGGCATGGGCATTTCATAGTTACTTATATGTACATAATACTAATAATGAGATCGTTAATGTCCATATTTCTAAATTTATTAAAAGCTGTAACGTGTAGTACCTACTGTTGTTTTGTGTTATAGCTGCAATATTTATTTTTATTTAAATTGTCTCATATTACAGACATCATTTAATTTTCAAAGTGATTGAATAGACATATACCTGTTTATTTTCTTCTATTTATTAATTTTCATACAATAGGAACTTTAAGAGGAATTGGTTTTGGTTTCGAAAATATTTTAGAGCGTTATATCCTTTCACGATAAAGGTAAGGTTTCAGTAAGTGTGTACTTTTCGTAATAATTCCTGACTAATCTTACAATGACTTTTATAATAGATATAAAAATATTAAAAATACAAACGAGCGATCGGAGTAGTGGAGGGCCAGGTATACAAGGGCGGTCGTGGGGTCACGTTAGGTCACGAAGCGACGCGACGGGCGAGGATCAATACAATCTCCCCTACTACTCATCTTCCTTAATAGTCCGTACTAGTAAGCAATTTGCATCTCTCAATTTAGCATTTTGTAATGATTGACGTCTTTTTTGATACGATAAATTAACTGTTAAACGAGTAGGAAAGGTACTTTTCAGAAGTTTTAGATCAATACTACAGCTCTCATTTTTAACTTAAGTATCGGTACTTAAGTTAAAAAAGGAGAAATAAAAAATGATACTGTAAATATGAGACAAGAGTACAGTAATAAATCATGTAGTTAGGATTTACTCAGATATTTTTTTCTTTTCTTATTATGAAAATCTGAGACATAATATTGTACCCACCAAATTCTTTAAGTTTTTATAATGTTCTACAGTTCCCTTAGAGACCATTTAGAATGTCGTTACGTATGAATTATTATATGAAATATAATTATGACTGCATGGTTGGCCCAGTAGTTTAGGCGGTCGCCGCGCCACTGTCTACTGCGCCAAGTGTTGTGGGTTCAAATTCCACATGGGACAACACTTTGTATGATCCACAAATTATTGTTGTGAGTCTGGGTATTTTTTGTGTCCGTTTCATGTATGTTTGTAAAGTAAATTTCTCCGCGATACAGGATGTCATTTCCTAATGCGGGAGTTGTCTTTAAAAAAGAAAAAGAATAAACTTTTACATGATACATGAGTAAAACACCTTTAGAAGCTAAGCTAACTTTAGGAGCTTTAGCAAACTATATTGAAAGGTTAATCGATAGGCTCACTGTTGTTTTTATTGTGGTCCGCATGTGTGGACCATGACAAATATAATAATGTATCTAGCTGACCCACGCTCCCTCGTTTACGTCTCCTATTAATTTTCCCCCGCTTTTGTAACATTCTTCACTGATGCTCCGCTCCTATTGGTCGTAGCGTGATGATATATAGCTTAGCGTTCCTTGATAAATGGGCTATAATAATAATAATAAATCTCTTTATTGTACACCAGCTTATGTAGTTACAAGGTTAACTTAAAACTATTTTAAAGTATGTACAAGTGGCGGCCTTATTGCTTCAAAGCAATATCTTACAGGCAACCATGGGATGGAAAGAAGAGTAGGGATGAAAAGTATATGGTAGTGCCTGGTGTATTATTGGTGGATAGGAAATTAAGGTAAAGTTTACACATTATATAAACTAATAGCAACACGTAGTGTAAAGGATTGTGTTAATACATACAGACAGATGAATGAAACATACAGACATTCCATGCAGCCATAAAAGTGAATACCCCGACCCACTCAGTGTAGCAGACTATGGGACATTGACTTCTCCCAGGTAATATTCCTTTACCAGTCTCTTAAAGACAGTCAATGTTTTCGCACGTCTTATTGCGATTGGTAGGGCGTTCCATAAACGAACTGCCTGTACAGTGAAGGAATGGTCGAGGAATTTGGTTGCATGTCCTGGCATTTTTAATTTCAAATTCCCTGACGATCTCAAAGATTTAGAATGTGAGTCAAGTAGGAAGTTAAACCTAGATTTCAGATAGCGTGGAGTAAATGGATTGAAGAGAATATTGTACAGAAGAGAAAGAATGTGTGCATTCCGGCGAAGGCGGATGGGTAACCACTTAAGCTGTTTACGATAATCGGAGACATGATCATATTTGCGTAATCCAAATATGAATCTTATACAGAGATTTTGGAGTCGCTCAAGCTTATTTAATTGGTCTTCAGTGAGATCAAGATAACTGGCATCAGCATAATCAAGGATGGGGAAAAGAAGGGATTGTGAAAGAGCAATCTTCGTAGATATGGGTAAAAAATTACGTAATCTGCGCAAAGATCCTGCAGCGGCAAACATTTTGCGACTCAGCTCCTGCAGCTGAGGACCCCAGGATAAGGTACTATCAATATAGATCCTCAAGTTCTTCACTTTGTCACTGTACGGGATAGGTGTGCTATTACAAGTGACTTGAGGCAATTTTGTCCAATCAACTTTGGAGACCATTCGCGAGCTTCCGACGACAGTAACCTGGGTCTTGGATGGATTAATTTTCAATCCATAGGTGTTGCTCCACTTACAAATTTTATCCAAGTCAGCATTAGTGGTGTTAACTGCATCAGCCAGATTAATCGGAGTTGCACTGGTGTAAATCTGGAGATCATCAGCATATAGGTGGTAGGAGGAAGTAAGATTATTAGTGATGGTGTTAATAAAAACGGAGAAAAGTAGGGGAGAGAGCACGCCGCCCTGTGGCACGCCAGCTGCAGTGCTACACCAAGAGGAAACAGTGTCCTCAATACTGATGCGCTGCCGGCGTCCAAACAGTTAGTTGTGAAACCAGTCAATCGCCGTTGGAGATATGTTTAGAGAGCGTAGTATACACAGCAGAACGTCAAAATCAACGGTGTTGAATGCATTGCTGAAGTCTAAGAGGGTTAGAACTGTAAGCTGGCCATTCTCCATAGCAGATCTGATGTCATCCGTAATATGGACTAGGGTAGTAGTGGTGCTGTGACCAGGTTGAAAGCCAGACTGGAGAGGGTTTAGTAGCAGGTTCCGGGATAGGAAATTTGTGAGCTGAGAATGGATAAGGCGTTCAAGGACCTTGGAGAGAAACGGGAGAATAGAAATTGGGCGGTAATCGGAGAAGGATCCGGGATTTTTCTTTTTGGGGATAGGGATTATTTCAGCATCCTTCCAAGCTTTAGGGAACACGCTGTAGGAGATTGAATAATTAAGGATGTGACATATGACAGGAAGAATTTGATCAAGGATTGGAATGATCATACTACGGCTAAGACAATCAGAACCCACTGCATTTGAAGTAATAGATACTACGCTCTTCCTAACATCACAATCAGAAAATTGACTAAAGAAAAATGGAGAACAGTCAGGAGCTGGGGCAGAAGAAAGAAGTTTTATTGTAGCATCTTTTGTCATTTTATCAAAATTTGACGAAGCAGAGAAATGTTGATTGAGGGAGTTTAGGTTTACATTTTTAGGAAACGAATCGTGAATAGGTTTGCCTACTCCCAATGACTTTAAAAATTTCCAGACTTTAGCTGGATCTTCGTTTTCAACGGAGCTGTGGATATATCGGCGTTGAGCACTCCTACACACCTTGCTGCAATGATTCCTTATAGTCACATACTTGTCCCGGTTACTATCGGTAGGTTTTCTTTTATATTCGACTTAGCAATCACCTTTTTCTTTATTAGCACCTTAATGTCTATTAGCACCTTCTTAGCAGCCGGGCTATCTAACACTAAAATCATTTTTCAAATAGGACCGTGTTCGTGAAGTTCCTGAGATTAGCGCGTTCAAACAAACAAACAAACTCTTCAGCTTTATTATTAGCATAGATGCAAAGATTTAGTTCATCATATCATCCGTACCTACGTCGATATTCATACTTTAATACTAATAATAAATTCGAAACTAACTCTGTCTGTCTGTATATTACGCTTTCACGGCTAAACCACTGCACCGATTTCAATGAAATTTCGCATAGAGATACTTTGATTTTTCACATGCATGCGTGCGGAACCGCGGGCAAAAACTTGTGAAAATTGTGAAGTCTGAAATTTTATCTATACAAATAAATAAAATTGAAGTGTCTGTTTGTAAAATAACCGATTTTTACTAAATGCATATGTATGTATACACGGCACATATACCAAAAATGTATTTTTTTACAATTTTTGTCTGTCTGTTTGTTCCGGGTAATCTCTGGAACGGCTGGACCGATTTTGACGGGACTTTCACTGATATGTAGCTGATGATATAGGGAGTAACTTGTACTTTTTTAGACTAGCTTGGTCCTTGGCTTATATGCTTTACTTTTTTTTTTTTTTAACGTGTGGAAATACCCTCGGACCGTCACCCCACCTGGGCTTGCGGCGGGGCGGTGTGTCGGACTCGAACCGACTAAAACCACACGGTGTGCCACTCTGCGCCTGTGAAGGGAGGAATCCGGGAACTGCAGTTATTAACACGTCCGGACCCCTCCCAGCGCTTGCCCGCACAGAAGCGGGCACCGTCATCTGGTAAAATCTCAATTTAGGCGACGTACGGCACACGCGTAACGTCGCCTCCTCGCGGGCGGCCACTATAGCGGATGGAAGGGAAAGCCCGTCCCGACCATCCGCGGCCACACTCAGGGCGGCATGAGGCGCTGATAGGCGCGCCTCCGCCGCCCGGTTCGCCGGCGGCGGATTGGGTCCGAGTGGATATCATCCTCCCGGGCCTTCTCCGCCACCTCCTTCTGCGAGATTATGTCTTCGCCGAAGGTTGCGACCGCGGTAAAACTGCTGTCGCTACCGGCCATGGAGCGTATGACGGCCGGTAGCGAGAGATCTCCTCCGATGACTGCAGTGAGGGCCCGGCGCTGCGACGCCCAAGCGGGGCAAATCGCCAGCGTATGCTGGGCCGAGTCCTCACTGCAGTCGCAGTGGTGGCAGGCGGGACTCAATTCCCTCCTAGCGACCGAGTGCAGGTACTTCCCGAAGCAACCATGCCCGGAAAGGACCTGCGTCAGTCGGAAGGAAAGGGTCCCGTGCTGCCGCCCTGCCCACTCGAGGATGACCGGCTGGAGAGCCTCCACGGCGGCAAAGCCAGCGCGTGGAGTCTCCAGCCGGAACGACCATCTAGCCATAGTGGCTCGACGGGCGGCTTCACGCCAGTCGCGTACCTCTTCGGGCGGAGGGCGATAGCCATACTCCGCCCGATATTCAGCCACCCGTCGATAAACTTCGGCGAGCACTTCCGCCTCCAAATCCCACGGGGGTGTTCCGGCCAGGGCCCACGCCACCTCGGTCGACACCGTGCGGTATCCACGTATGGCTCTGACCGCCAATACACTCTGAGGCCGCCAGAGGCGCGCCTTATTTAGGGCGGTCAGAGCCGCTACCCACACCGGTGCGCCATACAGCGCCATAGACCGGACCACCCCCGTGTAGAGATGACGCGTTGCGACGCTGGCTCCACCCAGATTGGGCAAAAGTCGCCCAAGGGCGGAGGCAGCGTCGACCAGCTTGGGACCAAGCTGTCGGAAGTGCTCGTCGAAGAGCCACCTACCGTCGAGGATCAGGCCCAGATACCTCATCTGGGCCCGAACCGGTACGAGGACCGAGTTGACCTCTATGGAGGCGGCGGCGGGTGGACCACGACGGGGCCCATGGAACAATAGGGCCTCCGTCTTGTCCAGGGCCACCCGTAAGCCCAGCGCCTCGATGCGCCCGACCACCAGAGAAACACCCCAGGTGGCCAGGCGCGCCGCCTCTTGGAAGTTCGCCCCCCGGGCTGTGACAAGAGTGTCATCGGCGTAAAATATTACGCCCAGCCCTGGGGGGAGACGACCTCGTAGGACCCAGTCGTACCCCACGTTCCACAGGAGTGGTCCAAGGACAGACCCCTGCGGAACGCCGCACGACATGGGTCGCCGTCTCAAGACGCCCTCTCGGTCCTCGTACACGACGGTACGCTCCTCTAGATAGTCTGCCACTAGCCGCCTCAGGTACTCTGGCACCCCGTGATAGTGGAGTGCTTCCCTGATGCAGCTAAATGGCAGACTATTGAAGGCGTTGGCGATGTCCAAGGACACCGCCACAGCTCACTGCCTCTTCGGTCACGGCCCTAAGGCGCATCACGGCATCGACCGTCGAACGCCCCTCTCGGAATCCGAATTGGGCGTCCAACAGGTCGGGCCCCACCTCACAGAGGTGCCGGACGATGCGGGCAGAGAGTATCCTCTCAAAAAGTTTACCCGCCTCGTCCAGCAACACAATGGGTGGCTTATATGCTTTACTAGCTGAACCCCGCGGTGTTACCCGCGGTTATTGACGTACCGCGGGTAATGCCGCGGAACGAAGCTAGTCTAAAAAAAAAATAGCCTACGTTACTCCTTAGATCATCGGCTATCTGCCAGTAAAAGTTCCGTCAAAATCGGTCCAGCCATTCCATAGATTACCCGGAACAAACAGATCGACAGACAAAAATTATAAAAAATGATATTTTGGTACATGTATCGCAATAGCATTTATTAAAAAGCGGTTATAAAATAACCGTTATATATATTACAAACAGACACTCCAATTTTATTTATTTGTATAGATTTAAAAAAATTATCCGATTGTCTATTGGGATTTCCGTGTGGATTTCGGTGATGCCCGACTGGTTTCGAACCTGACGGTTGAGGTGACCTTCTGCGTCGGTACCAACTTTTAGCATCTTATACTCGTGATAATTTCTAAACGAAATGTCCGGTTGGGATGAAACAAAAATTATTTTACTTCTACATAAATACCCTTGATAACATAATGCTTAATTTGGATAAGAATTAATATTACGATACACATTTAACGTAGTTTCTTTCTTCAGACGATTTCATAATTTTTTTGAACACAAAAGCGGTTATTGGAACCAAACCATGATAGTTAGATATATGCTCTCGCGGACTTTTTTGTAGATCATAATGAGACCTACAAACCCGTAATACATTATTTTGTTCTATTGTCAATAGTTATTGCAGCGCACGCAAAAATAGGTTTTCGATTTCACACCTTGGGTTACAAAATAGCAATTTTGTTACGGATCCCTAATTTTTTGAAAATAAAATATAGCCTATAGCCTTCCTCGATAAATGGACTATCCAACACTGAAAGAATTTTTCAAATCCGACCAGTAGTTCCTGAGATTAGCGCGTTCAAACAAACAAACAAACAAACTCTGCAGCTTTATAATATTAGTATAGATACCAGGCAGAGTAGAGTCACTTTGGCAGGCCCATAGATAAAAAAATGAAAACTGATTGAGTTGCATAAATAGTGGTTTAATGAACTATCCTCTACGGAATTTAATAGTACCTAACCTACTACGGCACAAAAAGTTTGCACAGCAGACGTTGAGATGCAGAAAATAGCCACCGAATCTCTTATACCACACCAATATGGTGGTCTTATACCATGGAGCACCAATAGTTCTTTTATCGCTCTACAAGTAACATAACCATTTTGTAACATCTAAACCTGTCAGGGGGGAACAAGTCGCAACCCATGGACCACCATGGAGGCGGATTCGAACCATGCAGATGTCATGTCGCAACCCTAGACCTACCATGGAGGAGGATTCGAACCTTGCAGTCCCCTAAACCTGAACAGGGGGTGCCACTCACCGGTTAGACCCAGTCAGTCAGTAAGAGCATAAATCCCAGGGCGCCGTTATAAAATAAAAATACTAATTTTCTCAACAAAAGAGAATAAGAAAATAATTAAAGAGATAAATGTGTGTGGGTGGGTTCCTTAAGGTTCCTTGGTAAGCGGGGCCACCACCATCTTAGGCCCCGTAACGTCAACCTCACCTGCACGTGGTACACCCTGCTAAATAACGAACGAGGCTCTGGCGACCGACTCATGGCGGTATAACCACACAACTGCGAGAACCACTAAATTCAGTACTGTTGACGGGCAGCAGCGCCACCAGATAATGATTCTTGCTACTGCGGTCACCAACCCGCTTGCCAAGCGTGGTGACTAAGGCATTTTCCCCCCACATGATTTGCAACCACACAGCACGGCCCCCAGTTCCCGGTAGTCGTACTATTCCTGGCCACGGTACCGGCCACGGTAACGGTGCGACAGGGGGTGCTAGGAATCCCCGGGTTACGGTAGGGTACCACCGGCGATCGCGGACAACTCTGAAGCTGGCCATTTGCCGCGCCAAAGAGGTAAATAGAAAGGAGATGCTGGAGAGTCTCGACCGTGACCCCTGGGGTCGCCCATACCGTGCGGTGCGTCAGAAGCTCCGCACGTCGGCCCCCCCCCTTACCGAGACTCTCCAGCCCAGCTTCCTGCAGGAAGTGGTCGAGGGCCTTTTCCCTGAGCGGGCGGAGCACACACCCCCGTCGATGGCCTATGCGGTCATAGACGACGGGGGTAGAGAGGACGATGTGCCGCCCGTTAGGGAATCGGAGGTTGGGGCGGCTGTTCTTCGGATCCGTTCCAAGAACACCGCCCCCGGCCCGGACGGGGTTCCAGCCCGAGTGATGGCCCGAGCCCTCGACCATATGTCGGACCGCCTCAGGGAAGTGTTGGACGCTAGCCTGGCGTCCGGACGCTTCCCTGAGTGCTGGAAATGCGGGAAGCTGGTCCTGTTGAGGAAGCCGGGACGGCCTGCCGATTCGGTCGCGGCCTATAGGCCCATCGTGTTGCTGGACGAGGCGGGTAAACTTTTTGAGAGGATACTCTCTGCCCGCATCGTCCGGCACCTCTGCGAGGTGGGGCCCGACCTGTCGGACGCCCAATTCGGATTCCGAGAGGGGCGTTCGACGGTCGATGCCGTGATGCGCCTTAGGGCCGTGACCGAAGAGGCAGTGAGCAGTGGCGGCATGGTGTTGGCGGTGTCCTTGGACATCGCCAACGCCTTCAATAGTCTGCCATTTAGCTGCATCAGGGAAGCACTCCACTATCACGGGGTGCCAGAGTACCTGAGGCGGCTAGTGGCAGACTATCTAGAGGAGCGTACCGTCGTGTACGAGGACCGAGAGGGCGTCTTGAGACGGCGACCCATGTCGTGCGGCGTTCCGCAGGGGTCTGTCCTTGGACCACTCCTGTGGAACGTGGGGTACGACTGGGTCCTTCGAAGTCGTCTGCCCCCCGGGCTGGGCGTAATTTGTTACGCCGATGACACATTGGTCACAGCCCGGGGAGCGAACTTCCAAGAGGCGGCGTGCCTGGCCACCAGGGGAGTTTCTCTGGTGGTCGGGCGCATCGAGGCGCTGGGCTTACGGGTGGCCCTGGACAAGACGGAGGCCCTATTGTTCCATGGGCCCCGTCGTGGTCCACCCGCCGGCGCCTCCATAGAGGTCAACTCGGTCCTCGTACCGGTTCGGGCCCAGATGAGGTATCTGGGCCTGATACTCGACGGTAGGTGGCTCTTCGACGAGCACTTCCGACAGCTTGGTCCGAAGCTGGTCGACGCTGCCTCCGCCCTTGGGCGACTTTTGCCCAATTTGGGTGGAGCCAGCGTCGCAACGCGACTCCTGTACACGGGGGTTGTCCGGTCGATGGCGCTGTATGGTGCACCGGTGTGGGTGGCGGCTCTGACTGCCCTAAATAAGGCCCGCCTCTGGCGGCCTCAGAGGGTATTGGCAGTCAGAGCCATACGCGGATACCGCACGGTGTCGACCGAGGCGGCGTGCGCCCTGGCCGGAACACCCCCGTGGGATTTGGAGGCGGAAGTGCTCGCCGAAGTTTATCGACGGGTGGCTGAATATCGGGCGGAGTATGGCTATCGCCCTCCGCCCGAAGAGGTACGCGAGTGGCGTGAAGCCGCCCGTCGAGCCACGATGGCTCGCTGGTCGTTCCGGCTGGAGACTCCACGCGCTGGCTTTGCCGCCGTGGAGGCTCTCCAGCCGGTCATCCTCGAGTGGGCAGGGCGGCAGCACGGGACCCTTTCCTTCCGACTGACGCAGGTCCTTTCCGGGCATGGTTGCTTCGGGAAGTACCTGCACTCGGTCGCTAGGAGGGAATTGAGTCCCGCCTGCCACCACTGCGACTGCAGTGAGGACTCGGCCCAGCATACGCTGGCGATCTGCCCTGCATGGGCGTCGCAGCGCCGGGCCCTCACTGCAGTCATCGGAGGAGATCTCTCGCTACCGGCCGTCATACGCTCCATGGCCGGTAGCGATAGCAGTTTTACCGCGGTCGCAACCTTCTGCGAAGATGTAATCTCGCAGAAGGAGGTGGCGGAGAAGGCCCGGGAGGACGATGTCCACTCGGACCCAATCCGCCGCCGGTGAACCGGGCGGCGGAGGCGCGCCTATCAGCGCCTCATGCCGCCCTGAGTGTGGCCGCGGATGGTCGGGATGGGCTTTCCCCTCCATCCGCTCTAGTGGCCTCCCGCGAGGGGGCGACGTACGCGTGTGCCGTACGTCGCCTAATTGAGAGGATACCAGCAGACGGTGCCCGCTTCTGTGCGGGCAGGCGCTGGGAGGGGTCCGGATGTGTTAATAACTGCAGTTCCCGGACTCCTCCCTTCACAGGCGCAGAGTGGTACACCGTGTGGTTTTAGTCGGTTCGAGTCCGACACACCGCCCCGCCGCAAGCCCCGGTGGGGTGACGGTCCGGGTAGGTCCCGGAGGGTACCACCGGCGACTGTTTTTGGCGACGTACAATGGACGCACTCTGCGGCTGGACGATCGCCTAGCAGAATTGGAAGCGGAGGTGAGCCGTTTAAATTGGCATATTCTGGGGCTATCAGAAGTCCGAAGACAGGGGGAGGATACAATAGCCCTAGATTCCGGCCACCTTCTCTACTTCCGAGAAGGAGACCTTCCATCCCAAGGTGGCGTCGGTTTTATGATCCATAAGTCGCTCAGGAGCAACGTGGAGGAAGTTGGCAGTGTTTCGTCAAGGGTAGCGTACCTTGTCTTAAAATTATCCAAAAGGTACTCCTTGACACTTGTACAAGTGTACGCTCCCACGACGTCACATGCAGACGACGAGGTCGAAGCCATGTACGAGGACATAGTCAAGGCTCTGTCTCATACCAACACTTCCCACACGGTTGTTATGGGCGACTTCAATGCGAAAACGGGAGTACAAGAGTATGGCGAATCCAGATTAGGACCGTTTGGCTACGGAGTTAGAAACCACCGGGGGCAAACGCTGGTGAACTTCCTCGAGGCACAGGAGCTCTTTTTGATGAATACTTTTTTCCAGAAGAAGCCCCAAAGGAAGTGGACATGGCGAAGCCCCGATAATGTGACAAAGAACGAGATCGACTTCATCATCACAAACAAGCGTCATATTTTCAGGGATGTCTCTGTGATCAACAGGTTTAATACCGGTAGCGATCATCGACTCGTAAGAGGCACCCTGAATTTATCGATTAAAACAGAACGGGCGCGCCTTATGAAGTGGTCTCTTAGGCCATCTCTGCCCCAGATCGAGGCTGGATGTGAAAACTTCCAATTGGAACTCCGAAATCGATTCGCTATGTTGGAAACCGTGCAGGACGTAGACGACGCCACCAATAGCCTGGTGCGCGTTATCCGCGAGGTGGGTTACAATCACTTTCGACCGAAGAGCCCTGGACGCAAGTCGAAGCTCACCAGCGAGACTCTGAATCTGATGAGGAAAAGACGAGAAACAGTAAATGGCACACCATCTGAGCGACAGGTACTAAATAGGCAAATAAAGAGCCTGGTAAGACGAGATATTCGCCAAGCGAATACGCGAACGATCGAGGACGCAATTGTTCGAAATAGAGGCTCAAAAGTCTTTGCCAAGCCTAAGGCTTCCTGTTGTCACCTGTCCAAGCTCCAAACAGCACAAGGCACCACCGTCACCTCTAAAACAGAGATTCTCGCTGAAGTCGAGAGATTTTATGAAGACCTATACACCTCACGAACCCGCCCACCCGAAATCCACAGCGCGGATGACCCGCGTGCCAGATTAACACGCCACCTCACAGACGAGCTTCCTGATATCGATCTGGACGAGATTGTAATGGCGCTCGAACAACTTAGCAACAACAAAGCTCCGGGTGAAGACGGAGTTACAATCGAGCTCCTAAAAGCCGGAGGAACTCCCATATTAGTAGAGCTCTCAAAGTTATTTAACTCCGTCATTCACACTGGCACTACTCCGGGGGCATGGAGCAGGAGTGTGGTAGTATTATTCTTCAAAAAAGGAGATAAAAGCCTACTGAAGAACTACCGCCCAATATCACTCCTGAGTCATGTGTACAAGTTGTTTTCGAGGGTCATTACAAATCGTCTTGCTCAAAAATTTGATGACTTCCAGCCCGTGGAGCAAGCTGGGTTTCGAAGGGGCTTCAGCACTGTAGACCACATACACACATTAAGGCAAATTATTCAAAAGACAGAGGAATACAACCAGCCTCTCTGCCTAGCGTATGTGGACTACGAAAAAGCCTTCGACACCATCGAGACCTGGGCTGTCCTGGAATCTATGCAAAGGTGCCTAGTCGACTGCAGATATATCCAAGTGCTGAGATGTTTGTACGAAGCCGCAACGATGACCGTCCAAGTACAAGAACAGAGTACAAGACCAATTCCATTGCATCGTGGGGTTAGACAAGGAGATATAATTTCTCCGAAACTGTTTACCAATGCATTGGAAGATGTTTTCAAAACACTCGATTGGAATGGACGGGGAATCAATGTCAACGGTCAATACGTCTCACACTTGCGATTTGCAGACGACATTGTGATTCTGGCGGAGTCTCTGCATGATATCGAAGTAATGCTGAACAGTTTGGACGATTCTTCGAGACGAGTGGGACTCCGGATGAATATTGACAAGACCAAAATAATGCACAATATGCATGAACCTCCGAGTCCCGTAGCCGTTAATGGCGTTATTATCGAGGTTGTACGGTAATATGTTTATCTTGGCCAAACTATTCAACTCGGCCGACACAACTTCGATCGGGAGGCCAATAGAAGAATCCGTCTGGGCTGGGCGGCATATGGGAAGCTTCGTCATATCTTCGAGTCGTCGATCCCGCAATCACTGAAAACCAAGGTTTTCAATCAGTGCGTCCTGCCCGTAATGACATATGGAGCCGAGACGTGGACACTCACCGTCGGACTGGTCCACGAGTTAAAAGTAGCTCAGCGTGCGATGGAGCGTGCGATGCTGGGTGTTTCTCTTGTCGATAAAATTCGTAATGAGACAATTCGAAAGAGAACTGGAGTAACCGATATCGCACGCAGGATCAGCACGCTGAAGTGGAAGTGGGCCGGTCATGTCTCCAGGCGGACTGATGGTCGCTGGAGCCGACAAGTGCTAGAGTGGAGACCACGATTGGGCAAACGCAGTGTAGGGCGCCCTGCGGCACGATGGACCGACGACTTGAGGAAAGTGGCTGGCGGCGGATGGATGCGGACTGCCCAAGACCGGGATGGTTGGCGCTCTTTGGGGGAGGCCTTCGTTCAGCAGTGGACGGCAATAGGCTGATAGATAGTAACATAAGGTATTGACAAAATTGAGAACACGTAGGGGTAAGTACCCGAGAAACTTCGAAATCCGATTATTTGTTGGAAATCGGAATCAATATGTGTAAGTAACATGACAACCCACATCAGAGGTTTGGATCGTCCTTGTCGATCACATTACAAAGGAGTTGTGGGAATTTATTTATTGTCATAAATAATTCCCACAATTCCTTTGTAATGTGATGTTACAAAATATTTGCTAAAGTGTACATATTAGGAATGTCTGTCTGACAAATTACAGACAAAATAAATGTTTTCATGAAGAAAATGTAAAACTAAGCATAATAGTGGCTGCTTCTTTTTTATTATTTATAATGGTAGATATAGAGGTGTATTTATTTATTTATTTGTATATAAACAAATTACAAACAATTTTACATTATTCATTACATATTAGGTAGAGGTATTACAAAGATTAAACAGAATGCAAGCAAAACTTATTTTAACGAACATGTAGTTAAAACGTTCACCAATTGATATATTTAATTTTATTTACTCATTATAGCATTAAAAGAAGAATTTATCTTTAAACTAAGATTAAATTTCCTTTTCTTGTTGTATGGAGTTGAAATAGAATAAAAAGAGAAACGATGCATTCGAGATGTAGTACTGGAGACGAATGCTAATAATTACTTAAACTGCGAAACGTACAAATAAATCAAGTCCATCCTATGCTAACAACGCATGCTTTCGTAACATGGCCGTACACTCGCCGCTGCACACTCGGAGAGGTGATGAAAATTAAAAAAGTTATTGTAGTCTGAAACGCAAAAGCCTTGCTAATGATCGCGCGGTCGTGCATTAAGAGAATGGATTGATATCCACTGCCCCCCAATTTGTATAACGTCATAACAAATGCGCTGGACAGGAACTGTACAGCGTCTTGAAAAAGCTCCATCGATCAAACATCTGTATAAATATGTCATTCAAGCTCAAAACTTAAAAATCATTTATTGCGTTTTCATACATTTATAATTAAAAAAAACCTTTAAAAACATTTAATTTGTTAGTTGGTTGGCAAGTAATGATTTTGCATAATATAGTCTTTAAAAAAAATTGAAATATATTTACAAAGAACCATAATGACTTGTTTTATATTTATAAATTGATTTATTTATCTCCCTTTCGGAATTTCTTAAGAATATCAATTTGCCAAATGGACTGTTTCCTGATATTTTATGTAGAGAGAAGACAGCGAAGCTGGGCTGGGCACTTCTTTAAATATTTGGTGAC
Source organism: Diaphora mendica (assembly GCA_949125395.1). Taxonomy (NCBI): domain Eukaryota; kingdom Metazoa; phylum Arthropoda; class Insecta; order Lepidoptera; family Erebidae; genus Diaphora; species Diaphora mendica. Next base: position 29,825,021 of record OX421311.1, read on the forward strand.
TTCTTAAATATTCAAATACCATTACATGTGTGTTTTATATCTCCTGTGTTGGTGAAAATAGTATTGGCAGTATTGGAAATTTAACAAAGGAAACGAACATAATGGTTTCACTTTAGTGTAAAGTGTCACAAAGAAAGAATTTATTGAAACTTGGAATACTGCAAACCAATAAAAAAAAACATGGAGTTAAGCTTTTTCAATCTTAACATTTTTGCTTTCAGAAATATTAAATTTTGAAAATGCACATTCACTTCAGCAAAGAAAGACCAAATCGATGAGGTGATCATAAATCTGTCTAGAACTCTACGATCTTGGAAGGTAGAACATGGCCACATTTGTCTTTTTAAAAAGTGTTACCCACCAAAAACATTTTCATGTAAAATGTTGCCAAGACGACTGCATATGGCTTACCCTGCAAATCAGATCTCATGTAGAGCCAAGCTTCTAAATCTACACGCTCTAACTCTACCAAGCCTAACTTTAGAAACTCTACATCTCAATGTATGGCTTCGCCGTTTCGCTACCGTCACAAAGGCGAAACGAACGCCTTTTTAACCGACTTCCAAAAAGGAGGAGGTTCTATGTTCCACTGTATGTATTTGTTGTGGACTGATTTAGAAATTTTTTTTTGTATTCGAAAGGGTATGATTCCGAAGTGGTCCCATTGCCAGCATATAAGGATCTGATGATGGGATCCCAGGGAAATCGAGGGAAACCCTAATTTTTTATAGGCACATACTATGTTTTTCGTATATTTCCTGAAGTTACACCGGTATTTGCCTCTGGCAGTTATCATTTTATGATGATGAGCTGATGATGTAAGGTACAACTCCTTAACGGTTAGGAGTTGGAGGATGAATCTTTAAATATCATATGTACATATGTTACCTTTAGTCGTATTCTTTCAAATTATTTAGGTAAGCTGATGATGGAAGGTGGAAGGTACAATTCCTCAACGGTTAGGAGTTCGAGGATAATTCTTTCAATTTCATACGTATCTAAAGACTTTCAGTCGTTTATTTTCAAGTTATTTAGGTGAGCTGATGATAGAAGGTTAAACTCTTCAACAGTTAGGGATTAGAGGATGATTTTAATATTCAACGTACGTATAGACCTTAATTTGTATTATTGACGATGAAATTTGATGAAATAGTTCAACTTACTACTTACCTTACTACTTACTACTTACCTACGATTGTTTGCACTAAAAACTGAAAAATAAAAACTTTTTATAAAAAAAAACCGACTTCCAAAAAACATCCAACGAAAAGTCTCCGCCAAAAAAACACTTAAAAGCGTAAAATAAACTGGTTCTTCATAAATTGCCTATACCTAATTCTTCATTCATTTAAATAGTAGTATTATAATGTGTGCTAGGTACCTAAAATCTGTTTGAAGTCGGTGCTAAGCCAAAAAGAATACAAACGAACAATTACAAAAGTCTAAGCGATAGTCACTTGGCACCGACTTCAAACAGATTCTAGGTACCTAGCACACATTTAATAATAATAAATAATAATAAAATATTTTATTAAGTTTTCTTACAATGTAAATTACATAGCAATCAAGTACAAACATAATTAGTTAGTGGTATGTGGGTACATAGTCTTAACTTGGAGTGCCTGTTTTAAATATTACAGAACCATTACCAATAACATAGTTTAATGTGAAACATTGACATGTGTATTTTAGTAAGGTTCTTTAAAAGTTTGGTATGACTTCATAACTATAACACAAAAAAAAAAAAAGTATTTACACATACCTAGGTTAAACATCAGTGACTTACCAATGGAACTGAAATATGTACACTTTCACATTACTCCTGTTGTATTCTTGTTTGACATAATCTAGTGTTAAGAACATACAGGTTCATAGCTAATTTAAACACTGGTCATAGAACTAGGAACACTGACACAATAATAATATAGTGTACACTAGCACCTGAACTAGGCCGAGCCTGTATCTCAGATGCTAGTTTCTTCCCGAGACATTTTATATTTATTTTATTGTATAATTGACACAGAGATGGTTATTAACTTTTATTGGTAACTTTAACAGTCTATGTAACTCCAATATGTAAGTACCCTCGCCTAGAGAATTATACGAACAACGTTCTATAAAATAAAAGTTAGACCACAATATGTTTGAACCGAACACAATTTACAACTATTTGACAATTTCAAATAACATTTCTATTTCATCGTAGTTTTTAGCTTTTAGCCAGACAGTTAGGGTGTTTTTGCATTGATGCTTGTTTTGCGAATATATATTTAAAATTTTATTTAATTTATTGTATAACATGGGCCCCAAATAACAAGGAAATTTATTTATGTAGAATGTTTTGAACCTTTCCGTTGGACAAATCATGTCTCGTCGTTTAGCCCGGTTTAGACCGGGGTCGAACAGTATTTTTTGGTGTTGGGTTAGTATTAGGTCCAAGATGAACAGTTTCCTGACCGTAAGCACATCACACTCATCGTATAGGTTAGTTGTTGGATATCTAAAAGGTTTGAAGGTCATTACCTTCAGTAATGATCTCTGGGCCCTTTCCAGTTTAATGATGTGTGTTTTAAGTGCACCTCCCCAAGATGTAATACAGTAACTCAAGACAGATTGAGCAAGGGCAAGGTAAATTGTTTTAATGAGATCGTAATTAGCAACATGACGAAGTTTTTTGAAGATGTAAATTAGTTTTCTTGTTCTCTCTGTAACTTGGTCAATCTGTGGACACCATGTCAGTCTTTCATCCAACAGTATTCCCAAATATTTCACGGTTGAAGCTCTTTCGAGTAAAGTGCAGACGCAGTTATTCTCTGTTGTAGATATGTTAAGGCAAGAACCGTTATGAATTTGAAGGTCAAAGCTGGGTGGTAAGGTACGCTCTGTGTTTACAAAAAGAACATATTTTGTTTTGGAGACATTTAAAGTAAGTAAGTTGTCACTTAGCCAATCTGTGACAATATTAAGTCCTATTTCGGCTTGTCTTTTTGCCTCCTCCCACGTGTTCCCATAAAATACGAGTGCAGTATCATCAGCAAATGTAAAAACCCTGCAATTTCTTAATTTCAAATTACACAGGTTATTAATGTAGATTAGAAATAATGTTGGTCCCAAAAATGCTCCCCTGGGGTACGCCATAATGTATTTGTTTATCACTGCTAGTGAGGCCATTGATCGTAACTCTTTGAGTACGATTTTTTAGATAGCTGGCAAAAAGTTCATGAGTTTTACCTCTAATGCCCACTGCATCCATCCTGTTCAGCAGACCCGGAACAGAGACCGTGTCAAAAGCTTTAGCAAGGTCTAAGAAAACACCAACACATTTCCTTTTCTTGTCTACATGAGAAGCTACAAGGTCCACGAGCTGAGAGACCGCCTGCTTCGTCGATCTACCAGCTCGAAATCCAAACTGGTTATCCGATAATACGTTTTCTTTTTCTAGGAAGGACAATAGTCTTCTGTTCATAACTTTTTCAATAATTTTAGACAAAGCAGGAAGTACTGAAATTGGTCGATAGTTATTGACACAATCTCTGGTCCCGGCCTTATAAACAGGATGAATAATAGATGTTTTTAAAACTTTAGGGAAAGTGCCAGTTTCTATACAAAGATTTACAATATGGGTCATGATCGGTGCAATAATGCTGTTGGCCATCTTCAACATTTTAGTGGGTATACCATCATATCCCATAGCGCTCTCAGTCTTTAAGTTCCTAATTATAGATTCAATTTCTTCTTCTGTCGTTTCCAAAAATACCATAGAATTAGGCGGTGAATGTTGCCATTCAAAACTCGACAAATCATTTTTATTTTTACCTCTTTTAGATGTTATTGTGTTTGCCAGGACACTGCCAATGTTAGAAAAGTGGTCATTTACTTTTTCTAGGGCTGCGTCAGAAGTCTTTGCTATTTTAAGAAGCTCGTGAGCCGAAGTTTTCGCATTTTTCCTGTTAGTTATAGAATCAATTATCTTCCATTTCATTTTTGGGTCTTTTGCATATTTCTCCAATTCACTTCTATCATAGTTTCTCTTTAATCGTTTTAGCAAGTCATTACAAAAATTCTTGTATCTAATATATGTAATTTTTATTATTTCATTTTCTGGTTCTATCTTACATTTCAAATGCATGCGATCACGATTTTTTATGCAGCGAATTAATCCTGGAGTAATCCATGGCTTACCACATCGTTCCCGCCTCGGTGCGATTGCTGGTATCGTATTATTTTGAATAGAACTATTCAGAATGGACAACAGCTTCTCAGTCGACCAATCCGGATCCCGTGATTTCATGATACAGTCAAAATTCGTCGCCTTTAGTTCTTCAATAAGAGCATCATAGTTTATTTTACTTTTATTGTTTGAATATCGTAGGGCAGAAGTTGAATGATTTAACTCTACAAAGGTAAGTACTGCGCAGTGATCCGTTAATAGAGTGTCGCAAACCAATGTAATAGTGGAGAGTTTTGTCTTGATCATAGCATGGTCTATACAGTTTTCTGCACGAGTTGGCATTTCATGACCTGGTAGTAGACCATGACTCACCAACAGATTTAAATAGTCATGTGAATTTCGATCCACACCATTTGGTTTCACATCTATATTTAGGTCACCCATTAAAATAATGTTTTCAAAGTTCTTTATTGAAGTTAATAATTCGTCAAGTGAAATTAAGAAATCGTTTATATTTTTATGGGACGGTGACCTATATACGCTTATTACAACCGTTTTTTCATTAATTCTTATAACCAAACAAGATGCATCACTCACATGAACCTCTTCCACCGAACACTTTAGACTCAATTTTGTATAGACAACAATGCCATCGTTCTGGTTATGATTGTTTTTAGTGTAGTGAGTTACATAGTTTTTAAGGGAGGGGTAATTCGATACTTTAGAGTTCCATGATTCCGTGAGTATGTGAATATCGCAATCCATATCAAGTCTAGTTAATAGAACCTCGAAATCATTGAAGTTTCTGTTTATGCTTCGAATATTTTGAGTTAGAATTTTTAAAGTTCTATCGGTTTCTTGGGCGCTCAAATATGACTTGCAATTTTCTGGTTGGCATTGGAACGAAGAGCCAGCTTTAATATTATCAATGTTTACAATTAAATAGTTATCATTAATTTTATCGAATTTGAATTAATTTTAACCGTGACTTAAGTGATGATTTTCTTTTAATTTGGGACAAACTCAGAACCAGTTTTTTGAAAACACTGACATTTATCAAATGTTTGGTGATAGATACATTTGCCAGGCAACATTTGAAGGCAAAAGGTACCAGAAAAGGTTCAAAACGTATGCTTACGTACATCAAGCATTCATAAACGTCATTACTAACAAAACAAGCAACAGAAAAATTTTGATAAATAAAACTAAAAAGTCCATAGACACTGTAAGATTGTATACCTAGTCACACCTGGTTTCTCAAACTTGTCAGCTGTGCTTCGGACTTGACTTCGATGTGGGGTGATTCAGGGGTTTTGCGTAAAAATATTTTGCCACGAGATGACCAGCAGAATTTGTAACTGTGAGTCTTTGCTAAATCTCTTGCCAAGAAAAACAATCTGCGAGCCTTACCCGTCAGGGATTCAGATACATATATAGGAGTTTTTGGTCCTTGCATTCCAATAGTTGTCGAAGCGAGTCGCTGGTCAGGATGAAGCTTATTGTATTTCTTGGCTGCATCGATTACATTTTCTTTTGTAATTACAGTTGTAAAGTCAACAATAATTGTGTTCTTGCCGGTTTTACCATTCAAAATATATGTATCTCGGATTTCATTTGGCTTGATATCCACTTCGAGAACTCTGCACGCATCCAAAACAACATCACTAAGAGCAGCTTTGGATACCCGCCTCTCCGTTATTGGAACGTTTCTCATTTCAACAGATGTTAGCTTTGAGTTCCTTTCCATGTCTTCTACCTTTGCTTCTAATGAAGATATTTGTAGTAGGTACTGCTTACGCTCTACTTCAAAACTTTCTACTTTATTCCTCATGTCTTCATACTGGCAATTTAGAAACACTAGAGATTTTTCAATTTCATCATTTGATCTCTTTATATCGATGTTTTGACGTTTTATTTCAGCTACCTCCGAGGAAATTTTATTTAAAAACGCAGTTTGTGAATCCTTCCACTCTTCAATCATAGCTTTGATTTCACCCTTAAAGTTAGAGAACCGTCATCATACATTATAATACTACTATTTAAATGAATAAAGAATAAGGTACAGGCAATTTATGAAGAACCAGTTTATTTTACGCTTTTAAGTGTTTTTTGGCAGAGAGTTTTCGTTGGATGTTTTTTGGAAGTCGGTTTTTTTTTTATAAAAAGTTTTGTGTTTGCGAATATCTAGTTTCTGAAGTAATATGTTATGCGAAACACAAACGAAACAGCCAAGCCATACATTTTTACTGATATGTAGAGTTTGTGAAGTTAGGGTTGGTAGAGTTATGGCGTGTAGATTCAGAAGCTTGGCTCCACATGAGATCTGAAATCTTTTTCACAGGGTAAGCCATATGCACTTGGCAACATTTTACATGAAAATGTTTTTGGTGGCATTTCATTTCTTTTTGTCAGTTGCTTATTTTTTTTTGTTTTTTTTGGGCTGTTTTTGTTTCTAAGAAAAAGTCCGTACATCAAAAATAAAACTTCTAGCTTACCTATTTGTGAAAGTCTCAAACAAACTTCTACCCCCCCAATGTTGGGGGCTGGGGAGCAAAAGTAATAGGTTTCTGATTTTTTTTTGTTGTCTGTATATTAAACTTAGTTTACATACTACGTTTCAGCTTTCTAGCACTTCAGGAAGTACCCTATCAGTTTTGATGATCATCAGTGTGTCAGTGACGAAATCAGTGTATTTTAGATATCAATAAAATCTAAAGTATCTGAGCTATGCAATTGAAACTTTGTGTGTCTCATTAGTCTATTATTGACATCATATCCTGAGAATTTGAACTATCTGCTATATCGGAAACCAAAGTTATGAGGGTTCAAGAAAACGACAAAACACTTCGAGAAAAGGTAGGTAGTGCCCTTGCGCTTCGCTTGGCTCGTCTTGGCGGGGGCACGACCGTGCCCCTTTCGATACCAATGTCTAAGAAGGAGTTCAATAAAGAGTTACAAATAATAAAAACAATAGCTCATAATAATGGCTACTCGCCCAATCTAATAGACACAATAGTAAAAAATAAGAAATCAAAAACTGTTTTAAGTGTTGCATACCAAGCTAACAGACCAACTTTAGTGACAGAAAAATAACGGTGGGCTCGTTTACCTTACATAGGGCAAATTTTGTATAGGTGTTCCAGATCCCTGGATATAACAAAACCACCAATATAGATAAGACTCCTATCGCAGAGAAAAGCGGGGTATACGAACTCTCATGTGCAGTGTGCAACAAAAAATACATCGGCCAAACAGGCAGGGCTTTCCAGACTAGAATAGCAGAACATGCTAGGGGTTGGAGGCTAAAAAAGACGGAGTCCAATTTTGCGGAACATTTGCTGTCAGAAAAACATTCGTTCGATCCTAAATTGGACTATAAAGCACTACATGTATGTGACAAAGGCAGAAAATTAACCGCTTTGGAGGCGTTAGAAATCAATAGGTTGTTATTAGGGAATCGGGACAAGGTGTTAAATCAACAATTAGATATCAACAATTCACCACTATTAAAATATTTCAAGTAATGTCATCTACAATATTTGTAAGGGGAGTTTGTATAATTTAGACGGGTTATAGTTAACACATTTAATAACTTTTATGAATTTTCGACATATAATTTAATAGACATATAGTATGACACAATTTTGGACATTAAATATAAAGAGGACATGACATAATCATTTTATTTCAAAATTTTTCAGCATTAATGATTAATAATTTTAATAATTTTTAATTATTAAAATTAATATATTATTTGTAATTAGTGTTATATATCATAACTGGGACTTTGTGTAGCTGTAAGTTACTAATTTAACAAATAGCGTAGGTGGAGACAAATACAATTTCCCTGATTTCGGGGAAAATTCCTTACACGGACACACTGATATTTACATGTACCCGCAGTTGGTGGGTTTTAGATGTGAATATTTTATTTTGTATATTCACTAACCTTTGATGATGCCATAAGGCGAAACCGGTCAGGTGTAAAAAATAAAATAGTGGAATAAGTACAAGTGATTTTAATTCAAAAATGTATTATAACAAGTTCCATCAAGTGCCGACAATCGAGAGTATAAATTACATACATGAAAGCTAGATTGACTGATAGACCACTTACATCCTTTTTTAGTGAGTTGTAACTATTTGTAGGCAAATATTGTTCAAAGCTAGTTGAACGCTTGTAAATTAAAACATTTTTGAGAACGTGTAAACACACAGGACAGATATAGGTACAGCGCTAATACCAAAGTTGTTCCTGTAAAATGAACGCGAATACGACGAATAAACTTTAGTGGAGTCATATTTTTCAGTGACAATGTGTAGCATGGGCAAACGGAGGGAGGTGGGTGGTCTCGGCGGTATAATGTAAAGTCTCGTCAACACGATACCTGCATCAGAAGGACATCACACTGACACCCTCACATGGGATCTAAATTAACTGGTTTTTTGATGAAAATTACCATTTTTCTCTTTTTCATTTGAATAATGAATACATTATTTTGTTAAGCTTTTTTTATCAAAGCATAATAAGGGTCGGGTTTTTTAGATGAATTTGATTCAGGTACTACCTACTACTATACAACGCTTATACAGGCCACGCCAATATTGCTCTTGAAGATGTTATTTTACTTTTTTTCCTTTAATCAATGAAGACACGGGTATTTATTTATTAAAAAACTTTATGCACTACATTTGTACATCGGCGGACTTAATGCCCAAGGCATTCTCTTCCAGTCAACCTTCAGGTGGTGTAGATATTTTAATTCACCGCCATAAAATGTCAATTTCAATTTCAATTATTGGGTTCCTTAACCCTGAACGGTTTTACGTACTCTTGAACTCTCTCTTCAAAGTTCTTTTCAACTTTCCCTCACGGTACTTGTTCGCTATCGGTTTCGCGGTAATATTTAGCCTTAGATGGATTGTGTACATTTACAGGTCGGGCACGACACCATCAGTAGAGAGGAGTAACTATTTCTGCCTTTTGACGTATCACCTCGTTCACATAACTGGCGGCGTTCATGAATCCCAGTTACGACTATGGAGCCAGTTTTGAAATTTTTATTATAGGCATAAGGAGTCTAGTTGAGTTTCACGGTCACTTGGAGAGTAAGGCTAAATTGGCCTCGAAGAAGCTTGGTGTGCTGAATAGATAGATACAGTATTTCCCTCTGACTGCAATTTTATAAGGCACATATCGAATAGGTACTGCTTTTATTACTTTGGACACCTCGGCACTTGCACTCACTGTTGCCAACTCTTATAAATTCAAATCGCTAGACTTAATATCAAAATTTAATTATAATTTAAATACATATAAAAATACTAATCTTAAAAAATCTTTAAAAAAATACTGTATAACTAGAGCTAGGTTTAAAAAAAAAATGTAATACTTAAATAAAAAAAAAAAGATATTTTGTTAACAGCTGAAACTGCAGCGTAAACGAATGCAATTTTAATTAATATTAAGTTTGAATTTGCGCGAAAGCACGTTTGCGTTTTCCATATATATATTTCTTGACACCTTATAATCCTGTGACCAGATAACAAAAAACGTATTTATTACAAGCCCTAAAATTGTTTTGATTTGTACTCAAAAAGTCGTCAGATAAGTCGCTAAAACATTTTTGTCGTCAAATCTTATTTTTTGTCCCTAAGACTTAAACGAAAGTCGTCACTTCTAGCGACAAAGTCGCTAAATTGGCAACACTGCTTGAACTTCGCATTCAACGGTGAGCGACTGATGTTGTCAATTGCTAAAATATTTATAGTCTAGAATTTCAGCATAGACGTTGCTTCTCGTAAAGAGATTATAGATTAGATCAAAACAGAGGCGTCTCTAGCTCGTAAAGCGCCCGTGTGCAATCATTCCACTAGCGCCCTTTTTTCATTCATTAAAAGTGCCGCGGCCGGCGTCGCCGCGGCGCCCCTAACACTGCTGCGCGTGAGCGCAGAAATATATAAATCTAAATAATCATATTAACGTCTATCATACATGATATCATTGATAGACTTTAGATAAGCCATGTAATATTTTGTTATTGTGGATACACGTTTAGGATTTATGGATGGATAGGAAAAGATGTATGGTGTAAACATATACTCATAAAACTAGAATAAACTGCAAATGTATGTTATATGATATTATTTTATGTTCACTAGTTGTCTACAAGTAAAATATTATTTCGGAGATCCGTTAATTTAAGGTCAAGTTCATAACTACTGCCATACCGATTGATCGCAAAATTAAATAGGATAAATCGGTCTGGCTGAACTTTAAAAGTATGTCATTTAAAGTATTAGACGACAAAGGCTTTCAAATCACAATAATAATAGTGTTCGTTTGTAAATGCGACATAATGCAGTTGATTTTCATCCGATTTGAGTTTGTGAAGTGATCTAACTTCTACACAGCTCGATTCATATGCAAGGGCGGATCCAGCTTTGGCGCCAGGGGGGGGGGTCATATAGTCGTGTTCAAGTCACAAGAAGTTATAAATTTATTTCTGATAATAAATAGATAGATAAAAAGTAGGTATTTTAATAATGTATGTAAGCGTAATAATGTAAGTAATGTAATATATGTATGTAAGTAAATAATTTCAACCGTGGGAGAGCCACTCTTCGGCATGAATGTGGTTCTTAAGGTAGTAGAGCCACGCTGATTTCAGCACGGATGGGCCGGCTCGACCGGGGCGGTACTACCCTCGCACAGAAAATCAACGTAAAATGACAGCAGCAGTGCTGTCGTGTTTCGTTGGTGAGTGCGAGACCGGAGGCCCATATAGTCTAGTCATCAAGTTCCATACTTGTTGACTAGACTAAAAGATGCAGAAGCATCACTAGGCCGCCATGGTGTGGGTCGCCATGCTGCATTGTCTGCATTCGCAATGAGTATGGTGACCACCACTCTTGGATTCTGCTTATGCTTTCCATCAGGCAGAGTAGAGTCATTATGGCGGGCCATACATAAAAAAAAAAAAAAAAAAAAAAAAAAAAAAAAAAAAAAAAAAAAAAAAATGAATGGGCCGGTTCGACCGGAGTGATACCGCGGCCTCATAGAAAACCGGTGTGAAATAGTACTTGCGCTGTGCTTCATCGAGTGAGTGAGGCGGAGGCCCAAACCCCAATTGACCGAGACGCAGATATCGTCTCGAGCGCACACTCTTACCTCACGCTCCCTGGGTACGGACTAGAACACTTCTTCATGTCTATGGCCGGAGTGTGCGTGTACGTTTGAGACGATATCAGTTTTCGTCGCCTCAGCAATCTTGAAGGTAGGTTCTCGCCGTCTCAATGTTACGGCTCCGTGTAGGCGACCTTGTCAGCGACGACCACCCCTGCGTCTATAGATCCCATAGCGGTGATGCCAAAACAGATGCGACTCATTGAGCACATCCAGATGGCTACAGACTTCGTGCAGCAGCAGATCCCGTACGCAGAGATCGTCTTACTTGGTGATTTTAGCGCCCACCACGCCGACTGGCTTAGTAATAAAACGGATCATGCGAGGAGATCTGTTCACGACTTCGCACTGGTATAAGGCCTGACATAAGTGGTTACCACGCCCACAAGAGTCACAAATGTGGAGGGTCAGAAATCTTCGTTGTTGGACTTTCTGCTGACTTTCATTCGAACTGTTACCACGTATCTGTAGACGCTCCACTGAACTCCTGAGACCATTACCTTGTCTGGAGTACAGTGCCTCTCACATGCTCGCCGCGATCGCGAGTTGCACGCAGCCGCCGTGTGTAGCACTACAAGTCAGCAGATTGTGTTGCACTACAGTACTACCCTTGGAGACAGGTATGCTTCTCGCCGGATGATCCCAACGTCGCTGCTGATTCTGTTGCTGATTTGGTGGTGCAGGGTGTGTAGCATTTCATTCCATCTTCTATGGTTCTCATTGGTAGCAAATGTCGGCCCTGGTTTGGTACATCTTCCAAAAAGGCTTCTGGTCGGAAGCAGAGCTTGAAAAAGGAGTACAACTTTGCCTCCAGATCCTTCAAGAGAGTAATTGCAAGGGCGAAGTCGGAGCACATTGCTAGGATTGGCGAGAGGCTTGAGCGTCTTCCTACGGGAACTCGGGCGTTCTGGTTTCTTGCCAAGGCTATCGAAGAGAATTTCTGTAAGCCATCCTTTCCACCTCTACACATAGGAAATAATTCGTTGGCCTATGGCAAAGGAGAAAGCCGATCTTCTGGCCAAACTGTTTGCGTCTAACTCGACCTTGGATGATGGAGAACAGGATCATCCTACCATACCGCGGTGCGAGAGCTGTATGCTGGATATCCAGTTCAACCAACGCTCAGTGCGTTTAGCACTTCTATCCCTAGATATACATAAGTCAAGGGGCCCTGATGGAATTCCTCCTATTGTGTTTAAGATGTGCGCTCCAGAGTTGACACCGGTCTTAACGTGTCTTTTTTAGCTCTCCTGGCGTAGTCTCATAGGACATTGCGATGGGCTTCGATCGGGTCTGGCACAAAGCACTTCTTTCGATGCTCCCTTAATATAGGAGCATAAAGGTCGTAGTCGACGGTGAGTGCTCAGATTTCACATCTGTGAATGCTGGTGTCCCCCAAGGCTGTAAGCTATCGCCTACTTTGTTCCTCCTCCATATCAATGACATGTTGCAATTTAGCGGCATTCATTGCTATGCGGATGACAGCACGGGCGATGCTCTCTATCTCTATTCCGGCCGCACTAATATTTCGCATTGAGAGGGAAAACGTCATTGAGAGTCGAAACAAACTTGTGTCTGAAATGGAGACTTTATGCAAAAGGTCTGCAAAAGGTTGGAGACTTAATTTTATCAGCTAAGTGCTTGTTCACGTTGGAACGCGCGGGCGCGGCGGTGCAACAAGCACTAAAAAACTGCCATTGTTCGTATGTCCTCCTTTTAAAGACACTTCCTTGTCTGCCTCAGCCAATATTGGAAAACTTGGTGTCAACATATCGAGAGAAGTCCAGTTTCGTGGCCATTTGGAGCGTAAGGCCAAATTAGCCTCGAAGAAGATTGGCGTGCTCAATAGGTCAAGACTGTATATCACTCCGGCCCACCGCCTTCTGCTTTATAAGGCGCAAGTTCGGCCTCATATGGAATACTGTTCTCATCTTTGGGCAGAGGCATCCTAGTACTAGCTCCTCCCACTGGACCACCTCCAACAGAGAGCCACTCGAATCGTCGACTGCCAAGATGTTTCAAATCGGCTGGCTCTCTGGAGCTGCGTAGAGATGTGGCCTCGCTATGCATCTTCTATAGCATTTACTATGGGGAGTGCACCGAGGAATTGTTTGAACGGATCCCTGCCGCCTCTTCCCGCCATCTGTCCTACGCGATAACAGTATCATTCCCATCGTTTAGACGGTTGGCAGTTCACAACTGTGCGCTTTTCTAGAAACTTTCTGGCTCGCAAAAAAAAGCTGAATTGAACTGTCGTCTGCGACCAATACGACCATTCAACTTGCGGGGGTCCATGGGCTTACCATCAGGCGAACCGTCTGCTCGGTTATCACATGAAAAAAAACTTAGCCTCTTGATTGGGCCATTGTACATGGATTTAGAAGTACTATACTTAAAAATACCTATATTTAAATAAAAAAAACTATTTTTCTTTTACATTTTCTCCCAAAACGCGTTATCACTTCTAGTGTTACTTCAATGGGTACGTTTTATGGATGTGGAGAAGTGTCAGTCCGGTTAGACGTTCTTCAACCATTGAAGCTCTTAGCCACGATTAAATTGTATATTGTGTACGATTAAAATCTATATTGTGACAAAAAATATAAAGAACATTATGTTTAACAATTTGATATAGGCCATGACAACAGCCCAGGGGGGGGGGGGTCATGACCCCCATGACCCCCCCCCTGGATCCGCCCTTGTTCATATGTGCTTCAAATCCTTGAGCAGATGTTATCAGACCTTTGAAGGTGGTTTCTGTATCTACCTACATTATTATCTTACGTGGTTTCGTCTATTTTGTAATAGGATGATAATGAAGCATCACAGTTTTTGTGTAATTGTATTGAGGATGGAATATTCTGTAATTAATGTGAGTGTGGCTGGTTATTGGGTTTCACGATTGTTATTATTATATTCATACAAGTCGGGATAATATGTTCAAATTGTACTTAATTTTGTGTTAATCAATAAATTTTCGTTATTTATTTATTTATTATTTAAAAAAAAAAAATTATACAAATAATATCTTATTGAATGGAATCGTAAGTATCAAATATATTTAATAACTTCAATTAAATTAGAGCCGTTCTGATTGCATGTCCAATTATATTCACGGGCAATATTGGAAATTGACTCGCCCACACGCAAACGTGATACTACACATGAATTCCTTTTTGTTCCTCTTATTTATTTTACGAACATAGAAACTCGGTGAATATTCTGGTAAGCATAAAATATGTAAATGTAAAGGGTCTTATGTACAAACGTAAATATTTTAAACGAACACATATTGTGTTGTAAACATTTTTTAAAAGTACTGTCTAGTCGCATCGACCAAGAGGCAGCAGTATTTTTTTAGTTATGACTTCTGAGACACTAGACGTTATAACACTAGCTACAAAAAATCGTGTCAGAATATGATACTATTCTTAAGATAATACTCTATTCATATTTTGTGTAAAGCTATTGACGCTACTAGTACCTTTTGCATACACTTGGCTTTGTCTGCAGCTCATATGACCTTTGTAGCTTTTATTCAGGTCGAGGTCAAATATCTGACTTCATAGATTTCCACGGGCGCATAAAAATGCCATCACAGTGGCACAATTTGTTGCACACCGCAAAAACTTGCATCGGAAACCGATACGAAACAAATTAGTAAATTAAATTAACATTAATGATTCAATTATATTTCTGCAAGGTGAGCCTATGTAGGTATGAGATTTATTTTAGAGTAATATTTTGAAACTGTATTATGGGTAATACCACAAATTTAAATTTATGTTTGTTTTAAATCAATAAGCTGTAAACAATTAGTTTATTTAGATACAATATGGTTTAGTGGTCTCATTCTCTACTCAAAGTTTATGTATATAGGTATAGGCACTTATTATATCATTAATTTCATCATTTATTATATTTCCAGTGAATCCTCTTTAGTAAACTATTTTAACAGTGTTTATAATGAAAAATATGTAGTCTTATTTGTAATATCGTTGTATTAATTTATGTCCTTAAACATCACTTAGGTATATAATAATCCCACCAAAAACATTTTCATGTAAAATGTTGCCAAGACGACTGCATATGGCTTACCCTGTGAAAAAGATATCAGATCTCATGTAGAGCCAAGCTTCTAAATCTACACGCCCTAACTCTACCAACCCCAACTTCACAAACTCTACATCTCAGTAAAAATGTATCGCTTTACCGTTTCGCTACAGTTACGAAGGCGAAACGAACGCCTTTTGTATTTGCAAATATCTAGTAGTTTCTGAAGTAATGTGTTATGGGAATATTTAGTTTCTGAAGATATCAAAATCTAAAGATATTAGATCTCATGTAGAGCCAAGCTTCTGAATCTACACGCCCTAACTCTACCAACCCGAACTTCACAAACTCTACATCTCAGTAAAAATGTATCGCTTTACCGTTTCGCTACAGTTACGAAGGCAAAACGAACGCCTTTTGTATTTGCAAATATCTAGTAGTTTCTGAAGTAATGTGTTATGGAAATATTTAGTTTCGGAAGTGACGAAACAGCCAAGCCATACATTTTTGCTGAGATGTAGAGTTTGTGAAGTTAGAGTTGGTAGAGTTGGGGCGTGTAGATTCAGAAGCTTGGCTCTACATGAGATCTGATATCTTTTTCACAGGGTAAGCCATATGCAGTCGTCTTGGCAACATTTTACATGGCTATTTTTTTGGTGGCATTTCATTTCTTGTTATTGCTTATTTTTTGTTTGGGCTTTTTTTGTTTCTAAGAAAAAGTCCGTATACCAAAAATATAACCTCTAGCTTATCTATTTGTGAAAGTCTCAAACAAACTTCTACCCCCCCAATTTTGGGGGCTGGGGAGCAAAAGTAATAGGTTTCTGATTTTTTTGTTGTCTGTATATTAAACTTAGTTTACATTTCAGCTTTCTAGCACTTCAGGAAGTACCCTATCAGTTTTGATGTTCGCCAGTGTGTCAGTGACGAAATCAGTGTATTTTAGATATCAATAAAATCTAAAGTATCTGAGCTATGCAATTGAAACTTTGTGTGTTTCATTAGTCTATTACTGACATTATATCCTGAGAATTTGAACGATCTGGTATATCGGAAACCAAAGTTATGAGGGTTCAAACAAACGACGAAACGCTTCGAGAAAAGGTAGGTAGTGCCCTTGCGCTTCGCTTGCCTCGTATTGGCGGGGGCACGACTGTGCCCCCAAATCTTAACGAAACGGAAGAACAATAGCATCTCAGTTATGTGATACGTGTGTGTATATACTCGTAAATCAATGGTTTCTGTAAATTTTCGTGACAGCTAGAACTTTAGCAAAGAAATAACTTTGTAAATCCTTACTTTTAATATAAATGCGAAAGTAACTCTGTACCTATGTCTGTCTGTCGCGCTTTCACACCAAAACTACTGAAGCGATGTAAATAAAATTTGGTACACATATAATTTAGAACCTGAGAAAGGACATAGGCTACTTTTTTATGCGAAAAAGGTTTGTAAGGGGTTGAAAGGGGGATGAAAGGTTGTATAAATGTTACCCAAAGTCACTTTTCCACGCGGACGAAGTCACGTGCACAGCTAGTGTTCACTCCTCTCACCAATGTAGCGATCACTTTGTGATACTTGTAATACCTATAGGACCCATGAGTATAAGCATTAACTCGCTACTAGTCCATTGGCGAGAAGAATAAACCACGGCGATTCACCGTGTTCTTAATCTAAACTAAAATCATCAAGCACTTACTGGAGTTGTGTGGCTTCAGTGTTCTCGGCGTTCCAAGAGATCTCTTGGGTAGTTCTTCTCTGCGTCGTCACACAATCATAAACTCCTAAAGTGCTGTACAACTTCCAAGGTATTCGAATTACAACAAACTCGTATCAGCTATCACGGATTTTCGAATTACAACTCACTAGCTTCAGCTATCGCGGAATGCGCCTACAAAACTCGCGAGTCCACGACCTAACGCACAACGGTTTATCACTAAAGGGACCGGTCGATGGACAATACAATTAGCTTACTATCAATTAATTACGGTTTTCAAACAACAACCGTCGACCGTTTTCAAAACGCGTCTTATTTGTACTTTACTTGACCTCAAACGTCAAAACGTCAAACAAGAAAAAGTGACAATCAAAATGTTGCCATTATAATGACGTTCGAAATCCAACAGTCACCCGCTCGGACAGGTCCATACCTGTTCCCTAATCTACAGGCAGGCGAGATAACGTTGCTACCGCTCGTTTGATAACTGAGTCCCCAACAAGAACCTCTGCGGACCGGGGGGTCCCATCCTTACCATGGAACAAGTTAACAATGCGCCCCCGGCGCCAACGCAGTGGCGGTAGGTTAGCATCCTTAACCAGCACGAGGTCACCAACATTAGGGGGACTAGTTTTGTCAGTCCACTTAAGGCGCTGTTGTAGAATGTGCAGATATTCTAGAGACCATCGTTTCCGAAAATTCTGGGAAAACTGCTGCTGCTGCAACATCTGATACCGAGACAACCGAAACAATTTCACATCTTCGAACGGGTGTTCGGGCAGCGCGTTAAGTGGCTGACCAATTAAGAAATGGCCTGGAGTCAACGCCTCCAGGTCATTTGGATCCGAGCTGAGCGGACACAACGGTCGCGAGTTGAGAACGGCTTCTATCTTACAAAACAACGTCGCGAGTTCCTCAAATGTCAGCGCGGTCTGACCTACAATACGCCCTAAATGCGTCTTAGCTGACTTTACTACGGCTTCAAAAATCCCGCCCCAGTGGGGGCAACCTGGTGGACTGAAGGTCCAGTGTATACCCCGACGGGAGAGGGCTGTTCCAATATCCACTTTGTTTTCATTTAAAAACTTAACTACATCTCGTAAGTATCGTTCTGCACCTACGAAGTTGGTTCCGTTATCGGAACGAATCAGTGCTGGCAGTCCCCTTCGGGAAACAAATCTGTCCAAGCACGCTATAAAGGCTTCCGTCGTGAGGTCAGCAACGAGCTCGAGATGCACCGCCTTGGTGGATAAACAGACGAACACGCAAAGGTACGCCTTGTACTGTTTCGCGTTCCGCAGCCGCGAGCTTTTTACTAAGAATGGGCCCGCAAAGTCTGGACCAACACCCGCCCATGGCCTAGCCTCATTCATCCGATCAGGGGGCAGATCCCCCATGTGAGGCTGCATCGTGGCAGCCTTGCTCCTATAACAAGGCATGCACCGAAACACGATGTTCCGTATGGTACGACGCCCAGACAAAATCCAAAACTCCCTCTGGAGTGTAGCTAACAAGGCGTTACAACCTGCATGAGCGTTTTTAACATGCCGGTCAGTCACCAACAACTCAACCAACTGCCCTCCCTTGGGGAGCAGTAGGGGGTGACGAGCCGAATACGGCAGATTCGCATTGCGCAATCTTCCTCCTACACGAAGCAACCCGGCCGAATCTATAAACGGGTTGAGACGCGCGACAGCACCCTTCAATTTCGAACGCCCAGTTCGTAGACTCTCCAATTCTGCTCCAAAGTTCGAAGACTGTACCAACCGGATCAAATTCAGAAGCGACTCATTTCGCTCTGCCGGTGACAGAATTGGGCTTAGCGTTCGCTGTTCGCCCGGAGTGCGACAATTCCGAACGAATCTCCTTATCCAACAATTGACATTGATCAATTTATCAAGAGAGCTCTACCGCTCAATCAGGAAACTCGCGTCAGTCTCCTGGACCTCCTGGGTCACATACACGGCTGCGATTATATCACAGTCCATAGACAATTTCGCGTTGTTAAGGGGCCAATCCGATTCCTTCCTTGCCAGCCAAGGAGGGCCCCACCATAACTGATGATTAACCAATTCAGGAGCCCGGCATCCCCTGGATGCACAATCCGACGGGTTCAACTCTCCTGGCACATGTCTCCATGTCAACGAGACTTCTGATGCCTGTATTTGGGAGACACGGTTTGCTACAGAAATCTCCAGATTGTGAACTGAAGCCTTCAGCCAGCACAACACTATCTGGCTGTCAGTCCATGCATACACCGTGTTCTCCAACTCCAATGAACCGCGGAACTCTGATACCGCGTGGTTCAGGAGTCTGGTTAAAAGAGCTGCCCCAGACAGTTCCAGCTTCGGAATCGTCAATCTTGTCCATATGGGAGCCACCTTACTTTTAGCCAGAACCAGTCGAACGTCAACATTCCCAGCGGAAGTGACCGTACGCAAATATACCACTGCCGCGAATCCCTGTTCAGAGGCATCACAAAACCCATGAAGGGTAGCCCTGAAATCACCAGCAGGGAACAATTTTCGTGGCAGTGAGACGTTATTAATCTAAGTGAGCGAGGAGAATATCCTTGTCCAATCCCTCAGCAACTCCTCTGAGAGGTGGGTATCCCAGCCTAGCTGCGCCGTCCATAACCGCTGCATGAAACATTTTAACAAAATGTGACTGGAGTGATCCAACCGTTCGATCGCGAACGTTCTCGCAATCGTCGATAGCACAGTTCTCTTCGTCCAGGTCTTCGGGATGTCCAAAGCCACTTGATAGGTGAACACATCCTGGACTGGCCGATATTGTATGCCGAGCACTGACAGCATATTAGGATTGTCAGGAGTTTCAAAGACGTGCGGATCCTGTTGGAACTCATCCGGCAACCCCTCCACCAACTCAGGAGAATTGGACATCCATTTCCACAATTCGTAACCTCCACGCTTTAATAGCTGGATGAGCTCGTCCCGGCGAGCAAGCGCTTCCTAGACACTGGCTGCCCCTGAGCAGACATCATCTACATAAAGATCCTGCTCCAGGATGGCAGCAGCCCTAGGGTAGTTTAAGCGGTCCCGTACCGCTAACTCCCGCAGTGTACGAATAGCGAGGAAGGGACTAGAACGCAAACCGTACGTGTTTGTGTTCAACTTGAAAACCTTTATTGGTTCGTGGGGGACTCACGCCATAGGATCAGCTGGTACCTCCTGTCTTCCGGATGAATCACCGTTTGTCTGAACATCACCCTTATGTCAGCAACAAAAACCACCTGGTGTTTCCGAAAGCTCGTGAGGATATCCGACACGTCCCGATTCAACTTCGGTCCCGAATGCAAACATTGGTTCAGGGACATACCGTTCGAAGTTGGAGCAGACCCATCAAACACTACCCTAATTTTCCCAGTCCCCGGGATCCGCCAGTTTCAGATCTGATGTCAGTCTCCTGAGTCGAACAGCCGAATTCAACCTCACCTGAGGGTGTCGTCCCATCATATCAGTCATCACTAGAACCGAGGCGGATGTCCTACGCAGCGTGTCAAAACGTGAGGAGAACGTAATCGTCGTTTGCCCAACGATGTTCGTTACCGCGACATTCCCCACGCCTCGAATGGTCCTATTACACTTAGTAATTTTCAAGCCCAACCAAATCGCCAATTCGTTCGACATAATACAGCCCTGGGCTCCGGAATCCAACAGGGCGCGAACGTGTGTTGACTTGCCATTCAACCCCCAAACACACACGGAGGCAGTGGGCAAGACTATAGCCTCCGTTGGGGGACCAGAATTTGATTGGGCTGCGATTTCCTAGCGGGGGCCCCCGGGGCCCCACGCATTATAGCCCGAGCAACCGGGCATATCAGTGGCGACGTAGGGATCCCATGGTCCCTCGTAAGTGCCCCTCCAGTCGCGGCGCTCTACTTGACGCCGTCCACGGCGGGTGCGGTGTTCCAACCGAGGGTGCTCCATGATGGGCGGCGAAAATCGACGAAATGTCGTCGTCCTCGGCGAGCGCGATGACACCTGAGGTGGCGTTCCAGTGGTCGGCGGCGAGCGCGATGACACCCGAGGCGGCGTTCTAACTAACCACTCCATACTCGAGGGTGCATTCGCACACCCGCCCGTGCCAGCTCCAGCTGACCCACTGGCCTGCCAATAGGTCGGGGAACCGCGCGTGATGTTAGCCTGGACATCGCCCCCAACATCTTCCCTATGAGGGCCCTGGTCCCGTGGACCCAGGTTCCAAGTCCGGCCCTGTGTACGTGACCCCATCTGTCCCTGAGTCCGGCCCTGTCCATCTGCATGATGTTGGCCGGGCCTATTCATGCAGAGCAACTCAAGATGGCGGCCTCCACAAAATTTACACATTGCGGACCGAGCGCAATCCCTTGCTAAATGGGGACCCAGACACAAAAAACACCAGCCACGCTGCTTGGTGATCTGGCGTCGCCCTTGGACTCTCTGGTCCCTAAATCTAAGGCAGGCGGCCACACTATGGCCATCTTGTTTACAATACAGGCAGGCATCCTGTACAGGTGTTGAGGCACCCATGTGTCCATACAACTGCCTTGGCCCTCTCTGCGGAAGTCCCCTCCTCACAGGGCTCCGAGTAGCCTTCTGTGATTCCGCAGCGGGCTTCGAGAACGAACTCATGTTCTCTGCCCTCCGACACTCTTCCTCCAAAAACTCCATAAGTTGGGAAGAGGTGGGCAAGTTGTCTGCACCCTGACCGTGGTGCTGCTCAAACCTGGTCTGCACCTCAACTGGCAGACGGGACAGTACTATGTACACTAACATGTAAGACCATTGTTCAACTGGCAAGCCCAAATTTTCTAATGCCCTAGTGACACTCAACAACGGGTTCAACACTTCTGCCTGTATGGCAGAGACCCGAGTCACTGAAGGGATGCTATACAGCCTCTTGAGCTGAGCATCAACCAGCCTTCTTTTGTTCTGGTAGCGCCTTACCAACATTTGACGGGCAATCTCATAATTGTCCTTGGTCACCGTCAAATGGGCTACCAGTTCCCTAGGCTCTCCCTTCAGAGCTGACATCAGTTGTGCCATCTTATAGGCCTTAGGCAAATCTTCCCTTAAGTGGACCAAATTATCAAATAAATTGATGAAGCTGACCCACTCACCGAGCTCTCCATCAAAGCTGGGTAGTTGTGTCTGAGGCAGCTTTGATACAACCCCGCGAGAGTGTGGGCCTTCCACAGCTTCTTCATCACAGCCGGTTCTGCGCTGGCGCTTTATTTCTGCTATGCGCTGCTGAATGTCATCACCAATTGAGAGGCACTGGTCAACATCAGCCTCCATCGCGGACCTTATCTGATCGCTGCCCTTCTCCTCCTCAAGGGCCTTGGTAAGCGCTTCCATCATAACCTCCAGCCGGACCGGCGCATCCAAAGCTCGAGCCAACAGTGCATCTTGTCTATCTGGTCGGCCTAGGAGGCCTTGAACCGATGTAAACCATCTCAATTCTGTGCTAATCTTAGCCCGGTACAATAAGAACGACATAGCGGCAAAACGATACTTACAAGTTACAATATTTATGTATTATATAATCTATCTATTTAAACACTATTAGGAACTTTATATAAAACCCTATTAAGTGCTTGTGCAGTCACTCAATCTCAGATATATATATACCTACAAGTTTCACTTTATCAATGCCCACTAACAATAAATTAATTTTATTAAAAATAATTAAATTTACGCTTCACTAAACAATATTAGAATGTATAACAATATTATTCTAGTAATATTGTCTTTGAGCTAGCCAAATCTAATTGTATTAGACTAATAATAGGTATTTACCTATGAAATTGCCGTTTTGTATGCAATAAGTGAAAGTACTTATTTTTTCAAACTTTTTTATTTCTGTTATTCGAAGTAATCACCCTTACAATCGACGCATCTTTGCCAATGCATTGGCAGTTTATTGATGCCCTTCTTGTAAAAATCAGCTGGACGGGAGGCAACAAACTCTTCGCCAGCGCAACGTACGCGTCGAGACCTGCCTTGCGCTGCTCAACAGGCAAAGAAATGAAGGAATTTTGAAACGAATTGTTACGTGCGACGAAAAATGGATTCTGTTCGACAATCGAAGCGCTCAGCAAGTTGGTTAGGCCCTGGTTCAGCACCAAAGCAATGCCCTAAACCAAAAATGACCCCTAAAAAGGTGATGGTCACTGTTTGGTGGTCTAGTGCGGGTGTGATTCACCACAGCTTTTTACAAAACGGCATGAGCATTAATGCAGATGTGTACTGTGAAGAACTGGACAGAATGATGGAGAAGCTTGCACATCTGCAACCAGCTTTGGTCAATCGGTCGTCCCCACTGCTCCTTCACGACAACGCGCGACCCCATACTGCGCAACAGACAGTCTCCAAGCTGCAAGAGCTGGGGTTGGAAGCTCTCCCTCATCCGCCATACTCACCAGACCTTGCACCTACCGACTATTACTTTTTCCAAAATTTAGACAACTTTTTAGTGGGTAAAAAATTCAATTCCCGAGAGGCAGTACAAAATGCCTTTGAAGAGTTTGTTGTCTCCCGTCCAGCTGATTTTTACAAGAAGGGCATCAATAAACTGCCAATGCGTTGGCAAAGATGCGTCGATTGCATGGGTGATTACTTCGAATAACAGAAATAAAAAAGTTTGAAAAATAAGTACTTTCGCTTATTGCATACAAAACGGCAATTTCATAGGTAAAGAGCAATATATTGGACCAATTTTATTATCCCAAACAATTAATATTTAATATTAAGTTTTACAATTCAACCAATAACCAAATGTGTGATTGGGTTAATATATTGGACCAACTGTCCCAAACAATCAATATCAAGTATACAATATAGTTCAAATCAGTAAACAATTAGTAAAATAAGTTTTACAATTAATCCTATAATTAAATGTTTGACCTACCTACATTCAATCATTATGCTAACAAATTGTTTTAAATACTTATTTAAATAGCTATATCAGTGGGATCAAAGATATGTGGACAGTGGAACAGTATAATTACCTACCTAATCAATGAGGTATTACCTTCTGAGTGCACTACGGAGTGCCCCAGAGGTTAACCACGCTTTCTGCTACCAAAATGTTCACTCCTCTCACCAATGTAGCGATCACTTTGTGATACTTTTAATACCTATAGGACCCATGAGTATAAGCATTAACTCGCTACTAGTCCATTGGCGAGAAGAATAAACCACGGCGATTCACCGTGTTCTTAATCTAAACTAAAATCATCAAGAACTTACTGGAGTTGTGTGGCTTCAGTGTTCTCGGCGTTCCAAGAGATCTCTTGGGTAGTTCTTCTCTGCGTCGTCACACAATCATAAACTCCTAAAGTGCTGTACAACTTCCAAGGTATTCGAATTACAACAAACTCGTATCAGCTATCACGGATATTCGAATTACAACTCACTCGCTTCAGCAATCGCGGAACGCGCCTACAAAACTCGCGAGTCCACGACCTAACACATAACGGTTTATCACTAAAGGGACCAGTCGATGGACAATACAATTAGCTTACTATCAATTAATTACGGTGTTCAAACAACAACCGTCGACCGTTTTCAAAACGCGTCTTTTTTGTACTTTACTTAACCTCAAACATCAAAACGTCAAACAAGAAAAAGTGACAATCAAAATGTTGCCATTATAATGACGTTCGAAATCCAACAGCTAGTCTGAGATATTGGAAGCTAGGGTTACATTTGATATTATAGACATTGCTTGTATAACTAGCAAAAGTGGAATAGTTTGTGAAACTATAAATTCAGAGAAGGTATTCGAATTACATTTTAAAGTAAAACAATTTGTTACTATCCGTATGTATTTATCGTACAAATTGAAAAGGAAACTTTATCTTTAAGGACGACAATGTAGATGTATTACAATTATAATCATCATCATCATCATCATTCCTAACAAATGCTGCTATAAAAACGATCTGAAATGATTTTTTGGTAAAATGAACAGAAAAAAAGTTACGGCGACCAAATAAAAACCATTTGCATCGCTTTTTCCAAGATGGCGGCCTGGGGACAAGGGCTGCAACCCCACAAAGTTGAATTTAACTTTACACTAAAATCTCCTTCATATCTAAAATATAAAATTGCGTCCTCTGAGAAACGCATGCTAAGCCCAAAAAAATGTAACATTTCAATGGACTATCACGTTTTGTACTGTATTTTAAAAGACGTGCCGCTGTTGGGCCTTCGTAACAGGTTTGAAGTTTGTGTCGTCTATTTTTGAGTATTTCCTTAGATTTCCATCCAGCATCTTGACAATTAATTGGATCCCTTTAGCCGCTTTTGGGTCTTCATAAAGTTCTCAGTCTCACGTTATGTTATTTCCTCTAATATCTCACTTTTATAGTTAGATTCCATATTGATCCTTTTCACAATTACAAGTTCATAATTAATAAAGATATCGTGTAACATTTAAGTAAAAATATTCTGTCGAAAACCTTATCCTTTTTTGAAGGTCAAAGTTTCAGTATTTTCGTTCGTATCCTTCATATTAATTGTAACGAGTAAAATTAATGATTATACTAGCTTTTAACCGCGGCTTTGCTCTTATTTGATAAAATTAAAAAGTATCCTATGTTACTTGTCAAACCTCCAAGAATATGTGTACAAAGTTTCATGATTATCGGTTAAGTAGTATTCGCGTGAAAGCGTAACAAACAAACTGACATTCTCATTATAATATTACTAGCTTTCGCCCACGGCTTCGCTCACATTTAATAAAAAGTATCCTATGTTACTTCTAATACCTCCAAGATTATGTGTACAAAGTTTCATGATAATCGGTTAAGGAGTTTTCGCGTAGGAGGTAGTAGAGCCACGCTGATTTCAGCACGAATGGGCCGGCTCGACCGGGGCGGTACTACCCTCGCACAGAAAATCAACGTAAAATGACAGCGTTCGCGCTGTCGTGTTTCGTTGGTGAGTGCGAGACCGGAGGCCCAATTAGTCTAGTCAACAAGTTCCATACTTGTTGACTAGACTAAAAGATGCAGCAGCATCACTAGGCCGCCATGGTGTGGGTCGCCATACTGCATTGTCTACATTCGCAGTGAGTATGGCGACCAATACTCTTGGATTCTGCTTATGCTTTCCATCAGGCAGAGTAGAGTCATTTTGGCGGGCCATACATAAAAAAAAAAAAAAAAAAAAAAAAAAAAAAAGCGTAACAAACAAACTTACATTCACATTTATAGTAATAGATTTACTATAAAATTCGCCTTTAAATTCAATTTTAAAATTGAATTATACCTGACCGACATTTTTGATTTCCTTTTGATTGATCGTAGACGTATTATGTTCTAGAACTTACCTTGTACCGATTTCTCATTTCATATTTTGCAATTTTCTACTTGAGTTATGTAGTCAAGAGTTCAAAACTCAATGGTATGACTCGTCTCATTGTTTTAGTGTCCCTTTGATGGCTCTTACGGACTACAGAGATCACGAAAGCTAGTGCATATTAAAGCTTTGCAGCAGGTATTAGTCAGACATTAGTTGTTTTAGTGCGTAAGTGAACACTAGATGGGACTGACTCGAATAATTTAATTAATAAATACCTATTTATTCCTCGATTTGACTCACTACGTAAATAATATAA
Source organism: Diaphora mendica (assembly GCA_949125395.1). NCBI lineage: Eukaryota > Metazoa > Arthropoda > Insecta > Lepidoptera > Erebidae > Diaphora > Diaphora mendica. Next base: position 29,851,775 of record OX421311.1, read on the forward strand.
AGTTTATTTTACTTTAATTATTGTACTAACGACAAGGAAAGGGTTTAACATTGGTGTAAAACGATATTATATAAAGGGTAGGTTTGTATAACATGAGAGGTTCGTTCGTTGATGTAGATTATTTTCAAAACAATAACTGATTTCCTGAATTAAAATTTAATAATGCTACGTTACACAAACCAAAAAAAATACTATAAAAAGTGACGTAAACGCAACTACCTAATTAAATTCAATTTAAAATTATTTATCCAATTAAGGCACTAAGTGACATTTATGAACGTTAAATTGAAGCTACAGTTAAAAATCATAGATCTACACAAACAGACGTCACAGCATGTACTGTGTTGTCAAGGTAAATTAGGTGAAAACACCAAAATCTACTGCCTGCTTGTGTCGTTCCATAACTTCCAGTTTCCAAAATGCGTAGAGCCTTATGAGAAGAATACTGGCAAAGAAACTCATGGCCACTCTTTCCAAAAGTCAGATATTCAGGTACAATAGTGTTAGTAAGTATTACTTGAAAGGTTAACAGTATGCAATATGTTGCTGTATCAATGTACTTTCTAAGAACATTATCTAGAACTCATGTATTTATATACACGATAAAACATTTTTATATTGCTTGGATATTTAACTTTACAGTTTACATTTGTACGCAAGAGTACAAGTATACCTATTAAGAATCTTCATCCAAATCGTTCGCGTCATCTTCCTGGCTATTTTCACATGCTGTTTGGAGTGTGTGAAGGTCTTTACGGGTCTCTTTTACGGCTAGGCTTCTTCTAGGCGCTAGAATGGTTTCTTCTTCTTAAAAGACAACTCCTTGGTAATATCACGTAATATTATGGCTTTCAGATAGCATAAATAGAGTTGGAAATAGGATGGGTTGTCATATGATAGGGTATACCTATCTTAGATGTACAAATTATGTGCCAATAAAATTTAATACAGTAATACAGAAATCAAGTACATTATATTTAATATAGTTTTCAAAGTGTTTATGTGTTCAGAATTACCAAATCTTTATTAACAATACCGATGTTTTGTTCGTAGCATAATTGAATACTACGATAGTGCGATTTAATTAGCAGAGTATGCCACTGTGCTAGTGTTCTGAATATTCAGTCTCCTTTCCTCCTATTATTTTGATTCGATATCGTAACCGTGTTATTGATATTATATGCTTAACAAAAAACTAGGTAACAACGATACGCGGTAACGTTATTAACTTTTTAATAAAACAGCTTTGTAAGGGTACTAAGTATTGCGGCTTCATATAGCTTTGCGTTGATTAAAAATTAAAGGTTTTATGTCTATATTATATCTTATACAGTTTTTTTTACTAACAACGTATATACTACACATCGTACTCTACTCACAAAAAACCTATATGTCAAGTTAATTTTCGTTGCTTTTTATAAAGTGAGTAGGGTCCATAGAAATCGTTTTTTGTTTTTTCGAAAGACGGTCCCCATGTCATCCACATTTTTTTAAATTTTTTATCATTAATTTCCTTACGACGAAGAATTGAAGACTTAAGATTTAAAGACTATAAATATTTGACATTGGCAGAAATAGCTGATCCGGCTGGTTGCCATTTCATCAAAAGAAGAAGAGTAGGGTCCACACCGGTATTTTATCAGGTGGGAGTTGGAGAGGACTGTACATTGAAAAATACAAAAATAATACGGAACTATGTTCCTAATACCTATTCTATCATTCACTTTCGCCATTTGCAAAAAGGGCCATATGAAATGCACCAGGAATCGACGAGCACGCATGCAACGATTGATGAATGTGGACGAAGCAATTGAGGTGTGTCAGGACCGTATTAAGTGGAGATCAATTGTTTCTGCCTACTCCTCTGGGCAATAGGCGTGACTCTATGTATGTTTTTTTTTTTTCTTGTATTATACACGAGCCCTTGTAATAGACTCACATGTGGCAAACACCTGGAGCTTCAGTATGTGCTAATCTAATGACCTTGAGTTCCGATGTGGTATGTATTGTGGTGTGGATGTAGCTTACTAGGACAAGTTATGATTTATCTAATTTTATATAAAAGATTAGATTTTATAAGTTGTAAATAATCAGTTTTAGTACCCCATGATGTTGCTAACTCGGGAGATGACAACCAACATCTGATGAAGTAAATTTATTAATTAATGCGTGTGTGGTTTTCTGCTGAAACCATAATATTTATGACATACATACGCATCACAAGCCACAAATAAATCAATCAAACTGCGGACTTCGATTAATTGCCACGAAAACCGTAAATATGACAGTACGGAATTACGTATCGGAATATTTGAGTAAACAGGCTGTTACTGTCGATGATTAATTCTAGACCATTTCCATCGCTTCCTGTAGCGTTACACGGCTGATGTCGTATTTCATAGTTTAACTCGAAATGCGATCTTGGTATTCAAACTATTTATAGAGATTCTAAAAACTTTATATCCGAAACAGTGATGATACTATATAATTTTTTTTAAGTATTTTAATTTATATCTTTAAATCTATACAAATAAACAAAATTGAAACGTGCTTACATCGAAAAAGCAATTTTTAAAAATTTTCTCTATCAATCTGTCTGTTTGTTCCGACTAACCTCGGCAACGGCTGGACTGTATTTGATGGGACTTTTACTGGAAGATAGCTGATGATGAGAGTAAGTTAGGTTACCTTTTTTAAACTATTCCCGCTAGTAACCACGACAACTCGCGGTACAACAACAACCGCGGCGTTACCGGGTTGTTGTTGTATCGCGTTATGTCTCTTCAGGTCTTCTTATTACATGGCCATACTATCTGTGCTTGTATATTGTGACGTGCTTCGCTGAGTTTGTCTTCGGTCAGACAGTTTATATATTTTTTTTAATGGTTGAACAAAACTTGTATGCCTATTATTAAATGTATCGTGTATGTTTTTAATTATTTGTAAATCAAAATCTGGAATCGATTACAATGAGGAATGACAATTGAATGAAAGATATATCTAATACCTAACGTACATTATGTTAATAAGGTACATTGTTACATGTCTGTAAACTAAAGTCAGTCGCTTTTATAGACGTGACTTATGAGGAGAAAATTTGAAGCCCTGTGAGAACATTAACGAAATGTTCTCGTTTTACCTCGCGTTAACGTAGGTAGTGTGAGAACACATTAGGCAAGACGTCATAACTATTTAGAACATGGGTGAGCGTCACGAGACGGCACTGTCTATTGGTGCTTCTGAATACTTATTCCTGTAATGAAATTTACTTAGTTAAATCACGATTTTATAAGTTTTTTGTTGTGTAGGAAATTAGCAGTAATATGCTTATCGAAAAATAATAATAAAACTAGCTTTTGCTCGCGGCTCCGTCCGCACATATGTCAGTTATCACGATAAAGAGTATCCCATGTCCTTCTTCAAGAACCAAAGTATTTCCAAGATAAATTTCATTGAAATCGGTGCTGCGGTTCAGTGATAAAGTGTGATAAGTGTAACAGACAGACATACAAACAAACAGAGTTCTTTTCGAATTTACAATATTAGTATGGATTAATCGATTTCAAGTTAATAGGATCTTTTAATTTACTAATAATAAAGTTTATTTATAATAACACGAAATTTAACAAAAAATCGTAATGAATCATAAAATGACTATAAAATTTATGGATACCTACTGTCCTATGCTACGACATATTAACATTATAAATGGTTAAGTCTGTGAGAATGTATGTATGGATGTTTATTAATCTTTCACACAAAAACTACTGAGCAGATTTAGCTTGCTTAGATTTTGCTTGTTTATCTATACCAGAAATTGCTGTTGACTCAGATGCGTATGGTAAATGGAAATGCCCCAGTTGTACGATCAAATTTATGAAATCAACAAAAAAGGAATGCACTCCGAATATGAATGTTTCGAATGCAAGGGGAAATAAGAGACTCGCTTTAAACTCACCCCCCCAAACAACCGCTGTAACCACCGAAGATGTGAGAAACATTGTGCAGGAGGTAATTAAAACAGAATTTGCCTTAATACTTCAGCAATTTGACAAGTCCATACTCAGTGCGATAAACAGGGAACTCGAACCAATTCGCCGCGACATTCAGGACCTCTCGGTATCATTAAATTATCATACAAAGGAGTTCGAACAGTTTCAATCGGAGCAAAAGACATTAAAAAAGTCAATGGAAAATGTTGTGGAGGAAAATAAAGTGCTCAAGAATACCGTGGCGGAACTTAGCCACCGAATGAATTATATAGAACAACAGACACGTTCAAACAATGTAGAACTTCAATGTTTACCTGAGAATAGACAAGAGAACCTATATAACATGGTTAAACAACTAGGATCGGTGGTTGGATGTGAGCTAAGCGACAGTGACATCCGCCATTGTACCCGTGTGGCTAAGCATCAGACCAGTACAAACACCCGCCCACGCTCCGTGATAGTCCAGCTCGCTTCTCCTCGGGTTCGTGACCAACTTATGGCTGCTGTTATTAAATATAACAGGAATAAACAGAACACTGAGAAACTCAATAGCTCAGACTTTGGATTGACTGGTAGAAAGACTCCAGTGTTTGTGATCGAGCACTTATCACCCTCTAATAAGGCACTTCACGCTGCCACTAGACTTAAAGTGAAAGAGAAAGGATTTCAATTTGTTTGGGTTAGGAATGGAAGGATCTTTGTTAGAAAAAGCGAGGAAACAGATCATATTTTTATTAGAAATCTTGACTCTTTAAATAAGATAATATAATAATTAATTAGTAAACGTCTGCAAGCATGTAATTGTAATAATATTTTAATACATTCGATTGTTTACGAATATATTATCAAAATACCAGAGGCCTTCGCACAAAAACTAATGAAGTCTATTGCAATGTAAGCTCTAATAACTACGATATAATCATTATTACAGAGACATGGCTGAACAGTACTGTATTAAGCAGTGAGCTGTTTGACAATAGGTACGTGGTGTACAGAAGAGACAGAGAAAGTTCCAGTCTACGTAAAGGCAAAGAGGGAGGGGGAGTTTTAATAGCCATTAGAAGTAGTATATTTTCTAAAAGAGCTGAACATTTGGAGAGTAATTGCGAGGATCTATGGGTTACTTTAGAATTACCGGTGGCCCGTTCTGTGTGTCGCATGGCTCTCTGTGCAGTATACTTACGCCCTCCAGTGAATACTTCTTATTTGGAACATTTTTTGGATAATTGTAATAAAGTTTTTGAGGGGCTTAATGGTTCAGGAATATGTGTCATAGGTGACTTTAATATGGGTGGTATCGACTGGAACAGTATTGGTGATTCAAGTGATAAATTTAAACACTCAAGCACTGAGGAATTTTTATTAGATTTTATTTGTGTCAATAATCTTAACCAATTAAATCATATAAAAAATGCCTCGGGTCGCATATTGGATCTTGGACTATCTAGTTACTCAACGTGCAATGTCAGTCAAAGTGACAATAGTTTATGTAATCTAGATCAACATCACCCTCCATTGAACGTTGTAATTTCTTATGAAAAAGAAACAAATCTACCTTATAGTATTGATGCTGGTAGACCAAATTTCCATAAAGCAAACTATATATCAATTCGTAACTACCTGGGTGCTGTTGACTGGAAAGGATTATTTGAGAAACTAAGCGATGTCAACGCGATGGTCGAAGTCTTCTACAGCCGCATTAACGATGCTATACATAAATACATTCCCGTTCGGGTTACTAAGAGTAACAAATTCCCACCATGGTTTAACAAAAAACTAATAAAAATGTTTAGTTCCAAAAATAAAATCAGAAAGCGCTACAATATTCTTAAAAACCCTCTAGACAAAATTGAACTGCAACTAATTAGCAGACGATGCGACGACTATGCAAGGCTTTGTTATAATTATTATATAAGAAACATAGAAGATCAAATCGCACTTAATCCAAAGTCATTGTGGACTTATATAAAGAATAAGCGAGGTGGGTCTAGCTCCTATCCTCAATCAATGTCAGACGGTGTGGCCATGTCTTCTGATGGAAAAGAAATATGTCAATATTTTGCATCATATTTTTCTACTGTTTATAGCCCTATACAAGATATCAACGATTACAAAAATGATCTATTGGATGCGCTACATGATAATACAGTATGTCTAACTAAACCGTCCATTAATCAGACACTCATCTACAACAAAATTAAAAAACTGGATCGCAATAAAGGCCCTGGACCGGATGGCATACCACCAATTTTTATCATCGAGTGCGCGAACGAGTTGTTAATTCCATTATCGCTTATTTTTAATGAATCATTAAACTCGGGTATTTTTCCCACAAGATGGAAGGTTGCTAAGGTCGTGCCCATCTACAAATCAGACAATGCCAATCTGGTTTCTAACTACAGACCCATATGAATATTGTCAGCCTTTGCTAAGCTCTTTGAAACTTTGATATGTCCTCAACTTCAAAACCATTTCAAACTGTATCTGAGTCCCGATCAGCATGGTTTTGTAGAATCGAGATCTACGAGCACTAACCTAACACTTTTTACGGAATTGTTAACAGAGGCTATTGATGGTGGACACCAAGCTGATGTAATTTATACAGATTTTAGTAAAGCGTTCGACAAAGTCCCACATAACATCCTGGCATATAAGTTGCAAGCGTATGGCATTACTGGATCCTTGCTCTCTTGGTTCAGTTCTTACCTCGTGGATAGATCCTATTTTGTAGTACTCAATGGCTTCCAATCTGCCTTACAAAATGTTTCTTCTGGCGTCCCACAGGGATCTCATTTAGGGCCGGTCTTATTTAATGTTTTTATAAATGACATCTCCAGCTGCTTTCGTCACTCAAATATCTTTTTATATGCCGACGATTTGAAAGCTGTTAAGATTGTTAAGACCCCAACCGATGCTTTTAAGTTACAAGAGGACTTGGATAGGCTAGCCCAATGGTGTAAAAATAACAAAATGAACTTAAACGCAAGCAAATGCTATCACACAAAGTTTTCCAGAAAGCTTAACGTACTACCGTTTGAGTACCGCGTTGACAATGGTAAAATTAAGGAAATCGACACAATAAAGGATCTCGGGGTGTTATTTGACAATAAATTAACGTTTATACCTCACATAGATAACATAGTAAAGAGAGCAACGAAAATGCTAGGATTTATTATGATGATCTCTAAAGAATTTCGGTTTCACAAAACAAAGATCTTGTTGTACAATGCCCTTGTTCGTAGCGTCTTAGAATATTGTAGCGTAGTCTGGCGTCCGCATTTTGCTACGCATACACTGCGTCTTGAACGTGTGCAGAAACGTTTTTTATGGCATCTAGCTTTTCACAGTGGAACGGTTAAAAAAATGAAAACTTACGTCAGTAGATTAAACTACTTTAAAATGACGTCACCTGATAAGCGTCGACACATAAATGACGTTTTGTTTGTGTGTAAGGTAATGACTCATAAAATTGACTGTCCACAATTGCTAGAGGGCTATGATTTCCGTGTTCCTTCAAGGATCCCTCGCAAATAATAATAATAATAATAAAATCTCTTTATTTTCAGGTATCTCGGACCCATACAAAATATTACGTATTTAACAAATAAAAAGAATAATAAAATAACAATAATTAATTCATAGAATAGTAAAAATCAAATATAAATTAGTTCAATTAAAAATGCTTATATAAAAATTTTGTGTTAAAATATTAAAAATACAATCCCAGGAGATAGGAATGCAAAAAAAAAAAAATAATAATTGAAAAATGAAACAATAATAAAAATATCAACAATTAAATAACAATAAATTATACCTTACTTTTCTATATGAACCCTACAACAATGGTTCATATAGGTGGAGTCGAGTCTGGAAGCTATCATAGCCAGAATTCGATTGGGGCTGGCTCGCACTCTGCAGAGCAAGGATGCACATCGCTTTCGTATCGTGGAGTAAAAGCAATCCACCCTGGCTTCGGCAAACATTCCTGATGCACTGCAGAAACGAGGCAGCCCCAACAACGCCCGGTACGCGTTGTTGTATTGCACCCGCAGAGCGCTGTACGCTCTTTGAGTATACCTCGCCCAAAGGCCGCCAGTGTAAAGCGATGTACAGTAAGCACGGAACAACGTGATTTTCACTTGGTGTGAGCATCTGGCAAACCTGCGAGCCAGCATGTTCGCTCTTATGGACAACGCTCTACGTTCTCGTTCAATGTCTGCATCGTCTGTGAGGTCGGTAGTTACCAAATGACCAAGGTATTTAAACTGCTTCACCCTTGCCAGGGGCAGCCCATTAAGCGTTATACTTGGTACAGCCTCCGGATTTTTACCACCGGCCTCAAATACCATGCATTCACTCTTTCTAGGGTTATATTTTAAGCCATGTTTCCCAGCGTATGACTCACAGATTGCCACTAATTGACGTATGCCACTGACAGAGGCACTCAACAACACCATGTCGTCCGCATAACTCAGATTGTTTACGCAGACGTTGTCAATGTGACAACCCATACGAGTACTGCTAAGTGCCTCTATCAGGTCATTCATGTATATATTAAATAACAAAGGTGACGTTAGTCCACCCTGTCTAACCCCACATTCTAGTATATAAGGCTCTGATAATACTCCCGCCCATTTGACGTAATTGACTTGGTTTGTATACCAGTATTTTAATATCTCTATTATTTCTGATGGAATATTTAATTTCTGTAGCTTTTTCCAGAGAATATTATAACAAACCAAGTCAAATGCCCTGGAGAGATCCAAGAAACAGGCGTAAACTGGTGTGTTACGATTGGAATAGTATTTGACAGTCTGCTTAAGGCTCAAAATTGCACTTTCTGTCGACAACCCTGGCCGGAAGCCAAATTGATTGTCATGTAACTCCGTGTACTTATCAAGTTGTAAACTAAGCAAACTGTCAAAAACCTTCGCGATGATCGTGGCCAAGGAAATTGGCTGATAGCCAAAGCCATAACACCATTACGCGCGCCTCTGAGAAGAACGGTTCTTGGTGCCAATTCACCATATGCTCGTTTTTGCAGGGTCATTAATGGTTGTAGTGATATGATTGACCTAAACGTTGACTCCTTATGTAAAGTCTTGTTTACTTAAAAATCTTCCATATCGATAGCGACGGGGGCATGAATGTAAATTGGAATGTGTAAAAACATACTCACTCTATTTTTGTAATCTTTTTTTTGTTATTATTGTATAAATTATTTATATAGTATGACAACTTATAGAACTTGACACTTTATTGTGTTATGTTATGTTTAATTTCTTTTTTTATTGTCCATAGTAACATACGGTACAACTCTTTTTATGCATGCGGAGTTTACCTATAAGTAATTGTTACACTATTGCTATTTTCCTTTTTATGTGATTTTCTTATTTACTTGTTTTTGTGCTGTGTAAACAATTGTTGGTAAACCAATAAAAAAAAAAAAAAAAAAAAAAAACACATAGGCCACTATGTACCGCGATAACCTATATATACGCAGACGGACCCGCGGGCGAAAGCTAGACTAGATAGCACAAAAAGTAAGACTAGAAATAATACAGTCAAATGAGCTCTACAAAAGAATAGTCCGTAGGATTTTTTCAAATATCTTTGAAAGCCTCCGTGAAAATATATTTTGATTAAATTATAGCAAACTGGGTCAACAGGCACTGACAGCGAACCCAAAAGTTCTCCGATGTTGCGCTTTCGGGAACTTTGACTGTGTAGTTTCATAAAACCTTATTCCGTGTTACGAAGTTCAGCCCATCTTGTAGATGCACTTGGTTCCAGTACACTTAAGTGGTTCGTTAAAATATGTAACACGTGGAAAATGGATGGAAAACTAAACCCTCTACAGTTGCTTACCTAAGTTTAGATCAAACTTAAACAACATTGGAATCAATTTGTTGGTTTTTAAAGGACTTCAAAAAAGGAGGAGGTTATCAATTCGACCGTTTTTTTGTAATGTTTGTTACCTCATAACTTTCGACTGGGTGAACCGATTTAGATGATTCTTTTTTTATTTGAACGCTGGTGCTTCCCGTGTAGTCCCATTTTAAGTTGGTCCACTTCTTGAAGTCAATGAAGTTTGGGTTTTTTTGTTAAAATTTGTGATTATTTATCCTAACAATGAACCCCTATAGTTTCAGCGTTCGTTTCGTTTGTTCGTAACTTAACTTAGAAACAGTTAGTACTAGAAAGCTGTATTTAGAAAGGTCTTTCAGAAACATTCAAGAAATGTGTAACGCTTCAAAACTACTTAATAAATATTAACTTAGTATAACTATGAGGACTCATGATCACATAGCAGTTGCTAAGTTTGTTCAACTATTCTGAACAGGATCGTCAAAACTATCGGTTTATTTTGGGAAAGGGACTCTGAGGAACGGTTACCACATCTAAGGAAAGGCGCGTTATTTACGCACTATTGACTTAGGGTAAGTAGGGTAACTAAAAGGTATCGAACATAAATAATTACTGAAAAAACTATAACTACATAACACGCTTTTACATGATTTCGAACTGCAAGATGAAATAAAATTTATTTACTGTAGTCGAAACAGAACTAGAAAGTAATAAGCAAAGAGAAAATAAATATTATTATGAAAAAAGCATTGGGTGATATCGGCCGTAAAAATATTCCCCCCAAACTTATTTTATCGTTAAGTATGCTATGTCTACGTATAAATATCTATTATAACATGAAAGTAGTAAAGAATATTAAATTCTGTACGTTTGTCAGCAGTTAGGTTATCATAGTACAAGGCCATTCTAGTATCGCATGGGAGACGGCCTTTTCTAAAATGTCCCCCACTTATTTATCATTGTCATATTTGACATTTATAGTTCACTAATTAACATCCTTATAAATCATACATAAATAGATAGGAGTTACGAAAAACGTGTTAACCAGCGAAGAAATTACAATATTATGAAACGCAGACAGAATTTAAAATAATCTTTTTCGAACTGTTTTATGAAAAATAATTTTCAAAATCGGTCCACAATTGACGGAGTAATCAATGTACATACATAAAAAAAAAATACCGATGAAATTGAGAACCTCCTCCTTTTGGAAGTCGGTTAAAAAGTAATTAATTCCGTCATAAATTAAAGGTCAAAAAGATAATACAGCCAGCAATATAGCACTTTTCTTTTAATTAAATCCACCATCTTGGATGGTGAGTAACTATTAAGTGTGGATAAATTCAGGACTTGACCTTTTCATTTATCTACACTTTTACGTGAAGTATTTACCAAGACTTTTAAATTTTTCAAACCCTTTTGAAAACATTTTCAGTGGCCAATTTATTACTTTTACTGTAAACTAGCTGCGTGCCGCGGTGTTACCCGCAGTTGTTGTTGAATCTTGATAACAACAACAACAGGTAACACCACGGGGCGAAACTGGTCTAAAAGTAGTATATGTTACTCCTTATATCATCCGCTATCTGCCAGTGAAAATCGGTCGAACCGTTCTAGAGTTCAGCCAAAACAAACCGACAAAAAAAAATCAAAATTATTTTTAAAATTTTAGTACCGTATACTTTATCATTTGCATTAGTTAAAAGCTGTTAATTTGAAACTACAAACAGTAATTTCAATTTTATTTATTTGTATGTACAGAAATTTACTAAAATCCTTTTACTAAGCACAGACTAACTCCCTATATAACGGTTTTAGGTCCATTCTTTGAAGTATATTTGTTAATGAACCAGTAATGTCTACGGTATTACATATTATTGGGCAAACACTAACTTCGTTTAGAATCAGTAGCACATTTTAACATACTACCTGAGTAGTGAGTACCTTCCTTTGTGTGTAAGATGAATATTTGGTTAATTACTTGGTATCATGTCCGACATTGTTGGCTTTCTCGGCCTTATGAGAAGTCGATAATACTTAGAGAGCTATACTCCTGAACCCTTGAACCATTGTGAACGTGAGGCTTACTCCACTACTGATTTATACACAATACGGAATAAAAAAAACATTGAATAGGATTTTCCTTTTTATTATTTAATATTTGACTTTTAACTTTGTTTTTTGTTTATTTATTTATTTATGCCTTCTGCAAATTTATGCATATATTTTTACTGAGATGTAGAGTTTACGAAGTTAGGGTTGGTAGAGTTAGGGCGTGTAGATTCGGAACCTTGGCTCTACATGAGATCTGATATCTTTTTCACAGGGTAAGCCATATGCAGTCGTCTTGGCAACATTTTACATGAAAATGTTTTTGGTGGGATTAATATTAGAGCAAGTGAGGATTGTTTGAATCAATGTAATTATAAATATTTTTACGTACTAAACAATATTACACTTATAAAAAAAACACACACACATTGATGACTGATGACTTTGCCCCCATGAACAAGGTGCCATAGAGTATTTCTTCTTCTAAAGTACATTCTACTAAAGTAAATTCTTGTGTACTATGATCTTGAAGGTTAATAGGTTGGTAGACGTCCTAATATCTAGGGGGAGAGCGTTTCAGAGATTTACAGCTTGAGTAGTGAAGGGAGAATGAACTATTTTATTTTACAATTAAAGGAAAACTTACAGCTATATTGTTCCGTTATACAGTTAATACAAAACAAGTAGGCCAATTAAAAGTTTTCACAGATAGCAGAACAAGTAAGTGGAAATAAATAGAAATACACATTCACACAAGAACACAGATACAAGCAAGATAGACAGAATCAATAAATAAATATCATCACTCCCGGTTGCAAAAAACGAAGAAGGAATCAGTCAGGGTTTTCCAGAGCTGGTTGTTTCCATGCACATATGCTATATATGGGAATTATGTAAAGGGTAAACGAGGCGATTATTAAGAAGCAAAGATATATGTCATTTTTAGAGCAGAAATATTGCGAGTGGGACGCTAGGTAAGTGAGTGTGAACGCGAAGTCCTGGTCTACCAAAATGAACGAGGCCTGTCTCCACCAGCAATCATGCTGTCATGACGGCGGATGAGGAGGGCTGGAGAGCAATGGTCTCTTTCTGCGAAGCTGTTATGCTTCGCACAGAAAATCAACGTAAAATGACAGCATTCGTGCTGTCGTGTTTCGTTGGTGAGTGCGAGACCGGAGGCCCAATTAGTCTAGTCAACAAGTTCCATACTTGTTGACTAGACTAAAAGATGCACAAGCATCACTAGGCCGCCATAGTGTGGGTCACCATGCTGCATTGTTGCATTCGCAATGAGTATGGTGGCCACCACTCGTGGATTCTGCTTATGATTTCCATCAGGCAGAGTAGAGTCATTTTGGCGGGCCAAACATAAAAAAAAAAAAAAAAAAAATGCTCCAGAAAAAGACCGCTGAATGGGATCGGGAGAGGGCCGACCCTGAGCGAAAAAGACGTCGGCTACGATAGGAACTGTCGACGGGACTGTGTGCCCCCAGATAATAAGATTTAGAGATACCTTAGAAATTCATATTTGCTAATTCGGAAGATTTGTGTACTAGAAATAAAACAACTGTATATTTATTTTTTATTTTAATAAGAAAACATTTTTAAAATTATCTCACACAAGATCAAACTATAATAAACTAACTAACAAGTGATTATTGTGTATGTGGCAATTAAATGCACTTCAAAAACGCAACAAATGTTTAGTGAAAGTATTCATATGAGTTCACGTAGGTACTGGCTGCCTCTAGAACTGGCTGCATTTTTAACAAAATACAAATACACACACATCTAAAGCAATTTTTATATATAAATCAAGATTTGAATACTTAGAGTATAACTACATACTAGGGGGTTTTAAGTTTTGAAGTTCATGTCGGTGAATCAACACACAAGTACAATTACAGTACGCTAAAATTATATAATCAAGTATCTTACAAAGTATCTACATTTAAGAATATACACGACTAGTAACGAGTTAAATTAAAAATGAGGTTTAGAAAACGGCCCTTCAAGATTACTGCTTATAAGTTTGTCAGAAAGTTTTTAGTCTGAATAACACACATTCTTGAACGGGCCGCCAACATATGCGATTAATAGATTTGATAGAGCGCCAACGAATAATCAGGCCAAACTAACCGCATCACTAAGATATATATATATGTAGTCACTTTTTCTATTCATCAAGTTTTAAAAATACATTGGCATTCTCGTAGAATGATTAATGTTGTAGCTCCTAGCAACGAATACGTATGTGAGACGCTTGCTTATTTTTACCGTTTCTCTCTTTTACAGATTAGTTAAATAACTGTAATAGCAAAAAGATATCCGAAGTCATTGTGATTGCAGAAGCGAACATAATGTTTACAAACTTAAATAATATAATGTTAATTATATGAAATATATTCTTCTCGGTTGCAACCACATACGGCCTATTAAAACGTCGCAGTCAAAATGAACACGAGTAACGTATTCAGAGCTACATTTAGTAAATGTACAGAGAAACTTTCAATAATTTCAGATACATTGTCAGTACGACTTCTTTGATTTTAGAAACATTTATGGCGCATTCGAATCGCGGTGTTGTAAAATATTTTTTACACGACTACGGCAAAGCTTAAAGGGTAAATAAGGGTAATAATTTAAGCAGTCTATGTATAGCAGTTTGTATGTTTCGCTGGAGCACCTAAACTACTGCACAGTTATGATAATATTTACAAAAGATTTTTATAGTTCTATTATTTGAATCTGGTTCATTGTCTCTAAAATAATTACGCCCCGCACTTACTTTATATAGAACAACTTAGTTAAATAAATAATAAATAAATAAATATTTCAGACATTTAACACACAACGCCATCTAGTCCCAAGCTAAGCAGAGCTTGTGTTAAAGGTACTAGACAACTGATACAAATACATATATACTTTTTTTTGTAAATACATACATATTATACATAGGAAACACCCAAACTCCGAAACAAATATTTGCAGATGAAACAAACATTTGGTCCGACCCGGGAATCGAACCCGGGAATCGAACCTCATGATTAGCAGTCGCACACGCCAACCGCGAGACCAACGAGGCAGTCAAAAGTTATTCAGTTACCGTTCAGATAGTAATTTAATTGTATATAAACCGAGGCAGACACTTCTGTGTCTTTGTTATTAGAAGTATACAAAACCATTTTTCAAATGGAGCGGCGCTGAATTACAGTAAAGACATCCTTGTGTTATCTTGAGCGTTTGACACAGTTGCATTTAAATCGTGATTACCTAGTGCGTAACTGTTTCTACAGTTTTACAATAAATATTGAAATTAGCGTGCAATAAATTTTGCATAATCGTATCTAAATTACTGCCATTTATGTTTTAAATGGATGTTAAATCGAAGTTCGAAAGAATTAATCGTTTCATATTTTTATTTTTCAACATTTTAAAATTTTTCAAAATCTCTGAATGAGAAAAACCGCCACCAAAAAAACACATTTAGTAGGTTTGCTAATATGTAAAACTTAGCATTTTTGTTTGTAAACCAAAAACATTTTTCAGTGTTTGTTTTTTCATATGAATCCGCTTACAAAAATGTTTTCGATAAGATTATTTTGGTGAAATATTCACCCACCATGAATGGAGGTATCTAATAGATACTTCTTCGCAGAACAATTCAGTCGTTAGTAAACAAAGTTCAATTAAATCGCATTTTCATGGTAGGTACGATCAGCAACACATACTTTGTTTGATTAATGGAAAATGTTGTCCGTGTCTTCCGAACACTAAAATGTCGTTAATTTATCATGTTGTGAAGACGGCTCCGGAACACACCCACATTTTGTTGATAAAACAGATAAAAATATCATTAGTAAGAAGTAAGATGACTTTTCTACCCGTGTTTTTACAATATCGATGGCATAATTGTACCATCATGGTATATAGAGAGGTATATCTTAACATACACATCTACTTACAGAATTAACCCACGATGCCATGCATTACATGCGATTCGATTTTCTATTATTTCCATTATACTCATCCTAAAGTCTGGTATTACAAGGGCTAAATTGACAACTTTTTTATTTACATTATTATCCTGTTTATAAAAAACTTCGCAACGGAAATAATTTACGTGAGGTAATCATACAAATTTTTTATTCAATAATTTTAGCAACATCTGCAATGCAGCCCTAAAATAGTTTGAAATCAATCTACCCTTTCAAGTTGTGTTTTAACTCAACATAAATATATCTGATCAATTAAACGATTAACAAACAAAATTCTAGTCATCGGATGAAAGATTAACGACACATTAGACAACGTAATCCTTAGGTGATATGTTGAGCACATTATGAATTTAATCAGTGTAGAGGCCTTCGTAGAGGGAACGGGGCATGTGTTCTGCCAGGAGGGACTTGAGCTTCTCCCTTGGGGACACGGGGGTGTAGCGGGCGAGCGGGAACGTACGTGTCACTCCATCACTCAGCGCGCGTGTAACAGCAGTGAGGTCGGCGTCCTGGTGGAAAATAACACACAGTATTAGGTACCTCTCTCTAATGGACATACATTACTAAATGCACTATGACATAACACACTAGATTTTTAAAAACATTAAAAAGTAATGTGAAATAGAAAAAATTGACGGATAATACAACATCTTGTAAATTTTTTAGGGACATGGCAAAGATGTGGCTGCTTATGTTAATTCTAAGGACGATGACATCGGGTCATTGTGACCAAAAATTTCATTAATTTAAATCATTGATTTTTTATGTAAAAGTATATTTATATAAAAACTAACCGACCACGCAACCTCGTTTGCGTCTCCTATTGCCCGTAGCGTTATAATTTTCCCCCGTTTTTGAAACACTTTTCATTGATGCTCCGCTCCTATTGGTCGTAGCGTGATGATATATAGCCTATAGCCTTCCTCGATAAATGTACTATCCAACACTGAAAGTATTTTTCGAATCGAACCAGCGGTTCCTGAGATTAGTGCGTTCAAACAAACAAACTCTTCAGCTTTATATATATATATATATAATACGAATATAGATAATACGAATTCATTGTGTAAACAAAATATTTTACAAGCTTTTTAAAGAGATATACAAAATTAACTAGAAATTTAAATATAACATGTTTATATTTTTAGTTATAATTAAAGTATCTAATAATATCAAAAAGTCTAAGATATTTACAAGGAGTACTTTTAATTAACTCCGTAGACTATGAGCAAATTTATTATTCCCAAGATTACCCTGAGGGTGAACTGAATTCGAAGGATGAACTAGTTGTTCATGTGTTATAATGAAAATATATTTCAGGGCACTGACTTTCCAATAATGATTGCTATAGTAATATTATAAATTCGAAAGTAACTCTGTCTGTCTGTCCATTACCTACGCATTCACGGCTTAACCGCTGTACCGATTTCTATGAAATCTGGCATGAAGATACTTTGATTCTTGAGGAAGGACATAGGCTAATCTTTATGATACGATAACCCACATCCACGTAAGCTTTTAAATATACTCGTAAAAGGCTTTAATGAATAATCTTAATAGAAAAGAATACTGAGTAAGATCAAAGTACTATTACGTTTAGGAGCTTCACCGCGCTGCTAATAAACATGCAAAATCACTTAGCTACGGTGTCATATTTATTTATAGGCCATCTATATGAGTAATGAAATCACTTCGGAAATTTTAAATTTAAATTAGTAATGTTTCGTAATATAGAAAACTTTTCTATAAATACATTATTTCTTGTTGGTTTATGCTAATTTTGATCTTGTTTATGTTTACAGGATGAGTGTTCTAAATGTACTTTTGAATGTGTCTTGTACAGTCTTAAATAGAAAGTTATACTTAACTAGCGGCTCGGCTTCGCACGAAAGTCTTTAGAATTCTTGGATTTCCACTACTATAATATGCATGTATTATACATATAAAGGTTCCCCTCGAATAACTCTATGTATCGCTGAAAACTGCACTAAAACCCGTTGAGTAGTTTAAAAGAACTAAACGAATAGATAGCCGAAGCTACTTCATTTTTAACCCCCGATGCAAAAAGAGGGGTGTTATAAGTTTGACGTGTCTGTCTGTCTGTGGCACAGTAGCTCGCGAACGGATGAAGCGATTTCAATTTAGTTTTTTTGTATGAAAGGTGAGTTACGTGCGAGTATTCTTAGACATGTTTCATGAAAATCGGTTCAGCCGTTTAAAAGTTATGGGGGTAAAAGTGAATGTCTGCAAAAATATCATCGAGTGGGGTCTCAAATGAAAGTGCATAACGTGTTTTTTACTTTTTAAACTCAGGTTATTATGTGGTGTAAGCTAAGTGTTATGTCGGGGTTTTTTTTTAATTTTGAGAATTTATAGTAATATACTATGTAAAGATAAAGACCGTTTCGAATCCATGATCTAAATTTTTTGTTTTATTTTACTTGCTGACCTTACTTAAGAGGTAGCTTTAATGGATGTTGTTTTGGCTATTGAAATGTTGGCTTTTGAAATTGTTAAAACAAGCGTAATTAGTCAAGCTTTTCATTTCTACGCCCACGATAGATAATAGTTGAAAGCTGGTTTCATTCGTGTACAGAAGATAATTAAAGTTCAATGGCAGAGTTATTTGAAACATTGAAATACTGGATGAAAACTTTAAAATTAAGAAAAATTGTGATAAATATTCTTGCTTTCAGTTTTTTTGTAGTTTTACTTTATTTTATCACGTTACATATTGATGATGATTTTCCTTTCTAAAGGTGCGTATCCACCGAAATTGTTGGCAATTTCAGTGTTCCCAACTGTTTGCAACCTGTGGTGTCTACACCGAGTCGCCAACAATTTGAAAAACATTCCAACTAAGCGTCTCCACAGAGCCAATAATTATTTGCAACAAGCGTATTCTTTTGATGTTTAAAGCCAAAAACAGAAACACGGTTCCCAACATTTTTGAATCGACTTTATCAAAAACATGTGCTTATGAGTGGTACAAAGCGTTCAAAAGCGGTCGAGATGTGATGGAAGATTTGCCTCGCTCTGTTAGGCCATCAACGTCTGCGACTGAAGTTAACATCGCAAAAGTCAAGGATATAGTGACTGAAAATCCTCATTCAAGTTTGACAGAGATGAACCGCTGAACTTTCTGTATCTCACGAGTCGATCTGTACTATTTTAAATAATCACTTGGGTATGAAACATGTTGCCGCTCGGATTTTCCCATAAGACCTGAATTTCCTCAAAAACTTGAGTCGAACGAGTCAATTGCGACCCAACATTCATGAAATGCATTATTACTGGTGACGAGACATGGATTTACGAGTTTGACATGCAAATTAGTCAACAAGCTTCGGAGTGGCGCCTTCCAACTGAACCGAAACAGAAAAAAACACGCCAAAGTCGATCAAAAGTCAAAGTCATGTTGACTGTTTTCTTTGACTCTCGCGGTGTTGTGCACTCGAAATTCTTGCTGGAAGGTCAAACGGTAAATAAAGAATATTATTTGAACGTTATGCGGCGTTTAAGAGAGAAAATGCAATGAAAAAGACCAGATTTGTGGAAAGAGAATTCTTGGATTTTGCACCACGATAATGCACCTTCGCACAAGGCCATCATTGTGAACGAATTTTTTGATCAAACACTCAACAAATGCCGTCGAGCAATATCTGGTGAATATTCACCAGATATGCCTCCAGCCACCTTTTTCTTTTTCCTAAACTCAAATTACCACTTCGCGGCACACGTTT
The DNA here is from genome assembly GCA_949125395.1 of Diaphora mendica. Lineage (NCBI taxonomy): Eukaryota > Metazoa > Arthropoda > Insecta > Lepidoptera > Erebidae > Diaphora > Diaphora mendica. Next base: position 29,871,428 of record OX421311.1, read on the forward strand.
TCAATCGGTAGAAGACATAAAGAAGAATTCGAGCGAGAACTAATTGAATTATTCGTTGGCGTAAGTGTATCGTTTCTGAAGGAGCATACTTTGAAGGTGATAAAATACATTTGGATGAATAACTAACATTTTGTGTATTATTGATCTTTTCCCGGTAATTTTTTGACAGAGTAGTATATACATCCTATCTAGTTTTACTAGTTACAAAGAATTACGAGTATAGCCTTGGGTTATAAATAATATTTTGAACCAAACGTAATTTTAATTCAGACAATATCCAATTACAGTTCATCGAAAATCTGACGATACGTAGATTGAACTGTCAACAAAGACAAAATCCTTTCTCTATTTCTACCAATGAGATATAAGACAGCGATGTTAATAAAAATGCCTAAGTTACTTTTTATAACATCTATCTAAAGATTAGCCGGAACAAACATGGAGACAGACATACATTTTTAAAATAGATTTTTGACTTATATACAAATACTTTGATTGATTTGACTTAAATAAATTTAGTGGTTAAGCTATCAATTTGAAATTACAATCATTTTATTTATTTGTATGTATGGGTTTAATATCTGTAGTCTGAGTAGTTTCTAGGATTATCAAAAACAGGCGGACAATCAAGAAGAGCCCGTACTGATTCGCAGCATTAAGGTCAAGTTCAATGTTAACACTTCACCCCAATTCAAACAATTTCAATAGCTAAAAGCTTAGATAAGAGAACTCGTTCCGACGAATGTACCAACGAAACGGGTAACTCAATTAAGGACGGATTTGGAATAGATTTTATTTATTTTTTGTAATACGTGTAAAGATTTCTAATATACCTATTTTCAATTTAAATAAATAAATACTTCGGACATCAAACATACAACACTATCTAGCTTCAAACTAGGCAGAGCCTATACTATGGCAGCTAGATTGACTGATAGAATACCTTATATACTATTTTTGTAAATATGTACATACATATATCATACATAGAAACACCCAAATGATTACCAATATAGCCTGTATAGCATGTATTGGTAGGTATGTTGACAATCTATCGACGGAAACTCAAGGTCGTCTAATGGAATATATGGCCCTAAATTAAATTAAGTGTAAAATATTGAAGCGACGCGCCAACATCGTCGTATAATTTTGAGATATAAACTACAATGTTGGCCAAAAGTATTAGGCACCCCTATTAAAACATCAATCATTCTTAAATGACAATGTTCTTAAATGATAATTAAAACCATAGGTAGCCTATTTCTATGGGCTGTAAATTATCGGGTGGACAAAACCAAAAAAAAAAGTTCCGTTTGAAACGGACTCTACGACATCAACATTTGTGCCGGCAAAATTTTCGCTTGTGAAGGTCTTATGGGCAGCGCAAAGTACATAAATGTGCTGGAAACCGCGCTATCGCGTTCACTTACGTGCATTTTGGGTGACACAAACTTGAATGACGTCAAATTCCAACAAAACAATGCTCCTTGTCATAAATCAGGAACCACAATGTTGGTTTAGAAATAACAAGATTTACTTGTTTGTTTGGCCGGCGCAGTCCCCAGATCTGGGGTTTAGGTCTGGGAACTGCACCCCATCGAGCATCTTTGGAGTATTCTGAAGCGCCAGGTCTGTAAGCACAGCATTACATCCAAGACAGTATTAAAAATGCTTTAATTCAAGAATGGATTTGCTTTACTGCAACCGAATGTACAAGGTTTTTAAGCAGCATACCACAAAGAATCGCTGCTGTGATCAAAGTTAAGGGTGGTCCAACTAAATATTAGTTTTTTAAGTCATACGATGTTAATATAATAATGTTGAAGTCGAAACTAATTTTAGTGCCTAGTGCCTTATACTTTTGGCCAAGACTGTATCTACAAAGGAGCACAAATTAGGCGTAGTCACGTCTTTACTTACGTTATTTTGTATCACTTTTACTACAACCACTTTAGATAAATACATTAAATCTGTAAAAAACTATCTGTCTTAATACTGTTTTGTGTTGAAACTCTAATGGATTCTTATATTTTGTTCGGTGTTACCTAGAATTTCATGGATGAAATTAATAACGGTTGATTAATGTTCAGTCATTTTGTTTTATTTTATAAATAGCTTGCTTGTTTTATCAATACTTCATTTTCGTTTCTTGATAAAATACTCTGTAATTAATGAATATTATCACTGGTATTTCAACAGTATCTAACTAAAAATAAACTTCGAACTTGTGTTCGATTTTTTTTGGAATTTATTTATAAATATTTCATTTTTATTTTATTGTTTATTTATATTCGTTGTTGTTTTGCATGTGCAGTTTACCTATAAGCAATTGTTACACTGTTCCTATTCTCCTCTCTATGTGATATTTTATTATGTATAATATGTGATTTTATATCCGTCTATTATTTCTCGTGTCACGTTGTTGCTCACGATGAACACCGAAACTAACTGTTTTTAGGGTTCCGTAGACAAATGGCAAGAAACGGAACCCTTATGGTTTCGTCATGTCTGTCTGTCCGCCCGTATGTCACAGCCACTTTTTTCCGAAACTATAAGATCTATACTGTTGAAACTTAGTAAGTAGTTGTATTCTGTGAACCAAATTTTCACACAAAAATAGAAAAAACAAAATTTTGGGGGTTCCCCATACTTAGGGAACCTACAAACTTAAACTCAATTTTTTTTTTTCATCAAAGCCTTACGTGTGGTATCTATGGATAGGTCTTCAAAAATGATATTGAGGTTTCTATTAAAAATGTTTCCTAAACTGAATAGTTAGCGCGAGAGACACTTCCAAAGTGGTAAAATGTGTCCACCCCCCCTGTGACTTCTAAAATAAGAGAATGATAAAACTAAAAAAAAAATTTGATGTATATTAACATGCAAACTTCCACCGAAAATTGGTTTGAACGAGATCTAGTACGTAGTTTTTTTAAACGTCATAAATCGTAAACCGCAATTTACCTTTAAAAAAAAAATTATTATTAAAACATCGATCAAAGTTACAACGAACTCCAAGAACTTTTATATTATGATACTGGCTGCTACGGAACCCTTCATGGGCGATACAATAAATATATCAAGCTTAGATCAATAGGAGCCGAGCATGATTGAAACAAGACGAAATTGCGTGAATCTGTTAGTATAATATATTTTTGAAGGTATATTACAAATACATACCGCACTCTTGGTATATTTTTCGAGGCTTCGCAGAGCTTGTTCGAAGTAGTCTTCTCCATATGCACCTTTTTGTTCGTCGCTAAGCCTTTTCCACATATCGCGAGCTTGTTCCAGAAGTTTCTCCTCCGAAAGCCAAGCGCTTCCAGTTGTGTATTCACCAGCTGCCACAACCACCTGCCAAGTTTAACAGTCTACATTTAGACATTATAGTGTTTAAATTAATTTTGAACTCTGCAGCTACATCGAGTAGAGGCTATTTAAATAAATATTTCTAAGTACAACAGATTTCGGCTTAAATAATATTCTTCGCAAGAGAAGTTTTAGAAATAAGGACTTAGACATTAGTATTATAGGTGCCTTTGCTTTTTATAAGTTTATATATCGCCTTAAGTGTGTTTTTGTCCTTGTTCATTCGTGTTTTTTACTTAACACTTGAATTTTTGGTATGTCACTTCTTGTTTGATTTTGTTATTTTTAACTGTTGTTTCACTGCTCCGTTTATTTATATACCTTCAATCAAATAATAAAATTATCAACTTCATTCCACTGACAATAATTGAGCGAACGACGTTTGCTGCCATCACTCTAAATTTAAATATTAATTAGATTATTGCTTCATTCCAGTTGAGGATTTGAGAGAAATTTGAATTTTCAAGGATCACCATGCAACCTGTACTTTATTTTAAGATTTCTTTTTTAGAATGAGGATATACTATATACTAACTAACTCTTGTCGGTGTAATGAGTTATCTATTTTTATTCTTCTCTATAGTTCGTCAGTTCACTGCTTATTAGACATGTTCATCTATCTTTATTTCTTCGTCCTCTACTTTAATATCCATCAACTTCCTTATTTAAAACTATCTTTACGTTTTGCACATCTCTACGCATCAGATGTCTATACCAGGTCAACCTTTTACTCCTCAACTTTTCATCAACTGGTGCTACTTTCAGACTTCCTCTAATTTTGTCATTCCTCACCTTAACCATTCTAGTTACACGACACATCCATCTCAACATTCACAGGCTAAATCAATATTTTCAAATTATTATTAAAATATGTTTTGTTTTCAGAAACCTTTACCATTTTAATTACATAAATATTTCCACTATTGTATACTCGTTTAATTTGTCCATATATCTAACATAACGGTGTCCTAATTTCTTCTTTTATTTCTCACAAAGGTACTCAGCATATTTTCACGATCGGGACTCCATTCAGAGTACTTCAACGCGGTACGCTTGTTACGCAATGTAATTTTCCCAAGGCTTGTACTCGACTCCGAGGAACTATGTTGAAAGTCGGTCCGTAGCTAAATTGGGCGCAACTAGTAACGCAAATAACGATGTCTTGTTATTTAACCATACATATATTTATTCGCAGTTTTTACTTTTTTCATATGTAAAGAGAGTCGTAAAGGCACTTCATGAGTAATAAAACAAAATATTACGGAAGGTCGAAAAATGTATCACTTGTTGAGCTTTTACTAGAGATCAGTTATAAACTAATGTCACAAAATACTTCGAAGCCTCCAGACGTCAATTTGTATTTCTTTCTAAATTTATAAGTCGAGATCCAATGTGTGGGAATAGCAGACATGGGGGCTGTTTTTATCATCATAGTATCCTGCAGATAGATGCGAAATTGCAAAGTGCATAATACGTGACTCTGGATAATAATCTAGATAAGCTGGAACACTTTTTGTTAATTTTGGCCTGATAAACATCATAGTTTATTATTTGCACGTTTGGCCTAGTGGTTTAACGGTCACCACGCCGTTTCCAACTTCACCAAGTGTCGTGGGTTCAAATCCCACGTAGGACAACACTTTGTGTGATCCACAAATTGTTGTTCCGAGTCTGGGTGTTATTTGTGTCCGTTTCATGTATGTTTGTAAAGTCCCCCGCGACACAGGATTTATTCCTAGTGCGGGAGTTGTCTTTTTAAAAAAAGAAAAAAAAAGTTGTAATATTATTAGTATTATGTAATTTTAGTATTTTTAAAATAATTATTATGTTAGGAGTACCTAAGTTTACGTCGGTAGCAATGTGAACCCGCAACTATATAGAACTATGCCTATGCCAATTATAGCTTAGCGATTAAATCGTTTTATACTTCGTATTCTTTCGTAATATTATTTTTAAATAAGAGATCTAAATGTTAAAGTAACTTATTACGCTTTTAAACGTAATAAAACCTACGTTAAAATACATTTTAACGTAGGTTTTATTTAATTTAACGTGCATTCACGTTTTTTCATGCACTCTTTTTATTTTTCGTCTTTTTCCCCCTTACGTAACGAGTAACAGCATCTAATAATTTAATTTTAAGACTAAACTAAGTCAGTTGCGTGATATTTTAGTCGATTTAGGTATTATAAAAGTTATCGGCATTGCCGTCACTGAATTATTCTGGAAATGTACACATCAGTGACTCCAACTATTCATATCATCGACATACATGTATACGAGTGTGTATTTAAATTGAAATAGCAATTGGAATGAGAAATATCTCAGACGCACTAATACGCGGTACTGGGATTCAAATAAATGTAAATAATTTAGATGCGAATTTAAGAATGAGAATCTAAGAATTGGTTTCGTTTAGTTATGTAGTAAATGGAATAAATATCGAAATGATCTGCCTATTTATAAATACCCTGTCAGTTTTTTTATGAATTTAGTTCGACCTTGTTTGCTATTTATAGTTTTCACTTATATTGGGTGGGCCCATACCCCAACCCCTCCCACCATCCCCCTCCCCATCCCCTAAAGGTCGCGGCAACGCACTTGTGACGCCTCTGGTGTTGCGGGTGTCCATGGGCGGCGGTAATCGCTTACCATCAGGCGATACGTCTGCTCGTTTGCCCGTTATTCCATAAAAAAACATCTCTATACTAATATTATAAACGCGAAAGTTTGTAAGTATGGATGGATGGATGTTTGATGGATGGATGTTTGTTACTCTTTCACGCAAAAACTACTGAACGGATTTGGATGAAATTTTACAGTAATATAGCTTATACATCAGAATAACACATAGGCTACTATTTGCCACGATAACCGACATATACGCGGGTAGAGCCGCGGGCAACCACTAGTAGGTATAGGTATAATTATGTAAAATATAAAATGATAACCTTAAACATGGAACAATAAAAAAAAAAGAATTCGCAGCCCACGAACCGTTATTAGTTTTATAAATAACTTTTATTACAAAAACAGGTAGACCAGGTATTAAAAGGTTTTTAAGATGCCATTTTTATTATAATATTTTTTCAATAAAGTATTTAAATGGATTATAAGATCCAAAGCTCGCCTAGGGCTATTATTTAGGGCGCGTATTTAATGTTATTTCATAAAACATATGAGTTATGAATACATGAACTTCACTCCCACAGATCAACTTTAATATTCATATGAACGAAGATTAAAATCGCCTCTGTTTATTTTGTACTAGTGATGTTTACGTAAGCAATGTTCGCATTTACGAAAGTTCCCATAGTTTTAGTTATTCGCATTCGTATACGCAACAAATGATGCAAATTTAAAAAGGAAGATGAGTTGTAATTATATATTTGGTGGTAGTGAAACTAATTAGTTTTGAGGGAACTAAATTACAAAAAAATTTAACAAAAGCAAAAACCGACTTCAAGTTTCGACTCGATTTCTCTGGGATGCCATCATCAGATCCTAGTTTCCTTGTCATGGTACCACCGTCGGAACATCTCCTTTCCAACAAAAGAAGAATCATCAAAATCGGTTCATAAACGACGAAGTTATCCGCGAACACACATTAAAAAAAAAAGGTCGGATTGAGAAACCTCCTCCTTTTTTTGAAGTCGGTTATAAAACGGTCCGGATTGTAAAGGCTGGTCTAATATAAATGAAAATATCAACTATATATGGCTAATACATATGTGCCCGTCCTTTATGGTGCATAGGTGTGAATGTTGGCATAATAATCTAGTCTCATTGAAATACTAATTGACGAGGAAACGATAATATCAACATGTCTTTGCAATTTGACAGAGCGACATATAATAAAATAATCTAGAATGCGATCTGCGAAAATACTTTGAATCATATCGTTCTCATCTGCTGCAGTATAATTCTGGTAGTCACATTTTTAAATTTGAAATAAACTTTTACTTTTGAGTTTAAAAAAACAAAATTAATAATTTATAAAACAAGAAAAAAATTCAGCCTTGTGATAAAAGCAACGCGTAAATCGTGCGACATATGAGCTGCAGCAATCACTTCTCATTAGTTAGGTCGTTCTCTTGTTTAAAACCTCAGTAAATATCAATTTCGGCTGTGTGCACGTGTAAATAAAATAATTTAATGATAAAACCTTGTAAATGCATTGCACACATTCTAAAATAACCAAGAGTCTAATATTTATACATCGAACTTAAATGTATGTCAAAACACAACTCACGAGGTAAAATACAATTAGACACACAATTTTACATTTTACTACGAGTATATAGTAGTAATACCATCTCTTATGCCATTATTATCATTATCATTTCACCTTTAAATTGTTTTAGAACATAGATACCACAAATATCATAAGAAACTATAAGTATAAGATATAACTACAAATAACTTTTTGCAAGATAATTTCTAGTTTGGTAATAAAGTATATGAGGAAATATTAATGTGCCTAGCTGGTTGCCTCAAAATACAGAATTTAGCAGTTACTTTGTAATGGTAGTGTCCATTTGCTCGAACAAGTACTAAACAATAAAATATGTTTGTACGGCAACGTGGAACATATGACGTAGATGTACTCACATGTACTTTTAATATAATACGTTGCTATCCGATCTGTATTGATCTGGTTCTCGTATTAACCCCGCATCATGAGCTCCGTTACATATGGAATAGGTGAGTTACGTATCTCAAGACCGTACCTCGGGTGTTTGTACATGCTAATGGATATTTAAGGTCCATATAGTTGTGTGTTATTCTCTTTGTATCGCTTTTAATGAGTTTTTAGCTTCTTGCTTGTCTGGTACGTTACAACGTGTGAAAATGTGTCTTTGCCACAAAGGTATAGGATTAATTTTCCCAAAAACTACGCTTTTAATATTAGGTACTTTTTAATCGCTACCGCTGTTAGGTGTTAACAAAGAATATAAATCTTTATTATGAACTAAAGTATGAGCTATTCTAGGAATTTAATTTAATGTTTTTATATTGTTTTCCTTGAAAATATAATAAACTAGTAATCCGCCCTGGCTTCGTACGGGATCTTTACGGAAAGTATAATATAGCTTATGTTACCCCTTTTTTTCCGACTTCATTAACAAATATCGTTATCTTTTAGCCACGTTACTCAAAAATTTAACTAATTATATACGAAAATCTTTCTCAAGAATCATTCTATCTATTGGCAAAAACCGTATCAAAATCCGTGCAAAAGCTTTTGAGTTCATTGCGAACAGACAGACAAACAGACACGGCAGAGGACTTAGTTTTATAACTACATATTATTGATTTTGTATGTCTCATAAGTCGTCTTATGCGAGACAGGCAAAGTTTTATCTTTGTTTGAGACCCCATTTAATAGTAATTGAATAAATAATGATGATGAGATGGAATAAATCCTACTCTCTTGGTATAAGTACATTGCATACGTGCATGACGCATTCTACAATATTATAATTAAACGACCCACAAGTGGGCAGCAAGCACTTTCAGTAGGTAATTCATTTTTGTGTAAATATACATGTTTTCAGATAAGTAGTAGGTACGTTTTGAATTGAAAAATAATGTACAAAATTTACATAGTTTCTATTAAAAGAGCATGGTTTTAGAAATCAGAAAGAAATCTTCGATATATTTTGAACATAATCATATCTCCTGTAAATGACAATTCCAAAGGTCTTATGAAGTGAATTCTAATGTTTAAGTAAGAGGTTTGGCCAACAGACAGCCATTACAGAGTTTTTTTTCTTGAACTATCTTAAAATAATAAGGAATGTAGTAAAATAACCCCTCAACAGCTATAATTATAAAGGTTAATACAGACAGCTGTATCCGTCGATTACTTGCGTCAATCCGCAACACAGCCCGCAATGCCGTATTTCTAGTCATTAAAACTATTTTAAAACAGCAATTCAACATTAAACACAAATTCTGTTAAAAGAATACTAGGTAAAAATAATTTTTGGTCAGAAAAAAATGTTGGTGCTGGATGTCTATTACATTCGACTACACAAAGGCTGTAGCTAAAGTATATCTTTGGAAGAAAGAGTAATAAACTAAGCATGTTGGTAATTACGGTCGTGTCGTTATGGTTAGTGACTCAGATCGCTAAGCCAGATGTCGCGGGTTCTATTCAGACCCTGAACAAATATTTGAGTGATGACACGAAAATGTTTTCTGTGTCTGAGTGTAATTTATATGTGTGTATTTAGGAATATTTACGTATGTCTATCAGCAGTCTATTAATCATAGTCCAGGAGTCCACTTGGTTTGAGATAATACAGTCGTGTGTGAGTTGTGTGAGGTTTTTATTACACATTTATATATAACTAGCTTATGCCCGCGGTTCTGCCCGCGTTTATGTCGGTATTTAAATTTTAAAAATCTCTATAAATTTTAAATTATTATGTTATTTCGATGTCTAAGCTATATTACTGCAAAGTATTATGAAAATCCGTCCAGTAGGTTTTGCGTGAAAGAGCAACAAACACACATCCTTACAAACTTTCGCATTTGTAATATTAGTAGGAAGGATAGGAAGTAGGATACTAGCTGACCCACGCAATTTCGTCAGCGTCTCTTTTCAATCATGCTAGGTTCCTTGGTTTGGGCGTGATGTTAACAGGATAGAGGCACGCCAGCAAAATACACATTGAAATAAAAAGTGAATATTGGTTAGATAGTATCAGAGTAGAAGAAAGAAAGAGTGTAGAGAGAGATACAACAGTAGCCATGTAAATTTAAGAGTTAGGTATTTATTTACGTGAGACATAAATAGACCAAAATATTCTGAACTTGTTAAGAATTTACCATTTGTATATAAATTCGTCTGTTACCTATGCATACAGAAATAAAAATATTACGTTTGACGTCACAAAAGTACAGTGCGTCAGTGATCTCAGTTTTTATTTAAGTGTTCTAGTATCCAAGAAACATTCACGAATGTTTGGCTATTGAAAGTATTTTACTTTTATTAAAATAGAATTGTTTGTTATTCTATTCAATAATTATTGAGGTTAAAGACTATTTAATATGTTTTGTTTAATAACGGCCTAGGGTCTGTTGTCTTAGGCTCACACCGAGGATTAGGTACTCGGTTTAAGAAATAAATACTTTTTAAAAATTACATCTCAGTGTGTACTGACCCTTAGTCGGATAAGCAATTTAAGGAAAAAAACATTTTATTGACTTTTCAATGCATTCCAAAATAAATTGGAATGGACGTTTATGTTTGGAATTTCCATGTTTGCCAAGAATGTGTAATTGAAAGTATTGAATGTCATTGCGGTGCTGGTGATATATACATACGTACCTAAGGTAATAAATTATAGTGTATACGTTTTGAGCGTAGCAACAACTATTTTATCGTTAACTTTGCTTTATCTTCATAAGCTCTCCGGTATTCATGGTATTTTTAGGATATTTCGACAATGATGTTACTGATTTATTGTGATTTATAATTTGAAGTTATTTTTATTGCTCTTGTCAGTAAATAAAATTTAAGTTGTATCTTAAAGGCTAAGAAGGCGCCATCGTGATTAGTAATCAAGATGTCATAGATTTAATTACCGCCTAGGAGAATAATATGAATCTGAATAGTGTGAATCTGGGTATAATTCAACTAAAACCAGCGCCGCTTCCAGGCTTGATGAAATGTATTATACATATATGCCTTCCGCTTAAATTATTCTCTCTATTGTTGAAAACCGCATTAAAAACTTTGAAAGATTTAAGAATTCGAAAGTTCGTTTATGATAAGAAGGCCGTCTGTAAGATGTGACAACTTATCCAAATCAGTACAACTACGTAATGTTTTTGTATAAAGCTTGTATGAAACGGTAACATTAGATTATTTGGATTCGATATTGCGCCTTGAATTTATATTTTATTTAATATTTTATGTTATGCCTCATAAATAAATTAAAAAAAAAAGTTGTATTAACGTAACACTGACTTTTACAGTTATTTGAATAACTGGCTGCCCGGATGGCGCATTGCTTAAAGCGGACGCCTGGACACTATGAAAAATATCGCGTTCTCCGCGTTCTGACGTCCATCATCATCATTATCTACCTCTCAATTGCACACCACTTGGTTCGATCCTTGGCTTCTCACATCCAGCTCGTGCCAGCCAAACGTTCATACGGTATAAAAATTTTGGTTCCCTACAAAATTGTTCTCCCAAATCCGGGTGTTTCTCTGAAGGAATGTTTGTAGTCTCCGCAACAAAAGAAAATTTCCACACTGTGAGTTAGGTATGTAATTTGTGCGTTTGCATGACTGATTGTTGCGTCACGTAGGGACCCGATAAAAAAAATTGGTACCGTAATTGTAAAAAGCCTCAAGGAAACAAGCAACAGTTCTTAAGAATATTTGTTTTGAAATAAATATGAAATTTGTATCCTTTCCTTTCCATGCCGAAAATATTTTGGTGAAGCGTCCGATTGAAGCTCCAACTTTTGTTACAGTGTATGAATTCATATGATTTTATTAAAATATGTAGGTAGAGTTCTAGTCGAATAACGCGTTAAGACTGGTTTAGGTTCAATAATATGAGAAATTCTCTTTGAAAGGTTTAATGTTCATTTAAGGTGTCGATGTAAAAAATCGGCCAAGTGCGAGTCGGATTCGTACGTTCTGTATGAATCCGACTCGCACTTGGCCGATTTTTTCGTACCATTATTTGTACATTTCAAGCGTCTACCTCTTGCCGTTATCAATATCGAGCAAAAACGAGCAAAAAAATCACGTTTCTTGTAGGGGCCCTTTTAAATATTTATATTATTCCGTTTTCATATTTGTTGTTATAGCGTTAACAATATCCATGAGTATAGCTTGTTGATAGACGGACGGACAGCCAGAGAGACAGACGGACAGCGAAGTCTTAGTAATAGGGTCCCGTTTTACCCTTTGGGTACGGCACCCTAAAAAGAATAAACGAAATTGAAGCCACTTATTCTAAGGTAGTATAATATTATTACATAAGCCTATGAGTCTAAAAAAATTGTATTTTATGTCATCTATTTTTATGAAATTTTATTTATATCTATATATATAAAAGAGTAAGGTGACTGACATACCCAGAGATCAACGCACAGCCCAAACCGCTGAACCTAGAATTCTGAAATTTGGCATGTAGGTTCTTTATATAACGTAAGTGAGCACTAAGAAAAGAATTTTTGAAATTCCACCCCTAAGGGGCTAATCAGGGGATGAAAGTCTGCGTGAGCGAAGCTGCGTGTAAAAGCTACTCATAAATATAGGTCTATATTAAAAAAATACTTATAATATTGTGCGTCTATTTGCCATTAGCATTTCAAGGACAAACAAACTACAAATTAAATGAAAATTATGCAACACGTACATAGTTCAGCGATACAGCTAGGTGAGAACTGAAATATTAAAACACCTCTGTTGTAGCTCTGACCTCCTGACATAAAACTTATTAGGTTAATAACGTAGTAAATTTTTTAGTACTAGGGTTGGAGGTTTAATAAATTAAGCATGATTAATTAAACAAGATAACACATTGTTTTTTCTTCTGAAGCAAGAAACCAAAAAAGAAAGATTAAAAACTATTTCGTAGATGGCCCGAGGTCCGTAGAGTTTCAGGGATTTCTATGCTAGGATATATTTGGTTTCCTGGCTACTGGTACTCGAGATGGAGTGCGGTTTTTAATCGATTTAAGTCCGAAATAAATATAGGTGGGTGGGTAAATATAGGGTATTCGCACAAATATTATTGCATCCGATGTCGTTTGCCCCGTCATTTCTTAACAGTCCCTGCTGAGTTAAGTAGTTAAGTATACATGATCAACCCATAACGTCCCACTGCTGGGCTCGGGTGTCCTCTCAGGAGAGGGTTAAGGCCATACGTCCCCACGCTGGCCGAACGCGGGTTGGGGACCGGCACGACAACGTTGTGGCTACCTAATCTTGCCGTTGGATGTTTTTAAGCCGCCAAAGGCCTCCAACCAAGTTTCACGACTGTTATCCTATGATAACAACCGGGTCCGACTGCTTAACGTGACCTCCCATTCACTGAGACGCTCATGGTATCATGCCACCAGTGGTCACCCATCCAGAGACTGACCGCGCCGTCGTTGCTTACCCTCGGTGATTGTTTCGAATTACCGAGTGCAACTGGGCTATGAGCGCCACTCTCGCCTCAGTTAAGAACACGTATACACAAGAACATTATATTAGCTCAACCTTTCTCCACTCTCTAGAGACATAAGTAAAGCTCTTCACTATTATAATTCTATCTAAGTTATATTTCATAAAAGTTTTCGTTCTGATAGGATTACAGCGGCTCATTAGGGTCAAGGTTGAACCAAACAAATGTTTATTTTAAGACGACGTTATCGAAATAAAATCTTCTGAAGACCTTTTCCTTCTTCTCGCCGTATTTTTAACCTACTTCAAAAAAGGAGGAGTTTATCAATTCTACTGTTTTTTTTAATGTTTTTTAAATGTTTGTTACCTCATAACTTTTGACTGGGTAAACTGATTTTAATGATTCTTTTTTTATTTGAAAGCTGGTGCTTTCCGTGTCCCATTTCAATTTAGTTTACAGTTCTTGAAGTCGGTTTTTATTTGTTAAAATTTGTGATTATTATTTTCCTTTATACTTTAAAAACATAGTGGTATTGTAGCCAGTCTTACACTGAAGAAAATCAGACGTAAACAACGATTTCCCCCGAGGGAAAATGCCGGCTAAGTTGTCCAGTTTACACCGCAAGAGTATTGTGGACTAACAATAAAGGTCAACTAATGTTCTGTAATGTATTTTAAGGAAAATGGCAGATCCTATATCGCTAGCAATATTTAACGGATCTTTCCGAGATTTGTACCGTTTATAAAACGAATCATCCTAACTCTTTTTATTTAATTTTCATATTTGTAGAACTTTGCTACATTCACAAAACGTATTCTAGCTACGTTTTCTAAACTTGCGTTGTGTAATAAAAAAATTAAATTGCTTAAAAAATGACAAAATATTTACATCGATATTTATGAATGAACTTACGAGTGTATTTAGCAGCGTAACTTCACTTCATTGACGGATCAAGAAAATTTTAAACGAATGATTTTGTTTGAAAAGAAAAAAGGTATTTACTGGTATTTACTATGCCATCATGTTGACGGCAATGACAGCTCAATTGTGATAGCCATCTATAATGGCCGACTTTAGTGCAGCCTATGTATTGCATTGTAAAATTTAAAGGTAAATAACTTTAAAATATTATTGTCGATGATATTACCAGGGAAATAAATTTAGTGGGAGCTTTTATGTAGAAAGTAATAAAAGATTATGAGTTTGGTCTCATTAAAAGTATTTTTATCACCAGCTAGATTTTTGAAACATAATGTTTTTTTTACTTACTTCAAAAAAGGAGGAGGTTCTTTCATTGGTATCTTTTGTATGTGAAAATATAAGCTTGCTGGTAAACTAAAAGTAATACTCATGTATAAATTCAATTATTATATTAATTACTAAGAAATGTTCTGAAGAATGGCTCAGAAGATCCTCGTACCTCGTACAGCACCTATTCTTATAATCTTACTATTTTTATTTTTTTTACTTAATACGTTGTTTAGCACAGTAGAAATAAAATTATCAATGTTGTCAGTTTAAACGTAAATACTACTTACGACATCGACACCTCGTGGTTTGAGTTCCCTTCGAAGACAGGCGGCAAGAGCGTCGAGGGCAGCAAGTGAAGCGGCATGTACTCCACGCACTGGCGCTGCAACGTGGGTCAGGATCGAAGAGGCGAGGACTACACGGCCTCGGGCACGACGAACCAGCGGCAACATCACCTGCACTAGGCGGGCAGGGCCTAGTATGATACGAGAACATTTATTTTAAGTTGTTTTTTTTTTATTTATTTTTTATTTAAAAAGACAACCCCCGCACTAGGAATAAATCCTTTGTCGCGGGGGACTTTACAAACATACATGAAACGGACACAAAGATCACCCAGACTCAGAACAACAATTTATGGATTACACAAAGTGTTGTCCTACGTGAGATTTGAACCCACGATACTTGGCGAAGTAGGAAACGGCGTGGTGACCGTTAAACCACTAGGCCAAACGTGCAGTTAAAGTCTTTAGTTCATCTACATATCCAAGAAGAAGTAGACTGACTGATACATTGACAGATCGATCATCGCAAAAGTGTAAAAGTTTCTTCAGTGACGTAGTGTGTGTAAAATTCTACCCTACCCTAAAGGTGCCAAATAGGGATGAAAATAGTTGACACTTAGATATTTTTGGTGGTAGCGTTTGAAAATTCACAGTAAATGAAATAATATTTGAGAAAGAAAAGCAATAAGCCGGTAAAACGTAAAGGACGCAGTAATATATAAGCCTTACGAAAGTGTGTTGAACCGCTTAAAAGTCACACCAACAAATGTTGCATCCGTGTGAAGCCGGAGCGAGTAGCTAGTTTTTTCATAAAGCGTTATTATTGGTTGTTTTTTTGATTAATATAAAAAAGCTAGTATTTAATAAAATTAAATATTATTTGTTGTCTTTTTTGAAAAAAAATAAGAAAAAATAAATAAATAAGCTACAAAATTGCAACTTTATACTTCGTAACAACTATTGCCATCTAGCGGTTTTTGAACCAATCGTCATGTAAAGGTAGCGCTGTCGTAGCTTAACGTAGCACCGTAGCTCCACTCACCTAGAAGGTTCACATCCATCGCGCGCTTAATAACGGAGAAAGGCACCCATTCTAGTTCTCCAAGCGCACACCACGACTCGCAGTTGACAATAGCCCACAGTCCCTGAGCGCCCTCTGGTAAATGGTCCACGATGTACAAAGAAGCTGAGAGTATCTAAACAGAAATGTTGGGTGTAGAAATGTTCCAGTGATTTACCGCTAGATTTCGTTTGGGTGCTTAAAATAGATACGGTGAAAATAGGACACATCAAAATACGTGTATATATATCAAACGGTTTTACAAATAACCGGCAAGATTTAGAAAAAAGTATGTCGGTCTTAATATTTTAAAATAGATGATTCATAGTAACACAAAACATAATATTATTTTAGGAGTAAAACTAATAACTATTTCTAATAAAAAATAAGTGAAGCTTGTCAGTTAAATAGGTTCATGTAGCTAAATATATTATTATAGGAATTATATCTTCTAAGAAACATTTTGCTAAACTGCGTTTAACTGGATATAAAATACAGTCAGAATACAGACACAACATATTGCAACTTTGTTTTACTCCAAAATTTCAGCAATTAATCTTACGAAAAGTTACGAACGTTGCTGGAATCGTAAATATATTTTGAAGTCGTGCGATATCAGACATCTTTAGTTAGGGAATACAAAGGAAAGATAAAAACGTTTTTAACGAATGTGTACAAAATTAGGCTAATTTGTACAACGTTTAGAAAAGAACTTTGTTTGTAATCTTGTGGGAACGTGGGCGGTCGACTTTGACCTCTTGATTTTAACATTTTCCTTTTTGTTGCCGAACTGAATTAGGTAATATAAATTCGGATACATCCCTAAATTGAGATTCGCTAGGAGCGGTACACGGCAAAAATTAATACACAAAGACCAAGCTATGTTCTAGGAATTCTTTTGACGTTTTGAGATTACGTTTTTGGACGGCGTTTAACTATATATTTAAAAGACCAGAAAGGAACAAAAAACAATGCAACTAACAACACTAAGATATTACTGATGAAGTGGACAGGACTCCATTCTCTGTTATGTTATTCTCTATTTTTATTAATATTGTTCAGAATGTTAGTGTGCACATCATCTTTATGCTGATAATACTAGAGTTGTAAAACTTTATGACCATGTTACCATAGAGAAAATAACTAATTTAATATTTATACTCAATGAGCGGTTATGCAGAGAGTAAAAAGATTATCATAAAAGGCATTAAATATTTATATTTTTTAGTTTTGATAATAATAACTAGGTACCCAATTAAGATGAAATTTTGTTAATCTATACTACTTATAATAAAAATGTAACAGGTCCAATTCTGTACATTAAAGATATTTAGAAAATTTTTTTTGGAGAGCTCTCTATAATCGATACTGAAGCCAAAACTGTAATTTTTTTCATTTTCGTCTGTCTGTCTGTCCATCTGTCTGTCTGTCTGTCTGTATCTTGGCCGCGCATCATGCCGAAACTACTGAACGGATTCAAATGAAACTTGACATGATTTGAGTTCATACTACGAGGTAGGACATAGGATACTTTTTATCCCGAAATTCAGCACGGTTTCCTGGAGAGAGGGGATGAAAGTCAAAATATGTACTTAGTTGTAATTCAATAACACAAAGTCCGATTTCATTCATTCTTTTTTTGCTAGAAAGAAAAAAAATAAAGATAACGGGCAAAGTGTTTTTTTTTGTCCGCGACTGTACACTGCCTGTGGGAAGCTGAGACAGATATGTAAATATGGCGGTACGAAGTTCGCCGGGTCAGCTATTCAGAAATATTAATCTTAATTCTTCAATAAAATGAATTGTAAAACTCATATTGCCCGCTGCTGATTATAACATGTAAACCTCAGTTGCCGTGTGCAAATGTTGTCTCACAATAAAATCTTGTATACTCTAATTTGATGTGCCAAATTTATTTCAAATATTTTTAGTATTAAGGGTATAATTGAAAATCGAATTAGTTTTCTAACTAGAATAACCACTACTAGACTAAACAAATAGTTTAAAGCTAACTAACTAGCCTTTACATTATTTGTAATGTACTAAATGTACTTTCTTGTACATATTACAAAGGAAAGTACCATTAGTATAATTTCATTATAAATCACCTGAGTTTCCGAGGTAATATCCAGTTGTACGGTGTGTAATCTTCCAGAGCAGTCTTCTTTCAGCATATCAGCATCAATATTACCCGCTTTGCTTTGGAATCCAGCAAAGACGTGATAGCCGAGGTCGTCTAAACGTCTTGCTAAAGCATTGCCCAACACGTTGTCGCAACCCGTAACAAGCACCGCCTTTCCAGCAGCCGTTACCTGTTTTAAAATAAATAACATTCTTGTTCAAGAATTTCCATTTATTTTTAGGTGGGAATTGTTTGGTTTTCATTATATCGCTCTTGGCTACTGAGTCATTGTATTACCTAGCACTGAAATAAATCCTATCGTTTGTTTAAAGCATAATTAATTAAAAACACGTGTAGTATTCATTGATCAGACGAAAAGCAAAGTACAACAAAATAATAATGGAACAGTTTTCGATTTAGTTTTAAAATCAGAAGTTGTCTTCTTATATTCGTGTACAAAAATATGGTAAAACCGGCTTATATAGGTTAAACATCTAAGAGAATTTGAATTTGACTGGTTTAATAATTTTAAGTTATAGTTTAGAAATAGTATTACAGTAATTATAGTACTGATACAGCTAATTGTCAGTAGTTAGCGCTAGTTCTAGCCACGTAAAACGATAGTGGTCTGTTTTAGTTCTCCAAAAGTTTAATTGTAAATTATATTTAAATTTAATTTATTTTTAATTATATTAATCTAATTTCAAAGAAGCTGAGATTATATTAGCTGACAAAAAACGTTTTTTATTTTAAGTTTTTTTGGCCTCATTTAAATTTAGAGAAAAGAATTAAAAGCAATTTAAAAAAAAAACAGTTTATTATAATTTATGGCACATTTGAGTCGGTGATGCTTTTTAAAAGTCTATTATGTTTAACTTAGAACCGTCCTTATTTGAGAAAATGAAACCAAATACAAAGGGAAGGGAAGCTAAAATATTATACAGATAGAGCAGAGGCAACTAAGGCCTGCTTTATTTTATACGGATTAAATAGAAAGCTAAAAAATTATAAATAAAACTAAACTGGTGGTGGTCACTTGTGCTGCCACCTAGTCGCAGCACAAGTGACCAGTTTAGTTTAATGTTTTATTTTTATCGATAAAAAATCATAATAAAAATGTATACCTGAATAGTTATTTCTTTATTTCGGACATATTAACCCCCGACACAAAAAGAGGGGTGTTATAAGTTTGACGTGTCTGTCTGTCTGTCTGTGTCACCGTAGATACCGAACGGATGAAGCTATTTCAATTTAGTTTTTTTTTGTATGAAAGGTGAGTTACGTGTGAGTGTTCTTAGACATGTTTCATTAAAATCGGTTGAGTCGTTTAAAAGTTGGGGGTGAAAGTGGGGAAGAATAACCGAATGTCTGCAAAAATATCACTGGCGTATGATTACTCGATGAAGTTCTTGAGTAGGGGGTTTTTTAAATTTTGAATTTTAGCTTGTTTTGTAAATACATAAATATTATACATAGAAAACATCCATATTAGGAAAAAACAAATATTAGCAGATCATAAAAAAATATTGGATCCGACCCGGAATTCGAACCCGAAACTTCAAGCACAGCATTCGCATACGCTACCATTGTGACACCGAGACGTCAATCTTATGTTACGGACGCTTTTTGCCGGCCCCTCTGCAACGCCCCATAATGAACTTCGTTAAAAAATGGTACTAATAAAACATGTACAGAGGAAATACAAACAAAACTGATCAACTAATTTCCCAGTGAGTTCTCGTTTCAACTTCTCTTTACTTTTTGTATCTTCATCGTGATTAAAATATATTTTACTCATAAAAAAACTACTCTAAATATTTGCATTCTGATTCGTTAGTTAAATAAATAGCTTTTTGAAATTGACTTGCGTTTGAGTAAAATCACATTAGCTTATATTTAAATTTACTAAGAATTTGATATGGCCTAAATGACGATCTTGGAAAACTTAGTATTTTAAGGGTTTCAAATCCAAGCCAAATCTATTTCAACCAATCCAGTTGCTTTATTTTATCTGAAATAAATGGTGTTGATGCAAAAATTTCTACAATTGGTCAATATAATAAGCTAAGATTGATGCTGAAATTCGAAATATTCAATTGGAGATGACGTGTGCATCACGCAATGGCTAAGTGCTCACGTCATGTATGTGTCTATGTACATTAATTGGTGATTGTCCTTACGATTTAGTTACCTAAATAGATAGGAAGATATTTACTAACTTTTAATCTTAACAGCAAGTTACTTATAAATAGAATTCAAGGATCCTATTGATCCGGTAATACAACGCAACAGTTACTTCGCGCACCTTCGAATCTACTGCCTACATATCTGAGCCTGAAAAACATTTACGATAATTCTCTTCAGTTTCTCTTGAAAGCCTTGTAAAAAGCACCAAAAATGCTGTTTATTCGGCTAAAAGAACTAATAACATTGTATTAAATCTTTAACGAATAATACAATGGTATTTGTTTTTCATAATCTGTATATCAGTGTATATATCAGTATATCACTTGATGCTTGATGAAAGAAAAATTTTAAACTTGCTACTTTCAAGATATCTTCTCTTCTCATCCTAGTTCAGTCAAAACTGCAACTCTAACAAATTTGTGTACGCGCCTCAAAGTTTAATTAAAGCGAAGATTGAGTTTCGCAACTAAGAGAATTAGAATAAAGAATGACGTAAATACAAAAATAATGATAATCTGAAAAAGGTGAAAAATTTCTACAAAAGGTCATCAATACATGTGTGTACACGTGTCCAAATAGATGTTGTTATTCATGGCACCGGGTTTATAATAATAGCTCAAGTTTTATTGGGCATGAAATAAATATTGTAACCATTAAAAACTAGTGGATTGATTAATCCTAAAGGCGTGTCTCCTGCGGCTAAAAATAACAAAACAAATGAACAAAACTTGTTAACTAAACATGTTAGCGAAAAGTCGCAGGAGACGGACTTTTAAACGAACATCAAACGCGATTACACGAAAAGCAAAAATATTTTATCTACTCGACAAAATGACTTATAGTACACTTACTTACTTACTTTGATAGTATGAATATGAATAATATAAGTATTAATGATAGTTCAGTTCAGTTTCATTATACGAGAAGTATACGATGGGATGTTTTCAGTCCGCTTTGGATAACATGTTTGGTTGTTAAAATTAACAAAACAGTTAAGCCACGCCCATATTTTGATAAAAAATGTGATGTTTGGTGTTTATAAACATTAAACAGTGTCGCAGGAGACCCGGCTTAAATTAGACAGCGATAGTTGTATGATTAACAAAACACTGCTGATAAACAAAATATTACGAAACTAAATAATTTTTTATTTACATAAAGTTTAAAAACGATCAAAATTAGATCTCAAAGTAATTTTACTTTCTATTACTCTGCTCATTGATAGGAGACATTATTTACATCTCTTTTTGTAATGCCCGCATTCATTAGTCAAAATAGTCCTATTAAGAACTTTCAAAGAGTGTATGAAACATTTTATACAATAGTGTTTTGATTCAAATTATAATTGTAATTTTCACTCCATAAGTTATAATTTTTTTTTTTAAGTTTCCGAAAAATATCCGAACGCATTTCCGGCATTCAAAATAAACATAGTAAATATTCCGTTTTTAATAACTTATCATCTTGAATAATGTCATTTTAATAGGCAAGCATAAAAACAATACTTCCATGGAGTTAAACCACGCGAAATTAAACGATTTCTAAAGATTGATGATCTACATCGCTTGACCAGTCGTGGCGTCGTAGTACTCGTAGTTAAAAATAGCTGCCATTAAACTTGTGAATAAACGCTAATGAAATTCTGTCAGTGTATCCGTGAAACTATTAAACAGAAAAATCATGAGTCCTTACCCTTACCAATAAATTTGGAAGAAATAATAAAATAAAGGTCACGCCACGTTTCCTTTGGCTTTCATCTACAGTTAGGGTTATCAGGGCGCGGTGAATCCCTCTAATCACGCTAGTATTGTTTTTATCTCTGAAATAATTATATCTCAGCGAATTACGAACATTTTACTATATCAGACATAATAGGCGGGCGACGAAATTAAGTTTTCGTCGAAAATAGATGCCGACAGCTTGATTGATGTCCGTTATTATAACTGTTGAGTGAATATTTTATTCAAGCATTTGTACCTATGCGTGACGCTGTGACGTTCGAGGTTAACTATTTCAGGGTTATCGTGTCGTTAATTCTTAATCTTGTGCTCCTCTCAGTATTCAAAGTCACGCACCAATCACGTATTATTGTGTTTGCATACATTTGGTAACGTATTACATACATACGTCACAGTAGTTGGGTAACTGAATAGGGTAACTGAATAGGTATAAACAAGATTACTCTCTATAAATAAACCTGCCGCTGATATTTAGATTATCTTTATGATATTAGGTATCGATATCAAACCCTGATTTTATTGTAATGTGCCTCAGGGCGTGTAATGTAACGATCTAGTTTTGGATGTGGGTTTAAAATAATGCGTTTAACATTTTATCGTGTTTGATGTATATGAAAGCTGTGATGAGTTTTGCAAACGTTTGAATGACCTTAAGAAAATATAACCTTTGTTTATGGGACTAATTCCACCCACCCGCCAATCATAGTAACTCCTGTACACCAAGAGCAACAGCAGTGACCCACGAACACACAGAGTTATGCCACTTGGGAAGACCCAAGAAAAATTAAACTATCTGAGAACCCGCAACGAAATTATTCAGAAGAAAACTGAAGGAGTTGGAAATATAATAAGTCCGCTTCCCTCCTTAGCAAAGCGGGAGACAAAATGAAGTCAAAATAGGCAGACACCTTTTTCAAAGCGGGAAGCACCATGGATAAAATATTATGGCTCCTAAGTGACATATATTTGATTACTATATGTATGGCAGAATCGCCTATAGGCACGGAATTTCACCGCAATTGACACAAGATCCCCATAGTATGCCACTCCAGACATCATTTGTAAGATGGTTTTGTTTGGTTTTCCCGGGCAGTTTCCGCACTTAGCCTTTTAATTGAAACATTGTACGTGGGTTTTGTCATTTTCTTACTCCAACCTTCCTAGATCATCCCAGAAGCTTAGCAGCCTTCTCAGGTCGCTACATGTTTCCGGAAATGATGTTGATTGAAGGATGTCTGCCCGTTGATCTATACTTCTACATTCTGTGAGAACGTGCTGCGGCGTTTCTTCTGCCTCCATGCATCCCCTGCACAGAGGGCTGTCTGTTGCACCTATAGTGAATAGGTGTTTGTTTAAGGGACAATGTCCAGTTAGAATACCTATGACCTTTCTCATATCGGCTCGTTTCAGTCTGATCAGGTTGCGGACTTCTTTTTGATGCTAGTGAACTGCACTTTTTGTTCGGCTGCATCCTTCGTTGTTTTTCCATTCTGTGTATTATATAAAGTTCATTGTACTAAAGACTACTATGAGTATTCCCAGAGGATATGATAAGCTGACTGTTCACAGCTAGAGTCAGGTGTTGAGCATTGACACAATGGTGAATCGACTAATTTAAATGAGTGTAGTTTGTTCTTAAAGTTACCGTGACCTTTAAGAAATTGAGCGATACTACAGTGATCCACCTCGAGCCAAGTCCTCGACAACCGTTCGCGAACAGATGGAAAGAACTGGTAAAGGTGCCCCTTAGTTGATTGGTCCCACCGTCGTTGCCATTTATCTATTAGGTCGTTTTAGATATCGGACTGCTGTTGAAACAATTTTATGAGTTTATCGTGGTCTCGTACGGACAAAAAAATCGCATTCCATGTTTTCCAGTGTGAATAGTACATGCCTGCACATCTCTGCACCTCGAGATCGACCGGAATAACACCAAAACCAGTAAAGCCTCAGTGCTAACCGTCCTGTATGCCTTGCACAAGAAAATCAATGCAAGTCGTTGGCCTTGTAACATATAGGTGCACCATAGCAAATAGAACCTAAATAAGTAGCTTCATATTATGATCTTTAGTGTATTAAATGACAGACCCCATGTCGCAGTTGATATCCTTGTCAATTCAAATAATCTCTTTTTAGACTTTTCAATAACTGTTATAATGTGTTCGCTATATGAAAAGTGTCTTTCTAAAACCAATCATAAACGACTGAGATTTTATTTTTAATAGTAACATTGTTAAATTGAATGTTACTATTTGTTAAATTGAATGTTACTATTAAAAAACAGTAACATTAAATTTAGCAATGTGACATATATTTTTAAATGGATTTCCTACTCTTAAACCTCATTTAAAAAAAAAACCTAGTCCAAGATACTACTAAAATTCAATGCTAATAATGCATTATTTCAGTTTATTTGCAGTTTATAAAACTGAAAGTTCGTATGTAAATCACGTCATAAAAATATTACGTTAGTAAGAAAACACCATGAATATTTTATTTAGTATTGTCTATTCAGAAAAACACAACCATTAACCTATTTTAAATCGGATTGATGACGCAAGTATGGAGCCTGGCACAATAGTACAATTGTTGCAATCTCCTTGGCAATTTATAATGCGACACATTCACACTGACATGTTAAGCGGAATAGTACACACTATCACAGAATTTTTATTTTATAAGGTAAATATCTGCTTTTGTTACACGAATGTATACTTTATAGCACAATAATGCAGCAGAGTAATTATAGGTTAATTACATTTGTTTGTTAAATCAATAAAACCACAATTAATTGTCTATAGTACTTATTTTTACAGAAAGGACTTTTTAATGGCTTGTACGATAAATAAGTACATAACTTTTCACTGTTCGGTAACCGCAGTCACATATGAGATGCGGTAGTAATTTTAAATCTGAACACCATCCGTGCAGTCAATAAAACTGGAGGGGGGAAGTTGAAATTACCTGTCAATCAGGTCATGTCAATAAAATAAGTGAAATAGCTTTCAAGAGTTTGTTGGTTTAGTACAACATTAAGTTTTCAAACAAGCGCCCCCACCTGATAGTAAAATTTTATCGCCGCCCATAACTTGTTACTACTAACGGTGTGACTTGTCTGGTGCCAATCTTATGGAAGTCTACTTCTCCCATTCTCCGAATGGTCTGCAATCATTTTTTTTAGTTAAAAGCTCAATGTGAATGTAATATCAAAACTTTTAGCATTAAAGGGTAGACAGAGCCATATTAAACGTTTACCGTTGAACGCTATTCTTTATAACAGTCCGTTGTAGATCGGTGTTGATTGGTTCTGTCAAAGTCCCACTGTTCTGCTAGTGTCATAAAGCTGCCATATCAATCGTACATAACTACTTCTAGTTCTAGTTATTTCGAGAATGACCAGTGTTTTTACCAGTACATCACCAGTGTTTCAAAAACGAGGAAAAAAAAATTTCCTGAGATAAAATTTTACTTTTCAAGTTATTGTTTGTTAACATATTTTGGAGTACATATTGAACAGTCTTTAATTCAAACTTTGGTAGTTTAGTTCCCTTAAAATATTTATAGTAACTGACAAACGCAACTTCGTATTCGTCTCTTTTCAATCATTCTCGGCTCCTATTGGTCTAAGCATGATGTTAGCTATCCTATATTAGGCACACCTGCTAAACATACTTTAAAAAATGGTTGTCTGTAAAGGCTGTTTACGGACAATAGTTTAACGTGACAACGTCATAACGAAACATTGATGAAATGATCGCTCGCTTCCATTTAAGGCTTGAAGTACAAGCGAGAGATAGATGCGGCAAGCGCCGTGCAACGCCTAAGAGCGAGGTAACGTCGCACAGCGAGGTAACGACGCATGATGAGGTAACGCCGCATGAGTCATGTTTTTTCGTGTGTCCAGCAGGCTCCATCGAATTATAAGACGTTGTCACGTCAAAACGTAAAAATCGGTTAGATAGTTTCGGAGTTCAGCGTGAAGAACAACATGACACTAGAATTTTATGTTATAGATATAATGTACATACTTTTTCTTATACCATACATATATACTACTTGCCGAAAAATGAATGCACATGACAATCTAATATTTTGATAATAATTTTATAACTGAAATAATCAAATATTTTGACGTGACAACGTCTAATAAATCGATGAACGCCGGAAAACACACACGAAAAAGGATGACTCATTGTCCCGTTACGCTCGTTGTACGTCGTTGTATGAGAGATAGATGCGGCGCTTTTCATCAATGTTTTGTTATGACGTTGTCACGTTAAATCTATTATCGTCCGTATACCGACTTTACAGACAAAGGTTTTTTTTAAATGGTAATTAAGAGTCTATTAAACAGGCAAAGATATTGTCGATATCATCATGTATAATACTTACATGTAACACTTACATTTTGAATAAAAATTAAATATAATTCTATTAAAATTATATTGGAAGTGGTCTTAATTATAATTTTATACTTCAGAAATAAGCTGGCAATGAGTTTCTTAGCCAGTTTTCTTCTCATAAGGCTCTACGCATTTTGGAAACTGGAAGTTATAGATCGACACAAACAGGCAGTAGAATTTGGAGTTTTCATCTAATTTACCTACCTTGACAATCCAATACATGCTGTGGCGTCTGTTTGTGTGATCTATGATTTTTAACTGTAGCTTCAATTTAACGTTCATAAATGTCACTTAGTGCCTTAATTGAATAAATGATTTTGGATTTGAATTTAAAGTTACGTTTTTTTATTTAAGAAATTGATTAAACTTTATTCTATTACGAATTGGATTATTGTATCCTTCCCAAGAGAAATTGAGGTCTGATTACAAATCTCTACACAGCTTAGGCAATCTGCGCGTCAAGATACCGAAAACGGGGGGCAAGAGCCGTATGTTAAATTAAAAAAACTAATAGTAATCCTTTGGAGCTCTAATATTCAGTGGTTTTCCAATTAATCAGTGAATTTATCAGCATTAGAATTTGAGCATAATATTATTCAACGCAAAACAAAAGGCGATGTATTAAGGTTTTATAAACGAATTTTACAACCTCATAGTTATGAATTACGGATTATATGTCAAAATTTTCATTAAAAAAAATTAGAATATGTGGGTTTTGTAATATAGATCGAGTAGTATATGCCGTGATTTATGTTATCATGTAATACCATAAGCCACAGTTTCCGATATTATGTAGAGTTATTATGAATATCCGTAACAATATATTTCTCTAAATTGTATTTTTGGAGCTTCATGAAATCGTTCCAAGCTTTAAACACAAAAATTTTTAACGTTATGCATTCTATTAAAGAAATAAAATATTTGGTTTGATATTAGCTAAGCGACAGAACCATTATCATCTGTATCTATCTAATCTAATACCTTCAAACGAGCAATTCTTGTACATATATATATATATATATATATTTATCCTGGAGGAAAAGTGGCTACCCCTGGACGCCACATTAAATGCACTTTTTCCTATATATATATGTACAAGAATTGCTCGTTTGAAGGTATTAGATTAGATATATATATATATATACAATAAAGGTAAAGTTAAATAGTAACGTTATCTGATTACCTACCTTCTTTTGTTTGAAGGCAATAAGAGGTTACACATTAATTCATTACTGAATTGTGAAGCAAAGTGGAAACAGTTCACCATAGAAAACACCCAATCGTGGAGAAGGTGGCCTCTGATTAGTCCGCTTGAATCGGATCAACATTAGCTGTTGTGAATATGTATAAACATTATGTAGTATAATAGTTTGCAATTCTGCCAGCAGAGGGGTTAGCAATTGTTGATCAGAGCGGAGCCACATTTTTACGCCGGAATATATATTATATCAACAAAAGCTGTTGCTGATCAACAATTACCAACGGATCAACAATTAACTGATGCTATATAACCTGAATCTCAGAAATGGCGGTCATATGATCAATAGAAAAATTATTTTCTATTTAATACGCTTTAATTAGTTGAAATCTTGTAGCGTGTTGTTA
This sequence comes from Diaphora mendica, assembly GCA_949125395.1. Taxonomy (NCBI): domain Eukaryota; kingdom Metazoa; phylum Arthropoda; class Insecta; order Lepidoptera; family Erebidae; genus Diaphora; species Diaphora mendica. Next base: position 29,899,592 of record OX421311.1, read on the forward strand.
GGTATCCACTACTGAGCTTTAGCTCCATTAATGCAGCAAGATTTTGCGACTTTTTGTCGCATTAACTGGGAATTGACTCTAGAAGGTTCAAAACATAAACATGGAAGGCCTCCTTTTTTTTTCCTCCGTGCGGAAATCCCCTCGGATACTACCTCCTGGTGGTATGTCGAACTCGAACCGACTAAAACCGCACGCCGTCTCGGGTACTAGATGCCAGGGAACCAGATGCACCCTAGAAAGGAAAACCCTGGAACCCCGACGGACATTCTGCCAGCGTGTGGAGCGCCGTGTCCATGGTCTGGCCATTGCAGTGGTGGCATTCAGGCGTTGGCTCCTTGCGGATTAGACACAGGTGATCTCCGAAACATCCCTTTCCAGTGATCACCTGCGTCAGCCGGTATGAGAGGGTCCCATGACACCTCTCGAGCCAATCCTCCATAACAGGTCTTACCGCCGTAATAACGGCGTGCCCAGCGCTCGGTTGCCCAAGTCGTTCCCTCCATTCCTCCACGAGGACCTGGTGGAGTTGGGATTTCTGATCGTTGATTTCTCGAGTCTCAGGACTTTACTCAACTCCCGCGCCTCCTTGCGCCACTGGTAAAGAGCCGCAAGGGACATGGAAGGCCTTCCTGGCTTACTAAATAAGATCACTTTGTTCGTTTTCTAAGTAAAAAGCTGTTACTCTATTTTTACAAAACTTTATTTGGGGATAACTTACAAGCATATTCTTACTAATAATATAAAACTTCATCTAATTAATTAATTATATCCAATGCCAACGTATCTTTGAACTCAATTCGTAAGGAACAACAAACTTGATAATTTATCAGCACAGGTAAACCGAAATGGGATAAAGGAAATTTGTGAGTCTAGCCACGTTTGGGCGAGGGACAGTTAAAATACCAGAACTTGGTAAACAACGGATCAGATTTAAAGGGGTTTAAATCTTACCATGTTTAGCCACCCTTATAATTTAACTGTAAACTACCTTTTAGTCTTCAAAGAAAATTAATTCAATATGCAAATCAAACAAGGATAAATTATTAACATTAGAATTTAAGCAATAAAGATTATTCTATTGCGTTTGATTGTATTTATGTATGGAGAGCTCATTTTACGTGGCGCAAATTCACATTTAATAACCGTTTCTGAGAAAAATCTCCTAGTTTTTAATCTACCTTGCTGTTGTATTAGTAATGATTCTTTTTTTTTATTATGAAATAGGCGGATAAACGAGCAGACGTATCGCCTGATGGTAAGTGATTATCGCCGCCCATGGACACCTGCAACACCAGAAGCGTCACAAGTGCGTTGCCGGCCTTTGGGGGTTGGGGGAAGGGGGCGGGGGGAAGGGGGGGGACATAGGGGAAGGGATGGGATATGGGCCTCCGGTATCCTCACTCACTCGGTGAAACACACTGGTTTTCTGTGAGGCCGTGGTATCACTCCGGTCGAGCCAGCCCATTCATGCCGAAGCGTGGCTCTCCCACAGTTTCTTTTCTTCTCTTCTCCAATTTTTAATAATGTTAATGTATTAGAAGTAAACTCGGGCTTTGATAAATATTATAACATTTTTTACATAAATTAAGCATAGATTTTGTTATGAGACATACAGATAAAAGTTCAAAGATCAAAGATTACGTACACACAAATGTTTGCATTCAGCGGGAATCATTCCGACCACTCTAGAAACAGCAGTTTAATGTTCACTTCAGATTAAGTCTTTGTATATTCAGTAATTGAATGAAGGCCAAATACATCCCGATTTGAAACAGATCGCAGTCAGTGGCAACACAGTCATAGGCTAATTTTACATAGAGTGCATAGATGCTCGCTTTCAGCACCGATTCAATAAAATGGTGACGCACATAGTTCTATGTAAACGGTACCCACTTAAGGTTGTTTTGGCATTTAATCTTTTTTCCTATGGGTGTAGTCTTACGATTTAGTTACCAGCAAAAGGTGCGTGTGGGTGTTAACGACTTTCTTAAGGGAAATCTTATCTAATCCTGGAATTTTATTCGGTTTGAATAACTTTTAATAGTTTTTACACGTATTTTGTGCTTCAAAATGAACGTCTAGATTAAGATTTGGCATTTGTAGATTTTGAGTAGGTATTATTTATTTCTAGTATGACTCTTAGTAGGTTTATTCTATAGAGTAGAATATTCTTGATGCTGGTTTCTTTTAACTCTCTTTTATAATCATGTATTTTAGGATAAGTGTGTTATGTATATTTACCTTAGATGTACAAATATATATCAACTAATTGCCATCCACTGCTGAACGAAGGTCTCGTAAAGAGCGCCAACTATCCCGGTCTTGGGCAGCCCGCAACCATCCGCTGCCACCCACTTTCTTCAAATGGTGAGTCCATCGTGTTGCAGGGCGCCCTACACTACTTTTGTCTAATTGCGGTCTCCACTCAAGCACATTTCGGTTCCACCTATCATCGGTTCGTCTGGAGACATGACTGATTCATTTTCACTTCAGCGTACTGATACTCCGTGTGATGTCAGCTACTCTAGTTCTCTGTCGTATAACTTCGTTCCGAATTTTGTCGGACAGAGAAACACCCGGCATCGCACTCTGAGCAACTTTAAATTTGTGAACCAGTTCCATGTTGAGTGTCCACGTCTCGGCCCCGTACGTCATTACGGGTACGACGCACTGGTTAAATACCTTGGTACAAAAACTTTTCGACCTCAGAGAATGTTTCTGTTTCAGAGGTGACGGTGGGGCTGTTCTGAGCTTAAACAAGTGGCAACAGGAGGACTGAGACTTGGCAAAAACTTTTGAGCCCTTGTTCCGAGCAATCACATCCTCAATCGCTCGAGTATTCGATTGTCGAATGTCTCGTCATACTTGCTTCCTTATCCGCAGATGGTGTGGCGTTTAGTGCTTCTCGTCGTTTCCTCATAAGATCAAGAGATCAAGAGTATCGCTGTTGAGCTTCGACTTACGTTCAACGATCTTTGGTCGAAAGTGTTTATAACTCACCTCGCAGACGACACGTACCGGGCTATCAGCGAAGTCGTTTACGTTTCCAACGGTTTCCAACATAGCGAACCGGTAAAGAAGCTCCAACTGAAAGTTTTCGCACCCAGCTTCTACCTGACGCAGAGTCGGTCTAAGAGTCGATTTCATTAGGAGCGCCTGCTCTATGGATTCAAGGTATCTCTTACGAGTCGATGATCACTTTCGGTTTTAAATCTGTTGATCACAGAGACATCCTTGAATATTTAGCGTTTGTTTGTGATGATAAAGTCGATCTCGTTCTTTGTCATGCTATTAGAGCTTAGCCAGGTCCACTTCTTTGGGTCTTCTTCTGAAAGGAGAAATTAATCAGAAAGAGCCCCTGGGCCTCGAGGGAATTTACCAGCATTTGCCCCCGGTGATTTCTGCGCCCAGAGCCGAACGGTCCCACCCTGGATTCTATGTAATCTTGTACTCCCGCTTTCGCATTGAAATCGCCCATGACAACCGTGAAAGAAGTGTTGGTATGAGACATGTACTTATGTGCAAATGAATTTATGTATTTGATCCATCCTAAGGTTGCCTGTAAGATATTGTTTTGGGCAATAAAGCCGCCCTTTATACACTACTATCACTATCAGACATTTTATTTATTCTGTCTTAAAACTGTAATGAGTCATGTTGTAGAGCCACGCTGATTTCAGCACGAACGGGCCGGCTCGACTAGGGCGGTACTACCCTCGCACAGAAAATCAACATAAAATGACAGTATTCGTGCTGTCGTGATTCGTTGTTGAGTGCAGGACCGGAGGCCCAATGATGTAGAAGCATCACTAGGCCGCTGTAGTGTGGGTCACCATGGCCGCCACAATGGTGACCATCACACTTGGATTCTGCTTATGCTTTCTATCAGGCAGAGTAGAGTCATTTTGGCAGGGCCATGCATAAAATAAAAAAAATATGTAAAGGTGAGTTTTCTATCTATCTATTGAAACGTTGTAGCAATTGTAGTTACAAGCTTTTGTTTTTATTCAGAGATGCTAGATAGGTAGAACAATTTTAATTGTTATCCTAACAATATGTATTTGTTGGACCTAAATACTCGTATACTAAATCTTATTAATATACCTAACTATACGAGTAATAATTTATTATAAAATGTTTTAAGCAGTGTTATATTATGTTAAAATACATTCACCTATGAGTCATAAAATATTTATGTAATTTATCGACATTTAACTTAACCTTTTGGTTCGAAGGAATTCTTGAAATCCTTTTTACTAAACGATTAATCGTGTATAAGGGCAGATGTTCATTCGGTTAACAGATAACTTGCTTGTATCTGATTAGCTCCAGGAGAGACGACCACACCTTCAAATTAGATGCTTAGGGCTGATGTTTGAAAAGTCATTCAGTTACGGACATATTATTGAAACACTAAAGATAGACTATCAGACTTATCGTACGCAAGCCACGCTTCGGCATGAATGGGCCGGCTCAACCGGATTGATAGAGGCCTCACAGAAAACCGGTGTGAAATAGCGCTTGCACTGTGTTTCACCGAGTGAGTGAGGATAACGGAGCCCATACCTCAACCCCTCCCCACATCCCCCTCCCCATCCCGACATCCCCCTCCCCCAAAGGCCGGCAAAGCACTTGTGATGCCTCTTGTTGCGGGTGTCCATGGGCGGCGGTAATCACTTACCATCTGCTCGTTTGCCCCATATTCCATAAGAAAGTACCTACTTAAAAACAAATCGGTATTGTGATACTGTTCACATCATTTTTTTTTTATTTATATATTTAATTTTATTATATTACCAGCATCATCAGCCTATCGCAGTCCACTACTGGACATAGGCCTCTCCAGTTGCACGCCACTTAGTTCGATCCTCGGCTTCTCGCATCCAGCTCCTGCCAGCCGTCTTACGGCAAATAATCACTCCACCTGGCCTGTGGACGTCCTACTTACGGTGTTAGTATTCAGCCTTTACTAGCCCAGGTGAGAATAAACAAGCGTTTTAGCTAAATACTTTAAAATAAAATTTACAAGATTACTTCATTTACTCATTTCACAGAACTATTATAATTCTGTTATAGTCGAACGAAACACATTTCAAAATTTTTTTAAGGTCATTGTTAATTGTTTAAGGTCTGTTTATTATGTGATATATATAATAGTTCTGTTTGAAAAAAAAACTTTTTTTAAACAACAATGCTGGTCAATTGTTCAGATTCATTGTCTTTCGCGCAAACAACTGCATTTGTGTCTGTAAATACTAAGGTACTATTACTGTAAGGAACTAGTTGAAATAAGATATGGTAGTATTTATATGATAAACAGTAGGTTTAAATATTTATTCAAAATATTAATCTAAATTTGAATAAAGCTTTGTAAGCCTTAAAAGTAGCTTAATATTAAGTGGGCGATGAGTGATTAGTGTTCAGTTTCTGTTTCAATTTTCCTGCTGCCGTAAAATTGGCAAGTAATAGTCAAAGTGAACATTTATTGCGCGTTTTAATACTAATGTTTTAATAACCGTGTCACTTTACAAACAAACATACTGCGGTGTATTCTGCTTAGAAGCAAGAACGAGGCCTACAAATAAGAAACGACAAATTTGCGAAGTTAAATTATGATAATTTTCAAATCACATAATTTCTTGAGGCATTCGTGCACAAATGTAGCTATTTATTGTCGTAAATGTATGCATACGCCAAATAAGGAGACGAGAACGAACTTTGTTAGAGAAGAGAAAATATTTTTATATCATAACAGTATTTTATCATCTTCCTTTACTAAAAATGTTGCCTTTCTGTTTATTTATGTAATGGTTAAAAAGCTGCCGAAGATACTCAGAATAGGGATGATGACATAAGGGGTCAAATTTGTTACTCTTAATCATGTATCAAAACGATAACTTTGTATGGAAATGTACTAAATACGAACTTGTGACGTCACTGTTTTAGAGTACTCAATTGAGAAATTTTAATATATTTCAATGTTTATTTGATTAAAATTTGTAATAGAACTGAAAAGCTGTAATAATTATATGTTTCTAAATGTTTTGTTATATTCGTTTTAATGAAAAAGACATCGGTATTTATTGACGATACAGTCATCTACCCTATTAGGGGCCGTTTACACTAATCAACTCTGAGAACTCCGGCCGGCGACCTTCTTGTCATACAGACCGGCACGGGTTATAAGCTTAAAACCGAGCCATTTAAAATAGAACGGCTAAAGCAGATGCGCTCAGAGTAGAATGAAAGCGCTCTGAGCTGAACAGGTGTTTCACAAAGGCACTTTATTCACTAGTTTATGGCAGTCTAAGCTTAGCGACAAATAGCTTATCGATTATCTTGTACTCTTTGTTTAGAGATACTGGTAATGATTTGACATGTCCTTATTTTTATAAAATTCTGACTTTTCAAAGTTTCATGAAAGTAATTAGCAACCCTAAAAATATGTTATTTACTACTGGTTTACAGAAAAAAACTGTCGATGAAGTTAATAATTAACAAATATTACATTATATAAAATACAAATATTAAATTTTATCATTTTTGTGTTTTTAAATTTCAATGAGACTGATCTAGATTATTACAAAGTAGATTGTAATAATAAACGACTGCTTCGGTGGCACAGTGGTGGCGTATGTGACTGCTGTGCTTGAGGTGTCGGGTCGGACCAAAGGTTTGTATGATCTGTAAATATATGTTTCAGAGTTTCGGTTTTTCTATGGATAATATGTATATTATCATCTTTCTAGCCTTTATTATTAGTTTTTCCACGGAGCGACTGGTATCGGACCTCCGCAAACCTGAGGGCAAACTGAATTCGATGATTGAACTAGTTTTGTGCTCTTCAAGGCACGGGTGTAACACCCCGTCAGACTTCCATACTCCGGGCTGTTATTAAGAATTTCTTGTAAGAAGAACCCAATAACACTTTGGTCCGATCCAGGATGAGTGCGGATTCTCGAATCCGAGACCTCTTGATTAGCAGTCGCATTCGCTAACCGCTAGACCAACGAGGTAATCTTGGATAATATGTATGTATTTACCAAAAAATAAGTATATAAGAATTCAATCAGTCAATCTAGCTTTCATAGAACAAACTCTGCTTAGTTTGAGGCTAAATGGCGTTGAGTGTCAGATGTCCGAAATATTTATTTAATTATTTCTATTTATAAAAATAATAGACATACCGACATGGCGGAAGTAGGTTTCCTAGCCCTACTACAATATCCTAAAAATTACTTCTTAAAAATTTCACAAATATTTAAATTCGTTTCATACATCCACAGACACATCTTACCTGCAAATTATGGTAGAACCATAACGATCCTGTGACGGAAATTGAAAACCAAAGGAATAGCGTGAAGACTGAAATGGAGCTCAAGTGCATGGCGTTTAGAACTGTTGACAACACTACAGCTATTGCGTGGCAGAGCACGATCGGTAGCGCACAACGGTCGATTATGTCCCATGGCACCTCCTGCGAAAAACATATTTGGAATTATCATATATATTTTCTAACTTTTTGGTCTTCCTTTTATTTCTAAAGAATAGCAAAATTTAACACATGGCCGTCAGCCTAGTATGCCCTAAGGGGATAATGCGAGATTAAAATTAAAGAAGAAGCAAGAAATTTGCATGTTGTATACAGATGGACTGCGTAGAGGTTTATCGTTTACCACATTCTATTTCAGACAACATTAACGCGGATATTGGGTCTATATTTTTTTTATGATAGTTTACATGCAAGTAGCAATAACATGTTACTGTGATTACTTGTAACATGTGAAATTATGATATCAAATAGTTTGAACTAAACAATTGGTTTGATAGTTTTTTGATCATAAAACTCTTATTTCTAATCTCTTTAATCTTTCCTAATCAAACTTTGATCAACCTTTATATAATAATACCTAAGTAGCTTAAATTGTTTGTTCAATATTATAGAAAGAAAAATTGACACCACTACAAAAAGTTTATTATGATTATGACAAGTATGAATCATAACGAATACCTTATAAAATAAATAATACGATAGTACTTCAAATAAGTAATAAAACATTATAGAATAAATTATAGACGACAACTCAAAGTTGTTTTGCATGTAGCAAAAATATAAATTAAACATGTCTGTTACAAATTAACAACAGAACGGTGTTTATCTTTCTGATAATAAAAACAATTAGTCCCCTAAGGTTATATGTGGTCAAAGGCTAACACTTGCACACAACTCTGCGACAGTGATAATATAGTAGATCTCATCAGTACCGCAGAGTTGTCATCTAGCCGAGACCAGTTTTTTTTATAAATCTAGGCAAGAGTCTCCAAAAATAGAACGAGAAGAGTGCGCACTGAATCTGAATTCGGAGTACTGTTTTCCCGACTACAGAAAAGGCAAAAGGAAGGGTAATCGTTTTGGCAGTGTACCTATGAATGTTCCACCGTAGCACCTAAATTACTGAACTAGTTTTGATGAATGAGGTGTCAAAAGATTCGTAATGATGGCCCGGATGTCATAGGTTAAATTAATTTTTATCAAAAGTTTTTACATAATCGGATTATAGTTTTTTAAACTTTTTCTGGTTAGTGATGTGTTAACCTCCACACCAACTTTGACTAAAGCCATAAGATATAGGTAGGTACTACACTTCAATCAAAATTATGAAATACTCTGATGCATAAAACTAGATAGATAAAATGTAGTCGAGATGAACGTTAATACAAACAACGTGTCATCACAATTATTTATAAGGAATCTCGCTGACGATGTTTTAATTGTAGTTTAATTATAAATAATAAATAATTTAACACAACTACATATAACGTATTTTTGTTTAAAACATACTTAACAATCACGTAGATAACTACAATTGTAATGTGGATTTCCATATGAAATCGTGAATTAAAAAACAAGAAATATGCGTGTATGCCATGCCACCCACGTCTTGAATATGATATTATTCTTGGTATAAAGGTCATTCGGTGTAATCGTTTTCCACTTTGTTTGGACTTTTATTTTAGTTTAAAGAGTCAAAGAGTGTCAAATTTTGTTTGCGTACTTCTGTGGGAGATCACGTTTATGATCTCCGTAAATAAATAAAACGAAAGTTCTCTGGACTACGTGCGCAATTCGTTTGTATACCTATATTTATATTATTTTTGTAAATTGCTCCAGTCTTGACAATATTTCTTCTGATTTATTGTGATTAAGTAAAGTAAGTAAAGTACTTCTCCCTTATTGATTTCTAGGCTGTCCTTGTTTAATAAACAGTAGAATGTAAAAGTTATGTAGATGGATTTCAAACCTAGTTTGAAGCCGGTGGTATACTCAAAGAGATGTTGATTTATACGGTTTATTTGCAACATTAATTTGAAATATAATAAAACATTTAGATATTATCAGCAGGTCGTATTCCATATTGATATTACGTGAGACATAGTAAAATAGTTTGAGCAATAGAACAAAAACAACACGATTTTAAAGATAAAAACGATTTTCAATTTTTTTTGCACACAATTTACTTAAACGCAGTGTTTGTACTACAAAGTTTTAATAATAAGAGATAATAAAATATGTTGTTTAAAATATAATACCATACTTTTTAGAGAAATAACAGGAGCGTTAACTATTAATTTCTCAAAGGCTGGAATAATTTTGCAAAGTCCGACAACAAACAAATATTTCGTTAATTGGGTTCAGGATATACATTGCAGTGGTGAGTTTCAGTAGTGTAGTAGTGTTTAGTAGTTATATCATGTTTTGTGTACTATAACTCATCTTAAGAAAGAAATTGTCATATAGGTACGTATGTCAAATTGGTGTATAAAATTAATAATCTAAATTTCATCAAGTCAATCAACAACAGAAAAAAATTCAATATGGAGTAATCTTTACCGAAAAGAACCGCTTATATTCGGTAACGAAATGTCAAGGTGTAAGTAAATTACAGTCGTTTAAAAAAACCAAAATGGTCTAAGTACTTGTCATTTTTCCACCTGTTTACACAACATGTGAATGTTAGAAATATGACATTCTTCTTTTGGACTCTAACTGTTCGCAAGAGAAAACCATTAATATATTAGATCAAGAACACCCATTCAAGATTCAGCATACCTGATGTCACTAACGTTTTTTTGTTAACAGTTATTCATCTTCGTGCAGGAACCCTGAATAATTACTGAATACTTTTTAATCGGTCACCTAAAAATATCCTAGAAACTTCCAAATTAGCCATCCCAGTGAGAATGATACCCGTGTTTTTTGTGTGATCTATGTTCTTGGCCTCAAATGTCCTCTACCGTGCAAACGCATTTATAGAACCGTCACTCGTACAGCCGCCGCCGATAAACATTGAATTTAAAATAACAATTATAACTAAATCCATCTACAATGCTGGTATTTTTCACTCAGCTATCTCACAGCCGATACCCTGAACAATCCCTCTTTCTTTTGCCTATTAAACGAATGAGCTCTACAGAAAAAAATCTACTTGGTCTAAGTATTTAGTTCAGTCGGTGAATACATACATTTGTTGTCTAAATATAGTGTAGACATAGTATACTTAAGTTAGTCAGAGATGGTAAGATCTATATACTAGACTAACAGACCCAGAAAACTCGTTGAGTGCAGGGTTGTGTACAATTTGTTTAGAATTGCAGTATGTGATTGTTAAGCATCGATCAACTGCAAATACATCTTCTCCGTAGATGATATTAAATATATTGATTCTGGACTTGATAATTTTTTATTAAATAAAAAAATAGAAAAGTGATATGCTCGATGGAATGTAGAGTTAATTTTACATTACATACAAAGACTAAATTAGCGTTGTGCCAGAAATTCATTCCTGAAACGGTTACGAATAACACCGATGCTGAAATCTCTTAGATCCAGAGTTCCATGATTTATGATGATATGTAGTAAAATCACATATTTAACAAATATTAAAAATGGTTCATTATGCATGGCATTATATCGTGCAGTTATATTTTTCTTAAATAGCGTGAAAAAAATTACCTGTGATGTCGACTGTGATCCTTTTATCAGTGAACCACGCCTTACGGATGGTCGTCGATGCATTGACGGCGCAGTGATCGAGGCACGGCGGGTGACATCGCCGGCAACCATGGTTACTAATCAGCTCAACACTCCTACAACAAGAATATCCTATTAAAAACCTTTTTCTGATTGCAAATATTTGATTAATCTACGCCAAAAGGAAGTGTAATATTTTTGGCAGTCTATTTTTCAAGATTTAGGACATCCAACATACAACGCCATCTAGTCCCAAGCTAAGCAGAGCTTGTATTATGGATACTAGACAACTGATATAAATACATATTTACTTTTTTTGGAAATACATATATACATAGAAGACACGCAAACTCCGAAACAAATATTTGTATATCATACAAACATTAGGTCCGACCCGGGAATCGAACCCGAGACCTCAGGCGCAGCAGTCGCATACGCTACCACTACACCACCGAGCCAGTTTGTATGTTGAACCATGAAGGAAGTGTCAAAAATGGATTTGTAATAATGGCCCAAAATGACATAGGGCTATTAAAAAAAAAACAAAAGTTTTTACGTAATCGGGTTTTAGTTGTTTAATATCTTTCTTGTTTTAAAATCTATAAATATTGTGTATTATTATAGATTAAACTTATTTAATAATGTTCTGCTATTTGAGAAGATCCGACATTTTGTTTATAAAATAATCGGTATGGCCGTCCTCGACTTTGATTAGGACTAATAAGCAACAATTCATTTCTAGATAGATTAAGATTCGCAAAGGTACCTAACCTTTATTTTCCCAACAGTTTGAAATCTTTGCTACTACAAGAGGGCATCAAATAACTTCTAGATGTTTTAAAGAGTCTAAATAAATCTATCTTCTAAATATCAATACGTGAAGCGAAAACTTTGTACCCTTTTTTACGAAAATTATGCGACCGAAGGAGTATAAAATTTGGCACAGTTAAAGTTTACATGGAGAAGTGCAGAAAGCTAAAAAAAAGGTATTAAATTAATAATGGTTGAATTTCGACCACTGACCGACCACTAGTTATTGTAAATGTCCATTACTAGTACCATAGATGAGTATACTAATAGAATATAATAAAAGTTAGTTTCGTCTATACCACTATGTTATAATATGTGGTAATTTTTGGTATAAATAACTTTCAGTTCTATCACCATTTCACCATACCACCAATCTAAATGTGAATGTTTGGGCCCTATATTTCTGGTAACAACAATCTTACTTTCCTTGAAGGGATCATTAAAGATATAACAAAACAAACAAGAAGTAAAAAGACACATTCTCGAATCAAATATAATATATCTCATACATATAATAATCAAATATATATATAATATAATCAGGTGTAAAGATAAAATAAAAATAGTGGAACAAGTACAAGTGAGTTTGAATCGAGAATGTATTGCAACAAGTTCCATCAAGTGCCGACAATCGAGAGTATAAATTATATAAGTAAAAAGATGTTTTAGTCCGAAAAACATCTACTTAAAAAGTAATTTCTTTATGTTGCAAATCAGATTCTAAGTTTTATGTCGTACTTCAAAAGAAGTACTAGCACTGACACAATATTTCGTCAGTAGTACTAGTACCTAATGGCTAAAGGTTAAGTCATGGCCTGATTTTAATTTTAGTGATTCATTTAAGTACCTAAAATTTGTGACTTCATATTTAATTATGTAAATTTAGCCGAATCCACACCTCATATGTTAATTACTTTGCATAGTCCAAATTCCGTTAAATATTCAAACACTTACCTATGTCAGTAAAACTAGCTAAGTAGATCAAGGTCTTTATTAATTAATATTACAGTTAATCAAACTGCCTCGTTGGTCTAGTGGTTAGCATAAGCGACTGCAGATCAAGAGGTCTCGGGTTCGATTCCCGGGTTAATAGCAGCCCGAAGTATGGAAGATGGCGGTGTTTCCCGCCCGTGCCTCGGAGAGCACGTTAAGCCGTCGGTCCCGGTTGTCATGAACATCTATGGCAATCGTTATTGGGAAGTCAGTGCCCCCAAATATACTGACAACTAGTTCAACCTTTGAATTCAGTTCACCCTCAGGGTTGCGGAGGTTCGATGCCAGTCGCTCCGTGTAAAAACTGATATTCAGATAAAACCGGTTGAACTAGTAGCCGCTCCCAAATCTTGGGAATAATAAAGGCTAGGAATAGGAAGGCAGTTAATCAAATGTTTATCAAATAATATATGAAAAAGTTTATTAGTCAATAGTTATTAATAGTGTAATGATAAAATTTTGAAATAGTTGAATACGGATATTATTTACTTCCACTAGCAGACCCATGAAACTGTCTACGTCTTTTTTTACTCATGCTTCTATTGGTCTAAGCGTGATGTTAACTATCCTATTCTCAAGGTAGTAGAGCCACGCTGATATCAGCATGAACGGGCCGGCTCGATCGGGGAGGTACTACCCTCGCACAGAAGACCAACATTTTTAGGTTGACAGCATTTGTGCTGTCGTGTTTCGTTGGTGAGTGATCTCAATAGGCCACCATAGTATGGGTCACCATGCTGCATTATTGCATTGTCTGCGTTCGCAATGAGTATGGTGGCCACCACTCTTGGATTTTGTTCATGCTTTCCATCAGTCAGAGTTGAGTCACTTTGCAGACTCATACAAAAAATATATATCTCAGGGACGCCATCAAAACATACATTAAAGAAAAGTCGTTTAAATAGTTAAAGTGAACAAAAGTTAAAGTGAGTTCTTGTGAACAAAAACGTGACACAAGAATTAAATACGTATAATAGATGTGATAGTACCCTCCCTAGATTCGCGTAATTAAGGTTTAATAATATTCTCCGCCTTGTTGAAATCTCAATAATAATGTAAAACACTGAGCGAATGCCAAAAACGTTTCCTACCTATAAAAAAAGGGTCAACGATAAATAAAGAGATTGATTGCTTTGAGCAACAAGATACGAACATGACACTATTGAACACTTATTGTACTTTTAACATTATTAGCTGGGAACGTTTCACATCTGGGTGCAATTAACTCAAAGTTTTAAAGTGATACGTTGGAGAGATGTAAAAAGGGACTCTACCTGCTGCCTTGAGGGCGCTGATGATAGAAAGACAGGGCGTAGGCGAGACACTTGATCTTGAGCGGCAGGAGTGAACGGTGCTTAAAACCCCACCCCCACCCCAAAGGCACCTACGCCTTTGGGGTGATTTGAGAGTAAGTTGTAAGGTGATATAACATGGAAGTAAGCCGGGTGAGTCGCTGTTTTTCTATAATTACTTGTAGGATAATGAGCTTAATACTTTAATATGCAATTGTTTCCCGGTCTGAGTAAAGTAGTAACTGTGCGGTTATTTGATATAATCTTACATTTACTTAAACGTTAAACAGTACAATTGATTCTATTTTGGTACCATGTGTGAGGATGTATAAGTAGGCCCCTAGATGAAGTCCACGGCGAGCGTGATTCGAGTACGAATCGAGTGGAACTCGGCGGCAGATCACCGTTTAGTTCTGCTACACGATCGTACTTCGGAGATCCCTCAACGTGGTTTCTTCATACTGAGGTTGGCAGGTTTTGGCTTGTGGAAGTGTAATTAAGTGTTGGGAGATTTAATGGCCGGCTACACGGAGTTTCTATAGAGAAAATTGAGCACTATTTGTCGTTGCGCCAGTCGGAGATGTGGATTCCAGTTCCAAACTAGGTATAGGGCCTTTTTAAATGCCACCTGGGTATTCTCTAATACCGGGGCCTAGGTAGCATAATTTAATGTACCTTCTGCCAGCAGTTATAGTGTTTGGTTTTTCAGTACAGATTTCCTATGATTAATGAGCATTAAACCACCGTAACCTTGATTGCGCACTGAAAGATTATGAGAGTGTTCAGCACGAATCAATCGTAATGTGTTTAATTGTTCTTAATCTTCCCCTTTGACCCGCGTGAGGCGTTTTATGACGGTGGAAGAATTGCGTGTCAGGTGACGGATTCTACAGAGCAGTACGGCTGGAGGGGTACTGTTCCTTCCCCCTAAAGGGGGGATGCCGGTCGCGTATTTAAAGAAAAACCTTGTTCGATAGACAATTACATACTGCACTCAGGCTAGGATGGGCTAGGCTCGAAGAGGCACCATTACATAGATATGTATATTTAAATCGATGGTAGAATTAATATTAATGTCTTGTTTTATTTAACAAAAAAAAAATACCGATGATATTGAGAACTTCCTCCTTTTGGAAGTCGGTTAAAAATCACCTGCTCTTATAAGAATAAATTTCATTTGCATATGTCAGATTCAGAAATACTTATGGCTTATCCGTTACACTAGAAATACAAATCTTATATACCGTGGACAAGTGATACTAACCTGATGATGATTTATATATATATATAAATAAAAAGCTCTTACTTTATTTGTGCATGTGGAAAGTTCTTCTGGTCGTCAACTTACAAGCGTTGACGCTAAGGCAGTATTTTGGAATTGAACCGACTAAAACCACATGGTGTGCTATATAGAAACAGATTTTATTGAGACATCCGGACCCCTTCTAGCGTCTGCCAAAATGCCCGCGAAGTGTGGGTATGTCGTCTGTAGTGAGTGAAGGACTACATTCAGGACTCATCAGGTGCTAGTAAAACATCTAAGTTATATCACTACGGTAAATATGTTGTGCTATGGATAGTATAACGGGATCGGTCGATTCTCTCCGATGACTACGTGGACATTGAGTCATCGAGTGAAGACATTGAGTCTTCACTGCAGTCCTCTAAGGGGATATACGCTACCCAAGTGGGACAACACGTCAACATGTGTTGTGATTAGTTCTCACTGCAGTCGCAGTAGTGACACTCAGTTCTGCTTGTACTTCTACATACTCTGTATTATATCGTCAGTGATTAAAACAAATAATTATATGTTAACACTGTTAAGTACTAAAAAAAAAATACCTTCCTTATATTTATTAAACTCCTATTACGAAAAAGTCGACATACAAGTTTGTATTGGTTATTGTGAAACGTGTTATTGCAATCCCGTACACCATTTTTATTAAAGGCCTTTTATGGGGTGAAGATTTATCTAGAGGTATGCTTAGAGAACTCAATAAACCGTAGACGTGCAGCAACTGTTAATAACGATATCAATATATTATGACATTTATGATTGCGCATATACCGGTATCGGTATCGGTAGGGAGCCCCGCTACTGTATCACAAATAGAAAGTGCAGCCAATGTAAATGTCGCGAATCTGTTGAGTGCGTTGCGACCGGACGACCGGGCAGCCGGACACCAGTTTATTTTTAAGCGAATGGTTTCTGTAGCGATATATAACGCATCCGTGCCAGATTTATTATGATTTTTGACAGACGTCGTGTAGGCGTCATTAATTTTAACTCTGATCGAAACGAAACGAATCTAATTCGCATTATTACTGCTCTGTCAGTTAGCTGTACCTGGAAGTAGCCGAATCAAATTTTATTTGCTATTCCATTCTTGTGGGATGGAAGCAATAACGTGTAATCCATTTCATGCATACAAAGTATAAACGCGCACGTAACGTTTTGTTGTTTTCCAACGGTGTGTGGTTTTAAAGGGTCCAGTTGAATACACCTGATGTTAATGATATACAATTTTTATTTTGTATATATTAGTATGGCTCACGAATGCTGTCATTTTACGTTGATTTTTTGTGCGAGGGTAGTGCCGCCCTGCTCGAGCTGGTCCTTTCGTGCTGAAATCAGCGTGATTCTACTACCTTGAATGGAGCTGTGAGTCTTTATTAATACTGTTCATAGTTTTTCATATAATTTCTAAATATGTCTATGTGTATCTAATAAAATATTTAAATTTTCAGAAACGCATTGAAATCCTGTAATCGAAATTGAAGTTCCTCTTCTGTTCTCTCACTTATCTACTCATCCAAATGTCTTAGCGCCTGGCCTAACTACGAGGATCTGATTGATTTAATTTGGTTTTCTACAAAAAGTTGCTAGTAATATGCGCTTTGGAAACTTTATAAGCATTTACAAATAATCACAACCGAAAAGTTGCCGGGAAGTCCGTCACCATATACAATATCAAACAAACACCACGGAAAGCACCAGCTTTCGAATAAAAAAAGAATCATCAAAATGGGTTCATCTAGTCGAAAGTTCTGAGATAACAAACATAAAAAAATTCAGTCGAATTGAGAACAACCACCTTTTTTAAATTCGATTAAAAAGTGAGTAAGCAGTAAACTGACGAGTGAAAGAGAAAAATGAAAAAAAAAAGATTTAGTTAATATACCGAACGCGTTTCCATAATTGTTTACAAACATTTAAACTAGAAATTTTCGATTAGTTTTTAGGCCAGCTTTTTTTCTGTATTAAATGGTAACAGATTTCCAAAACGCACAGTTAAAGTGGATACAATTGTAAATGCTAGTAAATGATTTTAGCTTGATCTAAAGAGGTCATTGAAATCAGAGCTCACATTGTGAGTGCGAGTTCATGTATGCATTTGACTCGAGTACGATTATACGCCGTTTTACGCCTATGGCTCAGAATTAGCAATACTACATGTACATATTTCAGACATCTATCATCGCTACATGTCTATCATTTGATATAAAACAAAAAAATTGCTTTCTGGAAACCAATATTAGCTTATAATATATATTTATAACTGATTCAAAATATTGGCTAACATCCAAATTATAAACATTTGTTTTGAATGGGCATCGAGTCGTTAACCGCTTTGAAAGTCATTTTTATTCAAAACCATTTATTTAAATATCATGTTCAAGTCGTATAAGAAGGCATACTTTGTGCTATCAATCTTTGGTTTGGAGAAAAAGGAAGCAGAAATTTCGAATTTTTGTGAAAAAAATACTCGGCCAATTGATTAAAATGGTGGGTATACCGTTACTTTTTAACCGACTTCAAAAAAAGGAGGAGGTTATCATTTCGACTGTTTTTTTCATGTTTGTTACCTTATAACTTTCAACTGGGTGAACCGATTTTCATGATTCTTTTATTATTTGAAAGCTGGTGCTTCCTGGGTGGTACCATTTCAATTTGGTCCAGTTTTGACAATGTCATCCATGAAAAAACCATATAATGGGCCGGCTCGACCGGGGCGGTACTACCCTCGCACAGAAAATCAACGTAAAATGACCACGTTCGTGCTGTCGTGTTTCGTTGGTGAGTGCGAGACCGGAGGCCCAAGTAGTCTAGTCAACAAGTTCCATACTTGTTGACTAGACTAAAAGATGCAGCAGCATCACTAGGCCGCCATGGTGTGGGTCGCCATACTGCATTGTCTGCATTCGCAGTGAGTATGGCGACCAATACTCTTGGATTCTGCTTATGCTTTCCATCAGGCAGAGTAAAGTCATTTTGGGGGGCCATACATAAAAAAAAAAATTGCATAAAGTGTGTGCGCGACAAATTGACGAATAACTGAATATCACGCCAACCGATTTCGATGATTCTTTTCTTATTTGAAGCTGGTGCTTCCCGTGTGGACCCATTTCAATTTGGTCCAGTTCTTGAAGTCGGTTTTTTTAACCGACTTCAAAAAAGGAGGAGGTTTTTCAATTCAGCCGTATATATTTTATTTTTTTATGTGTGTTCGGGGATAACTACTTCGTTTATAAACCGATTTTGATGATTTTTTTTTATGGAAAGGAGATATCCCAAAGGTTGTACCATGATAAGGACACTAAAATCTGATGATGGCATCCAAGAAAAATCGAGTCGAACCTTGAAGTCGGTTTTTATTTTGTTA
This sequence comes from Diaphora mendica, assembly GCA_949125395.1. Lineage (NCBI taxonomy): Eukaryota > Metazoa > Arthropoda > Insecta > Lepidoptera > Erebidae > Diaphora > Diaphora mendica. Next base: position 29,918,386 of record OX421311.1, read on the forward strand.
AAATTTTACTTGTTTGTTAAAATTTTGTATTATACTATAAATGAGTAATGGTTGTTTAGCGTCATCAGTTTTAGAGAAAGTAGAGCTCACATATTCTCGAGGATGAGAGAAATAAAGAAGAAAAAACTAATTACATCAGTTTGAAGGAATTCAAACCAACCCGATGTTTCTCATTGATATTAATATGATCTAGGTCAGATTAAAATTATTTAAGAATTGAAGACATAATAATATTCAATTATTTATCTTCTAATAAATAATTAGGAGAATATTGTAATTAAAAGTTTAAAAATATTTTAAAAACTCGATCAGTACCCACACTATCTTTAGTAGTAGTATTGAAACTAAGCCTAAAAAATCCGCTACAAGCGAAACAAAGTGTATTTGTAATTGAAGAACTGTTAAGTACCTAGGATTTTAACAATTTAGAAAGAAGGAAATATTATAATGGGTCTGTAGTCTGTACCTATAGAATATGAGTACAATGTCACAATAATATTTCAATTTCCTTCAAAGTTAAAATACTAAATTTCACAATACTTTTACAAAGTTAAGGTAACATAATGCTTGTAAAAAGAAGGTTAATTGTTTTGTTTTCAATGCCTTTCTTTGCGGCTTCAAGGAAAGTTCTCAATTCAACAGTTCTTTTTGTTATTACTAAATTATACGATTTCACTGTCAAGTTCAAACCAAGAAATACTTAAATTATTCTACCATACAACAAACATTATACAAAAATGATACGGATTTTAGTCCAGTCAAATTAGACGTTCAGGTAGGAACATGAAACGAAAAAAAAATCGTGTTCGTGTTAGCTATGCCCGCTACTTCGTACACGTGACATTCGCATTTTCAAGTTATTTTTAATTTTTCACCTTTTAAATCTTCTCTAGACTACAACATGAACATTTCAAAACCAAAATCAGCTAAATCGGCCCAGCCGTATCGAGTTTTAGCGAGACAAACGAACAGCAATTGATTTTTATATATTAGATTATTGTTTGTAAAAACTTCAACATTTAAATAAGTACCATTTGAACATTGAAATACGTATTTTTTTATTTCACATTAAACAATATTAAGACATTTTACATCAAACTATGTATTTGAAATTTCATATTTCGTATTTAATATTTGCAAAATCTTCAGTATCGTAATTTATATTCGGCCATTTAAATAAATATTAATGTATATTCAAATTTTGTTGCATCATTTACTTTAAAGAATTTATTTTAACGAATGATTTCTTCATTTATAATGAATAAATCGGTACATCGTATGACTTTTAGGTCTGTACTGTGCGCAATTTGCTATTAATTTCGAAGCAACAAGCAGCTACAGGTAGGTATTTGAATTCTCTACAAGTTTCAATTGGTCATTTTTCGATTGCATGTATAGGAGAAGCTAAAATTCAAAATTTAAAAAACCCCCTACTTAAGCACCTAATCGAGTAATCACGAGTAATCATACGCAAGTTAGGGTTGGTAGAGTTAGGGCGTGAAGATTCAGAAGCTTGGCTCTACAGGAGATTTGATATGTTTTTCACAGGGTAAGCCATATGCAGTCATCTTGGCAACATTTTACATGAAAATGTTTTTGATGGGATCAGTATTTCTTAAACAATCTCACGCGATGTCATGTAAATGTCAAATGCGGCAATGTTTACTTGACTTACAAATAACACGTAAATAAATGTTAGCGACCTTAGTGACTGATTTCAATAACTTAGATGTGACTAATACAAATAATAATAAACATAAATAGCGTATATACAAGAATACTCCATGATTCTAAGAGTGTTTTAGTTTTTTAAATTTAAATATTGGAACAATTTTGCTATTTAACGTGGTTTTTGCATACGTTAATAATAATGTACACGGAAATTGAAAATTTGTATTTTTAAAAGAGTAACTTATGGAGTTTCTTACCGGTAATTTTCCATAGGAGTTACATTTTCAAGGTAGTAGAGCCACGTTGATTTCAGCACAAACCGACTAGTTTGTGCGGCTCGGCAGGGGCGGTACTACCCTCACACAGAAAATCAACGTAAAATTACAGTGTTCGTGCTGTCGTGTTTCGTTAGTGAGTGCGAGACCTGAGGCCCAATGATGTAGAAGCATCACTAGGCCGCCATGGTGTGAGTCACCATGCTGCATTGTCTGCATTCGCAGTGAGTATGGTGACTACCACTCTTGGATTCTGCTTTCCATCAGGCAGAGTAGAGTTATTTTGTCAGGGCCAAACATAAAAAAATTGGAACCGAGCAACTAGAGTCATTAATGTAACGTTTCGTATCATCGAAAGTGCCTGAATAGGCCTTCTTGAAATAAAAGTTATTTGATTTAGATACTTTATGTACTCCACGAGCATGTAAATTAGAGCCACGAGCTACTTGATTTCAATAAATTGTAAGATATAAATCTAGAAATAATTTTTAGTCTAATCTTACGTAAGTAAATAAAGTTTCTGTGTAACAATTTTACTGGCTTAAATAATAAGGCCTAATCCAAAGCTTTTCAACTGAAGTTTTAATATTAGTACAATATTAAGCGTGGTAAGAAATGAAAATTATTTTTACTTTGATTCAAAAGCATAAAAAATTCTATACTATTTTCAGTCTTTACAGACGAGTAAATACACACATCAAAAGTGTCTAGGGATCAAGCATTTTTATGCGGATTTCTTGAGATTGAGATGTGGCTTTGTAATAAATTTATGATTTTATAAATTGAAATGGATCCTTTTTGGTGCATTTCATAATTTGAATCAGGAACTGTCAATCAAATTCGAGTAAAAGATGAAAATCAGCTGTCAATATTTTCCCAATAAAAACATACAACGCATTGAAGACATTATTAGTGCTACTGTTTCCCTACTACTGATTAAAACCAACGTTATTATAGAGCGGCGACGTCATTTAAGCAGGGAAGAAATGCTCAGAGCCGTGGGAATGATAGAAGCTGGTTCCCAGCAACGTACTGTGGCTTTAGCTCTGAATACAAGTCAGAGTGTTATCAGTCGACTTTGGACACGTTACCGAAGCACTGGTACCGTGGCTGAGCGCCATGGAGGACGGTATCGCTGCACCACACGGAGACAAGACCGATACATTCAAATCTTAACTCGAAGAGCTCCAACAATAACCGCCATGATGTTAGCCGTGAGGCTTCATCACTCTTCAGGGAACTTAATTAGCGACCAAACAGTCAGAAACCGCTTGCATGAAGTGAACCTTCATTCCCGAAGACCGCTACGGGTACCACCTATAGCAATGCACAATCGTAGGATTCGATATCAATGGGCTCTTGAACACAGAAATTGGGCAGAAGAACAATGGCGTTTCGTGTGCTTTTCTGATGAGTCTCGTTTTGGTATGAGACCGGATACAAGACGTATACGACACTGGAGAACCCCTGGACGCCAACAGCGATTAAAATCCTGCCAGGAAGTCCATCCTTATAGTGGTGGAACCATCATGGTATTGGCGGGTATTTGGATCGGCGGAAGAACTGAGTTGATTTGGATCAGAGGCAACCTCAACGCTCAAATTTATGCTGAGACGATTGTATCAGACGTCATCGTTCCTCTACAAGTGCAAATCGGTCCCTTATTTCAGTTAATGCATGATAATGCACGACCGCACACCGCAAGAGTTGTAAGACAGACTCTCGCCGCAGCTAACATCAATGTCCTGCCCTGGCCTGCTCAGTCGCCAGACTTGAACCCGATTGAGCATGCATGGGATATGCTACAGAGAAGAGCTCTGCCGAATATGGAGGGTATCCAGTCGCAAGAAGACCTTTTTTTGTTGTTGCAACGAACATGGGCGGCCATTCCACAGCGTGATTTGGATGAACTCATTTTGAGTATGCCAAACTGATGTTGTGTTGTTAGTGTTCGCGGTAGAAACACGGATTATTAATTGTTTAAGTTACCTAATAAAATTTTAAAGAAAACTGTTATTTCAGTCTTTTTTTCGAACTTTAATGTTAGTGGTTCAAATGTCAAAAATCCCTTTATTAGGAAAATGGCAAATTTCTTTATTAATGCAAAGGTGACTTGGTTTATCGTTACTGTGACAAACGAAAACACTTTATTTGATGAATCCTTAAAGAAAATTTTAATTAATATCAATCAGGAGAAAAGTTATTGCAAAAATATATGTTGATCCCTAGACACTTTTGATGTGTGTAGTTACTCATTATGGGTATGTCTGTTTTTTTATAAAGTTTAAGCCAGTCAGCCTGTGACCACGGCTAGTGCAACCTGGTCGAAACGTCAGTCAAATCAGAGGTATGTAAACTTTTAAAAAGTGATCGCGTTAATTCCCGTAAAAATAATTATTGTTCTATCATGGGACGTGAAAGTTTAAAAGTTAGTAAAGTTTAAACTCTTTGATGTATTTAAAAAAAATCTGTTTGAGTTACATTTTCAATATATAAAATAAAAATTGTGTATATTTATTGCCAAAGGCACAAGAACAAATCCATGAAATCGTTCAAAAGTATGCTTGGGATACAATGTTTAATCCTTTTCGATTAGAAGCTAATATTGAATACTAATTTGATTAAATTACTACTAAATTATAGGGATACAAAACAAAGTAATATTAAAAACTGTCTACTGTAACTAATATTAAATGGACAGTGTAAAAGTCTGGAAGAAAACATGTTTGAAAGATTAAATGCTTTATCATCAGAACAGTTCATAGATGACATCGTGGTCTGGACCGGACTGCGGTATCGCAAACTAAAGGAGGCCGCTCATGATCGCGAGGCGTACCGTCTCCTGACCTCCAAACTTCATTTTGAGGATGGCACCCCATGATGATGAGAACAGTTCAGTAAAAATAAGGTCAAGGTGATAAAATATTTGTTCCTTTTTTAACAAAAACATTGTAAAAATGTAAGCAAACTTTTGTATTGAAGAATTGTATTTCTTGATTTGATAACGAGTAGTGACCATGATGCTACATAAACACACTATATATTTATTGAACTTTCATACACCTTTAAAGCTCACTTTATGCTGAACTTGACGTGAAAACGTATTTTAGGTTATCGAGATACATGAAATATAAATATATGTATATACTCAAACCTAAATTAAAGTATATACTTTAAAATAACACTGTACGCCTACAAATATATTAAAAAACTGATATTAGTAAAAAAAATCGTCTCGCTTTTCTATGAAACTCGTGTATCATTCTTAATAAACGAATAGCTACACACACAACCAAAGGTTAAACTTATATCCGAATTTCTACTTTACGTACTTTAATTGTAAAACGTATATAAATGTAGAGTGCTGAACTCGTATATGAACTGCAGCACGGGCGCATGCGCTCCAGCGACTAGGGCGGGCGGTACGTGGCAGGCGCGAACTCTTACTGTACGCCCGCCAAACGAGCTGCGCCGGCGCATTCACGCATGTGCCAAAATTAAACACACTACCATTATTATTTATTACTACATTTTCGCCTAGATTGTAAAGTCAGATACCTACTCAATCCTCCAGGGTGGAATGTTTTTTGGCAAACATCTAAACATTAAATCTCCTCTCGGTTGTGTATTTGTGTTTAAAATCTTTTATATACACACTTAAAAGAAAACGTACCTACGTAAAAAATCTCTCCACAAGTGCAATATGATAAAAATGCTATTTCTGAATTGAAATTATTTGCGACACTTATAATTGCGTGTCCATTTTCAAAACACTTTTTTGCAAATAAAAATTTTAAGTTTTGTCAAAACACTCAAATCCTACAATGACCATACATAATCAACTGGGTACTGATATGGGACAAACATTGAAATCATGAATTTACGTTCGAGTGTACTCTATATTAGTTAGTGGATAAGACAAGAAATTGTTAAAGGAGTATTTCGTTTCTCCCTCTTAATACTTGAAAACTAAATTAGTGTAAGTAAGCCTAAGGTTACCATAACACTAAGACGAAGGAAATTAAGACAAAAAAATTATCCACCAGCTATAAATTATCTAAAATTGCTGCACTGCTACTGATAATATCACTGAGAATAACAAATTCAAGCGACCTTTATAAATGCCATTTCCTGAAAATATATGCCTAATTATATAAATGTAGAAAACTGATACATGTATAAAAATAATCTTCTCGCTGTCGTTGATTTTTCTTACTCTAAAATTTCCTTCACTACTTTTTGCACATCTCTACGCATTAAACGTCCATATTAGGATACCCTGTTGCGACGCAACTTTCATCCACTAGCGCTACTTTCAGGCTTCCTCTAATGTAATCATTCTTTACCTTTTCCATTTTAGCCACACCACACGATCATTTTAAAATTCGCATCTCAGCTATATGCAAGCGTATCTCACCCGTTTTCTTTATTGGCCAACACTCATTTCAACAGAACGGCAGGATGTGACGTAACGTGCCTCTGATGAGTTTCATCTTCTATGTTTCTTCGTTAGTTTATAATACCCTTTGAAGATAATGAAATATGTTTAATAAATGTAGTACGATCGATAATATTTGGGATTAAATGTAAGTGTGTATGTACATATGTGTTTATGTAGTTGTTGAAAGATTGGCTTCGGTCAATGATTATTTTTTTATTTTAATAGTATTTCGCTCGCTGTTAACACCATTTAATAAATTATCCACAAGCGTTAGGTCTAGAGATCAGTGGAAAATGTTTTCTTTTTAGAGTAAAATGTAGTTCGATAGCCTATAAAAAGTTGGTCATCTTTCGGGTGAAAATGTGGTGTGAACCTGGTACTGTAAACCGGTACTGGTGACCAGTATTACAAAAATATACAATATTAACTAAATAAAGAATATTATTAATCCATCAGTAGGAATATCGTGAAAGAGCGCTGCTTCATGTATGTCATGGCCAACTAGATAAAATGATACCATGGTTTTACAGAGAACCGACGGTGTTAAACAATGTCTACGAGTGAATGAAGCTAGTCTCAAGTATATTTCACAAAATATCATATTTACACTATTCCATTCAAGGTCAAATCATGTATTTAACGCTTCGCGTACATTCATTAAATACAATTATTGTCATTGAAATCCATGTGAACCTCGACAAACGAACTCCCATATGATAAACGATGAGACCTGCCTCCTCAAATTTAGATAGTTGAGCGACCAGCTAGGCGAAAAGACTTGTCCATTTCCAGTAGTTTTTTTATTAAAATTGTAAATAAATGTATATGTTAAAGCAGATTTACATATGGATCTATAAATGTCATTATTTACCTTACTGTTTGCCATTGGAAAGCTATACCTATTCTGTTCAGATTGTTCGAAAACTATATCAAAATCAAATCGTCGACGGCGTGTATCTGTAAGGTACTTTAAGAAAAATAAATAAATAAATATTTTGGACTTCTAACACACAACGCCATCTAGTCCCAAGCTAAGCAGAGCTTGTGTTATGGGTACTAAACAACTGATACAAATACATATAATACTTTTTTTTTGTAAAAACATACATATTATACATAGAAAACACCCAAACTCCGAAACAAATATTTGTAGATCATACAAACATTTGGTCCGACCCGGGAATCGAACCCGAGACCTCATGATCAGCAGTCACATACGCCAACCGCGAGACCAACGAGGCAGTCAAAAAGAAAAGAAAGCTCTAAACATATGATTGATATTAATTTACACGTTAGACAGGTATCCAATAATAATGTGATAAAATTCTGATGAATGGGCTCAGAGATATAAAAATGGCTCTAATAGATAATGACTTAAAATATTATAATTAAACTGTAATGACATTTGTATACCCGGTAGTAAAGAGAGGGTACTATGTTTTCATGTTAAATTCATAGAGTTGTCGAACTTGCATACTGATTACTGAACTAATTTTCTTTGAAGAAAATGATACAATCGGTGAATTATATATTCTAGGCATAAAATATACACAGATATCGGGTCAATGAAATATCATCTTATATATAAAATTCTCGTGTCACAATGTTAGTTACCATACTCCTCTGAAACGGCTTGACCAATTTTTTGAAATTTGGTGTGCATATCAGGTAGGTCTGAGAATCGACCAACATCTATTTTTATACCCCAATTTTTTTATGGCAGATCAACGTTTGCCGGATCAGCTAGTATTATAATAAAGGCAGTTGTATATATAATTGTTTTTAAAACGTGTATTAAAGCCATTATGAAGGTATTCGTAGTGGTTTCAGTTAGTTAATCTATAGAAATAATAAGTGTGAAAATGAGTTATTTCTAAGGCTTTCAAGCTAACTATTCAATGACAACTTAATATAAATTTACAGCCCAGTTCTAGAGAGAACGTTCATTTCTTTCAATAATTTGTACCTACAATCTTATTTTTCATTTGGATTGTCAAATTAAGACATTTCTATAATTTTACTTTATCTTACCTGGCTTGTTGTCATGCTGACTGTCGCAATGGAGATGATATCTCCAGCTCATCGTTGACTGAGGAGGCCTTTAGTGTAGTGTACCTTTATTTTTTATAGCATAAGCTTGCAGTTTTGCTCTGCTTAGACGACACAATGATGAAACGTTACTACAGTCATTTGAGAGAATGACTGTAGTAACGGTTCATCGCTCGCTACCGTTTACTGTGTGCGCTGAGAGATAGTGATAGATATTTTACTATTGTTTCAGTCTACTCAGGGTAGGGGGAGTGACGCCCCGAATTCTAAGTCCGTCACCACACGCACGATGGGTGTCCTGCTTGTCGTGAGAAGCCAGTCATCTGAATAACTTAATTGGAGTTCAAACAGACGTTTGTATATATTGTATATTTTATGATGTAAAAACGATGTGATAAGTATGTATTTTACTTAACAATCATTGTGATCTTTATGAACACTATATCTTTAAATATGCTTAAAAAATTATCACTAAGTGCAAAAAAAAAACAGTAAAGTAAAAATCATGTCGCAAGCTTATTACTGCGATAAACTTTACCGTTAGCCAAAATTACTTGTAATAACTTCAGAACTTATTTGAATTACTGAACCAAAACAATTATATATGTAGCACATCTTTATAATTGCTTGAATAAATTGAAGCCAAGATTGCCTGCGAGAAATTTAGCGATAATAGGCCGCCGTTTGTAAATATGTTTTTTGTGATTTTCGTACAAGTTAATTGAAAATGTTGTACAATAATTCAACACAAAGTTAATTCCTATTGCGTTGGACGTTATGATGGTCATTTAAACTAGTTTTTTTATGGTACAGGGGGCAAACGAGCAGACGAATCGCCTGATGGTAAGCTATTACCGCCGCCCATGGACACACGCATCACCAGAGGCGAGACAAGTGCTTTGCCGGCCTTTTAAGAAGGAGTACGCCCGATAGTAAATGCGGTAGAAGATGCATAACGAGGCCACATCGTAGTATTTGATATTGTGTTACAATGTTGAATTTTTTCACAAAAGGTTTTAAATAATTGTACATATAAAACTGTACGGATGACGTAGTGGTTATAGCGATCACCTCGCCACTTTTCACTGCTTTAAATGTTGTGGGTTCAAACCCCAGAGGAGAAAACACTTTGTGTGATCCACATATTGTTGTTCTAAGTATTCTTGGTTTGTTTTATGACAGTTTGTAAAGTCCCACGTGGCACAAGAATATTCCTAGTGGGGGAGTTGGCGAGAAGAAAAACTTGAAACAAACTCTATACCACCTTTTTTTTTTTTTTTTTTTTCTCCGTGCGGAAATCCCCTCGGATACCACCTCCTGGTGGTATGTCGGACTCGAACCGACTAAAACCGCACGCCGTCTCGGGTACTAGATGCCGGGGAACCAGGTGCGCCCTAGAAAGGAAAACCCTGGAACCCCGACGTACCTCGGGCCACCTATGGTTTATAGATGGCCCCCTCCTGTGTGGGAATCCCAATGTTCCCGTTACTGTCCCCAAGGGCGCGCACGCTCTGCAGCGTCCGCGCCGCCACCCGAGCCTGCTTCTGCTAGGGTGTCAGATGGCCTCATCTGTCACCCTCAGGCTTGCGCTTATGGAGGACGGAGATCGTTCTCTGATCTCCGGCGCCTGAGTCGCCTGCGGTACCTGGCCCGTTCCCGGGCCTGGCGGGCCGGGAGAGTTCTAAACCTCTCCCGGTCCCGCTCCGCCGTCTCTTTGGCAAGCATTACTTGCTCGCAGAAAGAGACGGCGGAGTTCCACGCGCTCTCACTCCGCAACATGGCCGTAATCATGTTACCGAGCGAGAGAACCACCACCCCGATGGCCGCCACGAGATCACGCCTCGGCTCCCTCCACGTCGGACATTCTGCCAGCGTGTGGAGTGCCGTGTCCACGGTCTGGCCATCGCAGTGGTGGCACTCAGGCGTTGGCTCTTTGCGGATTAGACACAGGTGATCTCCGAAACATCCCTTTCCAGTGATCACCTGCGTCAGCCGGTATGAGAGGGTCCCATGACGCCTCTCGAGCCAATCCTCCATAACAGGTCTTACCGCCGTAATAACGGCGTGCCCAGCGCTCGGTTGCCCAAGTCGTTCCCTCCATTCCTCCACGAGGACCTGGCGGAGTTGGGATTTCTGATCGTCGATTTCTCGAGTCTCAGGACTTCTACCCAACTCCCGCGCCTCCTTGCGCCACTGGTAAAGAGCCGCAAGGGCTCTCGCCTCCAGGTCCCATGGTGGAGTTCCGGCTAGGAGACTCGCCGCCTCAAAGGAGATTGTGCGGTACCCCCTTATGATCCTGATGGCCAGCACTCGTTGCGGCCGTCGCAATAGCGCGATATTGCTGGCCTTCAGGATCTCTGCCCATACTGGGGCCCCATAAAGGGCCATGGACCGCACAACCCCCGCGTAGAGTCTCCTGCAGGAGTCATCGGGCCCCCTCATGTTTGGCAGCAACCGTGCCAATGCACGCGCTGCGCCAACCAGCTTGGGGACCAGACTTCGGAAGTGGTGTCCGAAGTCCCATCGGCCGTCGAGTACGAGCCCCAAATACCTCATAGAGGGCTCGATGCCGATGCGAGTGCCTCCCACTATGAGGCTGAGTCGATCAGGTGGCTTGCTTCGAGGCCCGTGAAAAAACAAAGCCTCGGATTTGTGCAGAGCCACCTCGAGACCCAGCCGCCGGATTCGTTCGACGACTTGGGCAACCCCGGCCGTGGCCCTTAGGGTTGCCTCACGGTGCGTCCCGCCACTCGCCGTCACAAGCGTGTCATCCGCATAACACGTGACGGCGACACCATCTAAGAAAGCACCGCGAAGTACCCAGTCGTAGCCAATGTTCCACAGGAGCGGCCCTAAAACCGACCCCTGCGGGACACCGCACGACATCTCACGTCGACCGAGACCGGTCCTACTTGGGTAGATAACGGCTCTCTCCGACAGATATGCCCCGACTATGCGGCGGAGGTAGAGAGGCACTCGGTGATACACTAGTGCCTCCCTGATGCAACTCCAGGGCAAAGTGTTGAACGCGTTGGCGATGTCTAAAGACACCGCCAACACTACTTCACCCCGGGTAACTGCTTCCTCCGCCAGGGCCTTCACGCGCATGATCGCATCCACGGTGGAGCGCCCCTGACGGAAACCGTACTGGTTGTCCGCCAGATCCGGCCCAACCCTGTAGAGATGCTTGACGAGGCGCCATGCAATCACTCTTTCAAAGAGCTTGCACACCTCGTCAAGTAAAACTATGGGCCTGTAGGCGGAAAGCGAGTCCACCGGGCGCCCCTCCTTTCGGATGAGGACCAGTTTCCCCGTCTTCCACAATTTCGGAAACTGGCCCTGCTCGAGACATGCGCTGAATAACCCTCTCAGTCGGGGCTCGAGAGCCGGCGCCTCATCATCTAGAGCCAGGACCCACGCTCGGCCTGGAATGCCATCGGGTCCTGGGGCGGTGCTTTTAGCTTTCAGCCGTTGCACCGCCAGCGCTAGTTCTGCCCAAGTGACCTCAGGCACGTCGTCATCATCCACGTTAGGCGCCTCAGGCGTCGTAGGCGGAGCCATCTGTGGTGGAGTGTGTTCCACCAACCGCGATGGAAACAGGGTGCCGACGACCCCCTCAAGCAGATCTGGCTGAAGACACCGGGTCAACGGCGGGGCCCACGGGCGCATCTTGCCTCTAACCATGCGGTAAGGGCGCCCCCATGGATCCCGCTCCAGTGTCTCCAGCAACTCGCGGCGGGCCTCACTCTTGGCCCGCTTTATGGCTGCCTGAAGGGTTCTCTTGGCACCCCTGTATTCCATTAACAGCTCCGCCTCTCGGGTGACCGCATCCGCAGGGCGGCGACGCCTCCTGCGGAACCGGGACCACCGGCGGCGCGCGGTCGCGCAGGCTTGTCGTAGTCTAGCGATCTCCGGCGACCACCAGTAGACCCGGCGCCTCACAGTATCGGGCTGCACCCTAGGCATCGCCGCATCGCAGACGCGGGTCATTGCCTCCCGGAACCATCCTGCCTCGGCATCCACATCGACAGGCCCTTCCGGCGCAGGGGTCCAGGCCTGTACGATGGCGGCTTCCAGGAGGAGCTCCCGATTTAAGCGCTTGAGCGCCCAACGTGGCTGAGGTGGAGTCGGTCCAGCAGGCACGCCGTCCGCGGGAGCGGAGACCTCAAATCGAACGTATCGATGATCCGAACCTGTCTCCTCCCCCACAACGACGCGCCAGTCCCGAATACGGCGCGCCAGCGAGGGGCAGGCGAACGAGATATCCACGATCGAACTGCCCCTCGCCGTCACGAACGTGGGTATGGACCCCCGATTCAGGACCACTAGACCGAATCTTCCAGCCCAGTTCTCCAGTGCCCTACCCCTCGAATTCGTGTACCGGGAACCCCAGGCCTCCGACCAGGCATTGAAGTCCCCGAGCACAAGAACCGGATGAGGGCGACAGGCGTCGACGACGACGGCCAACTGAGCGAGCCATTGCTCATACTCAGTAATGTCTCGGTTTGGCGTGAAATAAGCGGCCACGACCGCAATATCCCCTACCACCACAGCTATGCAGCCCCGTTCCCTTGCAACCACGGCAAAGGGAGGGGTGCCAGCAGCGGTGCCGTGTACCAGCGCCGCCGATCCATCCAAGTCGGTTTCCCAGGCAGCCCCGAGAAACCGGTGGGTGTATGGCTCGGCGACAGCAGCAATATTAATGGACCACTGTGCCATGCTCTGGAGCAGAAGATCCTGAGCGGCGGCACCGTGGCCCACGTTCGACTGGAGGATGCGGAGATAGGAACCCATTATTGGATTTCCATCTCCACATCCCGCCGCGAACCTTGCCGATTTATAGCGGCACCATCCATCGCCAGATTAGAAGCAGAAGGCCGGCCTCCCGGCTTCGGCTTCGATCCGGCACAGGTCTTACTGCCAACCCTATGGTCGGCAGGCTTGCCCTCCGCTGCGCATCTGAAGCATCGCACCGGAGCATTGCAAGCACCCGCCTTGTGACCGGGTTGGCCACAGCGGAAACAAAGGTCACCTTTTTTTTTTTTTTTTAACGTGTGGAAATCCCCTCGGACCGTCACCCCACCGGGGCTTGCGGCGGGGCGGTGTGTCGGACTCGAACCGACTAAAACCACACGGTGTGCCACTCTGCGCCTGTGAAGGGAGGAGTCCGGGAACTGCAGTTATTAACACATCTGGACCCCTCCCAGCGCCTGCCCGCACAGAAGCGGGCGACGTACGGCACACGCGTACGTCGCCCCCTCGCGGGAGGCCACTAGAGCGGATGGAGGGGAAAGCCCGTCCCGACCATCCGCGGCCACACTCAGGGCGGCATGAGGCGCTGATAGGCGCGCCTCCGCCGCCCGGTTCGCCGGCGGCGGATTGGGTCCGAGTGGACATCGTCCTCCCGGGCCTTCTCCGCCACCTCCTTCTGCGAGATTACATCTTCGCAGAAGGTTGCGACCGCGGTAAAACTGCTATCGCTACCGGCCATGGAGCGTATGACGGCCGGTAGCGAGAGATCTCCTCCGATGACTGCAGTGAGGGCCCGGCGCTGCGACGCCCATGCAGGGCAGATCGCCAGCGTATGCTGGGCCGAGTCCTCACTGCAGTCGCAGTGGTGGCAGGCGGGACTCAATTCCCTCCTAGCGACCGAGTGCAGGTACTTCCCGAAGCAACCATGCCCGGAAAGGACCTGCGTCAGTCGGAAGGAAAGGGTCCCGTGCTGCCGCCCTGCCCACTCGAGGATGACCGGCTGGAGAGCCTCCACGGCGGCAAAGCCAGCGCGTGGAGTCTCCAGCCGGAACGACCATCTGTCCATAGTGGCTCGACGAGCGGCTTCACGCCATTCGCGTACCTCTTCGGGCGGAGGGCGATAGCCATACTCCGCCCGATATTCAGCCACCCGTCGATAAACTTCGGCGAGCACTTCCGCCTCCAAATCCCACGGGGGTGTTCCGGCCAAGGCGCACGCCGCCTCGGTCGACACCGTGCGGTATCCGCGTATGGCTCTGACCGCCAATACCCTCTGAGGCCGCCAGAGGCGAGCCTTATTTAGGGCAGTCAGAGCCGCCACCCACACCGGTGCGCCATACAGCGCCATCGACCGGACAACCCCCGTGTATAGGAGTCTTGTTGCGACGCTGGCTCCACCCAAATTGGGCAAGAGTCGCCCAAGGGCGGAGGCAGCGTCGACCAGCCTGGGACCAAGCTGTCGGAAGTGCTCGTCGAAGAGCCACCTACCGTCGAGAATCAGGCCCAGATACCTCATCTGGGCCCGAACCGGTACGAGGACCGAGTTGACCTCTATGGAGGCGCCGGCGGGTGGACCACGACGGGGCCCATGGAACAAAAGGGCCTCCGTCTTATCCAGGGCCACCCGTAAGCCCAACGCCTCGATGCGCCCGACCACCAGAGAAACACCCCTGGTGGCCAGGCACGCCGCCTCTTGGTAGTTCGCCCCCCGGGCTGTGACCAACGTGTCATCGGCGTAACAAATTACGCCCAGCCCGGGGGGGAGACGACCTCGCAGGACCCAATCGTACCCCACGTTCCACAGGAGTGGTCCAAGGACAGACCCCTGCGGAACGCCGCACGACATGGGTCGCCGTCTCAAGACGCCAAACAAAGGTCACCTACGGTGACCTCCGCCGTACACTTTACCCCCACATGCCCCACCGACAGGCACCGGAAGCACCTTGCCGGCCGAGCCTGTAGGACTCGTGCCTGCGCCCTGAGGAAATCCCCAACCAGGAGGATGCGTCCATCAGCAATCTTTTGGGCCGCTACGATAGGGCAGCTGACAACCGCTGCCCCCTGTCCGAAGGGCCCGGAGCGTATTACTCCGGCCTTTACGTTGACCAGAGGGCAGTCTCCGGCTTTCGTCACAGCAAGTCTAAGCTCGTCTGCCGTGACAGAGTCGTCCAGGCCCGTGATGCGTAGTTCAGCACATTTTATGGGCCTGGACACTCGGACGTCAGCTGCCTCCAGTGAATCTCTCAACTTAGCCGCTAGGGCTTCAGCTTTGGGTCCACTGGTGGCGCCGGGGATCTCGAGGAGCCGGGCTCCCGTTCGTGTACTTTTACACCGAACGCCCGGTATCTCTAGGGCCCTGAGGTCGACGGCGGCCTTTGCTTTCGCCAAAACCTCGGCGTACCCCAAGCCCCTTTCCGCTGCCTCCGCCGTCAGTGTGATGACGACAGCCGCAGAGTGAGGCGCGCGGAGTCTCCTCGGCGCTCCAGTCGCAGCAGCGGCGGCCTTTTTGGCCTTTTTGGCTGCTTTTTTAGCGGCCTTCCGCTTCTTCTTCTTATCCACGGCCACCGTCCAGTCCCCTTCCAACGGAGGTTTTGCGGTATCAGCTGGGCTGGAGGCTGGGGTAGGGGTTTGTGTTTGGTTCACTTTCCCCTTTCCCTTCCCCTGGGTGACCGTCTCGGATGTTGTTTTCATAGGCCTGGCCACCCTAGAGGCTGATTGGGCTCTTGAGCCTGCCTTAGCTGCGGCCGCATACGTCGGAGCCCTTGGCGGAGCTAAAGGCGGACGACTATGAGCACTCTCTATTGCAGCGATACGCTTCATCAGTCGCTCCTCCATCTCCCCCATAAGTCGGACTATATCTGGCTCCACTCGACGGGATGTTGTCACTGGTGTTGGTGACGCCACTGTGGCAGCAGCGTTGGTATCAGTGGAGCCCAATGCCCTCTTTCGCACTTCGGCGAGATTCACTTCAAGGCGGGCTTTCTCCTTTTCATGGGCCTTATTTTCGGCCACGAGGAGTCTTCCCGCCTCGACAATGGTCCGCACGACCGCTAACAAGGCCTCTTGATTAGGACTGGGACTGCTGGATCCTAAGGACCCCCGCACCAAGCTATCGGCTAAGCCGATTGCCTCCTCGATGCGATCCACGGGATTCCCCACTCTGCGGCGTAGCTCTTCTATGTTTGAGTCAACACACATAGTCTCGGTAGTGCTCGTCCTATCGGACTCGACCTTTTTACAGAGGGCCTGAAGCAAGAGCTCATCCTCAGCCCTCTTTGCCGCCGCAGAGCCAGTCGTCTCTCTCGTTTGGGTGACTCGCCCAGTCTTGGGAGGTCGGCCCGGGCGAGCCCCTCGACGGCTTTTACTCACTTTAGGCAACGTGCCCTCGTCGCTAGAGGCCGATTCCAGGCTTTTCTTCCCTGAGCGGGGCTGTCGTCTTTTGCGATTTTGTGAACCCAGTTGGTAATGTTCTATAGCTGACACCACCGGGGTACTCGCACTGCTCTTTCCTGAGGCAGTGTCAGAGTCTAGCACTGCTTCACGTCTTTCCGCGTCCTCCGCGTTATATTCGTCGCCGGATTTTCCGCTCGGCGACGGGCGGTTTGGGCATAAGTTGCTCCCCCCATAATACGACTGGGAGCTGCCGGAGCCGGTTGGCTCCGGGAGGGATTCCCCAGGCGCAGTGCGTCCGGGACCCTCCTGGGTAGGTTTTTCCTTTATTTTACCCATGCCATGATTTTTTTAAAGTTTAATGTCCTTCGACAGGACGCCCTCGGCACTGGACTCCCTCCAGCGATTCAGCCCATTGCCAGGCGTCAGAGCGTAGGCTTAGGGATTTTTTATAGAGGTTTACTCCTCGCGGATCCGAAGATCCACCGGTCCTGTCCGTTCAGGATTACGGCTGGGCCGGACGGGGTCTGCACCAAACCGCATCCGTCCACCCCCAGGGTTTTTTCAAGAGGTTTCCTTCCTCGTAGCTCACGAAGAGCTGTCGTTCCTAACTGCTGCCAGTCAGGCTTACGACTTCGCCGGATGAAAGTCTGCGTCAGAACAATGTCCACCACCTCTGGACAATACCAGCGGTAGTGGACCCATCCGCCCCTAGCGTACCCTCCACTGTGCCTTCCGCTTAACGGAGGGACACGTGGAGAGTCTTCAAACGATCCTCAGGAGGGTCGTTTCCACCTTGGCCGGAATTGGCCGTAGGCGGCAGCGTCTGACCTACTTGTTGCGATAGACGCTGCCGCCTCCGTTTCCCAGGGTGCACCACGTGGAGGTTCCGGACCCCGCACCCCACTCTATACCACCTCGTCTTACTGGCGTTAGTAGGCTAAGAAATAAAGCTGAAGACTTTGTTTGTTTGTAGAACGCGCTAATCTCTGGAAATACTGGCCCGATTTAAAAGATTCTTTCAGTAACAGATAACCCAGTTATTGAGGAAGGCTGTAAGCTATATATCACTTAATTTCACTGCGACCAAAAGCAGCTGAGAATCAATGGAAAATGTTTCTGGGGGAAAATAATTTCTTTTAAGAGTTTCCGTTGAGTGTGCTGTGTAAACGGTTAAAAAAAATTGATTTGCATAAGTAATATAATAAAAAAGTGCCGTTTTTTAACTTCTTTTTCTTTTTTTTTTTTTTCATAAAATTACAGTTTGTTACATTAATATTCATTTTTATAAAAGACAAAAATTCAAAATTTTTAAATTTATTTGAAATCGCGACAACTCAATTATTTTCATCAGTGACTTCGGTAATGCGAAGCGGCGAGGGTCACCACGTCAAAAATCAGGTTTACCCCTCGCCTATTGATGTTTCACATCAAAAATTATACCTAACTTTTTTTTATTTTTAAAAGACAACTCCCGCACTCCCAGCAGTCCCCCGCGACACAGGATTTATTCCTGTGTAGCGGGGGACTACATGGACTTTACAAACATACATGAAACGGACACAAAGAACACCTAGACTCAGAACAACAATTTGTGGATCACACAAAGTGTTGTCCTACGTGGGATTTGAACTTGGCGAAGTAGGAAACGGCGTGGTGACCGTTAAACCACTAGGCCAAACGTGCAGTGCCAAACGCCAAACTTTTGTGGGTGACACTTACTAAAACTCATTTTATGGTAAGCAAATTTGTAAATACTCTTATTCTCTTTACACTACGGGCCAGTACGGGCAGTAGGAGACGCAGACGCGGTTGTGCAGGTCAGCTAGTATTTCATAAAACTTAACATTTTTATATATGTATCTAACATATGATAAAATAAGTAACGTAGTAAAGCAACTTATAAATCGTGTTCTTGATTCAAATTAGGTACTTTCTTTACTGTCATTTGCATTACATCCATAGAATATATTACTTCAACTCATTAAATCTACATCTACAGACTAAGGGAAGTGAGATTAATTTGTATTTAAAATTCAAATACGCTGGTATGCAGGAGTAAGCCCGAGATTTACTTGCGGGTCGTTGGCGGTGGCGTATGGTGGACCTAGATTAAGGCCGTACAATAGAGGTGCAATTAGATTTGATGATGTAATCCTAAGGCGTTTGTGTTTGGAATATCAGAGACACAGTGTGATTTCGTAGGTATTATCTATTTATATAAAAGAGGAAGGTGACTGACTGACTGACTGATTGACTAACTGACATACCCAGAGATAAACGCACAGCCCAAACCGCTGAAGCTAGAATCCTGAAATTTTGCATATAGATTCTTTATAAAACGTAAGTGAGCACTAAGAAAGGAATTTTGGAAATTCCATCCCTAAGGGAGTAAAACAGGGGATGAGAGTCTGCGTGAGCGAAGCCGTGTGCAAAAGCTAGTCTCCATATAATATCGGTCTGTCCGCTCTGCGACCACAGCAAACGGCCGCTCGGCTACTCGGGTCTATGTTATACATTGTCCGTGTATTATGTTACCTTAGTAATAAAACACTGCTGCTTTGTTGGTCTAGCGGTTAGTGTATGCTACTGTCGATCAAGTGGGTTTGG
Organism: Diaphora mendica; assembly: GCA_949125395.1. Lineage (NCBI taxonomy): Eukaryota > Metazoa > Arthropoda > Insecta > Lepidoptera > Erebidae > Diaphora > Diaphora mendica. Next base: position 29,937,574 of record OX421311.1, read on the forward strand.
GTTCGATTACCAGGTCGGGTCTATGTGTTGTTGGGTTTCTCTTACAAGAAATTCCAAATGACAGTCTCGAGAATTGTAGTTGGCAGTGTTTCACGTCTTGCCTCGGAGAGCAAGTTAAACTTTCGGTTTCAATTGTCACGATTTAAATTAACAATTGAAACCGAAATCGGCAATCGTTATTGGGAAGCCAGTGTCCTCAAATATTCTGTTTATATTAACAACTAGTTCAACTTTAGAATTCAGTTCGCCCTCAGGGTTGCGGAGGTCTGATGCCAGTCGCCCAATGGAAAGACAGTTATTCTGCCAAAACTAGTGACGTACCCTAAATAATCTTGGGAATAATAAATGTTAATAAGGAGAAGACATTTAAATATACATAAATTATAACTAGTCTTAGTAATATTATGATCTTATATTAGCTAAACTTTAATGGAATTTCAAGACAATTGAATAAGAAAACAATAATGTTACAACTTACTTGCTACTCAGAGACGTCCTAAATAATAATCCACCCACCTCACCAATCTAGAAATGAATATTTTAAGAACTATGTCTGTTGAAATAACAAGATTAAAAAGGCCACTTAAATTTATCCAACAAAATCTCTCGAGGCTGGCCATCAAGTTGGGTGGAGGAGTGTCGTTATATAGATGTTTCTCCTATGTCTGCTACGTTGCCCACTATTGCGAAATTCTGTGCTTCTACGAAAAAGCCAGCACACGAAGATTCCAACCGGAACGACGGACTTACCACTGTTGCTCACACCAAATCTAAGTCTATAAGTAAATATTTAGTCGTGTGTATTGAATATGTACGTTTAAATCTATGTATGTAGTGTATTTTTCACTCATTATGTAACCCTGTGTGCCCTACAAGATTTCTACACCACCCTAAGATTGACTGGAAGAGAATGCCTTGGCCATTAAGTCCGCCGATGTACAAAGTGCATAAAGTAAAGTAAATAAATAAATAAATACAAACCTAATCTCGGGGCTAACTGCCAGTTGCTAAATACTCAAAAACCAAATTCATTAACAACCCATAACGTCCCCACGCTGGCCAAGTGCGGGTTGGGGACTGGCAACGTTGTGACTACGTAATCTTGCCGTTGTATGTTTTTAAGACGCCCAAAGGCCTCTAACTAACTTTCACGACTGTTATCCTATGATAACAACCGGGACCGACTGCTTAACGTGACCTCCGAATCACGGAGACGCTCATGGTAACATGCCATCAGCGGTCACCCATCCAGGATTGATCGCGTCGTCGTTGCTTATCCTCGGTAATTGTTCCTAATCACCGAGTGCAAAATTCATCCGTGTTTAAACCGCTACGGACCGAATCGACCTCTATTGATGGGCGGTGAATAAGGAGAGGATGAAAGAAATGTAAAATATAACTAAATAAAAATAAGTGATGGAGTTTTAACTCCACAAGCGAATGTCTGCCGCAGCGCTAAAAGTCTCTGACAACCAACGAACTGAAAACACAGCGGACATGGCGATACTTAAACGATAGATTCGAAGAGAGACGTTTAATTGACATTAGAGAAGTTTAATCCTAAGGAAGATAATAAATTTGTGGGTTTTAATACTCGTAAAAATTTCTTTAAACGTAACAAGTAATATAATAAAGAATTTATTTATTAAGTTAAGCACCTACTGTACTAAAACAAAATAAATCAAGCACCATTTTCAAGCCAATGAAAGCAACATTAATTTCTTTATTTCCATTGCGTCTGCAATCAACTGAATGGGTTTTGGTTGGCAGTTTGGTGGTAAAGCCGGCAGACATTTCGTCGATAGCGATTTTCAATTTCAATACAATCGTACTTAAGTTATATTAATTAATGATAGAAATTGTTCATACATTATTACAAGATATTTAATATCTGGTAGGTATAGAGTTATTTTTGAACGATTGACTTTGTAATTACGGTAGTTCATTATATCGATCCACCCATTTCAATCGGATACTAAGGTGTTCTAAATAATTATGTTAATTTTTGTCGTCTATAAATATAATCGTTTATAACTCTCTCCAATTTAAAATACATATTTATGTTTCAATTGCGGTTTGTTTGTGACTCATGTTAATTATTTGATTTTAATTTTATGATGTGTTTTTGTGACAATTTTGTGTTATGTACATTAACTAATTAATTAGAAATTGTGAAAAAGTAATAACTTGCATACATTTATGTATTTGAAATTGTGATTTTAAGTTTAAAAGGTTCGCCTCGATTAAGTATCGAGTAAGACGATCGGAATCGCATTTTTTCTTTCATTGGGTGCGCTGTCTAGTTTGTCCCAATTTCGTTAGGTCAGGGTCTGATCATGCGATCTTGTGAAATCTGTGATTTATATTAAAACATTCTAGATACTCCTACAAAAATTTTAGTAATGTTAAAAGATTTTAAAAAATACTAAAATTATTGCATAATAGATTTGGTATGTCTGAAATCGAAAAGTAGGTCTATCTACTTAGGTAGGTTTATCCGTGAAAGCATGACAGACAGACAGTCAGAGTTACTTTTAAATTTACAATATTAGTATGGATAGTCTAGAATTATTTACGAATGTAAACAACCACCTTTTTATAAAGAATCAAAATACTTTGCAATGTCTGCCAAGTTTTATTTTGTCTTCATTAAAAATAAATGCACTTCATTGTTAAGCTATATTTTTTAAGAAGACACACTGTGGAAATTTTTGGCCGCAAATTTAAAAGCAAATTATTGTAACTAATTGTTAATGAACTCCTTCTGAACATCTATATCCAAAAAACTAGGTCAATGTACAGCCAAGTTGACATGCTACAAACATAATAGTTATTAGAAAACTAACAATTGTATGGGTATGGCGTCATCGCAACGCTAAGTCACGTGGTCAAAATATAATATTAGCCACTAAGGGCTCCCCACACATAATTGCGATTTCGCAACGCATCGCAAATATCTGCTGTTTTAAAAAAAAGTAAAAAATATCTGCGAGCTCGCACGAATGCACTGCAAGAATTTCACGCCGCATCGCATTGCATCGCAGTTTTGTGTGGGAGCCCTAACACAAGAGAGGCGCTCATAGCCTAGTTGCACTCGGTGATTACAAACAATCACCGAGGGTAAGTAACGACGGCGTGGTCAGTACCTGGATGGGTGACCGCTGGCGGCATGATACCATGAGCGTCTCCGTGATTCGGAGGTTTCGCATTCGGCCCCGGTTGTTATCGTAGGATAACAGTTGTGAAGCTTAGTTGTAGGCAGCTTAAAAACATCCAAAGGCAAGATTACGTAGCCACAACGTAGTCTTGCCAGTCCCCAACCCGCACTTGGCCAACGTAGGGACGTATGGCCTTAACCCTCTCCTGAGAGGAGACCCGAGCCTAGCAGTAGGATGTTATGGGTTGTCATGTTATACAAGTTAATAGAAGCATTATCGATTGTAGAAAAATAATAATAATAAATCTCTTTATAATCATCGCCAAACACTTGCACCTTAGTTAAAAGAACTGAAGTAACACTGAAAAGGATTTCGTCTATATTTCAATCAATGGTTTATTCCTAAAACATTAAAATATTTCGAAGTGAAGTTTTATTTCAATGTCTGCTGCAACTACTTTTTAGAACCCTTTTAATCGGCCGATAGTTTGGTTGGTTCCTTAATCAGTGTGAAGATGTATGGGAGTGCGCACATTATAACTATTCGGTATCGGCCGACAATTAAGGCAAAAGCCAAACCGATCAAACTATAGGCCGATTATAAAGTTTGTAGTCTGCAGGGGCTCTAATAGTTCCTTGCTATACCTACATAGGCCTTTATTTAGAAAGGAGATTTGGATTTACTACAGTATGTGTGTATAGTGTGACCATTTTATTCTTAAATATCGCATGTGCATACACTTAGCATGTCTATAATATTAAAATGCCAGGCTCGTATGCCGTCTGTATCGACAGGCCGACTCAAAACTATGGTCCTTTCTTTCAAAGGCCAATCCTGATCCTAAACTGTACTCACATGGTTTTTTATTTATATGTAATCAATGTTCACGGAATTAAATAAAGACAAGAAGTCTATGGTTTGTTTCGGCATTTCTTCCCAGAGCGATTCTTAGGAAATGCCGTCGCCTTCTAGCTGTAAAGTCAGACGTATAAAAATATCTGTGAAATATTTAGTTACAAAATATGTAATTATCAATTATTTAAAAAAAAAGAACTAAAAAGTGACTAGTTTAAAAAAGAATGTTCGGCCACTACGGAATGTATTGGTTAAATGTTCGTTCGTTCGTGGTTTCTAACTAAAAGTAAATGGTCAAGTTGTTAAGAAGTGAAAAAGTTACAAACAAATATACTATATGTACCTCTAATCTCCTTGTAAATCTTAATATTTATCGGCAGAATAAACGGCGATCAAAAAACATTTCAGAGTTTTACAATAATTAAGAATTAGTATTAATGCCTGAATAGTTTCATTACCAAGTCGAATTGAAAGCGATTATTATTTTAATCGATTCGACTACCTGTTAGGAAATTACTAATTAAACACTAACTAAACTGTCAAAATGAAAATAAAAGTATAGGTATCCAGACAGAAGATTACAAAACGCGTACAACCCAATGTTATTTACGCTATGAAACAAATAATGACAGATCGTTATGTTTATTTTATTAGAAAGAAATTAGTATTGACATCTTATTCAGAGTCTATAAATGTCTATGAGGCACTCATACGTCAGAGAAAGTTATGTTTGTACATGTAATTACATTTTTGTACGTGCATAATCTCGATTCCTAACGCAATATTGAGGCTCTACGGCACTTAATAATGTTATATAAATATTGATGACCGTCACGTATCGATACCAAATAATTTTACGGTACTACCTGAACTATACACTATACTTAAAAAGTATTACTATATTAAAGTATTAGTATATATATAGTAGTATATTTATAAGGTATTAGTTTTTCGCATGCGTGTTTGTTGGTTTTCGCAGCAGAAAGTAGAAAATTTAAATTTGTATTTTGAAATTCATCCCAATCGTTTCATCAGTTTAGCCATGAAAACGTCCCAGAAGGACAGAGTCACTTTTGAATTTGAAATATTAATATGGAGTATAGCCTAATATTGAGGTTTTGCATTTGACAGCTAAGTGTAAGGTCGTGGTTTCATTTCCCGCTTAGTACAAAATTTCTCTAAATTACCTAATTCCGCGCTAATTTAAAGGGCGTGCGGTTTTTAGTTTGCCAACTTTTGTAATCTTGAATACTGTAGAGATTACATTTTTTTTATTTTTAATAATAATTAAAATTATGCTGAGTTTGGATATACAAACTTAATTTGGACATAAGCATCCATTACGACTGGAGTGTCTAGTTCATCCCGCTGTGTTTCAATATCATTTGCCTAATTTTTATCACAAGCCTGTTGCTTTGTTTTCCGCAACCACTTTCGTGACGATGGCCTTACTTGTCTTTTATTTACTACAAAGTGATATCAATATTTTTATACTCGGATATCTTGTGTACTGATCTTTAAGGTAGATCGTCTATAGTATACAGTTTCTATAGTTATATTCCTAATAATAAGACTGTTAGCCAACAATGTTTAATTACTGTTTTAATAATAAAAATGCTTTCAATTTACAACCCACGTTCTCTCGAAGCTAGGCAGAGGCGTAGGTATTAGACGCCCACTTGTGGTTTTATTATTTTCTTTATTTATATACGTATGAATCCAAAGGAAAAAGGAGTTATGTTTGACTTCGTAAAACAAATCTTATATTGTGTATTTAATTTAATTCACGGTTTGAAATAGACCTCAGTTAATTGAAACATGCATGTTGTAATGTAACTTTTATACTAAAATTTATTTAACGAGACGCAGCCACGTATATGGTCTTGCCTAGATCAGGCAGATCACTAAAATAAAATGTTGATCTTACTTAATAGTGAATATAAGAATTGTAATTTGATAGTTAGAAATAATAGATACTTAGCTCTAATCATATTAGTACTTCAGAAGTTAAGTTAAGTTTACTCTTAAGAAAAACACCCAAATCTTGTACATTGAATATGGAATAAATTTTATTTATTATTTATTATATATCAGATATATCATAATTTATGCCTTCTATAAACAAAACATTTCACCGCCGCCATTTCACAATCGCTAATATTATTTTGAGTAAGTGTGTCGTCTAGAGTGTAGCGAGAAGTCCGGATCGAACCCGTAGCGTAGGCGACACACTACGAAAATGTATCCGCGGCAGATTGAAACGTTGCCAGGCGCCGAACCACCAAAATAATTTCCTCTCTGCACTCATCAGAGGGTACTTACTATACAATCTCGAGATTGGATTCTGATCGCTTCTGCATATGTATAAATGGATTCAATAATTAAAACTTTTACTGCTTCTTTGAACATTTTTAAGTAGGTACGAGTTCTTTCACGAGAATTAAATAATAATATTATATTATAAATGAGAAAGTAACTCCGTATGTCTGTCTGTTAGGTTTTCGCAACTAACACTAAATCGATTTTAATGAAATTTGGGTTGCAGATGCTTTGTTATTAAGTAAAGTCGGACAAGGCCTACTTTGACCAGGATTATCGTCATTCATGTGGGCGGAGCCACGGGTCAAAGCTAGTTCAAATAATTGTGGTTTTTCCCTTTTTTAACCGACTTCAAAAAAAGGAGGAGGTTTCTTAATTCGACCGTATATTTTTTTTTTTTTTATGTGTGTTCGGGGATAACTTCGTCGTTTATGAACCGATATTGATGATTCTTTTTTTAATGGAAAGTAGATGTCCCGACGGTGGTACCATGATAAGAAACTAGGATCTGATGATGGTATCCTAGAGAAATCGAGGGTAACCCTCATTTTTTTCAGGCACGTGCTATGTTTTTCGTATATTTTCTGAAGCTACGCCGGTATTTGCGTCTAGTAGTTATCATTTAATGATGATGAGCTGATGATGAAAGGTAAAACTCCTTAACGGTTAGGAGTTGGAGGATAAATCTTTAAAGGTCATATGTATGTATGTTACCTTTAGTCGTATTCTTTCAAGTTATTTAGGTAAGCTGATGATGGAAGGTACAACTCCTCAACGGTTAGGAGTTGGAGGATAATTCTTTCAATTTCATACGTATCTATAGACCTTTAGTTGTATACTTTTAAGTTATTTAGGTGAGCTGATGTCACAGGCGCTATGATGACTAACCCCTTAATGTATTTTGCTTTAAGTAACTAGCCTGCTTCTATTTCATCACGACATTTAAGCTTGGACACGATTCCTATTGCCCCGTAGACCACGTTCTCGGTAACAGAAATCTTGCATCTCAGCATAATTTTGGAAACTGATCATACTCAGTTTTAATACGTGTTCAAATCACTAAAGTTATTCGCATCAGCAGAAATTATATGAAATAGTTCAACTTACTGATAACCTATGATTGTTTGCACTAAAAATGGAAAAATAAAAACTTTAAAAAAAAACCGACTTCCAAAAAACCATCCGACGAAAACTCCCTGCCAAAAATCACTAAAAAGCGTAAAATAAACTGGCTCTTCATAAATTGCTATGTGCCAATTCTTGTCTATACCTAATTCTTTATTCATTTAAATAGTAGTATTATTGTGTATGCTAGGTACCTAAAATCTGTTTGAAGTCGGCGCCAAGCCAAAATGTAATAGGAGGTACCGCACTCGCCTCGTCCCGCAGTCGTACCAGTGTGGTAACTACTATTACATTTGGCTTGGCGCCGACCTCAAACAGATTTTAGGTACCTAGCATACACAATAATACTACTATTTAAATGAATAAAGAATTAGGTATAGACAAGAATTGGCACATAGCAATTTATGAAGAGCCAGTTTATTTTACGCTTTTAGTGTTTTTTGGCAGGGAGTTTTCGTCGGATGGTTTTTTGGAAGTCGGTTTTTTTTTTATAAAAAGTTTTTATTTCTTATACTCTAAACACCTAAGGACATTCAAAGTGATGTAGCACTTTGTGAATTGATTTTAAATATAAACCAAATTCACTATTCACGTACATATTAGTATACTAGCAACCTGCCCCGGCTTCGCACGGGCTTTTTACGGAAAATATAATATAGCCTATGTTACCCCAAGAAGTGCGGCTTAATTTTTTCCGACGTCTTCAACAAATATCGTTATATTTTAGCCAATATATTTTAAAACTTAACAAATTATATACGTTAACCTTCCTCAAGAATCACTCTATCTATTGGTAAAAACCACATCAAAATCCTTGCAGTAGCTTTTGAGTTTATCGCGAACAGACAGACAGACGCGGCGAATGACTTTGTTTCATAATATGTAGTAATGATTCCATCAGCAATACAACATATTAAAAAAATAACTTATAAAACTTTTTCTATTTCTTAATTTTATAATCAATTAGCTTTTTTTAATAATATTATCATCTATGTTTGTCAAACTAAGAAGCACCACTCGTCTCGAAAGTGAAGGCCTCCTCTAGAGCTTGCTTTGTCTCCCTATTGTTAGCATTATTCATCCATTGCTTACCAGCCATTTGCACTATGTTTTCTGCACACCATGCAACTGGCCTTCCTCTGTTCCTGTTGTTTTGCCCAAGAAGTCAATCTTTTGTCTATCTTTTGTCAGTCAACCTGGCTATGTGGCCAGCTCAGCGCCACTTTTATTTCTTTGAGTAACACAATAAGTTTTAAATGTACTAAAAATGGCTGTCAACGATTATAAGTGAAATAGGCTGAGTCTGTGTCTAAACGATAGTTTTTGCCAATGCATATTCTATATCAAGTTGCTTTAGATATCTGCCTATGTATCGACTAGCTGCACTACACCTTACGGAATTGAAAACAGCCTTGGACGAAGCAATAGACAAAAGAAGGTGCGTCAGGACCGTAATAAGTCTCCACTTATTACGGTCCTGACCGTCCGGATCTTCATCCGTGCCGACTGCACGGTTGGCCGAGTGGTTTAAGCGGGTGCCACGCCATTTTTAACTGCGCCAAGTGTTGTGTGTGTGTGTGTGACCCACAAATTGTTGTCCTGAGTCTGGACGTTCTTTGTGTCCGTCTCATATATGTTTGTAAAGTCCCCCGAGACACAGGATGTATATTTCTACTGAGGTCGTTCTTTTTTTTTAAAAAAAAGATCAATTGTCTCTGCCTACCCCTTTGGGAAATAGGCGTGTCTGTATGTAATGAAAATGATATACAGTTAATTTACACGCGTCTATACTGTTATTTCTATTTCTTTGTAGACTCAATCAAGTTGCAAGTACGATTACATTCCTTCCCGTGAGAAATCTGTCTCCTAGTAACCGTCCAAGGCAAGCAAGTACAAGCAACCTACAATTTCAAAGAATTGCAATAATACGTGACTTGAATTTAGGTGCAACACAAAATTTTACCAAGTAATTGATGAAAATGATTCTTTGAGATAATTGGAAGTGTATTTTGATCAAGCAGGTACTCTTAGTTCATATTATGGACCTTTACAAGACCTTTACGAGACCTTTGTATACTGTGTAGTATACAAAGGTATACTACACAGTTTATTACATAGAATTTCTCTAACAAGTGTTTGTTAGAGAAATTCTATGTAATAAACTTTATTCCAACGCAAGATTGTTTGCTTATATTAAACGGGCGCTATTTCAAGTGAAAAATGAATTTAAACTTTAAACTTTCTGGGCGAAGGTGCTAGTAGGATCTGATTTTGTGTGTCTTCTCCGACCTTACCTATTAATAAAACTTTCCTTAAAGGTTTCCTGTATCAAATAAACTTTTGTCTATTACTTACACATGTACGCTTAAACCACGATGTAAATAATACTTCCGTGCTTACGCATTGTAGAGTGTAGGTACTACCATCTACTAAAATATTTACTTGTTAAATAATTTCATGCTAATATTATAAATTCGAAAGCAACTCTGTTTGTCTGTTAAGCTTATACGGCTAAACCGATTTTAATTGAATTTGACGTGGAGATACTTTGATTCCTGAGAAAGGAAGCTAATCGTTACCACGATAATCGACATTCAGCGAGTGGAGACGTGGGCAAAAGCTAGTAAGAATGATGATTGATGATGAGATGAAAATCATTACATTTGTAATAGCATGTATTTTTCGTTCTGTCCTGTCTGTGTCAACTGGATAAGTAGGTGTTGGGTAGAACCTAAAAGACACTTACTGACCATATCGCCAGTATAATAAAAAAACGGCCTTGTTAAAAGAATAGAATAGAGGTAACTGGCATAGATTGGAATAAGCCACTCCTTAATGGAATAGAATTAGTTTGGGAATCAAAACAAAAATGTACAATGCGGCTTTATTACTAAAATCAATTACCTACAGGCAATTTTGAATAGACGAAACGTCGACAATCGGATCGTAACCGATGTAGAAATCGCCAAACATTCAATTTTGAATAAAATTTTAGACCCTCATCTTTTTAATGTCGATTAGTAATGTACTGAAACGGTGATGCTGCTTAGTTTTATTTAAAAATTTGCAGGAAACGATTTGTTTTTATAAATTTATTGAAAATGTAAATATTATAAATGCAAAAAAATACATTAAAATATTAATAACGGTAAGAGTATTTCCTTTTTCAAGATGGGTGGAAAATTCTTTCAGCTCACCGGCTCTTTACAATTTAGTGTTTCCATTGAAAACCACCTACCCTGTGGAGGACTAGGACGTATGTGATTTCATGTCTCCCAAACCAGCCAGTATTTCTTGCATTTTACAGGATATTTTTGTTTATTTCTCTTTGGTAGATTTGGACGAACGAATAAGACACGTCGTGATCTTTGAAATTCTCTTAAACTTGACCTATGTGAGAGACTAGTACATACTTGATGTAGGTTTTTAATTGAAAACATGTATTGTATTACAACTATTACAAGTCCCCAATGTTGCACCCTCAGGCAGAATGAAGATGGTACAAACTATTTCTACCAGTCTTATAAAATAGAAGGAAAATAATAAGTTAATTGAAGTTAACAAAATAAGTTCTGGCGGGCACAGATCTTGTCTAATACGATCGACCAGGAACTCTCCTTCAGACGCCTACGTGAGGCCGCTATGAGCTATTTCCTTCCTACATAAAAAAATACGATTTCGCTCGGATGGCTACTACTGCGCTGAGTATTGTGAGTTTAAGCCCACATAGGACAAAACTGTGGGATTCAAAAATTGTTGTTCTGAGTCTGGGTTTTTTGTGTACATTTAATGTATATTGTAAATCGCTCCGCAACATTGGAGATTTCCTCGTGTAGAAGTTGTCTAAAAACATAAAAACTCTGTATTAAGCTACCCCCCCACTTGTTTGCTTTCATATAATGCAGTAGCATTGGAATTAAATTTGTATTAGTCTTTATTTTTTAGAACTTGAAGTAATAATTGAACAAATTCTACTTGTAACCATACGTACGTATGATAAAATCAAATATACTTGTTATACAGTTTGCATTACTTTTCCTAATGCAAACATAATACCTGCAATCACTCGGAGAGCTTTCTAACACACAAAGCTCACGTGGGCGTTAATGATAAAATGTTATCGCGGCACGTGTACCTATACATATGTGTACCTATACGTTGTTATAATAATATGTGTTTATGAGTGAGATAGAATTTATGAGTTAGTTGTTGAAATGTCAGCATCATTAGCGAAAGTTCAAGCGCTTTGAACTAAAAGGTTTGCATCTAGCAAAAGTCAGACATAAGCTAAAACATGTGTGCACCAGTTTCGTCGCAATTACTTCAAAATTGTATCCGATATTAGACATCGTAAAACCAATCAATCAAGTGGCTGCAGCGTGTTAACGATATAAGGTTTAACAAAACAATATTTACGTCTAATTCTGACTAATCTTTCTGTCTAATCCTTTAACAGAAGCAGGACATTCAAAATTGAAGATTTAGAATTGACTTTACCGTGGGAGAGTCACGCTTTGGCATGAATGGGCCGGCTCGACTGGAGTGTTACCACGACCTCACAGAAAACCGGTGTGAAACAGTGCTTGCGCTGTGTTTCACCGAGTGAGTGAGGATACCTGAGGCCCATACCCCACCCCTCCCTCTCCCTATCCCCATCCCCCAAAGATCGGCAACGCACTTGTGACGCCTCTGGTGTTGTAGGTGTCCATGGGCGACGGTAGTTGCTTACCATCAGGTGATACGTTTGCTCGTTTGCACCCTATGACATAAAAAAAAAATTGTTGGAGGTTATAGAATATAGAAAATTGATGGAATATATTAAATGTTCTGAGACACTGTTTTATAACAGCGCAAGTTATCTAAATTTAGAAGTTAAAATCTTAATTACAAAATGTACTAAACAACATAAAAAATATATACAGTAGGATGTAGATTCTTGTCTTTTTTGAAGTGTAGAAAACAAAGTGTAGGAAGTGGATGGCGTTTTATTTATTTAGTTTTATTTTATTACATCGATGCAATTTACGTGTAAACTATCTCCTTCTAGGCAGACACTTTTTATTTGTAGGCTTCGTTATCGTACAGCAATTTAATTTTAATAATATGTGTATATCTGAGCCACCGTTTGGCCTAGTGGTTTAACGGTCACCACGCCGTTTCCTACTTCGCCAAGTGGGTTCAAATCCCACGTAGGACAACACTTTGTGTGATCTACAAATTGTTGTTCTGAGTCTGAGTGTTCTTTGTGTCCGTTTCATGTATGTTTGTAAAGTCCCCCGCGACACAGGATTTATTCCTAGTGCGGGTTTTGTCTTTTTAAAAAAAAACCGTGAGCCTCAACTTGAGGTCATGGCATTTGTACAGTAGTTCAAGTAGAAAAGTCTTTCCGATAAGTTTTGACTATGTTAAGTGACAGCTGGTGATGTCTTAACCAAGAAACGGTCATCATACTGCTATGACGGATTCGATAATGTATGCTTATGATGTTCTATTTGGAACATGTGATTATTGGTGTCATTTAAATAAGAAAGGATTAATTGAGGTCCAAGAATATTTCCTTGTGAAATCCCATGTACGACTATCAATAAGATCGAGATATGCAAAAAATAGCCCTGTCACTTCAGAAAACAGCTGTTTTTTGAATAAGTCAATTTATTAGACGAACGACTAATCATTACCTGAATATATCTAAAGAAAGTTGGATTTAATACAATAAATATACATTGAAAGCACTGTTTTCATCAAATTTTACTGATGCCACTATCCGGAATTAGGTATTTCTTTAAAACTCATCGTATGCTCGTTAACAGTTGAGCATATTTATAATAACCGTTGTTCTTCGAAACATTAATTTGAAAGATTATACATAGTTTCCCTTCAACAACGACAAAAGGGAGCAGCTCGTGGAACACGCTCACTATGGCGCCTTGTCATTTGATATTAGCAATCATTGCGGGCTCTGGTATCGCCACTTATTTTAGTAGGTAATTTAATTATAATTAGCAATTTTAACTTGGGCTTATAAAGGTGAAATGCCAAAAGGATTTTACTATATTCCCTTTACTAGCGTCTACTAGTTTACTTAATATCAGTTAATTTTTAATGAATTATAACTTTAATAATAAAGCAGAGCAAAATTTTAATGCAAATGTTCTCCATCAACTGATATTGTGTTATAGAAATTTGTATTTCAAGAAGAAAACCACCGCGTTATAAAATCAAGGTATGATTTGCTATGTACAGCCTTTTATAACGATTGGCTTAACAAATAGATTACAAGTAGGTACTTTCTGCACAGTATTTGTACCTATACTCTTTGAAGCTTACCTTGAAACAACAAGTAGGTTTAAGAGAAAATCTAATAACCACCACTTTATAGGTGGTTTATATCATTATATATTAATTTTCCCTTCAGTAAAGCTATAACATTTAAGAGTAACATTACCAGTTGATATTTATTTTATGATACATAATTAAATAGGAGTAACAACAGCCTTTCAGACGAAATTAACACTTTAAAATGTTTATTATGATTTTGTTTTTAATACCTATAATATCCATGGGCACGCTGTTATTGCGGCGGTAAGACCCGTTATGGAGGATTGGCTCGAGAGGCGTCACGGGACCCTTTCATACCGGCTGACACAGATGATCACTCGAAAAGGATGCTTATGAGATCACTTGTGTCTGATCCGCAAGGAGCCAACGCCTGAGTGCCACCACTGCGATGGCCAGACCGTAGACACCGCGCTCCACACGCTGGCAGAATGTCCGGCGTAGAAGGAGCCAAGGCGTGATCTCGTGGTGGCCATCGGGGTGGGGTTGTTGGGGTGGGCGGCCATGTTGCAGAGCGAGAGCGCGGGGAACTCCGCCGTTTCTTTCTGCGAGCAAGTTATGCTTGCCAAGGAGACGGCGGAGCAGGACCGGGAGAGGTTTAGAACTCTACCGGCCCGGGAACGGACCAGGTACCGCAGGCGACTCGGGCGCCGGAGATCTTAGAACGATCTCCGTCCTCCATAAGCTCAAGCCTGAGGGTGATAGATGAGGCCATCTCTCACCCTAGCAGAAGCAGGCTCGGGTGAACGCTCGGACGCTGCGGAGCGGAGCGTGCGCGCCCTGAGGATAGTAACGGGAACACTGGGGTTCCCACACAGTAGAGGGCCATCTACGAATCGTACGAGGTACGTCGGGGTTCCAGGGTTTTCCTCGCTAGGGTACACCTGGTTTCCCGGCTTCTTGTACCCGAGAAGGCGTGCGATTTTAGTCGGTTCGAGTCCGACATGCCAACAGGAGGTGGTATCCGAGGGGATTGCCGCAGGGAAGAAAAAAAAAAGGTGTATAAAATCCAGCGAGTTTCGAGGAACTTTTATTTTATCGCTGACCGAAAGTACCTAACGCTATTTTCTCATAAATCTAATTAGTCTACACTAATATTTAAATAAATTTAATATATATTCTTTTATACATAATAGACATTATAATAATTAACATATGATATACTATATACATAAACTAATATTTTAAGTAGAATAGAATTGATTGTTTGTTTTGTTTGATTTGAATTCTTTCACTAGTAGTAGTCTACATTATCTCTAATGAACATAGGCTATAGAATATTTTCAAAAAAGTTGAGATACATACGAAAACTTTGAAACGTTTCCCAAGATGTTATATTCTGCTATATTATGCGGCCCTTGCGCCGCATCTATCTCTCGTCATTTCATCAATGTTTCGTTATGACGTTGTCACGTAAAACTATCATCCGTAAACAGACTTTATAACATATTTGCTCGTAAAGGGTCTCTTATTTCACCAATTTCAATATCGTAATGTATCTCATTACGTACTTGTGCGTTATTGTAATGTAAAACGCACGTTTTTTTTTTAATAAAGTAAAACTTACGCTTTATCAAGATGCTCAAACAATACTCTTTTAAATATTAGCGAAGAGTTATGTCAGAAAAGTGGTCAACATTTTATGAGTGAAAGTAGGAGAAACGAGACCACAGAGTTCCGCAGCCGCCTCCGCCGCTGCCGCCGACTGTTGAACTCTGTGGTCTTGTTTCTTCTACTTTCACTCAAGAGAGTGAGAGAGAGACTGGTGAAATTTTAATTAATAATAATAACTTGACAAGCTTAAAAATGCCAACTGGCAACGTAATAATCAATTTTACAAATTGTTCAAATTTTTATAACTGCTTTAACAAGTAATTAAAGATTTATTCGATCAAGAAAGTTCGAGTTTTATTTATTTCCTCGCAAATATGTTATAAAACGTCGTACGACATACGTGCGCTTTGATAATTATAGCCTCAGCTTTCTTGTAGCAATATCGCCTCGGTTGTAATTTTCAACTTACCGCACTTATAACATAATGTACTATTACAGACAACCATTTTCATGGTAAAATATTCAATATTTACGCCGGAGCAAACTGGGTCATATTATTAATACCTTGGTATGAATGCTTATACAAATAAATTACTTCATATTCAAGGCTATATCAGTACCTGTAAATTACTTTTTGAATTATTCAAATTGGACATACCATTCAAAAGTTATTAGGAGTATAATATTTATCAAAATTGAAATTTAAGAAACAACGATCTTATGACTTTAATGGTTTTATCTACGACAGAGAGTAAGTATACCTACACTGCACATAAAATTTGGCTAATGGTTGTATGTGTAAATGAGTGTAACATCACGCCTATCTCCCTTACAGTATAGGCAGAACTTCAAGGAGTGTATGTAATGATGAGAAATTGAGATTTGTTTGTTGCTAAGTACCTAAACATTTATTTATAACTTACCGAAAACATGCGATAAAAACTAATTACATTAACATTTTATACATTTTAAATCTTTGTTAATTCAGCAACTGTCCGTCATAATGTCTCATAGTTCGCGCTTCTCACCATCCCGCTGCCCCTGACTGCCCCCCGCACGCTGCCGCTCGGATGGCCAGGCCGCACCATGCGATGTGGGATGTGGGCATCACAGGGGTGCGGGAGAGAAGTCAATGTCAAAAAATCATATCGCTCGACAGCGTGATTTACATCGAAACCGTAGTCTATTACCCTCCGCTATTTTTAAATTCACTGAAAACCCTCCTGTAATGCCTTCAAATCGGAACGCCAATCATACTTTTGAGAAATTGAAGACCCCGATCATGTGCAATGCGACCAAGTTACTTATTAAAGAATTGAAAGATAATTTAATTGTAACGACCATTAACACCGGCCCAGTTGCTGGACAACTAGCTCATATAACGATGATCCAAACCGACCTGCCAATACCATTTAATCGGCTTCAATATTCGGTAAAAACATCTTTCGCGATAACTAATAAGAAGTCCCAAAGCCATATCTTCGAATCTTCGTATTAGTAGGGACTACGAAAATAATGTTTTAGTCATAGCCAACTATAGATTTGTTGGCCTATCGCGGCTTGGAGCTCTGGAAGATTAATTTATTTTGCTGCAACAAAATAAAGTAACAGAAAATATCGTTTCCAGCGAAGCTCGCCAATTAATTTAATAGTTTATGTTTTATGAATATTATCTCTCTACAAAAGTTATTAAAAATAAAAAATTGTGATTATCAAATAATAAAAAAATAACAGTGAATAGACAAAAAAACATATGACATCAAAATTATCTTTATAATAATATACCATTTATTAATTAAGCCCCAACACAAAGTCTGAGGAGTGTTATAAGTTTGAAGTGTGGATCTATGTGTTTGTGTGCATCTATCTATATCTAAACGGATGATTTTGAATTACAGTTTCGTCAAAAGCAGACTTGATCGAGTGTTCTAAGCATGAAAGGTCTGCCAAGAGATATAATTAATAAGTTTTTTCTTTTTGTTAAATAGGTACCTAAATCTATCCGTGCTATTTTTTTTTTTTTTTTTTTTTTTTATGTTTGGCCCGCCAAAATGACTCTACTCTGCCTGATGGAAAGCATAAGCAGAATCCACGCTAGCAGCATCCAAGCAGAAGTGCTAAGCCGGAGCGGGTCGCTAGAGGAATACAAAGAAAATCGAAACATGCAATAGAGATAGAGTACTGTGCACTACAGATAAAAATGCCACTTGACGAGTGAAATTGAATGACATACCGACCTCACATCTCACATCAACACAAACCCAGCGAATTTTTGAGGCAGACTAACTTTACCAATAAACGAAAGCAAAACTTTTTTAATGATTTGAATCCTTTGAATTAAATGCAATCTGAAATGTAAAACAGTATGGAAAAATTCCATTTCACGGACAAACGCTGAATGTTCTACTAAACGTCATATCAACGTAAACCCGACAGCTTTCTCATTTTAGATGCAGCTCAATTTTGGCGCTGCTAACAACGTTTGTGTTAAAATCATGAAACGAGCCATAACGAACTTTAGTGTAGTTGTTATTTTTATTTACTATAAAACTATTCATTTTAACACGTCATAAAAAGTTCTTTTTATTTATAACTTTTATTGAATAACTCATTCTAAAGTAATTACACATTTTGTCGTCGTTAACTCGAACTCGTACATATTTGTATTACCTGCTAATAGAAAAATACATTATTATGTATTATGTAAGTACATATTTATGCATAGACATAACAAATACTTAGTTATGAAGGTTGTATATCATCCCCGTTGAGCAATTAAGCCGCAAAACTATCGTCGACGTCGTCTTGAGGTTACCTTCCTAAATTCAGATTTATGAAATTCTCATACCCTTTTCATTTTATTTATATTTATTTATCTTTATTGTATATATAAAGTAAAATGGTACAACGAAAACAGTTACAAAGTATCTATAACAATTGGCGGTCTTATCGCTCACGGCGATTTCTTCCAGACAACCATACACGGACATTAGGTGTTTCAGAATTTAGGGTAGCTTACACACAAGTAACACATTATTACACGTTTAAAAATATCAGTAGAGATCCATATACAAATGTTATACACTATTCAAATTACACATACAGATTTATTACTACACAAATACCTACATATACAAACTGAAATATATATATATACATACATACAAATATATACATTATATAAAATTAAACCAAAAGTATTCACAATGATAAGTTACTACTTATCATTGTGAATACTTTTGGTTTAATTTTATATCTAATTTTTTTTATCTTTTTTTTTTTTTTTTTCTTTTTTTTCTTCTTTAATTTATCTATTTAATTTTTTATATCTAATCCTTCACCAGCTTTTTAAAAATAGTCAAGTTTTCGCTCGTTGGATATTATCAGGCAAGTTGTTCCAAAGCCTTACCGCTTGCACAGTAAAAGACTTGTCTGCAAACTGAGTGGTATGTGTTGGCATTTTTAGTTTTAAATTCTCCGATGACCTCAGGTCTCTGCAATGTGTATTTTTTAAGAACTGGAAACGTTCTTTGAGATAAGGGGGTGTGTGAGGGTGAAACAGAACACTGTATAAAAGAGTCAGAATATGCAGATTCATAATTTTTATTTAAAAAATAGCTTATGTACAAACTATACTAACATTATAAAGACGAAAATTTGTGAGGTTGTAGGAGGTAATTTCTTGATTTGCTAAACCGATTTTGAAAATTATTTTCCTCAATAGAAAGCCACATTATTGGTGTGTGAGTGTTAGCTATATATATTCACCAGAAAAAATAATTATTACCGCGATATCCGACATAGAATCTTATAGCTAGTTAAATATGATGTGGTTACAAAAAAATCTTTAAGAATTTTTAATATTAAATCGTATTTGTTTCTTAAATTACTTTTATTTATACAGAGCTAATAAGTAATAGAAAACAATAAAATTATGGCAACACTATTTAAGTATAAGTAATGTGACAACCAAAGTAATTCAGTTGTTTCGCACGTAATTGGAGTTTTTTATAACTTTTAGTTACTTATTTCTTAAAATAAAAACTGAGGAAACACGTCAAACCGTAACTGTTGTTATTCGGTAACAAAGTTTGATCAGCAGCAAATTTTCATGGATACTAATGTGGTGAATATTATTAGGGTGCGTCTTCTCATACTTTCAGAATGTAGCCAGATAAGGTTATTACAGCAATAGAGGTTAGACAACTAAATGTTTTACCGCCTTACCATTACTGAAATATCTTCGAGACCATAATATCAGAAATCATGGAACTGTTTGTAAAAATAAAATATATCAAAAAATGGTTGTCTGTAAAGTCTGTTTACGGACGATAGTTTAACGTGACAACGTCCTAACGAAACATTGATGAAATGATGAGAGATAAATGCTTGAAGTGCAAGCGAGAGATAGATGCCTAAGAGCCAGGTAAGGACGCATGGCGAGGTAATGCCGCATGAGTCATGTTTTTTCGTGTGTGCACCCGGCTGCATCAATTTATAAGACGTTGTCACGTCAAAAAGTCTAGAGATGAACTATCTGATCAAGTGTTTAGAGAGATCATTGTAGATAAATGGCATAACAAGAGTATAGTGTTATAGCCCCCCTCTCCCCACCTTTAACGTTTTTTTTTTTATGGAATAGACCGGCAAACGAGCAGACGTATCGCCTGATGGTAAGCGATTACCGCCGCCCATGGACACCCGCAACACCAGAGGCGTCACAAGTGCGTTACCGGCCTTTGGGGGATGGGGGGGATATAGGGGGAGGGGTTGGGGTATGGGCCTCGGGTATCCTCACTCACTCGGTGAAACACAGCGCAAGCACTATTTCACACTGGTTTTCTGTGAGGCCGTGGTATCACTCCGGTCGAGCCGGCCCATTCATGCCGAAGCGTGGCTCTCCCACGTAAACGGAAGATTGAGAATCCTCTCTTTGTGTTGGAGAGGTTGGGGTTGGAGGGACATGAATGGTAAAGAAATCACAATATCATTATTAGATACTATTAGTACTATCAAATTGTTTTTTGTTTTCACGAGAAATGTTACTTAACATGGAAATAGATTTCGACAAGGAGATAAGAGAAAACAGGGAGAGTAAAGATATGAATGTCAGGTGAGTTCGCGTCGATCCCAAAATCGCTTGAGGAGAATAAAGTTAGTTAAATCTTGCGTAGAAGCCGTAGTATCGGATTTTAAGGTAATAGGTCAGAAGAGAAATATATAAAGTAGTTAACAATAAAATTAAAACCGAATTGCCGGCAGTCTGGCTTTAAGAGATTGTTACCTTGGCTTCAAGGTGCAGGTAAACGTAGCACCAACTTAAAAGTCAGTGTTTTTCCTAAATACTGCTTTAAATTGTAAACCTTTTAGACAATAAATAGATAAAGAAAATACGGTACTATACAGTCTAGTTAAATTATTCCTGTTTACGAAATAACTAACTTTTGCATTGCTTTGTTAAGCAAGATTTTAGTAACCACGCTCTAGGTTCAAACGTGTGAGATATGTAAAGATTATTATTATTATTCTATCCGATGGGAATTTATTATTTTTAAGGCATACTACAAGGCCTTAAAATAAAATTTCATGCCCTTATAGAACTACTGTCATTTGTCTTAAATCTGGGACGGAAGTTGTAACTACCCTGTGGCGTGAAATTACAGAATTATATTGCCATTGTATAAGCCTGTTGCTCGCTTAGAGTATTGTTGGAATCAAATTATTTAGAAGCATATAATACGTAAACTATTGTTATTTTACGTAACCACTAGTTACGTTTACACTATACATTGTATAATATAATAACCAGAATACGTTTTGTGACACTAGCTGTGTGATCAGTGTGATGCGTTTTGTAGTAGTGATCTATGTACCGAAATGACTGTAATCTTTTTTTATGTTTTGTATTTGTTTATGGAACACATACAATGTAAAAGTCTTAAAAAAATACCAAATTGATGTGTCCAGTTTCCTGAAAAAAAGTGGTACCGTCTTGAGTTTTTTTTTTAATATTATTATTTATTATAAAACAAATTATCTAGCAATCGACTGTGAAAGAAGTTAAGTTAAGATATTAAAAAATATGTACAACTTTACTTTTACGGTGGGTACTGAAAATCAGTACTAGGATGGGTCATTCCTATCACAGTGAACGCTGAGAGTTCATCCCTTTTGTTAAACTCGGAAAACCCTCATTAGCATAATAAATTGTTCGGGCGGGCGGAGCCGCGGTCAACAGCTAGTCTAATAATAACTTTAAGCGATCAATTCTTGTATCGCATCTTGCAATATAAATTTTACAAAAATTTATCGTTTAAAGGAATTACATAAAGCAGTAGCAGCATTTCGAAATACCCTACTCTAATGAATTTCTTATAGATATTATGTGTTTAAGATTTGCCAAAAACTAAAAGGAAACATATCTTATTTCCTCGCGGATATTCACAACTACGGAAACATTATCACTATTGACTGCCATAAAAACTACTAGCTTTTGCACGCGGCTTTGCCCGCGTGTATATCGAATATCAAAATAGTCTATGTGTTATTCTGATATACCTACGAGATATATTACTATAGAGTTTTATATAAATTCGTTCAGTTGTTTTTGCGTAAAAGAGTAACTAACATCCATACATCCACATATTATTTAAGTACATTGCTACGAAATAATGTCCATGCTAACAGTTAATGTTACCTTCTGACATGCGATAGTTGTACTCCAATGGATTGTAAATAGACGATGCATTCAATATTTAATTAGTCCTGGAAGACTCGTACCATCTATGTATTTCCCTCAATTAGTTCACTCCGCCCGGAACGGTATTTGTTTCTTGCCTGAATTAAATTAATTCACTTGTTATTTACGTATTCAAATGATATTACTTTTCCTGGAAACAACGGTATTTCATAACTGTAAAACCAAAAATTTTATTCAAATTACTTTCAATAATGCATATTATTTTAAAAGTAACTCATTATTACCCGACTGCGAAAGGAGGGTTATGTTTTTCGAGTGTATGTATGTAAGTATGCATGTATGTATATTTCTTTGGCACGCCCTAGAGCCTAAACGGCTTGTCGTATTTTTATGTGAGGGGTGTCAATAGATTCGTGTTAGTCGTGAGAGTGACACTGGGTATATCAAAATTAAAAAAAAAGTATTTTTGGCGCCAAAAATTTTATAAAAAAATTAATGTTTTATCGACATACTCGCGGGCGGAGCCGCGGGCTACAGCTAGTCTAATAATAACTTTAAGCGATCAATTCTTGTATCGCATCTTGCAATATAAATTATACAAACATTTATCGTTTAGCATTTCAAAGTGGAGACCCGGCTTAATCCATCACAGCACGGTGTTTGAATATTGAGAAGGCTAAAAACACATAGTATGCCAATTTGCAAACAAAATATATTACACTAGCTTTTACTTCGCTCACGCAGACTTTCATCCTCTGATTTACCCCCTTAGGGGTGGAATTTAAAAAAATCCTTTCTTAGTGCTCACTTA
This sequence comes from Diaphora mendica, assembly GCA_949125395.1. Taxonomy (NCBI): domain Eukaryota; kingdom Metazoa; phylum Arthropoda; class Insecta; order Lepidoptera; family Erebidae; genus Diaphora; species Diaphora mendica. The sequence continues at coordinate 29,960,432 of OX421311.1, forward strand.
CGTGATATAAAGAACCTACATGCAAAATTTCAGGATTCTAGCTTCAGCGGTTTGGGCTGTGCGTTGATCTCTGGGTATGTCAGTCAGTCAGTCAGTCAGCCACCTTCCTCTTTTATATATATAGATAATAGCCTCGGTCAATTAAAACAATGCAAGAAGCCGAAACAGAATATTATGTTTTTTTATTGTCGTTGCGCGTCCGGATATAATGCTGTAATAAATTTTTGATTACAATAACACTAATACAAATTTTCATGCTTTTTATACTGTGTAAATATCTGTAGTGTCGTCTATTTTATCACGCTAATGAAACTGGTATTACAAATCTGTTTGTTAATATTGCCATTAAATTGTGGTCTTAAGGTACCTGTATTATTTTACAGTAGATAAATTTCGCATTTATTTTAAATATTACGTCGTTAAACTGTCTGTAGTTTGCTAAATATTAATTATAATTATTTAACATAAAAAAATAAGAATAAAGGCGATGTTTGCAGTTCTAGTTTAGTAATCATTTTAATATTAATTTGAATATTATTATTTCCAAGTATCTTAATTTAATTTTAATATGGACATTATCTATAGTAATAAAATTTTCGTCAGTATCGTATAAGTTGTCGATACTTGTACGGTACTGACGAAAAGTAGCGTAGTTTATAGCATAATTAGTGCGTATCGCGTGTGTTTACTTGAAACTAAGAGCCTTTTTTCTGCTTCAGCAAGAACAAGGCGGTGCGTTATCTACCTTTTTTTATTTGATCTAAGATTGTACACTACTAAACAATTATTTATTTATTTGTTTATAACCTTTATGCACTAAGTTTGTACATCCGCGGACTTAATGCCCAGGGCATTCTTTTCCAGTCAACCTTCGGGTGGTGTAGAAATATTATAAGGTAGGTGCACAGAGGTTACATACCTATTGAGTGGTCAGTTGAAATTTACACACACACAACACAACATATTTAAACTTATTATACGTACACATATTTATTTCACAACACATATAGACAGAAATATATACATACGTCAACAGATTGACATATACATAAATATTACATTAAACACTATACACTTTACCGGAAACGTAATGATAGACAGAGCATACTCTGGATTAGATACCTAGATGATTTAGATTTCACTCAAATATAATTGTGGTGTTGCTAGATAAGCCAACTTTCTTTGCGTTTTTAGAGTTACATAACCGTCACGCCCTTAATCCCCGCAAGCCATAGCCACAAGACATAAGATTTCTATTGTACTTTTAGGAGCACAATTGAGGATTAAAATATTGAGTAACTACATATTTTAAAGATTTCAGATCTTATATAACTATTAATTTAAATAGACAGTTCTGGCCCCTTAGTGAAGATGCAATGCAAGTGTTTCGCGTCGAGTATGTTTCTGCACTCGCTCACGACTCTATCATCTTGTATTATTAGTCAATATTTTGTTTTAACTAGCGTTGTGATGACGTCATTCTTATACATCTGCTATATTTATAATAGGTCATTGTATTTTTCTTTTTAGAAATACGAAGATTAACAATTAAAATAATTATGTTATTACGTCGTTAAAATTAAAACCGAAGACGTCCGAACGCTTTTTTTGCTCTCATTGCGTCTATCAATGTTTTTGGCGTTTCAAATCATGTAACAAAGTTTTATTATATTTCACCGCTTAACCTCGGAGGCGTCGATAATTAACCAGTGAGTCTTTCCACTGGTCGTTTACGTCACACAAAAGCATCATATCGTGTAATCGATCTTCTTTCCTCCCATCGAAACAACAATGGGTCCTAATTAAGAAATTCTTAATAGCTTCTAGTAGTCGGAGTCCGACTACTAGAAGCTATTAAGAATTTCTTTCTGGCTAGGGGGCTGGTCCGACTGTCGGACCAGCCCCCTAGCCAAGTTGACATTTTAAAAACGTAAACAATAATAATAGGTCTTTACCTATGAAATTGCCGTTTTGTATGCAATAAGTGAAAGTACTTATTTTTTCAAACTTTTTTACTTCTGTTATTCGAAGTAATCACCCATGCAATCGACGCATCTTTGCCAACGCATTGGCAGTTTATTGATGCCCTTCTTGTAAAAATCAGCTGGACGGGAGGCAACAAACTCTTCAAAGGCATTTTGTACTGCTTCTTGGGAATTGAATTTCTTACCCACTAAAAGTTGTCTAAATTTTGGAAAAAGTAATAGTCGTTAGGTGCAAGGTCTGGTCAGTATGGCGGATGAGGGAGAGCTTCCAACCCCAGCTCTTGCAGCTGCTTCACGGCAACGCGCGACCCCATACTGCGCAACAGACAGTCTCCAAGATTGCAATGCAGACAATGCAGCATGGTGACCCACACCATCGCACCGGTATCGCATTCACCAACGAAACACAACAGCACGAATGCTGTCATTTTGGTTTGATCTTCTGTGCGAGGGTAGTACCGGCCGAACCGGTCCGTTCGTGCTAAAATCAATGTAGCTCTACTACCTTACTATTTTATACTTACTAAGCTACACAACTTCGTCTGCGTCTCTTCACAATCGTGCTTGGCTTCTATTGGTCTAAGCTTGATGTTAAGTATCTGCAAAACATACATTTAAAAAACAAATTAAAAATTGGTTAGGTATACGCAGTTTCAAAACGTGACACGAGAAATATATATATAAAATCGTGTTCTATTCTCCGTCAATTCATAGTACAGTTCCGATATTTGTAATATGAAATAACGAATATTGGCCTTCAGGTTGACAGAGATTTAAGTAAAAATATGTACTTACCCAACACATTAGCAAATCAGTTTTCATAAAGCAACAAAAGGTAATGCACGTGGAGTACATTTTTAAAGTACATTGACCCCGGGTCAATAAACCTTGACATGTGTTGTTATTTTAGCTAAAAAGCCCCTTAATACCTTTACGACTTCTCATTACTTAATTAATTTATTTATAACCTACACTTGTAGCATATTCCACATATTTGGTGATATTAATATTCTGGAAATATCTGGGCCATACTAACTGCTTTCCTTACTGACAACTGGCGTTAATTACATTTGATTTAATTCAATACAAATAGAATTAATTACGAAATTTTTATTTAAAAACCTCAGATCGGGTGGGTGTGAGTGAGTCACAGGTGAGTTTGTATTGTATAGATAAAGGCGAACCGACCTTACGAAGCCGACGTACAGGATATATATTATAATGTATAATACCTAGGTATTATATATTAAATAACTTTGAAAAATGTAGAAATCAACTTCAATCTAAAAATATTTATTTAAAAAAAAAATATTCTAAACTTGTAATCTAATTTAAAGGCGTCAACCTTGCAGCATTTGTGCACAAGTAATGAAACCAAAATTAAGTCATCCTATATATATAAAAGCGAAATACCACTCACTTATTAATCACGAAATCTCAGAAACTATAACACCTACAAACTTGAAATTTAGCAGGTAGGTTCCTTATAGGGTGTAGACATCCGCTAAGAACGGATTTTACTAAACTCAACCCCTAAGGGGGTAAAACGGGGGTTGGCAGTGTATTATATGCGCCTTTGGGGTGATGCATATATACTGTGGGGGAATTGGTATGGGTGAGAAGTACTTACGGGCTGATGATGGGTATACTCTGGTGGTAGATACGCGGGCTGTCGGACCTCCTGGCAGGTACGCAAACCAATTGTTCGTGGCACTGGTCACACACAATATCACGGCACCGCCGATGACGTGCTGATTAGGGTTTTGTTGGTCTGAGCAGAATATATTGTTTTTACACTTATAAAGCGCGCGCGCCGGTACCGAGTCTATTCAAGTTCTTAGGTCAAGTAAAACGTCACTCGCTTGTCACTTTGACGTTTACGTTTCTTTCCTGCAGACGTCTCGCTAGTGGCGAGAACAGGCAGTTTGTATGAAAGTCCTATGTTTTTGAAGTAAAAGACTTGAAATTTAAAATGTATACTCTATAGATGGTGTGGAGGTGTACTTATAATGTATCTATAGAAATTAACCCCCTTTTGGGGTTAAAGCGGGGGATGGTAGTTTGGACGCAAACGAGGTTGCGGTCAGCTAGTTCATTATAATTACGTTATTCTGACTGTTGATGCCATAACCCATAGAGTTTAGTGATCATGAGAGTTGATATAATTTATCTAATAGTGGCATGTAAATTGTACAAATTTACAATTCATTCAATTATACTTTAAAGGAACTTTAATACCCACAAATCATTAGTCTGGATCTGGATGGTAAGTACTAGATAAACTAATACATAATTATAATAAAGCTGAATAGTCTTTTGTTTTAACGCAGTAAACTGTGGAAAAACGAAGAGTGAATTTTTATATTATGAAACTATTGTAAATCTGCGTTATTTAGTATTAGACTAAACCTCCTACCTTATCTTATATCGTTTTTTGTTAAATGATTAATATAAAAAAAGCGAACTAGTGCTACATAATATATCCATAATAACGTATGAAATGTTTTCAAAATATAAATTATGGTTCAAATAGGTATAAAACCTATTTTTCTACAAATAGAAAACTCAATACCAATAATTTTCATTAGGTACACATTCACAATACAGAGAGCTAATATATATTTTTAGTTTATAGAGGTCAACACTCCGCATTCCTGTTATGAACGACTTTTTATAAAGTAAAACAAATTTTGCAAATTAGCAAAAATTGTACTAAAAACTGCTGAAATAATAAGAAGTATAAAATAATATCATGACTCATGAGAAAGTAAAATAAACAAATTATGGGTTTCTCCCTTCGACAACAGTACAAAAAACTTCGAAACTCCGAATACCTTAAAATTTGGTAATTAAGTTCTCACTGTCTGTATAACTGCTACTTATATTATTGAATGCTTTATATAGTGAATAACAGATTGCTTACAAGAAAAGTTTAAATTTTATGACAACGACGTCACTCAGTCACACAGCCAAGTTTAGTATTATTGAAGTACTAGCTGTTGCCCGCGGCTCCGCCCGCATATATGTCGGTTATCGCGGCAAATAGTAGCCTATGTGTTATTCTGATGTATAAGCTATATTACTGTAAAGTTTAATCCAAATCCGTTCAGTAGTTTTTGCGTGAAAGAGTAACAAACATTCATCCATCCATCAATACTTACAAAATTTCGCGTTTATAATATATTAGTATAGATATTATTGTAAAGTTTCATCCAAATCCGTTCAGTAGATTTTGCGTAAAAGAGTAACAAACATTCATCATCCATCCATACTTACAAACTTTCGCGTTTATAATATTAGTATAATTACTGAAGCTCGGTCAAAATTAGGTAAAGATTCTATTAAGTTTGTAGTTTTTAATTAATCCTTCAATGAAGTTATAAAATAAAATCTTAAAAACATGTTTTTTCTCTTAGTTCTCTCACATTTTAACAGATTTTCAAAGCAATTAGTAGCAACTAAGAATGTTTTTGGATTCATGAATCTCGAAACATTAAAAACATAAGGTGTAAACCCTGAATCTTGGTGTTATTTGGGTCCATTCCATAAATGTCTGTAAAGTCCCTCGCGACATAGGATATCCCACCAAAAATATTTTCATGTAAAATGTTGCCAAAACGACTGCATATGGCTTACCCCGTGAAAAAGATATTAGATCTCATGTAGAGCCAGCCAAGGTTCTGAATCTACATGCCCTAACTCTACCAACCCTAACTACTACTACTACCTAACCATACCTAACTACCATACCATCGCGAAGGGGAAACGAACGCCTTTTGTGTTTGTAAATATCTAGTTTCTGAAGTAACGAAACAGCCAAGCCATAAATTTTTACTGAGATGTAGAGTTTATGAATTTAGGGTTGGTATAGTTAGGGCGTGTAGATTCAGAACCTTGGCTGGCTCTACATGAGATCTGATATCTTTTTCACAGGGTAAGCCATATGCAGTCGTCTTGGCAACATTTTAAATGAAAATGTTTTTAGTGGGTGTTGGATTTCGAACGTCATTGTAATGGCAACATTTTTCGATTGTCATTTTTTTCTTGTTTGACGTTTTGACGTTTGAGGTTAAAAAAGTACTAGAAAGACGCGCGCGGTGAACGGTAGACGATTGTTTTGAGAACCTTAATTAATTGATATTAAGCTAATTGTATTGTCCAGGTCGTGGACTCGCGAGTTTTGTAGGCGCGTTCCGCGATAGTTGAAGCAAGTGAGTTGTAATTCGAATATCCGTGATAGCTGATACGAGTTTGTTGTAATTCGAATACCTTGGAAGTTGTACAGCACTTTAGGAGTTTATGATTGTGTGACGACGCAGAGAAGAACCTACCCAAGAGAGCTCTTGGGACGCCGAGAACAGGACGCCACACAACTCCAGTAAGTGCTTGATGAATTTAGTTTAGATTAAGAACACGGTGAATCGCCGTGGATCATTCTTCTTGCCAATGGCTAGTGGCGAGTTAATGCTTATACTCATGGGTCCTATAGGTATTACATGTATCACAAAGTGATCGCCCCATTGGTGAGAAGAGTGATCAGTGGGATTTCATTTCTTTTTGTAAGTTGCTTAAAGCAGTGGTTTTTTGCGGTGTATTTCTTGTACATCTTCTTTCTTCTTTCGAAAAAGTCCGTGTACCAAAAATAAAACCTCTAGCATAAAAAATAGTGAAAGTCTCATACAAACTTTCACCCCCCAAATTTGGGGGTTCGGGGGCAAAAGTAATAGATTTATGATTATTTTTGTTGTTTGTATACTAAACTTAGTTTACATACCAAATTTCAGCTTTCTAGCACCTAAGGAAGTACCCTAACAGTTTTCATGATCATCAGTGTGTCAGTGACGAAATCGGTGTTTTTTAGGTATCAATAAAATCCAAAGTATCAGAGCTATGCAATTGAAACGTTGATCTTTCATTAGTCTATTGTTAACATCATATCCTGAGAATTTGAACGATCTGGTATATCGGGAAACAAAGTTCTGAGGGTTCAAAAAAACGACGAAACACTTCGAGAAAATGTAGGTAGTGCCCTTGCGCTTCGCTTGGCTCGTTTTGGCGGGGGCACGACCGTACCCCCAGATATTCCTAGTACCTGCGTTGTAATGAACAGACATAGAAAAAAAATTACAGCTTAGTTTTGTTAATAAAAAATGCTCAGATGTTACAATTTTAAATCAGGTATACCTTTTGATTCATCCTAAAGTAATATGTGCATTATAACAACTGACCTTTTCATATATTGTCACGTAGTGGCTTTAGGAGCCCTTGAGGTGGTGGTGAGGCCACGAGGTTCTGAAGATGGTGAAATCAGACGCTTCACAACAACAATTTAAACGTTATTTATTTACTGAAGTATAACACAAACAGATAGATGTACAGACAGGGTGTGGATTTAAGAGATTCGACCAGTCAGTGCCTCCAGACAAGGAGCACTTAACTGTCCGTCCGCAGCGATGAGAAAAGGGCCTGTGACGCCGCGCGCTTCCTTTTATATCCTCTGAGGCTTGAGGTGCGGGGTGTTCTCGGCAGTGGACGGTCCTCGTAGGCGCGCGGGGGGTGAGGCTTGGAGGGCGTGGAGGTGTGCATGTGAGTGCCGCGTGACACTCCCCCCATTAGGGCAGAATTTTGCGTAGTGAAATTCGCCTTGATCTTCGGTTACTGCTGGCGATCCCTCGCTGGTACACTGGAAAGAGTTTTGAAAAGGTTGAGAAATGTAAACAAAAACAATAAGTCAAGAAGAATAGTTGAATGAGAATTGTGAATGGAAAACTCGACCGGCAGACGACGACTCATTCATACGAACGTAAACAAGATAAGAGTTAATGGCTTGCGGATGAGTCATCCGCATTCCGATGTTTGTTCGAAAAGATTTTACATTTAAATTTGTTAAGAGATTTTCCATTTTTTTTTTTATTTAATCGTGACGTGTAAAGGTGATGGAAAAAAAAAATTTACATTATTTATATATATATCGGATAGGATGCGTGTGCGTACGAAAGAAAAAGAAACGGCCGGGAATCGAACCTGTGAGTCAGGTTTGACTCGAGTTTTTAACTTTTGAACCATGGGTTAGGAAAAGTAATATTTGTAAATTATTAATGTTTACTAGTAATGCGACGTTTATTCAATGATTTAGCATTTTTTTCGAAAAATTAAGATGTGTAAGAACGAGAAATGTTGATTTACGACGCAGGAAATAATTTTTAGAGATATATAAAACAGAAGCACATCTGTAAAAAATGTTAGTTATGGAATGAGCGAAACAAAATTTACTGTTTATTAATTTGGTTAACTAACTTTGGCTAATTTGCCGATCAACGAGATACTTTAGATCCAATTTAGATCGCGCTAAATCATTGTTTATAGTTTATTAATTTAATGTCTTTGATGTGCCATTCACCCAACGGTTTACCTGAGATAATATCAGCTAGTTTGTATACTAAGGGAGATTTTTTTGAAGTGATTTTACATTTAACGTATTTAGGGGCTAATTTTTTACAAAAGTATTTGTTTTTGTCACTGAGATAGAAAGTTTTACGCCAAACTATATCACCAACGTTAAATTCTGCTGGTTTTCGACGAAAATTATATGATTTGCAGTTTCGTTGATGAGCCTCGACTAATGCTGCCTGTACCCTCTGGAAGACAGAAGATAAGTAGCCTAATGTCTCGGCATAATCGTCGCGAGGTTCGTGAACTATATTAGGGTCGGAACCCGCGTCAATATAGAAGGAACCACAAGTCACGACTTCTCTTCCGTAGACTAGAAAGTTCGGGGTGAATCCTGTAGTTTCATTTACAGAGCAGTTTAGAGCGAATTGAATTTTTGTTATTAAGTTATCCCAGATTCTATGGTCTGTGGTTATAAAGGTAGAAATGGCTGTTATTATTGTTTTGTTATATCGTTCTACCGTGTTTACGTGTGGTGTGTATAGTGGTGTGTAGTGTATGTTGGGAATTTTGTATTTAGATAATAGGCTTTTAAAAGTTTCGCTAATAAATTGTTTACCGTTATCGAGTACTACGGAGGACGGAACTCCGTGGACGAGGAAGACATTTTCTTCTAGGATTTTCGATATTATCTCCGACGTGGCCCGTTTAATGGGAAACAACAAACAATATTTAGAAAAACAACAAGATACTACGAAAATGAAAGTGTTTTGATTTCTAGTGGGTGGTAGCGGACCAATTAAATCTATGCTCAACATTTGAAATGGTTTGCTACACGATTTAGGAGTGCCCATATGCCCTAAGGTAGAATGATTTTGGTGTTTATGAGCGATACAAGTGTCGCACGAGTTTATGGTTTTAACTACGTCTGCGTACATTCCGGGCCAGAAGTAATTTAACGCCAATCGTTTAAATGTTTTAAAAATACCGAAATGGCCGGCAGTGGGCGCTGAGTGGCCCTCTGCTATAATATTAGGTCTCTGCTCAGACGGAACGACTTCCTTCCATTGAAAATCTCTGGTTAGTGGATTTAATGACTTTTTAAAACGGTATAGTTTGTTATTAATTATTTGATAGTCTAAAGAGGAGGTTGGGGAGTTTTTACACCGGTTATAAATGTTTAAGTACCATGAATCGTTAGTAGAAACTGGTAAGTTTATATTAGAATTAGATGAGACATTAGGGTCATTAATAATAACGGAAACCGGTATAGAACGAGAAAGAAAATCAGGTAGAACATTATCCGCACCACGACGATGTTTGATTTCGAAGTTATAACACGATAGACGGACTCCCCATCTGGCTAAACGACCAGTAGGGTTGTTTATTTTTAAGAACCACTTTAGTGCGGCGTGGTCGGTGTAAAGTAGGATTTTCTTTCCATTTTCGACATAACAACGCCAGTGCTCAACAGCTGATAGAACTGCTAAAGCTTCGCGTTCGGTCGCGCTATAGTTTTTCTCCTGACTAGTGAGTGATTTGCTATAGTAAGCGATCACTCTTTCCTCTCCCTTTAGGACCTGACAGAGAACAGCACCGATACCGTAGTCGCTAGCGTCGGTGTGAATTTCAAAAGGCTCCGAATAGTCGGGGCAAGATAGTACAGTACAGGAGATTAAACAGTCTTTCAATTTGTTGAAGGCTTCATTAGCCTCTGAAGACCAACAAAATGGAGGGGACTTTTTGCTTTGAGAGGTTAGTTTATTTAAAGGGGCCGCGAGGGTACTGAAATTTGGGATAAAACGTCTAAACCACGACACCGCGCCTAAGAAACGACGGACCTCTTTTCTGTTGGACGGGGTAGTATAATTTCTTATAGCGACGACCTTCTCGGGGTCGGGATGTAGACCCTTAGAGTTGACGACGTAACCCAAATACTTTAATTGGTCTTTAAAAAAATTACATTTTTCGAGGTTTATAGTGAGGTTAGCCGTTTTTAATTTTTCTAACACGCGTGATAACAATGTGATATGGTCCTGAAAGCTAGAAGACACGCATACGATGTCGTCTATATAACAGAACACTTTATTTTCGAACTCAGGGCCACAGAACAACATATCCGCGAGTCTTTGTTGAGTTAGCCCACTGTTGGACAACCCGAAAGGCATGCGCTTAAATTGAAAAGAACCACGCGTGGGAATATAGAATGCGGTTTTACAACGATCTTCCTCCTTAATCAAAGTTTGCCAATATGACTTAGATAAGTCTAAGCTGGATAGGAATTTAGCGTCTCTCAAGTTATCTAGAATTTCCGAAATATAGGGCAAGTTATAGGCGTCCTTTTTGGTTACAGAGTTTAATTTACGACTATCCAAACAAAAACGCAATTCACCATTTTTCTTGGGTACCAGAATGACTGGGTTCGACCAGGGGCTTTCTGAAAGCTCGACAATGTCCTCTCTTAACATCTGGTCTAAGTGGGTTACTAGAACGCGCTGTTTATCGGGAGACATACGATAATAACGCTGGCGGATTGGTGGACTGTCGCCTGTATCGATACTGTGTGTAATTAGGGACGTGCAACCGAGACCACGCTTTTGGTATGAGATATCGGAAAAATTCGCGGTGAGTTTGTCAACGGTATTTTTATGTTCGACTGTTAGATTGCTATACGGAACCAAGTGTCCACCGTCGTCCGCCTGTATTGTGGTAACGCGTGTATCAGACTTACTCGAAAGTAAAATAGATTCTAAATGGCTAGGGAACAAGTCGAAACCCCTCCAGAAATCCATACCGAGAATCAACGAATTTTTTATATTAGGTATGATGTGGACGTTAAGGTAGATTGATTTATTTTGAAATTTAAATGGGAGTGTAATTGAACCCAACGAATGTAGTTGTTCTCCACTCGCGGTGATTAATTTTATTTGTTTGGAGGTGTCGAGTTGATAGTTTTCATTTAGAAAATATATATGAGAATTGTTACCTAGAATTGTTACGGCAGAACCCGAGTCAAGAAGACCAATGGCGTTTTTGTTATTTAACGAGAGAGAAATGTTCGGAGTGTATTTATTATCAGATTCTCGGATTGAAGACAAATGGTAGTAATTAAAAAATTTAGGAACGTACTTAAACCGATTTTTCCATTCCATTTTATTAAAGTTTGAATGGTTGGTTTTTCTCCAATCCTTGTTATTCAGTTTTTTGAGAGCGAGGTTCTTGGTTTATTATTGCAATTAGGACAATCGATACTACGAAAACCTTTTAAACCGCATTTAAAACAAATCAAATATCTAGGCTGCCGACAATCAAAAAGTGAATGAGTTGTATTTCTACAACGAGGACAGAATTTACTAGTAATATTAGAAGCGGCCTGTACGACATTTACCTGTGCCGTTGTACCAGTAGGTTTAAAAAAATGTTTACCCTTATAGTTGGGAAAATTATTGTACGAGTTTTTGTTGTAGAAATTACCTTTAAAGGGGTTAGAATTACTAGAAGAAGGGTAATTATAGGCGAATTCCGGTGCTAGGGTATTAGCAGACGTCCTAGGGGGTTCGCGGAAATCTTTATTACGACTATCGTATTTTTCGAAATTTTTACACACACTAATTAGACTAGGAATGTCTACAACATTTGCTGTTAGAAAAGAATTTGTGTAACACGGCCGAATATTATTCAAAAGTATTTCTAATTTATCCGGTTCGCTGATAGGTACGTCGAGGCGAGAAAATAATCCTTGCATTTTTGCAACATATAATGTTATGTTCTCGTTCTCGCCCTGCGAGCGAAGCCTTATTTCCGATAACAATTTGTAGTCGTAATTATGAGGGCTAAAATCTCCTTTTAGTAATTTACATAGTTGACTCCAAGATGAGACACTATCCTTTATGCTACGATACCACGTTAAAGCGTCTTCTGAGAATATTTCAAAAGCGAAAGAAAGAATCCTATCCTGAGGTATATCCCTACTTGACATGAATTCATTTATTCTTTGAATAAAGGCACGCACACACGTCCTACCGTTATATTTAAACTTAGCTAGTTCCGAAAAAAGTTTTCGTTCATAGGTTAACGAGCTAACAGGTGAGCTCTGGTCACCCCCGATCGAGTCTTCCGTCCGCGATTCATTTCCGCTGGGCTGAGAAGTTAACCGTTTAAGCGATGCGTAAAGAGTGTGGAATTAGTTCCACGTGGTTTTAATGGGGTTTATATCCGGAAGTGAGTCTATTCTCACACGATTCAATCTGTGGTAGACGTGATGTAAAAGAGACTCCGTTCTATTAAATAGATTATTATCGAAGTTAGATTTTAACATTTTAATGTTATTATCAACTTTAAAGAGCGATAATTTTAAAGCCTTGAAATCTTCCTCGGGGGGTAAATGGGACTCCGCTACGTCCTCGGAAGGAGAACTTGACGCGAGTTTGGAAATTTGTTTGCGTAAATCTTCTACGGTGTTAGACTTTACGCCACCCCTCAGATAGACCTCGTATTCTAATTCTGGTTTTTGTAAACACGAGAATTTAATATCGTAGGCCATTTTGTAGAATAAATGTTCGATGTAAGTTAATAGTTTTAAAAGTAAAAGAAATGAAGTGAAGATACGTTAGTTATTGCTATTAGACGTATTTTCAAAGAAAAATGGAATGAATTGAATTGCATCCAGGTTGTTATAAAGATAAGATTAAGCGAGCCGCCGAGAGTGGCGCAGTGTTGATTGCGGTGAAACCGGTTTTACTACAATGCTAATCTAACGTACGCCAGCGACGCATATGTGAAAATGTTATTTATGGAAGCTGGAAGCGAACAAAATTGATATTAAAAGTAATAAGCAACGTGTAAAAATGCACGTGGTAGTAGCCGGTATGTATCTAAAGCGATTAAAGAAAAAAAGCGGTTAATTAACCCGTGATGTGCACGTGGTTTTGGTCCACGCGGTATACGTTCGCGAAAAAATTATAGGAAAAGCGGCTAGCAATATGTGATCGTACATGCGGTCTCGTCTAGCACGTGCTCACAGCGAGAAAAGAGGCAAAAAAACACTAACCTGGATGGGATTCAACACAGAACACGAGAAAAATACATAAATTATGCACAATAAAAGCAAAAAGAAATACGAGGTAAATCGTGGTCGAATCTCTTAGTTCAGCCGGGCGCCATGTGTCACGTAGCGGCTTTAGGAGCCCTTGAGGTGGTGGTGAGGCCACGAGGTTCTGAAGATGGTGAAATCAGACGCTTCACAACAACAATTTAAACGTTATTTATTTACTGAAGTATAACACAAACAGATAGATGTACAGACAGGGTGTGGATTTAAGAGATTCGACCAGTCAGTGCCTCCAGACAAGGAGCACTTAACTGTCCGTCCGCAGCGATGAGAAAAGGGCCTGTGACGCCGCGCGCTTCCTTTTATATCCTCTGAGGCTTGAGGTGCGGGGTGTTCTCGGCAGTGGACGGTCCTCGTAGGCGCGCGGGGGGTGAGGCTTGGAGGGCGTGGAGGTGTGCATGTGAGTGCCGCGTGACAATATATGATACTACTTTTTTAAAATGGTGTCCAAATAAAAAAGTTCCTATCTATCAAGTGACTTGAATACGTTAAAACAGGTTGAGTTAAAACAACAACTCACTAGAATTTGCGTTTTTGACGATACGTTTGTTTTGTCACCTTTGCTGTTTCTATATCAAATATTGCAACTGTTGCGGATTTATTTGCAATGAATGAAATCATTTAGTCATGTGTGTGTCAATGTGACGCTGATGAAAGTACAGAATTTGCGTTTGAAACCCGCTCCCCAATTCTGTATACCTAACGAGTATTGATGTTTTCCTTTCAATAATATCTAGCCTATATATCAATCAGATCAATACGAGTAGATGTATTTATAGACATACATTTGTACAGAGTGATCGATTTAATAATTTATTTCGTTAGCTCTTTAGTCAAGTAACGTAAGTTGTTCCTAAACTAAAAGTTATGAAATTAATTATCAATAATTATTATTGTTCTAAATGTAAGTAGATATCAATTGTTTCTGCCTACTCTCTTTTCATTTTTTGTCTTTAATTAATCAACATGAAGTGTAATACTAACTAAACTAACATCATCATTATCATCATCAATTACCTTTAGTGGTCCACTATTGGACATCCTGGTCTGCTTCTCCTTAGATAGAAGATTCTGGCGTACTGTACTATGCTAGCCAGATGGGTTGATATAGGGTTTGTTTCTAGTTTGATAATAGGAATTACCACGATGATCACGTAATAGGGGTTACATACCTTTAAATTGTCTGACGTTTTATTACGAGTCTGGATGCATCATGCTGAGTCATTGATGAGCCTGGTTCGAGTCCTACCCAGGAATCTGTGTCTGTGTATAATTTACATAGAATAATGTACGTATATTTATTAGCAGTTTGGGATCAGATGGCTGCGTGTGAGATATATTATATTTATTATTATACTAGCTTTTGCTATTGTCGGTTATTGCAGCAAAGAGTAGCCTATGTCCTTCCTCAAGAATCAAAGTATCTTCATGCCAAATTTCATTGAAATCGGTGCAGCAGTTTGGCCGTGAAAGCAGGACAGAGTTACTTTCACATTTATAATATATTAGCTGTTGCCCGCGGCTCCGCCCGCGTGTAAGTCGGTTATTGCTGCAAATAGTAGCCTATGTGTTATTCTGATGTATAAGCTATATTACTGTAAAGTTTCATTCAAATCCGTTGAGTAGTTTTTGCGTGAAAGATTAACAAACATCCATCCATACTTACTAACTTTCGCGTTTATAATATGAGTAGGAAGATTATTTAATCGCAAACAAAATTATACATCGTAAAACGCGAAAGTTCAAAAGTTAGTTCAAACAATCATCAAGAAGCATCTCAATAGGGTGCCGTAGTGTGAGTCACCATGCTGCATTGTTGTATTGTCTGCATTCGCAATGAGTGTGGTGACCACCACTCGTAGATTCTGCTCCTGCTTTCATCAGGCAGAGTAGAGTTTGGCACCAATACCGGTGATGCAACTTCATGTATCGCTTTCCTCTGTCACCTTTGAAATAATGTTTCAGTTTTTAAATATATATATGTTGTAATGTACACATTATTGTTACAGATAAGTAAGTTAAATAATCATAAATTTTAACAAAAAACCGACATCATAAATTTTAATAAAAAAGGATCATCAAAATCGGTTCACAGAGTCGAAAGTTATGAGGTAGCAAACATTTAAAAAACAAGTCGAATTGAGAACCTCCTCCTTTTTTTGAAGTCGGTTAAAAACGCAAGACGTTGCGTCCGCCAGCAAAGATTTAACAATATTTTTATGAAACAACTTTGTTGAGATTTGATTGCTCCACTTTTATTTACGTAACAACTAATGGTGTCAACGACATAATGTCAATTGCAATTTTTTTATCTGCTAAATAAAAATCTTAATTTTAAGTAATTTTATTTAACTTTAATTTTAACCATCATCATCTAGACAAAAGACGTCCAGTGCTGGACTTATCCTTCCTCAAGTTACTCCACAACAACCTATGCTGCCTGCATGCAACGGTTTCCCGCGACCTTCACCAGGTCGTCGGACCACCTTGCGGGGGGCCTACCAACGCTGCGTCTTAAGGTACGCGGTCGACCCTAAAGAACTTTATGGTAACTTTTAAGTTTAGAATTTGTAAAATTGTGAATGAAGGAAACAGGTGCTGATTATGGTTGATAGATACGTTAAATTTTCAATGTACGAACAGAACCATCTACACAATGCCAGCGTATTTTATGGTCAATTGTTCTGCATAGTTAACAATTAATAATGTGATATATTGTCAGGTCCAGCTCTCTTTGTTAGGTTCACTGATTTGAGTAACTTGTCTACAGTGTCCAGGAATATCTCTATGTCGCCTATCGTACATGAGCTAGTATTTTTGTATATTTTTGTTTTCGAGGGTAGAAGAGCTGCGATCGTTAGTGAGCGGTAAGAAGAATATTAGCTGAGGGTAAGTGGCAAAAATGTTAGATATTTCCTCATAGTGCTCTCGTTTGTCAGGATGGAAGGAATGGAGTTGACGCCTTTTTATTTGATTTTATATATCTCCAGAACATTTTAGTATTAATCGTCATTAATCATATTTAATGTAAGTAGGCTAGGCTTTAAATGTGCTAAGTTTTTCAATATTTCTTCTTCACTAGAGAACATTACATTCAGAAGAAAGTTGCGAATTTAAGTAGGTAAACAGGAGCCGATCATTGGGAGTAACTTAAGTAGTTTTTAGATATTACCAGTGTAACTAGAACTAGAGAGGTAACCCTACAAATCAATTGTGAGCTTAGAGACTAACTAGATTACGTCTAGGATGTAGACTTGGTAGAGTGAAATAAAAATTATAAATAAATTTGTTACTGAAGCAGGAGTCTATTTTATCTTTTAAATTATAAAACCAGCAAGGCCTTCTTGTTTATTGAACACGTTCGCTTTCATTACGACTATTATATATAATGCCATATCACTTTAAGTCCATTCACTGAATACATTTATTATTAGCAAGCTATATTTACATACGGAAATGTAAAAATGTGTTATATTTTTATACCTTCAACGTTAATTAATATATACATACACTAGCTGACCCACGCGCCGTCGTCTATGTCTCTTTTCAATCATGTTCGTGCCCTAATGGTCTAAGCGTGATATTAACCATCCTATCTTAGTAAAAAATAATTAAAATGGTTAGATAGTTTCAGGGTACATCATGAGAAATAACGTGACACGAGAATTATTTATATTAGTTATACAGTGTTATCTATACAAATTTTAGAAATAAACATAAAAGTATAGTTTATTTATTTATTTTGTAATTATAGGAAAACTTACAGCTATGTTATTACAGTTTATAAACTTAGAACGAAAAAGAGGGCCAATTAAAAGTTTTCACAGATAGCAGAATAAAAGTTGCGGATTTTTATTTTTTACGGGTTTTATTATAAATAGTTTTCTTCTAATCTCTATAAATAGGACAGCAAAACTGTTATTACAAGCTTTTTATTAACTTGCAATATATGTATGTATGCTTTTATGTTCGTGGAATCTTGCAACTGCATTTTGAAGAAGATATCTTCAACCGATTTTGCTGAAATTTTGCAAGCATATGATGTATACAGCGTGACAATACAATATTATAATGACATGAAGCTGATCTGAGGCTGGAGTTGGAGAGTGGCCATAGGAACTCTGTTAAGAAACTTCGCAACATCATCGAGTTTGGACTCGTTTGATTCGTCTCGACTCTCGAGGCATTCCAGTAAAAGCTTGTTTTTAAAAAGTTTTTTAATTGAATTTATATTTTTATTGACGTTTAAGTTGAAACACTTGCACTTTTTGACTTTTGGAACATAGATTGTGGTTAGGCTCTCTGCAAGGTGGTCCACAACCTGGTAAGGGCTGCGGGAAGCCGTTTTATGAGGACAGCACAGGTCCGGTTGTTGTTGAGAGCCTTTCGTATGGGATAATGACGATGATGATGACGATGATGATTTAACATTCAAATTACTTACTACTATTAGCACTTTTTTTAGCTGTAACAACAGGTTTTATGAAGGAATTTGATAATGAATACTTCTTTTCATAATTTTAATTTAAAAACTTTTTTAAAAAAGTGTTCTTAACAATTCAACAGACACACAGAAAGACGACAAAATACTAAAATAATTATCTTTGTTGTAACATTTATTTATTTATATACAGACGTTTCTTTCAATTTGTGAACTCTCTACATCAAACGTGAAATTAAATCAAGTACAAAATGCATAGATATAATGTGTATCGACAGTTTTTACATTCAAATGTCAGTGGAGATTTATTCGTTACCTAACCACGATCATGGCAGAACTGTAAAATTCAGTCAGGGTTCTGCAATCGCATAAATTGCAAGTGAGCAAATTGGTTTTAGTGATAAAAAAAAAACAGAAGTTTATAAATTACGGAATTGCACGATGTAAAATACTTAATAAATTAGATATTACTTTGATTTGCGCAATGGTTTCAGTGATCGCTTTGACAAAGCCTAAGTCCTCTCGACGTAGAGTATTTAATTCGGTCTGTGGATGGAGTGGTTCTGTGTCAAGTGTTCTCGGTTTTGATTCACACATGAATAACAGTTATTCCCTCAATTGTAATGTTTACTCTGTGTTTATATTTTACATATTACATATGTTCATTGTATACGCAACATGTCAGGCAATTGGATACTATTTAACCGTTTACCAAATCTTCATATTGATATTGAGCCGTGTTTTTAATAATTTTCCAAGAGTTTATTTATCGGACCGGACACGGTCTAGGGCTCTAGGCAATTAACAATGACAGTTTAGACAAACGTTCTTATTTCTAACTAGGTAGGTTTTTTTTATGGAATAGGGAGGCAAACGTGCAGACATATCGCCTGATGGTAAGCGATTACCGCCGCCTATGGACACCCGCAACACCAGAGGCGTCACAAGTGCCAAGGCCGGCACCTTTGAAGGATGGGGAGGTGAATGGGGGAAGGGGTATGGGTTTCCGGTATCCTCACTCACTTGGTGAAACACAGCGCAAGCGCTATTTCACACCGGTTTTCTGTGAGGCCGTGGTGTCACTCCGGTCGAGCTGGCCCATTCTTGTCGAAGCGTGGCTCTCCCGCGGCTCCGCCTGCGTGTATGTCGCTTATCGCGGTAAAGAGTAGTCTATGTCCTTTCTCAAGAATCAAAGTATCTTCCTGTCAAATTTCATTGAAATCGGTGCAGTTGTTTGGCCGTGAAAGCGTACAGACATACAGCTAGAGTATTTCGAAACTCGAGTACTTTCGAAAATATAATATTAGTACGGAAGTAAGAATTATAATTTAACTAATCTATTGGATTTTATTTATAAAAACATGTATTATATATTTGAATAAAATATTTCAGCCTACTGTCTTCATTGTATTGTTATGTAAGATCTGCTCTGTTGAAGTGGCAACTTTATTAATACAATAACGTCAGATGTAACACTATTCAGTTGTGTAAGAAATATTGCACACCAAAGCGATTTAAAGAGAAACGGGCCAAGTAATATAATTTAGTTAGTAATTAGTTTAGTAAATGTTTACAAATTATCGTATACTTCTGTAGCAAAATGAATCAGCTTTATTTGGAAAATGAGTTACTATTACGAGATTATCGAAATAAATTAGAAAAAAGTTTGTCTGAATAATATTTATAATGATTAAATATATACGACTACTGGTTGCCCGCGGCTCCGCCCGCGTATATGTCGGTTATCGCGGTAAATAGTAGCCTATGTGTTATTCTGATGTATAAGCTATATTACTGTAAAGTTTCATCTAAATCCGTTCAGTGGTTTTTGCGTGAAAGAGTAAAAACATCCATCCATCCATCCGTACAAGTTACAAACTTTCGTTTTTATAATATTAGTATTGATGAGCTTCTTTTGGGATTGACAGGAGTAGGATGGCGTAGGCATCACCAGTTAAAATATTTCATTTGGGACCAAATAAGCCGTACATAACTAAAATGTGTATATGTGTTTTCTATGTGTAATATGTAATATATTCTATCAATTAATCTAGTACAAGCTTTTCTAGAACAAGCTCTGCTTAGTTTCAATTAGATAGCGTTGTCCGAAATCTTTATTTAGTAATATAAAATGCTTAGTTGGTTAGTATACGCCATAAAATTCAGAAAGTTCTGCATCGCCTGAGCTAAAATACTGATACGATATATTTATTTTTATTTTATTTTAAAACACATGTACATCAGCGGGCTTAATGCCCAAGGCATTTTCTACCAGCAAACCTATATATACATATATCCTATCCTACTAATATTATAAATGCGAAAGTTTGTAAGGATGTGTATGTGTGTGTGTGTGTGTGTGTTTGTTACTCTTTAACACATAGGCTACTATTTGTCTCGATAATCGACTTACACGCGGGCGGAGCCGCGGGCAACAGCTAGTATATATACCCGATATTAAACTTTTTTTTTTGCCTCAGTTTAGTTCCTCATTTCCGATCAATGCAACCACAAAGTCCACAATTTGTTACCGCGAAGCGTAGTAAGGTCATATATATATCTTAAATATTTCTTTACTTTTTACCCGAATACGCCGAAGCCAAAAAGGAAGGGTAATATTTTTGGGAGTCAATGCACGACCATGTATGTATTGTGTGTGTCACTTTAGCGCCTAAAGTACTGAACCGATTTAAATGAATATGGTGCTGGTAATGGCCCGGGTGACATTAGACTATGGAAAAAAAATATAAAAAGGTTTTATTTAGCCGGATTATAGTTTTTTAAACATTTTGCCTTTCTTAATTGTGCTTATAAATGGAAATATTGTTCAAGTAATTTACAGGATTTAAATGAAACCTCAATATTTATCAGTGTTTTCATTTTACACAGTGACAAAAAAAAAAGTACATTAACAACGTTTCTTACTAAAATATGAATGATATTAAAAACAGTTGAAAGGGTTGTAACTAACTCAGCTAGAATATCTCTATCGGGTAAGAGTTATCATAATATATTGTATTATTGCCAACTTAGACATTATCGATTATCAAGCTTTATCCTAAGTGTTAAAGTTTTAGGACAAATTAAAAGAAAACTAATTGTATACCTACATAACTACAATAAGTAATAAGAGTTAAAAGCCTCCAATCGCAGCTGTATTTTTTCTAATTTTCTGAAAAGCTTAATATAACAGGACAAAACTTATTGAGAATAGTACAATAGTATAGTTACATGTGTAGTGAGAAGTGGTTATTCGCCCTACAAATTGTAACCTACCTCATACAGTCGGTACTTACACTGTGAAGTAATCCATACTCGTTTTATTTGACACTTACATCACACATTTAAAATCGATCAATAGATACACTTTCGAAACACTTCACTGTTACTCGAATATTCACTTAAACACGTCCAAAAAGAGGTCTACTCTGATTTAGATTACGAAACCTTTACAAATCCTTACCGTACCTATGGCAACAATTTACTTCATGAAAATAATTATACTACAATTTGAATTAATAATATTATCGTAGCTCAGGTAGCGTAATCATTTTTAACCAAGTATCTTTTACAGGTTCTACTTTAGCTCCATCCATGCCGAGCCCAAAAGGACTGTTTGCTGTAGTACGCAAATAATAAAGTCCGCGGGTTGCTGTCGATGACCCATATCCGAGCACGGCGTACATGTCTTTTTCACAAGCATTAGCTTCAAAATGCTTCCAACTTTGACAGCGAATAGCCATAAACGATTTTGGTGTTATTATACTTTCTGTGTACACTTGGGCCGCTCGAAGGTGACTGCAGGATGGCATAATGCACCCCGGTTGATTAGGTCCTCCTCCGTTAATGTAAAAATCTGCATGACCTAAAGGTTCAATGACTCCTTGAACCAACCGGTTAGAATGGATAACATCTACGTATGCAGCGTCTGTTTTGTCTAATCTCTGACTGCTATAAGTATATGAAAAGCAAGGGCCCGCGGGGTCGAGTCCTGTTATTCTCCCCAAGCTGTGGTTCTTATACTGCCTAAAATATTTACCAGCCCATCCCGCTATATGTGCTCCAAGACTTATTCCAAGCAGATGAAAATCTTCAGCATTAGCCCCAAAATTTTCAAGGTTCGCTAAAAGATTAGCGAGCCTCTTGCCTATGAGACGCGCATTATGTGCAGATAAAATGTATCCTTCTTTATTCATTTCTTCAGCGTCGACCAGAAACACGTTAAACATTTTCTTATCGTTGTATGCACGCGCCAGCTGCAAAGGTACCGATGACTGTGAATTGTCCTTATATCCATGAATAATAACTTTCGTTTGCTTCGTTATGTCGAATATCGCAGGTTTAGTCAGATTTACAAAAGCTTCATTAATCGGAAAGGATCTAATAATATTGTCATCTAATTGTATAATCTTCATCGTCTTTATTAGGTCACTTTGTCCCACCATTGCATTATATTTTAAATCCATGTATGCTCGACCTGCAAGAAATAAGTGCACCGAATTAAAACTAAAATCATGCTATAAACTGTTATAATTGTAATTAATTTAATACGATCGTATATATTATAAAGTCAAGGACAGCCACTCACATGCACCGGACAATCTTGCGTAGACCGATTCGGCGAAGGTAAGGTCAGGCTCGGTGTGACGCGCTTTCATAGCTGCAGTCATAACAAGTGACGCGGCTACTAAGTACGCGACGACAATCAGCGGCACTGCAACGTTGTTATAGTACATGGCATGAGCCCTGACGCTGACGCCAACACGGTCACTATGTCACTGTCTGCAAAGAGAGAAAGGTACGTTTCGCACTACCTGCTTCCAACGGGCAATCGCGTTGGAGGGGGTTATCTGGTGCAAAATAACGAATATAGCACTCACTATCAGCCGGCCACTGACCATGGCATTTTTTTTTATAAAACATCGATTTAATTAATTTTACGTCAGATCTGTAGCGAGAATAAAAACGTTTGCATCAAAATCTAAAAAGCATTTTTGTGTAAGAAGCATACTTAATCAATCGCATGTAAAATTTGAGAATAATTTCTCTACTCACCGGCTTAGAATTTATGGTGATTGTACTCCAATTCCTTCAGTACAAATGAACAAACAGATAAATCCGTCTAATTTAAGTCTGTGTGTAAATTATTACACTGTTTTTTTAATATTCGTCAGTAGATTTTGTAATTATATGATCATTATGATCATATTTTAAAGCAGTTTATAATGTCTCAGTATACATATAAGATCTTAAACAAAGTATAATGTACCAACTAATTTATATAATATATATAATAACTAGTACTAATATATATAATGACCCGGCGAACTTCGTACCGCCATATTTACATATCTGTCTCAGCTTCCCGTCGCGGATAAAAAAAAGACTTTTTCCGCTATCTTTTAATTTTTCTTATACACAAACCTTGACCTAACAATAAGGAACACATAAAAAAGAATCATTTAATTTGGTGCAGCCGATCGGAAGTTATGCGCATACATACATTTTTGCGATACATTTTTATATAAATAGATATGTTGATACTGAATTTTAAAAATATTATCTAATATCATTATCATTTACTTGATTAACCATTTTGATATTAAAATAATATCCATCTACTCCCTGCCAGAAGATTAATGGATATTGTAACGCGTCATAAGACCAATGTGTTTCAGACACACGTTTCAATTCATTGTTCCGACGATGAAGCATAATATCTCTAGACTGCAAATTTCTCCAACAACGACAATAGCCACTTCGTCGATTGTCGGTGAATTTAAACCTCCTTGCATGCTCACCAGCAGGTTGTCAGCTCTGATTACAATATTATGGCTGTCCGATGGCTTACGATCTAAGGCCATTTTGAACATTTTGACTAAATTATTGTTCTGATGAAGAAACGTTTGCAGTTCTTGGACAATGGTTCGTTTTACTGTTGGATTATGAGCACAACGCCTTTCAACTTCCGCATCTTGATTGACCATAAAATAAATTTTGTAAAAATTGATAGTTCACATCTGGCAGTGGCAACAGTGCTCACAGTCAGTGATAAATTATCCTTGTATCTGCAATTATCTTGTTAAATTATTATTTATGATACAAATTTATTTTAACGCTTTACAATATTGACAAATAATTTTATTGTCATTTCCCCAATTTTCACGGATTTGTCAGCACAATAATCTACTTCCGGATTACAGTGGAATGCTACTCGTTCCAGGTTCACGGGAGCACTGTTTCTGCGGTATCGCTCGATTTCATTGCGTCGTGCTCGCTGTTGTTGTGTTTGGTGTGCCCGAACTCGTTCCATTCTAAGAGGCTCCGTCCACTTGATCCCCTGCTTAGATTCCCTGGGGGATCCATGTGAAAATTTCGTCCACACTGATCCCCTAGGGGATCTATTTGGATTTCGATTCCATTTTGATCTCCCAGGGGTTCATTTGGAAGATTTTCGTCCACTTCGATCCCCTACTTAAACCGATAATATGGGATTTTTTTGAATTTTTTGTGTGGCATAGCTATTTACCTTCTATATATATAAAAACGAAATACCACTCACTTATTAATCACGAAATCTCAGAAACTATAACATCTACAAACATGAAATTTGGCAGGTAGATTCCTCATAGGGTGTAGAGACCCGCTAAGATCGGATTTTACTAAACTCCACCCCTAAGGGGGTAAATCAGGGGATGAAAGTCTGCGTGAGCGAAGCTGCGTGCAAAAGCTAGTAACCTATATAGTATATAGGTTTATTACCATACCTATTAATACATTTCACCACCAAAGATTACCTACATAACTTAAAAATCATAAAAAATCCAAAAAGTATTAAATCCATTCATTAAAAAAATATTTTAAATCGTATAAAAGTATGAATATTTATGGAACTTTTGTTATGAAAAACTTCTAAATTAATAATCAAAATGAATAGAAATTTCTAAAAGATTCCATTGAATATCGATGTGGATAAAAAATACAGATAAATCCCTTATCGGTTTAAGCAGGGGATCAAAGTGGACGAAAATATTCCAAATGTAACCCCTGGGGGAACAAAATTGAATCGAAATCCAAATAGATCCCATAAGGGATCAGTGTAGACCAAATTTTCACATGGATCCCCCAGGGGATCTAAGCAGGGGATCTAAGTGGACGGAGCCGCCTGTCTATATCATTATTATTCACTGTAGAACGCAATTCTGCCATAGCAATACGAATGTTATCATTATCCGTCTCTCGCTGGTCATCAGTGCGGATTGCACGTGAGGTAGCTCGTTGCACATCTGATTGACTTCAACGACCTAGCAAATAAAATTCTCACACACTGACAAACTGATGATAGAAGATTTTAATAACGGTAATAGAATGACAGATACTTTATATGCCGTAGGTGCAATAATCTAAGGATAAAAAACCCCCGACATAGTAACCTGAGTTCCCTTTAAAAAGTAAATAACTTTTAAACGACTCAACCGATTTTCATGAAACATGTCTAAGATCACTCGCACGTAACTAACCTCTCATACAAAAAAAAACTAAATTAAAATCGCTTCATCCGTTCGCGAGCTACGGTGTCACAGACAGACAGACAAACACACAGACACGTCAAACTTATAACACCCCTCTTTTTGCATCGGGGGTTAAAAAATAGCCTGTATTTATAACCTTTCGTCTAACGTCAAAGACGATTGACATCAATATTTTTTTCGCATTCCAACAAAACAGCGTTTTGATTTTATTAACAGTGTTATCTTATTTTTTAGTGATATGACCTCCATGGCTATGGAGCAATAAAGACTTTTTTATTTGCATACTAAACAGTGACAACCAACAAAATATGTCAATACAATGACAACAATTTCTGAATGAACCAACAATAACAACCATCAAAATAATAATATTAAAATACGCGATAATAATATATAAATAATATGTGGTGTCTTTTTAAAACCCTTAATTTGATTCGTGTAATAATATATGGTGTCTATTTAAAACCCTTAATTTAATAAGTGCTTTAATTTGACAGTCAAAAGTTTGACAGGAAAGTTGGTAGAACAGTTTATATGGGCAAAAGTAAATTGTTGTTTTTATTATCTTCCTAGCAATTTTTCCATATTTTCTCACCGTTTAAACCTTCCCTGAACTACGACAAACATTGCAAAACCTAAATCAGCTAAATCGGCCCGGCGGTTCTCGAGTTTTAGCCAGACAAACGAACAGCAATTCATTTTTATCTTAATATATATAAATCTCGTGTCACAATGTTTGTCCTCAATGGACTCCTAAACCACTTAACCGATTATAATAAAATTTGCACACCATGTGCAGTTCGATCCAACTTGAGAGATAGGATAGTGTAAATCTCAAATTATATCACAATTTTTGTTATTTCACTTTATACGTAGCGAAGCACGTACTGGGCCGCTAGTATAAGTATAAGAGAAGATTATTTCGCAGAAATAAAAAAATACAGAATGCTTATTTGGCGGAATAATGTGATAGTACATAGACCCTAGTTTTTAGTTTACGTAAAAACTTCTACGAGTTTATAAATAATGTAAAAATTAAAAATAGTTAATAAAAAATGTAAAAAATGCAGTTTCGAGTTTTGTATCCATTATATCCTTTTATCTTTGCTTGTATTTCATAAACATATAAGTCTTTCTCTCTTACGATTTGTTTCACTTTACTTCAAGAAAGTTTTAAAATATTAAACTTAAATAATAAAGTATGTAATTATAAAAAAATAGTAAAGTATTAGAATTTAACTAAATTTTTTTTTTTATTTATTTAAAAAATAAAACTTCGTTTAAAAAAACCGACTTCAAAAACTGAAAAGTATATAATAACTTAATTTGTATGTGCTACCATTCATAGGTTTGAATTCGGTGCCAAGCCAAATGTAATAGTAGGTACCACACTCGCTATATTTCGAGACGAACGTCAACGACCTCACCGACGCTTCGGTTGTTTAGTCCTACGCGAAGAGCAGCTATCCCGCTCAAGGTCACGCGCGGCGAGTGCGGTACCTACTATTACATTTTGGCTCGGCACCGACTTCAAACCTATGAATGGTAGCACATACAAATTAAGTTATTATATACTTTTCAGTTTTTGAAGTCGGTTTTTGTAAACGAAGTTTTATTTTTATTTTTCGCTTTTTAGTCTTTCTCAAGTCTCTCATCATCATTTCACCTAAATAACTTGAAAGAATAGGACTAAAGGTAACATACAACATACTGTATAGAATAATAAATAAATATTTCGGACATGATGTTTACAGAATATGAAAGCATGCAGACAATTGCCTTAACTTTATTGCAGGCGCTCACGTAAATTTGAAGGTTTCCTTCAATTTCCTTGGGATCCCATCATCAGATCCTGATATGGTGGCCATGGGACCACATGGGAAGCATACCCTTTCGAATACAAAAATAATTTTCAAAATCGGTCCACAATTGACGGAGTAATCAATGTACATACATATAAAAAAAAAAAATACCAATGAAATTGAGAACCTCCTCCTTTTGGAAGTCGGTTAAAAAGACAACTCCCGCATTCGTAATATACAGCCTGTGTTGTGGGGGGACTTTACAAACAAACATGAACCGGACACAAAGGACACCCAGACACAGTACAACAATTTGCGGATCTCACAAAGTGTTGTCCAATGTGGGATTTGAACCCACAACACTTGGCGCAGTAGAAAGCGGCGTGGCGACCGCTTAGACCACAAGGCCAACCGTGCAGTCCTTTATCTTTCCAGTCCAGTGCAGTCCAACTATAATATTTACTTAGCTTTTTAAATCTTAGAGATTTTTATGTCCAGAAATGGGAAATTATTACTTATTTTATGACAGTTTATTTCTTACTACTATTTTGTTTTCAAATTTAAATGCAACCAAGATGACATAAAACCAATACGAATAAAAATAAATTATTGAAGTCAGCCAACAATATTTTTCACTTGAAGTTTTATTCATTTATTTGTTGTTGTTGATTAGGTACGTACAATGTCTGAAAATCTTTTGTACCTGGGTTCATGTAAGTCTTCCTCCTTAATATAAACCTCTAACCTTAAACGTTAATTGTGGCACGTGTTTTAACGTTGCTGCCAGGGGAGTAAAAGCTTAAGGCTCCTTTCTCTGATGGACGCAATTTTTTGGCAAAATGAGCTCTTATTTTCTTACTCTAAATATATTTATAAGGTTTCCATTTGTTTTCGAAAATGCGACCGCTATGAGTCTTTTTGTGATACTTTACAATACCATGTTTGATTTTTGTAAACATTATACACACATCAAAAGTGTCTAGGGATCAAGCATTTTTATGCGGATTTCTTGAGATTGAGATGTGGCTTTGGCCCTGGCCTGCTCAGTCGCCAGACTTGAACCCGATTGAGCATGCATGGGATATGCTACAGAGAAGAGCTCTGCCGAATATGGAGGGTATCCAGTCGCAAGAAGACCTTTTTTTGTTGTTGCAACGAACATGGGCGGCCATTCCACAGCGTGATTTCGTTGAACTCATTTTGAGTATGCCAAACCGATGTTCTTGTGTTAGTGTTCGCGGTAGAAACACGGATTATTAATTGTTTAAGTTACCTAATAAAATTTTAAAGAAAACTGTTATTTCAGTCTTTTTTTCGAACTTTAATGTTAGTGGTTCAAATGTCAAAAATCCTTTTATTAGGAAAATGGCAAATTTCTTTATTAATGCAAAGGTGACTTGGTTTATCGTTACTGTGACAAACGAAAACACTTTATTTGATAAATCCTTAAAGAAAATTTTAATTAATATCAATCAGGAGAAAAGTTATTGCAAAAATATATGTTGATCCCTAGACACATATGTTGATCCCTAGACACTTTTGATGTGTGTACTTTTCAGTATCAAGTTGACATCTTTGAAACATAACACAAAGCGAAACAGCACATGACTTTCTTGGTTTATTTTAATTAATTCACACACGGTATAAAATAACTTAATTTGTATGTGCTACCTATTCATAGGTTTGAATTCGGCGCCAAGCCAAATGTAATAGTAGGTACCACACTCGCTATATTTCGAGAAGAACGT
Source organism: Diaphora mendica (assembly GCA_949125395.1). Classification (NCBI taxonomy): domain Eukaryota; kingdom Metazoa; phylum Arthropoda; class Insecta; order Lepidoptera; family Erebidae; genus Diaphora; species Diaphora mendica. The sequence continues at coordinate 29,989,440 of OX421311.1, forward strand.
CAACGACGTCACCGACGCTTCGGTTGTTTTGTCCTACGCGAAGAGCAGCTATCCCGCAAGGTCACGCGCGGCGAGTCCTACTATTACATTTTGGCTCGGCACCGACTTCAAACCTATGAATAGGTAGCACATACAAATTAAGTTATTTTATACTTTTCAGTTTTTGAAGTCGATTTTTTTAAACGAAGTTTTTTTTATTTTTCGCTTTTTAGTCTTTCTCAAGTCCCTCATCATCATTTCACCTAAATAACTTGAAAGAATACGACTAAAGGTAACATACAACATACTGTATAGAATAGTAAATAAACATTTCGGACATGATGTTTACAGAATATGAAAGCATGCAGACAATTGCCTTAACTTTATTGCAGGCGCTCACGTAAATTTGAGGGTTTCCTTCAATTTCCTTGGGATCCCATCATCAGATCCTGATATGGTGGCCATGGGACCACATGGTGAGCATACCCTTTCGAATACAAAACTAATTTTCAAAATCGGTCCACAATTGACGGAGTAATCAATGTACATACATAAAAAAAAAAAACGATGAAATTGAGAACCTCCTCCTTTTGGAAGTCGGTTAAAAACTAATACAAACTTCTACTACTAACAAAAACATAATAAAGTAACTTCTCTACTGTTTATAGATATGTCGCCTACTTTCAATTCGGACGTGCCGTTTCTTCTAATAACACTGATTTAATCTACCGAAACATAGGTAAATAAAGTTCTACTAAATAAAGACTTCAACATTTATATTCTGTTTTAACACTTTTCTACTAGTGTCATTCATCATTCTTGGTATTAAGATTATATTAACCTTTAATTTACTCGCTGCGACACAATATTTTTGATTAAAATACGCCTTATTTAAGTTAGTACGGGTTTCTTCATCAACAGCCTTCAACAGCCAATTGCTGGACACAAGCCTCCCGTTTGAAAGGAAGTTTGGGTTACTTAGTAAAAATATTCCTATTCTTAATATTCTCAACATTATTTCGGGTCGGCTACTATTTCAACCGAATTTACAAGAATCAGATTTCCACGGAGCGACTGGCATCGGACTTCCGCAACCCTGAGGGCGAACTGATTTGGATGATTGAAGCAGTTGCCAGTATAACAAAATTATTTTTACGGGAATTAACGCGATCACTTATTAAAATGTATTACATACCTCTGATTTGCCTGACGTTTCGACCAGGTTGCACCGGCCGTGGTCACAGGCTGACTGGCTCAGCGGCGCACGCCCTCCGTCGTCGAATCCGTGAAGTAGAAGGTTCTTCGTCCACCCGCATATTTTCGACATTATTGATAAATTTGTTTCGCCATGTACCGTCACATACCACACTAACTGTGTCCCTGTTCTGTAAGCAAACCGATGTGTTCCTATTCTGGTGTTTATCCGACTACGCAGAAAAGCGAGGTGGTATGTTTTTTAACACTGGATTCCACGCTGTAGATAATTTAAAACCATCTTCCCGATTGAAAGTTTTGTGCTTTTTAATCTCAATCGCTTCACGCACTACTCTTGAGTAAAAGTGACGTTCGGGGGAGAAGAATTGCGTGCGGTGAAATTCAATCAACTCTTATTGTGGGATCCGTGTGGGAAGTCTGAATACTGTGTCGTTATAGTCGATTCCAACATACCACCACTATTGTGCTCCAGTTAACTCACTCGCGGGGGTTTCTACACAAGAAAACTTATCACACTAAGCCTGTAATAATAATAAGCCACGTAACTGACCAAGCGAATTCGTACGGTTTCGCGCTTAAGTAACAGCTTTTTTTAAGTAAGTTGTTTCCAGGGATATTGAAATTAGCCGGGATATTGTGCCTTTTAGATATAAATGCTATAATAAGTGTAATGATGAAAATTAATAGTGTTCTAAATACACTACCGTCATGACTTCTTTAGGTTTTTCAAGCAAAATCATATGGACTTAACAATATATAGCAATTACAGTTTAACGTTTCGCAAACAGGCCGCTGAATCTAAGTCTCTTCACAAACATGGGTTAGACTCGACCAGGGTGATACCAAGGCAACTAAACTATTGCTTGGCAATTTTTTGCTTTACTCTAAGGGAGTGAAGTGACAAATATCTAAACATTTTCTCTCTTTCTCTACTCTCTCAATTCAGAGAGGAATGACAATTCAAGTGACAGCAACGTACGTGTGGATATCCAGGCTTTTCTAGTCAGGCAGAAAATTGTGAGTATGCAGTCCGCTATAAGGCGACACTAATGTTCGATACCAAGTAACTGAACTTTTAATTGGTTTTTAATCAGTAGAGTTCAATTAACTGCCCAACTTTTATTTTTGTATCCAAGGTATACATCTGATTTAAATTTCTCTTAAAAAAGTTTTGTTACAAATTTTTGAGAAACATGAGTGAATGTCAATAAAATGTACGTCTATTTTGTAATAACAAAATAAACATGTTTTAATTTACACCATTTTGCCTAATGGCAATGGAAGTTTATGGTTTCATTAATTAGTTTTGATTACTTTTTTAATAAAATTCTCTTTGGCATTTATGACAACATTCATAGCCGGTGGGGTGGTTAGGGTTCGGATTGAAATATATTATTTAAAAAGGTTCATTAAAATAAAAGATTAGATAAAAGAGCCTGTTTTTTAACAGCCTGTGGCTTTAGCGAGTATAATCGTACTCAATTATCCATACTTATATTATAAATGCGAAAGTAACTCTGTCTGTCTATCCTGCTTTCACAGCCAAACCGCCTGACCTAGAAATTTGGCATGAAGATACTTTGATTCATGAGGAAGGACACAAGCTACTCTTTGCTGCGATAACCGACCAACACGCGGGCGGAGCCGCGCGCCAAAGCTAGTACTAAATAAAATAGTCTTCTCTTCTTCTTCTTCTTTTTCCTAGCCTTTTCCCATTATTTGTGGTCGGCTCTCCTCGTTCTGCGGCGCCAGGACAATCTATCCTGGGTTGTCGAAACAGTTACAACCAACAAAATATGTCAATACAATGACAACAATTTCTGAATGAACCAACAATAACAACCATCAAAATAATAATATTAAAATACGCGATAATAATATATAAATAATATGTGGTGTCTTTTTAAAACCCTTAATTTGATTCGTGTAATAATATATGGTGTCTATTTAAAACCCTTAATTTAATAAGTGCTTTAATTTGACAGTCAAAAGTTTGACAGGAAAGTTGGTAGAACAGTTTATATGGGCAAAAGTAAATTGTTGTTTTTATTATCTTCCTAGCAATTTTTCCATATTTTCTCACCGTTTAAACCTTCCCTGAACTACGACAAACATTGCAAAACCTAAATCAGCTAAATCGGCCCGGCGGTTCTCGAGTTTTAGCCAGACAAACGAACAGCAATTCATTTTTATCTTAATATATATAAATCTCGTGTCACAATGTTTGTCCTCAATGGACTCCTAAACCACTTAACCGATTATAATAAAATTTGCACACCATGTGCAGTTCGATCCAACTTGAGAGATAGGATAGTGTAAATCTCAAATTATATCACAATTTTTGTTATTTCACTTTATACGTAGCGAAGCACGTACTGGGCCGCTAGTATAAGTATAAGAGAAGATTATTTCGCAGAAATAAAAAAATACAGAATGCTTATTTGGCGGAATAATGTGATAGTACATAGACCCTAGTTTTTAGTTTACGTAAAAACTTCTACGAGTTTATAAATAATGTATAAATTAAAAATAGTTAATAAAAAATGTAAAAAATGCAGTTTCGAGTTTTGTATCCATTATATCCTTTTATCTTTGCTTGTATTTCATAAACATATAAGTCTTTCTCTCTTACGATTTGTTTCACTTTACTTCAAGAAAGTTTTAAAATATTAAACTTAAATAATAAAGTATGTAATTATAAAAAAATAGTAAAGTATTAGAATTTAACTAAATTTTTTTTTTTTTATTTATTTAAAAAATAAAACTTCGTTTAAAAAAACCGACTTCAAAAACTGAAAAGTATATAATAACTTAATTTGTATGTGCTACCATTCATAGGTTTGAATTCGGTGCCAAGCCAAATGTAATAGTAGGTACCACACTCGCTATATTTCGAGACGAACGTCAACGACCTCACCGACGCTTCGGTTGTTTAGTCCTACGCGAAGAGCAGCTATCCCGCTCAAGGTCACGCGCGGCGAGTGCGGTACCTACTATTACATTTTGGCTCGGCACCGACTTCAAACCTATGAATGGTAGCACATACAAATTAAGTTATTATATACTTTTCAGTTTTTGAAGTCGGTTTTTGTAAACGAAGTTTTATTTTTATTTTTCGCTTTTTAGTCTTTCTCAAGTCTCTCATCATCATTTCACCTAAATAACTTGAAAGAATAGGACTAAAGGTAACATACAACATACTGTATAGAATAATAAATAAATATTTCGGACATGATGTTTACAGAATATGAAAGCATGCAGACAATTGCCTTAACTTTATTGCAGGCGCTCACGTAAATTTGAAGGTTTCCTTCAATTTCCTTGGGATCCCATCATCAGATCCTGATATGGTGGCCATGGGACCACATGGGAAGCATACCCTTTCGAATACAAAAATAATTTTCAAAATCGGTCCACAATTGACGGAGTAATCAATGTACATACATATAAAAAAAAAAAATACCAATGAAATTGAGAACCTCCTCCTTTTGGAAGTCGGTTAAAAGACAACTCCCGCATTCGTAATATACAGCCTGTGTTGTGGGGGGACTTTACAAACAAACATGAACCGGACACAAAGGACACCCAGACACAGTACAACAATTTGCGGATCTCACAAAGTGTTGTCCAATGTGGGATTTGAACCCACAACACTTGGCGCAGTAGAAAGCGGCGTGGCGACCGCTTAGACCACAAGGCCAACCGTGCAGTCCTTTATCTTTCCAGTCCAGTGCAGTCCAACTATAATATTTACTTAGCTTTTTAAATCTTAGAGATTTTTATGTCCAGAAATGGGAAATTATTACTTATTTTATGACAGTTTATTTCTTACTACTATTTTGTTTTCAAATTTAAATGCAACCAAGATGACATAAAACCAATACGATTAAAAATAAATTATTGAAGTCAGCCAACAATATTTTTCACTTGAAGTTTTATTCATTTATTTGTTGTTGTTGATTAGGTACGTACAATGTCTGAGAATCTTTTGTACCTGGGTTCATGTAAGTCTTCCTCCTTAATATAAACCTCTAACCTTAAACGTTAATTGTGGCACGTGTTTTAACGTTGCTGCCAGGGGAGTAAAAGCCTAAGGCTCCTTTCTCTGATGGACGCAATTTTTTGGCAAAATGAGCTCTTATTTTCTTACTCTAAATATATTTATAAGGTTTCCATTTGTTTTCGAAAATGCGACCGCTATGAGTCTTTTTGTGATACTTTACAATACCATGTTTGATTTTTGTAAACATTATACACACATCAAAAGTGTCTAGGGATCAAGCATTTTTATGCGGATTTCTTGAGATTGAGATGTGGCTTTGGCCCTGGCCTGCTCAGTCGCCAGACTTGAACCCGATTGAGCATGCATGGGATATGCTACAGAGAAGAGCTCTGCCGAATATGGAGGGTATCCAGTCGCAAGAAGACCTTTTTTTGTTGTTGCAACGAACATGGGCGGCCATTCCACAGCGTGATTTCGTTGAACTCATTTTGAGTATGCCAAACCGATGTTCTTGTGTTAGTGTTCGCGGTAGAAACACGGATTATTAATTGTTTAAGTTACCTAATAAAATTTTAAAGAAAACTGTTATTTCAGTCTTTTTTTCGAACTTTAATGTTAGTGGTTCAAATTTCAAAAATCCTTTTATTAGGAAAATGGCAAATTTCTTTATTAATGCAAAGGTGACTTGGTTTATCGTTACTGTGACAAACGAAAACACTTTATTTGATGAATCCTTAAAGAAAATTTTAATTAATATCAATCAGGAGAAAAGTTATTGCAAAAATATATGTTGATCCCTAGACACATATGTTGATCCCTAGACACTTTTGATGTGTGTACTTTTCAGTATCAAGTTGACATCTTTGAAACATAACACAAAGCGAAACAGCACATGACTTTCTTGGTTTATTTTAATTAATTCACACACGGTATAAAATAACTTAATTTGTATGTGCTACCTATTCATAGGTTTGAATTCGGCGCCAAGCCAAATGTAATAGTAGGTACCACACTCGCTATATTTCGAGACGAACGTCAACGACGTCACCGACGCTTCGGTTGTTTTGTCCTACGCGAAGAGCAGCTATCCCGCTCAAGGTCACGCGCGGCGAGTCCTACTATTACATTTTGGCTCGGCACCGACTTCAAACCTATGAATAGGTAGCACATACAAATTAAGTTATTTTATACTTTTCAGTTTTTGAAGTTGGTTTTTTTAAACGAAGTTTTTTTTCTATTTTTCGCTTTTTAGTCTTTCTCAAGTCCCTCATCATCATTTCACCTAAATAACTTGAAAGAATACGACTAAAGGTAACATACAACATACTGTATAGAATAGTAAATAAATATTTCGGACATGATGTTTACAGAATATGAAAGCATGCAGACAATTGCCTTAACTTTATTGCAGGCGCTCACGTAAATTTGAGGGTTTCCTTCAATTTCCTTGGGATCCCATCATCAGATCCTGATATGGTGGCCATGGGACCACATGGTGAGCATACCCTTTCGAATACAAAACTAATTTTCAAAATCGGTCCACAATTGACGGAGTAATCAATGTACATACATAAAAAAAAAAAACGATGAAATTGAGAACCTCCTCCTTTTGGAAGTCGGTTAAAAACTAATACAAACTTCTACTACTAACAAAAACATAATAAAGTAACTTCTCTACTGTTTATAGATATGTCGCCTACTTTCAATTCGGACGTGCCGTTTCTTCTAATAACACTGATTTAATCTACCGAAACATAGGTAAATAAAGTTCTACTAAATAAAGACTTCAACATTTATATTCTGTTTTAACACTTTTCTACTAGTGTCATTCATCATTCTTGGTATTAAGATTATATTAACCTTTAATTTACACGCTGCGACACAATATTTTTGATTAAAATACGCCTTATTTAAGTTAGTACGGGTTTCTTCATCAACAGCCTTCAACAGCCAATTGCTGGACACAAGCCTCCCGTTTGAAAGGAAGTTTGGGTTACTTAGTAAAAATATTCCTATTCTTAATATTCTCAACATTATTTCGGGTCGGCTACTATTTCAACCGAATTTACAAGAATCAGATTTCCACGGAGCGACTGGCATCGGACTTCCGCAACCCTGAGGGCGAACTGATTTGGATGATTGAAGCAGTTGCCAGTATAACAAAATTATTTTTACGGGAATTAACGCGATCACTTATTAAAATGTATTACATACCTCTGATTTGCCTGACGTTTCGACCAGGTTGCACCGGCCGTGGTCACAGGCTGACTGGCTCAGCGGCGCACGCCCTCCGTCGTCGAATCCGTGAAGTAGAAGGTTCTTCGTCCACCCGCATATTTTCGACATTATTGATAAATTTGTTTCGCCATGTACCGTCACATACCACACTAACTGTGTCCCTGTTCTGTAAGCAAACCGATGTGTTCCTATTCTGGTGTTTATCCGACTACGCAGAAAAGCGAGGTGGTATGTTTTTTAACACTGGATTCCACGCTGTAGATAATTTAAAACCATCTTCCCGATTGAAAGTTTTGTGCTTTTTAATCTCAATCGCTTCACGCACTACTCTTGAGTAAAAGTGACGTTCGGGGGAGAAGAATTGCGTGCGGTGAAATTCAATCAACTCTTATTGTGGGATCCGTGTGGGAAGTCTGAATACTGTGTCGTTATAGTCGATTCCAACATACCACCACTATTGTGCTCCAGTTAACTCACTCGCGGGGGTTTCTACACAAGAAAACTTATCACACTAAGCCTGTAATAATAATAAGCCACGTAACTGACCAAGCGAATTCGTACGGTTTCGCGCTTAAGTAACAGCTTTTTTTAAGTAAGTTGTTTCCAGGGATATTGAAATTAGCCGGTATATTGTGCCTTTTAGATATAAATGCTATAATAAGTGTAATGATGAAAATTAATAGTGTTCTAAATACACTACCGTCATGACGTCTTTAGGTTTTTCAAGCAAAATCATATGGACTTAACAATATATAGCAATTACAGTTTAACGTTTCGCAAACAGGCCGCTGAATCTAAGTCTCTTCACAAACATGGGTTAGACTCGACCAGGGTGATACCAAGGCAACTAAACTATTGCTTGGCAATTGTTTGCTTTACTCTAAGGGAGTGAAGTGACAAATATCTAAACATTTTCTCTCTTTCTCTACTCTCTCAATTCAGAGAGGAATGACAATTCAAGTGACAGCAACGTACGTGTGGATATCCAGGCTTTTCTAGTCAGGCAGAAAATTGTGAGTATGCAGTCCGCTTACAAGGCGACACTAATGTTCGATACCAAGTAACTGAACTTTTAATTGGTTTTTAATCAGTAGAGTTCAATTAACTGCCCAACTTTTATTTTTGTATCCAAGGTATACATCTGATTTAAATTTCTCTTAAAAAAGTTTTGTTACAAATTTTTGAGAAACATGAGTGAATGTCAATAAAATGTACGTCTATTTTGTAATAACAAAATAAACATGTTTTAATTTACACCATTTTGCCTAATGGCAATGGAAGTTTATGGTTTCATTAATTAGTTTTGATTACTTTTTTAATAAAATTCTCTTTGGCATTTATGACAACATTCATAGCCGGTGGGGTGGTTAGGGTTCGGATTGAAATATATTATTTAAAAAGGTTCATTAAAATAAAAGATTAGATAAAAGAGCCTGTTTTTTAACAGCCTGTGGCTTTAGCGAGTATAATCGTACTCAATTATCCATACTTATATTATAAATGCGAAAGTAACTCTGTCTGTTTATCCTGCTTTCACAGCCAAACCGCCTGACCTAGAAATTTGGCATGAAGATACTTTGATTCATGAGGAAGGACACAAGCTACTCTTTGCTGCGATAACCGACCAACACGCGGGCGGAGCCGCGCTCCAAAGCTAGTACTAAATAAAATAGTCTTCTCTTCTTCTTCTTCTTTTTCCTAGCCTTTTCCCATTATTTGTGGTCGGCTCTCCTCGTTCTGCGGCGCCAGGACAATCTATCCTGGGTTGTCGAAACAGTTACAACCAACAAAATATGTCAATACAATGACAACAATTTCTGAATGAACCAACAATAACAACCATCAAAATAATAATATTAAAATACGCGATAATAATATATAAATAATATGTGGTGTCTTTTTAAAACCCTTAATTTGATTCGTGTAATAATATATGGTGTCTATTTAAAACCCTTAATTTAATAAGTGCTTTAATTTGACAGTCAAAAGTTTGACAGGAAAGTTGGTAGAACAGTTTATATGGGCAAAAGTAAATTGTTGTTTTTATTATCTTCCTAGCAATTTTTCCATATTTTCTCACCGTTTAAACCTTCCCTGAACTACGACAAACATTGCAAAACCTAAATCAGCTAAATCGGCCCGGCGGTTCTCGAGTTTTAGCCAGGCAAACGAACAGCAATTCATTTTTATCTTAATATATATAAATCTCGTGTCACAATGTTTGTCCTCAATGGACTCCTAAACCACTTAACCGATTATAATAAAATTTGCACACCATGTGCAGTTCGATCCAACTTGAGAGATAGGATAGTGTAAATCTCAAATTATATCACAATTTTTGTTATTTCACTTTATACGTAGCGAAGCACGTACTGGGCCGCTAGTATAAGTATAAGAGAAGATTATTTCGCAGAAATAAAAAAATACAGAATGCTTATTTGGCGGAATAATGTGATAGTACATAGACCCTAGTTTTTAGTTTACGTAAAAACTTCTACGAGTTTATAAATAATGTAAAAATTAAAAATAGTTAATAAAAAATGTAAAAAATGCAGTTTCGAGTTTTGTATCCATTATATCCTTTTATCTTTGCTTGTATTTCATAAACATATAAGTCTTTCTCTCTTACGATTTGTTTCACTTTACTTCAAGAAAGTTTTAAAATATTAAACTTAAATAATAAAGTATGTAATTATAAAAAAATAGTAAAGTATTAGAATTTAACTAAATTTTTTTTTTTATTTATTTAAAAAATAAAACTTCGTTTAAAAAAACCGACTTCAAAAACTGAAAAGTATATAATAACTTAATTTGTATGTGCTACCATTCATAGGTTTGAATTCGGTGCCAAGCCAAATGTAATAGTAGGTACCACACTCGCTATATTTCGAGACGAACGTCAACGACCTCACCGACGCTTCGGTTGTTTAGTCCTACGCGAAGAGCAGCTATCCCGCTCAAGGTCACGCGCGGCGAGTGCGGTACCTACTATTACATTTTGGCTCGGCACCGACTTCAAACCTATGAATGGTAGCACATACAAATTAAGTTATTATATACTTTTCAGTTTTTGAAGTCGGTTTTTGTAAACGAAGTTTTATTTTTATTTTTCGCTTTTTAGTCTTTCTCAAGTCTCTCATCATCATTTCACCTAAATAACTTGAAAGAATAGGACTAAAGGTAACATACAACATACTGTATAGAATAATAAATAAATATTTCGGACATGATGTTTACAGAATATGAAAGCATGCAGACAATTGCCTTAACTTTATTGCAGGCGCTCACGTAAATTTGAAGGTTTCCTTCAATTTCCTTGGGATCCCATCATCAGATCCTGATATGGTGGCCATGGGACCACATGGGAAGCATACCCTTTCGAATACAAAAATAATTTTCAAAATCGGTCCACAATTGACGGAGTAATCAATGTACATACATATAAAAAAAAAAAAAAATACCAATGAAATTGAGAACCTCCTCCTTTTGGAAGTCGGTTAAAAGACAACTCCCGCATTCGTAATATACAGCCTGTGTTGTGGGGGGACTTTACAAACAAACATGAACCGGACACAAAGGACACCCAGACACAGTACAACAATTTGCGGATCTCACAAAGTGTTGTCCAATGTGGGATTTGAACCCACAACACTTGGCGCAGTAGAAAGCGGCGTGGCGACCGCTTAGACCACAAGGCCAACCGTGCAGTCCTTTATCTTTCCAGTCCAGTGCAGTCCAACTATAATATTTACTTAGCTTTTTAAATCTTAGAGATTTTTATGTCCAGAAATGGGAAATTATTACTTATTTTATGACAGTTTATTTCTTACTACTATTTTGTTTTCAAATTTAAATGCAACCAAGATGACATAAAACCAATACGATTAAAAATAAATTATTGAAGTCAGCCAACAATATTTTTCACTTGAAGTTTTATTCATTTATTTGTTGTTGTTGATTAGGTACGTACAATGTCTGAGAATCTTTTGTACCTGGGTTCATGTAAGTCTTCCTCCTTAATATAAACCTCTAACCTTAAACGTTAATTGTGGCACGTGTTTTAACGTTGCTGCCAGGGGAGTAAAAGCCTAAGGCTCCTTTCTCTGATGGACGCAATTTTTTGGCAAAATGAGCTCTTATTTTCTTACTCTAAATATATTTATAAGGTTTACATTTGTTTTCGAAAATGCGACCGCTATGAGTCTTTTTGTGATACTTTACAATACCATGTTTGATTTTTGTAAACATTATACACACATCAAAAGTGTCTAGGGATCAAGCATTTTTATGCGGATTTCTTGAGATTGAGATGTGGCTTTGGCCCTGGCCTGCTCAGTCGCCAGACTTGAACCCGATTGAGCATGCATGGGATATGCTACAGAGAAGAGCTCTGCCGAATATGGAGGGTATCCAGTCGCAAGAAGACCTTTTTTTGTTGTTGCAACGAACATGGGCGGCCATTCCACAGCGTGATTTCGTTGAACTCATTTTGAGTATGCCAAACCGATGTTCTTGTGTTAGTGTTCGCGGTAGAAACACGGATTATTAATTGTTTAAGTTACCTAATAAAATTTTAAAGAAAACTGTTATTTCAGTCTTTTTTTCGAACTTTAATGTTAGTGGTTCAAATGTCAAAAATCCTTTTATTAGGAAAATGGCAAATTTCTTTATTAATGCAAAGGTGACTTGGTTTATCGTTACTGTGACAAACGAAAACACTTTATTTGATGAATCCTTAAAGAAAATTTTAATTAATATCAATCAGGAGAAAAGTTATTGCAAAAATATATGTTGATCCCTAGACACATATGTTGATCCCTAGACACTTTTGATGTGTGTACTTTTCAGTATCAAGTTGACATCTTTGAAACATAACACAAAGCGAAACAGCACATGACTTTCTTGGTTTATTTTAATTAATTCACACACGGTATAAAATAACTTAATTTGTATGTGCTACCTATTCATAGGTTTGAATTCGGCGCCAAGCCAAATGTAATAGTAGGTACCACACTCGCTATATTTCGAGACGAACGTCAACGACGTCACCGACGCTTCGGTTGTTTTGTCCTACGCGAAGAGCAGCTATCCCGCTCAAGGTCACGCGCGACGAGTCCTACTATTACATTTTGGCTCGGCACCGACTTCAAACCTATGAATAGGTAGCACATACAAATTAAGTTATTTTATACTTTTCAGTTTTTGAAGTTGGTTTTTTTAAACGAAGTTTTTTTTCTATTTTTCGCTTTTTAGTCTTTCTCAAGTCTCTCATCATCATTTCACCTAAATAACTTGAAAGAATACGACTAAAGGTAACATACAACATACTGTATAGAATAGTAAATAAATATTTCGGACATGATGTTTACAGAATATGAAAGCATGCAGACAATTGCCTTAACTTTATTGCAGGCGCTCACGTAAATTTGAGGGTTTCCTTCAATTTCCTTGGGATCCCATCATCAGATCCTGATATGGTGGCCATGGGACCACATGGTGAGCATACCCTTTCGAATACAAAACTAATTTTCAAAATCGGTCCACAATTGACGGAGTAATCAATGTACATACATAAAAAAAAAAAAAACGATGAAATTGAGAACCTCCTCCTTTTGGAAGTCGGTTAAAAACTAATACAAACTTCTACTACTAACAAAAACATAATAAAGTAACTTCTCTACTGTTTATAGATATGTCGCCTACTTTCAATTCGGACGTGCCGTTTCTTCTAATAACACTGATTTAATCTACCGAAACATAGGTAAATAAAGTTCTACTAAATAAAGACTTCAACATTTATATTCTGTTTTAACACTTTTCTACTAGTGTCATTCATCATTCTTGGTATTAAGATTATATTAACCTTTAATTTACTCGCTGCGACACAATATTTTTGATTAAAATACGCCTTATTTAAGTTAGTACGGGTTTCTTCATCAACAGCCTTCAACAGCCAATTGCTGGACACAAGCCTCCCGTTTGAAAGGAAGTTTGGGTTACTTAGTAAAAATATTCCTATTCTTAATATTCTCAACATTATTTCGGGTCGGCTACTATTTCAACCGAATTTACAAGAATCAGATTTCCACGGAGCGACTGGCATCGGACTTCCGCAACCCTGAGGGCGAACTGATTTGGATGATTGAAGCAGTTGCCAGTATAACAAAATTATTTTTACGGGAATTAACGCGATCACTTATTAAAATGTATTACATACCTCTGATTTGCCTGACGTTTCGACCAGGTTGCACCGGCCGTGGTCACAGGCTGACTGGCTCAGCGGCGCACGCCCTCCGTCGTCGAATCCGTGAAGTAGAAGGTTCTTCGTCCACCCGCATATTTTCGACATCTATACTAATATTATAAAGCTGCAGAGTTTGTTTGTTTGTTTGTTTGTTTGTTTGTTTGTTTGTTTGTTTGTTTGAACGCGCTAATCTCAGGATCTACTGGTCCGATTTGAAAAATTTTTTCAGTGTTGGATAGTCCATTTATCGAGGAAGGCTATAGGCTATATTTTATTTTCAAAAAAATTTGAGATCCGTAAGAAAATTGCTATTTTGTAACCCAAGGTGTGAACTCGAAAACCTATTTTTGCGTGCGCTGCAAAAAGTATTGACAATAGAACAAAATCATGTATTACGGGTTTGTAGGTCCCATTAAGATCTACAAAAAAGTCCGCGAGAGCATATATCTAACTATCATGGTTTAGTCACAATAACCGCTTTTGTGCTCAAAAAAAATATTAAATCGTCTGAAGAAAGAAACTACGTTAAATGTGTATCGTAATATTAATCCTTATCCAAATAAAGCATTATGTTATCAAGGGTATTTATGTAGAAGTAAAATACTTTTTTTTTCACCCCATTCGGACATTTCGTTTAGAAGTTATCACGAGTATAAGACGCTAAGAGTTGGTACCTAAATATTATTGAGTTATTTGTCAAAGAGTTTTTATCAACATAATACCTAATATTAGTCTTTATCCAAATAAATGTGTTGTTGATTATGAGTATTAGATCTTAGAAGAGTATAATAAATACATCTATACTAATATATAAAGCTGAAGAGTTTTTGTTTGTTTGAACGCGCTAATCTCAGGAACTACTGGTCCAATTTGAAATAGTTATTTCAGTGTTAGATAGCCCGTTTATCGAGGAAGGCTATCGGCGTGATGATATATATATATATATATTTCATCACGCTATGACCAATAGGAGCTGAGTACCAATGAAGAATGTTTCAAAAACGGGGGGAAATTATTACGCTACGGGCAATAGGAGACGCAAACGACGTTGCGTGGGTCAGCTAATCGCGCTAATCTCAGGAACTACTGGTCCAATTTGAAAAATTCTTTCAATGTTAGATAGCCCATTTATCGAGGAAGGCTATAGGTTATATATCATCACGCTAAGACCAATAGGAGCGGAGCACCAATGAAGAATGTTTCAAAAACGCGGGAAAATTATCACGCTACGGGCAATAGGAGACGCAAACGACGTTGCGTGGGTCAGCTATACTAATATATAAAGCTGAAGAGTTTGTTTGTTTGTTTGAACGCGCTAATCTCAGGAACTACTGGTCCAATTTGAAAAATTTGATTATTATAAATGCGAAAGTAACTCTGTCTGTCTGTCTGTCTTGCTTTCACGGCCAAACCGCTACAACGATTTGAATGAAATTTGGTACACAGATAGTCTAGAGCCTGAGAAAGGACATAGGCTACTTTTTAATGCGAAAAAGGGGTTGTAAGGGGTTTAAAAGGGGGATGAAAGGTTGTTCTGGGAGTTCACTCGCCACACGTCTGCGCGTTACCTACGTCGGGCGTCTTCTGAATCTGATTTGTATGTTCATTATATTAATAGAAATAAATAAGCCAAATTAATATAATTAATTAACAGCGTTTCTTAACTTCAAAATTCTCTACAGAAGTATCGTCATTATAAGCTACCTGTTGGTTAGATATGAATAAAAATGTAAATAATATCCATCCTGATCAGCTGACTAATGACATAGTTATCAATTAAACGAACGGATCATGTCAGGCATGGAGGGAGATGTTGTCGAATACTTAAAGTCTTTAGAAATATCAGGAGTGCCTACCCATAAGTTGAGGCTGCAAGTTAATGTTCCAGTACTATTAAATGAGGTATCTTGAGCGCCAAAGCAATGTAATAGTACATGGCTAAATATTACACAACTGGGGTACAACATTGTAAAAGCTACAATCATGACGCATGGAATGGCAAAAGAAGATAATGTTTTAATTCCCCTTATTCCAATAATTCCAACTTATTTGACATTTTAATTTAAAAGAATGCAGTTTCCGCTGAAAACAGCATTTCCAATTACAATATTATCAAAACCCAAGGACAGATGCTTAAAGATACAGTTTTTTTTTTCTCATGGGCAGCATACTCACGTATACGTGAGTATGCTGCCCATGAGAAAATATGGAGATTTTGTGGATTTGATATATCAAATCCACAAAATCTCCATATTTTGGCAAAATATGGCAAAAGAAAAAACGTAGTTGTTAAAATTGTACTTTTTTTATTTGAAGCTGCCAAAGTGACTATGGTCAGCCTGATGGAAAACTCAAGCAGAATCCAACAGTGGGGGCAACCATACTCACTGGGAAAGCAGACAATGCAGTATTGCGTCCCACACTATGACGGCTTAGTGAGATGCTTTTTCACGCCCCACTTAAAGGCCCCTGGATCATAGAGGGAGAGAAACACGTGCGCTGGTAGTGAGTTTCAGTTTTTAGCTGCTCGGCACAGGAAGGATGAACCAAACCGTTTGGTTTGAGAGTGAACATGTTATTCTGCAGAGGAAGGGAGAAGGGGGACCAGTTGGAAGAGCTCCTCAGAATACTTCCAATGATACAGATGGTAGTGGACTGCTATAGAGGCGATATCTCTACGCAGCTGCAGAGCTACAAGGAACTCGGTGGCTTCGGGACTTATGGTAAAGCGGACTGTTCGCCATTGCAACCGATCGAAAGCATCAAGTAAATACTGCGCGGATCCATCACAAAGATGAGAACAGTACTCGAGGTCCCGGCAAATATCCATGCCCAGGACACCGAGCTTACCCCGTAGTGGCAGTTGAGTGCTCTGAAAAGTGGGGAGGGAAAGGAATGGAGACTTTTTGGTAGAGAACGCACACAACTGTGTTTTCGTAGCGTTGAACTCGACCAGATTCTTATCACCCCATTGTAAAATGCGGTTCAAAACCCGGTCGAGCTCAGCGACAAGCTTCTGTCGATTTTCCTCAACGTCTGCCAGCTTGGCTGAACGGTGTCAAAAATATCGCCCATGAACTGTGCACATGCTATCGTCTGCATAGCAATGTATGTTGCCAAGAGCTAACATGTCATTGATATGCAGAAGAAATAGTGTGGGCGACAGAACTGAACCCTGAGGTACGCTAGCGTTTACATCCACAACATCAGAGGCCGTGCCGTCGCAAAGGCCCATAATGCAGCGCTGATGAAGAAAAGCGTCAATCCAGTGACAGGGTCTAGGAGGCGGACCGAATGCCGAGAGCTTGGAGAGAAGCGAGCGGTGCCAGACCCGGTCGATGTCAAATGTCGAAATAAGCTCATATAAACACTTTATATTTTATGTACATATATAAATACTTAAATAAGTTTTAAATAGTAAAACGTGTGTGTATTAGTTGTAAAAAAAAACGGGTGGTGTCGTGGGACATCGGATAGGAATGAGTTCCATATCAAAAATACA
This sequence comes from Diaphora mendica, assembly GCA_949125395.1. Taxonomy (NCBI): domain Eukaryota; kingdom Metazoa; phylum Arthropoda; class Insecta; order Lepidoptera; family Erebidae; genus Diaphora; species Diaphora mendica. The sequence goes on from OX421311.1 coordinate 30,006,621, forward strand.
GATGGCGCTATACAACATTTTTCGTTCACGAAATAAATAAATCATTACAGATGGCGCTATACTAAATTTTTAGTTTTCACAAAATTGTCTTAACCCCTTTATTTTATTTAAACTGATTTATAAAAATATATAAAAGTTCTATGCGAGGTAAAGAAAATAAAACTATTCAGGTACCAATACATTTTGTATCATGATTTTATATCGATAAAAATCCTACATATATTAATAACGCGAAAGTTTGTTAGTATGGATGGATGGATGTTTGTTTCTTTTTCACGCAAAAACTACTGAACGGATTTGGATAAAACTTAACAGTAATATAGCTTATACATCAGAATAACACATTAGCTACTATTTGCAGCGATAACCGACATACACGCGGGCGAAGCCGCGGGCAACAGCTAGTTATTGATAAATTTGTTTCGCCATGTACCGTCACATACCACACTAACTGTGTCCCTGTTCTGTAAGCAAACCGATGTGTTCCTATTCTGGTGTTTATCCGACTACGCAGAAAAGCGAGGTGGTATGTTTTTTAACACTGGATTCCACGCTGTAGATAATTTAAAACCATCTTCCCGATTGAAAGTTTTGTGCTTTTTAATCTCAATCGCTTCACGCACTACTCTTGAGTAAAAGTGACGTTCGGGGGAGAAGAATTGCGTGCGGTGAAATTCAATCAACTCTTATTGTGGGATCCGTGTGGGAAGTCTGAATACTGTGTCGTTATAGTCGATTCCAACATACCACCACTATTGTGCTCCAGTTAACTCACTCGCGGGGGTTTCTACACAAGAAAACTTATCACACTAAGCCTGTAATAATAATAAGCCACGTAACTGACCAAGCGAATTCGTACGGTTTCGCGCTTAAGTAACAGCTTTTTTTAAGTAAGTTGTTTCCAGGGATATTGAAATTAGCCGGTATATTGTGCCTTTTAGATATAAATGCTATAATAAGTGTAATGATGAAAATTAATAGTGTTCTAAATACACTACCGTCATGACTTCTTTAGGTTTTTCAAGCAAAATCATATGGACTTAACAATATATAGCAATTACAGTTTAACGTTTCGCAAACAGGCCGCTGAATCTAAGTCTCTTCACAAACATGGGTTAGACTCGACCAGGGTGATACCAAGGCAACTAAACTATTGCTTGGCAATTGTTTGCTTTACTCTAAGGGAGTGAAGTGACAAATATCTAAACATTTTCTCTCTTTCTCTACTCTCTCAATTCAGAGAGGAATGACAATTCAAGTGACAGCAACGTACGTGTGGATATCCAGGCTTTTCTAGTCAGGCAGAAAATTGTGAGTATGCAGTCCGCTTACAAGGCGACACTAATGTTCGATACCAAGTAACTGAACTTTTAATTGGTTTTTAATCAGTAGAGTTCAATTAACTGCCCAACTTTTATTTTTGTATCCAAGGTATACATCTGATTTAAATTTCTCTTAAAAAAGTTTTGTTACAAATTTTTGAGAAACATGAGTGAATGTCAATAAAATGTACGTCTATTTTGTAATAACAAAATAAACATGTTTTAATTTACACCATTTTGCCTAATGGCAATGGAAGTTTATGGTTTCATTAATTAGTTTTGATTACTTTTTTAATAAAATTCTCTTTGGCATTTATGACAACATTCATAGCCGGTGGGGTGGTTAGGGTTCGGATTGAAATATATTATTTAAAAAGGTTCATTAAAATAAAAGATTAGATAAAAGAGCCTGTTTTTTAACAGCCTGTGGCTTTAGCGAGTATAATCGTACTCAATTATCCATACTTATATTATAAATGCGAAAGTAACTCTGTCTGTCTATCCTGCTTTCACAGCCAAACCGCCTGACCTAGAAATTTGGCATGAAGATACTTTGATTCATGAGGAAGGACACAAGCTACTCTTTGCTGCGATAACCGACCAACACGCGGGCGGAGCCGCGCGCCAAAGCTAGTACTAAATAAAATAGTCTTCTCTTCTTCTTCTTCTTTTTCCTAGCCTTTTCCCATTATTTGTGGTCGGCTCTCCTCGTTCTGCGGCGCCAGGACAATCTATCCTGGGTTGTCGAAACAGTTACAACCAACAAAATATGTCAATACAATGACAACAATTTCTGAATGAACCAACAATAACAACCATCAAAATAATAATATTAAAATACGCGATAATAATATATAAATAATATGTGGTGTCTTTTTAAAACCCTTAATTTGATTCGTGTAATAATATATGGTGTCTATTTAAAACCCTTAATTTAATAAGTGCTTTAATTTGACAGTCAAAAGTTTGACAGGAAAGTTGGTAGAACAGTTTATATGGGCAAAAGTAAATTGTTGTTTTTATTATCTTCCTAGCAATTTTTCCATATTTTCTCACCGTTTAAACCTTCCCTGAACTACGACAAACATTGCAAAACCTAAATCAGCTAAATCAATCAATCAATCAGATAAATAAATATATATATATATATATAATAAATATATAAAACTAAATAAAATAGTATAAAATTAAAAAAAAAGACCAACTTCAAGGTTCGACTTGATTTTTCTTGGATTCCATCATCAGATCTTACTGTCTTTATCATGGTACCGCCGTTGGGATATCTCCTTTCCATTAAAAGAAGAATCATCAAAATCGGTTCATAAACGACGAAGTTATCCACGAACACACATAACAAAAAAAAACATATATACGGTCGAATTGAGAAACCTCCTCCTTTTTTTGAAGTCGGTTAAAAATAATGACTAGTACTAAGTATATAGTTCTCATATAGGTATCATTTAGGTAGTTCTCATATCTCTATAGAAATTCGTGTAAATCAATTCTATTCTGTTTAGCTTAGTTGGAACGGTCGCCAAGAATCGAGTCATATGATTGCTAATATTAGGTTTAACGGGCAAGAGGTCCACTAAATAATCGCTTTGAGTTTCTATCTTTTATCAACTTCACTCTCATGATCGAAGTCAAGTCCTTCAATAGTCTGTATTGCAATTGCGGTACTAAATTTTGCCGCTAACCAAGACAATTTAAAGGCTTAAGGCACTCAACAACACAAAGGAATTCTTAGTGTTCTTCGACGAGATATGAAATGAGCAACGTAAACATTCGTTGCAGAACTAAATAACGTCACTAGTTAGAAAATATGGCTTATTTTCCTTGTAAAATATTCCTTTGCAAACAAGAATCACTTAGTTACATCTATATTAATATTATAAAGAGGTAAAGTTTGTAAATTAGTTAGTTTTTGAGGGAATCTCTAGATGTACTGAACCGATTTTGAAAATTCCTTTAGCAATAGAAATAGAAAACCACATTATTTGTGAGTGTCATATAATATGTATTAACCCGAAAAGTATGAAAGTCGTAATCTTTAAAGTTAACAAAAGAAATAATTATGCGAGATAAGCTGCGTGCAACAGCTAGTTAGATAGAGAAATAGATTAATTGTGCCATAATATTATCAATACGCACCCCCATAAGCAAGTATAATAGCAAAAATTCCTCTACGTATATTTCTAGAGAGAGATGTATTAGAATTATATTCGGAATGCTGGAAAACTGCAAAACTGAGTTTACCTTTTTGAAACTAAGCGGATAAACAGACTTGTATTTATTAGGAATTGACATCACTCTGAAGTTCAAACTGTTACCGATTCGTTTTTATCGATTGTAGAACAGTCTACGGCTGTTTTCTCAACATCACTGTGAGGTAGTTTGGTGATTCGATATTACGTATTCTAAACACATTTTTATACTCCAAAGCTTTTTTTCAGATACCTACAAATACGTCAGATCTCAAATCGTAAAGAGATTAGGAGTTTTCACAAGTGTATAAATGTTACTCTTCATCTATTGTGCTACAGTCTGTATGTACAGTGAATAGTTAGAATGGTGTACAGAACGTGAAGAAAGTAGGTCATTTTCTGTTTCATGAATGTTTTCAATTTTTAATGCAACTTTTTTGCGATTTTGTTTGTACAACGCATGTAGTTATCTCCTCCGACGTATACTTCGACGTTTATGAGCGCATTTTAGGTTGAATACTTTGCAATAACTTTAGACGACTACTTATTGTAATATAGCTACATTTTATCAAGCATCATCAAGAACCTTTAGTAGTCCACTGCTGTCCACTCGACTCTTCTTAGAAACGAGGTTTTGGCCTGTACCATAGTATAACAATACAGGTATGACATTCCGAAAGCTACATGACGTCAGTTTAAAGCAACATAGCATGAAATGATGGAAACATTTTCAGTCACTATTCTATTTTTAAAAATGTAAAATGCATTTAAATTGTTGTTTTGTGTACATAATCAAACAAAATATTTGAATTTAAATATATGCTAACGTAAAACTTTATTATTCTGTCCAATTCACAAAGGGAATAATGGTGGTTGGGGAGTTATTATTTCACACTACTGGTAACACTGAAACAGCGACAGTGATGATGACGTCATCTCGTCCTCTATGTATCTCGGAATGCCATACCTGTATTTTCATATCATGGTCTGTACCATGATGTCCAGACGGGTTAGTATAGACTTTGTTTTAAGTTTTCCGTCTCTTTAAAGTGTAGTTCTCCTGTGTAGTTTGCTGCCTTAGTCGTTTCTTACGACACCCACGAGATAAATAATGGTAATAATGACACTCTGTACCTAATTCTCATCCAACAACATCCATTAAGCACTAACAAATTCATACCATTTAAAGGACTTAATAAATATCTGGAAATGCTCTAGTAATAAATATCTAGGAAAATTATAAATCCTTCAAGTTTTCAGATCTTTTTAATATTTTAAAAAAAGTTTATGGAATAATTTTGTATTTCTGATAAACGCTTTAAGTTTTTGATATAATATTTCTTTGCCACTGCTGTACGTAGACATGAGTGCGTTCTTAGAGATTCTTTAACATTCAAATCACATCAGATTACCATGTACCTTTAAAATTTTATCAAAATTCTGTTTAGTACTTTAGCCATCTAAAGGTAATAGAGTTATCAATTACATTGTTAATATTCTAAATATTATTATGTGGTTTATACTATTGATATCAGCACTTGATGTAACTTGTTAAAAAACATTCTAGAATTTCACTTGTACTTATTCCAGTAGGTACTTTATTCACTTCGATCCTGATAATGAGACAGGGTGAACCGGTCAGGATTGAAGTAAATTATAATAGTGTAATAAGTAGAAGCTATACAAGTCAGTTTAATTCTGGAATGTATCATTATCATATGGTTGTTTCAAAGTGAACCAGAACCCACGAAATGAAGTGATCACCGAGCGAAGTCATCGAATAGCGCAGAAAATATTGTTTATGTTACCTCCATATATTTACTCACTCAAACTATTAATTATCCCAGATTAGTACTACACTGTTACAAATGCCTTGCAAAAAAATGTTTGCTTTCGCGAAATAAAATGCCTTTGTAAGTCAATATCAATGAGTTTAAGTCTTATATATATTAACTTCAGAAAAAAATTGAGAGTATTTTTCAATATCGTGTATAGGTGGTTGGATCCCCTGTTCACAAGATATGATGTTCTACTAGTGAATTCGACATTTGTTTAAAGGAAATAAATCACTCATTCAGAAGTCTCTATATATTCAATACTAAAATGTCATTTCCAGCTATAGTTTAATAATTTACAACTTAACAATACCTATTTCACATTCACATTCAATATTTTTTAGCATGTTTTGACATCCGTAAATGATTCAAATATCTGAGAATAATCTTCTGGATGGGATGAAAATGATTTTTGTGAAAATTATGATGCATGCAAGTTTGTTGATCTGTTATGTCAATAGATTACTCAAAGTATTTCTTTCTAAATCTGATTAAAGTGTGACTCGGTAAGAGACTCAAATTTTAGGAGTTTCATTTCCCACTTACTAGACTCACATCAAAGCAAACAAATTACAATACAAATAACAGTTGTCTTCTCATATCCTTTGAATATTTTTTTCTGCTTTTGAGAATATTTGACTAATTTACGTTCTTATATAGCACCATAAATATTATTGTGAGTAAAGTTGTGGGAGGAAAAATAAAACACACCATGAAAAGCAAATTTTATTGTTATGTATCAATAGAGCTGAGGTTTCGAACTGCTCAATCCCACTCGCTTGACTCACAAACACATGACTCACTCTTAAACATAAAATCGTTAAATCTTTTCTTGTAGGTACTGTTAAGTAATATAGAAAAATATGTACATTATTGTACATGTACATTATTGTATATATAACACAAGCTTTTTCCCGCGGCTCCGCCCGATTGTATGTGGGATATCAAAGTAATCATTTTCGGCTTGATCTTTGACACTGGAAAATAATGTGGCTCTCCATTGATAAAAAAAAATCAAAGTCATTTCAGTACCTAGATCCAGGCATTAGGAGGAGGACCTCACAAACTTCATCTCCTTAGAACATTAGTGTAGATAAGTACAAATAGCGGATTAGCACACCGTTATTTAATTTTAACGTACTAATTTATCGTCGTAACAATGAATTATGTATCTTAAAGTAAAACAATATTTCAAAGGTTATTAAAATATAAAACATTTCCATACTTCCAAGCCCCATTTATAGAACTAAAAGCGCTTATCAACTTTTAACTAACATTAATTTTAACATTCAGAAGCTTTACAGAATGAAATCTGTACAAAAATATTAAAAAATCTTGTAAGCGATATGAAATAGATCATAATTTTATATTTGGGATTGAAAAAAACAATATTTGATGTGATATTATGTGATGTAAGGATTGTAGGGTAAGTGGCGTGATGGCAGGCTTGAAGCCGTGGGCGGGCGGGCTGCGCGGCCTGTGAGCGGTGCGCCGTCTTCAGTAGCTGCTAGCCTTCGCGCCAGGCGCACGTTTTGTCGGCACAGCCACCCGCAACCCCTCGTGCGCTGCGCTCGCCCCCGTACAGGCTCACCGCTGCCGCGCCGCGCCACACACACCACGCGCCGGCACAACAAACTCGCTCCGTGCTCAAATTTAACTGTGTGCTTCTTATCGCAACATCACGAGGACACACCAAGGATTACCATCAAAACAAGTAAGTTTGTGCAGTTTTATTTGTTCACACTTTAATTTATTAGATTGTTAAAAAGGACACCTTCATTTTTTCCTTCGTTTATGTTTAGTTGTCAGTACAATTATATTTTTTAAATTGGTAAGCTTCAACGCATGCTTTAATTTATATGTTAATTTGCTAAAACAAATGCATGTTTTGCATTGTGTTCTCATAAACTACCTATATCAGAAGATGGACATATCTAATTTGACAAATTTATATTCATTTTTAATTCTGGATGTTTTGATTAATTTTGATGTAAAACCTGCAGAATTTATTGCTTGTTCTTGAATATTACATCAACACAGAATCTACTTCAACAATTTAAGAAACAGCTCTCAATGTCGAGTAAAGTATTTGAATGAATTACAGTTACTAAATTCAGATAATTTCTTAGCAAATTAAGTCCCAAAATCGGTCGATGTAAAGGTATACAACAAATAGAATAAAATAATTTGACCTTTACCAGAAAACATTACATAAGTCATCAAGTACCGTTTTATATTAAACGTGTATGGAGCCAGAGCGATAAAGTATAATCGCTAAAAACGCTTGAATGAAGGTAGGGTAGATCTCAATTACACCCTTCTTTAAAAGTGCTTTAATTTCCCTCTAAGGCCTGTTGCTTTAGAGGTAAAGCGAAACATTACAAAAATAAAAGGGCAATAACCATAAAAGCTATTTATAAATTGATGCAGTCGATACTTTAAAATTCGAAATTCCGCGCGTAAACTGATGAAAAGCCCAATTTCCATGTTGCATTCTTCATGACGTCATGTCACCTGTAAGACGTTTGTAATACAATTTTGCCAGATTCGAAATGGTCATAAACAGCCTTTACATAAACCTCTCCATAGACGGAAGGTTATGATGGGAACCGAACACATTCTATATTAATGGTGGCACATTCTGTAATTTGACAGGACTAACTCCTGATTTAGGTTAAAGCCTAACCTAACACTGAAGTCCTAAAATGAAAGTAGTTAATTTGGGTAAATATAAACTATCTACCTTTACAAGAACTGCTATCATTTAAAATATTAGTAACTAGCTTTTGCACGCAGCTTCGCTCACGTAGACTTATCCCCTGACTTACCCCCTTAGTGGTGTAGTTTAGTAAAATCCGTTCTTAGCGGATGTCTACACCCTATAAGGAACCTACCTGCCAAATTTCAAGTTTGTAGGTGTTATAGTTTCTGAGATTTCGTGAAAATAAGTGAGTGGTATTTCGCTTTTATAAATATAGATGTACAAAATAAATTTAAATCACAAATTGTCTAATCTTAGATTATATATTTTACTATATATTATTACTATTATAGATATTACTAAGACTTACTTAAAAAGTCTTCGTAAATCTGATGTTTTCTAAGATTTTTACCAGAGGGTTGACGTCATGTCTTGGCAGCTTGCTATTGATACATTTTTGACCAGGCTGCTATAATGGGCCAAAACCTTTTTTTGTAAGAAGAGACCCTCCCTAGAAAGGAGGTTTCATCGAGCATTTATCTATAAAGGCTGTTGATGATCATACAAATTAATCTCAAAATTTATGAATGGAGATTAAAATAATGATCGTTTTTCTCTTGCCTAAACCATCTTACTCTTACTATTAACCGACAAAAATCCAATGAGTGGCAAAGTCAATCTGTAAATATGTTTCTTGGGATCAATGATATTTTTACAGGACAGTCCGAATTATTACTCTTTGTTGTTACATAGGGCATATTGAGAAGTTGATCTTATCTGAAAAGTAGTTTAATCAAGTTAAGTTAAAAGTAGTTAGTCGATAAAACTCCTAAACGATTTTCAATAGCTAAGTACCTTCATGTGGAAGCTTAACCGGCTTAGAGAAATAGATAATCCGGTAAAATATAACTGCTTCAATATTTATAAAAAAGATAGTTATTTAACATTAAAGGTTAACACATTCATTTTTCAATTTCAATTTGGTAGGACACATTGCAAAGTTGATCTTATTTCAAAAATTGTTCAATCCATATGGTAGAAAGCTTTAATCATCGACATCGACATCGATGGAAGATATATCGTTAAAATCACTAAACGGAATTTAACTGGTTAGTATACTAATGTGGAGACTCATCCAACTTATTGAAACTAACAATCGAATAAAATATTATTGACTTTATATTTATAACAATACTAATTTTTGCTAGCGACTTCGCCCGTGTGTATGCCGGTCATCGCGGTAAAGAGTAGTAGTTAACCTTAATCAAAAATCAAATCATCTCCATGCCAAATTTCATTGAAATCAGTGCAGCGTCGTGAAAACGTAACAAACAGACAGACATAATTACTTTCGAATTTAAAATATTAGTATGGATAATATACGTGTTGTTAAACAGGAGGTTAAATTATTAATTTCTTTTAATTGGTTTAAAGAGGTTCATTACTATATTTTAAACACAAATAGAAATAAAATATGTTAACAAAATATTTGGCCGACACAAGAGTAAAAAGTACTGTAAATGGTAAATTGGTAAGCCCACCTGTACTTTTCATTTAATATTATGTAACAATTAATATATAAGTTAATATTTAACAACCTCATTGCTTTAAATTCCGCGAAAAATTTTCAAAACAAAATTAAATTCAAAAATATTTCTTCTCGACAACATTGCTGCAAAGAGAAGAATAACTTGAAATAAATCCTAAACCAACCCGCATGGATAGCGTGATATAGCAGACCTCTTTTCTAACGATGCAGTTTAGCATTAAACTATTATAGCATTTAGGCTTTTTTATCCCACCATGGCGAAGCCAAAAGGAAGGGTTCTCATATTTGACGTGACAACGTCTAATAAATTAATGAACGGCTGCTGCATGCACGAAAAAGGATGACTCATTGTCCTGTTACGCTCATTGTCCCGTTACGGTTGTATGAGAAATAGATGTTTTGTTATGACGTTGTCCCGTTAAACTATCGTCCGTAAGCCGACTTTACAGACAACCAATATTTTTTCAGTCACCGTATGTTTTTATGTTCCACCGTAGCGCCTACATTACTGCACTGATTTTAATTAATGAAATATCAATAGATAGATATTGGCACAATGACATGGTTATATAAATTTTATCAAATGTTTTAATTGATGAAATGAATGTAAGAAAACAACCTTTTTTTTGGTATATTTATCTTGCTTTTTAGCATATTGTATTTGTATTGGGTTAATATATTTTTTAAAGCTTTTCGAACATTTAAAGTTAGTATTTTAACTGAAACTGAAAGTTATTGAATAAAAGGCCCTGTTGGCAATAGCTACCTAAGTACCTAGGTAATATTATCATTATCATAGATAGATCTTATAATTCTTCTACTTTATAATTTGTCCGACACTTTTATGATATTGCCCTATTTGCCCTCTTTTATGGACATGACGTTAAAACGTCAACGTTGGTTATTATAATATTATAAGTCAAGTTTAGCCATATTATTATAAAGGTCAGGTATCCATGATAGACATCCATCCAAAACAAAAATTATTTTAAAGAAACGAGATTAAATTGAATTATTAAAAATATTCTATAGCTACATTCATTTATTTCGAGCAAGAGTTTTAAGATCCGCCCCCTTAGCCAAGTTCTTCTAGCGTTCTTCTTTCTGCAATCGTTAACGCTTAAATTCTCGTGTGTCATTGGGTAATCTTAGACAAAGTAATCTGAGACAAAGTATTACCCAAAAAACACACGAGAATTTAGGCGTCAACGATTGCAGAAAGAAGAACGCTTGCAACTTGGCTAGAGGAGCTGTTCAGGACACAATATTGTACTAAAATCAATTTGAAACGCCAGGACTTACTAAACAACGCCAGGTACGTGGGCACTAAGGCACGCGTTCAATTACTCGCATCGTGTTTCGTAAGGAAATATATATTATGAAATCAGTATGAAATCATAGAAAGGCAAGCTACGATGAAGTTATATAAAAATATGAACATAATAAAATACTGCTCATAGTTCCAGGTTCTGAGAGTATTATTCAATAATAACAAACCCGAATAAAGGACTCGTATTTTGTTCGGTAATAAATTGTATCAATCGTAATTTTATGGTTAGTTTTACTAATAAATAGTTACCTCTGTTGAATACACGGATTTGGCATATTAAATATTTAATTTAATTTGGTCATACAACGTGTAGGAGTGGCAAAATGTCCTAACGCAGATAGACATTTCGAAGTGAATAATCTTCTAAGTGATTAATTACAATAAAATGTGCGTTTCACGCCTTGCTTTGAGCCATGAGATACAATAGGTTTAATATTACAATGTACATGTATACAGGACTAGATATTTACAAGATCACTGTCTGCTGAGGCAGAACATTAATGAAGCTTATCTTAGATCCGGCCTCAATTTTCGGTTTATAAATAAAGCTTAGGTAGACAAGAAAATACGAGTTATTTTAGTGGCAAATATTTTTCGGTGACAGCCGTTTTCCTGTTCAATGAATATTAGTTTACATTCATTCATGGCTTATTTACAGATTTCTAATCTTCCATTCATTTACGTGTTTCATTTTATAGTTAAATATTTTCATTCATCGTGGCGACTGACACTATTAGGTAGTATTTTACAATATGGTATTTACAAAAAGAGAGTTGTAGAAAAATATAATTTCATAAGAAGAGGAGGAGCCGTGTAACATCGAAGTATTAAGTTTAAGTTGAATGTTTGCACCTGGCTTCTCTTCTTAACCGAGTGCGCAAAAGCTCCAATGAAAGAAGAGCACGTTTCTTTGAGTTACATTAAAATGAACTGTGTGCCTTAGTTAGAATTAGATATTTAGATATAACAAAAAAAAAAAAAGATAAGAAATGCACAAGATAGAATTGAGTTTCGAGATAAGTTGAAGTTAGGTAATTTTCTATTAGAATTATATTTAAATAAAATATTTTACTCAAATTTATTGTAAAAAAAACAATTGCCATGCACCAAACTGTTTTAAAAAAATTGAATATAAAAGAATATATTTTATGATTCAAATTAGGAGGCATAAATTAAGTCAAGTGATAAGTCGCAGTTTATTACTAGCTGACCCGGCGAACTTAGTACCGCCATATTTACATACCTGTCTCAGCTTCCCACAGGCAGTGTACAGTCGCGTACCAAAAAAAAAGACTTTTCCGTTATTTTTCTTTTTTTTTCTTTCTAGCAAAAAAGGATGAATAAAATCGGACTATGTGTTATTGAATTGCAATTAAGTACATATTTTGACTTTCATCCCATCTCTCCAGGAAACCGTGCTGAATTTCGGGATAAAAAGTATCCTATGTCCTACCTCGTAGTATGAACTCAAATCATGCCAAGTTTCATTTGAATCCATTCAGTAGTTTCGGCCTGATGCGCGGCCAAGATACAGACAGACATACAGACGGACAGACAGACAAAAATGAAAAAAATACAGTTTTGGCTTCAGTATCTATTATAGAGAGCCCTCCAAAAAAAATTTCAAAATATCTTTAATGTACAGAATTGAACCTGTTACATTGTATAGATATAGATATAATACAGGCGGTTGGTTTATTAACATTTTTATTATCTTCAAGAATTATCTACCTTTATTAACCCCCGACGCAAAAAGAGGGGTGTTATTAGTTTGACGTGTCTGTCTGTCTGTGGCACCGTAGCTCGCGAACGGATGAAGCGATTTCAATTTAGTTTTTTTGTATGAAAGGTGAGTTACGTGCGAGTGTTCTTAGAAATGTTTCATGAAACTCGGTTGAGTCGTTTAAAAGTTATGGGGTGAAAGTAGGGAAGAATAACAAAATGTCTGCAAAAATATCATTGGCGCATGATTACTCGATTAAGTGCTTGAGTAGGGGTTTTTTTAAATGCAAGAAGTTATTAGCTGATGAGTTCGGGATCTAAGTAATAATTTGATCATTTTTCGATTAAACTACATTGTGAATTTTAAAAAGTTAACTTGTGTACCTACTTGTAAATTAACTGTCCAGCACTTCTATAAAGTTACTGACGGTCTTAATATTTCTAGAGATTCATAACTGCGTAGATTAATTAGTCATTCAACGGCCATTACAAGGCAGACTCGATATCCTGGACATGGATACCTGCTGCGACCTCAACCCGCGCGCGAATACGTTTAGTTGTTCTAAACAAGGTGAGACGGTTCTTCTCGCCTAAACACCTGTGTCTTCTTTATAAGACCCAGGATCGCTCGTGCGTGGAGTACTGTTCTCACCTTTGCTATGGAGCCACGCAGTATCTGTTTGACGCTCTCGACCGGTTGCAGCGGCGAGCAATCCGCATTGTCGGCAGTCCTGAAGCCACCGAATCCCTTGAGCCTCTGCAGATACATAGAGATATCGCCTCCATGGCAGTCCTCTATCACCTTTATCACGGGGAGTGTTCTGAAGAGCTCTTCTAACTAGTCCCCCCTTCTCCCTTCCTCTACCTGACACGTGCCAGCCTCAGAAGTCACTGTCTCAGAGTGGAAGACATACGCTCTCGCACTAATCGATTCGGTTCTTCCTTCCTGTGCCGAGCGGTTAAAACCAGAAATTTACTACCAGCGCACGTGTTTCCGTCCCACTATGATCCCGGGTCTTTTAAGCGGGGCGTGATAAAGCATCTCACTAGGCCGCCATAGTGCTGGTCACCATGCTGCACTGTCGTTGTTCACATTGAGGATGGTCACCACCGCTCTTGGATTCTGCTGGTGTTTTCCATCAGGCAGGGCAGAGTAATTTTGGCAGCTCAAATAATAAAATAATAATTGAATACCAAGACAAAAAAAAAATCTCTACCTTTTTGCTAATAATTTTAAAAAGGCTTGTGTTTTTTTATTTGGATATAGGCCTCTCTGTAGAAAAGAGACTTAGGCCTACTATACCACGCTGGCCAGACGGGTTGGTTAGTTTCAAGTTTTCCTTGCTTTCCAGTGAAGTTGCCCTGAGTCGTTTGATCCCTTAGACGCCTCCTACGACACCCATCAGTAGAGATCATGTCACTCTGTATGCACACCAAGGTTTTGGCTTTGGTTTAAAGTAATTTTATTTTAATCACACTTCTTGGTTAAACCTAATTGACATTCAACGATTACGTATACACACACTAATATGTATATGCTTATAAAAGCTCTTTTCTAAAGAAGGACATACGACATACTCGCCTGATCCACGCTATACATATACGATATGATACGATGATGAAATAATAACTATTCTCGGACATCTAACACACAACGCCATGTAGTTCCAAACTAAGCAGAACTTGTGTTATGGGTACTAGACAAGTGATATAAATACATATATACTTCATTTTTGTAAATACACACAAATATTTGCACATGATAGAAATTTTTGGGCCGACCTGGGAATCGAACCCGAGACGTAGGTACAGAAGTCGCGTACGCTACCACTGCTCCAACGAGGCAGTATAAATTCTATGTATTTAAGAAATAAAAATATCATTTCACAAAGGCTGCCTGATTAAATTATTCACATAAATATTACATTTGTTTCTTTTGTGTTTTCAATTCTACAAATATTTGAAATAACAATAAGTCTATTTCGGAAAGGTCAATTCTTCGGAATAGTTAATGATATAACCGTACCTTTATAAGTCAGACTAACTGAAACCTGTCTTCCTTTGGAGTTGAAAACTTCTTACAAAGATTCAGTAATATACAGGAACTTCAGTATAAGACGTATTAGACGCCCACATTTTGCCGACTAGAATGTAAGTTCCGTGTAAGAACTACTTGAAAGAAACCACCTATGAAGCATATAAACTCGAGAGGTAGAAGGGTGTTGAAGGCCTTTGATTTAGGTACCTATGCTCTTTTCCTGGAGGTCGAACCGATCTGGAAATAACGCATGTTACAGTTTGTTCCACAGATTGGGTTTTCGAGACAAAATTACAAAAGTGGATTGTTTTGATGTAAATTTTTAATAACCCTTTATTTATTTCTATTTTACGAATAAAAATGTAACTGTTCGTTAACATCCTTACGAACTAAATCCAAAATTGGAACACACAAATAGTTGTAATGTTTAAATGAATTCAAAAATAATTGTGTATCACTTTCAGACATTTAAGGAAACCACTTCTATCCAAATAATTGTCTGAAATTGTAAAAGCTTCATATCCAGCGCAACGCCTGAAAACTTCTTACCTCTGACATTTCAAAGTAAATATTGATTTATAAGCTTCGCAAGTAGCGTAGTTTATATAGATAAATCGGGATTTAGCTGGAGCGCTTTAGGTGTTTTTATTTTCCTTATGTTTCTTGTTCAGTATACTCATCTGTCTCCTTCTCCAATTTTATGTGGAGCCGAGGTTATAGTATTACAGTCGGTCCCGGCTTTTATCACAGGATAACAGTCGTGAAGCTTAGTTGGAGGCCTTTGATCGGTTTGAGAACTTCCAACCGCAAGATTACGTAGCCACAACGTTGTCTTGCCAGTCCCCAACCCGCACTTGGCCAGCGTGGGGACGTATGCATTCAACTGCAACCCTAGCCTCTTAATCCAGTCACGAATTATTTTCAACAGTAGATTTTGCAACTGAATGTAAGTGGATGTGCACCTTGTTTCTATTTTGTTCTATGTTTAATAGACTCAAGCCTTCAACGTTATCACTGAGTGTTTTTTGTTTGTTTGCGCGTTAGATTTTGGAGCTTTTTAATAAAAGGAATTTCAGGTGGCAACAGCTTGCATACTGTTTACCTTACATGTAATACTAACACTATTGTACCTGAAAATCAGATTTTTAAAAAGAGTAGCCATGAGTTTCTTTGCCAGTATTCTTCTCATGAGCTCTACGCATTTTGGAAACTGGAAGTTATGGATCGACACAGGCAGGCAGTAGATTTTGGTGTTTTCGCCTAACTTACCTCGACAATACAGCACATGCTGTGGCCTCTGTTTGTGTCGATCTATGATTTTTAACTATAGCTTCAATTTGACGTTCATAAGTGTCACTTGGTGTCTTAGATGAATAAATGATTTTGATTTGATTTGATTTGATATGGCCTTAACCCTCTCCTGAGACCCGAGCCCAGCAGTGGAACATTATGGGTTGATGACTATAGTATTAACAAGTTAAATTATTTTGAACTGAATTATTTTATGGATAGCCTGAATAAGACTAAGTAGTCGCGTATAGAAAGATGAGAGAGAGACTGTAGATAGTAGTCTCTATTATAGGTCTTTGGTGTCTTGTTACTGAAGAGCACAGTGTCCTCTTTCTTTTTTAATGTTTTTTTTATTTGAGAATGGCACAGATTATGATTTTCACCATATACAGATGCTTGGTATGTATTTAAAATTTCAACATATGGTTTATAGTAAATGAAAAATCCTTTTTTTTAAAGCAAAACGTACGAAAGAACATTTCTCAACAATCTTAAACTATATTTACAGGTTCAATCGTGGGGCCCTTATATTTTTTCAGCCAACTATGGGATAGGTTATGTGTGTGTATTTGTATATAATGTCCATTCATCTCTCTGAATAACCTATTGCAACTAAGTCTTTTGCTTTAGGATTGCTCAAGCTCTGAATTGATTATCAGTTCCTATCAGTCAAATTCAGTTTAATATAAATTAGATATCTTCATAATATGTTCTTCACACTCATTAATGAAAGATAATATTGCTACTATACCATTGAAACGTAGAATTTGATTCATCGAAACTGCCAAAACTATGAAAGCAGGAAAATATTTCTTGTAGTACAGTAATTTACAGAAAACGAATACATAAGTATGTATGTTTAATAGAATACATAAAACGCCGACCTCAAAACTACATTACAATAATTGAATACCTCTAGGGCTCGGAGATTTGCGTCTGATAAATAATAACCTCGGTAACAGCAATTTACCTAAACTTACTTTCCTTTAAAAATGAAAATAGAGTAATAAAAAATAGAATTTCTGAGACGTGTATTAGTATAGTAATACGATACGCCATTTATTACTATTTGTTTAGAAAAAGAAGAATGTTATCGAGATTTGAATTTTATTTGCGCAGATATTCTTGTGTGGTAGGTATGATTGCTTTTTTTGCTAAAATATTTTAGTGAATATCTAAACATGACATATTATTATATATCTCTCTGATTTGTTTTTATACGGTTAGATAAAGAGTTTAAAAAAATAATGAGGTACATTGTGAAGAAGGTATTTAAGAGCCTGCTATTTTGCAGAATATGATCAAATAGTATTTAGTACAATATTTCAAAAATAATTCATTAGTATATTAACGTTTTGGAGATGTATAGATAAACATGTTTTGACTATAGGTACATGTAGATACTTTAAAACAAAATAAATTTTCTCAAGTTGCCCAATATAACTAAGCCATCAATAATGTTTTTATTGTTATTATCTTTTAATCTTTTTTAAAATTAATTAAAAGGAAAGGCTGTTTATTAGTATGAAAATAATGTATTCAGCTCATGCTTTCCATCTGGCAGAGTAGTCACTAATACAAAATAAAATACGTGTGGCACTCGGGGACTGCCGCGGTAAAGCTATTGCATAGCATTTTTTATCAACTTATGCAATATTTTTTTAAGCAGTATGTTCGTGCGTGACAGTGACACAGATTCGTTGATTCGTCGTTCGGAGCAGCTCGTCTCGATCCGTGCGAGCTTCGGGTGTCAGGTTATTTTGTTACGTTACGGAATTTCTGCACAAAGGCCCCAAAGCCCGCGATAAAAGCTATGCAATAGCTTAAAAATACCTAAATTGTACACTAAATAATTGTCACAAAATTTAAGTCTAAAAATAAAAAGTTACACATGAGTCCATATTCGTATAATATGAGGTCGACGAAAGCGAGGTTCGTTAGTGTTTCATTCATGTTGGTAACACAATGAATGAGCCAAGGGTCAACCAACCGGTGTAGATACCTTAATATATTTTTGTATACTATCGGTATTATATTCAAACACTAACTTTGGCCCGCTGCTATGCCTGCGTGTATGTCGGTTATCGCGGTTAATAGTAGCCTACGTGTCATTCTGAATTATTAGATATACTAGTTGACCCGGCAAACGTTGTTTTGCCATATAAATTATTTCTAGGGAATTTCTAGTGAGTCATTATGTCATTATTAGCATTTCAGTGTCTTAGAAATGATCCATAATGTCCTTTAAGCGGGGCGTGAACGCGTTTAATCACCAGTGCTGCCAAATTAGTGGAGTTGCCACTAAAACTGGTGAATCGAGGTTTAAAATAAAAATTTACCGTATTGGCCGTAATTGGTCGTAAAATTCACGCCTAACGCGACGTAAAAAATACGCCCGTGCAGACTTGGCCTAACTGTTTGCATAGTAGATTTCTTGCCTAATCTTCACGATTAGCAGGTTCGATTCCAGACACTCACAGCAAAACGAAGCGAGAAGAGAACACACGAATATCATGACATGCTCAAATGTTACAACAGACGCGAAGGGTTTAGGGCCCTTAACCCCAGAGACGAACATAGATAGAACAGTAAACGTTTACGGGGTACCACTCAACAAACTATACGCGCTGAAAAATACAGACCAACGCCGATTGAACGCACCGAGAGACTGTTGGCTGAGCGAGCACCGCGGAGAGACTTCTTACTCCTACCCTCAATAAATACAGAACACCAATTTATAGATTATTTAAAATTCAATCCCACCATAAACATTTTCATGTAAAATGTTGCCAAGACGACTGCATATGGCTTACCCCATGAAAAAGATATCAGATCTCATGTAGAGCCAAGCTTCTGAGTCTACACGCCCTAACTTTACTAACCCTAACTTCACAATTTCTACGTCTCAGTAAAAATATGTGGCTTCGCCATTTCGCTACTATTACGAAGTCGAAACGAACGTGTGTTTGCAAATATCTAGTTTCTGACGTAATGTGTTATGCGAATATTTAGTTTCTAAATTAACGAAACAGCCAAGTCATACAATTTTACTGAGATGTAGAGTTGTGAAGTTAGGGTTGGTAGAGTTAGGGCGTGTAGATTCAGAAGCTTGGCTCTACATGAGATCTGATATATTTTTCACAGGGTAAGCCATATGCAGTCGTCTTGGCAACATTTTACATGAAAATGTTTTTGGTGGGATTTCATTTCTTTTTTAAGTTGCTTAAGGCAGTATTTTACTCGTTTTTTTTTCTTTTTTGGGGTGTATTTCTTGTACATCTTTCTTCTTTCAAACAAAGTCCGTATACCAAAAATAAAACATCTAGCATAACAATTAGAGAAAGTTTCATACAAACTTCCACCCCTAATTTTCGGGGTTGGGGGGCAAAAGTAATAGCTTTATGATTTTTTTTTTTGGTGTTTGTATGCTAAACTTAATTTACATACCAAATTTCAGGTTTCTAGCACTACAGGAAGTACCCTAACCCGTCAATGACGAAATCGGTGTTTTTTAAATATCAATAAAATCTAAACTATCAGAGCTATCCAATTGAAACTTTGTATGTTTAATTAGTCTATTATTGACATCATATTCTGAGAATTTGAACTATCTGGTATATCGGAAACCAAAGTTAAGAGGGTTCAAAAAACGACGAAACACTTCGAGAAAAGGTATGTAGTGCCCTTGCGCTTCGCTTGGCTCGTCTTGGTTTAATTAGGTCGTTTGTTTATTTATCAAAGCCTGTAAGTTAATTACTTAGGTACATTAGTTTGTGATTCCTAATTAAAACTTTGTTTTTTTTTTCGCATTTTAGTCAATCGTTATTGTCAATTTCATTTTGAAAAACCTATTTTAATTTGACAGTAATGTTTCTCTTCTCCTATCTTGTCATCTTTTTTATTATTATCATTATGTGGAAGCGTTATGAACATTTTTGAAACTGTAATGATATTTATTTAACTAGTAAGTAAAATTAAACATTCATTATAATTTGTACTTCTTTCTTACACATAAAACGTACAAAAGATAATCAGTTTTGTAAAATTCTAACTATGTTTTATGTCTTGGAAAGACGCTTAATTTATAATAATTACTTTTCTCAAAGACGCACCACTACAAACGCATTATTAGCGCTTTCCCTTCAGGCAATTGCCTGCCTTTATGTAAAATTATTTATCTTTGAAAATGCTTTGAAGTTTTATTAGATAGCAAAATACAAAACTTCTTGGCCTACATTATATTAATACAACGTTAAAAATAGGTAGTGATTACGTTTATTGGAGCATATCTATCTACCTTTAAATAAGCAATATATACAATATCTAATCTGAATCTCAGAAACGGCTTCAACGATTTTCATGAAATTTTATGAAAATAAATCGATCTAGCTAGAATTATTTTTTAGAAAATTTACCAAAAAAAAAACGAGCTTGGTCATCCATGTATCAAACATTTTTTTTTCAAATAATTCATAGCCATCTAGAAGACCCATTTTCTAGTATATCCATACTAGTATTATAAATTCGAAACTGCCTGGTTGGTTTAGTGGCAAGCGTATGCGACTGCTGATTGATCAAAAGATCTAGAGTTCGATCTCGTGTCGAATCTCTCGATTCGTGAGAGTGAGGCAATAGTTAGTGCACCTGTCTCGCTATCGGAACATGTTGTGGGTTATCATGATTCAGCAGTAATAGTAATGGCATGTAATAATAAGGTGTACTAAACAGAAAAATATTAGTAAGTCAATTAGTCAGTAGTGCTTGTGCACACACACATCTGCGTCGTTGAATGTTCCCCGATGAGACTGGTCACCCTGGCCGAAACCGGCTAGGAGTACTTGCATGGCATTTAGATACTTTGATTCTTGAAGAAAGACTTGGGCTACTCTATACATATATAC
This sequence comes from Diaphora mendica, assembly GCA_949125395.1. NCBI lineage: Eukaryota > Metazoa > Arthropoda > Insecta > Lepidoptera > Erebidae > Diaphora > Diaphora mendica. The sequence goes on from OX421311.1 coordinate 30,027,513, forward strand.
ATGGACGGAATCGCGGGAGAAATCTAATATTATTTAAATGTTGACCTCACGTTTCAAGAATATATCTACGCAAAGTTAAAATTTACAGAAAAACGTGGACATTAGTTTTTTTTATTCTCCTTAAAAGTGATCCGACTTTCTTCACAGATTCAATTAGCTCTAGATTACTCATATACGCCAGTTATGTGCCTTCACACCGCAATAAATTGTATTCTATTTACAGTTACGCATATTTTATAGAAGAAAAACCTTTTGTTATTTTTTAGAGATTCGTGCAATGAGACTGATTCTTCCCGCCTTCCATAATTGTTTGGGAAAACAAGTCTTCTTTCATTTGTTCTAAAATCAATAAAGGAGGAATATGTACGTATGTACTGCAATTATAATAAGCCATTTGAGACTAGATTTGGTTTTTAAAATAGGCCGTGAGCGAGTAAAATCACTTTAGTAAAAGACTTGTAGTCTAGTAGTTACTAAACCCTTGAGAAGAAGTACAGGGTTATTCTTTTCATAAATTTATCGAAATTAACCTTTGAATTCCCTAAGGGCATTATTATACAATCGAACTTTTTATCGTCATTTTAATTAAAGTAAAGTCCTACTTAATGTTAATATAACGGTTCATTATCTGTTTTAATGTAAGGTTTGTCATGAAATAGTTTTTTTTAATATTAAAGTTTAATCTATGAAAAAAACACCTTCTTGCTATGATTTTTTTTTCTTAAGCGTTCTTTAAGTAGGAATCCCTTCCAACCATTTTAGAGCATCGCACAAAACTACATTAAACCATTAAACCCCATTACTCATTAAAGCCGTCATTTAAAACCGTCTTGGCGATTAAAAAATTTGTACTTTATAGTTAACCGACTTCAAAAAAGGAGGAGGTTCTCAATTCGACCGTATTTTTTTTTATGTGTGTTCGCGGATAACTTCGTCGTTTACGAACCGATTTTGATGATTCTTTTTTTAATGGAAAGGAGATATCCCAACGGTAGTACCATGATAAGGACATTAAAATCTGATGATGGCATCCAAGAGAAATTAAGTCGAAGCTTGAAGTGGGTTTTTGTTTTTGTTAAAATTTTACTATTTTAGTTTTATAACACTTTGATTACGATTAAGAGAGATTAAGATGCCTGTTTAAGGTTTATTCTTGATTCTAGTTTGTAGCACTACTAGTCTGGTTTATTCTATATGATATTCTATGAACTATACTTAAAAGAGCTTGATAAAGCCTCTCAGCTTTTACAAAAGAGAATCCTTTTGATTAACACTGCCAAAGAAACATTATTTATTTGCTGGCTAGCTAAATAAGGTTTGCTATATGTGAACAAAGGTCAAAGTTAGATGTAGTATTTATTCGGATATCAACTCACTGACATTAGATATCACGTCGACCATTTTAATGACCCCAAAATAGTTTAAAAGGGTGAACTCTAATTCAAAGGTACAAAGGCAACGTAATATAGGATTCGTGGAAGATTCAAGAGATACTTCGATTCCCTTACCTCCGCAAAATAAAATAAGTGCAAATTCAATTTATGATGGAAGAAAAAGTAATGACTAGATGGTCGAGGCTCTTGACATAATCAAAGGAAAAAGACTTTTACAGTAAATTAAATTTCATTATTATTTTTAGGCAAAATTTCGTTATTACAGATAAGGAACACTTCCACTCAGAGCCTGGTGTAAAATATATTTTACTTATATACTATTTATATTTTACTTCTATAACTAAACATAGATTTAACATGATTTTATTATATAATAAAAATGTTTGGCCTTTGCGACTTACTAATATTTATTTTTATTTCGTACACCTTGTTATTACATGCCATTACTAAGACTGCTGAATCACGATAACCCACAACATATCCCGATAGAGAGAGATATATTCATTACGATTCCATCCAAGATGATACGTCAGCAAGTCACGGAAAAAAGAAATCAAACGTTCTCTCGGAAACAAAGTTCCAAACAAATGTTATTACGAAAATTACACCAATCACGGTCGTATTGGTCCTATTATTACGTCCCTTTATGTTAGCCTCAGGTGACATGCTTATTGTTCCTTCGCTATACATTATTCGTGTTATTAAGTACATGGTAGGCATTTTCATCAAAAGGATTTACTCTATAAGATTTATTACAGTAAATAACGTCTTGTAGTGTGCTGTAGTGGTAGAAAATATTAGAGGCAAACAATTACCTACGTACACATAAGCATAATTATTCTTTATGTTAAAGATTTGTTTAAGTTATGCGAATTTAATGTGTGTATTTTGAGGCTATTTTCGTACCCGGTATTCATCAAAAGGATCTGCCTACTCACTGTTTGCTTTATTTTATTATAATTTGAATAACAATAACGAGTTCAAATATACGTATTTTATATTTAGGACCTAACAGTATCACACTAAGGTATTTCAAACAGTTAAATTGGTTCTCATTTTTGTTCGCAATTTTAGAGTTATACCTTAACAAGGCAATTTAGGCTAGTTATAGGGACCACATACAATTTTTTTTATCGGATAATGTGCTTAGTCGAATCCTTGTGTGTATACAATCGTAATGCATCAAATGCCTATGCTACTGGTTATATCGAAACATCACATCACACATCAACAGCCTTTAACAGTTCACTGCTGGACATAGGCTTCTCTATAGCATGGAGATTTGAAATGAATGATTTATGACTGCCTCGTTGGTCTCGCCATTGGCGTGTGCGACTGCTGATCATGAGGTCTCGGGTTCGATTCCCGGGTCGGACCAAATGTTTGTATGATCTACAAATATTTGTTTCGGAGTTTGGGTGTTTTCTATGTATAATATGTATGTATTTACAAAAAAAAGTATATATGTATTTGTATCAGTTGTCTAGTACCCATAACACAAGCTCTGCTTATCTTGGGACTAGATGGCGTTGTGTGTTAGATGTCCAAAATATTTATTTATTATTTATTTTGGTCTGCTAGACTATGCTGGCCATACAGGTTGCTATAAGTTTTCTTTTCCTTTTGCAATGATGTTGCACTGCGTAGCCTGCTTCCTTAGTCGACTTTTACGACACCCACGGGATGTGTAGGTGACATACATTCCAACTTTGTATTCTTAATATATCTATATCTTCGTCTATATTTTCTTCTTCTATATATATCTTCTTAATAAATAAATAAAATTAATCCGACACCGCACGGTGATATATCGGAACACCCATTCAAAATACACAAACTCAAAAAATCCTATCACATGAACATACTTAATAATCACAAAAGTAATTACATCTTTTTCAAAAAAATTAAAACGAATCTTTTTATAAGCCTAAAGTGAATTTACAATGCATATTTTTTTATTCATTTCTAAAACTCACCATGATTGCTATTCGTATCACTTTGTGCAACTCCCGCAGTGAGTCGAACAAAGAAACAAATTTTCCTTTATTGTCCTCGAAATAGACTCGAAAGTGGTAAACAGAAATACAGAATCCATCCAATGCGGGTAACACTCTCACTGCTAGTTCTCGAAAATACCAATTCAATTTATCTACAACTTTTATAGAAGATTCCCCAAAGAGAGGCGACTTAGCCGAGCTATTCAACGTACAGAGTTTTTCTTAAAGGACCAACCTTGGACAAACAAAGATTTTAGATAGTGTTTTTACATAAAGTATTATTATTCTGAACACAAATCTATATAAGTCTACTAGCTATTAGGCAAGTACCTATGTGGAATCTATCAGTAAAACCTAAAAACCATTTAGGTACATTGAGATGTAATAATGTTAGTTCAATTTTAAGGTACATTAATGATGATGCCACTGATCTTTAACATTTAAATGAAAATATCCAAATTACTATTACACATTACTTTAAAGACTTTATCACAAATATGGTAACACAAATATTGAAATACATATAAGAAATTGTTATTACTGAGGTATATTAATAGTTTTGTTAATAATCAGTACGTGTTATTTCATTGAATAGATTCTTTAATACATCCCAAACTCAAGATAGAAATTAAATTATTTTACATTTCTATACTATACTAACTTAATAATTTCTCGTAAATCTATATATATGTCGGAGACACAAGAATAAACGAGAACATGAATGACAGATACAGCCAATCTGGACCAAAGCCAAACACTAATCACTACTAAACGGATACGAATTAACTTAAACACCATCAGCAACCCCCCATGAGGGGATTGGGGCAACGCTCACCCCTCCGCGATGCCCTGTGGAATTCGCCACCTAGGCTAGTAATTCCCCCACTGATAAATATCGCCTCATACACACAATATAAAACACAGAGATACAATAAATCGCAAATCAAATAATAGATATGGTCGTCGCGAGATCTGAAGAGAACTGTGTCCTGTTTCCGATCGCGCCGCTTTATATAGACTGTTGCGTAGTGTTCGATAGTGGCAAATGTTTGTATCACTTTTATTATTCGGATACCCTCATTCCGACACGGCCGTCCTGACGTATTACACGTCCTCGTGTGATGTTGAAGGCAGTGCATCATCATCATCGTTATCCGCAGAAAAGAAAGTGATATTTTTGTATTGTTCGGCCACTCCTGACCAAGGACATTGGGTACATTATTACATTTTATCTTCTGTGGAACAACTTCATTTAGGACATTTTCATAAAATAATAAGCTTTTCGTTATCAAATCTGATTGCTAATAGACTTCTCGCTACATACTAAATTAATAAAACCAGTAAGTAGTATCGCAACAGTCACCTCACCGTTTATCGCGTTACACATTTTTGGATTATTAACAATATCTAGATGGCCTCTTATTTTACCAATTTCACTTTTCAATGGCCACCTCGCCTTGCAGTGGCCACCTCGCCTTTCAGTGGCCACCTCGCCTTTCAGTGGCCACCTCGCCTTTCGCAAAACTTAACTAAACTTTAACAACCACCACGCTGATAGGATATCTCATATCTCATTATAGAGACTACTCGCCACACAATTACAACTCAATTTCATTCCATTGCATCAGCATTAATTAACCCTTGATTATCATCATCAACATCAAGAGGGACTTGATCTACAGGGATTTTCCTCACTATTATCAATGCCAGACAAATCTACCTCCTCGGGTATATCACTTAAAGGAAACTCTCGTATACGAACGCAAGCGCATTTGTAGATTCTGTTACTAGTTAAAGATTTCAAAGTATAACGATCGCCATCGAGCAACTCTACAATTTTAAACGGTCCTTTATACTTAGGATTTAACTTTGTCTAATTTCTTTCTTAACTTTGAATCAAAACGTAAGTTACTGAGATCAAACTTTACTAATTTACACTTTCCCTATCAAATGTCACATACGTGTACACACAGTATCTCTCTCACTCTGCCATATCTGACCTCACTGTCTATTCTGTCTCAATAAAACAGTACACTACTGAACAGCAAAAGAAAACAGTAACATCATTATTAAAATCAAAACAACATAAAATAAGAACTTTAGTAATTGACTACTGCTGCAAATTCTCAAAGCAATCAAAATAAATAGTATCGTAGGTCATCCCTGTGACCACCACAAGTGTAACAGTTAGTTATCCCTTGTGACTCCCACACGTGTATCTGCCAACTACATAGACATGCCAGCTACAATCACCCGCTGCTGGTGAGATAGCTGACACCAAATAGAAGTCCGACCAGTTTTTTTTATCTTTACTGAAAATATCGACATTTCATCACAAAATAAAAAAACGGTAATTATAATTCGAGTCACAACTATCTCAAATTGGTCAAAATAATAATTAAAAAAATGTTAATAGCTACAATCAAAGATGAATCCGCCTCAAACTAAAAATCACATCACAATCATAAATTTAAAATTGAATAAATAAAAAAACCCCTTATGCAGCATCAGGTCGAAGTTATCAATTACACAATTGTCATTTAACGATTATACTGGCACGTTTTGCAGACATTCGGTTATTCCTCCCCACTTTTACCCCCATAACTTTTTAAACGACTCAACCGATTTTCATGAAACATGTCTAAGAACACTCGCACGCAACTCACCTTTCATACAAAAAAACTAAATTGAAATCGCTTCATCCGTTCGCGAGCTACGGTGCCACAGACAGACAGACACGTCAAACTTATAACACCCCTCTTTTTGCGTCGGGGGTTAAAAATAAGAAATAAATTTAAACAATAAACAAACAGCATGTGCAAAATCGGCAGCTCAATCCCAGGCAGCTCCATTTCTGACATATTTCTGCTATGGTATAATACTACACTAAATTTCCTAAATCGACTACCTTTGTACCGATGCCACCAATAGAAACGACCTTATTATTTTTAAGAACAAGATTCTTTTCGAAAATTGCTGCTTAAAACCCTAATGCAAGCAGATCTCTTCCATAATTATGTCGTTTGAAATACAGTAATCGTGTACTACATGAAACAATAACCGCAATGAATAAATCTGGATTAAAACTGTACATAGAATTTCGATGCTACAATAAGTGCGGGCATTACCTACCCTCAATAATGTTACTGCACAATATTGTCCATTTTTGAATTAAAATCACTTTTACTTATTCCACTATTTTATTTTTGTTTACACAAAAATCAACAATCAATCAAACAATCGAGAGTATAAATTACGCAATATTGTCGTTTGCCTAGAAATTCATCTGACAGAACTTCTCTTATTAAAGAGCACTCAGCACAAAATAAAAATAGTACGACTCACCGGATTGTTGGAGTTGTCCGTACATACCGGTTACTTCCCAGTTACCGATGCGTTGCTTTTACTACCGCACGCTGCCGCTGTTGTAGGCCGCACGTCTCATAAACCGTTCGTACGCGAAAAGGCTATACCAACACTTTGACACTATGTGAGCGTTCTCGCTAACAAAAATTTAACAAATGACACCTCGTACGATTTTCGAGCGGAGGGTAGTTCGACAGCTCGCTGCGACTGACGATCCGTTACACTCTCAAACGTTGTGGGCAAATGAGATTCAGATCCCACTTCTGATGTCGGAGACACAAGAATAAACGAGAACATGAATGACAGATACAGCCAATCTGGACCAAAGCCAAACACTAATCACTACTAAACGGATACGAATTAACTTAAACACCATCAGCAACCCCCCATGAGGGGATTGGGGCAACGCTCACCCCTCCGCGATGCCCTGTGGAATTCGCCACCTAGGCTAGTAATTCCCCCACTGATAAATATCGCCTCATACACACAATATAAAACACAGAGATACAATAAATCGCAAATCAAATAATAGATATGGTCGTCGCGAGATCTGAAGAGAACTGTGTCCTGTTTCCGATCGCGCCGCTTTATATAGACTGTTGCGTAGTGTTCGATAGTGGCAAATGTTTGTATCACTTTTATTATTCGGATACCCTCATTCCGACATATATATAAAAATAAATCGCCGAAATGTATGTACGCGCATAACTTTCGATCGGCTGCACCAAATTAAATAATTATTTTCTTTATGTGATCGTTATTGTCAGGACAAGGTAGGTATGTGTACAATTTTTTTTTAAAGATAACGGTTTTTGTTTTTGCAACTGTTCACTGCCTATGGGAAGCTGAGATTGATATACAAATATGGCGGTATGAAGTTCGCCGGGTCAGCTAGTTGTTTATAAGTAGGAAAATCTCCGTGTGCCCCGATAGTAATGCCGAACATGCACACCTACTAATATAATAATAATAATATACAAGTGCTTTATCACACTTTGCCCCTCCCTCTTCAGGGGCCAGACTCACAGAGAGGAACACTAACCTCCTCTGTATTTGCGCTCAGGTAACCTAACTTATCAGAATCGTGACGGTTTAAGAATAGATTTTCTGTAAAATCATTCCAAACTTAATGTATAGATTAAAAAATGCAAGTAGTGTCACGATGACAAATTAATGATATATTTTTGTTGGTTGTCAAATATTTATGGGTGCGTTCAGAAACTTATTTTATGACTAAACTTAGAAGGAGATCTCAACTTACAAATCAAAAATCTATTTCCCGAGTTTATATGAACTTCACCTAAGTCATCTAGTACCTGTTTATGTACAAGACAAGTAATAAAGCTACAAGTAATGTGTGAGACACTATTAAAATTACTTTTTAGAAATATACTAGTCAACTTACTTGTCTGGTGAAGCTCGTGCGTAAGGTGTCTCAAGTTATTATTAAACTAATTAAAACCTTCGTATAAATAAAACATTAATAACGTGCCCTTGATAAAGCACGTTTATTAGAATCCGCTACATGATCATATTCATTTTCTAGTGATGATCGTTACTATCACCTATAAAGTGCTTTAACGACCCGTACTTCATTAATTAATGAAGTACGGGTCTAAGGCAAGCTTAATTAAGCTTGCCTCAATACTGAACTATAACAGCAAGTAATAAAAGAAGGTTTTTCAGTAGTCGTTACCATGGATCAATATTATGGTAATTATTGTATAAATGCAAATATATATTTGCATTTATTAACAAGGACCTATGATTTTAAGCTACTTTTCAGTTTTTTTAGAGTCAAGATAACTAGACAAAGCTATAAGATGTGAAAAACCATCACATAGAATCATCAAAATCTGCTAGTAACGGTCCACTGGAAGGAACGAATGAACAAAAGCCTCCCCCATAAAGTGCTAAATATTCGGTTAAGTCCAGGACCGTCCGATTCCAGACGCTACCAGCAACGCTCCTTAAGTTATCGGTCCCTCATAGCATAGCATAGTATTTTCAGAAGTTATACGTGATTATTTCATATTCAGTAATTTATAAGCGTAGGAATAAATGACGATCGCGTTTAGGAACCACAGAATTTGAATATTTATTTTATTCTGTTTTTAGTTCTTATTTGCTAGTATAGCGGCAACAGAAATATAATATCATCTATGAAAATTTCATCATCAACATCAGCTAATAACAATCCATTGGAAGGAACGAATGAACGAAGGCCTCTCCCATAACGTGCTAAATATTCTGTTAAGTCTCGGGCCGTCCGAGTCCTTTCGCTACCAGCAACTCTCCTTTAGTTATAATAGTATAGCCTATCTCCTGGAGTTATAATAGTATATATACTAGTATTTTCAGGAGTAATAGTTCATAGTCGTGGGAATAAATGACGTAACCACAAAATTTGGACAGTTTAAACTGCTTACGTTTGAAGTTCACTTATTGCCTTTGTTTTTCTTGGTGCTAACCAAGAAAAACAAAGGCAATAAGTTCAGTTCAGGTCAGTTCAGGGAAATTGTAGCTATACAATTTACATGAATTTCCCTGAACTGACTATTTTTACAGTACAACTTATCAAATAACTGTTCAAATAAAATCAAAAACAATGTCAGAAGTTTTCACATTTTTGTTGTTAGCTTTCTTAGATTTTTTCTTTTATTGTATCTCTTTCGATATTTCGAAGCTGTAGTTGTATGTATTAATTCTAAGACATCAAACCTTAAAGTGAACTCCCCCGGATTATTTTTCCGTCTCTTGATTTTCTGTGAATTCGAGCAGGAATATTCTTTTGAAATCACTTTCAGATAAAGGCTCGTAAAAGGCAATTGTTTACTGATGCTATAATTAATTTAATTTAGACTTTATAGATTTATATAGATTTATCATAAAAGTAACTGGCAAATATGTAGGAACAAAAGTAAGTTTTTTTTTTTAAATGAAAACCTGACTAAAGAACTGATTAACATGTCCAATATGAAAAAAAAAAATTGTATATACAAAAACAATTAAATGAAACTTAAAATGGTTTTAACGTTATGCAATTGTGTGTTTTGGATGTGAAAATGAGGGCTTAATCGCGATACTAATAACAAGATAGGGGGCATTTTGAAATGTTACATGTGATCGCGGTTTGGTGTAGTTTAGGAAAAATCTAGACTAGATAAAAATGTCAAGAAGATTGCTTTCTCGACTAAGGTTTTTTAATCCAAAATTGAATATATCTAAAGGGCTATTTACTTTAAGCTTTGTCTGGCAAATTTTTATACAGGCTGCGTATAAAGGCTCTTTAAAAAAAAACTGTAATTGAGATAAATTTATTTTAACGAGATCTTTTATCACTTAGTGGCAATTTCATTTTTTTTCGAACGTAATGGAAATTAAAAAAATATATATAGTAGGAGAGCTGGTACCATTTTTTGGGTAGGTATTTGAGGCAGGGTGAAAACTTGACACAGACCTCTCCTATTATACCCCAACATGGAACTGCAGACCTGGCTGGTGAGTAGCGGGGCTAAATCAAAATATAACAATTTTCAAAATAATATATTTTTTCCAAAAATGTATTTGAGGAAATATGTAAATTGTACCTATATATTGTAGTATAATGTTTAAAGAATAAAAAAAAAACAAGCCAGACGATTTAGTCGGGGCTTTAACATTGCCAGGCGGGTACATCGGCCGGCCGGAGATCAGAGAACGATCTCCGTCCTCCATAAGCGCAAGCCTGAGGGTGACAGATGAGGCCATCTGTCACCCTAGCAGAAGCAGGCTCGGGTGGCGGCGCGGATGCTGCGTAGTGTGCGCGCCCTGGGGGACAGTAACGGGAACATTGGGATTCCCACACAGGAGGGGGCCATCTATAAACCATAGGTGGCCCGAGGTACGTCGGGGTTCCAGGGTTTTCCTTTCTAGGGCGCACCTGGTTCCCCGGCGGTTCTCCCTCAGTACCCGAGACGGCGTGCGGTTTTAGTCGGTTCGAGTCCGACATACCACCAGGAGGTGGTATCCGAGGGGATTTTTGACGGGAAAAAAAAAAAAAAGCGGGTACAAAAATTTGTCGCAAAAAAATAAAAAAATGTATTTGAGGCAACTTGAAATTTTAATAGGGTATTATTTATAACTAAAAATTAAGATTCTCAAAAAGACAGACGAATATATTTTTGGAAAAAAAAATAGGGGCAGAGTCATTTTGGCAGCTTAAATAGATAAAATAAACTGTTTTTAAAATTACAAAATTATATTTGTGTTAGATCATTGAATCATTTTTAAACCATATACGAGTTTAAGGCGGTTTGTGATAATACTACCTGCCAGTGTTAACGTACCACTGTACTAATATTTGTGTATAAAGGAAAATCGATACTGAAAAATAAGACTACAACCTAACCTTGTGTACTGTATCATTAGAGAAATAACGAAATTCCAAGACATGTCTTATGCATAAAATAATAAAGAGTTTATTTAATGTCTAGAAGTTCAATTCAGCTTACGGCATTGATGTATTTCGCATCACAATATTGTGCAGGGATTTTATCTATACTAATATTATAAACGCGAAAGTTTGTAAGTATGGATGGATGTTTGTTACTCTTTCACGAAAAAACTACTGAACGGATTTGAATGAAACTTTACAGTAATATAGCTTATACATCAGAATAACACATAGGCTACTATTTGCCGCGATACCCGACAAATACGCGGGCGGAGCCGCGGGCAACCACTAGTAGGTTATAATTAGGAGATTTGTCCGTTTGCCCATCGGGAATAGAATAAACTGTACATACCTTCGTGAATTCAATCTAAAACATCTGCATACAAACGTTGCTTCGAATGAAAATTGGCCAAGTGCAAGTCGGACTCGCGCAGTAAGGGTTCCGTACTATTATCTCTATACATTTCAAGCGTCTATCTGTTGCCGTTATAATTATCGATAATAATGTGAAGTATATTATAACATCCTTTTAAATAGAAAAAAAAAACTTATACCTCCAGATTGTTTTGCCTTTGTCTTTGCTTTTGTTTGTCGTTGTATCTTTATTTTCTGAAGAGTGATTAAAGGTAAAGTTTATGTAGTACGAGTAATTAAAAACTTTTAACTACAGACGCCTTCACCAACACCTTTAATGTTACGCACTTGAAAACACCTATTATTTCTAGGCTTTGATAGAGAGAGAGAGCCATAACCAAGTTTTAACTAAATTATAAAGTACCTACTTCTTTAACTACATGCACTTATACTCTTTGCGCTGTAGCATGGTGCGTGACAGTTTCAGTAACATTTCGTTTCACTCTTGAAAGTTGCCGCGATTTACAAATTATGACTTAGTACTTCAGCTCTACCACATTCGCAATATATTAAATCATTAATAACTGTAGTAAATTAAATTAAACCAACCAGAATGTTCTAGTCTACAAATAAATGCCGAACCATGATACAGCGCAAATAGTATGTAAGTTTTAAAATTTACATCTCTTCTTCTTCTTTTTTTTTTTTATGTTTGGCCCGCCAAAATGACTCTACTCTGCCTGATGGAAAGCATAAGCAGAATCCACGAGTGGTGGCCACCATACTCATTGCGAATACAACAATGCAGCGACCCACACTATGGCGGCCTAGTGATGCTTGTGCATCTTTTAGTCTAGTCAACAAGTATGGAACTTGTTGAATAGACCAATTTCATGAAATGGCAACCAGCCGGATCTCTCGGATCAGCTATTTCTGCCAATGTCAAGTTTTTATAGTCTTCATATCATAAGTCTTTAAGTCTTCGTCGTGATGAAATTACTTAATGATAAAAAATGTGGATGAGATGAAATGGGGACCGAAAAAACAAAAAGCGATCTCCAATTTACATCTCATCAACGGCCTTCAAAAGTCCATTGCTTGACAAAGCCTTTTCTTAAAAAGGATGTTTTGGTCTACTAGTACTAGTGTACGATTTGTTTAAAGTTTACCTTCTCTTTGCAGCGATGTTGTTTTTTTATGAATGGGCTGTCAAATGACTCTACTCTGCCTAATGGAAAGCATAAATAGAATCCAAGAGTGGTGATCAAAATACTCATTGCGAATGCAATGCAACAATGCAGCATGGTGACCCACACCATCGCGAGCTAGTGTTGCTTCTGCATCATTGGGCCTCCGGTCTCACACTCACCCACGAAACACGACAGCACGATCGCTGTCATTTTACGCAGATCTACTACCGCGAGCCGGCCCGTTCGTTCTGAAATCAGCGTGGCTCTACTACCTTGAAACGTAGTTTTCTATCTTAGTCCGCTCTTACGACGCCCACGGGATTAATTGGGGCGGTGACTGTATTCTTAATACGTTACCTTATTACATAATAATATGACAGGTAAATAAAATATTCTATAGGTAATTATTTGTTTATGGGAGAGTGATGTTTCGGCACATAAGGACAGGACAGGGCAAGACAGGATAAGGACAAGGAGAGATTCGACGGTCACACTGACGGTCACTCTATGGGAGGGGCAGCAAAGTACTTACGTCCTTTGAACTGCAGACATTCACGGTTCGCGGTCGTCAAATACCATTAGGTAACCCATCTTCTTGCTTATATCTTTGCTGTTATAATAATAATTATTTTTACGGGAATTAACGCAATCACTTATTTTAAAGTTATTACATGCCTATTATTATCTGCTGTTATTACATATGCTGCATTGTCTGCATTCGCAATGAGCATGGTAACCACCACTCATGGATTTTACTTATGCTTTCCATCAGGCAGAGTATAGTCATTTTGGCGGGCCATACATAAACCTCTGATTTACTGTTTTCCTATCAGGGCTATCAGTCCATTAAAAAATATCCACTAAAATTTATTCTACTGATTTTTCTAAAAACATGTATGTTGAACATTATGCGATCAGAGTTGGTAAGATAAATAATACATATTCGGTTTAATCTGTTCTAAATTGGCTTCGAACATTACCACAATCTTTATTAAATTTAAATAAAAAATGAAAAAAGGCTTTGTGAATACAGTTACATATTTGATTAATATCAAAGATATAGAAATATTGAAAATAATACCTACTTTTTAAATTTGTCACTTTTATTACAACAAAATTTAAAACCGGTTAGGTACAAAAGAAAGGAACTTGGCCTCAGATCGATATTTAAAACTTTGATACATTTATCCTATCCGTTTCCTATCCGTTTTTAATACCAAAAATACTTTTAAAATAGAAATCTACGTGATTGATACCATGTACCTTTTTGTTAGTGAGTATCCGATATTTCGTCGCTGTTGCAAGCGCCATGATCACGGAGTAACTGAAGATCTTGCGGGTGGGATGTTATTGGCAGACATATCGGTCTACCCTCTTTGGTAGCAATCCCGTAGATTTCTATTTTAATGTTACTGACCATGAAAGTTTAAAACAAAAAAAAATACTTTTGATAGATAATGAACCATATACAGAAATTAAACAATAATAATTGTTCAAAGTCTCTCACTGAGATAATTATTCGCTGCAATATTGTTCTGCTATATATAAACGAATATACTTGCCTGAAATAAATGAAATGAAATAAACTTTTGACAGTCTGTAAATCAAATTCATAAATTGAGCAGTGAAAATGGTAGCCTCAAACTGCTTTCATATTACTAAATTAACGTGATGTTGTAGATTGTTATTTAATTGAAGAAAACAATTTATAATATAGCGAGCGATTCTGAAAATTAGACTTTATTAGGGTAGCAAAGACCCGGGTTCCTACCTGAATGTCTTATCCTAACTGTGCGAAGTGTAACTCTAAAGAGTAGATAAAGTGCAATTATTATATTAACTAACAGATCTCCACTATTTCATCTGCTTTTATGGTAATTGTTGCGCTCTTAAGAGTCTCAGAGTTGTTTTGCATAGCCTACAGTTTTTTTTACAACTTAAGTTTACTTAAGTTTACGTAACGTAACTTAACAGTACAAATTAAGAGTAAATCCAAAACTACAATTTTACTAATTTTTTTTGCAATACTAATAAAACTGCCACAATGTGTTAACAATATGAGTAGCCGTACCAAAATTGAGTAACAAAGTGATTCAATGAGAACGACGCAAAGTTTGATGAGCACTACAAAGCTACCAACGAGTGCTCCAACACAAACGAGGGTAGCTGTGTGTCGTCAGAAATAAACATCCTAATTTAATTTGCATAACATAATATTAACTCTCAAACACATGAATATATCGCACACGAATTTGTGGTACCACGTGTGTGATAAATTGATTATGTGTGCAGGTGTAAGGGTGGGATAAAATAGAAGAAAATGAGTAAAAAACAAGTTTTGTTTCAAATGAGTCACTGTTTACATAGAATTAAAATTTAGATTACGTAGGCAGATTGAACAATGCAACAACAACAAAAAATCAAAAAATAATAATTATTATTACATCATGGAACGCGAAAGTTTAAAAGTTAGTAATGCAACAACAATCGAATGCAACTAGAAACTCGCCATGTTCATGCTTAACTTCTCACAAGATTTAGATTGTTCCTGATAGTCAAAAAATAGTTATTGTCATCGCTAATTATGAATATCTACGGTAATCGATATTGGAAAGTCAGTGCCCTTAAATGTACTAAACTAGTTCAACCTTCGAATTCAGTTCACCCTCAAGGTTTCAGAAGTCCGATGCCAGTCGCTCCGTCAAAAAAAAAAACAGGTAAAACAAGTTGAATAAGTAGCCTACCCCAAATTACCTTGGGATTAATAAAGGCTAGGAAGATGGATTGATATCGTTATCACTATTCACATTCACGCTTATAAAGTACTTAACAGAAATATATTCCATCATTCATGTATTTCAAATCTGTAAACGATGGTCCCTAATGGGTCAAGTTGAATTTACCCGGGCGTGACCCACAGGGTGAACAATATTATAAAAGATTGACCCAGATGTCAGACTCTAGAGACCTCCAACCGTGTCTCTAACAACTGTCATGTTAATATGAGAACTACTATTGAAAGAATGAACATAGTCATGTGAATGAACATAATTTGACGAATATTTACACAGGATGGATTATTGAATCACTAGCTTTTGCCCTAGGGTCCGCCCGCGTGCATGTCGGTTATCGTGATAAATAGTAGACTATGTAGTTCTTAAAGAATTAAAGTATCTCAATTTCATCCAAATCCATTCAACGGGTTAACCGTGAAAGCGTAATAAACAGACAGATAGACAGACAGAGCTACTTTAAAATTTATAATATTAGTATTAATATAACGGATCTTACAATACAATGTCACAATATAACAATGTAAGAATCTTACAGCTATCAGTAAGAACGGCGCATGATTGGTTAGCTCATGGCTGTGCAGCAATGACTCCAAACCTTTTATTTTGTTTTCTTTGGTCGACTTCGTTCTCATTCAAGTCTCTTAGTGAAAAAAATATTGTAAAACGTATTATTATTTTTTAAAAGGAGCAACAATGGAGTTTCTTGCCAGATTATTCTCCATGAAGGGTAGGCTGCACTTGGAACTGGCGACTAGAATCACTCGATTTTTTAATATTAAATATTGACTATTCATAAGTGCCTGTAAAATAAGTGCCTATATGAATAAAATATTTTTGAGTTTGAGTTTGAGTTTTGAGTTTGAGTTTACCTATAATTTAGTTATCGGATGTTTAACTAGTCATAAACAAAAAAATCTCCAAAAAATCCGACGAAGTTAAATCATCTATTCGAAACTGTGGGAACAAGCGACGTAGCGCTAAAAGTTTTAAGAAGGTCTTAAACAGATAAAAGATGCAATAACAGTGGCAAGTTGGCATTCGTTTCGTTGTTTTCCGTTAAAGTCACACACGCACTTCTCTATCTCTAACTAAAAACTTCGTAGTTTTAAAAAGATCACTTTAATTTATGCAAAAAGATGCGACTACAGGGTGCCGACTGAGCTAGCATGCATGTGATAAGAAAACTTAGAATGAGGCGAAATTTAAGTGTGTTTTTACGAAACATTTATATAACTTTTTTCTATGTTTTATTTAATTATATTATCGGTGTATACAAACCTACCTTAAAACATAACCTAAATGATAGTGAAAACCGCATTTAAATCCATTACGTACTTTGGAAGTTCTAAGCGCACAAGAAAAAAAACCACTAAATTTTTAACCGACTTCAAAAAAGGAGGAGGTTATCAACTCGACTGCATTTTTTTTATGAAACATAAAAAAAATACATCAACAACCCATAACGCCCCTCTGCTTGGCTCGGGTCTCCTCTCAAGAGAGGGTTAAGACCATACTTCCCACGCTGGCCAAGTGCGGGTTGGGGACTGGCAAGACAACGTTGTGGCTACATTATCTTGTTGATGGATGTTTTTAAGCCGCCCAAAGGCCTCCAACTATATTTTTTTTATATTTGTTACCTCATAACTTTCGACTGGGTGAACCAATTGGCAAGCTGGTGCTTCCCATTTGGTCTCATTTAAATTTGGTCCAGTTTTGACATGTCGTCCATTAGAAAACCATATAAGTCTTCAATTTGCATTAAGTATGTGCTCGACAAATTGACGAATAACTCAATATCACGCCAACCGATTTCGATGATTCTATTTTTATAGGAAAGCTGGTGCTTCCCATGTGGACCCAATTCAATTTGGTCGTTCTTGATGTCGGTTTTTTTGTTAAAATTTTGTATTATCATTATATACTATATAAAGATTGCGAACTAAATGTATTTATCGTGTATCACTATAGTGATTTTATTTGAAAAATGTTTTTGTAAGTAAATATATTTAACGAATCGAAATGTGAAATGAAACCGAACGAATCCTTTGATAGACTTTAAATTAAATTTACAAACGAAGGCCCTTCTAAGAGAACTGTGTACTGATTTACCAACGAATTTAAGCGAGGTCAGCAAACTTTTGTAAATGAAGAAAGATTTAATAGCCCTTTGACAATTAAGAGAGTTGCTATTCGAAAAAAAAATCCAGGAAATGATTTCTTTAAATGACCTTGTCTAATCAAAAGGTGCGATATACGAATCCGTTTGTACATATTAGCGTGAATTTATGTGTAACTAAACACCTATGCAGTATCAGGTCGAAGTTATCAATTACATCATTGTCATTTAATGGAGTAATCATACGCCATAATTATTTTGTAATGTGCATGTTATGCGCTTTTATTTGTGACCCCACTCAATGATATTTTTGCAGACATTCGGTTATTCTTCCCCACTTTCACCCCCAAAACTTTTAAACGACTCAACCGATTTTAATGAAACATGTCTAAGAACATTCGCACGTAACTCACCTTTCATATTGTTATTTTTTTTTATCTTTTTCTACAATTATTTGTATTTTCTTTAAATGAGATTGTATTTTCGTGTTAAGGTAATAATTTATTTAAATAAAAGATTTACTTAATTCACTTATATCTTTAAAGGTTTTATATTAAGATGTGTAAATATAAAACGTAAGTAATGCATTTTTTGTGTTACGTCTACCTACATAAACCATATTTTATTATCTCCTCGGACATTTTTATCCTCCACTGTCCAAGGACGGTCGTGCACTCGTCTGAGGTAATAAAATCAACCAAACAGCTTTTCTGTGTCTCATTGAGGCTTTTTTCAAGAACATATAGCGAATTAGTATTGCTTCTAAGAGTTCTCATTATGAGAATGAAGAAATTGACCTTGGCTCAAATGCTAATGAACAAGTTGCTAATAACAAAAAAGTGAAAATGGTAGTAAGGAGAGGCCTATGTCCAGGAGTGGATTGTTGATGATAATGAAAAATGGTAGTAAATATTTAGCTGTAAAATGAAAACGAATATAAACAAGTACAAATTTTTAAAAATAAAATCCCGACTGCCTCAATATTTAACAATAAAAACATATAAGTTTTCTATATATATTCGTAATCACCGTAAAAAAATATTTATTTTGATACCGCACTCGATGTATTTTGAAAACATTTTTTTATATTACTTTGGCGCCAAAAATCCTTTTTTTAAAATTTTAATGTACTCAGTGTCACTCTCACGACTAAGACGAATCTATTGACACCACCCACATAAAAATACGACAAGCCGTTTAGGCTCTAGGGCGTGCATACATATGCATACATACATACACTCGAAAAATATAACCCTCCTTTCGCAGTCGGGTAAGTACATAAGGATAAAACGTGTTATGGAATGGTTGATGTTTGGTTTATCTTTGAAAAACATTTTAAATATATAAGTATGTTTACCAACAGACTAATTCCCATAGTATAGTCCATTCGCTTAGATACGGTCGCTTTGATCACGCCGCCATTACATGTGCGGTTTTTTGTAAAAGGAAAGCCGCCACAAAATCAAAGGAGCCGCCTGCAGCGTACACCACAACAAAAATATGATTTTTCAGTTCACGCCGAAGCAGTGTAGTGAATGGTTGTGTTTGTTGACTCTTCTAACGTGTAAACTAAAATGTTTTAATAAAGACTAGGAAGATGAGATGTTTTTATTTTTCATGTAACTTGTATTTACTATCTAGGCAAGCACCTAACTTGTATGAATTAATATATTCGTATTTCACAACAATACCGGTGTACCGATACTATCAAAACAAATGGACTTTACAAGCTCCACCTAATTTGGAATTATACTACCATGTGACATGTGTCAAGTTAGTATATTATTAATTTATTTTTAAATGTACAGTTGAAAAATACATTCACTTGCAATGAATCTGGGTTACAAATAGGTAATTTTCCAAATATCACCAGGCAAGTAAAGGTTAGCATAATTAGGTAAACACAACGTGGATATATATTTTAAGTGTTTAAGTTTACAAATCATATCAAAAATGTTAGTTAAATCTTTGTTAATACTACTTAATACATTTTGTTGTTATCTACGCGTGCTGTGGACACCGACATTACACGATTCTTTTTTTTTTCTTTTTTAAGTTTATCTTAAGTATTCGTAATGGATTTGAAGTCATCCTGACTTGCTCCCTGCTAGCAATGATGGCCACGCCATACGTCTTGTGTCTACATCTTGTAGGTAAGCATTTACAATACGTGCTGCAAGTGGAAGTGCATTGCCGTGCATTAATGTGATATTCTCACTCATCCTTATGATCATAAGTTTTAAAACTAAATGACATAAATAAGATGCACTTAATTCATTAATATGCAACCCGTAACCTCAAACGAGTCACAATAATTGTAGATATTCCAACAATAATACATATCAATATCTAAATTGCAGCCAAATGGGTATGAATTCCTCATTGAACGAATTCCGAATCTCAATTTGCGTTTGGTTCAATTATCGGAATTGACGCCCAGCTTCTGAAACATTGTTCATCTAATAGAGCTTTCATATTGACAGCAATGTCAATTCATTGTACGTGCTTAAAACACTGATCAAAGCAAAATTTGCAGGCGTCATTATTGAATCAATCAATGGTCACTAGATCATCGTCGTTTTTGGTTTAAATTGTAATTGAGGTTTTAAATTGAGGTAAGTGTGAGTTTATCAAAAGTATGCTTCTCAAGTAACTTCAGTAAATTCTATAGTGCCAGTTCCTTCAGTTGGCACTGATCTTCAAAATTATAGTATTAGTGCAGTACTTCCAACTCATAAATACTTTTTAATATTATTTACAACCAGTGCTGCCAACTTAGTGGATTTTCCTCTAAAACGGTGGTTTGAATCCTTAATTTAGTGGCGAAATAATGATTTTAGTGGCTGCTGGATTTTTCTAGCGGTTTTTTTTTTAATTACTAGAACTATGATCAATCAGCCACTTACATGTTTGTGTAATTCATTTTGTACTATTATTTTCTTTAGCTTTCAGCACTCCTCCTCCATATAAACTTTAAATGTACCAAATTTCATATTCCTCCGGTCGCTTAATTTTTGTAAAAAGGGGTACAACATTTTTACTACACGTATTTATATTACATATAGATAGCTTTGTAAACTTACTTATATACTAAAGATTGGATTAGAAAGGGAAAACTCGAAACAAAGCAGTGCACAGTTAAAAGCTATTAATAAACAAATTTAGAGTTAAAGTCACTCTAGTGTAGGCGCAAATTACTACAATTTAAATGAAAACAAAGTTCTGTGTAGTGAGTACTGTTTTCTTACCGATGACCTTAAGCATGAAAATCTTAATATTTTCCTATCTTCACTGGTATAAAAATTGCATATTATTAAATAAACATGCAACCCGTAGACGAAAGAAGAAACAACGGATGAAATTAATAGTCTTTGCTAGGTTTTGTTGTTGAGTATTTAACATCGAAATATTTTAAAACATCTTTCAATATGAATATAGTTACTATTCATATTCAATGTTTAATCCAAAATTAGAATCTAGATTATTAAGTTTCAAAGTTTGGTTTAGCATCAAGATGCTGCTTCTGAAACAAAATACACAAATACCTACAGTATATTGTAACCTGTAAGCGCTTAATCAGGAACATTCATACTGGATTTGTGGCTGCGCTATCGCTGGACAAATAAAAGCTGCTATACATATCTATCAAAGCCAGGGTTGCCATTTTATAATCGTGTATAGTTGATATATAAATACAACTATATCTTCATTTTCAACAGCAGTATGTACAAAGGAAATAAAGTTTTAATATTGATTGAGAACTCCACGAAACTAGACTGTATTTTAAACGTTTAGTTCTTGCCATTGATTTTACCGATAAATAATGGGTGTAAATGTCATGAAATCAACTTAAGAAGAATATTTGACTTTTTATCTTTAAGGTGGATTTCTTTAGAGAAGTTTCTTGATTGCAATGATAATTTTAAGTAATTTTAAGTTAGTAATTCAACATTCTATGCAGAATGTTGTGCGGTTTAAAATCGATGCAAACAAAGTGATAACTGCTTAACTCAGTAATCCTGCGCGCCCTCCTCACTCGCATCAAGCCAAATCTCTTACCACACCCCCTGTAATATTTCATGACTGTCCGATCGACACTAGATAACATATAAGAACAAAGACAACTTTAATTCAAGCTTCTATCTTAATCTTAGATCTTAATTTTAGAACAAATTTGAGCGACAAGATAATCTTTGGCAGTGATTACACTTGAGACATAGACCTTACCGAATGTGTATGAAATGAGAAGGGGACGTGATTCTCATAAAATTTACATTTTCCGAAGTATTGCAGCCAGTTAGGTTAGTAGCACAATATCATACAGCTAGCCGGGGCAACGCGCTGTCTACTGACAACCACTTTGCATGTCTATTTAACGACTTATGAAACTCAGCTACTACAGTTTAGTGTAAATTTACATGTCAAAAAGCGGCCAAGTGCGAGTCGGACTCCCCCATGAAGAGTTCCGTAGCAGCAAGTAACATAATATAAAAGTTCTTGTTGTTCGTTGTAACTTTGATCGATGTTTTAATAATAGTGTTTTTTTTGCGATTTACGATTTATGAAGTATTAAAAAAACTACTCACTAGATCTCGTTCAAACCAATTTTTGGTGGAAGTTTGCATGGTAATGTACATCATATATTTTTTTTAGTTTTATTATTCTCTTATTTTAGAAGTTACAGGGGGGGTGGAACACACATTTTACCACTTTGGAAGTGCATCTCGCGCAAACTATTCAGTTTAGAAAAAAATTATATTAGAAACCTCAATATCATTTTTGAATACCGATCCATAGATACCAAATAGATACACTTATGGGTTCGACAAAAAAAAAATTTTGAGTTTCAGTTCTAAGTATGGGGACCTCCCAACATATATTGTTTTTTTCTATTTTTGTGAAAAATCTTAATGCCGTTCACAGAATACATTTACTTACCAAGTTTAACCAACAAACTGACAGTATAGTTCTTATAGTTTCGGAAAAAAGTGACGGACGGACAGACAGACAGACAGACAGACATGACGAATCTATAAGGGTTCCGTTTTTTGTCATTTAGCAACGGAACCCTAAAAACGGAAAATTCTATTACTACCTAATGCTATGCGAAAATTTCACTTTGCATTTAGTGAAAAACTCGCATAGCATTATTCGAAAAGAATAAGGTTTCTGAAGTTTCTGAACATCGCTTGAGAAAAATATAATGGAAAAAGCGAAATCTGATCACTAATCAACAGTAATGGCAGCTCTTTGAAATCCTAAAAAAGAACATTAAAAAAGAGACTTACTCGTTTATCTGTTGTATATCAGCTTTATAATTTAAATTAATTTCCAAACTTGTAGTAATAATATCGTATAACTGATTATACACACCAATTATTTTTAAATAAATAAATAAATATTTCGGACATCTAACACACAGCGCCGTCTATTTCCAAGCTAAGCAGAGCTTGTGTTATGGGTTTGGGGACAACTGATTTAAAACCATATATATGTATATTGTGAAAAATCTGAATCAATAATTCTTAAATAATCATATTTCACAAAAACTTGAAATTAAAAATAATAATATTTGTAATTAGTATAGTATAGATTCTACACCTTAATTCCATACCTAAAAACTGTTCAGGACTGGATCTATGTATAAAAATGTTATGGTCAAATCATAAAACCCTTTGAAATATTAACATGTTAATATAAACGTCTCACCTGTTGGTGTACTACCTCAGAGGAATCCCTTTAGAGGTGGTCAGGTATGTAATTATACACCCACAAAGTCCCTACACACGATATTATGTTATCATGAAACACGAGAACGACTGAAGCTAATTATGCGACATAGTTTGAAACTTCTAATTTAGAACCCAGCTTTTAAGTTGGTTTGGTCCGTTAGGCGCTCAGATCGAAAGAAAGAATCCCAGTTTGAAAGAATAAGTAAAAGTTAATCAGATAGCGTTACTTTCTCCAAAATTTACATAAAGTTAGTGATTGCCAAGTAGGTTGGCAGTTCGATCTGGCAAAGCTCGTCATATCATTTACATTAAACATATACACTTCATAAGGGTATGTATACGCTTAGTAAAATAGTATGTATGTAGTTTCATAAAACAAATGTTAATCCGTATTACCGGAGAAGTACCTTTAAAAAAGGAATTTATTTTGTCAATTTGTTATTAAGTGTGCCATGTAGTCCATGTAGCTTTATTTCGTGTGCCATTATCGATTGAATAAGACTTTAGCGACCAGAAAACATCCGCACCTCTCCTAAACAATCGAATATTTATCGATTCCAACAAAAGAAACCTACAGACCTCTCAAGTGTGTCTATGTTACTGTTTCATACAAAATTTTATCTATCCAAAATATCGTGCAGCCCGGATTGTAAGAATGAGTGATTCGTTATTGCGGCTAAATATTGTGCTGTTCCCAAATACAATAAAAAAAGCGGCCAAGTGCGAGTCGGACTCACCCATGAAGGGTCCCTGTAATGGAACGCAACTATCAGTCAATTGACAACTGTCAATTGAAACTGAAGTTTATATGT
Organism: Diaphora mendica; assembly: GCA_949125395.1. NCBI lineage: Eukaryota > Metazoa > Arthropoda > Insecta > Lepidoptera > Erebidae > Diaphora > Diaphora mendica. Next base: position 30,051,704 of record OX421311.1, read on the forward strand.
GTGGCGCTCCACTCCCTCTCTTTCTACTTAGCTCACCAGAGGTACGCACGCTATTGTAATATAAGAAATACAAGTGGAATTTAACAATTTATCATTTTATTTAAATCAACCAACATTACATGGCGCAGCCGGTACAGAAGGACGCACACGAAGCCGTTTCAAGAATATAAGAATATAATATATCAAGGTACAACCCGGTCACATTATCTAGAGACCTCGCTGGAATGCGAACCTCCCGCCCCGTTCTCCTTTCACCTCCCCGCGCTCGCCACGGCGTGTCAGTACGGTTAGCACTTTCGTTGCCGATACGCGTTGACTTGTTTTCGTGGTATATTTTTAAACATTTCATTGTTATTGTTACGTTTGGACTTTTATTGTTATTTTGTTATTGCTGTTACGTTAAAATATTGTTTTTGTTGCAACGTTGGACATTTTTGTTAAGTTTGGACATTTTGGTTTAGTTTGGACATTTTTGTTACTATTTCGTTGCTTTGAAGTGGGACAGTGAAATTATTTTCAAATATGGGAAAACCTATTCACAGTGAAGCAAGAAATTTAATCCTGAAAGTTCTCGCTTTCTTTGAATCAGAGAAAGCTAACAAGCAATTCGTAATACCTGTAGATCAAGTTGTTAAACGAACCTGTGCTGCAACAGGAATATCAAAATGTACTTTGATGAGAATAAAAAAGGAGGCCAAAGAATTGCGGCATGCGTCACTGCAACATGCTACACCGAGTACGAGTACTAGTCAAGGTTCTAGCAACGATACACGTGAAGAAAAATTGTCAACACCAGGTAAAAAGCGCAAGAAGTACAAAAAAAAAATCGAAATTGATGATTTTGACATCTGTGCCATACGTAATATTATTAACAGTTTTTATACTGTAAGAAAAGAAATCCCAACCTTAAAGAAAATCTTGGCAGTCGCTAAAAGGGATATAAATTTTAAAGGTGAAAGAAGTTACCTTAGAAAAATTTTAATTGACCATTTGGGATATAAATTCAAAAAATGTAAAAACGCCCGTACAATTTTAATACAAAAGCCAGATATTGCCGCGTGGAGGGCTCGCTACCTGCGCCGGATGAAAGAAAACAATGACCTTGGCGCACATAAAAAACCGGTTACGTTTCTAGACGAAACATGGATTCACTCACACTACACCGTTAATAAATGTTGGCAAAATAGTACCGACAGCAGCGTAAAAAAAAATTTTAACCCCGGCCAGAGATGGATTCTTGTGCATGCTGGGGGAGAAAACGGTTTCATACCAGGCGCAGAATTACTATATAAATGTAAACAGACAACAGGCGACTATCATCATGAGATGGACACGGATAATTTCTTGAAATGGCTCAAAGAAAAGTTGCTACCTAACTTACCGCCGAACGGTATAGTCGTCATTGACAATGCACCTTACCATTCAACGCAATCAATAAAGGCACCCACGAGTGCATCACTCAAATCTGTTATGCAAAACTGGTTGCGTGACAATAACGTTCCGTTTGACGAGAATATGACGAAAAAAGAATTGTACCCGATAATTTTAAGGACAAAGCCTCCAAAAAAATACGTCGTCGACGAATTAATGAAAGAGAATGGTCAGGAAATAGTACGTCTGCCACCCTATCACTGTGACTTAAATCCGATTGAATATATCTGGAATCTAGTGAAGCAAAGGGTGGCAGACAAAAATGTTACCCAGTCGGAAAAAGAAATAGAAAAATTAACAAGAGATGCGATTAATTCCATCACTCCTTCCGACTGGAAAAAAGAAGTAAATCACGTTGAAAGATTACAACAGGAGTATTGGGAGAAAGACCACCTTGAAGAAGAAAATGTTCGTGAAATAATTATATCCCTAGGCGAAGAGAGTTCGGACAGTGAGATCAGCGATAGCGATAATGAGACAATGACTGGCATTGAGCCAATCATATATTCTGAAGAAGATTTTTAGTCTAATTTTGTGTAATAAACACTTCTTGTACCCACTTAACCAATATTGTTTCATTTATTTTCCATCATTTTAATCATATCATTATAATTATATTAATTAATAAATAAATAAAAAGCCTTTTATTTCTTGCATTTCATAGTACAATTTCATTTACAGTGTGCATGTAAAATAGATTAGAAATAGATAAATTAAAATTAATGTGATTATGATAATATTATTATAATAATATTACCTACATTAAATTAATTAACACAATATTTGTTTTGTTGGAAATCTTATTGTTTATAATAATATCCTACTAGAGGATACTTGTTTTGCGCACCATATCAGAGCGCCGACGCGACGTGACGTCATCGACGCCAGGTCTCGAGATAATGTGACCGGGTTGTACATATAAACCGCATGGTCGCATGGCCGCATGGTCGCTTTAAAATCACAAATTTAATGAATAATTACAGTGAACGCCTCATAATTATTACATAATTATTATTTAATAGTGCCTCAGCAATATATTTTTTTTATAAAAGTCAAAAATGGTTGACGAAAAAGCAAGTGGGTTTGGAAACCACATGGGCTCGGTCGAGTATCGTATGCCACAGAGCCTCGATCTCGACGATATTGAGAAATGCTGGCCACGCTGGCAACGGTTCAAGCAAGCTTTCCACATATTTATCTTGGCTGCGGGGTTTGAACGCTTGTCGGACGCTAGGAAGGCTGCAATATTGCTGAACTGCGTAGGGCAACAGGCACAAGACCTGTATTACAACGTGCTTAAGGAAGAGGATGCAGAAGATAAAGTAAAATTGGATGAGATAATAAAAATTTTCGATAATTATTTTAAACCTAAGCAGAATGAGGTCATTAACTCTTACAACTTCAATAAGAGGGACCAAGAGGACGGTGAGACATTTGATGCCTTCTATATGGCTATAAGAAAGCTGGCAGATAACTGTAACTTCGAGTCGCTGAAAGATAGAATGCTGAGAGATAGGATTGTCATCGGAGTAAGGGAGCAGCGATTGCAGCAGAAGCTCTTGGAGATCAAGGACCTGACCCTGGACAAGGCTGTGGACATCTGCAGGTCTGTGGAGCTCTCCAAAGAACATATCAAGACGCTGACTCAACCCGAGGTGCATGCTGTGCAGTCGAGGACATCACGGCAACGCGAAGCATCAACACCACCATTAGAACACCGAGCTAAGTATACTAATAACCAGAAAAACAGTAGTAATATTAATAGCAATTATAGAAATAATAGCTATTTCTATAACAAATTTTATTTGTGTAAAAAATGTAACAAAGAACATGGCCCTAGAAGTTGTCCTGCTTTTGGCAAAACTTGCAATAAATGCAACAGAATGAACCATTTCAGTGTTGGTTGTACTTTTTCTAAAAAAATTAATAATGGTAATAATGAGGAATTATGACTAGTTTGTTCAATAGATCTCAGTAAAAATGTGTGGATGGAGTCCATAAAAGTCAATAATAAATTAATGAATTTTAAATGTGATACAGGGGCACAAATAAATGTAATTGGGATCCGGGATCTCAAAACAATAGTCGATGATGATAGCAGAATAAAATTGTCTGAGACTAGAACAATACTTGAGGTCTTTGGAGGTACTAAAATTAAGCCACTAGGCAAAATTAAATTGCAGATTTCTAATAAAAATGCTGATAATACTAAAACAGATTTTATAATTATTAAAGAAAAGGTTAAACCGATCCTTGGGTTACGTTCATTAATTGAACTTAAATTACTCAATAATACTAATATTAATGTAATAAAAACTGAAAGTGTCACCACTAATAATAATATAAATAGTAAAGACTCCATTATTGATAAAAATTCTGAACTTTTTCAGGGTGTAGGTGAATTTAAGAGCCCTCTTAAACTGCGTGTTCAACCCGGAGTGGAGCCAGTGGTGAGACCTCCCCGCCGAGTACCGAACGCACTGAGGAGCCGCCTTGCTGACAAGTTGGATGCTCTGGTGAAGCACAAAGTCATTGCAAAGGTAGACCACCCTAAGAATTTTGTAAGCAATTTAGTAATTGTAGAAAAGAAAGATGGTTCATTAAGATTATGTTTAGATCCTAAAGATATAAATAAAGTATTAATTAAGGAACATCACTTAATACCTACCATTGATGAAATTGTACCGAGATTATGTAACAAAAATTTTTTCTCAGTGTTAGACATGTCAGAAGGATTTTGTAATATTAGATTAGATGAGGAGTCAAGTGATCTCTGTACATTCAATACTCCCTTTGGTTGCTACAAATTTCTAAGATTAGCTTTTGGTATTGCTGTAGCATCAGAAGTTTTCCAAAAGTATAGTGAAATGGCCTTTGGAGACATACCCGGTGTAGTAATTTACTGCGATGATATTTTACTTTGTTCTGAAACTGAGGAAGGTCATGATGCAATATTAAAGAAAGTATTTGAAAGGGCTAAGGAACATAATGTTCGCTTTAATAAGAATAAATTTCAATATAAAGTAAAAGAAGTGAAATATTTTGGTCACATATTTTCAGCCAAGGGAATGAAAATTGACCCGGAACGTGTAGATTCCATTACTAATATGAAAAGTCCCGCTAATAAAAAGGAACTACAAATATTCCTTGGGATGGTGAATTATTTAAGAAAATTTGTACCTAACATGGCTAGTATTGCATCACCACTTCAATTATTATTAAAAAAAGATGTTACATGGTTGTGGACTGATGTGCATGAAAATGTTTTTAATAAAATTAAGAAAATGATAAGTGAAGCACCAATTTTACAGAATTTTGATACAAATTTGCCCATTGTTGTTCAATGTGATGCTTCAAAGGATGGCTTAGGTTGTTGCCTTATGCAGATGGGTAAACCAGTTTGTTTTGCATCTAGAAGTTTAACTCCTTCTGAGAAGAATTTTTCCCAGATTGAAAAAGAATTATTAAGTATAGTCTGGGCTACTCGTAAATTTCATTATTACCTGTATGGCCAAAAATTCACCGTGGTTAATGATCATAAACCTTTGGAAAGTTTATTAAAAAAGCACTTACATGAAGTTCCTTCACCGAGATTACAAAGATTAAAACTAAAATTAATAAAATATAATTTTGAATTTGAATACTTACAAGGAAAATTTATGTATATAGCAGATTTGTTATCACGCTCATACCAAGAATGTAAAGATATAGATGATTCATACATGTATGAAGTAATTCATTGCATAGGTCTTTCTGATTATTTAGAATGCACCGAAGAACAAAAATTACTTCTAATTACTGAAAGTAAAAATGATAGTGAGTTGTCACAATTAAGTGAATGCATTAAAAATGGTTGGCCTAGTAATAAAAACATTCCAGATTGTTTGCATAGTTATCATAAACTAAGATGTGACCTATCTGTTGATAATAACTTAGTTTTTTATAATGAAAGATTGATTGTTCCTAAAAACTTAAGATTGTCATTTCTGAAAACTTTACATGAAGGTCATATAGGAATGTCTAAAATGAAACAGTTGGCACGAAAATTGTATTATTGGCCTCAAATTGATAATCACATCGAAGAATTTGTTAGAAAATGTTTTTCTTGCCAAACCTTTCATAATAATAACATTAAAGAGCCACTGTTATCACATGAGATACCTACTTTGCCATTTTTTAAATTGGGAACAGATATCATGGATTTTAAAAATAATAGTTATTTGGTAACTTATGATTATTTTTCTAAGTGGTTAGATATTAAATTAATAAGAAATAAAAGTGCCAAAACCATAATTAACACTTTAATAGACCTATTTTGTAATTTTGGCATACCTAATGAGATTGTTTCTGACCATGTACCTTTTGACTCTAGAGAGTGTAAAATATTTGCTAAAGAATGGGGATTTAAATTTACTTATAGTAGTCCTAGGTATCCTCAATCTAATGGAATGGCTGAAAGAGGAGTACAGATTGCTAAGAAAATGTTGCTAAAATGTCATGAAGATAAGACTGATTATCGTGTAGCTTTGCTTCAGTACAGGGCTTCACCTGTATCAGGGACAAATTTTTCTCCCAGTGAATTGTTAATGTGTAAAAACCTTAAAACAAAGTTAATTGTCAATCGTCAGTATTTAAAACAGAAATTAAATCATGAAGTCAATCAACAATTTAATAATACTAATGTAAGAAATGTAAGAAATTATAACAAAACTACTAGAGTCAAAAAAGAATTTTATATGGGACAAAATATTTGGTTTAAAAAGAATGTTAATAAAAATGTATGGATGGAAGGTAAAATAGCTCAATTCAATGGCTATAGATCTTACACTGTTATAGATAAGAATAATGTTAAGTATGTAAGAACCTCTTTCCACATACGCTCAGCATAAGCTTTGTGTTTCACCAGATGTCAACACCCAGCGTGAAGGTCACTCACCACTCCTGGTTGAATAGGTAGTTTAAGGTTTTATAACACCATAATGTAATTCTGTATAAATAAACAAATTGTAAATTAAACCTAAATTACTCTAAAGGGGGATGAAGAGTAGGCAATATGTAAGCACAATAATATAGGCAATATTAATAAATAGATACTTTTATTTTGAAAGGGGATGATGTAATGGAACGCAACTATCAGTCAATTGACAACTGTCAATTGAAACTGAAGTTTATATGTGTGGCGCTCCACTCCCTCTCTTTCTACTTAGCTCACCAGAGGTACGCACGCTATTGTAATATAAGAAATACAAGTGGAATTTAACAATTTATCATTTTATTTAAATCAACCAACATTACAGTCCCGTAGTAGCAAGTAACATTTTCTAATATCATTTTTTTCTAAACTGAATAGTTTGCGCGAGAGACACTTCCAAAATGGTTAAATGTGTCTCCTAAAATAAGAGAATGATTAAACTAAAAAACTATGATGTACATTACCATGTAAACATCCACCGAAAATTGGTTTGAATGAAATCTAGTAAGTAGTTTTTTTTAATAGTTCATAAATCGTAAACTGTAATTTACCTTTCATTCAATCAATACAAATATAAAAATATAAAATAAAAATTATATTATGTTACTTGCTGCTGCGGAACCCTTCATGGGCGAGTCCGACTCGCACTTGGCCGCTTTTTTTTAAAAGGTAAATTGTGGTTTACGATTTGTGACGTATTAAAAAAAATACTACTTACTAGATCTCGTTCAAACCAATTTTCGGTGGAAGTTTACATGGAATGTACATCATATTATATTTTTATTTTTTATCATTCTCATATTCTAGAAGTTACAGGTTTACCCGTAACTTCTAAAATATGCGAATGATAAAAATAAAAAAAATTAACAGGGGACACATTTAACCACTTTGGAAGTGTGTCTCATGCAAACTATTCTATTTAGAAAAAAAAAAATATTAGAAACCTCAATATTGACTGCCTCGTTGGTCTCGCGGTTGGCGTGTGCGACTGCTGATCATGAGGTCTCGGGTTCGATTCCCGGGTCGGACCAAATGTTTGTATGATCTACAAATATTTGTTTCGGAGTTTGGGTGTTTTCTATGTATAATATGTATGTATTTACAAAAAAAAAGTATATATGTATTTGTATCAGTTGTCTAGTACCCATAACACAAGCTCTGCTTAGCATGGGACTAGATGGCGTTGTGTGTTAGATGTCCAAAATGTTTATTTATTTATTTATATCATTTTTGAAGACCTATCCATAGATACATATATCCACATATGTGGGTTTGATGAAAAAAAAATTTTGATTTTCAGTTCTAAGTATGGGGAACCCCCAAAATTTATTGCTTTTTTTCTATATTTGTGTCGGCTGGAGCAGCCGCAAAACGCGTGCCAACGCGCTGTTTGTACCGTTCTACCTAACCTCGAAGCTTGGGTAGGAAGGTAAGGAGGTCGCGTCACCTACCGACTGACGCAGATACTCACCGGTCATGGTTGCTTCGGTGAGTATCTGAATAAGATCGGAGGCGAGGAGACGGCACAATGCCACCACTGCGCAGCCGACTTGGACTCCGCCCAGCATATGCTGGAAGACTGCCCCGCGTGGGCGTCTGAACGGGAAGTCCTAGTCGGCCAAATCGGACGAAACCTCATACGACAATTTTCTCAACGGTCATGTAATTATTATTGTTTAAATAATATGAAATTGCCTTTATCTCCACGGCACTCTTAAATGCAATATAACTTTCGACATAATATAATTATAATAATATTTTTAACGCCAAATTAAGCGATTTTCTGTTACAACAGCATCGTTAGTACGTACACAGTAAAAGTCAGGCTCAGCTACCCACGTAAGTTTACTACTAGCTTGAATTTATATGGTTAGTCCTCTTAATTTAAACTTTAAAGCATAGACAACATATTCTCAAATATCCCAAACTTATTAGTATACAAGGACCTAGATGAAGCGGACAGAGTCATCGACAGCATTTAGTCTTAGAATTTGTGGACTATATTCTAAAGATTTATTTATTAAAAAAATAACAACGTTGTATTGTAATAGTGTTAAATTTAAAAAAACCGACTTCAAAAACTGAAAAGTATAAAATAACTTAATTTGTATGTGCTACCTATTCATAGGTTTGAATTCGGCGCCAAGCCAAATGTAATAGTGGGTACCACACTCGCTATATTTCGAGACGAACGTCAACGACGTCACCGACGCTTCGGTTGTTTTGTCCTACGCGAAGAGCAGCTATCCCGCAAGGTCACGCGCGGCGAGTCCTACTATTACATTTTGGCTCGGCACCGACTTCAAACCTATGAATAGGTAGCACATACAAATTAAGTTATTTTATACTTTTCAGTTTTTGAAGTCGATTTTTTTAAACGAAGTTTTTTTTTATTTTTCGCTTTTTAGTCTTTCTCAAGTCTCTCATCATCATTTCACCTAAATAACTTGAAAGAATACGACTAAAGGTAACATACAACATACTGTATAGAATAATAAATACATATTTCGGACATGATGTTTACAGAATATGAAAGCATGCAGACAAGTGCCTTAACTTTATTGCAGGCGCTCACGTAAATTTGAGGGTTTCCTTCAATTTCCTTGGGATCCCATCATCAGAAGATGATATGGTGCCCATGGGACCACATGGGGAGCATACCCTTTCGAATACAAAAATAATTTTCAAAATCGGTCCACAATTGACGGAGTAATCAATGAACATACATAAAAAAAAAAAACCCATGAAATTGAGAACCTCCTCCTTTTGGAAGTCGGTTAAAAAGAAGTCTGGAGGCTATTTTGGTTAATCAAAATATGAATATAAATACAGTTCTTCACGTAATGAATATATATGAAAACGTGTGTGTTTCACTCAGCGTAATGAAATTGTAACGCAATCTGATTAACGGCCAGTATAATCCCAACAATAGGAAAAACGTTTTATACAGAAGATTGCTGCCAAATGGGTCACAGTTTTAGTATTCTTATTAAAACCTTAACTTGAAGTACTTAAAATATGTTGTGGGTATAAAATTAAGTAAATATACTTTCATACAGACGAAAAAGGGTGTTTACAAACCCTCGAGAATAAAAGCTCTTTGAAGTGAAGATTGTACATTTATATTTATATGATAATCCTGAAACTTTGTTTGAAAGTGCTAAGCCCTGGATCTAGCTGTCAGAATATGTTACTTGTTTTGTGGTATACTTTATTAGAAACTATACATAACATTATGATAAATTTCACAAATATGAGAGCATGGCAAATTTTATGTTTCACAGGTCACATTAAAACTGATCCATAGAAGGTTAATAGTGCAAGCCCAGTATTTTACTTCTTTTAGATTATTACACATCCGTAAATTCTTTTCCTTAAATTTTTTTTTGGTAAAAGGTGTCAAATGTTTCCATTTATGCTCTCAGAGGAAAATTTTGCATGGCAGATCGTTAATTTATTATTTGCAAACGAATATTAAAAATTATCTAAGTTATCCATGTTCTTTCACTTGACCAACTCCTTTATAAAGTAGCCCCGTAATCAACAATCGGATTTTCTGTTACTTTTAATAATCTAGTTCAATGAACCACAAAAGTGGTGCTTCGCCTACTCAAATAAGATGAATAAATTGAATTATAGAGGACAGCGGGACACGTGGATTGATGCTCACTGGTAGCAGTTTTTTTGTCAAATGTTTAATTGTTTTTGTACTTTTTAATTATTTGTTTAGGGCTATCAATATTAAATTCATTCTTTTTATAGGTCACAGAGTATACCTTTTAGTAAAAAGTGATGCGAAAACTATTTACTTACGAAGAAACATAGCATACTATGTTGTTTAGATCCTTAAACTTGTTTATTTATATATTGTTCTTCGATACAAAAAATCGGTTTCCTGTTTGCCCTTTTCAAAGGTTATTTTCATAGCAAAATTACTCTTTATTTTTATCAAAGATCTTGTTTATTTAGATACCAACATTAACTGGACAAATTATTGTTTTTCTGGAAAAACTTTGAGCCCCTGTCCCCTTGCCCCTGAAGGCTATTTTTATTATAAGTAGACTCTTTCCTTTAACAAGATTTCGTTGATTTTTACTATTATTCAGAAAAGGAAACTAAGTAAATTACTGGTCTCCCATACCAACTCGGAATACAAAGATGGCCAAACCTAGAATTCTATTTTAAAATTGTGGAGGTATTTTCAGAGCGGTGAAGTGTTATTTAAAAAGATACTAACAGTTGTGTGTCTCAAATACATTTTAATTTCTACCTCAGTATAAAAGTTTTATATTTATTGGCGTAGTATTTTATCCACGGCCGCTTAAACAGCGAGTTGCGTGATAGGAATAATTGAATTAAAACCCACATCAAGTGGAATTATTCTAGGGACACGGAACTAACCAATTTTACTGGGTACACGCACTGGACATCGACCATATGTCAAGTCCGAATCTCTATCATCATAGCCGTCAATAATTAATGACTTTTTGACTTTTAAATACCGTTTTCATTTAATATTTCCACTCTACAGAAATAAAAAAACAAATTTACTTTTAGACTCCGTAAATCGAATTCCATCCATTCAAATTTCGTGAATTTCTACTTGAGTTCACTCGAATCGTGTATCACGTCGCGTCGTTACGTTACGTAAGTCGTCAAGTCGTCACGCTGCCACGTTATAAATTGAAAGCAACATTACAATACTCGTATATTAAATATTCATATTAATATGTGTTGACATTTCTAGAGAATCTAACCTTTTTCTTTTAAAGGTAAAGTGGTAATAGAGTTCCCAATTCACCCGCAATAACGAAAAATGATCATTCATCTTGCCTGTGGCTATCCCACTGTACTATCGTCCATCAAAACAAAAAGCAACAACGTCTTTGTTTAATGAAATATTTTGAGCCATGTTCCTATCAGGTTAAGTCACACTAATTTACATATAATGAATAACATTCAATAGAATAAGAGTCCTTCAAAGAAAATGAAAATAAAATCGTGAAATAGTATAAAAATAGAACTTGTAACTAATGGCGCACATTATGTGGATATTTGGTATATTTTTGGTAAGGTCATTACCATTACGAGTCGAATGCAATTATAAATATTGAACGAACCCATGTTATATTCCTAATGTCATTAACTAAAAAGTTCATTGAAACATTAGGCTAATGATTATAGTTTTCCCGTCTTAACCAGGTAAAGAATGTCTGAGAGTCTACGAGTGTGTATGGTCGCTATAAAATTTCACACATATTTAAATATTGTTCCAATCCATCATTTTCCGAAAAGATATATGTAAATGAAAAGGTGAGGTTGAATCAAACAAATCAGGCTTGTGTAAATTCGACTAAGAATAATTCTTTCATTCATGCGCGGTGCGAATTTGCAAGTGCGTATTGCAGGGCGCGCCGCCGCCTACCGCCCGAGCCCTCGGGCCCGCGGCCCTCGCGATGACGTCAACGGCCAAACGCGCCACCCGTTTATAAATATAGCCACGCCACAGGTTTCGGCCCTTATAACATTCAGCCTTCTCGCATTAGAAAGTCTAAAATATACATTTTTAGTGGTGCGTGTTCTCGTTCTTTGAAATTGTTCGTGTTTTTCAGCTTAGTTTTAGTAAAATCCACTTTATTGACATGCATGTTGTTGACCCTTGTTGACCCACGGCTTCATAAATAAACTGAGTGGATACTGTATCAATCGATAACATATTATTACTTCAGTGAAGACAATAAAGAGATGTTTTACTATTCTGCACTCCTTGGCATTTATTTAAACTAAGAAAAATAAGAATCGTCATCTATTACCACTTTTTTTTATTATATTGTCATTTTGATTTTGATCTCTTTCCATCTTCGTCTAGTGCGTCGTTTAAAAAAAAAAACCTTATTTCTAAAAGACATTCCTCACATTTGTTTCAGTCTCCACCTCAGTTGTTATTTAGCAGAATCAGCAATGTAATTTTTTAACTATATTTTCGAAGCATTTTCGCTACAGTAGCAGTTTTTTAATTTTTATTTACATATAGACGTACTTTACACCATTATAAAGTTCATGTTTTGTCACTCAGGAGAGCAAAATTGCATTATTATATTATATTCTCTACTAATTTTTGCCAATTTAACACGATCATTGACAACTTACTTTTCATTATTTTAATATTTACCGAAAGCAGTATTTACTGTCTCTACAAGTTTGATTGTGGTTTTGTGAGCGATATTCAAAGTATCAGATCTTTTTGATATGTTTACCAGACTTTTCTCAGTATCATCCATATTATTTACGTAATGTCCTCGTAATAATTGAAAATAATTCTAATCTAAGATTTTATCCATACTCACCTAGGTCTACCCAATCTATTTAAATAAAAATTAATCGCCGAAATGTATGTACGCGCACAACTTCCGATCGGCTGCACCAAATTAAATAATTCTTTTTTTTATGTGTTGTTTAGTGTTAGGACAAGGTTTGTGTACAAGAAAAATTAAAAGATAACGGGATAAGGAATTTTTTTTGCCAACGACTATACAATGCCTGTGGGAAGCTAAGACAGATAATTATGTAAATATGGCGGGTCAGCTAGCACTGTATATAAAACTTTAGAAAAAAATGTGTCAATAAAAACCAAGTGCATTGATATTTTCTGTAACCCTTTATGAATATTCGCAGTATACCTACATGCCGATTGTCCATTTTTATTTATATTCATTAATTTATTTTCATAACCGAACATAACCTAATATTACCCAGAAAGTGTTGGGTAAACCTACGTAAGTATCTATAAATACTGAATTAAAATTACATAATTTTAATTAAATATACGGTCTCTACCCAAAACGTTTGGGTAATGATAATAACCTAAACGTAAACCTAAGCTTTATGAATTTTCTAGCGTTACCCATTAGAAGTAACATTTTATATAAAATAAATAAGTTAGTTCACTTTGTTCTTTGAACTTTTTAGACACAATACTACAAAGTTGGACTTTACAATAATACAAAGAAGTTTTAAATTTTTTCTCTTCAAAATTCTTAACTTATCGCCTTGTAGTCTTGAATATGAAAGAAAGATTACAATAAAAAATAACAAATTTTAACAAAAAAACCGACTTCAATTTGAACCATTCGGTTTCCTTTCGGTTCTAGCTTTCAAATAAAAAAAGAATAATCAAAATCGGTTCACCCAGTCGAAAGTTATGAGGTAACAAACATAAAAAAAAACAGTCGAATTGAGAACCTCCTCAAAAAGAAAAGTCCTTAAAAGACATGTGGCACTCGGGGACTGCCGCGGTTAAGCTATTGCATAACATTTTTTATCAACTTATGCAATTATAATTATTTATTTATTTTTGTAGTAGTGTATGGCTACTTTTAAGGCCATGAATAATGTTATACATTATATGACATAACAAATCTTCGTGTCCAAGGCAACGAATCTTCCTTGACGTATTTCAATACGCCTGTGCGGCTGGCTGTTGACAAGTGTATGGCTACCATGAATAGTTTTATACATTATATGACATAACAAATCTTCGTGTCCAAGGCAACGAATCTTCCTTAACGTACTTCAATACGCCTGCGCGGCCGGCTGTTGACATATTATGTCTTCGTGCGTGACAGAGACAGTCAGATTCGTTGATTCGTCGTTCGGAGCAGCTCGTCTCGATCCGTGCGAGCTTCGGGTGTCAGGTTTTATTATTTATTTTATTTACTTATGTTACCCAATACCATGAACATACAACATACATCAATACTTCCATAGTAATATTATAAAGTGACTATGTTTTTTATTATGGAATAAGGGGCGAACGAGCAGACATATCGCCTGGTGGTAAGTGATTACCGCCGCCCATGAACACCCGCAACCCCAGAGGTGTCACAAGTGTGTTGCCGGACATTGGGGGATGAGGGGGGGGGGCTGGGTTACGGGCCTCCGGTATACTCCCTCGGTGAAACACAGCGCAGGCGCTGTTTCACACCGGGTTTCTGTGAGGCCGTGGTATCACTCCGGTCGAGCCGGCCCATGCATGCCGAAGCGTGGCTCTCTCACGGTCTCTGTCTGTCTTTTACACTTTCACGACAATACCCCTGCACCAATTTCAATGAATTTTGACATGGAGATACTTTGATTCTTGAGACATAGGCTACTCTTAACTAAAGCTTAATTAAAGCTAGCAAGTAATAAATATTTGACTTTGAACACCCAAACCGGCAAGTATACATAGTACATAAGCTAATAAAAACCAAATTGTAATCCTTAGTGATCTTCAATTTGTTGAATTGACGCTGACATGTAATAGGACTAAAATTAATGTTATTTCATAGAATCGACCCCATTTTAGGATTTGGAAATCATTCAGTGATATTGGTCACCCAAGAAATTGTTAGGTAACAAATACTGTTGATGAATAGTTTTACCGGAGCAAAATTGTATTTGTCCGTTCACCCAGAAGTAATTTTATTTAAATTGTAATTTAACAATCCTGTGACCATTTTAGAACACGAGAATAATGAATATTAAATGTAACGTGGGAATGCCATATGTTTTTTTTTAATTTAACTGAAATTCACTGAATTATGTTTTTTCTCAAGATGGTACAGTGAAACCGAATTTCGAACCATAATTTCTAACCACTAGACCAACAGGTTCTTTAATAATAATTATAATTCGTTGGGGAACTACAGTAAAAAATAATAAAATTATTGATCACAACATCTATAAAACACATATGTGTGTATAACACTATTGTCATAAGACAACATCAAACTAGATAATATATGCGATAAACAAATAAATTGTCGCCTACGGCATACGTGGCAATAGGAGGAACACCTAGTGACTCCTGAGTTAGAGGGAGGGCAAGGTTGTCCCTTCCATCACATGAACCTGATTCGTTGATGAATGGTTCATCTGGGTAAGGTACGGTAGGGAACCCTTACGGCATTTAATGTAGAAGTTACATTTAAACTTACTTTTCCTAATTTTAATATTTAAAAAGTCGAGGGTTCAAACCGTGGGGTTGGAGAGGCCTATGTCCAGCAGTGGACTGTGATAGGCTGATGATAATTGTGATTTTAATATTAAACCTACCTAAAGATATATTTTAGCTTTTGTATCTTAATTTAACGAATATTTTAAAGGTTAAATTGAAGCTGCTCATTTTAAAACTCATTTTATCACATGTATAATGTATTTTAATGACTGCTTTATAAATATTAAATGTTTAAAATTTAACAATCGCTTCTTAGAAGTAGACACTGAAGAACTTGTTGGATATGTCAGATATCATCTCTATTACACATTTAACAAAAACTTAGCTTGTGCTTGCGGCTCCGCTCGTGAGTATATCAGATATGGCGTTAATTATTTTTCGGGTTAATATATAGCCTATGACACTTACAAATAATGTGGCTTTCTATGGGTAAAAGAACTTTCAAAATCGGTTCAGTAGATCCAGAGATTAACCCTTACAACCTCAAAAACCCACAAACTTTACCTCTTTATAAAATTAGCTTTACGGGGCTTTACCTCAATCTTATTCTTATATATAAAATTCTCGTGTCACAATGTTAGTTACCATACTTCTCTGAAACGGCTGGATCGATTTTTATGAAATTTGGTGTGCATATCGGGTAGGACTGAGAATCGACCAACATCTATTTTTTATACCCCATTTTTTTTTATGGCAAAAGAACGTTTGCCGGAGCAGCTAGTATAAATATACATTATCACCACTATTTGAGTTTCAACTAGTTGCATAGACAATAAAACTTGCTTTTGCGGATTTGAATATTTAACTGTGGGTACCACAAAACGATTATTTTAATGATGAACGCTCAAGGAACAGTAACATTGTATTTAATTCATTACGGATCTTTTAATATTACTTTGTGGTACTCTTCAGTCAACCTTATAAACAAGATTAAGGAAAAGTTTCATACTGAAGTCGCCGTAGAACAGACACGAAAGCCGCACTTAGACCACAGTTAATTTGTTTTTATTGTAAAACTTTCTACATTTTCAGTATCCTCAACGGTAATGTAGGCGGTATGTCGTGTTGGGTCTACGATGTCGTCATTTGTATCTTGTTACCCTATACCGAAAATAAGTAGACGAAACTTTGCTTAAAATATAAAAAATTACACTATTTTTATCTGTCATTCTTCGCTCTTACATAGGATCAGCTGTTGAATGAGATTCTTTGAAAGCTAGCTTTTTGTAGTTCGTTTTTTTTTAAATTGTAAGTCAAGGATAGTTTTTTTACTATAAACTTAGAAGTAAGTGTACGAAGGACTAAAATATTACTTTTATTTTGGATTCTCATTAAAATAAAAACAAAGAGTTTTCATTGTAAAACACTCGGTCCTCGAACTTAAAACTTAATTAAAAAGAAGTAACTTTTGTACTAAAACTTTATGTTCATTTTGTCTACCTATTTCTAAAAGGTATATTTCATTATCATACTATTTTCATTGACTAGTTTATGTAAGTAAAAGATTTCATTTGTGTATCCCATTAGCTGAATAGTATACGAGTTAGTGTGCACTACAATTTGCAGATATACCAATTTTGATATTGACACAATTGTTATTCTAATGCCTAATATTCCATACTGTATCCGTCTCCCAGGATGTAGTTTTTTCGGTATATGCCTACAATACGTGCAGTAACTAACGCAATCGTGTCATAGTTTAAGGGCACCCACACAACTGCGAAGACGCAACGCATCTCGCATCTGCGAGCTCACACGAATGCACCGCAAGAACTTCAACGCCGCATCGCATCGCAGTTATGTGTGGGAGACCTAATATTAATTATTTTGCAATAAAAATGCAAAAATCCAGTTTATAGTATTTGCCAAGTTACTAATCTAAATTATCAGACATAAATTGATCCCAAAGAAAATCTAACTTTGTTAATCGAACTTCCGGGAGCACCCGGTTTAAGGCTATTGTATCTGTAGAAACCATTTCTTTTATCTTTAATTACCTGCTTGGTTTTAGTTCCTTTTTACCCCAATTTTCCCTTCAATTTTCACTAAATTTCAATCTAAAATTGCCAAAGTGACTTTTTTGTATACAAGTGGGCAGGTGTAGGTTACTCAAATCTAGATCCTCTCACATAATTTTGCATAGATGTCTATTTTATTTAATAGTATGTTTATTTTGTTTCAGGCTAAAAACAAAAAACCTTTACAATCAGACTGAAAGATATCAGAACTGAAGCGAAGTAAGAAAAGACTCGATTAAGCAGTAAAGAACGAATATGTGGTGGGGCATGCGCCCAGCGGATGCTCTCGTACTCGTGTGTACTTAGTAGCAGGTGATGCCCGTGTGGTGGGGGCCGCGGGGGGCGCGGGGGTGGCTCAGCATGCGCGTGTGCTGCGTGACGACGGTTCTCGCAGCGCTAGCGCTGCGCTCAGCCGCCGAGCCCGCGCGCCGCTTCCCCGCTGAGTGGCGTACCGGGCGCGAGTTGCGATCCCGACCGCTCAACGAGCTCTTCGAACCTGAGCCAGCCTCAGAGGCCTACACACAACTGCAGCCTCCTCCCCTACCGCCCGGCGCGTTGCACAAGGAGCGCCGCCGCGCGCGCAACAACAAACGAGCTCCGCACCAATTATCTTCGGAGATCGCTAGCCAAATGATGTTGAGAGCCTCCCGCTCCAACCGACCCTACGATGTGCCCCAAATTGGTGAGTAAATGTTAAACATATATAATCACTACCGTCAGACAAGCCAAGCACTGTTTATATAGTCAAAACACAATGCTATAAACCAGCATAAATAAAATATTACGTGTTTGTAATGAAACAATCACGAACTGCTTACTGTAAAAATAGGCAATTTGTTTATGTACAAAACTAAAAATAAGTTTCTTTATTTTGTTTTTTACGTTAGTCAATTAGCTCAACGACAAAATGAGTGCAGTATTACGAGTAATATCGTACAATATCTATGAAATCCCCGCTAAGATCATTCGCCTTCGCACAGTGACAAAGCTCACAACAATAGCAGTAACTCATTGTCCCCATGCTGCTGCGTTATTACTAACTGATATGACACTATCCTGAACACAGCTAACATACGACTTGGACACTTTAAGTGGAGTGAGATATTAAGAAGCGTGTAAAAAGGATGAATAATCATTAAGACAATGTCGAAGAATTAAAAAAAAAAAAATTTTTAAACAACAACTTCGGTACATTAGAAATTCAAAACCATGAGATTTTCTTGAAATGCCGAAAACCATTGTATGCAAACAACAACAAAAGATAAATCTTAAAAAAATGAAATAAGATTTAAGTTACATTAGATTAAGTTGAAAATTCAAATAAGAAACTTTAAAAAAAAAAACAAAAAACAGCGAGTCTGGGTCTCAAAAATTCAGAAAAAAGAAAACGAAATAAGAAATTAATATTTCATTTTGTTAGCAAATTAACTCTCATTCTTATACATAATTATAGAACGCTAAAGTTTCAAAGTTAGGATAGTAAATTATAATAACCTTATCATATTAATATTAATCCTACTAAATCATATATCTGCGCTATTCATTAGATCGTGCGTCACCTCAATTAATTCGTTGGTTACTTTACCTAAGGCAAATTAAGTTAATTATTTTGATAATTTAATCATATTTCAGCAATAGCGTTAGATATTCTAAAATTAAATAAAATTATTGTAAAGTAACTTAGTTTACGACTAAACATAATAGTTTATATAAAACACAGTATTTTTATTAAATTTTCTTTTGATTCTTTAATAAAATTTAAATACATCTAGATATTCATTCGCATACTTTGCCTGAGAATAAATAATTTTACGCGAAGCTCGGTAAATATTAAACACATAATAATAATAAAAAACGTTGGAACAACTTACTTAAAGAGCAGTAAAATTTACAAAAAAAAATCTGACGAATGTTTTAATTGTCTGGTAATGTCATTTCGTTGATAGTAATCTTTAGGGTTCCGTGCCAAAGGAAGGAACCCTTATAGATTCGTCATGTCTGTCTGTCTGTCTGTCTGTCCGTCCGTATGTCACAGCCACTTTTTTCCGAAACTAAAAGACCTATAATCTTGAAACTTGGTAAGTATATGTATTCTGTGAACCGCATTAAGATTTTCACACAAAAATAAGAAAAAAACAGTAAATTTTGGGGGTCCTCATACATAGAACTGAAACTCAAAAATTTTTTTTTCATCAAACCCATGCGTGTGGGGTGGGGTATCTATGGATAGGTCTTCAAAAATGATATTGAGGTTTCTAATATCATTTTTTTCTAAACTGAATAGATTGCGCGAGAGACACTTCCAAAGTGGTAAAATGTGTGTGAAGTTACAGGGGGGGCCCTGTAACTTCTAAAATAAGAGCATGATAAATCTAAAAAAAATATATGATGTACATTACCATGCAAACTTCCACTTAAAATTGGTTTGAACGAAATCTAGTAAGTAGTTTTTTTTTAATACGTCATAAATCGTAAACTGCAATTTACCTTTGATTCAATCAAAACAAATATAAAAAAATGTTACTTGCTGCTAGGGAACCCTTCATGGGCGAGTCCGGCTCGCACTTGGCCGCTTTTTTTTATCAATACAACCTCTCCATAAACTATTGTACTGTACGTAATCCTCTCCATATTTGTCTTATTTAATACTGTACAAGATCCATTGTAATATAGTTTAGCTAGACTTAATAGGGAACTTTCTAGGTAGATTTAATCTATGAAACCTAAAATAGATGCGTCGCAGCATCGCAGGTGGTGCGTTGACGTCGTTACCTTAGCCGGGAATCTATATTAATATTATAAAGCTGCAGAGTTTGTTTGTTTGTTTGTTTGAACGCGCTAATCTCAGGATGTACTGGTCCGATTTGAAAAATTCTTTCAGTGTTGGATAGTCCATCTATCGAGGAAGGCTATAGGCTATATTTAATTTTCATAAAAAATAGAGGTCCGTAAGAAAATTGCTATTTTGTAACCCAAGGTGTGAAATCGAAAACCTATTTTTGCGTGCGCTGCAAAAAGTATTGACAATAGAAAAAAATAATGTATTACGGGTTTGTAGGTCCCATTAAGATCTACAAAAAAATCCGCGAGAGCATATATCTAACTATCATGGTTAAGTCACAATAACCGCTTTTGTGTTCAAAAAAAATATTAAATCGTCTGAAGAAAGAAACTACGTTAAACGTGTATCGTAATATTAATCCTTATCTAAATAAAGCATTATGTTATCAAGGGTATTTATGTAGAAGTAAAATACTTTTTGTTTCATCCCATTCGGACATTTTGTTTAGAAATTATCACGAGTATAAGACGCTAAGAGTTGGTATCTAATATTGAGTTACACACATCAAAAGTGTCTAGGGATCAAGCATTTTTATGCGGATTTCTTGAGATTGAGATGTGGCTTTGGCCCTGGCCTGCTCAGTCGCCAGACTTGAACCCGATTGAGCATGCATGGGATATGCTACAGAGAAGAGCTCTGCCGAATATGGAGGGTATCCAGTCACAAGAAGACCTTTTTTTGTTGTTGCAACGAACATGGGCGGCCATTCCACAGCGTGATTTGGATGAACTCATTTTGAGTATGCCAAACCGATTCTTGTGTTGTTAGTGTTCGCGGTAGAAACACGGATTATTAATTGTTTAAGTTACCTAATAAAATTTTAAAGAAAACTGTTATTTCAGTCTTTTTTTCGAACTTTAATGTTAGTGGTTCAAATGTCAAAAATCCCTTTATTAGGAAAATGGCAAATTTCTTTATTAATGCAAAGGTGACTTGGTTTATCGTTACTGTGACAAACGAAAACACTTTATTTGATGAATCCTTAAAGAAAATTTTAATTAATATCAATCAGGAGAAAAGTTATTGCAAAAATATATGTTGATCCCTAGACACATATGTTGATCCCTAGACACTTTTGATGTGTTTATTTGCCAAAGAGTTTTTATCAACATAATACCTAATATTGGTCTTTATCCTGCTTTATCCAAATAAATGTGTTGTTGATTATGAGTATTAGATCTTAGAAGAGTATAATAAATACATCTATACTAATATATAAAGCTGAAGAGTTTTTGTTTGTTTGAACGCGCTAATCTCAGGAACTACTGGTCCAATTTGAAAAAATTTTTTTTAGTGTTAGATAGCCCGTTTATCGAGGAAGTTTATCGAGTTTATCTATATCATCACGCTATGACCAATAGGAGCGGAGTACCAATGAAGAATGTTTCAAAAACGGGGGGAAATTATTACGCTACGGGCAATAGGAGACGCAAACGACGTTGCGTGGGTCAGCTAGTCGGGTATACATAGAAAGAAAGAAAGAAAACAAAATTTATTGCCAAAAAAAAAAACAAATAGCTTATTATAATAACACACTTAGCATGGCAAAAGGGATGAATTCAGCACATGTTGAGAGTTCACAGCGACACTGCGATACTACTCAACGCTGGACACGACTTGCCGCTGATAGAGAGTAATGGTATAAGATGGAGGAGGCCTTTGTAAAGAAATGGACAACCTCATTAAAAATATAATTTTATTTTAAATATTAATTATTTTTTAACCGACTTCAAAAAGAAGGAGGAGGTTTGTCATTGATAGACTAGATTGCATGTTCTAGTCTTCATCATTTTAAATTACATATACATTATAAACTAGAACACATAGGTATATAATTGTAACCTGTAATTAATTTGATACCGATAGAAGTTATATTGTGATCTTTCTAATGGATAATAAAAAAGCTTCCTTACTTACTTGCCTAAAATAGACATCAATTAATTCAAACAGTAAAAAACGTCCATCTAGATACCTTCATAAATTAATTGGTTGCCGATCTACGACAAGTTAGAACTGTAATTCTGGTTTATGCAGGCTGGGACAGATGTGACAATTGAGGTTGAAATCCCGAGTGTATTGTCCGTCTCTATGTTCCTGTAAACAGATGACAGTGTTCTGTCGCCAACAAACCGCGTCATATGCTTCAATATATCAGCCACTGAAAGATTATATGTAGTTTGATGACTTCGTAAAATGTTTTTCGTTTTACCAGACTACGGTAAAGCCAAAAGGTAAGCTAATATTTTTTTACAGTTTTTGTACACATGTTTGTTTGTTACACCGTAACGCCTAAACTACATGTATCTTAAACTGTTGACATATGTAACGAAAATGGCTAAAAGTAGCAATGTCTATTGACAACCTACATTTCTGTTCGCTATATGCAAAATTGTACCAAGTTTCGTGTTTTGTTCTTCGCGAAATTTGTGTGTGAAAGCTGAAATGTGTTCATGTAAATCCTATTAGTTATACATTGTTTTCAATTGCATGTTTACAACCAATTAGGAAAACTATATAAACCAAGTTTTCTTTAAAATGAAAACATTAAATACACTGCTACAAAGTTTTAAAAAAACGAGAAATTTTAAAATTTTAAATTCTATTTTTATGTAGACGCAGCGCGTATTTACTAAATCTAAATTGTTCACTACATTATGTTAATTTTATATTTACAAAGCTGTTTAGCTTCAAGCAATTTTAATAAAACATGTATGAGTGTTTTTGAAATGAGATTTTTAAATTTAAGAATATGCATCGTAGTTGGTTGTTTCAGTATCGTAGGTCCGAGTAACAGCGTGGCACATAAAACACTAGGCGTAAAAAGTGAAGAGTTCGTTGTACGCAATAAACAGATCTATCTGGTAGACACGTAGCCTCCCTTCGATTGAGAAACGACGCACCACGTACGAGCCTAGAACGTGCTACCCTTACCAATTTCCACGACCGTATTTATTTTTGTGCTAGGTAACTTTTGTTCTAAAAATAGAATGTTATATTGTTTCATGACCACACATTCTTAATTTGCCAGAAGGTATAACAATCCTTTTGTTTTTTTAAGTAAAAGCTAATTTTAAATTGCTGCCTTGAGAATTACAAATCTCATGCCAAACATGAAGCTTTTCTTCTTAAATTTTCCATTGTAGTTTTTTATTATGTCAAAGTATGTTAGCTCGGTTATAAACGTAGTTTTTTTCTTAATGGCTTGGGTTGAAATCCAGTAACCCCACATTCTTTTTAACCCCCGACGCAAAAAGAGGGGTGTTATAAGTTTGACGTGTCTGTCTGTCTGTTTGTCTGTCTATCTGTGGCACCGTAGCTCGCGAACGTATGAAGCGATTTTAATTTAGTTTTTTTTTGTATGAAAGGTGAGTTACGTGCGAGTGTTCTTAGACATGTTTCATGTAAAAAAAAACATATTTATCAAAGATATTCCTCATATTTGTTTCAGTCTCCATCGCTCTGCTGTTATTTAGCAGAATCAGCAGTGTAATCTTTTAACTATATTTTCGATGCATCTTCGCTACAGTAACAGTTTTATAATTTTTGTTTACACATAGACGTACTTTATACCTTTTATAAAGTTCATGTTTTGTCACTCAGGAGAGCAAAATTGCATTATAATATTATATTCTCTACAAATTTTTGCCAATATAACACGATCATTGACAACTTACTTTCCATTATTTTTAACCCCCGACGCAAAAAGAGGAGTGTTATAAGTTGGACGTGTCTGTCTGTCTGTGGCACCGTAGCTCGCGAACGGATGAAGCGATTTCAATTTAGTTTTTTTTGTATGAAAGGTGAGTTACGTGCGAGTGTTCTTAGACATGTTTCATGAAAATCGGTTGAGTCGTTTAAAAGTTACGGTGGTGAAAGTGGGGAAGAATAACAGAATGTCTGCAAAAATATCATTGGTGTATGATTACTCGATTAACTGGGTGAGTGGTCGTAGAGTAGAGTAAGTGAGTAGGGGGTTTTTTAAATTTTGAAATTAATATTATCTCTGTTAAGTTATGGAATCAGGCGTTACTTTGCGGAAATCCATGACATTAAATGCTATGAAATATATTTAGCTTTAATTCCGCGAGACAAATATCCGTATATAGGTATAGGTATCCGCGAGTATAGGTTTGGTTGCATGGCATGCTAATTATTTCTCACTTGTTTTGTATGTGTACATATGCATGATACCCATATGTGCATGTGAGTATGCATGACGGTGGGATTTGTGCCTTGCTTTCAGACCTGGATATTTGTCTCGCGGAATTAAAGCTAAATATATTTCATAGCATTTAATATTATCTATGTGATAAATGTATGTCATATGCGTATGAACCATTTTTTTAAATTGTTTGATTTAACCAATAGATCGTAGATTCAATATTAGTATTTCTCGATAAAATAGTTCTTTTAAGAATTTTACAATGACATATTGCCGGTGTGGGGGACAGGTGTCATGTCCCACCAACACAAAGGGAGGATCCTCCGACCAGGCGAGGTGATCATGCCTGGCGGGCCAACTGCCCAACGGTTGATGTTGGGATGTTGTATATATGTTAATGCGCGCGAGAACTTTCACTGCGCGATTCAGGATTGGTAGTTTCTTAGTTTCCTTCGTTACTCCGTAGTTCGACGTATCTTCGGTAGATGGCGCTGTAGTAAGTTATGTTGTTGTTGCGCTATATGTGGAGGTCGCCACACCGGTTTACTTGACCGATTATAGTGCATTACTAATCCTATCATACTCAAGTACAGACATCCTAGTTTTGGTGAAGTTCTAATAAGTCTCAGTCGTGTTAAAATAAAGAATTCAAATTGATATCATTTTTCAACTTAACATTTCTAGTAAATACCATACTATATATTTAAGTCTCCTTAAAGTAATTCTGTAACTTGTATGTAGCATATACAATTTACAGAATTACTTCAATCAGACTTTAACTAAATCTAATTTCAATGAAATTTCTCAAGATGACATAATTAGATATGAAAAATAAACAGAGTTTACAAGGCGAGTCATTTTAATTACCGATCTCATAAACAGCATCAAATTGAACCATTCAAAAACGTTAATTCGAAGTCTATTGGCTTATCAAAGTCTAATTGAATTAAGTAATTAGTCGTGTTATATTAAAGGAATACCTTTCTAAATTAAATTTCCTCATTTCATAGCTGAGTGATATTTAACATTATACATTAACCAACTGTATTTTTGCTAGCCAATATACATTGAAATTATAGCTAGTGGGCAATGAATAAAAGATTTTTCTTGTAAATCTTCATGTATTATATACATTTCTTTACATTATTATTAAATAGATTAGGGGGTAATACGTACCACAGACCGAGATCGTAGAATGAACTTCGACAGATTTGCAAAATTATTTATCTTTTGTTGCGAGAGTGGAAAATCTCTTCGGATCTCCAGCTCCTTTGGGATAGAGGAACCAGGTGTGTATGATGATTCCACTAAAACCTACATCCTCAAACAGCTTCGGGTGCTCTGGACCATGTTATTTCAGGTTCCACACTACACCTAATCGACACCACGTCTCTACTTTTGAAGCCGTGTATCTGGTAGATGCAGTGTAGGCAGGATCTGATGATGAGATTCCAAGGGAATCTGTTGTGTTTTATATATATTCTGAAAGTATTCAAATATTTGCGTCTAGTAGTCGTCACCTTATGATGATGAGCCAATGATGAAAGATACAACTCCTTAACAGTTATGAGTTGGAGGATAATTATTTTGTAGCCTATGCTCAGTTTTAATACGTGCTTCAAACGACTATAGTTATTCGTTTCAGCAATAACTTTTGAAGGTGGTTGTTTTCTTGGTTGTCTCTTGCAACTTATAAGAAATAGTTTAACTTACTACATACTTATTTATGATGATTGAATGAAAACATTAATAACTATATCACATAAATGTTTCAGCATCTTATGCATTTTGATATGTTGAAAATGTTGATTGCTTATTATAGACTTACTGGCGAGCGACTAGTGGTACATTTCAAACATCAATAATTTGTCATTTATTGCATTGGCCACTATAATTTAAGCTTTCAATAATACAAAATTTTTACAAAAAAAAACCGACTTCAAGAACGACCAAATTGAATTGGGTCCACACGGGAAGCACCAGTTTTCAAATAAAAAAAGAATCATCGAAATCAGTCGGCGTGATATTGAGTTATTCGTCAATTTGTCGCGCACATACTTAATGCAAATTGAAGATTTATATGATTTTCTCATGAATGACAGGTCAGAACTGAATCAAATTAAAATGGGACCACATGGGAAGCACCAGCTTTCAAATAAAAAATGATCATCAAAATCGGTTCACCCAGTTGAGGTAACAAACATTAAAAAAAAAATAAAAAAAAAATTGAATTGAGAACCGCCTCCTGTTTTTGAAGTCGGTAAAAAATACACAAATACGAATTGCCAATAATTGTCAATTGGTATTGTTTTATAATTTCTTTGGTGTGGTATAACCTATAAACATAGTAAATAGTTGATACCGCGAGAAAACGCAACTGACTACCTACGTCTACACAATCATTGATAAAAATTATAATTATTGCTAATAACATAATTTGTAGAATGTAGAATTGATGATCACTGTTCTAATATTCGTATCTGCTCCTGGACTGATAGTCAAGTGTCATGATCAATACCTTATGAGGCTCGTCTTAGTTGTCTGATACATGAGGCAGTTGTCTTAAACACGCCCCGTTTTGGATTCCTGATTTTGAAGTCCTACAACATCAACATCAACAATCTATAATGTCCCACTGCTGGGCTTGGGTCTCCTCTCAGAAGAGGGTTAAGGCCATACGTTCACACGCTGGCTTAGTTCGGGTTGGAGAGTGGCAAGACAACGTTGTGGCTACATAAATCTTGCCATTGGATGTTTTTAAGCCGCCCAAAGGCCTCCAACTAAGCTTTACGACTGTTATCATGTGACAACAACCAGAACCGACTCCTTAACGTGACCTCCGAATCACGGAAACGTTCATGGTATCAGGCCACCAGCGGTCACCCATCCAGGTACTGATCGCGCCGTCGTTGCTTACCCTCGGTGATTGTTTCTAATCACGTTTGTCGTTATTGTTAATCGTAAAAATATAATAACGATACACATATTACACAGTCACAATTATCTCTTTTACTACTGTTATTATTTCTACCGTGTTCCACATCGGATACAAATGCAGTATTAGTACATGCTAGTATAAATAAACGTCTGCATTATTAACATATTACTGGCAACAATTGTCGCCAACAAGAACGGCAGGCAGAAGTCAGCGACCCGTTTTGTACTGAGTTTTTCATAAAGATTAGATGAGGTTCTATTTATAGGGTGAATTGTACTACTTTAAAAAGATCCAGAGGTTATAAAATGGAGATTTTTTCAATAATGTGTAGGTAATGCCATTAAAAGTTTAAATATCTGTGTGTAGGTGTTTAACAATATTAATCTTTTTTGATGGAATATGTATATTATGGATAGGTGTATTATTTTTCAGATACGGATAACAATAACATTTAAAATTATATTTTTTAAACATTAAAGAGATGTGATGCGTAAATAAAATCTCATTAATGTGACAATAAATATCTACTCAAAAATATAATAAGCATAACTTTTTTTTTAACACGATAACTCCGTACGATACGTTGTTTACGTTTATACGACGGACGTGTTACGGTATGTTTGTTATTGAATATACCTCTAACAAAGAAGGAAAAGATAAATGATCCCATGCATATTAAAGCAACAAATTTATTTGTTTCGTATTATTCGATTGTTCGTGCCATTATATTTATATCGAGACAGTTAGATCGATACATACATTATAAGTGAAATACGATAGATAAGTTAAAAGAAACATTAAACTTTGGATTCGGACAGAACAGGGTCGATTGTAGTGGAGACCTTGGGTTGTTGTGGATGTCTATATCCCGCAGAGGACCTCTTTCAGTTTAGATGATGAATTATATGAAATTAGACGAAGTTTACAATAAAGTACAGCTAAGTTCTTTCAAGTGCCGACAATCGAGAGTGTCTATACTAACATATTATTATAAACGCGAAAGTTTGTAAGTATGGATGGATAGATGAATGTTTGTAACTCTTTCACGCAAAAACTACTGAACAGATTTGGATGAAACTTTACAGTAATATAGCTTATACATTAGAATAACACATAGGCTACTATTTGCCGCGATAACCGACATATACTACACTAAACACTAGTAAATTATAAAGTACAGCAGTTAAACAAGAAAGCAAATTAGGAGTACTAAAGTTTCAATAGCTTCGAGTATATCGGTGGCGCAGTGGTAGCGTATACGACTGCTGTGCTTGAAGTCTCAGGTTCGATTCCGGGGTCAGACCAAATGTTTGTATGATCTGAAAATATTTGTTTCGAAGTATAATATGCAAAAAAAAGTATATATGTATTCAAATCAATTGTCTAATACCCGTAACACAAGCTCTGCTTTGGACTAGATGGCGTTGTGTGTTAGATGTCCCAAATATTAAATATTTATTTATTTTATATCGACTTATTGACATTAAGTCTGTTCTCAAGTATATATATTTTGGTGTGGTTCAATATATATTTTTCGTAGACCAAATCAAAGGCTCGATGTAATAATTGGGAAAATTAAACAGATATTAAACCATTTGAAAATTACATACACTGTATATTGCAATGAATAGACACCAAAAATTGAATTTAAGTTAGCTAGTTCTAATATAGATTATAAAAAAAAAAACTAAAATTGTCACCAAAGACTAAATTGCTCCTTGACTTATATTTGTTGGCGAAAAGCTTTTTACAGAAGCTTTTTTCTTATCTGAGCAGTATTTTATCCAAGTATTGCTTTATTTTAAGAACAAAATTCAACACACCTTGTATTTATTTTGATTACTCTAAGGTTTTCAGAGGTTAAAGTTCAAAGCTAAATATTTCGCAACTAAAATAAATACAATAAACGACCATGCTCGATTAAATTGACTCATTCTGATTAAACCATGTATGATTTTTTTTTCTTAAGAACTTGTACAACCAGCGAGTATAAAAATACATTATCATTGTCGCAAACTTCACTTATACTTCAAAGCGTGTTAAGTAAGATCCTGATCCTCACACAACTATGTTCACTACACTTTAACAATAAGTAGTAGCTATGACTTTATTAATAAAAACAAAAAACAAAGCTGATATTTATTTATCTTTAATTGTGATACACTTAACAAAGATAACATTATACAATGTCCGCGTCGATGTAAGATGCTTAATGTAATATATTATAGTGGAACAGTCCTTATTTTTTGTTTTTAGAATTTAGAAACAAAGTAAAAGCTATCACATCGATTTACAAAACCTCATTACCTATACCTATAAGTTAATTAAATCATTTACGTATTAAAGTATGATATTATGTGTTTTTATTAATATGTATTATACTATACAGTTTATACATATTTCAATCTATAAGACGACTAATTAAAATGCACTGTCGCTCTAAAACATTTTGATTTGTTTTGAAGTTGTCTGAAAGAAATTTCATTTAGCAATGAGACCATCCTTATGCCTCTCATTAGCATGGAGGTTTTAGTCAACTACGAGTATACCACTCTGACAATTCAGGTTGGTTAGGGTTTGTGTCAAGTTTTTTTCTCAATGCAGTACTGTTTTCCTGCGCAGATAATCCCTTAATCAGTTCTCATGTCATAATATATTCTTAATCCGTCACCCCACTGTACATTTGTATGTATGATATGATACGATTCCTGTAAAAAGGTACAAATAAAGAGTACTATTTTATCTATCTAAACGTGAATGTGAGTTTATTCATATTTTACGCTTTTACCATTTTAATTTTTCCATTCTCATTATAAAATTTTGCATTGATGATGTTCTCTTAACCGATTTCTGCCACGGCGGCCAGTCACAACGGTGACCAGTCAACTACACCGGAGATATTATAGTGCACAAGTGTGTGCGCAAACACAGATGGACTCTCTGTTCCCTCACTCTCATAATCCCCTAAGACCCCAACTTTCAAACTCCGAGCTGTTATTAAGCATTTCTATAATCATAAAAACTGAATAACCCTTTTTGGCCCGACCCGGGATTTTGCATTACCGTGTTGTCAAGGAATACCGAATCAATATCCTCATTTCCAACTTCGTTGAAAATGTTACTATTTATCTATACAAATAAATAAAATTGAAGTGTCTGTTTGTAATATTAAAATAACCGCTTTTTACTAAATGCATATTTATGTTTACGGTACATATGCCAAAATATCATTTTTTTCAATTTTTGTCTGTCTCTCTGTTTGTTCCAGCTATCTCTAGAAATGCTAGACTGATTTTGACGGGACTTTCACTGATAGGTAGCTGAGATATAAGGAGTAACTTAGGCTAGTTTTTTTTAGACTAGCTTCGCCCCGCGGCGTTGTCCGTGGTTATTGTCGTACCGCGGGTAACACCGCGGGGTTCAGCTAGTACTATTATAAATTATTTTCTATCAAAAACTCTTGTGGTTTATCCTGTAATCATAATAATGTCCAATATACAATAAAACACATTTAATTCCATAAATATTTTTTGTCTGGTTCTATCCATTTTCCCGTCAACAAAATAATATGGCCGATATTTCGAGCACATGTCAGGCATTATTAATATATTAATTGCACTTAATTCTCCTTATTGCGTGTTATCTTTATCAGTTTATACGACACTTTTATGTGAGCTATAAAAATCTAATATAAAGTGATAAATTGCTCCTAGGTACCATTTACTATCTGAGTATAATAAATAGACCAATACCTTTTAAGGTCTCAGACTGCCGTCTTCAACTCCGATCCGGATACTTTAATTCCAATTCAAATGCCAGCACGAGTTGTCTTGCTTTTAATATTATAGCAATCATTTCTTTTGCTCTAAGTAAACCGTAAATAATATAAGTGATTTTATGTATTCAAATGTTATTGGTGTGAGTAATATAATTAGGTGAGAATTAACCATTTCCTGCGATACACATCGCAATCAAAATGTTCGTTAAACTTATTAATTAACACCAGTCAGTATTTGGCATCTGATAAATTATTCAACTCATTGATTCCCCAAAAATCATTAAGAACCTATAAATTAAAGCAGAATACTCGTAGGCGGGCTTTTAATTAGTATTAACAATAGAGGTATGTGGAACAAACTGACGGGTTAAACTACTGCGTATACTCGTAGATCTGACACTATGACAGCTTAATACCAACGTAAAACTGTTAAATAAACAATCAGCTTATGGTGGCTACATGAAATTGTTGTAAATGTGAATATATTTACTGTAGCGACGTGTAGGCAAGCTGGTTAACAAGAAAATTAACATAGTATGTAGAGTTACCAATTTAAATACTTCACCCACCATCAGTAAAAGGAAAACATGCAAATAGATATTAGAGATAGCTGAAAATCTTCTTAATGAAAACTAGTCATATGGAAGGTGCAAATGTCTTTTTCTTTTCTAGTTAAAAACATTTTTCTATTAACATTTCTTGGATTTTTTTCAAGTTCAAGCCTCTTCAATCTTGCAGCTTGGTGTCAATTTCTTGTACTCCACCTTGTCATTGGTCAGGTGGATCAGATGTTGACATTTGGAAGCCATGATTTTTTCCTTCTCCTTACCATTCAAACAAAAATCTTTTTAAATTAAAGATCTAATTTAGCCAGAAAGACTGCTCTATTTGATTAATGAATCCCTTCAACCCTGCTGATACCGAATTGTCCTTTTATGTATACATAAGTTGTATTTTCTGTGTCTTAAAACATTGTTTTAAAATATATCATACATACAACTAACGACATTTAACTGACTTTCAAACGTGAGGAGCATCCAACATATATGTCGATTTTGAAAATATTGCAACCATGCAATATTTTCAAAATAATGTAAATAGACCACTATTTAACATTTATACTAAAAATAAAATATTAGCTCTACGAGTATATACTAAACTGCATTTTTGACTAATTTCTGATTGACAGCGACTTGTCAAAAGTAAAAGCATTTGTGCCGCCTAGTGGTTCCGATGTTTAAATATCCGGCATTCAAGATCAAAGATCTCACGCAACAGAAAAGTCTGAAAGTAACTGAATGGTTTACAGTTTATATCACTTAAACTATACCGCCAAAACATTTGACACTCGTAACAAATAAAAAGCTTTTTGCATTGCAAAAACAAAATACTACTCAAAATTTTGATTGTGACAATCTTTTATTTCTTCAAATAGTCTTCGTGAAATAATATCAGTTACTGACCCACTCACAAAGCTCACTTGTAATAAAAAAATGAACAAGCATCATACCAACGCCACTGGAAAAACGAGATCTTCTCCATTGACGTAGACTTACTTATTCGCACAAATTAAATTGCATGCCTTACAAAGAAAATCTCCAAGAAAAGAAGGGATCAAGTAGATTATTTCTGACACCTGATGAATAGATAGAAAGCTTAAATTTTTTGCAATAAGTCGTGATTTCTTTAATCCACTGGGATTTTATTCCTTCCTAATGATTCATCTTTCATTGTAAGGAGCTTATTGACATAAGGAATAACAGATTGAGTAGCCGGTAGGCGTGATTAAGATTGGTTATACGTTAGTCGCGTATATATTATGATCAGTTGAGGAAACTTTCACCGACTCAAGTGAAAATATTGAGGTAAAATATTATTTATTCAATGTTGATTAGTAAAACAGCGGCGATCTAATTAATTTCATTAGCTAGCTAACAGTAACTTTCATTAGCAATTGCTAATGAAAGTTACTGTTAGCTAAATGATTTATACAATATGAGAAAATACGCTATAATTTTATATTCCTGTAAATGCATATATGAATTTAATTGCAATGGTTTCACAAAGTTATTCAATTATACTTATTATTATTTACGATACTCATTTCTTGACTGAGCCATATCTTTTAATTTAAAAAAGAGGTTTAACGTACGTAATGATAATATAATTTTCAAAGCACGTACACACATCATCAGCCATTAATAGTCCACTTCTGGACATAGGGCTCTCGTTACCAAGGAGGACAAGAACATATACCTAAACTTTATTTTATACCAATTTACTTTCCAGAAAACAATCATAATCGTACATCCTTCGTGCTGTTAAACTCTATTTTTATTTCAGCTCTTATGAGGAAACGTTATCATTATTAATTTCCTAATGTATTACTAACAAAGTATCAAGTACGTATATTTTTTAAATTGTAATCGCAATATTGTGCATCTATTACGTCACGAACTCTATAGTTCATAGATTTAAAACCACACCAAATCATAGAACTAAAACACACATCCATTCGTAATTATTGTGTAAAACGTATATGTTTCACGATACGTTCTGGAGATTTATACTAATGGCCATGTTAATTACCGCGTACAGTGGTAATAATTGTTAGTGACTGTCTGGAGCAAAGTTCCGCTATCGCTCTTGCCAAAAATGTCGAAAGCACACAAGTAAGATATGTCATAAACTTTGATATTTAAAAAGTATTTACAGTTTCACAAACGCTGTAGAGCTGTTTTTGGTATTGAAAATTGCTCAGGCATATTTTGTTATATAGGTTAGGTACTCAGTTATGGTATAAATGGCTTAAATTTGCTTTTGAACAATAAAATCATACGATCCCACTGTAAAAAAGGATAACTTGTTGCCATAAACATGTTTATTACCAGTGTCAGCTGTCAGTTGCAATATCAAAAATGTGACGCTAAATACCACCAAAAAAACAACGGGTTGCAGTACGGTAGTGCCAGCAGAAGTGAAAACTTGAACATTAACTTTGTGTTTTTTTTTTTTTTTTAAGTTTATATTTATTAAACACAATGAACGATGCTATACGAATCTATGCCCTGCTTAGCCTTTAATATTCCTTGAGAACCGATAACTACAAAAATGCTTATTGTGATGTTATAAAAATATAGGTTAATGCTTTACAGTATAAACATATTACCCGAGAGAAGCCGGGTTTACACACACGCACTATCGCAGGCATACATTTTCGCCGCGCGGTAGAAAGAGGGGAATATTACTTCCCCTCCTACGCCACGCCTCCGTCTTATGAATATTCGATCAGGTCACGTGTCCTAATCCGAGTTTCTGACGCGAGTTTTAAATTTTTACGTATCCCAAAAAAGTGCATAACGCCGCTAAAGAAGTTTTCACTTTAAAAAATATTAAATATCGTGTATAGACACGAACTGCCTCGCAGTGCATTTTTAAGAGGTACATTCACATCTAGCATACTTTTTTAATTGAAAGCTTTTCAGCATACTTTTTAGGTACATTTTTGAGTGGAATAAAGGCTTAAACGACATAACCTTTCCAGAGAATACTATCTTAGGTAAAAATGAAGAGGGTATTTCCATTACCACAAGATGTACCTGATCATGATACAGAGAATGAAAATTATATAATTAAATTATGTGTGATGATGCGTGCTTGGTGAAAAAACTGTGCATAAATATCATTCATATAAAAAATAAACTAAATAAAATAGAATAAATAAATAGACTCGGGCTCTGCTAAATCTATATCGAATCATTTAACAAGCCGCGTTTCAAAAATAGAAATTCTCTATGGCTCATTTCTTATCTCACGCGATAAATCTTTATTTTCATTCAATAAAAGAGAGTGAGTCGAATGTTTTACAAATAAAAAGGTAAGTAACTGTTGCTGCAGACATGATATCCGTTTTCATGTAACTTAAATGACTAAACATGTATGAAGGATACTAAATATCACGATACGACCAATAGAACAGATCGTAAATGAAAAATGTTGCAAACACAAGGACATAAGTTGGCCCTGGATTTCCTAATGAGAAAAGCAGACGCAGTTGCACGAGTCAGCTATTTTATAAATCATATTCTAAAACAATTGTCTCTTTTACAGACAAAACAATGCTAGTTTCGTATTGTATCTTTTCTGGGGGCACGGTCGTGCTCCCGCCAAGACGAGCCAAGCGGAGCGCAAGGGCACTACCTACCTTTCACTACCTACCTTTTCTCGAAGTGTTTCGTCGTTTTTTTAAATCCTCATAACTTTGGTTTTCGATATACCAGATCGTTCAAATTCTCATACTTTAGATTTTATTGATATTTTACCTAAAAAACACCGACTTCGTCACTGACACACTTATGATCATCAAAACTGTTAGGGTACTTCCTGAAGTGCTAGAAAGCTGAAATTTGGTATGTAAACTAAATTTAGTATACAAAAAACAAAGAAATTCATAAACCTATTACTTTTGCCCCCGATATTTGAACAGATATGTTATCTATACTATTATATAAAGCTGAAGAGTTTGTTTGTTTGAACGCGCTAATCTCAGAAACCACTGGTCCGATTTGAAAAATTCTTTCAGTGTTGGATAGTACATTTATCCAGGAAGGCTATAAGCTATATATTATTACGCTAAGACCAATAGGAACGGAGCACCAATGAAGAATGTTACAAAAACGGGGGAATTTTTTTACGTTACGGGCAATAAGAGACGTAAACGACGTTGCGTGGGTCAGCTAGTTGGATAATATTCAGATCTCGTTTAAATATTACTTACCTGTTATTGTAATTATGTTTGACCTTCATTCGTTAAATTTACGTAAATTTACGTACGTTTATTTTATTGGTATTCAGTTATTTCCTTTAAGTTTATAAATTCAACTTTCATTATACAGACTATGCACACCATGACAGGTTGGTATATTATACTCGACCAATGTGTTTCTGTAGTCGTTTTCACTTTGTCTTTGTAGCACGTTCTTCGTATCTTTCACATAAAAAATAAGCGTTTTTGAATTTTACATTCGTACGTGAGCGAAACTTGCTTATAAAAGGGAGTAAGGATAACTCTTTACGTATTAACGCATACTCACATAGACTATATCAGTATCGTTTTAAGTAAGGTATACTGCCATTGATTACAGGTTGACATAATATTAATTAATATCAAACCTTCATGCACCCAACCACTCAGAATTACACATAAATCTAAGTAGATTAATTTATTAATGACGATAACCTCTCATTTACACTCATTCAGTGTACTTTTCATTCGTCTCCTAAAACTTTTTTGTTTCTTATTTTTCTTTTTAAAAGACAACTTTTGCATTAGGACTACATTTTGTGTTGCAGGAGACTGTACAAACATACAAGAAATGGACAAAAAGAATACAGGCATGGAACAAACATTTGTAGATCACACAAAGTATAGTCCCATGTGGGGTTTGAACCTGCTACACTCAGCACAGTAAATATCCGTGATCACTTTAATCACTACGCCATTCGTGCAGTCAAATTAAATACTAAGCAGATCCACAAACTAGTAAAAGTAATAGTAGAACGTTGTGGTTCTTTTGTCTTCTTCACAATTAAATAAAACTAGTTTCGCCCGCGTTGAAGTAGACCCTGTAAGGCAGAGTACGTCCTTATTTGCGCCTCTAACAAAGTTTTTGCAACAAATAAACGCATTAACATTTTTTTTAATCTTTAAAGAATATGTAAACGTTATGTAAAAAAATAATTCCAACGGTTTTATTAATTTATAATATTAGTATGTATGTATTGTGATAGTTAGAAGTATATATAAATTTAACTCTCTTACGTATTTAACAGCCTCATAGCCATGTACTAAATACCCTTTGCCACTATCCGTGGCAGAGCCACGCTTCGGCATGAATGGGCCGGCTTGACCGGAGTGATACCACGGCCTCACAGAAAACCGGTGTGAAACAGCGCTTGTGCTGTGTTTCACCGAGTGAGTGAGGATGCCGGAGGCCCATAACCCAACCCCTCCCCCCATCCCTCTCCCAATCTCTGGTGTTGCGGGTGTCCATGGGCGGCGGTAATCGCTTACCATCAGGTGATATGCCTGCTCGTTTGCCACCTATTCCATAACAAAAACCATGGGATGAGTAGGGGTGGGGTGGCTCATGCTTAGATCTTTTACTTGCGGTGTTTTAATTTTTCTACATATTTATACGAATTGCTGTAATACTGAAGTGAATATATTATTTTATTCTTACATGTACAAAAGAAAACGGAGCTGTGATGTAAATACTGCTAGTCTGTCATTGCTATGGAGAGATCCCAAGCCACCCATCATAATTAACAAGTAACTGTTTCACACTGCCTGGCGCTCGAGGTTAAATGGCCGATGTCTGTAAACTGTCTATGTATATTGAAATGTAGATACTACACTACTTTCATTTCCAAGTTTATGAGTTTGGCAACAACAAGCTATTTTCAAAATAAACAAAATTATTCACAGAGTAATTGAAGCAAGAGGATATATCCTTATTTTGAATATTGTGTATGATGCAAATCTATACTAGCAATATAAAACTGAAGAGTTGTTTGTTTGGTTGAACGCGCTAATCTCAGGAATTCGATTTTAAATAAATCTTACACTGTTAGGAGCATTAGGTAACCGAGTTATCGACGAGGGTTGCTTATGATCACGCTATGAACAAAAGAAGCGGTGTATCAATAAAAAGTGATGCAAAAACGGAGAAAAATATTCCTTTTGAGAACTTCCATTGCGTCCGCTGCGTAATCGATTAGGTACACATTTACAAAAACAATGTATGGAAGAATTGTTTTTCTTTAGATGTCCATAACAGCATGTGTCTATCCTATAAAGTTTCCTTTTTTTTAAACCCCTTGGGCCGTCACCCCACCGGGATTTGCAGCGGGGCGGTGTGTCGGACTCGAACCGACTAAAACCACACGGTGTGCCACTCTGCGCCTGAGACGGGAGGGATCCGGGAACTGCTGTAATTAACACATCCGGACCATCCAATAAAGTTGCGTTACTATAACCTTTTATTGCTGTTTAACATAACGCCACGGGCAATATGAGAGGCAGACAAGGTTGCGTGGGTCAGCAAGTAACTGATAGTATGAATATGAGACAAGCCAAATACAGTTTAAAAAATAAAAAAACTGAGATTTCTATACAAATTATACTTTACATCTTTTTATTATAAAATTACTACTATATTTATTTATCTTTATTAGAATATCCACATACATTAGATAAAACTTCTTTTAAAGTGATACAGCAAACTTGACAATTTCAACCTTCAATATTTTCTCAGGATCCTACAAAAAAAAACTGTTTTTAGCCCAATTAGGGCTAACGTACATATTTCCTCTAACTATATACCACTATGTAAATCTAGTATTAACTATATACAATTATTCATCTTTAATAGTATATAGTATTGTCACGATTCAAAATCAAAAATAATACCAAGCAATACACATTAAAGCGCCGCAGGTAATCCTAAATGAAAATGTGAGAGAAATCGCAATTCAATGAGAATCAGACGATTACTTTTCAATTTTCTCAATAAACGTTGCTTTACATCGTTTGCAAACAAATCAAGGTGCTTATTAAATGTATATAGTACCTATCAAAAACCTTACGATTTTATCTAAAATGACTGTGTACGTTCACAGTGGGGCACTTAATGTTTTCGTGGGCAACCCAAGCAAACGTAAGTGGGTGTTAATACCCTCAATATGCCTAATGCATCCAATACTTATGTAAGCGTACGAACGTCTTGGTGTTCGAGTGGTAACCTTGTTAAATGCGTTGATTTTTGTAGGTTTTACGTAGTGTTATATAGGAGAGTAGTGTAGGGGATAGTAATACAATTGGAAGATTGTCTGAAAGCGATTGCTTTGCTATTTTATTACGTTTCTTTATAAAAACTTAGTGTACAAATATTATCTTATTGTATAGTAACCGTAACAATAACATTTTATGGTCTAAGAAGTACACACAATTACATTAAAATCAAAGTGTCCTTAGGGGTATTTTAAGGAGTTATTTATGAATAAGATTAAAAGTGGCTCCCCTGCTACGACATGTCTACGAGCTACGTACTCGTCTCGTCTACAAAATAGCAAATACATTGTATGAACTTAGGTGCATTATAAAATTATATTGAGATGGTTAAATTAAATTTACTTTCTGAAAATATTTTGTACTTATTTGACGTTAAAAAATATAATAATATTAAAGTATCTTTAGTCCCAAGTCCCTTGAGAATAGGAGATATCTTCCGTTTTAAATACCCATAAAGACGCCATTTTAATACAAGTTGTATCAAATTAATTAAACTTCCTCACGCTCTAAGCATACTAAAACAATTTAATAACGGAACGATCAAAATTATATCTATATATATACTCCTTGAGCAATTGGAATTATCATAACGTCCCAATCGGATGATATCGATCAGCAAATTCCGAAAACTGCCAAAGAATTCATACGTGCAAACTGTGATTTCCAATTAGGTTACAATTAGATGGACGTCCTCGTCGAAATGCAAAGACGGTGCTCTTTGTCCATTGGTCTCGCGCAACAGGTCCATTAAGCACTTCCGACACTACCACAACACGGGCTGACTAATATCTTGTCTACAGATATTTATTCATATTTATACATTTTACACTGTATAGGTATATTTAGACGCAACACAATTTCTTCATTATTTCTATTTCTACCAACGAGGATTTTAAAGTTTGGATTTATAATATTATGGTCAAAATTTGTACATTAACTGGGCTGAAGACAGCCTACCGCAGTCCACTGCTGGACATAGGGCTCTCAAATTGCACGCCACTTGGTTCGATCCTCGGTTTCTCGCATCCAGCTCCTACCAGCCATCTTGCGCAAATCATCACTCCACCTGGCCTGTGAAGAAGCCTGTGGCCACTCAAGAACCCGTTTACCTCAACTGGGCATTGCAAGCAAATCCTTGATAGAGAGGATAGCACTTATTAGGCATCTTGACAATGTACAAT
This sequence comes from Diaphora mendica, assembly GCA_949125395.1. Classification (NCBI taxonomy): domain Eukaryota; kingdom Metazoa; phylum Arthropoda; class Insecta; order Lepidoptera; family Erebidae; genus Diaphora; species Diaphora mendica. The sequence continues at coordinate 30,091,876 of OX421311.1, forward strand.
GTACAATAATCCAAATATGTATTTAAATTATTGTTTGTATTATAATAACATCGCTATTTCTCCACCACCTTAAGGTTGACTGGTAGAGAATGCCTTGGGCATTAAGTCCGCCGATGTACAAAAGTGCTTATAGTTTATAATAAATAAATAAATAAATTAAATATATAAACGCATTTTTTGTATATTTTAAGATATTGTCCGAATCGAAAAACTCAATTACTACCATTGTACAGAGACCTTTGATATCAAACGTCATTTAGTGTTTATTTGGTACCTACTAGAATTTGCCCTCGGCTCCACCCACCTGTATATCGGTTATCACGGTAAAGAGCAGCTTATGTCCTTCCTCAATAATCCAAGTATCTAAAAGCCCAGTTTTATTGAAATTGGTGCAGCAGTTTAGCCGTCAAAGCGTAATAGACAGACAAAGTTACTTTCGAATTCATAATATTTAAATGAACAAATTTAACAGTTTTGATTACTATTTTGATAAAGGAAAGAGTAAAAAAACACCGTAATAGTTAAAATCACGTGCATAACTTCATAGATATTATTATAAGGCTGCATTAGAGTTACACATAGGCTGCCTGCAATGCTGTGCACGCCACTGATAGTTATTAAATCGATTTCTAGATGATTGAAATCGTTTTTTTTTTTAAAGGAACATAAAATAATACGTAAATATTCATTTAATACATAATATAGAAACCTATGTACATAACCATAGTTTATAAAAAAAATAACAATATTTACATACAAGCGTCAAAAAACTCCACATCTTCGCCTACTGGTAGCGTTCCCAAAAGACTGGCAGCATTACCACGTTGAATGGCAATGCTAATTCTCTGTGCTAGAAAAAGGCCGGCCTTCTGGTCGCGAGAAGCGTCATTAATAGGTTATGAAAATTTCATATTTTACTTTGTATTGTATTTGTAGATTGTAATTTAGTACCATTCATCTCATACATAAAAATCAATTGCTGTTCGTTTGTCTCGCTAAAACTCGAGAACGGCTGGGCCGATTTAGCTAATTGTGATTTTCAAATATTTGTCGTAGTCCAGAGAAGGTTTAAACGGTGAAAAATCAAATATAACTTGATAATCCATACCTCACGTGTTTGAAGTAGCGGGCATAGCTATTATGATTATAAAATAATATCGTGTTGTATGATAAATATGCAAAATGTTTCATTGGAAAGACCAATTAAAATTCCCATTTATTTTACTCCAACTTCTGTTCTCTCGATGCCATAAATAAACATTTAAGTTTATTTAAAAATAAATTTCACACCCACTCCCCAATTTACATCATTTCATTTGTAGAGTAACAAAAGTTTATTCTGCGAACCATATATTACGATAAACATGGTAGAATTCCAATAAAAGATCTGATTTCAACAACATTTTGTTGTTTGTTTAACAAGTTGACGAATGATTTTTTCAAAAGGTACCTAATCAAAAGGCATTTAAGTTTAAAACGCAAAGAAAATATAATATAGTACCTACTTCATCTTCATCTTTCAAGTGTCTCCTATGACTGCTCAAAAGACACAGCGACACAGCATTGAATTTGTGTGTATAGCCAAGAAAAAAGTGTATTTGTTTAAATTAATTGTTACAGTCATAGTCCATCCTCCTTCCTTCACAACTATCTTTCCTTTTCAATGTTCCCGGTTCAATATAATAGGTTTCAATATAAACTACTGTTTATATCCGGCCATACGGTCGGCCACATTTAGTCATGACCAATAACATAGTTCGTATTATACCTACGTAGGTACAGGTTTGGGAACAAATTGTAATACGGTAGAAATTTACACTTATATATATATCTTCTTCTCTTCTTCTTCTTCTTCTCTTCTTCTTCTTATATATAAAAATGAATTGCTGTTCGTTTGTCTGGCTAAAACTCGAGAACCGCCGAACCGATTTAGCTGATTTAGGTTTTGAAATGTTTGTCGTAGTTCAGGGAAGGTTTAAACGGTGAGAAAATATGGAAAAATTGCGAGGAAGTTAATAAAAACAACAATTTTCCTTTGCCCATATAAACTGTTCTACCAACTTTCTTGTCAAACTTTTGACTGTCAATAAGTATTTCATAAACGCTGTTTTGTTGGAATGCGAAAAAATTATTGATATCAATCGTCTGTCGAACTTCAGACGAAAGGTTATATGTAAATACAGGCTATTTTTTGCGCCTACGGCATATAAAGTACCTGTCGTTCTATTACCGTTATTAAAATCTCCTATCATCAGTTTGTCTGTGTGTGAGAATTTTATTCACTATTATTGTTTGAAAATGCCAAGGCAAAGACGAACTGACATAGGTCGTCGAAGTCAATCAGATGTGCGACGAGATACCTCACGTGCAATCCGCACTGATGACCAGCGAGAGACGGATAATGATAACATTCGTATTGCTATGGCAGAATTGCGTTCTACAGTGAATAATAATGACATAGACAGGCGGCTCCGTCCACTTAGATCTCCTGCTTAGATCCCCTGGGTGAAAATTTCGTCCACACTGATCCCTTAGGGGATCTATTTGGATTTCGATTCCATTTTGATCCCCCAGGGGTTTCATTTGGAAGATTTTCGTCCACTTCGATCCCCTACTTAAACCGATAAGGAATTTATCTGTATTTTTTATCCACATCGATCTCCAATTGATTCTTTTAGAATTTTCTATACATTTTGTTTATAAATTAGAAGTTTTTCATAACAAAAGTTCCATAAATATTCATACTTTTATACGATTTAAAATATTTTTTTAATGAATGGATTTAATACTAGGATTTTTAATGATTTTTAAGTTATATAGATAATCTTTGGTGGTGAAATGCATCCATAGGTATGGTAATAAACCTATATACTATACAGGCCATAAATAGCCATGCCACACAAAAAATTCAAAAAAATCCCATATCGGTTTAAGTAGGGGATCGAAGTGGACGAAAATCTTCCAAATGAATCCCCTGGGGGATTAAAAATGGAATTGAAATCCAAATAGATTCCCTAGGGGATCAATGTGGACGAAATTGTCACATGGATCCCCCAGGGGATCTAAGCAGGGGATCAAGTGGACGGAGCCGCTTAGAATGGAACGAGTTCGGGCACACCAAACACAACAATGGCGAGCACGACGCAATGAATCGAGCGATACAGCAGAAACAGTGCTCCTGTGAACCTGGAACGAGTAGCATTCCACTGCAAGCCGGAAATAGATTATTGTGCCGACAAATCCGTGAAAATTGGGAAAATCACAAAATTATTTATGAATATTGTAAAGCGTTAAAACACATTTGTATCACAGATAATAATTTAACAAGATAATTGCAGATATAAGGACAATTTATCACTGACTGGGAGCACTGCTGCCACTGCCAGATGTGGACCATCAATTTATACAAATTTATTTTATGGGGAATCAAGATGCGGTTGTGGTTATAATCCAACAGTAAAACGAACCATTGTCCAAGAACTGCAAACGTTTCTTCATCAGAACAATAATTAAGTCAAAATGTTCAAAATGGCCTTAGATCGTATGCCATCGGACAGCCATAATATTGTAATCAGAGCTGACAAAACACCTGCTGGTGAGCATGCAAGGAGGTTTAATTCACCGACAATCGACGAAGTGGCTATTGTCGTTGTTGGAGAAATTTGCAGTCTAGAGATATTATGCTTCATCTTCGGAACAATGTGTGTGTGAAGCGCATAGGTCTTATGACGCGTTAAAATATCCATTAATCTTCTGGCAGGGAGTAGATGGATTTTATTTTAATATCAAAATGGTTAATCAAGTAAATGGTTTGGATAAAGTTTGGTAAAGCATTGGATTAAAGAACAACACAATTTTGTTTTGATATACTTTGCTATAATATGCATAGAGTAAGCAAGGATTCGTTTTGACTATGTGTTAACTACATTCGAAGTGTATTAACAAAAAAAATACAGTCGAATTGAGAACCTCTTCCTTTTTTGAAGTCGGTTAATTAAGTAATTTGTACGAAAAAATGAAAATTGGGCCTTCATGACGCAAAGAACACTAACTACACTAACGCTTTGGCCAATGAAATATGCACAGAATATAAGACATAATGATATAATAATCTTTCTTGATACAAGTACACGAAGTTCAAAAATAAAAACATATAGTTTTCATTGAACATAAAAAAACAACAATATATAAAGCTGCGATAGTCTTTAACAGACTCTATTCTCAGGAAACCTAAATGTCAAATATTAGAACGCCCATTTACCAACATGCTCGGTCGGCGACGAAAGCTTTATGGCCAGATAAAAGCAAAAATAAAAGATTTATGTAGCACTTTTTCACGTCTCAGTACAGTTCAAGCTCAAATACACAGGAGATGTTTTAACATAAGTACGAATCCTATATTAAAATAACTTGACACAATCGACATTTAACAACATTATGTTGTTACTTTTTTCAGTTTGAGAGGAACTCTGTCTGTATGTCTACTACGCTTTCACAACTAAACCGCTACACCAATTTCAATAAAATTTGTCACAAAAATACTGACTCTTAATGAAGGACATAGACTGTTAGGCAATAACCGACTTACGCGTCCGACCGAAACAAATATTTGCAGATCATACAATCATTTGGTATGACTCGAGATTCGAACCCGAGACCTCAAGCACAGCACATACACTACCACTGCGCCACCGAGGCAGATTTTCTAGTAATAATAGTTCATAGCAACAAGTTTATTGAATAGCCTTAAGTTCAATTTATATAATCCAGTAACCTCACAGATATGCAGTAGTTTTTTTTATCTATACTAATACTAATCTTAGACTGCTTATATACTAATATATAAAGCTGAAAAGTGTTTGCTTGAACGCGCAAATCTCAGGAACTACTGGTCCGAATTGAAATTTATTTTCAGTGCTAGATGTCCCATTTATCGAGAAAGGCTATATATCATCACGCTAAGATCAATATTTCAATATGATATCATATGAAGAATGTTTCAAAATCGGGGAGCTTTTCTTCCTTTTGAGAGTTTCCGCTGCGTGCGCTGCGTAAACAGTTAATGTTAATAATGTTTATGTAAAATCATGAATGACAGAATTGTTCCCCTATAGAAATTCTTAAAGAAAGGTCCGCGACAGCATACGTCTATCTTATAAGGTTGGCTCACTATAACCTTTTTTATGGGAAACACCAAACAAATTTATTTCCTTATTAAAATCTCGCTACTGACAATGAAATACGCAGACGGGGCTGCGTGGGTCAGCTAGTAATCATATAATATGTGACATACTACACGATAATAAAGTAGGTATATTAAAAAAAAACTAAATACTTGCTCTAATAAAATTACTTTGAAACCTAAAAATTTTAAAAATATAAACTTTCAAGTACCATTGTTCCTTCTATCAGTAAATTTTAATATATTAAAAAAGCGATGTAAAATTGTAGATTAATTCACAAAAAGCCCGTTTCGTGCTAATTAAAATTATACCCTTGCTATCCCGAATAACCTTGTCTGTAGAACAAAAGCTCCCTGAGGCTGATTATTAAAGCATTACTTTGTATTTTCAATTCTCTCGCTATATAACTAACCAAATAATACTGAAATGTTGATGGATCACGAGGTGAATCATATCATGGTTCATACGTCTGTATATCGTATTGGATTCTGCCAGTGGAACCTCAAAAATTACAAAATATACAAATGCTTTAAATAGAGTATTTGAACATTTGCAATGTCCTCATTGTTAGCCACGCGTATAAATAACAAACATTGAAAACAAGACAAATTTTTGACACACGCACACATAAACGCGAGCAAACCCAACGACACACACACGCACACAAACACGCATACACCAACAGACACACACGCACATACACCCACATACACACTCACATAGGTGGTCACATAAATAACACTCATGTACCCGGTTATATCTATTATAAATACCAGAGCTTATTATATAATTGTAAATAAAGTTGTTTTACCAAGTACCTGTGCCTAATCTCTATCTTGTTCATAAAAACTATGTATCTGCACTGATTTTCCTATATCTATACAAGTATTTTATTTCTATAAAATCTAAAATAAAATTCAACGCAAACATGAAATCCGACAGAGTAGAATAATTCTAGCAGCATACCAAAATAAAATTTCATAGCTGTGATTAAACAATATAGAAATGCAATTTTGCATTTTAGGAAAATGTCCCAACCCATAAATTTAAGGTAATAGGTATCCAACAACCTAAATCTCCCGTATCATAAAACTGTCTTGGCATTAGATGGTAATTGCAAATTGTTCGTGCTTTAAATACTTCAGTGAATCAGAATTTTTGCACAACTCAGGTAGACAAAACTTGTAGAACATATATATACATGTATAGATTAAGTCTAAGCATCTAAGCTTAGGGCATGTGCTCTGGTGTGGCTTAAGTACCCTATCTTGGCACTGAAGAAACGTGCACAATGAGGACAAGTAACGTAACGTCCCATTAACGTAATTGTACTTGATTTTGTAGAACATAGTATGTGCCCAATAGAAGATTCACGTATCGTATTATGTCCAAAGTACACTGCAAAGATACGGAAAACTTGAAACACTTGAAGGAAGCTTAAAGAACTTATCTGGTAAGCGTCGTATAGTAACCCAAAAGTATATTTCTAAGGAGAGCCATATGTACAGGAGTGGACTGTTAAAGGCTGTGATGCTGACTAATGAATAGAAGATTTGCGCTGATTTATAACCTCAAGGAGGTATGCAAATTTAAGGAGATGCAGAATAAACTCTTCTATACATTATTCCTACATGGATACACATACAACAGTGGAATTTGTATATTTATATTTAAAAGTTATCCATTTATGCCACATGGGCACCAGTTTCTGATTCTTTTTCACTTTTATTTTCAAATATTCAATAATATTATATTCACTGCCTAAGGGTTCCCACACATAACTGCTATGCGGCGTGAAGTTCTTGCGGTGCATTCGTGCGAGCTCGCAGATGTGTGCAATGCGTTGCGAATTCGCAGTTATTTGTGGGAGCCCTTATCGTGCTTCCAACTTTAACGAAGTTTTTTATAAACATAGCCACAGATACAGTAAAGAACATTCAAAACATAAGATTTTTGTTCGTCGGGTTAAAAAGCCCTACGGATGAGAAAAACAACTTTCTGTGAATTAAAGCCAACAATAGTTATTAACCATAATAAAAAGAAAAACTTAAAAACAATCTTACGAATACTTTTGATAAAATTTATATAGCGATATATTATGACGAATCTATCGACGAATTCATTAAAACTGGTTCAGTAGTTTTGGCGTTACGGAGGGACATGCAAACATACATGAACTGCCAAAACTACTATCGTTCTTTTTGGCTACGCCATATTCAGATAAAAATATATCACAACAAGTATGACATAAACCCTGCATAAGGTAATTTCCCCAGTTTTTAGGCAAATTGCCTCTTAACAGACTACATTTAACACCGAAACCTTTTCGCATATTAACAATTAAAATATTTTCGGGTGTGACAGATTACATGGTTTTAATATTTATATTTTGTTATGTACTAATGTTTCGTGAAAATTAGTTCATAATAATACCTAACGATGTTCTGAAAATTGGCGTTTGGCCCCCTATTGTCCAAAAAAGTAATTCTAGTCAGTTCCTTTGGCTAGTACCCGACCAATCCATACTTTATAAATTCAAAAGTAACTCCGTCTGTGTGTCTGTCACGTTTTCACGGCTAAACCGCTTCACCGATTTTGATGAAATTTGGCGTGGAGAGACTGATTCTTGAGGAAGGATATAGGCTACTTTTTAACGCGATAACTGGGATACACGCGGGTGGAGCAGCAGGCAAAAGCTAGTTTCATATAATTCACAAAACAGACATGTATTGTTAACCTTTAATATTTTCTACTAATACGAAACTAATTCTAAAAGTCAACAAGGTCACTTATACGTCAGTCTAACTTTCAAAATTTTTGTCTAGTTAACAAATTAAAGGTCAGAGAAATTCTAGATCATCTATTGACAACATTTTTTCTTTCGTATTTTTATCGAATGAAATAGATATTGGAATTCCATCTTTTCGTACATTTCTTTTTCCAAATTAAAAGCATAATGGCTATTAGCCTTATAGTTTTTAGGCTTAAATGTCAAGAAATCAATCTGCCGCAATGATATTATATAATTCTGCCAGAACCAAACTGCTTGCAGTGTTTGTGTTACTACATAACTGAACCAATTACGCGGGTTTGTTTTTAAATGAAAATCAGAAAATTATTGTTTTCCGTAGCTTAGAAAGTAATAGTTAAGCAATCTCGGTTAGTTATTATATTAATAGGTCTTTACCTATGAAATTGCCGTTTTCGTCGATTGCATGGGAAAATAAGTACTTTCGGCAATTTCATAGGTAAAGACCTATTATTTAGTTATAATAATAATAACATTTATTGCACGAAAACAAAAAAAATGACAATCTATGCTACTTTAAACTAGTTTAAGTTATGTCGAACACTACGACCCGCCCCGGCTTCGCACGGGTTCATTTTATTTATTTTTATTTATACAGATTAAGGGTCTCCAACAAAGGCTATACACAACTATAACTTAAGATAAAAATTTACATAAATCTCTCGGTATACTCCCTCAATTACAGGAGACCACAGCATGCAAACGTTAGTAACAAGTTATATTAAATAGTGGAAAAAGGAATTATACGTGTAAATCAAAATCACAAACACAGTTAACCCATTGATAAACAACATTATTAAGACATAAGCAAAATACTTTTCAAAGAACACTTATATATTAAAAGTGAAGCACTGAGGTCTAAGTTTTTAGTTCTAGACAACATATTGTATTGCCTGCAGAGCCTAGGCACAGCGGCGTAATGACCCAAGTTCGATTTTGCTGAGCGAACAGAGAAAAAGTTGTAGGCTCCTATCCTGGGTAGTCGTGATGGTATATTTATAGATACGCTACTCATTAGTTCGTTGCAGTCTGTGTAACCATTGTATAGCCTATACAGAAAAGTATGCACATATGTAGTGTTTGAGTCTCTCAGTGTAGCTGGACAATGTCAAAGCCTTATAGTCACTGTAGCAAAGGTGATAAAGAAAGCGTTTTTGGACACTTTCAAGACGTTTCTTGTACACTTCGTAGTGAGGATTCCATACAACGGAATTTCATTTTCATTTCATTACGGAAAATATAATATAGCCTATGCTACTCTGAGAAGATGTGTGGCTAATTTTTGCCGATGTCTTCAACAAATTTCGTTATATTTTAATCAATATACTCAGAAATTTAACAAATTATATACTAAAACCTTCCTCAAGAATTACTCTATCTATTAGTATAATCCGCATAAAAATCCGCACAATAGATTTAGAGTTTATCGCGAACAGACAGACAACCGCGGCGGGGGACTTTGTCTTATAATATGTAGTGATGATGAGATAGCCTCCGTTGCCAAACTAGACAGAAACCTGTATTTCAGCTTACAGCGCCATTCCCCAGTAATAGTTTATAGTACCAAAGTTTTAGTTTTTTTTTTATTTCTTCTGTGTTCGAGTTTAATTTATCTATATTATGGTAGTTATATATATTTGTAAGTATTATTATCAGCAGCCACCGGGTTACAGTAGTTCAGACTTTGCCTATTTTAGCATTAAAGAGCCGTGCGTAAGATGTGTTAAGTTACCAATATTATTCATCTTACTGAAGTTGCCCCTAAAAATAGAACAACCTTGTTTCTTCCGCGAAGGAGTAAAAGACGATGATCAGCCGGGTCTATTTACGTATGTTATATGCTGTACTTACTATGTGTATCTATAGGTTTAGCTCTACTGACTTAGAATTGTAATTAGATTAGTAAGTAGTAACAAGTACAAATTACTAAAAATAAAAAATCCGACTGCATCAATATTTAACAATAAAAACATACTCTGCCTCGTTGGTCTCGCGGTTGGCGTGTGCGACTGCTGGTCATGAGGTCTCGGGTTCGATTCCCGGGTCGGACCAATGTTTGTATGATCTACATATATTTGTTTCGGAGTTTGGGTGTTTTCTATGTATAATATGTATGTATTTACAAAAAAAAAAGTATATATGTATTTATATCAGTTGCCTAGTACCCATAATACAAGCTCTGCTTAGTTTGGGACTAGATGGCGTTGTGTGTTAGATGTCCGAAATATTTAGTATTATTATTTAAATTTATATAAGTTTTATATATATTCGTAATCACCGTAAACAATTCTTTATTTTGATACCACACTCGATGTATTTTGAAAACATAATTTTTTATATTACTTTTTGACGCCAAAAATCTTTTTTTTTATGTACCCAGTGTCACTCTCACGACTAAAACGAATCTATTGACTCCACTCACATAAAAATAATATACACATATATATACATATATCACAAAGAAATATACATACATACATACACTCGAAAAACATAACCCTCCTTTCGCAGTCGGGTAATAATAAAAGTATAGTCATTTTAATGACCTATCCAAATATCATTGTCGGCTTTATCATTTAGTACCTAAATGACAATTTTTTTGGTTAATTTACTAAAAAATGAATCCTAGCTAGATCGATGTATCACCCCTAAAACCTTCTTTATACTAAATTTCATGAAAATCGATGGAGCCGTTTCGGAGATGCAGATTATATATATATACAAGAATGGCTCGTTTAAAGGTCTTAATAGATTACATTTATTTAGCCCTCCCATCTACATCTCTCTTTAATTATTCGCATATTTAGTAATATTAATATTTCTATACGTTCTGTTCGGTATTAAAACTTTAACCAGTCTTGATACTTTCGTTCAATTAAATCATTTAACTTAATTACAAAAACATAGCAATATTATATTATACTCGTATGAGAATCCACGCGACCGAAAATAAAGACTTGAATAATAATGTGGTAAGGTTACACTACTATATTATAATAGAACACTTTTAACATATTATGCCGAAAGTCTATTAGGCTATTTGGAGATACTCTATATAGAATATGCAGAAACATCCCTGTGTCATCATTATATATCAGTATATACACAAAAAGCTAATTGTCAAATCTCAATAATATTCCAAATCGATCTACGTTATAATATACACAAAATAAAATAGAAAATGATCTACAGATTTAAATCATAATAATAATTGCTTTATTACATAATAAATCCATAATGTGTTAGCATATAATCGATCTTAATAGCTATGTAATAACATGCAATTTACACAAAATTTGATTAATTACATAAAGTAGTAGGTGACCTTATTGTAATATATGATCCGTGTTGGAATAAACTATAATTAAAGTTTCCTCGGAAAACTGTAGGTAGGGTACATTTTCGATGCCCCTAGCGCTTCATAGAAGCTGTAAACGCCCACGGCTCAAAGTACTACAACCTTGTCTGTATAAAGTACCTACTGTCGTTTAAAAAGACCAACTAAAATTGCGAATAAATATACTTTATTTTCATCCACGGGTTTTACGATTCGTTTATTTACAGATAAAAATGTTTCTATCACTACAAAATATTATCCATTTCATATAACGCAATTTCCGTGAGTTGTCTTGTAACGTGGTAGAAATAGAAAGGTGTAAAAGGTTACAGTCTCACAGAAATTGCACGTGCTCACATCACGTACACCATAAAAAATAGGCTACCACATTCATTCCCTACGAAAATAACACTAAACAGCATAGTACCACTAATTCTTACTACTACCTACTACTAACCTTATGTAACTAAAACCTAAAAAGTTTTAATTCCACAATAGTATCTACTTTTACACGAACCTACGTAGATATACATACTAAGGAAGAATTTTGAGATGGCTTAAACGTAAAGAAATAATGACTTTATTTAGAAAGTAATCATCTTCCTACCCTTTATTATTCCCAAGATTAATTGGGGTCGGCTACTAGTATAACCGGTTTTACCAGAATATCAGTTTTTCCACGGAGCGACTGGCATCGGGCCTCCGCAACTCAGAGGGTGGACTGAATTCGAAGGTTGAACTAACTGTCAGTATATTTGAGGTCACTGACTTCCCAATAACGATTGTCATAGGTGTTCATGATAACCGGGACCGACGACTTAACGTGCTCTCCGAGGCACGGGCGGAAAACACTGCCGTATTCTATATTAAGCTGTTGTTAAGAATTTCTTGTAAGAAAAACCAAACAGGAGTCCGACCCGGGAATCGAACCCGAGCCTTTTTGATCGGCAGTCACTTACAAACCAACGAGGTAATTTATTTAGAAAGTAATGAATAAAAAATATAAAAAAAGTTTAAAAAAACAAACAGTGTGTACTAGTCACGGCTGGCAGTATCGAGTACGTGTATCAAAAATATTTCTTTACTAGATCTAAATACGGTCACGGAATAGATTTTTCATTCACACCCTAGAGCTTAGCAAGGATGAGGCAAAATGTTAGTTATGAAGGTTCTAAGAAATACGGCTAATATCCCAAACTTTTCTAACCAATTTGGGACGAAAATAACTAAAGCTATTTATTTTAGTATGTCATTATTCAGCCACACTTTTCTCTTACAGTAAAATAAATGTGGAAGTCTGTTGTAGTGAGAACGAGATCAATAAAATTCATATTTTATGCATAGCGCCGAAGAGTGTTTACCTTGGTAAGTTTGCCTGTATAATAAATTGTATGTCTAATTACTTTCTAATGACTAATTATAATACTCGAAGCAGCGATAAACATCTTCTTCGTTATCAATAGGGTGACAGTGACGCAAAGTTATCAATATTACAAACTTTATATTCCAAGCGAAAACGCACGCCATCTAGTCAGTATTGTCCAAATTGCCCCAAAATATAATATTCTATTTAATTGTATTTAAGAACTTTACACTTGTAAACCAAAATTAGAACACTTTTGAAATATATTGAAACTTAGTTGCTTTGCGAAGTTAGGTAGGAGTAGTTACAAAAAATGAGCCACTATATTGCTCACTTCAAGGAACAAAACATTTCACGTCTGCGAAGCAATTGTTTTCTTGGGCCTGTAACATAGCTTTTATTTCGGTATCAGGTGTCCATATTAATTTGAAAGAGTATATTTCCATGGCCTCACGGCAACAGGTGTGTAGCTTGGCGCAGGCGCGGCGCGCGCGTCGATACCACACCTCGCACCACCCGCTCAACCTTCCCCGTCACCCTACTAGCTGCTACCCTCGCCAATTCATACACCCGCACATACGTAACAACACATACCAATACATGAATGACATTATTGCAACCCGCGGCTCGAGCGCACAACACAACACTTCATAAGAATATTGAACGTAGCAGTGAGACCTTCATTTGGCTATCATTAAAGAAATACAATAATAAATCAGTGTGTTATAGATTTGTTTGCGTCGCAGCTGATTTTTATCATTACAAAAATAAATAACAAAACGCGATCTAGTGACGAGAGACATGACGGCGTTTATTGACATTCGGAGATTAGGCAAGAGTAATCATGTTCGGGGAATGGCAACAGTCACGTTTTAGGTGTCCGTCATGGGCCGGAAAGCGTAGCCAATAAGCAAAGTGCGGCACAGCACGTAACTCGTAGTGAAATATTTACTAAGTATCTCTATGGTCTTCACTAATAATTTCCCCGATCTTTCATTACTTCATAGCGCCTCTAAAGCTTTTTAAATGGTTCTGTAATGCAATGGTCTGCTTTAGATGTTAAGCTGCCTAACTACCTGGTAAGGTCTATAATAGCAATTTCCTCGATTAAAGCTGAGGCTGCTTCAGTTCTCTATAATTTAATTACAATATAATTTTCTCGCTGCCTGAAAACATAAAATCTAAAATCTTCTATATTTTTAATAATATCCAATCAGGAGCCAACATAGGTTTTGGCATTGTCTTGACAGCACATGTTATGAAGCCGACTTCTTATAATGTGTCTATAACCACACTTAAGATAGTAGATAGTAACAGTAAGAAACATCTATGAATTTGATTATGATTTAATATCATAAAGGGCAGAAACATTATCTGTTTTCTGAAACTAAATATCAGCAATTCTCGCTTGAAGGAATAACTAAAAACCTATGTTTAATTTAACATTTAGTCAAAATGATGATAATTTCAATATTAATCAGAAGAGTAAGCAAGTTATGTACTGCTATTATAAAAACCTTTAAACTATGAATATGTACATATATTAAACAATGTAAATATATACCCTCTTGTTCGCCCGAAGCTCACTTTGAGAAGCTCGCTTCTTATTAACAAAACAAAATATTATACATATTTTGTTTAATTTTCAGTGACTAGGGAATACCGACAATTTCACCGTTCAAATCTTATAACCAGTGAAAATAAAGGACCTATATATTGAGAGTTTTATGATCATAAAATTATGAGATATATAAAACATTGGAATTGGATAAATTATAACGGCTTCTATAAACAGTACTAAATAAAGAATAATAAAGGTAGAATATAATACAACTCCTTATTCATATAAAATTAATTTAAAATTAATGACAAACCAACATATCTTTGTAACATTTTAGTCGGCACACAATATTTAGTATTCATTTGAATACTCGTTTCTTTTAGTTGGGCCAATTTTGTACAAATATAAGTATACATAAGTTTACTTTTACTCCCACAAAAAATCGCAAGAGGATCATCATTCAATACGAAAAGAATTAAGAATTGCAGTCCTTTTTAAATCGTTTGCTATTAAATCAATATTGTCTCAACATGTAAGTTACAACCTCTGCTATCGTACTAGAATAGCTTTTTGCTTTGCTTACAAGATTATATTATTTACATTTAATATCCAAGACAATTCAGGAACCTATTAACATGTAATTTCGTCCGTAATTTCATTATGAAACTGAAACCTTATGTTCCTTATTTATTTACTACATTTCAACCGTGATACTTGCATGAAACGGTCGACTTTACCGTTCTCACTAAATCAAGGTATCCGTGGTACTGATGCCTTGATGCCGTAAATTCTTAATCAAAGCTCGGCAATTAGCATTCACTAACAAAATGGCTTCATTTAGAAGCTCGTGCATGTTAAACTCAAGACGTGTTACAGTGATAGAAAGCACCAGAAAATAAATTCTAAACTGCGTTCCAAGCTAGAATTAAAGTCAGGAAAAGTGGCTTACCTATATAAGATTTTGGACGAGGTTTGGTTTATTTAGTATAATAACAGTTATTTGAAACAACACTTAATCAGAACATTAGCATAACTGATGTCACCCAAAAATATACGAAGTACACAATATTAAACAAAGTACCTACTTATTATCTGTATGCTACTGAGCTGCTACTGTACACTGAAGACTTAACAAACGCTATATCGTTTTAAACTTTCATGGTCAGTAACATTAAAATAGAATTCTGCGGGTAACGAAGTAACTCAGTTACTCCGTGATCATGGCGCTTGCAACAGCGCCGAAATATCGGATACTCACTAACAAAAAGGTACATGGCAGCAATCCCGCAGAATTCTATTTTAACAAACGCTATTGATAATCTCAAAACTGGTCTATCGAACGTTAAAAAATCGATTCGATAAAACTCGATAAATCTTTACATTATCCTTCATTTTCTATCTTGCCACTTACTTAGGCTGACACACGACTGGGTTTATCGGTTCTTTTTCTACATTCAGTCTATCTTTTGTGGAATCTTCCTATTGAAGTATAAGGGGTCTTAATTGCTGTGTGTGTGTTTATACATTTATATGGATCCTAGTGGGCCTAGAGGTCAAAATTCGACCACAATTCTTTTAATTTTTAGTTTGAACTTTTTACGGTTTCTTTCGTCTTTTTTTTTTCATTTTACCACTTTGGAAGTGTCTCTCGCGCAAGCTATTCAGTTTAGAAAAAAATGTTACATCCTCTTATTTTACCACTTTGGAAGTGTCTCTCGCGCAAACTATTCAGTTTAGAAAAAAATGATGTTAGGAACCTCATAATAAAAATAAATAAATAAAATAAAAAAAAAATAAAAAATATCCAACACGTATGGGTTTGATGAAAAAAAAATTTTTGAGTTTCAGTTCTATGTATGCGGACAAACAAAATATATTGTTTTTTTTTCTATTTTTATGTGAAAATCTTAATGCGGTTCACAGAATACATCTACTTACCAAGTTTCAACATTATAGTTCTTATAGTTTCGGAAAAAGAGGCTGTGACATACGGACGGACAGACAGACAGACAGACATGACGAATCTATAAATTCTAAAAAGACAAATACTATGATAGTTCTATTTTTTTTTTAATAATAATAATATTTATTTACGCAAAATCTAATACAGATTTCCTCATACAAATAACATTTTCATTAGTTTCACAGTAATAGACAGGCTCTGGTATCCACTTACCACCAAGATTAAACTTGTGTTGTGGATACCAGTCCCTCTCTCAATTAAAACATAGATACATTTATTACGTGCTTAAATATTTCAACCAATTTAACGTCATATCAACGTGTAAGCGTGCATGCATGTGTGAGTGTGAATTGATGTAAATTTGTGTAAGGTATGTGTGTAAATGTGTGTGTGTGTGTGAATGTTATAGAATTGTAAATCTAAGCAGCATTTCCGTTTGTTCATAGTCCTGCTCGAGTAGCCAGTCAGTCACCCTAATTTTAATTTGGAATTTCGAGAGATTGTATATACCACAGTGTTTGTTAAGGGTGTTGTAGAGATGTCCTGCTATAACACGAAAGTGGCGCTTTGCAAGTGCGCTTCTGAAAGTGACATTCGGGCAAACTCTGTACGATCTGCGTGTGTTCTGGCTTTCCGGAGTATATTGTAGGGTGCTGTGTCTCCGTAATACCGTTTGGAGCACAAAGATTTTACGAACGGTGAGGAGTTTACATTCGTTGTATAGTCGAGTGGTAGAGTATCTAAAAGGTTTACAGGTCATGACTTTTAGTACTGCTCTTTGCGCCCTTTCAAGCGGCAATAAGATTGTTTTGGCAGCACCCCCCCAAACAGATACACAATAAGCCACAATAGCCTGGCAGAGCGAGCAATAAACCAATTTAAGAACGTCAAATCCAGCCGAGTGGCGAAGTTTTTTGAACACACATATGTGCTTGCGAACACGGGACGTCAAACTACACACATCAAAAGTGTCTAGGGATCAACATATGTGTCTAGGGATGAACATATGTGTCTAGGGATCAACATATATTTTTGCAATAACTTTTCTCCTGATTGATATTAATTAAAATTTTCTTTAAGGATTCATCAAATAAAGTGTTTTCGTTTGTCACAGTAACGATAAACCAAGTCACCTTTGCATTAATAAAGAAATTTGCCATTTTCCTAATAAAAGGATTTTTGACATTTGAACCACTAACATTAAAGTTCGAAAAAAAGACTGAAATAACAGTTTTCTTTAAAATTTTATTAGGTAACTTAAACAATTAATAATCCGTGTTTCTACCGCGAACACTAACACAAGAACATCGGTTTGGCATACTCAAAATGAGTTCATCCAAATCACGCTGTGGAATGGCCGCCCATGTTCGTTGCAACAACAAAAAAAGGTCTTATTGAGACTGGATACCCTCCATATTCGGCAGAGCTCTTCTCTGTAGCATATCCCATGCATGCTCAATCGGGTTCAAGTCTGGCGACTGAGCAGGCCAGGGCCAAAGCCACATCTCAATCTCAAGAAATCCGCATAAAAATGCTTGATCCCTAGACACTTTTGATGTGTGTATTTATATGTGCATACCAGTTTAAATAGTTGTCAATTGAAATGCCGAGGTATTTAATGCAATCGGTCCTAACTAGAGTTGGACAGTTACAAGATTCTTCAAAAACAGCTGTGAACCCTTAATATAAATGTTTCCGAATCAGGTTGCGTACCAGAGGTGCGTGTAAAGGCCAGATACATGGTTTTATTTACATTAAGAGTTAGGTGATTGAAATTGAAATACCTGCGAAACAATAAAAAAAATGATAACCTTATTTAAAACTCTCAAAGTAAAGCCAAACCTACGTGGTAAATACGTAATTCAGAAAAAAACGAAATTAATAAGGGGTTATTGCCGTTTTATAGTAGTAGATACTTTGAATTGACATAAAACGATCATGGTGTGAGATTTTCGAGTGTTTTTTTAATACTTCTAAGATTCTTATTTAAAAAAATTGTGCAACATTCGATTTTTGATTGTTTTTTTATTCAGCTTAGACAAGTTAGATGGATACTTCGAAAATCTGAGTAATCTTTGAGTACGAGTTCGGAAGTTAAACTAATGCAACAGAAACGGCTCACAATATCAATGCTGCGTTTGGAGAGGAGACTGCTAATGAACGAACCGTGCGTTTTGGTTTAAACGATTTCGTAATGGAAACTGCGACGAAGAACGAACCACGTGGTAGACCGCCCACACAAACGGGTGTTGAAACTTACGTTGCCTTGTTGAATCGTTACAGAAATGAAGGACCGTGGGAGAGCCTCGCTTCGGCATGAATGGGCCGGCTCGACCGGAGTGATACCACGGACTCTTAGAAAACCGGTGTAAAATAGTGCTTGCGCTGTGATTCACCGAGTGAGTGAGGATACCGGAGGCCCATACCCCAACCCCTTGCCCTATCGCCCCATCCCCCCATCCCCCGCCTCCATCCCCCCATCCATGGGCGACGGTAATCGCTTACCATCAGGCGATACGTATGCTCGTTTGCCCGCCTATTGCATAAAAAAGGAATATTTCGTTGAGTTGTGACATGTCACGAAAAGTGGATTCTTTACGATAACTGAAAGCGAAAAATGCAATGACTGACCCTAGTTCAAACGCCGCAACAGTGCCCTAAAGTAAAGCTTACCAATAAAAGGTAATGGTAACTGTTTGGTTGTCTATTGATGGTGTTATTGAAGTGAAACTTCTAATGCGTGAAACTTCTAACAAGGTTGCGTTAAACGTTTAACGCTACCATGGAGGGGGTATGAAAGCACTATTGCACATTACGAAGTTGTGAAACTTCGTTATGTGCAACTTCTTCCACGCGGAGGGACGTCTTTTTTCATTATATCTTTTTGTGCTCTAGATCACGTTACGCAAACATGTGCGGCTTCCATATGTACGAAGTGATAGGCGTAGACAGAAACAGAACCGCTGTTGCTAGCAGAAGTTTTTCTGTGAGCAGTTGTCGTCTTTATAATCCTATCAGCAGAGCCCTTTGCATTTATACAAAGGGCTCTGCTGTGACAGTTAAGAAACGCAAAATGTCTTTGGAACGCTGGCTTTTGACTTTGGATAATCAGAAGACCGAAAATCTCAAAAAATATAATATATGTTCAATCAGTCAAAAAGTATATCTTAATTTTTAGCTTCTGCCGATACACCTACACTTTTTATTACCTACCGCACACATATACAAATCTTCATTTGACATGTCACATTTACTCTAACAGTCTACACTACTCATACTCATTTTATCTGCAAGA
This sequence comes from Diaphora mendica, assembly GCA_949125395.1. Taxonomy (NCBI): domain Eukaryota; kingdom Metazoa; phylum Arthropoda; class Insecta; order Lepidoptera; family Erebidae; genus Diaphora; species Diaphora mendica. The sequence continues at coordinate 30,111,387 of OX421311.1, forward strand.
AAAACCCCTCCCCCTCTCTCCCTCCTCCCATCCCCCCGAAGGCCGGCAACGCACTTGTGACGCCTCTGGTGTTGCAGGTGTCCATGGGCGACGGTAATAGTTTACCATCAGGCGATACGTCTGCTCGTTTGCCCGCCTATTCCATAAAAAAACACGTTATATCATTATACCTTATAAAAAATAAAATAACAATAAAACATATAACCAAACAAAAATCCACACTCCAGAGAGCCCACAATTCTAAAAGTACTTTGAAATAAAGTGGTCTAAAATACAATTATTGTGCCAACTAGAATTGAAAGAAACAAGCCAGTGGGTTATCCTACAATTCTCAACACAGCCGGCTGCACGCGACCACTTGTTAGTGCCCGTAAACCGAAGGCGTGTTAACACAAACTGGCCGGATAAAACTGACAAGAAATAACTACAATTAAACTTAACACTCGTCCACAAACAAACTGTTACTCCACACACCATAAATATTACACTCCACTCGACTGATTTTATTTGCAAGAACGCTAGTTATTCAGTGTTTATGAAATAAAATTCTATTATGAGTAAAAAGATTTAAAAAAACATTAAATTGTAAAATGTTGTGGATTTTATTTAGTTTAATGTGATCTAGTGTGTTTTTATCAATCCACTAATTAAAAAACGAGAATTTGAATAGTTTAACTGACTTATGAGTTGACGTATCTTCTATATAAATTGTGTCAAACCATCTGTCAGATACGCTATACGGAACTCAACTGTTACCGGAGAAACAGGGCCTTGGACTACAAAACAAAACCTATTCGACAAAACACAGATTTATATCAACTATACCATTTAAACCTCCTTTTTAAGTAGAGACTATGTTCAGCAGTGTACTGTCAAAATCTGTTGAAAGGACACAATTAAGTAAAATAGATTTATGTTTACAATAGGATTTTTTTTGTTATTTTTATGTTTTAGCGTGTGAAAGTGACTCTACTCTGCCTGATGGAAAGCATGAGCAGAATCCAAGGCTGGTGGTCACCATACTCTTTGCAAATGCAACAATGCAGCATGGCGGCCTATTGAGTTCCTTCTGCATGATTGGGCCTCAGGTCTCGCATACACCACCGAAACACGACAGCACAAATGCTGTCTTTTGGGTTGGTCTTCTCTGCGAGGGTAGTACCGCTCTGGTTGACCGGCCGACCCGTTCCTGCTGAAATCAGCTTAGCTCTACTACCTTTTAGACACTTACTGGAATAATCTCTGCAAAATACTAGTTCGTTATTGCATTATGCTTTTACATGAAATTATTTACACAATAAATAATTAGCGATCTGGATTTATATTTTTGCCGTGAAATATTATATTCTTCGTGCTATTATACCCTTCTAGTTTCTAAATAATCTAAAAGAAGCTGGCGGCAATAGCCATTTTGTTGTGACGACAATTGTTGCCCCTATGGGAATTTTTCGTTCGCTTTTGTAGCTATTCGCATTGTAGGGGCATGAAAAGCGATCGGTCACTCCGAGATATATTTACTTTCATATAAATATGTCCTACACAATGAAACTCTTGTAGACAGATAGCAAATAATTTATTATACAATTGATTGTGTGTAGGAAGATTAAAGAAAAGAACCCAAATAAAGAATTAGAAAAGTTTTCCACAGAAACAGTTTTTTGGTTGTCTGGAGTTGAAATTAATAACCAACAAAAGAAGTTCGTCAGTCGATGAATGGCTAATCTATACTAATATTATAAAGCTGCAGAGTTTGTTTGTTTGTTTGAACGCGCTAATCTCAGGAACTACTGGTCCTACTAAAGAAACCTAAACCTAAAGAAACTACTTTAAATGTGTATCGTAATATTAATCCTTATCTAAATAAAGCATTATGTTATCAAGGGTATTTATGTAGAAGTAAAATACTTTTTGTTTCATCCCATTCGGACATTTCGTTTAGAAGTTATCACGAGTATAAGACGCTAAGAGTTGGTACCTATTATTGAGTTATTTGCCAAAGAGTTTTTATCAACATAATACCTAATATTAGTCTTTATCCAAATAAATGTGTTGTTGATTATGAGTATTAGATCTTAGAAGAGTATAATAAATACATCTATACTAATATATAAAGCTGAAGAGTTTTTGTTTGTTTGAACGCGCTAATCTCAGGAACTACTGGTCCAATTTGAAAAAGTTCTTTCAGTGTTAGATAGCCCGTTTATCGAGGAAGTTTATCGAGTTTATCTATATTATCACGCTATAACCAATAGGAGCGGAGTACCAATGAAGAATGTTTCAAAAACCGGTGGAAACTATTACGCTACGGGCAATAGGAGACGCAAACGACGTTGCGTGGGTCAGCTAGTAATCTCTTTAAATTAAAGAATAGTTTGTGGTTTATTTCGTTTATAATAATATGAGGGTAATCTGTAATAGCAACTTAATAATAACTTATCAAGATGTTAAAATAAACGTATTCAGTATTATTACAGAGAAGCTAACACAACACTAACACATACAACCTCAGATAGAAGACTTTACCACCGAGCCTCTTATACACATTATCAGCTTTTGGCTCAAAAATTTAAAAAAAACTGATTAAGGGCTCCCACATATAACTGCCAATTCGCAACGCATCGCAAATATCTGCGAGCTCGCACGAATATACCGCAAGAAGTTCACGCCGCATCGCATCGCAGTTATGTGTGGGAACCCTAAAAAAGGTGCGACATAATAAACACTCATGATAACCATTTTGGCACTGTATAGGAAACTGTCATATAAATGCGTTTGAATATGCAATCATTATGAAAAACTCATATGGTTGTAACAGCATGAACAAAAACTATTACGGGTAATAAGAAGATAAAAAGATACTGATTAAAATAGGCACGGAAATAATACTCATGTATTAAATGCCACTGTTATAATATCTGCAAGAAAACAACGACACTCTTTCATTTAATAAACTTCTATTATCGCTAGAAAGTAAACTGCAACCACCAGCTTAGATTATAATCTTTGACATTAAAACGAGATGCCTTTTAAAAGCTAGAACAAGCGCACAACTGATAGTAATCGCTACGCTGATGGAACTTTTGATTCTCTTTCTATTGTAAACACAGTTAGTGTTCGCCTGATTCCAGGAAAAGGCAATTGCTTTAAATTTAATATTGTACGCTAAACTAATTCTGCTGTGCTTTTTGTATTTATAGAAAATAGGAATTCGGTACTGAGCTGGACTTTTTGATAGTTTAAGTTTTGAGATTTTTTTTAACTTGAATAGATATTTGGTCTTCTAGATATGGTGAAATACGAAGACTGAAATAGCACTTCTGTGTAGGAAATATGCGAGATAAATCTTAAATTTGTCTACAATTTGCCTATGTCCTGCAGGGAACTATTAAGGGCTGTTGATATGATGATGACCACAATTAATATGATATGTCATCAGACCATCATCTTTTTACAGTTTAGTCTCGTTATGTTCATCTGTCCTTCCGTCCGTCCATAATAAGTCACATAAATTTATAAGAAAAATCAGAAAGTTTAGATCCTTGCTGAATTAAATGAATCGTGATTAACAGGCAATCTAAGACTTTTGTTATTGAAGTTAACAATTTGCTATCATTATCAAGTTTGTGTATTCATTAAATTTTTAATAGTGCATTTCGGTTCTGTCGTTGCTGCACATAAATAAATAATATTATGTCCAGCAGTGGACATCTTTCGTCTAAGATGATGGTAATGATGAGTCTGGCATAGTGTAAAACAAGTTTTGTTTTACTTAATACTATATTAGGAAGTCTGCTCATATTCCTCTACAAAAGCATTTTTACACTCGAAACATGATTCGATCCTTTCGTTATATGAGTATCACGCGTCGGCAATATTCGTGCGAAACCTGCTTGATCAGTTTTAGGTCGGCCCTGACACTTCATACAATTAAAGTTTACCTGTCAAAGTTTACCTTTATTTATTATTTTATATTATTTATTATATAATTTTATTTATTATTATTTTATTTCTGTGTTAGTTTTGTATATAAAGGTAATTTTGTATTCTTTTCCGTGACGTCTTAGAAAGCTAATACAAAATTCCATTTATAAACGTGACATTTAACTGCTTCGGTGGCACAGTTGTAGCGTATGCGACTGCTGTGCTTGAGGTCTCGGGTTCGATTCCCGGGTCGGGCCAAATCCCGGGTCGGGCCAAATGTTTGTATGATCTGCAAATATTTGTTTCGGAGTTTGGGTGTTTTCTATGTATAATATGTATGTATTTAGAAGAAAAAAAGTATAAATGTATTTATATCAGTTGTCTAGTACCCATAACACAAGCTATGCTTAGCTTGGGACTAGATGGCGTTGTGTGTAAGATGTCCGAAAATATTTATTTATTTATTTTACTTAAAGTAATCATTATCCCGCTAAGTTTACTCCTCAGAATAATCTCTTAAATAATTTTGATAACTTTAGTCAACATTCGAGCAAAAGCTATATTCAGTGAATGTAGCTCTATTCTGCACTCATACTTTAACGTGACGCCTACGAGTACCAACAAGAATATATATGTATGTATCTAAGAACATAAAGAAATATGAGAAAATACTTTTGCGCTTTTGATCCCGCAACTCGTGTATGAAAACCAAATTTTATGAATAATGTAATACATGTAAAACGGTATATCCATGATTTTAAAAATGTGCTATAGGTACTTGCTTGGTTGAACCTGAACAAAATCTTTTATTTATGAGTGGAAATATTCTTGACGACAAACCAAAATCGTTTTAAGCGAAGGGTTCTTTTCTGCCTGATGTCAGCGTTGATCAATTGCAGTAATTTTATTATACACAGACGTTGTTGGTTTTTCGCTTGTTTATAAGACACCACACCACTATAGGGTCTGAAAGGCCCTGTTTTCTTGGAATAAATTATTATAATAAAATAGTAGTCAATACTAAAGTCTGTTTTCAGTCGAAATCTGAGCTGTTTTGGAGCAATCTCTTTTATTTCAATTAAGTATCGTAACTCTATTTTGTTCTTCCATCCGTTCTTTGTGTTCCATCAGTTGTTATTGAACAAAAATGTGTATTTTCTTTTGATTTAGTCTTGAGTAAAATTTAGCAAGTTTATTGAATTTTTAACGATATTTTGAAACTATCAGTAATTATGTGTTAGCACTGAAATAAAAACTCAACTGTCATCTGAGTACAATATTAGTGAAGTGTCCGTGAAGTCTTGAGCCGCTGTGTCATGGATATAGATAGGAAATACAATAAATACATTTCATGGACTAAGCGATAACAAACTGGTGTATCCGATGTTCTATTTCAACATGTAGAGACATTTTTTTATGGTGGATATAGCATCTGAAATTAATAATAATAATTTTAGACAATTCACACACAGCCGTATGGTTAACTAGCTAGACAGAGCTTGTATAGTCCATTCGCTTAGTTACGGTCATCTTGATCGCGTCGCGCCGTCGCAAGTGCGGCAAGCCGCCACAAAATCAGAGGGCCCGCTAGCGGCGTACACCCACAAGCAAGTATTATTTGTCAGTTTACGGCGTTGTATGAATTAATATATTCGTATTTCAAAACAATAACCACAGTTACGTGCGGGTGCACCGACACTATCTAAACGAATGGATTATACTGTGGTAACCAAACATACCTATTTATCATAGATAAATTACACCAAAGAACTAAGATATGAAAGAGCTTAATTGTTAATACTACTTTTGTGTTTACACGGAGACAATTTTATCACTACACTAAATATATATTTCAGTTATATAGGGGTAAACGGTTACCATTCTTGTAAAGATTCAGATTTAAAGGGGTCGAGATGGTTGGTCCTATAATTTTACTCTTCAGGTGAAAACAACGAAGGAATCGATTAACATAGTTCCATTGAGCCGGCTCTGCAACGGTAAAAATATGCTTTAATTCTGTAAATGTTACAATACTATATAATATTCCAATGCTTTTTAATTACGTATTGTGTAGCCAAGTCGTTATAACATAAATTTTCTTTCTTTCAACGCTTAATATTATTCAACTTATAATAAGTATTAGTATCTAGCACTATTAGTTCCAAACGTTCTATTCAATGAAATTCAATCAAACTTTAAAGTTGAACTGTTACATACCCATCAACGGCTTGCATCGGTCATACGGTTGGCCATAAAAGAAATAAGAATAAACATTTTTACAATGAAAAAAAGAGTTTTCCTTTTTGCACCGACCACAAATAATGATTATGAATAAAATATAACAAAATTATTCCGGACATTTGAAACATATATATATATATATATAGGTACTTTATTTTGTAAATACATACAAACATACACATATGACACAGGCTTGTGACTGTGTCCGCCATGACATAGTTTAAAAATTTGACGCATATGGCATTAGAGGTAATGTCTCGAATCTCTTTCAATCTTATGTAATAAAAAGACGCCAATTTACAGAAATAAGGACAATAAATAAAATCACTAAATGTGAAGAAATATTCATATCAACTGAACGTATAGTAGAATTCGGCGTACCACAAGGTAGTCTCTTAGGACCACTATTTTTTAATCTATACATAAATTACCTACTGAAGTTTATTGTCCATGCATGACAATTAGATAAATTATAATTAGAGAGAGATAACACGTATGAAACTGACATTAACAATGCTATAGAACAAACTAGCAACCCGCCCCGGCTTCGCACGGGCTCATTACGAAAAACTTAATATAGCATATGTTTATCTGAGATGTGCGGCTTTATTTTTTCCAACGTCTTCAACAAATATCGACGTATCTTCAATAAATTGTGTCATACTATCTATCAAATCGGAAAAGTTATTCGGAACTTACCTGTGACTGGTGAAATAGGGCTTGAATGTAATATTTTTTTATATTCCTAAATAACTAAATATATTATGTATCGAACTAAATCATCAAAACTTTTAACACACAAATAAGAAAATATGTCATATATTTATAGCATCATAAACTTGTTTGCGTTGCTTTCAGTATATTAAGCTGTTATAATATACTTCGACCCTTATTATACGATGATGGAATGGTTTCGTTTATGTTATAATTACTTGGCAACTTCTTTAATGAAGTACCGCTAGTTGCTTCAATTTTAATAATATTAGCTGAGTGGGTGTATTTACTACCTGTTACTTAAGCGAGTAATTTAATTTGATATATTTCTTAAAAAGGCATTAAGATAAGGGTCACATCTGTATGAAGATTAGAATATATAGGTAAAGATTGTAAATTACTAACGAAATACTCTTGGGCATCTGACAGAAAACGCCATCTAGCTTCAAACTAAGCAGATACTATGATAGCTAGATTAACTGACACAATATTCATAAACCTTTTTTATAAAAACATACATACTATAATATGAAGAAAACAGCCAAATTCCGAAACAAATACACACATAAAAAGTGTCTAGGGATCAACATATGTGTCTAGGGATCAACATATATTTTTGCAATAACTTTTCTCCTGATTGATATTAATTAAAATTTTCTTTAAGGATTCATCAAATAAAGTGTTTTCGTTTGTCACAGTAACGATAAACCAAGTCACCTTTGCATTAATAAAGAAATTTGCCATTTTCCTAATAAAAGGATTTTTGACATTTGAACCACTAACATTAAAGTTCGAAAAAAAGACTGAAATAACAGTTTTCTTTAAAATTTTATTAGGTTACTTAAACAATTAATAATCCGTGTTTCTACCGCGAACACTAACACAAGAACATCGGTTTGGCATACTCAAAATGAGTTCATCCAAATCACGCTGTGGAATGGCCGCCCATGTTCGTTGCAACAACAAAAAAAGGTCTTCTTGCGACTGGATACCCTCCATATTCGGCAGAGCTCTTCTCTGTAGCATATCCCATGCATGCTCAATCGGGTTCAAGTCTGGCGACTGAGCAGGCCAGGGCCAAAGCCACATCTCAATCTCAAGAAATCCGCATAAAAATGCTTGATCCCTAGACACTTTTGATGTGTGTATTTGCAGATCATACAAACATTCCGTCCTATCGAGGAAACCCCAGGCATCAGCATAACACACACGCCACACCATCAAGGCAGTCAGTTGTATAGAGATTTTGATTCATGTTACGCACTATACTTCTCGTGTACTTATTTAATAGTCCTTCAATTATCATCCACTTCTCTGCGTCTCATAAATTCACTTAAACTCAGTGATAACCATATCCACTATTTCAGTATGCGGTTAAGATCTATTGTTTTCCATGATCGGTGAGCTGCCAGGTATTATGTTGAAAGAAAAAAAATCAAGTTTCTTGTTGAGTCGATTGACCTAAACATCTATTCGCTAATTACTCCCGTATACATAACCACTAAAAGTTATACTAAATAAAAAATACGTGTATACGAAAAATACTAAACTACTAAATTAGTACCAACATCGTCACTAGATGGCTTTGATCACTTTTTTTAAGTAGCGATATGGTTTCGTTATACAGCATACTATAAAAGGTTTAAACTATTCGTAATAAAGGTCTTCGTCATTGAACGGGTTGTTTTATTCACAGTTTTTTTTTCTTTGAGCATGCGGGGCGCACATGCGGTGAGTGTGGCATTATAAAGATATGATAGTTACCTATACACCTATATACTTTCTCACAAACAGCTTCTTAAACCGGACATACAGAGACAGACAGATTTCAGAGCAGCTAGTCAACGAATCTGTCTGTCTTTGTCACATGACAGAGACAGACTGATTCGTCGTTCAGAGCAGCTCGTTTCGATCCGTGAGAGCTTCGGGTGTCAGGTTTTATTTTCGTTACGTTACAGAATTTCTTGATTCTGTCGCCGCTCTCAAAGGCCTCAAAGCCCGCGATAAAAGCTATGCAATAGCTTAAAAATACATGTTTTTCCATCTAGAATATGGTCACTGGACCAAATGCCATTACTGATGTTATTTTGAAGCATTCCACAGCTGATTTGTCCTAGACACACCTTCCAATAGAGTCGATATCCGTATGATATCCGATGAACTAGTTTTTTACACTCGACTCCGGGCAGACGTCGAAACCAAGCTCTATTTTAACAGTCAAGTCTACGCCACCCACGTATGCAGAGGTGCCTCGGATGGCCATAGTAAGTTAGTAATATATTTAGAAATCTCATCAGTGCCATTTGACTGAGCCAAAGACTAAGCCGAGTGCGATCAGATATCAGAATCCCTGCAGAAAAGGTCGATCCATGTCGTCTTAGATTGCTCCTTCGACCTTATGGCATTTAATGTCGGGGTATCTTAACCTGACATTCTCTCTACAACTATTTTAATGATATTTTAACGTTACAACGCGTATTGAACTGTGACCTCATCACATACCTACATAGATATTAATAAGGTTTGAATTAACTCAGCTGCATACCTTGAACATCTGAGCTATTTTCTACTGCAGAACTTGTAAACTTATAAAGGACGACATGCTTACGAATGGGGAACTACGTATACTTGAGCATCGTTGTAAAGTCGTTTACTTTTCGATTTTGGCCAGAATTCCCTTTGGTTAAAGTGTTAATACCCTTTTCTATTTAATTTAATTGCCTCGGTGGCGTAGTGGTAGCGTATGCGACTGCTGTGCTTGGTCTCGGGTTCGATTCCCGGGTCGGACCAAATGTTTGGATGATCTGCAAATATTTGTTCCGAAGTTTGGGTATTTTCCATGTATAATATTTATGTATTTACGGTAAAAGTATAAATGTATTTATATCAGTTGTCTGTTGTATGAATCACACAAAGTGTTGCGGCGTGGCGACCGCTTAAACCACTAGAGGAACTGGGCAGTCAAATATCAAAAAGTTTTTACTTTAGTTAAAAATGTGTTAATGTTAGACATTTCACGGTTTTATAGAAGAAGTTCTACACGTGTAAGCATTTCAGAAATTTATGAAAAAAGTATAATTCATCGTTGACCTGTTAAAGCGAAGTTTGGGCCGACGTTTTTATATCCATCCTAGTCTATGTAGGCCTACATTTTCTTATTCACTTCACAAAACGCCGAGCAGAATTACAGAGCCAAGTCCATTTTTAGCTAAATTTACTTTATGAAAACAATTTTAACAGGTACCAACAAAATTAATGAAAATTGAATAGAATAATTTGATGAAACGTAAAAATATTGTAACATTTTATTTTGTAAAATGAAAACGTGATAATGTTGTACCAGTCATAAATAAAAGGCTCTACAATTCTTGTGAGCAGCGCATCAAATGTAATTTTATGAAGCAAACAGGATTATAGTTGTTTATGGTAAGCTATAACGTACTATAATAAAGAATAATATTCATATTTATGGTTATGAACAGGACCACTACCGAGATGAGTTCACAAAGAAGTCGTAACAATTTTGTCAACTTGAAATGTTATGTCTAATATAGTAAATGTATGTTCGAGATGAATTGAAGATATACCTAACAAATATTTCAGAAAATCGATCCTTTTAGAGCTTCTAATATAAAATAATTTGTTTACATAGTTTACTTTTATAATATAAGTATATATCTCGAAATAACCTGTCATTTTAGTTTAAGCCTACCGTTCTACTGGTTATAGGAGTTTCTAAACTATATTTATTTAATTTTTTTTTCCTTACAGAAAATAATCTGAAAGAAAGTGTGTCAGTACCTATGTGTGTTTATAGGAGTTATAAAGCTACAGACACAGCTTAATACTTATGGATACCTATTTTAAAAACTATTTAACCTCGATTAAAATAATAATGAGACTACATTTTTTATATGTTCCGACTCTTGAAGCAATATTGAAAAACTTATGCTATTTATGATCTAAGTCAAATAAATAGATGGCTGAAATGCCAAAATGTTTCCTTTCACTAACAGCTACCGATAAACTTAAGATAGCAAAACAGAGCTGAAAGTTATCACAGAAAACACATGACAAAAGAATACTGGATAAGAAAACGGTTTCTTATTCGCGAACAGAATCCTAAAAGCGCAAGACGATAAGCGCAAACATGACCTACAAATTCAAAGTAACACCGGTATGGAAAATATTTCTATTTCTAGTGCGATATGTGTAGTGTAAACATCGTTTGCGCTACGGCGACTCTCAGTCTACCTTGTACCTCAATCGTCTCTACGGTCACACAATTTCATTACAGTTAGGAATGCTTTCAACCGCTACGCTACTCCTATTTAAGGTACGCCGTAACTGACAAGGAAACATGCATAAAGGCTTTGTTAACAAAGTGGTCACAACATTTGATGTTTTAAACAACATAACAAAATTTTAACAGTAGCTTTATTTAACCATATGGGACCCTCTCTTAATTTAAAGAGATTAAACGATCAACAAGTAAAATTTTAACAAAATAAAAACCGACTTCAAGATTCGACTCGATTACTCTTGGATGCAATCATCAGATCTTTGTGTCCTTATCATGGTACCACCATTGGGATATCTACTTTCCATTTAAAAAAGAATAATTAAAATCTGTTATAAACGACGTAGTTATCCGCGAACACACATAAAAAAGAACATATATACGGTCGAATTGAGAACCTCCTCCTTTTTTGAAGTCGTTTAAAAAACCGTTCTGTAAGGTGATGTTGAAGCAAAAACCTGCGTCTGCTTATTTTTCCAATCAGCTCTAATTGTTCCGGATTTGCTTCCGCTTCTACCGTTAGCATCTGGTTGTCCAATGTTATTGGTCTTGCAGTTCATTGCTCGGTATGAATTAGAGAGATCGAAATTACCGGATTTGAACTTCAAAAATATTTTTTGACATTAAATAACGTCTAATGTAGTGGATTAAACTTCAAAAGTGTTTCATTCGCTAACTTACTTAAGTATATGAGATACTGAAGAATTGCAATAGCATACAATGCAGACAATCCAGTATAATCCTATATAATTTCATACAATTATTTTAATTAAACCAGTAAAAAAAACTTGAGAGGTGTCGAGGGACACCCGGATGGAACGAAGTTTATATATATATATATACTATCCAGCACTATGGCGTCAACTCAATGTTAAAAGTGTCGTTATAACGAAAAGTGTAATTACGACGAAAAGTGTCGTTACAACGAAAATTGTCGTTACAACTTTTGGTCTTAATCCGTCTAGCCCCCTTTCGCAACGCGCCATAAGGAACTTCGTTCCAATAACTTAAAATGACTTATTCACTAATTTGAGAAAGGCCGCCACTTTCAAGTTCATCAACTTTTAATTAAGTTGCCTTATCTCACTTGCTATTGTCATATTAAAATCAAGTTTCGTAAAAACTGAAAAACCGTACAGGCTAATGTCATAGGTGGACATTGATCAGAACGATTACTTTTCGCACATGTACAGACTTTCGCCTGAATTCACTTATAGATTTTTCGCAGTGACTAACTGACAACTTTAGATTAAAACGAGCGATAAAATGTGAATGAATTAAAAAAGAAACTCCATAATAAGCTTGTACGACTACGGTAGAAGCTTTTTTCCTGCTAATAAATAGGATATCCGTGACAACGTGCAGAGAATGCGTGTGAACTATCGCGTGCTCTAGATATTTATCAATTGTTCTATTAGTTATCTAATACCATTTTAGTTGAAGAGGGAAAAGAAATTAATTGATAATGACAATAGTTTATTTATTTATATTTTTAAACCCCGACCAAAAGGAGGGGTGTTATAAGTTTCACGTGTCTGTCTGTCTGTGGCACCGTAGCGCCCGAACGGATGAAGCAATTTCAATTTAGTTTTTTTCGTATGACAGGTGATTTACGTGCAAGTGTTCTTAGATATGTTTCATGAAAATCGGTTCAGCCGTTTAAAAGTTATGGGGGTGAAAGTAAGGAAGAGTAACCGAATGTCTGCAAAAATATCATCGAGTGGGGTCTCAAATGAAAGCGAAAAACGTGTTTTTCGTTTTTAAAGGGAACTCAGGTTATTATGTCGGGGTTATTTTTAAATTTTAAGAATTTATAGTTATTAAACTTATTGTACAAGTTGTACAAAGGCGGACTTAATGCCATGAGGTATTCTCTGCCAGTCAACCTTCAGGTGTTGTAGAAATATGATGCGGCAGGTGCAAAAAAATAAAAACAGGGAATTCTATAAAGTTTATAACAAATTGTAAATATAAGATATCAACCCACATCAGATATAGCCGATATACACAAATTTAATTATATGTACATATATTAATACATACACACTATACATAAAGACTTATATACATATTCAATACTATATAATATAATAAAAATATACACACGGGTACTATCATTTTCAGTTTATCTAAGAGATGTTTGCATAATTTATAGTTTCTAAAGTTAAGTTTCTGGATGGCCAACTTTGCTCAGTATTTTATTTGGTAAATTTTCTGCAAATGAATCCTAGCCGGATCGATTTATCGCCTCTGAAACCCCCTGCATACATATCATGACAATCATTCTAGCCGTTTCCGAGATTCAGATTAGATATATAATTATATGTATGTTGCAATAACAAATGCATTATGCCTTTATAAATTAGCTGGCGACAAAGCTTGGTTCGGTAACTACTTGCGGTTGAGACCTAAATGGGATATTTCGAGACTAATCAACTGCATGTGGCATAGGGTTACCACAACTCCACACCTCACTTAGTGGTGAGCTTTGTTTGACACTGCTAAAGACGTCGACATAGTGCACGTCTCAGAACTCTTATAGTTTCGTCATGTCCGTCCGTCCGTCTGTCCTCGGTTTACCTTCCAAACGGTTAGTACTAGATAGATGAAACTTTGCATGGATATGTGTCACGTCGAAAAAGAGTTACAATAAAATCATGGTTTTTTTTTTTGGAGTCCCCCTTTTTTTGTGCGGAAATCCCGTCGGATACCACCGGCTGGTGGTTATGTCGGACTCAAGCTGACTAAAAACCGCGCACCGTCTCGGGTACTAGAAGCCGGGGAACCATATGCACCCTCGATAGGAAATCCCTAGAACCCCAACGTACCTCGGGCCACCTACGGTTTGTAGATGACCCCCTCCTGCGTAGGAACCCTGTTGCTTCTTTTCTATTTAGAAAAGCAAGCACGCGCAAGCACTTTATAGAGCTTGCGCTGCTACCCCGGCCTGCTTCTGCTAGGGTGATTGGTGGCCTCACGCCTCGGCTCGCCCCACGCTGGACATTCTACCAGCGTGTGGAATGCCGTGTCCACGGTCTGGCCATCGCAATGGTGGCACTCAGGTGTTGGCTCCTTGCGGATCAGACACAGGTGCTCTCCGAAGCATCCTTAAAGAATCCGAAGCATCCTTTTGGAGAACCTACAAGTAAAGTGGGGATGTTTTTTTTCTCGCGTCTACCCTATAGTGTGAAACATCATTAAATAGGTCTTTTACAAAAATTGAAAGGTTGCTATGATGATTTTTGTTGATGAAGTTTTGCGAGCTATTCGACTTAAAAACGCCTCTTTTGTCAAAATAGGGCGTGGAGGGAATGGAAACAAAAATCATCATGATGGTAGTTCATGTGATGAACTTTGAAGGAAAACTATAACAGCTCAGACAACTTTGTTAGTTTAGGAGTTATAGAGGACTAACTTTCAAAATGCGCTTTCTTGGAAATGTTGGAAATACTAAATAAACAGGTAAAATATAAAAAATAAAATAAGAACAATTTTATTATCTGTTGGAAACGATTTTTCATTTACCTTCACTTTTTACACCTTGGGTTACGTTACTTTAGTTTTAGTAAGGATCCCTAATCTTTTCTAGCAATAAATATACCCTATGTTACTCAGGGTGAATGTAGCTTTCCAATGGGGAAAGAATTTTTGAAATCGGTGTAGTAGTTTTTGAGTTTATTCATTACAAACATACACACACACAAACATCCAAATTTTTCCTCTTTATAATATTAGTGTAGATGTAGAAATTGAAATTTAATTCACGGATGTATAATATAAATTGGTATCTACTTTACAAGAAACGTGGTAACTATATCTTACCTTTATAACTAAGAACCAAAGAACAAAGTGGTAGTTGCATTGCTGTATTTTCTAATATTTAAAATTAAACATGTTAAATTGTCATGTTTAGATAGAACTCTGCGACTGGTAATTTCTTTGATTCTAATCAAAGACAACTAGCAATGTAGTCGGTAATGCTAACGCTTACTGCATTACAAATTGTACAAACTTATAAATAAATAGTGATCGTTTTAATGTAATTTACAAGACTATTTTGTTCAAAATTATCTGCCCTCATAAATTTCAAAAGGTATTGTTTTACTCTTAAATTTTAGATATTTTTTCATTTGTGGGAAACCCACAGGCGTAGTATTCTATTAAAGATTTAAGGCACTAAGTTATACAAAGGTTAGATAAAGGTTAATATTAAAATTTTGCCTTATAAATTTAATTTCACTACAATCCCTTAGAAATACATTCCACCAGTTTTAGTACGTAGTTATCTAGAAATACAATTTAATCGTCGTATTTTTGCTAGTTAATAAAGTTCAAGTGCGTTTTTTAAGTAGTTAGTTAATTTAATACCAACTAAGTAATCTTTCTATCAACGATAAAATCCTAAGCTAATAAATGAAATAAAGAAAAACACCGTCTGAAGAGTCTCTCAATCACATCTTATTCAAATGATAAAGCGGTCATTAGCATTTACACGAGACTAGCATTAGATATTGTTTGCCTTATTTAATGGCTACTCAGAATTTCGAAATCGTGGTTCGAATTGACGTCATACTTGAGTGCAGAATTTCTAAAGGTTATGAAATCAATAACAAACCTCTGGGTAGGGAATTTCAAGTAAGGAAACCTTTTGCCGGCATCCGATTACTTTGAAATTAAGTGTCAAATGAACGAGCACATCTAATTTGACTTAGGTTTTAATATGATATTAATTACTTTTGGTTAGTTAATTGATTTACAAAAGTGAATTAACCTGTTTTAAACACCAGGCTTTTACCGAAAATTTATTTTTCATTAGTAATATAACAAGAACACATAGCAAATCTTGGCAAATAGAAAGGAGATCTTTTAGATTAGCAGGTTTTTTGTGAGTATTTTGCTTACTTTTAAGGTTTACTTCTCTGTAGCGCTACAGAGGTTGGGGTTGTGGGTTGTGAAAATATTGAAGGCATAGAGCACTGGCTCTATGCCTTCAATATTTAGAACACTGGGTATATTCTCAATTATCCTCTGGCTTAATGTCACCTCATGTAACTGTCTTGATTTGCCATCCATCCATCCATCCATGATACATAGCCAAGTGTCTTCCCACATCGTTGACGTTCGGCCATTTTGTGTAATTTCGAGATATATTATTAGTTTAAAATCGGTCTTCTCATACACTGATGAATTTAAGAGCTCCTCTAGTTTATTACAAGTAACTCAGGATGGGTTGGTTTTAGAAAACTTAACTAGTAGAGTACGAATCAAGTATATATTTTGTATATTCTTGAAAAGACAACTCCCGCACTTGGAATAAATCCTGTGTCGCGGGGGACTTTACAAACATACATGAAACGGACACAAAGAACACCCAGACTCAGAACAACAATTTGTGGATCACACAAAGTGTTGTCCTACGTGGGATTTGAACCCACGACACTTGGCGAAGTGGAAACAGCGTGGTGACTGTTAAGCCACTAGGCCAAACGAGCAGCACTGAGATATTAAAACTTACTTAACCTATGTTCCCACGTTGGATAGATAATAACCAAGATTACAAGACACACATAAAATGCTATTTATTATAAGAAACAGTCTAAATAAACATAAATGTAGGTATATGAAATGACTATTACAATTATTGCCTATAATTATTAAGTTATACTTATTTAAATACAAAATCCTATTATGTAGACTTTCTTACCTCTTATCTCTAATATGAACTATTATTCCTTCTTAAAATAAAAAATGTATTAAAGAAAAATAGTCAACAGAAATATATTAAAACTAAGCAACGGCTGCCGGATAGATCACTATCTCGATTTTCTGATAAAACAAATTACCATTTTGAGCACGCAGCTCATCGTTCAGTTACTTTCTAATAGTTTTTGTAAAGATTGATAGTACCTGAAATATTTAGGCGTCTCGAACAAAATCACGGAAAGTATATTTAGAAACTTGAGTATGAAACTTTAGTATCCATTTCTTATGATCATCGATGTATTCTTTTTATTAACTTTTATCAAAAAGGTCAGTTTAACTTCTACATGCTTTAGTTCCGCAGAATGTTATCGCTCATAACATCGTTTTTTTTTAGTTAAATCAAAAAAGAGTAATAAAAATAATTCCAGTAGTAGATTTTTATTTGGTCACAAAACAATAACACTTGTCTGTGTGGCGGATTAGAAACAGATTAATTATTACATTATATATTACAAAGACTAATTATTCTAAATAATAGGTCTTTACCTATGAAATTGCCGTTTTGTATGCAATAAGTGAAAGTACTTATTTTTTAAAACTTTTTTATTTCTGTTATTTGAAGTAATCACCCATGCAATCGACGCACATTTGCCAACGCATTGGCATTTTTTTTTATGCCCTTCTTGTAAAAATCAGCTGGACGGGAGGCAACAAACTCTTCAAAGGCATTTTGTACTGCCTCTCGGGAATTGAATTTTTTACCCACTAAAAAGTTGTCTAAATTTTGGAAAAAGTAATGGTCGGTAGGTGCAAGGTCTGGTGAGTATGGCGGATGAGGGAGAGCTTCCAACCCCAGCTCTTGCAGCTTGGAGACTGTCTGTTGCGCAGTATGGAGTTCGCGCGATGTCGTGAAGGAGCAGTGGGGACGACCGATTGACAAAAGCTGGTTGCAGATGTGCAAGCTTCTCCATCATTCTCTCCAGTTCTTCACAGTACACATCTGCATTAATGCTCATGCCGTTTTGTAAAAAGCTGTGGTGATTCACACCCGCACCAGACCCCCAAACAGTGACCATCGCCTTTTTAGGGGTCATTTTTGGTTTAGGGCATTGCTTTGGTGCTGAACCAGGGTCTAACCAACTTGCTGAGCACTTTCGATTGTCGAACAGAATACATATTTCGTCGCACGTAAGAATTCGTTTCAAAATTCCTTCATTTCTTTGCCTGTTGAGCAGCGTACAAGGCAAGTCTCGACGCGTACGTTGCGCTGGCGATCGTTAAGGTCGTGGGGCACCCATCTATCAAGCTTTTTTTCTTTGCCAATTTATCGCAAATGGATCAATATTGATTTGATGCTTACATTAAAAGCTCCTGCTAGCTCAGCTGTAGATTGAGTTTCGTCAGCTTCCACAATCGCCTTAAATTCATTATTGTTAACCAAAGTCTCCGGACGACCACGAGCTTCATTTTTCAAGTCAAAATTTCCAGAACGGAACCGGGAAAACCAATAACGGGTTGTGCGTTCGTTTATACAGTTCTCTCCGTAAACGTTTTTGATGTTACGTGCCGTTTGTGTCGCGTTGGTGCCACGACGGAACTCATATTCCATAATTACACGATTTTTTAAAGTATCCATTATGACGAAAAATGTTCAAATGTAATGAAAATACAACGCCAATCAGAATACAAAATACTGAGTTTGTGAATAGAATGTCATGGTTTTAAAACAAAATTAATTTGAATTTAGAATACAGAGCCATTACAAACTTTTTTTTATTTGAAATGACCAGTACTGAAGAACGGCAATTTCATAGGTAAAGACCTAATATAAAATGTACCTATTTGGTTAAAGAACTTTATATAATCTAAAAGTTTAAATTTCCCTCGATAGTAACAAATATAGTGCTTCGACGGTCACACAATTGTACCTGTCAGTGACTTGTATAGCTGACGGCTCCCTACGATGGATAAGAAAATTAATCAGTCAGCCCTTTAATTTCTTGAAATTTAAATTCCTTGAAAATGGTATCAATTTAACCATTTATTTACGTATTAACATAAATGAGCTCTGTGTCAAAACCACTCACAAACTGAACTGAATTTGAACTGACGACTATTGATATTTTGCTGAACTAAATACTCTTGACTTAATAATTTCCTATAAATACATTTAAAATAAATGTTCTCAATAACTTTCAAAAAGCAATCAATACAGATTGACTCCGAATTGAGTCGTTTTCAGAGTTAGCAAATAAAATACGCATTCTTTTGGTTGTAATACAGAAAACGTAAAACACATAAAAAAATTTAAGTTTACATTCGATCTGTGTAATATGAGTGCATATAGATATACCTAACCATTGCGTTATAGATTTGCGCCAAACTTTTTGTAAAAATAACGTTAAACTATATTGTATGAGGTTTTATGTAGAAAACAAACGTTGGTACAGGCTAGGATATGCGGAATAAATCCGTGGATCCGGAAATGTACGCGTACGTCAGAAAAGTAAAGTATACTTGACATGACATTTGCCTTACACGTTTAGACAAGGGCCGATAATGATACGTATTAAACAAATTTATCTTGACCGAACCCTACTATCAAATAGACATTCATTGAGAGAGAACAATGTTGAATAATTGACGAAATATCATTAAATATATTGTAGAGTTTTAAGTATTTTGAATGTAAAAAAGTTAAGCGGTTAACTTCACGGATGGCGTATTGGTGTAAGGCCGCGTTTTCGAACTCAGCGGGCAGCGGAGCGGGGGCGGAGCGGCAGCGGGAGCGGAGCGGGGCCGCTAACCCGTTTTCGAAACCAGCGGGCTAGGAGCGGGCGCTAGAGCGGTTTAGTGATGTGTTATAAGAAACAATACCTCGTAAAATTAACTTGATACGGATGACAGATTTCACAAAAAAAATTATTAGTGATTTTAAATAATTAGTGAAAACGATTAATGTTTGATAATATTTTATATAATGATAATATCTACATATGTAATAGCGTCATAAATTAAAAATCAAACTTATTAAATTAAACTTGCAAAAATCACAACATTGATAAAATTAAAATCATTTTTTATTTTATTTATTTATTTTAAAAAGACCTTAGACTTGACATATGCGTACACCCGTAAGGAATAGAAACCATGTACATCAAATATTAACGTTGCCAGGTTAAAGCCCATTCTCCCTTATTAATGTTCCAAACGTTCAACAAATCTGGTTACAATTTGGTCGGTTAATTACAAAATTGTGTCAAGTCTGGTGTGCAAGTGCAAGGTAGTAGAGCCACGCTGATTTCAGCACGAACGGGCCGACTCGACCGGGGCGGTACTACCCTCGCACAGAAAATTAACGTAAAATGACAGCGTGCTGTCGTGTTTCGTTGGTGAGTGCGAGACCGGAGGCCCAATTAGTCTAGTCAACAAGTTCCATACTTGTTGACTAGACTAAAAGATGCAGAAGCATCACTAGGCCGCCATGGTGTGGGTCGCCATGCTGCATTGTCTGCATTCGCAGTGAACATGGTGACCACTACTCTTGGATTCTGCTTATGCTTTCCATCAGGCAGAGTAGAGTCATTTTGGCGGGCCAAACATAAAAAAAAAAAAAGGTCTATGTAATATTTGTCTAAGATTGATGCTTCTGCTCGTATGTATGTATGCTCGTCACACGCTCGACGCTCGCTCGTCAAATAAAAATAAAAATATTTTCGGACATCTAACACACAATGCCATCTAGTCCCAAGCTAAGCAGAGCTTGTGTTATGTGTACTAGATAACTAATATAAATACATAAATACTTTTTTTTGTAAATACATACATATTATACATAGAATTTAAATATAATTTTTTGTAATATTTACGTTCCTATCAAAATAAAATTAAAAACAAAAAAAAAAAACAACCATTCGAACAATATTGCAAGTAATAAAGATGAATACAATGTTTTTTTAATTAACTATTAAAATTGTTATTTTAATAAGTAAATAAATTTGGAAAAATCACAAACTTGTCAAAATTAAAAATCAATAATCACAGGTGATTGCTATTTTATTCCATCCCTAGCTGACACCGCGACACTGGTGCGCACCGCCATAGAGATATTATAGATAGAGCAGAGGAGCCGTGCGAGTCATAATATATGTTCGATGAATGGAAAATCGTCTGAACGTTACTTCGAATATTTTTTACCGATAAACTCTTCTTCTACTGAACGATGCCAAATTTCATGTTTTTAAATTTTAATGTACGGAAGGAACGTATGATATCTCAAAGTTATTAGATTTTCTTGATTTTGTATGAAATAATACACCACACATATTTTCTTTATGTTTTTATTATCATTATTATATTCATTCGAAAAAGCATTCATTCGATTCAAAAATGTTCGATGAATCATTCAGTAGAAGAAGTGCTTATCCAGACCCAGGGAGGGGAACCAGGCCTCCAGCTGTTCCTCGGTTAGAAAGAGAGAGACGATCGCGGTACCTATCTGTCTGTGTGTACCTATATTTTATTACTTCAAACAACTTTATAAGGTACTAGCTTTTACACACGGCTTCACTCACGCAGACTTTCATTTCCTGATTTACCCCATTAGGGGTGGAATTTCAAAAATTCCTTTCTTAGTGCTCACTTACGTTGTATTAAGAACCTACATGCAACATTTCAGGATTCTAGGTTTAGCGGTTTGAGCTGTGCGTTGATCTCTCTCTATTTCAGTCACCTTCTTCTTTTATATATATAGAAGATTTTAGAGTTAATTTTATTTTATTATTCGAGGTTATCATAATAACAAGCAGTCCTTTACTGCGCATGCGTCAGTAGAGAAAGACAGATGGTGTACCGCGATCTTCTCTCTCTTTCTAACCGTTGGACGTTTCCGCTTACCGACAGCCTTATGTCTTCCCTACTCTATCTATAATACCTCTATACGCACCGCTCGTCCGCCGCTCGTCACCCGCTCGTCGCCCGCTCCCGCTCCGCTGCCGCTCCGCTGTGTTCGAAAACACTCCCATATAAATCCATACATTTGAACGTGCCGCTGCCGCTCCGCGCCCGCTCCGCTCCCGCGCCCGCCCCGCTCCCGCTGAGTTCGAGTACGCGGCCTAACGGTCACCTCTGCGCTTTCTTCTGCTCTGAGAGTTGTGGTTTCAAAGAACACTTTGTGTGTCCTACGTGGGGCTTTATTGTTGATCTCCACAAATTGTTGTTCTGAAGCTGGGTGTTCTTTGTGTCCTTTTCATGCATGTTTGTAAAGTTCCCCGCGACACAGGAATATAGGCAGGAGTTATTTTTGACGTGACAACGTCTAATATCTCTCATCATTTCATCAATGTTTTTTTTTAAAGAATAAAAGAAAGATAGATACTCTTGACTCACTCTTGATACACTTAGAGTATTTAAATAGATTTTTACAATTATGGTCACAATGGAGACCTGGGGCAGTTTTATATATATGTATGTCATGTAATCTATGTTACAATTCAAACACTATGGTCCCTGGTAGCAAGGTGTACAAATATGGAATACTGATTTAAACTGCTACTTTGTTCTACCAGACTTTTACAGAATTTACCAGAAGCATTTGTCGCACTACGTTAGATAGAAAACACTAAATAAGTAACTAAAAGATATTGAGGTGTTAGAACTGTGCAAAAATATTCGATCGATGACAAACCTGTGGACCGTCAACCGTTGGAAAATATAAACTTTCAAAAGTATTTTGCTACCTCCTTACTACCTACCTACGTGCTTACTACTTCAGTTATTTAGGTAATACAAAAACATAAGAAAGTAACAAAATCTTAATATGAAATCATACTTTACAATTCTGAGTTATATCAACAAGCATTTCTTTACGAGAGACAAATTTATGAGCGGCAGTAAGGCTCTATGTAAACAGATACTTTATGCTGGTTTCTTACAACAAATGTTTCACTTTTCGCTACAGTTTATACCTTTCTTTTGCAACAAATCACATATGGGAAATAGATGCCCTGAAGGGAAGTCTGTATGATTGATACCTACAAACGTAACATTTAAATTACATTGGTAACTTGCTTTCCATTTACTCATATTTATCAATACAAATGTACTATTTTTGTGAAGTGAATTTTTCGGTTCTACCAGATCAGATATTCTGATATTAACTTTCACAATAAATTTTTCATTTAAAAAGAAGGTAGCCTCACCTTTTTTCTGGTGTACTGTGGTTTATCCTGAAAAGTTTGAAAAGGTGTGAATTCTTTAAACTTTAAAAATCAATGCGGTTGATCACTGATAAGTTACGTCTTAATATCGCCAAACCAAGTGTTAATGGTCATTCTTATATTTTCAATTTCCATATATTTGCAATTTATTTACAAATTTATTGAGCTCGAAATAGGTAGTTATTGTCGGAAATCTGGCTCCTTTAAAACCTATCAACGATGTGGTATTTCGCATTTTCGACATTCTAAGTACCACGTTTTCTCAAGATGTTCCACTGAATAAAATAAATGATAACGTTTGGCACTCACATATATATATGTTTAACATTTCATGAGGGAATCAAAAAAGCACGAGGTGAAAAATATTTGCACTCGAGTGCAACAAGTAACTTTTGATCCCACCTCAGCGAGGAAATTACTAAATGCAAAAAAAAGCATTTACAAGCACAAGATACTTTTATTTCAGTTTACGTATTAATATTGAATTCACAAATCTAGGGCACACGATGTTCTAAATTCAATTTACTTTATCCTCCAGCGGATAAAAACGGCTTTTGCACTCAGATATCGAAGGGCAAAAATACTCTTTCCGAGATAGAGGGATGAAATTTTTCTTTTGTGATACCTATCTCTAATTAACGGCCGCTAGTCGAACACAGAGTGGTCGTTGCTGTTCATGGTTGCGGCTCCCCGTCGCTGCGTAGTTTTAAGACTCCTGACATGCATGTCTTGTGATGTACCACCATTCATTCCGGTTTAGTTTTACGATGAAATATTTAACAATTTAGTACTTACGTATTTCTTACAAGTATCTAAAACAGGTTTTTTCCGTTTTCGGCTTTCAAAGACACAACATCGTTATAAAAGTGCTCCCAAATTATTATTGAAATACCAACGAAAACAACAAGTGCATAGCTCACAGTGCATCAAATCACTCAAAGAAGTTAGCGGCTTTGGTTTTTTTACAATATCGCAACACTAAAACAAGAAAACACAGTAATTAACGCCAACTGAACATCGCCGACGTATTTGAGGTTAGAACATTTTATGATATTTTAATCAATCTACCTTCAATACCCGAATTGTCATTCTTCAAATCTATCAACTTTGAGTGACATCTGAGAGGCAGTGCCAACATTACCACAAAAAGAAAAAGTTGTTTCTGTCAAAAACATTTGTGTAGTGGTGCCAACATAACACGCGAACTTATAGATACACCACACCCCCCTAAAGTTGGTAATAATGAATGAGTCTAATAAAATACAACTAAGTAAACGAAACCAAGATACAGCAATAAAAAGATCACAACTCAAGTTTAATGTTGCTACCCTCAATACAAGATCAATAAAAACACGTAAATCCCTATTAGAACTAGAAAATGCACTAGAAGATATAGACTGGGACATTATTGGTTTGAGCGATATAAGGAGAGCCAGTAAGAAAACGGAAGAATATGACAAATATATTTTATATTACAAAAATGAAACAGCTGGTTTGTATGGAGTGGGATTTATGGTGAAAAAATATCTGAAAGAAGGGATAATCGAGTTTCGGGGAATATCAGACAGAATTGCGATACTAAATATAAATCTACCAGGCTACAAGCGACCTGTATCAATTGTCCAAATATATGCTCCCACTAATGTTTCTTCAGAAAAAGATAAAGAAGCCTTCTATCAAAAACTTAATGAAGTTATGCCGAACCTTTTCAAGACAGTTATTGTGATGGGTGATTTCAATAGCCAAATTGATAAAAGAAATAAAAACGAAGATAACGTGATCGGTCCATACACAACCGGTAAAAGAAACGATAATGGTCAACGCATAATAAGTTTTGCATTAGAGAATAACCTACATATCATGAATAGCTACTACAACAAAAAACCATATATTGTTTTAAACTTTCATGGTCAGTAACATTAAAATAGAAATCTACGGGATTGCTACCATGTACCTTTTTGTTTGTGAGTATTATATTTCGGCGCTGTTGCAAGCGCCATGATCACGGAGTAACTGAAGATCTTGCGGGTGGGATGTTATTGGCAGACATATCGGTCTACCCTCTTTCGCAGTCTTTTACTACGATCGCCCCCGGTACCACCCGGCAACAGCGCCGAAATATCGGATACTCACAAACAAAAAGGTACATGGTAGCAATCCCGTAGATTTCTATTTTAACAAAAAACCAAACCGAAAGTGGACATGGTAATCACCTCATGGATATACATAAAATGAAATAGATTTCATTCTAACGAACAAGCCAAAAATATTCAGAAATGTAGATGTTGTTAACCAACTAGACTATAGTACTGATCACAGAATGCTTTGTGGACAAATTAACATTTCAGAACCTAAAACACTAGTAAATCAAGGATAAACATACAGAGTAGAAAAGGACATATACCTTTACCACTCACAAGTAGCATTTTGAGAGGGTTAGAAAATAATCTAAATGAAACAAATAAAACCAGTAACGTTCAAGAAAAATACGATAAGCTAGAAGATGAATTAAAGAAAGCTGAAATTAAATCTAGACCAAGTAAGGATAAGAAAGACAAGATAGGACCGACAGCAAGAAATTTAATTGCACAGAGGAAATCTTTATACATAGATAGGAAAAACAACAGAAAGAAAATAGAATATCTTAGCAAGGAAATAAACATAGGAATAAGGAAACAGACAAAAAAGAAGAACCGATGCTCTAAAATACTATATCGAAGCATCCAGCGGGGTCAAGAAGGCATGGGAAGAACTTAAAGAGAGTACAGACTGGATTGACAGTATGACACACCATAGAAGTAAAAAACATAAAACAAATAGGATTGAAATTCTACAGGTAGCTACGGAGTACTATAAAGACTTATACAAAGACGAGGACAAAGGGATAGAGGCACATGATTACCGACCTATTGAAAATGAGGAAGGGACTCCAAGCATATTGAAAGAAGGAGTAAACAAGGCGATCAAATCACAAAAAAGAGGCAAAGCAACAGGAGAAGATGGTATTTCCAACGAACTTCTGATAGGATCATCTGAAGCAATAATAAACATTATTACAGTAAGTCTGTATATTAAACACGAACTACATACCACATCAATGGACCACATCAACTACAATCCTGCTTCATAAAAAAGGAAGGAAAGACGATTTAGCAAACTACAGACCCATTAACTTAATGACGAACATTTATAAAATCTTATCCAAAATAATATTAAACCGTATAACAAAAATTCTAGATGAGAACCAACCCCGAGAACAGGCGGGATTCCGTAGCGACTTTTCCACTATCGACCACATTCATACAATAAAACAAGTTATCCAGAAATGCAATGAATATGGGATTACTTACTATTTAGCATTTGTTGATTACAACAAA
This sequence comes from Diaphora mendica, assembly GCA_949125395.1. Taxonomy (NCBI): domain Eukaryota; kingdom Metazoa; phylum Arthropoda; class Insecta; order Lepidoptera; family Erebidae; genus Diaphora; species Diaphora mendica. The sequence continues at coordinate 30,137,861 of OX421311.1, forward strand.
GCATTCGACTCGCTAAAACATACAAAAATATGGGAAGCACTGGAATCACAAGGAATAGATAGTAAATACATACGGCTGATTAACAACACATATATGGACATGAAGGCCAGAATAAAAACTGAAAGAATAGGGGAATATTTTCCTATACAAAGAGGTGTAAGACAAGGTGACCCATTATCACCTAAACTATTTTCAGCAGTACTGGAACATATATTTAGAAGGCTTGATTGGGACAGATACGGACTCAACATTAATGGAATAAAACTAAACCATCTTAGATTCGCAGATGATTTGATATTGTTATCAGATGATCCGAAAATCCTGCAGGAGATGCTCGAACAGCTTGTCTGCGAAATCAATATAGTCGGACTTTCCATTAACGCCACAAAAACCAAACTAATCACAAACCAGAACAAAGTACCCATTACAGTCACTAACACCATAATCGAATACGTAAATGAGTACACATGTCTCGGTCAAATAATTTCATCAACAGATCTATCCACAAAAAAAATAGACAATAGAATACAACTGACATGGAAAAGATATTGGTCTCTCAAAGAAATTATGAAAAACCCTCAATTGCCACTTAGAGCTAAACAAAAGATCTTCGACTCGTGGATATTACCCGTAATGACATACGATTGTCAAACATGGAGCCTCACCAGAAAAAACTTAAAAAAGCTTAAGACCTGCCAACACAGTATTGAAAGAAGTATGCTTAACGTAAAACTAAAAGAGAAAGTAAAATTGGAAACACTTAGAAAACAAACTAAAATTACCTATGTAACATACTGTGTTAAGAAGCTTAAATGGAGATGGGCTGGTCACATGGTGAGAGGTAAAAAAGATAAATGGACTAAGGACGTAACAGATTGGTGTCCAAGACATCAAAAGAGAAAGAGAGGTGGACAACGTCAAAGATGGGAGGATGATTTTCGGAAAAGGGCTGGGGTCATATGGAAGACAAAGACACAAGATCGAAAGCTATGGCAAAAATTAGGGGAGGCCTATGTCGGATGACAACTAATCTCGACACCGGTGTCAATTAGGTAAAAAAAATAAAAATAATACACATATTACTATTTTACTATTTTGTTTTTTATATTATTACATTTTGTTATTATAGTTAAAATGTAAATAAGTATGCTACTACATAATTACTATTATACTGCATGTTATTTAAGTTTAAGATTGTGAATAAAGGCTATTATTATTATTATCTAAAACATATATTAGTTTTCAAGATATTTTTTAATTATTTACTAATTTTTTACTCAGTATGTTTAACAATATGATAAAATTGTCAACACTTTTTTAAAGATTACCTTATTACAAGATTACCTAAATATTAATTATACTTTACTTTTGCATCTACATCTACCCACGACTACGAGAACACAATCTAGCAATTTAACCAAAATGGGGACAGAAATTAAGGGATATAATGAAATTATGTAAAACCTTTAGAGAACCACGTAACCCTAAAACATCAAAACTGTTTGACAGACTACAAGATAAACCGAAATTGGAAATAGAATTTAAAACAAAAACTGTTAATTTGAGCTGCAAAATCCTAACTAAGATCAGTCTAAAACAATAGAAAGAAAAGTAACCCTGAAAGACACCTAAATAATCTGTCCTCAGTACCGGTGTTTGACAATATTTCAATGTTTTACAATTAGCGATTCAGCTTACAACAAAGATTGACTGATTATTAAAAACCTTGTCTATTATTAAACTACTGTTTGCTATATCATTGTACAAATAGTATCTGTGTAATCCTAAAACTGTTATTTGCCCACCAACCTGTAATGTTACCCTTTAGTTTATTTTATCTATTTGCTTACGATGATGAGAAAGGAATGTGGGAAGATGAAAGTATCCTTGATGTACAGTAATAAGATTATAACAATTTAAACAACTTCTAAAACATTACCATAAATTCGAATAAAAATTTCAAGAAGTTATGAGTAAACGAAAAATTTATTCATTATAAACGAGAAATGTATAACAATTCGAGGAATGCATTATTGAAGGAAATAAATAATAGGTCACTAACGTTTTAATTTGCGCAGTTGAAAAATGAGTCACAGATCAAATGACTCAATACAGATAAAGTAAGGATAGTCTATAAAGCGCCTTTGCCACCTACCCTTGTCTATTATGGTCACTCAAGGACTCGTTGTTTTACAGTCTTGGTGGGTCATACTACAGTTAAAAACAAGACCCGCGTAAACTTTGTTCGACTACTGTTTTTGTTAAGAAATCGCGGCCTAACTTAAGACTGTACTAAACTAACAATCAAACTAAAGGATGCTTTAAACGAAAAGGAATCTCGATGAAAGATATCGATTGAAACAAATACATTTATGAATACTTGTGGACCAAAAGTGAACCGAGTCTTAAACATTGTTGCAAAATAAATATACGTTATATTCATAATTGAGTAACAGTACTCAACAACTTTCGGTTTCTATACGCTATTTAAAGAAAATTCACAAAAATCCTTTATGATAAAGTTTGTGATGTAGGTATGCTGTAGGGGTATTCTCCTCCTCCTACACAGGAGGGGGCCACCTACGAATAGTGGGTGGCCCAAGGTACGTCGGGGTTCCAGGGATTTCCTTTCGAGGGTGCACCTGGTTACCCAGCTTCCAGTGCCCGAGACGGTGTGCGGTTTTTAGTCGGTTCGAGTCCGACATAACCACCAGCCGGTGGTATCCGAGGGGATTTCCGCACAAAAAAAAAAAAAAAAAAAAAAGGGATATTCTCTGGATTTACTGAACCGATCAACGTTTTAGTGGCACTTAAAACCACTGAAGAATACTTTTATTAGTCTGTAATACGGCTTGGAATTTACTCACCTGATTGTCATTTACTACCCTAGGTACTCTACACTAAAAATCACTAAAAGTTATATTTATTACCTTTGAAGTATAAGCTTTTATCCACGGATCCACCCCCATGTATGACGGTTATCAACGTAAGGAGTATTCTATGTCCTTCCTAAGGAATCAGAGTATCTCCATGGCAAATTTTGTTGAAATTGGTGCAGCGGTTTAATCGAGTAAGCGTAATAGACATACAGACAGAGTTAATTTCAAATTTATAATATTAGAATGGATCTCCTGATATTTTGTTAGTATTTAAAGTACAAGTAACGTGTAAACAAACTTAAGACATTTAGAAATTGTAGCTTTGAACTTAAACATAATATCTATGTGGAGTGTAAGTTGAAAGGTTGCGAGTCAAGTGTTGCCAGTGTATTTTACAAGGTAGTACATAGTAGGTAGTACACAAACAACACCCAGTCTTAGAACAATAATTTGTGGATCACACAATATATTATCCTGTGTGAGATGTGCGCACACATGACTACCAGCGCAATAAAAAAATTACGCCAGCCGTGCATCATACTCAAGCCCGATTCATAAATTCCAATAGAATTGTCTGAACAAAACACGCAGACCCAAAAATGCCGAAATTACCGCTTAAACCAATACGCCATCCGTGCAGTCAATTGAGTAGCCCCTTGGTCTAGTGGGTCAATTCCCACCCACGAAAAATAATTGTTTGATTAGTATAATAAGTTCTGTAAATATAAATCTAAACATGTAATATAAACACATTAGTAAGTATTTCTAAATACGTCTCTTGATTACCAGGTAATGGATAAACGATCTTTGCTCGGTATTTTTTTTTTTGGTAAATTTTCTAAAATTGAATCATAGCTGGATCGATTTATGAAAATCGTTGGAATCGTTCTGAGATTCAGATTATATACAATATACAAAAATGGCTCGTTTAAAGGTCCAGCCAGACTAAGCCCTTCCAGGTTTGTCATCAGACGGCTATGTGTGACGTATCTAATCCCTCCCATACACCCACTACTGTAACTCATATACACTAGAACCTACGAACACGCGTAGTTGTGACACTCTGGAAGTCTCAGAAAACTTTAAACTGCCTTGGAACTTGCATCGAAATTAATAAGAAATAAAATGAATGCGTTGGAAATATAATAAAGATGTGCCAAACTAAGTTAGTGAGTTAGTGAACTAAGTGGCGTGCAATTGGAGAGGCCTATGCCCAGCAGTGGACTGCGATAGGCTGATGATGATGATGAAGCTAGTGAGTTAGTTTGTATTAAATTTGTAATTTTCATTTGGCGTAAGGTATGAACATTATAAATGCTTGAAACTGAACTAAAACGTAGAGAAAAATACTTAATCATATCTCATCAGTTCAAACCTTACCGAAAATGTCCACTTTCTTTTCTGAAATAAAGTACTTTTTAACTTTTAAGAACTTTTTAAATGAGCAAAGTTTACGGAGAACGTTCTAAGTATAACTAGAGATGTAACAGCCTCTACTTTTGTTCACTACACTGTCACAGGTTAAGTTTTAACGAGATATACCTACTATAAGAAAATTGTTGAACCTTTAATTTATTTTGTAATTTTTACTTCGAGAATCAAGGTGGTAAATACATAGGCATATTGATTCAACGTTCACGCCACTCCGTCCGATCTCACTACTAATAGGCGGTACACACTACAACGATTTATCGTAGTGATTTAACTGTGCAGTTCGTTTGTGCAGTTTTATCGGTAGTGTGGACGGAAATTGGTTCAGATTTTTTGAGAAATATATAAATAAATAAATAAATAATAGGTCTTTACCTATGAAATTGCCGTTTTGTATGCAATAAGTGAAAGTACTTATTTTTTAAAACTTTTTTATTTCTGTTATTCGAAGTAATAACCCATGCATTCGACGCATCTTTGCCAACGCATTCGCAGTTTATTGATTCCCTTCTTGTAAAAATCAGCTGGACGGGAGGCAACAAACTCTTCAAAGGCATTTTGTACTGCCTCTCGGGAATTGAATTTTTTACCCACTAAAGAGTTGTCTAAATTTTGATGGTCTATCCAACTTGCTGAGCGCTTTCGATTGTCGAACAGAATCCATTTTTCGTCGCACGTAACAATTCGTTTCAAAACTCCTTCATTTCTTTGCCTGTTGAGCAGCGCAAGGCAGGTCTCGACGCGTACGTTGCGCTGGCGATCGTTAAGGTCGTGGGGCACCCATCTATCAAGCTTTTTTACTTTGCCAATTTGTCGCAAATGGATCAATATTGTTTTGATGCTTACATTAAAAGCTGCTGCTAGCTCAGCTGTAGATTGAGTTTCGTCAGCTTCCACAATCGCCTTTAATTCATTATTGTTAACCAAAGTCTCCGGACGACCACAAGCTTCATTTTTCAAGTCAAAATTTCAAAGTACTAAAGTAATAGACCTAAAAGATAATTACTGTTTACCTGCCAGTCTTCTATCGAGTTACATGCAGAAACACTAACAAGATTGTAGTCCCATCTTAACAGAAAAATGATATTATTATGCCTTAACTGGAGCGTTCTTGTGTAGGCAAGGCGAGACATTCTTTTTGGTGCCGCTTCTAGCCTGTGACACCGTTTCGTGGGGAGCTTTTGGGTGTTTCGATAATAGGTCTGACAGTTCCTTATCAGTGGTAACCTTGAGTCGCTTGCCATCGAGTACCTTAATAAGTATCGTGCCATCCTGTGTCCAGCACGCACGAGTGCCGAAATGATTACGGGCTTTAGCAAATATGGTCTGTCTAACCTTAGTGAGGAACTCACGGATTGAAATCGACGAGCCCTTAAGTGCCGTTTTAGCCCTCCAAATAGATGTCCTGAGCTGTATACTATGGAACCTAACTAAGACAGGCCGGTGGTGATCCTTATTGCGCGGCCCGAGTCTGTGACAGATGGTGAATGACTCTTCAGTGTTTCCTTCAAAGTGCAGCTTATTTTTAATTATATCCAGTACCACTTGGTTACAATTTTCACCGTCAATCTCTGCTACCCCCATCAAAAGCAGTGCCTTGCGTCTATGCCTTGTCTCCAAGGCATCAACAGCTTGAGAACATTGACTTATCTGCCTCCGCAATAGCTCCAGCATACTGTACATTAGTTCCCGGAAAGTTCTGAACTCTTCGGCAACCCTAGAAACTGTATCCTTCGAAGGACCCGTGCAATGCAGTTGTGACTCCAGTTGCTCCATTCTCTTAGTGAAGCACTCCTCTAATGATTTTTGGGCAGCTTCAATACTCTCCAGTTGCGGCATTTTGTGATGTAGTGTACAGCTGGTAGGTGGTGACTTATATAACTAAGATCCGCACATAAACTTGCACCAACACGTGTTGTGTAGTTTCAAACAACTTGCTATAGAAATTAGATGTACTTATATAGAAACTCTAACTATTTAAAATAAAAAGAATATTAAACTTATTGCTGTATGTGTTGATGTTTTGACACCTACCCACATCTTTTTTTGATTTTTGAGTAAGGACATAGGCTACTTATTACCGTAATAGCAGCCGCCAATAATGAGCCGCGGGCAAAAGCTAGTTTATTAATATGTTTCTTATAGGCGGTACTTATATTATATACTATGCCTGCCTCGTCGGTCTCGCGGTTGGCGTGTGCGACTGCTGATCATGAGGTCTCGGGTTCGATTCCCGGGTCGGACCAAATGTTTGTATGATCTACAAATATTTGTTTCGGAGTTTGGGTGTTTTCTATGTATAATATGCATGTATTTACAAAAAAAATGTATGTATGTATTTGTATCAGTTGTCTAGTACCCATAACACAAGCTCTGCTTAGCTTGGGACTAGATGGCGTTGTGTGTTAGATGTCCGAACTATTTATTTATTTATTATTATTTATATACAAAGTGTCTAAAGCACAAAGAGTCGAGACTAATAATTTTGGCTCGTTGAAAGACGAGACTAACGATCAAGGTCGAGTGATTATTTTTTGTCTAACTTACTCGGAATTCACATTTATCGAAGCAAAAAAATGGATCAGTGGTTAAGCGGTGGGTAAGAGATAGATATCGTGTGTAATTGCCCGGTTCCTGTATAACGTAGGTGAGTTACAGTGGCTGTATAATCTTCTTATGTAGGTCAGTGTGAGCTTTGTTGTGTGAAGCTTCACGTTTAACATTCACATAGCGCAAAATACCTCTATCGTCTGCATGGCTAGTATTGTGATAATTCACATGTGTGTAGCATATTATGACGATGATGGTTAATGAATATCTTGTAGTGAAGATCTGACTAAATATGTTTGCACAACTTTTGTGTTAATTTGCATTGTTTATATTCAATAACATTTTATAGTATTTTATATTTCTAACAAGTTTTGAAAAAGTAGTACATACTCTACCATTTATTTGGAACCTTTACGGAATATTCTTTTTATACGAAAAGGTTTAATTTGAAAGATTTTGAGTCCAGTCTCATTTAAATATGTCCACCCGTAGATATTTTTTCTGCTTTTAGTGAGTTTTTTTTAAATTTATTGTTTAATCGCTTTCTAGTTTTAAATGTTTTATTTATACTTCTATAACTTCACGGTCTCGTTGGGAGTTTAAATAACTATTATAATTATGGTCTTGAAACCATAATTAAGTAGCTTAAAATACCTTCGTATATATGGAGAAGTCTATACCAGATTTATATACTTCATGTTAACGGCAACTTGCCAGATTATGAGAACTATCATCTGCCTCTAAATCATATGTGGAATTCGGTAGTGTGTGTAATATGTCAATTTGAGTTATTATCAAAATTGTTTCAAGACAAGATACGTAATAAATTTTTAGAACAAAATTAAGTCTAACTTATGATAGTAGTAGTACCTAACATATGAATATTAAAATAGACTTTATATATTTCTTACTATTGCTAAATTAAAAAGTATTTTCTAGATTTTAAACATAACAATATTACTCGTGTATTACAGATATGATTCAAAGGTCAATTGGTTTCTTCAATGAAGGTTATAACGCACAATGTGTCACAAACGTGAAACAAATAGACCTAGCAGACCCGGCGTAGGTACTTTATCTGTTTGCGTGCTTTTTAACCGACTTCCAAATCCGACTTGTCCTGACAATAACGAACACATAAAAGAAAAGAATTTTCCAATTCGGTGCAGTCGATCGGAAGTTGTGCGTGTACATTTTAGTGATTCATTTTTATTTATATAGATAGATATACGTAGTCTCTAACCCAGAATCACATTTGTTTTTCTTTCTTTTTAACCGACTTCAAAAAAGAAGGAGGTTATCAATTCGACTGTATTTTTTAATGTTTTGTACCTCAGAGCTTTCGACTGGGTGAACCGATTTTGATGATTTTTTAAAATTCGAAAGCTGGTGCTTCCCGTGTGGTCCCAATTCAATGTTTGTCCAGTTCTTGAAGTAGGTTCTTTTTTGTTAAAATTTGTGATTATTTGAAAATCATAAGGGAGAATCACAGACGCGTCTCCTGATGCCAAGCAAGTGCAACTCAAGAGTCAGAAGTGCGCCCCGGGCCTTTTAGTCCCTTCTCTTGATTGTTTATGTATATGTTTATTTATTTGTAGGTAGTAGAGCCACGCTGATTTCAGTACGAATGGGCCGGCTCGACCGGGGCGGTCGCGCTGTCATTTTACGTTGATTTTCTGTGCGAGGGTAGTAACCCTCGCACAGAAAATCAACGTAAAATGACAGCGATCGTGCTGTCGTGTTTCGTTGGTGAGTGCGAGACCGGAGGCCCAAATAGTCTAGTCAACAAGTTACATACTTGTTGACTAGACTAAAAGATGCAGCAGCATCACTAGGCCGCCATGGTGTGGGTCGCCATACTGCATTGTCTGCATTCGCAGTAAGTATGGTGACCGCCACTCTTGGATTCTGCTTATGCTTTCCATCAGGCAGAGTAGAGTCATTTTCACGCCCCACGTAAAAGACCCGGGATCATAGTGGAAAGGAAACACATGCGATGGTTGTGAGTTCCAGGTTATGACTGTTCGGTACAGGAAGAAAGAGCCGAAGCTGAAGAATACAACTTATTAAACATTTTTCTCATAAATTGCCCAAAAATAAATACGAACCCACCGAAGTCATGTCTCCAAACGGCATCATGGACAAAATCAGGAACTGTATTAATCGTAATTTCTTCATAAAAGTTTATAGTTCTCTAATTCAAAATCCAAACCAGAGACGCGTAATATAACCAGGCAATTAAAAAATATGTTACACAAAATTCAACATATTTTCTTCATACGATGTTTTTCTTCGAAGAAATTGACTCAGTTTTTTGGCAGTGATTGCGCAATAAGCGAGTGACGTCACCTCAACTACGTCAGCTACCAACCCTCATTTTATATAATAACCTAATTCATTTTCCATCTTTTATATTTAAACATAAAAGGCCACATCAGGCCCTAATAATAACTTGGACTTATGAAGTATGTACATCCAATTCACAACGCATATGTAAATTCAAATACACATAAAGCGGTTGTTCCCTCCATCGAAAAATGTCCGGTTACTGGATTTTATTTCAGTTTTTGTGTCACGAAATTATGATTTATAGTCCATAAAAAATGGAACATGAAATCGAACAAAACCAAGCAGTTGAATTCGGAGTTTGTTTGTAAATATCATCGAACCCGTGTCGAGTAAACATCTCCCCAGGGATTCTAGTCTCGGGTGAATAGGTACTGTTACTCAAATATAATTAAACTAAAACGTGGTACTTGGTACACTTAAGACGGATTAGGTGAACAGATTAAGTGCCTAATCAAGCCCACAATAATTACTTAGCCGGCGCACTCGAGCCACTAATTAAATGTATATATATATATGGATAGGTATATTGAATGTGTCAGTAGGGAAAGTGTACGTTTGACAATGTTTGCTTCCGTAAAATAAGTAATGAGAAGATTGTTTGATTTCGAATATCGGTATTAGGAATATTTTAATTTTAAAAACCAATTTAAATAAAATTAAGGAAACACTTCTAGGTAACAATTTCTCTAAATATATATAATATTTTAATTTATAATTATCTGGATATTATGGTCAACAGTAAATCTACAACCAAAATTGAGTTGCTCTGAAAATAGATAATTTTATTTTTATTACATAAACTAGTTTTAACACTTTAACAAAATATTAATTAACAGTAATTAATCACACATTTTACCTGAAAAGAGAAACAACATTTATAGCCATTGTTTTACCAGTTCTTATTAATCACTATTATTTAAATATTCAAATTACAATATAATTCCCACTTGTGTAATCTAACATAACCGCCATATTTACATGGTGTCTCAGTCATTCACTATGGCTGATCAAGATAAGTCCATAGAGTCAAACAAGTTTAAATTATACATCAAAGTTTTTACTCAACAAATTCAAACTGTACAAACTAAATGAAGTGTCGATGTCACTATCTGGGGGCACGGTCGTGCCCCCGCCAAGACGAGCCAAGCGAAGCGCAAGGGCACTACCTACCTTTTCTCGAAGTGTTTCGTCGTTTTTTTTGAACCCTCATAACTTTGGTTCCCGATATACCAGGATATGATGTTCAACTTTTCAGGATATGATGTTACCAAAAGACTTATGAAATATGCAAAGTTTCAATTGCATAGCTCTGATACTTTAGATTTTATTGATACCTAAAAAACACCGATTTCGTCACTGACACACTGATGATCATCAAAACCGTTAGGGTACTTTCTGAAGTGCTAGAAAGCTGAAATTTGGTATGTAAACTAAGTTTAGTATACAAACAACAAAAAAAAATCATAAACCTATTACTTTTGCCCCCCAACTCCCAAATTTGGAGGTGGAAGTTTGTATGAGACTTTCACAAATGTTTATGCTAGAGGCTTTATTTTTGGTACACGGACTTTTTCGAAAGAAGAAAGAAGATTTACAAGAAATACAGCCCAAAAAAGAAAAAAAACTGCTTTAAGCAACTTACAAAAAGAAATGAAATCTCACCAAAAACATTTTCATGTAAAATGTTAAAAAGACGACTGCATATGGCTTACCCTGTGAAAAAGATATCAGATCTCATGTAGAGCCATGGTTCTGAATCTACACGCCCTAACTCTACCAACCCTAACTTTATAAACTCTACATCTCAGTAAAAATGTATGGCTTGGCTGTTTCGTTACTTCAGAAACTAAATATTCGTATAACACATTACTAGATATTTGCAAACACAAAAGGCGTCCGTTTCCCCTTCGTGATGGTATGGTAGTGAAACGGCGAAGCCATACATTTTTACTGAGATGTAGAGTTTGTGAAGTTAGGGTTGGTAGAGTTAGGGCGTGTAGATTCGGAACATTGGCTCTACATGAGATCTGATATCTTTTTCACAGGGTAAGCCATATGCAGTCGTCTTGGCAACATTTTACATGAAAATGTTTTTGGTGAGATATGAATATTGTGATATATAACTAGATCAATATTATCCCATCGAAAACAAAACATACCAAAGTACTCGTAATATGTGCATAACTATACGATAGTGCTTGCTTACAGACTCCAACAGATCCAATCACAACTTGTTGCAATACTAGCTGTTGCCCGCGTCTTCGCCCGCGTGCATGTCGGTTATCGCGGCAAATAGTAGCTTATGTGTCATTCTGATGTATAAGCTGTACTGTAAAGTTTCATCCAAATCCGATCAGTAGTTTTTGCGTGAAGAAGTAACAAACATCCATCTATCCATACTTCAAACTTTCGCGTTTATAATATTAGTAGGATGTGTCTTTTTTGAAGCCGATAAAGTCTGTTTCTGGCCTGGCTTTATTATGAAATGATCTAAAATATTATATTATTAATTTTTCACGTTTTTAAATAACATTGTTATGACCTTTATTGACTATAATTTTAATTGTTGACCACCGTCGACAAATAATGATAAAAATAGATACTTTTGAACAAGCCAAATCTATAAGTTGGAATCTATAAATATTGACACCTAAATAAGCACACACGTTTAATAGGCATGTTATTGTGAAACAACCTAATTCAAGTAACATGTAACAATCCTAATGATGACAGCACTGTTATAAATACCATAGCAATTATCTACAGTTGAGTGAAATGTAATAGTGTTTTCGAACCGTTATACGCACTCCAATAACAAATTATCAATCAAAGTTGAAAACAAACGCGAGCGTGGGAGTCGGAGCTTGGGGAGATTCAGAAGGTTGCGGGGGCTGTGAGGACGGCTGATAGGCGCCAGACTGGCTGGCGCGGTGACTGCACGCGGGTGCATCCTGCGCAGGTGCTCAGCCCCGCCGCCACCCTCCCCTGCCCCTCCCTCTTGCACCCGTCTATCTACCCGTCGAACTTCGACGCGAGATCATGACACACTATAATACCCACCGTAACTAGCTGAATTGCGAAGAAGGTGTGAAAATATTTATTTCCTAGAAGTCGATCCTTGCTTGGTTCTACAGTGTAAACATTAGCTTAAGCTTCTAATCATATCTATTTTACAAACTTAATCTTCACAAACTTAGTTTGGTCTATTTCTTTTTAAATGGTTATTAACTAAGATATGGGTGGGTTTAAAATTTCACCAATAACATCAAAGATTTAAAAGGAATCTGCTTATTTTTCTGTATTATTGTATATGCAAAATGTTATGATCCCACTTACTTTCACACTTAGTATAAATTATATCTACGTAACAGTCGTGATTTGACAGAAGCATAATCATGGAAATTCTTGAATATATATATTAAATAGAATAAGCGACTTCTATCCTAAATATTAAACATTCAAATTATTTTAATTTTCAATGAACAGTATTAACAGTTATCGAAGTATTTTGAAGGTGTACCTAAATATGCCTGTATGCATAGGAAGTGAAAGATTAAAATTGTTTATGGAGAATGACAACTCCTTTGAAGGTTTTGTCTTCAAAGCGCGCAAACTTAGTGAAGGGCTTTGCTGTGCCCCCGCACAACGACACAGGTGGCGGTGGCGCGGATTACAAAAACGCTACCTGAGAGCTACGCTACCGCATAATTCATAGGTGTTAACGTAAATTCACATTAGAAGTTGCAAAGTTGGCATGTATTGTGATGACGTCTTTTTGTTAGCAGACATATCTTTGTTACATTCTGGTATAAGATTGTTTTCTATCTATAATAATCTATATATATAAAAATGAATAGCCGAAATGTATGTACGCGCATTACTTCCGATCAGCTGCACCAAATTAAATATTTCTTTTTTGTGTTTGTTATTTTTAGGACAAGGTTTGTGTAAAAAAATTGAAAGATAACGGGAAAAAAAGTTTTTTTTTTGTCCCCGACTATACACTGCCAATGGGAAGCTGAGACAGATATGTCAATATGGCGGTACGAAGTTCGCCGGGTCAGCTAGTTATTTATATAAATTATACAAGAAGAGTTTAATTTAAATTTGACTAGCTGGGTCACGTCTCGGGGTGAAGTTAGTCAAAAATAGTAGCCTAAAGTAAATAAGGACACAGGCTACTTTTTATCGCGATAACCGATACATGGGGACAGAGCCAGGGGCAAAAGCTAGCTTGTTGTTGTTGATATAGAGACAATTTGATACTTGACGAAGAACATGACAACAAGACATACACGCGGGCAGAGCCGCGAGCAAAGCTAGTAATTTAAAATTTTAGAAATTAAGTGACAATCTCTTTACTTTATCTTCATGTTTATGCATCATAAATACCTACCTACCTATCTTTTTCTATCTGTATTTGGGTACAAAAATAAATACAATACTACTGTAATACAATAACATAAACACGAAAATAGCTCTGTGTATCTGTCATGTCTTCACGCCTGATACTGTGACTAATCAATCCTGAAGTAAATAAATATGAAATAAATCATTGTTGTGTTTTCCACGTAATGGAATTCGTACATATGCAGGTGCTCCAGCGAATCTATATTAATATTATAAACGTGAAAGTTTGTAAGTATGGATGGACGAATGAATGGATGGATGTTTGTTACTCTTTCACGCAAAAACTACTGAACGGATTTGGATGAAACTTTACAGTAATATACATTATATATCAGAATACATTTGCCGCGATAACCGACATTTTATAAATATACAATGTTTTTTCTATATTTGTGCGAACTGTTTACTTGTTCGTGGAGTATACACTGTGTGCGACTCGCAATATAAAGTTATTCCTTAATTTTACAGTATCACTTGGTGGATTAGCAGGTAGTTGATCGGTGCAGTTCCTTTTAAATGCATTTTTGCTTCAAGAAAACTCTTCTTTAATTTAATTAAATAAATCTGATTCTTACGAACAAAATATGGTACTCTCTAGAAATTTAATTTGTAGTTCTATGTTTTCCTTTGCAGTTGTATTTATAATTTGTATAGTAATGTAAAAATTTAATCTTGTCCATTGATGCAACTTTCAAATTTATAGGGTACTTTTATGATGCATTTTTTTTGCCTAAAAGTATGTTGTGAAGTTTCTGTGAGGTGTTCGATTTCATGACCAAAAAAAGTGATAGTACTACAAATAAACGAATAATTTGAAGATGAGAAATCGTTTTCAGCTGAACATCTCAAATGTTCTGTCAATAGCCAGTTCGAGTTTCGATTTCCTAATCTAATCTATACAAATAAATAAAATCGGAGTGTCTGTTTTTAATATTAAAATTCTTTCCGCTTTTTAATAAATGCACACGATACATTTACCAAAATTACATTTTTTACTTTGTCTGTCTGTCTGTCTGTTTGTTCCGGGTAATCTCTGGAACGGCTGGGCCGATTTTGACGGGACCTTCACTGGCAGATAGCTGATGATCTAAGGTGTTACCAGTGGTACGACTATAACGACGATTCCCGGGTCGGACCAAATATTTGTATGATCTGCAAATATTTGTTTCGGAGTTTGGGTGTTTTCTATGTATATTATGCATGTATTTAAAAAAAACGTATATATGTATTTATATCAGTTGTCTAGTACCCATGACACAAGCTCTGCTTAGCTTGTGACTAGATGGCGTTATGTGTTAGATGTCCGAACTACTTATTATTTATTTATACTTAAATTCTCTAAATGCCCGGTTGGTGTCAAAGAGCTTGCCTAATCCTAAAGCCTTAGTTATTTTATTTCTGAATATAGTCAATAATTACTTAGCAACGAATAAGCAAATACAAAGGGAAGTTCAACAACAAACACTGGAAGATGTTGTTTATGGAAATCACTCTACCAAAGCACACTTCATGCACAAAAGACAAACTGGATAATCCTTTATAAGAGATGAAATAGAAATACCACAGAATCGTATCGTGATGGATAATAGTAGCAATAAACTCAGTCGGGAATTCATTACAATATGATAAACTAGCTTTTACACGCGGCTTCGCTCACGCAGACTTTCATCCCCTGATTTACCCCCGTAGGGGTGGAATTTCAAAAATTTCTTTCTTAGTGCTCACTTACGTTTTATAAAGAACCTACATGCAAAATTTCAGGATTCTAGCTTCAGCGGTTTGGGCCGTGCGTTGATGTCTGGGTATGTCAGTTAGTCAGTCACCTTCCTCTTTTATATACATTGTATATAGATTTGTATTATGTTACAAAGGAATTATTACAGCTTTTGATATAAACTGCATCTCTTTATGTCCAACTGAATATTTTGCTGTGTCCTGTGGTCAACTATTAGTGTTACTAAACCGGGTTTTTGAATATTCATAACAGCAGGTGCTATTTACAGCTTTTGAGGGAAACTATATACGTTTGTGTCAGTTAGAATTTATTGTTAAAGCTTTTAGTTTAACTAAACTAGGTTTTTAGTTATTCGTAGCTACACGTGTGTATAAATTTAAGGCATTGTTCATAAATATATTAAAATATAGTTGAATTGAAAAGACAACAAGAATTAAAAGTTTCTTGGTACTATTTCCATGTCACCAAACAATATACCTTTGCTTTATAAAATTTTTTCTTGACAAAAAAGCCACTGACTTTTTTCTACCTGTGACAATATTTATTGAAAATTTTATGATCGGTTGAGTGGTTAAAGCGAAAAAACTTTACAAATAAGAATTTTACTTTTTTGTATTTACTTCCATTTTACGTCGATGTCAAAATAGTTTCTGACTCAATAGGAGCTCAGTCAAAAGACAGCCGACAAATTTAATAAAGACCATTCCTCGCTACCGCTACAAACCGTGGGAGAGCCACGCTTCGGCATGAATGGGTCAGCTCGACCGGAGTGATACCACGGCCTCACAGAAAACCTGTGTGAAACAGCGCTTACGCTGTGTTTCACCGAGTGAGTGAGGCTACCGGAGGCCCATACCCCAACCCCTCCCCCTATCCCCCTCCTCATCCCTCAAAGGCCGGCAACGCACTTGTGACGCCTCTGGTGATGCGGGTGTCGCTGGTAATCGCTTACTATAACGCAGTACGACTGCTCGTTTGCCACCTATACCATAAAAAAACCCTTTAAAACTTAGTGAGTTTAAGTTTAAAGTTATTTATACACTTGGGTGTACGCTGTAGCCTACTTAAGGGGTAAAAATAAAATTTAACAAGAATAGTGGCAAGAGGGAAACGACCTCTTTTGTTACGGTTTTAGTTATTTGAAGCCTCACGCACGCATCCATAAAGTTTATTTTTAGAGTGCCTTGAACATATCTGACGATCAACGATTACACCTGGGCCCTAATTAAGGGTTACAGGGTGGCCTAAAATCACTGCGATCTGCCCAATTAGCCGAGTAATTTAAAAGCCGCAACGCAGCACAAGAACTCAACAAATTGGCGCTATTGCTGCTATTAATCTATATAAACATGCTAACCATCGCACTGACTCGTTAAAATGACAAATTAATAATTCCCTTTTTTTGTAACGGGCTGAGGAAGCTTAATTTATAGCTCACCTAGATTAATATTTACCAATTTCTAAAACGAATGACTTTGTAAATGTACATTTTTTACTCGGAAATCAAACTTTTACTCAGTTTATTAATAGTTTAGTCATGAAATTATAGCACAAAAGAAGATAAAAAAAATTTCGCTACTTTACAAAAACCGCTTTTATTAAAACATCCAAACCCTTTCTAGTACTGACTACAACAATATGAGAAAGATATGAGATAAATAATATGAGAAAGAGAATATGAGGAAAAAATCTCGAGAATGCATGGTACACTTTAATAAAACATGCTAAAGTGGTGCCTGAGTTACCTAATCTATTTACAAAATGCAAAGCTCATTACGTTACTAGTCTACAATAGAGTATATTTAAAAAAAAAAAAATATATTTTGAGCCATAGTGCTAATGTAAACATAATACTGCTACTACTACTATTGGTTTCATTGCCAACATTGTACTCCTTCCAATCACAAAGCATTTTGCGACACTAAACCTTCGTAACTACAACAATAAATGCTCACATTGTCGCCTTTAATCGCCTTCCCTCGGAATACTTGCAATGAAATCCATTCATATGTTAACAAATAGGGATTCCAGGGATTTCACAAACCCGTTTATCTGGATGTTAGCTCATTGTGTCGCACGATCAGGCAAAGCGTAGCGGCTGACGAGGGTCAACTAGATAATATACATCTGCTTTATTTATTTTTCACTCACTTAATTAACTTTAATCATTGTCAAAGTTTTTAATTTTAATAGCATTACACGGACTTTTTGAAAACAAAACGTGTTGAATAACTTTAGTAATATATTCTCATAATCTCGGCTCATAAAAGTAAATATATATTCACGAAAAAATTAAATTAATTAACTAATAAAACAAAAACTACATTTACTAGGCATAACTGCAATAGAATACATAAATAAATAACTTTGTTTTCCACGTAGACGTCTGCGTTCGTAGAGCTCTGCTACGAAATCTGAAGTATTTTTTCGTAGAGCTTTGCTACGAACTTTGTGATTCTCTACGAAAGTATTTTTAGTTTAAACACCCCAAATATTTTTTATTTTTTACAATAAATAATAGTAAAGAAGTTACCGTAGCCCGACATTCGTCAATCTCCCATGGATTGGAAGAGAACACTTAAAGAGCGGCAATAAAACTGAGGCTGCTATAGAGATCGAGTTAGCGTACCTGTATGTTAATAGTTGAAGAGGCTAATAGAATAGAAACATCAAAAAGATAGATAGACTGTTATTAAAGGTTGATTACAGCCTATATACCACAGCTCTCCATGAGTAACACTATTGTTAATTAAATTAAAAAACTTTTTAAAAAACTCTCTGCCAAAATACACTTAAAAGCGTAAAATAAACTGGTTCTTCATAAATTGCCTATTCCTAATTCTTTATTCATTTAAATAGTAGTAATAAAATGTGTGCTAGGTACCTAGAATCTGTTTGAAGTCGGTGTCAAGTGAGCTTAGACTTTTGTAATGGTTCGTTTGTATTCTTTTTGGCTTAGCACCAACTTCAAACAGATTTTAGGTACCTAGCATACATTATAATACTACTATTTAAATGAATAAATAATTAGGAATAGGTAATTTATGAAGAATAAGTTTATTTTACGCTTTTAAGTGTTTTTTTGGCAGAGAGTTTTCGTTGGATGTTTTTGGAAGTCGGTTTTTTTTTAGAAAAAGTTTTTATTTTTCAGTTTTTAGTGCAAACAATTGTAGGTAAGTAGTAAGTTGAACTATTTCATCAAATTTCATCATCAAGAATACAAATTAAGGTTTATACGTACGTGTAATATTAAAATCATCCTCTAATCCCTAACTGTTGAAGAGTTTAACCTTCTGTCATCAGCTCACCTAAATAACTTGAAAGTATACGACTGAAGGTCTCTAGATACGTATGAAATTGAAAGAATTATCCTCCAACTCCTAACCGTTGAGGAGTTGTAGCTTCCACCTACCATCATCAGCTTACCTAAATAATTTGAAAGAATACGACTAAAGGTAACATATATACATATGATATTTAAAGATTTATCCTACAACTCCTAACCGTTAAGGAGTTGTGCCTTACATCATCAGCTCATCATCATAAAATGATGACTACCAGACGAAAATACCGGTGTAACTTCAGAACATATACGAAAAACATAGTATGTGCCTATAAAAATTGAGGGTTTCTCTCGATTTCCCTGGGATCCCATCATGAGATCCTGATATGGTGGCAATGGGACCACCTCGGGAGCATACCCTTTCGAATACAAAAAAAAAATCATAATTGGTCCACAATTGACGGAGTAATCGGTAAACATACATAAAAAAAAAAAATATCAATAAAGTGGAACATAGAACCTCCTCCTTTTTGGAAGTCGGTTAAAACCAAGCTTTTACTGGAATGCCTCTAGACGAATCATACGAGCCCAAACTCGAAGATGTTGCGACGTTTCTTTACAAAGTTCCTTTGGCTACCTTCCAGCTCCAGCATCAGATCAGCTCCATGTCATTATAATATTGTATTGTCACGCTGTAAACGTATGCTTGCAAAATTTCAGCAAAATCGGTTGAAAATATCTGCTTCAAAATTGAGTTGTAAGATTCCACCCAACCATACAAGCATACATACATACATACATTGCAAGTTAATAAAAAGCTTGTAAAATACGAACTAATTTAAGTGACAGCGAGCATTTTTAAAAGTATTCTTATTTTCTTTTTGCAATTGTTTAGTTTGTTAACATGACTTGATTTGTTTTAATAAAGAAACTATAAATCTAGCAAAAGTGAAAGGCACATCAAGATAAAATCCTATATCAATCATATTAAGTGACGACGTCATTCAACAAATTTTGATTGATATCGATCAATGATATGAGTTGAATCACGTTTCATTTCACAAAGGCTACAGGAGCGCATCAAAAAGTAAACATGGCCAAGCAACTTGTGCTCTAGTTCCAGTTTGGACAAATATAAACAAGTAGATTAAATGGTCAGTAAAAGACGACAAAACTATTAGATCGTGGGCTGCTTCAGGAGCTAACGAGTATGTCGGCGGGAGTTTGGCCGAGCGCCAGCCCAGTAGAAGCATAAATTGCGGTCGGACGCCCGACGCTCAACGCTCTCTAATACTTTGCCTTCCCTCCGATACCGTCCACTTAAGCAAAATCGGAAAGCAACAACAAGTGCCTACATTACAGTCAACTTTCAACTCGTTCAAAATTTAAAATTTATCGTAAAAATTGTGTTTTTGTTTTACAATTTTCATGCTACCTTATAAATTATTAACAGACGAAGCTGTGTCAATTTGTGTTATTAAAGTAAGGTCACCATACTGAATTATTGCATTGTCTGCATTCGCAATAAGTATGCTGACCACCATACTTCTTTCTGCTTTTCTGCTTCTGATTCTGCTCGTGCTTTCTATCAAGCAGAGTAAAGTCACATTGGCCGGCTAATATGTATATATAAAAAACATATCTTAATGTTGGAACAAAACTAGGTAAACATATGAACGTAAGCTGTCTCCCGGTTAGATTTAGAGTTTTCTAATTCAAAACCTATTATGTTCTGTATCCATTACCTTAGGTAAAATAGAAATGCTGACCCAAATCAAACATTGATATGGTGACTATTGACGAATTTTCAATTGACCGCACACCACAACGAGATATTCTGGATAGGACATATAAATAGTAATATTATATTTTCGAATAACCGATAGCTGCAAATAGTTTTCAAAATTTAAGGAATTGTAGTAGTAAAAGTACAAATTGAATGAATGATAAATTTCTTGGTTAACATTTTACAATAAAAACCACTAGTTATAGTTTCACAAATAACGATCTGTTACACATCGTCGCCGCGTCGTGTTATTACGTAAAACTATGTAGGTATATATATGTAACTATAATACTATATATATGTAACTATAAATAAAAAAAAATAAAAAAAAAAGCATATTAAGTTTGATAAAATTACCCCTAGAAATTTCATGGTATATTGAAAGTAACTTATAGAGTTTTAAAATAAATAAATAATATAATAAATACATTTTTCGACATCTAAACTACAACGCCATCTAGTCCCAAGCTAAGCAGAGCTTGTGTTATGGGTACTAGACAACTGATGCAAATACACATATACTTTTTTTTGTTAATACATACATATCATACATAGAAAACACCCAAACTCCGAAACAAATATTTGCAGATCATACAAACACTTAGTTCGGCCCGGGAATCGAACCCGAGACCTCAAGCATAGCAGTCGCACACGCTACCACTACGCCGCCGAGGCAGTTAAAGCTAAGTTAAAGGTTTTTTTTAAATAGTCTGCTATTATTTCTAAATAAAGATATGCTTACCACTATAAGAACGAAAAAACGTTAAAAGCGGCAACAAAATATAAAGGATTTCACATTAAATCAAGGGTTATATGCTGTTCTAAGATTAGCATAAAACATCATAAGTGTCTTGGTAACGTCGTCCTAAGCAAACAGGATAATCAACATTGGTAAGGCGTGGAACAGAATTGCTTTGATTCTTTATTTCGTTCGATTCTTTGATCGTGACTAGATACGGTGGACGGTCTCTTTTCCTATCACGGAATATTAGATATTAAATAAAGACGAATAACAATTGTCTTTCATGATCGCGCTATTAGATGGTATGTTCAAAGGTCTACAGTAGAAAATGCCCCAGTCGGAATTTTTTTTTTCTCATATGACTCGGCCGATTTCTTTTACACTTAATTGTAGCATTATTTACTGTGACTGGACATTATTAGTGGACATGTATGAAAATTACTACAGAATACCGGAGGATATCTGTGCCTCGGCGTCCAGACCGGACATATTTCTTTATGCAATGTCAATTAAGCGTGTAGTACTAGTAGAACTCACGGTGCCGTGGGAAACGAACATCCCTAAAGACCACGCTTTAAAAAGAAACAAGTACTTTGACTTAACCAACGAAATAACTAAAAATGGTTATGTCGTTGCGCTGTATGCCGTGGAAGTGGGTGCGAGGGGTATACCAGCTAAATCCCTCTATAACCTGCTTAAAGACCTTGGATTGCCAAGAGCTTCAGTAAGCTCTTTTCTTGAACGAATATGCAAAGCGGCATTGCTAGGCTCACTTCAAATATGGTTAGGTAGAGGGGGTAACACGGCGGACAGTGGAGGTGAGCGTTGACGCGTCGTAAGGAGAGCTCCTTAAACCTAAACCTAGGTCGCAATTCCCAGGCACTGTCGAAGTCGCATGTGTTGCCCCCATCTATCACGCGATGGACCCGGCACCCGCACGGTGAATCCATGGAACGCTAAGAAATAGGTCTTATTTTTTGTTTAAAAATGCCACTTCCAGACTCCTATATTCCTTGCAGTTATATTAAATATGTATTGAAACGACTAGTAATAACTTCGTCAGAAAACGATCCGATTAATTTTATTTTGGGCAAGTTTATTATTAAATAATTAATATGTATACAATAATGATAGCGTACTAGAACTCAGTAATTTATAGCTAAATACTATTTATAGTTTTAACTAGCCACTTAGCCTCCATTAAGTTAGTAATTGGTTTTCCTTGATTCTTTGGACGCATTAAGTGGTTCTTTATGTTCCTTTTCTTTTTTTTATGGAATAGGCGGGCAAACGAGCAGACGTATCGCCTGATGGTAAGCGATTACCACCGCCCATGGACCCCTGCAACACCAGTCCACCACTGGGGGAGATAGGGGAAGGGGTTGGGGTATGGGCCTCCGGTATCCTCACTCACTCGGTGAAAAACAGCGCAAGCACTATTTCACACTGGTTTTCTGTGAGGCCATGGTATCACTCCGGTCGAGCCGGCCCATTCATGCCGAAGCGTGGCTCTTCCACTTGAAACAAACCCTATGTAGACCCGTCTAGCTCTAGTCTAGTTACTAGCGATGCATAGTAAACCAAAGTCTCCTTGCTAAGAAAAGACCTATGTTCAGCAGTGGACTGTTAAATGTGCTGATTATGTCATAAAAATGTTACAAGTATAGTTCATAACATGCGAAACTCAGTAAACCTGACCAAGCCGATTACCAACCTTTACGCGCTGTAAACAAGAGTCTGAATTCTATTCAATAGACTATCTATATCTAATTAAACTAAAATTGATAACTCGTTGATATTAAATTCAAATATAATAAAATTAAAATGTATTTATTGCTAAACAGACTATAACGAAATTTACAAATATTCATTTAAAGTTTAATTTCGTTTTAAAATCCTCAAACAGTCGCAACTTCACCTGACCCTACTCATGAAGAAGTCTGAACTCGAGACAGTTTATGAAACCGCACACCGGTATCGCAAACTATCCCAAGTTGGACTTGACTTGAAAATCTAACAGTTCTAATAAGCCACACCAATAATTGAGATAAACCAATGCCAGTTTTATCAGTAAGGTACATTTGTATCTGAATAAAATAACATAACCATACCTAAACTATTATAATAGTGAGGGCTGACTACATTATTTTGATTTATGCCAAAATATTTAATAGCTTAAGCAATTGTAAGAAGCCAATAAAGTATTTATGTGACGTAATTTATATGTTTTATAGGAACTGTATTGAGATATTAAGAGCGGGCCACATACTCGCGAACGACTTCCGTTCGCGAGTTCGACAGTGCAATACCCGGAACCATAATACAGAGACGAAGCTACAAAGGCATATTGCCTATTGTTTGGCATCTCTAGCTCTTGGCATCGAACTTTGACTCAGCGCCGACCGACTACACTGACAATTTAAGTACTCCAACGCTAATGTATGAATATTAATATACACACAACTATAATAAAATTGAAGTCTTTTGTTGTCTACATCTGACGTAATTTGATTGTGTAGTTTTTGATTGATTGTTTTTCTTTTCGATTACTATACATGGTGAGATTTGGTGAATGTATCCAAATAGACATTTTTCAGTAAGATAAATGCCCTAACGTTCATGTCTCGGAAACATATTTAGTTATCATCATGCTTAGACCAACAGAAGCCGAGCCGAGAAAAGAAACGCAGACAAAGTTGCGTGGTTTAGCTAGTATAATATAGATGCAAAACTACACTTTATAATCTTTTTCCTTATCAAAATAAAAAAACTTAGCCTCAACGGATTTAAAGTCATTTTGGCAGGGACAAACATAAAAAAAAGACGTGTGGCACTCGGGGACTGCCGCGGTAAAGCTGTTGCATAGCATTTTTTTATCAATTTATGCAATTTTAATTATTTATTTATTTTTTATTTATGCAGTATGTATGTATTCGTCATTGAACGGGTTGTTTTATTCACAGTAATTTTTTTTCTTTGACCTCAAAGAAATATATCTCATTTGCAAAAAAAACGGGCGGTTTCGATTTTCTTCCTGGCTGAAAAAAAGTAAAATACCAAAAAGGTTTTAATCATTTGAACATGTTACTGGCCAGTTATAAAAGTGCCATAATGTTTATAAGAGTACATTCCAAATTCAAATTTTTGACTGAGCCTGGTTTTCAAAGAAAACAACTTTTAACTACATTTTGTGGCGCGAATTCCCTATAGTTAATATCGACTCTAATTACCTTTTTATTTATTTTTATTAAATTATCTCATGTCCTTGACATTCAAAAGTATTGTTATTGGTAGATAAAATGGTAGATAAAGTGATAAAAGCGAGCAAAATTATTGCGCTGCTTGAAGAAGGTTGCAGCCAATGCTTCGTGGCTCAGAGGCTAAATGTTAGTCGGTCGACAGTTCAAAGGACCTGGGAGCGCAATCAAGAGACCGGTTCCGTCAAGAGAAGGCCTGGTTCTGGCAGAAAGATATATACCGAACCACGGGATGATCGTTTTCTAGTTAGTCAAGCGTTGAGAAATCGCAAATCTTCTTATGTGGACCTCAAGAACAGCCTCGAAGAAGTAAGAAATGTGCAAATTAGTCTATGGATGGTCAGGAGGAGGCTTCTCGCTGCTAATATACACAGTCATCGCCCGGCACACGGCCCTAAATTACTCCGTGGACATCGAGTTGCCAGGCTTAGCTTCGCTCGAAATTGTGTGTCATGGACTCATGAAGACTGGGATAGGGTATTGTTCTCCGATTAGGCCAGGATATCTCTGCATGGTGAAGACCGACGTCGGCGGGTGCTACGTAGACGAGGAGAACGCTTTGCAGAGGCATGTTTTGAAGAAATCACACCTTATGGAGGGGGCTCTGTTATGTTTTGGGCAGGAATAAATTCAATGGATCGTACGGAGTTAGTCTTCATCGAAAACGGTACACTGACTGGACACCGATACATAACGGAAGTTCTAATTCCTTATGCACCCGCTTTAACCGCTCTTGGCGAAAACTCAATTTTTATGGACGACAACGCTCGCCCCCACCGGTCTGGCGATGTGGAAGCGTATATGATAGAAGTCGGAATTCGTCGTTTGGACTAGCCAGCTAGAAGTCCGGACCTCAATCCCATAGAGCATGTCTGGGACGTTCTGAAGCGACGAGTGAGATGAGTGCAGCCGGCTCCGCAGACCATCAGAGAGCTAAAGAATGTGATTACCGCGGAGTGGGAACGTATTCCCCAAGAAACCATAAAAGATATACTCGCTAGCATGCATTTCAGCAAGAGGGGGTCACACTCAATACTAAACTTTTATCTGCTTTTAATGTATTCAAGAAAAACAAAGAAATTAACGCGTTTCATTTTTATTTAGCGAGCAGGTACAATAATAGTGTTTTGAGCTTAAACATTATTTCTCAATAATTTAATCAAAATGTTATGATAAAACTGATGAAAACTATTCCTTCCTAATTAATTTATAAGATTCTGAGGATAACAATACCTAAAATTGTCAAACAAACTAATAGTAACTATAAAATAGTTCTTTGCTTAAGTGCCCATTTTTTTTGCAAAAGAGTTTATATATATATATATATAACTTACATGCGGTGAGTGTGGCATTGTAAAGATATCTTTACAATAAATAAATAAATAAATATTTCGGACTTCTAACACACAACGCCATCTAGTCCCAAGCTAAGCAGAGCTTGTGTTATGGGTACTAGACAACTGATACAAATACATATATACTTTTTTTTTGTAAATACATACATATTATACATAGAAAACACCCAAACTCCGAAACAAATATTTGGAAATATACCACACTCACCGCACCGAAGTAGTCTCTATCACATGATAGAGACTACTTCGTGCGTGACAAAGACAGACAGATTCGTTGATTCGTCGTTCGGAGCAGCTCGTCTCGATCCGTGCAAGCTTCAGGTGTCAGGTTTTATTTTCGTTACGTTACGGAATTTCTTGATTCGGTCGCCGTGCTCAAAGCCCTCAAAGCCCGCGATAAAAGCTATGCAATAGCTTAAAAAAAAGTACAAGGTACTTCCATCAATAACACGATTTTAATAAATTAAGTACATCGCATCATCGTTATATCTACTCTCAAAAGCAATTAATTTAGATTTGATTGGACCTTAAAGAGATCATTGAATGTGTATGTAATAATCCAGTACGTAACCTGGAACCGAACCCTATCGAGAATGTTTAAGGCAAGGAAATTCTGGAAAGCTTTCTCACAATGAAGTGAAGAATATTATTGAAAAAAAATGCTGTATAGCATGCCATTAGCCATAACAACACCAACATTTGAAGGTAACAAAAGTAAATCTAAAGACATTGACATGTCGGTGGCGCTTTTTGTTTTTGTTTTGAGTTTAGATAGATTTCTCTTTAATTATATTTCAATGAACATAATTCCAAGTGAATATTAAACTTTCTTACTTTTAATTAGACAGTCAAACTCAATTTATTTTACTAAGTGCATTTTTAGTGCCTGTTAATTGCTTTATTTTTATATAATCCGGATTCATAGCCCTCAAGTGTACAATAAACATCTGTGTTCCTATTTTTTATCAGCTTATTTAAAATTAAGACATTAGTTGTAAAATTGTTAAACAAACAATAATAATTAAAAATATATTACAATAACATTTTTGACACAATGATACTGTAAGAGTATCCACAGTAAAAAGACATCTATGTGTCACCACACGAAAAAGTAACTCACAATATACGATATAAATTTATAGCAGATGTCAATGGGGGCTAGTATTAAAATGGATACGACCTTTCTATTCTTAGCATGACCCTTCAACCCGCTCATCGATGCTGATATAAATATCCCTAAGTGCTCGAAAGGAGCTACATAATTTAGTACGACGCTCACCGATCGATGGTATTTGAAACACCTTATCAAATTGCACCCTTATTTACAAGGTAACCTCTTGTTCCATACTACAGTTCTAATTTAAGTGTTACGCTATAAAGGTAAAAATATATAATATAACCTATATATAGTATACCCTTTAATTCTAGGGTCAAATGTAAATCAAACCTTCCTGAAAATTTGAGGAAATGTGAACGAATAACTTGTTAGGATACTATGGATTTCTTCTTTAGTATTGAAGACTAGCGCCATCTGGGTAAACTTTATGTAACTAGTCAAAACATCTTGGCAGTTTTCATTCATTGTATCATTTCATCGCATGGCTTTTTGTAAACATATTATGTACTTACATTACACGAACAACTACACAGTTCAACTTATACTGGTTTTTAAAATAAAACGAAACGTTCAATATTACTAAGTCAGCGATTAGGCTACTTTTAGCAACTGTAGTAAGTAGCAAGTCAGTACAAAACTGTCTTAATAAAGTAGGTCACCATGCTGCATTGTCCCTATTGACCCATTCGCATTGAGGATGGTGACCACCACTCCTAGATTCTGCTCAGCAGAGCAGAGTCATTTTGGCAGCGACAACATAAAAAAACATCTCTACAAAAAATAAAATTGGAGTGTCTGTTAGTAATATTAAAATGTGTATGTTACACGGTACATATACCAAAATAACACTTTTTACCATTTTTGTCTGTCTATCTGTTTGTTCCGGCTAATCTCTGGAACGGCTGTACCGAATTTTGAAGGGACTTTCATTGGCCTATAGCTGGTGGTATAAGGAGTAACTTGAGCTACTGTTGTGGTACAACAATAAACGCGGATAACACCGCGGGGCTCAGCTAGTTAAAATATATAAAGACAAAAGTATTTACGAAAATACCTGGAAATGAATGTACTGGATTGGGCTTATTAAATCTCTGACTATGGATAGAAAATGGTATTAACATTTCTTAAAACTATGCTATTTCCCTAGAGAATCCTCTCTCATAAACTACAAACAAGGAACCCGACGAAATACCAGTTTTATACTGGTATACAGCTATATACTGGGATTATACTGCTACTGGGAAGAGTAAAAAACATAAAATTGTGAAGCGGAAGTGATGTCAAAAAGTTTAACCACGAGATGAAAACTCCTACAGAATCCGATAAGTTACATTGAACGGTGTGAATTTGGAATACTGTATTAAGTTTATGTTTAGCTCATCCAAATGAGAAATTCCATGTAGGTATATACATCATAAGCCTATAGCAGTCTACTGCTGGTCTTAGATCTCTAAAATTGCACACAACTTGGTTCCATGTATATACGACTATATACTTGACTACATATTATAAAACAAAGTCTTCCGCCGCGTCTGTCTGTCTGTCTGTTCGCGATAAACTCAGAAGCTACTGCATGGATTTCGATGCGGTTTTGACAAATAGATAGAGTGATTTTTGAGGAAGGTTGTCGTATATAATTTGTTAAATTTTTGAGTATATTGGCTAAATTATAACGATATTTGTTGAAGACTAGAAAAATTAAGCTGCGCATCTTTTCGGGGTAACATAGGCCATGTTATATTTCACGTAAAAAGCCCGTACGAAGCCGGGGCGGGTTGCTAGTAAACAATATAAAACCATGTCAAGTGTTTCAAATCTTTTATACAGCAATATCTATTTATTAAAACGTGAAGCAAAAACTTTGTGTTATATAAACGGAAGATTATGAAATTTGACACAGTTAAAGTTTATATGGAGGAGGAGTGCAGAAAACTAAAATAATCCAAAAGAAATTGTTAAAAGAAATATTGTGGTCGAATTTCGACCCATGGGTGACCACAAGTTAATTTAAATATGTAGTATGTGCAGTAAAATCCATGCTTTATTTCTTCGATATTACTGAATTGTCGCGTCCTAATAGGATAATTGAAAAACAGGCGTTCTACACGTCTTAAAATAGGGAGGTGATTAAATAAAAACAGAAAGTACGACGTCCCCAATTTCCTATTAATTTACGTAAATTTACTTTGAGTAACAAGTCACCTTACGCGAAGGCGTAGGCAAGCTACTTATGAAAGTAATTTTAAAGCGTCTTTCCTCGTAGTATAATCCCACTTGTTGCCTATCGCGTATGTACCTCTAAGCTGTATATCTATGAGTATATTAAAACATTTTTATGACTACTACTAATACTTTTATAATTTGTTTTCCTTTTGGTAACCGTTTATATATCCATTTTCACTAAATTTCTTTTCATTATTGAAAGAAAATAACAGATTTTAGTCATATTGCATCGATTTTAGTAACATGTTGACTGGAAAGAACTCAATTTCAACAACTGCTTCATGTGTTCGTATAAATCAACGTATTAAATTAATTCAAGAGAAGTCACTGAATCTAGAAACAAAGTTTCTTCTATTATTTCAAAATTTGTTATTTTAAACAGTTGTAAAACTAAGACTAAGAAAACGAGAATATTAATTTCAAGTGTATTCACAGACTTAGATTTAAACTTGTTTCTCATGAAGTTTTTAGTAACTTTATTGAGAAACTCTCGCTTATTTAAGAAAATACATAACATCCTAAAATATTATAAGAGTATTTCCTGTGTAAACTATTCTTTATGTGTAATATTACTAAGCTATCACTCCTAGTGACACGTTATTGAGCGTAATACACACGAGTAGGCGATAATTTATTAGCTAATGTGTTATGATATCAACTTAGTATAGTTAATTTATAGCATGTTCATATTAAAGGTATTTTAGAGTTTATGTTTGTAAGTTCAGGTAGTCTGCCCACCCTCAAGTGAGCTATGTTTGCTCTTCGCAAGTTTATAGTTACGCGCTCGATATCACTCAGTCTCTTGAGACTGTAGTTTATTATTCAATTTCTAGGGTATGAAATTAATGGAATGTTAAATTAAAAAAAGAAAAGTACTGACCTAATATAAAATTGAATGGGAGTTTTAGTATAACTTACATGGGAAACAAGAAGAACGGCAAAACTCTAAGAACACATTTTTGGTTAAAATATATGAATAGTTTTTGAATACTTAAGTCTACTACTTGATAGCTGAGCAAAGGTATGGTAATTCGGCCATGAATACTTATGTTGTGAATGTAACTAACAACAACCTTACTAATAGTATGGTAGTGAATTTGTTTATCCCAACACACGCCTGCACGAGTTAATTCTATAAACTATAATATTGTACTGAATTAACAAACATTAATTAATCAATGAAAGTATACTCGTTCCTTTACTAGGCGTTCACTTCTTCACTAATTATCATAAATAAATAAAAATAAATACTTTGTAAGGGGCCGTCTAAACGAATGAGAGATTTGAGACGGATCCACTTCTATCATCGGGTAATCTCTAAGAACTAGCGATTATTCATTCCTATCCTCGTGATTCGCATCGGCATTGCCTAGTGTATATAAATACGTGGCACAACGATAATATCGCCGCGGTTTTCTCGTCCGTGGAGACGCTCCCTTAGTGATATTCTATAGAACGATTTATCCTATACTACCTTCAAGAAAAGAACAGACTCCTTTCTCAAAGGTCAACAACGCGCTTGTGACTCCTGAGTTATTTGGGTGGCGGCAGTCACTTTCCATCAGGTGACTCGTATGTTCGTTTGCTCGCTTTGCCATAAAAATAACTTCATCCATAAAAATTTATGGTCGTCAGCAAAATAAGTTTGCAGAGAACAAAGCCACAAGCAAAGTTGTCTACCTACATATATTTTTCAAATGTCAGTCTCTTAATGTATTAAACGGGATGTGTGTTTGCAAATACACATAATAAGTCTTTACATGTACTTATAAATTACATAACTTTGTTAAAAGTTTGTTCGCTAAGAATATAATAAGGTTTTGTTATATCAAAATGTAAACTTCTGGAAAGTTGGTTAATTGGTACACACTCATTTAATTGGTAATGATCTTCATAACTCACGCTACTCCTTGGTGTTACAATACTCAATTCTACTAATAATATAAATGCGAAAGTTTGTGAGAATGGCTGTATGGACGTTTTTACTCTTTCACGCAAAAACGGAGTTTGATGAAACTTTACTATTTACCGCGTTTACCGAATTACACCCTCGTTTGAGCTGCAGGCAAAAGATGGTTTTATAAGTTTTAGTGTAATATTTGATCGAAATTTATATAAATTTTTCAAGTTATTGAAATAAAAAAATAAAAGCACTAAGCGGTAGAGCACTAAGTACTAAAATAAGCACAAAACTTATAATTAGACGCATAAAGAAGAATTAAATAAACTTATCTTATTTATTCTCGGTATAGATTAAAATAACATAGATTTGGTCAAAACATTCAAAGCAATAAATGATGTGAATGACAAATTTATTATTGTTCATCAAAAAACAACAAGCAAATTTATAGAAACAGATGTTATATATTTAAATACAATGTATTTAAATATATAACATTGGCGGCGACAGGATTGTAAACAATTCGCGTCGCTGGTTTTGCTATGAAAAGGTCAAAGAAGAGCTTTAAAGGGGCTTAAACAATCTTCAAATAGATTTTAATCAATGGTGGCACGTGCATGTTGCTCGGACAGAGAGAACAACAATTACTATAATTTAACACTTACTATTTATGCATTACCAATGTGAGAGAGAATATGAGAATACCTAATACCCAACAATAATAATACATAATATTAAAAATAAATATTTCGAACATCTAACACACAACGTCATCTAGTCCCAAGCCTAGCAGAGCTTGTGTTATGGGTACTAGACAACTGATATAAATACACACATCAAAAGTGTCTAGGGATCAACATATGTGTCTAGGAATCAACATATATTTTTGCAATAACTTTTCTCCTGATTGATATTAATTAAAATTTTCTTTAAGGATTCATCAAATAAAGTGTTTTCGTTTGTCACAGTAACGATAAACCAAGTCACCTTTGCATTAATAAAGAAATTTGCCATTTTCCTAATAAAGGGATTTTTGACATTTGAACCACTAACATTAAAGTTCGAAAAAAAGACTGAAATAACAGTTTTCTTTAAAATTTTATTAGGTAACTTAAACAATTAATAATCAGTGTTTCTACCGCGAACACTAACAACACAAGAATCGGTTTGGCATACTCAAAATGAGTTCATCCAAATCACGCTGTGGAATGGCCGCCCATGTTCGTTGCAACAACAAAAAAAGGTCTTCTTGCGACTGGATACCCTCCATATTCGGCAGAGCTCTTCTCTGTAGCATATCCCATGCATGCTCAATCGGGTTCAAGTCTGGCGACTGAGCAGGCCAGGGCCAAAGCCACATCTCAATCTCAAGAAATCCGCATAAAAATGCTTGATCCCTAGACACTTTTGATGTGTGTACATTTATAGTTTTTTTTGTAAATAAATACATATTATTCATAGAAAACACGCAAACTCCGAAACAAATATTTGCAGATCATACAAACATTTGGTCCGACCCGGGAATCGAACCCGAGATCTCGATCACAGCAGTCGCATACGCTACCACTACGCCACCGAGGCAGTTCTTAATTCAATTGCAATTCTTTACTAGTTACACACAAATACATTACACTAGATTCTGGCTGCGGCCCCGCCCGCGTGTATGTCGGTTATCGCGACCAATATTAGCCTATGTTCTTCTCCAAGGTTCAATCTCACTGTTTAGCGCATTTATCCAAATCTTATCAGTGATTTAGTTGTGAAAGTATAACAGACAGATTTACTTTTGAACTTATAATATTAGTACGGATTAAAATCCATGTTAACAAACTTTTGAGTTGCCACAGGTATGTATGTACAATCCGCTAAAGCAATAAAAAATACCGAAAATTACATCAATAACCAAATGAATTAGGAAAATCAATTTAATCAAAAATTTAATAATTCAGAATTAAGTATTCCCTTCTATATGATTCGATCCAATAGTTACAGAAACTACCAGTATAGAGGTAGACATTTAGATATTGTCCACAAATTAAATAGCCTATCATTATGTTAATTTACTATAAAGGGCTATATGAAGGGTTTAGGGGAGAAAAACACCGGATCACTGAATCACGAGCGATATAATTTAATAAATATCACAGACACACGATACTTAATGGACCAGTTGCAAGAGGGCGAGAGAGATCACAATACTTGGACGTCAAATTCAAAAATACATTATTTCGTTTAATTTGACTGCACGTTTGGCCTAGTGGTTTAACGGTCACCACGCCGTTTCCTACTTCGCCAAGTGTCGTGGGTTCAAATCCCACGTAGGACAACACTTTGTGTGATCCACAAATTGTTGTTCTGAGTCTGGGTGTTCTTTGTGTCCGTTTCATGTATGTTTGTAAAGTCCCCCGCGACACAGGATTTATTCCAAGTGCGGGAGTTGTCTTTAAAAAAAAAACTATTAATACTAGATACAAAAGTGGATATGTACAATAGCCGGCCTAACCAACTTCTCACTTAAAAATGTTTACTACAAAAGCAATAGCGAAAAGGTTGTGACGCTTCAGACGGAGGGCCTGCTCTAGACCCGTTGAGCTATTTTGAACGATCGTATATCGGCACCCCATTGAAGTAATAAAGTATCGTAGAATGATTAATGTATTTGAAACCTCCGCACGACGCCCACCCATTCGAGTAGTAGGTCTTGATCATAATTCAACTGCCATAAAGCTATAATACAAATTCAAGCTCATAACAGCAACATTAAATTACCATTTTATGTTAGCAAATAAATAATAAATTGTGGGTTTTTTTTTTATTTGTTTAATAGCATAGTATATTACGAAGAGGAATTCAACCATAAATTAATAATGATATTATATTTGTTAGAAACCTTGAATATGTACAAATACGTACACAAACCTGTACTTTAAATTAGATCAAAATCAAATTACGTACTGCCAACGTCTTTTGTTCACTGTTAAACATTGACTTAGTGTGAATGCAATACCAGTGCACTTCTATCATTACAAAGCCCCGTGAAAGATATTATGAAAATACGTGTGAAAAATAGATAGGTTTAAAAGTGATATTCGTCAATAGTAAGTTGCGGAGACCGAGAGGAGTTCAAACAATTTAGACGTTTTGTTTAATACACCAAATACTATAGACAGATGAAGAGAGTTGAAACAGCCTGTTTGATATCATTTCAGCAAGAAAATTCCCGCCAATTTTTATTTAATCCACAATCAAGAAACAAATACACTGAAATCAATTGTACCAAATATATAAAATAAAACTTTTGTTAATGAGCTTTCAAAATATACACAAATTAAACCAAAATACAAAACCTTTATCAAAATATAGGCATCGTAAAAGTTCAAAACTTCACAACCGCGCCATCAACGCACCACTGACGCGAACTGATACGTCAGCGGGTGGAGGGAAGTAGTTAAAAAACTCTCTGCCAAAAACACTTAAAAGCGTAAAATAAACTGGCTCTTTATAAATTGCCCATACCTAATTCTTTATTATTGTAATGTGTGCTAGGTACCTAGAATCTGTTTGAAGTCGGGTGCCAAGTGACTATCGCTTAGACTTTTGTAATTGTTCGTTTGTATTCTTTTTGGCTTAGCACCAACTTCAAACAGATTTTAGGTACCTAGCACACATTATAATACTACTATTTAAATGAATAAAGAATTAGGTATAGGCAATTTATGAAGAGCCAGTTTATTTTACACTTTTAAGTGTTTTTGGCAGAGAGTTTTTTAACTACTTCCCTCCACCCGCTGACGTATTATCGACTGAAGGTCTTTAGATACGTATGAAATTGAAAGAATTATCCTCCAACTCCTAACCGTTTAGGACTTGTACCTTCCACCTTCTATCATCAGCTTACCTAAATAATTTGAAAGAATACGACTAAAGGTAACATACATACATGTGATATTTAAAGATTTATCGTCCAACTCCTAACCCTTAAGGAGTTGTACCTTACATCATCAGCTCATCATCATAAAATGATGACTACCAGACGCAAATACCGTTGTAACTTCAGAAAATATACGAAAAACATATTATGTGCCTAAAAAAAATTAGGGTTTTCCTCGATTACCCTGGGATCCCACCATCAGATATGGTGGCAGTGGGACCACCTCGGGAGCATACCCTTTCGAATACAAAAATATTTTTTTAAATCCGTCCACAATTGACGTCGTGTCATAACTCGGTGTTTTCGTGGGTCACCGCTGTTGATCCTGGTGTACAGGAGTTACAGTGGTGGGCGTGTGGGCGGGATTAGTCCCATACAATTGACGGAGTAATCGGTGAACATACATTAAAATATGGCTGAATGTTATCTTTTTTAAGCTTATAAATATTAGTAGGGAACGAAATTTTGCATAGAGTAATTATTATGCAAAGCCTTTTGTATCCTGACACTCAGATAGTGTAATTGTTTCTCTCTTAAGTTATATTTCGCCGTCGCGTCGGTTTGTTACCAACGAAAGATAGATACAATGAAAGAAAAACAGCGAAGCGATTAGTTTACCAATTCTTAGTTTGGCTTGAGGCTGAATACATTTTAATAATGGCGAAGGTCGTAACATTTAAAATGGATAAACATTTTTAATGAACGCAACAATGTTTTTATGAAGCCTTTCATATATTTCATGCATTTTTTATCCCAAATGAACAGGCTGAGGATAATACACCCACAACCTATCAGCTTCATATGTTTTATCTCAGTTTAAATTGAAAATCAAACCCCAGTCTTGATAAAACAATCCTTAACTAAAATTGGAAAAGTAACGTTGCAATTATTTTTTTGTTCTAACATAGTAAACTAGATACTCAAATACTTCAACTGTCCGTGTAGTGACGGAATAAGAATAAGAAGTGTCATCATCCCCATTTATCCCGTCGATATCGTAAGAATCAACTAAGGGAGCAAACTACACAAGAAATCAGCTCTACGAGGAGAAGGACCGTGAGAGAGCCACGCTTCTGCATAAATAGGCCGGCTCGACCGGAGTGATACCACGGCCTCACAGAAAACCGGTGTGAAACAGCGCTTGCGCTGTGTTTCACCGAGTGAGTGAGGATACCGGAGACCCATACCCCAACCCCTCCCCCCATCCTCCTCCCCATCCCCCAAAGGCCGGCAACGCACTTGTGACGCCTCTGGTGTTGCGGGTGTCCATGGGCGGCGGTAATCACTATTCCATAAAGAAAAGAAAACTTGACAACAACCATTTTTTTTTCGCTTTAACACCCCCTCGGGCCATCACCCCACCGGGGTTTTGCTGCGGGGCGGTGTGTCGGGCTCGAACCGACTAAAACCACACGGTGTGCCACTCTGCGCCTGTGAATGGAGGAATCCGAGAACTGCTGATATTAACACATACCAACCTGTGAGACCAGCTTTGTACATTAGGCCAAAACATTTTTTCTCAAGGAAAGGTTTATGACCTAGTGGACTATTAAGGGCTGCTGATGACTTAAATCGATTGATATATAAAAACCATTAAACTGGTCAAGAACTTAAGGTGAGCAATTATCTACATTCATAGAACTTTAAAATCGCATCATTCAAAAGAATGGTTCTTGTGCGTGTTAAGCTAACTTAACAAGCAAGATATTAAACTGAAGTAAGTACTAGTACTTGCCTCATTTTAATAGCTATTTGTTGTATTTGAAATACTAATACCAAATACATTTATAATATGTAGTTTCATCACCATTCTATCGCAATCCAGTGTTGGATATAAACAAAGCAAATAATTTTTTAGCATTAAATTATAATTATTGGTTACATTCTCTATTTAAATAAATAAATATAGTACAAAACACGCTTTCAAAAGTCAGTCACAAACAAAAGAAAATACATGAATTATTATGGATTATAATTTCGATCGGTAACAAATGAATTATTATGGATTATAATAACATTGTGTTCTAGTTATTTATTATATTGATGTTATTTAAAATGGTGAAATTCTATTTATTTAACATGCAATCTAGTCTTGGCATATTGTAGCTTTGTTTTGTTTCTTATTTCTACACTTGTAACTCTATCAGACAATATTTTAAAATAGTATACATTAAGTGGTTTCCCATTCTTGTACGTTTAAATCTGCCAAACTATACATCGGATTTTAATGCGGTTTTCGCCTATAGAACGAGTCATTTAAGTGGAAGGTTTTATAAATTGCATCCGTGCGAAGCCGGGGCAGACCGCTAGTAATATATATTATTACGTGAAGGACAAACCTTGTATCTCTTTTGAAAATTATGAGAAAGAAGTAGTATGAAATTCGGCACAGATAAATTTTATATGGAGAAATAGGTAATGCAGAAAGCTATGAAAACAAAAACTATTAGTAATATTCTCACATCATCTCATCACACACACAACCGTTCCAAAATTATCAAAACCTGTACTATGGTAACAAGATTGATTTCTAAATACATACATTTGATAGATAAATTACATCCCGACACAGATCGAAATCGTATTCATTACACAAAGATTTTTCCTGGCTGAGAAATGAACCGACGACCCACACGACGAAATGATCGCCAACCTATGGACCAATAGGTAATTTTGAATTTATACACAGATAATGATACCTATGTTTAAACGATAAACCTATAGATTTTTTGCTTTAAATGTATAAACTAATTATTTTTATATCTGTTTACTCAAACTAGAACTTGAAGAATAAAAAAACATAAAATATATATACATATTTTTCCAGTAACATCCAAAGTTTTCGGAGGATATGTCTAAGTAGAGCCATTGAGGTTGTTGGAGCGCAAATGCCCGAGGTCAAACATATCAGGATTTTATTCAAAGGCCAGCTTCAGGTAAAACTATTTTCATCATTACCGGTTTCTTACAAGAACCGAAGCCTAAGACGTATTAAATAGACCGTGATTTCTTTTGTGATTGTAGGTAGCAGTATACAGGTTTACGATAAGATATGCTCGAGAGATACTGAATTAAGTTATCGAGCGTTACGAAGTATATTAACACCCATTGTTCGGTATAAAAAAAACACAAAAAAAAACTGCTGTCCTCAAGACAGACCATGGTATTGTTTTGCGTGTTTTAAAAAAGTAATGCAACCCTCTCATAGCGTACAAAAAAGTCCTCAAAAATTTAACATACTCGGAGTAAGAAATTTTACGTGTCATGTGCTAAATCTAAAATTTTCCAATCATGACATATTTAACTTTCATGTAATTATAGAATCGTGTGGTTTTCTAATGTAACTATGAAAACCTGTAATCGACTATATGTTTTATATCCGAGTCGTTTATACTTGTTTTGCCTTGGTTGGTGTTGTAGAGCTATGTATGTACAGTACATATATGAGTTATAGGCAGCTTTCAACGCTATTCAGTTTAGTTACGTGCTAAGCAAGTGAGAGTCTGACTTGCATACTTGTAGACAAATATTTCGTGTACTTCTGCAATCGATTAATCTTGTATATATTTTGTTAAGAATGTGTACTCTACTTCAACTACTACCCGTATTGCTGATTTTAATGCTGCCACTTATGCGGCAATGATGTCACATATTTGGATCAACTTCGTCTGTTGTGATGAAATGTCCAAAAAGGTTTAAAAGAATTGTGTTATGAATAACTGTACAGAATAATATTAATTGCTATAGCATTTAAGAATGCGTGATTCGAAAGACAGATAGTGTAGTTTTCTAGGATCCATTTGTTTTCAAAGTTCAATGATATTTCGACTATAAAAACTTTTTAACACGTTATAAATATTCATAACGATTTTCAATAGGCAGATACATATGTTAGACGAATTATTTAAAATTATTTCAAATGTAATTTCCTATTTATGTTTTTTTAAACATTAAAAAGGTTTATGTTGGTTGTTTTAAAAGAATCAAGTTTCATATTCATTAATTATCATCATTATATTCATTACATAGGGTTTAGCGACACAGAGTAAGTAATTAGGGGTACTTTTACCAGTTTTATTATACAATATACAGTAATATTAACGAGTAATAATATTATTTCGGACATCTGACACACAACGCCATCTAGCCCCAAACTAAGCAGAGCTTGTACTATGCGTACTAAACAACTAAAATATATACATATTTACATTTTTTGTAAATACATTTGCAGATCATACAAATATTTGACTGGATCAAATGGAATCGAACCCGAGACCTCAAGCACAGCAGTCGTGAACGCTACCACAGTGCCAGCACACCGGATGCATGTGCTCTCTTACTAATAAAAGAAATAAAATAAAACAATATAAATTATATGATATCAGATTAAAACAATCAAAGGCAACGAAAGAAAAAGTTCTTGGTTAATATCTCTTAAGATTAATAAATAATAAGTCAAGAAGTAAATAGTACCTAGTTAGAAAGTAAAAATAAAACTGGAAACTCCACAGATAAAACTATCAAGCTTAAGAGCAGAATTTATTTGCCAGCGACCAATCTTTTGCAAGTTGGAAGTTTTCTCTAGAACAGTTATTCACATTTTCTTTTATACCAGACTTATTTATTTTAGCTTCAAGCCGAGTGTATGGCATGATCTAAATATATGAACAAGAAAGTTGGTCGTAATCGTTGAGTAATGTTCAGGAACTGCCCCCGTAGGCTTTCATGATACGTGACACTGAATACTGCCACCTACGCAAGATGACGTTGTCCCCAGGACGAGACACCATGGTGCCGTTGTGCCGCCATAAATTAATTTAGGACTATTACTCATACGGCTAAATGTTAAAAAATGTGACCTGCCACGCTAGAGACTTTATATTATTTTACGGGGCCGTTTTTCTTCCTTGAGGTTAATGTAAAACGAGATTGAACATTGTAACACTCATAAAACCTACGATGCTCCCTAAACTGATCTACTCCCATAAAACTCTTGCTAGCGTCTTACTTTGTTACGAAAAAACAAGAAATAAATGATTTTTTGTCTTCGAGATTAGATGATTACTTATGTTCTGTTAGTAATACACACATCAAAAGTGTCTAGGGATCAAGCATTTTTATGCGGATTTCTTGAGATTGAGATGTGGCTTTGGCCCTGGCCTGCTCAGTCGCCAGACTTGAACCCGATTGAGCATGCATGGGATATGCTACAGAGAAGAGCTCTGCCGAATATGGAGGGTATCCAGTCGCAAGAAGACCTTTTTTTGTTGTTGCAACGAACATGGGCGGCCATTCCACAGCGTGTTTGGATGAACTCATTTTGAGTATGCCAAACCGATGTTCTTGTGTTGTTAGTGTTCGCGGTAGAAACACGGATTATTAATTGTTTAAGTTACCTAATAAAATTTTAAAGAAAACTGTTATTTCAGTCTTTTTTTCGAACTTTAATGTTAGTGGTTCAAATGTCAAAAATCCCTTTATTAGGAAAATGGCAAATTTCTTTACTAATGCAAAGGTGACTTGGTTTATCGTTACTGTGACAAACGAAAACACTTTATTTGATGAATCCTTAAAGAAAATTTTAATTAATATCAATCAGGAGAAAAGTTATTGCAAAAATATATGTTGATCTCTGACACATATGTTGATCCCTAGACACTTTTGATGTGTGTAGTTCAATTAACTTATCATCTGAATCATCTCGCTAATGTTAGTATAAGTTCATGTATTTAGAGAACTCGCATCGGAGTCTACAGATATGTATCTCTCTCTACTTATTAGTGATGATAAGTTGCACGCTATTCGTTAGGTAACTAGTGGGGACCACGGTAAAAAAATGTTAATTGGGCTAATTTAGTGCGAAATGCCTTTAAAATATAAGCAATTGATATGAAATTAATAAAATAGTGCAGGAGTTGTCTTTAAAAAAAAAAAAAAGATAGTAGGACAAATCCTCCTTTCTAAGGAGAGGCTTATGTCCACCAGTGGACTGTTAAAGGCTGTTGATGATGATGATGAAACTAAAATAGAATTTTATTGGACATAAATCGTTTTGGTTGTTACTTTCTATTCTAAGGTATAGACTTCGAACTAAAAGACTAGACTGCAAACTTCGGCTTTTGTATAGGTATTTGAGGTTAATCACACAGAGTAACAAAAATCTAAATGACATTTTAAATTTGAACTTAGATATTATTACCATACGATTTGATTTGATTATTGCAAATTTTAAAAACCAACATTAATAGTAAACACTAAATACTACAAAACATCAATAAACTTTTATTCTAAATATCACAGACTTTGGACAGAATTCACTGAAGAAAATTCTGAAAAAAATTAAAATTCTGATTTATTGTATTTAATACGTATTGTATTTCTAAGAATATAAAATAAAAATCATATAGTTTACATACATACGTGAGATATTAAGTTTCTCTGATGGATTGGAAACGGTGACATCGTGTTAGAACAGATGCTATAAGCATCTAATATATTTTGATTTTATATTAAAATGCCTATACCTATTTGCGTAAATAATACTATGTCATAGTATACCCCATAAATTTTCCTTTTGCTTATTATCTTGACGATGACAGATA
Source organism: Diaphora mendica (assembly GCA_949125395.1). Classification (NCBI taxonomy): domain Eukaryota; kingdom Metazoa; phylum Arthropoda; class Insecta; order Lepidoptera; family Erebidae; genus Diaphora; species Diaphora mendica. Next base: position 30,179,411 of record OX421311.1, read on the forward strand.
TTTTGATCGTACTACTGACAAGAATAAAAAATGTGTACAATACACATTTTAATGGATTGCAATAAATAATATCAACATGTTGAACTATAAGGAAATATCTAAAACAATGATATAACATTAAATGTGAAACTACTCCGTTTAAGAACAAAAGGGTATTGATTTCAAAAAGTGGTTTCGTTTAAATGCACAAAACAAAAATAGAGCACCTACCGTGAAGTTTATCTTACATCCATTCGAACTTCGAAGCTTTAAATCCGAGTTACTGCACGTGATTCTTAATACTAACCACCACCCGTGAAATACAAGAAATATTTTCACACATTTATATCAATAATACTCTATACAAATATAATACTTTTTACATTCGATTTATTGTATTGAAAACAGATATTATCCCTGTGTAAAGTAAAACTCAGACAATGTGAGCTTAAATCATATTTGTCGTGATCTAATACCACTTCAGATCAGAGTATTTTTCTGAATACGTATTGTATTTCTAAAGAATATTAAATAAAAATCATATAGTTTACATACATACGTAAAGTACGTTCTAAATATCACAGACTTTGGACAGAATTCACTGAAGAAAATTCTGAAAAAAAAAAAATCTGATTTATTGTATTTAATACGTATTGTATTTCTAAGAATATAAAATAAAAATCATATAGTTTACATACATACGTGAGATATTAAGATTCTCTGATGAATTGGAAACAGTGACATCGTGTTAGAACAGATGCTATTAGCACCAAATATATTTATACAAAACTTTAAAAAAAAACACTAAGTTTTAGTTAAATTGGCAAATAAATTTTCGTATTCCGAAAACGTAAGCGATAACAGAACTAAAATTGGGTAATTTACTCAGCTTACTCCATAATTTCTTGTTTGTTATTCTATTGTAGATTCTGAACATCTAAAATTGTCTAAAATTAGAAACGTTTCAGTAAGATTATTCATGCTAACTTTAAGTGATCTGAATGTCTATATTATTTATATAATTCTGTATATTTGATTTGCTTAATGCTTCAAGCATGACGATAAAAGGCAATATTGATTTTACTCGTAGTTACAATAAAACCAACCGTTCAACCATAACTGACACCACGTAATTATACAGTATGTCTGATGAAAATCACTGTGTAAGGGTTTCGATTTCTCTTTTGTGGTACAGTGGGTGCGACCATGTCGCTACCTTGACTATTCTTGTACTTCAAACAGGGCGTGAAAAAGCATCTCACTAGGCCACCATAGTGTAGGTCGCTATACTACATTGTCTGCATTCGCAATGAGTTTGGTGGCCCCCAATCTTGGATTCTACTCAAGCTTTCCATCGGGCTGAGAAGAGTCACTTTGAGTAGGGTCATAATAGAGGCCTTCAAATATAAAAAAGGATTTTCTATCTAAATTATTTTCTTGTTTCGTTCTTTCTAGACTCCTTTTTACTTAGTGGGGTTATTGTTTTTGTACGTTCTTTTTGTATATACTTAAAAGTATATAAGTTTTTGTATGAAGAAGAAGTGTCTCTATCAGCAATCTAGTTATTATATAATGTATAGTACTGGTTCCACCCAGTTACCCAGACGGCCGTGTGTGAGGTAGCTCCTAAGTTATTATCAGCTTTCAGCTAGAAAACACTTAGCTTTTTATAATACAACGCAACTGAAATTTCTGGAAAAACTAAATTTAGTACTGTCACAATTAAAACTAAATTTTATTTGATGCTGCAACGGGAAACCAGTTTCAAATTGTCTTAACTGAATTTAGAGAGTTTAAGAGACATATCACGTTAATAAAGTGTAAAACCAAAGACTAATAAAGAGAATGGGCACCATTATGCAAATTTAAAGACTGCCCAATAAATAAAAGTAATAATAAATAATATTTATTGCACGGAAAGTGAAAACAAAAACAAGAAATATACATAAACATATAATTGGGTGCCTTATCCCAAAAGCCTTTTTTCGATCGATCGGTGAATGCATTTAGCATCTAAGCTGTCAACGTTTTAACAGATATCTGCAACAATGAATAAATACGATAGCTCAGTAAGAAAATATGTACAGAAATAAGAAACCATCTAGGTAGATGGTTTCTTATTCCTGTACATAATTTCTGTAAGAATTTCCAGAGATACATATAACTTCACATTCATAGACACTAGAAAATATGGTAAGTTCCATTTAACTCATCTAAAAAGTCAATTATGTACACCTGCTGATCTGTATATCTGGTGGTATTATCTTCCGAACTCTAGGGCTAATTCCCTGACTAGACATAATAATAATAATAAAGACTTGTTTATTCCTTAATAAAAAAATTACATAATTAAATAGACTGACTAGACATATAGGTTAATAAATACCAAAAATTAAGTCAAGTCATAACTAAATGTGTTTTAAGCATTTGTGTGGCTTTGGAAAGAATGAAAGTCATTTAATAGGATGGTAACGACCAGTGACGTAGCGCCGCCAGTAAGTCTGCTGCGCACTCACCAGAGATCACTATCGTGAGTAATACGGGATAACACCCACGCCATTGACGTATGTACCAACTTTGGTTCCCACTTTGTACGAATAAGCATTTGTTTGACATAAATGTAGATGGATCGTTTAACTAAATCCCTTTTCTTATTTTTACTTGTCAACATTTATATTAACTTGTTATAAATGAACATGCATTCATAAGTGAAGTGAAAATCAAACCCGTGCACCATAGCATTGCGATAAAAGCTTGACCACAACATTATTCCCATAAATACAATTTCATTCAATATCGTGATAAAGATCTATGGCGTAGAGGACGCCAAAGAGTCTGATGCGCACTTTAGTGCGATCACTTCTGAGTACACTACGGGACGGGACACCCACGCTATTGACGTATGTATGAGTTTGAACTTGAAACCTTGTCACTTGGCACGTAATAATTTAATATGTGACGTACACTTAAGTGGGTGTGAAACAGGTCAACTAAGTACAACAATTTTTGTAAGTAATTACACTGTCTAGCTAGAGGCTTTATTATTTCAGAACATTTACCTACAAGTAAAGAACAGGTAACTGCTGTAAAATACAGGTTTTCAAAACAGGGGCGATAAGGGTTTCTTATATCGAGTATCCATTTTAATATGAAGGATATGTAATGCAATTGTTATTTACATATATATTAACCACTGAACCACATACTAGATGTTGTCCGTCTATTAGCTTTAAAATTTTCTGTATCTTAACCACCATTTTTAGTAGAAATCGATCAACCAATCCAGATACAATTGACGCCTTCTCACTTAGACGCTGACCACATCTATATAAAGCCAACTAATCTCTAAAACAAATTCAAACTTTTATGCAAAGAAAAAGATAACCAACTGTATTTCCAATCTCATTATTGAAACAGACGTGTAAAGCTATATTCCTGTCCTACATATATTTAAACTTAATTACATTTATATGGATCTATATTTTTTTTTTATTTTTTTTTTATGTATGGCCCGCCATAATGACTCTACTCTGCCTGATGGAAAGCATAAGCAGAATCCAAGAGTGGTGGTCACCATACTCACTGCGAATGCGGACAATGCAGTATGGCGACCCACACCATGGCGGCCTAGTGATGCTTCTGCATCTTTTAGTCTAGCCAACAAGTATGGAACTTGTTGACTAGACTATTTGGGCCTCCGGTCTCGCACTCACCAACGAAACACGAGAGCACGATCGCTGTCATTTTACGTTGATTTTCTGTGCGAGGGTAGTACCGCCCCGGTCGAGCCGGCCCATTCGTGCTGAAATCAGCGTGGCTCTACTACCTACGATACGTAAAAAAGTACGATCTACTATAAGTAAAAAAGTAAGCATTTTACCCATTGATAGTAAAATGAGTCTATGTTCTGATGTTAGGAACTATACTACTGTCGTCAACAATTCATAATGTTCCATTGCTGTGCTCGGGTTTCCTCTCAGGAGAGGGTTAAGGCCATGCGTCCCTACATTACTGTAAAGTTTTATAAAAGTCCGTCAAGTAGTTTTTGCGTGAAACAGTAACATACATCTATATGTCATCACAAACCTTTGCATTTATAATATCAGTAGGATTGAGACGTTTTTAAATGGTATGTAAAAGCAGTAAAGGTATGGAACGAACACTCGAAGATTTAACAAATCAGCATAGTATCTTTCCATATATGTTGCCGTATCTGGGGGCACGGTCGTGCCCCCGCCAAGACGAGCCAAGCGAAGCGCAAGGGCACTACCTACCTTTTCTTGAAGCGTTTCGTCGTTTTTTTGAACCCTCATAACTTTGGTTCCCGATATACCAGATAGTTCAAATTCTCAGGATATAATGTGACTAATAGACTAATGAAACGTACAAAGTTTCAATTGCATAGCTCTGATACTTTAGATTTTATTGATACCTAAAAAACACCGATTTCGTCACTGACACACTGATGATCATCAAAACTGTTACGGTACTTCCTGAAGTGCTAGAAAGCTGAAATTTGGTATGTAAACTAAGTTTAGTATACAAACAACAAAAAAATTCATAAACCTATTACTTTTGCCCCGCAACCCCCATATTTGGGGGGTGGAAGTTTGTATGAGACTTTCACAAATGTTTATGCTAGAGGTTTTATTTTTGGTACACGTACTTTTTCAAAAGAAGAAAGAAGATATACAAGAAATGCAGCCCAAAAAAAGAAAAAAAACTGCCTTAAGCAACTTACAAAAAGAAATGAAATCCCACCAAAAACATTTTCATGTAAAATGTTGCCAAGACGACTGCATATGGCTTACCCTGTGAAAAAGATATCAGATCTCATGTAGTGCCAAGGTTCTGAATCTACACGCCCTAACTCTACCAACCCTAACTTCATAAACTCTATATCTCAGTAAAAATGTATGGCTTGGCTGTTTGGACTCTATTCTTTTAATCTTCAAGGATTACAAACCTACCGTAGCAATTGGAAACACGATTCCATTTCAATAAGCCATTACACTATAAACGTTTCTCGTAATAGATAGAATTGAACTATAAGTACAGCATGCGTGTCTAATACTCATTAACATTCGTTTTATGCTTCACTACGATGTGTTTTATAATAGAAACAAATCATCTTTATTTATGCTTAATAATTTTCTACGACAATTTCTAGTAATAAAAGCAATTATCAAAGCTGCATCAATTATATTTATTTGGTTTTAAGATTATCTATATATTTTACGTCAAGCAAAAACTTTGTACTCCTTTAGACGAAAATTATGTGAACGGAGAAGTATGAAATGTGCACAGTTACAGTTTATATAGATGAGATGAGAAAGCTGAAAAGGAAAAAAATTATAAATTACCTATGGTTGAATATCGACCATTGGGCGATCACAAATTTAACAGAATAAGGTGTGTTATGTTTTGAATTTGAATCCTGTAAAACTGTTTATGATACCGCCCAAGTGCCAAACAAATAGCCGTCAACAAAATTATGAAGAAGAACAAAAAATCTCATCACTATCATCAATAGGTGGAAGTAATTCACTGATGGATATAGGCTTCGTCTTATAAAGGTATATAGAGTTTGTGTCAGGTATTCGTTCTCTATACTGCCCCTTAGTCGGCTCTTTCGACGCCCACTGAATGAATAGGAAAGGTGACACTCCGTATTCTTAATCCGTCACCACCATCGACACGGTTAGTTACAAAAACTTTTTAACAAATAAATTAAATCGCTGACATTAACTTCGTGAACGCTCTGCATTTAACGGCGAGGAGGCATGTCGCGGCGCGCGTCACGCTTTACGTAATTATTAATTCATTTGATTGTTTGATGCCGACTCAAAGTTACGTAGTATGCTTACATTAGTTAAAGATCTTAGATATTAAAGTTTTTTTTTTTTTTTTTGGCTTTTTCAGATTTTTCGGTGGTTTAATTTTTGTTAATGTTTATTTTATATTTTTTGTGGTGGTGTGTATATAAAAACTACATGCTTAATACCGGTCTAAATCTCATTCGTAGTGAGGTTTTTTTGTAATGTAATGTAACTGTCCTACATATCATAATGTAATGTTTTATTTGTATTTTATTTTATATCTATGATTAATACATAATTCGGCATTAAAATCTGTGAGTAAACAATAAATCACCCATTCTTTCCCACCCTTAAGGTAGTTTTTTTTCCAAATTTGCCTGGGGTCAATTTCAGGTTAGACTATTTCCATTTTTTTTTTTTTTTTTGGTGTATTTGATGCACTATGGCAATCTGTTCGAGAACAATAAGCCACTTGTTTGGCTGGAACTACATGTCCTGTTTTTTTTTATTGTTGTCATCGAAAGCCAATCAATTGCTGAACTTTCCAGCAGACCCTCTTCTTGACTCAGTCTACAAATCTTTGGGTGAGACTGGGGATGCCTTGTCTCTTCAGTCGATTGTACTGTAGTCCACCCTCTCCACTTAAGGCCTCTGCGAGTTCGTTTGCATGAGTTGCTAGTTTCTCCTGGTATTTCAGGCTTGCCTGGACTATTTCCTCACGAACAGTGTTTATGCCTAGGTCAAGATACATATATTTGTTGCTAATACATTGGGGTATACTGAACATGGTTCTTAGTGCTTTACTTTGGAATCTTTCCAGTATGTCGATGTTACTCTTGCTAGCTGTTCCCCATAATTGTATTCCATAAGTCCAGATAAGATAATTTCAAAGTTGATTTATATACTAACATTTTGCTGGTGTTATTTAGCTGCGAGCTTCGTCCAATTAACCAGTGAAGACCACGAAGTTTTCCATCCAGTTGTTTTCTTTTAGCCCAGATGTGCTTCTGCCATGTGAGCCTTCTATCCAGTTGCATTCCCAGGTACTTTGCATTGTCTGTTTGAGGTATTGTTTTGTTGTTAAGCTTAACCGGAGGGCAAGTGTCTCTCCTAAGAGTAAAGGTTACATGAGTGGAATTGGTTTCGTTTGCTTTGATCCTCCATTGCTTAAGCCATGATTCTATTTTATTTAGATGACTTTGCAGAGTGTGTGATGCAGTTACTGGGTCGCTATGAGAGGACAGCAAGGCGGTGTCATCAGCGTATGTCGCTGTAATCGTTTGATCATCTGTTGGAATATCTGCAGTGAAGATGCGGCACAGGATAGGTCCCAATATGCTACCTTTGGGGACGCCCGAGTTGATTTCGTAGAGCTCAGAGCTGTCATCATTGTATTTTACCTGGAAACTTCTCTTGACGAGGTATGATTTTAGTATCTGAAGAAAACAGTGTGGCAGTGACTTTTTGATTTTGAAAATAAGGCCCTCATGCCATACCCTGTCGAAAGCTTGGCTGATGTCTAAAAACACTGCAGAGCAGTATAATTTATTTTCTAAACATCTACTAATAATGTCAAAAATACGGTGAACTAGTTCGATTGTCCCATGACTTTCACGGAATCCGAATTGGTGCTGTGGTAGTACGGTATTTAAGTGTACTTTTATTCTATTAAGAAGTATCAACGGATACTTCTTAATAGTCAGTTAATACTCAAACAGTTTTACAATGACTGATAACAGGCTGTTGGGTCTCTATGAATTGGATTATTCTAGAGGTTTACCAGGCTTAGGAATCATTATTACATGTGCTATCTTCCACTGTCCAGGAAAGTGTTCAAATCATAGGGAAGCATTAAATATGTGGGCAAGTTTCATTACTGCCTTGTACGGAAACATCTTTAGAAGTGTTGCATCTATATGATCATACCCGGGCACTTTCCCTTCCTTCAGATTTTTTATTTCCTGGAAGATTTCTTTAGGGCTAGTACTTTGTAATGGTAAGCATATTTGTCTTGGTGATTTTAAGTAGTGTCTTATTTCTTCTGTATGTTCACGACAGCTCTCTGGGCGTGGATTAAATACATTGCTCAAGTGTTCTGCAAATGTTGTCGCTTTCTCTAGGTAAGACCTAGCCCATCCTCCTTTATTATTATTGACGGCAGGTATAATATCTGTTTTTGGGCGCTTTATGTTTTTAGTGACCTTCCACAGCGAATAGTTTGTGTCAGCTGTGGGATCGAGGTTTGAAAGCATGTTTTGGATTTTGTCGTTCTCTAAATTGTTGATGAGATTTTTAAGCTCATGAGAGAATTTATTAAATGCAATCTTTTGGATAGTTGTTTTCTTTCGTGGCTGACCCTTTCATTTAGTGGTCACTAAGTTGGCTGCTCTTTGTATAAGCATGTTGAGTTTCTCTGTCTCGTCCTCTACACCCTCTATTGTGTCGATTTTTATTTTAAGATTGATTTCTGATTTTATTACATCTCTGTATTTTACCCAGTCCGTAGTCTTAGTGTTATATATTTTTGAGGAAGGCTCTACTAATTGAATTGTAGAATTAACGTTCAGAATTACAGGAGTGTGATCTGAGGTGAGATCGGTACAGGACTCTATTGTTATGTAGCGGCCATCCATGTTTTTTGTTATGAAAAAGTCAAGCATGTCAGGTATTCTATCTCTATCAGTAGGCCAGTAGGTGCGTTCTTCTCCAGACCAGTAATCCAGTTTCATGTCTTGTGTTACTATGTGTAGTTGTCGTCCTCTTGTAGTAGTCAGCCTGGAGGCCCAGTGCAGATAATAAATAATAAAATAAATATTTCGGACATTGTAACACACAACGCCATCTAGTCCCAAGCTAAGCAGAGCTTGTGTTATGGATACTAGACAACTGATACAAATACATATATACTTTTTTTTTGTAAATACATACAAATTATACATAGAAAACACCAAACGTCAACCCAAACTGGAATGTTTTTCATTCCAGTCGCCAGCACTTACAAATCTTGTACCAAGAGTAGAGAAGTAATCTTTGAAATTTTGAACTGAGATTGTATGTCTGGGGGGATAGTAGACAACAGAGAAAACTGTCTCAGTGTATTTTTCTAGGACAGCTATGGTTGTGGCCAGAATTTTCTCTGTGCGATATTCTTCCATCAAATAGTGTTTGATATTGTTTTTAATGATAACTGCACTTCCTCCGTGGCTGTTTCCGGAGGGATGGTTTGTTGTATAGATTTTATATATATTAAAAGCGATGTGAGACTTAGATGTGAATCTTGTTTCTGAAACTAGTGCTATGTCAATCTTCTCCATTACAAGAAAAGTTTCCAGTTCTTGACGTTTGTCCGTCAATCCGTTGGCGTTCCAAGTAACTACTCGGAGGTTCGGGATCATTTTTTTATGAGGCTGCTAACTGGACTATGCCGTCCAACATTTTGTCCATCATTTTTCTCTTTCCAATAAAAAAATAATTATTAGAATCGGGCTACTCTGTAAAAAGTTATGCGTCATACATAAAAAAATATACACGTCGACTTGAGAACCTCCTCCGTTTTTTTCGTCAGTTTAAAATACTTAGCCATTTAGTTGTGTTAAGTAAGGAGTTTGTGACCGAAAACGAATTAAGCTTTATCCTTCAATAACGAGACGGCATGATGACCATTACATTACTTAAGTGTATTACACACTCAATTATACTTTTTTTATTAATGTGTGCTAAAACGATCCAATCTACTAAAACTGTTTACTGTTATTAAATAATCGAGAAAATAACTGGAATTGCTCGATTTTAACAATAACAGGTCTTAAATATCTGTTATTGTTGAAATCGATTCAAAAAGCAATCTCCGAACGAAATACAATTGACAGCCTTAATGTAGAATTATCTTTCAGGTCTCGCTTTCGTTCTACGTGAGCTATTTTGTAAGATTTCTACAGAATTTCAATGTACTACTGTATAATGTTGTCTTTTTTAATTAAAACTAATAATTGGTAATTTAATAGTCAAAAGCCCAATTTTTTTTAAAAATAATTCCTTAAACATTTTATCTTTGTGTCTCATATACTTCGTGTGATCCACAGAGTGTTGTTTTGAGTCTGGGTGTACTTTATGTCCAATACATGTATGTTTGAAAAGTCCCCTGTGACACAGGATTTATTCTTTTAAAGAAAAAAAAGAAAAACTAAATTCTTAAATTCTATAGCTCTGTAAAGTTTGACAAGACTCTTTTTTTCATTTAAAGTTCAAGAATGATTTCTAAAAACCGTTCATAGAAGTATTATGACTAATAGTAGGTCTTTACCTATGAAATTGCCGTTTTGTATGCATTATGTGAAAGTACTTATTTTTTCAAACTTTTTTATTTCTGTAATTCGAAGTAATCACCTATGCAATCGACGCATCTTTGTCAACGCATTGGCAGTTTATTGATGCCCTTCTTGTAAAAATCAGCTGAACGGGAGGCAACAAACTCTTCAAAGGCATTTTGTACTGCCTCTCGGGAATTGAAATTTTTACCCACTAAAAAGTTGTCTAAATTTTTGAAGAAGTAATAGTCGGTAGGTGCAAGGTCTGGTGAGTATGGCGGATGAGGGAGAGCTTCCAACCCCAGCTCTTGCAACTGCTTCTCGACAACGCGCGACCCCATACTGCGCAACAGACTGTCTCCAAGCTGCAAGAGCTGGGGTTGCCTACATGAAATTGTTGATTTCACAAATGAAAAGACCCCTTTTTATCAACGTCATTCCTTTCCGATATAAAAGGTTGTCTGAAATAAATTGCTTATTGATAACGCCGCCCATTGTACGTAGATATTTCATTCATGTAGGTATAATATCAATGTATAGAAATTTTGCTGTGTGTACAATAAACATTATTTTTTATAGATTATGATAATTACTCTCAGGTTTTACATATTTCATGTATCTTTTGCATACAACAATTACCTCTATATTAATTTAGAACTATAGATTACATAAACCATAGTCTTCTCTACATAAACAAATAAATAGTTATTCAATTCGGTTAACTAGACTTTGATTTTCATAAAAGAAAGTTAACAGCCTTGGGATTACTTCATAGCATCCTTTTTACGAGAAAATAACAAGCACGTGGAAAAGTATAACTTTAAAGTATATATATAGTTTTCAAGGTCTCATAATACTCGAGTGATTCTATAAAGCGTGGTTTTCATAGAAATAACCTATTACATGGAACTCGCAGGGTAATTTGCATTGTAAAAGGTAACACCTTTTGAAGCGACATATATTAAGATAAGGATTTTAAGAAATATAAAGAAACTGTAAAAGGTTTTATGTTACAAATATTGTGAGAAAAGCACGAGATTCTAAAAGGAAAGTTAAAACTGGAGCGAACATATTGTATGCCATCACCCTGAACCCTGAATAGTTCTTGGTGCCTTTGCGAGCCCGTGAGTTCACATTTATAATACGAATAAGTTAACGTTTTATGGTACGACGGTCCACTATTTCATAAAATGACTTCTTCTTGCTAATGTAAGACAAATACTGCTAAATTATATGTGATATTTTGCAGTATCCTGCATAGTGCACGTTTACGGTTACAACTGCGACATAGTTGAAAGTTTTACATACTCTATCCGTAATATTTTATTTCAATTCTCCATGTGGAGGTATTTTCTTTTTTAAGGATCCAAAGTCAACAAGGAACCTTGATGATTTCGCCAGATCCATCTGCAGTTTAAACTTTGAATAGGTATATTAACCACCCTGACAAATAGTTTGAAAAAAAAAATTTGCAAATTTCCCTCATCTTAAAGTATCTTTGCATGATTATTTCTCGTCTATCCTAATAATTTTGGGTGGCGTTAAATGGATCTTTCAAAAATGTTTCAGGAGTATCCACAGCATATTTCGATTCAAGAAAGAATACAATGATATATTAAGTTTGAACTTGCTAATTTTTGTCATAGTCAAGAATAACCTCAACTTTGGTATGGTCTCGTTACCAACCAGTTAGTCAACTAACCAGATCACCATAAGAATAAGCTTTCTTTTAACATAACAGTACTGTTTAAAATAATAGAGTACAATACAACATATTTAGATACAACATATACCAGCAAGTTTATTTTAAGGAAATACAAAAGTTGGTTGTTTAGCAGTAAATTAATTATACACTATTCGGAACGTTCATTGATACTAATAATACACCTGAATGCATTACCATATCTATATTTTATATCACCTATCACTATTTCATTGTCCGAGCTCTGTATCTCTCCTTTATAACGATGTATATCACTGTAAATTTAATTAATTTAGGAAGATGTTAATTAAGTCTGTTACCCACTATGATTTACAAATACAACACAATCAGTCAAAGAACGTGGGCGGCAGAATTTACTAAACACGATACAAGATAATCAACTCCTAATTAGATATTAATACAAGCCAAGTTCTCTTAATATGAAAAAAATACTGCTTTTGATCTTTTGCAAATGGTAAACGAGAACAAAGGAAAGTAGGTTATTATCAGATTGTACCTATTTTGCTCAACTGTTCTAAGGAAAATAATAAAATAAAACTATAGAAAAACTGTGGTTATTTTCTGTTGTTATTCCTTCAGTACTATTCTTTTCCAGTGGTATATAAGTCTGATATAGTCAGGTATATTTTACGTGTAGTCCCAGTATTTCATATAATTTTTAAACATAGTTCCGTCGCCAAGAGTAACGCTGTTTTTAACCCCCGGCGCAAAAAGAGGGGTGTTATAAGTTTCACGTCGATGTCTGTCTGTCTGTCTTTGTGTGTGTGTACCTGTCTGTGGCATCGTAGTTCTCAAACGGATAGACCGATTTCGATGCGGTTTTTTTCATTTGAAAGCCAGTTTGCTGGCGGTGGTTCTTAGCTACGTTTGGTTAATATCGCTCCAGCAGTGTAAGACTGTTAGCTCTTTTCTAAAATGATGTAAGGCATTTTTGGCGTACTCGATTAAGTGATTCACGCGTGCCAGAAGGTATAATTTGCGTAGGTGGTTTTTCATTTTTTTTATTTAATCTTGTAAGTGTACTCAATTAAAGATTGAATTGATTATTTCTCTCAGAAAGTAACTTCTCTTCTCTGTGTGTGTGTGTGTGTGTGTGTGTGTATGTGTGTGTGTGTGTGTGTGTGTGTGTGTTCTTTTTAAATCAAATCACCTATAAATTACTACTAAGCTGCTTAGTTGGAAGAATATTGAAAAAAACGTTGCTAGTTCAATGGCAAAGATAATAAGTGCGATCGAAGTACTTGAGGGTTATTTCCTACAATGTCAAATACAATCGGTCTCTTCTAGCTGTAAAGTCCGACGTGTAAAAATATCTGAAAAGATTTACTTACAAATAAATATCATTTCATTTCATTTCATTTCAATGCACTTATTTAATCTTATTTCGTTTGTCAATCTCGTCTCTTTTACCAGGAATTCCTTTACAATTTGAAAAACAATCTGACAGCCCTAGATAAACTAAGACTTAACAAAACTATATTCCACCTATTTTTAGGGTTCCGTGCCAAAGGCATAAAACGGAACCCTTATAGATTCGTCATGTCTGTCTGTCTGTCCGTTTGTCCGTCTGTCTGTCCGTCCGTCCGTATGTCACAGCCACTTTTTTCCGAAACTATAAGACCTATAATGTTGAAACTTGGTAAGTAGATGTATGAACCGCATTAAAATTTTCACACAAAAATAAAAAAAAACAATAAATTTTGGGGGTCCCCCATACTTTAGAACTGAAACTCAAAAAAAATTTTTTCATCAAACCCATACGTGTGGGATATCTATATAGGTCTTCGAAAATGATATTGAGGTTTCTAATAAAAAAAAAATCTAAACTGAATAGTTTGCGCGAGAGACACTTCCAAAGTGGTAAAATGTGTCCCCCCCCCCCCCTGTAACTTCTAAAATAAGAGCATGATAAATCTAAAAAAAATATATGATGTACATTACCATGCAAACTTCCACCGATAATTGGTTTGAACGAAATCTAGAACGTAGTTTTTTTTAATACGTCATAAATCGTAAACTGCAATTTTTCCTTAAACCTTTCATTCAATCAACACAAATATAAAATAAAAATTATATTATGTTACTTGCTGCTGCGGAACCCTTCGCACTTGGCCGCTTTTTTCAAATCAGATAAGTATCAAATTTTCAAGTCTAAATCCGCGTAGGTGAGAATTTCAATGTTTGTATCATAATAACAGTAGAAGTAATAACATTTTCTGAATGCTATAGTAAAATATTCTCGGTAAATGTACCGATGCCGTTGCTGCCTTCGCACAAGGTACTAAGGGGCTAAGGATAGGTAGGGATATATAGAGGGCGCGCGCAATCGAGCTACAGGCCTTCCTTAGGCTTCCTCGGTGCGGCGCGGCGTGACCCATGTGGCAGCGTTGCCGCGTGGCTAAAAATAGACGCTCTCAATAGAGTGGCCTGCCGACACTTGGGCACAGAAACTTGGGTACGTGGTTCAAGTGAGCAACCAGTTTGTCGCAGAGTTTGAGACTTCCAAACATACAGTCTCTCGGGGAGTGAGTAAAAAGCTCTGCTCTTTTTTCAAAGAAGGATAAATGATATTATAATATATTGTCTGATAAATCACATATTTGTTGACCACTTATACTTTTTGGACCTTTAAAGGTCTTGTCAGGTATACGATAAAAAGGTCATGTAAATATCATGTTATGTTTAAGAGTTGACTCTATCAAAACAATATATTTACATAACAACACTATCTACATCTTTATCTACAGGCTTTATCTACATCTTATAAATATACTTATGTAAACATAAGACATTTAAAAAAATACGTTCAAGTGTAAATCGGACGAGGATCATTATAAACAGTTAAATTTTGCAATGTGCGCATCAAACCCTTCCATATGATACCCCATTTAAACTAGTAGATTTTCTAACATTTGATTACAAATGTATAATTTTGAGATTTTTTCCTGTATTTATTTATTCAAAAACTTTATGTACTACATTTGCACATCGGCGGACTTAATGCCCAGGGCATTCTCTTACAGTCAACCTTCGGGTGGTGTAGATATTTTGTAAGGTAGTTGCACAAAAGTTACATATCTATAAGACGTATACAGTTCACAATATATTTAAACGTATACATACACACATAGACCTAAATATAACATACATACGAGTTATTTAATTTAGTGCAGCCGATCGGAAGTTATGCGCGTACATACATTTTGGCGATTCATTTATATATATAGATGGAACCCTATAATGTGAGGTATGCTATGGATTAGATAGTTCTGCCAGTTCATTTAGAAGGAGTTCATGTACTTTCTTTTTGAACGTAAATCGGTTGGTGGACATCCTGATTTCGAGCGGGAGCGCATCCAGAGTAGCACTACTTGAACAAAGAACGAACAGTTCACGAAGTCGGAATTGTAGGAGGGTCATGAGAAAGGCGGATTATTAACTGAACGAAGATTTCTGTCGTGATTAGAGCACAGGTCATCCGAAATACGAAAGGTATGTAACGATGGTGATTAGAGAAATTAAAATAGGGCGGTAAGTGCTCGCTTAAGTGGGAACGCAAAGCAGATACATGATCATAGTTACGAAGATTAAAAATGTATCGAATGTAGTTATTGAGAAGACGGTCAAGCTTATTGAGTAGGTCTGCATTCAGGTCGAAGTAACACACATCACCATAGTTGATTGTACGAATTATTAAGGACTGCATTTTAGTTTTAGAAGGCAGGAAATTTATGAGACGGTATAATGTTCACAGGTAATAGAAAGTACCCTATGAGTTTTTATTCGCTTGGGAGTCTCGAACTACGTTTTTGCTAAATAAACGGCCGTATCTTTTGATTAGATTTTTTCATAACTTCATTAACAGTAGACATGAGTATAGAGTTTAAATTTCGATTTGATACCTTCACGCGTTCGTGAAATAAAGGGTCTTGACAGACAGACAGACGGACAACAAAGTGATCTTATAAGGGTTTTTTTTTTCCTTTTGAGGCACGTAATCCTAAAAGGGTTGTTCTTAAAATCTGAATTAAAAATAAAAATAGTTTACTAACACTTAATGTTAACATAAATATTAAGTATGTACCAAGTATGTAAACCCAAACTAGGCCAAAGGCTGTATCTTGGGAGCCAGTGTCCAGTCGCACAAAAGGTGGACAGTAGGTACTGTCTGTTCATTATCTGGCTGTTTACTTATGTGTGTGTGTTTGAATGATGTGTGTGTGTGTGTGTGTGTGTGTGTGTGTGTGCGTGTGTGTGTGTGTGTGTGTGTGTGTGTGTGTGTGTGTGTGTGTGTGTGTGTGTGTGTGTATATATATGTGTGTGTGTGTGGGTGTGTGTGGTTTTGTGTATGTGTGCAAATGAAATGAGTTAAAGAAAATTATTTCATTTACTAAAATTTCAATTCAGATACAGAATACAGATAACGATTAACTTTAATACACTTTACCCATAGTGGTTAAAATCTGGGGGCACGGTCGTGCCCCCGCCAAGACGAGCCAAGCGAAGCGAAAGGGCACTACCTACCTTTTCTCGAAGTGTTTCGTCGTTTTTTTGAACCCTCATAACTTTGGTTACCGATATACCAGATCGTTCAAATTCTCAGAATATGATGTTACCAATAGACTAATGAAACGTACAAAGTTTCAATTACATAGCTCTGATACTTTAGATTTTATTGATACCTAAAAAACACCGATTTCGTCACTGACACACTGATGATCATCAAAACTGTTAGGGTACTTCCTGAAGTGCTAGAAAGCTGAAATTTGGTATGTAAACTAAGTTTAGTATACAAACAACAGAAAAATTCATAAACCAATTACTTTTGCCCCGCAAACCCCCAAATTTGGGGGATGGAAGTTCGTATGAGATTTTCACAAATGTTTATGCTAGAGGTTTTATTTTTGGTACACGGACTTTTTCGAAAGAAGAAAGAAGATGTACAAGAAATTCAGCCCAAAAAAAGAAACAAAACTGCCTCAAGCAACTTACAAAAAAAATGAAATCCCACCAAAAACATTTTCATGTAAAATGTTGCCAAGACGACTGCATATGGCGTACCCTGTGAAAAGGTATCAGATCTCATGTAGAGCCAAGGTTCCGTATCTACACGCTCTAACTCTACCAACCCTAACTTCACAAACTCTACATCTCCGTCAAAATTTGGTGTATTAGAAACGGGATAGAAAAAGGAAATTATATGTGTGTACAGGTAGTGTGGAAGATTGAATACATACATACAAATAATTGAGTGAAATACATAGTTATTGCACCTTGACCTAACTGAGCATGGCAAAGTAAACTATGGGACAATAACGTCTCTCAAGTAATATTCCAATTCCAGTCTCAAGGAGTGGTCGAGAAATTTGGTGGTATTTCCTGGTATTTTCAATTTCCAACTCTTGTTTTTGTTGTTGTAATTTGGTAGTAAGATATAATAAACAATCCTAATATAATTACTTAGGAATTACATTGTACTTATTTTTAGTTAAGTCTACTCTTAAGAAACACATCCAAATCTTGCAGGTACATTGAGTATGGAATAAATTTTATTTTTATTACTGTTTTAAGGTACCTTAATGATCAGATAATTAAAAATAAATTGATAAATAAACTGCGTAATTTGTTGACAGAATGTCCACCCGCCGCGGATGGCATGGAGCGGTTCGCGTGCCCTACGCCTGACCGGCAAGGGCGTTATCGCTGCATTGACGACCACGTACTCTGCGACGGTTTCATTGACTGTCCCAGCGGCGAGGATGAAGACCGACAAGCATGCATGTTCTATAAAACGGTAAATATTTATTTCACATATTGTTTACAAACACACACACAGTAAATATGGTGTTTACTAATCCACTGCTGAACATAGGGAGGATTTTGACCTACTTTACCACGTTTGCCAGATGAGTTCTTCACAGTGATATTATCTTACTTGGTTTGCTCCCTTACTTGGTTATTACGACACCCACGGAATGAACAGGAGTGGTGACACTCCGTATTCTTAATCCAATAAAAATAGAAAAAAAAAAATCTCAAAAGGTTAATTGATCTCAATAGATAAATAAATCACACGACGATTGTTTTTGCAATATGTAGATAAAAGAGAAGAAATCGAGGCTGACCATTGAAAGGACTGAAAATTATGTACCTAAATAAACACAAATTTCCCAAAAATAATTTTGGCTGGTTACGAAAAACTTCCTAGGTACACATACATTTTTTTTTTGTTAACACGATGAAAATTCCCTTCGGATCTCCAGCTCCTCGGGGACACAGGAGCCAGGAGTATGTGATGTTCCCACTAAAAATCACCCCGACGACCGGCCTCTGACAAGACCATGGCAGGACCCGGTTCATGTTATTTCAGGCCCTCCCCGAATCGACGCCGTGCCTTATCAGGCCCTGTTCCGGGGGAAATTATTTCTCCCCCTCAATCCCAGCGTGGTACACTGATTGCACAGTTATGCAATCATCCGCATCGCAGCAATCAATCTGCCACCAGAGGTCCCCATCCTCCGACGACGATTCCTATCGCCGACCCCGTTCCTCGACTCCCGATCCCGTTCCTCGACTCCCGATCCCGTTCAGCGGTCTCTTTATGAAGGATAACAGCTTCGCAGAAAGGAACCGTTCTGCGGCTGTTCCATCTGCGCGCGCCACCGTGCTAAGATATCAAAAGGCGGGCAATGAACCAGGACTGTCACCGCCTCCAACGTGAGTGACGTGGTGGAGTATCTCGTACGATCCGAATTGAAAAAAATGAGCTTAGCTCGGTAGCGGGAGGGTGCTTGGCCCATATCGGCGCTCCATAGAGGGCCATGGATCGTATCACCGCACCGTAAAGGCGGCAAAGTTCCTCCCGCGGCTCCCCGGAAATTAGGCAGTAGCCTCTGTAGGGAGCCCGCCACCAGGAACTCGGGGGATACGTTCCAAGGACCTACTCACAGTAGCACAACACAAGTAGTTTTTTTTAGAGCTTAGGTTTTTGTTCTATAGGATAATAGTACTTGATCATTCTAACAAATATTACATAATATAAATATTACGTAAGGTTTTCATCGTTCGTCGGTGTATATATTGTATGACAAAAGTTTTTTTATTACACATCACAAAGTAGCTATTACTATTTCGTGTGCATAGGCACGCGCTCAGTTATGGTCAGTCAGTGCTTTGTGACCAACAAATATAATAGGAAGGTACGCTTAGGTCTCTGACACACCATGCAGACAGGTTGCTGTGCCGCCGGCATGGCCACCGGGTTATTCATAACTGAAATTATGCTTTGTGGCCTACGCCGCCGTTGCTCCAGCGAGGAATAGAATAATTTTCTCAATACAGAAAAAGAAATGGGAATTGTTCCTCAATACAGAATTAGGGGTACGCGCCGTGTTGTAGTTTTTGTTTTAAATATAAATAATATTTAGCAGAGGCACATACAGTAAGGTTCATATCTTTAATAAAGAAGCTAACACGATGTTTTGTTTACAGACAAAAGCCCACTTGGATGTTCTGGCTGACGCGCTGTTGCGATGGGCGCGCGGCCGTTAAGAACAGCACCCCTCCCGGACCCCGACCCTTGAGTGATCCAATACCTGACAATGCGACACGGACCTCATGCAAATCATACGAGCGATCGGTCTCCGTGCTTATATCTGATCAGTGAAAGCTGCGAACTCACAGGAATAGTATTCGGACGCAACCAGTAGTAACTCGTACATGCGTTGAACGTAATGAAACATATCAAGTAGTGGTGCAGCCAAAACATGAACACTTAAAGTGTAGTGTAAGGTTTCCGACTGCGTAATCGAGACAAAAGAATCGACGCGTGCCAGTGTATGATCTCCTTGATCTACGGAAGGGAAGCAGTGATACATACGATCTGGTTTCGTCCAAATTAAACCACCCCGCAGCTGATTTATTTTCCATGTACCTATTTCATAACTTCTAGCACTTATTAAACTAAAATGTGAGACTGGTAGTCAACATTGTTAGACAGTAGAACATATACATAAATATTTTAGAATAGTTCTTCATTTAACGAAACGTAAATGTATGTCGATTTGTTAAAATATTTATTCACATAGTGTATTTACTCTATATTAAGTTATGACATTCCTTATATTAACGTGGGTTGTAAAATAAATAAGAGAAATCTAAAAGTATGTTGTATATAGATACACACTTAATGAATTATTTTATATTATTTAGTTAGTCGGCCTACTACGTTTGGATCGAGTGTTTGCCGTCACTCGGTCAGTCGGTCATGCCTACAGTGGCTACAGTACGGCAGACACTCGCTCTTGGCACAATTTTTTTGTTATTTTGTCAGGCTTGTCAATAATTGTGTAAATTAATTTCAAATGACAATTATTAAGGTATGAGAAGATTATGTAATTAAAAATAAATTAATTTCAACACGAGGCAGCTATTGTATGTTATAAAGTACTCAACCAAATATGTACGTTAGTTGATATTCTATTTTTTTGTGATATGTTTTTTGTTACGGGTATTACGCAGTACGATTAGTGTAAAATTAGTGTTTTGACTGAATTTAATTGTGATTGCCTTTTGCCGATGAAGTCTGGGGCTCTTCCGACTTTAAACATGTTCTAGTCATTGATCAGTTCCTATAATTTATACGTACTGAGTTGATTATATATTAATAGTTTTTAATGCAATATAAATAACATTTAGTGAATGATTTGCCACTTGTGTAAACATTGGAATTCATTGGCATGATTTAAGTAACGAAATAATTTATTTGAAAAACCCTATGTGTAATTATCAACTTTTTAATCTGTAAGCCTCTATGCATTTCACATTACTCTTGTAACCGAGATTTGTTGCCTTAAGACATCATAAAATAACGCATAACTATATTAAACATGTCAGAAAGCAAATTCGTAAATTATTACAACTTTTTCAACTAATAAACTTAAGCAGGTATTGTGCACGCTAAGAACATGTTTGACAAATTTAGCAGGTACAAAGATATAAAATAATCCTCAAAAAGTTATCAAGCCAAACACTAAGTTCTTCGACGAAGAACTCAACATAACCGTTGTTCACATCCAATAACAAGTAATTATCTTAGTAATAACTTATTAATTACAGATCACTTAGATTACCTTGTGATCTGTATTAAGTTAGTCAAATGCGATAACTTAACTAAACAATTTTATTGTGACATGGGTGAAAGGCAGAAAAATATTATAATCCTTAGAAATATATATTGTCTGTATGAAATAGTAAATATTAAGGTCCATCTACATTGTTTAGGAAGAATAAGTAGTCAATATTTGCACCAACAATTAATAAAATAAAAATTCAAGCACCTCATATATGTATGTATGTTTGTGTGTAGTTGTTAGTTTCATTGGTGTCGACTAGGCGTAATTAATTATTACTATATTTCTGTGTAGGGAATATGATTACTAGTATTTAAATATTTAATAAATATGGATGTGAGCACTTATTACAGCAACAATCAAACGCTGAGTCCTGTGTGAGATTTTCGAGGCACATCAAAGCATTTTTAAGTTGTCTACTGTACATTACCATTAAAAAATAGGGCCAACAGAACTCAAATATGAATAAATACCTTTGAAGTTTGCTTGAACTTTTATAGTTCCTGAGCCAACAGACTCAGAGGTATTTACGATATGTATCTGATATTAACTTAAAATTTGCCAAATCTGTATAAACTTAAATTTCGTTGAGGACTTGCTTTGGTGTTTACTCTCTATTAGGACTTATCGTGATCACAGACAGTTTATCAGCTTTTCAACCTTAGCAGTTCATAGCACCCGCCAAAAGGTATGAGTAATACAAAGTTCTAATGGGCTGTTTGACGGAGTATTTCAATGTATAGAAACCCTTTCATACTAATTGAATAAGAGACATGCGTGACATGCGTGCAAAGTAATTCAATATTAAATAATAAATTAGAAATGGAGTTATAAGGTAATGTAATAGAAATGCTTAAAGGTGTGATGTGAATAACAGCCAACTCTGACTAAATCTTCAACCAACTTATTAATGCTTTACACCAATAATATTGGTAATTAAAATAATATTTCGCATAATTATGAGTAGGTATGTCTACATACTCCAAAATAGTTTGAACTATTAACTTGGAGTATGTCCACATACTCCAAAAAAGTTTGAAAAATACTCTAACAGTATCTTTTAGGCTTTTTTTACTTTTAACAACCTATTGAGTCCTAAATAGGGTGTTAAAATGTTAACATATTAGTCCCTTTAATGAATTTACCTGTTTTCAATGTTTGCCTGCTTCCGTTCATATTAAAATCATGTGCCAATGAATTTCGAAGGGAAATTAGAATTGTATTTAGTCAGCATATAATAAGCTACTTACACACAATTATATTTTTCACTGCGAGCTACTATCAAATTAGATATAAAGCAGAAAATAGTTTAATTTCCACCAAGGCTATTCAGCACATTCTGAATCAATTGTAATACACAATTTGTAAATTAAAATTTTATTATTTCTATTCAATTGGAACACAATAAATTATCTTTAAAATTAATCTAATTGCACTCAAATTTGCCTGTTTCGTATGTGCACAGCAATTTATTGTAATATTTTAAATACCTGTAGGTTAAGATGCGATTCAAGATTTCGAGAATAGACTCTGTACCTATTTTCATGTGATTAATATTAATTTAATAAATAAATTAATAAATATGTGCGTATAGAATCTATGTAAAAATTATGTTAATCTGTATTAAATACAGGCGCGTTTGCAAACTGTTAAAAACCTATTACTCCACATTAATTCAATGTCTTAGTTTACCTCACTTGACAGTTAGCTTTGATTGCTGTGATCCTAAATCGATTAATAATTTGTTCCTATGCACCCACATGTTATTTAAAAAACATTTTTCACTTTGTCAATTTTATGAATATATTACCTGTACATGTAGGTAGAATAATGAAGATGCTAATCGTTGTCCAGCGCAGTGTCTCTAATCTATACAGTGAGTCACAACGCGGGTGAGGACGATTCACGCTGACACTGCGACCACTCTTGTGTCTCTGCCATCACTTCAGCGCACCCCACACCACCTATTTATTATATTTATATCTAGTAATTGTTCCAACATATGTGAGCACGAACTTTGAGCACATCTTGTCAAATACATATAATGAACACCTATACATTTATAAAATCATTTCTAAACACTTTTATACGATTCGCATTAACATGCGACTGAAAACGATCAACTGTGACTCTTTTGGAAAGTAAAATGACGCTCATGAAATCTTCCGAACTCAGTTCAAATTAGATATTATTGTAATATCTATTTCTCGTAACGTACAGTACTTATACCTACCTAAATATCTCTGTAACTCAAATGGTGAAAAATACTTCAACGATATTTACTGTTGGAGAACAATATTTTTAGATGTCACACTTGTAGTGGATTATTACACAAAGCTCTTAATTTGATCAATTATAGATTTCATACAAAATTTTCATAGAAATTTTGCTACGTTAAATTCATGAGGAAAAATCCATGAATTCATCAGCCGTTCTTGAATTTTTTTTAAGAATGCAACTATTTTTGTAGATACATATTTGATTGATTGCCACTAGATAGAGATTAACATAGGTATATTTTCTAACGGAGTTGTGTTTGCCAAAAGACAAACTATAACTATCTTCAATCGCACAAACTGTATCATTGGTACTTTAAAAGATTTACAACGCGCACTAATATCAGGTTGACATGTTCAGTCTAGACGCATCAACAGACGACAAACAACGCTCGTTTCCATTCACCTCGGCTGCTACGGCCGTTGTCATCGCATAGCTTGTATGAAAAATGGAATAATCTCCAAGAGAAGATACGTTATATCTCCCAAAGCGTCGAAGGGCGCTTACAACTGAAAGTATAATGTTTTCCAAACCGGCAAGAACGGTTGAGACATCTTGCCGAAACAACTGAGCAGATCTTAGAGAAGTTTAACTTAATCAACTTTTTCTTCCCCACTACCATTCTCTCTGAGAATATTCTCACTTTTTCAACCGCGTCATGGAGTTGCCTTGACATTTCGCAGGATATGTAGAGCAACTCGTATGGCGATATCTTATAACGACTACGCTGTTTTGTAGGCGTAATATACTTTTGGACTATTTATTATGTATTGTTAATTACTATGTATGTTGTATTAAGAAAAAAATGAAAATCAAAAATAAATGTTATTAAATGCCTCAGCCAGATACCATTTGTGTTTTATTTTTTTATTTATTGTTTTATTGTAATAGAGGATAAACGATAAGGCATATAACCTGATGATAAGCGATTACCGCCGCCCATGGACACCCGGAACACCATAGGCGTCAGAAGTGCGTTGCCGGCCTTTGGGGGATGGGGAGAATGATGTGCCTCCCCACATCCTAAGGTTGGTAACTAATAGCTACAGATATAGTTTTTTTTCTGTATGGCCTGACCCAAATGACTCTACTCTGCCTGATGGAAAGCATACTTTTAAGTATGTAGAGATCCGATTTTAGGAGAACTATAAAGACTGTTACAAGACTGTGAGATAACATGACCTATGAACCGATTCGCTATCCTACCGACTACTTGTAATAGTGAATTAAAGGGACCTACGGTAAGTAAAATATACTACCTGTGATGCTGAGTTCTGTAAATTAGAGTCATCGAAAATACACACATCAAAAGTGTCTAGAGATCAAGCATTTTTATGCGGATTTCTTGAGATTGAGATGTGGCTTTGGCCCTGGCCTGCTCAGTCGCCAGACTTGAACCCGATTGAGCATGCATGGGATATGCTACAGAGAAGAGCTCTGCCGAATATGGAGGGTATGCAGTCGCAAGAAGACCTTTTTTTGTTGTTGCAACGAACATGGGCGGCCATTCCACAGCGTGATTTGGATGAACTCATTTTGAGTATGCCAAACCGATGTTCTTGTGTTAGTGTTCGCGGTAGAAACACGGATTATTAATTGTTTAAGTTACCTAATAAAATTTTAAAGAAAACTGTTATTTCAGTCTTTTTTTCGAACTTTAATGTTAGTGGTTCAAATGTCAAAAATCCTTTTATTAGGAAAATGGCAAATTTCTTTATTAATGCAAAGGTGACTTGGTTTATCGTTACTGTGACAAACGAAAACACTTTATTTGATGAATCCTTAAAGAAAATTTTAATTAATATCAATCAGGAGAAAAGTTATTGCAGAAATATATGTTGATCCCTAGACACATATGTTGATCCCTAGACACTTTTGATGTGTGTACATTTTTATTATTTGGCTCTCTTAATGTATAATAAGGTGAACAAAATAATACATATATATACTTTTGTGTATTGCATGAATGTAAGTACAAAGTAACGCAGTGGTTACTCGGCCTAAATTATAACGAGACCGAACCACACACGCACGCACGCACGCACACGCACAAACACACACACAAAAGCACTCTTTCATCATAGAATGGTCTAATACTTTTCTTAAAATTATTATTTGAATTTAGTATTAAATTCAAAAAGATTGTTTCAAATTCTAAATGTGTTACTACGAAACTAAGTATTTATTTTTAGTTTTCCTGAGTCGAGCGTTATGGCTACAATTCACAGGCGCGCCCATCCGCCGGATTTGTCGCTGACGACAAGTCCGTACAAAAATTTGGTAATATGCCATCTTGTAGACAACAATGACAACTCATTGGAGATCTAAGAGAATGACATCTAAGTTGGAGATCCATGAATTACATTGTAAATTAAAAACTAAAATTACTATCAAAAAAGGTGGCATAATATTTCATTAGTGAATAGGTACATCTTATTTTTAATACTTAACGTATTTAAAAAAACATAGTTTAGCTTATACTGGACCTACAGCTGACAGTATAGTATGAAGGTCCTAGCTCCTCTTTCGACCAGAACTTGGTCTCCACCGCGGTGCCTCTTGTTATCCTACCACGACGTGTGGCAGCAAAAAGGCGATTATGGCACTCCTTGTCTGGGATGGAATGTGCGATTACATAACATCCATCCCGTGGGCTTAAAGCTGCTTTGAGGACAGGGATCTTTCGTAGAGTACATCCGCCACGCCCATATATGCCTGCACGTGATTCCATGGCTGTCGGTATGGAATATTATATTCCCTACAGAGAAGTCCCTATCCATCCCTGACCACTTCCAGAGGCCTGAAGAGAGGCGAACGTTAAAACCATCCCCAAAAAAGGTGACGTTCAGATTCGGTCAATCAGCGACCTCTAGTCTTCACTTTTCTCTGCAATGTGCTCGAACGGATCATCAACAAACAATTGGTCCACTACCTGGAAGATCACTGGTTGCTAAATGATCGGCAATATGGCGTTAGGCCGAAACGATCCACACGTGATCTTCTAGCGCACGCAATGACCCTTAGCAACAGTTAGCAGAGTATATTGACAACAAAAGTAAAATTTTCATATTGTTAGGTACTTAAGAAAATGTAACCCTCGATTTATTCCTCAAAACTTAAGTGGTAAGGGGCACTGGGGGGGGGGGGTGCTTGACTTTCGCTATTTAGCGTGCCCCCAAAGAAGAATTGACAAAAAAGCCCTGGTCATAAATAACATTAAATCGTCGGAAGCATCTAAATCAATGCAATCAACTAATCGATATATACGATTTTTAATGAATAAAAAGAAAGCATTGCCCACACTATTGTGCGTATGACACATATACACTGACGGACTCATAAACTGCATCAAACTTCAGGATTACTTTGAAATGATTTTTTGAATAAGTATGCAAACTTTTTAGATTAAATTATATAAATATGGAGAGACTGGCCCTTAATCTTAAAAAAAGCAATATTTAAAAATAGAACTGAAAAATAGAAAACAAATAAATATAGCCGGGAAAAGAAAATTTACTCGTAGTATCAGATTTGCGTGTTTTTTAAAATTGATTCTTATTGATTTTTTATTCTTTTGACAATTGAATTATTGTTACCGGCAGAATTGTTGGGTTAGCTTTTTAACTCATCGAGAGTTTCTGAACCATAATATGGATACTTCGTCCGAACAAGCTGCTCAAATTGTAGCATTGGTGCGGGAGGGCTTGGATCAACGAACGGTTGGTAGAAATTTAAACCAGTCTACGGTTTTTAGAATGTACAGAAGGTTTGTGGAGACAGGTTCTTACAAAAGGAGACGTGGTACAGGCAGAACTCGAGCAACCACCGGTCGTGATGACCGATTTATTGTTACAAATTCCCTGCGAAATCGTTTCCTCACATCAGTTAACATCAAAACGAAGTGCGTGGAGTAAACGTTAGTGCACGAACAATAAGAAGAAGGTTGAAGGAAGCGGATATCACCCCTTTTAGACCAGCAAATGGTCCAAAGTTGTCTGTAGCTCACAGACAAGCTGGCTTAAGATTTGCGTGTGATCACCTAAATTGGACAGATGAGCAATGGGCCTCCGTATTGTTCACAGACGAGTGTAGGACATGTTTATATGGTGCAGATGGTCGCAGAAGAGTCTATCATCGACGTGGGGAGCGATATGCTCAAAGTTGCATTGAGGAGCGAGTTCCTTTTGGAGGCGGTTCGTGCATGGTCTGGGGTGGCATATCGATGAACGGGCGAACAGAATTGTGTTCATAGACATGGTCCGTCAAAACGGTAGTAGAGGGGGTTTGACTGCACATCCCTACATAACAGAGATTTTAGAAGATCGCGAGGTGCCTTACATGGGATTTATAGGCGAAAATTTTACTTTAATGCAGTATAATGGCCGGCCGCACGCTGCTGCACAAGTTCGACAATATTGCGAAGAGGTTGGGATACGTACAATGAATATGCCAGCACGCAGCCCGGATCTTAATCCCATTGAGCATCTTTGGGACAGTTTAAAAAGAGCTGTATATGCGAGAAATCCTGTGCCTACGACAGTGGCACAACTAAGAACAGCACTTTCAGAAGAATGGGACAATATTCCGCAAGATGTTTTAATAACCCTAATCAAATTTATGCGGAACCGAATAGAATCCATAATAAGGGCACGAGGAGTTAATACACCTTACTAAAACATAAAAAAACCCTTGCATAAAGCTTGTGTCTATTGTTAAAACCATTTTTTTAAATAACCAATTTTCTTTAAATTTCTGTTTTTCTTAAAAAAAAGTTTTAAGGTCCTTTCCAGTACACAAACTTAAAATTAAGGATATGACCCTACGCTGTTTTAAAGTTAACAAACCAATCTAGTTCGTTTTAATTTAAATCTGTGAAGAAAGTTTGCATAGTTGGTTAAAATATTTATTTCAAAGTCGTTTTTTACTTTGATGCAGTTTATGAGTCCGTCAGAGTTTATATAAATGTACATATACATAAATGTATGTATGTTAAAGCCACTTTAGCGTATGTGTCTTCTATTTTCTCCTTTTTATTAGGCATGCATTTTAAGTTCTGTCGTTTCCCTATTTCCCGGCAACTTTGAATTTGCAATCACTGTTCTATATTCGAATGTGATTAAATTTTGAATCTCAAAACAGTTGAAAGTATTAGGATTAATGCTATTGTTTAGTCACAGCGTCGATTGGAATCTGTCAGGTTACGTACAAAAATGGATCTTTCTAAGGAAAATGTTCGTGCAGTAATTTTCTACAACTTTAGAAGAGGCCTGACATGGCTTCAGTGTTTTGAAGAGCTAACATCTGTGTTGAGTGATGAAGCCGCATGTCTGCGGACTGTCGAACGCTGGTATTTAGATTTCCAGCGTGGACATACTAGTGTTAGTGACAAATCTCGCGAAGGACGCCCAAAATCCACCTTTACTGAAGATAACATTATTGCTCTAACAACTAATTCTCGAAGATCGTCATGTGACATACCAAAAGGTAGAGGCTCTATTAGGCATCTCAGGGACAACCAATCAGAGGATCTTGCATGAAGCGCTTGGTGTGAGAAAGCTAGTTTGCCGTTGGATACCGCATCTGCTTTCCGACGATCACAAGGCGGCCCGCGTCAGATGGTGTAAGAAAACTCTGCAAACGAGGAGAGTCAAATCACGTCTACGACATCATCAGTGGTGACGAATCTTGGATCTATGCCTACGATCCTGATTCCAAACAACAATCTACAATCTGTGTCTTTCAAGACGAGCCAAAGCCGACTAAAGTTGTTCGTTCTCGAAGCACTTCAAAGAAGATGGTGGCCACGTTCGTTGGAAAAACCGGCCATGTTGCGACTATTGCACTTGAAGATCGTAGAACGGTTAACGCAGAGTGGTATACCACAGTTTGTTTACCACAAGTCATCGCCGAACTTCGAAAATCTAACTCAAAGCGGCGCATCATCCTGCACCATAGTGGGACTGTCCCGAAAAATTGCAAGGTGTGCGCCTTGGCAGTTGATACATTTGGCAACTTTATTAGAAGTGCATTCGCTAAAGTGGTGCTACTCTGAGCAGATTAAACATTTTTGCGCTGATTTACAAATGTTTTCACCATGATTAAATTTAAAACACTTGAAACATTGGAGCAAAGGCGCGTTGTATTGGTACATTGGAAACTTAAACAGGTCCAAATACACATAGTCAGGTAATGTTGTTGATAAGAATGTGAGACTCAGTTTGGAATGGTTTAATTAGACCATTTTCTTCCTTTGTAAACCTACGTACGCCTATGATGCTCCCATTACTAATACTTGTAGGTACGTAACGTAGCATGCCGACTGTTCCCATCGCCGTCGCCGGGATATAAACCTTTAATTAGTGCTTTTTCAGGAAATTATTTGCATTACTTGACTGGAAAAAGGTAACGCAGATATAATTTGCGTTGATCCTCCTAAATTAAAATTCTCCAGAAACTTTCTCTTATAGCCAGGTTTAACATACACTTTGTAGGAGTCTTCATCGTCTGCTGCAGACTGTCGGAATTTCGGTTTGGAATTTTTCTTTTTTCCGTTCCCCCGAGCGGGTCTTTGCCTTAATTAATAGTTTTCAATTTGCAGACTCAATTTTGCAGCTAATGGAAGAATGTAGACTATACAAGAGCACAAATTCAGATCGTTACAAACAAGTCGATGAAAAGATATAATAAGGGCTAAGAACACTTACTACAGCAATAAATGCGCACACATGGAAGTTAACCTTCGAAAGCATGACAGCTTTAATGCGCATAAACACATAAAGGAAATGGTTGAAGTTAGTAGAGCCACGCTGATTTCAGCATGAATGGGCCGGCTCGACCGGGGCGGTACTACCCTCGCACAGAAAATCAACATAAAATGACAGCGTTCGTGCTGTCGTGTTTCGCTGGTGAGTGCGAGACCGGAAGCCCAAATAGTCTAGTCAACACGTTCCATACTTGTTTACTAGACTAAAAGATGCAGCAGCATCACTAGGCCGCCATGGTGTGGGTCACCATACTGCATTGTCGGCATTCGCAGGGGTATGGTGACCGCCACTCTTGGATTCTGCTTATGCTTTCCATCAGGCAGAGTAGAGTCAATTTGGCGGGCCATACATAAAAATAAAAAAAAATGGTAGGTCAAAGACGAAGAATGGTCAATATTCTTACCGACGAAGCTGGTAATCTGATTCTGGACTCCAATAGTAAGAGCAAACAATGGTGTGACTACGTTTCGGAAATGTTTGCTGATCTGAAAAGAAATATCCAAACAATTACAGACGACACTGGCCCTTCTATCTTAAAATCTGAGGTATTACGAGCCTTGAGATCAGCTAAATCAGGGAAAACACCAGGACCGGATAAAGTACCCATCGAAATCCTCAAACTACTGGAAGAAGATCATCTAGATGTACTGACACAATTCTTCAACAACATCTACGAAACCGGCATCCTCCGAGATGACTGTTAGCCAGTCCACGTTAATCACAATACCCATAAAGCGAAATGCTAGCAAATGTGCAGAGTACCGTATGATCAGTCTAATGAGCCATGTTCTAAAAATGTTCTTAAACACCATACAGAACAGAATAAGACAGATATGTGACGTGCAACTGGGAGACAGCTAGTTTGGGTTTCGATCTGGGGTTGGCACTCAAGAAGCTCTATTCGCTCTCAATGTTCTAGTGCAGAAATGCAGAGATATGCAAACCGACGTACTGCTTTGCTTTATTGATTACAAAGAAGCATTCGATCGAGTTAAACACCAACAGCTCATGGGCCTTTTTAACATTGGTCTCGATGGTAAAGGCGTAAGAATTATCCGTAATCTTTACGAAAAATAAGTGGCTACAATAAGGGTGGATAACGAAGACACCGATGAAATTAAAATCCGTCGCGGAGTTCGCCGGGGATGCATTATGTCTCCGTTGCTTTTCAATATTTACTCAGAAGCTGCGATGTCTGAAGCCCTTGAAGACCTTGAAGCTGGAGTAAAAATCAACGGAACTGTCATCAACAACTTGCGTTACGCAGATGATACTGTTCTCGTCGCATCCTCCGAACGCGACCTGCAACAAAACAAACAAACAAAAAACAAAGCAGCCAGAATGCTGGTCTGTCGATAAATATCAGCAAAACGAAACTGTGGTAGTCTCCAGGAATCCAGATTTAAATCCTAAAATAACGATAGAGGGGAAGCAACTAGAACGAGTACAACAATTTAAGTATCTCGGTACTTGGGTAAATGAAGCACGGGATTCCGACCAAGAAAATAAAACCCGGATAGAATTTGCCCGAGCTTCCTTCAATAAAATGAGGAAAGTTCTATGTTGTCGTCAACTTAACATAGAACTCGGACACTCAGAGTTAGTATACTTCTGTGTTACATCTGGCCCATAGTCTTGTACGGCTGCGAAGCATGGACCTTAAAAGACGACACAACGAGATGCCTAGAGGCTTTTGAAATGTGGTGTTACCTTCGCATGATTCGCATCAGTTGGACACAAAAGATAAGGAACGATATTGTGCTCCAGTGTGTCCACATGCCTAGAAAACTGATGCAGACCCAGACCATCAAAAAGTGCAAAATTGAATATCTCGGCCATGTGCTTAGGCACGAACGATACATGCTGCTTCAATTAATAATGATGGGCAAGATGGAGGGTAAGAGACGCGCTAGACGAACAAAAAAATCGTGGCTACGAAATATCCGGGAGTGGATCGGTATCACCTCCGTTGAACAACTGTTTCGCCTGGCCAATGACAAGGAGGAGTACAGGAAGCTGACGGCCAACCTTCGAGATTGAAGAGGCACTTGAAGAAGAAGAAGAAAATTAAAAGACTTCCAATGAAATTCCAACAATTAAAACAGCTTAAATAAAATTAATAAAAATAAACTTGGAAATTCGCGCCTAGTGCGATCAAAACCCCGCCAAAAAACGTTATTTTTCCATAGAGTTAACTCTATGTATTTTTCCATAGAGTTAATAAGAAATTCTTATTAACTCTATGTATTTTTCTCACTAATTTAGTATTGCCATTAAAGAAAAGGGAAAATAAAATGCTTTGTGCGTCTCTTAAAACATACATATATGGAGAGAGCGCTGAACGAGCGGAAAGCGTGATCGGAGTAGAGAGAGAGAGACTGAGTTTAGGCAGAGTTTATCTCTCTCACACATTCTCCGTGATTGGTTGGTGTAATTTGGTTGGAAATACACCAATCAATCAGAAGCTTGCGTGAGAGACACAGACTCTACCTAAACTCAGTCTCTCTCTCTACTTCCATCACGCTTTCCGATCGTTCAATGCTCCCACATTATATTGTATATGCTCTAAGTGTACAGTATATTATCTTAGGCGGCCCCTTGACGATACAATAACATTGCACAATATATTTTATTGCACAATAATATTGAAAGGCCCTTTGACTACAAACGATCAATTATATTGCACAATATAATAGTGTGCAATGTTTTTGTGTTCAGTCGGAGAATAGTGTTTCAATAGTTATTTCTCAAAGAATTGAACTTTTTCTTCACATCGTCTTTGCTTGCCTGTGGAAACATCTCTTTGTATTTTTTTTATGTAATAGTTGGCACACGAGCAGGCGTATCACCGCCGCGGTAAGCGATTACCGCCGCCCATGGACACCCGCAACACCAGAGGCGCCGCGAGTGCGTTACCGGCCTTTGGGAGATTTGGAGGGGGATGGGTGGAGGGGTTGGGGTATAGGCTTTTGGTATCCTTACTCACTTGGTGAAACACAGCGCAAGCACTGGTTCACACCGGTTTTCTGTGAGGCGGTGGTATCACTCCGGTCGAGCCGGCCCATTCATGACGAAGCGTGGCTCTCCCACGGCAAGCAATTTAATCAACAATGTTTCATAACCAGCATTTTTTATCACAGTCATGAAATTCTTCATTCTTGACATTCCACAGAGACGATAATCTATACTAATATTATAAAGCTGCAGAGTTTGTTTGTTTGTTTGAACGCGCTAATCTCAGGATCTACTGGTCCGATTTGAAAAATTCTTTCAGTGTTGGATAGTCCATTTATCGAGGAAGGCTATAGGCTATATTTTATTTTCAAAAAAAATTGAGATCCGTAAGAAAATTGCTATTTTGTAACCCAAGGTGTGAACTCGAAAACCTATTTTTGCGTGCGCTGCAAAAAGTATTGACAATAGAACAAAATCATGTATTACGGGTTTGTAGGTCCCATTAAGATCTACAAAAAAGTCCGCGAGAGCATATATCTAACTATCATGGTTTAGTCACAATAACCGCTTTTGTGCTCAAAAAAAATATTAAATCGTCTGAAGAAAGAAACTACGTTAAATGTGTATCGTAATATTAATCCTTATCCAAATAAAGCATTATGTTATCAAGGGTATTTATGTAGAAGTAAAATACTTTTTTTTTCACCCCATTCGGACATTTCGTTTAGAAGTTATCACGAGTATAAGACGCTAAGAGTTGGTACCTATTATTGAGTTATTTGTCAAAGAGTTTTTATCAACATAATACCTAATATTAGTCTTTATCCAAATAAATGTGTTGTTGATTATGAGTATTAGATCTTAGAAGAGTATAATAAATACATCTATACTAATATATAAAGCTGAAGAGTTTTTGTTTGTTTGAACGCGCTAATCTCAGGAACTACTGGTCCAATTTGAAATAGTTATTTCAGTGTTAGATAGCCCGTTTATCGAGGAAGGCTATCGGCGTGATGATATATATATATATATATTTCATCACGCTATGACCAATAGGAGCTGAGTACCAATGAAGAATGTTTCAAAAACGCGGGAAAATTATCACGCTACGGGCAATAGGAGACGCAAACGACGTTGCGTGGGTCAGCTATACTAATATATAAAGCTGAAGAGTTTGTTTGTTTGTTTGAACGCGCTAATCTCAGGAACTACTGGTCCAATTTGAAAAATTTTATTATTATAAATGCGAAAGTAACTCTGTCTGTCTGTCTTGCTTTCACGGCCAAACCGCTACACCGATTTGAATGAAATTTGGTACACAGATAGTCTAGAGCCTGAGAAAGGACATAGGCTACTTTTTAATGCGAAAAAGGGGTTGTAAGGGGTTTAAAAGGGGGATGAAAGGTTGTTCTGGGAGTTCACTCGCCACACGTCTGCGCGTTACCTACGTCGGGCGTCTTGACAACGAATAACTCACTTTTTCAATGAAGACTTAACAATGATAGCAATGATATTATATATATAAAAATTTAATATTAAGAATTTAAGTATATATTCGTCAATCTGATTTGTATGTTCATTATATTAATAGAAATAAATAAGCCAAATTAATATAATTAATTAACAGCGTTTCTTAACTTCAAAATTCTCTACAGAAGTATCGTCATTATAAGCTAAAGATTGGTTGGTTGGTTAGATATGAATAAAAATGTAAATAATATCCATCCTGATCAGCTGACTAATGACATAGTTATCAATTAAACGAACGGATCATGTCAGGCATGGAGGGAGATGTTGTCGAATACTTAAAGTCTTTAGAAATATCAGGAGTGCCTACCCATAAGTTGAGGCTGCAAGTTAATGTTCCAGTACTATTAAATGAGGTATCTTGAGCGCCAAAGCAATGTAATAGTACATGGCTAAATATTACACAACTGGGGTACAACATTGTAAAAGCTACAATCATGACGCATGGAATGGCAAAAGAAGATAATGTTTTAATTCCCCTTATTCCAATAATTCCAACTTATTTGACATTTTAATTTAAAAGAATGCAGTTTCCGCTGAAAACAGCATTTCCAATAACAATATTATCAAAACCCAAGGACAGATGCTTAAAGATACAGTTTTTTTTTTCTCATGGGCAGCATACTCACGTATACGTGAGTATGCTGCCCATGAGAAAATATGGAGATTTTGGCAAAATATGGCAAAAGAAAAAACGTAGTTGTTAAAATTGTACTTTTTTTATTTGAAGCTGCCAAAGTGACTATGGTCAGCCTGATGGAAAACTCAAGCAGAATCCAACAGTGGGGGCAACCATACTCACTGGGAAAGCAGACAATGCAGTATTGCGTCCCACACTATGACGGCTTAGTGAGATGCTTTTTCACGCCCCACTTAAAGGCCCCTGGATCATAGAGGGAGAGAAACACGTGCGCTGGTAGTGAGTTTCAGTTTTTAGCTGCTCGGCACAGGAAGGATGAACCAAACCGTTTGGTTTGAGAGTGAACATGTTATTCTGCAGAGGAAGGGAGAAGGGGGACCAGTTGGAAGAGCTCCTCAGAATACTTCCAATGATACAGATGGTAGTGGACTGCTATAGAGGCGATATCTCTACGCAGCTGCAGAGCTTCAAGGAACTCGGTGGCTTCGGGACTTATGGTAAAGCGGACTGTTCGCCATTGCAACCGATCGAAAGCATCAAGTAAATACTGCGCGGATCCATCACAAAGATGAGAACAGTACTCGAGGTCCCGGCAAATATCCATGCCCAGGACACCGAGCTTACCCCGTAGTGGCAGTTGAGTGCTCTGAAAAGTGGGGAGGGAAAGGAATGGAGACTTTTTGGTAGAGAACGCGCACAACTGTGTTTTCGTAGCGTTGAACTCGACCAGATTCTTATCACCCCATTGTAAAATGCGGTTCAAAACCCGGTCGAGCTCAGCGACAAGCTTCTGTCGATTTTCCTCAACGTCTGCCAGCTTGGCTGAACGGTGTCAAAAATATCGCCCATGAACTGTGCACATGCTATCGTCTGCATAGCAATGTATGTTGCCAAGAGCTAACATGTCATTGATATGCAGAAGAAATAGTGTGGGCGACAGAACTGAACCCTGAGGTACGCTAGCGTTTACATCCAGAACATCAGAGGCCGTGCCGTCGCAAAGGCCCATAATGCGGCGCTGATGAAGAAAAGCGTCAATCCAGTGACAGGGTCTAGGAGGCGGACCGAATGCCGAGAGCTTGGAGAGAAGCGAGCGGTGCCAGACCCGGTCGATGTCAAATGTCGAAATAAGCTCATATAAACACTTTATATTTTATGTACATATATAAATACTTAAATAAGTTTTAAATAGTAAAACGTGTGTGTATTAGTTGTAAAAAAAAACGGGTGGTGTCGTGGGACATCGGATAGGAATGAGTTCCATATCAAAAATACAGATGGCGCTATACAACATTTTTCGTTCACGAAATAAATAAATCATTACAGATGGCGCTATACTAAATTTTTAGTTTTCACAAAATTGTCTTAACCCCTTTATTTTATTTAAACTGATTTATAAAAATATATAAAAGTTCTATGCGAGGTAAAGAAAATAAAACTATTCAGGTACCGATACATTTTGTATTATGATTTCATATCGATAAAAATCCTACATATATTAATAACGCGAAAGTTTGTTAGTATGGATGGATGGATGGATGTTTGTTTCTTTTTCACGCAAAAACTACTGAACGGATTTGGATAAAACTTAACAGTAATATAGCTTATACATCAGAATAACACATTAGCTACTATTTGCAGCGATAACCGACATACACGCGGGCGAAGCCGCGGGCAACAGCTAGTTCTATATAACATTGAATACATTCGACGATAAACTCTCTTAACCTCTCAGATGTTGGACAAGATTATGTGTGTTTTTGATTAATAGCTTTGTCCGCCAGTTTAATCACTCGCATGTGTGTAAGTACTACGTCAAAACGAAACAGACTAAAAAATATTGTGCAATATTGACCCTACACGATGCATTAAAAAAATATTGCGCAATAAAAATTAAACTCGCTCAAACTTTTGTTCAATCATTGCATAATCTTCAATATTAGCCCTAGATGGTCAATAATATTGCACAATATGGAATATTGCACAATTTAATTGATCGTCTAGGGTGCGCCTTAGAGCATATGTATATGGAGAGAGTGCAGCTGAACTAGCGGAAAGCGTGATCGCAGTAGAGTCATCATCACATCACCTAATCAGTTTGCATGACTAATTCGGGGGAAATACATCAACCAATCAGAAGCTTGCGTGAGAGAGACAGACTCTTAACTAAACTCAGTCTCTCTCTCTCTACTTCGATCACGCTATCCGCCCGTTCAGCTACCTCTTCAGTATATATGCTCTAAGCTTCAGATATATATGGTCTAAGTCCATTCCTAATGTTTTTTTATGTGCCTGCTGTGTTTGTATATGGTTTGTGTTGTGCTTGTGCGTGTATCATCTTTGTCAAAGAGTGAAAATTACTAAATGTCTTTGTTTTCGTTTGTTGCTTGCTTTGTTGTAAGATATTAAATTTGACTTTTTGACGAAATAATCTCATTTTGTTATTGCTGCTATTCACTACATTAACCATGTCAGGTTGCGACTCTCAGAATGCTGACGGTTCAAAGAATAGTATATTATTGTCAACG
This sequence comes from Diaphora mendica, assembly GCA_949125395.1. Taxonomy (NCBI): domain Eukaryota; kingdom Metazoa; phylum Arthropoda; class Insecta; order Lepidoptera; family Erebidae; genus Diaphora; species Diaphora mendica. The sequence continues at coordinate 30,217,061 of OX421311.1, forward strand.
AATTCGATTGACGAAGGATTGCCTCGAGAGCTAAGTCAATTAAGTCTTTCAAGTGCTTCAAGCACAGAAAAAAATTTTTGTGACATAAGACATGCGGACGCTGTATTGAAAAATGTATATAACTATTTTCAATCACAAAAGTTGTGCGACGTGACGCTCATTGCGGGAGGATGCAGGTTTGTTTATTTACATTATAAATTCATCTACCTCTTAAAGAACAGTTACTTAATTTCTGAAACCAGGTCGTAGACACAGTATTTCACAATTCATTGTAATATCATAACAGTGTATGTAAACAAAAGAATGGAATTTTAAAATTTTTTAAACTAATAGTGTGTCTATAATATTAAAAAGCGCACTGGTTTTTTTTAAATTATTATTTGTACAGCATAACAAAGGTTAATCTCATCGCCATCAACAGCCTTTAATATTCCAGTCTGGACATAGGCTTCACAGAATTATTATGGTTAAGGTAACTTTTTCGCATTTTAAATCATTCAAAAATATCTAAAGTATCTGTGAATCCTTAGACATGAATAGAAATGGCATATGGTCCTGAGTCACATTAATATTTGATTCATCATCTTTTGTAACACAAATAAAAGAAGTCGGTTAAAAATCATTCAATTGAATGAGTTTGTTGACCCCTTTCTTCGCATAAGGCTCAACCTTTTGGAACAGGTTAGTTTTAGAACAGCACAAGTATATACTAAATTGACTTCATTTAGGTAAATGAGTGTTTCTCTGTTATTTGGAAAATCATCCATACAAGTCTGTCCTAAGCAAATTTTATTAAATATTGTTAATTTTTGTTAATAAAATGAAGGGCAATAATAAATTAAACATATATCTTGCAAAAGGCCACTCATTTTTCTCTTAATTTTGAGTTAAGGACTATTTTCTGCAAAACCGTGACAAGAGACTGTTTTTATAAACAAAAACAAATAACAGTAATGAAAGTCTTTATTTTTCTTAATTGTTCTTAAAATTTAATTTTTTGAACTATTTTATCAACAGTAGTACTTAAAACAAATTTTACTTATTCTAGAAACTAGCACTAACTTTAGTCTTCCATATTTTTATAATTTGCTATTGCTATTTTTGTGTTTTTAAACCAGCATAGTTCTCTTTAAATAATGAATTCATTACTTTCCCGAAAACCACCCTTTTTAAGGTCCCTGTTTAAGTACAATATCCTATTAAATGACAGGGGACTGTTGGTCAGGGGACTGTCATTCATGTCACTTAAATACTTAATGAAACAAAATAATTTAAACATATCAGATTAACAAAAGAGATGAGGCTACATACTAGATAATCAATTCATTTTAAACCCATCTTGATTTTAAAACTCTTAAAATAATTAAAGAAAGGCTTTCCAGTGGACTGTTTCCACTAACGGGCAAGACCTGTGGTTCGCCAGTAGACGCTGTCGTAGCACTTTTAAAACTTGCAGCCTACCCGCTTAGCTAGACAACTGAACAAAGTTAACACTGATTGCCTTTCGTTTAACAATCTAAATATTTCGTGCCTAAACAATTCCAGTTCTTTGCAGTTTTTAAATTTTTACCTGGGACTGTTTTAATAATTTAAGGACAGCATTCGCACATCGATAATTGGATTACAATTCTCTTGTAAATACATAGTTATCACTACATAGTATAAAACAAAGTCGCTTTCTCTGTCCCTATATCCCTATGTTTGCTTAAATCTTTTAAGGGCCGGTTTTTCAATCCGCAGTTAAACGGTCTAATAACTAACAAGGGAATAAATGTATCCAGCTCTTTAACAAGCGAATAAACTTTTTGTGTTTTTCAATCGGGAGTAAACAGTCAGATAGTTACTTGATGGTCCTTCACAGCTATGTTCACTGTAATCATGCGCAAGTGAGATGCAGCTATACAGGTAGTCACACGTTAGATAAGGACCAGAAACTTTAAGACAACATTCAAGTTGACTGTTCTTTTTCTATTTCTTTTTGTCTTTTTTATGATTGCCGGTTCGGGATATTTAATTAAATGAAATGAAAGCATTCGATTATTATTTGTCTATAATAGATGTAGTAAATAATAATTTAGTAAAAAGTCATTTATGATATTCCTGTAGTCCATAACAATGATTAAAATCAAAATTTATAAAAATGAAATGCCGGGTTTGCGGGTGGTGCATAGTAATTTTTTAAACGGGTGTTTCTACGTTTAATATATATGTGTTTAAAAGTAAAAAGTATATTTGTATTTATGTCAGTTCTCTGTACCTATTGGTGACGAGCAGATTCCCTAGCGGCAAGTCGCAGAACTAACGTATGACAGATAAAAATACGTATATATACATGTAAACATTCCACTTTTAGAATACTGTTTACCCTCACGAAGTGGTCCTAAAGTATTTTTTTTACTACTCCGTAGAGTCTATCAATGAAATCATTGTAGAAAGAATTTAAATGGTGACGAGCAGATTCCCTAGCGGCAAGTCGCAGAACTAACGTATGACAGATAAAAATACGTATACACGTTAACATTCCACTTTTAAAATACGTATTTTTTACTTCTCCGTAGACGTCTATCAATGAAACAATAACAATGCACTCGCTCTGTACATTAAACTGCCAGGTAGAAGTGTCTGTCATACGTTAGTTCCGCAAACGGCCACTAGGGAAATCTTCTCGCTACCTACCAATTGGTGACGAGCAGATTTCCCTAGTGGCCGTTTGCGGAACTAACGTAAGACAGATACTTCTACCTGACAGTTTAATATACAGAGCGAGTGCATTGTTATTTTAAATTCTTTCTACAATGATTTCATTGATAGACGTCTACGGAGTAGTAAAAAATACTTTAAGACCACTTCGTGAGGGTGATCAGTATTTTTAAAGTGGAAATTGGTGACGAGCAGATTTCCCTAGTGGCCGTTAGCGGAACTAACATAAGACAGATACTTCTACCTGACAGTTTAATATACAGAGCGAGTGCATTTTTATTTTAAATTCTTTGTACAATGATTTCATTGATAGATGTCTATGGAGTAGTAAAAAATACTATAAGACCACTTCGTGAGGGGGATCAGTATTATAAAAGTGGAATGTTAACGTGTATACGTATTTTTATCTGTCATACGTTAGTTCTGCGACTTGCCGCTAGGGAATCTGCTCGTCACCAATAGTACAAGCTCTGTTTTGTTTCGAACTAGATAGCAGTGTGTGAAATAAAAATTCTTCATCTTCTCTATAGTATCTATAACCTATATTTCTCTAATAACCCTTTTTACCTCAGAACAAAAAGTCAATCGAGTCAAAAACATCCATAATCTATCAAATATTCAATAACGACAACGTACTTAAACTTTACCACAAATAGGTATAAGAGAAATACACAACGTCAAATCACTATTCTACAGAATAAAACACTAACTGAGGTTTGAAAGCACAGATAAAGTTATCAGTCAGATTACAGCTTTATTCGTCTGATAACTGATGTCTGACTATTGAAAGACCCAAACTTACGCTAACTGAGGAATAAATGCTATTTGACTGTTTATCTGACTATTGAAAAACCGGCCCTAAACTATGCAAAGGATTTTGATGCGGGTTTCTTTAATAGATAGTGATTCAAGAGAAAGGTTTTTATCTATACTTATAATAAAAATGTAACAGGTCAAATTCTGTACATTGAAGATATTTTGAAAATTTTTTTGGAGGGCACTCTGTTATCGATACTGAAACGAAAACTATTTATTTTTTTCATTTTTGTCTGTCTGTCTGTCTGTATCTTGGCCGCGCATCACGCCGAAACTACTGAATGGATTCAAATGAAACTTGGCATGATTTGAGTTCATACTCCGAGGTAGGACATAGGATACATTTTATTCCGACATTCCGGACGGTTTCCTTGTGAGGGGAGATGAAAGTCAAAATGTGTAATTAATTGTAATTCATTAACGAGTAGTCTTCTTCTTCTTCCTAGCCTTTATTATTCCCAAGATTTGGGGTCGGCTAGTTCAACCGGTTTTACCTGAATATCAGTTTTTACACGGAGCGACTGGCATCGGACCTCCGCAACCCTGAGGGCGAACTAAATTCGATGATTGAACTAGTTGTCAGTATATTTGAGGGCGCTGACTTCCCAATAACGATTGCCATAGATGTTCATGACAACCGGGACCGACGGCTTAACGTGCTCTCCGAGGCACGGGCGGGAAACACCGCCATATTCCATACTCCGGGCTGCTATTTAGAATTTCTTGTAAGAAAAACCCAACAGCAGTCCGACCCGGGAATCGAACCCGAGACCTCTTGATCTGCAGTCGCTTACGCTAACCACTAGACCAACGAGGCAGTTAGCAGCAGCAGAGTTAACGAGTAGTCTGATTGCAATAATTCTTTTTTTGTTAGAAAGGAGATACTCTGAAGATTGTAGCATTAAGTATTTAATTTATCACAATCTCTCTATCTATTGGGAAAAAAAAATATAAAGAATTTATCATTACGTAAAACAACATGTGGTGACATCTATTGCCAGCCATACGTAATAACACTTTGATTAATATATCGTGGAATAATCGTAGAACGTTTTACGCACAAGTATGTATTACGTATAATTTGGTGTAGCATTAAGTATTTGATTTATCGCAACCTCTCTATCCATAGGGAAAAGAATATCTATATCTATCTGTTCGTCGAATCTGTGTGTTTGGTTGTGCCCGCATGACTTAAATATTCAAAATAATCGTAGGAACGTTTTATGCACAAGCATTGTGATTAATGTGGTATATAGTTAGTATTTGATAGGTAGGTATTTGTTTTATGTTCTCTCTTTCCATAGAAAGGGTTGTTTTAAATTTCTTGAAAAATTTATTTGCTTAAAACAGCGACATCTTTTGGAATCAAGTAACTAACTTTACAATAGGTACGTCATATGATTACTCTTTTTAACGTATAATAAAAATGTCACAGTTCAGTTCTGTACATTAAAGAAATTTAGATGATTTTTTGGGAGGGCTCTCTAATCGATACTGAAGCAATTACATTTTCTTGAAAATTGTTTCTGTGCTTAAAACAGCGACATCTTTTGGAATCAAGTAACTAAGTTTACAATAGGTACGTAAGTTATGGAATCAGGCGTTACTTTGCGGAAATCCATGACATTAAATGCTATGAAATATATTTAGCTTTAATTCCGCGAGACAAATATCCAGGTCTGAAAGCAGGACACAAATCCCACCGTCATGCATACTCACATGCACATATGGGTATCATGCATATGTACACGTACAAAACAAGTGAGAAATAATTAGCATGCCATGCAACCAAACCTATACTCGACACGTGTTTCGCCCCTCCACGGGGCATCCTCAGGAGATGTTGACTCGTCGAGCGTTTGAGCTCGAATGAGCTAGCGCACCGCTGTCGGCCCTTTATATAACTTTTCGATGACGCTATAATCACGATCGATACAATGTCACAACGACATATGTGCCGAACTACCCGCAATCATACTTAGAAGTGGTGATGGAATTAAGTTTGTTTGTGTACACAACAGTGTATATGCATTATTATTGTTATATTTTGATATTTCTAACTGTTCCAACACACTCATGCGGAAACCCTTATCGCAAACATGCAGAATGTTATAGGTATTGTTGCCGCTCAAGGAGTGGCCGGTGTCGATTAAATTTTTTGCGAAATGTGATTTATCTGGATGGCCATTCCTGTGAGCGGCAACATGTTCCCTGTACCTAATTTCGAAACTACGGCCTGTCTGACCCACATAGACCCCGGTGCAATCATTGCATACTAATTTGTAAACTCGGATTTTTTTGAATTCTCTAATTTATCTTTACCGTTACATAGTTTACGCAAGTTATGATCCGATCGAAAAGCTACGTAAACATTGTGTTTTCTTAGAATATTCGCGATTCTATCTGAAATTGGGCATATGTAAGTGAGACTCCCGACATTCTTGTTAATTCTTTCGGGGGTACATGCATAAAGTGCTGAGCGACCCCGGTCATTCTGCTTTTTCTTAATTATATTATCAATAACTTGTTTGGTGTAACCGTTTGAAGTCGCGATTTGATACAATATTTTGAGTTCTTTTGCGTAATTATCCGTGGACAGTGGGAGTGACATTAAACGGTGGACATAGCTGCGGAAGGCTGCTAGTTTATGCTGTAGTGGGTGACAGGATGAAGCGGGAATAGTTGTGTCCGTGTGTGTGGGCTTTCGATAAATTTGGAAATCGAGTTTGTTATTGACTCTTGTGATTGTTAGATCCAAAAAATTAAGGGACTGATTTGATTCTAATTCTAATTTGAATTTAATTTTGGGGTGGTGAGTGTTGAGCCTATTTACGAAAATATCCAATTGACGATTAGTACCTGTCCAACAGATAATTACGTCATCGTTTCGTCATTTAAACCACAGTACAGTTTAAAAAATAGTTTAGATTTAACTAAAAAAATACGAAATATTAACACCCCCCACAATTCGAAATTATTATCACTAGATGTAGATAGTTTATTTACAAATATTCCATTTGAAGAGTGCCTACGTATTTTGGGGTACCTTTTGGAGAGGCAACGTTTACATCCAGGAGAAATAAATGACCTACTTAACCTCACACGTATTTGCATGGAACAAAATTACTTTCGATTCAATAACGAATACTACCGCCAAAAAGAGGGTCTAGCAATGGGATCACCTTTAAGTCCATTAATGGCGGAAATATTTATGGACTACTTCGAATGTAAATATGTGGTGGGCGAGCCCAACATTCTGTTTTATTATAGATATGTGGATGACGTAATTATCTGTTGGACAGGTACTAATCGTCAATTGGATATTTTCGTAAATAGGCTCAACACTCACCACCCCAAAATTAAATTCAAATTAGAATTAGAATCAAATCAGTCCCTTAATTTTTTGGATCTAACAATCACAAGAGTCAATAACAAATTCGATTTCCAAATTTATCGAAAGCCCACACACACGGACACAACTATTCCCGCTTCATCCTGTCACCCACTACAGCATAAACTAGCAGCCTTCCGCAGCTATGTCCACCGTTTAATGTCACTCCCACTGTCCACGGATAATTACGCAAAAGAACTCAAAATATTGTATCAAATCGCGACTTCAAACGGTTAGGTACACCAAACAAGTTATCTATACATATAATAAAATCGTAACTGGTCGCTGTCTGTACATGGAAGATATCTCAGGAAAACTATTATAGGAGGGCTTTATGAACGCAATAGAACCCAAAACAATGATTTTTAGAATTTTTGTCTGTTTATCTGTTTGTCTGTGCGTTTGTGCACGCTAATTTCAGAAATAGCTTATCCGATTGAAATGTGGTTTTCACTAATATATTGTGGTAAGCTTCACTTACCATTTAGTGTTTGTTTCATGTCAATCGGCTCATAAATAAAAAAGTTATGCCAATTTAAAGAATCAGGTAGCTGGACGTTTGTAGATTGTAAACGGCTGCGCGAACACGCCGGTATATAAAGCGCGCCGAGAGCATTATTTTCTTTTCTTAATTTTTTTTATTTCTTAATTTTATGTGTAAAAATCTGAAAGTACTTACAATTTAGTCGTTTCTAATAAGAACATATTTCTTTAGGGTTTATAGGGTTTGTAAATACATATACGAGTAGTATGTTTATTTTGTATAGGTTAGTTTGATTTCAAGTTCTTGATTATTTTATAAACCTTATACCTATTTACTTATTTTGTTTAAAATATTTTCTAATTTTTATGTTTAAAAAAAAACCATTTCATTTAGTAATTAGCCGACTTCAAAAAGGAGAAGGTTCTCAATTCCACTGTATTTTTTTTATTTATTTTTTATTTTTGTACCTCATAACTTTCGACCGAGTGAACCGATTTTGTTGATTCTTTTTTATTTGAAAGCTGGTCCTTCCCGTGTGGTCCCATTTTAGTGTTATCGTACCGATCGATACCTCATCTGGGCCTGATCCTCGACGGTAGGTGACTCTTCGACGACCACTTCCGACAGCTTGGTCCAAAGCTGGTCGACGCTGCCTCCGCTCTTGGGTGACTTTTGCCCAACTTGGGTGGAGCCAGCGTCGCAACGCGACTCCTGTACACGGGAGTTGTCCGGTCAATGTCGCTGTATGGTGCACCGGTGTGGGTGGCGGGTCTGACTGCCCTAAATAAGGCCCGTCTCTGGCGGCCTCAGAGGGTATTGGCAGTCAGAGCCATACGCGGATACCGCACGGTGTCGAGAGAGGCGGCGTGCGCCCTGGCCGGAACACCCCCGTGGGATTTGGAGGCGAAAGTGCTCGCCGAAGTTTATCGACGGGTGGCTGAATATCGGGCGGAGAGTGGCATTCGCCCTCCGCCCGAAGTACGCGAGTGGTGTGAAGAAGGTGGTTTCGCAAATGTAACACCATTGTACACCTTTGTTCAGCGAATAAATGAATTATTATTATTAAAAAAAAAAAAAAAAAAAAGATACCTCAGTGCTACTGGACTACCAGCTCATAAAATAAATTTAAAAGTCGGCGTACCCATAATGCCCCTTAAATATTTAAGCCCGCCAAAACGTTGCAACGGTACCAGATTAAAAGTGACCAAAGATTTTAACAGGGTGCGGTAAAGGTGATAGTGTTTTTATTCCTCGGATTCCTCTCATCCCAAACCACTTTCCGTTTAGTTTTAAACGAGTCCGGTTTCCAGTGAGCCTATGTTTCGCGGTGACAATAAATACAGCCCACGGTATAGGTACGCTAAAAGTTGTGGGTGTAGATCTAAGTATTAACTGTTTTTCACACGATCAGCTTTATGTAGCTCTGTCACGTGTTAGCAATCCTAGCAACCTCTATGCTTTGATCCCCGATGGCTATACGTCTAATGTCGTGTATAGAGAAGCATTACTTTAAATTCACATTCACTTGAGGGTAGTTGAAAGTACAACATACAACTTAAAAGCTCTTTTAAATAACTTAAAATAGAAATAGAAATAATACATTTTTTTATAAATTTAATGAATATAATAAGTTCTTAGTGGTAAATACCTGCTAGTTTAGTGTTATTTCCATAATAATAACTAAAGTTTTCAATACTCAAAAGTGAAAAATCACAGCATTACTATGAACAGTCTACAAGAGCTGCAGGACTGCTTTGAGAAGAGGATGGCAAATTTCGAAGCAGATCTCTCGAAGAAAGCGTCAAATGCTGCTAGTTTAGCCGGTCTCGCAGAGGATTTCACAATATTTAAGAGTCTTGTCCTTGAGACGCTGAAATCCTTCCAGAGTCAAATGAAGGTGATTGTGAAGGAGGTGGACAACATGGAAACACGCAGCCGTCGCAAAATACTCCTTGTACATGGCATCACAGAAAAGAGGGATGAGAACACATCCCAGGTTGTGGCGGAGGTCGTAGCAAGTGAGTTAGGTCTGGACTCCTTTACATCTGAGGATTTAAGCCGGTGCCACAGGATGGGTCGACAATCTTCGAGTGATAAACCAAGACCCATTCTGGTGAAATTTTGTAAAGTGGCAGTGCGAGACAGGGTTTGGGGGTCTAAGACCAGACTTAAAGGCACTGGTGTGACCCTTTCCGAGTTCCTGACCCGGTCGCGACACTCGGCCTTCATGGCAGCACGCGAAGAGTTCGGGATCAGGAGGTGTTGGACCAAGGAAGGTTCTGTTTTTGTTCTGGGTCCGGACGGTTCACGCTACCGTGTTACTTGTGTCGCTGATCTAGACCCGATTAGGCCAGTGGTTGCAGATAAGCCAACTGCAACCAAAACTCTAGCTGCGAAGACGAGAAGAGCAGCTGCCGGTACAAAAAAATAGATGTCTGTGGTTTGTTTACATAGTGTTTCAATGTGTCATTAAAACTGTCTGGGTGAACTTCACGTGAGAATCAGTTCTTATAAATAACTTTCACTAACATTGAAAAATAATAATGAAATCACTTTCACTTATTATTAATTACAAATCACTTTCACATAATTAGAAATTAGTTTACCTCTTGTAATAACAAATCAAAGTCATCTGTCAAAATTGCGTTCCAATTCCAAACCCTCTGAAACACTATTGTTTCGCATTCGTCATTTGACATTTTGGAACATAGTCTTTTTGCTCGAGAAGTTCACCCTGATTAGTCTCATTCATTTTTCTTTTGTTTTTTTGTTTTGTTATTTCTACCTTTTTTTCTCTCTCTTTTGTATTTAGTTAAATACCTTTCAGCGTTTTAAATGTAAAACACACAACTGGCGGGTGGATCAAAGTGGATAACTTAGATTGCTTTAAATATTTATTTGCTTTATAGTTATTCTATTCTTCTTGTTATTATTTTATATTTATATATTAATAGGTATCTTAGTTTTATTTATTTTATTTAATATTGCATTACTGCATCTTAATGTCTGACCTTGACATTAGTGATGATGACAGTTTTCACTCCATAAACAGTCTTAATTCTAGTTACGTTAGTATACCCTCACTCCAAGAGAGTCTCCAGTACCAATTTTCTGATGCTCCGCGGAATTTTAATGTAGTCCATATAAATGCCCAGAGTATTCCAGCTCATTTCCCTGATATGCTGGCTACCTTTAACTGTAAAAACATACACGCTATATTAGTCTCAGAGACATGGTTAAAACCGTGCTTACCTTCCACATCATACACTCTTCCAGGTTTTAATCTTATAAGGAATGATCGTGCGACTGGTGGTGGGGGTGGTGTTGGTATATATCTGCGACAACACATTTCTTTTACCATTGTAAGTCTGTCCTCACAACCCCCACCTCCGGACGCGGGTGAACATCTCTTCTTAGAATTAGACATTGATCGTTCAAAAGTTTTGCTAGGTGTTTACTATTCACCCTCATCACGTAATAACTATTTTTCCTCTTTCGAAAATTTATTAGAAAACCTATCTCCCTCCTATAGCCACACATTAATAATGGGTGATTTCAATACTTGCTTGATGAAAAATGACCATCGCTCCTCTTCGTTACGCAGAGTAGTGGACTGCAATAACTTATCACTTCTTACACTTGATGCTACTCACCACTTTCCTAACTGTATGCCTTCTCTTCTTGACCTTATTCTTGTCTCTTCCACAGATCATGTCATCAGCCATGGCCAGTATCCAGCTGATGCTTTCTCTTATCATGACTTGATATTTATTTCTTATGCTATCCGCCCACCCAAGGCAAAGCCGAGAATTCTTGTGCAACGCAATTTTAGCGGAATGAATCTTGCTAAACTAAAAGAGGACGCCCATAACATCAACTGGTCTGTTTTACTGGGTTCGCATTGTGTAAATGAAAAAGTCAAAATACTCAACGAAAACTTAATTCAACTTTATAACGTACACGCACCTTTGCGATCGATCAAACTTAAACACTTACCGGCTCCGTGGCTTACTGAGGAGATACGACGGATTATGTCCAAAAAATGTGTAGCTAAAAGTAAATACAGGCGTCGACCAACGGATACTAACCTGGAAAAATATGTATATCTGAGAAATCTCTGCAATAAGATGTGTAGAAACGCACAACGCCAATATATCCACTCTTCCGTAGAAAACGGAGATCCAGCAAAAGTCTGGAAATTTCTTAGAACATTGGGAGTCGGGAAGTCTCGTCAAGAGTCTATTCCTAAAAATTTCAACATTGACCTACTTAATAAACATTTCTCTACCTCGTCTGACATTAGTGATAATACTAAAGTTAATACTCTTAGATATATTTCCTCTACCCCAACTCCCAACTATCCACCTTTCGTCTTTGATCAATTGTTTGATTGTGATGTTAGGAAGACCATTCTGGCGATTTCATCCAGTGCAGTGGGAAGTGATTGCATCAGCCGAAACATGATTCTTCCTATCCTTGACGAAATCCTGCACATCCTATGTCATATCCTTAATCACTCTGTGACAAGCAGTGTTTTTCCGTCTGCATGGAAAGATGCCCAACTAATCCCTCTTCCTAAGAAAGCTAAACCCTCATCATTCTCTGACTATCGGCCCATATCTATCTTACCCTTCCTGTCTAAAGTACTTGAACGCCTTATCCACTCTCAACTGAGTAACTTCCTTTCCAAAAATTCCTTACTGAACCCCTTCCAATCAGGCTTTCGACCTGGTCACAGCACTACTTCTGCGCTGGTACACATTACAGATAGCATCAGGCTGGGTATGGATAGTGGAATGATCACAGTACTCACCTTGCTTGATTTTAGTAATGCTTTTAATACTGTAGATTTTGAAATTCTGCTTGGTATACTACGGTCTCTTAACATATCTCCAAGGACAATTGATTGGTTTCTTAGTTACCTGTCTGGTCGCCGGCAACGTATTTGCATTGAAGACTCGGTGTCCTCCTGGTGCAGTATTTCTGCTGGTGTACCGCAGGGTGGCGTTCTATCTCCTTTACTCTTCGCTGTTTTTATAAACTCAATCTCTAATCAATTAAGTTCCTTCTACCATCTTTATGCGGACGATTTACAAATATATACACAAGCTCCGATTGACTTGTTACCAGAGGCGTTCAACACTATTAATGCTGACCTGCGTCGCATTAGCGAATGGAGTCACAATTATGGAATCAAGGTAAATCCTGTTAAGACGCAGGTATGTGTTATTGGCAGTCCCAGGATGATCGCAAGAGTTAACTGTGCACAACTGCCCCAAATTCAATTTGGTGGCACCACTCTTGAGATCAGTTCTAGTGTCAAAGATTTAGGGATCTACATAGACAATACTTTATCTTGGGGTTCACAGATACAAGAGGTCAGTCGAAAGCTATTTGCTTCTGCCGGTTCTCTGCGAAGACTTCGCAATTTTCTTCCGATTGCGACTAGGGCTGCACTTGCACAAGCACTTCTACTTCCAATTCTCGACTATGCCGATGTCAGCTATCTGAATCTCACTGAAGCACAACTTGATAAGCTTGAGCGACTACAAAATCTCTGTATACGATTCATATTTGGCCTTCGTAAATATGATCACGTCTCTGAATTCCGTCAAATGCTCAAGTGGCTTCCGATTCGCTCTCGCCGGAATACTCATATCCTCATCTTTCTCTACAATATTTTGTTTAATCCCAGAGCCCCCTTCTACCTCAAAGAACGATTCAAGTTCCTTAATGACACGCATGAAAAATGTCTAAGGTCATCCGAGAATTTGAGACTGGAGATGCCTCTGCATTCCACAAAGTTTTACGACCAGTCATTCACTGTTGAAGCTGTACGCTTGTGGAATGCACTACCGATAAAAATCAGGAAAGCGCAGACAATAAACGAATTCAAGAAATTGGTTCATGAACATTATCATAATTAAAACAGGCACGAATTAAGGTATGATGTGGATTTATATATTTATTCATACGTGATTTAGTTATCTATATATGTATGTGTATCTATTAGTATGTATAAGTATGTGATATATATGTATGTGTATATATAAATATATGTTTTACGTTATATTTATTAGCAAATAATATAATTAATTAAAAACTCACTGCACCGTCAACTACCACTGTCTCTCCTACACATTTTGATCCATCCTAAGGTTGCCTGGAAGAGATTGCTTTTGGCAATAAGGCCGCCCTTTGTACACTACAACTCATATTTTATGTACTCTTGTAACTGTGTAATATTATGGTGTACAAATAAAGAGTTTTCTATCTATCTATCTATCTAATGTCGTGTATAGAGAAGCATTACTTTAAATTCGATTATTCTAAACACTCAAATGACGGTGTTTATGAACCAAAAGAAATGTCCGAAAACTGCTGCCCAAAGTCACTATTCCACGCGGACGGAGTCGCGGGCACAGCTAGTTGATAATATAATTAAGAAAAAGCAGAATGACCGGGCTCGCTCAGCACTTTATGCATGTACCCCCGAAAGAATTAACAAGAATGTCGGGAGTCTCACTTACATAGGCCCAATTTCAGATAGAATCGCGAATATTCTAAGAAAACACAATGTTTACGTAGCTTTTCGATCGGATCATAACTTGCGTAAACTATGTAACGGTAAAGATAAATTAGAGAATTCAAAAAAATCCGGAGTTTACAAATTAGTATGCAATGATTGCACCGGGGTCTATGTGGGTCAGACAGGCCGTAGTTTCGAAATTAGGTACAGGGAACATGTTGCCGCTCACAGGAATGGCCATCCAGATAAATCACATTTCGCAAAACATTTAATCGACACCGGCCACTCCTTGAGCGGCAACAATACCTATAACATTCTGCATGTTTGCGATAAGGGTTTCCGCATGAGTGTGTTGGAACAGTTAGAAATATCAAAATATAACAATAATAATGCATATACACTGTTGAATGACCAAACAAACTTAATTCCATCACCACTTCTAAGTATGATTGCGGGTAGTTCGGCACATATGTCGTTGTGACATTGTATCGATCGTAATTATAGCGTCATCGAAAAGTTATATAAAGGGCCGACAGCGGTGCGCTAGCTCATTCGAGCTCAAACGCTCGACGAGTCAACATCTCCTGAGGATGCCCCGTGGAGGGGCGAAACACGTGTCGAGTATAGGTTTGGTTGCATGGCATGCTAATTATTTCTCACTTGTTTTGTACGTGTACATATGCATGATACCCATATGTGCATGTGAGTATGCATGACGGTGGGATTTGTGTCCTGCTTTCAGACCTGGATATTTGTCTCGCGGAATTAAAGCTGAATATATTTCATAGCATTTAATAGGTACGTAATATGATTACTTTTAAACGCATAAGAAAAGTGTATAAGATCAATTCTGTACCTAGGTACCTATAATTTACTTTTTTATAGGATTTTGTTAGGTTATTGGTATAGGCATAGGTAAGCAGATGTTTTTCGTTGCAAATATTTAATTACTTAGCCTTATTTGTTGGTGTTTTAATTTCTTTTAGTAAGTTGTAGATAAAGTTGTAGATAGCTTCCATTTTTTTCGTTGAATTAGTTGTAGATACTTAATTAATTTAGTTTTATTTACGTTTTGAAAATAAGCTTCATTCGTTGCGTCTAATTTTTCATTTAACTGTAGTGATAAATTTAACATTGTTTTTCGTATTCGATTTTATCACATCACACTAATTTATAAAATCGAATGTTTGTGAGGGTGTATGTTTGTTACTTCATCACGCAAAAAGCACTGGACGGAATTGGATGAAGCTTTACTGTAATACAGCTTACTAGCTGTTGCCCGCAGCTTTGCTCGCGTGGAAGTTGATTATTTACAATATATTTAATTAAAACTGTGTAAGTATGTATGAATAATTTATTAATGTTTTTAAACGTACCTATTTATTTATTTTTAATCAATAGCCCATTAAAAAGGATTTCATACTAACGTTCGACCCTTATTTTTACCCCTTTAGAAATAGAATTCCCATAAATGATGATATAGGTATTAATTTATTTGTACTTAAAAGCCTAAGGACATAGTTCAGG
This sequence comes from Diaphora mendica, assembly GCA_949125395.1. Lineage (NCBI taxonomy): Eukaryota > Metazoa > Arthropoda > Insecta > Lepidoptera > Erebidae > Diaphora > Diaphora mendica. The sequence goes on from OX421311.1 coordinate 30,232,508, forward strand.
CTACTAAATTAAAAATGACTGACTTCCAAACTAATCTACTTACGACATTTCAACACCTAATTCACCCCTTAGGGGTAGAAATATCATTTATGGGATTTCCTTTTGAGGGGCGCTCTGGTTTCTAGAACCCGAGACGGTGTGCGGTTTTTAGTCGTTTCGAGTCCGACATAACCACCAGTTGGTGATATCCGAGGGAATTTCCGCACAAAAAAAGGGGTAGGTATAATATCCAGAGACACTTAGTATAGTATCTATGCGTTTTTAACTATTAGCCCAAAGATAATTTTTCATGTTTCTAACTTAAAAAAGACGGACTTCCATACAAACTTTCAACCCCTATTTCACCCTCTTACGGGTAGAATATTGGGAAACGCTTAAATACGCATCTCCTATTTTTTTATCAATAGCCCTAATATAAATTTTCATGTTTCTAACTTCAAAACTGACGGACTTCTAGACTAACCCGCTTACGAAATGTCAACGCCTATTTCATCCCTTCAGCGTAGAATATCGAGAAAGGCTTAAATACGTATCTATTCATTTTTAATCAGTAGCCCAAACCAAAAGAAAAGTTTCATGTTTCTAATTTAAAAATGACGAAGTTCCAAACAAAGTTCAACCCATATTTCACCCCCTTAGGGGTAGAATATTAGGAAACGTTGAAATACATATCTACTAATTTTTATGAGTAACCCAAAAATAAAGTTTCATATTTCTTAAATAGCCCTAAAATAAACTTTCATGTTCTTAACTTCAAAAATGACGGACTTCCAGACTAACCTACATACAAAACGTCAACCCCTATTTCGCCCTTAAGGAGTAGAATATCCAGAAACGCTTAAATACGTGTTTACTCATTTTTAATCAGTAGCCCAAAAATAAAGTTTCATGTTTCTAACTTAAAAAATGACGGACTTCCATACAAACTTTCAACCCCTATTTCACCCCTTGGGGGTAGAAATTCCGAAATTCCTTCCTTAATGGGTGTCTACTTAATGAAACGATCATACTCACCAAATTTTGTATTCCCAAGTTTAATAGTTTCCGCTCGGCGATGATGAATCAGTCAGTCAGTCAGTCAGGACATGCTATTTTATAAGTATAGAAGATACATCAGATTAACACATAGGTTACTGTTTGCCGCGATAACCGACATACACGCGGGCGGAGCGGACAGCTAGTGTATAATAAATGCATAATATAGTATGAAAACACTTAATTTTCAAGGTTTCTAATGTGATGTAGCAAAATAAACACATTTTTTTGCGCTTACATTGCAAACGCTGGTTGCACCCTACGAGATAGATCAAAATAATGTACTACAGTATTGTACACCTTAAAAAGTACTACAAAAAAGTCCGCGACGGTATATGTGATAGACATATACCTTAGGGATAACCCACTACAATCATTTTTTATTCCTTTCTTTTTACGAGAAATAATGGCTTATTTACGAAGTGATTTTAAGTAATACAGAATGAATCCTTATACAATTAAGTAAATTAAAAACATTGTGCATTTAATATAGATAAAAATTACAAGGCCCTTTACAGTATCTAATTTAAATGAATATATTCGAAGATATTACAGATTTAAAATGCACGAATCGTGTCAGCAGGGGCATCTGAAATCCACCCGTGCGAAGCCGGGGCGGGTCGCTAGTGATGTATAAATATGCTTACTGTTCTTAAAACATATTTTATTAATTTTTATTCAGTTAGCAACTTTACAAAATCGGTAATAAGATTTGGAATTCTGGAATAGGGACATACCAGGAGACTGTGTTTTGAAGTGTATGAGGTTTATTTATTCAAATAATATATTAATAAATTACTAAATAACCTGTGGCATGCCTAGAATGTATAATACTTTGGCGTTGCTGATACTAAAAACTGAGAAACGAAGATTTGTATCATGAAACTACCTGACCCACGCAACCTTGTTTGCGTCTCCTATTACCCGTAGCGTGATAATTTTCCCCCGTTTTTGTAACATTCTTCATTGGTGCACCGCTCCTATTGGTCTTAGCGTGATGGTATATAGCCTATGGCCTTCCTCGATAAATGGGCTATCTTAAACTTTTTTTTTTTTAAATCGGACCAGCGGTTCTTGAAATTAGCGCGTTCAAACAAAGTCTTCAGCTTTATATAATAGTATAGATTAGCTTGGGACAGTGATTTTCCATTTAGTGGAGAAATACCCAAATGTTTTTGAATTATCAGATTGTTGGTATTGTGATTTCAACATAAAAAATTATTGTTTTAATTATAAACACAAATATATTTTTACCTTTCACATTGCAGTTTTTGTGAACCTTGATACCAGTATCGTATAAATATACGTATAGTACGTGCGATATTCCAATGACCCATTGGTAATTAAAAACTTATTCTTAATTATATCTACACATTTGTTTGTATTAGAATCACAGCTCACAAGATTGTCTTATCATCAAGCAGCGAGTACTTTGCTGTAATGTTCACTGGCTCTCTGAAAGAAGCACAGCAGGAAACCACTGAAATAACACTTGAGCGAGTTGATCCACAAGCACTGCAGGACCTTGTCAACTATTGTTATACTGGCTCAATAGGCTAGTATTTCTCATATTAATATTTTGAATCATATTTAAAAAAGTTCATGAGCTTTATTGATTTTTTTTAATTTGCAGACCTGAGAGAAGAAACAGTTGAGGTGCTCCTTTCAACAGCAAGCTTATTACAGCTTAATTCTGTTACAAAAGCATGTTGCTCTTTTTTAAATAAGCAGCTGGATCCATGTAACTGTCTAGGAATAGCTATGTTTGCTGAGCAACAGTCCTGTTTGGATTTACACAAAAGTGCTTTAAAATACACATACCAGCACTTTATGCAGGTTTAAAATATTTTTATTTGTCTACTATAATTTAAGCATACAGATTTAAAGTATTTTTATATAACATTGAAAGGTGTAAACTTATTTAAATAACTATATCTGTAAGAGATACATTCACTTTGTCATTGATGCAACAAGATCATTTCTAAAAATATTACGAAGGGAAAGAGACTTCATTATGTTGTCTGTAACAAGAGTTAAACATTTTATATTCATGAAAGAATCATAATATATTATGAAGATTGAAATAATGCTTTGCCTGTTGGAATTAAAGATCTCTGTGCTCTAAAATACAATAAAATAATATAATAAAATACAAACATGTATGTCTTAATTTTTAAAGAGCTTGTCCATTATATCTAAACACTAGGTGACTCACGCAACGTCGTTTACGTCTCCTATTGCCCGTAGCGTAATAATTTTCCCCCGTTTTTGTAACATTGTTGATTGATGCACCGCTCCTATTGGTCTTAGCGTGATGATATATAGCCTATAGCCTACCTCGATAAATGGGCTATCTATAAAAAAAATCAAATCGGACCAGTAGTTCCTGAGATTAGCGCGTTCAAACAAACAAACAAACTCTTCACCTTTATATATAGTATAGATATTAATTCACAATTTAATTTAAACTTATTTAAATGTACACTGTATACATGTGTTGCCACTAACTTTGACCATGTAATACAGGTAGTAAAGCATCAAGAATTCCTGGCTTTAACAGAGGAACAGTTAGCAAGCTTATTGAAATCGGATGATCTGAATGTAGTTACTGAAGAAAATGTATTTGAAAGCCTCATGACATGGGTCCAACATGACAGTGCCATCAGAGAACCTTATTTGTCAACTTTACTGAAACTAATTAAGCTTCCTTTACTTTCATCAGAGGTAATTTTTTTTTATTATTGAAACCTTCCGTGGACCTTAAGGATCATACAAAAAAAGCAATTGGCCGAATTAGTCTAGCCATTCTCGAGTTATGTGCTTAGCAACATTCATTTTTACAAGCTTTTTATTAACTTGCAATGTATGTATGTATGCTTGTATGTTCGGGTGGAATCTTTCAACTCAATTTCGAAGCAGATATCTTCAACCGATTTTGCTGAAATATTGCAAGCATATGTATACAGCGTGACAATACAATATTATAATGATTGGAGCTGATCTGATGCTGGAGCTGAAAGGTGGCCATAGGAACTCTGTAAAGAAACGACGCAACATCATCGAGTTTGAACTCGTTTGATTAGTCTCGAGGCATTCCAGTAAAAGCTTGTTTTTAAAAAGCTTTTTAATTTAATTTATTATTTATATAGAAGATAATAAATGATGTTTATTTTTGTAAGTAAATCTTTTAGAGATAATTTTACACATCGGACTTTACAGGTAAAATATTTACAGACGTCGGCATTTCTTAAGACTCATTCTCGGAAGAAATACCGAAAGAAACCACAGAGGGTTTTTTTTTTTGAGTGTGAACATTGATTAAATAAAAACTATGCAAGTACAGTATGAGGTCTGGGTTGGCCTGTTCATACAGACGGCATACAAGCCCCACCCACTGTGTCATATTCATAATCAAAGAATACAACTATAATCTTTTTCTCTTTTCAGTACTTAATAGATAAAGTTGAACAAGCCTGCGGTAATGTGCCAGAGTGCCAACCATTGATAATGGAGGCTGTGAAATGGCATCTGCTTCCTGAAAGGAGATCTCTTCTTTTCTCACACCGAACTAGGCCCAGGACTTCAACTATTGGACGTCTTTTGGCTATAGGTGGCATGGATGGATATAAAGTAATTATAGTTTTTTTTTTTTTTCAATATTCTGATTAACAATAAATAACATTAAAAATTAATAGTAAGAAATTTTGATATAAAATTGATACTTGTGACATTAAATAGATTTAATTAAACAAGACTGTCATATATTTAGTAAAGCTAGCGGCTGGCCAGTGGTCGAAATTTTTGCACTCCTCGATATAAACTTCAACTGTGTCAAATTTCAAACTCCTCCAGTGGCATAATTTTCGTATAACGGGGTACACAATTTTTGCTTCATGTTGCAAAGCAGACAAACTAAAGATATAGGTAATTTCATGAATGAATTTACAAAAAATACTGTAGATTTTCTCATTTAAAAAGTTATTTCGTCTGTGTGACATATTTTACAAAGTAGTTCCTCCTGTTACGCTCTCAGCACACTGCTATGACAATGTAATGAAATTGTTATCTGTTTCAGGGTGCCAGTAACATGGAAATGTATGATCCTCGAACAAATACTTGGACTCCATTTATGCGAATGGGCGCAAGAAGATTACAGTTTGGCGTAGCTGCCTTACAAAACAAACTGATTGTCGTGGGGGGCAGAGATGGCCTGAAAACACTAAACACGGTATTCATTGCCATATAATTCATTAGACGCTAGCTTCTTTACAAAACAATACTTTTTACTACATACTCTACAAAACTACTCTTTAATACAAACAAAAAAGATATAGGTAATGACATCAAATTGGCTTACTGCAATTGACTGCACGAATGACGTAGTGGCTTAAGCGGTCGCCACGCCGTTTTCTTTTGCGCTGAGTATTGTGGGTTCAAACCCCACATGGGACAACACTTTGTGTGATTCACAAATTGTTGTTCTGAGTTTGAGTGTTCTTTGTGTCCATTTATTTCATTTATGTTTATAGGGCACAGGATGTATTCCTAACGCGGAAGCTGTTTTAAAAAATATAATGAAATATCCATATTCTGACAGATCTAATGTTGGCTGCGATTTTTCTGCAATTGCGAGCTTTGCAGCATAATATGACACTATACTCTTTGCGCTGTAGCATGGTGCGGGTGACAGTTGCCTGTACGACGTTGACTAGAACATTCTGGTTGGTTTAATTTTATTTACTACAGTTATTAATGATATAATATATTGCGAATGTGGTACAGCTGAAGCTGAAATACTAAATCATAATTTGTAAATCGCGGCAACTTTCAAGAGTGAAACTAAATGTTTCTGAAACTGTCACCCGCACCATGCTACAGCGCAAAAGAGTATAGATACTTGTTCTACAGAATAGGAGGCAAATGCTGCATTGTTGCACTGTCTGCAATCCCAATGAGTATGGTGACCACTTCTCTTGGATTCTACTTATGCTCTTTATCAGGCAGAGTAGTCACTTCAGCAGGCCAATAGATAAAAACAATTATTAAAAAAACCTATTCCTAATAATAATAATAACTGTATTCACACACAAGAGGATGTACATAGTTAACATATTATGTACAATTAGGTGACACGGTACATTGGTTAACAGTATTTGAAAAATAAAAAGATATTAACAAAAAGTATAGCAGTTTTAGAAATTACTGTTAATTGGTTGAGCATGACTGTTTTTATGACAGTTATTACTAAATGAAAAAGCTAACAATGTAAATTGTAAACTCTGTCTCTTAAACTAATATGACCTGTTTAAGAGACAGTGTTCGGCCTAAAATATTTAACACTAGTGGTTGCCCGCGGCTCCGCCCGCGTATATGTCGGTTATCGCAGTAAATAGTAGCCTATGTGCTATTCTGATGTATAAGCTATATTACTGTAAAGTTTCATCCAAATCCGTTCAGTAGTTTTTGCGTGAAAGAGTACCAAACAAACATCCATCCATCCATACTTACAAACTTCCGCGTTTATAATAGAAGTATAGATTTAGCTAAGTGGGGGCTGTGCTGCTTGACCAAATTGTGTAGGTAAACGTTGTGTGTGCGGCTTGTATCTGTGAGTGTATGAGTGTGTGTGGGATGTGTGATTCCTAAGTAACACCGTTGGCCACCAGCCCCCTTAGCCAAGTAGAAAGTGTTTCGCGTCGATTCTCTTTCTAAAATCGCTTACATCTCTATTCTCTTATATTTTTGGCTAATATTTTGTTTTGACCAAGTGACTTAAGGGACCTGGTCACTTGTATCGTGAAGTTAAACTGACAGTAACCTTCGATAATGCCGCTGGGCGAAACCGGTCAGGTTAAATTTTAAGTTAATGGATTAAAATAAAAGTACTAATTAGATTAATTTTGAAGAATGTATTTTCTATAAACGTTTGTAGATTGCGACTTGGCTGGGCAGACACCAGCAATGTAAAAGACACAAGTGCTCTCTTGAGTAAAGGGTTTAGGGCCTCCGGTGAAAACGCTGTAAAGATCAACAAAAGAATTAGAATAACTGTATACCAGTGTAAGGATCACGATAAAATTTATGTGAGATATGGGTTCTTAGGTCTCCTACCATACCGGCTGGTTGAGACCGCAGAGCATCATTACGGTTCTGATTAACCCGGTCGCCATGCCGGAACGGCGGCTTGTTTGCGCGGCAAAGCCGGTGGCACATCCACCCGCCAGCATGGTGTTTACGGTTCATTCTAAGATCCATTCCATCCATCCATCCAGATACATGGTGTGTGTATTGAGAGTATTTTTATTCGTGCAATCTGAGAGGATCCATTGGCTGGATTCATGATGTATTTTTTTTATAGAATAGGCGGGCAAACGAGCAGACGTATCACCTGATGGTAAGCGATTACCGCCGCCCATGGACACCTGCAATACCAGAGGCGTCACAAGTGCGTTGCCGGCCTTTGGGGGATTGGGGAGATAGGGGGTGGGGTTGGGGTATGGGCCTCCGGTATCCTCACTCGGTTAAACACAGCGTTAGCACTATTTCACACCGGTTTTCTTTGATGGCCGGCCGTGGTATCTGTTCTGTATTCTTTCGACAATAGAGTATATTATGGTGGTTAATTGAACAGGTGGAGTGCTTTGATCTGTCGTCATTGAGTTGGAGCGTCCTAGCACCTATGAACACACACCGGCATGGGCTGGGGGTCGCAGTCTTGGGAGAAGGAGCTCACTCGCCCGTGTATGCTGTTGGGGGACACGACGGATGGATATACTTAAATTCAGTAGAACGGTAATTATCAGTTATTATTTAATTATGCATTTGGTGATATACTTTATCTGTACAGTTGTGAATTAAAAAAAAAACAAAACCAACTTCAAGAACTGGAACAAAATGAATGAAATGGTGCCACACGAGAAGCACCAGCTTTCAAATAAAAAGAGAATCATCAAAATCGGTTCACCCAGTCAAAAGTTCTAAGGTAACAAACATAAAAAAAGACAGTCGTATTGAAAACCTCCTCCTTTTTCGAAGTCGGTTAAAAAAAGGAGGTTAAATTATGGATCTATTGATATACTTTTTGCATTTGAACGTAGGATTGTTATTTTCGTTGTAATGATTATAGCCATAATAAAAGAAATATAGTACTTTTTTTTTTTATAGTAACACAATGATCAAAGGTAAATTTTAATTTTTAAAACTTGTATGTGAACCAATTTAAATGCACACAAAAAAGCCAAGCACATAATAATAATAAATATTCAAATCTAGGCTTCAGCTTCAGTACTTAAGGTTCCGGCTACCGACGCTCGCAACTGCAAGTTGAAATTTGTTCAGATTATTGCTGTCTCTGTTTGACAGATATTAGCGCCGCTGTGTGTTTGTGTGAGAGAGTAGATTATTCATTCATATTGACGTTCATACAACACGAGTTGCAAAAATACAACAACAACCGCAGGTAACACCGAGATGCTCAGCTAGGTTTTATTAGTAAAATGACGTGTGTTAATTCTTTGCCTTATTTTGTCGATTACTGTAGAAAATATTAAAGAAAACCACTTTCTTGGCAGCAAGATGTATATTAATATTTTGTCAATAACAACCAACAATGGAACTAGCAATTCTAAATTCAAAACACAATATTTCTTTTAAACTAACATAACGAAACTCCTTTACATTGCATTCATTTTAACAATTACTTTAGGGAATCGTTAGTGAACGTGCAGACCACTAATGCATTATTTGGATTTCTTTTTACCGCTCCCATTTCTCAATATATGACATAACAAATTTCCGTGTCCAAGGCAACGAATCTTCCTTGACGTTTTTCAATACGCCTACGCGGCCGGCTGTTGAGATATTCATGGTCTAAGAAAACAAGGTCTCGCATTCCGAGAGTGGCTCGATGTGACGTCACTATCCAGTTACCACTTTATAGCAACATAACACGAAATGAACCAACCACAATGATATTATTTAATATTGACCAACCACAACCAGCGATAGTAATGATGACGTCATCTCGATCTCTGTGTCTCGTCACTGTTTCCCGAAATGCCATACCTGGCGTAGTATATTGTTATACCATGGCGATATTTACAAGAGACGCCACACACCTTATTCTTGGTAAGCCTACCTTTCAAATTACATCCATTATCGAAAATAATAAAATCAATAAGATTATTTTATTACTATGATTGTTAGACACTATCAAAAATAAGGAAGATTACGAAGGAAGTGGATAAATGATATCGTGACCTGAACCGGACTGAAGTATCACCAACTAAAGAAGGCCACTCATGATGGCGAGGGATACCGTCTGCTGACCTCCAAACTTCATTTTGAGGATGGCACAGCATGATGATGATAAAAAACAAAACAAAATCTTAGACAAGCAAATGAAGATCGATAAAAAAAATGACGATCACATATTTTTATATAGTTTACACATACAAATAAAAAAATACAGTTGCACAAAACTCTCGACCTTAATGACATTTACCATTGTTTTTATGGTTTTTGGAGTTTATAAATGATGTTGATCATGAATATAAATACATATATATTTTGGATATTATGCAAATTCATAAGGACGAGTATTGCTTGTTGTATCTATTGATTAAAATAGTTATCACGCAGAGACAATTTAACAATGGGTGCAAGCAATTCTCGACCTTATGGACTTGCTTTTAATATACATTTTTTTATATATACATGATCAACGTTATTTATAAATGCCAAACACCATGTTTTTAGGTAAATGTCATTAAAGTCGAGAATTGTTTGCACCTGTATTTTTTTACTTGTAATAACATAGCACAGTTGCACTCGGTGATTAGAAACCATTTTCTTGAATCCGTTAAAGAAATAAAACGTTTCATACAAATTCACCCCTAATTTTACTGCCTAAGGGTGATTTTTTTTTCTTAGTCCATATTTATAATTGAGCCTATTTATATTTAACCTATATAGAATTTTTCAGGTGAATCCATTGAAAAAATAAAATAATCACAAATTTTAACAAAAAAACCGACTTTAAGAACCAAACCGAAAACACCAGCGTTCAAATAAAAAAAACAATCATAAAAATCGCTTCACCCAGTCGAAAGTATGAGGCAACAAAAAAAATATAGTCGAATTGATAACCACCTCCTTTTCTGAAGTCGGTTAAACATTCACACAAACACTTTATCACCGCCTTGGGGTTAACAAAGTTATAGTAATGTACGTATCTCGCTACCAAAACCAAATGTAAATATACATACATTCACTACAATTTAGCAAACTATATGTTGCACTAGTGTGTGCACCTGTCGGCGCGACACACACCAGCTACAACTATCGTGAGCGATGCAATTACGCACACATTGACATCTGTTTGCTGCGATAGCACTACTATTTGGTTTTTATAATTGTTCAGTCCTCTTGCCAAGGCAGCGATCACCTTGATGAAGTTTATAATACCTATGGCCCATAGATAGGCATACAATCACTAAGCTATGTCCACTGGCAAGAAGGCTGAACCACGGCTATGTCACCGTGTTCTTAATCTAAACTAAAATCATTAAGCACTTACTGGAGTGTGTGGCTTCAATGTTCTTCTCGGCGTTCCAAGAGATATCTCTTGGGTAGAATCTTCTCTGCTCTGCTTCTTCACACAAACATAAACTCCTAAAGTGCTGTACAACTTCCAAGGTATTCGAATTACAACAACTCGCTTCAGCTAACGCGGAACGCGCCTACAAACTCGCGTGTCCACGACCTAACACAATACGGTTTATCACTAAAGAGACCGCGGGTCGATGGACAATACAATTATACAATTAGCTTACTATCAATTGATTTTCACAATAACAAATAAATCGTCAGCGTGTTTCAACACGCGTCTTTTCAAGTTCTTTTTTCTACATATTAACCTCAAACGTCAAAACGTCAAACACGAACCAGAGACAATCAAAATGTTGCCAGTACAATGACGTTCGAAATCCAACAATAATAAATATGGATGTGCTGTGGACCACCAAAAATCATCAATGAAAACTCAATGTTTATTCATTTTCTTTTCGATAATTAGTAATTTGATAATACAAGCTATGCTTTTTTTTAAAAAATATTATACGTATTGCTGTTTATAATATAGAAAAAACAAAATTAAAACATGCCATTTACGCTGTAAAAATGTGCAAAATCAAATTCAACTTTTTCGTTACTTTACGTAAGTTTTTTTAAATAGAAAGAGAAAAAGAGCCTGGATAAATACTGTTTAAATCTATATATCAACATAATATGATGGAAATATGTTCTAACTGCAAATTATTTTGGTAGGTATTCAATTTGTATGGAGAATTCAGTGACCGCCGGCCTCTTAAGGTTAATCTATTCATTTGGGCAACCTATTCAATACACAAAGTTACAGAAGTAGGTTATTTTTTTTGTAAAATGAGCAAACGAGCATACGTATCGCCTGATGGTAAGCGATTACCGCCGCCCATGGACACCCACAACACCAGAGGCGTCACAAGTGCGTTGCCGGCCTTTGGGGGAGGGGGTGAGGGGATATGGGCCTCCGGTATCCTCACTCACTCGGTGAAACACAACGCAATCGCTGTTTCACTCCGATTTTCTGTGAGGCCGTGGTATCATCATCCGGTCGAGCCGGCCCATGCATGCCGAAGCGTGGCTCTCGCACAGTCCAGCCATAGGTCCAGCTATTTATAGGAAACTGAGGAGGTTCTCAATTCGACTGTATTTTTTATGTTTGTTACCTCAGAACTTTCGACTGAACCGATTTTGATGACTCTTTTTTTTATTTGAGAGATTGTTCTTTCCGTGTGGTCCCATTTTAGGTGAAAATTTACATTTTTTTTTTTTTGTTTTTTGATATAGCAATTTGAAAGCATGCTAAACAATAATACAGTCATAAGTTTAGTTAGACATTCTATACTTAGTGTACATTGATGTTGTTTACATTGTGCCAGGTGGGACGCGTGCTCTCGCACGTGGACGATAGTGTGTCCGATGGCGGGCGCGCGCAGTACGTGCGGCGTGGCGGAGCTACGCGGCAAGCTCTACGCCGTAGGAGGGCGGGACGGCGCCGCCTGCCTACGCTCCGTGGAGTGCTACGACCCCGCTACCAACCACTGGACCAACTGCGCGCCTATGACCCGTCGTCGCGGTGGCGTCAGCGTCAGTATACATTTCTGAGTGCAATACGTCCGAATCGCAAAACATACAAGTATAATAGGCTAGACGACACCATAATCAATTTACTTAATTTTTTCATCTGTCAAAACGATAACTTAGTATGAAAAATGAACAAAATACAAACTTATGACGTCATTGTTTTAGACTACTCAATTGAGCAATAAATCAAATAAACATTGAAATATCAAATTTAATAATTAATTAAAATTTGTAATAGATATGAAAAGCTTAGCGATGAGCCGAACGTAGTTTTAACCGATTATGAACTTCGGTCAAACATTCGGTAAAAAAAAAACCGAAGCCGAACTTCGGTTCTTTTCGCAGCACTTTCGCGGGTAGACTATTTAAAATTTTGTTAGACAGAAAGCGAGATCTGCTAAAAAGAACTCTTACTTAACTCCTGCAATTTAAAGAAATCACGAAATAGGTCAGCTCTGAGTAGTACTTTCCGAGTATTTGTTCAAAGAAGAAGTTCAAGTAATTTGCTCTAATGTGAATACTGTGCTATAATATTGGCTAGATAGACGTTGTCTTGGCATTAAGGAAGACAAATATTACAGCCTAACAACATTGTTGAATCCGCGCTACAAAATGATTATTTTTGCACCAGCCTGTGTGCCAATGCCAAGCCGTACATTTCTAGCAAAATTTATAAGAAGGAGTAACAATATTGAAAGTTCGAGCAGTGACGATGAAGTTGTCCAGGCACATGGTTCCTGTCAATCCAACAAAGACATTCACAGAACGTTCGGGACCTGCTACTGTACTGTACTGAAGAACTGGCAGCAGAAGTAGATGGCATCAGAAGTACATACATTTATATAATACCTAATTGAGATCACTATTTTCTTTTAGCGAATATTCGCCATTTGAACCAAATGTCGGCCGACATTTGGTTGGAATGTGTAATGTGAATGTGTGGAATGTAAAAAGAATTTCTGCCCATCCCTAGAAAAGCTGTAATAATTATATTTTCCGAAATGTTCTGTAATATTCCTTTGAATGACGGAGACATCGGTATTTATTTACGATACAATCATCTACCCTATTATAATAGGCTATTTGACTGATTTTTGGAAATCGTTTTAAATTATTCTTTATAACGTAATAAGCACACTGCGTTAATATTTTGCGGAATTTCTACTGTATTAAGAATTAAAATTTAAGATAAAGTTCAAGTTTGACAACCGCGCCAAATACGACATTTCTCTAATAGCGCTGGTCACATGACACGTGTGACGTCACACGCTAGTAAACAAATTCACAAAACGCGAACAATACTCAGTCGAGTAATCTTTCGTTTACTACCGTGTGACGTCACCAGAGTTGCAACAAATCACAAGGCGTTCACGTCGCAGAAAATATTTCAAAAAATTGTTACAATTTATTTCGTGCAATCTGCGAAAATATCACATTATTTTGTTTAATTCATAGTGAAATATGTCTTTTTAGGCTATTATCTGATAGGATGACCACAATCCATAGTTTATTTTCAATATTGTCAAATAGCCTATTCTCGATTAGTCGAGTTCGCAATTCGTCCAAAAGTGACTGCACGCTTGGCCTAGTGGTTTAACGGTCACCACACCGTTTCCTACTTCGCCAAGTGTCGTTGGTTCAAATCCCACGTAGGACAACACTTTGTGTGATCCACAAATTGTTGTTCTGAGTCTGGGTGTTATTTGTGTCCGTTTCATGTATGTTTGTAAAGTCCCCCGCGAAACAGGATTTACTCCTAGTGCGGGAGTTGTATAAAAAAAAATCGAAGTTGGTCCATTTCGTAATTAGGGGTGTCCTTGATTACGATAGGTATATATATAGGTTTATGACGACCTACACCTGTTGAAATTCGATTCGAAGTAAAATTGCATATAGCTAGTGGAATTTAACAAATTGGTACTATAATAACTTGTCTAGCTAGTTATGTCAAAACAAAGTATCTGACTAAAGTTATTTGCGATTTGTACAATTCATTAGTGTAATGACTGCCTCGTTGGTCATGAGGTCTCGAGTTCGATTCCCGGGTCGAACCGAGTGTTTGTATAATCTACAAATATTTGTTTCGGAGTTTGAGTGTTTTCTATGTATAATATGTATGTATTTACAAAAAAGTTTTGTTAGATGTCCGAATTATTAATTTATATATTGAATTCCCCAGGTTTGCGCTGCGGGAGGGTTCCTGTACGCGCTGGGAGGTCACGAGGCGCCGGCCAAGACCGTGGGAGGGCGCTTGGCTTGTGTGGAGCGATATGACCCAGTAGCAGACACATGGGTACTTTTGGCGCGCCTTTCCTATGGGAGGGATGCTATAGGTTCCTGTCTACTTGGTGATAGAATCGTTGCTGTTGGTAAGACTATTTGTTTTAGTTTTTTTTTTTATGAGCCTACTGTGTCCCACTGCTGGGCAAAGACCTCCCCTGCAACAACCCACATCGCTCTATCCAAGGCCAGTTCCGGCCAGTCTCTGCGATAGGCGTCAAGATCGTTTTTTTTTTTTTTAGCTTAAATTCTATTAAATAATATATTCATCATCATAGAAATCATTGAAATTGTCGCATAGCGTCCACTATAATGTTCGTGTATTATTATTCATATTTTTGACTGCACGGTTGGCCTAGTGATTTAAGCGGTTGCCACGCCGCTTTTCACTATGCCAAGTGTTGTGGGTTCATATCCCACACGGGACAACACTTTTTTTAACACAATTAACACCCAAACTCAGAACAACAATTTGTGGATCACACAAAGTGTTGTCCCGTGTAGGATTTGAACCCACAACACTTGGCGAATTGGCAAGCGGCGTGGCGAACGCCTAAACCACTAGGCCAACCGTGCAGTGAATACTTTGTGTTATATACAAATTGTTCTGAGTCTGGGTGTTCACTGTGTCAGCACAAGAACGAAATCCGACTTCGTTTAATACTATGTAAACCAAACAGTACTAACTAACCCACGCAACTGCGTCTGTCTGTCAGAGATTAGTGCGTTCAAACGTCTTCAGTTTTAAAATATTTGTATAAAACATACATAATATATGAAACATACACATAAAACACGGCTATATACGTTACACGTAAATATGTAAACGATTACTCATTCAAAGTGTGTTAAGGCGCGTCTCCACCGAAATTGTTGGCAATTTCAATGTTTCCAACTGTTTGCAACTCTTCAGAAAATCGCCAACTTTTGTTTCCATTGTGTCTACACCGAGTCGCCAACATTTTGAAAAACATTCCAACTAAGCGTCTCAACAGAGCCAATAAATTTTTGCAACAAGAGTATTCTTTTGATGTTTACCGCCAAAAACAGAAACACGGTTCCCAACATTTGTTGACAATTTTTGTTGCCAACACAAGAAAATTACAGAAACTTTTGTCACCAACACGTGTTGACAACATAAAAATTGCATACTTTTGTTCGGTGGAGACTGCTTTAAGGCGTGTCTCCTGCTCCCAAAAATAACAAAACAAACTAAAGAAATGTTTTTGCAAACCATGTTAGCAGACCATTGCCGTCTCCTGCGACTTTAAACAAACGTCACACACGAACATCAAACATAGGGATACGGTGTCGATTAGAAAGTATCGATACTGTACTCATGAGTAGCATCGATTAAAAAGTATCGAAACGGAAGTATCGATACTTCAAAGTATTGAGTACTGTTCTTACCGAGGCCTAATGGCGACCTTTTTAGAGTTCTGTAGCCAAATGGCAAAAAACGGAACCCTTATGGATTCGTCGTGTCTGTCTGTCTGTCCGTATGGCACAGCCATATTTTTTCGAAACTATAAGAACTATATACTTGAAACTTGGTTAGTAGATGTATTCTGTGAACCGCATTAAAATTTTCACACAAAAATAGAAAAAAAACAATACATTTTTGGGGGTTCCCCCTATACTTAGAACTGAAACTCAAATTTTTTTTTTCATCGAACACATGCGTGTGCGGTATCTATGGATAGGTCTTTAAAAATGATATTGAGGTTTCTATTATCATTTTTTTCTAAACTGAATAGTTTGCGCGAGAGACACTTCCAAAGTGGTAATATGTGTCCCCCCCCCCCCTGTAACTTCTAAAATAAGATAATGATAAAACTAAAAAAAAAACATGATGTAAATTGCCATGCAAACTTCCACCGAAAATTGGTTTGAACGAGATCTACTAAGTAGTTTTTTTTAATACGTCATACATCGTAAACCGCAATTTGTTTTTCATTCAATCAACTCATTTATAAAAATAAAATAATATTATGTTACTTGCTGCTACGGAACCCTTCATAGGCGAGTCCGACTTGCACTTGGCCGCTTTTTATTTTTGATTGACGGATAGGAAAATCATTCCATAAAGATAGAGTCCATAGACAACTATAATAATAATAGAACATGACATAAAAAACAAATGTCGACTGATCCGAAATGACTAACAAAATAGTTATTTAATTTTGGAAATAATTTTTAAATTGTCCTTTATAGTGTAAATATTAATAATATTAGTATTAATATAAGTTCAGTTCAGTTTCATTATACGAGACGCATAAAATAAAAAATGTATGAATAACTATCAGCTACTTAATTTTAACGAAATTGATTACTGGTTAGCAAATCGATACTATCCGATTTGTAAATCAAAACGATTAATCTTTACCTCCACAACGACTAAAATGAAGAATGTTATGTGGTAAATGCACAACCCTATGTTAGCAAATGAAATCGACCTCCCTCCCCCCCCCCCCCCCGTTGCAGGCGAACACGGGGATGTTTTCCGTCCGATTCGGATAACGCGTTTGCCTGTTAAAAATAACAAAACAATTAGGCCACGCCCATATTTTGATAAATATGTGATGTTTGGTGTTTAAAAACATAAAACAGTGTCGCAGGAGACCCGGCTTTATAAATGCAATTAATTTATAGTTTTGTTTTTATTTCAGGTGGATTCGATGGAGTTCAGTACCTGTGCGTAGTAGAAGTGTACGATTCTGAATCGAATTGTTGGCGTAAGCTTGCTCCCTTGAGCACTGGTCGGGCCGGGGCTGCCGTAGTGGCGGTACCGCCTCCCAAGAACTTATTCTGATATATCACTCACCAAATCATTATTTACTTGGTGTCGCCAGAAACATCTACTTCACCAAAATTCGAGTAGAAGGTAACCATTTTCAGTGGTAGTATCTGTATCCTATGAACAGATCGCCTTTTTAACCGACTTCAAAAAAAGAGGAGGTTCTCAATTCGACTTTATTTCTTTTGTTTCTGTGTGTTACCTCAGAACTTTCAACTGGGTGAACGATTTTGATGATTAATTTTTTTTATTTGAAAGCCGATGCTTCCCGTGTGGTCCCATTTCAATGTGATAAAGTTCTTGAAATCGTTTTTTTTGTGTAAAAATTTTAAGTTACTTTGTACCAATTTCTTTAAATAGCCTCTGAAAAGGAGGAGGTACTAGATTCGACTGAAGTTTTTTTCCGTATGTTAAGCGATAACCTCGCTATTTGTAAACTGATCTTCTTATATATAAAAATCAATTGCTGTTCGTTTGTCTCGCTAAAACTCGAGAACGGCTGGGCCGATTTAGCGTATTTTGGTTTTGAAATGTTTGTCGTAGGTTTAATTAAACGGTGAAAAATTAAAAATAACTTTAAAATCCAAAAGACACGTGTACGAAGTAGCGGGCACAGCTAGTTTTATATAATAATTATTTTGAATTTAATTTAATTTACAGTACTCAAAGATAGGACCAACTTCGTTTAAATTTATAGAAAATATTCAACCTCTGTGGTGGAAGATTAAAGGCGGAAATTTTAAATCATGACTTAATGTCATTGAATTCAGGGATTCCATAAAAAAAATGCCATCTGCTTTTTACGTGAATCACAAGCTTCTTTCTGTTATACTAACTTTTAAAATGTAACGTATTACGTACACTGTCATTTTTAACTTGCGTACATTACAGATTTGATCTCGTAGGAATAGAGTTGTGCTAGATTTCTCAAACGTAGGTTTATTTATCGTCTCGATATCAATAATTTGACAAGGTATTATTAAACTTACAATTTATAATAATAAAATCAAAAATTATTAATTTTGAAAATTTACAAGTATTTCTTATCCATTCTTATATGAATAAGGGGGGTATAATTATGTTTTTTATGTACTTTATTGTAAAATGATAAGACATGTAATGTGATTATTTTCTTATTAATGTTGTGATGCGATTGTATGTGCAGAGGAAGTATTATTTTAATACTAACCTTATTTCCTTTAAATAACATAGAACTGGCAAAAGTAATATGTAAACTTTAAGACTGTATAAATTAAATCTTTGAGTGCTTTTTATTTCAAACGACTATGAAATAATTAGATTCCTGAGTCGAATTTATTGAAAGACTTATGTATTTATTAGTTTTATTTTTCAGAGTAGGTGCAATCGATTTACATGGCCTTTAACTCTTAACGTTCCTTTATTCTGTGATCTTTATATTTTCAGTTTAAATCACGCTCACCCATACCGGTTACGGTTTTTTATTTCATTTGCAGCATGTACACTGTGGAATTTAAAAAAAAAGGAACATTCTCATTTGGCATTTGATCTCATTACTAAACAAGTAATACGATAATTAGTGGGCTGTTAATGTTAGAATAGTACTTAGGAGTCTTGCCAACTTTAATTCCCAATTAGCCTAATTATATTATCATGTGAAAAACCCCATATAGAAAGCCTTTTTAACACACAAAAAAAACTTTTAATTTTCTTATTGTGAATATTTTTTTTAATCTCTTTTAACGTACATATTTTAGCCCAATAACTATTAGTGAATTATATACATTTAATTATATTTTTGTCCGAAAATATTTACTCAACTATAGAGAATGTAATGTAACTACATTGTAAATGAAATTTATTTTAATGTATATTTTTATATATTTGGTTAGTTGAGCTGAGCTCCTAAATTGATCATTTGAAATACTTTTAAGTTTTGCCAAAATGTTTTGGACAAAATTTTCTAAATGGTAATAATAGTAAGATATAAGATACCTAAATAAACAAATTTCGGTCCCCTGTATACAGCTAGAAGCTTTCATTATACTTGTGTTTTTATGTAATCCTATAATCGTGTTTTAGTAGTATATAACCCTTACTTTTGTAGCAGTATTACTTTGCGATACAAGCCGGCGGAGCGGAGGGTAGTAGCCATAGTATACTTTTCCGACACAAAACATTCGTGTCATTTTTGCCGGGAGAAATCTTCACACATACATATTTTAGACTCACATACAAAAACAATCTCTTGTTATTTCGAACCTACACAACAATTAAAACAAAACATTCACTGGTTTATCACTCACCAAATCATTATTTACTTGCTGGTGTCGCCAGAATCATCTTCACCAAAATTGTAGTAGAAGGTAACCATTTTCAGTGGTAGTATCCGTAGTATCTGACCATATCTGATTGAATGCCTCGTTGGTCTTGCGGTTGGCGTGTGCGACTGCTGACCATGAGGTCTCGAGTTCGATTCCTGGGCCCGACCAAATGTTTGTATGATCTACAAATATTTGTTTCGGAGTCTGGGTGTTTTCTATGTATAATATTTATGTATTTACAAAAAAAAACTTTATATTATGTATTTGTATCAGTTGTCTAGTACCCATAACACAAGCTCTGCTTAGCTGGGACTAGATGGCGTTGTGTGTTAGATGTCCGAAATATTTATTATTATTATTCACAATTTCACGCACACATAAACTATAACAGTGTAATGCGTAGGCCCATTTGAGCTTTAACTTTGACAGAGGGGAACGCCTCCATATGGCTACTCCCTAACGCGTTTCTCAACGACTTTAAACCACTTGAAAAAACAATAGGGGACCATCCTGTGATGTTAGCGCTAGATAATCGCTAGGATAGTTTTAAGAGTGTAGTCATATATTTTTAAGTAACCTCAATGGTCGGCTGCTATTAATCTAATATGATTTACAAAATTAGTAACCCAATATTAAGAAATACTATTTTTAATAATAAATAACTACGAACAAAAAAATGAAATACATATCTATTAATGAGTAAGTAAACAATAAAATAAGGTGCCATTGAGGTTTTTTAAAATATATTATTAATTAAAATAATGTATGTAGGTACTGTGTTTTATCCATAAAATTCCTATTTGTTTACACGTATTTAATCTTATTGATTTAATGTTTGTGTGTAATGAATATACCTCCCTCTTTTGTTGCCTATTTAAAAGGCATTGAATCCTCCTTAGCTGAGGATTATTGGGTTACTCTTTTTAAACTAATGTAAATGTCATTAGTAAGCAATCATGAAAGCTGTAATGGTTTAAATAACAGTAATTTTAAGTTTAGTACAAGAACTTCATGATTTTCGACAGAGGACTTTCTGATAATGATCAGAAGTCAGAAAATCATAAGAGTCCTTAGCTCTCAAGCGAGTCATAATAATATTTTGAATTTTTAATCGTTAAACCAGTGATTCAAAAGCTCATGCTACTTAAAAAGACCGATTTAAAAACTGCATTAAAAATCTTGATTTTAGACATTCAATTTGCACATTAATATTCAAAATTTGAATCTATTGGAGGTTTAGGTATATATTCATTATTTCAATCTCTACACAACCGTCAATATTTTAAAATGTACTTAATGATGTAGTTCCTAAGATAATTTACTGAATTTATTTTCTGTGAGATGCAAATGTGTTTCACAAATATTGCCAAATTAATTCAACAATGTAATTCATTCATGTATTTTAGTTCAATAAATGATAGACTTTTGTAGATCACTGTTTCATTTATACCTACTAACTTTTGCAGGCAGCTTGTCCCGTGATAATGGCGATGTAGTCAGACTATTTACTTGTGCGATTGAGTAAATAATTATTGTGGAACAGTGCAAGCATATATGTGTACTAGATTTGCACCGCGGCGTTGCCCCCGGTTGTTGTACCTTGGGTAACACCACGGGGCTCAGCTAGTATACATACCTATATTATAATTCTACTAAAATACCATATAAAATCCTTCTGCCATAATTATTTTAACTTCAATAACATTGGACTTTCATATAAACTGCCATCCCCCGTTTTAACCCCAGAATGGGGTGGATTTCTAAAGATACATTATTAGTACACCTCCACACCATCTATAGAGCATACATTTTAAATATCAAATCTCTTATATCAAAAACATAGGACTTTCATACAAACTTCCAAACCCCGTTTTACCCCCCTTAGGGCTGGAGTTTCGTAAAATCCGTTCTTAGCGGTTCTCTACACCCTATAAGGAACCTACCTGCTAAATCTCAAGTTTGTAGGTGTTATAGTTTCTGGGATTTCATGATTAATAAGTGAGTGGTATTTCGCTTTTATATATATAGATATGTGTAATGTGCTAGGAGTATATTATGTGTTCTGTGAGTGCAAGTGACTTAATTCAATATGTTCTTAACCATGTATCCATACTTAATATTATAAATTAATTTGTGCACCTATCATACAGCTGTGGCCTGACTTTTTTCAGATAATAAGACTAAAGAGTTAATGGCTATCGCTTTTTTAATGATGATGAACTAATTAAAGCGAAAAAAGAACACTGGTGATAATAAAGTGCTGTCTATTGATCTGTAACCAGCCTATACAAAATGTTTTTTTTCATAATCGTCTGATCCCGGCAGTGATTTTGATTGAGACATCAATTTCTTGTAATTTAAAAAAAACTAAAGTGAATTATATATTGTGTACATTACACCCATAAAAACACTACGCAGTTTTGTCTCATTAAAAATCCATAAATTAATTAATGCAAATCTCAACTACATACTCGATATGACTCCAACTTTGCTAATGTAAATATGTACTACGCTCGTATGAGTTAAGTTACAGAACTTATGAGTTCTTAACTGTTAATGTGTAATTCATACGAGACTCGCTCACTAATAGTCATTTTAAACTCGAGTATTAAAATAATACAAAATCATTAATGTCCTAGATAGTAGTCATCATGAAGTGAAAATAAAGTGTTTTCGAACATCACTAGTTAGTAGTTTTCAAGAAGTAGAGACAACTACTACTACGTGGCCGGTATGTGATTGAAGTTTGCACCTCGCTGGAATGTGGCCCGCCCACTTCCCCGCTCACCTTCCCGTGATCGCCCTGTCGCATCAGTTATTACAGAAAATTGACTTAGCCGACATTTTGTAACAAACATACGTTTAATTTTTAAGTTGAATAATAATAGTGAATTCCTTTTTTGCATACCGTACATAAGCGTAGTGTGACGTAATCGACGCGAGGTACAAACTTAGCTTGGCTGCGTTGTAAATATAGGTACCCCGTGTTAGTAAGACAGAGACGGTCGGTAAGACTGGGTGAGACGGTCTTACGAAAGAAAGATGTCCTACAAACGCGCAGTCACACGATGGAATGTTGCCAGCCTTTACCATTGGATTCCCCGAAAAGCCCTAGTTAGAGGGTGGATTCCTGGTTGTATACTTAACAATTCGTTCTTATGTAAGTCTTAAGGAACAGAGATCAAATAAAACGGAATTTATCATTTTAGTCCTAGTTTTTAGAACGAACTTATGGGGCGTTGCGGAGGGGTACCCTAGCCGTCAAAAAACGTCCGGACCGTAAGATCGATGCCTCGGTGTCAAAAGGGTAGCGTATGAGAATGCTGTGATTGAGGTCTCGGGTTCAAATCCCGGGTAAGATCAAATATTTTTTTTGATCTGCAAATATTTGTTTTTTAGGAGCGGGTATTTTTCTATGTATAATACGTATGTATTTAAAATAATTACCTTCAAATTTTAACAAAAAAAAAACCGACTTCAATCTGGACCAAATTTAAATGGGACCATTCGGGAAGCACCAGCTTTCAAATAAAAAAACAATTATCAAAATCGGTTCAACCAGTCAAAAGTTATGAGGTAACAAACATAAAAAAAAACAGTCGAATAGGGTATTTGACAGATTTTTGGAAATCGTTTTAAATTATTATTTATTACGTAATAAGCACACTGCGTTAATATTTTGCGGAATTTCTACTGTACTAAAATAAAAAATTATGATAAAGTTCAAGTTTGACAACCGCGTTAA
Source organism: Diaphora mendica (assembly GCA_949125395.1). NCBI lineage: Eukaryota > Metazoa > Arthropoda > Insecta > Lepidoptera > Erebidae > Diaphora > Diaphora mendica. Next base: position 30,255,852 of record OX421311.1, read on the forward strand.
AATACGACATTTCTGTAATGGCGCTGGTCACATGACACGTGTGACGTCACACGCTAGTAAACAAATTCACAAAACGCGAACAATACTCAGTCGAGGAATCATTCGTTTACTAGCGTGTGACGTCACCAGAGTTGCGACAAATCACAAGGCGTTCATGTCGCAGAAAATATTTCAAAAAATTGTTACGATTTATTTCGTGCAATCTGCGAAAAAATCACATTATTTTGTTTAATTCATAGTGAAATATGTCTTTTTAGGCTATTATCTGATAGGATGACCACAATCCATAGTTTATTTTCAATATTGTCAAATAGCCTATTGAGAACCTCCTTCTTTTTTTGAAGTCGGTTAAAAATGAAAGAGTATTTATTTATTTATTTAGCGAACGAAAAATTTAGTAGGTATAGCATAGTAATCTGTAAGTTGTATGTAACAAGTATGGAGTAACTCTAGATAGAACTTGTTTCAGTACAGATTACTAGGTGGCAGCACAAGTGAAAAGTTTAGTTTTATTTTTATCGATATAAAATCATAATAAAAATGTATACCTGAATAGTTTTTTCTTTATAACTCACATATAACTTTTAAAAAATTATGTTTATAAATCATTTTAAATGAAATAAAGGTGTTAAGACAATTTTGTGGTTTTTAAAGAGCGTGAACGAAAAAGTTAGTATAGCGCCATCTGTATTTTTTATTTATAATAAACTTCGTTCCTATCTAATGTCCCACGACACCACTCAACTTTTTTAAATAATTTATTTGAGGTCACCTATTGATTTATTCCAGACACTGAACATTTCAGTTGCGTTTCACTGTGTGCATGGCGGCTAGGTACTCTCTTACGAACGTTATTGGTATCAAAATGCCCCGATTCTACAGATAAGCTTAACAAAACTCCTTCACCTACAAATTATTTCTCGACCAGCACTATTTACAACTTCAGACATAGTAAATACGGCTAATGACTAAAAAACGCAAAATCAATGAACATACATTTAAGCAAAATAGCAATCCGCCCCGGCTTAGCACGAACTCTATGTAAAAGGTAATAATGTTCCCGAGAAGATGTGCGGCTTAATTTTTTCCGACGTCTTCAACAAATATCGTTATATTTTAGCCAATATACGAAAACCTTCCTCAAGAAACACTTTATCTATTTGTAAAAACCGCATCAAAATCCGTATGTTAGCTTTTGAGTTTATTGCAAACAGACAGACAGACGCGGCGGGGGACTTTGTTTTGTAGTAGTGATAGTGAAACAACCAATGGCCGACATCGGACCTGTCACATTAGTTCCATGTATCGCCGTACAGTGTCGCTAGCCCGCGCGTGGTACTGTGGTACTCCTTTCGTGAGATCGAGTTAACCAAAATGCATTTAAATTGTTGTTTTGTGTATTCATAATCAAACAAAATATTTGAATTTAAATATATCATAACATAAAACTTTATTGTAATACATCAGAGGAAGTTTCAAGGTCGCGCCCATAGCAGAAAAACTCACTGAAAAAAAAAAAGCCACCTGCGATGGTTCGGTCTTGCCATGAAACGCCCTGGAGGCCATGTCGTGAAACAGGCCCTAGCGCTACCAAATATAAGGAAAGGTAGAGGGCGCCCACTAGCCAACTGGTGGTCCACGGTGGCCAAGGACTTAGAGCTTGTCCAAACAAATGTTTCGACAACCCAAGATAGATTGTCCTGGCGCCGCAGAACGAGGAGAGCCGACCACAAATAATGGGAAAAGGCTAGGACAAAGAAGAAGAAGTAAAACTTTATTGTTCTAAACTTGAATTTACAAAGGTACAGTGTTTGGGCAGTGGCAGTGGTTGGGCAGTTTGAAAACCAGCGATAGCGGTAATGACGTAAGGCTCGTGGCACCCACGTGATCACTGTGTCTCGGAATGCTATACCTGGCGAAGTACCTATATTGTTATGTATGTACTATGGAGTTAGCTATCTAATATCAAAAATAGTTCATTCATTCATCGTTCAGCTAGATAGCTTCTCATACATAACTTCATCATGATAAGCGCGGGAAACTTCAAGCGTACCGGTGCATTTTTTCTGGAGAAAATTTTTAATTTTAATTTTTCTATAATAACGGATCAGTTTTGTATTATATTGTAAATAATTTTCATATTTAGTGTATATATATAAGTTTTAGTGTATAGTTTGCCAGATTCGGTAAGTTTTTTAAAATTATTTTATGAACGAGCCGCCTGACTTGGCGGACCCGGGGGTCTTTGTACCCCCGGCTACGCATTTTGTAACTGTTGTTTCCAATGAGTCTGGAATGGAAACGGATGGTCCCAGTGCACAACGTGGACATAAAAGAACCAGGCTACATAAAATTTGCAAAATATGCAATAAAGAAAGAGGAAGCACAGTCAGGCTATTGATGGGAGCAAGGGTTGTTGTTGTGCAAGTGCAGAGAGTGAAAATAGTGACTCTAATCCTACTGTTAGCCCGGTTGAATTAATTAATAATAAAGTCACACCAAGTAGTGGTTCGGGCCCCCAGGGTTCAGTATCTGGAGTTGCTAGGACCAAGTATGAGGTCAATGACATCAGCCCGTTTGTTGTACACGTCCAGAAAGAGGTTAAGTCGCCTGATGATAGTACCACATTGCACCCGGTCACATTTGGTAGGTTTCTCAAGACTAATGCCATTCACAACATTGTGGATGGATCTGTTAAGAAAATTGGCAGAAATAGAATAAGTTTAGTATTCTCAAATTTTCACGATGCTAATTCATTTATTTCAAATAGTGAGTTAACAAAAACTAATTTAAAAGCATTTATACCAACTTATCAAATAACACGAATGGGACTTGTTCGTGGTGTTCCATCGGAATGGTCGCCGGAAGAAATAATCGAAAATGCGTCAGTACCTGATAACTGTGGTAAAATCCTTAAAGTTAGGAGAATAAACTATAAGACTATCGTAGAAGGGTCCCCTGTTTGGAAACCAACGCAGAGTATAGTGATTACATTGGATGGTCAAATTCTTCCTCCACGTATATTCATGTGCTACAATTCACTACCTGTAGAGCTGTATGTATACCCCACTATACAATGCTACAATTGTTGTCGCTTTGGACACACAAAAATACAGTGCAGGTCCAAACCTAAATGTTATAAGTGTGGTCAGGAACATACCGGTGATGCTTGTGATGTTGAGGAAGACAATATATCTTGTTGCCACTGCTCTGGTAAACATTTTGTGACATCTAAATTGTGTCCTGAATTTGTGCGTCAAAAGGAAATTAAGACAATTATGGCAGAAAAATGTATTTCATATGGCGAAGTTGCTAAAATGATTACACCTATTTCTAATTCATATGCCAATGTAGCTAGTACTCCGGTTACTACTACCGCTTTCCGAAACTCACAATCTTCTTATACACAACATTATCCTTCACACATTTCACATAAAAAAACAGTGTATATCAATCGTCGCCCTACCCCCAAACTAGGTAAAGGTTTTGATCGAGAAAAACATCAACAGTTAGTTAACGAATACAGGTTACCGACGTCACAAAATGGCTCTGCCTTTAACACCAATTCCGCAAATCCTACAATGATGTCAACATCAGATATAATCCAAATTCTCATCCAAACACTAACTCAATCTAATATAAAAATACCGTCCAACGTTGCCCTTATAGTCGATATGTATAAAAACCCTCAACCTGTTAATAATGTTACTACAAACTCAGAACATAATACAATGGAACTGTAGAAGTGCAGTTTCTAAAAAAAACGAAATTATTTACTTGATAAATAAATATAAAGCTTCTTTGTTTGCAATTTCAGAAACCTGGTTAAAACCAGGCTCCATCTTCAAAATCAGTGGTTTTTCTTGTCTAAGAGATGATAGGTCTGATGGGTATGGCGGGACTGCTCTACTCATTAGAAACACTGTCTTCTTCTGTCCCGTATCTCTTCCGACATTTAATAATTTTTCCGTAGTAGCTGCACAAATAAATAATACTTGTATTGTTTCAATATACATTCCTTCCCCCTCTTCTTCAACTCTTCAACAGTTCAACAATCTCGTTTCTCTTCTTCCTCGTCCTTTTATAATTTTAGGTGATTTTAACTCTCACCATATTTCTTGGGGTTGTACTCTTTCATCATATAGTGGTGACATATTATTAGATATATTTGACCAACATAACCTTTGTGTGTTAAACTCCGGGTCGCCAACTCGACGTACAGGGCCAAATGAAAATGTTAGTGCAATAGACCTTTCCATTTGTACCCCTAATTTTGCTTCATCTCTTGCGTGGTGCACTTTGCCATCTTCTTATGGAAGTGACCACTTCCCAATTTTTATAACGCCCACTCATCCTAGCAGTTCTCCTAATCCTTCAAGGCAACCTCGTGTGAAGTTCAAACTTAATAAAGATGGGTTATGGGATAAGTTTAAAACTCTTGTAGAGTTTAAACTTTCTAATTTACAAAATAATTTATCACACGATCTTATCGATTGTAATAATATTTTCACAAACGTACTTGTACAAGCTGCAGATGAAACCTTCCCTGTAAAAACGTCAACCAATGGTAGAGTTCCTTCCCCTCCATGGTGGGACAGTGAATGCTCGCGAATGGTAAAAGCTAGAAAGGAAGCTGAAAAAAAATACAAAAATAATATGTCCGTAGATAATTTTGAAATTGTAACTGATGCTATAGCGAAAGCTCGTAAATTATTCAAAGAAAAGAAATTTGAAGGATGGAAAAATTTTTGCCTTTCCATCACCCCCAATGTAAATCCTTCTATTGTCTGGCAAAATATAAGAAGGTTTAGAAATGGTGTTACTAATTCCAATATTTCTGGCATTCCCCCAAATCTGAAGAACTCTTTTCTTAATCGTTTAGCTCCACCATTTGTCCCAGAACATGACCTTATTTATAACAACATTCCTTCTTCTATCTCTCAGAACCAAAGTCTACTAAATTCTCCCTTTACAATGCAAGAATTACAGGGCGTTTTATCATCGGTTAAAGACTGCTCCAGGTGATGACGGCATTCCGTATTCATTCCTGGCTAATTTAAATCAAACCTCACTTCAATACTATTTGAACTTAATTAACAAAATTATGATGTCGGGTAATATTCCTCCACCATGGAAGTCTCAAACTGTTATTCCCATTCTGAAACCGGGGAAAACACCATCAGAACCTTCATCTTATCGACCAATAGCTTTGTCACCCGTAATTGCAAAAGTAGCTGAAAACCTAGTTAAAAATCGCCTTGAATGGATAGCTGAACACCGTGGAATTTTACCAGAATCTCAGTTTGGATTTAGGAAAGGCAGGAGTACGTTGGATAGTGTGGCTACCTTGGTAACAGATATTAGAGTTGCATTTTCACAAAACGAATCTGTAATTGCAGTTTTTTTAGATATAGAATCAGCATATGATAATGTTCTTCTAAATGTCCTTAAACAAAAACTAGATATGCTTCGAATCCCTGAAATTTTGGTTTGCTTTATAATTAACCTCCTTTCAGGTAGAACAATAAAATTAGATCAAACACAGGATGAAAGTAGACTAGTATGGAAAGGTCTCCCGCAGGGTTCAGTTCTAAGCCCTTTATTATTTAATTTGTATACGTCTGATTTAGATTCTTCACTTCAAAATACATCAAATATCCTACAATATGCAGATGACTTAGTTTTATACGCTAGTGGAAATTCAGCAAGTTCTCTGTGTTCTCAGCTATCTAACTCTCTTGATTATTTAAAAATCTGGATGGAAAAAAATGGCCTGAGTGTATCTGCGAGTAAGAGTTCATTAGTCTTATTTACTCGACAGCGTATTCCCATCCCAATAGCTATAGATTTCGATCATAACGAAATACCAGTTAAAAAACAGGTCAAGTTTTTGGGTATTGTTTTGGACTCTAAACTTACAGGTGTTCCGCACTGTGATTATGTGATAAATAAATGTCAAAAACTTCTCAATTTGATGAGGTGCCTATCAGGTGTTTGGTGGGGTGCGCATCCATTTTCCTTGAAACTTCTTTACAATGCTCTAGTTCGAAGTGTACTTGACTATGGAATCTTCCTATTGGAGCCTTGTAACGTGAGTGCCCTTAGGAGATTGGATTCCATCCAATCAAGGTCCTTGAGAATAATCACAGGTGCTATGAAATCTAGTCCCATTAATGCATTACAAACCGAATGCAATGAACCTCCTCTTAAACTAAGACGTCAATTTTTAGCTGATCGGTTGTTTTTCCGTGTTTTACAGTTTTCTAATAGCCATTTAATTCAAAAACTTCAGATACTTGCTGATCTCATTGAGTCATCAAATTACTGGAATCACAAACCTCTTCCTTGTTAAGTTAAAAGTTATATTCGATTTAAATCATTTAATGCCCCGACACATCGATCTTCAAAACTTGATTTGTTTATTAATAAATTTGAATCCTTGATCCATGAGCCATCTGTTAAATACATTTTAGATATTGATAAAAATAATGCTAACCCCCATTTTAATTTCATTGTTGAACAAAACTGGCCTGAGTGGCACCGTATTTTCACTGATGCATCCAAGCATGAACCTGATAATTTTGTGGGCGTAGGAATATATCATGCACAGTATAATATCGTTCAAAAAGTAAAGTGTCCACCTGAAGCAACAGTTTTTACTGGGGAATGTCTTGGCATCCTGAAGGCTCTGGAATACGTCTTACTTTTAAAACTTAGAAATAGTTTAATTTTAACTGACTCCATGAGTGCCCTTCAGGCGCTCTTGAGATATCCTTTTAAGTCTAAACCACCATTTCCTCTAATAGCGCATATTAGGACTAAACTTTTTGAATGTGTTGAGAAGGGCTTTTCTGTAGTTTTTATCTGGATTCCGAGTCATTGTGGAATAAGTGGCAATGAAAGAGCTGATAGACTTGCCAATGAGGCTGTGGTGTGTGGTGATACTGTACCGTTTAAAAATTATACTCAGGACTTGGCTACTCTTCCTAGACGTTATCTTGGAGATTCCTGGGATAGAGTTTGGGAAGAAAGTGCCCGTTCAAAAGGGAAATACTACTTTAGTATTCAATCGAAAATTCCTCGTAAGCCTTGGTTCTCTGTCCTCAAACTTGACAAGATTGCGACAACCATTCTAATAAGAATGAGGTTGGGTCACACCACTTGTCCAGCACATCTGGCACGATTTCACATCATAGATAGTCCTCAGTGTGAATGTGGATATGACTTTGCAGACCTGAACCATATATTCCTTTCCTGTCCGATTCATGACCGTACTTCCTTTTATAATGGCTTGATGTCACTCCGCGTTCCTTTCCCCACTTCTATAAAGACTCTTCTTTCTTCTTCTAGCCTCTCCATATATAGTGTTCTTTCGAATTTTATTTATAATAATAACATTCGCCTTTAAATTGTATAAATATTTATAAACATTAATATTTACAACAGACTGTGGCTGCTATTTATTCAAAATATTTAATTTTAATTATGTAAGTATTTAAAATATATACACATTACTGATCCTGTTACCTTTCTTCCAAATTCCGTTATATTGTCTTTTCGCGTTATAATGTTTCCTTAACTTTACTTTGTGTCATTCAATGTTCAAATACCAACTAAATAAAACTTGACGCTGGCAAATGCACAGAAGTGCGAGCCAAGTTCTCCTGCCAAATGGGGAGAGAAAAAAAAAAAAAAAAAAAAAAAAACTTCATCATTCACATCATTCACATTCACTCATTGATGTGTGATCTCTTCTTGTATTAGTTGCCGGATTTTAGAAAATCACGAGGGAATCTATTAACTTCTTTAAAATAAAAGTGAAACAAATTATTTAATAAAACCATGGCACTACACGTTCCTAAAGCCCCTGGTGTACCCCAGATGTTGAAAGACGGAGCTCGGGTAAGCTAACCGATACTTAACCAACAATGTGTTCGACAACTGCATGCATTTCATCTGCTTCTTTATGTCGCTATAACTTTCATAATTATCACTATATCTGTTAAATAACATTTTAATCATAATTTTAACAGTAAAAATAAACCCTGACACCTAATTAAATTTCATTTAAATGATAATATCCAAATTCTGATCGGAAAAAAATATTCTTTACAGTTTTGAAAAAGATTAGCATTTTCTAATTGGGTTAAATATTTGGTTAAATTTGCTCAGTAAATTTCCATCACAAAGCTTTTTACATTTATGTTTACCCAAAAAAAGTAATACAATAAAACAATGTTTACAGATGTTTTCTGGTTTAGAAGAAGCTGTTTACCGGAATATAAATGCATGCAAACAGTTTGCCCAAAGTGTACGTTCAGCATACGGCCCAAACGGAATGAACAAAATGATCATTAATCACATTGACAAGCAATTTGTCACCAGTGATGCTGGAACCATTATCAGAGAACTTGATGTTGAACATCCCGCAGCTAAGTTAATGGTTCTGGCTAGTCAGATGCAAGATGCTGAAGTTGGTGATGGAACAAACTTTGTCATAGTCTTTTCTGGTGCTCTTCTTGAAGCTGCAGAAGAACTTTTGCGTTTAGGTGTCACACCCAGTGAAATTGCAGATGGCTATGAACAAGCTCTGGAAAAGTGTCTAGAAATCCTACCCGGGCTAATTTGTGAAGAGATCAAGGATCCTAAAAATGTTGAGGCTGTGACCAAAGGCATTACACCATCAATCATGTCCAAACAATATGGCTATGAAGATTTCATTGCAGGATTGGTTGCAAAAGCTTGTGTTGCTATACTTCCTGAGAAGACTACATTCAATGTTGATAATGTGAGAATTTGCAAGGTATGTACTGCAGCTATTTAAGCCTTTTTAAAAGACTGTGCTGTTAGCAATAGCAAATTATGCTTGTAATAAAGGTGTCAGACAGATGGTGCACAGGTAAATTATCTACCTTGTAATTATTAAAGGAAATATTTTACTGCTTCTGTGTCCAGTGTCTTGGCAAGAAAGTGTATTCTGCTGGATATACAAACTAAAATTATATTAATTCTTTTTAAGAATTTTATTAATTATTTACTGTTTCCAGGTTACCTATAAAAATATGTTTTTCTCAAGGAGACAACCCTTAAACAACACCCCACTAAAACAAAAATAAATTTGTATTTGTTCTTGAAGTATCTTATAAGATAAGCACATTACGTAAAGTATCTAAGTACTACTTATTGTTAAACTAGAAACTACCAATATTATACTGTAACTAAATAAGGTAATGTGTAATGATGAACTTTTGATGTTATTACAGATTCTAGGATCTGGTCTTCTCCAATCTGAAGTTCTCTCTGGTATGGTGTTCAAGCGTGAAGTTGAAGGAGATGTCCCCATGGCCACAAAAGCTAAAGTAGCTGTTTTTAACTGCCCCATAGACATCACCCAAACTGAAACGAAGGGCACGGTATTGATTAAGTCTGCAGATGAGCTCCTTAACTTCAGCCGAGGAGAAGAATCCTTACTTGAAAAACAAATTAAAGAGATTGCTGATGCTGGAGTCAAAGTTATTGTGGCTGGTGCTAAGTTTGGTGATATGGCTTTACATTTCTTAAACAAGTTTGGAATTATGGCTGTGCGTCTCAATTCAAAGTTTGATATTCGCCGCCTAGCCAGGACTGTTAATGCTACTGTAAGTAATAAATATTTCAAGGAGTACAATTTTCTTAGACCAAATAGGTTACATGATTAGATTTTTATAAATTACTAGCAGACCCATGCAACTTCGTCTGCATCTTTTTTCAATCATGCTTGGCTCCTAAGCATGATGTTAATCCTGTCTTAGGTCTATAACCTGAAAATCAGTTAGATAGTAAATGTGAAACAAAAATTATATAAAATAGATATGAGAATGAATTCCAGATATAAATTATATTCTTTTAGGTACTACCCCGCCTGACTACCCCCACTGCTGAAGAACTTGGATATTGTGACTCTGTTGGAGTTGAAGAATTAGGCGATACGCGTGTTGTTTTCTTCCGTATGGAGAGCACGGAATCCCGGATTTCTACAGTTGTGATTAGAGGGTCTACTGACAACTATATGGATGATATAGAGAGAGCTATAGATGATGGTGTTAATACCTTCAAAGGTATCGCTAGGGATGGAAGGTAAGGCTCTTTTTATCTTTACCACGATATCCGATATTTCTACATGCATGCACAAAATGGTATCAGCCCTTAAACAAGAACTTTAAAACTCCTGGGCTTAAGTAATATTTCATTCATCATTTCATGAAAGGCCTTGAGTGATAGTCTATCATAGTGAAATAGTGTAAATTGACTGGCTATGAAAGGATTGATGTACAAAGCTATCTAGTTTTAAACTAAGCAGAGCATGTACTATGAAATCAAGACTAGCCTAATCTTGATTTCTATTTTTCTTATGCAAAAACAGTTTTTGTCTAAATACATAATAATATGTATTATACATAGAGTGCATATACGCAGAATATGCATTCAAATAATAGTTGATTGTTAGTCTAAAATGTAATAGTCTGTTCACTCTGTTGTGAATTCGTGGGGGTGATTTTGAATATTGGTAACTGCTATGATAACAAAACACTGCTATGATGACTGTTTTACATGTTTGTATAAAATCACCCATTTACTTATTCCTCAGGTTCGTGCCCGGTGCTGGTGCTACAGAAATTGAATTAGCACAGCAACTTCTACAGTATGCTGATACTCTACCAGGCTTAGAACAATATGCTGTCAGAAAATTTGCAGTTGCTCTAGAGAGTATCCCTAAAGCCCTGGCTGAGAACTCTGGAGCGAATGCAACAGAAGTAGTCAATAACATCTATAAAGCTCACAAGGTATGCATATACTATATAACTGTTTTAGTTGAGAGTTACCTTATTTATTCCATCCAGCATAAAATAGAACCTGATCATGTGCTTTTCCACCCTTAACTATCGCAGCTTGGTCTTTAGTTAATTTTATTATGTTGGTAGCACTTCACCAAATTAACCAGACAAGCCGAATCTTTTGGAATTGACATTCTTTCTCGTTTTGGGAGCTTAATACATAGTGTGGCGACTTCCACATACAGCGCCATCTACCGAAGATGCGTCGAACTACGGAGTAACGAAGAAACTACCAATCCTGAATCGCGCAATGAAAGTTCTCGCGCCGATTATCATATATACACCATCCCAACATCAACCATTGGGCAGTTGGCCCGCCAGGCATAATCACCCTCGCCTGTTCGGAGGATCTTACCTTTGTGTTGGAGGGACATAACACCCCATTGAGTCGGGGCGGTTGCTGCGTAGTGGCTGGCTGCTGCGCGGACGGGAGAAATATGCTCTGCTTACATGAACCGTAGCTGCAGTGTGCTGTGCCTAGACGCTGATCAGGCTGAGGTAGGGGTTAACCAGGCTGGAGCGGTCGCTTCCTGCGTGTGGTTTATCCCTGTTGAGGCTGAGGGTGCTGGCTGGCTGTGAGACTTGCTGTGGGAGTGAACATGATGGTGGCGCGCTGATGCTGCTTCGACGGCTGCTTCCAATCACGTCGGGGTCACCACTGTGGTGGAACGGGTGTTATGCCCCTACAACACAAAGGGAGGATCCTCCGACTAGGCGAGGTGATCATGCCTGGCGGGCCAACTGCCCAACGGTTGATGTTGGGATGGTGTATATATGATAATCGGCGCGAGAACGTTCATTGCGCGATTCAGGATTGGTAGTTTCTTTGTTTCCTTCATTACTCCGTAGTTTGATGCATCTTCGGTAGATGGCGCTGTATGTGGAAGTCGCCACACATAGCATCTCTATAATATTCAGAAGACTTGTTGTTTTGAACATTGTCAGATACTGTGTACCTTCCGAACTTCTGTTTCCTACCTTAAAAATACAGGTTAGTGTGTTGTGCAATTCGTGCATTTTATTTTGTAATATCTTTGAATATATTCATTTAAATTACATACTGTACAGGGCCATATTGATCTATATTAAATGCACAATGTATTTAAGGTACTTAATTGAATAAGGTTTAATGCTGTATTGCTTAAAATCGCTTCGAAAATAAGCCATTTTTTCTCGTAAAAAGAAAGGAATAAAAATGGTCGTTGTGGGTTATCCTTAAAAGATAGATATAAACCATAGCGGAGTTTTTTGTAGACATTTTTAAGGTGTACAATACATGTACATTATTTTCATCTATCTCATAGGTTTCAGCTAGCGTTTGCAATCTAAGCGCAAAAAAAATATTATTTACGATTTACGTCATCACATTAGAAACTTCAAAATATAATAAAAATAATTGTAAAGGATATTTCTTTTTTTTTATTGAATAGGGGGCAAACAAGCAGACGTATCGCCTGATGGTAAGCGATTACCGCCGCCCATAGACACCCGCAACACCAGAGGCGTCACAAATGCGTTGCCGGCCTTTAGAGGAAGGGGAGAGGGATGTGGGAAGGGGTTGGGGAGTATGGGCCTCCGGTATCCTCAATCATTCGGTGAAACACAGCGCATGCGCTATTTCACACCGGTAACAATAGAATAATGTGTTATCTTTTATTTTAGGCGGGCGACAAAAACGCTGGATACGATATTGAATCCGAAAACAATGGCGTGTGTGATGCAAAGGAGAAAAATATTCTAGATTTGTACATTCTGAAGAACTGGGGTCTTAAATACGCCGTTGGTGCAGCCGCCACGATTCTCAAGGTGGATCAAATCATTATGGCAAAGAGGGCGGGAGGACCTAAACCCAAAGCAGCAGCGGGAAGTGATGATGAATCTTAACAAAATGAATGATAATTATATTTAAAACAAAGTATTTTAGTTAAGAATTCAGGATAATATAAAGCTAACAAATTGCATTTAATTTTTAAATATTTTAATTTGTAACTACAGCAACCCTTTTCAGTTAAACTTATTTTATACACTGGCTGATTTTGTTTGTATTGTTTTCGAATGATTGTAATCGAAAACACACATATTGCTTGTTGTTTTCTTATTAGCTTTAACAATTATAATGAAATATACTAATAAAAAATACAACCATATCCACTTAATTATTTATTTCTAAAGTTTTCTTTTAATCATATGTATGTATGTTACCTTTAATCGTATTCTTTCAAATTATCTAGGTAAGCTTAAGGTGGAAGCTTAAGGTACAACTCTTCAATGGTTAGGATATGGAGAATAATTATTTCAATTCCATACGTATCTAAAGACCTTCAGTCGTATACTTTCAAGTTATTTAGGTGAACTGATGATTAGAAGGTTAAACTCTTCAAGAGTTACGGATTAGAGGATAATTTTAATATTAAACGTACGTATAGACCTTAATTTGTATTATTTATGATGATGATAAAATTTGAGGAAATAGTTCAACTTACTACTAACCTACGATTGTTTGCACTAAAAAATAAAAACTTTTTATAAAAAAAAACCGACTTCCAAAAAACATCCAACGAAAACTCTCTGCCAAATAACACTAAAAAACGTAAAATAAACTGGTTCTTCATAAATTTCCTATACCTAATTCTTTATTCATTATAATAATAGTATTTTAATGTGTGCTAGGTACCTAGAATCTGTTTGAAGTAGAATCTGTTGGATGTTTTTTGGAAGTCGATTTTTTTTTATATATTTTTTTCTTTTCAAGTAAAAATTTGTGATTTTTAGATTTCTCAGACTATTGTGTAACGATTTTCATTTTAAACTATTCACCACCTTCCTAAAATTCAGATATCCAGGGGTTGGCACTAGATCATATTCGATCGGCGCTGTAATCTTGATCTGTCAAAAACTCTAATTTCCAGCATGAGCGAAGCTTACTTTCAATCCAGAACTCTGCGATCTGGCCGCACAGCGACAAAATCCTTCAATAAAAAAATAGGGTATAGTTTTATGGTAGGTAAACAACAAGCTAAAGGTTTATTCCGCTATGAAGTAGTCTTAGCGCACTGACCTTTAATAAACCACAAGTGGTAAATTTAGTCTCTGGCAGTAAAGAAAAGAAGTACTGGTTTATAACGTATATGTAGTAATTCTGTTGCTGACTGGGCTAAACTAAAAATAAAAAAGCGGCCAAGTGCTAGTCGGACTCGCGCATGAAGGGTTCCGTAGCACATAATATAAAAGTTCTTGTAGTTCGTTGTAACTTTGATCGATAAATTGCTGTTTACGATTTTTGATGTAGGTATTAAAAAAAACCTACTTACTAGATCTCGTTCAAACCAGTTTTCAGTGGAAGTGGTAACGTAACGTACATCATATTTTTTTTTAGTTTTATCATTCTCTTATTTTAGACGTTACAGGGGAGGGGACACACATTTTACCACTTTGGAAGTGTCTCTCGCGCAAACTATTCAGTTTAGAAAAAAACGATAATATAAACTTCAATATAATTTTTGAAGACCTATCCATAGATGTCCAGACAGGTACGGGTCTGATGAAAAATTTTTTTTTGAGTTTCAGTTCTCTGTACGGGGACCACCAAAATTTATTGTTTTTTTTTATTTTTGTATGAAAAAATGCGGTTCACAGAATACATCTACTTATAATTATCAGAACTTACCATTTATTTACTTATTAGGATTTATACCAAGTTTCAGTATAGTTTCGGGAAAAGTGGCTGTGACATACGGACGGACAGACAGACATGACGAATCTATAAGGGCTCCGTTTTTTGCCTTTGGTACGGAACCCTAATTACTTTGTGTGATTCTTAGACGACGAAAAATTTACTTTTCCCTTGTGCGTATTATGTTTAAAATTATATCTATTTAACATTTATGGGAGTAATAGATTTACAATCTGTACTAAAATAATTAAATTATTATAATTGGAGTTTTATCTTAGCACTAAAAACATTTTTTTTTTAAACATTGGGTGTGCGGTGTGAGTAATGCATGATGAGAATACTATTTTTTAAATAGAGCAGTGAATATTTTTCATAGTGGCATCATTTTAGTTCGATGTTTCTTTGTTTCAGGTTCTTTATAATAGACACTGCATTAAGTTTCTGGTTTTAATTGACAAAAATATTAAAAGACTTTTACTTTATTACAAAGTAATTTAGTAATCGGGAAATATATCAAAGTTCCATGGTATGAAAACACTAGATTTGTGATACAAAAAAAAATATATAAGGATTCAAGTTTAAAGAAGTGATCGTGACCCAAAAAGAACCTACTGTTGTATCAGAATCAGAAGTAATAGTTGTCAAATCCGTTGATCACAGTCCCTCTGGATTATTTTATTTTTAAAGGCATAATATTTTTGTTCCTTAAATTAAATAGTCAGTTATGTCTTCGTACAAAGTAAGTATTAAAGCGTTAGATTTTAATTAGGTATAATTTACTTCAACGTAATAAACAAGTTAGGATATTTATTTTTAACAGGTTGAGATTCGTAATTTAAATTTTTTGTATCCATGCAGCTACAGTAAGTACACAATACCTAATTTTTATTATACATTGATTTACTTGATATTATTACAGCCCATCGATTCCAAACGAGAGGAATTTAGAAGATACTTGGAAAGAGCTGGTGTTATGGATGCTCTTACCAAAGTCCTTGTTAGCTTATATGAAGAACCAGATAAACCGGAAGATGCACTAGAATATGTACGTAAACATTTAGGGACTGAGGGTGGCGAAGATGAATTGGAGACAGCAAGAGCGCGTATTGCCGAGCTTGAAGCCGAAAATGCGCTGCTAAAGGGTGAAACTGCTCCAACGGAAGGATGAAACTGCTCATAATATTATAATTTAAATTTAATTAACACATGTTCAATTTAGGTCTTTAATAATATTGATCTCAGATAAAAATATTCTTGTTAATTCTATAGAAATATAACTTAGTGTTATGGTTACTGTGAGAGTATTATTTTTGTTATAAGTATATCTTATTTGGCAGCAAATGATGCACTAAATAAATTTTAGTTGTGATTATAATTTAGTTTGATTTATAGTTTGCAAAATATTAATTCTATTAAAAAAGAGGGACAATTTTATTTGTAACTATAATAACAATACATACTTAATTATTATATTTTATTCATGTCCCACACAACAAATGAACATATTCCATTGAAGTTCTGGTAATGTATCAGTGTCACGGTCATTGTTCAAGTGTCACATAACAGGTGTATATTATATTATCCTTTTCTACCTGATTATGGCAAATCCAAAAGGAAGGGTATAGTCTTGGCAGTCTATGTATGTTGGTATTTTCACTGTAGCTCCTTAACTACAGAACATTTTAATGAATAGCTGTCCATAAATTCGTAATAATGGCATGGGTGATATTGGCTACATTAATTTTATCAAAAGTTTTTATATAGTTGGATTAAATAGTTTTTTAAAGTTTTTCTCATTGGGTATGGGGATATACTATCACACACACTTAATAGTTACTACTGACACCCATGGACACTTTCAACTCAACAGTCAGGAGTGCATCGGATTTTTCTTTGTCTCTGGATTTAGAGGCAGGGAGAGGGCTCTGGTTTAGAGCAACCTTGACAATTTTTTTAACATTTTGACTCTTGCACACTTCACACACGTTTTATATGTAAAAGGACTGAATAGTCTTATTTTTCAAATGTGTATGGTATTTAAATTTTTAACAGACTTCAAAAAAGGAGGATGTACTCAATACTTTAGAACTTTCGACTGGGTGAACCAATTTTGATGTTTTTTTTTTAAATTGAAAGCTGGTGTTTACTGTGTGGTCCCATTTTAATTTGGTCCAGCTCTTGAAGTCGTTTTTTTTTGTGTATTATATTTATATGATACATATTCTGAGTATATTGCTTGTACTATCTTAGTGATGCAACGGTAATGTGTATGGCTGCTGTGCTTGAGGTCTCGGGTTCGATCCCAGGTTTATATTATTATGATTTGCAATTTCTTATGTCTATATATATATATATATATTGTGTAGTACCTATAGTACAAGCTCTGCTTAGTTTGGTACTATATAAATGGCTTTGTGTCCAATGTCCAAAAAAAAGACATAACTTAGATAAATTAAATAAATGAACATAGTTAAGGTGTTAAACTGAATGATATAATGAAACTAATATTTTCTAGTGAGTAACTGATTTAATTTATTTTAGTTATTCTTGGCTATACACTTCAACGTAAACTATTTATAATTTAAACAGCAGCACTGATTAGTTCAGTGTACTTCTTCACTTTGCTGGCGACGCTCATGTCAACATACTTATCACCGATGGAAACAACCATACCACCTATCAAAGCAGGGTCCACTTTAGCAGTCAGTTGAAGAGTTTCATTAGGCTTCATGAATTTCTGTAAAAAAGTCATGTTTCAATATTCAAACTGTACATTTTTACTTATTTATAATAATATTTACTTCGCACACAAACCGCTGATAAACATACTTACATATTACTAAATACATACTTATCTATTCATACTAATATTATGAGATAGTTTGTGAGATTGTTGAATCTCTGGATCTACTAAACCGCTTTTGAAAATTCTTTTACCAATAGAAAGCCACATTATATGAGTATCATGGGCTATGAAAAAAAAACGAATTCAAAATAGATCCTTTAAAATAGTTGCTATTGTGTAGTAATACTAAAAATGAAATAAAAAATGAACCTTAAGAGCAGCTTCCAGGTTCTGTCTCTGGGCCTGGTCCAGTGGTTTCGCTGTAATGACTTCACATGTAACTTCACCACGGTGGGCTGCCATCATGATTTTGAAGGCATTGATGACAGTTTCAAGTTTATTAAGACGCCCATTTTCAGCCATAAGTACCAGCAAGTTACCAGTTGTGGCAGACATTTTTGTCTGAAACATTTCACAAAATTATTTTGGATTATTTTCAGTTTATATTTATACTAATTACTAAAAGGGGAACTTTTTAATTCTTAGCATTTATATAACCCAAAGAATATTATATTACTTTAAAAGATGGTATATTATATATTCTTCTACAGATATAAGAAGTAAAAACTATGATCACAAGTTGTTCAAATGCTAAATTATCAGCTTGATTGTCAGACGGTTCTTTATTAATTATGCCATAAAATTTCTGAAGAAAAATAAATAATAATTTTGTAGACATTTTCATTGGGTATTTTGAGAAAGAAATTACAACAAGTCATTTGTGTTTAACCTTTTGAGTCCAAAACATTATGTAAATCTAACAGTATAAGATATATGAATCTACTTATGGTTTACAGACTACAAGCACAGGTCAAATATTTCAATATAAACTATAAATACAAAAATCTTCAAAGAAGTGTCAGTCCTAATAAAATGATTTAAACAATAATGATCAATCAAATGATAATTTATCAGTTGTTTAATATGTATGACTTGTAATTGTAATTGACTGTCTCTGTGGCGCAGTGGTAGCGTATGCGACTGCTGTGCACGAGGTCTTGGGTTCGATTCCCGGGTCGGACCAAATGTTTGTATGATCTGCAAATATTTGTTTCGGAGTTTGGGTGTTTTCTACGTATAATATGCATGTATTTACAAAAAAAAAAGTAATATATGTATTTATATCAGTTGTCTAGATGGCGTTGTGTGTTAAAAATGTCCGAAATATTTATTATTATTATTGTATATTAATATGATATTGATCTAGGTATGTAAATGCTATATGGTTTTGGTCTAAAGTGTTGTTGTTGCCAAATCGACAAATTTTTTAATAATTTATTTGCAATGTAAGTACATACTGCATATACTTTCATGTGCATTTAGTGTAAAGCTGTTAATTTAAAATTACAAAGTGGCACTTCAATGTTATTTATTTGTATAGATTGAAAAACTGTTACTAAAAAAAAAAATTAAAAGAAATATACAGGTTTACTTAATAAGATTTTTTCTATAATTCGTTTTTTTTTCAAAACCAATAAGAAAATTCCAAAATAGCAAATACAGTTTTATCTGCTTATTTTATAACAATCAATTTAGCTACATAATTTTGGATCACATCGCTCAATTCTAAATTTCTTACATTTACTTAATGGGAGTAAATAAAAATTCTAATTTGATATTTTACCTGTGTAACAACATGCTTCAAGGCATCAGCCTTAAGAACCCTCTTAATTGTTGGGTTGACAATAAACTCCTTGAGTTTTGGATCAGTCTTGATAGACTTTTGGAAGTTAGACAGTTCTTTTTCTACAGCATCTAGGGTCTTGGTTTTCGATCCAGCTGAGTACAGAGCAGATGCATATCTACCTTCCAAGCCAAAAACTTGCACGGGTGGTTTAACAAGTTGACCTGCAGCAGCCGACGTGCTCAAGGAACGAACCTACAAAATATTACGTAACTTATTAAATTTTAGACCATTTTTATAAAAATTAAATAACATATAGTAAAGGAATATTCACCAGCATATTTCCCTTGGTGACGGACATTATGATTTATTTGTGTGTGAAGAATTTTAACACCTTTTTGCCGATAAAAGGCTTTAATTCGATCTATCAGCTACTTGTCACTTTATTTAGCGAGCGCCCGGTCGTTAGTGTGACCACATGCTTTACCTGGATGTTACTAAAATGTCAAACTTTTTCATTATTTTTTTTCTCATTGAACAATTATTTTAATTTGTAAAACTTATGAGATTTAAAAGTATCATTAACAGTAACTATCATGAACGCTATGTATGTGCATAAAAAGTTGGCAGAACTCAGAACGGCACATTCATAATATTATAAAGTTTATCCGAGTGTATAAGTCCTTTACAATGGCAAGTTTGTGGTACTCAATCGGACTCATACCCTAATGCTACGTTTACATGCGTGCGAGGACTTGGCAGTCGCTCACAAACTGCAATCCTTCACAAACGCTCGTGTCACGTTTACACGCGTGCGAGGACTTGGCAGGTCACAAACTACAAGCGCTTTCATGCACTCACACGTTGGCAGTGCTGCTAACTTAGAGACTTTTCCACTAAAACTGGTGGTTTGAATCCTTCATTTAGTGGCGAAATATTGTTTTTTGTGGCTGGTGGATTTACCTAGCGGTTTTTAAAAATTTAATTTTAATTACTATAACTGCGATCACTTAGCCACTAAGTATCTTACATTCAATTCAATTGAATATATCTTTATTGTGGATCATAGGTAGGTACATAATTAAAGATGTTTCGTATACATTGCGATCAGCACGTCCCGCCCAGTGGGATTTTCATTTCTGTCAAGTTAAACTACAATAAGATTATTATCGAATATCTTATGTAAGAAATCATTACACATGCTACCCGTTAATAACAATAAGTTATTTTTTATAAATATCTAGTTATATTTACTTCTTTTAATATTCAACTTTTTTAAATAAATCAGGTAACTTCTGACAAGACCCGGCAACACTGCGCTGAGCGGCACCAACCTCGCGCCAACGTGTAAACGCGTCGCAAGCGGCGAGCGCACGCTTCCTTTGAACTGTGTTCAAAAACCGACACCGACTCGGGTCGGCAACAAGCTTTTTTTTTTTTTTTTAACGTGTGGAAATCCCCTCGGACCGTCACCCCACCGGGGCTCGCGGCGGGACGGTGTGTCGGACTCGAACCGACTAAAGCCACACGGCGCCTGTGAAGGGAGGAGTCCGGGAACTGCAGTTATTAACACATCCGGACCCCTCCCAGCGCCTGCCCGCACAGAAGCGGGCACCGTCTGCTGGTTGACTCTCAATTAGGCGACGTACGGCACACGCGTACGTCGCCCCCTCGCGGGTGGCCACAAGAGCGGATGGAGGGGAAAGCCCGTCCCGACCATCCGCGGCCACACTCAGGGCGGCATGAGGCGCTGATAGGCGCGCCTCCGCCGCCCGGTTCGCCGGCGGCGGATTGGGTCCGAGTGGACATCATCCTCCCAGGCCTTCTCCGCCACCTCCTTCTGCGAGATTACATCTTCGCAGAAGGTTGCGACCGCGGTAAAACTGCTATCGCTACCGGCCATGGAGCGTATGACGGCCGGTAGCGAGAGATCTCCCCCGATGACTGCAGTGAGGGCCCGACGCTGCGGCGCCCAAGCGGGGCAATCCGCCAGCGTGTCCTGGGCCACTGTGCTGTCCCGCCTAGCGACTGAGTGCAGGTACTTCCCGAAGCAACCGTGCCCGGAAAGGACCTGCGTCAGTCGGAAGGAAAGGGTCCCGTGCTGCCGCCCCGCCCACTCGAGGATGACCGGCTGGAGGGCCTCCACGGCGGCAAAGCCAGCGCGTGGAGTCTCCAGCCGGAAAGACCATCAGTCTATAGTTGCTCGACGAGCGGCTTCACGCCATTCGCGTACCTCTTCGGGCGGAGGGCGAAAGCCACTTTCCGCCCGATATCCAGCCACCCGTCGATAAACTTCGGCGAGCACTTCCGCCTCCAAATCCCACGGGGGTGTTCCGGCCAAGGCGCACGCCGCCTCGGTCGACACCGTGCGGTATCCGCGTATGGCTCTGACTGCCAATACCATCTGAGGCCGCCATAGGCGAGCCTTATTTAGGGCAGTCAGAGCCGCCACCCACACCGGTGCGCCATACAGCGCCATCGACCGGACAACCCCCGTGTACAGGAGTCTCGTTGCGACGCTGGCTCCACCCAAATTGGGCAAAAGTCACCCAAGGGCGGAGGTAGCGTCGACCAGCCTGGGACCAAGCTGTCGGAAGTGCTCGTCGAAGAGCCACCTACCGTCGAGGATCAGGCCCAGATACCTCATCTGGGCCCGGGGTCGGCAACAAGCTATCACAACCTCACGCAAGTTCACGCAACCCAAGCCAAACAGCCCGTTTACACGCGTGTGTATGTGGAGGGTTGTCGAGGCGTGCCACGCATGTAAACGCGGCATAAGCTCATACCGCCGTGAGTACGGTAGGGATTGTTTTTGTATTTCTTTGGCTGCTAAAATAACCAACAATAACATATACTTAAAATTCCCGGATTTTTTTAATATGGCATTGAATAGTATTTTAGTTTTAGATTTCAATTTTTTATTTATTTTCAACTAGCGACCCGCCCCGGCTTCGCATGGGTGGATTTCAGATGCCCCCACCGACGACACGATTCGTGCATTTTAAATCTGTAATATCTTCGAATATATTCATTTAACTTAGATACTGTAAAAGGCCATTTTGATCTATATTAAATGCACAATGTATTTAATTTACTTAATTGTATAAGGATACATTCTGTATTGCTTAAAATCGCTTCGTAAATAAGCCATTATTTCTCATAAAATGAAAGGAATAAAAAATGGTTGTTGTGGGTTATCCCTAAGAGATAGACATATACCGTCGCGAACTTTTTTGTAGATCTTTTTAAGGTGTATAATACTGTAGTACATTATTTTGATCTATCTCGTAGGGTGCAACCAGCGTTTGCAATGTAAGCGCAAAAAATGTGTTTATTTGCTATATCACATTAGAAACCTCGAAAATTAACAGTGTTTCCATACTATATTATGCATTTATTATACATGAAAACCTTCCTTTTAAATCACGCTATCTATTAAAGAAACCCACATCAAAATCCGTAGCGTAGTTTTAAAGATTTAAGCACACAAAGGGACATAGGGACAGAGAAAGCGACTTTGTTTTATACTATGTAGTGATGAAAAACATGGATCACAAATGAGTTGTCATTGTTGTCAACAAGATGGCGTACCTAAAGGGTATTTAATTTTTTTTTTTTAAATCAAAATTTTCGTCAAGAATCCGTCAAGACACGCAACGCCATCTAGTTTTCAAACTAAGTAGACTTTACGCCTGACATGTTTTGCAAACCTAGGAATGCGTTTTGTTAATGCAGTTATAACAACTATCTATGAAGAAATGAAATTATTTTAACACTGTTCTAAAAATGTGATAAACACATGAAAATAATAAAGATGATTCACATAATAAACGGCATAAATCTCATAATCATCCAGAATATATTGCCAGCGGTAGAGGATCTGCTATTCTCCTTGTGGACAAAAACTAGTGATCGATTTCGGTTTCAGCCTGTTTCGGCAGTAGTCTCGGTTTCGGCCAAAAAATGGCCGAACTTTCTCTACTCTAACTCGAGTGAGTGTGAATAATCGTGTGTCATTCGGCGTACTTCGTTACTCACTCGTGTGATCACACGCCCACATGACCGGCTCAGTTCGCTGCCCGTAATCCCATCGTTAATCGAATTGAGTTGATTTTATGTTTAGCATATAATATAAGATTAACATCTGACATACTCTGTTTGCTTAGTTCAGACATATTCATGATACAAAACATAATATAGTTTACTACGTACTTTAATCATAGAATATGCAAACATGTTTAAAATATCCAGAAAAGTTCAGTATTTAACAGGAATTTTAAATATGTTTAATTCTCATTCGGAAAAAAGTTTTTATCATCACTTTGAGTTTTTTTAAAGCTATCAAATCAACTTGACACGGTAATTACAGTTCTAATCTTCTCTTTTCATCAGTGTCACAAAGTCATCATTTCAAATATTTTTATTACTAATCCCATTTAACAACTTATCGCTACAAGTTGATATCAAAAATGACAAAACCTTTTTGTGTCAAAATACTCTCAATTTTCGAGCGCCATTGTTGCGAATTTCAACAAAAATTGTAATAAGAATTGTTTAGATGTAAATACGTAAACTATGATTTTTTTAGGATGAGTTTACTTGATAGCTTACTAAATCATATAATAAGCATGGTGAGTATTTTGCTTGTAATAAAAGAATTTTTAGCTAAACAAATATTATGGAACCTTTCTATACTCTTTGCGATGTAGCATGGTGCGTGACAGTTTCAGTAACATTTCGTTTCATTCTTGAAAGTTGCCGCGATTTACAACTTATTACTTAGTATTTCAGCTGTACCATATTTGCAATATATTAAATCATTAATAACTGTAGTAAATTAAACTAAACCAACCACGATGTTCTGGTCTACAAATAAATCCCGCACTATGCTACAGCGCAAAGAGTATAGCTCACTTCTGCACTTTCAATTTCCACTATTAGTAAGACAACAAGTAGATGAAAATTATTAAATATATGTGGAAACAACAAACAACATTTAAATTTACAAAAAAAAAATAAACTCATCAAAAAACAAACTGAAAGAGATAGTTTAATTATTTACCACCTCTGTGTACGTCAAGTTGTTTACTATAAAGGTAGATCGCACTATTGTTTTTTACTGCATGTAATATAAAGTGAATGGATTTATTTTTTATTTTGAACATTCTTTCAACTATTGTGTATTGTTTTACGAAGTGAGAAATACAACTAGTGGTTAATAGTCAGCAGTTTGATTTTACGGTCCCTGAGGATCCATTTGTACAACCTCTAAACTAAACAATCTTATTTTGTTTAATTTTGATAAAACTACAAAAAAAATATTTAAACCGACTTTAAAAAAAACTTCAAACAAAAGCTCCATGCCTAGAAACACTAAAAAGCGAAAAATAAATTGGCTCTCCTTAAATTACTATGTGGCAACTGTTGTGTATTTCTAAGTATTTATTTATTCATTTTATCCAGGTCAGCATTAAGCAGCAAACTGCCTCGGTGGCGTAGTGGTAGCGTATGCGACTGCTGTGCTTGAGGTCTCGGGTTCGATTCCCGGGTCGGACTAAATGTTTGTATGATCTGCAAATGTTTATTTCGGAGTTTGGGTGTTTTCTATGTATAATATGTATGTATTTACAAAAAAAAGTATATTATATGTATTTATATCAGTTGTCTAGTACCCATAACACAAGCTCTGCTTAGCTTGAGACTAGATGGCGTTGCGTGTTAGATGTCCGAGATATTTATTATTTATAATAGTATTAACAGCATCAGCCAGATTAACTGGTGAAGCTCCATGTGTAAATTTGGAGATCATCCGCGTTGAAGTGGTAGGAGGAAGACAGATCATTAGTGGTTGTATTGATTAAGACAGAGAAAATTAGGGGAAAGAGCACGCCACCCTGTGGCACGCCGGTTGTAGTACTACACCAAGAAGAAACGGTGTTTTCGATAATTATACGCTGCCGTCGACCAGACAGGTAGTTGTGAAACCACGTAAGAGAGCGCAGTATACACAGCAGAACGTCAAAGTCAATGGTGTTAAATGCATTGCTGAAATCCAGGAGAGTTTACGATAACTTCACCGTTCTCCATAGCAGATCTGAGCTGAGGTCCTCCGTAATGTGGATTAGGGTAGTAGTGGTGATGTGCCCGGGTCGAAAGCCGGACTGGAGAGGATTTAGGAGCAGGTTTCTGGATAAGAAATTCGATCATCATGAAATAATGACTACCAGACGCAAATACCAGAGTAACTTCAGAAATATACGAAAAACATAGTACGTGCCTAAAAATTTGAGGGTTTTCCTCGATTTCCCTGGGATCCCATCATCAGATTCTGATATGGTGGCAATAGGACCACCTCGGGAGCATACCCTTTCGAATACGAAAATAATTTTCAAAATCGGTTCACAATTGACGGAGTAATCGGTGAACATACATAAAAAATACATACCCTAATTCCCTAAAATAGGCAACTTTTGAAAAAATGGGTTTTGTCTTACGTATTTTTCAAGGGCAAGCAAGTTTCGGTTTGGGCCGAAACTGAGAGCAAGGCCGAAGGTTCGGTTTCGATTTCGGCTGAAAAACCTGTTTTGGTCGGACTCTAACAAAAATCTGTCTTTTAAAGATCAAAACAAATAGAGCGCCAGCGTTCGGAACCGTACGATAATTATCGTACATGTACGATAATTTCATGCCTACGTACGATGTACGATAGCACATAATTATCGTACGCAGATTGTACGATAATTTCCATCGTGATGCGAAATTTGAGAATTTATTTTATTTTATGCAATATAAAGTAGGCACAATATAGTTAACACTTTCAGAAGTTACATTTTTGTCCTGCTCGATTATTTTGTATAATGAAATATTGGAGAAATATCGGGAAATACAAAATTATCTATTTCTATTGGTTCTTATAAGATCCGCTGTGAGAAGTTATACCACCTGGACTGTAACTTTATTCGGCCGTACATACCTTCTCATTGGTTAGCATCTACCAATGCGAACAAGAGAATAAGTTTGATACAGTGTTGCCAACTCTACGTCTTTTTACGTAGATCTACGTATTTTAAGTCTTTTCTGCAAACCTACGTACTTTAGTCCCAGAATCTACGTATTTTCTGTCAAAATTGTTTAAATTTGCAAAATATTATGAATGGGATTTTTTTTCTTATTGAATAAGGGGCAAACGAGCAGACGTATCAACGTATTCCTTTACTTTCGCGAAAAAAATATTAAAAAACGACGATAATAATAAAAATACGATAGTACGATAATTACGGCCAATTTCGGTCCATGTACGATAATTCTACGCCCCTGGTACGATAGTCAGCTCGCTTCAGGTTGCTAACACTGTAGAGCGCGCTTCCTCTTTATTAGTGGCAAATGCAAAAGCCCAAGGCGTTTGAAGCTAAATGGTACTTCGAAAGTTTGAAAGCTGTCAGAAAAAAAACTTTCATTGACTGACTGACTTGACCACAGAGTACATTGGACTTGACGTTGAATTTTAGTTATTTATTCAAAGTATTTTGTGTTATTGTTACTATAAAAACATTAAAATTAAATAAGCAACCACTAAATTGTGTGTAAAGTGTTCGTTTGTAGTAATCTCATGTTTTGAATATATAAGAAAAGGCTGCTGTGATTTTAAATTTAAAATAAAAGTAGGTAAATATGTCACAGCAAGTTTCCTCTAGTATGTCTAGATTATTAAATGGTCTAGGTCTAGACGGTGAAGAACATAGAATATGTGATTTCACTATTGCAGATCAAAATTCCGTCGCAGAATCTCAAGGTATAACACCTACCACTCCTTCGAATTTCAAACCGGTACTTGGTAGCAACGTCACATACGTCGTTGCTTGTGTGATTATAAACGAAGCTAATGAGGTTTTGATGATGCAAGAGGCAAAGGAGAGTTGTGCTGGTAAATGGTATCTACCAGCAGGACGTATGGAGAAAGGTGAAAGTATTGTGCAAGCTGTTGCCAGAGAAGTTCTTGAAGAGACAGGTCTAGAATGCACACCTACTACAATCTTGGTTGTTGAAACTGCAGGTGGGATGTGGTACAGGTTTGTTATGACTGCAAGAGTGGTGGGTGGTGAATTGAAAACACCAGCTAAAGCAGATAAGGAGTCCTTACAAGCCAAATGGATTGGTGACCTGCAAGAAATCACTTTAAGATCTAATGACATAATACACCTTATAGAGAAGGCTCAAGCTTACCATCAAAATAAAAACAGTAATTTATGGCATGGTCATATACTGCCAGCATCAACACCACATGTTAAAGATTTATTGAGGTTGATTGTTGTTATTAAAAAAAGAAGTACAAATAAATTACATGTACTACTGAGTGAGAAAACTGCTTTACATTATCCAACATGTGAAATTAACCCAGGCAAAAGTGTTCATTCAACATTGAGAAGATTTATGGTTGAGATGTTTGGAGCTGATGTAGGTCAGCACCGTCCACTGGGTCTACTTAATTTGGAACATGATCCAGCAGCAGATGGATGCTGTCTTACACTTCTTGTAGCTTTTCGGGCACCTCTGGAAGAGGTACCATTAATAGGCAAGTGTGTCTGGCAAGAGTTGCCTTCTGATATTGAAAGCAGACTGCTTTCTATCATAACAACAAAAAATTCATCACTAGAACTGCATGTGGTTCGTTAAGTTGAACTTATGTTGTTCTGGAGTTTCAAAATGGATGAAGGTTGTAATTTACTGTTCAAGTATACTGACATAATCTGTATTTTATTGTATAACATTTTGAAATGAGAATCTCAAAGATTATTTATAGATCTGACATGATGTCTATTGACACTTTATTTTTTCAAATTGTAAGGTGATTATAATATTAGGATGCCTTATGTGGGTGGTCAATTTATTATCTACATGTTATAATTATTTTAAACAATTCAATAAAATTGTACATTTCTGCCACAGCAAGCGCTGCAATCGTTTTATGTACAACCATACACTTCGCACGATCCCAATACTAATAGACTAGGTATTCCACAAAAGAATAATTAATATTGGGCATTCGTAACACATTATTTAATCGGGGAAAACCAAAACTATATGCAACATTCCCATCCTATTTGTCTTCCATATTCTTATGCTATATTGGCATTAATATAATTAATGTTTAGTTTATAGATATATTGTAGTTATCACTAATATGGTGCCACTTTGTTGTACAAAATATTATCTTTGATGTCTAAGTAACAGAAAACTTGCAACAAAATGTTGTCAAGTCAATGTGTTGATTCAAATGATATAAGCTATATTTTACTAACTTAAGTACTTAATTAAATTTAATATGATTTATGTATATCGAGGATTGTATTACTGTAAAACTTTCCATCACATCGAAAATATGGATTATACAGCTATTAATTACTAAGTATTATTTTATACTGTTGTGTTATACTTATTAATCAAACTTGAATATATTCCATAGCTTAACATGTATCAATAACTGCACTAAGGCCAGTTTCACTGCTTAATTGACCTTCGGTGTGTACATCACTTTTTGTTTGTCTGTTTGTTTAGGCTAATCTCTGGAACGGCTGGACGTTTTCCCCGATTTTGACGGGAATTTCACTGGCAGATAGCTGATGTAATAAGGAGTAACTTAGGCTTAGGAGTAACTTTTTTTTTGACTAGCTTTGCCCCACGATTGTAAAAATACAACAATAACCGCGGGTAACACCGCGGGACACGGCTAGTTTATATGAAAATTCATAAATTGTACAGTGCTCGACTAAACGTACGCATGCGTATATTGCTATGCACTGCGTATGAGGACCGTCGGTTGAGTGCGTGCGCATGCGTGCCATCGGTCGGCCGACAATGGAAACAAATACGTTCAGTGCCGCACCGACCGTACGGATGTCTGTATCATCGTCGTATGACTGTACCAGTCCGGTCAGTTTGTTGGTCAGGAGATCACTGAATGCTACAAACTGTCGTTAACGGTCGATTAATGCGTATCGTCAGGAACGAGCGTACGCACCGGCGAGCGTCGGTGGAGCACTGAAACCGGCCTAATATACTGCACGCAAGTTTTACGTAATGATTTCGTAATTTCACTGTGTACCTGTAATTTAAAAAAAAAACTTATCTATTTTTAATAAAAAATATTCAATAATGGCAGTAGTGTAAACATTGCACTAACCAGTGGCCTTAAATGTACGAATAAAACACAATAACATTTCGAGGTACAACAAGCATAGTAGCTGCTAGTTTATGAGATTCTTATTAAAATATTATAATTTTAGACAATATTTTTCATTGTATAATTTGAACTGAAATTGTTGAAAATTAAGAGATAAATTTATGTTAGATATAAAATTCACATTATAACTTAATATTTATATTTTCTGGAGCCATTATGTAGACTGTTATATTTAACATCTATTATTTTATAACTACCCCCTTATTCATAAACGTAATTTACCTTTAAAGAATGGTACTGTGCTATTTTCAACTTTATAAAGTTAAGTTTAAAGTTGAAAATACAGAACCATTGTTAAAAGTTAAATAATGTTTATGAGTAAGGGGGTTAAAGTATACCAAATGTTTTATTATGTTATTTTTTTTTACAAAATACTATTAATCTGCTTTACTGTTTATCTACTAATAAATGTTAATCATATCTTTTGTTTTATTACTGTTATAATCATTTGGGATTATCTTTATTGTTAGGTTAATAAAAGATTGTCCATTGTTTGATGATTTATTAAAGTGATACAAAAAAACATTGCATTGACTAGAAAAATCGAATATATAACCTAATTATATTTTATTAAATAATTCTAAATTCTGGAAATGCATTAAGATAACACTAGGTTAATAATTGCAAACATTTCTACAGCTTAAATATGGTACCTTGCTATACATCATAGAGCACTATAAAAACCTGGCCAAAATTCATATTACTTTATGCATTTTTTTTACTCAAAATATCAAGTCTTTTTTGCATTTCATCTACTTAATATGTACAATTTTATTAAATAACAAAGAATTTAGTTAACATAGCAGTTTAAATTCATCACCTTAATCAATAATATTGTTTTAAAATATCATTGACCTTAATGATGTTTTGTGCACTGAAGAGTAAAACATATTAATACTTTAACCATTCTTGTATTCCTCATTAAATTTTAAATAGCATAATTACATTGCAGTTATAGGAGTAAAGAAGTAATTGGCATAATACTGAATCTTCCAACTTAATTTTGATCTCTTTCCAAATGAAATTAAGCAATAATTCTACTACCTACTACAGTCTGTGCTACAGTTCAAGCTATCCAAGCATACAATATTCCAAAATGTTTAAAATTGTAGGTGCAAAGTATCACATCCGCATCTTCGTTATTTTCAGCGCCAGCGCGTTGCCAGACGTCCCGATTTTGGCGGGGCGTCCCGCTTTTTGAATCAAAATTATGATGTCCCGCATTTAGGGAAAACTGGCAGGACGTCCAAAGTGAAGTTAGTTAGTTAGCCGTAGTGCTTTATCATCAATAAAATTGGCAGGCAATTCAGGAATTAGGAATAATGCAGCATGTAGTAGAGAAACAAAAATATTGTGAATGAGCTTTCTTTTTAGTCTCTCGTATTCATGTGTCGTAATTTGAGATTAGATACGATACGTTCTTTTACTATTTGTCCCGCTTTCGAGGAAAGAATCCCGCTTTTTTTCACTAAAAGTCTCAAAATCCCGATTTGAGAAAAAAAATCTGGCAACGCTAGTCAGCGCTGACAGACGGGCTCACGGCGAAGAGACTAATGTAACAATTTAAATTGAACCTAGTACTCCGGAATACTGATTCGACTGTATTTTATGCAAGGAAATAAAATGTTATGCTTGTTTTTTGTTGTTACTGAGTTAGATTCTTCGCCGCCACTCCGTCTGTCGGCCCCAACTCTAATAGTTTTCTTGTTTCAATAACTTTTGCTGGTTTTCGATATTTTGACAATTTATTCTCCTTTTAATGCAATGACATTATTTTTCGCTTCTAATAAGTTCACAAGATACACTCATATATATCAGTGACTTATTAAGATTCACACAATAAACCTCTCTGTATTGCTACAATGAATTTACGATATTCATCATTATACATGTATGTATATATAAAACGAAAACCTTCAAAGAGAGCAAATAAATAATTTAATTATATTACAATTAGTAGTATTCTGAGTCAATATTCAATAAATAAATACCTTGACCGCATAGGCTTCTCTATTAGAAGCATATAACTTTCGAACTATTCATAAGCACATTAGCATTAAACAAAATCACAATCCTTAGGAGTAAAACAGGCACAGCCTCTGTCATGGTTAATGGATAATGTAGTGCTTGTCGTATTGTACTTAGGCACTGAGCAATTGAGTATTCTACATACCATTAACTAATATTAACCCTCGAGTTGTATGCCTTGAATCCATGAGTGCAGGTCGGCTGATCCTGAACACTCTAAAAAGTTCTCTTCTGGTTCTTCTGAGGCTAATAATCGGCGCCCCGCTACTTGACCAGAGATATAAGCACCGTGTGCTGTTGAGTAAAAATTGCTGTGTGTATGCTCTCCAGCAAAGAGCAAAACAGGCTGAAATATAAAATAAAAATATTGTTCTAAAGTATTTCGAATGAACAATAGTGCCTAAATGTATAATTTTTAAAAATGTGTTTATTTCTTTATGTACCTTTTTATCATGTACTGATCTGAATAGTGGTTGTGCTAAACTTTCAATATCACTTTGACTGGCTCCTACAGCTATGGCAGTATATGAACCTCTCGTATATGGCTGTTTCTTCCAACTTGTGCTAAAAATAAATAATATGAAAATTAGTATTGAAAATTATTTTAAAACTAATAAAGAACATGCAAAATCTGGACATTAAGTCCTTACCAAACACATCTCTGGGGTTCTGGAACAAATGGATCATTTAAAAATTTACGTAATATCTTTGTGCAGGTACTAGAAACCGTTTCATTTGGTAATGATTCCATATATTCAGCTTCTTTACCTGATAACCATCCTAATAAAAGTGTTTCCGACACTTTACTAAATGAATAAATCTTTTTATACCATGAATCTGATATATCTTCCTGTGAAGCTGAACTCTCCCACAATAGCATAATCTCAGTAATTTCTGGGTTTAGGAATGGTCTGTCATATTCTAAGAATATTTTATTTACAGTACTAAATAATAATCTTTCAATTGATTCCATTTTATATTGTGGTAATGCTGGTTCAAACAGAGTACCAGCTTTGTCTTTTAAAACTCCTAGGGGAATAGTACATATCACATGA
Organism: Diaphora mendica; assembly: GCA_949125395.1. Taxonomy (NCBI): domain Eukaryota; kingdom Metazoa; phylum Arthropoda; class Insecta; order Lepidoptera; family Erebidae; genus Diaphora; species Diaphora mendica. Next base: position 30,288,191 of record OX421311.1, read on the forward strand.
TTAGCATAGAAAGATTGCCCATTTTCAATAACTACTTCAACACTATGAGATAACTTTTTCTTTGGTTTCCTTGTTATATCTGTAAAAGATGTGCCTTCTTTAGGGTTCACAGTTGTATCAGAAGAACTTTTAGATATATCCTCAATTACTGTTTGATCAGAATCTTCAGATTCCTCACCTAGATCTTCTAATGTTTTCCTTGCACTATGTTCATCTGAATCCCATTTTATTTTACTTACAGAATGGTTCTTTAGTATTTTGGCAGGAGTAATATTTTTAGTTAGTGATTCCAGAATTGAACTGAAACCTGTTGGTATCATGATATTACCTCCTTGCAATTCTGTATAACTACCCAACTCAAGGAGATCTATTTCATCCATGCTGTTACAGCCTGATATACAGGTTTCCCTTTTTAAAAGACAGTCAAATATGAGTCTACGCAGGTTTTTTTCCTCTGAAGAAGGTAAACGTTCTAGGTAAATAGTTGCTTCTAAATTGATGTGTTCACCAACACTGTGTATGTCCGGCGGTGGTAAATACTGACACAAGAAATACTCTTCGCAACGTCTTAGAAAGCATACATACGCTTCATGTATCTCATGCAATACCCCAAAAGGAACTTGCTTGCCGTCTTCTGTAGCTGCTATAACCTTATGCGGTTTGGGTATGTTTATTATGTTTACAAGACCGTTGGCCATAGCTATTTCAAATATTGGATTACCCAAAACTCCATGGATCCAATTAGCCCCCAGCTCAATTTTTTGATTCTTAATAGGTATGGAAATAATACGACCACCGATGCGATTTCTGGCTTCTAATATGATAAAGTCTTCTATACCATTTTTCAAAAGATAATTTGCGGCAGACAACCCAGCCATCCCCGCGCCGATAATTAAGACGTTGCACTTATTGTTTTCACATTTTTTACTAGAATTTAAGTTTTCGTCACCCATAATAATAAAAATGGTTAAAACTTGTATTATTTTGTGAGTATTGTCAGTGCTCTTTGACGTTCAGCTGGTTACGACATCTTTGTCCGTCAGTTCAGTGTTCAACACTCAAATTTTTATCTGTGGATAGGTAAAATAGAGCTAGCCCTCAACTTACCTTCTATCTATTACTATAAATGTGACTGTAAGTTTGTTTGTTAGGCTTTCTCGCGAAAACAACTTAACCGATTATCATAAAACTTTATACACATCTTTTTGGAGGTATTAGAAGTAACATAGGATACTTCTTAGTTTTTATTAAATGCGAACGAAGCCACGAGCAAAAGCTAGTATTATAAAAATCAACAATTTATTATTCCAAAATGTTCAGACGTTTCTACTCAAATAAGTTTATAAATACGGCAGCCGAATGGGCGGAAAGCGTGATCGGAGTAGAGAGATCTTTTGACTGAGTTTGGGTAGTGTCGGCTGCCTCTTCAGATATATATGCTCCAAGGTTGAAAGAGATCTTTTGAAGCTAAATTTTAATTTTTTTTTATTGGAATTCGTGTATTTAGTCAAAAAAAACACCTAAAATACTATTTCTTGTCTGATAATTTGATTCTATTTAACCATAGAGCTAAGATTATTCTTTCAATCTATGCTTAGGTTTCAGCTCTAATTTTGCGGATATTTTCCATTTCCGTCTTTGGACCATTTGGACACATAATATATGCATCTCTTTCTCTCCAAAATGTTTCACAATTCACTATCTCGTTCTAATGACCTTTGAATTTGCTGAATAATAATAATAAAAATCTTTGTTTACTTCATATCTGAACATTGTTTTTGTTATTGTGAGTATTGTGACTCCTCGTTCTGTTGGAATTTAATAGGGAATTTTGTTATTTTCCTTACAATTACTGTTTTGGAACTGATTATAAAGTGTTTGTGATATAAAATGAAGTGAAATATACGTTCTTCAATCTGTTGTGTCTAATTTTGATATCGAAAGTCATTGTGAATATCAAGTGCTAGAATTTTGTTTAGAATTATATTTTGTTAACGTTATGTAATCGAAGGATGAGATATCGCGATTTGACACGAATTTTTTTTTAATTAAATCTTGTTTTGACTTTTTTGAGCAATTTGTGGAGATAAATAAAACAAATAAAATAGATACAACACGTGGGTTTTGCTGTGAATAAATCGATAAAGACGTAAGACGCGTGCGCCAATCTCTATCAACAAGACTATTATACGTCAAGGTCACTGTTCACAAACACGTGCGATGTCGGAATCTATTTACACACATGACTTTCTTCTTGAACCAGGTATAGAGATAAAACAGGAATCGCCTTCAGAGTTGGGTACCATGTCGGCCTCCGTGCCGATCCCGCAGCGTCGTGTCGACCTCGGCGATTTCAACACAGATTTAGATTTGTGCCTTCAAGACAATTTAGTTGGTTCCTTTCACAACATGCCTACAATGCAGTACAACAAGTTAGCTTTTGATACTGATAATTCCTCTAAAGTGGAAAGCTTCAGAATGGATGATGATGATATATTCCAAGTAGACAAAGCTGATTTAATACTTGGACCAACACTTGCTGAGCTAAATGCTAACCCAGACACATTGTTGGATGATTTAAATTTTGATGATTTACTTTTGCCAGAGGAGAGTGGGTATTGTGTACAGATTGGAGGAGTGATGGGTGGTTCACGCCGCCTTAATACAATACAGCCGAGTAGCATTATGCCTGCAGATAGTCCTTGCAGTCCTTATAATAGAGCCCAACTTGCCTTTTCACCTGCGAGTCAACATAGTTCTGCTTCATCAAGTTTCGCTCAGCCTATGAATCAGTTGCCAGAACTATTACTCAAAATGGATGGCTACAGTGCTGAAATAGCTTTGGGTCAGTCTGTTCCTGCCTCAACAGTATTGCCACCGTACCCTACTAGTGTTCAACAACAGCCTACACAGCTTTCTTCTTCAGCACCAACAAATTTGACAATGGAACAGGTTACTATGAAAATTTCTGTTTATTTGACATGTTTTTATGGTTGCAATGATAAAATTCGGAGATACGGAGCCTTTTTTTTAACTTTCAAAATAATTTTGACATTTTATATTTTTAACCGACTTAAAAAAAAGAAGGAGGTTTCTCAATTCAACCATATATATATATATATTTTATGTGTGTTCGCGGATAATTACTAACAAAAAATATTTTAAAGTAATGTTGGAATGCCGTAATAAGAATCATTAATTTAAATCTGAAGTGATCTCATTTTTGCTCAAAATTAAATGACTCAATAATGCTAATAATCAAGAATAACAGCTTTAGTTTTGGCATATTAAATTATCTTAGTGAATACTTAAAACATTGTTCAAAGCAGTTCTCACAATGAAAAGTTAAAGTAGTAATAATTTACATATTATAAATACTTTATGCAAAAAAAAAACTAACAAATGTAATCTGACAAAAGGAGGAAGTAAAAAACAAAATATATATTTTTAATTAACATTTATTTACTTACTTTATTTTTTTAAATCATTCTGAAAACAGAGGAAATTTTGGCTTTGTTTTGTTTTTTAAGGTTTGCTGCATCTAATGGCTAGGAGGCCATGGATTTAAGCTCATACAAGCATTAAATTTGATTAAAAATTCCATCCTCAAGGGGGAAGTATATCTTGATACAGGATAAAACAAAGTTTCATAACATGTCTGTCTATACATCCACTCCCTCATCACACATTAGATTATGATATAAATATATGCATGTGTATAATATATGTTATGGTGAATTCAGATGAAAAAAATATGCTATTGATATATTTTTCTAAAATAAAATGTTCCTATTGTATTCTGCATAGGTAACTACATTGTATACAAAAAAAAAAACTGACTTCCAAAAAACATCCAACGAAAACTCTCTGCCAAAAAACACTAAAAAGCGTAAAATAAACTGGCTGTTCATAAATTGCTATGTGCCAATTCTTGTCTATACGTAATTCTTTATTCATTGAAATAGTATATTGTAATGTGTGCTAGGTATCTAGAATCTGTTTGAAGTCGGTGCCAAGCGACTATTGCATAGATTTTTGTAATTGTCCGTTCGTATTCTTTTTGGCTTGGCACCAACTTCAAACAGATTTTAGGTACCTAGCACACATTATAATACTACTATTTAAATGAATAAAGAATTAGGTATAGACAAGAATTGGCACATAGCAATTTATGAACAGCCAGTTTATTTTACGCTTTTTAGTGTTTTTTGGCAGATAGTTTTCGTTGGATGTTTTTTGGAAGTCGGTTTTTTTTTTTATAAAAAGTTTTTATTTTACAGTTTTTAGTGTAAACAATCGTAGGTAAGGTAAGTTGAACTATTTCATACAATTTCTGTTGATGCAAATAACTTTTGTGGTTTAAATGTCAACCCCTATTTCACCCCTTAGGGATAGAATATCCAGAAACGCTTAAAGACATTTCTACTTATTTTTAATCAGTAGCCCAAAGATAAAGTTTCATGGATCTAACTTAAAAAAATGATGGACTTTCGTACAAACTTTCAACCCCTATTTCACCCCCTTAGGGGTAGAAATTCCAAAATACCTTCCTTAGTGGGTGTCTACTCAATAAAACGATCCATATTAATAACTGAAAGGATACAAATTAAGGTCTATACGTACATGTAATATTAAAATCATCCTCTAATCCCTAACTGTTGAAGAGTTTAACCTCCTTTCATCAGCTCACCTAAATAACTTGAAAGTATACGACTAAAGGTCTTTAGATACGTCTGAAATTGAAAGAATTATCCTCCAACTCCTAACCATTGAGGAGTTGTACCTTCCACCTTCCATAATCAGCTGACCTAAATAATTTGAAAGAATACAACTAAAGGTAACATATATACATCTGATATTTAAAGATTTATCCTCCAACTCCTAACCGTTAAGGAGTTGTACCTTACATCATCAGCTCATCATCATAAAATGATGACTGCCAGACGCAAATACCGGTGTAACTTCAGAAAATATATGAAAAACATAGTATGTGCCTACAAAAAATTAGGGTTTCCCTCGATTTCCCTGGGATCCCGTCATCAGATCCTGATATGGTGGCAATGGGACCACCTCGGGAGCATACCCTGTCAAATTCAAAAATAATTTTCAAAATGGGTCCACAATTGACGGAGTAATCGGTAAACATGCATAAAAAAAAAATACATACAGCGGAACATAGAACCTACTCCTTTTTGGAAGTCGGTTAAAAAGTGTAAACTCTTAACGACTCAAACATAAACAACATAAACGTGGTTTCTTTAGATTGTGTCATTATGTATAAACCTTCTTTGTCAAATTCTTTTATGTGATAAAAATAAACCCAGGTACTCAGGGGAGCCTGCCCTCCCACCTCTCCTGGAATATTTTTACAAAGATACTAACTAAATCTACTTTAATGTATATTATAGACTATGGGCCCGTGCCGAAAATTGATGGGTCATGTGAACCACCAGGAGACCTTTTTAGAAAGATACAGGGACATAAAACAATAACATTTAGCACTATGCCGTCACTTGTAAGCTGTCCAACTTAGTACAGGTGAAGGGGAGGAGGAAGCAACCCTCGATTTTTCTCCCTTGTCACATGATTTTTGTACGGAGTTGCGGAATAATGGACTAGAAGAGGTATTGAAATTGTATGGAAGTTATGGAACCAATGTTGTACATTAGTAGTGTCACACAAAGTTTCTTTTTTTACCTGGTGCTTCTCTCAGTTAATTTGGTCATTTGATTTTGTACGGCATCAGTTCCATACAATTTCAATACCTCTTATAAATCCATTATTTCGCTAGCCGTACAAAAATCATTTGACAATGGAGAAAAATCGAGGGTTGCTACCCCCTCCCCTTCACCAGTACTCAGTTGGACAGCATAGTGCAGTGACGGCATAGTGCTTAATGTTATTGTTTTATGCCCCTGTATCTTTCTAAAAAGGTCTCCTGGTGGTTCACATGACCCATCAATTTTCGACACGGGTCCATAGTCTATTACCAGCGCTGCAACTTTGGCGTACAAATAGAAAACAAGTACATTTTTAAAAGTAAAAAACAACAAGAAGACATTTATTTATTAAACTTACCTTTCTTATATTCTTAAGATACACAAGCCAAAATCAGGGCAACAACTATATATTGTTATATATTTTTAGAACATTATCATCATCAGCCTATTGCAGTCCACTGCTGGACATAGGCCTTTCCAATTGCACGCCACTTGATTCGATCCTCGGCTTCTCGCATCCAGCTCCTGCCAGTAGTCTTGCGCAGATCATCACTCCACTTGGCCTGTGGACGCCCTACACTATGTTAAATATAGATACGCCTAATTCATTGAATCCTATTAGAATGTAACATGACTTTAGTAATATTCCTATATCATTACAATGGCCCAATCAAGAGGCTAAGTGGGGCAACAGCCATAGAAAACAAAGAAACATTCCTATATGATTTTTCTTATATTGCTATAGTTAATTATCTTATTAATAATAGGTGTCATTGTACTTTTATAGATTTGGCAACGCAGGGAACCTCGAAAACATCTGCTTTCCACAAGTTCTCTGGCTGAAGCAGGATCTGCCTCATCACTCTCAGGAGGTCTCCTTAGCCCGGGCACCGTTGACTTTTCTCAAGACGAAGACGATCGCGACATTGAGTCTGATGAAGACAGTGATAGATATGAAGATCTCTCTTCAGATGGTATTTCTCTATTTGATTTTGATTTTGCAATTTGTTTTGGCATATTTTTCACAAATTATTAAGTACTAACTGCACCCCTGTTTCTTGCCGTTTTTGTTGTAAACGTACAACAAAACCGCAGGTAATACTTAAGATTCTCCAGTTTTTTTTTTTGCTTTTGTTTTCTCTACATTTTATTTTTTGTTACAGAATCAAATGACGAGTCAGACACCAAACCTCGCCATGGTTCAAAGAAAGAGAGATATTTTTGGCAATATAATGTTCAAGCTAAGGGACCTAAAGGTCAAAGACTTATTTTAAAAAATAAATCTGAAGACCCACACATATTGAATTTAGTCACTGATCCTGTTTTCAGCCCCAGTTGCAGTGTAAGGGGTATCAAACACAGGTAATAAATTCTAAAAATACTTTTAGTTGCTTTCATCTATATTATACTAGCTGAACCAGCGAACTTCCTACCGCCATATTTACATACCTGTCTCAGCTTCCCACAGGCAGTGTACAGTCGCGGACAAAAAAAAAGACTTTCCCGTTATATTTAAATTTTTCTTGTACACAAAACTTGTCCTAACAATAAGGAACACATAAAAAAAAAATTGGTGCAGCCAATCGGAAGTTCGTGATACGCGTACCTACATACATTTCGGCGATTCATTTTTATTTAAATAGATTATTTCATGAAACAGAAAGTTTGCATCTTTTTTTACGAAAAATATGCCAATGGAGGAGTATAAAATTTGGCACAGTTAAATTTTACATGGAAGAAGAGTTCAGTTTCAGAAAGCTAAAAAAATAATAATTAAATGAATTATGGTCTAATTTCTTCCACTGAGCTACCACTAGTTATGGGCCGTTTACATGATTCAAGTGACGAAGTAATTAACTAAATTTTAACTTGATCTTAATTCGATTCACGCGTGTAAACAGTCAATTAACAGATCTTTAGTCACATAAATAAACGATTTAGTGATTAAGTAGAATAGTATCGAGTCTATTTTTTTATTAAGTAACCGCACTTCCCGCGCCGCGCACATTCCCCGGTAGGCGTGGGCTTTATTAAATTTGCTTTCAGTTCACGTGTGGACGCAACACTTTAGCGAAGTACATACCGGTTACCGGAGGCCCATGCCTACTTAATACGGGTAAACTAGCTATTATTTATAATAACTCAAAATTTGATTCGATACTTGGACTATAATCCAATATAATTCTGGCGGAGACTCTAACTGCTTATAGTCATCATCTCAAGCCTTCTTCAACCATTTTGGTGTAGGCCTCCTTCAACCCCCTCCACTTCTTTCTATTTTGGGCAGTTCCTGAATCATTGTCTGGAGCTCCTCTGGGTCACCAGCGACCTCAAGGTCAGAATATGGTCTATTGTACTATACCCTTGTCTAAACCCAGCTTGCTCCCTAGGCTGGTAAAAGTCCAATTTTCTTTTAAGGCGATTGGTTAGTACCTTAGAAAAAAGTTTGTAAGTTTGTGAGAGCAAACTGATGGGCCTGTAGTTGTTCAGGTCGGCTTTACATAATTTCTTGTATAATAGAATTACCACCGCATTTTCCCAGTTCTTTGGAATTTCTCCTTGTAGCATACACTTGTTAAATAAATCCGCCAGCTTTTCGATAAGCGGGTCACCGCCTTCTTTAAGCATTTCAGGTATTATTCCATCCTCTCCTCCAATTTTACCATTTTTGACTTTAGACAAGGCATTCCAAATCTCATCCTTATCAATTTCTGGTATCTCTTCTGACCCGATGTTCATTATTTTAGAGCAGCTTAAGACTTGGTCATTCTGCCATGGGGGAATACAATAGTTTTTGATAATTCTGAGAATCCTTGCCCTATCCGTGGCCAAAACTCCGTTTGCGTCTTTTATTTTGGTAATTTGTTGGTGCCCTGGTTGGAGTGCCCAATTAAATACTTTTGGTCCTCGGTGTTTTTCTATGACAGATTGTACTGTTTTCTCTTTCCATGCCTCAATATCTCTCTCTACATGCTCTCTAGTGGTTTTACAGAGTACTTTGAATTCATGTGTGTTCTTTATGCCACTTGTTATTATGTCTCTCCTTTGATGGAGTAGGGCTTGGGTATCTGGAGTGAATTTATCTCTCCTTGATTTACTCTTCTTAGCCACTTCAAAAGATGTTTCAAGAATGATCTTATTAAGGCTTCTGCTTAACTCATCAAGCTCCAGCGTCTCAGGATTAATTCTTAGAAGCTTCTCTTTTAGCAAGGACTTGTACTCTGCCGTGTTTATACGAAGTTTTAACGGGTCCATTTGGCTGCTTTTAGACTTTACCAATTTAGTGTATCTCTCAAATTTTGATTTTAGCTCTTATGAGTCGCTCCTTGTGTAGAAATTATTTAGCACTGTGACGTCCTGGACGGTGAATTTGTGGCTACTGAGGATATAGTCAATCTCATTTGTGGTACGACCTCTTGGTGAGATCCAGGTCCATTTTCTTTCAGGCCTTTTTTCAAAGAAGGAACTCAAATGGAATAATTTGTTTGATTGCAAGAAATCTGCCTGGATTTCTCCTCGAGAGTTTCTATCTCCGTAACCATGAAGACCCATAAATAACTCTGATGTGTCCTGTTGTTTCCCAAACTTGGCGTTAAAATCTCCGATGACCATTGTGTACGTAGCTTTACCTGAAGGCATTGCTTTTGAAATGTCTTCGTAGAAGCTTTCCAATTTCGTGTCGTCCTTTTCATTACAGGTAGGTGCGTATGCCACGATTACTTTAAGTGCAAGATTTCCTGATACATGTATGATGGCGTACAATACTCTTTCTGAAATTGATTCTATGGCCCTTTTTTGTTGTTCTTGGCGTTTATGTATCAGTATCCCTATTCCATGCTCCTTCCTCCCATCATCCCTGCCTTTATGAAAGAAGGTATGTCCCGATTGTAATTTATTACTTGTCTCTCCCGGTCTTCTCACCTCACACAGGCCAATAACGTCCCATTTAATAGTCGCTAGTTCATGTATCAATTCCTCCATTTTGTGATACTTAGATAGTGTGCGGATATTGTAAGATCCAACATGTAATGTGGTCTCGTGGGCGTGGTTTTTGTTTTTTCTATTCTTGTAGCAGCTAGTTGACTCCCAGGGATTCTTCGCACCCCTGGACCGGCTGGAACCCACGCTGCTGCTGTTGCTGGGTGCTGCCTGTCCGTTGGGAACTCGGGGCCGTCTTTTATTGTATTTATTCATTTTTGTTGTTGAAGGGTTTAGGCTTTTAACTTATCCGTCTGCCCAGAACGTCCCGATAAGTGAGAAGTAGCTCTACTATTGAGAGCTTTTCGCGCTACCGTTGATCTTTATTAGATTCTTCTGCTACCGACCCTAGTTGTGTCTTCCTCCGCTGAAGACCACCAAGCCAACAAACCACAGAGGTATGTGCGCTGTTGGCCCCCCCTGTACTCTCGTCCGTTTGTTGACCTCGATTCCCACTGGGGTTATCACCCAGTCTTCCTCTAGGTTACTCAACGTAACGGGGTTCACCGCGAGAAGGTGAGAGTGGAGTTGAGGTGTCAGAGGCTAGAGAACTCCTGTTCTGGTGTTCTTGTTTTGCGCTTGACACCCCCTTAAAACCCCCTATGCTTATAGTACCTATCATAAACTCTGTTACCACAGCAGACAATGGCCATCAATATAATAAAGGATAGGATAAAGATTTCCGGAGTCTTGTAAGAGTATCCTGAATCACTTGCAATAGATTCACTTGTAAACATTTGGTTTTAATCGGTTCGAATCTGACATAACACAAAGAAGAATAAAACAACGTTATATAATTATATGCTATGTGTGTCCCACTTCATAGTTTGAAATAGCAAGTCCAGGTGTTTTTGTTTTCGGGCACGGCGTTATCTAGCTGTCATGTTAGCTCTGTTTAATTTGAAGCTGGATGGCGTTGTGTTTTATGTTTAAATGTTCATTTATTTAGTTATAAATAATTATTGTATTAAGTACCTGGATGACGGAGCTTTGCTCGGTCCAATAAAAAAAAAAGTTTAGTGGCGCCCTCTCTTGGTACGCCCTGTTACTCTTTATTCTGCACCGATGATAGCACAATTCCAGTATAGTTTAATGTAGTTTGCTCGAGTTGCGATAGATGGCGCTAGATGGACATTGATTATCGATAAAGTTGACTGTTGAAAATACGAATAATACGACATTTTCTAAAAATGAATCCTAGCTAGATCGATTTATCGCCCCCGAAACTCCCTGTATACTAAATTTCATGAAAATCGTTGGAGCTGTTTCTGAGATTCAGATTATTTATATAGGTATATATGCACAAGAATTGCTTGTTTAAAGGTATTAGATATAGTTTGGTTTATATTAATACTAGTTGTTGCCCGCGGCTCCGCGCGCGTGTATGTCGGTTATCGCTGCAAATAGTAGCCTATGTGTTATTCTGATGTATAAGCTCTACTACTGTAAAGTTTCATCCAAATCCGTTCAGTAGTTTTTGCGTGAAAGAGTAACAAACATCCATCCATACTTACAAACTTTCGCGTTTATAATATTAGTATAGGCTAGCTTTTACACGCAGCTTCGCTCACGCAGACTTTCATCCCCTGATTTACCCCCTTAGGGGTGGAATTTCAAAAATTCCTTTCTTAGTGCTCAATTACGTTATATAAAGAACCAACATGCAAAATTTCAGGATTCTGCGTGCGTTGATCTCTGGGTATGTCAGTCAGTCACCTTATTCTTTTATATAACATATAGATAGTTGGTCTAAATTACTTAGATTTTTATTAATTTATTCGTTTTATTTCAGTGGAAAGGCTAGAAAAGGTGATGGAAATGATTTGACACCAAATCCGAGGAAACTGTACGTTATTGGCAAAGAGCTGGACAATTTAGGGAAAGTCATAAACGACATGATACCTGTTAGCGAACTGCCGTTCAATGTAAGACCGAAAACAAGAAAAGAGAAAAATAAATTAGCCTCACGCGCGTGCAGACTGAAGAAAAAAGCCCAACATGAAGCAAACAAACTGAAACTTCATGGATTAGAGAATGAACACAGTGAGTATAATTACTAGTCTGTAGTACACTAACGGGCCGGGATCCCCGGAACAAATTTTACAAGTTATTACTATCAAGCAAATTTTTCGTGAGTGCCTTCATTTTGTGAGGGTCCAAATTACACCTTAATAAAAAAAATCGATTGTGGTAGCTAACAGGGCTAGCAGGGAAAAAAACTTTTGAGCGGACCGGAATAACGTACCACGCAATTTGTAGGACAATGTGTCTGTTTAATTATATCAATCCCAAATGTGATAGGCTTCCGTATATCGTTCCACCAAATTTTAGAAAGTACAAATATGAGGTTTATCCAAGTAAAAGGAGCTTTGAAACCACGCAAAAAAATTCTTTATGATACCACTAATGGAGGTCATTTTTTTAATAATACATAATATTATTTATAATATTTAAATGTAGGATTCATGAACCACACTTTCTAAAAAGTCGATTATACCTACAACGCAGCCAAGCTAAGTTTGCACCTCGCGAACAAACAAGCAAACTCAAAACTTCTGTCTGTCTTCTGTTACAAACTTGTGCGAAGTTTATCGGTGACAAAGATGCTAACCGTACTGATGCGACAGGGCGATCACGGGAAGGTGAGAGGAGAAGTGGGCGGGGCGCCGCATTCCAGCGAGGTGCAAACTTTTATTTTTATGTAATAGGCGGGCAAACGAGCAGACGTATCGCCTGATGGTAAGCGATTACCGCCGCCCATGGACACCTGCAACACCAGAGGCGTCACAAGTGCGTTGATGGCCTTTGGGGATGGGGGAGAGATAGGAGTTGGGTTATGGGGCTCCGGTATCCTCACTCACTCGGTGAAACACAGCGCAATCAATATTACACACCGGTTTTATGTGAGGACGTGGTACGGTGGTATCACTCAGGTCGAGCCGTCCTATTCATGCCGAAGCGTGGCTCTCCCACGGTCTAAGTCTAAGGTCTAAACTTAGCTCGGCTGCGTAGTATATAACACCTTTTTTACCCGACTACCCGATTTTAATGAATGAGGTTGCAATAGATTCGTAATAATGACCCGGGTGATATAGATTACATAAATAATATCAAAAGTTTTTAGGTAGCTGGGTTACAGTTTTTTAACTTTTTTTTATTGGTTAGTTAACAATGGTATGTCGATTTTAAAGCATTGTTTTTGTATTTCAGAACGTCTCTTGAATGGAATACACCAAATGAAACAAATATTAAGCAGCCGGGTAACCAATTCACAAAATAATGTCGATTGGAATGCTCACATCAAGAACATAGTCAACACAGCAACAGGTACTAGACATTTCTTTTCAATTAAACTACCTTTTTTGATAACTAGATGCTAACGTTTCAATAGAATTGTACCGATCTATGATTATTAAGAGTTTAGCGACACCTTTCTAAAGTTCATGGTGTGCAAATTTCACCACCTGCCCGCACTTGTTGGTTGGTTTGTGTTGTCTATACAAACTCGACTTCGACAAATTACGAGTTATGAAATTCGTGAGCGCTGTTTGATCACAGGAATCCAAGATGTTCACAAGTGGACATCGACATAGACATCGTCTTGATTGAATTTTATATTTTTTTTGTTGGTTTTTCGCGATATTATCGAGAAGTCAGCAATACCTGTGGTTCCATAGTACAATTCAGTACTCGACGATTGTCAAATTATTTATGAAATTTATGAAAAGCAAACAAAAAAATGCTGCAGTTATCTGTGAAGCCATTATTTGTTATCATTTCGCTTGAATGGTGGCACCTCAACCCGAAATGTTGATATACATAGTGGATATATTATGTATCCACTATTTGTGTATTACATGTATTTTATTATCCCCATCAGCCTTTAACATTCCACTTCTCAAGTTAGTTTCAAGTTATCCTCTTTGCAGTGATATTTTCCTGCGTAGTTTTTTTTTAATGTATGGCCAGCCAAAATGACTCTACTCTGCCTGATGGAAAGCATAAGCAGAATCCAAGAGTGGTTGTACATATTTTGCTCCCTTAGTCGTATCTTACGTCACCCACACGAGGAATATATTAAAAAAATATTAATAACATAATATTTTGTAAATTTTCAGAAGTAAAAATCGGCGGCAAAACTTCAGAATTCGTCAATACTGTATTGGACCAAGTGAGAGCAGGACAACCTAACGGTGGATTGACTGATCTATAAACATTGCAAACTACACACGTGAGTAACAAAACGAAAGGCTGTTCTATGTACCTCCAAAGTTAATTAGCGAAGAGAGTTTATATCATATAAAAGCTTAATTGTCATGGGCAATTTTATTTTTGTATGGTTGCAAACGATAATAGATGTAGTCACTAGAAGCTTTATAAGGCAACTAGGGGAAATAATAATGTAATCCTCGTCATTTATAATACGCCATTAAATAGGTGTCGTGTATATTTAAAGAGTATATACCATTATTGTAAGGGATTTGTAGAAACTATTTGCAGTATTCGAATGCTGCAAGTGCTTTGTAGAATTAATTAATCTACACAAATAAATCACACGTGTGCCAATTTTAAATAACAAAAGTAATTAATACACAAAGTAATAATGTTTTTGTGTATCATTATAATTATACATTGATATATGTAGCTATCTAGTCGGACATATATAATATAAGACGATTTTAAGAAATTTATTTTTAAATGAAATATTTTTAGTTTGCACTGATGAAGCTAAAGCTATTGACGCAAAAAATATAAATTATAAATATGTTATTATTATTTAACGTGGAACAACCGTGATTTATATGTGTATGGAACAGCTTTATGAAATAAGTACTTTTCTTTAAAACTTAAAATTTATAAACATAATGTTATATACGTGTTATTTAATTGGAGAATTTTAAAATAAAATATATATTGATGTTTTTTAAACTGTGACTTTAAGTATAAAATAAAAGTAGTGTGTAACTGTTATGGCACAATTTAAAATCTTATAGTTTTATAATAAGCAAGGCTTAGCAAAGCTATTTGTAAAATAAGGATCTATATACCTAGTGATAAACATCCACAGTGCAGTATCGCAAAATAGGAACTTAATTGTGTACAGTCAGGACCATGAATGTTTTTACATTTGCAATAGTCATATTATGTATTTCAATAATTACCCGTGCCTCGGAGAGCACGTAAAGCCGTCGGTCTTGGCCTGATCTCTCAACGGACGTGTCAGATAAGCGTCCCGTCGGATTATGAGAGTGAAGGAACAGAGAGTGCACCTGTGTTAGCGCACACACTTGTGAACTATAATATCGCCTACGTAGTTGACTCGTCTCCGTGGCTTAAATCGGCTAGGAGTACATCATCACCATTTTTATGGTAGTGTAAGTACATACATTGTTAAAAAATGTTTTCAATTAGCTCGTTTTCTAAAAAGAATACAATATAATGGAAAGTGATTAAATAGATGTACACGTACACACACTCAAATCTTACACGGATATATTTTGACTTTTAGTTATACTACTTTTATCTTTTCGGTCTTTCTTCTTGGTCTGTGTCTTGTTTGTTTGTAAAGTTAAAGAATATTCCCAGCGATTTAATTTTCATTAAAAAAAATCTAAAACATACATATTTTGGAATATTTATATTCTAAATAATTGGTTGCTTATGGTAGACTGATTTTTGGTCCTGACTGTACCACTGGTTATAATAAGTCATCAAATACGAATCCACTATTGTTAGACAAGGAATAGGACTTATATCGCTTTAATATATTTTAAAAGGGGTCATTTTAAGTGATAAATAGTTACGTCTCGCATAATTATAGTAAGCTAATTACCGAGTTCTTGGACGCGAAACAGCTGGTGTCACAGTACACATCGCAAATATAAAATATTCTAATTAAGGTTAAATAATTTGCATTGCGTAAACGTATTTAAAGTGTTATATTCAATTTAAATCTATTGAATAGTTATGTAGTGTAAGTTGTTCCTAAAAGTGATTTTAAACAAAAAGGTTTACGATGTATTAAAAATAACGTTTAAAACAATATGTTAAGGTATTCATTTCTACATTTGTGCTTCTTTGATAACTTACTATACTTACAACGATATTTGTTACAAATGTTAAAAGATGAAAGTAATTATTCGTGTCCCACAAAATACAACGCAAACACACAATTATACAGTACATACGGACAATATTGTTGTACAGTAGACGACTGGGATTTGCACATAAATGTGACGGAGATTTCACCAGAACGGGTCACCATCTCAGCTAAATGCTTAACGGTAGTTTTCAGATGGCACCCCCAAAATTATGACAGTGTATTCAATTGGATAATAGCATAGTGGTTAAAGCGGTCGCCACGCCGCTTTCTACTACGCAAAGTGTCGTGGTTTCAAATCCTACAGGGACAACACCTTGTGTAATCCATAAATTGTTGTTCTGAGGTGTTCCTTGTGTCCGTTTCATGTATGTCCCCGTGACACAGGATGTATATTCCTAATGCGGGAGTTGTCAATAAAAAAAAGTGTAGCTTAACAAAGGATGACTCATTAAAAATATGAGAACTGATGTCATAAAACATGTTTTATACAAATCAATTATTGGTTTCAGTCTAAAGCCGGGTCTCCACCGAACAACAGTTGCAAATTTTTGTGTTGTTAACACGTGTTGGTGACAAAAGTTTCTGTAATTTCCTTGTGTTGGCAACAAAAATTGTCAACAAATGTTGAGAACAGTGTTTCCGTTTTTGGCGGTAAAAAACGTCAAAAGAATACGCTTGTTGCAAATATTCATTGGCTCTATGTTGACGCGTAGTTCGAATGTTTTTCAAATTGTTGGCGACTCGGTGTAGACACAATGGAAACAAAATTTTACGATTTTCTGAAGTGTTGCAAACAGTTGGAAACACTGAAATTGCCAGCAATTTTGGTGGAGACTCGCCTTTAGGCTGCGCCATCAATCTGTGATATTTTCTTTAGGTATTTAACCGTGTCTAGACAACATGCTATAGAAATGAAAACTAGAGCACCGGCTTTCAGAAATAATTAGCATACCGAGAAACGTGATCGTATACATATAAATATGTAGGTATATATACGGAAATTAACACGATCTCGCTAGAAGTATAAGCACGGCTGGCTCAGCCGGTATTTGTAACCAGTGCAATCAAGCCGAAACTTCGAGCTATTTAAAGTTAAGTAATATCTATTACGCGATCCCGTTATTTCTCATACATATACAATGTTAATATACAACAGTGATTATAATACTGTAAATCCCTTTACATATGAGAAATTATTTAAAATTAATATTATTATTCATTAACAATTATAAATATAAACCAATCGGTTTCTTTATCCAAGATGCATTTATGTTGAAATGATAATACCAAATATTTATAATCCAACCACTATTATCTAAAGGATCATTCATGATAATGACTCGTTATATTTATTTATTGAAATAAGGGTAGTTGTTAATATTAATTAGAAACGATCTGCAAAATAAGAGTAATATAATGTAAGTATGTATTAGACCTAAGAGTTACGAACTAAATAAATGTATTTAAATATAAAAATAAATCATATCAAAGTAAAAAAAAACATCAGTCATATTACTGTGAAAGTTTCAAACTAAAGTTGATACAATCTTAGTTCTTTCATTAAAGAGGGAAAAGGGCTTGTTATATCGTATAAACAACGGTGTTTGTGGTTATTTCAATGGTTAATTTTTTGTTTGAATGCAATTTTTCAAATTATTACTGCATATTTGATTATTATTTTTACCCTGGAACTATTATGGTGCAATAGTACTTATAATGTTATTCTGGTAAATCTTTTAATGAAATTTTTAGATTTACTTGCTTGTTAAAATTATATTGATACTAAATATTAATATTATATAACATTCTATGAAATGAAACATTTAATATACAAACATAATTATTAAAAACGATAAAACACCATATTATTGAACTCAAAGTATAGAGAGAAGTAGATGCAAATCTAATATTCTTATATCATTATTATATTTCTAGATATTGTAAGCATTTGAAATAAGAAGCTTCTACAGTGTTTATTAAGTATGTGAATTTCTGTCTACTTTGTGACTGTATATTGGACTTCATGTTAATCTAACTTTTAAACTTTCGCGTTCCATGATATGATAATTATTATTTTTTCGGAAATTAACGCGAGTGATCGCATTAATTCCCTTAAAAATAATAATTATCATATCATGGAACGCGAAAGTTTAAAAGTTCATGTTAATCTTCGCTAATTTTAAAACTATTTGTATTTGTTTTTATTCATGTCTTTGTTTTATTTTGTTGACTGAACAATCGCATTGTTTTGGTTATGGAAATTTGTTATTTAGAACTGTACGTGAAATATGACGACCGAGGTAATTTCGTTCATACCATCGCTGATGAACTTGAAAAGAGTCTACTCCTTTGGTTTGAACTTGTTATTGAAAAACCGCTATTCAGCAAATCGTCGGTGTAGTTCTAACAGTGCGTAGGTCAAACATGACTACTATTCAACAGAGTAAAAAAACTATAAAATTAGGATTATCTATGATGAAGTCAATTTTATTTAATTATCATATACAAATGTGACAGATAATGTAAGTGATAATTCAAAACAAATTACCATAAGCATTGGTTGCTACCATTTTTATAAGTTAAGGAAAATAATCATTTTTGACTTTCGCACTGTTAGAACTTCACTTACAGACGAAATAGGTGATCCTACTAGTCCACATAGAAAAAGTAAACATTAACGAATACCAGAAGGCATATTCTCGTACCATAAACTAAATACTACTGCGGGTTGCCACCCCTATAAGTCTAGTTTCAGTTTAATCTCAACAGTTACACATCATACTCAAACTCAAATACATACATTTCTTTTTAAGATAAGCTTAACGTATTTTACATTCATTACATTTTGATATTTAATTAGGATAGAGATTTGTTTAGTTGAAAACATTATTTTTATTATATTGTGTTCGATTACCAGAATAAGCCTTCGGATATATTGCAACGGTTTTAGAGAGACGCGATGCAAAGACCAAGAAGAGAAACAGCGTACTATTGAACATACAATAGCCGATAGAACTTGTATGGCTATATGTATTCATTTTTAATAACATTATTTTTAACCTGACCAGAAATAAAATTAATTTTTTCAAGCAGGAGATACCTATTTTGATTTGTGCCACCAAATGGTCTACAAACTTAAAATGGAAAATACGCGTTGGTTATAAATCTATATTGTTTTTATTTTCTGTATTTAAATAGTATATTTTTGTTACATAACAAACCAAACTCAAACTGGTCTGCGATCCAATAGGCTGTGGTTATTTGTAGTCATAAGTTTTCTTATGTTTACTTTAATGTTTTATTAAATATTTTAACGATTGTAAAATTATGTTCTTGTATTACTGTTTAATAAACTTTTATGATATTACTTAGTCCTTTCAATTATTTTTATGCAGCATCCTTACATTGTCTAACAGTTATTTTTGATTAGCACTATAATTTATTTTGGATTCCAGTAGTGCATACCTAATACTCATAGTTTGAAATGTTAATATCTATTTCTTGAAGATAATATAAAAAAAAATGAGATTTAGTTATAGAAGTTTTATTTTATTCAACAGCTAAAATAAAATCGAGCTTCAAATTCTATAAAATTTAATCAAATGTATAGATTAGAATTCAATAAATTGTTTCTTTTCATTTTATCTACATGTGTAATGACTCTGTTCTTTCCTAGTATGTTCTTTAGTTCACGGATGTCCTGCTCCTCAGAGTCAATGTAGCAAACCAGAGCTGCTGCTGATTTATCGAGTATTTCTCTCAAACACAGGGCTGAAATAAAACACATTTTCATTAAATTATTATATAACCTGAGGGTATATTGTTCTACCTTTGTTATTGTTTCCTTAATTTGCTAATAGAAAAACTGCTACGGAAATATATATATACACTGAGAATGCCTTGAAAGATATAGGGGCGGGTGACAGCCTCCGGGCGATAAGGCCGCCACTTGTACCTCCTAGCTATAAAATATGATACTTGAATACCATTTGATCTCTAGTATTTATTATTATCTACAAAAAAACTTAAATAAGATGACAGCAACCTAAAACTAAAAAAAAAATGTCAGTTATTTTTTAGGTAGGTAGTGTAGAAAAAGCCAATATGATTGTTTAGTATTAGTACTACCCACATTTTATTTATTTCATTTGGGAGGCTTGCTTACTACATGTATAATAAAATCTGTAGTAGCAAACACCAATTACAAGCTTCCATATAAAATTTATTTACATTCTACGAAGTTTACTTTTTATTTTAAATATTTGGTAGTTGTCTCATAAGTGATAACAAAAGGCGTCACAAGAATGTTACAAAAATTTAGAAGAATATCAAAGTGAGTTTTTTGTTTAGCTTTTTTTTAAATTGAAAAGTATTGCATAAGTTGAAAGAAATGATGTGCCTCATTGTAATGACTATATGTTTAAATTTCTTTCACATCAATGGAATTCTGGTGTATTAGTTTTAAAGTAGCAAAGTTTTAAAAGGGTTAGTTGTTGATGCTTTGAAAAAACTCTTTCTGCGCGAAATCTGCGCTTCCAAAATAATTGTTTTTAAAACGCCCAATTTCCATTTAATTTTGTTGCATTTTTGCAAAAAATGTTTGGTTCCTTAAAACTGTGTTATTTCTCTTTTATAACACTTTTGGCTGATACATTAACCTGGTGCTGTATACTCTTTTTTTTAACTACCTATATAAAAGATGATGTTGGTTGGTTGGTGTTGATATCTGCAATAATTTAATTACAATTGAATTGAGCTGTACAGAAAACCGTATATTCTTCCAAGGATTTTTAAGTCTAAGTATTTAAAAATAACAACAACATGTTTTTGAACATTATGTAATTTGTACTCGTGATAATCGGCACTTGATGGAACTTGTTGCAATACATTCTAGAATCAAACTCACTTGTACTTATACCACTATTTTAATTAAGATACACCTGACCAGAATGCCTTATTTTATTTTATTATTTTACGCCGGTTATTAACCTTTGTTGATGCCATAAGGCGAAAACAGTCCGGTGTAAACATGTTAATATATTTTTCTTTGAAGTTACTATTTTTACACAGAAATAAGAGTATTTGCAAAGAGACTTGTTTAATCAATATTAATATTATAAATTTAAAAGTAACTCTGTGTTACATTTTCACTGCTAAACCGCTGCACTGCAATGAAATTTGGGAGTGGAGAAACTTAGATTGAGGAAGGACAGGCTACTGAGAAACTGCTAAAAAGCTACCATATTTAAAAATCTTACCTCCAGCCACTACACCTGCAATAATATTTGGTTGTTCTAAGCTCGCTATGTCCGATATTACGTCTCTGGATATCAATTTTGAGGTGAGTAGACTTCTCAATACATAATCTGTGGTAATCAATTGTGACACTTGATATTCAACAAGAGGCTTAGTCACTATCCCTATTACATCTTTGCTATTAACGATGTAGTCTTTTAACAATTCTATAATTTCACTACTCTGTACTAAATTGTAGTCTTTCATAACACAAATATAATTATTAAATTCTTTTGTTTTGTATAAATGCAAATTTACTTCTGGAACAGAATTCATGTGTTCCAATTCTGTTTGATCTCTGACACAGTTATACAAGTATCTGCCTTCTAAAATAATGAAAGTACCAATGTCTTCTGGGGTTTTCGAGTCACTTTGAAAACATAACCTGAAATAACAGATTTAAACAATAAACTTCTGATTTAATTTATGAAATTACAACATTTATATAAAAAGGCTTTGACATACTCAGGATAACTTTCGTTTACAACAGCATCATCCCAGTCCTCCCATGCAGTTCGAGTTGAAGGTTCACTTATTTCCCCAAAGGAACTCATCTTATTAACATAAAATATGTATTTAATGTAAAAGTAGGTAATCTGTTGTATTGATGTAAACACACCTAACAAACGGTGACGACAAACACAATGGTGATTCTAAATGACACTGATGACCACCACAGAATCACAGAACACATTTAACTCAGACCTGATGACACTGCCCGTGACACAACAAAATAATGAAAACGAATCTAATAGATATTTCCATTTCTTTATTTTCTCGATGACAGTTCTAATTTGATAGTTTTTTTTTTTTTTTTTTTTTTTTTTTTTTTTTTTTTTTTTTCTCCCATTTGGCAGGGAACTTGGCTCGCACTTCTGTGCATTTGCCAGCGTCAAGTTTTATTTTTGGCATTTGAACTTTGAATGACACAAAGTAAAGTTAGGGAAACAATTTATCGCGAAAAGGCAATTTCACGGAATTTGGAACAAAGTTAACAGGATCAGGAATGTGTATATATTATAATACTTACATACATAACATTAAATATTTTGATTAAATAGCAGGCACGTAAATATTAATATTTATATAAATATTTATACAATTTAAAGGCGAATGTTATTATTATGAATAAAATTTGAAAGAACACTATATATGGAGGGGTTAGAAGAAAAAAGAAGAGACTTTATGGAAGTGGGGAAAGGAACACGGAGTGATATCAAGTCATTATAAAAGGAAGTACGGTCATGAATCGGACAGGAAAGGAATATGTGGTTCAGATCCCCAAAGTCATATCCACATTCACATTGAGGACTATCTATAATATGAAATCGTGCCAGATGTGCTGGACACGTGGTGTGACCTAACCTCATTCTTATTAGAATGGTTGTCGCAATCTTGCCAAGTTTGAGGACAGAGAACCAAGGTTTACGAGGAATTTTCGGTTGTATACTAAAGTAGTATTTCCCTTTTGAACGGACACTTTCTTCCCAAACTCTATCCCAGGAATCCCCAAGATAAAGTCTAGGGAGAGTAGCCAAGTCCTGAGTATAATTTTTAAACGGAACAGTATCACCACACACCACAGCCTCATCGGCAAGTCTGTCAGCTCTTTCATTACCACTTATTCCACAATGGCTCGGAATCCAGATAAAAAGTACAGAAAAGCCCTTCACAACACAGTCAAAAAGTTTACTCCTAATATGCGCTATAAGAGGGAATGGTGGTTTAGACTTAAAAGGATATCTCAAGAGCGCCTGAAGGGCACTCATGGAGTCGGTTAAAATTAAACTATTTTTAAGTTTTAAAAGTAAGACATATTCCAGAGCCTTCAGGATGCCAAGACATTCCCCAGTGAAAACTGTTGCTTCAGGTGGACACTTTACTTTCTGAACGATATTATACTGAGCATGATATATTCCTACGCCCACAAAATTATCAGATTCATGCTTGGATGCATCAGTGAAAATACGGTGCCACTCAGGCCAATTTTGTTCAACAATGAAATTAAAATGGGGGTTAGCATTATTTTTATCAATATCTAAAATGTATTTAATAGATGGCTCATGGATTAAGGATTCGAATTTATTATTAAACAAATCAAGTTTTGAAGATCGATGTGTCGGGGCATTAAATGATTTAAATCGAATATAACTTTTAACTAAGCAAGGAAGAGATTTGTGATTCCAGTAATTTGACGACTCAATAAGATCAGCAAGTATCTGAAGTTTTTGAATTAAATGGCTATTAGAAAACTGTAAAACACGGAAAAACAATCGATCAGCTAAAAATTGACGTCTCAGTCTAAGAGGAGGTTCACTGCATTCGGTTTGTAATGCATTAATAGGACTAGATTTCATAGCACCTGTGATTATTCTCAAGGACTTTGATTGGATGGAATCCAATCTCCTAAGGGCACTCACGTTACAAGGCTCCAATAAGAAGATTCCATAGTCAAGAACACTTCGAACTAGAGCATTGTAAAGAAGTTTTAAGGAAAACGGATGCGCACCCCACCAAACACCTGATAGGCATCTCATCAAATTGAGAAGTTTTTGACATTTATTTACCACATAATCACAGTGAGGAACACCTGTAAGTTTAGAGTCCAAAATAATACCCAAAAACTTGACCTGTTTTTTAACTGGTATTTCGTTATGATCGAAATCTATAGCTATTGGGATGGGAATACGTTGTCGAGTAAATAAGACTAATGAACTCTTACTCGCAGATACACTCAGGCCATTTTTGTCCACCCAATTTGATAGTTGTAGTGTTACTACCATATCATTATAATCTATGGTTAATACCAATTATGTAATGATATCGATCGCTTAAATTAAAATGTTTTGAACAAAGACAAATACAACAGAAACATTCAAATATATTTTTGCAAGCTGGGAACACTCAATGACCCACCACCATTTTGTGTTTGTTTTAAAGGCTGAGGCCACACTACGGTTTTTTCCAGCCAGCGGTTAAACCGCCAAACCGCAAAACCGCCCGAAGCGCACACACTACGGTAAAACCGCGAACAGTGTTGCCAACAGATAAACTAGCTCTCCTTTAGATTGAAGTTTTAAAACCACCAGAAAACCAAATCGAAATGAAATGACAGATCTGAGATAATTATTGAGCTTATAAGAAAGCAACTTCAACAGCATGATCTTTTAACTAAACGTGTTGCATTTTCTGGAGATAATTGTAATACGAACTTCGGTGGAATAGAGCGCCATGGAACCAACAATGTTTTATAATTCCATAAGTTAAAACAAAATCTGAATTCGAAAATAGTTGGTGTGGGATGCTCTGCGCACATTATCAATAACGCACTGCACCACGCTTGTGATTGTTTGCCTGTATATGTTGATTCAACAACATCAAAAAAAAAAGTTTTTGCCACTTAAACAAGCCGACCCCAAATAAAATTGGGAATAATAAAGGCTACAGTCTAAAAAGTTCTTAGAGAACTCTCTGACACAGTCGAGGTTGAGTATAAACAGCTTCTCTATCATTCAAAGACGCGTTGGTGAAATCTGTTTCCAGCTATCGAGTGAGTCCTGAATGTGGATTATTTCAAAAGCTTAAAAAAGCCCCCTGATCTGATTTTTTTTAAATCGGAGGCATACCTGTTTTTCATGCATTCAATTATGCACATCATTTACTCAAAAATAAAAGCATTAGAAAAAAAATATAATTCAGTTTTTAAAACCAGAAGGATACCTACTTGTAACCATTTCAAAAAGCTTGGATGATCGAAATAGAGAACGTTTCTTGCCATTGAATGTTCAGAATACATATTCTAAATAAAGAAGATGAAAACACAAAAAAAACATAAGACTGCTGATGAAAACTTTAAGCAGTTTTTTTTTTATTTGTTACTAGCTGTGCCCGCTAATTCGTACACGTGAGATGTGGATTTTCAAATTATTTTAAATTTTTTACAGTTTAAACTTTTCCTGGACTACGACAAACATTTCAAAACCAAAAACAGATAAATCAGCCCAGCCGTTCTCGAGTTTTAGCGAGACAAACGAACTGATTTTTATATAATAAGAAGATAAGACTAAAAAACTTAGAGCTTGAATACTGGAATGATATCTTATGAGTTTCAACTTAAAGATATTTTTGGCAAATTAGTCAGGTTTAAAAAAAAAGGTTGTGAAAAATATACTACTGTTTGAAAAGCATTTTCACAACTGTGAGATTTTACTTTTCTATCACTGATTTCGATGAAAAATAACTAACTTTAATTAAACTGAATACCTATGAAAATATTCGACTAATTGAACTATGTATTCTTTTTATTTCGACTAAATAAAATAAAAAAATATAAAAGTGTTCGGATTATGACCGCAAATATCCGGGGATTTTACGCTTGTTGTCCTGGTTTCTAAATTTTTGAGATGGCCCTATCTCTAGGTCAATGCTTATTATCTAAGAATTTATTTAAGAATTTCTTAAAAGTTTTATGAAAATCCTAAAACTTTAGAATACGACATTACAGATTTATGGCGGCATAATACGAGTATAGGTCCCTCAGTTCAGTAACGGCTCTACGGAGGAATCTGCAAGAATTCAATTATCTGAACTGGACTTCGCTCGATATGTCGACACCAAGTATTCCAATTTTGGCAGAGGCAGATAGGGGAGTGTATTAAAATGAAATCTTATTTGTGTAACGTTAAAAGTAACCAAGAGATGAAAAATCACCTGAAACGTTACAAAAGTAACCTTCTGGCAACACTGTATAGAACCGCCCGCGGTTGTCGCGGTTTTAAAATCAGTCGCGGTAAAAAACCGCCAGTGTGGCCGCTTCCATAAATTTCCTTTTGTCACAAAATCAGGCTGTTAAAAACCGCGGCGGTTTAGCCGTAGTGCGGCCTCGGCCTTAATCAGGCGGTTAAAAACCGCGGCGGTTTAGCCGTAGTGCGGCCTCGGCCTAAGTGTGACAAAATGAAAAAAAAACAAAATGGAATTGGTCCGAGTGAGGGCTCAAAAACTAATTTAAGAATGAACTGAGCTGATCAATGGTAAATAAGTTAAACTATCACAATTTACCTCTAATTTTGTATTTTTCAATAAAAATTTGTACAGAAAATAAATTAAAAACTGTGATACAACCACACTGACGTCGAATAGTGATGTATTTTACGAAATTTCGATACTATAAACAATGATGTTTAATCCGTTGAGTTTAAAAAAACTTATTGTTTCTTGAAATTATTAAAACAAAACAGTTTTCAGGTAAGAAAAAAATACTTTGACATGTAGATAAAAAAAACCTCCAACCTTAGCTCATTTTGATTATTCTACAAAGAGTAATAAAATCGTAATTATTAGAATTTTTGAATTCTGAAATTCATCCTCCATATAAGTTCAACTCAATACAACTTTTAAAATAAATAAAAAACAATATACGATGAATAGAGAACCTTCTCCTTAGAGTATACATAACCAAATGTATACTCTAAGACCTTCTCCTTTAAGGAGTCGGGAAATTCGACAGTCGAATATTTGTTAAAAATCGATGTTTATCTTCGAACAAATGAGTTTTGGTGCATCCCTAATCGAAACTTGAATGAAAGTGAATGAAAGCAATATGAAAGAATTCAATTGCATTCAATGCGAAATGCGAATATTGCCAAGCAGCGTAAATTAATTCTCTTTTATTCGATTATGAGTATTTAAGCGTGAAATAAATTTTGTTTAATTGACGTGACTTGAAATGTTAATGGTGCTTGTTATATTTTATATTTGTCATGTGTGATATTGTTAAACTTTCAGTATTGAATCATATACGATTCCCGATGTATTTGCTTCCAGGATAAACATCTAACTACTTTCGAGGGAGTATGGCCTTCGATGCGGCCAATAGTCTTAAAGCTTCTCAAGCAGGAAACTGTTACACAACCAGAATGGCAAGGTCTGTTCGAGGCTGTGCACTCTGTATGCTTATGGGACGAGAGAGGTGCATATAAGTTGCGAGATGCACTGCAGCAGGATGTAATGATGTATATTAAACAGGCTCAGAATCGTGTTTTAGCTCACCGAGAAGACCAGGCCTTACTGAAAGCCTATATTGCAGAATGGAGTAAATTTTTCACGCAATGCAACTTTTTGCCAACACCTTTTCGACAGTTAGAGAATTCTATAAATAATAGTAGCAAAGTTACTAGTTCCAATGCATCGAGTGCTCAAAAAAAGAACAATAACAACAATACAGAAGATAGTTTGGTAAGAAAACTAATGTTAGATTCTTGGAATCAAAGCATTTTCATGGATATAAAACAGAGACTGCAAGATTCTGCTATGAAACTGGTCCAAGCAGAGAGAAATGGAGAGTCCTTTGATTCACAACTTGTTATTGGTGTTAGAGAGTCCTATGGTAAGTAAAAAATTGTAGTGCTATTAAAATATGCTTGTGAATTCATTTTTGAACTAATTGTTATAATTGTTTTCTTGCAGTTAATCTATGCTCTAATTCACTTGATAAGCTTCAAATATATAGAGAAAATTTCGAAGCAGCTTATATGCAAGCCACAACTGAATTCTATAAAGTGAAAGCTGATGAACAGTTATTGGCAAATGGGGTTCAGTTATATATGAAATATGCTGACCAACGGTTAAAAGAAGAAGAAGCTCGAGCACACCGATATCTGGAGGCTGGTAGTGGCAGTGTAGCTGCGCTCACTCAATGTTGTGAAAAGGTGCTCATTGGAGAACATTTACCAACTTTACTAGCTGAATGTGCTCCTTTAATTAAAGCAGGAGAGACAGACAAATTGCAGCTTATGTTTCGTCTTCTTGATAGAGTGCCTGAAGGAGTCATACCAATTCTTAGGGATTTGGAGGCACATATAGTGTCTGCTGGGTTAGCAGACATGGTTGCTTCAGCTGATATAATCACTACAGACTCGGAGAAATATGTAGAACGTTTGTTAGACTTGTTCAAAAGATTCAGCTCATTAGTCAAAGATGCCTTCATGGATGATCCTAGGTTTTTAACTGCTCGTGATAAAGCATACAAATGTGTTGTAAATGATACAACTGTGTTTAAGTTGGAGCTGCCATCATCAGCACTCATACGAGGAAGTAAGGGTACTGCTCCTGAAAGCAAATGTCCTGAGCTCCTTGCTAACTATTGTGATATGTTATTACGAAAAACACCATTAAGTAAACGTTTGACAAGTGAACAGATAGAATCAAGATTAAAAGATGTTTTGTTAGTTCTTAAGTATATAGAAAACAAGGATGTTTTTATGAGATATCATAAAGCACATTTGACTCGCAGATTAATTTTAGATTCTAGCGCCGACTCTGAAAAGGAAGAGGATATGGTGGAGTGGCTGCGAGAGGTTGGAATGCCAGCAGACTATGTAAATAAATTGGCTCGCATGTTTCAAGATATTAAAGTCAGTGAGGATCTCAATACTCAGTTTAGAGCTGATACAACTCGCCATGATGCTATCAACATAAAAATACTCAATGCTGGGGCCTGGGCCCGTGGATCAGAAAGAGTAACTGTTAGTCTTCCATTAGAATTAGAAGACTATATTCCTGAAGTAGAAGATTTTTATAAAAAGAAACATTCGGGGCGCAAGCTGCAGTGGTACCATCACATGAGCAATGGCACTATTACATTTGCCAATGCTGTTGGTAGATTTGACTTAGATGTTACCACTTTTCAAATGGCAGTCTTGTTTGCATGGAATCAGAGGCCAATGGAAAAGATTACTTATGAAAACCTAAGGCTTGCAACTGAGTTACCTGATCCAGAGCTAAGAAGAACTTTGTGGTCCCTTGTAGCATTTCCGAAACTTAAAAGACAATTGTTGTCATATGATCCTCCAGTTCAAAATCCAAAAGATTTTGCAGAAAATACTACTTTTTGGGTGAATCAGGAATTTGCTCTAGTTAAAAATTGCAAACCTCAACGTAGAGGAAAGATTAATCTCATCGGTAGACTACAACTAAGTACAGAAAGATCTCAAATAGAAGATAATCATTCCATTGTTCAACTTCGAATATTAAGAACTCAAGAAGCAATTATAAAAATTTTGAAAATGAGGAAACGCATTACTAATACTGCACTTCAGGTAACTTCAGACAATTCCTTTTTTGTGTTATTTTGGATGTATTAGTTTCTTGATTTAAAAATAATACAATTTTAAATAACTCACACTTTTTATGGCTGATTTGATATTTACGAAGCATGGTATTTTTAACAGATTTCATTCATTCATTTTTAAAAAGGAGGTGGTTATCAATTCGACTGTATTTCTTTATGTTTGTTATCTCATAACTTTCGACTTGGTGAACCGATTTTGATGATTATTTTTTAATTGAAAGCTGGTGCTTCCCCTGTGGTCCCATTTCAATTTGGTCCAGATTGAAGTCAGTTTTTTTTGTTAAAATTTGTGATTATGAGGATGCTCCTTGTTTACGTAGCAGGGTATGGTCTCCAAATCTGATTACAACACTCAAAGTGGATTCAAGTTTTACAATTACTGTTTTTTATTCTTATTCTTCTAGCACTAATTTAAATGGCACTAATATTTTTAATATTTCAGAGTGAATTGGTTGAAATTTTGAAGAACATGTTCCTTCCTTCCAAGAAGATGATCAAAGAGCAGCTCGAATGGCTAATTGAACATAAATATATGCGGCGAGACGACGACGATATCAACACTTTTATATATATGGCCTAACATAATAATATTATGTATTGAACATAATCAAATAAATTGTTTATCCAGAAAATACTTCTCTCTATTGTATGTAATACTAATTATTTTCAGGTCATGATGAAATTAAATAATAATTTTATTTACATTTATATTTTCTTTTATTAAATACATACAATATTTCAGTGTATAAAAGTAACATAAGGTTAATATTAATTCTTTGCTGGCTCGATTGTCTCTCCACCTTGAATTTGACCCCAGCCAATCAATCTGCAATCAGACACAAAAGTTATATAATTATTTATTAAATATTATGGAAAGCAGAATAGTGTTATTGTAAATTGAACATAGAGATAATGAATTATATTATTATATTCGAAAGAATAAAAGCTCGAAATGCTTCGTAAAACTATATTACATCAAGCAGTAGTAATGTAATACAGATAAATACAAAATTCTTTTATAGACAATTTAGACAAAATCCTAAGAATTCTCAACAAAAACGAAAAACCAGAGAATTATAAGTACAAAGAAAATGTAGCTGTTCAGCCATAGCCAGCTTAATAAATGCCATTTAAAATGGTTAACTATATTCAATTAACTATGATAAATAGCATTTATTCCACTCGCACATTAAAATGTAATGGTTATGTTTTTTTCCCTTCCATCTTTGTAATAACTGCTTACCTCCAGTGGTTTTCTACTCTTCTACTGAGAGCTACTTTCTCGCCGATCTCTGTGCATACAGGGTTAGTAAGCGCAATCTTGGCCAAATCGGCTTTGGTGGCAATAACTCTTCCACCAGTACTCAAGGAACCAATGTTAACCAATAAAACCTGTGAAGTAGAGATAAAAATGTTATAAATCTTCATTGATTCGAGAAATATACAAATTATAGTTGAACCTTTCTTTTAATGTTTAATCCAACCAAATTGAAATGCATTACAGATATGATGTTCATCAGGCTGGCCTGCACCCATGAAATTTAGTCACTAGATTTGTATTAATCAAATGTATTCCTTGATACAAACATACGTACTTATTTGGTTTTCAATGTACCTCTTTTGTGAAAAAGTTAAGAAGCACTGACGAACACCGTTAACGTCAATGTGGTGACATGTAAGAATATGGAGTCATCAACCCTATTTATCCCATGCAGATTAAGGGCCCGTGTCGAAAATTGATGGGTCATTTGAACCACCAGGAAAACTTTTTAGAAAGATACAGGGGCATAAAACAATAACATTCACCACTATGCCGTCACTTGTAAGCTGTCCAACTGAGTACTGGTGAAGGGAAGGGGGTAGCAACCCTCGATTTTTCTCCCTTGTTACATGATTTTTGTACGGAGTTGCGGAATAATGGATTAGAAGAGTTATTGAAATAGTATGGAATCGATGCCGTACAAAAATAGTGCGCCACAAAGTTGTTTTTTTTTTATTTCAAGGAGATTCTTGATAGAACTAATTGACCGAGGTCAATTTGGTCATTTCATTTTGTACGGCATCGGTTTCATACAATTTCAATACCTCTTCTAATCCATTATCCCGCAACGCCGTACAAAAATCAGGTGACAAGGAGGAGAAATCGAGGGTTGCTACTCCCTTCCCTTCACCAGTACTCAGTTGGACAGCTTACAAGTGACGGCATAGTGCTAAATGTTATTGTTTTATGCCCCTCTATCTTCCTAAAAAGGTCTCGTGGTGGTTCACATTACCCATAAATTTTCGACAGGGGCCCGTAGTCTTATGGGTGTCGTAAGAGCCGTCGAGCGGACTAAGGGAGTATTAAGTAGGACAACAGCACTGCAAAGACAAGGACAACTCGAAACAAACCCTATCCATTTGGCGGGTGTGGCATAGTACGCCAAAACTTCCTCGCTAAGGAGAGGCTTACGTCCGGCAGTAGACAAGGCCGTTAATGATGAAGTAAACTATGTGGTAAGCATTGTAGTTATTCAACATCTATACAAATAAATAAAATTGTAGTATCTGTTTGTAATATTAAAATAACCGCTTTTTATTATATGTATGTATACAGGATACATGTACCAAAATTTTTTTTTTTTTATAATTTTTGTCTGTCTGTTCCGGGTAATCTCTGGAAAGGCTGGGCCGATTTTGACGGGACTTTCTGACTGGCAGATAGCTGATGATCTAAGGAGTAACTAATGCTACTTTTTTTAGACTTACTTTGTCCCGCGGCGTTACGACAATAACCGCGGGTAACACTGCGGGGTTCAGCTAGCTTTGATATAATATGTGTATGCACACTAACCTCGTTTTTGGTTAACTTCTGTACTTTAGCTGCTTTTTTGTCACCTTCAGTGCGCACACCAAGCAGACGCTTCAACAGATAATACGAAACCTCAAGCTTCACGAATATTCCCGGCAAAGCTCCAACTGCGCCTAGTACCTGTTACAAAAAAAAAATGGTAAGTAAATATAATCAGCATTACCTGTGCTATGACATTGCATTATTTATAACAAACTAGCTTTTACACGCGGCTTCGCTCACGCAGACTTTCATCCCCTGATTTACCCCCTTAGGGGTGGAATTTCGAAAATTCCTTTCATAGTGCTCACTTTTGTTATATAAAGAACCTACATGTAAAATTTTCGGGATTCTAGCTTCAGCGGTTTGGGCTGTGCGTTGGATCTCTGGGTATGTCAGTCAGTCAGTCAGTCACCTTCCTCTTTTAAATATATAGATTGATAACAACACATAATCAATCCCTGTGAAAACTTTCACATTTATAATTATTTTATTTTCGACAAACAACAACTTATTGAGGCAGTGTGATTGTGTAAGAATTAAGTAAGTTACGTACCTGACCCACAAGTCTGTCAGCACGGCACAGTGTAGGTTCAATCTTAGTGCCCACACCAATAAGACCTCCAGGTACGGCGTATTGAAGCTCATTTTGTTCTGCGAATAAGGACACGATACGGGAGAAGATTGGACGGCAAGTCAGTTTGCCATCAGCATCTTTACTCACGAGACCCGGTCGGACCTGTCCAACAAAACATGTGTTAATTTCACAAATAAGTGATAGGTACACGGGCGTAGCAGTATTTAGTAAAGGGGGGTTTTCAAGATATTAAAATGACCATTATAATAAAAAAAAAAGCGGCCAAGTGCTAGTCGGACTCGTCCATGAAGGGTTCCGCAGCAGCAAGGTATTTTTTTTTTTTTTTTTTTGATTGAATGAAAGGTAAATTGCAGTTTACGATTTATGACGTATTAAAAAAAAACTACTTACTAGATTTCGTTCAAACCAATTTTAAGTGGAAGTTTGCATGGTAATGTACATCATATATTTTTTTTAGATTTATCATGCTCTTATTTTAGAAGTTACAGGGGGTGGGACACACACATTTTACCACTTTGGAAGTGTCTCTCGCGCAATCTATTCAGTTTAGAAAAAAATGATATTAGAAATCTCAATATCATTTTTGAAGACCTATCCATAGATGGGTTTGATGAAAAAAAAATTTTTGAGTTTCAGTTCTATGTATAGGGACCCCCAAAATTTATTGTTTTTTTCTTATTTTTGTGTGAAAATCTTAATGCGGTTCACAGAATACATCTACTTACCAATTTTCAACATTATAGGTCTTTTACTTTCGGAAAAAAGTGGCTGTGACATACGGACGGACAAACGGACAGACAGACATGACGAATTTATAAGGGTTCCTTCCTTTGGCACGGAACCCTAAAAATGAGAGGTGTTAAAAATATCAATAGTGTAGAAATATTCCGGGGGGGAGGGGGTTGAACCCAAAAGGCCCCCCTAGCTACGCCCATGGATATGTTTTAGCCGAAAGTGGAATAATATGACTGAAAGTATTAGTTGCGACGATTATTATGCATCTAGCATTTTAATTTATTAAACTACACTTTAATGATGTGTCTGCAGATCGGTTAATAAATAAAGTAATCTATCCTCTTTGCGCTGTAACATGGTGCGCCATTTATTTGTAGACTAGAACATTCTGGTTAGTTTAATTTAATTTACTACAGTTATTAATGATTTAATATATTGCGAATGTGGTACTGCTGAAATACTAAGTCATAATTTGTAAATCGTAGCAACTTTCAAGAGTGAAACGAAATGTTACTGAAACTGTCACGTGGTGCGTGACAGTTTCAGTAACTGCTACAGCGCAAAGAGTATAGGAACATCATATCGGTAAACATATATATGTAATATAGAACAAGCTATTTGTATAAACATCAACGAAAATGTAATTCATAAAAGATATTAAAATAGGTTAATACCTCAATTTCCATGCCAACTGTAAGCACTCCTTGAAGGATGGAGCCGCCTGCAACTCCACCTCTAAGGTCATCAACCTCACAACCAGGTTTGTTAACATCAAAGGAACGAATGACAATCATTCGCGGTGGCGATGAAAAATCTCTCAAAGGTACTGGAATCTTCTTAGTGATATACTCACATAGAACCTAAAACAAGTAACATTTTTACAAAATAAAAACCGACTTCAAGGTTCGACTCGATTTCTCTTGGATGCCACCATGAGATCTTAGTGTCCTTATCATGGTACCACTGTTGGGATATCTCCTTTCCATTAAAATCATCAAAATCGGTTCATATTCGACGAAGTTATACGCGAACATACATTTAAAAAAAATACCGCCGAATTGAGAAACCTCCTTTTCTTGAAATCGGTTAAAAATACATGAAATCCTCAAAATTTATAATATACTTGTCCATGTGGTGACGGAATGTGGAGTTTCCCCTATTCATCCCATGGGTGTCGAAAGAAGCGACTAAGGGAGAAAATGTCTAGCAGTAGACTTTGATGTGGTATATATTTTTTTTACTTTGATGTCGTGTTTCGTTGGTGAGTGCGACACCGGAGGCCCAATTAGTCTAGTCAACAAGTTCCATACTTGTTGACTAGACTAAAAGATGCAGCAGCATCACTAGGCCGCCATGGTGCGGGTCGCCATACTGCATTGTCTGTATTCGCAGTGAGTATGGTGACCGCCACTCTTGGATTCTGCTTATGCTTTCCATCAGGCAGAGTAGAGTCATTTAGGCGGACCATACATAAAAAAAAAAAAATTACTATTTCATATTTATGACAAAGAGATCTTCGGAAATCATTATATTTTTCCTCTATTTATTTTCACAGTAAATTGGTTGTATTATATTGTTATGCTACTGCTCCACCTGCGTCTTAACACGCTAATTAGCGCGTTAATTTAGGTGTTACGTAGATGTGGCCAACGTTTTAATGCGTTAAATTCAAATGGCATTAATAAGGCGCCCAAGGATGGAGAAAATACTGGTCACTGAAGGAAATAGTGAAAAGCAAGGATCTAGGTAATCATATAAAAAAGAAAACATTTGAGACATGTATCCTACCAGTTCTCACATATGGCTGTGAAACTTGGTCATTAACACTTCACCACAGGGAAAGGCTATCAAAATGCCAACGTGCCATGGAAAGAAGCATGCTAGGGTTAAAAATCAAAGACAGAGTCAGGAACGTAGACATAAGATCAAGAACAAAACTCACAGACATTCTTACCCGGATAGACATTCAAAAATGGAGATGGACTGGACATATGCTACGCCACCCCAATAACAAATGGAGCAAGCAAGTCACCCTCTGGCAACCAAGAGACGGCAAAAGAGGTAGGGGTCGTCAAGTCAGGAGATGGGAAGATGATTTAAAACAGACAGCGGGCCCATTCTGGTTGAGAGTAGCAAGGGATAGGACCCATTGGAAGGAATTGGAGGAGGCCTATGTCAAAAGGCACACCGAACTTAGGGACCTCTTGTAACCCTATGTTTAGGAATAAAAGGCTATTATTATTATTATATAATAAGGCGTTAAACGTTCAGCGATAGCTCGAGCGTCGGTTTTTTGGACACATCAAAGGGTTTTAGCGCCTAGTTTAGCGCGCTAATTGATGTTGGCTACATTAGCGCAGTTTTATTCTATAGGACGCGCGCGCATAGCAAGGACTTGTGTACTTTGTTTTAGGCGGGAACTGCATTTACGAGAACGACAATGAAGTGCTCGAATGAAAAAGCCTTAGTTTTTAGAACTATTACAATCAGAGCGGAGAGTGCTTAGCGAGTTCGTTTTTTCTCTCTTTTTACATTGCATAAATGCATAAAATAATTTATGACGCTCATTGTCGCGACTAGTGTAGCTGTTTCAGGCTCCATTGTATATTTATGTGTTAACGCTTTAATTCATGAGGAATTAAGTCTTACCGGCATTGTAACCTGAATGTAGCCAACGCGCATTTTTAACGCATCATTTACGCATAGTTTGCCATTAACATTAACGCTAACGCAGATAGAATAGCAGTTGCTTTAGAATAACTACTTTATTGTTAAGACTGTAGTCCTTGAGCGTGGGAATTTGTGATTGAACACCCACATTCATATTTTACATGCACACAAACGCATCGGGCACTGTTGCATACTAACCCTGGCAACTAATAAATTTACTTTCGGTTTTTTCTTCTAGTTACATATTCATTAACTGTTCGCCTTTGAAGAATGTTTAGAATGTCCTACAAAGCACGCAATGTATCTTAGTCATATCGGAAATCCCGCGGGCTTTAAGTAACTCGTCAACGGCCGAGAATGGGGTTCAAGTGTACCTATTCATTTTTAAATTAATTTCATGGACAAATAATATATTTTTACACAGTATAAAATTAAGTCGCTCGCGCTATCTGTCAGCTTAGATCTTTTACAGTAATCAACGGATTTTAATGCTATGTTATGAAATAAAATTTGTATGATATATGTTATATTAATGGAACATATATTATATATATTATATTAATTTTTGATCGCTTTTATTGCTCATATTGACTAAATTTTACTACATAGATCTTACTTACTTACGTACTTTTTTCACTTTTTGACAAAAAACGACGCTGAAAAAGTATGAAACAAGTTTTGAAAAGCCGTAGTCACGTGTTTTTAAGAGTTATGGTACGTTTCTATTTTATTTTAAGTTTTTACTTTTTTTTATTTAAAATGTTTTGGTGTAGTGATAATAATAATTTATATGCAAAGTATATTTTAAATACCTGACATAGAAATATAAAAAAAAAATGAATAAATACGAACAAAGTCACCAGCAAATGCTAATAATACCTATATATATATATATTTGAAATGTACAAGTAACACCCTTTCCGATGATACCAAACACGGCATATTTATGTCAAATTCATTTTTTAATACAGTACTTTATGTCGGCTAGAGAGCGCCACATTAAATTGAGTGACGCGTCATATAGCCTATAAGCAGCGGACGATCAAAACACTTCTAACGATACCTCATTTATCCAGTTCTAATTAGTAGTTAAGGAGCTATGAGGGAACAGATGAACATACATACATAGCCTGTCAAAATCATAACCCTCCTTTGGCTTTGCCGTGGTCGGGTAAAAAAATAAAAAAATACAGTTAATTTATAAACTACTTCTTTTTTTAAGACGGTTAAAAAACAAACTATTTGTCTTAAAATTAATATTAAGAGTGTAAAACTTTGAAATGGAAACTTCCTTAAATATATAATACTAGCTTTTACACGGGGCTTCGCCCACACAGATTTTCATCCCCTGATTTATCCCCTTAGGGGTGAAATTTCAAAAATTCCTTTCTTAGTGCTCACTTACGTTATATAAAGAACCTACATGCAAAATTTCAGGATTCTAACTTCAGCGGTTCGGGCTGTGCGTTGATCTCTGGGTATGTCAGTCAGTCAGTCAGTCACCTTTCTCTTTTATTTATATAGAAGATACAGATATCAGATAATGTAAGGGATAGGGCATCTATTGTTTTACAATTCACCAATTGATTAAATTCGAACTTAAGGGATGAATAGTAATGGAAATGACGTAAAGTGTAGATGGGACCCTTTTTTACAATTTTTGTCTGTCTGTTTGTTTGTTTGTGCCGGCTAATCTCTGGAACGGCTGGAGCGATTTTGACGGGATTTTACTGATAGGTAGCTGATGATATAAGGAGTAACCGCGGTTGGTGTAGTATCGCGAGTAAGAGCGTGGGCCTCAGCTAGTTTTTTTTTCAAAAAAGACAACTTCCGTATATATCCAATAAATCCTGTGTCGCGGGGGACTTTACAAACATACATGAAACGGACACAATGGACACCCAGACTCAGAACAACAATTCGTGGATCACACAGTGTTGTCCCATGTGGAATTTGAACCCACAACACCTGATACAGTAGGAAGCGGCGAGGCAACCGCTTAAACCACTAGACCAACCATGCAGTCAAAAATAAAACTGTAATTTTAAGGTCTGTCATTATTTCAGTAGTAGTTAATCAATTCTAACAGAAATCATTAAAAAAAAAAAACTTTACTTTTTTAAAAACAATTTCTCAAAGTGTCTCGGTCTGTCAAAGTGTATTCAAAGTACTCGTCAAGACAAATCAAACGACTCCAAACTCGTTACAAAGTTCCTATGACCACCTTCCAGCTTCAACATCAGATCAGCTCCATGTCATCATAATATAGCATTGTCACGCTATATACATATGCCTACAAAAATTCAACACAATCGGTTGAAGATATCTGCAAAATTGAGTTGCAAGATTCCGTCTTAACAAATATAGTTAGATATATACATACATAGCAAGTTAAAAAAATAAAACATAAAAATAAGTTCTGTGTTAATAAAAAATACTAATATTTTTCTTTGAAATTATTCTTTAAAAAAAATTAAATTAAATTCAAGAATACAAATTAACAGTTACAATTCGACACTCACTGGCAACCCACCCTAAAACTTGTCATTTACGTATTATGGAGCTCAGTGCGAACTACAAACGGACGTGGTGTCACCTTGAATATTCGGCGGGCACTGAATTTTTTGAGCGCGATAAAACTTATTTATTGCAATTTACGGGTCTCTCTCCGATATCTACGTACTAAAATGTATGGAACTTTTATCGCTAAAAATGAATGATGTTTAGCCTTATATTATGGCTTTTTGGTGAGAATTAATAAAAAACTAAAACGGTAAATCTTTTCTCCATACTTTTTTCTCGCTAAATAAGAAAAAAACATTTAAATAGAGCACGAAATAGGACAGTGTGCTAATTAAAAAGGTCGATTTCGATGATTTTGATCTTTGTTAAGTCTTTTTTTCACAAAAATAAAGAATTATTTTATAAATGTCACTCGGTAGATTGGTAGACTGATTTATTAAACTACTGAGATTTTTTTTAGTGTCAAATATGAATTGAGTTGTTTGTGTTTTGCAAAACTGCAAGTGCCTTTTCGCGCGTTTTTAGGGACGCGCCCCTTAAGTTGTTTTTAAATAGGTTTTAAAGATTCATAACTACCTCAATGTTGTACTTCAACTGTGCAGATATAGGTATGATAGGCGCTCCCTCAGCAACCGTGCCCTGTACGAATTTCACTATTTGCTCGTGTTGTTCCTTTGCTTGCCCTTCCTTTACCAAGTCTATCTTGTTTTGCAATATAAGTATGTGTTTAAGTTTCATGATCTCGATGGCCGCTAAGTGCTCGCTGGTCTGTGGTTGAGGACATGATTCATTGCCTGAGGAGTAGAGGAATACCAAATTTTTAATTATTACTACAATACAATACTTTTATAGGTTCTCATTTTCCTTTAACAAATGGTTATTTTAATCGCGTGAGAGTCATATGAACCGACCGGACCGGAGTGCTACCACGGTCCCACAAAATTGTCGTTGTAATCGATTACAATGATTCATGGAGTATAGAGGTAAGGAGTACAATCTCTGATGGGCTCTTAAGGGGAAAATTGTCCATCAAACATGACTAAATAATAGTTCGAGAACCGATCACAGAGGCGCTAGAGTGAGACGAGAGTATGATATCATTTTAATTCTTTTTATTAAATTGTGGTTTAAAAATGAAAACTTTGCGTAGTATCGTGTCCGCCAAACATAAACAAATAATAGTTCATTTGATTATCTTTTCTAATGCTTTAAAATTTACACTCGTTGCACAGATGGCGTCACCTAAATCTAATTAGTATATTTTGGCGAAAACTTTTTTAACATAGAGATTGTACTTATCTCTACACTCCATTCGATTACATGTTGTAATTGTTTCAGACTTACAGCCCTAATGGCAGTAAGTCTGAAAAGTAGATTTGGAGAAAAAGGACGCGCAAGTAGAAACTTGCCCGATCAGATAAAAAGCAGTAAGAAGAATCTTATCGTACTTACTGCTCTTTATCTAACAAGAAAATGGACTCCTAATTTACGTACACGTTCGAAACCTAGATAGGAAAAAGCTCGTTTCACATACATTCCAAATAAGCAATAAAAAAAGCCACTTTTGACTTACTGCCCTCTCGATTACCAGAGAAGACCAGTGTAAGTCAATAATTATCTTGCTAAGTGTGTGAACATTTTCAGAGGCTCAAGCATAGTCACTTTTCCTCTTTAAATTTCCTTATTTTATGTCACTAACGTGGTACTGACACTTTCAATGTGAGACATTAAAAGTAGGTACCTTTTTGGTGTTTTTATAAGTATTTTAATAAGTAATTAAAACAATTTAACTCTACCTGCAATAAGCAGCAATGCGGCGTCCATGACAGCGGCACCGTTAAGCATAGTGGCCATAAGAATGTCGTGCCCAGGGCAATCCACGAAACTGACATGTCGCACCAGCTGGAAGCGGCCGTTACACGCGGCTCTAAGACAAGGGAAGTTATCATCCTTGGATGAACCGCCCGATATGAAACTTGTTGGCCGCGCACATTTCGGATTGTCACATTTGTAGATTTTCGCATTGGCGTAACCTTTAATGAAATACATTATTTTCATTTCTACACTGCACTAAAGGAACATTGAAGAATAAACAAAAACTTTTTATTAACTAATCCTCTTTGATCAACATCATATCAATAGTCTTTAACGGTCCACAAAGGCTTCTCCTTAGTAATTAGGTTTAAAAATCCTCTATAACCGATATTAATGATAAATTTTATAAATATTTACTAGAATTTTATAGGGATAGGATACTTGAACTACAAATTATGTCCAATTCTCAATTAGTCTAGTTCGCACATTGTGCATTTTGCGCCTTCAGCACATTTAGTGAATGAAGTTCGAATTTAGAACAAATCAAGCGATTGAGATCAACTCGGCAAAACATCAGCGGAAAGCAACATTTTGTATCTCACAATGAATACAAACTATAAATATTACATTATCTAAATTGAATATAACTCTGTGTCCATAATATTTTACAACAAAAAATTGTTTTCATTCTTACAACTATGGTTTGGTAAAGGAATAATAAAACATATATTAAGTTTGTAAAGTAACTATATTTTACTAGAACTAAATCTCAACAAAAAAGTTAAATCTAAGAAGTAACTAAATAATACATAACTAACAAATAAAGTTAACTTATTTACAGTACAATGAATAGGAAGAACAAAGTTAAAGTATATAAAATAACATTAGCATACAAAATTATATGCTAGTTTAAAAAAACAACTTAAACAAGTTGAATATTACAGTTTTGAACAATGGGTATAATTTTATGATGCACATGCTTTTTAGGGTTCCGTGCCAGAGGCAATAAACGCAACCCTTATAGATTCGTCATGTCTGTCTGTCCGTCCGTGTGTCACAGCCACTTTTTCCGAAACTATAGGAACTATACTGTTGAAACTTGGTAAGTTATATAAGATGTATTCTGTGAACCGCATGAAGATTTTCACACAAAAAAAAAAAAAAAACAATAAATTTTGGAGTCCCCATACCTAAAACTGAAACTCAAATTTTTTTTTTCATCAAACTCACGTGTGGGATCTATGGATAGGTCTTCAAAAATGATATTGAGGTTTCTTATATCATTTTTAGGGTTCCGTGCCAAGCAAAAAACGGAACCCTTATAGATTCGTCATGTCTGTCTGTCTGTCCGTCCGTATGTCACAGCCACTTTATTCCGAAACTATAAGACCTATAATGTTGAAACTTGGTAGGTAGATGTATTCTGTGAACCGCATTAAGATTTTCACACAAAAATAGAAAAAAAACAATAAATTTCGGGGGTCCCCATACTTAGAACTGAAACTCAAAAAAAAATTTTTCATCCAATCCATACGTGTGGGGGTATCTATAGATAGGTCTTCAAAAATGATATTGAGGTTTGTAACATATTTTTTTTCTAAACTGAATAGATTGCGCGAGAGACACTTCCAAAGTGGTAAAATGTGTCCCCCCCCCCCTGTAACTTCTAAAATAAGAGAATGATAAACCTAAAAAAAATATATGATGTACATTACCATGCAAACTTCCACCGAAAATTGGTTTGAACGAGATCTAGTAAGTAGTTTTTTTTAATACGTCATAAATCGTAAACCGCAATTTATCGATCAAACTTACAACGAACTATAAGAACTTTTATATTATGTTACTTGCTGCTACGGAACCCTTCATGCGCGAGTCCGAATCGCACTTGGCCGCTTTTTTAAAATGAATATCATTAAATATGATATACTCACTTTACACATCTTTTCATTACTTAAGGCACAGAACATGAGTACTTAAGGCACAGAACACGAGTACCTAAGCACAGAACATGAGTACTTAAGGCACAGAACATGAGTACCTAAGGCACAGAACTGGAGCACCATTTAATATCTTTAATAACACATTAGTTATTAATAAATGTTTAAGTTACATACAAAAGTATATTTTCTGTCTTATTTGCTAATTAACGTTAGTAGAACACATATTAATAAATTTTAAAGCACAAAAATATAATTAAAAAGTGAAAATTTAAAAGTATCTTAAGATAGTTTTAAAACTTATAAAAAATGGGTACTAAAAGTGTTGTTCTCCTAAATCATTTTGCTTCATAATACTTTTTAACATTTTTAAATTTATTGAGATTAATGGAATTATTTCGAATTATTTTTTGTCTAAAATGAATGCATATTTACTAACAGATTTTATGAGATCCAATCACACACGTCGCAAAAATGAATCAATATAAAAGTATGTAAGTATACACAATAGTTTGTCTAAGTGGTAACTAACCTCCTAGTCAAATATAGAATCCTAGAAATAAATATCGAGGAGTTAAACCTCAAGTTTAGTTGCAAAAGAATAATAAGGATCATTTCATTGTAATTTTTTTTGGAAAAATCAATACTATTGTAAAATATGTGATGGACCATCACCTAAAACACGAGTTAAAAAATATAACCTCAACCGAATCTCACCTCTCAACCTATTCATATATCCTTCTACTTTTATAAAATATATACAAACATTAAACTATTGAGTATTGCTATTTAAAACAAATATTTGCGGCACTTAACTGCACCA
Organism: Diaphora mendica; assembly: GCA_949125395.1. Taxonomy (NCBI): domain Eukaryota; kingdom Metazoa; phylum Arthropoda; class Insecta; order Lepidoptera; family Erebidae; genus Diaphora; species Diaphora mendica. The sequence continues at coordinate 30,331,349 of OX421311.1, forward strand.
CATTTACATTCGGTGAGATTTCTTAACATTGCTCTATTTTGTTGTTGAATTTCAAACCGAGACTTTATAGGTGACACTGGTGTGATAGCAGTGCTGGCTTCAGAACCACTAGGAATATCATCATCACATGATGAACCATTGGGAATGTCACTTACATTAGTTTCTGGTACTAAAACACTACTACTGCCATTGGCTTCAAGATCATCATTCTCAGAAGATTTTTGTAAATAATCAAAGCATATTTCCTCACCCATTTCTATGTCCCGTGTTGCAAATAAAGCTAACATAGGTAGGTTAGGGTCAAGACAATCTGCCCAAACAGCCCACACTCCCAGATTTGGATCACAAGAATGATTAATAAAATGTGAGACATTCCCTAAATTTGCTGCATCTACAACATATGGATTTTCTACAGAATTAAAATCTAAATCAAATAAATATGTGAGACCATTGGCATCATACTCGCTTCCACGTTTCTCAGCTTCTTCAAAGGTTATAACTTCTCCAACATATTGACAAAGAAATTGACCTTGCCTAATTTTTTGTTCTGTTTTAACTCCCCATCCACAACCATTGGCAGTTCTAAATATACTTAACTTTATATTTCTACCCCCTTGAACTACACGATTACAGCATTCTGAAGAACATTTGCATGCTTTGTTACATTCGTAAATAGGAGTGCCAGGGGCAACACGGAGTCGTTTGTTTGCAGTATATGCAAATAGCCCAGCTTGCATACCACAGCAAGTCTTAGAGCGACAATTACATGCTGTACAATCACACCCAATTGGTGGTTCATTAGGGATTGTGATGCCCGGTCCAGGAATACATTGGTTAATATAGGTAAAACTTTCAGGAGGACCAGCAAAGTCAACATTATTTTCAACAATTAATTTCTTCGACATATCAACCTGATTCAAGTGTTCTTCCCAGTTTCTCAACTTTATCAGTTGCTGACATCTTTTTCTAGCTAAAATATATAGTTGTAGGGTATCTCTTGCATCTTGCACTAGTTCAGTAGCATATTCCTCTTCATCTTCTGGTAAAATTATCATGGATATCAACTTTAATACCAAAGTCTCCTTTAATTTTAAAATGTCGACTTCTTCTACTTCATTAAACCTTTTTAATAAGTTTTCTTCACAGAGTAGATCCCCAAATGATAATTCTTGCTTCAACTTTTCAATTTCATGGCAATACTTTAGTTCTTCACCAGCAAGAAATTCTTTTAATATTGAAGGACAGTTGTCCAGATTTTCTATTGGTTCCCAAGTATTTGCGGAGTCAGGCCAACCTTTCCACTTTATAAAAAAGTATTCCGTTCCCTCTTGAAACTTAAAATCAAGAATGTTTTCAATAATAAATTCCGCTGGATCTTGTTTATTTTTCTTCTGTTTTTTTAATGCAGGTGCAGCATCCTCATCTTCTGAATCAATGGACAAATGTCTTTTCTTTGTTCTTCTCAATTTTTCAAAGAACATATTTTCATGTTTTTCATTTGCCCTTTCATGATACATTTTTATGACTGAGTCGGACAGGCGCTCTGCAACATACCATGTGATTTGATTAATTTAGAAAATATCTATCAGACATGTTACAGTATTTATTGTTTTATTATGTGGTGTCCATATATATATTGATCACATGGTACATTGCATAGCGTTTGTCATAAACAATATTTTGCTTTACATGCCTCAATTTAGAGTAAAGTTTGTTTTACAATGTTTATAGCTAAAATGATACCTAAATCAATATATACAAATAAATCTTCACACGATTTATTCATATAATTAATGTAATTATGATGGTTAATTTTATTTGTTTGCGCAAAATAAGGTGCTGTTAATAATTACAAACTGTTGTGTAATTTATATAATTTTATGAACACCTTCAGTCTTATTTAATTTAGATAAAATAGGGACAAGTAAAAATATCATTAGAGGTAATGGATCGGAAGATAAGCATAATTTTGGTACAAGATATACAATACAAAGGTGCTTACCTAATTTGATGGTAATATTTCTCTCCAGTTCATTCTTGAACCTGACAGTCTGCACTCCTGAAATTGCCTTAACTACAGTTGATTTACCATGGGCTACATGACCAATAGTACCAATATTAATTGTTGCCTGTCTTGATATTACTTCAGGAGACAAGGCAGACAGTTTGGTAACATCCTGTAAATAATAACATCAACATTGTAACCACTGTTGCTCTTTAAATGATTTAAAACACCATTTTTACACAAATAAACTACAAATTACTGAGTAGTCTCACGTGAATAATATTATTACCACTAATACATATGTACTTCTGTGCATGTGTGAATAATGTTTAGGTTATTTCAGTTAGAAATTAAAAAGAAATAGGATAGATGATGAAAAATCCTAATGTAAACAACTAATAGTTATTTAAACAAGCGTAAGACAATTCAACTCAAGTAATAAAACAATTATAGCTCACCAATTTGGTTAGGTCTTGCTGATGCAAGTTTGACGAAGCACTTCGCCCTTCACTCGAAGCCATAATTGAATTATTTATAAAACTAAGAGCTTCCAATTATCTATCCAGGTGAAAATGAAATTATTAGTGTTAACTTTTAACACATTTGACGATAATTTAATTCTAAAATTAGTAAAATTCGCTAACGTAGGCAATGATACTCCATTCCACTTTACAACGAATGAAATGAATGAAGGAGATAGTGAATGAATAGTGATAGCGTGCACTGATAGTGATGGGACTGAACTTTGCTAGGGATGTCAATCAGTCAATAGCATTGACCTACAGTACATGGACTACGCATATCTACAAAATTATCGTGCCTACCTACACAAGAAGTTGGCGCATAAAATGGCTGCCTTTAGGGTTGTACCTATGTAGAGTGACTCGAAATGTCGATATCGATATTTAACTGAAATATTTAATAAATTGCAAAAATAACATTAAATAATTATAGTTAATTCCGATTGTTTTTATTATTTATAATGGATGTAATGGATGGATTAAATTTTGAATGATGGACTTAAGACTAAAATCTAAACATGAAAGCTGGCCATCACGGACACCCGGCTAGATATGATATGAGCAAAATATTACTTAAACGATTCTTGGGCAGAAGCCCAAGAAACCATAGGCCATAAGGAGTGCTACAGCGTTTGGTGAGTCCATTGTGGGATAGGAGAGTGCTAGCCTCTCCTTTTTCCCACCTTTTAGGCGTACATCACCTCCTCCCAAAATGAGGCCATGAATCCACGGCCTCTTGGAACCCCTAAAATCCTGGTCTTTCTGTAGTCTGGGATGATCGTAGGTGAGGTTTCTCAAATTATTATTTTAAAACCATTTGTTATCGGCTATGAAAACAGCCCTATCCGTTCTATCAGCAACAAGACTAAAGAAAGAACAGAATACCTCCGCATTCAAACCAACGAGAATGTATATCGTTGTTTACCTATTTTTTCGTAGCTCCGACGGTTCTGGGATACCGATATCAACATAAAAAGTACTTATATTATGTTGAAATTGAGCGAAATAACAAATTGAGTAAATAAAACACGTTTTAAATAGTTGTAATATTTATTCATTTATTCACACATTCAGGTTAGGGCACTGCGCAGTCACGTAATCGCGTCACGTCGAGAGTTCTGTTGTAGGATGTTTCATGTAAGTACATCGAGCAGACATACCACATTTTATGTCCAGGGTTTATATTTTCCAAACTAATGATTTCGATCCATTTCTTTCTTAAAATTTCATTTACAGGAAATCTGATGAAGAAAACAACATGTTAACATATTTTTTATATAATAATATAAGTATCGAGACTTTAACTCTAACATCACTCCTTAGTCGTATGTAAACAAATAAATCAAAGTGAAACAAAGCAAATAATACCATTGAGAACCTCAAAAAACTAACAAACATCTTCGGAAATTATAAAAAGAATATGTTTAATACAATACAATAAACAAAATCGTAAAATATTGAACAATTTCAATGCATTTTTGTACTAACCTGTAAAGAGTCAATGTACAATGATTCTTGTTTTTTCTTGCACCAAATTGTTTAATGGAGCACGAAGGCATGATTTTCATGTCTAGGGCAAAGCCTTGGATACAATAAAAACCAATTTAAAGCCGTAATTGGCACGAAAACAAAAACAAAATTTCCAACAACAACCGCTTGACAGCAGATCTACCTCAGAACTTGGTGCTTAAAATGGCGTCGCCGGTCACGAATTGACAAGTGCATGACGTCACTCAAAAGTGTTGCCAATATTAGTGCTCACTAAACTATTTTTATCTCTCTTTTCACACCAAGGTAAACATAAGTTAAAAAGAGACAAAATGCTTTTTTGTAAATATGTGTCGATCTTATATATATTTGTATAATGAATTGTTCGAATAGTAGAATAGGGCATCTTCTTATACTTCTTACCTCTTTGGTCAATAGTACATAGTCGATTAGTAAAACGTATCTTTAGAGCATATATATACTGGAGAGGCAGCTGAACGGGCGGAAAGCGTGATCGCAGTAGAGAGAGAGACTGAGTTTGGGTAGTGCCTGTCTGTCTCATGCAAGCTTCTGATTGGTGGATGCACATACCAATTTTCATGATTGATTTGGTGGCAAATACACAAACTCAGTCTCTCTCTCTCTCTGCTCTGATCACGCTTTCCGTCCGTTCGGCTGCCTCTTGATATATGTGCTCTAAGGTGAACACTTTGTGGTTGTTTGTGGTTTACGCCAGTTATGTCAATAGTGTCAGCTGTGTTGTCAAATATTGTCAGTGTTGTCATCTTTAATCTGTCAATAAATAAATTTTCGAAGACTTTTTAAAGCAATTAAAGTAGCAATTAAACAATATCAATACAAATGTAAGTGTAATTGATGGTTTTCTTCGATTTCCATTTTTGGCAACAAGATGATCAAAAATGAGGAAGTGCTAGAGCAAACAAAAAGGTTACGTTTCAAGTCGATATCTAATGTTCAACATTCATCCGGCGATGTAAATTTTGATAAAAGCACGAAGGAAATGAAAGGTAAAGGTAAATTAGCTTTTTGGTCTACCTATAAAATTAGTCTTAGTTCTATGAAATGTACACACATATTTGTTGTGATACTTACAGATTCAGAAAAATCAGCTTCCTTGTTTGCTTTCTTGCATGTCGAGCTAACTCGAGGATATTTACTCGAACACGATGAAGAAAGATTTTCAGCGAGAAGAGAGAAAGTCTACTCCTTTATAAAGATACCTCAGGAGCTGGAGAAGTTTATGGCATATGGATTTTTTCAATGTGCAGACTCATTACTGTTTGTTTACACATTTCTCCCATTGAGATTTGTAATGGCATTCTGGTCATTTATCAACCGACTTTTCAGAAAATGTTTTAGGTAAGAATTTTACAACATGTGAAAAACTACTTATATTAAAACAGTTTTCATAAAAAGTATATTTTTATTTCAGATTTTCACCAAATCCTCGTAAGAGTACATTGAAACCGGCTGAAACATGTGATGTCCTAAAAGGTTTTATATTATTAGTGTGTAGTATTCTTATGTGTTACATTGATACAAACATGATGTACCATTTAGTGAAGAGTCAAAGTGTTATGAAGTTATATATTTTCTACAATATGTTGGAAGTGGGTGACAGACTATTCTCAGCTTTTGGACAAGATACGATAGATGCCTTATTTTGGACAGCTACAGAACCCCGGGACAGAAGAAGGGAACATCTGGGAGTTATACCTCATCTAATATTTGCCATGACCTATGTGTGTATCCTTTAAAAGCATTCTTCTATTGTTTATCATCATCATCAAAAAAATTAACAGTCCACATAGACATAGGCCTCTCCTTAGAAAGTAGGTTTTGTCTAACTGTACCAAAACTATTATTAAATTTTATTTACTAAAACACCCTGAATTCTTGATTGATGCATTGACCAACAAGAAATTAAAAGATTGTATTAATAACTAGCTGTTGCCTGTGTGTATGTCGATTATTGTGGCAAATAGTAGCCTATGTGTTATTCTGATGTATAAACTATATTACTGTAAAGTTTCATCCAAATCTGTTCAGTAGTTTTTGAGTGAAAGAGTAACAAACATTCAGCCATACTTACTAACTTTCGCGTTTATAATATTAGTAGGATATATTTCGACCAAATAAGTAAGTAAACTATAAAATTTTAAACAACATACAAAACACTCTGTATTTGATTCATAGCTCAAAAAAATTTTGCCACTTCGATTCATGCAATCATTAACCATTGTATAGCACAGACAAAGCTAACTATGTTTACGTTCTGTTTATTAGCTCATAATTTTTTTTCATGATGCATATCTAGCCATACAACTTTTGCCACCCTAACTTAGCTACTTGTATACAACACTCAAAATAAAGATAACGACAATATTGAGTATTCACTACTTTATTTAATTTTGATTGTGAGTTCATTATTAACAAATTTAAAAAGCAGCTAGTCTAAAATTAAAGTAGGCTAAGCTACTCCTTATAACATCAGCTATCTGCCAGTAAAAGTTCAGTCAAAATCAGCCCTGAAAGCTGGAATGAATAGACAAAAAAAAATGATGATTGATTGATGTAAGTACCACATTATATACTTTCATATATTATGCATTTAGTTCAAGCTGTTAGTATGAAATTAAGAACAGACACTTCAATTTCAACTATATATAAATCAATATAAACCCTTAACCTACAGTTCAGTTCTTCACAGTTTATTAGTCCTTTTTCAAGCTACGACACTCAATGTTGCATTCAACTCAAACAATAAAAGCCTTTTAATTATTATGATGTCAAATAATGTAAGTATACTTTTAATAATAACTTGTAAACCATTTATAAATTTTTATTTTATTTATTTAGCCATGATCCTATACATATAACAGTTTTTGAACTTATTAATTTATTTGTTAGTTTTTATAAGTATTTATTTTTATTTATAGTTATACTATGTTAGTTAATTAGTGTTAGTTTTTCTTTGTATAGTCCCTTTTCGGGTATAGGCCTCCTCCAAGTCTTTCCACTTTTTCTTGTCTTTTGCAGTTTGGAGCCACTTTTTTCCGGCTATTTCTGTAATCTCGTCTTCCCATCTCTTTTTAGGTCGACCTACTTTTCTCTTCCCTTTGGGGCCTCTCCATTTTGTTGTTTCAATCGTCCATCTATTATCAATATATCTTGCCAAGTGTCCTGCCCATCTCCATTTCATTTTTAAAGCATGTTCTAGAGCGTCCATTAGTTTTGTTTTCTTTCTTATATCTATGTTTCTTATTTTTTGACTTTTTCGCAGCTTAAGTATACTCCGCTCCATTGCATGTTGGCAAGAGTTTATTTTATTCATTAATTTCTTTGTGAATGTCCAGGTCTGGCAACCATATGTGAGGCTTGGTAGAATGCAGGTGTCTAGCACTGTTTTTTTGAGTTTCAAGCTATACTTACCCTTGACAATTTCTTTTTGTGACCAGTATTTTTTCCATGCTATGCTGATTCTCCTGTCTACTTCTTGTTCGTTACTATTTTTGTTAAATGATATCTGTTTGCCTAGGTAAATATAGCTTTCCACGTATTCTATACTTTTTCCTGCGATTTCGATTGATATTATATTGCTATTTGTCATAAGTTTTGTCTTTGACGCATTCATCTGGAGACCTACCTTTACGCTTTCGTTATTCAGCGATTGCAACATTAGCTTCATTTCTGAAGCTGTTTCAGCAAATAGTGCAATGTCGTCTGCAAATCTTAAATGGCTTAAACGAAAGTTGTTTATCAATATACCAGTCTTGGACCAATTAAGTCTCTGGATTATGCCCTCTAAAACTGTAATAAATAGTTTTGGTGATAATGGGTCACCTTGTCTGACTCCTCTTTTTATCTCTATCTCTTCGCCTGTGTCTTCAAGGCGTACTCTGCTTTTACTATTTGCGTAAATGTTCTTTATAATTTTTATATACTTAGCTTCTATGTTGATCGAATACAGCGCTCTCCAGATTGATTCGTGTGAAATACTGTCAAAAGCTTTGCAGTAGTCCACAAATGCTATATATAGTGGTTGGTCAAATTCCTTATATTTTTCTATTATCTGTTCTATAGCATGTATATGATCAGTGGTAGAGAAGCCTGAGCGAAAGCCTGCCTGTTCTTTCGGTTGACTATTGTCTATTTGAGGAGCTAGTCTAGTTTGTAGCAGTGATGTGAAGAGTTTATACAAGTTAGATAGCAAGCTTATTGGCCTATAGTTCCCAATGTCCTGAGGGTCGCCTTTTTTTGTATATAAGTACGATCTCTGAGTAACACCACTGTTTGGGTATCTTTTCCTGGCGTAGTACCATATTGAAAAGTGTTGTGATATATTTAAGCAGCGATAATGCGCCTGTTACAATGGCTTCATTACTTAAGTAGTCTGGACCTGGACTTTTGTCTATTTTCATTTTTTTTTAGATGTCTTAGTACTTCTTGTTCTGTGAATGGTCAGCTGTGAATGGTCAGCTCAATATATTGAAAAACCAGCAATACATACCGTATTGTTGGTTTTTCAATATATTGAGCTCTTCGTCGTCTTGTTCTACTTTGTTTTGTTCTTCGTTTATTTCTATTGTGTGTATGTCTTGTTTTTTGTATAGGTCTCTATAGAATGCAGTTGCACAGTTAATAATTTATTTTCTATTTCTTGCTTCTTTATGGCCGTCTTTTAGTTTTTGAATCCATTCTTTGTGTTGAATTAATTCTTTAAAAGCCCGTTTTGAGCTCCTGTATCTGTTTAAATTTCTTTCTATGGTTCTATTTCTATGATTTTTGTAATCTTCCTTGATCGCTTTATTAGTCTCTTTGAAAAGTTTTTTAAGCTGAGTCCTTGTTGTTTTGCTTTTATTTTTAGATGTCATTAGTTTTGTTCTTTCTTGTATCAGCTTTTTTGTTTGTTCACTTAGGATTTTATATTTTTCTACTGTGTTTTTTGTTTGGTTATGTATTCTCAGGCTTTTTTTGATGGTATATTCGAGGTTGTCGTAGTAGGTCTGTACATCGGGTATAGATAAGAGGCTGTTTGTGTCTAGGTTTTGTTTCAAGGTCTCATTGTAAGCAATAATTTCATTATCTGTTTTTAATATTTCTGATTTAAGTTTAAACTTTTTTCTGTTTAGTTTTAGGTCTTTTATTTGTAGGGTTGCTCTAACTAGTCTGTGGTCTGATGGGAAGCTTATCCTTTTTAGTACTTCGATATCTTTTATGGATTTGGCCTTGTTGCACATGACAAAGTCTATCTCATTTTTTGTATTCTGGTCTGGTGAAAGCCAAGTCCATCTTCGATTGGCTTTTTTCTTAAAATATGTGTTCATTATTGAGAGTCTCTGTTCGTGTGCAAATTGAACAAGTCTTTCGCCTCTTTCATTTCGAGTTCCATATCCGTAGCGTCCCATTACTAGGTTTTCGTGGTTTTTAGGTTGTCCAACTTTTGCATTGAAGTCTCCAATAATGAGTATTGTTCCTTCGCTCATCTCTAGTGCTGATTTAACATTATTATAGAATTCTTCTATTTTTTCTTCTTCTGCGTCTGAGGTTGGAGCGTAAGTTTGGATTATCGATACGACTTTTCCGTTAAAGTTAAGTTTTAGTATAGCCACTCGTTCTGTGATTCCCATGAAGGTTAAAATGTGTGATTTAAGCGATTTTTTAATTAAGAAACCAACTCCATTGAGGCCTACTGTTTCGCCGAAGTAGCAGAAGATGTAATCTGGATGTTCTTCTATTTTACAACCTGTTCGTCTAACTTCTGCCAGTCCCAAGACATCCCATTTAATGTTTTCCATAGCGTGAATTAGTTCGATGAACTTTTCTGTTGATGCAAGTGATCTCATCTATACACAAAGTTTAGCGACGTTCATGATATGAATACTAGAAATAAAGATAAACTCGTGTTGCCAACCACTAGATTACAAAGAGTAAGCAAGTCTTTCCGATGTCAGAGTGTGCGATTTTACAATAAAATTCCAAGCAAATATCAAGAATTAAGTATTATCAAATTTAAGTCCTTAATAAAACAGAAACTATGTGAAAAGGCTTATTACACAGTTTTGGATTATTTAGATGACAAATTTGCTTGGGACTGACGATGCTCACTTCAGTATTTACCTACGTAGGTATCTTGTGTGAAAGTGTTAGACATTTATATTTTTATTGTATGTTGTTTTTATACCAAGTGAATTCCTTTTGTGTATGTAAATGTGAGTATAGTCTAGGCTTGTAATATAAGTTCATATTTAGTATCTTTCTGGTGGCTTTGAGTGTTTCCCCGGCCTACCCAAATGTCCTGCTGACGGTAGTGTCGCGCTTCGGGTCGTAACACGATGGCTGGGGCTCGTATGCCGTCTGTATGGACAGGCCGACTCAAAATCATGGTCCTTTCTTCAAAAGGCCAACCCAGATCCTATACTGTACTCGCACAGATTATTTTTTGTTTTGTAATCAATGTTCTCGGACTAAAAAAAAAAGGACATCTCTGTGGTTTGTTTCGGCATTTCTTCCCAGAGTGAGTCGTAGGAAATGCCGGTCTCTTCTAGCTGTAAAGTCCGACGTGTAAAAATATCTGAAAAGATTTACTTACAAATAAATATCATTTCATTTCATTTCATTTCATTTCATTTCTCACATTGTATGTACCTATTTGCAAGGTTTGTTCTGTCCGAGTTGGAGGGTAGTGGTCGTAATCCCCACGGAGACCAGCCGGGTTGGGGACGTTGTTGGTTTTTTTTAGTGTAGTTTTTATATTTTGTTGTGGCTCCGGATTTTAATTGCTAGTCTTTGGTTTTCTTAAGCAAGTCGAATGCATTTATCTTGCTGAATTTGGAGTTCGGCGTTTTGATGTTGCCGTCGCTTCTCCGTCTTTCCTGTTGATTGGGTGATGGAGAAGTTCTTTTTCGTTTTTCTGTGTTTTTGTTGCTCCTTATTATTAGTTTGTCATACCTTATGAAGGCAGTATTTCCTTTCTCTTGCTCTTCTTTTTGTTTAACCTTAAGTTCCTTTCGGAGTTCTAAAACTTCTTTGGGGAAGTCTTCTGTAATGTGTACATTTTTTGGTAATAGTTTTTTGTTCTTTAAAAGCTCCGTTTTTCTCCATTCGAGTGTAACCGAAATAAGAACTGGTCTGTTTTTCTTTTCGATCTTCTTGCCTAATCTTTGTGCCTTGCTAATTTCCCATTTATCCCACTTGGCGTTGTCTGTATTCCCACTTACTATGTTAAGGGTCTCCAAAACATCTTCCAGAAGTTGTTTATTATCATTTTCTGTTTCTGGCATACCGTGAATTAAAAAGTTCTTCTTTCTTCCTTCTCGTTCTAGATTATGAATTTTTGATTTAAGTGTATCTACTTCTTGTTTTAGTAGTTTGTTTTCTCTTATAAGTGGATCTAATTTTTCTTCTATCATCGATGTTATATTGTCAGTAATTTTTTGTGTTAGTTCTTTTGTTTGAAGCTCCATTTGTTGATTGAGTTTTTGGGTGAGATTTTCAAATAATGAAGTTATTTGTTGTTCCATTTCGTTAACTTTGTTGAGAATGTCTAGGTTTTCTACTATTTCTTTTTTCTTTTTTATAAAGTGGCAACACTCATTACTGTTGTGAAGTTGTTTCTTTGACGTTTGTTTGTTTGACAGTGACGGATGAATGTTTGATGTTAGTTTTCAAATGATCTTGCAATTTGAAAATAATATGTGGGTAGTTATATTGGTATGTACCTTAGCAATGATGGATTTTCGTGTTTTTGTTCGTCGTTCGATGTTATTCCAGTATTCTGTATCTTTGAACTTCGATCCAACACTTGGTGAACACGACGCGGTCGCACTGTTGTTTACGGCTTGTGTTATTGTGAGAAATTTTAATAAAGTTACGACACCAGCAGAAAAACGTACTCTCTTTGACAGCTGTTAAACCGGAAGTTAACATTTATAAATTAGCAAAATTAATTATGTTTAAAAGTGTATTCTTTTCTTAATCAACTGCATGGAGGTTGTAGCAGTTGAGGCAGTCACCTCACTGCTTTCCACTGCCCTAAGTGTTGTGGGTTCGATCCCCACACAACAATAGTATGGTATGGTACAACATTTCGTGATATCCACAAATTGTTCTTCTGAGTCTGGGTGTTATTTGTATCCATTTCACTTGTTTGTTAAGTCTCTTGAGACAAAGGATTTGTTCCTAGGGTAGGAATTGTCTTTTTAAAAAAATAATAATGTTACGCCATACGCTATAGATGTAAATGGGTCTCGAATGGTCTGGATGGTTCGAAATTTGGAGGACAGCGCCATCTAGTATCAGGTAGCGCACAACTCTGGAGATTATGATTAATGATTCCGATACTTCAAGGCTAGATGGCGCTAAATGGCTGATTCTAGAAATTCTATTTGGTCCAGAGTGTTCTGTCGAGAAGGATTATTCTAGAGATTTCGACGGCCATAAAAAACGGAGCGTGTTAGCCGTACGGGCAGTATTGTTTCACGATACAGTGGATTTTAACATCGAAGCGATCTTCTAGTGTGACTTACAAGTGATTTAGTGAATTATTATTGTAAAAAGTGTTGTTAATAAATATTGTGTTATTTTTGGTAATCAATCGACTACTTTCATTTATTTAATACCCAGCTCGTAAGAATAATAATAGAAAACTTTTTGAAGTAAAACTTCTTTATGCACTCTTGACTTAGGAAGTAAGCTAGTGAGTGTGTGACGAGAGCGTTACGAAAATTGTGATCGGGCGAGGCGAACGGAAGTTTAGAAGGAGATATAAGTTAGTGAAGATAGAAAGATAGATAGTAACGTTTCGTATATTACTGTAGGGGCAAGAGAGAGAGCTGCATGCACACATTTTCTTTCTCTCTTTCTCTTATAGCCGGTTTTAAATAAGTTTTACTTCAGTCATGTGGTCTAAAGCACACTCGTTTTCTTTTTTCCAGTTTGTTGAATTAAAAGGCAGTGTGTTCAAGAAGTTTGACAAAAACAATCTGTTTCAAGTATCATGTAGCGACGTGAGGGAGCGCCTGCACCTTTCTGTGTTACTGTTCATAGTAGTTCTCCAGACTATGAAGGAATACATGTGGAGAGAAGAACGGTTTTGGATACTTGCTCCAGATTGTGTGCTGGTTCTCACTTTTGAGGTGATCATTGACTGGGTCAAGCATGCCTTTATAACCAGGTAAGATTTAACAGGTCTGAGCACATTAGATAACCCCGAAATCGATGGGATGAACGATGTACCTAGGTGTGGATAAAATACATACACACACATTATTACATAAATATGAGAACATGACTAGTCATTACATCATTTTAAACAACAATTGATTGTAAACATATCAGAACATGATTAGTCATTATTTTATCTTTGCAATACTCATTTTGTAGGCATGTGATGCAAACAAGAATTATTTTTTATTAAAAAAATAAAAACCTTTTGACTGCAGTCTTTCTAGTATAGCTTGATCTCTGTGACAGCCAAACTGACGAAGTAACTTAGATCAAGCGATTTTGTTTTATATCACCTATATTTACATTGTTTACGTGCCAGTTTTATCACAAATGAAATGCAATACATTATAAATATAAAAATTTACACCTAAAATGTACCTCGAAGTTCCAAAATGACACTAGCGCCATTTGTTAAAGAGATCAAGATATATTTTAGGGACTATTCTATTGTCATTTTCTTAGTATTTATTTGAAAAATTTAATATTTCATGTTGACAGGTTCAATGAGATACCCTATGGTGTCTATAGGGAATATACAGTGAGCTTGGCGTATGACGTCGCTCAGACTAGACAGAAGTACGCGTTCAGTGATCACTCGGATCTGGTAGCGCGCCGAATGGGATTCATACCTCTACCTCTTGGGGTTGTCATTACAAGAGTATTAGTCCATGCTGTAAAGGTCGATGGGTGAGTATCTAGTAAATCATAAAAGTATGCTGAAACTCAATATACCTATATTTGATGGAACTAATCCTTCCTATACGCCCACTACTATATCTATTAGACATCAAACTCCAACAGGACTGCACGGTTGGCCTAGTGGTTAAAGCGGTCGCCACGCCGCATTCTTCTGGGCCAAGTTTTGTGGGTTCAAATCCCACATGGGACAACAATTTGTGTGATCCACTAATTGTTGTTCTGAGTCTGTGTGTTCTTTGTGTCTGTCTCATGTATGTTTGTATATTCCTAATGCGAGAGTTGTCTTTTTAAAAAAGAAAAAAAAATTAGGCACCCACAAAAACACCGAGTTAAAGTCGACCAAGTCGAAAAATCGTAGGAAAATTAAACTGTCTTGAAACCCGCACAAAATTAATCAAATAAATAAAAAAAACTAATTCGATTTACTCCTGATTTCAACTGGAAATATAACAAATCCACTTTTCTCCTTAGCAAAGTGAGAGACAATAATTAATTAAATTAACATGTCACAACGAGCTTGCCACAAAAAAAAAACAAAAAGTAAAGTTGGTTTTAAACATTTCTTTTTTTTTTTTCAGATTCGCCGCCATCTTATTAATAACCATTGCATATCTATGTCTTATAACTGTACGCATACTTGTTTCAATTGTGATACTTGGGAAGGCTTGTGACTTAATAACTCAACATCAAACGGATAAAAGTGATAGCTACCATCCCACACCTAAGAAGTAAGGACATCGTTTTTTTTATGTTTGGCCCTGCTAAACTGACTCTACTCTGCCTGATGGAAAGCATAAGCAGAATCCAAGAGTGGTGGTCACCATACTCACTGCGAACACAGACAATGCAACAATGCCGTATGGTGACTCACACCATGGCGGCCTAGTGACGCTTCTGCATCATTGGGCCTCTAAAATTCTCTTATCGTGGGAAAGCCACGCTTCGGCATGAATGGGCCGGCTCGACCGGAGTGATACTACGGCCTCACAGAAAACCGGTGTGAAACAGCGCTTGCGCTGTGTTTCACCGAGTGAGTGAGGATACCGGAGGCCCATACCCCAACCCCTCCCCCCATCCCCAAAAGGCCGGCAAAGCACTTGTGACGCATCTGGTGTTGCGGGTTTCCATGGGCGGCGGTAAGCGCTTACCATCAGGTGATACGTCTGCTCGTTTGCCCCTTATTATAAAAAATGAATTCAAAATTATATTAACCTCTATGGAAATAAAATTGTATTGTGTCATCGAGTTCTAGCAGGCTTTTGTTTTTTCAGAGAGCATAAAGATATTACTTCGAAGGACAATTCGTACATTCACAGAACACCTGAAGCAGAAATGCCACCTCCAAAAAAACCGGTTCTGTTAAAGTTTATTGTCCCCGAGAATGTGATCCTGGTAACTAACATTATTTTGTTATTAATCTACTAACTTTGTGTACCTATGATTACCACTATGATACACATTTACAAGAAATCCTGCACAAAATTCATAACTTATAAAAAAGCTTACCATTTACTGTTTTAAACTAGGAAAGGCCCTATAACAGTGATGGATAAAAATATTAAAAAACCGTTAGCACTGTCTTTTTAAACTAACAACTAGATGCGTCCCGCGATATTACACGGTTTTTGTTGCTCTTGAATCGGTTATCGTTCACTATTCGATTGGTTTTAATTTTGTTTTTGCGTAACCCTATTTTTTTCTAAAATAAAAGCCTCTTGTACTCTCTATGACATCAGCTATCTGCATGTGAAAGTACCCTCAAAATCGGTCCAGCCTTTTTAGTGATTAGCCGCAACATAGACAAAAATTAAAAAAGAAATTTTAAAATAAAATGATTTTTTTCATGTAAGTACCGTACATACTTTCATGTGCATTTAGTGAAAAGAACTGACACTTCTTATTTATTGGTATAGAGTCATAGACTGAAATAAGGGCGTTTATCATATAACATTAACAAACATAATAAAATTAATTTGCAGAACGAGCCATTAGTAGATGCGTCAGTGGGTGCCGCGGCGATATTTTCAAACAGTGCGATAGATTTAAATGGAGTATGTTATCTCAACGATAAAATGAATGCACAAGTGAAACAGGAAGGCGGTGACTTTCTGGAAACGGAAATGGTAATTCTTGTACTTTTATTTGAATAAGGAATCTGTCATTCCAACATTCTTGTGATATTTATATTGATAAACTAGCTTTTGCCTGCGGCTTCGCCCGCGTAAAAGTCGGATATCGCGGTAATTCTTCAAACTGACATAACTTTTTTTATTTATGAACCGATTTAGGTGAAACAAACATTAAATGTTAAGTGAAGCAAACCACAACAGATTAATGAAAACCGCATTCAAATCGGTTAAGCCGATCCTGAGATTAGCTTGCACAAACGCACAGACAAAAATTCTAAAAATCATTGTTTTGGGTTCTATTACGTTCATAAAGCCTTATGAACTTATGCCTATAATATAAAATAAAAAAAAAAACTGATATATCTTCCATGTACAGACAGCGATCAGTTACGATTTTATTATATGTATTGATTGATAAAAGTGAAATAACTGTTTGCTACAGAAGTAAAAGAACCATCCTCGTTCGTGCCAAAAAAAAAACATTTATTAATTGAGATACTAGCTGATCCGGCAAACGTTGTTTTGTCATAAAAAAAGAAAAAAAAATGGTATAAAAAATAGATGTTGGTCGATTCTCAGATATGCACAGCAAATTTCATACAAATCGGTCCAGCCGTTTCAGAGGCGTATGGTAACTAACATTGTGACACGAGAATTTTATATACAAGATTTATTTTATCGTAAACTGTTTTTCGTCCATTATTGATTCATCACATTCACAGCCTGTCAAAGGCTGTTGATGATGCTGGACATGGCCTTCTCTTAGAAATTAAGGATGTTTTTTAGGAAGGTCTTCAACACCTCGTTGGCCAAACTAGATGGTTTGTTTTAAATTTTTCTTCTCTTTGCAATGATGTTACTCTTACGACACTTACGGGATGAATAGGGGCGAAATCCGTATTTTTAATGGACAGACGACTTAAGGCAATAACTGGATGTATGCGGACTGCCCGGGATAGCTGGCATTCCTTCAGCAGTCGACGTCAATAGACTGTTGATGATAATAATAAATTAAATTTAAATGTATTTTTTAATTTTTTTTCTATTTTTAAATGTATTTGTTTTTATATTTATATTTAAAAATGTAATTAATATGTATATATAAATGAAATAAAGAGTATATATAAATAATAATAAAAACTTTATTTGAAAAACACACACAGAGAATGATAATCTCTTGTCTTTGGTGGCGCAGTGGTAGTGAATGCGACTGCTGTGCTTGAGGTCTCGGATTCAAATCCTGGGTCGGACCAAATGTTTGTGTGATCTACAAATATTTGTTTCGGAGTTTAGGTGTTTTCTATGTATAATATATATGTATTTAGAAAAAAAAAGTAAATATGTATTTATATCAGTTGTCTAGTACCCATAACACAAGCTCTGCTTAAATGCTTAGCTTGGGACTAGATAACGTTGTGTGTTAGATGTCTGAAATATATATTTATTTACTAGCTGTTGCCCGCGGCTCCGCACGCGTTTATGTATGTTCTCGCGGCAATAGAAGCCTATCTGTTATTCTGATGTATAAGCTATATTACTGTAAAGTTTCAACCAAATCCGTCCAATAGTTTTTGCGTGAAGAAGTAACAAACATACACACAAACTTTCGCCTTTATATATTAGTGTGATTTATTTTCTCTGTTTTGAAGGTTGACGTGAGCAGGAGTGCACCAGACATAAAAGCAGCTAGCACAACCACCCCACCAGAAGTGGATGAGAGACCGCTGTCACCAGACGCAGAAGGACTCAAACGCCGCTCAGAATCCGAACCCAACCTCGTCAAAGCTGAAGAGCATTACGAAGAAACCACATAGCACACATTGTGAACTGTTCACTTTTTAACTATCATGGTACGGTCTAGTCTATGGTGAAATTGGTCGTTTTGAAAAAATCCAATAAAACTGGTTGATGTTACTGTTTGGTTGTCTTGGAATATTTAAGTATACGCAAGTTTGAACACGTTCACTGTGCATGTACCAGATGTAGGTCAATATAAAGACATGGTCACACTTGCGTGTACTAAAATTTGACACGTGTCTTTTTAAATTAATTAAACTTTTACCCCCTTATTCATAACCGTTATTTAACTTTAAGCAACGGTTTTGACTTATTTTCAACTTTAAGGCTGTAAGTTTAAAATTGAAAATAAAAAGCAACGGTTCTGTGCTTAAAAGTTAAATTACGTTTTTGTATAAGGGGGTTGGTTTTGTGTTTCCCGCCATGGAGGTATATTTATATTACATATAATATTGTGTTTATAGTTTTATTTGTAGAATGGTTTATGTATATGTTTGTTCAAGTATACAATAACATTATTTATTTTGTCTGTTTGTATGGTGGCTGATTTTACTGATGACTGTTTTACGGTGTTACTTCGTGTTTAAGTCCGTCCTTCTCCATTTTAGATGTGAGAAATTAATCGACACGTTTGAACTATTTGTAGTTGAGAAATTAAATTATGTTGACCAAGTTAAGCTTTTTAAATGAGAGAGAACTATACATGTCATGCTATTGTACTGACATAGAGAGAAATACTTATCAATAAAAATATACCTAACTTATACGCAACATGAAGGTATTATATGTACCTTCATGCGATTAATTAGGTATATTTTCTTAAAGTTGTTAGTATTTTCTTTCTCTAGAACACGATTTCTTTTTAAGTATCGATTTTATTAGATATAGTTGTTACTTCTCTTGCGTGATACATGTAAGTTTAATCTTCTTAACTTGCCTCCATTTAATTAGGTTTTAAAATATTGGTGCCTTTCATAATAGTCTTTTTTATTCTCTAGTTGCGGGATAGGAACAACTCAAAGGCTCTCTGTAATTAGATGTCAAGTGACAAGGCGGCAAGGAAACTGTTTTGGACCAAATTTCCGAAATAATTATGTATACGACTAACACAACTTATTTTTCTAAATTCGAAATATGAATTCAGCAAAATCAGCAACCATCTTACCCAAATTCGATCGATAGATTTCCTCTAATCTATATTTAGAAATGTCCCTATAGAAAGGTACATATACTTATGTCTCTTAATGAAATTAACTGCAGGCACAGAAAATCAACGTAAAATGACAGCGTGCTGTCGTGTTTCGTTGGTGAGTGCGAGACCGGAGGCCCAATTAGTCTAGTCAACAAGTTCCAAACTTGTTGACTAGACTAAAAGATGCAGCAGCATCACTAGGCCGCCATGGTGTGGGTCACCATGCTGCATTGTCTGCATTCGCAGTGAGCATGGTGACCACCACTCTTGGATTCTGCTTATGCTTTCCATCAGGCAGAGTAGAGTCATTTTGGCGGGCCAAACATAAAAAAAAAAAAAAAAAAAAAAAAAGGCAGAGACATAAATAAATCTGTGTACATACGTACCTTGCTTTCTATCAGACGAACTACCGGAGTGATTATATGATATTGTTAACACATAAAGAACAATTAAACAATATGTTGTTAAAAATACCCGTTTTTTATTTTTTATTCGGTAGAAAGGAAGTTACTATTTTGACAATTAGGCTTTAATTGTACTAAAGATTGTATAAAATATATCATATCTATTTGGTATAAATGATTTGAATTGAATTTTGCATAAAATAGTTCATTGTATTTTTGTACCATGTCGTAGACAGTATAAATATTTTTGTACATTGACGTAGACAGCGCAAATATTTTTGTACCATGTTCTAGACGGTACAAATATTTTTGTACCATGTCCTTGATAGTACAAATATTTTAGTACCATGTCCTAGACAGTACGAATATTTTTGTACTATGTCTTAGACAGTACAAATATTTGGTACCATGTCCTATACGGTACAAATATTTTTGTACCATTTCCTAGACTACAAAATACCAAGTCGTGTTGGTGTGCGGATTTAATTGTAGTTTTAAATTTAAGACTGACATGAAATAGGTGCTTAGTATGTTCAGTTTCTACTATAGTACCGATCTATTTATTTGTCTGAATGTAAAGCGTATATTATCCGAGTGAGTTCAATAGCGCAAAAGTGACTATTTTTCATTCCAACGGTACTATGCAGGTACTGCGTAATTTTCTCGTGTAGAAACTATTCTTTTTTATGTTGATTCCGTGTCAGAACAAACATTATTTATTTATCAGTCCTTGTTTAATCAATGTACGGACTTTTTAGCAGTAAGTATTAGACTCTGTTTCACCAGTAACAGATTAGTTCCGGATAGGTCATCTGACAGAAATTATCTTTCGGATATGCTATCCGAAACTTATCTGTATCCAGTGAAATAGGACCTTAGTCATTGTTAATTAAACTTTCTTTTTTCACTTACAATTTTTTAATTTATATTATTTGTTATCAAGAGATACAAATATTTTTATATAATAAAGTTTGTTTTTTTCTTACGGTGACGCACAGTGGATCAAAGTCCCGATTTCGTGGTCAAAACTCCCATATTACCTATATGAGGGTTTTCAAGGTCGCGGATTACGAATCTGATGTCCGATTTGAAAAATTCAAAATGGCGTGGAGCCGCCATTGCCGCCATATGGCGGACTTAAAATTCGAATTTCTATTAATTTGACTGAAATTGGTTACTCGGGGGTTTTTGGGATCGCTGATTACGAATCTGAAGTCAGATGTTCAAAATTCAAAATGGCGGATCCATTATGGCGGACTTAAAATTCGAATTTCTATTAATTTGACTGAAATTGATTGCTCGGGGGTTTTTGGGATCGCTGATTACGAATCTGAAGTCAAATGTTCGAAATTCAAAATGGCGGATCCAATATAGCGGCCAAAACTGTTAATACGTTGAAAATATAAAGTGAAATCTCATGTAATTTAGTTTTCGAGGTCATTGCTTACGATTCAGACTTTAATTTATGCATTTTTATGAAGTAACTTAATATGGATAAAGTGGTAAAAGATTAAGTTAATTTCAACCATTCTTCATTATTCTTTAGACACTTTTCTAGGCCTCTATTTGCTGCTCTCCATCTCGATCGAAAATTTGCAAATAACAGCCCTAACGACTTTTCATCCTTGTATACTTGTATCACATGTTTGGTTTTTTTTTAATTGTATCTTTCGAAACGTCAATGATATTATTATTATATTATTATCCTTGCTTGACAATTACAGATTTGGAGATTTGAAAGACTCTGTAAAATACCAATAAACATGTACAAAATTAAGTGATATTATTCAAAAATACTTAACAAAACTATATACTAAGTATTTAAAATCCATTAATATTTCAGATTTTGAGATTTCTCACTAACATAATAACAGTGTTATGCCTCAAAATATACTTAAATAATTTATTAAATGATAATTTTCTAATTCCTCCGCGTTCCTCCATCAAAATTAGTCTCACTACATAAGGAGCACTCCTGAGCAGCTAGTTTTTTAATATGTTATATTTAACACTATACACTATCAGTTCGTTGTCGAAACAAGGTCGAGACTTGCGAAGACATTTTTAAAACTCCATTAGAAAATCGATTCTAGATAAAAAGTGTAAATTTTTTTTATGTTTACTTATAACGAGATTTAAATATTACAAACATAAAATCAGCAATAAGTTTGCATAACCATATATAATACATACCTCCAGAAAGTGATTCCATTTTGCCGAATTTCAATTGAAATAGTTTCTTCAGTTTCACAGCACTTCAAAACAGGCAAGAATTTGTCGACGCGTACACTTGTTTCGTAATGAGCGCAGGCTGAATTTAACCTATGTCGAGGCGAGCCTAGAGTAGGTATATACCTGTCCGGTCCGGAATTTTGTTTTAGGACTAAACAAGATCTGAACGTATATAGACGAATATATACAACTCGAAAATTTGAGTTTTGACCAGGAAACCGGGACTTTGATCCACTGTGCGACGGGGTGGCTGCTAAATACCAACTTGGCCCGAAGAATCTAATCTATAGGTACTTAGTAATCACACTAATATTTTAAGGCGAAAGTTTGTTAGTGTGTATGTTTGTTACTTCTTTACGCAAAAACTACTGTACGGATTTGGAAGAAACTCTACAGTAATACAGCTTATACATGAGAATAAATAACACTTAGGCTACTATTTGACGCAAAAACCGGTATACACGCGGGCGGAGCCACGGGTAACAGCTAGTTTATTATAAAACTGAAGAGTTTATATGTTCGTTTGTTTGGTTGAACACGCTAATCTTAGAAAGTGCTGGTTCGAATTGAAATTTCACTTTCAATTTCACTGCTATCTTAATATATATAAATCTCGTGTCACAATGTTTGTCCTCAATGGACTCCTAAACCACTTAACCGATTATAATAAAATTTGCACACCATGTGCAGTTCGATCCAAATTGAGAGATAGGATAGTTTAAATCTCAAATTATAGTCGCAATTTTAATTTATTGCTAATTATTGTATTTATAAATATGGCGGTACGAAGTTCGCCGGGTCAGCTAGTAGGCTTATATATCAACATGCTACGACCAAAAATCGACTACAAGCCTTCGAGATGTGGTTATTGCGAAGGATGTTCAAATGTTCCATATACTAATAAGTCAAAGAATAAAAGTAATATTAATATACTACGATTTATTGTTGAATATAGCTACGAATAGATGATCTTCTGTACCGCCCCGGTCGAGCCGGCCCGCTCGTGCTGAAAAGTGCTGAAATCAGCGTGGCTCTACCGCAGAATAACTAATATGTAATAGTACTAACCATGGTGGTTTATCTTGTATGGAATTACATTTTTTTATGAATAACGCACTCTATCCACTAGTCCCCGTACTATTTTAGTATTAAAATGCGTTCACGTAACAATAAAGAAATATAAAAATAGTTAAATTTGAAGATATAAACAACATAAAATAAAATATTATTTAATAAATGATATTAATGTAAAAAATATAACTCTAAATAATGAAAATTATTATAACACTTGAAATAATTTTAAACGAACGCACTCAGTGTAAAAGTCTTTCAGTGTTGCATAATGCTTAAAAAGTTTCGTGTTTCGTGCAAAATTGCACAAAATTACGAAACGCATAACTCACTTAAACTTGGTGATAAATAATATAGAAAATATATTTTTTATATTATCTATTTATTATACATAATATTCATTTCATAATTTTGGGAAACAAAGTTCGACATCATATACTGATAAGTTATGTTGTTAAGAACAATGGCGAAATCCCAAAAAAACAAAATTTTGTTGAAGTATTTTTTTAGCGTCTAGCAATGAAAAAAATACAGAAATATGCAGATGAAATCCCTGAACAATTTCGTCTTAGACAGTATTAGTCTTAGAAGTCTCTAATTAAAGATATTTCAATTTAAAGTAAGGTTAAACCTCAGAGCATACAATATATGGAGGGGGCATTGAGAGTCTATCTCTCACACAGTCTCCTTGATTGGTTGGTGTGATTTGGTGGGAAATACACCAACCAATCAGATGCTTGCGTGAGAGAGATAGACTCTACCTAAACTCGGTCTCTCTTCTCCGATCACGCTGTTCGCTTGTTCAGAGCTCGCTGTATTTATTATATGCTCTAAGGTGTAAACGCATTCTCGTAGTAAAATAAAGTGAAAGTTAAGTAGCTGCACCCAGTTATAAGAAGCAGATTGGTAATTTATTCCACAAACTTCTGTTAATAATTGCACGGTATATTTATGTAGTACAATGTAACAAAAAGTATACTAAGATACGCTACTAATACTAATTAATTTATTATATATAGTACTACTCTCCTACACCATAGTAAAGTAAAAGCATTACTGTGCAGTATGGCAACATCACGAAATAGTGACCGTCTGTTCGTCTAAAAGGGCTAGAACCCAGAGCCGTAAAACCTAGTAGAAAAAAATGACAATGTCATGTCATCAGCATGTCAGTCAACAACAAATGTTTTTCGATGTTCGAATGCTAGTTTGTGCTCGATCATTTAATTTGCATTTTTGCTTTTTATCCACCTTCTTATAGGTGCATTTATTTTCGTGGGATTTTCCGCTAAGTATGTCGAGTTGAGTGTTCTACTTCTACTTCTCCGGCTTCGCGAAGGAATGTTCACGAAATACTGCCTGACTGTGATAAGAAGTGTTGAGATAGGACTTCCTGTGATCTAGTTTTAGTGGATTTATAATAATACCTATGAGAAAATAGACTCTTTATCATGCCTCAAAAAATCTGTTGTGTTGTGCAACGTTAATTTTGTTGTGTGGCAAAAGTAGTTATTATCGACAACAGTGATTGTATATAGAAATTAGCCAGTGAATATAATTTCAAAAATAAAAAGAATAAGTAAATTTTTTTCTTTAATTTTTCTTCTCACATAGTGATTATTAGCATTTTATTTTTGTTTTTGATCTTAAAAACAAAAATGACAAGTAAAGTTAATACAATAAATCCGTTAAGTTGCAGGAACGTATTTTAAAGTAATTAAGTCAATGTTTTTTATGGTTTCACTATTTTTCATCAATAGTGAAAACATTAGACATCTTTACTTTAAAATGCGTTTCTTCAAAGCTTCAGCGGGTTTTCAAAGTATATAGGGCGTATATATATATACGTACCTAGGTATACGTATACAAATGTATATTTACCTAGGTATAGATATGTATATGTACCCAGGTATACATATATATATATGTACCTACGTATACGTATATATACCAGTGACACTACGTTTTAGTTCGGGTACTGGAAACTAGATGGCGTATTGATGCAAAACGAAGAGTTGGCTATCTATACGTAAGTACATATTCTAATCTATGGTACTAACGGCTCTACTATCTTTAAAGAGAGTTTAAAGAAACATTGTGTAATAACGCCCTCTATTGGCGCTGCAACCATAATTATTCAAACTACTAACTTTTAGTGACCTTTGTTGGCGAGTACCGATAGTAAGGAAGCAATAAGGTAAGGATCATACAGTTTTGAATCCACGCCAACAGATGTCACTGATATCAATAATCTTTAAGCCATTAAATGCGCTCAATCAAGGTATTAAGTTTTATATTGCGATATATAGATGGCACTGCATTTTTTATTACGACTTGTTAGACTGGTTTAAATTTTTCGCAATTTAATAGTAGGTAATTCAAGTTTACTGTAATAATCAACGAATAGTTGTCATTTAAGTACAGCAAATATTGATGGCATACCTACTGATATTTCAAAACTATATTAAAGTGAAACTAAATCGACAGTCTTAAACATAAAACTAAAAAAAAACTATAATATCTCTCTCTATTATAATAGAAAATTGGAAGATAAAAATCATAAAGTAATTTAAACGTTTGCCGTCGAAACGCTAAGAAGAAGAACGGGTTTTGTGTTTCGACAAAAATACTAATACTAACATGTGTAGGTTCAAATGCAACAAGTAAATCCAACTTTACATCGGTTTCGTTGATGTTTGTTTCGCAAGTTTTTATATGGTAGGTAGGTTGTCATTTTTGTAATTCAGCATAAAGGAGTCAGAAATAAATGAATAAGTACTATTCAGCGGTTGTAAAGTCAGATGTGGTTTTAAATAGTTTTGCTTTCTTTGCAATTTTAATCGTTATCGACTTTTCGGAGTTCATTGTCGAAATCAAATTTTCATTATAACCATCTAAACGAATCTGTTTTGTTGCTTTAAAATTACTGTTGAACTAAAATTAGAAGGAGCTAAAGTCCAAAACGAATAATTATTTAATTTTGGTACACCGTAAATAGAAATAATAAAAGATAATAAAACTAAGAACCTAACAATTCCAATAGGTACCTACACTATCTATTGTTGAAACTACTTGAAAAAAAAAATAGGTAGGTAATAATAAATTGACACTCGTATAGATTCAATAATTCATTATCATCATCATCACCTGATGAAGTCTTTAGAAGTTTCGTGCTGAACGAAGGACTGGCCGAAGGCCGACAATAATTATTAATTAGTAGTAGGTAATTTAGTGTTCTTGATTACCTACCACTTATTTTGTATGGGTCAAGGGTCTGTTTAAATATAAACTCCAGAATCAAATTTTCAACAATTTGTATTCACACCTTAGGTGGTTTCATTAAATAAAAATTTATTTTTCTCTTATATACACATTAAATTCAAATTTAGAGTGTATTTACAGATATTTTAATTAAATAGAATTTAGTAAAAATTAGTGAGTTTTAACAATACCTACTTATGACTATTTATATTTTAGAACATCAACAACATCTTTCACTCAAGTGAAATACAAGATAGCTTAAATAATAACCGTCATACACAATACACAACATTCACTATTGATTCACAATTAGGTGAACACCATAAAAATTAGATATCGTATTTACTTAAACGATTAATTTTAACAGCTATATTAACGTGAAATGTTCTGATGATGAGAGGCATCAAAGCTCGGGGTTGCATGTTATGAAGTAGTCAGATAATATAGGTTTCAACAAAACAAAGTCGCACCACTATCCGTCCCGCGACACTTACGATCCGCAGCGAGACTTACTGAACACATTTGATGCATTTTACAACAATTAACAGTCGATATACTGAATACAGAATGGAGAATATAAACCAATATTTATAATTCATTATTAAGCCAGGATAGATGATGTTTTTTTTTCATTTGTGAGTGTTACCTAAATGTTTTGTACGATTTCGTGTCCAGTAACCGTCATTGCCGACCGTACAATTGTCATGTCGGGCAAGAAACAATGGCCAAGTCGTAACTCGTAACCTAATACAAACACCGTATATCAATAACGTTGCAACATTATGTAAAATGTGTAAGAATTTAGTCTTTTCCGTTTCAATTTTCACTCTTTAGTTCAACATGAATACTCTTTATAATACATATCTACTCTAGCTTTGTCTATCGGAGACTTCGTCTCTTCTATAACAGTAAAAACATTATAACCTTGTACACCACATTCTTATCATAGGGATGTAGAGTAGCACGCGTCAGTGACGCGTGCGGGCTATACCAATTCATCCTATGGAGATTTCGAAAGCGACGGAACAACTGGGAACGGCGTTGTTTTATTGACAATCAATGTGATAGTAAATAGAAAACAAAATTCAACGTAACACCAGTACCAAGTCGATGAACTTATTCCAATGAACAAATAACCTGAGTACAGTGATTGTAAAATTAATGAGATTGATACATTCATAAACTCAGCTGGTTTGTGAATTTAAATGTGTTTAGGGATTTTAGACCGACTGCGTAAAGAAACTTTGATGTAGCAATTACCGCTCCCATTTGTAGATATTAGTTTGTAGGCGCAAGAGTTAGTAATATTATTGTCCGACTGACATTACTGAAAGGCCCACCCTGTATTTCTGTAACTGTTCCAATAATCATTTGCTATTCAATAGCTTATGTTTGAAGTCAATTTATTTCGACTGCTTTATTCATTGAGTTACTTCTTCTTTTGATGAAAGGGACGAGTACGTAGGTTTTCTAAATAAAATGCCTACTTTAAATGACACTGATCCTGTGATTTACAATAGTAAGTATCATAAGTTGTGAAGGCGATTCCATAGAAAATTTAGGACCTAATGGCAAAACTTACGACTAATTTGTGCACAATTTTGTGCTCAGACACGACAGAAACTAAATTTGCGTTACGTAAAGTATCTTCTGAACAGTGCATTTTAGTTAACTTGTTCAAAGGATAAATACCTACTTAGGTAGATACATTAGTACCCGTTACGCTCGCTGTTATGCTAAAGGTGAAGGTTATAGTTAAATTTGGCTTTGTTGATCTACACTATCTATTCTTTCATACGACGGCCGAACAAAACGATTTTCATCGTATTGTTGACAGTCTAACAACGTCATCACAGTACTGAAAACCGGTAAAGAAACATTTACGTTAAAACACCTTTAGAAACTTATGAGTATTATAAATAAAAGGGCTTTCGCTACACTTGAAAATAATTATTAATGATTAAGAGATCATACTTTAAACTCTACATACTAAACTTTTACTAGATTAGTCTATGTAATAATAGGTACACTATAAAAATATATACCACTGGGGAAACGTCCTTTGAAATGACTGAACAAGTCGACAAAGAAAAGGAAAAAACAGCAAAACATGATGTAATGAACAGTCCTACACGTGGACAACAAGGAAATGTGACAATGTTAGCTAAGTATATATAAAAGAAGCAGAATTGAGCAAATTTAGTTAAATTAAATGTATTGAGCAAGAGAAGGTCATGACAGCAGCTGTCGAAACGTAAATATACGCGTTAGTAATGGCAGATATTAATCTATAAATCAACACGAACTTAATAGTCGACGTCCTCATGTTTATACTTCATCTTCGACTAGATTATAGTATAACGAAATAATTATAATTATCACTTATACAGCAGTCATGTTATACTTATTTTAAATTTGTAAATTAAAAATTGCAGTGGCACGTTATAAAGTTAAATTAATGGCACAGTTTCACGTACATAATTAGTTTTTTGAAATAGAAGAATATTAATAAATATGTCTACAATACTTAAGTAGGTAGCCCTAATCTGAATAGGTATACCTTTAATAGATATTAATTAGTTGTACAGTCCACACCGCAATAAGACGAGAGTTTCAGTCAAGACATTAGTTGACAGTTTAACATGGTAACCCATCACGTTCAACTAATCGATATCTGCTGGAGATTATGGCAGACACGTATTAAGCCTATCGGTTGGACTGCTACCATCGTACAGAAAGATATGTGTTAACATTACGCCGCGGAAGACTGTGACTCAAATATCGTCACACGCACGCGCGAGTTTCACTCATGAAAAAACTTATCGACACTTACACTGGACACTTAGGCCGTATCGCATATCTACCTTTTGTTCCCAGTCATTTTTTCAATTATCCTATCTAATTAAATAAATACATCCAGTTGACCGAATCTTATAGTAATAATTACAAATATGTATAAAAAGATATATATATATACACACACACATATATATATATAAATTTCAGTGAATTTACAAATGTAGAGTTAATAAAGCTTTGTTAAAGACAATTCATTTACACCTAAGCGATGAAATTATTCGATAACTTCAACGTGAAAGTATAAAAATGTTCAATTATCGTTATCCGCGGAGGAATCACTACTGCTGTAGTCAGCAGCCGCGGTTGAGGGTCCAGCCGCGGCTGGCAGCGAATGCTAGAGCGACGAATGCGGGTGCGGCTCGTGGTGATGCGTCGGCCCACCGCCGCCGCGTTCTCGCTTCAGCCGCTGCTTCAAGTGCACCTTTGCGTGTCGCTTCTTCTCATCCGAACGCGCGAACTTGCGCCCGCACACATCACACGCGAATGGTTTCTCACCCGTGTGCGTACGCACATGCGTCGTGAGGTGGTCCGATCTACTAAACGAACGCATGCAGATGCGGCACTGGAACGGCTTCTGGCCTGTGTGAATGCGAATATGCCGCGTCAACTCGTCTGATCGCGAGAACCTACGGTCGCAACCCTCCACCGGACACGCATATGGACGCTCGTGGACGGGAGTTTTACTCGGCCTGTTAGGGTACTTGCGTGGCTTGACTGCCACGAGTCGTAACGGTTGGGCACTCTGTTGATACACTTGAGATAGTATTTCGTGCCCTTTACTGGTGGACGGGTTGTACTCGGCGAGTTGGATAGGCCTGTCACTGGGGCCAGCCGGGCTCGGGTACGGTTCTCGTTTAGGTAAGCCCGAAGGTCCAGGAGTAGGCTGCGGTGCAGGTTCATACTGCTGCGGGTCCCATGAATGTTGGGGCTGAGGTTGCGGCGGCGGGCGGTACTCGCAGTGTTGCGGCGGACCGCAGGCTTGTGTAGGAGGGCAGTAAGTCTGGCACTCCGGAGGAAGCAGCTCGACGCGTTCCTCATATTCCTGTTGGAAGTACTTGTCGATGCTGCCGGGACCTGGGCCCGGTGGTAGTAGCCACTGCAGAGGTGGCGATGGCGCTCTTTTGCCGGCATTGCCGGTAGAGGGACCATACAACGAGGTGCTTGCGCTTGACGTGTTGCTCGCGTCCTCCGCGCGTGCACCGGGAGATAAAGAAGCTTCATGCTTATGCCGTCGTGGTGAACAGCCAAGAGATAATTCATCGCCTGGTAGTGTACCTGTAACAAAAGAAATATATTATTCATATTTACAATTTTATAACTCGTTCTCATCCGACAGGGTACCTAATATTCCCATTAGTAGAGAACACAATAATATTATTAATTGCTACTGAAGCAGTTACCTACTAATAAAGTACCTACGTTGTGCAGTATGACAAACGGTATCCGAAAATTTGTTTTTAGAATTTCGCGACTTTTACACAATCATGGTTTTTGTTGCACCACGAGATTTATTCGCGATAAAATTATTAAAACCGCTTTTTGATTTACCGCATGAAATTTTATTTCGGAACGTCGGGATATAGAAGGTATTGTACACTTTTAATTAGGTAATTTTATCGCGAATAAGTCCCGCTGCACATCAAAAACTATGAGTATCCGATTATTTAATCACTGATATACCTACCTATTTCTTAATATTTAACCTTAACCATGTATTAGTTGATGTAATAATTGTATTAGATAAACTAATTTCCATTAAAATATTTGTACATTCACCACAGTCCACAACTGAAAACATGTAAGTAACAATGAACTGGAATTATTTATAGGCATTTATTCGCATGCCTTGATTAAAAAAAAAATTGCAGGAAGCTACAACATTTCTGTAATATTTCTATTTTCCTTAAACCTTTTGCCTGGTTGCAGTTTATACCGTCAGGCAATATCTTTTTAAGAGGAAAAAAGCGTTATAGTATGAGTTAAAACTTAGGATTTTTCGTTTGTTAATTGTTTATCGGTTAAAAATAATATAGCATAAATTATTTGCGTTTTTGTAGCGGGACGCGCGAGCGGAAGGCAGCAGCACGGCGGCATCGATAATAACATTGGTCGGAAGTCGATAAGTGCGTATCTTCATAGCCTATCTGGACTAAACTTTAATTGTGACCGTTGACCATTACGTATTCGAAAATATCTGTATGGTTTTCGCAAATCCCTCTAACTATTTATAAACAATTAGTTGTATAAAATTAAATCATAAAAAATATTGTTTATTTATTTATTTTCTAGGTGTACTATTGATAGTATTTTTTTAATTAATACACTATATTTACAGCTTTTTTTATATCTTGCCAAAAAATACTTTTTAAACTCGGTAAGTATGGTTCCATTGAAAAATATTTTTAAACGTGTATATGTAACAGATTTTATTTCTTTTGAATTAAAATCACCCGTAGAAAATTTAAATACATAGTTTGAAAATAAAATTAATTTAAACTAGGTATTATTTTATAACTTTAATACTAATTTAATACTAATGTTTCTGAACTTTAATACTAATATTATATGCAATTCATATAATTTACACGTTTAATTTTAATTTTATAAATAATAAATGTAAGAAAATTTTATTTCGTAACGTAAATTTTACCATTTCATTACAAAAATGGAAGAATAAAATCCTACGTATATTTACCCATACAGAATCACCTAATCCCGGTTTCAAAACGCAATTTAGCACTTTTATCACGAATAAACATTGAACACGACATAATCAGGAAGGCAATAGTGCCATAGCGCAGGATGAGCTGACAAGGACAGCTCCATTCAGCTTCCCGTATCGATCCGAACATATGACACGGGCCGCTGAACTTTCCATTTCACTTTAACATATCAATGGGCACTGTAACTTGAATCGCGCGTCGGGATAATTCCTATCTCTATCACACCCCGAGAGGAAGCTTGTCGCGGAAAACGTTTCTTTGAAACTAGAACACTGCGAATCGCGAAGGGCATCGAAGGACATGCCGACGTTCAGGGAGATCGCATAGTTTATTTACAACGTTATCGGTCGGTGGCCGGCTCGATGCCAAATCCCGTCGGCACGCATCGGATCTATCTCCTGCAGCAGGGATACTCGCAGATAGGCATGGACTCGCACCTGATATTGGCGGCGGATCCAACAGCGTCGGGAAGAAGGCAGGCAGGTCCGAAGTAGTGACGGGTGTGTTCAGGTCGGTCGGAGCTCCGGATCCGGCTATAGGCATAGCCACCGGTTTCAGCGGACAGTCGAATCCTAGCGCGCTCACGTCTGCTAGAGAGAGCAGGTGCGGGCCGGTCGGGTGCTCAATATCTGAGCCCATCCCGTCCGGCACCACCTGCTCCTCAGCCCACGGGCCGAGTGGAATTACGAACAACGCCAGCGTGAAAACGGCCTCTCGCACGGCCGATACGAAGGGGACTGGCGCCGCGCGTCCCCGCATCGCAGTTTTATGAATGGAGTCTCGGTCCCATATTCGGTAGCGGCGCGCGCAGCTCCGCCAATCGTGAGGCGCGCTGCCCCCCCGAGGCTGACGTCACCGCCCGACGCCGCCCACCGCCCGCGCCGCCCCACACAGCCCGTCACCGCCGCAGAGCCTCCGTCTTCCTCCTGCTTCCCAACGCACGCGAGACTCCTGTTTATCTGCCCACAGTGAGCTGTACGTCTATTGTTTACTTATGAAAACTTTAAATGAACTATCACAGTGCCTTGTTCGTTGCTCTTTTATATAACGCCTTACAGTTTTAGTGATATAAAAAATAATACCTATATAAATACCTAAATTAATATTTTTCTTTCTAGTTCGTACGTTAGGCAGATATAGGTAGTTTAAGCTCGAATTTTCTTTGAATGGCATAAGATTTATTTGAACAATATTATTTTGTAGGATTAACTTTTGTTTTTTTTATGAGGGATACAATACCAGACTTAGACAACTTATTAGGTAGGTATACCTGTGTGTGATTGTCAAATCTAGATTCTGGAGATAGGTAGCTATCCATAGTTTAATTTTCAGCTGTTCTACAATATGTTTTTATTAGAAGATTTGATTTAGGTATGTATATTGTTCACTTAATTTATTTCATTATACTAACTGAATATAAATCAATTTGTCTTTTATTAATCTTATACATATAAGTAAATAGGATAGATACCAACTAAAAACTGATACCTAGGTATTTTATTTGTTTTTCGCAGATTGTGGCCACAATTACGTTTATTATTAACACAGTTAAAAGAACCGTGGCAGTACTTAGGTACATACACAATAATATTTTGTTTGTTGTGTTCATAGTCATAAAATTACATTGACTGCATTATGTCTGTAATTACTATTTTAATCTAGCGACTGTTAATAATAAAACCACAACCTATAATAATTAAAAAAGACAAAAAACAATTACGACTTACCTTTGTATGTACCTACTAGGTAGTACCTAGTTAGGTATTTTTGTGCTTATTGCGTACCTAATTATGACGTAGGTAGATATGAATAGTTACGCAAGTACCTAACTCAGTACTTACGACTTTATGTGTCATATGCTACTAGGTCTTACACGCGGCATTGTTTGCGTTATTGTTTTAAATTTATTTAATGAGATACGTATGTTTTTTTGGATACAAGGTACGTGAGTATTCCCATTTCATCATCATTATATTCATCAACAGTCTTGAATAGTCCACTGCTGGACATCGACCTCTCCTTTCAAAGGAGGCTTTGGCATGGCTCTAGGTATGCCTATTTGGTATGTTCGAATATCTTTTTCCGTTTCTCTGACAATATATAGGTACAAATTACCTATTATGAGAATAATACCTACTTATAGTTAAGTACCTAACTTGGTATAAATTTAAGATTGTGTTAATACTTTTATGCTTCAATATATTTTTAACCGACTTCTAAAAAAGGAGGTGGTTATCAATTAAACTGTTTTTTTTAATGTTTGTTACCTCATAACTTTCGACTGGGTAAACCGATTCTGATGATTCTTTTTTTATTTGAAAGCTGATGCTTCCCGTGTGGTCTCATTTTAATTTGGTCCAGTTCTTGAAGTCGGTCTTTTTTTTGTTAAAATTTGTGATTATTTGGTTACGAGTTAGCGTGGAAACCGAGGTTTTCCAAAAATGTAAAAATGAAAAGAAATGGTAGTGATAAAACGATAAAAAATGTAAAACACAAATCTACAATTTAAAAGTTTCATAAATTGTTATGAAGTAGTGACATTTTTAAATGAAACTAGTGGTCACCCAGTGGTCAAAATTCGACCATAGATAATTCTTTTTTTTATTTCTTCTAGCTTTCAGCACTCCTGCATATTTATGAAATTTTGCAACGTTTTTGCGGTACGTATTAATATCTATATACCTACCTAACTACATATCTACTAGATATATATATATATATATATATAGATGATAAAAAAAGTACGTCACTGCATCCATAACATATTTATAATCCTACCTATATGTGGATAAATTAGTATAGGTCTTGTAATATTGATCGAGGAGTATCTATTTGCCTATATGGTTAGTATTAATTGCTAGCCGTTAGGTGTAGGTTTACGGGTGGGTGTTGATCTATAAAGCGACCAAGATCAAGGGAATATATCCGAAATATTTGATCTTCACAGTACTAGATAACTTTTGCCAGTGTCTTTATTTCATAAAGTTTTAATTAATGAAGATCAGACTATTCTAACTACATATTACTTTTACGGGAATAAACGCGATCATATTATTTTATTATTTACATACCTCTGATTTGCCTGACGTTTCGGCCAGGTTGCACTGGCCGTGGTCACAGGCTGACTCTGTGACCATGGCCACCTTTAATTAAGGGATCGCGTTAGTTCCCGTAAAAGTACCTAATAGTTATTATATTATGAAACGCAAAAGTTTAAAAGTTAGTATCAGATTATTCGACAAACATCAATCAGTAATTTGACGTGAATATATTTGCATATATTTCTGATCATCATTTAGTCGGAGAATGTTTATTCTCTCTAATCAAAACTTTTTTTTTAAAGACAACTCCCGCACTAGGAATAAATCCTGTGTCGCGGGGGACTTTACAAACATACATGAAACGGACACAAAGAACACCCAGACTCAGAACAACAATTTGTGGATCACACAAAGTGTTGTCCTACGTGGGATTTGAACCCACGACACTTGGCGAAGTAGGAAACGGCGTGGTGAAGGAAAAAGGAAAAGGAAACGCACTAGGCCAAACGTGCACTTTGTAGGTAGGTACCCCTTTTTACGAAAATTATGTGAACGGACGGAGGAGTATGAAATTTGGCACAGATAAAATGTATGTCCTTCAAACAGATTTTAGGTACCTAGCACACATTATAATACTACTATTGAGATGAATAAAGAATTAGGTATAGGCAATTTTTGAAGAACCAGTTTATTTTACGCTTTTAAGTGTTTTTTTGGCAGAGTTTCCGTTGGATGTTTTTTGGAAGTCGGTTTTTTTTTATTAAAAAAAGATTTTATTTTTCAGTTTTTAGTGCAAACAATCGTAGGTAATGTATACCTATAAACTAGTATGTTCACCGATTACTCCGTCAATTATGGACCGATTTCGAAAATTCTTTTAATATCAATACACTTAGAGTATCATAATTTTTAATGTCATTTGTGTGTTTAAATATTAATATTTAAATATATGTGTACTGCTAATTTATGCGTGTTTATTTACTAATGTATGCCTGTAAAAGTCAACAAATTAGTATTTTTTAAATTTCATTTTCCAAAGCTAAATTATTTTTCCGGCTCTACCGAAGCTCTACATTAAATCCTTTGAGAGGTTTGTCTTTCAAAAACATGACATTGTCAAAATTGTGGTCACACTTTACTATAGAGCCATTAATCAAACGTTGAGTTGTATTAAGGTAGGTATTAATCTTCGATTATTGATCGAAGATATTAATAGTCAAAATATGTGACCTTCACATGATGAAATAATGTAGGTACAATGAGTTATGAAGAAGATCCTAGATAACAGTACATTACCGATTTGGATTTTATTTTACCAATATTTTTTAACCCCCCACGCAAAAAGAGGGCTGTTATAAGTTTGACGTCGATGTCTGTCTGCTGTCTGTGCATGTGTGTGTCAGTCTGTTGCATCGTAGCTCTCAAACGGATGAACCGCTTTCGATGTTTTCGTTTTTTTTTCATTTGAAAGCCAGTTTCCTTGCGGTGGTTCTTAGCTATGTTTGGTTAATTTCAGTCCAGCAGTGTAAGAGTATCAGCTCCTTTCCAAAATGATGTAAGGCATTTTTGGCGTATGATTACTCGATTAAGTACATCAAAGGTGCCTTTAATGATGCCATTTTTTTAAGTTTAATTTTTAAATTTTGGCCCCATAATCTAAGAAGCATCTCAATAGGCCGTCATAGTGTGGGTCACCATGCTGCATTGTTGCATTGTCTGCATTCGCAGTGAGTATGGTGACCACTACTTTTAGATTTTGCTATAAATGATATTTATTTTGTAAGTAAATCTTTTCAGATATTTTTACACATCGCTCATGCTGCAAGCTGCAAGAGCTGGGGTTGGAAGCTCTCCCGACTATTACTTTTTCCAAAATTTAGACAACTTTTTAGTGGGTAAAAAATTCATATCCCGAGAGGCAGTACAAAATGCCTTTGAAGAGTTAGTTGCCTCCCGTCCAGCTGATTTTTACAAGAAGGGCATCAATAAACTGCCAATGCGTTGGCAAAGATGCGTCAATTGCATGGGTGATTACTTCGAATAACAGAAATAATAAAAAAGTTTGAAAAAATAAGTACTTTCACTTATTGCATATAAAACGGCAATTTCAAAGGTAAAGACCTATTATTATATATAAAAGCTATCAGCTTCCATTCCAATTAATCCAGAATTATAGAATTTGATAAAAGTACTACTTATGATACCTAGATAGGTATGTAATGGAAATTACCTTCAGTTCGAGGTTATTGTGCCGAGTCACACACTCACACAGTGTGCAGGCTCACACAGTGACTTAAAGTCAGCCTTTTTGCATAGAGAGTACATATATGTTTTATATAAGTATCTACGTAGAGATTGTATGTCGACAAACCACATATTTGTTTCAAATTACATTGAGTTTGTCCATAGTTAATGCTAATAAGATGGGGACAATAGGTACAAATGGGACTAGGTGCAAATAATAGCAACTAGTTGGTGGGTGTGCATATATTAATCATGCAATGTAAATTATATGCCGCTTATTTAGTTCATAATTTCCATAGTCAATCGTGCTAATTCTGTTGTTCAATAACTATATAACTAAACTAAAAATCACTAAAAAGAGTTAAAATTGTCAAACTAAACTAAATGTAAAAAATTGGCTAATATTAGTTATGTCACAAACAATTAACATCAGATATGTGGTGTTTACCTGTAATTGTTTGTTACACTTGAACTAATTGTAAGTTATGTATTATTCATGTAATAGTGTAAACAAATGTTGGTAAACCTAATAAATAAATGAAAAAAATTAAAAAAAAAGTCATAGTAAAAATAGATGTTATCTAAATACATACAATACAAATACAAAAAATAGCATTTTTGTAAATCGCTTTACTAAAAAATACAATCGAATTGAGAACCTTCTCCTTTTTTTAAGTCTAACCGAAGACAAGAGAATAGAAGATAATTTTAGAGAAATTTTAGTTTAGTGAAACAACAACAGAATTAGTACCAGTAGTGGCTAATTCTGTACCACTACTTGAACAAAAATTAGAACAATGTAAACTTTAATGATTTTGTTTACAAAGTAGGTATAGATTATATATAACTGCTTCAGTGTATTTCCCTTATCATTATAATTAGATGTTAAGAATTAGTTTATCTTGATCAACTACTAAACTACATAGCCTTAAAATAGTAAAAATATAACAGATAAATATTTAAAAATAAATAGTTCGTAATTTCTTAGATGACAAGTTTCATAAAGCGTCTAGAGAAGTATTTATGAGGCGTAGGAATCATTTAGAGAGACCCAGCTGTCACTCGGCACTTAATTAGTTTTGACGTCTGCATATTTTCAGTATCATTCAGCGGAAATCTTGGAGACAGTTATTTTTTACAGGTCAGAATAAATTGGTACACGATATTTCAACATTGTTATTTTTCTCTTATTGTTTTAATCTAGGTAGATGTTTTTCATAATTTATATTTTTACTACATTAACAGTTACTGAATAGATAAAAAAGACTTTTATCTCTTTTTCTTTACCTACTCAGTAATATGGTAGGTACAATTTAAATATTAACAGCGTGAGAGAATTCTTTGAGAGATTAGAAGTGCATAAACTCAAAAATTTCAAGCATAAGTGCTATTCTATCTAACTAAGATAATTTTGATCCAAGTCGATGACAAAGCGATCTCTAGTTTTCTATAATTATATCTCTTTATAAATACATATGCCAAGAGTGCAATGTTCAGTTGCAAGGTTTGTAAGAACAGTGGCAGGACAATGGCCGGGCGGTGTGCGTGGTGGCGGCAGAGTGCTCGAGACACGCCGACGCCCGATTGGGCCCACATGCAGTCGTTCACGCTAACCCAATTATCGTGTAACGGTGACGATAAGAAAAATAACAAACCCACGATTTCACCGGCGTCTAATTATAGAGCGCTATTTGTGGGTGCGCGGGCGCAAGCGGCATAGCGTGGCCGCGATGTCAGGGCTATTCCTGGCCGTCAGCTGACGCTCCTGCGCCGTCGTCGCGCCGCACGCGCTCGTAAACACCACGCAACCGATTGACGTAAAATGCGAACAATCGAGTTTTCAGCAGGTGAATCACGGGATGAAAACGTCCCTGCGGGAATCGTTCTATAATTAACAAGACTGTTTTTGGTTTGGACTTCGGAGGCGGGGTTCTATTTCTGACCGTTACTTCAATATCGTTGTCTATTTCTATCTCGCTACTATACGTTGCTTCTAGATTATTATTCACACATTCTTGTTTGTGTAAATGCTAGTCATATGACCGCGGTTGTTGAATGTTTGACTACGTCACTCTTTCTTTTTTATTCACCAAGTAGCGACCATTTACGGGGTTATTAGGTTATGATGACTAAATTAGGGTCGTTTAATAAGGCACAACGATTTT
This sequence comes from Diaphora mendica, assembly GCA_949125395.1. NCBI lineage: Eukaryota > Metazoa > Arthropoda > Insecta > Lepidoptera > Erebidae > Diaphora > Diaphora mendica. Next base: position 30,370,429 of record OX421311.1, read on the forward strand.
TATGCTCTTATTATATCTGAACTTTGTTTAGTTATTGATGACAGTACAGAAAAATATCAACAATGTGTTTTCTTTGACGTCATAAGAATACAATATAAAAAATACAAACATCAAGATGTTAGGAGACGTTCGGTTCAAGCATACGCTGTCTACTACTGTCCACCCACAACACGCCGGTGACCGACACAGTCACGCGATTGTTTATACATAATTACTGTAAATCTCATGATATCAATATTTCCAACAGCTGCACTTACTACGACGTGTTATGACACTTCACGACACAAAAGTAAGGAGGTATCTTGTCACCGACAATATTTTATCATTTGTACTGTTAAACAAAGTGTGGATCCTACATGATAAAGTATTAGTATAGAACGTTAAATAAACCACTTTTACAATGTATTCTCTGCTAGTAGCTATTCCACTTTTAGTCGACAATTGATTGTTTACCACTCGTATTTGTCTGAATATAACCTAAATTTCTTATTTTAAATGTTGTCTTTAAAAATGCGGTTTTTATGTATTGTGTCAAAAAAACTATTATGTATTAGTAGTACCTAAGCATTTTCCACTCGGACATTTTAAGTGATTTCAAAAAAGATTGTAATTTAGACCCATTTTTTTTGTATTTAATTTTGTTATCTATGATGGTTTTTCTTTAAAACAGTTTATGTTCTAGGACAGGTGGTCCCATTGTTCCATTGAAGTCAGAGCAGGATATGATTGTAAGATCCTGGATAAATCGTGGGAACTCTTTAAATCTACAACGATTTTTGGATTTCTTATACTCACAAAAAACACCATTTGGTGAACTGAAATTGATGACCCGAAATGGCCATAGGATGTACGTTCTTAATATTAAGAGCGATTAGCAATTACTTTAGATGAAATAAAAATATCTGATAAAGCTGACGGAATATTTAATCTGTGGACCATAGACATCTACTGGTTCCAACGCTCTCGTAAAATAAATGGTTCATTGTCACAACGACATCAAGCAAACACTCATGCTGTGAGCCATGAGTATTAGAAAGCGTTACAATGTCGGCCTACTACCGTTTGGCGAGTACGTGCGAACACCGCGTCTAATATTAACCCTGTGTTGCAAATGCAATTCTAGGTGACGATGCCACGCTGACTTCTATAAATACGAACTGTTACATTATCTTTCTCTGGTTTCATGGGTGAATCATGTTGCATGATTAATACGGATTCATTTATAACCATGCTAATGTGGGTAAACCGCACATTACTTGTTTATTTGTTATGTAAACAATAATTCATATTACACCTTGTGTAACATAAATTATCGCAGTATCAGAATGCCCTAAATGCGGTTATTTTAGTAATCAAGAGAGGTCGTCAGCTTGTACTCGTATTGAAAATAGACAGCGGGCCCGTGTCGAAAATTGATGGGTCATGTGAACCACCACGAGACCTTTTTAGAAAGATAGAGGGGCATAAAACAATAACATTTAGCACTATGCCGTCACTTGTAAGCTGTCCAACTGAGTACTGGTGAAGGGAAGGGGGTAGCAACCCTCGATTTCTCCTCCTTGTCACTTTATTTTCGTACGGCGTTGCGGGATAATGGATTAGAAGAGGTATTGAAATTGTATGGAACCGATGCCGTACAAAATCAAATGACCAAATTGACGGAGAGAATCTCCTTGAAAAAAAAAAAAAACTAACTTTGTGGCGCACTATTTTTGTACGGCATCGATTCTATACTATTTCAATACCTCTTCTAATCCATTATTCCGCAACTCCATACAAAAATCATATAACAAGGGAGAAAAATCGAGGGTTGCTACCCCCTTCCCTTCACCAGTAGTCAGTTGGACAGCTTACAAGTGACGGCATAGTGGTGAATGTTATTGTTTTATGCCACTGTATCTTTCTAAAAAGGTTTCCTGGTGGTTCACATTACTCACCAATTTTCGACACGGGCCCATAGTCTAAAATGTTATGATCTGAGCAACGAGAGCCTGGTCAAATTGACGCTGTGTTTCATGCTTTGGTAACGTAGAAGATGATAAAAGCGATAAAGTTTTAGACTTTTTGTATATTTATAACTAATTTCATAACCTACACACATCAAAAGTGTCTAGGGATCAAGCATTTTTATGCGAATTTCTTGAGATTGAGATGTGGCTTTGGCCCTGGCCTGCTCAGTCGCCAGACTTGAACCCGATTGAGCATGCATGGGATATGCTACAGAGAAGAGCTCTGCCGAATATGGAGGGTATCCAGTCGCAAGAAGACCTTTTTTTGTTGTTGCAACGAACATGGGCGGCCATTCCACAGCGTGATTTGGATGAACTCATTTTGAGTATGCCAAACCGATTCTTGTGTTGTTAGTGTTCGCGGTAGAAACACGGATTATTAATTGTTTAAGTTACCTAATAAAATTTTAAAGAAAACTGTTATTTCAGTCTTTTTTTCGAACTTTAATGTTAGTGGTTCAAATGTCAAAAATCCCTTTATTAGGAAAATGGCAAATTTCTTTATTAATGCAAAGGTGACTTGGTTTATCGTTACTGTGACAAACGAAAACACTTTATTTGATGAATCCTTAAAGAAAATTTTAATTAATATCAATCAGGAGAAAAGTTATTGCAAAAATATATGTTGATCCCTAGACACATATGTTGATCCCTAGACACTTTTGATGTGTGTATTATCATAATTATCATATGTTTTATACCTACTTGTTTTTCTCATCAAACGGATCAAGCGCGAAACGGATTGCGAGAACGTTCTGTTCGATTTTCTCTTTATTGTCTCAATATGTTAGTGTCTGTCTCCTAGTGTAAAGAATATTTAATTTTAATCATTTCTTATTTAAAGAATTGTTTATGATCCATATTGTTTAGGGGTTGTCATGGGCACCGTCGGGATCATTTTCAGGGGAGTCTACATATCTACATATACTACTAAGCAATATGAAATACATTCTATTAGGTTTGGGTTTGCCTATGAAATGACTGTTATAAGTGAACTAACTGTGCCAAAGCAGTGCAAGTTTATGTGTGCTCCCTCCAGGCTAAAATGCTTCAAAGAAGAAAAACGGGCTATGCTATAGCCTGTCAGAATATAATTAGTGAAAGTAGGTTCGAGTACAGCTCAGATCGCCTACATAGTACACCTTCCACCGGTGACCGATAACATGTTAAAATAACGTGCAGTGACGCGCTAGTAATGTTAGCTCTCGTCACGTCTGCATGAGCTCCAGTTCACGTCATTTCGCACTCATGCTTATAATTACGCTACCATCGATCAACACTCGACAATTCTAATCTCGTGCAGGTTCATCAGCCGTTGACGCAAGAACGTATACTATCTAAAAAGTACGAAAGATCCATTCAATGTTTATGGAGAAATATTTATAGATCTGCGTACTGACTGTGCGAACGTATTTCGTACTTGCTCACGTAGTCGCATCTCGTGATTGGTAATCTTTAGTTTCGTTCTTTAATAAAACTGTGAGTAAATGCAAAAACATTCTAGAATATGTTTCGAAATTGTTCGTTTGTTAAAATTTTAGTACTTGTCGTAATTATAGTTTAATCATAACAATAAACCCCAAATTAATTTATCGTTGAATTAAGTACCTACCTATTTATAATTTAATGATAAATTAATATCAATATGAAAAATCTGTTACATTCGCTGTTTGTTGTTGTACCTGCCTAGAAAAGTAGGTTATATGATATTTTTCTGGCTAAATTTACCTAATATCTGAAAAATAATTCACACACATAAAGAAAAATGCATAAAAACAGTTTTCCTTCACCTCTACATAGACAACTAAATCCAATGTGAAGGCAACGCTAAAAGTGAACCGAGTAGTGGGTAATACAAAGCCTGAAGGGGGGTGGGTTGTGACGTCAGCCGTACACCCTAGGCTTCGCTGCGCCACCTTATTCTGGGAATTATCCGACTGACGCAAACCATTTACGCTACACTTTTATTTTCCGATAAATAAGTCAAGTACTTATATCATTTATCATATCACCTATCACGCGTTTGTGTCATTGTTGATGCGTGTATTATAACCTACGTCAGAAACTAATATACTTATAAAGTTACGTATATTACAATAAATTGAATTGGAAAAATGTAAGAGTTAAAATATGCTGGAATATGCAATGAACAATTAGCTAAGAAAATCTATGAATTAGTTAAAAGTTAAAATATACCCATCTACGTACTGTATCTATAAATTAGTATGACGAGTGACTTTATTTCACTTCATCATTATCATCATCATCTCAGTCGAAAGACCTCCACCGCTGAAGTTAGTTCTCCTTCAAGGTTCGCCTCACTAGTTGTTTCACTTGTTTGTTGAAATTCTTAATATTTATTTAATTATACGAATAAACTTGACAAAAAAATTGACAAGAACCTGTATTTGCGGCAAAGTTAAGTTTTTTTTTATGGACTATGGTGCAAACGAGCAGGCATATCACCTCATGGTAAGTGATTACCGCCGCCCTTGGACTCCCGCAACACCAGAGGCGTCACAAGTGCGTTGCTGGCCTTTAGGTGAAGGGTAGGGGGATGAGGGGAGGGGTTGGGGGTATGATCATCCGGTCTCCTCACTCAGTCGGTGAAACACAGCGCAAGCGCTATTTTACACCGGTTTTCTGTGAGGCCGGAGTATCACTCCGGTCGAGCCGGCCCCATTCATGCCGAAGCGTGGCTCTCCCACAGTGTTTTTTTTTTCATGAATACACATAGCCTTTAAATTTTCGGGTGGATGGAATTTATTTGGCTGATCTATTTATAAGTCAGTTTCAAATAAACTCTTGCCAAATAAACTATGCTTAAAAATTAGGCACTTTTTTGTTTGATTTGTAATTGTATTGTTTGAAATTTTAAGTTGAAAAGTGTATTTATCTAACCTTTATTGTATATATCTATAGTGTATATATACATATATGTATATATATACAGTGTATAAAATCGATCAGAGTGGCATGCAATGGGAGAGGCCTGACTGCAATAGCCTGACGGTGATGATGAAAAAAGACCAAGGTTTACTTTAGCCTTCTGTTGTATTCATTGGCCGTGGATACGTAAGCAGTTGTGCTTTGCATCGACTAAATATGTACCTAGCGCTTTAAATAAACGTCAAGCTTTAAGCTCAACAAATCCAAAACTACACCAAGGAAATCGTAAGTCTGTAAGCTGTGCTGTAAGGTGTCTAACCCCTTGGCCCTTTATTAAAGAAGAAGCTTTTGCCCGCGTCGCCGCCCGCGTGTAACTATGTCGGAGATTGCGTTAATACCTATATAGCCTATGCGACTAGTAATGTGGCATTCTATTGGTAAAAGAATTTTCAAAATCGGTTCAGTGGGTCCAGACGTTAACCCCTACCACCGCACAAACTTTACATCTTTGCAACATTAGTACATAAATATAGATTCACTAGCTGCCTAGGTACGCAGAAATATCTAGAGCTATGGTTATAATCTATTCAGTTCTATATAGCAAGAAAATAATCTTATTCTGATTTATTTTTACTCTATATGAAATTACAATAAATTTTATGAGAAGTACCTACTTTTAAATGAACTTGCATTTTTCGAAATACTTCATACCTTAATGCGTAGAGATAAATAGGCAATGATAGTTAACAGCGCTGATGACGTCATTGAAAAAGTGACAAAAATTAGCGGAACACTGTTAAGCAGCGTGCGTCAAGCTACACCTGTTGATCAACCGCTTACCCTGCCCTTGTGTGGTAACCTTACAGGGGCCGCGCTACCGGCTGGCGCGCGCGGGTCGATATCAATGACGTACGGCCTCATTCATAAATAGGGAGGCACCCCCTTCCTAAAACATGAGACCCCCTTTCCCCATACCACCGACTCCGATGAAATCGTGGCAACTTTATGAATGACACAACAACACACAAATAAAATGTTCAATTTTGTTGATGTCATGTTTTGACGAAGGTACATTTGTTGCATAAATATGAAATGAAAACAATTGTTTGCAGTTTTTCACAGCTCGTGATTTGGTTGTTACTATTAAGTTAACTTAGGTACTTTGGCACAGTTTAAGTTTATATGGCGGAGGAGTGCCGAAAGCTAAAGAAATTAAAAAAAAAAGTCAAATGAATTATGATGAAATTTCGACACTTGGCGACCACTGGTATAAAATAAATACCACGAAGATAAATACGCTCTTTAATAGTACCACATAATAATTTGCAAATTAGCTGCATGTAACTGCCTCGTTGGTCCAGAGGTTGACGTATGCGACTGTCGATCAAGAGGTCTCGGGTTCGAATCCCGAGTCGGGCCAAAAGTGTTATTGAGTTTTTCTGATTATGGAAATATTTAATAACAGCTCGAAGCTTGGAAGTTGGAGTGAACCCCCGTGCCTCGGAGGGCATGTAAAGCTGTCGGGCTTGCGCCGGATCTCTCCCCGGTCGTGTCGGTTAACCGTCCCATCGGATTATGAGAGTGAGGGAACAGAGAGTGCACCTGTGTTTGCGCACACACTTGTGCAGTATGATATATCACGCGTAGTTGGCTGGTCTCCTTTGAAACTGGCCGCCATGGAAGTAAAGGAGAACATCATTAGCTGCATTTATTCATGCTGTGCTTTAGGTCTCGTGTTCAATTCTCGGGTTGGGTTAAATGTTTGTATGCTCTTTAAATATTTGTTTGAGAGTTTGAGTGTTTTCTATTTATAATATGTTTTTACAAAAAAAGTATATATATTTACATCAGTTTTCGAGTACCCATAGTACAAGGTCTGCGTTGTTTGGGACTAGATAGCGTAGTGTGTCAGATGCCCGAAATATTTATTTATGTATTTGCAACTCTCCAAATTATTAACGTTTGTACCTACATGACATAAAAAACAAACACAAAAACAGACTACAAAAACATGAATAAAAAAACTTACTGTGTTTTAAGGAAATTATGCATGAAAGGAAAATCTAACTTTAAACATTAACAGTTTAGATTAAAGCTTGATTGCTTAAATGAAGTAAGATTTATATAAATTAAAATGAATATGCATATATCGACAAGGTCCTTTAGAATACGTAGAAGCTGATGGCTGGATGTGCATTGTAAGGGCGTGGGCGCGGCGCGATTTGACACGCGCGCGACACTTGCATTCGCAATCAGTAAACTTATGTCTTGCGCACACACATGACGATGGAGATTCCTTTTCTAAGTTCTTATTCCATGTTTGTATTTTAACTACATTTTGTATAGTTATTCTTGATAAATCAGCTTAATTCTCTATAAACCATTTGTGGTACGTTGTAGAGATAATTAAAACACTGAATGTAATTAATTTAGGTTTATTACAAAAATACACGTTTGAAAATAAGACTAACCATAGACTAACACAGAGGAATTGAATACCTACGCGACACTCTGACCTCAATATTTTTCTACAACTTCCATTAATTAATATAGCTATTTCCTTTGACGTTTTTTAATCGTCACTAATTAAAACATACAGTAACTCTTTCTAATAATGTTGAGATCAAATGTATATTTTAAACATTTACTAATCCGTTTAAACGCTTCTGTGGGAAGTAACTTGTTTAAATATGTATAAATGTTATAATTTGTCGGTACCTACATTATAATTAAGTTAATTTAATCTTTATTTCACACGCGACTCGTGTGATTTCCATGTGCGTGTTGCGGTAATGTAATCAAGCGCGCACGCGTCTCTTATTTACGGCGGATTACGCGCGGCCAATCAACTCCGCTGCAAAGAATACTCAAAGAGAACAAGCTGAACGTGCCTCTCACTCGCTGTCACTTGTTATAAACAACATGCATTATTTATTCTTTATTACTTTGCTACAAAGTTATTTTATAAACATTACTATTTAAAATAAATTCACAAATCGTACATTAAAACGTAACTAGTGCTGGAGACGTAGTACACTTCGTATCGCATAACATCCTTCCGCCTAACCCTGGCAATGGCAACGACGGCCGCCATCGATTTCCTTCATCGTTTGAAGAGCGGCGTCCGGCCGTGGCACTGGGCGGCTCGCCACTAGAGGCGATCGATGGGCCGTCCTTGAACCTACTTCTTTTAACTGCGCATGCGCTTTTAAATGTCGAACGTCATTCCTTGGCCATGGCCACGAAACACGTGCAACGTGCTTTCTAACCCCTACCCCTCGGCGGGCCGCACCTACACCCCCACACACCCTGCCATTCATCCTGATTCTTGTGGTGACGCCTCACAGCTGGTGCCCGCTTATTCATTCTCAACTTTGCCATTTCTTATCGATTCTGATCTTTTAAGCAACCTGTTGAAGGGCATGTCTATTGTTTTAGTAGGATAATGTTTGTTAATGGATGGTTTTACGTGTTTATCTTTGACCCTTCTAGTCTTTATTAAAACGCCTTCATTTTTTAAAGACTCTTATTGTATGGCCAATAAAAAAATGAATATGAGTATGGTTGGTGAACGAGTAACGTTGCAACCGACATTGAGAACAAGTTTGCGACCACGCAGGGCTGCGTATGAATGAATTTGCAGTGGGCGGGAGCGTGGCGAGCGTGGCCCATTCATTCATTAGCTTGGAGGCCAGTCCTCATGAATAATACCATAACAAAAACTGTCAATAACACAAACACCGAGTTGTGTTGTAACTTTGTTTACTTCACCTGATTTGTACAGTTCACACAAAGGGTATAATACCTGTCAAGCCTCTCTCTTTATTGTTATGTTGCATAATATAGGTATTTAATGAGTTTATTATAAGGTGGTTAAACTGATTTGATAAATGATTATCTATGCAGAGCACCTAAATATATACAAGTTATTTTAGTGTTATTATTACTTCAGTTAAAGTTAAAACTAGACATTTTTTTAATTACTTTGAGTCAATTTTATCTAATTACTGATCATGTACACTTACTTTGGCACAATAGGGGCTGAAAAGATAGTGTACCTACAGTGTGAATCTTCGACTCCGCAATCTTTTGATCTAAAGTTCAACATGATTAATTCTGTTTATTTTAGTTCTAGCCTAGTTTCCCATTCCATCTTGATTTTATATCCCAACAATCCCTTTTATTTTCGTGGTAAGACCATAGATTAATAAATAGTTACTACGTGTAAGACTGTTTTTTTTTCACGGATCAATAACTACTGCTTTCCGACTTTACTGACTAAGCAGATGGTCAGATGAATTAATCCTCTTAGTCTAGGGGGATCCAACACAACACATTTTTTTTACCGCGAGAGAGCCACGCTTCGGCATGAATGGGCCGGCTCGACCGGAGTGATACCACGGTCTCACAGAAAACCGGTGTGAAATAGCGCTTGCGCTTTTTTTCACCGAGTGCGTAGGAATACCGGAAGCCCATACCCAACCCCTCCCCCCCATCCCTAACCCTCAAAGGCCGGCAACGCACTTGTGACGCCTCTGGTGTTGCGGGTGTCCATGGGCGGCGGTAATCGTTTACCATCAGGTGATACGTCTGCTCGTTTGCCGCCTATTCCATAAAATAAAGTAAAATAATTGTCAACAATTTGTAGGGTTTACGTATCATTGAGTTGCTAACTCGTTCGTGAATGACAGTTTATAAAAAAAATGTTATATAGCAAACCGAAATTTTTAGTCTAACCTCATAATTCGCAGGGATAATTGCCATAAAACTATTACTAATTGAAAAATCTGTATGCAACCAAGCAATGTTTAATGTAATTGTTCTTCTTTTGTTTTTTTAACCGACTTCCAAAAAGGAGGAGCTTCTATGTTCCACTGTATGTTTTTTTTTTTTTTTTATGTATGTTCACCGATTACTCCGTCAGTTGTGGACCGATTTTGAATTTTTTTTTTGTATTCGAGAGGGTATGCTTCCGAGGTGGTCCCATTGCCAGCATATCAGGATCTGATGATGGGATCCCAGGGAAATCGAGGGAACCCTCATTTTTTATAGGCACATACTATGTTTTTCGTATATTTTCTGAAGTTATACCGGTATTTACGTCTGGAAGTCATCATTTTATGATGATGAGCTGATGATGTAAGGTACAACTCTTTAACGGTTAGGAGTTGGAGGATAAATCTTTAAATATCATATGTATATATGTTACCTTTAGTCGTATTCTTTCAAATTATTTAGGTAAGCTGGTGATGGACGGTGGAAGGTACAACTCCTCAACGGTTAGGAGTTGGAGGATAATTCTTTCAATTTCATACGTATCTAAAGACCTTCAGTCGTATACTTTCAAGTTATTTAGGTGAGCTGATAATAGAAGGTTAAACTCTTCAACAGTTAGGGATTAGAGGATGATTTTAATATTACACGTACGTATAGACCTTAATTTGTATTCTTGATGATGAAATTTGATGAAATAGTTAAACTTACTACTTACCTACGATTGATTGCACTAAAAACTGAAAAATAAAAACTTTTTATAAAAAAAAAAAACCGACTTCCAAAAAAACATCCAACGAAAACTCTCTGCCAAAAAGACACTTAAAAGCATAAAATAAACTGGTTCTTCAAAAATTGCCTATACCTAATTCTTTATTCATTTCAATAGTAGTATTATAATGTGTGCTAGGTACCTAAAATCTGTTTGAAGTCGGTGCTAAGCCAAAAAGAATACAAACGAACAATTACAAAAGTCTAAGCGATAGTCACTTGGCACCGACTTCAAACAGATTCTAGGTACCTAGCACACATTATAATACTACTATTTAAATGAATAAAGAATTAGGTGTAGGCAATTTTTGAAGAACCAGTTTATTTTATTAAAAAACAACTTATCTTTGAAAAGCAAATGTTTGTCGTGTTACCTGACGTGGAAGTCGTATGCTACTCATGTAGGTACAAGGTTTTATTCAGTAAAAGGAGTTATCAGCGTAGGAGTCGAGGTAAGGTCTGCAAGTTTCAATCTAACATGGATTAGAAACATTATTCCCGCCAACACACTAACAGTCCATTGCCAACGGCGTCTAACAGTAACGTCTTCAACTAATTTTGCTGCATTCATATTTTTCGTTGATGAAGCAAAGTTTTAAACTAACTAAATAGACTTGTAAACTCATCATTTTAGCGATCTCGCCCACCCTCCAAAGAAGTTTTCGGTAGTTAGATTCAATAGAGTTTAATGAATGAGGCTTTTATTTTTTAATGTTAAAGTAATTTTAAAATAAATGTTTGATTTATTTCGTTAATTTTGCCTTCAGTTTGATTAAAAAACCGTATAATATCAAGTTTTATTTATAGTTTAAATACCTATTACAAAAGACAAACATTGCCATCTAGTGAATATAGAGTAAACTAATGTTAACTGCGCTCACGCATACTTTCATCCCCTAATTTACCCCCTTAGGCGAGGAATTTCAAAAATTCCTTTCTGAGTGCTCACTTACGTTATATATAATTAAAAACCTATATGCAAAACTTCAGGATTCTAGCTTCAGCGGTGATGGCTGTGCGTTGATCTCTGGGTATGTCAGTCAGTCACATTCCTGTTTTATATTTATAGATATATAAAATAATAATATATAACTATATAACTATATATAACTATATAACTTAATCGAAAAGAGTTTGGTTTTTAGCCCACTATTATACCATGTTAGCCAGACGGGTTCTCATACTCTCTCATGACTGCACGTTTGGCCTAGTGGTTTAACAGACACCACGCCGTTTCCTACTTCGCCAAGTGTCGTGTGTTCAAATTCCACGTAGGACAACACTTTGTGTGATCCACAAATTGTTGTTCTGAGTCTGGGTGTTCTTAGTGTTCGTTTCATGTATGTTTGTAAAGTCCCCCGCGACACAGGATTTATTACTAGTGCGCGAGTTGTCTTTAAAAAAAAATGTGGCAAATTTTCCTTCTCTTCACAGTGTTATTGACCTGCGTACTTTGCTCCCTTAGTCGCATTTTACGACACCCACGGGATAAATAGGAGCATTGGTAGGTACTCCGCAGGCCAGCGCCCACGCTGCGCGGCGGGCCCATACCCCAATCCCCTAACCCTACCTCCCCCCCATCCCCAAAAGGCCGGCAACGCACTTGTGACGCTTCTGGTGTTGCAGGTGTCCATGGCCGGCGGTAATCGCTTACCATCAGCCGATGCGTTTGCTCGTTTGCCCGCCTATTCAAAAAAAATGATACGCAGCATCCTGGTAAAATAGTAACTTTTAATTATAAAGCAATAAATATTCTACTGACTGACAGTTGTTGCACTTAAATGGCAGTAGTTTATGAACGGCGCTAAACGTCATAATCAGGTTTGAACACATGTGAAGTAACCTATACACTGATGGCGCAATAATTTTAGTGGTCATCTTGCCATTGCCATTGTCAAGTTGTTAGATGCCCACGTAAAACAAGAGTCTGTTAGGCACTGCGCAAACGTGTCGCCCGTTGCTACTACTGGTCACTGGTAACCGTAGTTGCTGTGTCCGGTGGCGGCAACCGTAAACAGTCACCGGTTGCTACTACTGGCCACAATTCGTCGCTTGTTTTCCGTCAGTCTTACGATGTTGTAAGGTAATATGTTAATGTTGCTTGTGTCTTCAACAGGTTTCCAGTTACCAACACCGAACACTTTTTGATCGTCATGAGTATGCGTTAAGTGGAAGCAACTAGACACAAAAAATGTTTACGTATGCGCAGCGAGTAGATGATTTCATACTGGTTCTATAGAAATAAAATATTCATGGTAGCTTGTATCCGACACAAGACACAAAAATGTCCACGTATGGGCTCTGCCTTAGCGTTTTAAGTAGATATATAGTTTTTTTCTGACCGTGTGGTGATGGATTAGGAATACGGAGTGTCACTACTTCTATTCATCCCGTGGCTGGGTGTCGTAAGCGGCGCTTAAGGGAACAAACAAACAGTACAAATAAGACCTAAAATTTATAACAAAAAAGAACCGACTTCAAGAACTGGACCAAATTGAAATGAGACTACACGGGAAGCACCAGCTATAAAATGAAAAAAGGATCATCAAAATCGGTTAACCAGTCAAAAGTTATGAGGTAACAAAAAAAACAGTCGAATTGATAACCTCCTCCTTTTTGAAGTCGGTTAACAAGTGTACAGTACAAACAGCAGACTGTTGAAGATTGATGATTTTATTTTATAAGTCAAATCAATATATATAATAAAATCGTAACTGCTCGCTGTCTTTACATGGAAGATATATTTTTAAGAAAATATATTATTGTGGACATCTTTTATGAAAGTAATAGAACCCAAAACAATGATTTTTAAAATTTTTGTCTTTACGTTTATTATGCACGCTAATCTCAGCGGCGGTTTTCACTAATGTGTTGTGGTTTGCTCTACTTAACATTTGGTGTTTTTTCATTTCAATCGATTCGTAAATAATAAAAGTTTGAAGATTCAACGCGAAAACCGACTATTACGCGAGCGGAGCCGCAGGCAAAAGCTTGTAATTAATATCTGTCTCCCTCTGCTATAGTAATGCAATTAGATTTTTTAAATCTAGGTATTTCCATGCGTTGACTGCCTCGTTGGTCTAGTGGTTAGCATAAGCGACTGCGGATCAAGAGGTCTCGGGTTCGATTCCCGGGTTGGACTGCTGTTGGGTTTTTCTTACAAGAAATTCTTAATAGCAGCCCGGAGTATGGAAGATGGCGGTGTTTCCCGCCCGTGCCTCGGAGAGCACGTTAAGCCGTCGGTCCCGGTTGTCATGAACATCTATGGCAATCGTTATTGGAAATTCAGTGCCCTCAAATATACTGACAACTTTTTTTTTTTTTTTTAACGTGTGGAAATCCCCTCGGACCGTCACCCCACCGGGGTTTGCGGCGGGGTGGTGTGTCGGACTCGAACCGACTAAAACCACACGGTGTGCCACTCTGCGCCTGTAAAGGGAGGAATCCGGGAACTGCAGATATTAACACATCCGGACCCCTCCCAGCGCTTGCCCGCACTGAAGCGGGCACCGTCTGCTGGTATATCTCTCAATTTAGGCGACGCACGGCACACGCGTACGTCACCCCCTCGCGGGTGGCCACTAGAGCGGATGGAGGGGAAAACCCGTCCCGACCATCCGCGGCCACACTCAGGGCGATATGAGGCGCTGATAGGCGCGCCTCCGCCGCCCGGTTCGCCGGCGGCGGATTGGGTCCGAGTGCATATCATCCTACCGGGCCTTCTCCGCAACCTCCTTCCGCGAGATGACTTCTTCGCAGAAGGTTGCGACCGCGTTAAAACTGCTATCGCTACCGGCCATGGAGCGTATGACGGCCGGTAGCGAGAGATCTCCTCCGATGACTGCAGTGAGGGCCCGACGCTGCGACGCCCATGCAGGGCAGATCGCCAGCGTATGCTGGGCCGAGTCCTCACTGCAGTCGCAGTGGTGGCAGGCGGGACTCAATTCCCTCCTAGCGACCGAGTGCAGGTACTTCCCGAAGCAACCATGCCCGGAAAGGACCTGCGTCAGTCGGAAGGAAAGGGTCCCGTGCTGCCGCCCTGCCCACTTGAGGATGACCGGCTGGAGAGCCTCCACGGCGGCAAAGCCAGCACGTGGAGTCTCCAGCCGGAACGACCATCTAGCCATAGTGGCTCGACGGGCGGCTTCGCGCCACTCGCGTACCTATTCGGGCGGAGGGCGATAGCCATACTCCGCCCGATATTCAGTCACCCGTCGATAAACTTCGGCGAGCACTTCCGCCTCCAAATCCCACGGGGGTGTTCCTGCTAAGGCGCACGTCGCATCGGTCGACACCGTGCGGTATCCGCATATGGCTCTGACCGCCAATACCCTCTGAGGCCGCCAGAGGCGGGCCTTATTTAGGGTAGTCAGAGCCGCCACCCACACCGGTGCACCATATAGCGCCATTGACCGGACAACCCCCGTGTACAGGAGTCGCGTTGCGACGCTGGCTCCACCCAAGTTGGGCAAAAGTCGCCCAAGGGCGGAGGCAGCGCCAACCAGCTTTGGACCAAGCTGTCGGAAGTGCTCGTCGAAGAGCCACCTACCGTCGAGTATCAGGCCCAGATACCGAGGACCGAGTTGACCTCTATGGAGGCGCCGGCGGGTGGACCACGACGGGGCCCATGGAACAATAGGGCCTCCGTCTTGTTCAGGGCCACCCGTAAGCCCAGCGCCTCGATGCGCCCGACCACCAGAGAAACACCCCTGGTGGCCAGGCACGCCGCCTCTTGGAAGTTCGCCCCCCGGGCTGTGACCAACGTGTCATCGGCGTAACAAATTACGCCCAGCCCGGGGGGGAGATGACATCGCAGGACCCAGTCGTACCCCACGTTCCACAGGAGTGGTCCAAGGACAGACCCCTGCGGAACGCCGCACGACATGGGTCGCCATCTCAAGACGCCCTCTCGGTCCTCGTACACGACGGTACGCTCCTCTAAATAGTCTGCCACTAGCCGCCTCAGGTACTCTGGCACCCCGTGGTAGTGGAGTGCTTCCCTGATGCAGCTAAATGGCAGACTATTGAAGGCGTTGGCGATGTCCAAGGACACCGCCAACACCACGCCGCCACAGCTCACTGCCTCTTCGCTCACGGCCCTAAGGCGCATCACAGCATCGACCGTCGAACGCCCCTCTCGGAATCCGAATTGGGAGTCCGACAGGTCGGGCCCCACCTCGCAGAGGTGCCGGACGATGCGGGCAGAGAGTATCCTCTCAAAAAGTTTACCCGCCTCGTCCAGCAACACGATGGGCCTATAGGCCGCGACCGAATCGACAGGCCGTCCCGGCTTCCTCAACAGGACCAGCTTCCCGAAATATACTGCCAACTAGTTCAACCTTCGAATTAAGTTCATCCTCAGGGTTGCGGAGGTCCGATGCCAGTCGCTCCGTGTAAAAACTGATATTCAGGTAAAACCGGTTGAACTACTAGCCGACCCCAAATCTTGGGAATAATAAAGGCTAGGAAGAAGAAGAAGAGGTATTTCCATGCGTTATTTGAATGGGTAAGTCAATTTATTTCTTATTGATTTGTGGAAAAGTTTCACAAAATACATCTATTAAATCGTTAGCTAGACAAAAATAGGTTAATAAATTAATTTTCCTACGTGTCGTGAACATTAATTATTTATCAACTTGTTGACTTACGTTTATGTGGTTTAAAAGTCGCTATGTTTAGATTTTTTATTACTGTTGGACTTAAATGCGTTTAATTTCATCCATAACTTTAGAATTATAGAACATATTGTTATAGAAGGGGAACTAATCAAATAAAATAACAGTTACATGGTAGTGTCTAAATTATGTGACAGTTACTAAACATATATTTTAAAAGGTAACCGCAAGAATAAGAACAGTTTTATTTTAAGCTGTCATTACTCACCAGAACTGTGACTCGTTTGTTTTTGGTGATGTCAATTTTATTACTGGAGAGCTATACCTATCGGGTTTAGCTGTTAACTAAATACAAGGCAGTGATAGTGACCGGTCTTGACCTGCCTCCTTAACTAAGTTAACATTCTATAAAAGTACCTAAACGTTATTGGTAAATAACAATGGAGTATTACACCCATCTTTGAAAAGTGTCTTAATTAAAAAAAAAAACTAAAAAAAATATTCAATCGAAAAGTGCCATAAAAATGCATTTAAATTTTACTTTTTCAAATTTCGAGCGTAATTTGTTAAAAACGCTGGACGTAGTGGACGCCATATTGCTCTGTGGTATTGACGTCACTTCGCTTTGTAAACAAAAACAAATGCGCTAACAATATAAAGCATATGGTGATCAGTTGAGAGTTGACACTTTGGTATACAAAGCCGTTTGATATAATAACATGGCAGCTACTATTTCAAGGTGTTAAAGAACAGATTAATACAACTGAAAACTTTGAATGACAATAAATATTTTATTATTTTATGAACTAAAACTAACATTTTCCGACTGTTTTTTGCCTAAGGTATCTCAATAATATATTTTTAGATATTTTCTCTTACACAGTTAAATACCCTATTGCATGTGAATGACGTCATCTCAACGCTAACGCTAAGTAACGTGGTGAAAACAAAATATTAGCCAATAATAATAGAAGAGAATAGACGCGAGATTATAGAAAGAGAAACAACGTAAAACTATTTTTAACGTAAAACAATTTAACTGCCTCTGTGGTGTAGTGGTAGCGTATGCGACTGCTGTGCTTGAGGTTTCGGGTTCGATTCCCGGTACGGACCTAATTTTTGTATGATCTGTAAAAAATTGTTTCGGAGTTTGAATGTTTTCTATGTATAATATGTATGTATTTACAAAAATACAAAACATACAAGTTGTCTAGTACACAACCTCTGCTTAGCTTGGGCCTAGATGGCGTTGTGTGTTAGATGTCCAAAATTATAAATACAGGCTGATCAGTAGTCGCTTTTGGTATTGTTATTAAGGACCTAAACATTATACATCCTCCGATTGATGTAGAGGCTCTGAATACAGAACAAGTTATAAAATGTATTTTATGACTGTTCTCAGTGGCATAACAATTGAAAGGCTTTGCTTGATGATTGACAATTGGAGTTTCGTAGAAAAATATCTATTAAAATAATGTCACAAACAACATAGATGAATCCACGGAGCAAATACAAAGAGGATAGGGCGGGCATAAGCGAATGTGTGTGTGTGACGCGAGTAGATTTGCTCCTGTTTGTATTTGCTCCGTGGATCAACCGGTTTCCCTGAAACCATTATAAAGGTTTTATGTTCTAGGTACATCATAAATATTAGATTCATAGATGAGTAATTTCAAAGCAAACAGTTCCTGTTTGAGCGGAACCCATTGTATTTTCCATTTACTTTTCCAGGTAAACGTATAAGTAACAGTATTAGTATGACTGAGTAAATTAAAACATAGAGTCTTTCTCATTTCATAGGTTTTGTAACAGCTTTGATATTTAGATAGTAAATCCACATATATGCAATTGTCAAGGATACAATTAACGTTTCACCACCAACTCTGAGTTAAACCAAACTTCTTCGAATGTACACTTTCGACTGGTTGAGTTAATAATGTGGTCGAGATAGAAGGGCAATGTTCTATTTAAAAAAATACACACGCTTTTCTTTTAACGGACTTAAATAATTTAGGGAGTTTTTAATCTGACTTTATTTTTGTACATACATTTTATTTGCGAAATGAAATACAGGTGGTATTATTGTACCACCTGTATTTCATTTCTGTATTAAGTGCCGTACAATTGGAGGAACCTATGTCCAGTAGTGGACTGGGATAGACTGCTGATAAAAAAGGGTAAAAATTAAAGAATGAAGAATTCAGTAAATTACTGAATTAGAATTCTCCATTCAGTAAATTACTGAATTTCTAATTCAGTAAATTACCAAATTAAAATTCATCTCAGTGTGGAATCCATTATATTTTTAAAAGTTACTTAATAACAGTAAGATCAAAAAATTATCCTGGATAATACATATTATTATACCTATACACGTGTATAGTATATATATACACTTATGCTTGGCTAGAACGTTTGTTTATTTTTGTAATAAGTGTTTTCATAACCACTCAATGTTAATATTAGTCGTGGCTCATTTATCCATTGCAGTGTTAGTCAAAGCTTATATTAACGGAGGTTGCGCACGCGCCGGTCGGTGGCGGGCAGACGTGCGCGCAGACTCTTGCGCCGGGACACTAATTAGATAAACGAGCCGTGTGGTGCGGGGTCCTGACCGCAATTACGAGTTGCGCTGCAACCCGTAAATAATCAACGATATAGAACGCCACTTGTGTCTGACTCACTTATGTCGGTCACCAATTACAATTATCTCAGCAGCTACTTCTGTGCAAAACTTTACTGGCGACGGTATCTAATTGTTGTTAACATTTACCCTTGAATTATTTAATTAAAACGATAACATGTGTTTCTTCGCGGGGTCATTGACCCAAGTTTTAGTATGATCTTTTCGAAATATTGAAACCCTGGTTTGGTCACTTGTAAACAATGTCCACGGTTTGTGCAGTTAGACGGAACATCTGCACCTAATAGCATGAATAGAAGTCAAGATATTTGTTGATAAATTTAATTAAGTGTAACTACATACTTACACTTAATTAAATTTATCATTACAGTAGTAGCATTCATTATTACAGTATTTTATGAGTCGTTTCTTCCATGGAAAACATAGTGGTTGACAACTGTTTTTTATTGTTTTTGGATTTAAGATAAAAAATATTACATCCTGAAAACGTTAAACATTTAAAAGTATCAAATTGCAGAGTTATTGCATGTGGTTTGCAATGTGTAAACAAAGGAACGAATAAACTCTCTGACCACGCGTGAGTAAATATGTAAATGAAAGGTAAAAAATATATCTTAAACATTCCTAAATATTGAAACAATACTGAATAAGTCTACAATTTAAACCTTTATTCTATTTAGTTCAGTGTGATACACAGGCGCCCTGTGATTCACGTAAACCACAGAGATAGAAAAACATAAATATACACACATCAATAGTGTCTAGGGATCAACATATGTGTCTAGGGATCAACATATATTTTTGCAATAACTTTTCTCCTGATTGATATTAATTAAAATTTTCTTTAAGGATTCATCAAATAAAGTGTTTTCGTTTGTCACAGTAACGATAAACCAAGTCACCTTTGCATTAATAAAGAAATTTGCCATTTTCCTAATAAAAGGATTTTTGACATTTGAACCACTAACATTAAAGTTCGAAAAAAAGACTGAAATAACAGTTTTCTTTAAAATTTTATTAGGTAACTTAAACAATTAATAATCCGTGTTTCTACCGCGAACACTAACACAAGAACATCGGTTTGGCATACTCAAAATGAGTTCATCCAAATCACGCTGTGGAATGGCCGCCCATGTTCGTTGCAACAACAAAAAAAGGTCTTCTTGCGACTGGATACCCTCCATATTCGGCAGAGCTCTTCTCTGTAGCATATCCCATGCATGCTCAATCGGGTTCAAGTCTGGCGACTGAGCAGGCCAGGGCCAAAGCCACATCTCAATCTCAAGAAATCTGCATAAAAATGCTTGATCCCTAGACACTTTTGATGTGTGTAGTTCATTAGTACTTAGAAGTGTTAATTTATTGTTTGTTATTCATGATTCGCGTGTTGTAATACACGGAAGTCTGTTAAATCGTTCTGCGCTGTTCTTAATGAGTTTCTAAGACTGATGACATGTCATTTCACAGGGGCACACGAGTTTGCGTTATAATATATAATTTACCCACACTTGACAAGGCTAGAGAGCATTAGTTGCAGTGTGCCTGGAGTATGCCCAATTGTCCAACATTCATCTCAGCGGTCAGGGCCTTGCTCTTGCCCATTAATTAGAGTATCCGCATTTTTTTAGTTAAGCTGTTTATTACATTAGTCTTCCTTTAGAAGGAGATGAGTCAAAGACACTGATGAGACCATTAGTTTTTTGTTGCTGTTAACAAATATCAAAGGATGTTTAATGAGTCGTGAGTTGTTGTGGTCAGCTAGTAGCTACGGTCTCAATGACATACCACAAAGGTAGTCTACGATATGAATGACAAAACCGCAGAAGTTTGGTATTATAAATTATGATATATTATATATACTTTTCAGCATATAATTAGGCCTTTTTACATGGCAAAGCAACGCTCAATCTACTGCTTCTGCACTTGGTAGTAAATTTGTCATTTAAGAATTGAATTCAAGCATTTTATGAAACAAGATTGAGGTAAGTTGAACACACAGTTTAAAAAAAAAGTGCCTATTGACGGAAGATGGCGGTGTTTCCCGCCCGTGCCTCGGAGATCACGTTAAGCTGACGGTCCCGGTTGTCATGACCATCAATGGCAATCGTTATTGGGAAGTTAGTGCCCTTAAATATACTGACAACTTTTTTTTTTTTTTTTTTTTTTTTTAACGTGTGGAAATCCCCTCGGACCGTCACCCGCGCCGGGGCTTGCGGCGGGGCGGTGTGTCGGACTCGAACCGACTAAAACCACACGGTGTGCCACTCTGCGCCTGAGGAGGGAGGAGTCCGGGAACTGCTGTTATTACGCCGTCCAGACCCCTCCCAGCGCTTGCCCGCACAGAAGCGGGCACCCTCTCCAAAAACCTCTCCATTTAGGCGACGTACGGCACACACGTAACGTCGCCACTAAAGCGGATGGAAGGGAAAGCCCGTCCCGACCATCCGCGGCCACACTCAGGGCGGCATGAGGCGCAGGTGAGCGCGCCTCCGCTGCCCGGTTCGCCGGCGACGGATTGGGTCCGAGTGGAGGTCGTCCTCCCGGGCCCTCTCCGCCACCTCCTTCTGCGAGATGACATCTTCGCAGAAGGTTGCGACCGCGGTAAAACTGCTGTCGCTACCGGCCATGGAGCGTATGACGGCCGGTAGCGAGAGATCTCCTCCGATGACTGCAGTGAGGGCCCGGCGCTGCGACGCCCATGCGGGGCAGATCGCCAGCGTATGCTGGGCCGAGTCTTCACTGCAGTCGCAGTGGTGGCAGGCGGGACTCAGTTCCCTCCTAGCGACCGAGTGCAGGTACTTCCCGAAGCAACCGTGCCCGGAAAGTACCTGCGTCAGTCGGAAGGAAAGGGTCCCGTGCTGCCGCCCTGCCCACTCGAGGATGACCGGCTGGAGAGCCTCCACGGCGGCAAAGCCAGCGCGTGGAGTCTCCAGTCGGAAAGACCAACGAGCCATCGTGGCTCGACGGGCGGCTTCACGCCACTCGCGTACCTCTTCGGGCGGAGGGCGCATGCCTCTCTCCACCCGATATTCAGCCACCCGTCGATAAACTTCGGCGAGCACTTCCGCCTCCAAATCCCACGGGGGTGTTCCGGCCAACGCGCACGCTGCCTCGGTCGACACCGTGCGGTAACCACGTATCGCTCTGACCGCCAGTACCCTCTGAGGCCGCCAGAGGCGCGCCTTGTTCTGGGCGGTCAGAGCCGTGACCCACACCGGTGCAAATATACTGACAACTAGTTCAACCTTCGGATTCAGTTCACCCCTAGGGTTGCGGAGGTCCGATGCCAATCGCTCCGTGGAAAAAAAACTGATATTCAGGTAAAACCGGTTGAACTAGTAGCTGACCCCAAATAATCTTGCTAACAATAAAGGTTAGGAAGATGAAGATGATGACTTATTCATGGAATTTGACTCAAACTCTGAATGGTATAAAACTGGTATCAAACTCTGAATGGAACACACGAACTGACATACGAATACATAGACATTCAAAGGCGACAATCTTGTAACACTTCTGTTTTAGAGTCCGTTTGTAACCCCAGCATTATATATAAATATATATAGTTGACTAGCTGAACCCCGCGGTTTTACCCGCGGTTATTTTCGTACCGTGGGTAACGTCGCGGGTCGAAGTTTTTTTTTTTTTTTTTTTTTTTATGTTTGGCCCGCCAAAATGACTCTACTCTGCCTGATGGAAAGCATAAGCAGAATCCAAGAGTGGTGGTCACCATGCTCACTGCGAATGCAGACAATGCAGCATGGCGACCCACACCATGGCGGCCTAGTGATGCTACTGCATCTTTTAGTCTAGTCAACAAGTATGAAACTTGTTGACTAGACTAATTGGGCCTCCGGTCTCGCACTCACCAACGAAACACGACAGCATGCTGTCATTTTACGTTGATTTTCTGTGCGAGGGTAGTACCACCCCGGTCGAGCCGGCCCGTTCGTGCTGAAATCAGCGTGGCTCTACTACCTCTTAGTTAGTCTAAAAAGTAGCCTAAGTTACTCCTTATATTATTAGCTACCTATCAGTGAAAGTCCCGTCAAATACGGTCCAGTCGTTCTAGAGATTAGTCAGAACAAACAGACAGACAGACGGACAGACAGACAGACAGACCAAAATTGTAATTGTAATTTTGGTATATGTACCGTACCGTATATGCATACGTATGCTTGGAGTAAAGCGGTTATTTTAATATTACAAACAGACACTCCAATTTTATTTATTTGTATAGATTCGTTAAACATCGAGTTTTAATCATTGGTGTTTAAAATTTCCGATGGTGAAACTAGAATGACGTCCCATGTTCGTTGAAAGTGTGTCGCGTGCAACTGTTTTAGTTTAGAAAAATAGGGCGATTGCACAAAACTTAAGACTATTCAAACATTGGCACACATCCAGCTTTACAACACCGATACTATTAAACTGTCGACTTCTAGTTTTTAAAAAATATACTTGAGGAATACTATAAATATGTTGTAATTGCGTTACAAACATTGTTATAGACAAACAGACGTCTACATCAAACAGTAATCTCGATTAATTGAGTGTTCAATATAACACACACGCATTTTTTGTACAAGAAAAGAGTCCAATTCTTTATTTGTCTGTTAAGTTTGAATTGAAAATTATCATGCACAAATAATACCTACTAAATATTTAAGCACATTTATTTAAACTAAAATTCTAAAAGTGTTTTCATGTTTTCTTATACCTAACGTTTTATTATGTCTCAAATACTAGTAAGCAGATTTAAAAGAACCTCCTACACAAAAAATCTATCGAAAAAAAAAAATAAGATATCAAAAATTTGTTCTTCCTTGTCACTTTTGGCGTATCTTACGAAATTATGAATTCGTACAGAACGTTAGTATTTTTCTGTAATAAAAGAAGCCAGACGATTGCTAGTTGACTTCGTGTGGAAAGTGTTTTGAACGCTTTTCATGCATTTTGCCTAAATAATGTCAAACTAAACACAACAAGTAAAACCTGTCATTTAATGTATCATACTATATAGTTTTCAATTGATTATTTTATTTCATGATTTCCAAAAAAAACGTACTTATATAACAGTATTGTTGCAGATAGTCTTCTTTTTGGTTGACGAGGTGGAAAATCCTGTCGGGTCTTCGGTTCCTCGGGGACTCAGGAGCCAGGAGTAGGTATGTGGTGTTTATACTAAAAGCCACCCCGACGACGATGCGTCTCAGCCCTGCCCTGAGGAGGACCATGTGGCAAAGAGTCCTACGAGTGATTCTTTAAAGGATTTGTACGTATAGAACCTTAAAACCAATTGATTATCGTATTATTTAGTTTTTAAAGTTCTTAATAGGTACCTCATAATGTTTACAAATGCAAAAAGTCATTCCAACACTTAACTCATTACAATAAAGTGCACTATAGTGCACTTTATTGTAATGAACAGCCAGGCCTGTTCATAGTATACTATGAACAGGCCTGGCTGTCCAGTATATTGTCAATTACGATTGACATGATCTGTTGGTCTAATGGTTCGTTTAAGCAAAGGATAAACAATTGTACTACGAGGACGATTTATTTGTGCCGTGTCTTATCTATTATATATTTAGAAATATATAGTATCTAGTATATAAGTAGGTAGTTATTTATAAGTATGTTAAGGTCAAACGACTGTACGTGAGATGTGTCAAGTACCTACTTATTGTTACAGCAACTAATACACAAAAAATTAAGACCTACGAAATGAAACATTTTAAATAATGCAAGCAAAATACGTGGACACAATTTAGTATCTGATAAAAATATGAATGCATTTTTAAACTTCTACTTTATACTACTACTTTAATTTACTCTTCATAGTGAAATTGAAATTATTGCGTTCAAGAAGACAGCGTGTGGAAGCGTCAAACGTATTTAAAATCAGTGTTGAAGATAGACACAGTGATACAAATTTATACATTTACAGGTAGTATCGTTAGGAAAATATAGCAGAGTATATTTTTTCTATTATAAAACGTCGTATGTCCGTGTGGTGACATAATAAAAATACGGATTTTTACCAACCTTATTCATCATTATAGTCCGAATTCCCTGAACTTAGTGATGTTAGATTTTCACAATTGCGACACTTTGACATTTGCCAAAGACAATCACACAGTGTTGCCATTACAAATACATTTTATAACGATCGGTTTCGAATACCATGGATGACGTAAGTGCCAACTGAAGAAGCAAATACGCTATTATATAATAGCTCAGCATAGAGAAGGAAAACTTCAAACAAACCCTATGCCAATCTGTCTGGCCAGTGTGGTGGCTTTTCTAAGGAGATACGTATATCTAGCAGTGAACTGTTATAGGCTGATGATATGATTTAAGTGATGATATGACATGATGCAGAAGCATCACTAGGCCGCCATAGTGTGGGTCGCCATGCTGCATTGTTGTATTTTCTGCATTCGGAACGAGTGTGGTGACCATCACTCTTGGATTCTACACATGCTTTCCATCAGGCAGAGTAGAGTCATATGAGAACCCTATTATGCCAGAACAATAATACCACCTTAAATTTGTCTTCTTTTGGAACAAAGACCGTTTAAGTAGATTGTACCACTTCAGGTTATTGCTAAACAGTTTGTACGAACAAAATTATAGGATGTCTCAGCACTGAGTCGAGTCAAACGTTTAGTTTTGATGGCTTCCTACTATTTTTGTCAAGTGTTATTCACATACCAACTGGCATTTAGCTTATGACGACGACACGTGACCGGGACGCAGTTCTCGCGCTCGCAGGAATTTAATACGAGATTAAAATCGGGCACACGGTGCCTAAGTTGTTTTTCGCGTTGAGATATTCTGAAAGCATTGAATCCGGAATTTAAAGAACGTCGTTTGTGTATTTGTAGTTAATGTGGTGACAAGTTAAGAAAACAAATTGTCACCACTCTTGT